>JAJFZO010000896.1:722500-5522500 GCA_021397835.1 Moringa oleifera | reverse complement strand
GCTGACCTAGTGCAGATGTTTGCTAGAGCAAGTGATTGCCCAACAGTAGTTTTAGGGCCATCGTTGGGGCAACCTAGCATAGATGTTTGGCAACTTCAATGACAATCATTGGGTTATTGCTGAGCTCCCCTTGTGCTAGCATTGGCATTTACTAACATCAACGACTACCTAGCTATAGTCACTAGGCTCTCCTAAGGCTAACAACTGTCATTGGGTCATTGCTGGGCTCCTTCAGTGCTAGTACTAGCATCTACCGACACTAGTAATTTCCTAGCAATAATAGTTGGGAAGTCTTTTGGTTCTCGTAGTGTTGGCGCCATTGTTTGCCAATGCCTATAACTACCATGCAATAATATCTAGGCAATTGTTAGGTTCCTTCAAAGCTTGCGTGAGTGTGTGCTAGCACCAGTGATGCTCCCATAGAAGTCATTGGGCTTTCTTAGTGCCTACTACTACTATTAGGCCATCATTCGACTCCTTCTATAGTTACCCTCGTGTTTATCTATGTTAGTGATTGTCACGAGATCGTTGTTGAGTTCCCTTAGTGCTAACATTTCCATTTTCTAGTGTCAGTGACTAGTTAGCAACAATTGATAGTCTCCCCCAATGCCAATGACTATCAGGGGGTCATTGTTAAGCCCGTCGATGCTAATACTAATGTTTACCAACATCAAGAATTACAGTGCCAAAATAGCTGAGCAGTTGTTAGGTTCCCCCAAAGCTAGCGCAAGTGTCAACTAGCCTAGTGAATCCCACGTAATCATCGTTTCGCTCTCCCAATGTCAGCTACTACTATTACTATGCCGTCATTGGGCTTCATAAATGGTTACCGTTGCATCTATCTATGGAGTGACTACCATTGGGTCATTATTGGGGGAACTTAGCATAGTTTTTGGTGAGCACCAACGACTGTCACTAGCTCATCACTAAGATCTTTTAGTTCTGGCATTAGTCTCTGCTAGGGTCAATGACTGCCCAATGATAGTTGTTGGCCTCCTCCAATGGTAGCATCAATGTTTACTAACACTAACAACTACCCCGCAATAATTACTGGGTTGTGCTTAGGCTCCTTTCATGCTAGCAGTAGTCATTGGACTCTCCCAATGCCAACTCCTATTGTTAGGATGTCGTTAAGCCGCTCTAGCGCTTGGCCCCGTGTCTTCGTGCGCTTGCGACTATCATCGGGCCATCATTGGGCCAACCAAATGCAAATGTCTACACGCATGAGTAATTACCCAACAACTGTCATAGGCCTCTCTTAATGCATATGACTATCATTAGGTAGTCATTGGGTTGCCTTAGTACTAACACTAGCGTCAATCGACACAAGTAACTACCTTGCAGCAATAACAAGGCAGTCCTTGGGTTTCCCTAGTGTTAGCATTAATATCTACCAACACCAATAACTAGACCAAAGTAATTACTGAGAAGTTGAAGATTCCCCTAAGATTGGGTGGTTGTTAAGTTCCTTCAATGCTGACGTTAGCATCTATAACATCAATGATTGCCTTGGAATAATCGTTAGGCGGCTTTCCTAGTACTAGCGATTAGCGCTGCCTCTGATGCAATCATTACCATCTACTAACTCCTCAAACTACCTAATCATAATAGTTGGGTAGTGCCTACGCTCCCCTAGTGCTCGTGCTAACATCTGCTAATACCAACAACTTCCGCGAAGCAGTAGCTGGGAAGTCGTTAGTTTCCCTCAAAGGTGATGAGAGCATTATTCGGCACCCATGACCTCGCCGCAGAAGTCATTGGGCTCTTCCAACCCCAACCACCATTGCTAGGCCATCATTGGGCTACTTTAGTGCTTGCTCTCTCGTCTATTTGCACTTATGACTACTATGAGGCCATCACTAGGGCAACCTAATGCTAATGTCTACTAACGTCAACATCTGCCTAGTAGTAGTGTTTGGGCTTCATGAACGCGAGCGACTATCATTGAGTTATCACTTGGCTCCCTTGATGCTAGCACTAGCATCTACGAATACCACCAACTACCATATAGTAAAAGCTGGAAGTCCTTAGGTTCCCCTAGCGTTAGGACCGACGCCTGCCAGCACTAACCATTGTCCTTCACTAGTAACTAGTTAGTTATTAGGTTCCCCCAAAGCTGGTAGGAGTGTCAGCCAGCGTAGCGAATCGTGCATAGTCATTGTTTAGCTCTCCCAATGCCAACATCTACTATTAGGCCGTCTTTGGGCTCTATTGGTGGTTATTTTTGCATCTACCCATGCCAACGACTGCAACTGCGCCATTGCTTAAGGAACCTAGCATCGATGTCGACCAACACTGAATACTATCATTGGGGTCATCACTGAGATCCCTTAGTGCTGGCACTAGCATCTACCTATGTCAACAACTGCCTAGCTATAGTTGTTGAGCTTTCTCTAACCCTATGACCATCATAAGGTCGTCATTAAGCTCCCGTAGTGCTAGCTCTAGTGTCTACTAATGCCATCAACTACTCCGCAATAATAGTTAGGTTGTCTTTGGGTTCCTTGGTGCCTCGCAACTCTAGCAACTGCCTTACTAGTAGCTAGGTAATCATTAGGTTGCCCTAAAGTTATCATCAGCATCTGCAAGCACTAACGAGTAGCCCATATTAGTTATTGGGCTTTCCGAGTGCTGACCATTGCCACTAGGCCATCGTTGAGCTTCTCTAGTGCTTGCCCTCATTTCTACCTGTGCTAGCAACTTTCATTAGGACATCGTTAGGGTACCCAATGCAGATGTTTGCCATTGCCAACGATAGCTATTGGGTCATCGTTAATCTGCCTAGGTACTAGCGTTGGCATCTACTAGTATCAACGACTAATCTACAACAGTCATTAGGCTCTCCTAATGCTAGCTACTATCATAAGGTCATCGTGAGGCTCCCCTAGTGTTGGCATTAGTATCTACTGACACCAGTAATTGAATAGTAGAAGTAACTAGGCAGTCATAGGGTTCCCTCAAAGCTAGCGCGAGCATTAGCAAAAGTGACTTCAGTGTAATAGTTGTTGGGCTTTCTTGATGCCAGCTATTACTGCTAGATCATCATTTGGCTCCTATAGTGCTTGCCCTCGTGTCCTCCTGTGCTTTCAACTACCATTAGGCCATTAGTGGGGTAATCTAATGCATATGTCTACCACCACCAATGACTACCCAGCAGTAGTCACGAGGCTCTCTTAACGCCTGTAACTATCATTAGGTCATTTTCGGGTTACCCAATACTAGCACTAGCGTCAATCGATAGTAGCAACTGCCCCACAGCGAGAGTGACCAAGTCTTTGGGTTCCCTTAGTGCTAGCGTCAAAGTCTACTAACACCAGCAACTGCACTGTAGTAGAAGTTAGGAAGTTGATGATTCCCCCAAGGCTAGGTGTCGTTGAGCTCCATTAATCCTAGCGCTGGCATCTATCAATGTCAACGATTGCCCTAGAATAGTCATTACACTGTCCCAACACCAGTGATTAACAATTCCTTTGATGCTAGCACTAGTGTTTATCAATTCTTGTGACTGCCCCACATCAATAGTTAAACAGTCCCTAGGTTCCCCTAATGCTGGTGCTAGCATCTTTTAATCCCAGCAACTACGCTGAAGTAGTAGTTAGGCAGTCGTTGGGTTCCTTCAAAGCTGATGAGAGCATTTGTCGGCACCAGCAACTTCCTTGTAGTAGTTGTTAGGCTAACCACTGCTACTACGCCATCGTTGGGCTCTGCTATAGCTTGCCTTCTTGTCCACCTATGCTAGCGACTACCATTGGGACAACCCCGCGTAGATGTCTCCCAATGTCAGGAACTATCACTAGATCATCGTTGGGGTCCTTTAGTGTTGTGTTAGCATTAATCAATGTCAACGACAATAGTAGCCCCATGATTGTGGGAATCCAGCGTAAATGTCTACTAGTGCCAGCGACTACTGCAAGGTAATCCTAAAGCTCCCTTAATATTGGTGCTAGACTTTACCAATGGCAACGACTTTCTAGCAACAGTTGTTAGGCTCTCTCGACGTCAGTAACTGTCATGTGGTAGTCGTTAGGCTCCCCCAACGTTAGCAAAGCATTTACTAACACCTGTAACTGCCCTGCAAAAATAGCTAAAGAGTCCCTATATTCTCTTAATGTTGGTGTTAATGTCTACCAATATCGATAAGAAGTCATTGCCTACTAGTTAAGAAGTCATTGGGTTCTTACTAACACCTGTAACTACCTTGCAACAATAGTTAAGAAGTCATTGGGTTCCCCCAAACTTGATGAGAGCATTTACCAACATGAGCGACTTCCCTACAAAAGTAATTGTGCTTTGCTAATGCCTACTATTGCTGCTAGGCCATTATTGGGCTTTTTTAATGCCTTCCTTACTTATACCAGTGCCTGCCAAGTAGTGATCGTTAGGCCCTCTCAATGCTAGCGACTCTGATGGGGTTATTATTGGGCTCCCCTGTGTTGGCACTAGCATTTACCAACACCATTAAATGCCTCGTAGCAATAACTAGGTTGTTGTTACATTCCCTTAGTGTTGGCGTCGGTCTACTAACAACAATAATTCCTCCACAGTTGTAGTTAGGAAGACGTTGGGTTCTTTCAATGTTGGCATGAGTGTCTGCCAGCACCAGTGACTTCCCCACAATAATTGTTAGGCTCAACCAATGCCAACTACTACTGCCATGGCATCATTACCTCCTCTAATGCTTGCCCTCGCATCTACGTATGCTAGCAACTACCGTTGGGCCATCGCTAGGGGAACCCAGCATAGATGTCTTTCGACATCAGTGACTGCTTTTCGGTCATCCTTAAGCTCCTTTAGTGGTGGTGCTGGGTTCCACGAGCACCAACAATTGCCTAGTAGCAGTCTTTGGACTATCCCAATACCAGTAACTCTTAAGCGGTCATCGCTAGGCTCCTATGGTGCCAATATTAACGTCTATCGACACCAACAGCTGCCCGTAGTAGTAGTTGGGAAGTCTTTTGGTTTGCTTGATGCTGGCATTAGCATCTAATAAACAATAACTTCCTGCAACAGTAAATGGGTAATCATTGGTTCCTCGAAAATAGCATGAGCGTCTGTTAGCACAAATGACTTTCCAGTTACAGTCGTTGGGCTCTCCCAGTGCCAACTACTATTGCTAGGCTATCATTAGCTCTTTTAATGCTTACTCTCGCATATACATGCACCAAAGACTATTGTTAGGCCATTAGTGGGGAAATCCAATGAAGATATTTACCAGTGCCAGCAACTACTGTTGGGTTGTCACTCTACTCCCTTAGTGTTGGCGCTAGTCTTCATCTACGCTAGTAATGCCTGGTAGTAGTCATTAGGCTCTACCAATGCTAACGGCTATCATTGGATCATCGATGGGTTACCTAGGCTTTGGCACTCGCATCTATTGACACTAGTAATTGCCTTGTAATAACAGTTAGGCAGTGCTTCAGCTCTATTAGTGCTGGCACCAGTGCTTAGTAACACCAGCAAGGGAGTGTAGTCACGCAGACCATGGATATAGGATGCAAGCCATGACTACCCTCAGTAGGCGTAGTATGGGTGGAAGGCCTTACCTATAATCATAGTAGTCGAGCCAACCAATCCATGGGGGCCTCACACAAGCAAAACCCTAGTCGTTGTCCCTTGATAGGTTGCCCAGCAAGCATGGCTAAGGAGCCGCATGCATGGACCATGAGCATGGGAGTTAAGCCATGGTAGCCCCTAGTAGACACAGCATGGGTAGAAGGCCCAGCTTGCAGCCATTGCAGTCATGCCTACCACTTCATGGGATGGGTGAAAGGCCCAACGTGTGGCTACAACAAGCGAGCTTGCATGGCCATCGATGTCCCAAACGAGCTAAACCATTTTCACTCTCCTTGATAGATTACCCAATGAAGTTGCTAACGGAGCCACATCACATGGACCATGGGCACAAAAAGCAAGCCATGACAGCCCCTAACAAGCACAGCATAGGTGGAAAGCCCTGTGTGCGGCCGTAGTAATGGCACCTACCAGGCCATTGGTGCCTCATGTAAGCAAAACCCTCATTGCTATCCCTTAATAGACTGCCTTACCATCGTGTCAAGGGAGCGACATTGCACAGACCATAGGCATGAGAAACAAGCCACGGTTGCCCCTAATAGGCACGACATGGGTTAAAGGCTTAGCATGAAGACGCTGCAGGTGCGCTAGCAAGGACATGGTCGTCCTATGCAAGCCAGGCCATCGTCACTGTCCCTTGATAGTCAGCTATTGATTGTGCCAAGGGAACCATGTTGCATGGATCATGGGCACGAGAAGCAAGCCACGGTAGCTCCCAACACATGCAGCATGGGTGAAAGGCCCAATGTGCAGCCACAGCAGGCATGCTAACTAGGCCTTGGGAGCCCTTCGTGAGCTAAAACCTTATCATTATCCCTAGATAAACTACTCGGTTAGCATACCGAGGAGTCGCATTGCATGGACCATTGGCACAGGAGGTAAGCCACGACTAGCCCCAGCAGGCATGATAAGAGAAAAAAGGCCTAACATCTTGCTGCAAATGGCACCCGCCATGCCATGGGCGCCCCACACTTGCTCAACCCTCGTCATTATTCCTCAATGGATTACTCCATGGGCATGCCAAAGGAGCCATATCACATAGAAATTAGGGTCAAGTGGTAAGCTACAGCTTCCTTCAATAGGTATGGCATGGTGGGAGGCCCAGCCTGCTGCCATAGCAGGCACTAGCTAGGACTTAGGCACCCCATGCAAGTAAGACCCCTAATGTCATCCCTCTACAGGCTACCAAGTGAGCATGCTAAGGGAGCCGCTCTGCACGGACCATGGGCATGGGAAGTAAGCCATGGTTGCCTTTAAGGTGCTCAACATGGGCAAAAAGCCTAACGTGTTGATGAAGCAAGCATGCCAGCGTAGCTTAGGGCGACTTATGCAAGTCAAACCCTCATCATTGTCACTCGATAGATTACCCAGTGAGTGTGCTAAGAGAGCCACGTTGCATAAACCAGGGGATTAGAGTCAAGCCATGGGTGCCTCGCACGATAAACTACCAATCAAGTGTGCCATGGGAGCCGCATCAGAGGGGCCATGGGCATGGGATGCAGCCACAGCTGACCCCAAGGGGTGCAAAAAAGATGGATGGCCCAGCATGCGACCATAGTAGAAGCACTGGTCAGGCCATGGGTGCCCTCATGCAAGCTAGGCCCTCATGTAAGCTAGACCTCATTGTTATCGCTCAATAAATTGCCCACGGAGCATGCCAAGGGAGCCGCATCGCAAGGACCATTGGCATGGGAGGTAGGCCATAATTGCCCTTAAGAGGCAAAGCAAAGATGAAAGGCCTAACATGCGGCCGTAGTAGGAGCACCAGCCAGGCCATGGGTACCCCTATGCAAGCAAAACACTTATCACTATTGCTAAATAGACTACTTAGTGAGTGCGCAAAAGGAGTTGCATTGGACGGACCATGGGCATGAAAGGCAAGCCATGATTGCCCCTGATAGTCATGACGTGGGTCAAATGCCCAACATGAAGCTGTAGTAGACGTGTCAGCTAGGCCATGGGAACCCTACATGAGCCAAACCCTCATCATTATCCCTCAATAGATATCGATTGAGCATTCTAAGGGAGCCACATCACACAGGCCATGAGCATGCGAGGCAAGCCACGGCTTCCTCTAATAGGCTTATGATTGGGTGAAGGGCCGAGCGATTGGTTATAACAAGCACGTTAGCCAAGTCATGGGTGCCCTACATGAGCTTGAGCCTCGTCACAGTCACTCGATAGACTGCTTAGTAAATGTGCATTGAGAGCCATGTTGCACAAAACATGGGCATAAGAGGCAAGCCATGGCAGCCCTTAACAAGCACGGCATGGGCGAAAAGCTTAGCTTATGATCGCAGTAGGGGCGTTAGCCAACCTATAGGTGCTTCAGGGAGCTAAACCCTCCTTGCTATCCCTCAATAAATTTCCTAGAAAGGGTGCCAAAGGGCCGAGTCACACTAATGATGGGCATGAGAGCCAAGCCACAGTTTCCCAGTGACAAGGGTGAAAGGCCCAACGTAAGGCTGCAATAAGCGCATCAACCAGGGAATGGGTGCCCCACACGTGCTTGACCCTCGTCGCTATCCCTCGACAGACAGCTTAGATGGCGTGCCAAGGGAGCCGTGTCACATGAGACTTGGGCATGGAAGGCAAGTCATTGATACCCCAAACAGGCATCACATGGGTGAAAGGCCTAACATGTGGCCACAATAGGCATTGGCCAAACCATTGGCGCCACATGCTAGCTAGAACCTTGTTGCTATCCCTAGAGAGATTGTCCAGCATGCATGTTAAAGGAGCCACATTGCACGAACCATAGGCGTAGGAGGCAAGGCAAGATTGCCACGACTATGCAATGCATGAGTTAAAGCCCAGCAAGTGGCTGCAACTAGCACGCCAGCTAAGCCGTAGATGCCCCACTTGAGCCAAATGCTCATTGTTATCTCTCGATTAACTTCCCAGATGAGCATGCCATGGGTGCTGCATAGCAAGAACCATGGGCCTAAAAGGCTAGCCACGACTACCTCGAGTAGGCATGACATGGGGTGAAAGGCCCAGAGTGGGGTAACAGTAGGCACACTAACCAAGCCAAGGACATGAGCTAGACCCTTATCGCTGTCCCTCGACAGACTCCTTAGTGAGCATCCCAAAGGTATGGGAGGTAAGCCACAACCACTTCTAATAGATGTGACTTAGGTGGAACGCCCAGTGTGTGATCATAGGGGCACACTAGCCAAGCCATAGGCGTCCCACGCGAGCTAGACCCTCATCGTTATCCACTGATAGACTGCCCAGCAAACGTGCCAAAAGAGTTGCCTTGTACAAAATATGGGCACAGAAGGCAAGCCATGGCTACCCATAATAGGTGCGATGTACGCGGACGGCCCAATTTATAACCGCAATAACCGTGCCAGCAAGCTCATGGGCACTCCACGTGAGCCAGACCTTCATCGTTATAACTTGATAAACTTTCGAGTGAGTGTGCGAAGAGAGCCGAATTGCATAGACCATTAGCACAGGAGGCATGTCACAGCTACCCTTCACATCACATAGTTAGACGGCCCACCATGCGGCCATAGCACGGGTGCCAGCTAAGCCATGCGAGCCCCATGCGAGCCATTGTGTTTATTTATGCCATCGAAGGGGGAACCTAGCACTACTTTTAGATCATTACTAAGCTCCTCTAGTATTGGCACCAACATCTACCAACTTCCATAATTGTGTAACTATAGTCAGTAGGCTCTTTAACTACCAACGACTATCATATGGTCATTGCTAGGTTACCCCGATGCTATCACTAGTGTCCATCGATACCAATAACTTCCTCATTGCAAAAACTAGGCTACCTCTAGGTTCCTCTAGTGCTAGGACTGGCATCTACCAACATGAGCAACTGTCATGCAATAGTAGGTAAGTTTTAGGTTCCCTTAAAGTTGGTCCAAGCGGCTACTAGCACCAACGACTTCCATGCAGCAATCATTGGGCTCTCCTTATGCTTTTTACTGTAGTTAGGCCATCATTAAGCTTCTCTAATGCTTGCATTCATGTCTTCCAGTGTCAATTATAATCATTGGGTCATCCCTAAGTGCCTTTAGTGCTAACTCTAACATCTACCAACATCAACAACTGCTTTGCCATGGTGGTTGGGCATTCCCAATGCCATCGACTACCACGGTGTCATCGCTAGACTCCGGTTCTCCAAAGTTGGCACCAGCATTAGCCTGCACGAGGCCTTTCCCTACAGTAGCCTTTGGGCTCTCCCAATGCCAACTATTATAACTACGTCGACTTTGGCTCATTCAGTGTTTGTCCTCATATTTACCTGTGCTAGTGACTACCATTGGGCCATCATAAAGGCAACCCAGTGCAAACTTTTACGAGCATAAGCAACTGCCGCTAGCAATAATTGTTGACTACTAGGCAGTGCCAGTGACTGCCTAGTAATAGTTGTTGGGCTCTCACAATGCCAGCAATAGTTATAGGGTTATTGCAAGGCTCCTTTAATGTTGGCATGAGCATCTATCGACACCAATAACTACCCCATAATAATTACAGTGCAGTGCCCAGGTTCTCTTAGTACTAGCATTGATGTTTGCGAACAATGACAACTACCTTGTAGCAATCGCAGGGTTCCTCCAAAGCTGGCATGAGCGTCTACTAGCATCAACGACTTCTTTGTAGTGATCGTCGGGCTCTCTTAATGCCAACCATTCCTGTTAGGCCATCGTTTGACCTATTTAGTACTTTCACCTCGTGTCTGCCTACGTCAATGACTGTCACATGGCAATTGTTTGAAGAACTTATCATAGATGCCTGCCAACGTCAACGACTATTGCTGGATTGTAACTAAGCTCCCTAGTGCTAGTGTTGGCCTTTGCGCCTACGACTACCTAGTAATAATCATTGGGCTCTCTTAATGCTAGCAATTTTCATGGTGTTGTTGCAAGGCTTCCCCGATATTGGTGCTCGCATTTACTCATACCAGTAACTACCTTCTAGTAATAGTTTGGCGATCCCTGGGTTTCCCATGTGTTGGAAATTTTATCTGTCAATACAAAACAAATGCCTCACTACTATAGTTAAGTAGACGTTAGGTTCCCCTAAAGTTAGCTTGAGTGTCTACAAGCATGAAGGATTGCCCCGTAGTAGTCATTAAGCTCTTTTAGTGCTTGCCCTCGTGCCCACTTATCCCTCTTACACCCATTGGGCCACAATTGGAGGAATGCAGCACCAATGTCTGCAAGTGCTAGTGATTAACGTCGGGTCACCATTAAGCTAGTAACTGCCCAGCAGTAGCCGTTCAGCTCTCCTAATGCCAGCGACCATCATGAAGTCATCGCTGCATTCCTCTAGTGCTAGCACTAGTGGTTACTAACATAAGTAACTACCCTACAATGACAGCTAGGTAACACCTAAGTTCCCCTTATGTTGGCATCGACGTCTACCAGCACCAGGGACTTCTCTGAGCAGTCGTTGTGCCCTCCTTATGCCAATTACTACTAATGCATCATCATTATACTCCTCCACATGTAATAGCGACTGTCGTTGGGTTGTTGCTAAGGGAACCCAACGTAGATTTTTGCTAATGCTATAGATTGCTATTAAGTCATCGTTGAGCTTCCTTAGGGCTGTGTTGGCCTTAAATAGTGCTGTATTGGCCTTCAATAGTGCCAGCCACTCTCGAGCAATAATCGTTGGGCTCTACCAATGTTAGCAAATATCATAAGGACGTCGCTAGGCTCCCTCGATACTAATACTAGCGTCCACCGACACTAGCAACTGCTTGACAATAATAGTTTAGCAGTTTCAAGGCTCTCTCAATGCAGGTGTTGGTGTTGGTTGACGTTCACTAGGCCATCATTGGGAGAACCCACTGCAAATTTCTGCTAGTGCCAATGACAATCTCTAGCTAGTTGCTAAGCTAGTTTGCCAGCGCAAGTGATTACCCAGTAGCAGCTGTACTGCTCTACCAATGGCTGCACCTATCATTAGGTCATTAAGTTTCTCAAAAGCTCACATGAGTGTCTGCTAACACCTACAGCTTCCCTACCACAGTCATTGGGCTCTCCTAATGCCAACAACCATGATGAAGTCGTTGCTCCATTCCTTTAGTGCTAGCACCAGCATCCATTAACACAAGTAACTGCGCCGTAGCACTAACTAGGCAGCACATAAGTTCTTCTTATGTTCGCATCGATGTCAGCTAGCACTAGGGATTTCTTTGAGTAGTCGTTGCGCCCTTCCATGCGAAAAACTACTAGTGCACCATCGTTGGACTCTTTTACATGCAATAGCGACTATTGCTAGGTCATCAATGTAAGAACCCAGCATAGATGTTTGCCAACGCTAGCGATTGCTGTTAGGTTATCGCTGAGCTCCCCTAGTACTATATTGGCCTTAATCAGTGCAAGCCACTCTTGATCAATAGCTGTTAGGCTCTTTTAATGTCAGCAACTATGGTAAGGACGTCACTAGGCTTTTTGGTGCTAATATTAGTGTCTATTGACACTAGCAACTGCTTCACAGCAATAGTTGAGCAGTTCTAAGGCTCTCTCAGTGCATGCATTATTGTTGGTTGATGTTCGCTAGGCCATTGTTAGGAGAACCCACTGCAAATGTGTGCCAACACCAACGATTGTCTCTGGCTAGTTGTTGAGTTATCCCAGTGCAAATGTTTGCTAGCACAAGTGATTACCCAGCAGGAACTGTAAGGCTCCTCCAATGCCTATCTTTATCATTATGTCATCACCAATGAGCTCCCATAGTGATGACATTAGCCCGTAAAAATAGTTAGTGTTGGGCTCTACCTACAAGAGCAATTGTCATGGGGTCATCATTAGCCTCCCCCATTGTTGGCACTCGCATCCACCAAAAAGAGGAATTGCCTCACAATAATTGCTTGAAAGTCCATTAATTCCCCTAATGCATGGGTCAACTTCAACCAACACCAGCGACTGTTAAGTAGCATTAGCTACGCAGTCGTCGACTTCCTCAAAGGCTCACACAAGCGTCGATGAACACCTGCAACTTCCCCACCACAGTCATTGAGCTCTCCCAATGCCAATAACTATTGCTATGCCATTATTGGGCTCCTTTAATGCTTACCCTTACTTCCACTAGCATTCATGACAGTCACTAGGCCATCAGTACAATAATGATAATGGTTCGCATTTACTAGCATCAGCAACTGCACGACAACATTAGTTAGGCCCTTTTAATGCGAGCCATTATCATTAGATCAGGAGGTCCTTGCTCGATTCCTTTAGTGCTGACATTAGCATCTATTAACACTGCAACTACCCTGTAATGATTGCTAAGTAGCACTTAGGTTCCCTCTGTGTTGGCGTCGACACTTACCAGCACTAGGGACTTCTCTAAGCAGTCGTTGTGCCCTGCCCATGCCAAAAACTACTAGTGCACCATCGCTGGACTCCTCTATGTGCAATAGTGACTGTTGCTAGGTCATCACTTGGGGAACCCAACGTAAATGTTTTACAATGCTAGCGATTGCTGTTAGGTCATTGCTGAGCTTCCTTAGTGCTGTGTTGGCCTTAAACAGTGCGAGTCACTCTCAATCGATAGTCGTTGGGCTCTTTCACGGTCAGCAACTGTCAGAAGGACGTCTTAAGCTCCCTTGGCGCTAATACTAGCTCTACCGACACTAGCAAGTGCTTTAGAGTAATAGTTGAGCAATTCTGAGGCATTCTCAACATAGGCGTTGGTGTTGGTTGATATTCACTTGGACATCATTTGAAGAACCCACTGCGAATGTCTACCAGTGCCAATGACTATCTTTGGCTAGTTGCTAAGCTGTCCTAATGCAGATGTTTGCCAACATAAGTAATTACCCAGCAAGAGGTGTAGGGCTCTCCTAACGCTTGTATCTATCATTCAGTCATCACTATTGAGCCCCCTAATGCTGACATTAGCCCCTACTAATAGCTATTATTGGGCTCTACTAACAGGAGCAACTATCATGGGACCATCACTAGGCTTCCCCATTGTTGGCACTGACATATACTTAAAAAGAGCAATTGCCTCACAATAATTGCTCGAAAGTTCGTCAATTGCCCTAATGCACACGTCAACATTAACCAACAACAGCGACTACCCAGTAGCATTAGTTAGGTAGTTGTTGAGTCTCTCAAAGGCTCACATGAGCGTCGGCTAACACGTGCGGCTTCCCCACCACAGTTGTTGAGCTCTCCCAATGCCAACAACTATTGCTAGGCCCTAATTGCGCTCTTTTAATGCTTACGCTTGCTTTTGCTAGCATGCATGATAGCCATTAGGCCATCACTGCAGTAATAACAATGGCTGGCATTTACTAGCACCATTGACTGCCCGACAGTAATAATTAGGCTCTTCTATTGCTAACCATTATCATTGGATCATCGCTCGCCTCTTTCTATGCTTGCACTAGCATCTACTGACACTAGTAATAACCATGCAATGATAGTTAAGAAATCTTAGCGTTCTGCCTAATGCTAGCACCAGTGTGTATGAACACCAGCCTCACAATAATAGCTAGGCTATTTTAGCTCTAATAGCTATCAAGCAGTAGTCGTTCAGCTCTCTCAATGCAAATGATCATTAGGAGGTCATCGTTGGAATCCTTTAGTATGGGCACTAGCATCTACTAACTCTAGTAACTCCCTTACAGAGGTTACTAGGCAACACCTAGGTTCCCTTTGTGTTGGCATCTACGCATCCCAGCACTAGGGACTTCTCTGAGTAGTCGTTGTGCCCTCCCCATGCTAAAAACCACTAGTGGACCATTGTTGGACTCCTCTATGTGCAATAGCGACTGTTGCTAGGTCATCATTAGGGGAACCTAGGGTAGATGTTTGCCAATGTTAGCCATTGCTGTTAGGTCATCGTTGAGCTCCCCTAATACTGTGTTGGCCTTAATTAATGCGAGCCACTCCCTACCAACAGCCGTTGGGCTTTTTCCATGTCAGTAACTATTCGAAGGATGCCGCTAGGCTTCTCGGTGCTAATACTAGTGTCCACCGATACTAGCAACTGCTTCACAGCAATAGTTGAGCAGTTCCAAGGCTTTCTCAATGCATGCATTGGTGTTGGTTGACGTTCGCTAGGCCATTGTTAGGAGAACGCACAGCAAATGTGTACCAGCACCAACGATTGTCTCTGGTTAGTTATTGAGTTATCCTCGTGCAGATGTTTGCCAGCAGAAGTAATTACCCAGCAGGAACTGTAAGGCTCCCCAAATGCCTATATTTATCATTGGGTCATCATAGGTGAGCTCCCCTAGTGCTAACATTAACCCATGCAAATAGCTATCGTTAGGCTCTACCAATAGGATCAATTGTCATGGGGTCATCATTAGGCTCCCCCATTGTTAGCATTGGCATCTACTAAAAAAAATAATAATAATTGCCTCATAATAATTGCTCGAAAGTCCGTAAATTCCCTTAATGCACATGTCGACACCAATAACTGCCTAGCAATAATAGCTAAGCTCTCTTAGCTCTAGTAACTAACGAGCAATAGTCTTTCGGCTCCCTCAATGCCAACGACCATCAGGAGGTCACCGTTGGATTCCTTTAGTACTCGCACTAGCATCTACTAAGACCAGTAACTGTGCTGCAACAATAGCTAAGTAGCATCTACGTTCCCTTTATGTTGGCGTCAATGTGAGCCAGCACCAAGGACTTCTCAGAGCGGTCATTATGCTATCCCCATGATAAAAACTCCTAGTGCACCATCGTTGGACTCCTATACATGCAATAGCGACTATTACTGGGTCATCATTTGGCCTAGAGTATATGTTTGCCAATGCTAAGGATTACTGCTAGGTCATCGCTGAGCTCCCATGGTGCTGTGTTAGCCTTAATCTGTGCGAGCAAATCCTGACTAATAGTCATTAGGCAGTTCCAATATTAGCAACTATCGTAAGAACGTCGCTAGTTTCCCTCAATGCTAATACTAGCGACCACCGACACTAGCAACTGTTTCATAGGAATAGTTAAGCAGTTCCAAGGCTTTCTCAATGCAGGCATTGATGTTGGTTGACGTTCGCTAGGCCATTGTTGGAAAAATCCATTACAAATGTCTGCGAGCACCTACAAATGTCTCTGGCTAGTTGCTGAGTTATCCTAGTGCAAATGTTTGCCAGCATTAGTGATTAACTAGCAAGAACTATAGGGCTCCCCCAATGCGTGTATCTACTGTTGGGTCGTCATTGATGAGCTCCCCTAGTGCTGACATTGGTCCCTACAAACAGCTATCGTTGGGTTTTACCAACAGAAGCAATTGTCATGGGGGTCATCACTAGGCTCCCTCATTGCTGGCACTAGCATCTACCGAAAAGAGCAATTGCCTTACAATAATTGCTTGAAAGTCTATTAATTCCTCTAATGCATGCGTCGACATCAACCAACACTAGTGACTGCCCAGTAGCATTAGCTAGGAAATCGTTGAGTTCCTCTAAGGCTTACATGAGCGTCAGCCAACACTTGCGGCTTCCTCACCATGGTTTTTGAGCTCTTCTAATGCCAACAACTGTTGCTAGGCCATTATTGGGCTCCTTTAATGCTTACCCTTGCTTCCACTAGGCCATCACCGCAGTAATGGCAATGGCTTGCATTTACTAGCATCAGCGACTACCCGACAACATTAGTTAAGCTCTTCTAATGTCAGCCATTATTATTGTATCATCGCTAGCCTCTTTTTGTGCTATCACTAACATCTACTGACACTAGTAATTACCATGCCATAATAGATGAGCAATCTTTGCGTTCCTCCTAATGCTAGCACTAGCATGTACGAACACCAATAACTGCCTCACAATAATAGCTATGCTCTCTTATCACTAATAGGTGTCGAACAGTAGTTGTTTGGCTCTCTCAATGCCAATGACCATTAGAAAGTCATCGCTGGATTCCTTTAGTGCTGGCACTAGCATCTATTAACACCAGTAAGTGCCCTGCAACGATTGTTAGCAGCACTTAGGTTCCTCTTGTGTTGCCAACGACGCATGCTAGCACTAGGGACTTCTCTAAGTAGTCGTTATGCCCTGCCTATGCCAAAAACTACTAGTGCACCATCATTGGACTCCTTTACGTGCAATAGTGATTATTGCTAAGTCATCACTAAGGGTACCCAGCGTAAATGTTTTCCAATGCTAGCGATTGCTGTTAGGTCATCATTGAGCTCACCTAGTGTTGTGTTGGCCTGAAACAGTGCGAGCCAGTCCCAACTAACAGCCGTTGGGCTCTTTCAATGTCAGCAACTGCTGTAAGGACGTCGCTAGGCTCTCTTAGTGCTAATACTAGTCTCCACTGACACTAGGAAGTCTTTCATAGCAATAATTGAGCAGTTCCAAGGCTTTCTCAACGCAGGCATTCGTGTTGGTTGTCGTTCGCTAAGCCATCATTTGGAAAACCCATTGCAAATGTTTGCCAGAGCTAATAACTATCTCTGGCTAATTGCAGAGCATTCCTAGTGCAGATGTTTGCCAACACAAGTGATTACCCCGTCGGAGGTGTAGGGCTCTCCTAACGCTTGTATCTATCATTGGATCATCACCGTTGAGCTTCCCTAGTGTTGATACTGGCCCCTACAAACAGCTACCATTGGGCTGTCCTAACACGAGAAACTATCATAAGGTCATCAATAAGCTCCCTCATTGTTGGCACCCGCGTCTACCGATAAGAGCAACTGCCTTACAACAATTTCTTAGAAGTCCTCAATTCCTCTATTGAGCGCGTTGACATCAACCAAAACGAGCAACTACTTAGTAGTAATAGCTAGGCAATCATTGAGTTCCCCGAAAGCTGACATGAGTGTATGCCAAAAACCATGGGTTCCTCACCATAGTCATTGGGCTCTCCCAATGCCAACAACCATCATGAAATCACTTGATTCCTTTATTACTGGCACTAGCATCTACTAACATCAATAACTACGTTGTAATGATAGCTAGGCAACATCTAGGTTCCCTTTATATTGGCGTCAACATAAGCCAACACTAGGGACTTCTCAGAGCATTCATTATGGCCTTCCTATACCAAAAACTACTAGTGCACCATTGTTGGACTCCTCTACGTGCAATAGTGACTATTATTGGGTCATCACTAGACCTAAAGTAGATGTTTGTCAATGCTAGCGATTGTTGCTAGGTCATCGCTGAGCACCCATAGTGTTGTGTTAGCCTTAATCGGTGTGAGCCAATCCCGACCAATAGTCATTGGGCAGTTCCAATGTCAGCAACTATCGTAAGGGCATCGCTAGGCTCCGTCGGTGCTAATACTAATGTCCATCAACACTAGCAACAGCGATGCAACAATAGTTGAGCAATCTTAGCGTTCTCCTTAATCCTAGCACCAGCGTGTACGAACACCAATAACTACCTCATAACAATAGCTAAGCTCTCCTAACTTTAGTAACCAACGAGGAGTAGTCTTTTGGCTCCCTCAATGCCAACGACCATCAGAAGGTCATTGCTGGATTCCTTTAGTACCGGTACTAGCATCTACCAAGACCAGTAACTACGCTACAATGATAGCTAAGCAGCATCTAGGTTGCTCTTATCCCGGCGTCGACGTGAGCCAACACCAAGGACTTCTCAGAGTGGTCATTGTGCCATCCCTGTGCCAAAAACTACTAATGCATCATTGTTGGACTCCTCTACGTGCAATAGCGACTATTATTGGGTCATCACTTAACTTAGAGTAGATTTTTGCCAATGCTAGCGATTGCTGCTAGGTCATCATTGAGCACCCATCATGTTGTGTTAGCCTTAACCAGTGCGAGCCAATCCCGATTAATAGTCATTGGGCAGTTCCAATGTCAGCAACTATCGTAAGAACGTCCCTAGGCTCCCTCGGTGCTAATACTAGTGTCCACCGACAGTAGCAACTTCACTGCAATAGTTATAGTTCCAAGGCTTTCTTAATGTAGGCATTGGTGTTAGTTGACATTTGCTAGGCCATTGTTGGGAGAACCCACTGTAAATGTGTGTCAGCACCAACAATTGTCTTTGGCTAGTTGCTGAGCTGTCTTAGTGCACATGTTTGCCAGCATAAGTGATTACCTAGAGGGAACTGTATGGCTCCCCTAGTGCCTGTATCTATCATTAGGTCATCATCAATGAGCTCCCTTAGTGCTGACATTAGTCCTTACAAATAGCTATCATTGGGCTCTACTAACAAGAGTAACTGTTATGGGGTCATCACTAGGCTCCCTCATTGCCGGTGTTGGCATCTACCAAAAAGAGCAATTGCCTCACAATAATTGCTCGAAAGTCTGTCAATTCCTCTAATGCATGCGTAGAAATCAAACAACCCCATTGACTACCCAGTAGCATTAGCTAGGCAGTCGTTGAGTTCCTCTAAGGCTTACGCGAGCATTGACCAACACTTGTGGCTTCCTCACCATGGTTGTTGAGCTCTCCCAATGCCAACAACTGTTACTTGGCCATTATTGGGCTCCTTTAATGCTTACCTTTGCTTTCACTAGCATCCATGATAGTCGTTGGGCCATCACTGTAGTAATGACAGTGGTTTTCATTTACCAGCATCAGCCACTGCCCGACAGCATTAGTTAAGCTCTTCAAATGCCAACCATTATCATTGGATCATCGTTAGCCTTTTTTTATGCTGTCATTAGCATCTACTAACACTAGCAACTGCCATGTAATAATAAATAAGCAATCTTTGCATTCCCCCTAGTGCTAGCTCCAGAATGTACGAACACCAATAACTGCTTTACAATAATAGCTATGCTCTCTTAGGTCTAGTAGTTGTCGAGCAGTAGTCGCTTGGCTCTCTCAATACCAACAACCATTAGGATGTTGTCATTGGATTCCTTTAGTGCTGGCACTAGCATCTATTAACACCAGTAACTGCCCTGCAATGATTGCTAGGTAGTACTTAAGTTCCTCTTGTGTTGGTGATGATGCATGCTAGCACTAAGGACTTCTCTAAGTAGTCGTTGTGCCCTCCCCATGCCAAAAACTACTAATGCACTGTCCTTGGACTCCTTTACGTGCAATAGCAATTGTTGCTAGGTCATCAATGGGGGAACCCAACATAGATGTTTACCAATGCTAGTGATTGCTGTTAGGTCGTCATTAAGCTCCACTAATGCTATGTTGGCCTTAAATAGTGCGAGCCACTCCTGACCAATAGCCGTTGGGCTCTTTCACTATCAGCAACTATTGTAAGGACATCACTATGCTCTCTCGGTGCTAATACTAGTGTCCATCGACACTAGCAAGTGCTTCACGGCAATAGTTGAGCAGTTCCAAGGCTTTCTCAATGTAGGCATTCGTATTGCTTGCCGTTCACTAGGCCATCATTTGGAAAACCCATTGCAAATGTCTGCCAGAGCCAACAACTATCTCTGGCTAGTTGTAGAGCATTCCTAGTGTAGATGTTTACCAGCGTAAGTGATTACCCCTTTGGAGGTGTAGGGCTCTCCCAACGCTTGTATCTATCATTGGTCGTCACCATTATGCTTCCCTAGTGCTGACACTGGCCCCTACCAACAGCTACCGTTGGGCTCTCCTAACACGTGAAACTGTCATAGGGTCATCAGTAGGCTCCCTCATTGCTAGCACTTGTGTCTATCGATAAGAGTAACTGCCTTACAATAATTTCTCAAAAGTCCCTCAATTCCCCTAATGTACGTGTTGAAAATCAACCCAAAACCAGCGACTACCCAATAATAGTAGCTAGGCAATCGTCGAGTTCCACAAAAGCTGACATGAGCATATGCCAAAAACTACGGCTTCCCCACCCCAATCATTGGGCTCTCCCAATGCCAATAACCATCATGAAGTCATCACTTGATTCTTTTAGTACTGGCACTAGCATGTACTAACATTAGTAACTGTGCTGCAATGATAGCTAGGTAGTACCTAGGTTCCCCTTGTGTTCGCATCAATGTGAGCCAACATTAGGGACTTCTCAGAGTAGTCATTATGCCCTCCCCATGCAAAAAACTATAAGTGCACCATTGTTGAGCTCCTCAACATGCAATAGCAATGATTACTGGGTCATCACTCGACTTAGTGTAGATGTTTACCAATGCTAGTGATTGCTTCCAGGTCATCACTGAGCTCTCATGGTGCTGTGTTAGCACTAATGAGTGCGAGCCAATCCCGACCAATAGTCGTTAGGCAGTTCCAATGTCCGTAACTATCATAAGGGTGACGCTAGGCTCCCTCGGTGGTAATACTAGCATCCACCGACACTAGCAATTGCCATGCAACAATAGTTGAGCAATCTTAGCGTTCTCCTTAATGCTAGCATAAGCATGTACAAACACCAATAACTGCCTTGCAATAATAACTAAGCTTCTTTAGCGCTATTAACTAATGAGCAGTAGTCTTTCGGCTTTCTCAATGCCAACTACCATCATGAGGTCATCGTTGGATTCCTTTAGTATTGGCACCAGCATCTACTAATACCAGTAACTATGCTGTAACGATAGCTAAGCAGCATCTAGGTTCCCCTTATGTTGGCGTCTACGTGAGCCAGCACCACGGACTTCTCAGAGCAGTCATTGTGCTATCCCCATGCTAAAAACTACTAGTGCACCATCGTTGGGCTCCTCTACATGCAATAGCAACTATTATTTGGTCATCACTTGACTTGAGTAGATGTTTGCCATTGCTGGTGATTGCTCCTAGGTCATCACTGAGCTTCTATGGTACTACGTTAACCTTAATCTGTTCGAGCCAAGCTTGACAAATAGTCATTGGGCAATTCCAATGTCAGCAACTATCATAAGGACATCATCACGCTCCTTCAGTGCTAATACTAGTGTCGACCGACACTAACAACTGTTTCACCACAATAGTTAAGTAGTTCCAAGGCTCTCTCAATGTAGGCATTGATGTTAATTTATGTTCGCTAGGCCATTAAATGTCTGCTAGCACCAACGATTGTCTCTGGCTAGTTGCTAAGCTGTCATAGTGTAGATGTTTGCCAGCACAAGTGGTTACCTAGGACGAACTATAGGGCTCCCCCAACACTTGTATCTATCATTGGGTTATCACCGATGAGCTCCCCTAGTGCTGACATTGACCCATACAAATAGCTATCGTTGGGCTTTACCAGCAGGAGCAACTGTCTTGGGGTCATCACTAAGCTCCCTCATTGTTGGCACTAGCATCTACCGAAAAGAGCAACTGCCTCACAATAATTGCTCAGAAGTCCGTTAATTCCCCTAATGCACACATCGACATCAACCAACATCAGTAGCTACCCAGTAGCATTAAGTAAGCAGTCATTGAGTTCCTCTAAGGCTCACACGAGGTCGACCAACACTTGCGGCTTCGCCACCGTAGTTGTTGAGCTCTCCCAATGCCAACAACTATTGCTAGGCAATTATTAGGCTCCGGTAATGCTTACCCTTACTTCCACTAGCACCCATGGCAGCCGTTGGGCCGTCACTGTAGTCATGACAGTGGCTTGCATTTACTAGTATTAGCGACTGCCCGACAGCATTGGTTAGGCTCTTTTAATGCTAGCCATTATCATTGGATCATAGCTAGCCTCTTTTTGTGCTGTTACTAGCATCTATTGACATTAGCCACTACCATGTAATAATAGATAAGCAATCTTTGTGTCCCCCATAATGCTAGTACCAATATGTATGAACACCGATAACTGCCTCACAATAATAGCTAAGCTCTCTTAGCTCTAGTAGCTACTGACCAGTAGTCATTCGGCTCTCTTAATGCCAATGACCATTAGGAAGTCGTCATTGGATTCCTTTAGTGCTAGCCCTAGCATCTATTAACACCAGTAACTACCTTGCAATGATTACTAGGCAGCACCTAGGTTCTCCTTATGTTAGCGACGATGCATGCCAACACTAAGGACTTCTCTGAGTAGTCGTTGTGCCTTCCCAATGCCAAAAACTACTAATGCACCGTTGTTGGACTCTTCTACATGCAATAGTGACTGTTGCTAGGTAATCACTAGGGGAATCGAGCGTAAATGTTTACCAATGCTAGCGATTGCTATTAGGTCATCAATGAGCTCCCCTAGTGCTGTGTTAGCCTTAATCAGTGCGAACCAATCCCGACCAATAGTTGTTGGGCTGTTCCAATGTCCGCAACTATCATAAGGACATCGCTAGGATCCCTCGGTGCTAATACTAGCATCCATCGACACTAGCAAGTACTTCACAACAATAGTTGAGTAGTTCTAAGGCTCTCTCAATGCAGGCATTGGACCCTCGCTAGGGTAACTCGAGGCCAAGTTGCCAATGTCAATGACTTCCCCACAATAGTCGTTGGCATTCTCAACACTAATAATTACTTATGGGCTGTCGTTGGACTCTTCTAGTACTTGCCCTCTCATCAACTTGCGCCAACAACTACCATTGGGCCATCGTTGCAAGAACCCAGCATAAATATCTGGTAGTACTAGCGACTATTGCAAGGTCATTATTGGGCTTCTCTGGTCCTTGCCCTCATGTTTTCCTGCGCTAGTGACTATTATTGGGTCATCGTTGGTGTAACCCAACGTTAATGTTTGGCAATTTCAACAACTATTGCTTAGTCATCTCTGAGCTCCCCTTATGCTAACATTAGCATCTATCAGCGTTAGTGACTACTTAGTAACTTTCGTTAGGCTCGTCCAGTGCCAGCAACTACCATGGGGTCATCGTTGGGCTCCCCCGATGCTGGCAATGGTGTTCATGAACACCAGCAATGGTGCCACAAAAATAGCTAGGTAGTTGTTAGGTTCCCTTAAAGTTAGCGCTAGCATGTGCTAGTACTACTGACTTCCTTCCACTAGTCATTGGGCTCTCTTAATGTTAACCACTGCTATTAGGCTGTTGTTAAAGTTCTCAATGCTTGGCCACTTGACTTCCTGCATCAGTGACTATTATTGGGCCATTGCAGTGGCAAATGTAGATGTCTACCAATATTGGTGACTGTTGCTTGATCGTCGCTAAGCTCACTTGGTGCAGGCGTTGGCCTCTACAAGTACTAGCGACTATTCTCCCAATGCTAGCGATAGTCAGGGGTGTTATTGCAGGGCTCTCTCAATGCTGGCATGAGTGTCTACCACTACTAACAACTGCCCCACAATAATTGTTAGGTAGTGCTCATGTTCTTTTAGTACTGGTGTCGATGTCTACCAATACCAAAAACTGCCTCAAAGTAGTAGTTAAGCAATGGTAGGGTTCCTCAAAAGCTAGCACGAGCATCTACCAACACCAATGACTTCTTTAGAGTCATCATTGGACTCTTCTAATGCCAATTATTCCTGCTTGACTGTCTTTGGACTCATCTAGTACTTTTGCCTGATGTCTACCTATGCTAACTACTTCCTCTGAGCTCCTTTAATGCTAGCTCTAGTATCTACTAGCACTTGTGACTGCCTACCAGTAGTCATTGGGCTGTCACAATGCGAGTGACTATCATGGGATAGTCACAAGGCGTCCCCCTTACTGGCACTAGTGTCTAGTAACACCAACTATAACCCCGTAATAATAGCTAGGCAATTCTTCAGTTCCTGATGTGTTAGTAATTACGTCTGCTAACATGACTAACCACCTCGCTGTTGTAGCCAAGATGTCACTAGGTTCCTTCAAAGCTAGCATAAGTGTCTACTAGCACCAATGATTGCCTTACAGTAGTAGTTAGGCTTTCACTATGCTTACCGCTCTTGCTATGCCATCAGTGATATCCTCTAGTGCTTGCCCAACATGGATCATGGGCATAGGATGCAAGCCATGACAACCCTCAATAGGCACGGCATGGGTGAAAGGCCAAGCGTGTGATCGCAACTGGAGCTCCAACTAGGCATAGGAGCACCATGCGAGTTAGAACCTCATTGTTTTCTTTTAATTGACTACCAAGTGAGCATGCCAAGGAGCTGCGTTTCACAGACCATGGGTATGAGAGGTAAGCCACGGCTGCCCCCAATAGGCACGGCATGAGAAAAAGGCCTAGCGAGCAATTGATATTTATGCACTTACCCTTCATCGTTGTCCCTCACTAGACTACTCAGCGAGCATGCTAAGGGAGCCATGTCACAAAGATTATGGGCTCAGATGGCAAGTTAGGACTGCCTACAGTAGGTGCGCCAACTAGCTCTTGGGCACCCTGCATGAGCAAGACCCATGACGTCGTCCCCTCATAGATTGCCCAGCGAACGTGTCAAAGGAGCCATTCTGCATGGGCCATGGGTTTGGGAGGCAAGCCACAGGTACCTCAAACATGCTTAGCATGGGTAAAAAGCCCAGTGTGCTATTAAAACTAGTTCGCCAACCAAGCCATGGGCACTCATTGCGAGCCATAATCTTGTCATCATCCCTCGATGGGCTGCCCAGCGAACATGCCAAAAGAGTTATGTTGCAAGGAACATTGGCATAGAAGGCAAGCCACAACTACCCCTTAAAAGGTATGATATGGGCAAAAGGCCTAACATGTGATCACAGTAGGCACGCCAGCTAGGCCATAGGAGCCCAACGTAAGCCTGACCCTCATCATTGTCGCTAGATGGACTATCTAGCAAGCATACTAAGGGAGCCATGTTGCATGAACCATGGGCACAGGATGCAAGCCATGACCACTTTTAACAGGCCTACCAAAGGTGAAAGGCTTAGCATGTGACTGCAATAGGTGCGTCAGCCAAGCCATGGGTGCCCTACATGGGCTAAACCCTTAATGTTATCTCTTAATAGATTGCCCAGCAAGCATGCTAAGGGAGCTATGTCACATGGACCATGGGCACGAGAGGAAAGCTGCGATGGCTGTAGGAGGCACAACAAGGGCAGAAGGTCAAACGTGCTACTGCGATAAGAGCGCCACCAAGCCATGGGTGTCCCCATGCAAGCCAAACCCTCGTCATTATCGTTCAATAGATTGCCCAGTGAGCATGCAAAGAGAGCCTCATTAAATGAACCATGGGCTCAAAAGGTAAGCCACAGCTACTCACAGCAGGCATGGCATGTGTGAAATGCCTAGGATGTAGTCGTATAAGGAGCATCAACTCGGCCATAGGCGAAACGCCAGTCATTAGGCTTTGTCAATGCCAACCATGATTAGCAGCAATAGTAACAAAGTCTTTTGATTCATTTTGTGTTGGCGCTAGTATTTGCCAACACCAATAACTACCCCATGGTAGTAGTTCGACAGTCGTTTGGTTCCTCAAATCAAGCGCAAGCATTTGCGAGCACTAGCGACTTCCCTATAGTAGTTGTTATGCTTTTCTAACACCAAAAACTATTGCAAGGTAATTGTTACGCTCCACTAATGCTAATGACTATTGTTAGGCCATCGTTGGGGCAACCTAGCATAAATGTTTGGCAACTTTAATGATAATCGTTGGGTTACTACTGAGCTCTAGTTGTGCTAGCATTGGCATTTACCAACATTAACGACTACTTCGCTATAGTCACTAGGCTCTCCCAAGGCTAACAACTATCATTGGGTCATTGCTGGGCTTTCTTAGTGCTAGTACTAGCATCTACCAACACTAGTAATTTCCTCGCAATAATAGTTAGAAAGTCTTTTAGTTCCCCTAGTGTTGGCGCCATTGTTTGCCAACACCTATAACTACCATGCAATAATAGCTAGGCAATCGTTAGGTTCCCTCAAAGCTTGCATGAGTGTGTGCTAGCACCAACGATGGTCCCATAGAAGTCATTGGGCTCTGTTAGTGCCTACTACTACTATTAAGCCATCATTCAGCTCCTTCTATAGTTACCCTCGTGTCTATCTATGTTAGTGATTGTCACGAGATCGTTGTTGAGTTGCTTTAGTGCTAACATTTCCATTTGCCAGCGTTAGTGACTACTTAGCCGCAATTGACAGTCTCTCCCAATGCGAATGACTATCACGGGGTCATCATTAAGCCCGTCGGTGCTAACGCTAATGTTTATCAACATCAAGAATTTCAGTGCAAAAATAGCTGAGCAATCATTAGGTTCCTCTAAAGCTAGCACGAGTGTCAACCAGCTTAGTGAATCCCGTGTAATCATCATTTGGCTCTCCCAATTTTAGCTGCTATTACTATGCTGTCGTTAAGCTCCATTGGTGGTTACCGTTATGTCTATCTATGCGAGTGACTACCACTGGGCCATTGCTCGCCAACGACTGTCGCTAGCTAATCAATGAGATCCTTTAGTGCTGACATTAGTATCTATCAGGGTCAATGACTGCCTAACTATAGTTGTTGGCCTCCTCTAGTACTAACACCAATGTTTGCTATCATTAATAACTACCCCGCAACAATAATTAGGTTGCGCTTAGGTTTTTTTTTTTATACTAGCAGTAGTCGTTAGACTCTCCCAATGCCAACTACTATTGTTAGGCTGTTGTTGGGCCGCTCTAATGCTTGGACCCACGTCTTCGTGCGCTTGCGACTACCATTGAGTCATCGTTGGGGCAACCAATTGCAAATGTCTACATGCATTAGTAGCTACCCAACAACTATCATAGGCCTTTCTTAATGGCTGTGATTATCATTGGGTAGTCACTAAGTTGCCTCAGTACTAGCAGTAGCGTCGATCGACACTAGCAACTACACTGCAGTAATAACAAGGCAGTCCTTGGGTTCCCTTAGTGTTAACATTAACTTCGACCAATACCAACAACTAGACTATAGTAGTAGCTAAGAAGTTAATGAGTCCTTTAAGATTGCGTTGTTATTGAGTTCCTTCAATGCTGGCGCTAACATCTACTAACATCAGCGGCTGCCCTGGAACAATCGTTAAGCTTTACTAGTACTAACGATTAGCGACACCTTTGATGCAATCATTACCATTTATCAACTCCTCCGACTACCTCATAATAATAGTTGGGTAGTCCTTAGGCTCCCCTAATGCTCGTGCTAACATCTGCTAAAACCAATAATTGCCTCGAAGCAGTAGCTGGGAAGTCATTAGGTTCCCTCAAAGGTGACGAGAGCATTGCTCAACACCAATGACTTCCCCGCAGAAGTCATTGGGCTCTCCCAACTCCAATCACAACTATTAGGTCATCATTAGGCTACTTTAGTGCTTGCTCTCTCGTCTACTTGCACTTATGACTACTATAGGGCCATCACTAGGGCAACCCAATGCTAATGTCTACCAACGTCAGCATTTGCCTAGTAATAATGCTTCGGCTTCATGAACGCGAGCGACTATCATTGAGTTATCACTTGGCTCCCTTAATGCTAGCACTAGCATCTACCAACACCACTAACTACCATATAGTAAAAGCTGGTAGTCCTTAGATTCCTCTAGTGCCAGAACTAACGTCTATCAGCAGTAACCATTGTCCCTCATTAATAACTAGTTAGTTATTAAGTTCCTCCAAAGCCGATACGAGTGTCAGCCAGCACAGTGAATCCTACATAGTCATTGTTCAACTTTACTAATGCAATAACTACTGTTAGGCCGTCATTGGGCTCTATTGATGGTTACCGTTGCATCTACCTATGCCAACGACTATGACTAGGCCACCACTTGGGGAACCTAGCACTGATGTCGACTAAACACTAAATACTATCACTGGGGTCATCGTTGAGATCCCTTAGTGCTAAAACTAGCATCTACCTATGTTAACAACTGCCTAGCTGCAGTTGTTGGGCTTTCTCTAACCCTGTGACCATCATAAGGTCATCACTAAGCTCCCATAGTGCTAGCACTAGTGTCTACTAATACCATCAACTACTCCACAATAATAGTTGGGTTGTCTTTGGGTTCCTTGGTGTCTCGCAACTCCAGCAACTGCTCTGCTACTAGCTAGGTAATCAATGGGTTGCCTTAAATTTAGCATGAGAATTTGCAAGCACTATGACTAGCCCATATTAGTCATTGGGCTTTTTGAGCGCTAACCATTACCTCTAGGCCATCGTTGAGCTCCTCTAATGCTTGCTCTCACTTCTACCTGTGCTCCAGCAACTTTCATTAGAACATCACTAGGGTACCTAATGCAGATGTTTGCCATTGCCAATAATAGCTACTTGGTCTTCACTAATCTTCGTAGGTACTAGCGTTGGCATTTACTAACATTAGCGACTAACCTGCAGCAATCCTTGGGCTTTCCAACTTCCAGTGACTATCATAAGGTCATCGTGAGGCTCCCTCAGTGTTGGCATTAGCACCTACCGACACCAGTAATTGAATGGCAGAAGTAGCTAGGCAGTCATAGGGTTCCCTCAAAGCTAGCGCAAGCATTAGCCAGAATAAGTGACTTCTGCGTAGTAGTTTTTGGGCTTTCTTGATGCCAACTACTACTACTAGATCATCGTTTGGCTCCTCTAATGCTTGCCCTCATGTCTTCCTATGCCTTCAACTACCACTAGGCCATCACTGTAGTAATCTAATGCATATGTCTACCACCACCAATGACTACCCAGTAGTAGTCACGAGGCTCTCCTAACGCCTATAACTATCATTGGGTCGTTGTTAGGTTACCTAATACTAGCACTAGCATCAATCGACAGTAGCAACTACCCTGCAGTAATAGCGATCAAGTCTTTGGGTTCTCCTAGTGCTAGCATCGAAGTCTACCAACACCGACAACTACACTGTAGTAGTGGTTAGGAAGTTAATGATTCCCCCAAGACTAGATGTCACTCAGCTCCCTTAATGCTTACGTTGGCATCTACCAACGTCAGCGATTGCCCTAGAATAGTCATTAGGCTGTCCCAACACCAATGATTAACGATGCCTTTGATGCTAGCACTAGCGTTTACCAATTCTTGTGACTGCCCCATACCACTTCCTGTGACTATCCCTAGGTTCCCCTAATGTTGGTGCTAGCATCTTTTAATCCCAGCAACTATGCTGAAGCAGTAGCTAGGCAGTAGCTGACAGGAGCATTTGTTAGCACCAATGACTTCCTTGTAGTAGTCCTTGGGCTTTCCCAACTTAACCACTGCTACTACGCCATCGATGGGCTTTTCTAGAGCTTGCCCTCGTGTCTACCTATGCTAGCGATTACCATTGGGGCAACCCAGTGTAGATGTTTCCCAGTGTCAACAACTATCACTGGATCATCGTAGGGGTCCCTTAGTGTTGCGTTGGCATTGACCAATGTCAATGACAACAGTAGGCCCATGATTATGGGAATCCAACGTAAATGTCTACTAGTGCCAACGACTACTACAAGGTCATCCTAAAGCTCCCTTATTGTTGGCATTGGACTTTACCAAACGAATTTCCAACAACAGTTGTTAGGCTCTCTCAACATCAGCAACTATGATGTGGTAGTCGCTGGGCTCCCCCAATGTTGGCATAGCATTTACTAACACCTATAACTACCCCACAAAAATAGCTAAAGAGTCCCTATGTTTTCTTAATGTTGGCATCAATGTCTACCAACATCAATAACTACCATGCAACTGTAGTTAAGAGGTCATTGGATTCCCTGAAACTTGTTGAGAGCATTTACCAACACGAGCGACTTCACCGCAGAAGTAATTATGCTCTCTTAATGCCTACTATTACTGCTAGGCCATTATTAGGCTCTTTTAATGCCTTCCCTCGCGACTACCTACACCAGTGCCTACCTAGTAGCGATCATTAGGCTCTCTTAATGCTAATGATTGTCATGTATCGTTGGACTCCCCTATGTTAGTACTAGCATTTAATAACACCATTAATTGCCCTGCAGCAATAACTAGGTTGTCCTTAGGTTCCTCTGGTGTTGGCGTCGATCTACCAACACCAATGATTCCCCCACAGTCGTAGTTAGGAAGTCGTTGGGTTCTTCCAATGTTGGCATGAGTGTCTGCCAGCACCAGTGACTTCCTCGCAATAATTGTTGGGCTCACTCAATGCCAATTACTACTACCACGGCATCGTTAGCTCCTCTAGTACTTGCCCTAACGTCTACCTACGCTAGCGACTATCATTGGGCCATCGCTAGGGGAACCAAGCATAGATGTCTGTCGACACCAGTGACTGCTTTTCGATCATTCTTAAGCTCTCTCAGTGGTGGTGCTGGGTTCCACGAGCACTAACGATTGCCTAGTAGCAGTCTTTAGGCTCTCCCAATGCCAGCAACTCTTAGGTGATCATCGCTAGGCCCCTATGGTGCCAATATTAATATCTATCGACACCAACAGCTACCTGCAGCAGTAGCTGGGAAGTCTTTTGGTTTGCTTGATGCTGGCATTAGCATCTAATAACACCAACAACTTCCCTACAGCAGTAAATGGGTAATCATTGGTTCCTCGAAAATAGTGTGAGCATCTATTAGCACAAATAACTTTCCTGTTACAGTCGCTAGGCTCTCCCAATGCCAACTATTATTGCTAGGGCATCGTTAGGCTCTTTTAATGCTTACTCTCCCGTATACATGTGCTAAAGACTATTATTAAGCCATCAGTGGGGAAACCTAATGCAGATATTTGCCAGCGCCAAATACTACCGCTGGGTCGTCACTCTACTCCCCTAGTGCTGGCGTTGGTCTTCATCTACGCTAATGACACCTAGCAGTAGTCATTGGGCTTTCCCAATGCTAACAACTATCATTGGATCATCGATGGGTTACCTAGGCTCTGGCATTAGCATCTATTGACACTAGTAATTGCCTTGTAATAATAGTTAGACAGTCCTTGAGCTATATTAGTGTTAGCATCGGTGTTTGGTAACACCAGCAAGGGAATGTGGTCACGGAGACCATGGATATGGGACGCAAGCCATGACTACCCCAGTAGGCATGGTATGAGTGGATGGCCCCGCCTACAGTCACAGTAGTCGAGCCAACCAATCCATTGGCGCCTCACATAAGCAAAACCCTTATCACTGTCCCTTGATAGGTTGCCCAACAAGCATGGAAAAAGAGCTGCATCACATGGACCATGTGCACAGGAGGCAAGCCATGGTAGCCCCCAGTAGGCACGACATGAGTAGAAGACCCAGCGTGCAGCCATTGCAGTCATGCCTCCCGCTTCATGGGATGGGTGAAAGGCCCAACATGTGGCTACAGTAAGTGAGCTTGCAAGGCCATCGATGCCCCACACAAGCAAAACCATCTTCGCTCTCCCTTGATAGATTGCCTAATGAACTTGCTAATGGAGCCACGCCACATGGACCATGGGCATAAAAAGCAAGCCATGACAGCCCCTAACAAGCACGGCCTAGGTAGAAGGCCTTGTGTGTGGCCGCAGCAGTGGCACCTACCAGGCCATTGGTGCCTCATGTAAGCAAAACCCTCATCTCTATCCCTTAATAGACTACCCTGCCATCATGTCAAAGGAGTTACATCGCACAGACCATAGGCATGAGACACAAGCCATGGTTGCCCCCAATAGGCATAACATGGGTTAAAGGCCTAGCATGCAGACATAGCACGCGCGCTAGCAAGGACATAGCCATCCTATGCGAGTCAGGCCATCATCGTTGTACCTTGATAGTCAGCTATTGATTGTGCTAAGGGAGCCATGTTGTATAGATCATGGACATGAGAAGTAAGCTGTGGTAGCTCCCAGCATACAGAACATGGGTGAAAGGCCCCGCGTGCAGGCACAGCAAGCATGCTAACTAGGCCTTGGAAGCCCTTTATGAGCTAGAACCTTATCATTATCCTTAGATAAACTACTAAGTGAGCATGCCGAGGAGCTGCATTGCATGGACCATTGGCATGGGAGGTAAGCCACGACTAGCCCTAGCAGGCATGATAAGAGAAAAAAAGGCTAACATCTTGTTATAAATGGCACACTCGCCACACCATGGGCACCCCATGCTTGCTCGACCCTCGTCATTATTCCTTAATGGATTGCTTCACGAGCATGCCAAGGGAGCCATATCACACAGACAACAGGGTCAAGTGGCAAGCTAAGGCTGCTCTCAATAGGTATGGCATAATGGGAGGCCCAGCCTGCTGCCATAGTAGGCGCTAGCCAAGCCTTAGGCACCCCATGTGAGCAAGAACCCTAGTGTCATCCCTCTATAGGCTACCAAGCAAACATGCTAAGGGAGCCATTCCATATGGACCATGGGTATGGGAGGTAAGCTATGGCTGCCTTTAAGGTGCTAGCATGGGCAAAAAGTCCAACATGCTGGTGAAGCAGGCATGCTAGTGTGGCTAGGGGCGCCTTATGCAAGTCAAACCCTCATCATTGTCACTCGATAGATTACCCAGTAAGTGTGCTAAGGGAGCCACGTTGCACAAACTAGGGGATTAGGAGACAAGCCATAGGTGCCTCATGCGGGCCAAACCCTCAGTGTCATCCCTCGATACATTACCAATCAAGTGTGCCATGGGAGCCGCATCACAGGGGCCATGGGCATTGGATGCAAGCCATGGTTGCCTCCGAGGGGTGCAACAAAGATGGAAGGCCTAACATGTGGCCATAGAAAAAGCCCTGGTCAGCCCATGGGCGCCCTCATGCAAGCTAGGCCCTTATGTAAGCTAGACCCTCATCGTTGTCGCTTGGTAAACTGCCCATGGAGCATGCCAAAGGAGCCGCGTCGCAAGGACCATTGGCATGGGAGGTAAGCCACGGTTGCCCTTAAGAGGTAAAGCAAAAATGAAAGGCCTAACATGCAGCTGTAGTAGGAGCATCAGCCAAGCCATGCGTGCCCTCATGCAAGCCAAACACTCATCACTATTGCTCGATAGACTACCTAACGAGTGTGCAAAAAGAGTTGCATTGGATGGACCATGGGCATGAAAGGCAAGCCATGAGTGCCTATGATAGTCATGATGTGGGTGACATGCCTAGCATGAAGCCGTAGCAGATGCATCAGCCAGGCCATGGGCACCCTATATGAGCCAAACCCTCATCATTATCCCTCAATAGACTGTCGATTAAGCATTCTAAAGGAGCCATATAACACGGACCATGGGCATAGAAGACAAGCCATTGTTGCCTCCAATAGGCTTGTGATGGAAAAAGGCTAAGGTAACCTATTGTAGATGTTTGCCAGCATCAGTGATTTCCCAACAATAATCGTAGGGCTCTCCCAACACCTACGATCATTATTAGGTCGTCGCTTGGCTACCTCGGTGCAAACACTAATGTCTATTGACACCAGTAACTACCTGTAACAATAGCGAGGCAGTTCTTAGGTTCTCTTAGTATTGGCACCAATGTCTGCCAACACTAAAAACTGCACTACAATAGTAGCTGGCAAGTTAATGATTCCCTTAAAGATGGGTTGTCATTAAGCTTCCTTATGTTAGCACTAGCATCAACCAATATCAATGACGGCCCAACAACAATGGTTGGGCTCTCCCGACCCTATTGACTACCATTGAGTCATCGATGGACTCCTTTAATGCTAGCACCAATGTCTATTGACATTTGTAATTGCCTCATAATAATAACTGGGGCAGTCCTTAAATGCCTAGCAACTGTAGTTAAGCAGTCATTGGGTTCCCTCAACGTTAATGTGAACATTTACTAACACCAACAATTTCCTCGTAACAATCATTAGGCTCTTCCAATGCCAACAACTACTGTAAGGCCATGGTCGGGCTCTTCTAGGACTTGCATTCTTGCCTACCTGTACCGATGACTTTCATAAGGCCATCCCTAAGGCAACCAAGTGCAGATATCTACTAGTGTCAACAATTGGCTAGTAGTAATTGTTAGGCTCTTTAAATGCGATCAACTGTCATTGAGTCGTTTGGGTCCCTTGATGCTAGCACTAGCATTTATAGACACCTATAACTACCCCGCAGTAATAGTTGCGCAGTCCTAAGGTTTTCTTAGTGCTAATGTTAGCGTCTGCCAATATGAGCAACTACTTCATAGCACTTGTTGGGCTGTTATTAGGTTCCCAAAAAGTTGGCATAGATGTCTGCCAACACCGATGACTTTCTTGCATAAGTTGTTAGGCTATATCAATGCTTACTACTACTGTTAAGTCTTTGTTGGGCTTTTTTAGTGCTCGCCTTTATGTTCACCTATGCTAGCGATTATCGTTAGGCCATCACTGGTGCAACCCAATGCTAATGTTTAACAGTGTCAACAATTATCGATTAGTCATCTCTGAGCTCCTCTTATGCTAACATTGGTATTTACTAGCATCTGCGACTACCTTGTAACATTCATTGGGCTCACCCAATGCCAGCGACTACCACGAACGTTGTCATCGTTGGATTCCCCTAGGGTGAGTGCCAGTGTTTACTAACACCAACAACTGTATAGCAGAAGTAGGTGGGTAGTTGTTATGTTCCCCTAAAGTTAGCGCTAGCATATGCCAGTACTACCGACTTCCTCGCACTAGTCATTGGGCTTTCTCAATGCTAACCATTGCTATTAAGCTGTCCTTAAAGTTCTTAGTGCTTGCCCACTTGACATCCTGCGCTAATGACTACCATTAGGCCATTACAAGGGCAACCCAATATAGATGTCTACCAACATCGGCGACTGCTGCTAGATTGTCACTAAACTCCCTTAGTGCAGGCGCTGGCCTCTACTAGTGCCAGCGATTATTCTCCCAATGCTAGTGACTTCTAATGTCAATTATTGTTATTTGACCGTGTTTGGACCACTATAGTACTTTTATCTCATGTCTACCTATGCCAACGAGTGCCGCTGAGCTCCCCTAGTGCTGGCTCTAGCCTCTACCAGCGCTTTTGACTGCCTAGCAGCAGTCATTAGGCTTTCCTAATATGAGCGACTATCATGGGGTCATCGCAAGGCTTCCCCCTTACTAGCACTAGCTTCTACTAACACCAGCTACAACCCCACAATAATAGTTAGGTAATCCTTGGGTTCCCCACTTGTTAGCAATTACATCTACTAACACGACAAACTACCTCACTATTGTAGTGAGGATGTCATTAGGTTCCCTCAAAGCTGGCATAAGTGTCTACTAGCACCAATGATTGCCTCGCAATAGTAGTTGGGCTCTCTCTGTGCTTACCACTACTACTATGCCATCATTGATCTCCTCTAATGCTTGTCTAGCATGGATCACAGGCATGGAATGCAAGCCACGGCAACCCCCAACAAGCACAACATGGGTGGAAGGCTGAATGTGCAGTCATAACTAGCACTCTTGCCATGCCATAAGAGTGCCACGCGAGTTAGAACCTCATTGTTTTCCCTCGATTGACTGCCCAACGAGCATGCCAAATGTTTCACGAACCATGGGCACGTAAGGTAAGCCACGGTTGCCTTAAGTAGGCACAGTGTGAGAAAAAGGCCTAACAAGTGATTGACATTTGTGCACTTACCCCTCATCGTTGTCCCTCAATAGACTGTTCAGCGAGCATGCTAAGGGAGCCATGTCATGGAGATTGTAGGCTCGGATGGCAAGTCAGGGCTACCACAAAAGGCACGCTAGCTAGCCCTTAGGCAGCCCACATGAGCAAAACACTCGACGTCATCCTTTCATAAATTGCCTAGCGAGCGTATTAAATGAGCCATTCTGCACAAACCATGGGTTTAAGAGGCAAGCCACAGTACCTCAAACATGCTTAGCATGGGTAAAAGACCTAGCGTATTATCAAAACAGGTGCGCCAACCAGGCCATGGGCACTCCTCGCAAGCCATACCCTTATCGTCGTCCCTCGATAAACAGCCCAGCAAACGTACCAACGAAGCCACGTTGCAAGGAATATTAGCATAGAAGGCAAGCCACAACTACACCTTGAAAGGTACGATATGGGCGAAAGGCCTAACGTGTGATCGCAATAGGCACGCCAACGAGGCCATAAGAGCCTTGGTGAGCCAAACCCTCATCATTGTCGCTAGATGGAATACCCAGCAAGCATACTAAAGGATCCATGTTTCATGGACCATGGGCAAGGGATGCAAGCCATGACTACCCTCAATAGGCCTGCCAAGGGTGGAAAGCCTGGCATGTGACTGTAGTAGATGCCCAGCCAAGCCATGGGTGCCCCATGTGGGCTAGACCCTTAATGTTGTCTCTTAATAGATTGCCCAGTAAGCATGCCAAGGAAGCCATGTTGCATGGACTATGGGCACAAGAGGAAAGTTACGGCTAGCCTAAGAGGCACAACGAGGGCGAAATATTAAACGTGCAATTGCAACGAGAGCGCTAGCTAGGCCATGGGTGCCCCCATGCAAGCGATACCCTCATCATTGTTGCTCGATAGAATGCTTAGCAAGCATGCAAAAAAAGTGCCAACCCAACATGCACTCATAGCAAGAGTGCCAACCCAGCCATGGGCAGAACGCGAATCGTTAGGCTCTGTTAATGCTAACCACACTCGCATCAATAGCAAGGAAGTCTTTGGGTTCCCTTGGTGCTAGCGTTGGCATTTACCAACACTAACAACTGCCCCGCGATAGTAGTTCGACAGTCGTTGTGCTCCTCAAAGCAAGCAAGAACATCTACTGGTACCAACGACTACCTTATAATAGTTGTTAGGCTTTCCTAAAATCAAAAACTGATGCAAGGCAATTGTTAGACTCCTCCAATGCTTACCCTTGCATCTGCTTGTACTAATGACTGTCATTTGGCCATCCTTGGGGCAACCTAGCGTAGATGTTTGGTAGCTTTAATAACAATTATTGGGTTATCGCTAAGCTCTCTTTGTGCTAACATTGGTATTTATCAGCATCAATGAATAAATAACTATAGTCACTAGGCTCTACTAATGCCACTAAGGTCATCGCTAAGCTCCATTAGTACTAGTACTAGTATCTACTGACACTAGTAATTTTCTTGCAATAATAGCTAGGAAGTCTTTCACCAAAGCTAGTGCGAGTGACAGCCAACCAAGTGAATCCCGCGTAATCATCGTTTGGCTCTCCCAATGCCAACTACTACTACTATCCATCGTTATGCTCTATTAGTGGTTACCATTACGTTGATCTATGCGAGCAACTGCCATTGGGCCATTGTTGGGGGAACCCAGCATCGATATCGGCCAGTGCCAACGATTACTGCTCGCTCATCACTGAGATCCTTTAGTGCTACCATTAGTATCTACCAGTGTCAATTACTGCCCAGCTATAGTCTTTAGGCTCTCTCAGTGCTAACACCAGTGTCTATTGACACCAACAACTACTACGCAACAATAGGGAGGTTGTCCTCAAGCTCCTTTAGTGCCAGCAGTAGTTGTTGGGCTTTTCTATTGCCAACTACTATTGTTAGGTTATCGTTGGGCCATTTTAGTGGTTGCTTTGGTGTCTTTGTGCACATGCGACTACCATTAGGTCATCATTAGGGCAACCAAATGCAAATATCTACATGCATTAATTATTGCCCAATTACTATCATAAGCCTTTCTTAACGCCTAGGACTATCATTCGGCCATCGTTGGGTTGCCTCAATACTAGCATTAGCGTCAATCGACACTAGCAACTACCATGCAGCAATAACAAGGCAGTCCTTGGGTTCCCCTAGTGTTAGCATCAACATTTACTAACACTAACAATTGCACTACAACAATAGCTGAGAAGTTGATGATTCTTCTAAGATTGGGTTGTTGTTGAGTTCCTTTAATGTTGGCTCTAGCATCTACCAACGTCAATGACTGCCCTAGAACAGTCATTAAGCTCTCCAACTACCAGTGATTAGCGATGCCTCTAATGCAATCACTAGTGTATACCAACTCCTCTGACTGCCTCACAGTAATAGCTGGGCAGTCCCTAGGCTTCCCTAATACTCATACTAACATTTGCTAATACTAACAATTGCCCTGAAGTAATAGCTAGGAAGGCTCTCCCAACCCCAACCACTACTGCTAGGCCATCATTGGGCTACACTACTGTTTCCTGTCTTGTCTACTTGCACTTATGACTACTATAGGGCCATTGCTGTGGCAACCCAATGCCAATGTCTACTAATGTCAACAACTGCCTAGTAGTAGTGTGTGGGCTTCATGAACATGTGTCACTATCATTGGATTATCACTTGGCTCCCTCGATGCTAGCAGTAGCATCTACCAACACCACCAACTGCCACATAGCAATAGCTAGATATTCCTTGGGTTACCCTAGTGTTAGGACTGACGTCTAATAGTACCAACCATTGTCCCATACTAGTTAAATGTTAGTTATTGGGTTCCCCCAGAGCTAGTACAAGTGTTAGCCAGCACAGCGAATCTTGCATAATCATTATTTGGCTCTCCCAATGCCAACAACTACTATAAGGTCATCGTTGGGCTCCATTAATGGTTATCATTGCATCTACCTGTGCCAACGACTATGACTGGGCCATCACTTAGGGAACTCAGCACTGATGTTTACCAACGCCAATGACTACTGTTGAGTTCATCGCTGAGATCCCTTAGTGTTGGCACTAGCATCTACCTAAGTCAATAACTGCCTAGTTGTAGTTATTGGCTTTCTCTATGCTTGTGACCATCATAAGGTCATCACTAAGCTCCCCTAATGCAAGCGCTAGTGTCTACTAATATCATCAAGTGCCTCGCAATAATAATTGGGTTATCCTTAGGCTCCTTTAGTGCTAGCACTGGTGTCTGGTAACTCCAGCAACTGCCTTGCTAGTAGCTAGGTAATCATTAGGTTGCACTAAAGTCGGCACAAGCATTTGCAAGCACTAGTAACTGCCTCGTAATAGTCATTGGGCTTTCCCAACGTTGACCATTGTCGCTAGGCCATCGTTAAGCTGCTTTAGTGCTTGTCTCACTTCTACTTATCCTAATGACTTTCATTAGGACATCACTAGGGTACCCAACACAGATGTTTGCTAGTGCTAATGACAACTACTGAGTCATTGTTAATCTCCTTAAGTATTAGTGTTGGCATCTACTAACACCAACGATTGACCTGCAGCAGTCGTTACACTCTTCTAACAGCAACTATCAGAAGGTCATCGTGTGGCTCCCCTAATGTTGGCATTAGCATTTATCAACACCAATAATTGCATAGTAGAAGTAGCTGGGCAGTCATAAGGTTTCCTCAAAGCTGGCACGAGTATTAGCTAGCACAAGTGACTTCCCTCTTGTAGTTGTTGGGATCTCCCGATGCTAACTACTAATACTTGGTCGTCGTTTGGAATGCTTGCCCTCGTGTCTTCCTGTGTCTTCAACTACCATTGGGCCATCGTTGGGGTAACCTAATGCATATCTTTGCAACCACTAATGATTACCCAGTAGTGGTCATGAGGCTTTCCTAACGTGTGCGATTGTCATTGGGTCGTTGTTGGGTAACCTGGTGCTAGTGCTAGTGTTAATCGACAGCAGCAACTACCCCGCAGTAATTGCGATCAAGACTTTGGGTTTCTCTAGTGCTAGGGTCAAAGTCTGCCAACACTAACAGCTGCACTATACTAGCAATAGTTGGGAAGTTGATGATTTCCCTAAGGCTAGGTTGTCATTGAGCTCCCTTAATGCTAGTGTTGGCATCTACCAACATCAACGATTATCTTAGAGTAGTCATTGGGCTACCCTAACACCAGTGGTTAATGAGGTCGTTGATGCTAGCACTAATGTTTACTAACTCTTATGACTGCCCCACATCAATAGTTGGGCAATCCCTAAGTTCCTCTAATGCTGGTGCTACCATCTTTAGTTACTAGTAACTACTTCGAAGCAGTAGCTAGGCAGTCATTGGGTTACTTCAAAGCTGATAAGAGCATTTGTCGGCATCAGCGGCTTCCCCGCAGTAGTGGTTGGGCTCTCTCAACCCCAGCCATTTGCTATTACACCATCGTTAGGTTCTTCTAGAGCTTGCTCTTATGTCTACCTACGTTAACGACTACCATTGGGGCAACCTAGCGTAGATGTTTTTCGATGTTAGTAACTATCACTGGAACATCCCCGGGGTCCTTTAGTGCTGTATTGGCATCAACCAATGTCAGTGACATCCGCAAGCCCAAGCTTGCGGGAATCTAGCATAAATGTCTACCAGTGCCAATGACTATTGCAAGGTCATCCCAAAGCTCCTTTAGTGTTGGTGCTGACCTTTACCAATGGCAAGGACTTTCCAATAGCTATTGTTAGGCTCTCTCAATGCCATCGACCGTCATGTGATAGTTGTTGGGCTCTCTAATGTTGGCATAGCATCTACCAACACTTGTATCTGCCCTGTAAAAATAGCCAGAGAGTTCCTATGTTCTCTTAATGTTGGTGTCAATGTCTACCAACATCAACAATTACCCTGCAGCCATAGTTAAGAAGTCGTTGGGTTCCCTTAAAGTTGACGAAAGCGTTTACCAACACGAGTGACTTTCCCACAGAAGTAATTGCACTTTCTCAATGATTACTATTACTGCTACGCCATTGTTAGTCTCTTTGAGTGCCTTCCCTCGTGATTACCTATACCAGTGCCTACCTAGTAGTAATTGTTGGGCTCTCTTAATGCCAGCACCTGTCATGGGGTTATCGTTGGGCTCCCTCGTGTTAGCACTAGCGTTTACTAACACCATTAACTGCCCCATAGTAATAACTAGGTTGTCCTTAGGTTCCCCAAGTATTGGTGCCGATGTCTACCAACACCAATAATTCCTCTACAGTCATAGTTAGGAAGTCATTGGGTTCTCCTAAAGTTAGTGTGAGTGTTTATCAACACTTATGACTTCCCTACAATAATCATTGGGCTCTGTCAATGCCAACTAGCACTACCACGACATCATTGGGTCCTTTAGTGCTTGCCCTCGCGTTCACTTATGCCAGCAACTACCATTGGGCCATCGCTGGGGGAACCTAATGGAAATGTCTATCAGCACCAGTGATTGCTTTTTGGTCATCCCTGAGTTCCCTCAATGGTGGCACTGGGTTCTACTAGCACCAATGATTGCTTAGTAGCAGTCTTTGGGCTCTTCCAATGCCAGCAACTCTTAAGCAGTCATCGCTAGGCTCTTGTAGTAGTAGTGCTGACGTTTATCGACACCAACAACTACGTGCAGCACCAGCTGGGAAGTCTCTTGGTTCACTTGATGCTCACATCAGCGTCTGATAACACCAACAACTACTCTGTAATAGTAACTGGGCAATCATTGGTTCCCTTAAAATAGTGTGAGTGTCTGCCAGCACTAATGACTTTCCTGTTTAAGTCATTAGGCTCTCCTAGTGCCAACTACTAGTAGTTAGGCCATCAGTGGGGGAACCCAACATCGATATTTGCTAGTGCCAGCGACTACCGTTGGGTCATTACTTTACTCCCCTAGCATTAGTACTAGCCTCCATCTATGTTAATAACGCCCAGTAGTAGTCATTGGCCTCTCCCAACGCGTGCGACTATCATTGGATCATCGCTGGGCTCCTTAGGCTTTGGCATTAGCGTCTACTGACACTATTAATTACTTGGCAATAACAGTTAGGTAATTCTTGCGCTTCGCCAGTGCTGGTATTAATGTTTAGTAACACCAGCAAGTACACTGCAAAAGTAACTAGGCAGTCGTTAGGTTGCCCTAAACTCACGCAAATATCAGCCTGCTCCAGCAATATTCTCGCACCAATCCCTAGGCTCTCCTAATGCCAACTATTAGTGCAAGGGCCACGTTGGGCTCCTTTAGTGCTTACCTTCGCATCTACTTACACTAGCAATTGCTGCTGGGCTATCACTGAGGGAACCCAGCACAGATGTCTTTCTGTGCTAGTGACTACCTTTGGGCCGTCACTCAGCTCCCTTAGCACTGGCCTTGCTATCTACTAGAATTAACAACTCCTTTATAGCTGTTACTAGCATCTACCCACAGTAGCAATTACTCCGCTATAGTAACTCGACAGTTGTTAGGTTCCCCTAAAGCTGGTCTTAAAGTCTGCCTATACCAATGACTACCTTACAATAGTCGTTACGCTGTCCTAGTGCCAACTACTACTGATGGGTCATCATTGGGCTCCTTGAGTGCTTGCTGTCACGTTCATTTGTGCCAGCGACTACCATTGGGCCACCATTTGAAAAACCTTTTGTTGATGTTTGCTAGCGCCAACGAGTGTTGCAAGGCTGTCATTGAGCTCCCCTTGTGCTGACACTACACTTTACAAGTGCCTTGGACTCCATAACAGTAGTCTTTGTGCTATCCTAACGTCAGCGACGATTATGGGGCCATCGCTAGGCTCTTTGAAAGTCGACATTTGTGTCTACCAACATCAGCAACTACCCGATAAGAATAGCTGGGTAAACCCCAAGTTCTCCTAGTCTTAGCATTGACGTTTGCCAACAATGGTAATTTCCTCACAGTAGTAGTTGAGTAGTCATTAGGTTCTCCGAAAGCTGGTATAAGTGTATGCCAGTACCAGTTACTTTCCCACAAAAGGCATTAGGCTTTCGCAATGCGTATTACTACTACTAGGTCATCATCAGGCTCTTCCATTGCTTGCCCTTGCGTCTATCTGTGCTAGCGATTGCCATTGGGCTATCGCTGGGAAAACCCATCGTAGATGTATTCCAACGCTAGTGACTGTTGCTAGATCATCATTAAGCTCTCTAGAGTTGGAGTTCTTCTCTACCAGTATTATGACTGCCTTGTAGTAGTCGATGGGCTCACCGACAATAGCGACCATCATGGGGTCATCATTGGGTCCCCTGATTCTAGGATTAACTTTTATCGACACGAGCAACCATCCCATAACAATAGCTAGGCTATCCTTAGGTTCCTTTAATGTTGACATTAATGTCTACAAACACTAGTAACTGCCCCGTAGTAACAACTTGGTAGTCATTGGGTTCTTTTAAAGTTGGTGCAATTTTCTGCTAGCACCATCGACTTCTTGCATTAGTTGTTGGGCTCTTCGAATGCCAACTATTGTTGTTAAGATGCCATTGGGCTCGCTAGGCTTACCCACGTGTCTGCGTACACAAGCGACTACTATTTGGCCATCACTAGAAGAACCCAACACACATGTTTACTAGCACTAAGGAAAGCAGTTAAGTCATCGTTGAACCCTCCTTGTGATGGTGCTAGCCTCTTTCAGCTCTTACAACTGCCTACAATGATCGTTGGGCTCTCCTAACGAGAGTGACTATCATGGGCCCATTGTTACACTCCCTTAGTAGTAGCACTAGCATTTACCAACTCTAGCAACTACCTCGTAGTAATAGTTGGCACTCCCTAGCTTCCTCTAATGGTGGTGCAGGCATCTGTTAACACCAATAGCTGCCTTACAATTGTACATGCTCTGTCATCTGCCAACATTAGCGACTTCCCTGCAACTAGTTGCCATTGGGCTCCTTGAATGCTTCCCCTTCTGTCCACCAGTGCCAGCGATTGCTGTTAGGCCATCGTTTAGGAAACCTAGTGTAGATGTTTGTCAACACTAGCAAGTGTCGGATAGTTCTCACTGAGCTCTCTTAGTGCTAGTGTTGCACTTTATAAATGCTTACGACTGCATAATAATAGTCGTTAGGCTATCCCAAAGCCAGCTACAATTATGCGTTCATCGTTGGGCTCTTTAAGTGCCAGCATTTATGTCTACCGACACAATCAACTGCCCCACAATAGTAGCGAGGCGGACCCTAGGTTCTCTCACTCTTGGCATCAACATCTACCAATAATGGTAACTTCCTCATAGAAGTAGCTTAGCAGTCATTGGGTTACCCAAAAGCTAGTGCGAGCATCTATCAGCACTAACTACTTTCTCACAAAAAGGCGTTGGGCTCTCCCAATGCCTACTACTGCTACTAGACCATTGTTAGGCTCCTTTATTACTTGCCCTCACATCTACCTATGCTAGCGATTACCATTGGGCCATCATTGAGAGAACTAAGCTTAGATGTATGCTAACGCTAGTGACTACTGTTAGGTCATCATTGAGCTCCCCTAATACTGGTACTGTCCTTTACCAGCGTCATGACTACCCTGTGGTAGTCCATGGGCTCTCCAACACTGGTGACCATCGTGGGATCATTGTTGGGCCCTTTTTGATTCTAGGACCAATGTTTATTAACATCAATGACCATCACATAGTAATAGCTAGGCTATCCTTAGGTTCCCCTAATGTTGGTGTCGATGTTTGTTAACCCCATAGTAGTAACTAGGTAGTCATTGGGTTCCTCTAAAGCTAATGTGAGCATCTGCCAGCACTAGTGACTTCCTTGCACTAGTTGTTCGGCTTTTCTAATGCCAATAATTGTTGCTAAGATCTCATTGGGCTCTTTTAGTCTTTCCCACACATCTGCTTGTATAAGCGACTATTATTTGGCCATTGCTAAAAAGACCTAACATAAATGTCTACTAGTGCCATAAAAAGCAATTGGGTCATTGTATTTATAGTGGTGCTGGCCTCTTTCATCTCTCACAATTGCTCAACAACAGTCATTAGGCTCACCTAACTTCAGTGACTGTCATGGGGTCATCACTAGGCGCCCCTAGTGGTAGCACTAGCATCTACGAGCAACTACCTTACTATAATAATTTGTCAGTCCCAACTTCCTCAAGTAATGGCGCAGGCATCTACTAACACCAACAATTGCTTCAAAATGGTACCAGCTCAATTGTTAGGCTCCTCCAAAGCTAATTCTGGCATCTACCAACATCAATGACTTCCTTGCACCCATTGTCGTTAGACTCTTTAAGTACTTGCCTTTGCATCCATTAGCACGAGTGACTGCCATTAGGCCATCATTTAGGAAACCCAGTGCAGATGTTTGCCAGTGCAAGCGAGTGTTGCAGGGTTGTCACTAAGCTCCCCTTATAATGGCATTTCACTCTGCAAGTGCTTGCAAATGCACAATAGTAATCATTGGGCTATCCTAAAGCTAGCGACAATGATGGGGTCGTCACTGGCTCTTCAAGTGCTGGCATTTATGTCTAGTGACATGAGCAACTGCCTCACAATAATAGCTAGGCAAACCCCAAGTTCTCCTAGTCTTGGCATCAATGTCTACCAATAATGGTAACTTCGTCATAGCAGTAGGTGAGCAGTTTTTGGGTTCCCCAAAAGCTGGTGCGAGTGTTTGCTAGCACGAGCTACTTTCTCACAGAAGGCGTTAGGCTCTACCATTGCTTACTACTGCTACTATGCCATCCTTAGGCTCCTCCATTGCTTACTTTCGGGTCTACCTGTGCTAGCGATTGTCATTGGGCCATTGCTGGGAGAACCCAACATAGATGTATGCCAGTGCTAATGACTACTATTGGGTCATCGTTGTGCTCCCCTAGTGCTGGCGCTGTCCTTTACTAGTGCCGTGACTATCTTGTAGTAGTTGATGGTCTCTCCAGCACTAGTGATCATCATGGGGTCATTGTTGGGCTCCCCTAATTCTATTACTAGCATCTATCGACACCAGTAACCATCCTATAGCAATAGCTAGGCTATGCCTAGGTTCCCTTAGTGTTGACGTCGGTGTCTGCTAACACTAGCAATTGCCCCATAACAGTCATGCGGCTCTCCTAGCACCAACTACTATTGCTAGGTCATGGTTGGGCTCTTCTAGTTCTTGCCTTCGCGTCCACCTATGTGAACGACTGTCGTTGGAGCATCGTTGGGAAAACCTAGTGCAAATGTTTCCTAGTATCTACGAGTGCCACAGTGTTGTCACAAAGCTCCCCTAGTGATGGCGCTGCACTCTACAAATACGTGCGACTGCATAGCAGTAGTCGTTTAGCTATCCTAACACCAGCAACAAGTTTGGGGTCATTATTGGGCTTTTCTGATACTAGCATTTATGTTTGTTAACATGAGCAACTGCCCCACAATAATAGCTAGGCAGACCCTAAGTTCTCCTACTATTGGCATCGACATCTTCCAACAATGGTAACTTCCTCATAGTAATAGCTGAGCAGTCATTTGGTTCCTTAAAATGTGAGTGTTTACTAGCACCTGCTCCCATAGAAGGCGTTGGGCTTTCCCAATGCCAACTACTTCTACTAGGCATTCATTAGGCTCCTTCATTGCTTGCCCTCACGTATACCTTTGCTAGCAATTGTCATTGGGCCATCGCTAGGAGAACCCAACATAGATGTATACCAGCATTAATGACTACTGCTAGGTCATTGTTGAGTTTCCCTAATGTTGGCACTGTCTTCTATAAGCGTCGTGACTATCCTACAGTAATCAATGGCCTCTCTAACATTAGTGATTGTCATGGAGTCATCATTGGGCTCCCCCAATTTTGGCCCTAGTGTTTATCGACACTAGTAACCATTCCCCTATAATAGCTAGGTTATCCCTAGGTTCCCGTAGTGTTGTCGTCGACGTGTGCCAATGCTAGCAACTACCCCGCAACAATAACTCGACAATCATTCGGTTCCCTTAAAGTTAGTGTGAGTGTCTATTAACACCAGCGACTTCTTTACACTAGTTATTTGGTTCTCTCAATGTTAAGTATTGTTGCTAGGATGTCATAAGACTCTTCTAGTGCTTGCCCATGCATATGTGTGCACAAGCGAATACCTTTTTGGCCATCACAAGAAGAACCCAACATCAATGTTTCCCAGTGCCAAGAAAAGCAGCTGGGTCATCGTTGAGCCTTCCTTGTGATGGCACTGGCCTCTTTAAGCTCCCATAACTGCCCCGTAGTGGTCGTTGGGCTCTCTTAATGCTAGAGACTATCATAAGAATCATCGCAAGGCTCCCTTAGTGGTAGCATTAGTGTTTATCGACACTAGCAACTATCTCGCAGCAATAGTTGGCCAGTACCTAGATTCCTCTAGCATTAGCGCAGGCATGTATTAACACCAGTAACTGCCCTACAGCAGTATGTCCTCAGTCATTGGGTTCTTTCAAAGCTAGTTTTGGCATGCACCCACATCAGTGATTTTCCTGCAGTAGTCATCTAGCTTTCCAAACACCTACTACTACTGTTAGGCTGTTGCTGGGCTTCTCTAGTGCTTATCTTTGTGTTTACTTGAGCTAGTGACTTTCCTTAGTCCATCATTAGGGGAACCCAACACAAATGTTTATTGACATCAGCAACTACATAGCCATAACTGTTGGGCACTCCAAACACTAGTGACTATCACAAGGTCGTTGCCTCTTAATGCTAGTACTCACATCTACCGATACCAACAACTGCCCCACAAGAATATCTGGGTAGTCCTTGGGTTCCCTTATAGTTAGTGCTAGTGTCTGCCAACACAAACAATTGCCTCGCAACAGTGGCGGGGTAGTCATTAGGTTCCCCCAAAGCTGGTGCTAGTGTTTGCTAGTACCAGCAACTACCTTGGAGTAGTTTGTGGGCTTTTCAAGGGCTAACTACTCCTGCTAAGCCATTATTGGGCTCTTTTAATGCTTGCCCTCGAGTTTACCTTTGCCAAATACAATCATTAGGCCACCATTAGGGGAACTAGACACAAATATCTTCAAACACCAACGACTACTACTAGGTCATCACTGAGCTCCCCTAGTGTTGGCACTAGCTTCTACAAGTGCTTATGACTGCTCACCAATAGTCATTTGGCTTTCCAATGCCAATGATTGTGATAGGGTCATTACTCAGTTGGGCAGTCCTTAACTCCCTTGGTGCAAAGGTCGGCATTTGCCAACACCAATAATTGCCCATGGCAATAGCACGAAACTCGTTGGCTTTCTTAAAATAGGCGCTAGTGTCTAATAACATCGACGACTTTCATGCAGCAGTCATTAGGCTCTCCCAATGCTAACCATTGTTGCTAGGCTGTCATTGGGCTTCTTTAGTGCTTGTCATCGTGTCTATCTTTACCAGCAACTACCATTAGGCCGTTGGTGGGAAAACCCAACATAGATGTTTGCTAGTGCTAGCGACTGTAGCTGGGACATTGCTGAGCTCCCTTAATGCTAACACTAGCATCTAGTTATATAAGTGACTGCCTTACAGTATTCGTTGGACCCTCCTAACGATGGTGACTGTCATGACATTGTTGCGCTCCTCCAATCCTAACAATAGCATCTACCAACACCAAGAATTACCCTACAATAATTGTTGCGTAGTCTCTCGGTTCCTCTGGTGCTAGTGCTAGCACTTGCAGCATAAGGGACTACCTCGTAATAGTTGCTGGGCTCTTCCAATAGCAATTACTACTGCAAGGCCATTGTTGGGCTCTTCAACACTAGTTACTACCTTACAACAATAGCTGGGCAGTTGTTGGGTTCCCCCAAAGTTGGCTTAAGCATCTCCCAGCCCAACGACCCACTCAAACCTATCATTGGGCTCTCCTAGTGCCAATTACTACTATTAGAGCATCGTTGGGTTCTCCTAACATCTACTAACCCCAGCAACTACTCCAAAGTAATAGCTAGGTAATCACTAGGTTCCCATAGTGATGGCATTGGCATTTGCCAACACTAGCAATTGCCCTATAATAGTGGCCAGGCTATCATTAGGTTCCCCTAAACATAGTGCTAACATCTCCTAGCCCTAGTGACTACCCCGTAATAGTCACTAGGGCCTCTCAGCGCCAATTACCATTGCAATGCTATTGCTGAGCTCTTTAATGCTTGCCCTCACATCTACTTAAGCTAATAACTACTGTTAGGCCATCATTGGGGGGAACTTTGTGTAGATTTCCACTAGCATTGGCGATAATTACTGGGTCATTGCTAAGCTCCCCTAGTGCATGCGCTAGAGTCGGACAACGCCAATGACTCCCTAACAATTGTCCTTGGACTCATCCAATGCTTAGCACTAGTATTTGCCAATACTAATAACAGCCTCGCAGAAGTAGTTGGACAGTCATTGTGTTCTCGTATAGTTAGCACTAGTGTCTACCAGCACCAACGATTTCCTTATAGCAATCACTAGCATCTCTCAACATGAAAATTTATTGCTAGGTTATTGTTGGGCTACCTTAGAGCTTGCCTCATGTCTACCTACAGTAGCAACTACCATATAAGGAACCCAACATAGATTTCTGCTAATACTAGCAACTGTCACTGAATTGTCACTGGGGTCCCTTAGTGTGCATTGGCATCGACCAATGTCGGTGACAACTACAGGTCCATGGTTGAAGGAATCCAGCGTAAATGTTTGCCAGTGCCAACAACTACTGCAAGGTCATTGTAGAGCTCCTTTAGTACTGGTGCTGGCCTTTACCAATGGCAATGATTTTCCAACAATAGCTTTTGGGCTCTCTCAACGCTAGCAAATGTCATGTAGTCATTACTAGGCTCCCTTGACGCTGGGTTCCTTTAGGGTTGGCATTGGCCTTTATCAACGCCAGTAAGTGCCCCACTGTAGTAGTTAGGCAGTTGTTGGGTACCTTTAATGATGACACTAGAGTTTGCAAGCATCAGCGACTTTCCAGCTATAGTTGTTGGGCTCCCCAATTGCTTTTCCTTGCATCTGCCTATGCATTTAATGTTCATTAAGGGAACTTAGTGCATATGTCTACCAATGCCAATGAGTGCCATTGGGCTCCCTTAATGCTTGGGCTAGCTTTTACCAGCGTCATCGACTGCCTAGTACTAGTCGTTGGGCTTTCTTAATGCTAGTAACTATCATAAGGTCGTCATTGGCTCTTCTAGTGCTCAAACTAGCATCTATTAACACCAATAACTACACTATATCAACAGTTAAGTAGTCTTTAAGTTCTCCTATTGCTGGCGGTGGTGTTTGTCAACGTTAGTAACTGCCCCACAATCATAGATCGGTACTCATTAGGTTTAAGCACCAGCAACTATACCGCAATAATCATTGAGCTTTTCAAATACCCATTATTACTGCTAGCCATCATTGGCCTACATTAATGCTTGCCCTCGTGTTTACCTACGCGAGCAACCGCTGCTTGTGCATCGTTAGGAGAACCTAATGTAGATGTTTACTAATGCCAACAACTATCATTTGGTAGTTGCTAAGTTCCCTTAGTGTTGGTGCAAGCATCTATTAGTATTAATGCCTTCCCAGCCATGGTTGTTAAGCTCTCCCAATGCAAGCGACTATCATGGGGCCATCACTAGGAACCCTCGGTGCTAGCATTAGTGTCTACCTATACAAGCAATTGCCCCATAACAATTGTTGGGCAACCCTTACATTCCACTAGTGCTGCCATTAGCGTCTGCAAACACAAGTAACTTCCTCACTGTAGTAGCTAGGGCAGTCGTTGGGTTCCCCCAAAGTTGGCGTTAGCATCTACCAAAATGAGCGATTGCCCTATAATAGTTGTTGGGCTCTCTTGGCCTAAATTACTGCTGTTGTGCCGTCGTTGCTTTCCTTAATTGCTTGCCTTAATGTCTGCCTGCGCTAGCAACTACTGTTCGGCCATCATTAGGGAAACCTAATGCAATTGTTTGCTAATGTTAGCGACTGTCGCTAGGTCATTGTTGAGCACCCCAAGTGTTACAGTGCCAGCAATCACCCAGTCATAGTCATTGGCCTCTTTCAACGGTAGCAATTGTCATGGGGATGTCGTTGGCTCCATTAATGCTAGCAATAGCATTTATTGACACTAGTAACTGCCCTACAATAATTGAACAGTTCTGTGGTTCTCTTATGTGCAAGTGCCAAAAATTTATTAATAACAAAAATTGACCCATAACAGTAGCAGCATAGCCATTGGGTCCCCCCAAAGTTAGTGCTAGGGTCTGCCAGTACCGATAACTATCTCACGATAGTCGTTAGGCTCTCCAAATGCCAACTACTGCTATTAGGCTATCGTTGGGCTCCTCTTATGCTTGGCCTCACATCTGGCTATGCTAGTGACATCCACCTGGCCATCAATGGTGGAACTTAGTGTAGATCTTTTTAGTGCCAAGGACTACTACTCAATCATTATAGAGTTCCCTTAGTAGTGCACTGGCCTTTATTAGTGCAAATGGTTACCAAATAAAAGTCATTGGGCTCTCTCAACAATCACAACTATCAAGGGGTCGTCATTGGGCTTCCCTAATGTTATTACCAGCGTCTACTGACACTAGCTACTACCCCACAACAATGGTGAGGCAGTCCCAAAGTTCCCTTAGTATTCGCGCTAGCATCAGTGAACACCTGCAACTATCCCGTAACAGTAGCTGGGCAATTGTTGGGTTCCCCTAAAGCTGGTGCTAGCCTTTTCAGCTTTAATGATTGCACCGCAATAGTCATTAAGCTTTTCTAGTGCCACCACTCCTACTTGGCCATTGTTGGGCTTCTCTAGTGCATGCCCTTGTGCCTGTCAGTGCTAACGACTACTGCTAGGCCATCGCTGGAGGAACACAGCACCGATGTCTACCAATGCAAGCGACCATCACTTGGTGATCGCAAGCTTCCCTAGTGATGATGTTGGCATCTATTAGCTCCAACAACTGCCCAGCAATACCTGTTAGGCTCTACCAATACCAGCGACTATCATAAGGTCATCACTAGGCTCCATTTGTGTAGCACTATTATTTATTGGCACCAGCAACTGTCTCACAGCAATAATTATGTAGTTCTTGGGTTCCTCTAGTGCTGGCATTGACGTTTGCCAATATCAACAATAGACTGGTAGTAATAATTGGCTAGTCATTGGGTTCCTCTAATGCTAGTACAAGCGTCTACCAACACTAGTGACTTCTTCACATAAGTTGTTAGCCTCTTTCAATGCCAACTACTGTTGTTAGGCCATCATTGGGCTTCTATAGTGCTTATCCTTGCGTTTACTTGAGCTAGTGACTACCATTAGGCCATCATTGAAGGAAACTAGCAAAGGTATATCCTAGTAACATCGACTGTCATTGGTCATCATTGAGTCCCTATAGTGTTGGTGTTAGCATCTACCACTGTCAACAACTGCACGCAGTAGTTGTTGGGCTTTCCCAACGATAATGACTATGATGGTATCCTCACTAAGATCCCCCAATGTTAGCATTAGAGTCTACTCATAGCAACAATTTTCTTGCGATAATAACTAGGCAATCCTTAGGTTCGCCTACTACTTGCGCTAGTGTTTACTAATCTAATAGTCGATGAGCAATCCCTGGGCCACAAAGGAGTAGTTCGATAGTCGTTGGGTTCCTTTAAAGTTGGCGTAAACATCAACGAGCACAAATGACTTCCCGTAATAGTCGATGGGCTCTCTTATTACTAACTACTACTACTATACCATCATTGGGCTCCTCTAGTGCTTGCCCTTGTGCCTACCTATACCAAGGACCACAATTAGGTCGTTGCTAGGGAACTTAATGTAGATGTCTATTAGCACTGGTAACTATCACTAAGTTGTCGGTATGCTGCTCTAGTGTTGAAGCTCGCGTTTGCCAATGCCAGTAACTACTTAGCAGCAATCATTAGGCCCACCTAATGTTAATGACTATCATGGGGCTCACCCCAATGCTAGCAATAGTTATGAGGCCATTGCTCGGCTCCTCCAATGCTGGCATTAATGTGTATAGACTCCAACAATTGCCTTATAGCAATTGTTGGGCCATTATTAGGCTCTATAAGTGCTTACCCTTGCGTCTGCTTGCATCAGCAAGCATTATGGGGCCATCATTAGACTCCCTCGCTGCTAGCACTAGCGTCTACCGACATGAGTAATAACCCAAAGCAACAACTCAATAGTCCTTGAGTTCTTTTAGTGCTGGCGCTAGCATCACCATACAAAACAACTGCCCCGTAATAGTAGTTAGGCAGTCCTTGGTTTTCGCCAAAGCTGGCACAAGTGTTTGCTAACACCAGTCACTTCCTTGCCGTAGTTGTTGGGCCCTCTTAGTGCTACCTACTGCTGCTAGGCCGTCGTTAGGCTTTTAATGCTTGCCCTCGCGTCTACCTGCTCCAATTACTATCACTAGGCCATCACTGGGGGAACCCAGCGCAGATATTTGTGAGTACCAATGACTGCCACGAGGTTATCCCTGAGTTCCTCTAGTGATGACTCTAAGGAAACCAAGGGTAGATGCTTGCAAATGCATGGTCGCTGAGTTAACTCGGTGCCAGCACTAGCATCTACCAACACTAGCAACTACCTCACAATAATAGCTCGACCATCCCTAGGTTCCCTGAGGGTACAACTCGTGACTGCTTATACTAGCAACTGCCCTGTAGTAGTAATTGGGTAGTCATTGGGCTCTCTTATCGCTAACTACTATTGCATAGTCATTGTTGAGCTCATCAAGTGCTTGCCCTCATGTCTACCTATCCCAGTGATTACCACTAGGCCATCATTGAAGGAAACCAATACAAATGTCTGCTGGCACCTACGACTAATGCTAGTTCATCGCTGAGCTCCACTAATGTTGATGCTAGCCTTAAACACCACCAATGACTATCGACTAGCAATCGTTGGGCACTTTCAACGCCAGTAACTATTACCGGGACATCGTAGGCTCCCTTGGTGCTAGCACCAGCATCAACCAATATCAGTAACTATACCATAATAATAGCTAGGTAGTCCTAAGGTTCCCTTCGTCTTAACATTAGTGTTTACCAACCATAGCAACTACCCTGCAGCAGTAGCTAGGCAGTCGTTGGGTTCTCCCAAAGCTAGCACTAGTATCTACTAACACCAGTGGCTTTTTCATAATTGTCATTGGGCTTTCACAGTGCCAACAACTACTGCTAAGCCATCATTAAGCTCCTCTAGTGCTTGTCATCGCATTTGCTTATACGAGCAACGTTCGTTAAGCCATTGCTAGGGTAACCCAGCCCAGATGCCTGCCACTGCCAGCCACTGTAGCTAGAACATTACTAACCTCCCAAAGTGATGGTACTATCCTTTACCAGCACTGGCTACTAGCCCGCAATAATCGTTGGGCTCTCACAGTGCTAGTGACTGTTAGAAGGTCGTCCTTAAGCTCCCTCAATACTGGCATTAACTTCTATAGACTCAAATGAGTGGCCCTCAGTAATAGTTGATAGTCCTTACATTCCCCTAGTGCTAACATTGTTATCTAATAACACCATCAACTGCCCTGCATTAATAGCATGGTAGTCAATGGGTTCCTCCAAAGTTGGTGCTAACGTGTACCAATACGAGCAACTTCCTTACAGTAGTTATTGGGCTTTCTTAGTGCCATTTACTATTGCTAGGCCATCATTAGGCTCCTTCACTACTTGTTCTCACATATACGTGCTCTAACGAATGCTGCTAGGCTATCGTTAGGAGAATCTAATGCAGATGTTAGCCAGCTCTATCAACTACCGTTGAGTCATCATTAAGATCCCTTAATGCTGGCACTAGCATCTACGAACGTCAATGACTACCTGGCTATAGTAATAGGGCTCTCTTTATGCCAACAACAATCATAGGGTCTTTGCTTGTCTCCCCCGATGTTAACACTAATGTTTACTGATACCAAGAACTGCCCCGCAGCAATAGGTGAGCAGTACTATAAGCGCTAGTGTCTGCCAACACCAGCAACTGCCATGCAGCAATAGTTAGGTAATCATTAGGTTCCCCAAAAGTTAGTGCAAATATTTGCAAGCACCAGTGATTGTCCCACAGAAGTCATTGGGCTCTCCTAATGCTGACTAGTGCTGCTTCATCATCGTTAAAGTCCCCTAGTGCTTGCCCTCAGGTCTACTTACAACAACGACTACTGTTGGGCCATATTTGGGAATCTCAGCACAAATGTTTACTAGTGCCAATGATTGTCATCGGCTCATTGCTAATCTCGCCTAATGCTCGCACTGGCATCTACAAGTGTGAACAACTAGCCAACAATAGTCGTTGGCCTCTACCAACTCCAGCGACTATTAAGGGGTCGTTGTTAGGCTGGCACTAGTGTTGACTAGCACTAGCAAGTGCACGGCAAAAGTAACTAGGCAGTCATTGGGCTCTCTCAATGCCAACTACTATTGCTAGGCCATTATTGGGCCCTTTTAGTGCTTGGCCATGTGTTTTTTTACACTAGCGACTACCATTAGGCCATCACTAAGGTAACTTAGCGGAGATGTCTGCCAATGTCAGCGATTACCTAGCTGGAGTCGTATGGCTTTCCCGATGCCTGAGAATGTCATTGGGTTGCCACTACTAGCACTAGCATCAATCGACCCCATCAACTTCCCTAGAGTAACAGTGGGGCAGTCCTTGGGTTTTCTTAGTATTGGCACCAGCGTCTGCCAACACTTATAACTGCCCTACAAAAATAGCTGGGCAATCATTGGGTTCCCCCAAAGCTAGCGTGAGCATTTGCCAGCATGAACGACATCCCCACATAAGTCATTAGGCTATTTGAGTGCCTACTACTATTACTAAGCCGTCATGGGGGTCGTCTAACGCTTGCTCTTGAGTTTATCTATGCTAGTAGTTGTCACTAGGCCATTTCTAGGATAGCCTAATGCTAATGTCTACTAGCATTAACAACTATCGCTAAGTCATTGTTAAGCTACTCTAGTGTTTGCGCTACCATCTACCAATGTCATTGATTGCCTTGCAGTAATTATTGGGCTCTCTCAACACCACTGACTATCATGAGGTCATCGCTGGGCTCCCATAGTGCTAGCACTAGTGTTTACCAACATCAGCAATTGTATCGCAAATAGGTAAGCAGTCATTAAGTTCCCCTACAACTGACATAAGCATTTGCCAACATCAATGACTGCCACATAGTAGTCGTTAGGCTCTCCCAGCACTGAACACTACTGGTAAGCCATCGTTGAGCTCCTCTACTACTTGTCCTCATGTCTACCTACGCAATCAACTACCGTTGGGCCATCTCTACAAGTGCCAGTGACAGCCATTGGGTTACCACTACGCTCCCATTTGTGTTGGCCCTTACATTTACTTGCATCAAGGACTACCCAGTAGCAACATTGGGCTCTCCTAATGCCGATAATACCCAATGGGATACTGTTAGCTCCCCTGTGCTACCATTCGCATCTACTGACACAAGTAATTATACCGTAGAACTAGCTAGGTAGTCATTTTCAAAAGCTAGTGCAAGCTTCTACCAACACAAACGACTTCCCTACAGTAGTCGTTAGGCTTTCCCTTTTTCGACTACTGCTCCTAGGCCGTTGTTAGGCTGCTCTAGTGGTTGCCCTTGTGTTTTTTTGCACCAAAGACTACCATTAGCCATCATTACGGTAACCCAATCTAGATGTCTGCCAATGTTAACCATGACCTCGCAGTAGTCGGAGGCTCTCCTAACGCCTATGATGGCCATTAGGTCATGACTTGGCTGTCTAAATGATACAACCAGCATTTATCGACACTAGCAACTGCCCTACAGCAATAACTAAGTAGTACTTGCATTCTGTTAGTGTAGTGCTAGTGTCTACCAATATTGTTGATTACTTAAGAGCAGTCGTTGGGCTCTCCCAATGCTAGTGACTATCATAGGGTCATCGCTAAACTCCTTGATACTAGCATTAATGTCTATAAACTCCTTCAACTGCCCCACAACAATAGGTGAGTAGTCCCTATATTCCCTCAAAGCTAACATGAGCATTTGCCAACACCAACAACTTCCCCGCAGTCGTCATTGGGCTCTTCTAATGGCAACCACTGATGTAAGGCCATCGTTAGCTCTTCTAGTGATTGCCTTCGCATCTTCTTACGCTAGTAACTGCCAATGGGCTATCATTAGGGCAACTAGTGGAGATGTATGCTAATGCAAGCGATTGCCAAGTAAGTGTCATAGGGCTCTTCCGACTCCAGCGACTCTCATTGGGTCGCCTTTAGGTAATCCTTGGGTTCCCTTAGTGTTGGCGCTAGAATTTGCCTCACTGGCATCTGCAATATCTATGATTGGCCAAGACAATGGTTGGGCTTTCCCAATGATCATGATGGTGAAAGGTCATTATTGGGCTCCCCTAAACCCCTACCCAGATCTGGAACCCCCACACACCCAAATTTGGAACCCCCCATCTAGATCTAGAACCCCTCACCCAGATCTAGAATTCTTAGATCGTTCACCCAAATCTAGAACCCCCAGCCTATATCTGAAACACCTCACCTAGATTTGGAACTCCTAGCCCAGATCTGAAACCCCTCACGTAGATCTAAAACTCCCATTATAAATTCGGGACCCCAACATAAATTTGGACCTTAACACATATTTTGAACCCCAGAACAAATCTAAAATCTCGATGAAAGTAGAACCATGCGCATATCTAGAATTCCAAAGCAATAATTTCTGCATTCTAACAAAGAAGATAAGTTCATATTTTTTGGAGAAGGGATTAAACTTACTAAGAAAAAGAAGAGATTCAATCTATCATTTTTGAAACCCAAAAGCAAGCAGAACCACACTTTTAATCCCTTTGTTGCAAACAGTTAAGGTCAAATGTTTGGTTTACAGATCTAGAACCCAGAGAGGCTCTTTTCATAGTGTGCACTTCATACCTAATGTTTACTACCTGAGCAAGTGGAGAAAAAGAATCAATGAAGTTTATCTTTCTCGAGAAGATAAGGTATGACTTTTATTCATAGTTATAGCCATAATTGTACTTTTATCCATAGTTTTGTTGTAACTGTGAATAAAAGCTTTGTTATACCACTTTTATTCATAGTTATAGTAAAACTATGAATAAAAATTTTCTTTTGTTCAAATTTATGTTTATAAATATGAACAAAAATAATCTTTATTCACTGTTTTAACAACAACTATGAATAGAGGTTTACTTTATTCATAGTTTTGTTACAACTATGAACTACTCAATATTTATTCACAGTTGTTATTAAAACTGTGAACTATTTAGTGTAAACTAATCTCATTTTTATTGTACTATAAGTTTTCTTTGTGTTGGTGTCGATATCTATCAGCACCAGGAACTTCTTTGAGCAGAAGTTGTCCCTCCTTATGCCAACAACTACTAGTGCACTGTCATTGGACTCCTCTATGTGCAATAGAAACTGTTGCTGGGTCATCACTGGAGGAACCCACTGTAGATGTTTGCTAATGCTAGCAATTATTGATAGGTCATTGTTGAGCTCCCCTAGTGCTGTGTTGGCCTTAAACAGTGCTAGCGACTCCTGAGCAACAGTTATTAGGCTTTTCCAATGTTACAATTATCGTAGGGACATTGCTAAGCTTCCTCGGTGCTAGCACTAGCGTCCATCAACACTAGCAATGGCTTAACAGAAATAGTTGAGTAGCTTCAAGGCTCTCTTAACGCAGGAAATGATGTTAGTCGACGTTCGCTAGGCCATTATTGGGAGAACCCACTTCAAATGTCTACCAGTGCTAACGACTGTCTCTGGCTAGTCATTGAGTTGTCCTAGTGCAGATGTTTACTAGCACAAGTGATTGTCCAGTAAAAGTTATAGGGCTCTCCCAACGCCTGCATCTATCATTAGTTGTCACCGTTAAGCCCCCTTGATGCTAACATTAGCCTTTGCCAAAAACTATCGTTGGGCTCTCATAACACGAGCAATGTCATGGGGTCATCACTGGGTTCTCCCATTGCTGGCACTAGTGTTTATCAATAAGAGCAACTGCCTTATAGCAATTGCTCAAAAGTCCCCCAATTCCTCTAATGCACGCATCGATGTCTATCGATGAGAGTAGCTTGATAGTCGTTGAGTTCCTCAAAAGCTAGTGTGAGCGTTGCCAATACCTACAACTTCCCTACCACAGTTGTTGGGCTCTCCCAATGCCCATAACTGCTGCTAGACCACTATTGGCTCCTTTAATGCTTACCCTAGCTTCCACCAGCATCAGTGATAGCCGTTGGCCCATCACTATAGTAATGACAATGGCTAGCATTTACTAGCATCAGCGACTCTGTGACAGCATTAGTTAGGCTCTTCCAATGCTAGCCATTATCATTAGATCATCGTTAGAATCTTTTTGTGCTAGCATTAGGGTCCACCGACACTAGCAACTGCCATGCAACAATAGTTGAGTAATCTTAGCATTCCTCTTAGTGCTAGCACTAGTATATGCCAACACAATAACTACCTCACAATAATAGCTAAGCTCATCCAATGCTAGTGATTACCTAGCAGTAGTTGTTCAGCTCTTCCAATGCCAATGACCATTATGAAGTCATCGCTAGATTCCTTTAGCGTAGGCATTAACATTTATAAACACCTCATACTATCTTACAATGATAGCTAGGTAGCACCTAGGTTCCCCTTGTGTTGGTGTCAACGTTTGCCAGCACCAATGACTTTTCTTTGCAGTCGTTGTGCCCTCTCTATGCCAATAACTACTAGTGCACTATCATTGGATTCCTCTACAAGCAATAGCGACTATTGCTAGGTCATCGTTGAGGAAGTCTAGCGTAGATGTTTGCCAGCGCCAACAATTGCTCCTAGGTCATTGCTGAGCTACTTTAATGTCGTGTTGGCCTTAAATAGTTGCCAACCACTCTCGAGCAACAGTCGTTGGGCTCTTCCAATGTTAGCAACTATCATAAGGACGTCGCTAGGCTCTTTTAGTACTAACACTAGTGTCCACTGACACTAGCAACTGCTTCACAGTAATAGTTGAGTAGTTCCAAGGCTTTCTCATTGCAGGCATTGGTGTTGGTTGATGTTCGCTAGGCCATCATCGGGAGAACCCACTACAAATGTCTGCCAACGCCAACGATTGTCTTTGGCCAGTTGTTGAGTTGTCCTAGTGCAGATTTTTGCCAACACAAGTGATTGCGTAGCAGCAGTTGTAGGGCTCTTTTAATGCTATATCTATCATTAGGTTGTCACCGTTGAGCTCCCTTAGTGTTGACATTGGCCCCTGCCAACAGCTATCGTTGGGCTCTCCTAACATGAGCAACTGTCATAAGGTCATCACTAGGCTCCCTTATTGCTCGCATTGGTGTCAACTGATAAGTGTAATTGCCTCACAATAATTGCTCAAAAGTCCATCATTCGCCTAATGCATACGTAGACATCAACTAACACTAGTGATTGCCTAGTAACAGTAACTAAGAAGTCATTGAGTTCCTTAAAAGCTCGCACGAGTGTTTGCCAATACCTTCGACTTCCCTACCATAGTTGTTAGGCTCTCTCAATGCCCATAATTGCTGTTAGGCCACTATTGGGCTCCTTTAATGCTTAACTTCACTTCCACAAGCATTAGTGATAGTTGTTGGCCCATCCTGCAACTATGACAGTGGCTGGCATTTACTAGCATCAACGACCACCCGACAACGTTAGTTAGGCTCTTTCAATGCCAGCCATTATCATTGGATCATCGCTGGCCCCTTTTTGTGTTAGCACTAGTATCGACCGACACTAGCAACTACCATGCAACAATAGTTGAGCAATATTAGCATTCCCCTTAGTGCTAGCATGAGCGTTTGCGAATACCAATAATTGGCTCACAACAATAGCTGGGTAGTCTTTAGGTTTCCCCCAAGCTGATGCGAGCGTTTATTAGCACTAATGACATCATGCAGAAGATGTTGGGCTCTCCCAATACTTATTACTACTGCTAGGTCATTGTTCGACCCCAGCTATGCTTGCCCTTATGTCTACCTGCGCGAGCAATAACCATTGGGCCATCACTAGGCCAATCTAGTGCTAATGACTTCCAACGCCAACGACTATCGCTAGATAATTATTAAGTTACTCAAGCGTTCATGTTGCCATCCATTAGCGTGAGTGATTACACAGTAGTAGTTGTTGGGCTCTCCCAATAATAGCGACTATCATGAGGTCATTGCTAGGCTCTCTCAGTGCTCACATTGATGTTTAACAACACTAGCAATAGCATCACAAAAATAACTAGTTACTCATTGGGTTCCCTCAAAGCTGGCATGAGCAATTTCTCCACAGCAATCATTGGGCTTTCTTAATGCCAATAAGTGCTGTTAGGTCATGATTAGGCTCCACTAGGGCTTGTTCTATCATTAAATGCCTGTTAAAATCTATAACTCGTGCAAATGCTTGCTAACGTCAACAATTATCCAATAACAATCGTTAGGCTCTCCCAATACTAGTTACTGTCATGGGGTTGTTGCAAGGCTTCCCCCATATTGGTGCTGGCATCTACTGATACCAGCAACTACCCCTGAATAATAGCTGGGTAGTCCCTGGGTTCCCCACGTGTTGGTAATTTCGTCTGCCAACACTAATAACAACCTCACTACTGTAGCTAAGTAATCATTAGGTTCTACCAAAATAAGCAAAAGTATCTGCTAGCGTCAGCGACTACCCTACAATAGTCATTAGGCTCTCTTTTCGCTTATTAGTTTTACTACGCCATCGTTGAGCTCCTCTAGTGCTTTCTCTTGTGCCTACTTGCGCTTGCTACTCTCGTTTGTCCATAGTTAAAGGAACACACCATTGATGTTTGCTAGCATTAGTGATTACCACTGGGTCATTGCTAAGCTCCCCTAGTCTTAGTAACTACCTAGTAATAGTTGTTCGGCTTTCCCAATGCCAATGACCATCATGAGGTCATCGCTAGATTCCTCCAGTGCTGGCACTAGCATCTACTTACAATAGTAACTTCCCTATAGCGATAGTTAGGTAGGGCCTAGGATTTCTTTGTGCTAACGTTAGTGTTTGTTAGCACCAGGGACTTCCCCGAGCAATCGTTGTGCCTTCCCTATGCAAACTACTACTACTACACTACCTTTGGACTCCTCTACTTATAATAGCGACTATCGTTGGGTCATTGCTGTGAGTACCTAATCCAGATGTCTGCCAGTGCTAGTGATTGTTGTTGAGTCATCGCTGAGCTCCTCTAATGCTATATTGGCCTTAAATAGCCAACCAATCTTGAGCAGCAGTCATTGGGCTCTCCCAATGCTAGTAACTATCATAGGGACGTCATTAGGCTTCGTCAATGCTAGCACTAGAATCCACTAACACTCGCAACTGCTTCACAGCAATAGCTGGGCAGTCCCGGGGTTCCCTTAGTATTGGCGCTGCCATCTATTAACACCAGTAATTATCCCATAACTATAGTTAGGCAATCGTTAAGCTCTCCCAAAGCTAACGCAAGCATCTACTAGCACTAGCAACTTCCATATAGTGGTCGTTAGGCTCTTTTAGTGCTTGACCTTCTCTAGAGGAACTAAGTGCGGATATTTCCTAGTGCAAGCAACTACCCAACAGTGATAGTAGGGCTTTCCCAATGCTTGTGACTATCATTGGATTATGACTACTGAACTCTCCAAGTGCTGAACATGGCGCCTACCAGCGCTAGCGATCGCCCAACAATAGTCGTTTGGCTTTCCCAATGCCAGCGACTATCATGGGGTTGTCATAAGGCTCCCCTATTGCTAGCATTGACGTCTACCGATAAAAGCAACAACCTTGCAGCAAATATTAGGAAGTCCATTAGTTCCCCTAATGCTGGGACTGACATAAACCAACACTAGAGACTGCCTCACATCAGTAGTTGGGTAGTCGTTGGTTCCTCAAACACGAGCACGATTGCCTGCCAATCATTGCGGCTTCCTCATAGCCATTGTTCATCTCTCTATATGCCAATAACTACTACTGGGCCATCGTGGGGTTCCTCTGGTGCTTGCCTCTCATTTACTTACTTCTACGACTGTCATAGCACCATCTCTAAGGTAACCCTGTGCGAATTTCTACAAACATTAATGATTGCCTACTTGTAGTTGTTAGGCTACTGAATGCCAACGACTATCATTGAGTTGTCACTTGGCTCCCCTACTACTAGCACTAGCATCTACCAACACCACCAAGTGCCATGTAGCAATAGTTAGGTAGTCCTTGGGTTCCTTTAGTGTTAGGATCGATGCCTGCCTGCGCTAATCATTGCATTGTAGTAGTAACTGGGTAGTCATTTACGTTCCTCCAAAGCTGGCGTGAGTGTCTGCCAGCATCAAAGACTTCCCCATAATAGTCATTGGGCTATCCTAGTGCCAACTGCTTGCCATTGTTAGGCTCCTCCAATGCTTATCATAGTGTCTGCCTGCGCCAGCGATTTTCCCCGCACTAATTGTTAGGCTCTTCCAATGCCTACTACTTTTATGAAGTCGTGGTTAGGCTCCACTGGTGCTTACGTTAGCATCTATTTGCACTAACGACTGCGGTTATGCTATGATTAGGAGAATCCATCAAAGATTTCTCCCAATGCCAATGATAGTTATTAGGTTACTGCAGAGTTCCCAATCCGGTGATAGTTGTTGCATCAGTGACTACCCTAGAGTAGTTATTAGGCTCTCCCAACGATACCGACTGTCATGGGATCGTAGCTTGGTTCCCTCAATGCTGGTACTAACGTATATCGACACAAAGAAATAGCTTACTGTAATTGTTTGGCAGTCCTTAGGTTCCCTTAGTGCTAATGCTAGCTTTTACAAGTACCAACAACCATATCGCAATAATAGCTGTGTAGTCATTGGGTTCCCTTAAAGTTGACGCTAGTGCCTACTAGCAGCTGTGACTTCTTTACAGCAGTTGTTAGGCTCTTCCAATGCCAACTACTCCTACTAGGCCCTTGTTAGGCTCCCCTAGTTCTTGTCCTCACGTTTACCTATGCCAACGATCTTCATTGGGCCATCGCTGGAGAAATCCACAGAAGATGTCTACCAGCACAAGCAACTATCATTGGGAAGTTGCTAAGCTTCCCTAATGTTGGCACTAGCGGTTACCAACACTACTGACTGCCTTGCTGTAATCATTAGGCTCACCTAATGCCAGTAACAGCCATGGGACCATCATTGGACTCCTCGGTGCTAGTGCTTATGTTTACCAACACCAACAACTATTGTGCAATAGTAAATAAGTAGTCCTTAGGCTCTAATGTGAGCGTCAGCATCTACCAACCCCAACAACTGCCCAACAGTAATGGCTAGGCAATCGTTGGGTTCCCCCAAAGTTGACTCTAGTGTCTGCCACCACCAGTAACTTATCGTATAGTCCTTGGGCTCTCCTAGTACTTATCTTCTCCTCTACCAGTGCCGACAAGTGCCATAAGGTCATCATTGAGCCCTTCTAGTGTTGGTGCTATCTTTTACGTTTGTTAACAATTACTTAGTAGTAGTCATTGGGCTCCCTCAATGCCAGCGATTGTCCTAAGGCATCGTTGGGTTCCCCTTGATGACAGAACTAGTATTTACTAACCCCATTAATTACCCATAACAATTGTTGAGTAGTCCTTAGGTTTCGTTAATGCTAGCACTTGACAACACTAGCAACAACCTCGCAATAGTCTGGATAGTCGTTAAGTTCTCCCAAAGCTAGCGATCGTGTCTACAAGCATTAGCGGCTACCTAGTAGCAACCGTTAGGCTCTCGTCGATATTAACTGACACTTCTAGATTGTTGTTGGGTTGCTCTAGTGCTTGCCCTCGCATCTACGTGCTCCAACAATTTTTCTTTGTCCATCGTTATGGGAACCTAATGCATATATTTGCTAGTATGAGCAACTCTCATTGCGTGGTTGTTGAGCTTCCTTCTTGCTAATACTGGCTTATATTAACATTACTACCTACCCTATAGTAGTCGTTGGGTTCTACCAACATTGGTAACTGTCATGGGGCCATCATTAGGCACCTTGATCTAAATATTGGCCCCACAATAATAGTTGGGCAGCCCCTACATTCCTCTAGTATTAGCATTGGCATCTACTAACACTGATAACTTTACTGCTATAGTAGCTGGGCAATCATTGCGTTCCTCCAAAGCTAGTGCTAGTGTCTACCAGTACCAGTGATTGCCCCGTAATAGTCATTTAGCTCTCTTAGTGATTGCCCCAAAGTTAGCATTAGCGTCTACTGACGCTAGCGACTATCAATGGGGCATCGTTGAGGGAGCATAATGTAAATATTTACTAGTGCCACCCACTATCACTAGGTCATTGAGGACCTCCCCTAGTGCTGGCATTGGCTTTAAACAAAACCAGTGACTACACAACAGTAGTCTTTGGGCTATCCTAATAATAGTAACTATTATGAGGACATCACGGGGCTCCATAGTGCTAGTACTAGCATCTACCGACATTAGTAATAACCTCACACTAATAGTTGGCCAATTCCTATGCTCTCCTAGTGTAGGTGCTGGTGTTTACCAACACTAGTAACTACTTCGTAGTAGTACCTAAAGCTGGTGTTAGCGTCTGCTAGCACTAGTAACTACCCTTAGGGGTAGTTTGGAAGTCGTTAGGATCCCTTAGTGCTGGGGCTGGCTTCTACCAGTATCACAGACTACCCAGTAGCAGTTATTGGGCTCTCTAAGGCCAACAATTGTAATAGGGTCATCGTTGGCTCCTTTAGTGCCAGAACTAGCATCCATTGACACCAAACAACTACCCAGCAGTAATAGATTAACAATCTTTAGGTTCTAGTGTGGGTACTAGCATTTGCCAACACCAATAATTACTTTTCAACCATAGCTCAACAGTCATTGGGTTCCACCAAAGTTGGCGGTAGTGTTTACAAGCACCATCAACTACGACGTAATAGTCGTTAGGCTCTCCTAATACACACTACTGCTGCTAGGCCATTGTTGGCCTACTCTAGTGTTTGCCCTCGCATCTACTGACGTTAGCCACCGTCGCTTATGCATTGTTGGGGGAACCTAGTGTAGATGTTTGCCAATGCCAATGACTACCATTGGGTCGTCACTACCTTCCCCTAGTGCTGATTCTAGCATATACTCGTGTTAAGGACTTCCTAATCACAGTCATTAGGCTCTTCTAATGCTGATAACTATCATAGGGTCATCGTTGGGTGGCCTCGATACTAGTATTGGTGTCTACTGACACCAATAGCTACCCCGCAGCAATAGCTAGGTAACCCTTATGTTCCCCTAGTGCTGCTGTTCGCGTCTTTTAACACAAGTAATTTCTCTACTGTAGTAGCTAAGCAGTCGTTAGGTTCCCCAAAACCTAGCGATAATGTCCACCAGCACAAATGATTACCCTACAATAGTCATCAGTCTCTCATAACTCTAATTATTGTTATTATTCTATCGTTGGTCTCCTTAACTGCTTGCCTTATCATCTACTTGTGCCAGTAACTACTGTTGGGCCAATATTAAGGGAATCTAGTGGAGTTGCATGCCAGCACCAGCGACTGTCGCTAAATCATCGTTGAGCTCCCTTAATGTTGGCACTGACCTTAAACAGCGTCAGAAACTACTAGCCATACTCATTAAGCTCTCCCAAAGCTAGCGACTGTCATGGAGACATCGTTAGGCTCTATTGGTCCTAGTACTAGCATCTACCGACACTAATAACTGCCATGCAGCAGTAATTAGGCAGTTCCAAGGTTCTCCTAGTGCTAGCATTAGCATGTGCCAACACTAGCAACTACCCTATAGTAGTAGTTAGGCAATCGTTAGGTTCCCCTAAAGTTGGTGTTAAGGATTACCAGCATTAGCAATTTTTTTGTAGCAGTTATTGGCCTCTATTAATCCTAACTACTGTTACTAGGTTGTTGTTGGGTTCGTCCAATACTTGGCCTCACGTCTGGCTGTGCCAACGATGTCCACGAGGCCATCAATGGGGGAACCCAACATAGATCTCTGCCAGTGCCAGGGACTACAGCTAAGTCATCGTAGAGATCCCCTAGTGATGGTGCTGGCCACTACCAACGGTAGCTATTACCCAACAACAGTTGTTGTGCTCTCACAATGTTAGTGCCTATCATGAGGTTGTCCTTAGTTTCCCTCAGTGCTGGCATAAGTGTTTATTGACACTAGTTCTGCCCTATAGCAGTAGTTGGGCAATCGTTGGGTTCCCCCAAAGCTAGTTGAGTGTCTGTTACCATTAGAAACCTCTCTGCTACAACTAGCAACTTCTATGCACCAATTGTTGCTTTCTCCCAATGCCAACTACTATCATTAGGCCATCGTTGAGCTTATCTAGTGCTTGCCTTCATGTCTCCTTATGCCAATGACTATCGCTAAGTTGTTGCTGAGCTCCCTTAGTGCTAGCACTGGTATCTATTAGTGTCCAAGACAACCCAAGAAAATGGTCAGGCTTTCCCAACAATCACGACGGTCAAACGGTTGCCATTAGGCTCCCTTAGTGCTAGAATTGGCATCTACCGACATCAATAATTATCCCACAACAATAGTTAGGCAGTCTAAAGTTCCCTTAGTATTAGTGTTAGCATCAACTGATAGCTTCAATTGGTTCATAGTAATAGCTAGACAGTCGTTAGGTTCCTTTAAAGCTAGTGATAGCATTTCCCAATCGCAACTACCCCGTGAGAGTCATTGGGCTCTTTCAGTGCCAACCACTACTACTTAGCCATTGTTATTCTCCTACAATAGTTGTCCTTGCGTCTACCTATGCCAATGACTACTCTAAGCCATCACTGGGGAACCTAGCATCGATGTCTGTCGATGCAAGCGAGTACCGCTGGGTCGTCGCTGAGCTCCCCTAATGATGGTGCTTGCTTCTACCAGTGCTAGCGATTGCCCAATAACGATTGTTGGGCTTCACCAATGCTAGTAACTATCGTCGAGTCATTGCAAGACTCCCCCAGTACTGATAGCATCTATCAACACTAGCAACTACCTCACAGCAATAGCTATGAAGCTCTAGGTTCCCTTAGTGCTGGCATTAATGTCTGCCAACACCAGCAATATACTCGTAGTAGTAGTTATGTAGTCGTTTGGTTGGCCCAATGTTGGTACGAGTGTCCGCCAACACTAGCTTTTTTCACACTAGTCATTGTCCTCTCCCAATGCCAAACTACAGTTACAAGGCCATCGTTGGGCTCATCTAATGCTTACTCTAGCGACTAAGTGAGCTAACGACTACTATTGGGCCATCTTTAGGGGAATCCAGTAGAGATGTCTCCTTACGATAGCGATTGTCATTGGGTCATCATGAAAATCTCATAGTGTCGGCGTTGGCTTTTACCATTGTCAGCGACTGCACACAGTAGTCCTTGGACTTTCCTAATAATAGTGACTATCATGAGGTCATCGTCAGGCTTCATCTATGCTAGCATAAGAGTCTATCAACACCGAAAACTGCCTTGCGGCAATAGTTGGGAAATCCTTGGGTTCCCTTGTTGCTTACGCTAGCGATTGCCAATGATAATAATTGCCTCCCAATAATAATAGGGTTTGGCTATCCTAACGCGAGCAACCATGATGGGGTTACCGCAGGGCTCCCCCATTGCTACCATTGCGGTCAATCGATAAAAGTAACTGCCTTACTGCAATTGTTAGGAAGTTCGTTTATTTCCTTAGTGTTGGCTAAACCAACACTAGAGACTGCCTTGCATTAGTAGCTGGGCAGTCGTTGGGTTCCTTGAAAGTAGGCACGAACGCTTTCTAACACCAGCAATTGTCGAGCAGTCATCATTTGACTCTCTTAATGCCAACAACTACTGCTAGGCCATCGTTAGGCTCCTCTAGTGCTTACCCTCACGTCTATTTACACCAACGATTATCGTTGGGGCATCTCTAGGGCAAAGATAGTGGCAAGCATTTACTAGCATTAGTGACTATCCAATTGCAGTGGTTAGGCTCTCCCAACGCCACCCACTATCATTGGGTCGTTGTTAGGCTCCACTAGTGTTAGGACAAGCGTCTACCGTCACTAACTAGTGCCCTATAGTAATACCTAGGTATTGTTAGGGTTCCCAAAGTCCCAGCACCAACGTCTGTGAGCACCAATAACTGCCTCACAACAATAACTAGGTAGTCATTAGGTTCTCCAAAAATTGGCACAATGTTTTCCACCACTAATGACACCACGCAGAAGCCATTAGGTTCTTTTAGTGCCTACTACTGCTGCTAGGCTGTCATTTGTCACTCTTTTGCTTGCCTTCAGTCTACGTGTGACAGTGACTTTCGTTGGGTCATCACTAAGAGAACCCAGCACGAATGTATGCTAATGTGAGCAACTGTTGCTAGGTTGTTATTGAGTTGCTCTAGTGCTCACGTTGCCATCTACTAGCACCGACGATTTTCGAGCAGCCATTGTTGGGCTCTCCTAATGCCAGTGACTATCATGGGGTCGTCACTAGGCTTTGTCGATGCTGGCACTAGTGTTTAACAACACTAATGGTAGCATTGCAAAAATAATTAGGTAGTCATTGGGCTCCCTTATAGCTGGCACAAGAGTTTGCTAGCATGACTGATTTCCCATAGGAATCATTGGGCTCTCCTAACGCCAATCATTGTTGCTAGGTCGTGGTTGGACTCCTCTAGAGCAACTACTTAATAATAGTTGGGATGTCCCTAGGTTCCTCACATGTTGGTAATTTCGTTTGCCAATACCGGTAACTATCTCACTACTATAACTAAGTTGTCATTAGGCTCCCTAAAAGTTAGCTCAAGCATCTGTTAGCATTAGTGATTGCCCTGCAATAGTCATTGGACTACCTTTTACTACTTGCAATCATGCCTACCTGCGTTTACTACTCTCATTAGGCCACAGTTGAGGGAATGCAGCACCAATGTCTACCAGCACTGGTGATTACTACTGGGTTCTCCTAGCGCTAGTGACTGCCCAACAATAGTCGTTTAGCTCTCCCAATGCTAACAGTAATCACCAATGCTGGCACTAGCATCTACTAACACCAGTAACTGCCCCGGTAGTGAAAGCTAGGCAGTACCTAGGTTCCACTTGTCCTAGCATCAATGTTTGCCAACACGTGGGACTTCCCCGAGTAATCAAGGTGCCTTCCCTATGCCAATCACTATTACTACACCATTGTTGGACTCCTTTAACTTCAATAGCGACTGTCACAAGGTCATCATTGAGGGAACACAGCACAAATGTTTACCTGTGCAAGCGATTGTTGGGGGGTCATCACTGAGCTCCCCTAGTATTGTACTAGCCTTAAATAGTGCTAGCCACTCTTGAGCAGTAGTCATTGGGCTCTTTCAATGCTAGCAACTATCGTAGGGACGTCATTAGACTCCCTTGATGCCAGCACTAGCGTCCATTGACACTAGCAACTGCTTCGCAACAATAGTAAGGTTATTCCAAGGCTCTCTCATTACAAGTGCTAGTGTTAGTTGACGTCCACTAGGCCATGACTCGAAGAACCTACTACAAATGACTGCCAGCGCTAGCGACAATCTGTAGCACGTCACTGAGATATCCCAGTGTAGATGTTTGCGAGTGAAAGCGACTCCCCATTTGTAACTGTAGGGCTCTCCCAACACTTGCAACTATCATTGGGTCGTTACTGTTGAGCTCCCCTAGTGCTGATAGTAGCCCTTACCAATACTGGTTGTTGTGCTCTCCTAATGCTCGCGTCGACGTCAAATAACACCAACGGCTACCTGGTAGCAATAGCTCGAAAGTCATTAAGTTCCTCAAAAGCTAGCACAAGCATCTAACAATATGTACGACTTCCAACCCCACTCCCCTCCATAGTCGTTGGGCTCTCCCAATGCCAACAATGCTTGCTAGGCCACTGTTGGGCTCCTTTAATGCTTACTCTCACATTTAGCAGCATCAGCGACAGTCATTAGGCCATCACTATAGTGATGACAGTGGTTGGCATCCACTAGCACTAGCATCTACTGACATTAGCAACTACTCAGTAATAATCATTGGGCTCTCTTAATGCCCGCGATAGTCATTGGGACATTGCTGGACTCCTTAGATGTGAGCTGTAGCATCTATTAATCTGGGCAACTGCCCCATAACAATAGCGGGGTAGTCCGTGGGTTCCCCTTAATGCTGGTGTTGGTGTCTCCTAACACCGGTAATTACACTGTAGTAGTAGTTGTCAAGTTGGCGATTCCCGTAAAGCTGGGCTATCATTGAGCTCCTCGAATGCTAACGCTGGCTCTATTATCCTCAATCACTACTCAATAATAATCGTTAGGCCCTCCCAACATTAGTGACTGTCATGGGGTTGTCGTTGGACTGCCCTGATGCTAGCACTAGCATATACTAATTCTAACAACTATCCACACCAATAAATAGGCAGTCCTTGGGTTCCCCTAATGTTGGCGCAGGTGTCTATTAACACGAGCAACTATCTCATAGTCATAGTTGAGCAATCATTAGTTTCCCCAAAATCTAACACAAGCATTTACTAGCACCAGCGACTTTCCCACGATAGTTGTTGGCTCTCTTAATGCCATCTACCATTGCAAGGTCGTCGTTTGGGCTCTTTTAGTGCTTGCCCTCACGTTTGCCAATGCTGATGACTTCTACTTGGTTGTCACTAAGGGAACCCAGTGCCGCTATTTACCAGTGGAAGCGATTGCCCAACAGTGATCATAGACCTCTACCAATGTGTGTGACCATCATTGAGTTATCACCACTGAGCTCTCCCAGTGCTGAACATAGTGCCCACCAGTGCCAGTGACTGCCTAACAGTAGTCGTTTAGCTTTCCTAACATAAGCCACCATGATGGGGTTGTTGCAATGCTCCCTCATTGCTACCGTTGACGTCTATTGATAAAAGCAACTACCTTACAGCAATTGTGGGGAAGTTCATTTATTCCCTTAGTGTTGGCTAAACCAATACTAGAGACTGCCTCGCATCAATAGCTGGGCAGTCATTGGGTCCCTTGAAAGTAAGCGTGAATGCTTTCTAACACCAGCAGCTTCTGAGCAGCCATCATTAGACTTTCTCAATGCCAACAACTATTGCTAGGCCTTTGTTAGGCTCTTCTAATGCTTACCCTCGTGTATACCTACATCAGCGATTACCGTTGAGGCATCACTAGGACAATGACAGTGGCAAACATTTACTAGCATTAGTGACTATGCAATTGCAATGGTTGGACTCTCCCAACGCCACCCACTATCATTGGATCATTGTTGGGCTCCACTGGTGTTAGGACAAGCGTCTACGGACACTAACTAGTGGCCTGTAGCAATAGCTAGGTAGTGTTAAGGTTCTTAAAATGCTAGCACTAACGTCTGTGAGCACCAATAACTGCCTCACAATAATTACTAGGCAATCATTAGGTTTTTCCAAAGCTAGCATGACGTTTGCCATCATTAGTGACACCACGCAGAAGCCAATGGGTTCTTTTAGTGCCTACTGCTGTTGCTAGACTGTTGTTCGTTGCTCTTATGCTTACCCTCACGTCTATGTGTGACAGTGACTTTTATTGAGTCATCACTAGGAGAACCCAGCATGGATGTCTGCTAATGCAAACGACTGTCGCTAGGTCGTTGCTGAGTTGCTCTAGTGCTCACACTGCCATCTACTAACATCAGCGATTTCCTAGCAACCATTATTGGGTTTTCCCAATGCTAGTGACTATCATGGGGATGTCGCTGGGCTCTTTTGGTGCTAGCACTAACATTTACCAACACTAGTAACTGTATCGAAAAAAAATAGCTGAGCAATCATCGGCTTCCCCCAAAGCTAATACGAGCATGTGCCAGCACCAGTGAATTCCCTGCAGTCATTATTAGGCTTTCTCAATGCCAACTATTGTTGCTAGGCTATCATTGGGCTCTTCCAATGCTTACAGTCATGCCTGCCTACACTACCCACTACCGCTAAGAGGGTTGCCTTAATGCAAGCACTAGCATTTATCAACACTAGTAACTGCCTTACAGTAGTAGCTAGCCAAATATTAGGTTCCCCCAAAGTTGACATGAGCATTTGCTAGCACCAACGACTTGTTGGTACTGATCTTTGGGCTTTCCCAGCTCTGACCACTGTTGCTAGGCCATCGTTGAGCTCCTCTAATGCTTGCCCTTATGTTTACTTGCACTAACGACTATAATTGGGCCATCACTTAGGTACTTAATGCAGATATCTGCCAGTGCCAATGATTGTCATCGAGTTTCTTTAAGCTCCCTTAATGTTGGTATTTGCACCTACCAGAGTCAGCAACTACCCAGCAATACTCATTGGGCTCTCCTAATGCTAGTGACTACCACAAGGTCGTCATTAGGCTCCCCTGACAATAGCACTAGCATCTACCAACACTAACAACTACCCACAGAAGTAACCAAGCACTCATTGGGTTCCCTCAAAGTTAGTGCAAGCAACTACCAACACAAGTGACTTCTTCGCAATAGTTGTTCAGCTTTTTCAATGCCAATACTATAGCTAAGCTGTCATTAGACTCTTCTAGTGCTTGCCCTCTCATCTTTCTATGCTAGCGACTGCCATTGAGCCATCGCTAGGGCAACCTAGTGTAGATGTTTGCCAGCATCAGTGATCGGCCAACAACAATCGTAGGGCTCTCCCAACACCTACGATCATTATTGGGTCGTCATTTGGCTACCCCGGTGCAGACACTAACATCTATTGACACCAGTGACTACCTGTAACAATAGCGAGGCAGTCCTTAGGTTCTCTTAGTTCTGGCACCAACATCTACCAACACTAAAAACTGCACTACAATAGTAGCTGGCAAGTTGATGATTCCCTTAAAGTTGGGTTGTCATTAAGCTTCCTTATGTTAGCACTGGCATCAACCAATATCAATGACGACCCAACAATAATGGTTGGGCTTTCTCAACCCTAACGACTATCATTGGTTCATCGATGGACTCCTTTAATGCTAGCACTAGTGTCTATTGACATTCGTAATTGCCTCATAATAATAACTGGGCAATCCCTAAATTCCCCTAGTACTGGTGCTAGTGTCTACACACATTAACAATAGCCCAGCGACTGTAGTTAAGCAGTCATTGGGTTCCCTCAACGCTAATGCAAACATTTACTACCACCAGCGATTTCCTCGTAGCAATCATTAGGCTTTTCCAATGTCAATAACAATTGTAAGGCCGTGGTTGGGCTCTCCTAGGGCTTGCCTTCTTGTCTACCTGTGCCTACGACTTTCATAAGGCCATCGCTAAGGCAACCAAGTGCAGATATCTGCCAGTGTCAACAACTGCCTAGTATTATTGTCAGGCTCTTTAAATGCGATTGACTATCATTGGGTTATTTGGGTCCCTTGATGCTAGCACTAGTATTTATCGACACCTATGACTACCTTGTAGTAATAGTTACGCAGTCCTAAGATTTCCTTAGTGCTAATGCTGGCATCTGCCAATATGAGTAACTACCTCATAGCAGTTGTTGGGCTGTTATTAAGTTCCCAAAAAGCTGGCATAAATGTCTGCCAACACCGATGACTTTCTTGCATACGTTGCTGGGCTATATTAATGCTTACTACTACCGCTAAGTGTTTATTGGCTTTTTTAGTGCTTGCCCTTAAGTTTACCTGTGCTAGTAGTTGTTGTTGGGCCATCACTGGTGCAACCAACGCTAATGTTTGGCAGTGTCAAAAATTATCAATTAGTTATCTCTGAGCTCCCCTTATGCTAACATTGGTATTTACCAGCTTCTGCGACTACCTAGTAACATTCGTTGGGCTCACCCAATGCCAGCAACTACCACGAACGAGGTCATTGTTGGACTCCCTAGTGTTTGCACCAGCATTTACTAACACCAATAACTGTATAGCAGAAGTAGGTGGGTAGTTGTTATGCTCCTCCAAAGTTAGTGCTAGCATATGCCAGTACTACCGACTTCCTCGCATTAGTTATTGGGCTCTCTCAATGCTAACCATTGTTATTAAGCTGTCCTTAAAGTTCATAGTGCTTGCCCACTTGACATTCTGCGCCAACGACTACCATTGGGCCATTGCAGGGGCAACCCAATATAGATGTCTACTAACATCGGTGACTGCTACTAGATTGTCGCTAAACTCCCTTAGTGCAGGAGCTGGCCTCTACTACTGCCAGCGACTATTCTCCCAATGCTAGTGACTTTTAATGCCAACTATTGTTGTTTGACCGTCCTTGGACCCCTCTAGTACTTTTGTCTCATGTCTACCTATTCTAATGAGTGCTGCTGAGCTCCCTTAGTGCTGGCTCTAGCCTCTACCAGCGCATGTGACTGCCTAGCAGTAGTCATTAGGCTTTCCTAATACGAGCGACTATCATGGGGTCATCGCAAGGCTTCCCTCTTACTAGCATTAGTGTCTACTAACACCAGCTACAACCCTACAATAATAGCTAGGCAACCCTTGGGTTCCCCACTTGTCAGCAATTACATTTGTTAACACGACAAACTACATCACTATTGTAGCAAGGATGTTGTTGGGTTCCCTCAAAGCTGGCATAAGTGTCTATTAGCACCAATGATTGCCATGCAGTAGTAGTTGGGCTCTCTCTCTGCTTACCACTCCTACTATTGCATCATTGATCTCCTCTAATGCTTGTCCAACACGGATCATGGGCATGGGATGCAAGCCACGGCAAGTGTGCAGTCGCAACTAGCACTCTTGCCAGGCCATAAGAGTGCCACGCGAGTTAGAACCTCATTATTTTCCCTCGATTGACTGCCCAACATGCATGCTAAGGAGCCACATTTCATGAACCATGGGCATGTAAGGTAAGCCACGGTTGCCCCAAGTAGGCATAGTGTGAGAAAAAGGCCCAGCAAGTGATCAATATTTGTGCACTTACCCCTCATCGTTGCCCCTCAATAGACTGTTCAGTGAGCATGCTAAGGGAGCCATGTCATAGAGATTGTGGGCTCGGATGGCAAGTCAGGGCTGCCCACAAAAGGCGCACCAGCTAGCCCTTGGGTTCCCTACATGAGCAAAATACTCGATGTCATCCCTTCATAGACTACCTAGCGAGTGTATCAAAAGGGCCATTCTGCATGAACCATGGGTTTAAGAGGCAAGCCATAGGTGCCTCAAACATGCTTAGCATGGGTAGAAAACCTAGCATGTTATCGAAACAGGTGCGCCAACCAGGCCATTGGCACTCCTCGCAAGCCATACCCTTGTCGTCGTCCCTCGATAAACTACCCAGCAAACGTACCAATGAAGCCATGTTGCAAGGAATATTAGCATAAAAGGCAAGCCACAACTACCTCTTGAAAGGTACAATATGGGCAAAAAGCAAATGTGTGATCGCAATCGACACACCAGCGAGGCCATAAGAGCCCTACGTGAGCCAAACCATTATCACTGTCGCTAGACGGACTACCCAACAAGCATACTAAGGGAGCCATGTTTGATGGACCATGGACAAGGGATGCAAGCCATGATCAGCCTCAATAAGCTTACCAAGGGTGGAAGGCCTAGCATGTGACTGTAGTAGATGCCCAGCCAAGCCATTGGTGCCCCATGTGGGCTAGACCCTTAATGTTGTCTCTTAATAGATTGCCTAGTGAGCATGCCAAAGGAGCCATGTCACATGGATCGTAGGCATAATAGGAAAGCTACGGTTGCCTCAAGAGGCACAGCGAGGGCGAAATGTCAAACGTGCAATTGCAATGAGAGTGCCATCTAGACCATGGGCGCCTCCATGCAAGCCATACCCTCATCATTGTCCCTCGATAAAATGCCCAACAAGAATGCAAAAAAAGCCGCATTGGATGGACCATGGGCTCAAAAGCTAAGCAAGGCTGCCACCAACAGGCATGGCATTAGTGAAACGCCCAACATGCACTCGTAGCAGGAATACCAACCCAGCCATAGGCGGAACAAAAATTGTTAGGCTCTGCGAATGCCAAGCACACTAGAAATAATAGTAAGAAAGTCTTTGGGTTCCCTTGGTGCTAGCGTTGGCATTTGCCAACACTAATAATTGCCCAGTAGTAGTAGTTCGGCAAACGTTGTGTTCTTCAAAGCAAGCGCGAGTATCTACTGGTACCAGCACCTATCCTACAACAGTTGTTAGGCTTTTCTAACACCAAAAACTGCTGCAAGTAATCGTTAGACTCCTTCAATGCTTACCCTTGCATCTGCTTGTACTAGCGACTGTCATTTGGCCATCCTTGGGGCAATCTAGCGTAGATGTTTGCTAGCTTCAATGAAAATCGTTGGGTTATCACTAAGCTCTCTTTGTGCTAACGTTGGCATTTACCAACATCAATGACTAAACAACTATAGTCACTAGGCTCTACTAATGTCAGTAAGGTCATCGCTAGGCTCCATTAGTGCTAGTACTAGTATCTACTGACACTAGTAATTTTCTTGCAGTAATAGCTAGGAAGTCTTTCAGTTACCCTAATGTTGGCGCCATTGTTTACCAATACCTATAACTACCACGCAATAATACGTTAGGTTCCCCCAAAGTTGGCGCGAGTGTGTGCTAGCACCAGCGATGTCCTTGTAAAAGTCGTTGCGATCTTTTAGTGCCTATTACTACAATTAGGCTATCATTCGACTCCTCTTACAGTTACCCTCGCGTCTATCTACATCAATGATTATCACGAGGTCATTGTTGAGTTACCTTAGTGCTAATGTTGTCATCTACCAACGTCAATGATTACGTAGCCACAATTATTAGTCTCTCCCAATGCCAATGACTATCATAGGGTCGTCATTAAGCCCCATCAATGTTAACAATGGCTTTTACCAACATTAGTAATTGCAGTGCACAAATAGTTGACCAGTCGTTAGGTTCCCCTAAAGCTAGTGTGAGTGATAGCCAACCCAGTGAATCCCGCGTAATCATCGTTTGTTTGTCTCTCCCAATGCTTACTACTACTGCTATCCATCATTGTGCTCTATTAGTGGTTACCATTCATCGATCTATGCGAGCAACCGCCACTGGGCCATTGTTGGGGAAACCCAGCACCGATGTCGACTAGTGCCAACGATCACCACTCACTCATCACTGAGATCCTTTAGTGCTAGCATTAGTATCTACCAACATCAATTACTATCCAACTATAGTCTTTAGGCTCTCTCAGTGCTAACACCAGTGTCTACTGACACCAACAACTATTGCGCAATAATAAGGAGGTTGTCCTCAGGTTCCTTTAGTGCCAGCAGTAGTCGTTGGGCTTTCCCAATGCCAACTACTATTGTTAGGTTGTCGTTGGGCCATTCTAATGGTTGCCTCGGTGTCTTTGTGCACATACGACTACAATTAAACCATTGTTGGGGCAACCAAATGCAAATATCTACATCCATTAATTATTCCCTAATAACTGTCATAGGCCTCTCTTAACGCCTAGGACTATCATTGGGTCGTCGTTAGGTTGCCTCAATACTAGCATTAGCGTTAATCGACACTAGCAACTGCCATGCAGCAATAAGAAGGCAGTCCTTGGGTTCCCCTAGTGTTAGTGTCAACATCTACCAACACTAATAATTGCACTACAACAATAGCTGAGAAGTTGATGATTTCTCTAAGATTGGGTTATTGTTGAGTTCCCTTAATGCTGGATCTAGCATCTACCACGTCAGTGACGACCCTAGAATAGTCGTTAGGCTCTCCAAGTACCAGTGATTAGCAATGCCTTTAATGCAATCACTGGTTTCTACCAACTCCTCTAACTTGGGCAGTCCCTAGGCTCCCCTAATACTCATACTAACATCTGCTAATACTAACAATTGCCCCTAAGTAATAGCTGGGAAGGCTCTCTCAACCCCAACCACTACTGCTAGGCGATCATTGGGCTACACTACTGTTTGTATCTCGTCTACTTGCACTTATGACTACTATAGGGCCATTGTTGTGGCAACCCAATACCAATGTCTACCAACGTCAACAACTGCCTAGTAGTAGTGTTTGGGCTTCATGAACGTGTGTCACTATCATTGGTTTATCACTTGGCTCCCTCGATGCTAGCTGTAGCATCTACCAACACCACCAATTGCCACACAGCAATGGCTAGATAGTCCTTGGGTTCCCTTAGTGTTGGGACTGATGTCTAATAGTACCAACCATTATCCCATACTAGTAGCTAGTTAGTTATTGGGTTCCCCTAGAGCTAGTATAAGTATTATTCAGCATGGCAAATCTTACGTAATCATTGTTCGGCTCTCCCAATGCCAACAACTACTATTAGATCATTATCGTTGGGCTCCATTAATGGTTATCATTGCATTTACCTGTGCCAACGACTGTGATTGGACCATCACTTAGGGAACCTAGCACCGATGTTGATCAGCGCTAATGACTACTTTTGGGTTCGTCGCTAAGATGGCTTTGTGTTGGCACTATCATCTACCTACATCAACAACTGCCTAGTTGTAGTCATTGAGCTTTCCCTATGCTTGTGACCATCATAAGGTCGTCACTAAGCTCCTCTAGTGCAAGCGTTAATGTCTACTAATATCATCAAGTGCCTCGTAACAATAATTGGGTTGCCCTTAGGCTTCCTTAGTGCTAGCACTGGCGTCTGGCAACTTTAACAACTGCCTTTCTAGTAGCTAGGTAATCATTAGGTTGCACTAAAGCTAGTACGAACATTTGTAAGCACTAGTGACTGCCCTGTAATAGTCATTGGGCTTTCCCAGCGCTGACCATTATTGTTAGGCCATCATTGAGCTCCTCTAGTGCTTGTCTCACTTCGACCTATCCTAACGACTTTCTTTAGGACATTGCTAGGGTACCTAACACAGATGTTTTCCAGTGCTAACGATAACTGCCGGGTCATTGTTAATCTCCTTAGGTACTAGCGTTGGCATCTACTAACACCAGCGACTAACTTGCAACAGTCATTGGACTCTCCTAACAGCAACTATCAGAAGGTCATCGTGTGGCTCGCCTTATGTTGGCATTAGCATTTATCGACACCAATAATTGCATAGTAGAAGTAGCTGAGCAGTCATGGGGTTCCCTCAAAGCTAGCACAAGTATTAGCTAGCACTAGTGACTTCCCTGTAATAATTATTGGGATCTCCCGATGCTAACTACTAATACTTGGCCGTCGTTTGGCTCCTCTAATGCTTGCCTTTATGTCTTCCTATGTCTTTAACTACCATTGGGCCATCATTGAGGTAACCTAATGCATATGTTTACCACCGCTAATGATTACCCAGCAATGGTCACGAGGCTTTCCTAACGTGTGCGATTGTCATTAGGTCGTTGTTGGGCAATCTGGTGCAAGTGCTAGTGTCAATTAACAGCAGCAACTACCCCGCAGTAATAGCGATCAAGTCCTTGGGTTTCCCTAGTGCTAGGGTCAAAGTCTGCCAACACCAAAAACTACACTATACTAGTAGTAGTTGGGAAGTTGATGATTCCCTTAAGGCTAGGTTGTCATTGAGCTCCCATAATACTAGCACTGGCATTTACCAACGTCAATGATTGTCTTAGAGTAGTCATTGGGCTACCCCAACACTAGTGGTTAATGACGTCGTTGATGCTAGCACTAGTGTTTACCAACTCTTATGATTGCCCCACATCAATAGTTGGGCAATCGCTAAGTTTCCCTAATGCTGGTGCTGGCATCTTTAGTTACCAATAACTACTCTAAAGCAGTAGCTAGACAATCATTGGGTTCCTTCAAAGCTGATAGGGGCATTTGTTGGCACTAGTGGCTTCCCCACAGTAGTCGTTAGGCTCTCTCAACCCTAATAATTTGCTACTACACCATCGTTAAGTTCTTCTAGAGCTTGCTTTTGTGTCTACCTACGCTAGCGACTACCATTGGGGTAATCCTAGCGTAGATGTTTGCCGGTGTTAGTAACTATCACTGGAACATCGCTAGGGTCCTTTAGTGCTGCGTTGCCATCGACCAATGTCAGTGACACCCACATGCCCATGATTACGGGAATCTAGCATAAATGTCTACCAGTGCCAATGGCTACTGCAAAGTCATCCCAAAGCTTTTTTAGTGTTGGTGCTGACCTTTACCAATGGCAACGACTTTCCAACAACTGTTGTTAGGCTCTCTCAATGCCAGCGAACATCGTGTGATAGTCGTTGGGCTCTCCAATGTTGGCATAACATCTACCAACACCTGTATCGGCCCCGTAAAAATAGCTAGAGAGTTCTTATTTTTCGTAATCTTGGTGTCAATGTCTACCAACATCAACAACTACCTTGCAACCGTAGTTAAGAAGTCGTTGGGTTCCCTTAAAGTTGAGGAGAGCGTTTACTAACATGAGCGACTTTCCCACAGAAGTAATTGCGCTCTCTTAATGATTACTATTGTTGCTATGCCATTGTTAGTCTCTTTGAGTGCCTTCCCTCGCGATTACCTGCACCAATGCCTACCTAGTAGTAATTATTGGGCTCTCTTAACGCCAGCGACTGTCATGGGATTATTGTTAGGCTTCCCCGTGTTAGCACTAGCGTTTACTAACACTATTAACTACCCCATAGCAATAAATAAGTTGTCCTTAGGTTCCCCAAATATTGGCCCCGATATCTGCCAACACCAATAATTCCCCCACAGTCATAGTTAGGAAGTCCTTGAGTTCTCCGAAAGTTAGCGTGAGTGTCTGCCAACACTAGTGACTTCCCTACAATAATTATTGGGCTTTGCCAATGCCAACTACTACTACCATGGCATCATTGGGTCCTCTAGTACTTGCTCTCGCGTTCACTTACGCTAGCAACTACCATTGGGCCATCGCTGGGGGAACCCAATGGAGATTTCCACCAGCACCAGAGATTACTTTTTGGTCATCTCTGAGGTCCCTCAGTGGTGGCACTGGGTTCTACTAGCACCAATGATTGCCAAGTAACAGTCTTTGGGCTCTTTCAATGCCAGTAACTCTTAAGCGATCATCGCTAGGCTCTTGTGGTGCTAATGCTGACATTTATCGACACCAACAACTACGTGCAACACTAGTTGGGAAGTCTCTTGGTTTGCTTAATGCTCGCGTCAACGTCTGATAACACCAACAGTTACCCTACAATAGTAACTGGGTAATCATTGGTTCCCCTAAAATAGTGTGAGCATCTGCCAGCACCATGACTTTCCCATCAGAGTAGTTGGGCTCTCCTAGTGCCAACTACTAGTGCCAGGCCGCCGTTAAACGCCTTTAATGCTTGCCATCGCGCATATGTGCGCCAGAAACTATAGTTAGGCCATCAGTGAGGAAACCCAACGCAAAAATTTGCTAGTACTAGCGACTATCATTGGGTCATTGCTTTACTCTCCTAGCACTAGCACTAGCCTCCATCTACGTTAATGATGCCCAGCAGTAGTCATTGGCCTCTCCCAACGCTAACGACTATCATTAGATCATCGATGGGCTCCCTGGGCTCTGGTATTAGCATCTACTGACACTAGTATTTACTTTGCAATAATAGTTAGGTAATCCCTGTGCTTCGCCAGTGTTGGTATTAATGTTTAGTAACACCAGCAAGTGCACCGCAAAAGTAACTGGGCAGCTGTTAGGTTGCCCTAAACTCACGCAAAGATCAGCCTACTCCAGCAACATTCTCGCACCAATCCCTAGGCTCTCCTAATGCCAATTATTAGTGCAAGCGCCACGTTGGGCTCCTATAGTGCTTACCCTCGCATCTACTTGCACTAGTAATTGCTGCTAGGCTATCCCTGAGGGAAAACAACATAGATTTCTTTCGGTGCTAGTGACTACCATTGGGCCATCACTCAGCTCCCTTAGTGTTGGCCCTGGTATCTACCAGCATCAACAACTCCTTTATAGCTATCGCTAGCATCTACCAACAGCAGTAATTGCTCCATAGCAGTAACTCGACAATTGTTGGGTTCCCCTAAAGCTAGTCTTAGAGTTTGTCGGTACCAATGACTACCTCACAATAGTCGTTAGGTTGTCCTAGTGCCAACTACTACTGATGAGCCATCATTGTGCTCCTCGAGTGCTTGCCGTCACGTCCACTTGTGCCAGTGACTACCGTTGGGCCACCATTTGGAAAACCTTATGTAGATGTTTACTAACGCCAGCGAGTGTCGCAAGGTTATCATTGAGCTCCCTTAGTGCTAACACTGCACTTTACAAGTGCCTGTGACTCCATAACAATAGTTGTTGTGCTATCCCAATGTTAGCGACGATTATAGGGCCGTTGTTAGGCTCTTTGAATGCCGGGATTTGTGTCTCCAACATGAGCAACTACTCGATAAGAATAGCTGGGCAAACCCTAAGTTCTCCTAGTCTTAGCATTAACGTTTGCCAACAATGGTAATTTCCTCACAGTAGTAGTTGAATAGTCATAGGTTCTCCGAAAGCTGGTAAGAGTGTATGCCAGCACCACTTACTTTCCCACAAAAGGCATTAGGCTTTCGCAATGCCTATTACTACTACTAGGTCATCATCAGGCTCCTCCATTGCTTACCCTTGCGTTTATCTGTGCTAGCGATTGCCATTAGGCCATCGTTGGGAAAACCTATCGTAGATGCATTCCACGCCAGTGACTATTGCTGGATCATCATTGAGCTCTCTAGCGCTGGAGTTGTTCTTTACCAGTGTTGTGACTACCCTGTTGTAATCGATGGGCTCTCCAGCAATAGCGACCATCATGGGGTCATTGCTGGGCGGCCCTGATTCTGGGATTAACTTTTATCGACATGAGCAACCATCCTATAACAATAGCTAGGCTATCCTTAGGTTCCTCTAGTGTTGACGTTAGTGTCTACAAACACTAGTAACTGCCCCCCAGTAATAACTTGGTAGTCGTTGGGTTCTCTTAAAGTTGGCGCGATTATCTGCTAGCACCATCAACTTATTACACTAGTTGTTAGCCTCTTCGAATGCCAATTATTGTTGCTAAGATGTCATTGGGCTTGTCTAGGCTTAGCCACGCGTCTGCGTACACAAGTGACTACTATTTGGCCATCACTGGAAGAACCCAACACACATGTCTACCAGCACTAGGGAAAGCATTTGGGTCATCATTGAACCATCGTTATGATGTTGCTAGCCTTTTTTAGCTTTTGCAACTACCTACAACAATCGTTGGGCTTTCCTAACGCGAGTGACTATCATGGGCTCATCGTTACGCTCCTTTAGCAGTGGCATTAGCATTTACCGACTCTAGCAACTACCCCGTAGTAATAACTGGCAGTCCCTCGCTTCCTCTAATGGTGGCGCAGGCATCTGTTAACACCAACAGCTGCCTTACAACTGTACGTGCTCAGTCATCTGCCAACATTAGTGACGTCCCTGCAACTAGTCATCGTTGGGCTCCTTGAGTTCTTGCCCTTCTATCCACTAGTGCCAGCGACTACCGTTAGGCCATCATTTAGGAAACCTAGTGCAGATGTTTGTCAGCACTAGCAAGTGTTAGACAGTTCTCACTGAGCTCCCCTAGTGCTAGTGTTGCACTTTATAAGTGCTTACGACTGCACAATAATAGTCGTTAGGCTATCCCAAGGCCAACAACAATTATGGGTTCATCGCTGGGCTCTTTAAGTGCCAGCATTTGTGTCTACCGACACGATCAACTACCCCACAATAGTAGCGAGGCAGACCCTAGGTTCTCTCACTCTTAGCATCAATGTCTGCCAATAATGGTAACTTCCTCATAGAAGTAGCTTAGCAGTCATTGGGTTACCCAAAAGCTAATACAAGCGTCTATCAGCACTAGCTACTTTCTCACAGAAAGGCGTTGGGCTCTCCCAATGCCCACTACTGCTACTAGATCGTCGTTAGGTTCCTTTATTACTTGCCTTCGCGTCTATCTGTGCTAGCCATTACCATTGGGCCATCGCTAGGAGAATCGAGCGTAGATGTATACTAATGCCAGTGACTACAACTAGGTCATCATTGAGCTCCTCTAATGCTGGAGCTATCCTTTACCAGGGTCGTGACAACCCTATAGTAGTCCATAGGCTCTCCAACACTGTGACCATCGTGGGGTCATTGTTGGGCCCCTTCTGATTCTAGCACTAATGTTTATTGACATAAAAAGCCATCACATAGTAATAGCTGAGCTATCCTTAGGTTCCCTTAATGTTGGTGTTGGTGTCTGTTAACACTAGCAACAACCCCGTAGTAGTACTTGGTGGTCGTTGGGTTCCTTTAAAGCTAACGTGAGCATTTGCCAACACTAACGACTTCCTTGCACTAGTTGTTGGGCTTTTCCAATGCCAATAATTGTTGCTAAGATCTCATTGGGCTACTTTAGCCTTGCCTACGTGTCTGCTTTTATAAGCAACTATTGTTTGGCCATTGCTAAAAAGACCTAACACAAATGTCTATCAGTGCCACAAAAAGTAGTTGGGTCATTTTAAAACCCTATTTATGATGGTACTGGCCTCTTTCATCTCTCACAACTGCTCAACAATAGTTATTAGGCTCACCTAACTTCAGCGACTGTCATGGGGTCATCACTAAGCTCCTCTAGTGGTAGCACTAGCATCTATGAGCAACTACCCTACTATAATAATTCGTCAGTCCCAGGCTTCCTCAAGTACTAGCACAGGCATCTACTAACACAAACAATTGCTTCACAATGGTACCTACTCAATTGTTAGGTTCCTCCAAAGCTAATTATGGCATCTACCAACATCAATGACTTCTTTGCACCCATTATCGTTGGACTCTTTAAGTGCTTGCCCTCGTATCCACTAGCACGAGTGACTGCCATTGGGCCATCATTTAGGAAACCTAGTGCAGATGTTTGCCAGTGCAAGCGAGTGTTGCAGGGTTGTTACTAAGCTCCTCTAGTGATGGCATTTCACTCTACAAGTGCTTGCAACTGCATAACAGTAGTCGTTGGGCTATCCTAATGCTAGCGACAATGATGGGGTCGTCACTGGCTCTTCGGGTGCTGGCATTTATGTCTACCGACACAAGCAACTGCCCCAAAATAATAGCTAGGCAAACCCCAAGTTCTCTTAGTCTTGGCATCAACGCCTGCCAATAATAGTAACTTCATCATAGCAGTAGGTGAGCAGTTTTTGGGTTTCCCAAAAGCTGGTGCGAGCGTTTGCTAACACCAGCTACTTTCTCATAGAAGGCGTTAGGCTTTACCAGTGCCTACTACTGCTGTTATGCCATCCTTAGGCTCCTCCATTACTTACTCTTGGGTCTACCTGTGCTAGCAATTGTAATTGGGCCATTGGTGGGAGAAACTAACATAGATGTATGCTAGTACTAATGACTACCACTAGGTCAATTTTTGAGCTCCCTTAGTGCTGGTGCTATCCTCTACTAGTGTCGTGACTACTTCGTAGTAGTCGATGGGCTCTCCAGCACTAGTGACCATCATGGGGTCATTGTTAGGCTCCCCTGATTCTTTACTAGCATCTATCGACCCCAGTAACCATCCTATAGCAATAGCTAGGCTATGCCCAGGTTCCCATAGTGTTGACGTCGCTGTCTGCTAACACTAGCAATTGCCTTATAATAGTCATGCGGCTCTCTTAGCACCAATTACCATTGGTAGGTCATTGTTGAGCTCCTCTAATTCTTGCCTTCGCATCCACCTGTGCCAACGACTGTCGCTGGGGCATCGTTGGGGAAACCTAGTGTAGATGTTTGCCAGTATTAGTGAGTGTCGCAGTGTTGTCACAGAGCTCCCCCAGTGATGGTGCTGCACTCTACAAGTACATGCGACTGCATAGTAGTAGTTGTTTAGCTATCCTAACACCAGCAACGAGTTTGAGGTAATTATTGGGCTTTTCTGATACTAGCATTTATGTTTGTCAACATGAGCAACTGCCCCACAATAATAGCTAGGCAGACCCTAGGTTCTCCTACTCTTGGCATCGAAATCTTCCAACAATGGTAACTTCCTCATAGCAATAGCTAAGCAGTCATTTGGTTCCTCAAAAGTTAATGTGAGTGTTTACCAGCACCTGCTCCCATAGAAGGCGTTAGGCTTTCCCTATGCCAATTACTTCTACTAGGCATTCGTTAGGCTCTTTCATTGCTTGCCCTCATGTCTACCTTTGCTAGCAATTGCCATTGCGCCATCGCTAGGAGAACCTAACATAGATGTATACCAGCATTAGTGACTATTGCTAGGTCATTGTTGAGCTCCCCTAATGTTGGCACTGTCTTTTACGAGCGTCGTGACTATTCTACAGTAATCAATGGCCTCTCTAACATTAGCAATTATCATAGAGTCATCGTTGGTCTCCTTCAATTTTGCCCCTAGTTTCTATCGACACTAGTAACCATCCCCCTATAATAGCTAGGTTATCCCTAGGTTCCCTAATGTTGTCGTCGATGTGTGCCAATGCTAGCAATTACCCCGCAACAATAACTCGACAGTCGCTCGGTTCCTTTAAAGTTGGTGCGAGTGTCTGTTAACACCAGCGACTTCCTTGTACCAGTTGTTTGGTTCTCTTACTGCTAAGTATTGTTGCAAGGATGTCATAGGACTTTTTTAGTGCTTGCCCATGCATATGCATGCACAAGCGAATAGCTTTTTGGCCATCAGAAAAAGAACCCACCGTCAATGTTTGCTAGTGCCAAGGAAAGCAGCTGGGTCATCGTTGAGTACTCCTTGTGATGGCACTGGCCTCTTTAAGCTCCTATAACTGCTCCGTAGTGGTCATTGGGCTCTCTCAATGCTAGAGACTGTCATAGGAATCATCGCTAGGCTCCCTTAGTGGTAGCATTAGTGTTTACCGACACTAACAACTACCTCGTAACAATAGCTGGTCAGTACCTAGCTTCCTCTAGCACTGGTGCAAGCATGTATTAACACCAGTAACTACCCTATAGCAGTATGTCCTCAGTCATTGGATTCTTTCAAAGCTAGTTTAGGCATGCACCAACATTAGTGATTTCGCTACAGTAGTCATCTAGCTCTACCAATACCTACTACTACTGTTAGGCCGTTGTTGGGCTGCTCTAGTACTTATCTTTGCATTTACTTGAATTAGTGACTTTCCTTAGTCCATCATTGGGGAAACCCAACACAAATGTCTATTGACATCAGCAACTACATAGCCACAACTATTGGGCACTCCAAACACTAGGGACTATCACAAGGTCGTTGCCTCTTAGTGCTAGTACTCACATCTACCGACAGCAACAACTACCTCACAAGAATATCTGGGTAGTCCCTGGGTTTGCCTACAACTAGCACTGGTGTCTACCAACACAAACAATTGCCCCACAACAGTGACGAGGTAGTCATTAGGTTCCCTCAAAGCTGGTGCTAGTGTCTGCTAGTACCAGCAACTACCTTGGAGTAGTTTGTGGGCTTTTCAAGAGCTAACTACTCCTGCTAAGCCATTATTGGGTTTTTCTTATGCTTGCCTTCGAGTTTACCTTTGCCAAATACAATCATTGGGCCATCATTAGGGGAACCCAACACAGATGTCTTTAGACACCAATGACTATTACTAGGTCATCCCTAAGCTCCCCTAGTGTTGGCACTAGCCTCTACAAGCACTTATGACTGCTCAACAATAGTCATTTGGCTTTCCAATGCCAATGATTGTGATGGGGTCATTACTCAATTGGGCAGTCCTTAGGCTCCCTTGGTGCAAAGGTCGACATTTGCCAACACCAACAACTGCTCGTAGCATCACCTTACAAAAACAACTGCCTTGTCATAGTGGTTGGGCAGTCATTGGTTTCCCCTAAAGCTAGCACTAGCGTTTGCTAACACCAATGACTTTCTTGCAATAGTTGTTAGGCTTTCTTAGTGCCACCTACTACTGCTAGGCTATCGTTAGGCTTCTAATGCTTGCCCTCGCGTCTTCCTACTCTAATGACTATCAGTAGGCCATCATTGGGGGAACTTAGTGCAGATATTTGTAAGTACCAATGATTACCACGAGGTCATCCCTGAGTTCCACTAATGATGACTCTAAGGGAACCAAGTGTAGATGTTTGCAAATGCATGGTCACTAAGTTAACTCGGTGCCAGCACTAACATCTACCAACACTAGCCACTGCTCGTAATAATAGCTCGAAAATGCCTAGGTTCCCTTAGGGTGCCACTCGTGATTGCTTATACTAGCAACTGCCCTGCAGTAGTAATTGGGTAGTCATTGGGCTCTCTTATCACTAACTACTACTGTATAGTCATTGTTGAGCTCGTCAAGTGCCTGTCCTCACGTCAACCTACCCCAATGATTACCACTAGGCCATCATTGAAGGAAACCAATACAAATGTCTGTTGGCACCTACAATTGCTGCTACTTCATCGCTGGGCTCCACTGATGTTGGTGCTACCCTTAAACACCACCAATGACTGTCAACTAGCAATCGTTGGGCACTTTCGACGCTAGCAACTATCACTGGGACATCGTAGGGCTCCCTTGGTGCTAGCACCAGCATCTACCAATAGCAATAACTATACCATAATAATAACTAAGCAGTGCTAGGGTTCCCTTCGTCTTGACATTAGCGTTTGCCAACCATAGCAACTACCCCACAGCAGTAGCTAGACAGTCGTTGGGTTCTCCCAAAGCCAACACTAGCATCTACCAACAGTAGCGGCTTTCCCGTAATTTTCATTGGGCTTTCACAGTGCCAATAACTACTGTTAAGCCATTGTCAAGCTCCTCTAGTGCTTGTCTTCACGTCTGCTTATGCGAGCAACATTCGTTAAGCCATTGCTGGGGCAACCCAGCCCAGATGCCTGCCATTGCCAACAATTATTGCTGGATCATTACTGACCTCCCTAAGTAATGGTACTATCCTTTACCAGCATCGGCTACTAGCCCGCAATAATCGTTGGGCTCCCACAATGCAAGTGATTATCAGAAGGTCGTCCTTAGGCTCCCTCAATACTAGCATTAGCTTCTATAGTCACGACTGACTGGACCTCAGTAATAGTTGACAGTCTTTACATTCCCTTAGTGCTAACATTATCATCTGCTAACATCATTAACTGCCCTGCATTAGTAGCATGGTAGTCAATGGGTTCCCCCAAAGTTAGTGCTAATGTCTACCAATACGAGCGATTTCCTTATAGTAGTTGTTGGGCTTTCTTAGTGCTATTTACTATTGCTAGGCCATTATTAGGCTCCTCCACTACTTGTTCTCACATCAACGTTCTCTAACAACTACTACTAGGCCATCGCTAGGGGAATCTAATGCAAATGTTAGCCAGCTCTACTAACTATCATTGAGTCATCATTAAGATCCCTTAGTGCTGGCACTAGCATCTACCAACGTCAGTGACTACCTAGTTACATTAATTGGGCTCTTTTTATCCTAACGACCATCATAAGGTCTTTGCTTGTCTCCCCCGATGTTAACACTAATGTCTACTGATACCAAGAACTGCTTTGTAGCAATAAGTGAGCAGTACTATAAGCACTAGTGTCTGCCAACACCAGCAACTACCGTGCAGCAATAGTTAGGTAATCATTGGGTTCCCCAAAAGTTAGCGCAAACATTTACGAGCACTGGTGATTGTCCCACAGAAGTCATTGGGCTCTCCTAATGCTGACTAATGTTGCTTCGTCATCGTTAAGGTCCCATAGTGCTTGCCCTCAGGTCTACTTATAACAACGACTACCGTTGGGCCATATTTGGGAATCTCAGCACAAATGTTTGCCAATGCCAGTGACTGTCATCGGGTCATTGCTAATCTCACCTAATGCTTGCACTGGCATCTCCAAGTGTGAACAACTACTTAACAATAGTCGTTGGCCTCTCCCAACGCCAGCGACTATTACAGGGTCGTTGTTAGGCTCCCCTGATGCTAGCACTAGAGTTTACTAGCATTAGCAAGTGCACCACAAAAGTAATTAGGTAGTCATTGGGCTCTCCCAATGCCAACTATTGTTGCTAGGCCATTGTTAAGCCCTTTTAGTGCTTGGCCATGTGTTTTTTTACACTAGCAACTGCTATTGGATCATTGCTAAGGCAACTTAGCGGAAATGTCTGCCAGTGTCAGCGATTGCTTAGCTGGAGTCGTACAGCTTTCCTGATGCCTGAAAATGTCATTGGGTTGCCATTACTAGCACTAGCAATAATCAACCCTATCAACTTTCTTAGAGTAATAGCGGGGCAGTCCTTGGGTTCCCTTAGCATTGGCATCAGAGTCTGCCAACACCTATAATTAACCTACGACAATAGTTGGGCAATCATTGGGTTCCCCTAAAGCTAGCACGAGCATTTGCCAGCATGAGCGACGTCCCCACATAAGTCATTAAGCTATCCGAGTGCCTACTACTATTACTAGGCCGTCATTACGGTCCTCTAATGCTTGCTCTCGAGCCTTACTATGTTAGTAATTGTCACTAGGCTATTTCTAGGATAGCCTAATGCTAATGTCTACTAGCATCAATAACTATCGCCAAGTCATTGTTAAGCTACTCTAGTATTTGCGCTACTATCTACCAATGTCATTGATTGCCTCGCAGTAGTTATTGGGCTCTCTCAACACCACTGACTATCATGAGGTCGTTGCTAGGCTCCTATAGTGCTGGCACTAGTGTTTACCAACATCAGCAACTGTATCACAAATAGGTGAGCAGTCATTGAGTTCCCCTACAGCTGACATAAGCGTTCGCCAACATCAATGACTGCCACATAGTAGTCGTTAGGCTCTCCCAACACTGAACACTACTGGTAAGCCATCGTTGAGCTCCTCTACTACTTGCCCTCATGTTTACCTATGCTATCAACTACTGTTGGGCCATCTCTACAAGTGCCAGTGATTGCCATTGGGTTACCACTAAGCTCCCATTTGTGTTGGCCCTTACATTTACTTGCATCAAAGACTACCCAATAGCAATCATTGGGCTCTCCTAACGCCGTTAATACTCGATGGGATACTGTTAGGCTCCCTGTGTTGCCATTCGCACCTACTGAGACAAGTAATTGCACCATAGAACTAGTTAGGTAGTCATTTTTAAAAGCTAGCGCGAGCATCTGCCAACACAAACGACTTCCCTACAGTAGTTGTTGGGCTTTCCTTTTTTCGACTATCACTTCTAGGCCATCGTTAGGTTGCTCTAGTGCTTGGCCTTGTGTCTTTTTGCACCAAAGACTACCATTACACCATCATTGTGGTAACCCAATCCAGATGTCTGCCAATGTTAACCATGACCTCACAGTAGTCGTAGGCTCTCCTAACACCTATGATGGTCATTAGGTCATGACTTGGCTGCCTAAATGACAGAACTAGTATTTATCGAGACAGCAACTACCCTACAGTAATAACTAAGCGGTCCTTGCGTTCCCTTAGTGTAGTGCTAGTGTCTACCAATATTATCAATTGCTTAAAAGCAGTCGTTGGGCTCTCCCAATACTAGTGACTATTATAGAGTCGTCGTTAAACTCCTTGAAGCTAGCATCAATGTCTACATACTAATTCAACTGCCCCATAATAATAGGTGAGTAGTCCCTACGTTCCCTCAAAGCTGACACGAGCATTTGCCAACACCAACGACTTTCTCGCAGTCGTCATTGGGCTTTTCTAATGCTAAGCACTATTGTAAGGCCATCGTTAGGCTCTTCTAGTGCTTGCCATCGCATCTCCTTATGCTAGCAACTGGTAATGGGTTATCATTAGGGCAACATAGTGGAGATGTATGCTAATGCAAGCGACTGCCAAGCAAGTGTCATAAGGCTCTCCCGACTCCAGAGACTATCATTAGGTCACCGTTAGGTAATCTTTGGGTTCCCTTAGTGTTGGTGCTATCATTTACCAATACCTATAACTGCCTTACAACAATAGCTGGGTAGTCATTAGGTTCCCCTAAATCTAGCATGAGCATTTACCAACATTAGCGACATCCGAGCAAAATTCATTGGGCTGTCCTAGTGCCTACTACTATTGCCAAGCCATCATTAGGGTTCTCTAATGCTTGGCCTCACATATGCCTATGCCAGTGATTGTCGCTAGGCCATTGCTAGGAAAACCCAATGTTCATGTGTGCTAGTGCCGATGATTCTCGCTAGGTCGTTGTTGAGTTACTCTAGTGTTGGTGCAGCCATCTACCCTAGCAGCAGTTGTAGGTCTTTCCTCGTGCCTACGACTGCCATTTACCCTACCATAACAACTTTTGTCTTGATGCTAGCACTAAAATTTATCGACCATAGCAACTTCCCTACAGTAATAGCAGGGTAATCCTTGGGTTCCCCTAGTGTTGGCACTAGGGTTCCTCTAGTGTTGGTGCCAGCGTCTGCCAACCCCTATAACTTCTTTGCAATAATAATAAGGATGTCATTGGGTTCCTTTAAAGCTGGCGCGAGCATTTACCAGCTTAAACGACGTCCTCGTAGAAGTCAGTAGGCTATCCTAGTGCTTACTACTATGATTAGGCCGTTATTAGGGTCCTCTAATGCTTGCCCTCACATCTACGTATGCTAGTGATTGTCGCTAGGCCATTGCTAAGTGAAGCTAGTACTGATGTCTTCTAGCTCTAATGACTATCGCTAGGTCATTGCTGAGCTGCTCTAGTGCTGACATTGCTATCTACTAACATCAATGATTGCCTAACAATAGTTGTTGGGCTCTCTAAATGCCGCTGACTATCACAACATCATCGCTAGGCTCCTCTAGTGCTCACACTAGCGTCTACCAACACTAACAACTTCACCACAAATATACAGGGCAGTCATTGAGTTCCTCCAAAGCTGGTGCGAACTTCAGCCAGCACCAATGAATCCCTCATAATCATCATTGGGCTGTCCCAATGCCAACTACTATTAAGCTGTCAATCGACCCGATTAGTGGTTACTGTCACATTTACTTGTGCTAATGACTGTCACTAGGCCAACATAAGGGGCACCCAACACAGATGTTTAACCAATGCCAATGACTGCAGCTGGGTAGTCACTAAGATCTCTTAGTGCGGGCACTAGCATCTACCAGCCTCAGCGACTACCCAACTATGATCTTTAGGCTCTCCTTACGCCACTGACCATCATAGGGTCATCACCAGACTACTACCCTAAAGTAATAGCTCCATAGTCCCTCGGTTTCTTTCGTACTTGCATTAGCGTCTGCTAGCTTAAGCAACTGCCTTGATGCAGTAGCTAGGCAATCATTAGGTTCCCCCAAAGCTGAAGCGAGCATTTACTAGCACTAGTGACTACCACATAGTAGTTGTCAGGCTCTCCCAGTGCTGACTGCTACTACTAGGCCATTGTCGACCTCTTCTATTACTTACCCTCGCATCTACCTACGTTAGCGAGTGCCATTGGGCCATTGCTAGCATACACAGAATAGATGTTTACCAGTGTTAGTGACTGTCACTGGGTCATTGTTAAGCTCCCTATGTTAGTGTTAGTGATTGTCGTTGGGTTATCACTAAGCTCCCTTTCCAATGACGCTGTCATTTACCTATGTTAGGGATTATCCAGCAGTAATTATTGGTCTCTCCCAATGCTAACCACTATTGATAGGCCGTCATTGAGCTCTTTTAGTGCTTGCTTTTTTGTTTAACAGTGCCTATGACTACCATAAGGATATCGCTAGGGTAACTTAGTGAAGTATGTCTGCCAGCGTCAATGACTGCCTAGTAGTAATTGTTGGGCTCCCTCAATGCCAATAACTATCATTGGGTCACCATTAGGCTTCTTGATGCTAGCACTAGCGTCTAGCGATGCCACCAACTACCACGCAGCAATAACTAGGAAGTTTTTAAGTTCCTTCAGTGCTAGTGTCGGCGTTTGTCAGTACTAATAACTATTGTAGCAATAATTGGGCTATCGTTGGGTTCCTTCAAGGCTAGCGTAAGTGTCTGCCAGCACGAACGATTTCCTTGTAATAGTCGTTAGGCTCTACCCGCGCCGACTACTATTACTAGGTTATTGCTAGGCTCTTCTAACGCTTGCCCTTGCGTCTACCTGCACCATTGACTATCGTTTGGCCATGTCTAGCGCAACACAGTGCAGATGTCTCCTAATGCTAGCGACTGCACAACAACAATTGTTAGGCTCTCCCAACTTTAGCGATTATCATAGGTTGTCATTAGGCTCCTCTATTGCTAGTACTAGCATCGACCGACTATCATTTGGCTCCTCAATTCTTGGCCACACATCCACTTGCGTTAATGAGTGCCACTGAGCCATCGTTGTGAGAACCCAACATTGATGCTGCCAATGCCAGTGACATTAGCTAGGTCATTTCTGAGCTTTCATAGTGCTAGTAATGGCATCTAACAACATAAGTGACTACTCAACAATAGTCGTTGGGCTTTCTTAATGCCAAAGACTATTACAGGGTCCTCATTAAGCTCCCACAATGTTGGCATTAGCATCAACTGACTCTAGCAACTACACCACAAAAGTAACAAGGTAGTCCTTTGGTTCCCTAAAAGCTAGTGCGAGGTCTGTTAGCACTAGTGACTTTTTCACAACCATTTGTTGGGCTCTTTTAGTGCTTATAATCACATTTACTTATGCCAACAAGTATCGTTCAGCCATCATAGGGGAAACCTAGCACCAATGCTTATTAACGCCAGCGACTACCATTGGTTCATCGCTATGCTCCCCTAGTGTTAGCACTGGCATTTCCTAATGTTTGTGATTGCCCAACTACCATCACTTGGCTTTCCTAACGCCAGCTATCATCATGGGGTCATCACTGGGCTACCTTGATACTATTGCTAGCGTTTACCAATGCTAATAATTTCCCCGTTACTATAGTTTGGCTCTCCTTATGTTGCCTTAACGTTGGGACAAGCGTCTTCCATCACCAGTGATTGCCTTATAATAGTAATTAAGTAGTTGTTAGGTTCCTCTAAAGCTAACACAAGCATTTGCCAACACTAGTGACTGCCACGTAGCAATCATTAGGCTCTCCCAGTGTTAACACTACAGCTAGGTCATCATTGAGCTTCTCTAGTGTCTCCCACTTGCGTCTGCCAACTTCAGTGATAGTTGTTGGGTCGTTATTAAGCTCTTTTAGTGTTAGCATTGACATTTAACAGCGTCAACAAATGCCTTGCAGCAGTCATTTGGCTTTCCCAATGCCACTGACTGTCATGCGATTGTCACCAGACTCTCCCGATGCTGGCTATAGCGTCTACCAACACCAGTGACTGTATCACAAAAGTAACTAATAGTTGTTGGGTTCCCCAAAGCTGGTACCAGTATCTGTCTACACTAGGCACTTCTTCGCAATAATCTTTGGGCTTTCCCAATGCCAAACACTACTATTAGGCTAACATTGGGCTCCTTTAGTGCTTGTCCTCGCGTTTGCTTATGTTAGTGACTACCATTGGGCCATTGCAAGGGAAACCTAATGCAAATGTCTACTGGCATCAACGATTATTGCTAGGTCATCGCTAAGCTCCCTTAATGCGAGTGTTGGCCTCTACTAGTGCCAAGCTATCGCAAGGCTCCCCTCCTTCTAGCATGAGGGTCTACTGGCACTAACAACTACCCCACAATAATTGCTGGGTAGTCCTCAAGTTCTTTTAGTGTTGGCATCGATGTCTACAAACATCGACAACTACCTAATAATAGTAACTAGACAGTTCGTAGTCCTTAAAACTAGCACGAGCATTTACTAGCATTAACAACTTCTTCATAGCTGTCGTTAGGCTCCTCAAAGGCCAACTATTATTGCTACACCGTCATTGGACGCCTCTAGTACTTTTGCCTCATGTCCACCTGTGTTATTGACTGCCGAATGGCCATCGCTAAGCCAAAGTAGATGTCTGCCAACGTCGACAACTTTCGCTAGATTGTTGTTGAGTTCCCCTAGTGCTTACATTGGCCTTCACTAGTGCCTGTGACTACCTAGCAATAGTTATTGGGCTTTCTGAATGCCAGGACTACCATAGGGTTGTTGCAAGGCTTCCTTCTTATTGGCACTGTTGTCTACTAACACCAGCAACTACCTTTTAAAAATAGCTAAGCAGTCGTTAGGTTCCCCATGTGTTGGCAATTGCATCTGCCAATAACAGTAATTACCTTGCTACTATAGCTAAGCAGTTTTTAGGTTCCTCAAAAGCTGATACGAGCATTTGTTAGCATCAACAACTACCGCGTAGTAGTGATTACCCTCTTTTTGCACTGATTACTCCTGCTACGCCTTCGTTAAGCACGTCTAGTGCTTGCCTTCTTGCCTAGCTACACCAGCTACTGTCATTAGGCCATAATTAAGGGAACATAGCACTGATGTTTGCCAATGCTTATGATTGTCGCTAGTCATCACTAAGCTCCCTTAACGCTAGTAACTGCCCACCAGTAGTTGTTGGGCTCTCCCAATGCCAGCAACCATCATAAGGTCGTCGCTGGATTCCCCTAATGCTGACACTAGCATCTATTGACACCAGTAATTACCTTACAATAATAGCTAGGCAGTACCTAGGTTCCTCTTGTGCTAACATCATCGTTGCCAGCATCAAGGACTTCCTCGGAGTAGTCATTATGTTCTCCCTATGCTAACCACCACTAATGTGCCATCGTTGGACTTCTCTACCTGCATTAATAACTATCATTGGGTCATTGTTGCACTCCTCTAGTGCTGCGCGGTCCTTAACCAGCTTTAGTCACTCCTTAGCAGCAGTTGTTGGGCTTTCCTAGAGCTAGGAACTGTCATGGAGATGTCGCTAAGCTCCTTCGATGGTAGCACTAGCGTCTACCAACATTAGCAATGCCCCACACCAATAGTATGGTAGTTCCCAGGTTCTTTTGATGTAGGCGCTAGCGTTTACCAACACTAGCAACTACCCCACAAAAGTTGTTAAGTAGTCATTGGGTTCCACTAAAACTGTTATTAGGACTTGCTTGCAGCAGTGACCTTTCCAAAAAAGTCATTGGGCTCTCCCAATGCCATCCACTGTTGCTAGGCCGTCTTTGGGCTCTTCTCATGCTTGTCCTCATGTCTTGCCCATGCCAACGACATCCACTAGGCCATTATTGGGGAAAACAAGCATAGATGTCTGCCAACATTAGTGACTACTATTAAGTCATCTAAGAGCTCCCCTAGTGATGGCGCTGGCCTCCACTAGTGCCATCGACCATTATGGGGTCATCCCTAGCCTCCCTTGATGTTGGCATAAGCGTCTACTAGCACTAGCGGCTTCTCTGCATAACTTGTTGGGCTCTCTCAATCCTAACTACTGTTGTCAGGCTGTCGTTGAGCTTCTTTAGTGCTTGCCCTCATATTTACCTATGCAAGCAACATCCGCTTAGACATTGCTAAGGGAATCCAGTGCAAATGTTTGCTAGAGCCAACGACTGTCGCTGGCTCTCGCCGACACTAGAATCTACCGGCACTAGTAATTGCCCCACAATAATAGTTGGATAGTCCTTGGGTTCCTCTAGTATTGGTGCTAACATCGGCTAACACTTGCAACTACCCCAAGCAATAGCTAGGCAGTGGTTGGGTTCCCCCAAAGTTAGCGCTGGCATTTGCTAGCACTAATTGTTGCCCCGCAATAGTCACCATGCTCTCCCAACACTAACAACTGTTGTAAGGCTACCATTGGGTTCTCCTAGTGCTGGCCCTCGCATCTACCTGCACCAGCAACCACTATTGGCTTTTCATTGAGGGGCCTAGCGAAGATGTCTCCTAGCACTAGCGACTCTCGTTTGGGCATCGCTAAGCTCCCCTAATGCTGGTGCTCAGTGGCTATCATGGGGTCATTGCTAGGCTGTTCGATGCTAGTACTAGCATCTATAAACACCAATACCTACCCTGCAGCAATAGCCAAAAAATCTTTAGGTTTCCTTAGTGGTAATGTTGGCATCTACCTACACGAGCAACAGGCCCATAATAATAGTTGGGCAGTTGTTATTTCCTCAAACCCAGTGCTAGCTTTAGTTAGACCCACGACTTCCACCAAACGACTGTTATTGGGCTTTCTTAGTGCCAACTACTATTGCTAGGCCATTGTTGGGCTCCTCAAGTGCCTGCAATTGCAACTACGTGCACTAGCGATAACTATTGGCCCACCTCTACAGGAATCTAATGTAAATGTCTACCAGTGCCTATGACTGGTACTAAGTCATCGTTGAGCTCCCCTAGTGTTAGCATTGGCCTTAAGCAATGCCAACGACTACCTAGCAATAGTTATTGGGCTCTTCTAGCACCAACTACTGTTGTTAGGCCATTGTTGGGCTTTTCAAGTGTTTGCCCTCGTATCTACTTACATTAATGACTATGCTGGCCCATCATTAGGGGAACCCAATGCAAATGCCTGCCAATGCATGTTACTGCTGCTAGGTCATTGCTAAGCTCTCTTAGTGCTGGCGCTAGCTTTAAACAACACCAACAATTTCCCAACAACAATCATTGGGCCCTTTTAATACGAGTAATTATCATGAGGACTTTGCTAGGCTCCTTTAATGCTAGCACTAGTATCTACCGACACCAGCAACTCCTCGTAACAATAACTAGGCAGTCTCTAGGTTCCTCTAGTGTTGGCACTAACGTTTTCGAATACCAGCAAAGCCGTACAGTAGTAATTGGGCAATCATTAGATTTTCCAAAGCTTGCACTAGCATTTACTAGCATTTAATGCAGAAGTCTACCAGTGCTAACGACTATCGCTAGGTTATCACTAAGCTCCCCGATTGCTGCGTTGGCCTCAAATAGTACCATCGATTGCCCGATAGCAATCGTTGGGCTCTCATAACTCCAATGACTATAGTAGTCCATCCTTAGGCTTTCTCAAGACTAGCACTATTGTCTACTGACATGAGCAACTGCTCTACATTAATAACATGGCAGTTGTTGGGCTCCCTCAAAACTAACTCTAGCGTCAGCTAGCACCAATGACTTCCCTGCAGTACTTATTGGACTCTCTTAATGCCAACTGTTGGTGTTAGGCCATCATTGGGCCCCTCTAATGCTTGTCCTTATGTCTACCTACACCAATGATTGCCATTAGGTGATCATTGAAGGAACCTACCATCTACTAGCATAAGCGACTATCGCTGGGTTGTTGTTGACTCTACTAGTGATGGTGCTAGCCTATATTTATGCCAATGACAGCGCTACAATAATCGTTGGGCTCTGCCAATACTAACGACTACTCAATACCAGCAACTGCCCCGTAGCAAAAGCAGGCAGTACTTATGTTCCCCTTGTGTTGGTGCAAGTGTTTTCCAACATTAGCAACTACCCCACAGTAGTAGTTGGGTAGTCATTAGGTTCTCCCAAAGTTGGTGCTAGCGTCTACCAGCTCCAATGGCTGCCCCATAATAATCATTGGGCATTTTCAATGCCAACCACTAGTATTAGATCATCCTTTGGTTCCTTCAATGCTTGGCCTCGCGTCTATCTACACTAGTGATTGTTGCTGGGCGATTGCTAGGAGAACCAAGCCTAGATGTCTACTAATGTTAATGAGTGTTGCTCACTCATCGTTAAGGACCTCTAATGATGGGGGATTTCACCAACATTAATGATTGCCCAACTATAGTGGTTGGGCTCTCCCAATGCCAGCAATTATCATGGGACCATCGCTGGGCTCTTTCAAGGCTAAAACTAGTGTTTACTAATGTCTGCAACTGTCCCCTAGCAATAGCTAGATAGTTCCTAAGTTCCCCTAACGCTGGCGCTGGTGCTTAACAACACTAGCAACTGCCCCACAACAGTAGCTAGGTTGCAATTGGGTTCCACTAAAGCTGATACAAGTCCTCAAGAGTTACTCGGTTCTTCCAATAGCCACTACAGCTGCAAAGCCGTCGTTGGACTCTTTTAGCGCTTGCCTTCACATTTGCCTAGTTGACTACCACTTGGCCATCGCTGGGGGAAACTAGTGCAGATGTTTGCCAATGGCAATGGCTGCCATTTGGTCATTACTGAGTCCCCTTAGTACTAGCGCTGGTAGATACCAGCGTCAATGACTACCAAACGGTAGTTATTGAGCTGTCCCAACTTTAGCGATCGTCATAAGGTTGTCGTTAAGCTCCCTTCGTGCTAGAATTAGCATCTACTAATACTAGCTACTACCCTATAATAATAGTGGGCAGCCCATAATTTCAATTGGGGTTGCCCCGCAGTAGTAACTTGCTGGTCGTTGGGTACCCATGAAACTGGCTCTAAAGTTTGCGAGCACTAGTGACTCACAATTATCATCATTGAGCTCCCCTAATGCTTGCCCTTGCATCTGCATGCGCCAATGATGTTTGCTAGGGGAACCTAGTGTAAATGTTTGTCAGCGCCAACAAGTGCCGTTAGGCTCCCCTAGTGCCGAGGTTAGCTTCTACCAGTGTCACGACTACCCAGTAGTAGTTGTTGGGCTTTCTTAAAGCCAGCAATTGTGATAAGGTCATCGTTGGCTCTTTCGATGCTAGAACTAGCATCTATTGACACTAGTAACTACCCTACATCAATAGTTGAGTAGTCCTTGTGTTCCCTTAGTGCTGACACTAGCCTTTGCCAGCATTAGCAGCTACCTCACAACTATAGCTCGGCAGTTATTAGGTTCCACCAAAGCTAGCAATAGTGTTGACAAGCACCAGGGAGGGCTGTGTAACAATCGTTGGGCTCTCAAGATACCTATCATTGTTGCTTAACTGTCATTGACTTGCTCAAATGCTTGCCTTCATGTCCACCTGCATTAGCAACCATCGCTTGTCCATCGTTGTGAAAACCTAGTATAGATGTTTGCCAACACCATCGACTGCCATTGGGTCATCGTTGGGTTCCCTTAGTGTTGGCATTGGCATCTACTAGTGTTAAGGACTTCCTAGCCTTAGTCGTTAGGCTCTCCTAACTCTAGTCACTATCATAGGATCATCGCTGGGCACCTCTGGTACTAGCATAGCGTCTACTGACACCAATAACTACCCCGCAACAATAGCTAGGCAACGCCTACAGTCCCTTAATGCTGCTGTTCACGCCTACTAACACTAGCAACATCCCCGCTATGGTAGCTCAGAAGTCGTTGGGTTCCCCTAAAGCACCTACTGGCATTTACCGACATGGGTGAACCACAATAATCGTTGGGCTCCCAGCACTAATTACAACTGCTATGCCATCGTTGATCTCCTTAATTACTTACCCTAGCGCCTACCAACTCCAGTGACTATCGTTAGGCCATCGTTGAGAGAACTTAATGCAAATGTATGCCAGCATCAACAATTGTCGCTAGGTCATCGCTGAGCACCTGTAGTGTTAGCACTGGCCTTAAACAACGCCAACAACTGCCCAGTCACAATCGTTAGGATCTTCCAACAATAGCGATCATCATGGGGACAATGTTGGGCTCCATCAGTGCCAACACTAGTCTATCGACATCAGTAATTGCCCTGCAGTAGTTGTTGGGTAGTTCTAAGGTTTCCCTAGTGCAAGCACTAGCATTTACCAACTTCAGCAACTACCAAGCAGCAATAGTTGGGTAGTCATTGAGTTCCCCCAATGTTAGCAATAGGTTCTGCTAGCACTAATAACTTTTCCGTAGCAGTCACTAGGCTCTCCCAATGCCAACTATTATTGTTATGGCATTGTTAAGCTCTTCCAATGCTTGGCCTCATGTTTGGCTCCACCAGCGACCTTTACTAGGCCATTAATTGGGGAACCCATTACAAATCTTTGCGAGCATCAAGAACTACCAATTAGTCATCGCATAGCTCCCCTAGTGATGGCATTGGCCTCTTTCAACACCAGTGATTGCCTAACAGTAGTCATTCAGATCTCACAATGCCAGCTACTGCCATAGGGTCATCCTTAGTTTCAACTTAGTGCTAGTGTAAGTACCTATTAACACCAGTAACTACCCCATAGTAATAAGTGGGAAGTCATTGGGTTCCTAAGTTGGCTGAGCATCTACTAGCACCAACGACTTCCCTACACTAATTGTTGGTTTTTTCCAGTGCTAACTACTACTGGGAGGCCGTTATTGAGCTCCTTTAGTTCTTATCCTTATGTCTACTTACGCCAGTGAAATTTGCTAAGAGAACCTAGCGAAAATGTCTACCAACGCTAGCAACTGCCACTAGGTCATTACTGAGCTCCCCTAGTACTAGTACTACATCCATTAGTGTCTACGACTACTTAAGAGAAATTATTGGGCTCTCTCAATGATCACGATTGTCATTAGGTCATTGTTAGGCTCCCTGGTTTCTAGAACTAGCATCTACCGATGCCAGAAACTGCCAATAACAATAGTTAGGTAGTCCCAAGGTTCCCTTAGTATTGGTGCTAGAGTCGACCAACAACTACAACTGCCCCGAAGCAGTAGTTGGGTAGTTGTTAGGCTCCCCTAAAGTGGGTACTAGCATTTACTAAATCTAACAACTACCCCATAATAGTCATTGGGCTCTCTTAATGCCAACCACTACTACGTGGCCGTTGTTGGATTCATCTAGTGCTTGCCCTTGCGTTTGCCTGGGCTAACGACTGGTGCTATGCCATCGTTAGGGGAACCCAACACCGATGTCTGCCAATGCAAGTAACTACCACTGGGTCATCGCTGAGCTCCTTATGACACTGGTCTCTACCAGCTTTAGTGATGCTGAGCAGCTATCATTAGGTTCTCTCAATGCTAGCGACTGTCATGGGGTCATTACTAGGCTCCTTAGTGCTAGCAGTAGCATTTACCAGCATCAGCAACTGCCTGCAGTAATAATATGCAATCCCTAACCTCCTCTAGTGCAGGCATTGATGTTTGTGAACACAAATAACAAGCTCGCAGTAGTAGTTAGGTTCCCCCAATGCTAGTGCGAATGTCTACCAGCACTAGCGACTTCTTCGCATCAGTCGTTGCCTTCTTCCAATGCCAACCACTGTTGTTAGGCCATCGTTGGGCTCCTCTATCACTTACCCTCTCATTTGCTTGAGCCAGTGACTATCATTAGGCCATCAATTGGGAACCTAGTAGAGATGTCTCCTAGAGACAATGACTACCGTTGGGTTTTCATTGAGCTTCTATGGTGCTAGCGCTAGCATCTACCACTATCAACAACTACCTATAGTAGTCGTTGGACTTTCCTAACGATAGTGACTATCATGGGTCTCCACTGGGCTCCCCTTATGCTAGCACTAGCATCTACTGACACATACAATAACCCTGCAATAATTGCTAGGCAATCCTATGGTTCCTCTATTGCTTACATTAGCATTTGCCAATGCCAGCAATTGCCTCACATGAGTAGTTAGGTAGTCATTGGGTTCCTTAAAGCTGGTGCTAACGTGTGTCAACACCAGCAACTTCCCCACAATAGTTTTTGGCTCTTCCAATGCTAATAATTACATCTAAGCCATCATTGGGCTCCTTTAGTACTTACCCTCGCATCTACCTACATCAGGGACTACTATTAGGCCATTGCTCAGGGACCCCACGTAGATGTTTGCTAGCGACAATGACAATCATTGGGTCATTCCTGAGCACCCTTATTATTGGCGCTGGCTTCTACTAGTATTTATGATTGCCCAGCAATAGTCATCGGGCTCCCTCAAGACTAGTGATTGTCATGGGGTCATCATTAGGCTCCCCTAACACCAATAACTGCCCTAAAATAATAGTAGGGTAGTCCCTTAATTCACCTCATGCTGGCACTAACATTTGCCAACACCAACAATTGACCTACAATAGTGGTAGGGTAGTCGTTGGGTTCCCCTAAAGTTGACTCTAGCGTCTACTAGCACTACTAGATTTCTTATAATTATTAGGCTTTCTTAGTGTTTGCACTCAGGTTGGTTTATGCCAATGACGTCCACTAGGCCATCGTTAGGGGAACTTAGTTGTAAGGCTCTCTTAACGCGTGCAACTATTATTAGGTTATCATTGCTTAGTTCCTTTATTGCTACATTAGCCTCAAATAGTGCCAAGGACTACCCAACAGTAGTCATTGGGCTCTCCCCATACCAGTGACAGTCGTAAAGCCATCCATAGGTTCCGTCGGGGTTAGTACTAGCATCCATCAACAACAACAATTGCCTTAAAGTCATAATAGGGCAGTCATTAGGTTCCTCCAATGCTGGCACTAGTGTCTACCAACACTTGGGACATCCTCGCAGTAATTATTGGCCTTTCTCTATGCCAACAATTGCTGCAAGACCATCATTAGGTTTTTTCAGTGCTGGTAACAGACACTAACAACTGCGTGTAGTAATAGCTTAGCAATTCTTGGGTTCCCCTATTCTTGGTGCCAGCACCTCCCAACATCAGCAACTACCAGTAATAATAGCTGGACAGTTGTTAACATCCCCTAAAGCTGGTACTAGCATTTACCTTCTCAACGACTATCTTGCAACAATCATTGGGCTCTTCTATTGCCAACTACTGTTATTAGGCCACCGTTAGGCTCCTCTAGTGCTTGCCATCGCCTTACCTACACTAGCGACTTCCATTGGGCTATATGCTTAGGGAACCAACTGCAAATGTCTACTAACACCAACGACTGTCACTAGGTCATCATTAAGTTCCTTTAGTGCTAGCGCTAGTTATAACCAATGTCAACGACTACCCAATTGTAGTCATTGGGCTCTCCTAATGTCAGCAACTATCATAGGGTCATCGCTGCGCTCTTTCGACGCTTGTCGACACTAGTAACTATCTCGTAGAAATAGTTGGGTAGTCCCTAGAATCCCTCAATGCAAGCGCTCACATTCAACAGCACCAGTTATTGCCCCGTAGTAATAGCTAGATAGTTGTTTGATTTTATCAAAACTGGCACTAGCGTTTACCAACACTAGAAACTTCCCCGTAGCAATCGTTGGGCTTTCCCAATACCCAATACAACTGCTAGGCTATTGTTGGGCCCCTCTAGTGCTTGCTATTGCATCTTCCTTTGCTTGCGATTGTTACTTGGCCATCACTAGGGGAATCATGTGCAAATGTTTACCAGGGCCAACGATTGCCCAACAACAATCGTAGGGCTCTCTTAATGTTTACAACTATCATTGGGTCATTATTATTGGGCTCCCTTATTGCTGGCGTTGGCTTCTATCAGTGCTAATAACTGCCCAATAATAGTCGTTAAGCTTTCCCAACACCAACGACTACCATCGCATCGTCGCTAGGCTCCCCTATTGCTGGCACTAGCGTCTATCGACACTAGCAACGACCCCACAACAATTGTTGTGATGTCTTCTAGTTTTCATAATGTTGGCACCGATGTCAACCAACACCAGCAATTGCCCTATAGTAGTCATTGGGTTTCGCTAGCGAGCCTCGACCAAAGCTAGCGACTTCTCCACAGCCACCTACTATTGGGCTCTTCTAGCACTAGCAACTATTGCTAGGCCATTGTTGGGTCCTTTAGTGCTTACCCTTACGTCTACCTGCACTAGTGATTTCCATTGGGCCATTACTAGGGTAACCTAGTGTAGATGTTTTGCAATGTCAGCGACTATCGCTGGGTCATTATTGAGCTCCCCTAATGATAACGCTCGCATCTACTAACATCAGCAATCGCCTAACAGTAGTAGTTAGGTTTTCTTAATGCCAGTGACTGTAATTAGTTGGTCACTAGGTAACCTCAGTGCTAGCACTATTGTCTACTGACACTAGCAACTGCCCCGTAATAATAACTAGGCAATCCGTAGGCTCCCCTAATGTTGGTGCTAGCATCTGCCAACACTTATATCTACTTTATAATAATAGGTAAGCAGTCACTAGGTTTCCCTAAAATTGGCACGAACGTCCGCTTGCACTAGCAACATCCTTGCAAAAGTTATTAGGCTTTCACAGTGCTTGTTGCTATTGCTGGGCTATCGTTAGGACCATTTAATGGTTGACCTTGTGTATACCTGGGCTAATGATAGCTACTGGGCCATCATTAGGAGAACCTAATGCTGATGTCTAACCAGTGTAAGTGATTGTCGCTAGGTCATTGCTGAGCTATTCTAGTGCTAACGCTACCATCAACTAGTGTTAGTGATTGCCCACTAGCAGTTGTTGGGCTTTCCTAAAGTCAGCAACTATTACAGGGTCATCACTGGGCTCTTTTAGTATTAGCACTAGCATTTATCAACACTAGCAACTACATCATAAAACTAACTAGGCAGTCATTGGGTTCGCTTAATGCTGGCGCAAACATCTACCAGTACTAACGAATCTCCTATAGTTGTCATTGGGCCGTCCCAATGCCAACCGTTGCTGTTACGTAGTCGTTGGGCCTGTCTAGTACTTGTAATCGCATCTACTTGCACCAATAATTATTGGTAGGCCATCATTGGGGGAACCCAGCATAATTGTCACTCAGCTTCAACGATTGTCGTTGAGTCATCACTGAGATTCCTTAGTGATACCACTAGCATTTACCAACATCAGTGACTGCCCAGCCACAATCACTAGGTTCTCCCTATGCTAGTGACCATGATATGGTCGTCCCTTGTCTTCCCCCCATGCTAACGCTAACATCTACCAATACCAAGAACTGCCCCAGAGCAATAGCTAGGTAGTCCTTGGGTTTCGTTAATGCAAGCCCCGGGTCTGTCAACATAAGCAATTGCCCTAGTAGCTAACAAATTATAGTGTTCCCCTAAAGTTAGCACGAGCATGTGCTAGTGCCAACCACTGCACCACAGTAGTCGTTGGGCTCTCTTAACGCCAACAGCTATCATTGGATCATCGATAAGCTCCCTCGGTGCTAACACTAGCATCTGTTAACACTAGCAATTGCACCACATAAGTAACTAGGCAGTCGTTAGGTTCCCCAAAAGCTAGCGTAAGTATCTGCTAACATAAGTGACTTCCTCATAGTAGTCGTTAGGCTCTCCCAATGCCAATTATAACTGCTAGGTTGTTGTTAGGCTCCTTTAATGCTTGCCCTTATACCTTCTGCACTAGCGATTGCCATTGGATAATCGCTAAGGCAATCCAAAGGAGTTGTCTCCGCAACTGCCCACCAGTAATCGTATGGCTCTCCCGACACCTATGATTATCATTAGGTAATCGTTAGGTTGCCAAGATGCTAGCACTAGCATTTATTAACACTAAAAACTTCGTCACAATAATAACGAGGTAGTTTTTGGATTCCTTTAATGTTGGCGTTGACGTTTGCCAACTCCTAGTACTGCCCTGCAACAATAGCTACGTAGTCGTTAGGTTCCTCTAAAGCTAGCGCGAGCATCTGCCAGCATCAGTGATGTCTCTACAAAAGCCGTCGGGCTTTCCGAGTGCTTGCTACTATTTCTAGGTAACATTCAGCTTCTTTAGTGCTTGCCCTCGTGTCTACCTATGCTAGTGACTGTTATTAGGCCATTGTTGAGAGAACCCAATGCTAATATCTCCTACTGCTAGCGAGTGTTGCTAGGTCATTACTAAGCTACTCTAATGCTGGCACTGCCATCTAACAATGTCAGTGATTGCCTTGTAATAGTTGTTAAGCTCTCTCAATACGAGCGACTATCATAGGGTCATCGTTAGGCTCTCCTAATGCTTGCACTAGCGCTTATCGATACCACCAACTATACCGTAGAAATAGTTGGGCAGTCATTAAGTTCCCCCAAAACTAACCTAACTTCAGTCAACACTAGCAAATACTTTACAGTCATCATTAGGCTCTCTTAATGCTAAATACTGCTCTTAGGCCATCATTGGGCTCAAGTAGTGGTTATCGTAGTGTTTACCTATACCAGTGACTGCTAATGGGCCATCGCAAGGAAAATCCATCATAAATGTTTGGCTAGCGCCAACGACTGTCGTTGAGTCATCGTTAAAATCCTTTAATGTTGGCACTAGCATTTACTAGCATTAGTAACTGCCTAGCAGCAATCCTTGGGCTTTTCCTAATCCAATAAACGTTATAGGGTCACCATTGGGCTCCTTCGGTACATGCGTCAATGTCTGCTGATACCAACTATAGCCCCAAAGCAATAGCTATATAGTCCTTCGGTTCCCTTAGCACTCGCATTAGCATCTGCCAACTCTAGTAACTACCCTACTATAGTGACTAGGCAATCATTGGGTTCTCCCAAAGTTAATGTGAACATTTGCCAACACCAACGATTACCATGTAGTAGTCGTTAGGCTCTCTTAGCGCTAACCACTATAGGGAGGACATCGCTGAGCTCCTCTGCTTGCCCTTACGTTTTCCTACACTCTTGACTGTCATTGGGCCATTGCTAGGTAACCACCCAAAGTAGATGTTTGCCAGTTCCAATAATTATTGCTACGTCATTGCTAAGTTCCCCTTGTGATAGTGGTAGCATCTACCTAAGTCAGCGACTACTTAGTAATGGTTGTTGAACTCTCCTAATGCTAGCGACTATTAGTTGGATGTCATTGGGCTCCCCTGGTGTTGGCACTCGCATCTACTAACACTATTAACTATAATATAGAAGTAGCTAGATAGTCGTCGGGTTCTTTTAAAGGTAGTGCAAGCATATATCAGCATAAGCGACTTCCCCGCAGTAGTCATTAGGCTCTCCCTATGCCAATTACTACTGTTAACCCGTCATTAGGCCGCTCTAGTCCTTGCCCTCACGTCTTCTTATGCTAGCGCTGTTGTTGGGCCATTGTTGGGGTAACCTAATGCAGATGTTTGCCAACGTTAGCAACCACTCAATAGTAGTTGTAAGGCTTTCCTAATGCTTGTGAGTATCATTGGGTCATGGTAGGGTACCCTGGTGCTAGCACTAGCGTCTACCAACAGCAGTAACTGCCCCGCAGCAATAACGGGGCAGTCATTGGGTTCCCTTAGTGCGGTGCCGTCGTCTGCCAACATCGACAACTGGACTACAACAGTAGTAGGGAAGTTGATGATTCCCATAAAGTTGGACTATTGCCCCAAAGTAGTAGCTGAACAGTCGTTGGGTTCCCTCATAGCTGACCCAAGCATTTGCCAGCATCAGCAACATCCTTCTTATAGTCATTAGGCTTTTTGAATGCCATGTATTGATGCTAGGCCATTGTTGGTCTCCTCTAGTGTTCGCCCTCTTGTTTACCTATGCCTTTGACTACCATAAGGCCGTTGCTGGGGCAACCTAGTGTAGATGTCTACTAGTATTAACGACTGCCTAATAGTAGTTGTTAGGCTCCCCCAATGCAAATGAGTGTCATTGGATCGTCGTTTGGCTCCATAGATGCTAGCACTAGCATTTACAGATACTGCGAACTGCTGCACAACAATAGCTGGGCAATCCTTGGGTTCCTTCAAAACTTGCGTGAGTGCTTACCAATACCAGCGATTTTCTCTCAATAGTCATTGGGCTCAACTAGCACTAACTATTGTTGTTAGGTTGTCGTTAGGCTCTTTTAGTCCCTGTCTTTGTGTTACTTGCACTACCTATTATCGTTGGGCCATCTCTAGCGCAACTCAGCATAAATGTCTTCTAGTGCTAGCGACTACCCAATAACAGTCTTAGGCTTTCCCAATTCTAGTGACTATTATAAGGTTGTCCCCGAGCTCCCCTGTTGCTGACACTAGAGTCTACTAGCATGAGCTACTACCTCCAGTAGGTGCGGCATGGCATAAGGTTTGACATGCGATCGCAACCGATGCGCCAACCAGGCCATGGGAGCCTCACGTGGGCAAAACCCTTATCACTGTCCCTTGACAGACTTTCCAGTGAGCATGCCAAGTGAGCCATGTCACATGAACAATAGGCATGAGAGACAACCGACGGAAGGCCTCATCATGCACAATATCGTGGAAGGTGCTATCATGCACAACGTTGGTGGAAGGCCTAGCATTTAGCTACATCTAATACCCTAGCCAAGCCTTGGGCATCTTATGCAAGCTATACCCTTGTCATTATCCCTCAATAGACTACCCAGTGAGCATGCTATGGGATTCTTGTCGCTCAGACCATGGGCACAAGAGGTAAGCCACAGTAGCCCCTAGCAAGGCTAACATAGGTAAAAAGTCTAGTGTGCCATCGCAGCAAGCATGCCAGCTAGGCCATGGGCACCTCATGTGAGCCAAACCTTCATCACTATCCCTTGATAGACATCCCAGTGAGCATGGCAAGGGTGTGGCATCGAGCAATCCATGGGCATGGGAGGCAAGCCATATTTGCCCCCAACAAGCACGGCATGGAAGAAGGCCCAACGTTGGGTTGCAGTAAGCACGCTAGCTAAGACATGTGTGCCCTATGAGAGCTAAACCCTCATCGCAGTCCCTTGATAGACTGCTTAGTAAGTGTACCAAAGAAGCCACGTTGCATGGACAATAGCATGAGAGGAACACTAAGCTTGTGCTTAGCAAGCACGATATAGGTGGAATGCCTAATGTGTGGTTGTAGCAGGCATGCCAGCCAGGCCATGGGCACTCCACTTAAGCTAGGCCTTTTCACTATCCCTCGATAGATTATCGGGGGCATGTCGAAGGAGCTGAGTCACGTGGACAATGTTCATGTGAGGAAAGTAGGCACAACCAAGCCATGAGAGCCCTATGTAAGCTAAATCTTCATCATGGTCCTTTAATTGATTACCAGCAAGCAAACCAAGGAAGCCTTATCGCACAAACAATAGGCTTAGGTGGCAAGCCAAGGTTGTCCCCCAGTAGGCACGGCATAGGTGGAAGGCATCATGTGTGGCCACAATAAGCGTGCCAACCAGGCCTATGGCAACCCATGCGAGCAAAACCTTTATCGTTGTCCTTGGATAAATAGTCGAGTTAGCGTGCCATGGGAGCCATAATGTAAGTATTGTGGGCACAGGAGGCAAGCCACGGCTACCCTCAACAGGTATGACGTGGGTGAAAGGCCTAAAGTATGGCCCCAACAGGTTTGTTAGTGAGGCTATGGGTGGCCCAGGTGAACAAAACCGTTGTCATTGTCCTCTAATAGATAGCCCAGTGAGGGAGTTAAGGGAGCCGTGTTACACGGACCACGAGAATGGGAGGTAAGCTACAACAGCCCTTAAGAGGCACCACATGGGTAGAAGGCCCTGCATTCAGCCACAGCTGGTACCCCAGTCAAGCAATGGGCACCCCACACGTGCCAAACCCTCATTGCTATCCCTTGATAGGCTTTCCACCCAGCGTTCCAAGGGAGCCCCGTTGCACGGACCATGGGCATGGAAGATAAGCCATTGCCATCCTCTGCAGGCATGGCACAAGTGAAAGGCCTAACGTTACAGCTATAGTAGGCATGCCATCCATGCCATGGGCACCCTACGTAAGACAGACCTTCATCATTATCCCTAAAGAGATTACCTAAAGAGTGTAGGAAGCCACATGGCATAGACCGTGGCATGGGAGGCAAGCCATGGGTGGCCCCAATAAAAACCATAAAGATGAAAGGCCTACACTAGGCCATGGACACTATATGCGAGCCAGACCCTCATCACTGCCCTTTGATAGACTACCCAGCAAGTGTGGCAAAGGAGCCACGTCACACAGTCTATAGGTATGAGAGACAAGCCACGTATACCTTGAGTAGGCACGACATAAGCGAAAGGCCCAACATGCGATTGTAATAGGCTTGCAAGCTAGGCCATGGGCTCTCCACGAGAGCTAGACCTTTATCATAATCGCTCGATAGACTATCCAATAAGCATGCTAAGGGAGCAATGTGCATCAAACATAGGCACGAGAGGCAAGCCATGGCTGTCCCTTATATGCACGGGATGGGCAAAAGGCTTAGTGTACGACTACAGTTCACATGCCAGCTGGATCTTAGGTGCATTATGCGGGCTAGATCCTTGTTGCTGTCCCTCAATAGATAGCCCAACAAGCATGCCAAGAGACAACCCAACATAGATCTTTACCAATACCGAAATAGCCTAAGAGCAATACTTTGGCTGTCGTAAGGTTCCCCAAAGCTGGCACGAGCATCTACTAGTATGAGTGACTTCTTTGTCGTCATTGTTGGGCTATCTTAATGCCAATTATAGCTACTAGGTTATCATTGGACCCTTCTAGTACATTTACCTCGCGTTTATCTATGTCAGTGACTACCGCATGGCTATCATTAGAAGAACCCAGCGTAAATGTCTGCCATCATCAGAAACTACCACTAAATCTTGGCTGAGCTCCCCTAGTACTCGCACTGGCCTCTGTTAGTGCCCATGACTGCCTAGCCACAGTCGTTAGGCTCTCCCAATGCGAGCGATTGTCATAGGGTCGTCGCAAGGCTTCCTCTTTACTAGCACTAGCGTCTATTAACACTAGTAATTACCCAATAGTAATAGCTGAGTAGTCCTTCGGTTCCTCATATGTTCGTAATTGCATTTGGCAACATCAGCAACTACCTTGTTATTATGGCTTAGTAGTTGTTGGGTTCCCCCAATGCTGACATGAGCATATGCTTGCACCAGTGACTGCACCGCAATAATCGTTAGGCTTTCTTTGTGCTTACTACTCCTATTATGCCATCATTGAGCTTCTTTAATGCTTGCCCTTGCGCTTACTTGGGCTAATTGTTGTTGTTGAGCCATAATTTAGGAGCGCAATAGTTTTTGGCTCTCTAATGACTACTGTTAGGTCATTGCTAAGCTCCCCTAGTGCCAATGACTGCCTAGCAATAATTGTTGGGCTTCCCAATGCTAGTGACCATCATAAGGTCCTCGCTTAATTCTCTAGTACTAACACTAAAGTCTACTGACACTAGGAACTGCCTCGCAGCAATAACTAGGCAGTACCTAGGTTTCCCTTGTGCTGGCATCAGATTTAACTAACATCAAGGACTTTTCTCTACTTGCATTAGCTATTACCGCTAGGTCATCACTCGGAGAACCCAATGTAAATGTTTACAAGCGCAAGCAATTGCCGTTAGGTCATCATTAAGCTCTTCTAGTGCTGCACTAGCCTTAAATAGTGCTAACCACTCCTCAATAGCAGTCGTTCGGCTCTCTTAATGCTAGCAACAATCGTGGGGATGTTGCTAAGCTCCTTTGGTGCTAGCACTAGCATCTATAGACAACAAAAACTACCCTACAATAATAGCTGAGAAGTTTCATGGCTCTTTTAATACACGCATTGACATTTATTGACACTAGCAACTACCTCGTAGAAGTTATTGGGCAGTTGTTGGGTTCCCCAAAAGTTAGTTTTAGCATCTACCTGCACCAATGACTTTCACACAAAAGTTATTGGGCTCTCCTAATACCAACTACTATTGCTAGGCCGTCGTTGGGCTCTTACCATGCTTGCCCTCGCGTTTCACTAAGTCAGTAATATCCACTAGGCCATCATTGGGTGAACCCAACTCAAGTGTTTGCCAATGCCAGTGATTACCGTTGAGTCATCACAGAGCTCCCCTAGTGATGGTGTTGGCCTCTACCATCACTAGCTACTACCCAACAATAGTCGTTGGGCTATTACAATGCTAGCAACTGTCACAGGGTCATCCTTAGCCTCCCTTAGTGTTGGCAGAAGTTTCTACCGACGCTAGCAACTACCCGTAATAGTAGCTTTGCAGTGTTTGAGTTCCTTCAAAGCTGGATGAGTGCCTCCTAACACTAACGACTCCCCCCAGTAATTATTGGGCTGTCCCAATACCAACCACTGTTACTAGGCTGTCATTGAGCTTCTTTAGTGCTTGTCCTTGTGTTTGTCTATACAAGCAATGTCCACTAGGCCATGCTAAGGGAACCTAGCACAAATGTCTACGAACGCCAGTGATTGTCACTAGCACATCGATGAGCTCTCGTACAACTAGCGCTAGCATACACCAGCATGTGCGACTGCCCAATAGTAGCCATTAGGTTCTCCCAATGAGAGAGACTATTAGAGGGTCATCACTAGGCTCTTCTGTGTTGGCATTAGCATCTACCGACTTTAGTAATTACATCATAGAAGTAGCATGGCAGTCCTTTGGTTCCCTTAAACTGGCACGAGATCTCCCAGTACCAACGACTTCCTCACAGCCGTCATTGTGTTCCTCTAGTCCTAACCTACACCAATAACTACTACTAAGCCATCGCACGAGGAACCCAGTACTGTCACTTATTATTGCCTGTGACTGCTATTGGGTCATCATTGAGCTCTGTAGTGTTAGCACTAGCATCTATCAATGTCTGCGATTGCCCAATTATCGTCATTGGGCTCTCCCAATGAGAGCGACCATTATAGGGTTATCGCTAGGCTCTCTCGATGCTGTTGCTAGCTTTTACGATACCAATAACTACCCCATTGCTATAATTAGGCTATTGCTAGGTTCCTTTGGTGTTGGGATTGGCGTCTACCAAAACCAGTAACTACCTTGTAGTAATAGCTAAGTAGATGTCAGCCAACATTAACAACTCCTGATAGGTCATCATTAACCTCCCTTAGTGCAAGTGTTGGCCTCTATTAGTGCCAGCCACTGCTTAACAGTAGTTATTGGGCTTTTCTAATGCCAGTGGTAGTCATAGGGTTGTTTCAAGGCTCCTTTAGTGCTAGCACAAGCGTTTACTAACACCAATAACTATCCTACAGTAGTTGCTGGGTATTCCTCAGGTTCTCTTAATGCTCGTGTCGACGTCGACTAATATTGGCAACGACCCAACAGTAGTAGCTAGGCAGTCGTAGCGTTCCCTTAAAGCTAACACTAGTGTCTACCAACTTTAGTGAGTTCTTCGTTGACGTCATTATGCTTTATTAATGCTAATTATTGCTGCTAGGCTGTCATTGATCCTTCTAGTACTTTTGCCTCACATTTACCTACACCAGTGACTACCACATGGCCATCGTTGGGAGAACCCAATGTAGATGTCTACCAACATCAGCAACTACTACTGCATCACTGTTGAGCTCCACTAGTGATGGCACTGGCCTTTACCAGCATTCGTGACTGCTTAATAGCAGTTATTAGGCTCTCCTAATATGAGCGATTGTCATGCGGTTATCGCAAGGTTTCCCTTTTACTAGGACTAGTGTCTATTGACACCAATAATTGCCCTGTGGTAATAGCTAAGCAGTCCTTGGGTTGCCCATGTGCTAGCAATTGCGCTTGACAACACTAGCAATTGCTTGGATGCTGTAGCTAAGTAGTTATTGGGTTCTCTAAAGCTGGTATGCTCATCTACTAGCATTAGTTATTACCCTATAGCAATCGTTAAGCTCCCTTTATGTTGACTATTCCTGCTATGCCATTGTTGAGCTCTTTTAATGCTCCCTCATGCTTACCTATGCTAACTATTATCGCTAGTCTATAGTTGGGGGAACACAATAGTCGTTGGGCTTTCCAATGCCAGCGACCATCATAAGGTCATCGTTAGATTCCTTTAGTGCTAGCATTAGCATTTACTGACACCAACAATTGCCCCATAATAATAGCTAGCTAGTACCTAAGTTCCTTTTTTGCTGGCATCGGCATTTGCCAACACAAGGGACTTCCTTGTAGTAGTTGTTATGCTCTTCTTACGCCAACCACTACTAATGCACCATCATTGGATTCCTCTACCTTCATTAGCGACTGCTGTTGGATCATCATAGAGGGAACCCAGTGCAGATATTTATCAATGTAAGTGATTGTTACAAGGTCATCGTTAAGCTACCCTAGTACTGTACTGACCTTAAAAATGCCAGCCACTCCCAACAATAGTCGTTGGGCTCTCCTAATGTTAGCGACTATCGTGACGACATCACTAGGCTCCTTCAGTACTAGCACTAGCACTAGCGTCTATCGATACTAGAAACTACCTCACAGCAATAGTTGGGCAGTTCCAAGGTTTTCTTAATGCAGGTGTTGGCTTTTTTTTTTTACACTAGCAACTACCTTACAGAAGTTGGTGGCTAGTCATTGGGTTTTTTAAAGTTAGTGTTAACATCTACCAGCACTAGTTACTTTCCTGTAAAAGTCGTTAGGCTTTCCAAATGGGAACTACTGCTAAAGGACATTCGTTGGGCTCCACCATGGTCGCCCTCACATTTGGCTGCGCCAACGACATCCATTGGGCCATTATTGAAGGAACCTAGCACAAATGTTTGCTAACACTAGTGACTATCATTCAGTCATCGTAAAGCTCTACTAGTGATGGCATTACCTCTACTAGCTCTAACGACTGCCCAACACTAGTGACTGCCACGGGATTGTCCTCAAGTTACCTCACTGTTGGGAAAAGTGTCTAACAGCACTAGTAATTGCCTGTAGCAATAACTAGGTAGTCCTTGGATTCCCTAAAAGCTTGTCAAGCACCTCCCAATACCAGCGACTTCCTGCACTAGTTGCTAGGCTCTCCTAATGCCAACCACTGCTGTTAGGTCGTCGTTGAGCTCGTCTAGTGGTTTCCTTCAAGTCTACTTGAACAAGCGATGTCTACTAAGCCATTGCTAGGGGAACCCAGCATAAATGTTTGGCAATGCCAACTACTATCATTAGCTCATCGTTAAGCTTTCATATAGCTAGTGTTGGCATACACAAACACCTCCCAATGATAACAGTTGCCATGGGTCGTTATTGGGCTCTCTCAATGCTAGAATTGGAATCTACCAACACTAATAACTGCCCCATAACAATAATTGGGTAGTCCCTAGGTTCCTCTTGGCACTAGCATTGGCCAACACTTACAATTACCCCACAGCTGTAGCTGGGCAATCGTTGGGTTTCGCCAAAGTTAGCACTAACGTCTGTAAGCACCAACTATTGCCCTGCAATAGTCATAGGGCTCTCCTAGTGCCAATAATAACTATTATGGTATGCTCTCCTAGTGTCGACCCTCACGTCTACTTATGCTAACGACCACCGTTGGCCCATCATTGGGAGATCCAGTGAAGATGTCTCCTAGCATTGGCAACTATAGTTGGGGCATCGTTGAGCTCCCTTAGTCCTAGTGTTGTCGTCTACCAATGCTGGCAACTATCATGAGGCCATCATTCAGTTCACCCAATGCTGACACTAGCATCTACAGACACCAATAACTGCCTTACAGCAATAGCTGTGCAATCCTTAGGTTTTTCCACTGTTAGCATTGGCATCTACCTACACCAGCAATAGACCTACAATAGTAGTTAAGATGGTGCTAACGTTAGCTAGGGACCACGAATTCCATGTAGTGACTACCATTAGGCTCTCCCAGTGTGAACTACTACTGCTAGGCCATTGTTGGGCACCTCAAGTGCTTACCCTTGCATCTACCTATGCCAATAACTACCATTGGCTCATTGTTGCGAGAACCTAATGCAAATGTCTACCAATGCTGATGACTATAGCTACATCATCGCTTAGCTCCCTTAGTGCCGGCACTGGCCTCAAGTAGTGCCAACAACTGCCTAGCAATAGTTGTTAAGCTTAAAAGATGCTAGCATCAGCATCTACTGACACTTGTAATTACCTAGTAGCAATAGCTGAATGTCCCTGGGTTCCTTCTTCATGGCGCTAACATGTGCCAATAGTAGCACTTGCTCCACAATAATAACTAGGCAGTGGTTGGGTTCCTCCAAAGCTGGTGCTAGCGTTTGCTAGCACCAATGACTTTCCTATAGTAATAATTAGGCTTTCTATGCCAAAAACTGCTACTAAACCATCCTTAGGCTCCTCTAACGCTTGCTGCCATATTTGCGTGTGCTAACGATGTCCATTGAGCCATCATTGGGGGAACCTAGTGTAGATATTTGCTAGCGATAACAACTATCACTAGGTCCTCGCTTAGCTCTGTAAGTGATGTAACTAGTCTTTACCTACGCCAGCAACTGCTCAGCAACATTTATTGTGCTCTCACAATGTGAGAGACTATCATGGGGCCATCCCTAGGCTCCCTCGATGCTGACACTAGCATTTACTAACACAAGTAATTTCCCTACACTAATAGTTGGGCAGTCATTTAGTTCCTCAAGCATTGGTGTTGGCATCTACAAATACTAGCAACTACCCTGTCGTAGTAGCTAGGCAATTGTTGGGTTCCTCAAAGTTAGTGCCAGCACCTGTCTGTACTTGTAACTTTCCTATGGTAGTCATTGGGCTCTCTTAGTGCTAACCACTGTAGCTAGGCCGTTGTTGGGCCCCTTAAGTGCTTGCCTTTGTGTCTACCTATGCTAAGGACAATCATTGGGCCATCATAAGTGTAACCCAGTGTAAATGACTACTAGCGCTAGCGATTGCCTCTAGGTCTTCACTGAGCTCCCCAAATGCTAGCACTGGCCTCAAACAGTGACCGTTACAAAAACTATCATGGAGAAGTCGTGGCACTCTCCAATGCAAGCGGCTATCATGTGGATATGACTAGCTCCCCCAGTGTTAACACCAACGTCTATCGACACTAACAACCACCCTGCAACATTAGGGAGTAGTTCCTAATATCTTTTAGCCTTGGAGCTGGCGCTTGGTGCCTCCATTTCTAGTAATCGTTGTGCTATCCTAATGCTAGCAACTATCATGGGGTCATCATTGGGCCTTCGCGATAGGGACACTAATGTCTACTGACACCAAGAACTACCCCGTAGCAATTGTTGGGCAGTCTCTGAGTTCCCTTAGTACTAGCACCGACTTCTACCAACACTAGCAACTATCACACAGTAGTAGCTAGGTAGTTATTGTATTACCCCAAAGCTAGTGCTAGTGCTTGCCAGCTTCAATGACTACCCCGTAATAGTCATTGGGCTCTTTCAGTGCCAACTACTGCTACTAGGCCATCATTGCACTCTTCCAGTGCTTGCCCTCACATCTCCTTACATGAATGATTGTCGCTAGGCCAACATTGACGAAACCAAGCACAGATGTCTGCTAGCACCAATGACAACCACTAGGTCATCACTGAGCTCCTCTAATGCTGCTATTAACATCAACGATAGCCCAACTATAGTCGTTGGGCTCTACTAACACTAGCGACTATCATAGGGTCATTGTTAGGCTGCGTCAATGTTATAATTAATGTTTATCAATGTCCAAAACACCCCTAGCAATAATTGAGCAGTCCTTAGGTTCCCTTAGTGTTGACACTAGCATTTAAAAATAACATTAACTACCCCGCACCATAGTTAGGCAATCTTTGGGTTCCACTAAAGTTGGAGCTAGCGTCTGCCAGCACCAACGATTTCCTCGTAGCAGTCACTAGGCTCTTTCAGTACCCATGACAGTTGCAAGACTGGCATTGGGCTCTTTTAGTGCTTGCCTTCCCATCTGCCTATGGCAGCAACTTTTACTTGGCTTTCACAAAAAGAACCCAATACAGATGTTTACGAGCATAAATGACTTCCCGGTAATAGTCGTATAACTCTCCCAACGCCTACGATTATTATTAGGTCATAAGAGGCTGAGTTCCCTTAATGTTGACGCTGGCCTTAACTAGCGCCAATGGCTGCGTATCAACAATCGTTGGGTTCTCTTAACTCTAATGATTATCATGGGGTCATCATTTGGCTCCTCTATTGCTAACACAGGCGTCTACTCACAAGAGCAATTATCTTTTGGCAATTGCTAGGAACTCCCTTGGTTCCCCTACTGCTAGTGCCGATGTCAACCAACATAAACGAATACCCCAAAGTAGTAGTTGGCAGTCATTGATTTACTCTAAAACTAATGTGATCGTCTACCAAAACCTATGACTTGCGTTCAACCATCATTGGGCTCTTCTAACGCTAACAACTACTGTTAGGCCACCGTTTGGCTCCTTTAGTGGTTACTTCGTTAGTAATTATCATGAGGCCATCGTTGAGGCAATGACCATGGCTTGCATCTACTAGTACCAGCGATTACCCAATAACAGTTAGTTGGCTCTCCCAATGCTAGCCGCTATCATCGGGTCATCGCTAGGCTCCCCTGATAATAAAACTAGCATTTACCGACACTAGCAAATGCCTTACAGCAATAGCTAGGCAGTCCTACAATTCCCCTAGGGCTAGCATCGGTGTCTGCAAACAACAGTAACTGCTTTGCAATAATAGCTGGGCAATCATTGGGCTCCCCCAAAGCTAGATTAAGCGTTTGTTAGCACTAATGACATCATGTAAAAGTTATTGGGCTCTCTTAGCGCCTACTACTACTACTAGGCCATCGTTAAGGCCTTTCTGTGCTTGCCCTCACATTTACCTATGCCAGCAACTGCCTTTAGGCCATTGCTAAGAGAACCCAACATTGATGTCTATTAGCACTAACGACTGTCACTAGGTCATTGTTGAGTTGCTCTAGTGGTCGAAAGCCAATTTTCTAGCATTAGTGATTGCCCAATAATAGTTATTGAGCTCTCCTAATGCTAGTGACTATCATGGGGTCATTGCTGGGCTCCCTCGATGTTAGCATTCGTGTTTATCAATACCAGCAATTGCACTAAAAAAAAAAACAAACTACACAGTCTAGGTTCCCTTAAAGCTGGCATAAGTGTCTACTAGTACTAACGAATCCCATGCAGTCATTGTTAGGCTCTCCCAATGCCAATTATTACTACTAGGTTGTCATTGGGCTCTTTTAGTACTTACAGTTGCGTCTACTTGCACCAACGATAGCCATTGGGCTATCGTAAGGGGAATCCAGCACTGATGTCAGCTAACGCCAACGATTGCCATTGGGTCGTCACTGAGATCCCCTTGTGCTGGCGCTGGCATCTACCAGATCATTGGGTTCCTTCAAAGTTGACGTGAGCATTTTGCCAGCACCAATGGCTTCCTCACAGTAATCGTTAGGCTTTCCTAGCGTTGATTACTATTAGCAGGCCATCGTTGAGGTCCTCTAGTGCTCGCCCTTACATCTACTTACCTCAGCGATTTTTGTTGGGCCATCATTGGGTACGTAATGCAAATGTCAACCAACACCAATGACTATTATTGGGTCGTTATGAAGCTCCCTTAGTGCTAGCACTAGTATCTACAAGCATTAGCAACCACATAGCAGTAGCCTTTAGGCTTTCCTAATGCTAGTAACTATCACAAGGTCATCGTTAGGCTCCACTCATCTTGGCACTAGCATCTATTAATACCAGTAACTCCATCGCATAAGTAAATATGAAGTCATTGGATTTCCCTAAAGTTATAGTAAGCACCTGCCCGCATAAGTCACTTCCTTGCAGTAGTCATTGGGCTTTCCCAATGCCAACTACTACTGCTGGGCTGTCATTAGGCTTCTTTAGTGCTACCTCTCGCATTTTCCTGCGCTAGAGATTGCCATTGGGCCATTGCTAGGGCAAACCAATACATATATCTACTAGCGTCAACAAGTACCTAACAGCATTCGTAAGGCTTTCCTAAAGCTTGCGATCTTTATTAGGTCATCGTTAGGCTGCCTTGGTAGCATATATTAACACCAATAATTGCCTACAGTAATAGCAAGGCAGTCCTTAGGTTCCCTAATGCTAGTATCAACATCTACTAACACCGAAAATTGCACTATAGTAGTAGTAAAAAAGTAGATGATTCCCTTAAAGTTAGGTTATCATTGAGCCCCCTCATGCTAGCATTGGCATCTATCACCATCAATGATTGCCTAGTAATAGTGGTTGTGCTTTCCCAACCTTAGCGACTATCATTGAGTCATCGATGAACTCCTCTGATGGTAGCACTAGTGCCTATCAACTCTTTCCACTGTCTTATGACAATAGCTGGGTAGTCCCTAGGTTATGTTAGTGCTAACACTAGCATCTGCACACATTAGTAATAGCCCCGCAATAGTAGCTAGGACGTCATTGGGTTCCATCAAAGTTAACACGAGCATTTACCAGCACATACGACTACCCTGATAATCATAAGACAGTCATTGGGCCCCTTTGATCCTAAAACTATTGTTTATCAATAATAAAAACTCTTCCGCAGTAATAGCTGGGCAGTTTTTGTGTTCCTCTAGTGTAAGCGTTGACATTTGCCAACCTTAGCAACTGCCCCACAATAGTGGGTGGGCAATCGTTAGGTTCCTCTAAAGTTGACTCCAGCTTTTACCACCACCAGCAGCTAACCCTGCGGTCATTGGGCACTCCCAAGGCTTGTCTTCGTGTATATGAAAGTTGATGAGTGCCATTGGGATGTCATTGAGTTCTTTTAGTGCTAGTGTTGGCTTTTACTAGCGTCAACGACTAACCATTAGTAGTTGTTGGGCTCTTCTAACACCAACGACTATCATAAGGCACCGTTGGCTCCACCGACGCTAGAACTAGCATCTATCGACCCAACCAATAGCTGAGTAGTGCTTAAGTTCCCACAGTAACACTAGCAACTGCCTTGAAACAATAGCTGGGCAGTCGTTAGGTTCTCCCAAAGTTGAGATAATGTCTACAAGCATCAGTGACTACCTGACAGCAATCGTCAAGCTCTCCCAGTGCCTACTACTACTACTAGGCCATTGTTGGGCTGCTCTAGGACTCGCTTTCACATATATAAGTGAGAGCGACCACCGTTTGTACATCGTTAGGGGAACCCAGTGCAGATGTTTACTAATGCTAATGTCTATCATTATGTCATCATTAAGCGCCTTTACTTCTAACGCTGGCATCAGTAACTACCTAGTAGTAGTCATTGAGCTCTACCAATGCCGATGACTACCATGGGATCGTCGTTGGGACCTTGATGATAGCATTAGCATCAACCAACACTAGTAACTGCCTTGTAGTAATTATTGAACAACCCCTACATTCCCCTTGTGCTGGCATTGGCGTCTACTAACACAAGCAACTTCCTCGCTGCAGTAGGTAGGCGATCAATGGCCCCCTCCCCCCCCCCCCCAAAACTGGCGCTAGGGTCTACTAGCACCAATGATTACCACATAATAGTCATTAGGCTCTCCGTCCCAAAGCTAGCATTAGCATATACTAGCGTTAACGATTATCGCTAGGGCATCGTTAAGGCAACATAGTGCAAAAATTTACCAGCATCAGCCACTACTGCTAGGTCATCATTGAGCTCCCCCTAGTGTTGGCACTAACCTTAAACAATGCCAGTAATTACCCTACAGAAGTCATTAGGCTCTCTCAATATGAACAACTATCATGGGACATCAATGGGCTCTTATTAAGCTAGCACAAGTGCCTACCGACACTAGTAATAGCCCCACAATAATAGCTCGATAATCGTTAGGTTACCCCAAAGCTAGTGCTAGCGCCTCCCAGCACTAGCAACTACCTAATAATAGTAGCTGGGAAGTTGTTGGGTTCCCCTGAGGGCTGATATTAGCGCATGTCTACTTGAGCAACTACCCCGCAGTAATCATTGGGCCCTTTCAATACCCACCACTGTTATTATGCTGTCCTTGGGCTTCTCTAGTGGTTGCTCTTACGTATCCCTGCACCAACGAATGTCACTTGCCCATCACTAAGGGACCCAATGCAGTTATTTGCCAATGCCAATGATCGCCATATGGTCATTATTCAGTTCCCTTAGTGTTGCTGTTAGAAATTGCTAGCGTCAATGACTAACCAGCAACAATCATTGGGCTCCCATGGTGCTAATGTTAGCATATATTAAAACTAACAACTACCTTACAGTAACAGCTGGGCAGTCCTTGAGTTCCCTAGGGTTGGCGCTCGCGTTTACTAATAGTAGCAATGCCTCACAGCAGTAGTTAGGTAGTCATTAGGTTCTTCGAATGCTAACTACTGTTGTTAGTCATTGTTGGGCTCTTCAAATGTGTATCCTTGCATTTGCCAACTCTAACAACTGCCTGCAATAGTAAGCTGACTCTAGTGTCTGCCACCACTAATGGCTTTCTTAGTAGTTGTTGGGCTCTCCCAGTGCTTGCCCCCGCTTTTACCTATGCTAGCTACGTCTGTTGGGCCATCGTTAAGGGAACCCAATACAAATGTCTACCACTGTTAACGAGTGCTGTTGGGTCATTGCACAGCTCCTTTGGTGTTAGTGCAGGCTTCTACTGACACGAGCAACTGCCCTGTAGCAATAGTTAGGCAATTATTAGGTTTGGCAAAAGTTGGCGCCAATGTCTGCCTGCACTTACGACTTTGCCATAATAGTCGTTAGGCTCTCCCAATGCCAGTTAGTATTGCAAGGTAGTTATTGGGTTTCTCAAGTGCTTGTCTTTGTGGTTACCTATGCCAACGATAATCATTGGGCCATCACTAGGGGAACCTAGTGCAAACATCTGCCAGCCTCAGCGATTGCTATTGGCTATTGTTAAGCACCTCTAATGCCAACAGTGGCCTCAAACTGCGACTATCACTAAGACAGTCATGTAGATGTCGTTGGGCTCTTTAACACTAGCGAGGCTTTCCCAATACGAGCGACTGTCATGATGTCATCATTAGACTCCTTTATTACTGGCACTAGCGTATACTGACACCAGAAACTACACCACAATAATTACTTGAAAGTCCCTTAGTTCCTCTAGTGCTGACGCCAACGTCAACCAACACTAGTGATTGCCTCGTAGTAGTAACAGGGTAATCGTTAGATTCTTTTAAAGTTGGCTTGAGCGTTTGCCAGCATTAACAATATCTTAATAAAAGTCGTTGGTCTTTCCCAGGGCCTACTACTATTACTAGGCCATTGTTTGGCTCTTATAGTGCTGGCCCTCACGTCTGCACGTGCCAATGACTGTTGCTAGGCCATCGCTAGGAAAACCCAATGCTAATGTCTGCTAGGTCCAGTGATTATCGCTACGTGGCTGCTGAGCTGCTCAAGTGCTGGCACTATCATCTACTAGTGTTAATCATTGCCTAGCAATAGTTATTAGGTCTTTCCAATGCCAACGATTATCACAGGGTTGTCACTAGGCTCCCCTATGGATGGCGTTAGCATTTATGAACAATACCAACTGCAGTGTATATGCAATCATTGAGTTCTCCCAAAGTTAGCACTAGCTTTAGCTAGCATCAGTGAATACTCGTAGTCATCTAGCTGCGCAAGTGACTGCTGCTGGGCTATTGCAGGAGGAACCCAGCACAGATGCTTGGCCAATGCCCAAGAGTACCGCTAGGTCATTGTTGAGATCCCTTAATGTTGGCACTGGCATCGACCAACTTTGGTGATTGCCTAGCTGCAACCATTGGGCTTTCTCTATGCCAATGATCATCATAAGTTGCCATTAGGCTCCTTCGATACTTATGCCAGCGTCTGCCAATGCTAATGACTGTCACTAGGTCATCGCTAAGCTCTTTTTGTGTTGAAGCTAGCATCTACCTGCATTAGTGACTATGTAGCAGCAATCATTAGGCTCTTCTAACACCAGCGACTATTATTGGGATGTCATTACGCTTCTTCAGTATTGGCACTCACATCTACCTATACCAATAACTACCACTGCAGAAGCAGCTGTGTAATCGTTGGGTTCCTCCAAAGCTAACGCGAGCATCTGCTAGCACAAGCTACTTCCTCGTAGTAGTCATTAGGCTACTTTAGTGCTTGCCCTTATGTTTTCTTACGGTAGTAGCTACCATTACGCAATTGTTAGGGAAACCTAATGCAGATGTCTACCAATGTTAGTGATTACCTAACAATAGTCGTAAGGCTCTCCCAATGCCTACAATTATCATTGGGTTGTGGCTGAGCTACTTTGGTTTAAGCACTAGTGTCTACGGAGATAAGCAACTCCTCCATAGCAATAGTGGGGTAGTCCTTGGGTTCCCCTAGTGCGATGCTATCATCTGCCAACACTGATAACTATACCACAACAATAGCAAGGAAGTTAATGATTTCCATCAAGTTAGGTTATCGCTGAGTTCCCCTAATGCGGGCTCTCGTATCTACCAACATCATTGACTGCCTAGGAACAATCGCTGGGCTCTCCCAATGTGAGCAACTATCAAGGGTCGTCGCCAGACTCCCCTAATGTTAGTACAAGTATTTACTGATTCCTACAACTGCACCATAGCAATAGTTGAGTAGCCCTTGGGTTCTTTAATGTTGATGGTAGTGCCTGATAGTACCAATAGGCACTGCATGGGCAAAAGACCCAACGTGTGATTGTAACAATAACACCAACTAAGACATGGGTGCCCCATCCAAGCCAAATCCTCATCGTGGTCCCTCGATAGACTGCCCAACGAGTGTGCCAAGGGAACTACATTGCACAGCCTATAGGTACGAGAGGCCAATCGTGACTGCCTCTAGTAGGCACAGAATGGGTAAAAGGCCCAACATGTGATCGCCACAGGCATGCCAGCCCTATAGCCACCTAATGCGAGCCAAAGCTTCATCGTTGTCCCTCAATGGACTCCTTAGAGAACATGCTAAGAGAACTGTGTTGAACAGACCATAGGTAGCAGAGGTAAGCCCCGATTGGCCCCAGCAAACACAGCATGGGTGGAATGCCCAGCGTGCGATAGTAGGAGGTGCGTCAGCAAGGCCAGGGGCCCCCTGCATGAGCCAAACCCTCATCGTTATCCCTCAATAAATTATCCAGTAAGCATGCCAAACGAACCGTGTCAGAAGGACCTTAGGCATGGAAGGCAAGCCATGACTGCCCCCAACTGATACGGGATGGGTCTAAGGCCCAGCGTGTGGCTGTAGTAGGGGTACCAGCCAAGTCATGGGTGCCCTATGTAAGCTAGACCTTTGTCGCTTTCACTTGATAAATTTCCTAGTGAATGTGCCAAGGAAGCAGCGTCACATAGACCATGGGCACGGGAGGCAAGTCATGCCTCCCTCTAAAAGTCACGTGATGGGCGGAGGGCCTAACATGCCATCACAGCAGGGATGCCAGCCAAGCCATGGAGGCCTTACATGAGTAAGACCCTCGTCACTATCCCTCGACAGATTACCTAGCCTGCATGCCAAGGGAGATGCACAATGCAAAACTTAGGCGTTGAAGGCAAGCCACTATTACCCCAAATAGGCATCGCATGGGTAGAAGGCCCAACATATGAACACTATAAGTGCGAGCCATGCCATAAGTGCCCCACACGGGCTAGACCCTCATCGTTATCCCTTAGCAAACTGCATAAGCTATGTCACATAAACTGTAGGCTTATGAGCCAAGCTATGAGTACCCTCAGTCGATACCATAAGGGTGAAAGGCCTAAAGTGCAGTGGCAGTAGATGCATCAACCAGGCCATGAAATCCCACGTGAGCCAGACCCTCGTCACTGTGTCTCAATACACTTCCCAGTGAGGGTGCTAAAGAAGCCATGTCACACGGACCATGGACATGCAAGGCAAGCTACAACTACCCCTAGCAATAATGGCATAGGCAGAAGGCTCAACGCGTGGCCACACCAAGGACGCTAGCCAGGCCATGGGCATCCCATACGAGCCAAACCCTCATTGCTATCCCTCAATAGAGTTCTCAGTGAGTGTGTAAAGGGAGCCATGTTGCATGAACCACGAGCATGGGAGGCAAGCCACGGCTAGCACTTACAAGCATAGTATGGGCGAAAGGCTGAACGTGTGACCACAATACGCACACCAACTAGGCCATTGGTGCCCTACGTGAGCCAAACCTTCATCTTTATCCCTTGATAGACTGCCTAAACCTACGTATCAAGAGAGTCGCATCGCATAAAATATAGGCATGGAAGGCAAGCCATGGTTGCCTCCATTTAACATGGGGTAGGCGAAAACTACGCATGCGGCTGTAATATGCATGCCAGCCAAACCATGGGCATCCCATACAAACCAAACCCTCATACTTGTCGCTTGGTAGACTTCCTAGGAAGCGTGTCAAGGGAGCTGCATCGCACAGACAATGGGCACAAGAGGCAAGTAATGCCTATTTCTAGAAGGCATGTGATGGGCGAAGGGCCCAACGTGCAGCCATAATAAGCCTGCCAGCCAAGCCATGGGTGCCCCATGTGAGCTAAACCCTTATCTCTATCCCTCAATAGACTACCCAACTTTTGTGCCAAAGGAGCCACGTCACACAAAACTTTTTCATGGAAGGCAAGCCACTATTACCTCCAACAAGCATCGCATCGGTGGAATGTCCCATATGCGACCACAGCAAGCTCTAGCCATGCCATCGGTACCCCTTGCGAGCCAAACCCTTATCCCTCAAGAAACTACCCTAGGAGCGTTCTAAGGGAGTCGCATTACACAGATAATGGCCATGGGATGTAAGCCACAGTGCCCTCGACAGACACCATAATAGTGGTAGGTGTCACATCGTCAGTTATGGGATCCACGTAACTCTAATGTGATAGTGCTAAGTGCGTCCACTTAGCCAGCCCACTTTCGAAGCCCACACCAAAAGCAGAATAAGAGACAAGAATGCAAAAGCAGAGTAATAGAGACAAGTATTACGAGAACTCTTTCTCAACCTTTATTAGAAATAAAAGAACTCGTTACAAAAGAAGGGCCTCTCTTTAAGAGTACCCAAAGCCTCTAGCAACCCATACACTTGAGTTTGTATTACTCGATGTATTTACAACTGAACCCAAGCCCCCTTTTTATACTAGTTAAGGAGTATCCTGCTTAAATACTCTCTTTTAGTTATCCCATGCTTTTCAGATTGGCCATTAAATCTTGATCACGAATCTTTATCCCATTAAGGCTTATCTTCAAAGTTTGGATAACATCCTTCTCCCGCAAGGACTCTCCATGAGTTAAGGATGTTTGGATAGCATCTTTCTTCTACAAGGATTTTTCATGAGTCAAGGATCTTATCTCGTTTGAAGTCTTTTCTAAGCCCTTTTATCTGTTTTCAATAGATTTGGATAGGCTTGAGGAGGTGGTTTTTGTTTAGGACTCTTTTCGAGCCTTATCTGCCTTGGCTCTTGAGATAAACATCTCTTTCTTATCCTTCTATTGCCTTGATCCTCCTCTGGCAAATGGCCATGTCCTTCTTTATAGGATATCTTCGCTTACTGAACTTTTCATCCATGCTAAGTTAGGTTCCTAGATTCTGTCCTATGTTCCCCTCATTAGACATCTTTGCACCACTATATGCTAGTGCTTTGCTTGAGGCATCTCTACCATTTTCCCTTTAAGCTAGCTTATGGATAGGTTCATGTGCTTTATCACTCGCTCCATAACACAGCGTGTCTTGCCACTATGAGTATGAAACTTAATTTCTAACCAAGTCTTTCGCATTTGTTTCCATATCTAACTCATGCATTTTTTCTTACTAGCGTGGTCCTCCACAATTGTAGGTCCAAGCATGGAGCAAGACTCACCACTCCTGCACCTTGGTACTTAGTCTCAAGGGTTTAGTAGTAGGCCTAGAATGCGATCATAGTAGGCGTGCTAGCAAGGCCATAAGCGCCCCACGTGACCTAAACCCCCATCGCTTTTCCTTAATAGACTGCCTAACTAACATGCTAAGGGAGCTGAATCACACAAACCATAGGCATAGGTGCTAAGCCATGGCTGCCATTGGCAGGCACTACATGGGCGATCGTAACAAGCATGCTAGACCCTCATCGTTGTCCCTCTATAGAGTGCCCAGTGAGCGTGCTAAGGGAGCCATATCGAGCGGACCATAGGCATGAGAAGTAAGCCATGACCACCCCAGCAAGCACAAAGGCCTAGCGTTCGATTTGCAGTAGACATACTAACAGGGCCACGGGTGCCTCATGTAAGCAAGACCCTCATTGTTGTCCTTTGATAGACCATTTAGCGAGCATCTTAAGGAAGTCGAGTCTTTGCATGGGTGAAAGACCCAACATTTGGCCATAGTAGGCGTCAGCCATGCCATTGACACCTAACGCGAGCTAGGCTTTCATCGTTATCCCTCAAAAGACTACCTTGCCAGCGTGCCAAGGGAGCAACGTTGCACAGACCCTTAGGCATGAGAGGTAAGCCACGGGTGCCCCAAACAGACAACGTAAGCGTAAAAGGTCCAGAGGGTAATCATAGTAGGAGTGTTGACCAGGCCATAGGTGACCCACATGAACCAGAACCTCATTATTATCCTTCAATAGACTGCCTAGTGATAGTGCTAAGAGAGCCATCGCTGGGCTACCTTATTTCTAGCACTAACATCTACCGATACCAACTGCCCTGTAGCAATAGCTAGGTAGCCGTTGGGTTGCCTTTATGCTAGCGCTGATGTCAATCAACATCGATGAGTGCCTTGCAACAGTAGCTTGGCTGTCGTTAGGCTCTTCAAAAGCTGTCGCGAGCATCATTGAGCACTAGTGACTTCCCTGTTGTAATCGTTTAGCTATACCAATGCTAACTACTACTGTTACGCCTTCGTTAGGTTGCTTTAGTGCCTGGCCTTACTTCCATCATTGCTAGTGATTGACGTTGGGCCATTGTTGGGGCAACCTAGTTTTGACGTTCGTTAGCGTCAATGACTGCTACTAGGTTGTTTTTGAGCTCTTTAGTATTGGCACTAGCATTTATCAGTGTCAGCCACTACTTAACAGTAGTCATTGGGCTCTCCCAATGCCAACGAAAGTCATTGGGTCATCATTAGGCTTTCTCGGTGCTAGCATTAGCACTTGCTAAGATAAGCAACCACCCGATGACTACTATGGTGTCGGCGTCTACCAAGACTAGTAACTGCCTCGTAACAGTGGCTAGGTAGTCGTTGGGTTCCTCAAAAGCTGGCCTAAGAGTTTGCCAGCACTTGCGACTTTCTTGCAACTGTTGTTGGGCTCTCCCAATGTGAACAACAAGTTGCTAGGTCGTCATTGGATTCCTCTAGTGCTTGCACTCGCATTTACCAATGCCAACAATAGTCATTGGGCCATCATTGAGGGAACCTGACATAAATTTTTGCCAACACCAATGACAACAACAAATCATCATTGAGCTTCTTTAGTGCTTGCCATGGCATCTACCAACGTTAGTGACTGCCCAGCAGTAGTCATTGCATAAGCATCTATTAGCACCAGCAATTATGCCATGAAAGCAGCTAGGAAGTCGTTGGGTTCTCTCAAAGCTAGTGCGAGCATTTATTAGCACTAACAACTTCTCCACTGCTGCCATTAGGCTCTCCAAATGCCAACTACTATTGTTAGGCCATTGTTAGGCTCCTTTAATGCTTGCCCTCATGTGTACCTACGCCAGCGATAACGATTGTGCCATTACTAGGGCAACCTAGTAAAGATGTCTACTAACGTCAATGATTGCACAAAAGCAAGCGTTGGGCTCTCCCAATGCCTATGACTGTAATTGGGTCATTGTTGGGCTCCCTCGTCTATCAATAATAGCAACTGCCTCACAGTGGGGCAATCCATGGGTTCCCTTAGTGCTGGCCTCAACATCTACCGAAACAGTCAACTACCTCATAGTAGTAGCTTGAAAGTCATTAGGTTCCCCTAAAGTTAGAGTAAGGGTTTACCAGCACCTGTAACTTTTGTGCAAAAGCTATTGGGCTTTCCTAATGCCAACTACTACTACTAGCCTTTTGTTTGGCTCTTTCGATGCTTACTGACCCATCTATCTGCGCTAGTAACTAACCCAGCACTAATGTTACCAACACGAGCAATTGTCGCTAGGTCATCGCTAAGCTATCTACAAGCGTCAACAACTGCCCACATCAGCTATTTCCCAGCAACAGTCATTGGGCTCTCCTAATATTAGGGACTATCACGGGGTCATTGTGGGGCTCCCTTGGTGCTGGCTCTAGCAATTACTGACACCAGCACTTGTACTGTAAAAGTAGCAAGGTAGTCCTTTGATTCCTCTAAAGCTAGCACGAGGTCTGCCAGCATGAGCAACTTCATTGCAACAATCATTGTGCTTTCCAAATGCCAACTATTACTGCTGCTATAACAACGATTACCGCTAGGCTATCGCAAGGGGAACCTAACAATGATCCGTACTAACACTAACAATTAACATTGGGTCATCGTTGACCTCCCCTGATGCTATCACTAGAATCTTCTGATACCAACCACTGCCTTACTACTATAGTTGGGGTTTTTTTAGGATCCCTTAGTGTTGACAGTAGTACCTGCCAACACTAGTAACTACTATGCTATAGCAGCTAAGCAGTCATTGGGTTCCCACAAAGTTGGCACTGGCATCTGTCAGTTCTAATAATTACTCAGCAACTGTTACTAGGCTTTTTTTATCGCTAACAACTACTGCAAGGCCATCGTTAGGCTCTCCTAATTTTGGTCTTCGCATTTACTTATGCTAATAACTATCGTTGGCCAATCATTGGGTGAACCAAACGTAAATATCTACTAGTGTCGACAACTATCGCTTTGTCATCCCTGAGCTCGCTAGTGCTAACACTAGTGACCACCACTAGGTCATAATTGAGCTCTACTAGTTATGGCACTAGCCTCTACTGATAAATGTGTTTGGGCTCTTTTAGCATCAGTGATAGTCATGGGGTCATTGCTGGGCTCACTTAATGCTAGCACTAGTGTTTACTGATACTAGCAATTATACCTTAGCAATAACTGGGTAGTCTTTTGGTTCCCCAAGTGTTGGCATTGGCATTTATTAACAACTGTAACTGCCCTGTGATAATAGCTAGGCAGTTGTTAGGTCCCTTTAAAACTGGTGCTAACATTTACCAATATTAATGACTTCTTCGTAACAATCATTGGGCTTTCCTAGCACCAATAATTGTTACTAGGTCATTGTTGGGTCCTATAATGCTTGATTTTGTATCTTCTAGCACCAGGAACTTCCCTACACTAGTCATTGGGCTCTTTTAATTCCAACTATTATTGTTAGGCTGTCGTTGGGCTGCATTAGTGCTTACCTTTATGTTTACCTGTGCCAGCGACTGCTGCTTAGGGATCGATGAAGGAACCTAGTGTGGATGTTTATCAATGCAATTGAAAATTACTTGGTCGTCTTTAAGTTACCCTTGTTATGGCGATGGCCTCTACTAGTGCCAACAACTACCTAGTTGCAGTCGTTAAGCTCTCCCAATGCCATTTACTTTCATGCAGTCATCGTTGAGCTCCCATGATGTTAGCACTAGTGCCTACCGATACCGGTAACTACCTTGCAGTAATAACTGTGCAGTCCTCAAGTTCCCCTAGTGCTAGCATTGACATCCACCAACACTAGCCATTACCCCAAAGTAGTAGCTGGGTAGTCATTGGTTTCCTCTGAAACTGGTGCAAGTGTCTACTAGCACCAATGAATTTCTCACGTAAGTAATAAGGCTCTCCCAATGCCAACTACTATTGCTAGGTCGTCATTAGGCTCTACTAGTGCTTACCCTTATGTCTATTTGCGCTAGTGACTGTCGTATGCCATCATTGGGGGTGATCGAATGAAGATGTTTCCTAGTGCTAGCGACAGTTATTAGGTCATCGTGAAACCCCTCTAATGTTGGTGCTGGTATCCACCAGCATCAACGACTCCCTAACAATAGTCATTGGGCTCTCTCAATGATAATGACTATCATGAGGTCATTGCTGGGCTCCCCTAAGGTTGGTAGTAACATTTATCGACACAAAGAACTATCCAATGACAATAGTTAAAGTGATCCTTAGGTTCTTTTAATGCTGGTGCTAGCGCTTATCGACATTAGCAACTACCTCACTACTGCAACTAGGTGGCCTTTGGGTTCCCCCGAAGCTAGTGGTAACGTTTACTAGCGCTAGCAACTTAACCATAATAGTCATTGGACTCCCTCAATGCCAAGTAGTATTGTTAGACTGACATTGGGCTCCTCTAGTACTTACCATTGCATCAGCGATTGGGCAATCATTGGGCTTCCCAAAAGCTAACTCAAGTATTTACCAATGCCAGCAACTTTTCCTATAGCTGTTGGGCTTTTTTGGCACTTGCCTTCGTATTTACGTGCACCAATGACGTCTCCTTGGCCATCATTTGAGGAACTCAGCATAGATGTCTGCAACACCAACGAGTGCTATTGGCTCATCCCTGAGCTCCCTTAATGCTGGATATGGCTTTTACCAGTGTCAGTGACTACCCAGCAGCAGTTGTTGGGCTCTCCTAATGTCAACAATTATCATTAGGCTCCACTAGTGTTAGAACTAATGTCTATCAACATCAACAACTACCCCACTAGTGTTTGCTAACATAAAAAACTGCATGTAATAGTAGCTGGGCAATCATTAGGTTCCCCCAAAGCTAGCACTAGTGTCTACAAGCACTAGCAACTGCCCCACAGCTGTCGTTGGGTTTTTTTGATACCTACTATTGTAGCTAGACCATCGTTAAGATGTTTTATTACTTGCCCTCATGTCTACCTATGCTAGTAGCCGCACTTGTCCATCGTTAAGGGAACTTAAAGGATATTTTTGCTAGTGCTAGCGACTGTCATAGGGTCATCGCTTAACTCCCCTATTACTAACACTGGCTTCTACCAGCATTAACGACTACCCAGTAGTACTCATTGGGTTCTCTCAATGATAATAACTATCATGGGGTTGTCATTGGGCAACCCTGATGCTAGCATTAGTGTTTACAACATTGCCCCGCAATAATAGTTAGAAAACCTTGCGTTCCCCCAGTGCTAGCATTGGCATCTACTAACACAAGCAACTTCCCCGTTACAATAGCTGGATAGTCATTGGGTTCTCTTAAAGCTGGCACTAGCATCTACGATCACCAATGATAACCTTGCAATAATCGTTGGGCTCTCCTAGTGATTACCCCAAAGCTAGCATTAGCATTTACTTATACAAGCGATTACTACTGGGCCATCACTTGGGGAATCTAGTACAGATGTCTACCAGTGCTAACAATCATTATTGGGTCATCTTTAAGCTACACTAGGTTCCCCTAACGCTAGCACTAGTATCTACTAATACCAGCAAATGCCTTAGAGTAATAGTATAGTAGTCCTTGGGTTCCCTTGGTGTTAGTGCTGACGTTTGCCAACATTAGCAACTATCCCACAATAATGGTAGGGTAGTCGTTGGGCTCCCCTATAGCTGACTCTGGCGTCTACTAGCACTAATGGCTTTCCGTGCAGTCATTGGGCTCTCTTAGCCCTTACCCTCGTATTTGCCTACTACCATAGCATTTGCTGGGCCATAGATGAGGGAACCTAGTGCAGATGTTTACTAGCTTCAATAAGTGCTGCTGGTTCGTCACTAAGCTTCCCTAGTGCTAGCTTCGACTTTTACCAACATGTACAGCCGCCTTAAAGTAGTAGTTAGGTAGTTTTTAGGGTCCTCAAAAGTTGGCACCAGTGCCTACCAAAACTTGGAACTTCTCCACAATAGTCATTGGGCTGTCCTAGTGTCAATTACTATTACAAGGCTGTTGTTGGGCTCTTCAAGTGCTTATCCTCGCGTTTACGTGTCGCAACAATAGTCATTGGGCCATCATTAAGGGAACCTTCTGTAAATGCCTGCTAGTACCAACGACTACCATAAGGTCTTGCTGAGCCCCTTTAATGCTGACACTGGCCTTAAACAATGACTATCATAGAGATTGTCATGGAGATGTCATTGGGCTCTCTAATGCTAGCAACTATCACGGAGACGTTGCTGAGCTCACCTAGTGTTAGCACTAGCATTTATTGACACCAATAACTACCTGGCAGAGGTAGCTAGGTAGTCCTTATGATCTCCCAATACTAGTGCTGGTGTTTATCAGCATGAGTAACTACCCTATAATAGTAGCTGGGCAGCGTTAGGTTCCTCAAAAGTGGCACTAGCGCCAGCTAGCACCAGTGACTTTCCTGTCATAATTGATGGGCTCTATTAGTGCCAATAATTACTGCTAGGCTATTTTTTTTGCTCCGATAGTGCTTGCCATTACGTCTACTAATGCTAACAACTGCTTGCAATAATAGTTGGACAATCCTTCTGTTCCCCTACTGTTGGCGCCAGTGTCTACAAACACTAGTAATTACCTCGCAATAATAGCTTGATAGTTGTTGGGTACGCTTAAAGCTGGCACTAACATTTATCAACTCTAACGACTATCTCATAACAATTATTGGAATCTTTAAACGCCAACTATTGCTATTAGATCGTCATTGGGTTCCTCTAGTGCTTGCCCTCATGTTTACCACTACTAGCAACTATTGTTAAGTAATGTCTAGGGGAACAAAGCGCAGATGTCTACTAGTGCCAACGACTGTCTCTGGGTCATCGCTGAGCTCTGTTAATGTTAATGTTGGCTACTACCAACGTCAATGATTGCCAAGTTGCAGTCGTTGGGCTCTCCCAATGCCAATAACTATCATAGGGTCATCGCTGGGTTTCTCCTATGTTAGAATTGGCATTTATCGACACCAGGAATGCCCCGTGGCAATAGCTGGGTAGTCTATGGGTTCTTCTAATGCAGGCATTGGCATTTAACAACACCAGCTATTTCCATGCAACAGTAATTGAGTAGTAGTTGAGGTTCTACCAAAGCTGGCGCTAGTATTTTCCAACACTTGTAACTTCCCCACCTTGTAGTCATTGGGCTTTTTTCATGCTTGCCCTCATGCTTATTAGTATCGATGAATACTGTAAGGTCATCACTAAGCACCTTTCTTGTTGGCATTGGCTTCTACTAGCGTTAATGACTACCCAACAGTAGTCGTTGTGCTCTTCCAACATCGACGATTGTCAAGAGAGTCGCTAGGCTATCCTAATGCTAGAACTAACGTTTATCAACCCTACCAACTGTCGTGAAGCAATAGATGAGTAATCCATGTGCTCCCCTAATGCTAGAGCTAACATTTGCTAACACCAAGAATTGCCTTGCATCAGTAGTAGGGTAGTTGTTGGGTTCTTCCAAAGCTAGTAGATGTGTCTACAAGCACTAGTAAATATTCAACAGTAGTTATTAGGCTCTCCCCATACCCATTACTGTTGTTAGGCCATCCTTGGGTTGCTCGAGCACTTGCCCTCACATTTACCTATGCTAGTGATCACTGCTTGCCGTCATTAGAGAAACCCAGTACAGATGCTTGCTAGTGCCAATGACAGTCATTGGGTCATCGTTAAGCTCTTTTATTGTTGGCTTTGGCTTTTAGCAATGTCAACGACTACATAATAGTAGTAATTAGGCTCTACCAACATCGATGACTATCATGGGTTCGTCGTTGGGCACCCTAATGATAGCATTAGCGTCTACAAATTATAGCAACTAGCCCGCAAAAATAGTTGGCAACCCCTGCATTCCTCTAATGCTAGCGTTGGCATCTACTAATGTTAGCTACTTCATCGCTCTAGTAGTTAAGCTCTTATTAGGTTCCCCAAAAGCTGGTGCTAGCTTCCACCAGCACTAATGATTACCCCACCATAGTTGTTGGGGTCTCCCAGCAATTGCTCTAAGGCTAGCATTAACATTTACCTGTTCTAGTGACTATTATTGGGGAATCGGTAGGGGAATGTAGTGCAAATGTTTCCTACCACTAGCTACTGCCATTGGGTCATAGTTAAGCTCCCTTAGTACTGGTGCTAATCGAAAACAATGCCAACAACTACACAACAGTACTCGTTGGGCTCTTCCAACTCTAGCAACTGTCAGGGGGCGTCAGTGGGCTCCTAGCGTCAATCGAAACTAGTAACTACCCCATAGTAATAACTAAGCAGTTCTTAGGTTTTTCTAGTACAGGCATTATTATTTACCAACACCAGTAACTGCCCTATAGTAGTAGCTAGGCAATCGTTGAGTTCCCTTAAAATTGGCATTAACGTCTACCAGCACTAGCAACTGCCCCATAGTAATAGCTAGGAAGTCATTGGGTTCCTTTAAAGCTAGTGCTCGCACCTGCTAGCACTAGTGACTATCGCATAGAGATGTCTAACAACTAGTTCAAGCTATTTTTGGGCTCTTCAAGTGCTGTCTCTCGCATCTACCAGTGATTACCGTTTGGCCCATCGCTATGGGACCTAGTAGAGACATCTCTTAGCACCGACGATTATCACTGGGCCATCGTTAAACCCCTTAATGGTGGTGCTGGCATCTACCAATGTTAACGACTGTCATGTGGCTGCCGCTAAGCTCCTTCATTGCTAGCACTAAAATCCACAGACATCAATAACTGCCCTGTAATAATAGATGGGTAATCCTTGGGTTCCCCTGGTGCTGGAATTGGTGCCCACCTGCATTAGTAAAAGCCCTGCAATAGTAGTTGAGCGAAGCTGGCACTAGTATCAACCAGGATCAGTGACTTCCATGCACTAACCATTGGGCTCTCCCAGTGCTAACTGTTGCTACAAGGCCATCGTTAGGCTCCTCAAGTGCTTGTCGTTGCAGTTGCATGTACCAGCAACTACTATTGGGCATTTTTAATGCCAGCGGTTGTCATGAGGTCATAGCTAGGCTCTGTCAGTGCTAGTACCAACTTTTGTTGACATCAACCACTGCCTCATAATAATAGCTAAGCAATCCTTGGGTTCACCTAGTGCTAGCACTGGCGTCTCCCAATGCTAACAACTTCCTTGAAATAGTAACTAGGAAGCCATTAAGAGAGCCAAAAGTTGTCTCTAGCATCTGTCAGCACTAGTGACTTCCTTGTAAAATTCGTTGGGCTCCCTCAATCCTAATTATTGCTGCTAGGTTGTCATTAGGCTCCTCTAGTGCTCACCCTCACGTCTACGGACGCTAGGTACTACTACTAGGCCATCGTAGGTAGAACCTAGTGTAGATATGTACCAGGTCTAGCGACTGCCACTAGGTCATTGGTAAGCTCCCTTAGTGCAAGCGTTGGTATTTACGAGCATGAGCAATTACCTAGCAATAGTCGTTGTGCTATCCTAACGCCACCAACTTTAATGGGGTCATCACTGGGCTCCCTTGGTGCTAGAACTAGCGTCTACTGGCATCAGCAATTACCCAATGCCCTGAGTGCTAGTGCTAGTGTTTGCCAACTCTAGCAACTACCCAGTAGCAATTGCTAGGTAGTCATTAGGTTCCCCTAAAGCAGGTGCCAGTGATTGCTGGCACGAGCAACTGCTTGCACCAGCAACTTCCCCGTAGTAGTCATTGGGTTCTCTTTATACCTATTACAACTGTTAGAAAGTCATTTGGCTCTTTTAATGCTTCCTCCCATGTATGCCTGTGCCACCAACTATCGCTTGGCCATCATTGGGGGAACACAGTGCATATGTTTACCAACATCAGTGACTGCCATTAGGTCATCGTTGAGTTCCTAGTAGAAATCGTAGGGCTTTCCTAACTCTAGTAACTATCATGGGGTTGTCGTTGGGCTTCCTTAATACTAGCATCAGTATCTACCGGCACTAGTAACTACCTTATAGTAATAATAGGGCCGTCCATGAGTTCCTTAATGCTGGCATTAACATCTATTAACATTAGTAACCACTCGCAGCAGTAATTAGGCAGTCATTGGGCTTTCCTAACACCAACTATTGCTATTGGGCCATTGCTAGGCTCCTCAAGTGCTTGCCCTCGCATCTACCTATGCCAGTGACTACTGTTGGACCATCTCTGGTGCCACCTAATGCAAATGTCTACTAATGCCTGTGACTGTCACTTGGTCATCGCTGAGCTCCCTTAGTGCTAGCATTAGCCTCAAATAACCCTAACAACTTCCCAACAGCTCTTCCAATGCCAATAACTATTGTGAGGACATCACTGTGCTCTTATAATGTTAGCATTAGCATCTACCAACACCAGCAACTGCCCCGCAACAATAGTTGGGTAGTCCTTAGGATCTTGTAGTGCTAGTGCTGACGTTTCCCAACACCAACAACTACCTTGCAATAATAGTTAGGTAGTCATTGGGTTCGTCTAACGCTAGCACTAGCATTTACTTGCACCAATGACTATCCTAAAGCAATAGTGAGGCTCTCTCAGTGGCAAAAATCGCTATTAAGTTATCGTTGAGGTCCTGTAGTGCTTCCTGTCGCACTTTCCTGTGTCGACAACATCCGCTGGGCCATAATTGGAGGAACCCGATGTAGTCGTCTGCCTGTACAGGCGACTACCATTGGGTAGTCATTGAGCTCCTTGAGTGCTATGTTGGCCTCAAACAGCACCAATGATTGCCCAACAACAGTCATTAGGCTTTCATAACATCAGGGATTATGGTGGAGTTATCTTTACTCTTCCTTGGGGCTAGCATTAGTGTTACCAACATGAGCAACTGCCTTGTAGTAATAGCAGTATAGTTGTTGGGTTCCCTGAAAGCTGGCTCTAGTGTTAGCTAGCACTAATGACTTCCTTGCACAATTATTTAAGTCTCTTAATGCCAACTACTATTGCTAAGCCATCGTTGGGCTCCTATAATGCTTGCCTTCATGTCTACCTATACTAGTTACTACTATTGGGCCATCACTAGGGGAACGCACCATAGACCTCTGTTAGCACTGACGATTATTGCTCAGTTTTCGCTGACCTCTATTAGTGATGGTGCTAGCCTCTACTAGCACTTGTAATAGCCCTATAATAATGGTTGGGCTCTGCCAACACTAGTAATTTCCATAGGGTCGTCGTTAGGCTCCCTTGATGTTAGGACTAATGTCTATCGACATGAGCAAGTGCCCCGTTGTAATTGTTGGGCAGACCCTCATTTCCTCTTGTATTGGTGCCAGCATTTGCCACCTCTAACTACTACTACTAGGCCGTCGTTGGGCTTTTTCGATGCTTGCTGTCATTTTTACATGCGCAACGATTGCTGCTAGGGATTGCTCAGGGAACCAACCACAGATGTTTACTAGCACCAATGATTGTCGTTGGGTCATCATTGAGCTCTTCCAGTGCTGGCCATCGTTAGGCTCTTATAGGGCTTGCCCTTACGTTTACCTGTCTCAGTGACTACAGTGTGGCCATCGCTAGGGGAACCTAGTTCAGATGTTTGCCAATGCCCATGACCACCATTGGTTCGTCGTTTAGTTCCCTTAGTATTGGCACTGGCATCTCCCAGTGCCAACGACTACCTAAGAGCAGTCATTGGGCTCTCCCAACTCCAACGACTATCATGAGGTCATCATTGGGCTCCCCTAATGCTAGCATTAGCATCTACTGACGCCAGTAACTACCCCGTAGTAATAACAAGGTAACCCATCAGTTCCCTTGGGGTTAGTGTTTGCCTTTGCCAACACGAACAACTATCACACAGCAATAATTGGGCAATCTCTAAGTGCCTTAAGTGCTAGCGCTAGTGTTTATCAACTCTAGCAACTACCCAACAACAATTGCAGGGTAGTCATTAGGTTCCTCCAAAGTTGACTCTAACATCTTCCACCACCAATGGCTTTCTCTGCAGCCGTTGGGCTCTCCTAGTGCTTACCGTCGCACCTACCTACGCCAGTGATGTCCGCTGGGCCATTATTGAGGGAACCTAATGCAGATGTTTATTAGTGTTAATGAATGCCGTTAGGTCATCGCTGAGCTCCCCTATGTTACCGTTAGCTTCTACCAAAACGAGCAATTGCCCTAAAGCAGTAGCTTGGAAATCGTTAGGTTTTGTTCCTCAAAAATTGGTGCCAATGTTTGCCCATACTTGCGACTTCCCTGTAATATTCGTTGGGCTCTCCTAGTGCCAATTAATGCTACAAGACCATTGTTAGGCTCCTTAAATGCTTGTTTTTATGTCTACTTGCGCCAGCAATAACTGTTTGGCCGTCATGGGGGGAACTCAATGGAAATTTCTACCAGCCAATGAGTACCACTAGGTCATTGCTGAGCTCCTCTATTGCTAGCATGGGCCTCAAATAGCCAATATCATGGAGACTATCATGAAGACATCGTTGGGCTCTTTAACGCAAGCAACTACCATAGAGACATCATTAGGCTCCTCTAGTGTTAGCATTAGCATTTATTAACACCAACAACTACCCTGCAGACGTAATTGGGCAGTCCCTAGGATCTTCTGACGTTGTTATTAGCAATTATAACACCAATAGCTACCCGATAGTAATAGCTGGGAAGTCGTTAGGTTCCTACAAATTGGTAGTGACTATCGTATAGTAGTCGTTAGGCTCTTTTAGCACTAATAACTACTACTAGATTATCACTTCTGCTCTGCTAGTCCTTGCTCTTGCATCTACCAACGCTAGCTATTATATTTGGGCCATCATTAGGAAACCTAGTTCAAATGTGTACCCGCACTAACGACTACCATCAAGTCATTGTTGAGCCCCTTAATGCTGTACTAGCCTCAAACAGTGCCAACGACTATCCAGTAACAGTCGTGGGGCTCTCATAATGCCAACGACTGTCATGGGGTCATTCTTGGGCTCCTTCAAGGCTAGCACTAGCATTTGTCAGCACCAGTAACTTTCTCACAACAGTCATTAGGCTCTCTCAATACACATTACAGCTACTCGGCCATTGCTGGGCTCTTCTAGTGCTTTGCTACATGTCGCTTTGCTTTGCAACTACCCCTTAGCCATCATGGGGAATTTTTGCCAACTCCAGTGACTGCCCAGTAGCAGCCGTAAAGTTTTACCAACACTTATGGCTATCATTAGGTTGTCATTGCTGGGCTTCTTTAATGCTACACTGGCCTTAAACAGCGTGAGTGACTACCTAGTAGTTGTCATTAGGCTCTCACAACATCGACGACAGTCATGGGGCCATCCTTGGGCACCTTCGAGGCCTGCACTAGCGTCTACCAACACCAGCAACTCCATGAACTCGTAAAAAGGTAGTCGTTTGGCTCCCCCAAAGGTAGTGTTAGCGTTCCCCACGGTAGTCATTGGCTTTCTTAGCGCCAACTACTACTACAAGGCCATCGTTTGGCTCTTCCAATGTTGTCACTAACATTTATCAACACCAAGAATTACCTTGTAGTAATAGCTGGGCAATGCTTGGTTCCCCTAATGTTGACACTAATGTCTGCCAATAACAACAACTATGCCGTAGTAGTAGCTGGACAGCCATTGAGTTCCCCTAAAGCTGGTGCTAGCATTTGCCAACTTCAAAGACTATCTCACAATAATTGTTAGACTTTCCTAATGCCAACTATCGCTATTAGGTTGTTATTGGGCTCCTCTAGTGCTTGCCTTCGCGTTTACCTATGCCAACAATTATCGTTGGGCCATCGCTAGGGGAACCAAGCGTAAATGTCTGCTATCACCAACGATTATCACAGGGTCATCATTGAGTTACTCTTATGCTGGCACTAGCTGTAAGCAAATGTCAATGACTGCTCAACTTAGTTGTTGGGCTTTCCCAATGCCTATAACTATTATGAAGTCATCCTTGGGCTCACTCGGCAATAAAATTGGCATTTATCAACCCTAGAAACTACCTCATAGCAATAGCTGGGCAGTCCCTTGTTCCCCTAGTGTATGCACTGGCATTTAACAACATCGACTACCACCCCATAATAGTAGCTGGTTAGTCATTAGGTTTCACCAAAGCTGGCATTAGCATCTAGCAGCATAAGTAACTTCCCTACAATAGTCGTTGGGCTCTCCCAATACCTACTACAGCTACTAGGCCATTGTTGGGCTCCTCTAGTGCTTACCTTCGCATTTGCCATTCTGTATGATTATCACTTGGCCATCGTTGGAGGAACCCTATGCAGATGTTTGCCAAGGCCAACGAGTATCCAGCAACAGTCATAAGACTATCATTGGGTTGTCATTGCTTAGCTCCTATAGTGCTGATGCTGGCCTTTACTAACGCCAATAACTGTCTAGCATTAGTCATTGGGGTAGTCACCACGTTTCCTTATTGCTAGTACTAATGCCTATCGACACCAACAACTTGCCTGCAATAATTGCTAAAAAGTCTCTTAATTCCTCTAATGCTAGCGTAAACGACAACCAATACCAGCGACTGCCCTATAGTAATAGCTGGGCAGTCGTTGGGTTCCTCAAAGTTGGCATGAGCATCTGCCAGCACTAACAACTTCTCCGTAGCTACCATTATGTTCTCTTAGTGCCAATAACTATTGCTATGCCATCATTAGGCTTATCTAGTGCTTAACCTCGAGTCCACCTACACTAGCGATTGTCGTTCATCCATTACTGGGACAACCTAGTGCAGATGTTGGCAGTGTTAATGATTGCCACAAGGTTATCACTAAGCTCCCCTAGTGTTAGTGCTGGCATCTACCAACATCAGTGATCGCCCAACAGTAGTCGTTAGGCTTTCTCAATGCCAACGACTATAATTAGGTCATCGCTAGGCTCCCTAGTGTTAACATTACTATGTATCGAAACCAGCAACTGCCCCACGGCAATAGCTAGGTAGTCTTTAGGTTCCTCTAGTGTTGGAGCTAGCATGTGCCAACACTTATAACTACCTTATAACAATAGATGGGTAGTCATCGAGTTCCCTCAAAGCTAGAACAAACGTTTGCTTGCATAAGCAACATCCTCACAGAAGTTGTTAGGCTCTCTTATTGCTTATTACTACTGCTAGGCCATCATTTGGCCTCTCGTGTGCTTACCCCATGTTTACTTGCGCCAGCAACTGCTACTTGACCATTGTTAGGAGAACCCAATCTTGATGTTTGTCAGTGCCAACGATTGTTGCTAGGTCGTTACTGAGCTACTCTAATGCTCGCATAGCCATCTACCAGCATTAGTGATTGCCTAGTAGAGGTTGTTGGCCCCTCTCAATGCCAGCAATTATAATAGGGCCGTTGTTGGGCTCTCTCGGTGTTAGCACTAGCATTTACCTATACTAGTAAGTGCATCGCAAAAATAGCTGGACAAAAGTTGGGTTCCCCTAAAGTTGGTGTAAGCATTTGCGAGCACTAGCAAATCTCTTACAGTCATTGTTGGGCTCTCCAAATGCCAGCTATTATTGCTAAGCCATCGTTAAGCATGTCTAATACTTACAGTCATGTCTACCTGCACAAGTAATTGTTGTTGGGCCATCGTTGAGGGAACCCAGTACATATGTTAGCCAGCTACAACGATTGCCAATGAGTTGTCACTAAGATCCCCTAGTGCTCGCACTTGTATTTACTAGCATCACTGATTACCCAGCTATAATCATTGGGCTTTCCTTATGCCACTGACCATCATAGGGTAGTCCCTTGGCTCCCCTAGTGGTAGCATTAGTATCTACCAATATCAAGAATTACCTTATTGTAATAGCTTGGCAGTCTATGGGTTCTCTTAATGCAGGCCCTAGCATCTGTCAACACCAGCAACTGGCTAATAACAATAGCTAGGAAATCGTTAGGTTCCCCTAAAGCTAGCATGAGCATCTACCAATGTTAGCAACTGCTCCACAATAGTCGTTGAGCTCCTTTAATGCTTATCCTTAAGTTTACCTGCACCATGACTACCGCTGAGCCATTATTGCGATACTTAGTGCAAATATCTACCAGCGCCAGGGACTATCACCGGGTCATCCCTAATCTTCCTTGTACTCGTGCTAGCATCTACCACCATTAATGACTACCCAACAATAATTATGCGCTCTCCTAATGCCAATGACTTTCAATAGCAGTCGTTAGGCTCCGTCAGTGCTGGCATTAGCATCTATTGACATCAGCCATTGCACTACAGAAGTAACCAGACAATAATTAGGTTCACACAAAGTTAGCATGAGCATCTGCCAGCATAAGCAACTTCCTCGCGGTGGTCTTTGGGCTCTCCTAACGCCAACTACTACTACTAGGCCATCGTTGGGCTCTTTAAGTGCTTGCCCTCACATTTTCTATGCCAGCGATGGCCATTGGCCCATCTTTGGGGAACTTAGTCTAAATGTATGCTAGCGTCAATGATTGCCTAAAAATAGTTTTAAGGCTCTTTCGATGCATGTGAATGTCATTGGGTCACCATCGGGCTACCTCGATGCTGGCATTACGTCTATCAACATCAGCAACTTCCTCATACTAATAACACGGCAGTCCTTACATTCCTCTAGTCCTGATGCCAACACCTATAATTGCCTCGTAACAATAACTAGGCAATTGTTGGGTCCCTTAAAAGCTAGCCCAAGCATCTGCTAGCATCAGTGACGTCCCTGCAAAAGTGCCTATTACTATTACTGAGCCATCATTCAACTCCTCTAGTGCTTACCCTCGCATTTACTTGCGCCAGCGACTATTGTTAGGCCATTACTAGGAGAACTTAGTGCTAATATTTGCCAAGGCTAGTAACTATCACTAGGTCATTCCTAAGCTTCTTTAGTGTTGACGCTGCCATCTTCCAGCGTCAATGATTGTCAAGCAGCAATTGGTAGGCTCTCATAATACTAGCGACTATAATAAGGTTGTCAATGGGCTCCCTTAGTGTTAGTGGTAGAATTTACCAACATCAGCAACTATACTGCACAAATAGCAAGGTAGTGCTGGTATTCAACCAGCACTAATGATTATTGTTGGGTCGTCGTTAGGATCCCTCAGTCTTGGCATTAGCATCTACCAGCGTCAACGACTGCCTAGCTGCAATCGTTAGGCTTTCCCTACTCTAGTGACCGTCATAGGGTTGTTAGTAGGCTCCCCCGATGCTTGCACTAATGTCTGCTAATACCAACTATTGCCCAAAGCAGTAGCTGCGTAGTTCTTCAATTCCCTTAGTGCTGGTACTAGCGTCTGCCAACTTCAATGGCTGCCCTGCTACAATAGCAAGGCAATCATTGGGTTTCCCCAAAGCTTGTGCGAGCAACTACTAACATGAGCGACTGCCACGCAGTAGTCGTTAGCTCTCCCAACGCTAACTATTACTACTAGGACATTGTTGAGCTCCTATAATGCTTGCCCTTGCATCTACTTGCACTAGCAACTGCCATTGAGCCATTATTAGGATCTCTAGAGAAGATTTTGACCAATGCTAGGGACTGTCGCTCGGTCATCACTAAGCTCCCCTTATGCTTGTGCTACCATCTACTTGATTAGTGATTACCCAATAGTAATTGTTGGGATCTCATAACGGTCACTACTATCACTAGGACATCATTAGGCTCCCCTTGTGCTGGCAATTGTGCCTACCAACACTAATAACTGCATCGAGAAAGTAGTTATGTAGTCGTTGAGTTCCTTTAAAGCTTACATGAGCATTTATTAGCACAAGCGACTTCTTCGCGGAGGTCGTTCGGCTGTTCTACTACTTGTCCTCATGTCTTCTTACACCAGTGACATCCATTGGGCCATCGCTAGGGCAACCCAATGTAGATGCCTGCCAAAATCAACGATTGCCCAGCAGCAGTGGTAGGGCTCTTCCAACACTTACGACTGTCATTGGATCATGAGTAGGCTACTCTGGTGCTGGTACTAGCGTTTATCGACACCAGTCTCTGGGTTCCCCTAGTGTGGGGCCGTCGTCTACTAACACTGGTAATTAAACTACAACAATAGCGTGAAAGTTGATGATTCCCGTAAAGCTAGGCTACCGCTAAGCTCCCTTAATGTTGGTATTGACATCTACTAACATCAAAGATAACCTTGCAATAGTCGTTTGGCTCTTCCAGTGCCAGTGACTATCATGTGGTCGTCACTAAACTCTTATGATGCTAGCACTGGTGTTTATCAACTCCTATAATTTTTCTATAGTAATAGTTGAGTAGTCCCTAAGTTCCCTTAGTATTAGTGTTAGCGTCTGATAAGAGCAGCATGCACTGCATGGGTGAAAGGCCCAATGTGCGATCATAATTGGCACGTCAGCCAGGCCATAGGTGCCTTACTTGAGTTAGATCCTCATTATTATCTCTCGATAGACTGCCTAACAAGCATGCTAAGGGAGCCATATTGCACAAACCATAGGCATAGGAGGCCCCCAATAAGCACAACATGGGTAAAAGGCCCACTGTGCAGTTGCTGCAGACGCGTTAGCGAGGCCATGGGCGCCCAGGCGAGCTAGTGCCTCGTCAATGTCCCTCGATAAACTCCCCAATGAATGTGCCAAGGGAGTTACATTGCACAAACCATGGGTGAGGAACGTAAACCATGGCTGACCACCTTAGAGGACACAGCATAGGTGAAAGGCCCAGCATGCGACCATAAGAGGTGCACTAGCTAGGCTATGGGCACCCCATGCGAACCGCACCCTTATTGTTGTCCTTTGATAGGCTACTTAGCGAGCATACCAAGGGATCCATGACTTAAGGACCTTGGGCATGGGAGGCAAGCCACGATTGCCTTTAGCAAGCACGTGAATGGCAGAGGGCCTAACGTGCGGTCGCAGCAAGCGTGCTCAATAGATCATTGTTATCGCTCAATGCACTACTTAGCGAGCATGCAAAGGGAGCTGCATTGAACGGACATTGGGCATAGAAGGCAAGCCATGACTACCCCTAACACACACCACATGGGTGGAAGGCCCAGCGTGTAGCCATAGTAGGCGTGCCAGCCAAGCCGGGGGTGCCCAAAGCGAGCGAGACCCTTAACATCATCCCTCAATGAACTGGGCAGCCAGCGTGCCAAAGAAGCCATGTCGTATGGAACATGGCCACAGATGCAAGCCACGGCTGTCCCTAACTAGCATGGGATGGGTGAAAGGCCTAGCATGCAGCCATAAGAATGCAAGCCAAGCCATAGGTGGCCCATGTGAGCCAAACCCTCGTCGCTGTCCCTCGATAGACTTCCTAGCGAACATGCTAAGGGAGCTGCATCACATGAACCATGGGCACGGAAGGTAAGCCATGCCTACCTTTAAAAGGCATGTGATGGTAGAGGGCCTAATGTGCAACTATAGCAGGCGAGCTAGTTAGGCCATGGGTGCCTTATACGAGCCACACTGTCCTTACTATCCCTCGATTGACTGCCTAGCCTGCATGCCAAAAGAGCCACATTGCATAAAACTTGGGCATGAAAGGCAAGTTATTGCTACCTTTAATAGGCATTGCTTAGGTGGAAGGCCCAATATTCACCCACAGTAGGCGCCAGCCATGCCATAAGCACCCCATACCAGCTAGACCCTCACTGCTATCCCTAGATAGACCGCTCAACGAGTATGCTAAGGGAGCTGCATCGCACAAACCAGGCCTAGCATATGACCACAATAGGCATGCCAGCCAAGCCATGGGCACCCCACTTGAGCTAGATTTTCATCGTTGTCCCTCTATAGACTACCTAGTGAGCGTGCCAAAGGAGCCACATCGCACGAGCCATGGGCATGGGAGGCCAGCCATGGCTGCCTACACTAGGCACAGCATGGGCGAAAGGCCCAGCGTGCGGTCATAGCAAGCATGCCAGCCAGGCCATGTGCCCCCTATGAGAGCCAAACATTCGTCATTATCCCTTGATAGACTTCCCAGTGAGCATGCCAAGGAAGCCGCATCACAAGTACCATGTGTACAGAGGCAAGCCATGACTGCCACTAGTAGGCACGTGATGGGCATAGGGCCAAACGTATAGCCATAACAAGTGTGCAAGCGAGTTCATGGGCCCTCCACACAAGTTAGACCCTCATCATTATCGCTCGATAAGGTGCCTAGCAAGCGTGCAAATGAAGTCGTATTACATGGACCATGGGCATAGAAGGGAAGCTATGGATACCCCAAATAGGCATCACATGGTTGGAAAGCCTAGCATATGACTATAATAGGCGTGCTAACAGGCAATGGGCGCCCCAAGCGAGCCTGACCCTCATCGTCATCCTTTGACAGATTGCTCAGCGAGGGTGCCAAAGAAGTTGCATTGCACAGAACATGGGTAAGAGAGGCAAGTCATGGCTGCCCCCAATTAGTAAGGGATGGGTGAAAGCCCTAGCATGCCTTGGTAATAGGCATGCCAACTAGGCATAGGCGCTCATGCGAGCTAAAACCTTGTCATTATTGCTCGATAGACCTCTTAGCGAGCATGCCAACGGAGCCGCATGACAAGAATCATGGGCACGGGAAAAAAGCCATGCATGCCTTTAAAAGGCACGTGATGGGTAGAGGGCCCAACATGTGGTAGCAGCAGGCATGTCAGCCATGCCATAGGCACCCCACGCGAGCCAGACTTGTGTGTTATTCCCCAATAGACCACCTAGCCTACATGCCAAGGGAGCTGTGTCGCAAAAAAGGCAAGCCACTGTTACCCCCAACAGCATCGCATAGGTGGAAGGCCCAACATGCGGCCATAGTAGGCCCTTGCCATACCTTGGGCACCCTAGTTGAACCAAACCCTTATCTTTGTCCCTCGCGAGACTGCCCAGTGAGCGTGCTAAAGGAACCACATTGCATAGATTGTAGGCATGGGAGGCAAGCAACAGGTGCCCTCAACAAACATCGTAAGGGTGAAAGGCCTAGAGTGCAATCACAGTAGGCGCGCCAGGCAGGCTGTGGGCACCTCACGCGAGCTAAACCTTTATCGCTATCCCTTGATAGATTACCCAATGAGCATGCCAAGGGAGCCGCATCGCACGAACCATAGGCATGGGAGGCCAGCCATAGCCACCCTAAGAAAGCACGGCATAAGGGAGTGGCCTAGCATATGACCACAGCAAAAGTGCCAGCGAGGCCATGGGCACTTTACACGAGCTAGACCCTTGTGACTGTCCTTCAATAGGCTCCCTAACTAGTGTGGCAAAAGAACCACATCGCACGGACATGGGCGTGGTAGGTGAGCCATAACTGCCCCCCGTGGATGCGTCATGGGTGGAAGGCCTAATGTGCAGCTGCAATATGTGCTTCAAGCGAGTCATGGGTGCCCCATGTGAGTTAGACCCTCGATGCTTTTGCTAGATGGAATACCAATGAGCATGCAAAGGGAGCCGCATTACACAGACCATAGGCGCAGGAGGTAGGCCACAACAACCCACAATAGGCATTGCTTGGGTGGAAGGCCTAGTGTGCGACCATAGCAAGCATGCTAGGAAGCCGTATCCCTCAACATCATCCCTTGATAAACTACCTAATGGCAGTGCTAAGAAAGTCGAATCACATGAAACATGGGCATGAGAGCCAAGCAATGATGGCCCTCGATTGGGATGAGATGGGTAGAAAGCTCAGCGTTTCAGTAGCAGTGGGCTTACTAGCCAAGCCATGGGTGCCCTATGTGTGCCAAACCCTCATCACTGTCACTCTATAAACATCCCAAAAAGTGTGTCAAGGAAGCTGCATCACACAGACCATGCGCACGAGAGGCAAGCCATGCCTACCTTTAGAAGGCATGTGATTAGCTAAGGTCCTAACGTGCTGCCATAGCTAGCAAGCCAGGTAAGCCATGTGTGCCCCATGCAAGCTACACCATCGTCCACGTTGCAGAAACATGGGCATGGAAGACAAGCCACTAGTACCACTAATAGGCATCGCATGGGCGGAAGGCCCAGCATGCTTCCACAGCAGGCTCCAGCCATGACATGGGCACCCCTTGCGGGCCAGACCCTCATCATTGTCCCTTTGAGAGACTGCCTAGTGAATGTGCCAAAAGAGTCGGGTTGCACCAATTATAGGCATGGGAGGCAAGCAACGGGTGCCCCTATGCAGGCCATGGGCACCCACACAAGCTAGACCGTCGTCATTGTCCCTTGATAGATTGTCTAACAAGTGTACTATGGAAGCCACATCATATGAACCATGGGAATGAGAGGCAAGCCACAACTGCTAGTTACAGGCACTACGTTAGCCAAAGGCCTAGTGCAAGATGAAAAATGGTGCGCCAACCAGGCCATGGGTGCCCCATGAGACACAGACCGCTATCCCTTGATAGACTACCTAGTGAGCATGCCAAGGGGGCCATATCACACAGACCATGGGAAAGGAGGTAACAACCACCCCCAGTAGACGTGGCATGGGTGAAAGGCCCACCTTGCGACCAAAAAAGGCGCGCCTCAGGCTATTGGTGCCCTACGTGAGCTAGACCCTCGTCATTGTTCCTCGATGTATTGCTTAGTGAGCGTGCTAAGGGATCTACATTATAGGTACCTTAAGCACAGAGGCAAGCCACGATGGCTTCTACCAGGCATGTGATGGGCAAAGGGCCCAATGTGTGCTTCTTGCAAGCGCTCTAGGCAGATCATTGGCACCTTACATGAGCCAGATGCTCATCGTTATTGCTTGATTGACTATCAAGCTAGCCTGCCAAGTGAGCAGCATAGCATGAAACGTAAGCATGAAAGGCAAGCCGATGCTACCCCCAAGAAGCGTCACAGCAAGCTCCCATGCCATGAACGCCCATGTGGGTGAGAACGTTGTCATTATCCCTCGAGAGACTACCCAATGAACATCCCAAGGAAGTCACATTGCATAGACAGTGAGCATGGGAGATAAGTCATGGTTACCACCTATAAGCACTAAATGGGCAAAAAGCCCAACGTGCGACCGCAATAGGTACTCCACCCACGTAATGGTCACCTTACTTAAGCCAGATCCTTTTTGTTGTCCCTCGATAGACTGCCCAATAAGCATGCCAAGGGAACCATGCCTCATGAAGCATGGACATGGGAGGTCAACCATGGTTACCCTTAGCAAGCTCAGCTTAGATAGAAGGCCTAGTGTGCGATCGCAATAGGCATGCCATCTAGGCCATAGGCTCCCTATGCGTGCCAGACCCTTGTCACCATCCCTTTACACACTGCCTGATGAGCATGCCAAAGGAACTACGTTGCATGAAACATGCGCACGAAAGACAAGCCATGACTACTCCTAATAGGTATAAAATGGGCAAAGGGCGTAACATGAGCTAAGCCCTCATCATTGTCTCTTGATAGACTGCCCATTAAGCATGCAAAGGGAGTCATATTACATGGACCATGGGCGTGAGAGGCAAACTACGGCTTCCTCTAACTAAAAGGCCCAGCATACGATAACAGCAGGCTCGCCAATAAGGCCGTGTGCACCTTATGTGAGTCAGACCCTCAATGTCATCCTTCAATAGGCTATCTAATGAGTGGGCTAAGGAAGCCCCATCACACAAACCATTGGCACAGGTGGTAAGCCATGCCTACCTCTAGCAAGCTTATGACGGGCGGAGGGCATAATGTGCAACCGTAGCTAGCGCACTAGTGAGGCCATGGGCACTCCATACGAGCTAGACCCTCGTCGCTATCCCTCAATAGACTACCTTGTCTCTGTGCCAAGGAAGTTGCGTCACATAAAACTTGGGCATAAAAGGTAAATCAGTACTACTCCCAATAGGTATCACATAGGTGAGAGGCCCAATATGCATCCACAGCAAGCGCCAACCATGCCTTAAGTGACCCACACGGGCCAGATTCTTATCGTTATCCCTACAAGCGTGCCGAGGGAGCTATGTCGCACAAATCGTGGGCATGAAAGGCAAGCCACGGATGCCCCCAACAAGCACCATGAGAATGGAAGATCCAAAGTGCGATTGCAGTAAGTGTGCTAGCCAAGCCATGGGCACCCCATGCGAGCTAGACCCTCATCGTTGTCCTTCGATTAACTGCCCAGCGAGCGTGCTAAGTTGCCATCGCTAAACTACCTCATTGCTAGCACTACTGTCTATCGATACCAATAACTACCTGGCATCACTAGCTGGGCAATCCTTAGGTTCCCCTCTTGTTGGCGTCTGTGTCGATCAACACCAGTAACTACCCCGTAATAATAGCAGGGCGGTTATTGGGTTCCCTAAATGTTGGTGCAAGCATCTGCTAGCACTAATGACTTTTTTACATTAATCATTGGGCTTTCCAATGCCAACTATTGCTAACAACTATCGTTGGACCATCGCTAAGGTAACCTAGCGCAGAGTTTGCCCGTATCAGCAACATTTCCACAATAGTCGTTGGGCTCTCCTAACACCAACAACTACTCTTAAGTCATTGTTTGACTTTTCCAGTGCTTGCCCTCTTGTCTACTTGCGCCAGTGACTACTACTAGCCCATCATTGGGGGAACCCAGCATAAGTGTTTGGTAGCACCAATGACTATTGCCAGGTCATCGTTGAGCTACCCTAGTATTGGCACTAATAACTGTCAATATCAATGACTGCTCAACTATAGTCCTTAGGCTTGTTTACGTCAAAAGCTATCATTGAGTCATCGTTAGGCTCCTTCAGTACTGGCATTGGCATCAACTGACACCAATAATTGCACCTTAGAGGTAACTAGGCAGTTGTTGGCTTCCCACAAAACTGGCATGAGCATCTGCGAGCACTATGGACTTCGCTGTAGTGGTTGTTGGACTTTTCAAACATCAACCATTATTACTTGGTAGTCAATAGGCTCCTCTAATGCTTACCCTCATGTTTATCTATGCCAACGATTATCATTAGGCCATCACTAGGGAAACCCAGTGAAAATGTCTGTTAGCATTAATGATTGCCCAACAAGAGTTTTTAGGCTCTCTCAACACTTGTGACTATCATTAGGCCGTCGTTGGGCTCCCCTTGAGCTAGCACTAGCATCTATCGACACAAATAACTAACCCATAACAATAGCGGTGCAGTCTTTAGGTTCCTCTAGTGTTGGTGTCGACATTTCCTAACAAATGTAACTACCCTATAATAGTAGCTTAGAAGTCGTTAGATTGCGCTAAAGCTGGCACGATCGTTTACCAACATCAGTGACTTACCCACAAAAGCCGTTGGGCTTTCGTAATGCCCATTACTGCTGCTGGGCAATCATTTGGCTCCTTTAGTGCTTGCTCATGTATCTACTTGTGCCAACAACTATCATTGAGCCATTGTTGGGAGAACGTAGTGCTAATGTTGCCAATGCTAGTAACTATCATTAAGTCATCACTGAGATTTCATAATGCTAGCGCTGGCATCTACCAACATTAGCAATTGCTTTATAGCAGTTGTTGGGCTCTCCCAACATCAGAGACTATTACAGGGTCATTATTAGCAAACCTGGTGTTGGCACTAGCATCTACTAGCTCTTAAGACTATTACAGGGTTGTCACTAGGCTCATTTGATTCTATCACTAGAGTCTACCGATATCAACAACTACCCTATTACTATAGCTGGGCTATCCTTGATTTCCTGGTACTAAGACTAGCATCTGCCAACATAAGTAAATGCCCTACATTAGTAGCTAAGGAGTTGGTAGTTTCCTTTAAAGCTAACGCAAGTGTTTGCCAGCACTGGTGACTACCATGCAGTGATTATTAGGCTTTCCCAATGCTAACCACTGTAGCAGGGCCATCATTGAGTTTTTCCAATGCTTACACTTGCATTTGCGAGTGCCAGCAATAGTTGTTAAGTCGTCGCCTTTTAATGCTAACGCTAACATCTACCAATGTCAACGACTACCATGTAGCTGTTGTTCAACATTTCCAATCCTATCGACCATGGGGCCATTCGTTGGGTTCCTTCAAAGCCAGCACTAGTGTCTACCAGCACCAATTATTACCTCGCATTAGTCATAGGGCTCTCCTAATGCCAACAACTATTGCGAGGCTATCATTGGGCTCTCCTAGTTTTAGCCCTCATGTCTATCTGTGCTAGGGACATCATTGAGCTATCATTAGGTGACCCAATGGAGATGTCTCCTAGCATTGTGACTGTACTTAAGGTATTGCTGAGCTCCCTTGGTGCCAACAATGGCATCTACTAATGCTAACGACTATCATGTGGCCATCGTTAGGCTCCCCTAGTGCTGGTACTAGCATCTATAAACACCAAAAATTGCCACACAATAATAGCTAAATAATCCTTAGGTTCCCTTAGCGCTAAAACTACTGTCTTTCTACACTAGCAATAGTTCCACAGCAATAGCTAGGTAGCTGTTATGTTCCCCCAAGCCTTGTACTTGCGTTAACTAGGACCGCGGCTTCCATGCAGTGAATATCATTGGGCTCTCACTGTGCTAACTATTATTGCTAGGCCATTGTTGGGCTCCTCAAGCGCTTGCCCTTGCATCTACCTACGCCAGGAATTACCGCTGGCCCATCGCTGTGAAAACCCAATGCAAATATCTACTAGTGACTATGACTATCGCTAAGTCATCTTTGAGCTCCCCTATTACTGATGCTGGCCTTAAATAACACCAATAATTGTTGAGCAATAGTCGTTGGGCTCTCTCAATGCTAGTAACAGTCATAGGGATGTCACTAGGCTCTTTTAGTGCTAGCACTAATGTCCACTGACACTTATAATTACCTGCAACAATAGCTGGTCAGTCTCTTAATTCCCCTAGTCCTAGAACTAGCATTTACAAACAATAACATTGCCTCAGAATAATAGCTAGGCAGCCGTTGAGTTCCTCCAAAGCTGGTGCTAGCATTTGCCTGCACCAATGACTCTCATAATAGTAGTTAAGGTCTCTTAGTGCTAAAAGCTACTACTAAATCATCATTAGGCTCCTGCAACGCTTGTCATCGTGTTTAAGTGCACCACCCATTTTTATTGGGCCATTATTGGGAAAAACCAGTGCTGATGTTTGCCACCATCAACAACTGTTGTTGGGTCATCATTAAGCTCCCTAGGTGATGGCACTAACCTTTACCTATGCAAGTGACTACACCGCAACAGTCGTGGGGCTCTCACAACACAATTAATTATCATGGGGTCATCTTTGGGCTCCCTTGGTGCTAGCACTAGCATCTACCAACATGAGTAATTGCCTCATAATAATAGATAAGCAGTCCTTTGGTTCCCCAAGCACTGGCACTTGTGACTACTAACGCCAACAATTGCCCTATAGCAGTAGCTGAGTAATCATTGGGTTCCTTAAAGTTAGCATCAACATCTACCCATACTTATGACTTCCTGCAGTAGTCATTGGGCTTTCCCAGTGCTAAACATTACAACTAAGCCATTGTTAAGCCCTTCAAGTGCTAACTCTCACGTCTACCTACAGTAGCAATAATCGTTGAGCCATCATTAGGGGAACCTAGTGCAAATGACTACTAGTGTAAATGATTGCCTTTAGGTTGCTGCTGAGCTCCGTAAATGCTGGCATTCGCCTAAAATGATGATAGTCATGAAGACTATCATGCAAACATCATTGAGCTTTTCAACAGCAGTGACTGCCATAGAGACATGTCGGGCTCCTCCGATGTTAGCATTAGTATCTACTAACACCAACAATTGCCTCGCACCAATAGCTTGGCAGTGGCAAGGATTTCCTAGCCTTAGTGCTAACGTTTGCCAGCACCAACAATTGCCTTGCAGTAGTAGCTAAGCAGTTGATCGGATCCCTAAAAGCTGGCTTTAATGTCTGCCAACATTAGCAATTTTCCTTCAGCAGTTGTTGGGCTCTTTTAACATCAATAATTGCCGCTGGGTTATCATTCGGCTTCTTTGGTGCCTTCCCTTACATTTACTAACGCGAGCAACTTTCGCTGGGCCATCATTGAGAAAACCTAGTGCAAATGTCTACCAGCACTAGCAACTGCCATTAGGTCATCGTTGAGCTCCGTTCATGCCGCGTTGCCCTAAAAAAGCGCTAGCAACTGCCTAGCAGCAGTCATTAGGCTCTCACAATGCCAACAACTATCGTAGGTCCATCTTTAGGCTCCGTAGTTGCTAGTACTAGCATATGCCAACACTAGCAATTGCTAGTTATAGTTGCAAGGCAGTCATTAGGTTCCCCCAAAGCTGACGCTAACGTATGCCAGCGCTAGCGACTTTCTTAGAGTAGTAGTTGGGCTCTTTTTGTGTTTGCCCTTGTGTCTGCCTCTCTAAAGATAATTATTGGGCCATTGCTTGGACAATCCACTATATATGTCTAACAACATCAGTCATTTTTGCTCGGTCGTCATTCAGGTTTACTATAGATACTGGTGGCCCCTACCAGCGCCAACGATAACCCTGCAATAATCGTTGTGCTCGGCCTAATGCTAGCAACTATCATGAGGTCGTCCTTGGGCTCCCGTGGTGCTGGCACTAATATCTACTCATACTAGGAACTACCCTGTAGCAATATCTAGGCAGTCCCTAGGTTTATTTAGTTTTAACACCAGTGTTTACCAATACTAGCAACTACCTTATAGTAGTAACTGAGCAGTCGTTGGGTTCCTCAAAGCTAGTGTTAGCGTTTGCAAGCTGCAACGAGTACCCTGTAATAGTTATTAAGCTCTCCTAGCATAAACTACTACTAGTAGGTCATCATTGCGCTCTTCTAGTGCTTGCGCTTACGTCTACCTGCACTAATGATTGTCACTAGGTCGTCGTTGAGGGAACCAAGCATAAATGTCTGCTAGTACTAACGATTATCATTGGATTATCGCTCTGCTCCTATAGTGATGCTGCCAATGTCAATAACTGCCCAGCTGTAGTTCTTGGGCTCTGTCAATGCCGGCAACTACCATGGGGTCATTGTTAGGCTCCCCTAATGCTAAGGTTGGTATTTATCGACATCCATAACTGCTTCATACCAATAGTTGGGCAGTCCATGGGTTCTTCTAGTGCTAGCGCTCGCATTTAACGACAGCATTAACTATCGTGCACTAGTAGCAAGTTAGTCGTTAGGTTCCACCAACGCTAGCACTAGGCTTTACCAGTGCTAGCAACTTCCCCGTAATAATGATTAGGATATCCCAATACCCACGATAACTGCTAGGCAGTTGTTAGGCTCCTTTAGTGCTTGCCCTCGTGTCTTCCTACATTAACGACTATTGCTTAGCAGTTACTAAGGGAACCTGGTGCACATGTTTGCCAACATAAGCCATTTCCCAGTAGTAGTCATGAGGCTCTCCCAATGCCTATGACTATCATTGGGTCGTCGCCATTGAACTCCCTTAGTGCTAGTGCCGACGTCAACAGACACCAGCGATTGCCCTGTACTAGTGGCTAGGCAATCGTTGAGTTCTTCCAAAGCTAGCATGAGTGTTTGGTAAACCATGTGACTTCCCTGCAATTGCCATTAGGTATCTCCTAATGCCAGAAACTGCTGTTAAGGCACCGTTGGGCTTCTCTAGTCTTACCCTCGTATCTACCTGCACGAGTGACTATCGTTGGGCCATCGTTGGCATCTACAGGCATCAGTGACTGCCCAGTAACAATCATTGGGCTCTCCCAGCGCTAGCCACTATTATTGGGTTGTCGCTAGGATTCTTTGGTGCTAGCACGAGTGTCTATCGACAGTAGCAAGTGCCCTGCAGCAATAGCTATGCAGTCCTAGGGCTCTCCTAATGGTAGCATCAACATCAAGAAATGCTAATAACTACCTCCCAATAGTAATTGGGTAGTTATTAGGCTCCCCCCAAGTAGACATGAGCATCTGCCAGCACCAATGATATTGCGCAGAAGTCGTTGGGCTTTCCCAATGCCTACTACTATTGCTAGGCCGTCGTTCGACCCTTTTGTGCTTGCCTTCACATCTATTTGTGCCAGCCACCACTGTTAGGCTATCACTAGAAAATCCAGTGCTAATTTTTACGAGCACTAGCGACTGTCACTAAGTTGTTGTTGAGTTGCTTTAACGCTCACACTGCTACCTATTAGCGTGATTGATTGCCTAGGAGCATGTTGTTAGGCTCTGCTAATGTCAACGATTATCATGGGGTTGTTGCTAGGCTTTTTTGGTACTGGCACTAGCATTTACCAACACAAGCAACTACCCCACAATAATAGCTAGGCAATCATTGAGTTCCCCATGATTTGGGCTAAGCGTGTGGCAGCACTATTAAAACCCCTCGTAGTCATCATTGGGCTTTCCTAATGCCAGCTATTGCTGCTAGGCTATTTTTAGGCTCCTTCATTGTTTAGAGTTAGGTCTACCTGCATCAGTAATTCCATTGAGCCATCATAAGGGGAACCGAGCACTTATGTTGGCCAGCGCTAATGACTGCCATGGGGTCGTCATTGAGTTCCCCTAATGCTAGTACTAGCATTTACCAGCATCAGCAATCGCTGAGAACCAGTGATTGTCGCTAAGTCATTACAGAGTTATTTTAGTGTTGGTGCTGCCATCTATCAGTGTTAATGACTGCTCAGCTGCAATTGTTGGGCTCTCCTAACACCAGCGACTATCACGAGGCCATCATTAGGCTCCCTTAATGCTGGCACTAGCATTTATCGACACTAGCAATTGCACTGCTAAAATAATGGGGCAATCGTTAGGCTCCCCAAAGCTAGCGTGACCATCTACGAGCAGTTACGAATCCCTTGAAGTCATCACTAGGCTCTCCTAATGCCAACTATTGTTATTAGGGTGTCGTTAGGCTCGTCAATTGCTTATAATCATGTCTACTTGCATCAATGATTGTCACTAAGGAATTACTGGGGGAGTCTAACATAGATGTTGGCTAGCTCTAACAATTATCGCTCAGACTTCACTAAGATCCCTTAATGCTAGCATTGGCATTTACCAGCTTGAACAACTACTTAGTTATTGTCATTGGGCTCTCCTGATGCCAATGATTGTCATAGAGTAATCCTTTCACTCCCTCGATGCCAGCAATGACATCTATTATTGCCAAGAATTACCCCGTAACAATAGGTAGGTAGTCTCTAGGTTCCCTTAGTATAGGCCCTAGCATCTGCCAACACCAATAACTACCCTATAGTAGTAGTTAGGCAATTGTTGGGTTCCCTCAAAGCTGATGCAAGCATCTGTCAGTACTAGTGACTGCCTCGAAGCAGTCATTGGGCTCTCCCAGTGCTGACCACAGCTGCTAGGCAATCATTGAGCTCCTTCAATGCTTGCCCTTTAGTTTAACTGCATTAGCGACTATTGTTGGGATATCGTTGGGTACTCAGCATAATGTCTGCCAGTGCAAGCGTCTACCACTAGGACATTGTTAATTTCTCTTAGTGCTAACAGTAGCATCTACGAGTATTGATGACTACTCAGCAGCAATTGTTGGGCTTTCTTAATGCAACGACTACCATAGAGTCATCATTAGTCTCCCCCGCCACTTGCATTAGCATCTATCGACACCATCAATCACACCTAAAAGTAACAAAATAGTCATTGGGTTCCTTCAAAGCTAGTGTAAGCATCTGCTAGCACAAGCGACTTCCCGATAGAAATCGTTAGGCTTTCCCAACGCTAATTACTGTTGGTAAGTTATAGTTGGGTCCTCTAGTGCCTACCCCCGGTTCTTCTTGGGCCAATGATTGATATTGGACCGTCGCTTAGGTAACATAATGCAAATGTGTGCCAGCATCAGTGATTGCTTAGCAGCAATTGTACAGCTCTCTAGATGGTTACGGCTATCATTGGGTAATTGCTGGGTTGCCCCGATGCTTATTGATGTTGATAGATGCTAGTACTAGCATCTATCGACATCAGTAACTTCCCTGCAGTAATAGCGGGGTAATCCTTGGGTACCCTTAGTGCTAGCATCTTCGTCTAGCAACATTTATAACTACCTTGTAAATATAGCTTAGTAGTCATTAGGTTCCCTCGAAGTTGACACGTGCATCTACTAGCATAAGCGAAGTCATGGGGCTTTCCCAGCGCCTATTACTATTGCTGAGCCATCATTCAGCTCCTCTAGTGCTTGTCCTTATGTCTACCTACACTAATGACCGTGGCTAGGCCATCAAACTCAGTGCTGATGTCTACTAGCATTACCAACTATCGCTAGGTCATTGCTAAGCTGCTTTAGTGCTGGCACTGTCATTTACTAGTGTTAGTAATTGCCCAGCAGCAGTTGTATGGCTCTTCCATCGCTAGCGACTATCAGAGGGTCATTGCTAGGCTCCCTTAGTGCTGGCATTAGCATTTACTAACACCAACAACTGTACTATAGAAATAACTTGGTAATCATTGAGTTCCCCAACGTTGGAGTGAGTTTTTACTTAGCACTAATAAATACCTGGCAGTCGTCGATGAGCTTTCCCAATGCCAACTGCTACTGCTAAGCTATTGCCGAACTCAATTAATGGTTACCGTCACATCTACCTATGCCAACAGTTATTGTTCAGCCATCTCAAGGGAAACCTACATAGATGTTCACCCACCTTCAACGACCATCACCAGGTCATTGCTGAGATCCTTTGATGCTCGCACTAGCATCAACCAGTGTTAGCGATTGACCAACTGTAATCACTGGGCTTTCCCTACGCTAGTGACCATTATAAGGTCGTCATTAGGCACCCCCAGTGCTTGCATCAACGTTTGCTGGTACAAACTATTACTTCAAAGCAATAGCTATGTAGTCCCATGGTTCCTTTAATATTGGCATTAGTGTTTGCCAATTCCAACAACTCCGTTGCTATAATAGGAAGCTAATCATTAGGTTCCCCCATAGCTGGCGCGAGTATCTACTAACACCAACGACTGCCACGCATTAGTCGTTAGGTTCTCTTAGCATTGACCACCACTGCTAAGACATTGTTATGCTCCTCTAATGGTTGCCCTCGCGTCTACTTGTGCTAGCAACTACCGTTGGGCTATTGCTTAGGTGCTCAAAGCAAATGTTTACTAATGCTAGTGATTACCACTAGGACATCGCTAAGTTCTACTTGCATCAATGACTACCTATAATAGTTGTTAGGCTGTCCTAACACCAAGAACTATCATTGGAATGTCATTAGGCTCCCCTAATACAGGTACTTGCATCTATTAATACTAATAACTACACCGCTTAAGTAGTTGGGCAATCATTGGGTGCCTCTCTATGCCAACTACTGCTGTCAAGCTGTCGTTAGGCTACTTTAGTGCCTGCCTTCACATCTTCTTATGCCTGCAATTGCCATTAGGCCATCACTAGGGCAATCCAACACAAATTTCTGCTACCATTAGTGATTGCCCAGTAATAATCAAAGGGCTCTCCTAACGCCTATGGCTACCATAGAAGTAGCAAGGTAGTCATTAGGTTCCCCTAGTGCAAAGCCGTTGTTTGCCAACACTGACAACTGGACTAAAATAGTAACAGGGAAGTTGATGATTCTCATAAAGCGAGATTGTCATTGAACTTCCTTAATGCTAGTGCTAGCATTTATCAACGTCAGCAACTACCCAGGAATAGTCGTTGGCCTCTCCCAATGCTAGCGACTATCATGGGCTCTTCCATTGCTTGCCCTCGTATTTGTCTCTGGTGGGCCATCGCTGGGCGAATGTTATGCAAATTTTTACTAATTTGTCGTTAATGAGCTCCTCTAATATAGCATTAGCCTCAAATAGCATGAGTAAGTACCCAACAACAGTCAATTGGCTCTCACAACATCAGCGACAGTCGTGGGGCTATCCTTAGGCTCCTTTGAAGCTTGACCTAGCATGCACCAACACCAGCAACTACCGTGAAGTGATAGTAGGGTAGTCGTTAGGTTCCCTTAAAGCTCGCGCTAGTATTTACTAGAAATTGGGACTTCCCTGCAGTAGTCGTTGCTCTCTCCTAATGCTAACTACTGCTACAAAGTCGTCATTGGGCTTTTCTAGTGCAAGCACTAACGTCTACTGATACCAGCAACTATCTTGTAGTAATAGCTCAGTAATCTTTGGGTTTCTCTAATGCTGACGTGTTAACGCAAGCGTCTGCCAACATTAGCAATTACTATCCTGGCCAGTAAATTGGGTTCCCCTCAAGTTAGCGCTAACATTTGCTTTTTCTAATGACTATTTCGCAACAATCGTTGGGCTATCCAAATGTCAACTACTGTTATTAGGCCACCGTTAGGCTCTTCTGGTTCTCGCCATCATGTTTACCTACTCTAGTGACTGTCATTTGGCCATCGCTGAGGGATGGTCATCACTGAGCTCCTTTAGTGCTGGCGCTGGCTACAACTAATGTCAACGATTGCCTAGCTATAGTCGTTGGGCTTTCTCAATTCCATCGACTATCATGGGGTGATTGGTGGGAACCCTTGGTGCAGTAATTAGAGTTTATCAACACTAGTAATTACCCTATAGCAATAGCTAGGCAATCCCTTGGTTTTTCTAGTGTAGATGTTAACATTCAACATCAGGAGCTACTACCTTACAGTAGTTACTAGGTAGTCGTTAGGCTCTATCAGAGTTGGCACTAGCATTTACGAGCACCAATAACTTCCTTACAGAAGTCTTCAGGCTCTCAAAGTGCCAAAAATTGTTGTTAAGCCATCCTTAAGCTCCTTTATGGCTATGCCAGCAATGCCCGTTGGGCCATCGCTTAGGGAACCCAGCACAGATGTGTTCAAGTGCTAGTGAATATCACTAGATCATTGCTAAGCTCCCCGAGTGATGGTGCTAGCTTCTACTAGCACTAATAATTGGCCTGCAGCGGCCATTAGGGTCTCACAATGCTAGTGACTGTCAAGGGGCCATCCTTGGCTCCCTCAATACTGGCACTAGCTTTTATAGACACGAGTGACTGCCCTGTAGCAATAATTATGTAGTCTTTACATTTCCTTAGTGCTAGCCCTATCGTCTACTAACATCAGTAACTACCCTGCAATAGAAGTGGGGTAGTCGTTGGGTACCCTCAAAGTTGGGGCTAGCATTAACCAACACCAATGACTTCTCTGACGTAGTCGTTGGGCTCCACAAGTGCTTCCCTTATGACTACTTTTGCTATCAACCACCGATGGGCTATCGCTAGAAAAACCTGATGTAAATGTCTACGAGCGCCAATGATTATCGTTGAGTCATCGTTGAGCTCCTTTAGTGCTAATGTTGGCCTTAAACAGCATTAACAAATACCATGCATAGTCGTTGGACTCTCCAATACAAGTGACTATCAAAGGGACGATTTTGGGCTCCCCTAATACTAGCACTTGCGTCTACCGACACTAGTGACTACCTTGCAATGATAATTGGGCAGCCTTTGGGTTCTCTTAGTGTCGGCATTGCCATTTGCCAAAGCTGGCGTTAGCGTCTACCAAAACTAGACTCTTTCCTCCAAAAATCGTTGGGCTCCCTCACTGCTAAAAATTAGTGCTAGGCTGTCATTGGGCTCCTTTGGTGCTTACTCTTGCATCTACCTACATCAGCAACTATTGTTTAGCCATAATTGATGAAACCTAGTAGAAAAGTCTGCCCACACTTGCGACTGATGCTAGGTCATCGCTGAGCTCCCTTTGTGGTGGCGTTGGAATCGACCAGAGTCAACGACTACCTAACAACAGTCATTATGCTCCCTCAATGATAACAACTATCATATGTCATCATAGGCTCTTTTAGTGTTACCATTAGGGTCTTCTAACACCACTAGCTGCTCCATGACAACAGTTAATGGTCCTGGGTTTTGCTGTTGCTAGTGCTAATGTTTGCCAACAGTAGCAATTGCCCTATTACTGTAACTAGGCGGTCACTTGTTTGCCCCCCTAAGCTAGTACCAGTGTCTACTAGCACCACTGACTTCCTCAGAATATTCCTTGGGTTCCTTTAATGCTAATTGCTATATCTAGGCCTTCGTTAAGCCCTTTTTATGCTTAGCCTTGCATGTATTTATGTTAAAGACTACCGTTGGGCCATTGCTCGAAGAACCCAACACAGATGTCTATCGAAATGAACGACCATCGCTAGATTATCGTTGAGCTCCTTTATTGCTCGCGATAACTTTTGTTAGCATCTGCGATTGCCTAACAGTAGTCATTGGACTCTCTTAACACCAGGGATCGTCATGGGGTCATCCTTAGGTTCCCCTGGTGCTAACGCTAACATTTGGCAATGGTAACAACTACCCCACAACTGCCCCTAAAGCTGAGTCTAGCTTAAGTCAGCACTAATGGCTTTTTGTGGAGCCCTTAGGCTCTCTCAATGCTTGTCCTCATGTTTGTCTATACTGGGACATCACTAAGTGAACCTTATGCAAATTTTTGCTAGCAAAAGCAACTGCTCAAGTAGCCCTTAAGCTCTCTTAGTGCTTTCCCAAGGCTTGTCATTAGGGTTGTTATTGCTAAGCTCTTCCAATGTAGCACAGGCCTCAAATAGCACTAGTGATTGCCCAATAATAGTCAATTGGCTCTCACAATGCTAATGACAGTCATGAGACTATTCCTGGGCTCCTTTGGAGCTCGCACCAGCATCTACCAACACTAGCAACTACCTTGAAGTTGTAAAAGGGCAGTTGTTGGGTTCCCCTAAAGCTCGTGTTAGCGTCTGCCAGCACCTGCGACTTCCCTATAATAATCGTTAGGCTTTTCCAATGCTAACTACTACTACAAAGTCGTCATTGGGCTATTTTAGTACTGGCACTAACATTTATTGACACTAGTTATTACCCTGTAGCAATAGCTCGGTAATCCATGGGTTCCCCTACTACTAGCGTGTCGATGCCAGCATCTCCCAATACTAGCAGCTACTCTGTAAGAGTAGCTGGGCAGTCGTTCGGTTCCCCCAAAGTTAGAGTTAACATTTGCTTGCTCCAATGACTATCTCGCAATAATTATTGGGCTCTCTAAATGCCAACTACTGCTCTTAGGCTGCCGTTAGGCTCTTTTAGTGCTTGCCCTCATATCTACCTACTGTAGCAACTATCATTAGGCCCTCGCTGGGGAACCAAGTGCAGTTATCTCCTAGTGGCAATGACTATCATTGGTCATCACTGAGCTCCTATAGTTTTGGTGTTGGCTGTAACCAACGTTAACAGCTGCCTGGCCACAGTCATTAGGCTCTTTAAACTCCAATGACTATTATAGGGTCATCGATGGGCTCCCTTGGTATAAGAATTGGAGTTATCGACACCAATAACTACCTCGCGGTAATAGCTGGGCAATCCCTGGGTTTCCCAAATGCAAGCGCTTGCGTTTCACACCACCACCTATTACCCTAGATTAGTTGCTAGGTAGTCACTGGGTTCCACGAAAGCTGGCACTAGGACTTTGGCAGCACAAGTAACTTCCTCATAGTAGTTGTTGGGCTCTTAAAGTGCCAACAAGTGCTATTAAGCCATCGTCAAACTCCTTTAATGCTTGTCGACGTGTCTGGATGCATGAGCAATGTCTATTGGGCCATTGGTGGGGAACCTAGCATAGATTTTTGCCAGTGCCAGCAAGTGTTGGCCTTTACTAGCATCGATAATACCTCTAACAGGCATCACATGGGTGAAGGACCTAATATTTGGCCACAGTAGGTGTTAGCCATGCCATTGACACCCCACACGGGTTAAACCTTTGTCATTGTCCCTCGAGAGGCTAACCTGCGAGCATGCAAAGGGAGCGGCATTGTACAAATTGTGAGCATGGGAGGCAAGCTGCGGGTGCCCTCAACAGACACTGTAAAGGTAGAAAGCCAAAAGTAAGGTTGCAGTAGGCGTCCCGACTAGGCCATAGATGCCCCACATGAACTAGAACCTCGTTATTGTCCTTCGATAGATTGCCCAGCGAGCGTGCTAAGGGAGTCATCACTAGGCTGCCTTATTGCTAGCAGTAGCATCTACCAATACCAACTACCCTATACTAATAGCTGGGTAGCCGTTGGGTTGACCCAATACTGGCGCTGATGTTTGCCAACATCGATGAGTGCCTTGCAATAATAGCTAGGTAGTCATTAGGTTCCTTAAAAGCTATCATAAGCATCACTGAGCACTAATGACTTCCCCGTTGCAATCTTTGGGTTATCCCAATGCTAACTACTACTGTTAGGTTATCGTTGGGTTCCTCTAGTGCTTGCCCTCACGTCTACAAGCACTAGTGACTGACGTTGAGGCAACCCAGTTTGCTAGCGTCAACCACTACCATAGGTCATTTCTGAGCTCCTTAGTGTTGGCACTGGCATTTGCCAATGTCAGCCACTTCCTAGCAGCAGTCATTGGGCTCTTCGAATACCAACGAAAGTCATTGCATCATCGCTAGGCTCTCTCAGTGCTAGCACTAGCACCTGCTAACACAAGCGATCACCCCGTAAAAATAGCTGGGTAGTCCCTGGGTTCCCCTAGTGCTGGTGTTAGCATCTACCAAGACTAGTAACTACCTTGCAACAATGGCTGGGTAGTCATTGGGTTCCTCAAAAGCTGGTGTGAGCGTTTGCCAGCACTTGCGACTATCTTGCAATAGTCATTGGTTTCTCTCAATGCAAACAACTACGGCTAGGTCATCGTTGGACTCCTCTAGTGCTTACACGTGATCTACCTATGCGAGTAATAACCATTAGGCCATCGTTGAGGGAACTCTGCGTAAATTATTACCAAAGCCAATGACAATAACATATCATCGTTGAGCTTCCTTAGTGCTTGCCATGGCATCTACCAACATTAGTGACTGCCCAACAATAGTCATTGTGCTCTCCCAACGTTAGTGACAATCATAGGCTCGTAGCTAGGCTTCCTTAGTTTTGGCACAAGCATCTACTAACACCAAAAATTACATTGGAAAGCAGCTAGCAAGTCATTGGGTTCTCTCAAAGCTAGCGCGAGCATCTATTAGCGCTAACAACTTCCCCACAGCAACCATTGGGCTCCCCGAACTACTATTGCTAGGCCATTATTTGGCTCCTCAAATGTTTGCCTTCATGTCTACTTGCGCTGGCAACAGCAATTGGGCCATCACTAAGGCAATCCAGTGAAGTTGTTTGCTAGTGTCAATGATTGCACAACAGTAAGCATTGGGCTCTTTCAATGCCTACGATTATCATTGGGTCATTGTTGGGCTCCCTCGATGCTAGCACTAGTATCTATCAACAATAGCAACTACCCCATAGTAGGGCAATCCATGGGTTTCCCTAGTGCTGGCCTCAACATCTATTAACACAGGCAACTACCCCACAGTAGTAGCTCAAAAGTCGTTAGGTTCCCCTAAAGTTAGCACGAGTGTCTGTCAGCACTTGCAACTTTTATGCAAAAATTGTTAGGCTTTCCCAATGCCAACTACTATTATTAGCCCATTGTTTAACTCTTTTGATGCTTGCCCACGCATCTCTCTGCGCTAGTAAATGCCATTGGGCCAACCCAGCGCTAATGTTACCAACATGAGCGATTGTCACTAGTTTGTCACTAAGCTATTTACCAGTATCAGTAACTGCCCAGCATCAGCAACTACCTAACAACAGTTTTTAGGCTCTCCTAACATTAGGTACTATCACGAGGACATTGCAGGGCTTTTCTGGTGCTGGTTCTAGCGATTATCAACACCAGCACATATATTACAAAAGTAGCAAGGTAGTCCTTTGATTCCTCTAAAGCTGGCATAAGGTCAACCAGCACGAACGACTTCATTACAGTGATCATTGGGCTCTCCCAATGCTAACTACTACTGCTGCTATGCTAACTACTACTGCTGCTACGCCAACGGCTGTCACTAGGCCATCGCAAGAAAGAACCCAATAATGATACGTACTAGCACTAGCAACTACCATTGGGTCATCGTTGTGCCCCCTTGGTGCTATCACTAGAATCTCCTGATACCAACAACTACTTTACTACTACAGTTGGGGTTTCCCTAGGATCCCCTAGTGCTAGCAGTAGTGCCTACCAACACCAGCAATTGTTATGCTGTAGCAGCTAAGTAGTCGTTGGGTTTCCACAAAGTTGGTGCTAGCATCTGTCAGTTTTAACAACTGCCCTACAACTATTGCTGAGCTCTCCTAGTGCTAACAACTATTGCAATTCTAGCCCTCGCATCTACCTACACCAATAACTATTGTTAGGCCATCATTGGGCAAACCCAACACTAGTTATGGCATTGGGCTCTACTGGCAGCAGTGGTTGGGCTCTTCCAACACCAACGATAGTCATGGGGTCATTGTTGGGCTCATTCGACGCTAGCGTTAGTGTTTACTGACACTAATAACTACATCGTAAAAATAACTAGGTAATTCTTGGGTTCCCCAAGTGCTGGTGCTTGTATTTATTAACAACTATAACTGCTTTACAATAATTACTGGGCAGTCATTTGGTCTTTTAAAACTGGTGCTAACGTTTACCAATACTAACGATAATCATTGGGCTATCCCAGCACTAATAATTAATGCTAGGTCATTGTTGGGGTCCCACAGTGCTTGCCTCTACATCTGCTAGCACCAAGAACTTCTTTACATTAGTCGCTGGGCTCTTCAAATGCCAACTACTGTTGTTAGGTCGTCGTTGGGCTCCATTAATGCTGAATTTTATGTCTATCTGTGCGAATAACCGTTATTAGGTCATCGATGAAGGAACTTAACATCGATGTTTGCCAACGCAATGATCGCAATGGCCTTGTGATGGTGATGACCTCTATTGGTGCCAATGACTACCCAGTTGTAGTTGTTAGGCTCTCCCAACGCCAATTACTTTCATGGCATCATCACTGAGCTCCCATGATGTTGGTACTAGTGCCTATCAATACCAGCAACTACCTTACAACAATAATTATATACTCTCTAGGTTCCCGTAATGCTGGCATCAACATCCGCCAACACTAGCCATTACCCTAAAGTAGTAGCTGGGCAGTCGTTGGTTTCCCTTAAAATTGGCAGGAGTATCTACCAGCACTAACGAATTTCCCGTATAAGTCATAGGGCTCTCTCAATGCCAACTACTATTGCTAGGCCGTTGTTGGGCTCTACTAGTGCTTATCCTTATGTCTACCTACGCCAATGACTGTCATTGTGCCATCATGGGGGATGATCGAGCAAAAATGTTTACCAATACCAATGATAATTATTAGGTCATCACAAACCTCTCCCAGTGTTGGTGCTGGTATTTACCAGCATCAATGACTCCCTAAAAACAATCGTTGGGCTTTCTCAAAGATAATGACTATCATGAGGTCATCGCTGGGCTTCCCTAATGCTGGTACTAGCATTTACCGACACAGAACTATCCTATGACAATAGCTAGGTGGTCCTTAGGTTCGCTTCATGCGGGTGCTAGCATTTGCCAATAACAGCAACTGCTTTGCCACTATAACTAGGCGGTCTTTGGGTTCCCTCGAAGTTGGCGGTAGCGTCTGCTAGCTTTAGTGACTTGCCTATAATAGTCATTGGGCTCCCTTAGTGCCAACTACTACTGTTAGACTAACGTTGGCTCCTCTAGTGCTTACCATCGCGTCAGCGGTGAGGCAATCGGTAGGCTCCCCAAAAGCTAACTTAAGTATTTACCAGCACCAGCAACTTTCCTTACAACCATTGGGCTTTTTCAGTACTTACCTTCACGTCTGCATGCACCAGCGACGTCCCACTGGCCATCGCTAAGGGAACCTAGCGTAGGTTTCTGCCAATAGTAACAAGTGCCATGGGGTAATCGTTAAGCTCCCCTAATGCTGGGCATGGCTTTTACCAGTGTTAATGACTACCCAGCAGTAGTCATTGGGTTCTTGCAATGCCAACGACTATCATTAGGCTTCATTAGTGTTAGAAATAATATCTATCGACATTAACAACTGCCCCATAACAATAACTAAGCAGTCTTTGAGTTCTTCTGATGCTAGCGCTAGTGTTTGCCAACACCAACAACTGCACATAGTAGTAGCAGGGCAATCATTGGGTTCCCTCGAAGCTGGCGCTAGAGTATACAAGCACTAGCGACTGCCCCATAACTATCGTTGGGTTCTCTCAATACCCACTACTACAGCTAGACCATCATTGGGCTACTCTATTCCTTGCCCTCGTATCTACCTATGCTAGCAACTGCCGCTTGTCCATCATTGTGGGAACCTAATGAAGATTTTTGCTAGCACCAGCGACTGTCATAGGGTTGTCGCTTAGCTTCACTATTGCTAACAGTGGCTTCTACCAGCATCCGCGACTATATAGTAGTAGTTGTTGGGTTCTCTCAATGCCAATGATTGTCATAAAGTCATCACTGGGCCCCCCAGATGCTAGCATTAGTGTTTACCGCCACCAATAATTACCTCGCAGCAATAGCTATATAACCCTACGTTCCCCTAGTGCTAGCATTGGTATTTGCCAACAAATCAACTTATCTTTGATAGTAACTGGGTACTCATTGGGTTCCTTCAAAGCTAGTGTTAGAATCTACGAGCACCAGTAATAACCCTGCAATAGTCATTGGGCTCTTCGAGTGATTACCATAAAGCTAGCATTAGTGTTTACTTGTGCTAGCGATTACTGTTGGGCAATCACTAGAAGAATCTAGTACAGATGAATGCCAACACCAATATTCATTATTAGGTGGTCGTTGAGCTCTACTAAGCTCCCCTAATGCTAGCACTAGTATCTATTAACACTAGCAAATGCCCCGGAGTAATAGTAGGGTAGCCCTGGGTTCCCTTGGTATTGGTGCTGACATTTGTCAACATTAGTGACTACCCTATAATAGTGGTACGGTAGTCATTGGGCTCCTCTATAGTTGAGTCTAGTGTCTACCAGCACTGATGGCTTTTCCTGTAGTCATTGGGCACTCCTAGTGCTTGCCTTTGTGTTTGTTGGGCCATAGTTAGGGGAACCTAGCGTAGATGTTTGCTAGCGTCAATGAGTGGTGCTCAATCATCACTAAGCTCTAGCTCTAGATTTTACCAACATGTACAACTACCTGCAGCAGTAGTTAGGCAATTGTTAGGTTCCCCAAAAGTTGGCACCAGTGCCTACCCATACTTATGACTTCCCCATAACTGTCGTTGGGCTCTCCTAATGCCAATTATTGCTACAAGGCCGTGGTTAAGCTCCTCAAGTGCATATCCTCACATCTACTTATGTCAACAATGATCATTAGGCCATTATTGGGGGAACCTAGTGTAAATGTCTGCCAATGCCAATGACTACCACAAGGTCTTGCTAAGCTCCCTTAATGCTAGCATTTGCCTTAAATAGTGACTATCGTAGAGATTGTCATGGAGACGTCGTTAGGCTCTCTATCGCTAGCAACTATCATAAAGATGTCGCTGGGCTTACCTAATGTTAGCACTAGCACTTGTTGATACCAATAACTACCTCGTAGAAGTAGCTGGGCAGTCCTTATTATCCCCCAGTGCTAGCACTAGTGTTTGTCAGCATCAGTAACTACCCTGTAGTAGTAGCTTGGCAGCGTTGGATTCCCCAAAAGTGGAACTAGCTTCAGTTAGCACTAGTGACTTTCTTATCATAGTCGATGGGGCTCTCTTAGCATCAACAACTGCTGCTAGGCTATTATTTTCTCTCTGCTAGTGCATAACATTGCGTCTACTCATGCTAGCAACTGTCTTGCAACAATATCTAGGCAATCCTTAGGTTCCCTAAGTGCTGGCGCTAATGTCTACTAACACTAGAAACTACCTTACAACAATAGCTCGATAGTCGTTGGGTACCCCTAAAGCTGGCGTTAACATTTGTCAACTCCAACAACTATCTAACAATTGTTGGGCTCTCCAAATGCCAACTATTGCTATTGTGTCATCATTGGGTTTCTCTAGTGTTTGCCCTCATGTCTACCTCAGCCAGCAACTACTGTTAGGCCATCTTTAGGGGAACCAAGCATAGATGTCTGCCAATGCTAACGACTATCGCTGGGTCATTGTTGAGCTTTGTCAATGCTAGCGTTGGCTACTACCAATGTTAATGACTGTCAAGCTGTAGTCGTTGGGCTCTACTAATGCCAATGACTATCATGAGGTCATCGCTAGGCTCCCTTAATGCTAGAATTAGCGTTTATTGACATCAGGAATGCCCTGTGACAATAATTGGGCAGTCCATGGATTCCCCTAGTGCAGGCATTGGCATTAATAACACGAGCTATCACCCTTTAGTAGCAGTTGAGTAGTCGTTGAAGTTCCACCAAAGCTAGCACTAGCATCTGCCAATGTTAGTAACTTGCTCATTTTACAATCGTTGGGTTCTCTTTGTCCTTGCCTTCATGCATGTCAATATCGACGAGTGCTATTAGGTCATCACTGAGCACCTTTCTTGCTGGTGTTGGCTTCTACCAACATTAATGACTACCAAGCAGCAATCATTGTGCTCTCTCAATGTCGACGATTATTAGGAGGAGTCGCTGAGCTCTCCGATGCTAGAACTGGCATTTATCGACACCAACAAGTCCGTCATAGTAATAGTTGGGCAGTCCTTCGGTTCCCCTAACGTTGGTGCTAGCGCCTAACAACACTAGCAATTACTAAATAATAGTAGTTGGGCTACAATTAGGTTCCACCAAAGCTAGTATAAGCTTCTTCTAGCGCTGGTAACATCCTTGCAATAGTCATTAGGCTCTCCCAATAACCACTATAGTTACTAGGCCATTAATGGGGCTTGCCTTAATGTCTACCTGTGTGATTAACCACCATTTGGCCATCGCTTGGGAAACCTAGTGCACATGTTTTCCAATGCCAATGATCGCCATTGGTTCGTCTCTTGGTTCCCTTAGCATTGGTACTGGCATCTACTAGTGCCAATGACTACCCAAGAGGAGTCGTTAGGCTCTCCCAACTCTAACGACTATCATGAGATCATTGCTGGGTTCCCCTAATGCTAGCATTAGCAGCTATTAACACCAGTAACTACCTCGTAGTAATAGTGGGGTAGTCCATTGGTTCTGTTGGGGTTGGTATTAGCCTTTGCCAATACGAACAACTATCACACAGTAATGCTTAGGCAGTCCCTAAATGCCCTTAGTACTCGCGCTAGCATTTATCGACTCTAGCAACTGCCCAATAGCAGTTGTAGGGTACTTATTAGGTTCCCTCAAAGTTGACTCTAGCATCTCCCCCCACCAATGGCTTTCCCTCCATTCATTGGACTCTCTTTGTGCTTATTCTCGCGTCTACCTATGCCAGTGATGTCCGTTAACCCATCAATGGGGGAACCTAGTGCAGATTTCTACTAGCGTCAATAAGTGCCATTAGGTCATCGCTGAGCTCCCCTAATGTTACCGTTGGCTTCTACCAACACGAACAACTGCCCTAGAGTAGTAGCTTGGACATCATTAGGTTCCCCATAAGTTGGTGCCAGCATCTACCCATACTTGCGACTTCGTTGCAATAATCATTTGGCTGTCTTAGTGCTAATTACTACTGTAAGGTCGTTATTGGGCTTTTCAAGTAGTTATCCTCATATCTACTTGTGCTAGTAATAACTGTTCAGCTATCATTAGGGGAACTCAAGAAAAATGTCTATCAAAACCAGCGATTACCATTAGATGATTGCTGAGCTCCCCTAATGCTAGCACTGGCCTCAAACAGCGACTATTATGGAGATTATCATGAAGACGTCATTGGGCTTTTTAACGCAAGCGACTGTCATAAAGATATCACTGGGCTCCCCCAATGTTAGCATTAGCATTTATCAACACCAACAACTACCCTAAAGAAGTAGTTGGGCAGTCCCTAGGATCCCCTAGCGCTGGCATTATTGATTGCCAACACCAGTAGCTACCTCGCAATAGTAGCTGGGCAGTCATTAGGTTCCTACAAAGTGGCAGTGACTTTCCTATAGTAGTCATTGGGCTCTTTTAGTGCCAATAACTGCTATTAGGTTATCATTTCTACTCTGCAAGTCCTTGCCGTTGCATCTATCGATGCTAGCAACTATGGTTGGGCTATCGTTAGGGAACCCATCTCAAATGTCTGCCAGCACTAGTAACCACCATGGAGTCATCGTTGAGCCCTTTAGTGTTGCATTAGCCTCAAACAGTGCCAACGACTGCCTAGCAACAATCGTTGGGCTCTCATAATGCCTGCTACTATTATGGGGCTATCCCTGGCCCTTTTAGGGCTGGTGTTAGCGTTTGCCAGCACTAATAACTTCCTCGCAATAATTGTTAAGCTCTCCTAATACCACTAGAGCTGCTAGGTTGTTGTTGGGCTCTTCTAGTGCTTGCCTTCGCATCTCAATTTGCTTGCAACTGCCCCTTGGCCATCATTAGGGGAACCTTATGCAGATGTTTGCTACCTCCAGTGATTGTTCAATAGCAGTCACAAAGCTTTCCCAACACCTATGACTATCAACAAATTATCATTGCTGAGCTCCTCTAGTGCTATGCTTGCCTTAAACAATGCAAGTGACTACCTAGCAGTGGTTGTTAGGGTCTCACAACATCAACGACAGTCGTGGGGCCATCCTTGGGCACCCTTGGGGCTGGCACTAGCGTTTACTAGTAGCAGCAACTACCATGAAGTCGTAAAAGGGCAGTCGTTTAGGTTCCCCAAAAGCTGGCATTTGCGTTTCCCATAGTAATTGTTGGGCTCTTTCAGCGCCAACTATTGCAGTAAGGCCATCATCTAGCTTTTCCAATGCTGGCATTAACATCTATTGACACTAAGAATTGCCTTGTAGCAATAGCTAGGCAATCCTTGGGTTCCCCTAATGTTGACACCAGTGTTTGCCAATAACAGCAACTATGCTGTAGTAGTAGCTAGGCAGTTGTTAAGTTCCCTTAAAGCTAGTGCTAGCATTTACTAGCTCTAACGACTATCTCGCAACAATCGTTAGGCTTTCCCAATGCCAACTATTACTATTAGGCCGTTATTGGGCTCCTCTAGTGATTGCCTTCACAATTTCTTGTGCTAGCGGTTATCATTAGGCCATCGCTAAGGGAACCAAGTGTAGGTGTCTACTAGCACCAACGAATATCATTGGTAATTATTGAGTTACTCTTGTGGAGGCGCTGGCTGTAACTAATGTCAACGACTACTCAACTTAGTCATTGGGCTCTCCCAATGCCCGTGACTGTCATAGGGTCATCGCTAGGCTCACTAGACGATAGAATTGGCATTTATCAACACTAGAAACTACCTCATAGTAATAGCTAGGCAGTCCCTTATTCCCCGAGAGTATGCGCTCACATTCACTAACATCAATTACCAACTGGTTAGTCATTGGCTTCTACCAAGGTTGGCTAATTGTCTGCCAATATCAGCAACTTCCCTGTAATAGTTGTTAGGCTCTTTCAATACCTACTACAACTGCCAGGCCCTCGTTGGGCTCCTCTAATGCTTGTCTTTGCATTTGCCTTTTCGTGTGATTATCGCTTGGCCATCGCTTGAAGAACCTTGTGCAGATGTTCGCCAAGGCCAATGACTGCCCAGCAACAGTGATAGGTCTCTCCCAACACTTATGACTATCATTGGGTCGTCATTGCTTAGCTCCCTTAGTGCAGGCACTGCCTTTACCAGCGCCAATGACTACTCAGCATTAGTTGTTGGGGTCGTCGCCAAGCTCTCCTATTGCTGGCACTAGTGTCTATCAACACCAGCAACTTTCCCATAATAATTGTTGGTAAGTCCCTTAATTCCTTTAATGCTAGCGCAAACGTCAAGCAACATCAGTGACTGCCCTATGGTAGTATCTAGGCAGTCGTAGGGTTTCCCCAAAGTTGGTGCGTGCATTTACTAACACCTGTAACTTTTTCGCAGCTGCCGTTAGGTTCTTCTAGTGCTAATAACTACTGTTAGGCCATCATTGGGCTCTTCTAGTGCTTAACCTCGCGTCTGCTTGTGCCAGTGATTGTCTTTCAACCATTATTGGGACAATCTAATATAGATGTTGGTAGTGTCAACGACTGCCACTAGGTTATCACTAAGCTCTCGTAGTGTTAATACTAGCATCTACCAACACCAATGATGACCCAACAGTAGTGGTTAGGCCTTCTCAATGCCAGCGGCTGTAATTAAGTTGTTCTTATGCTCCTCGGTGCTAGCATTACTGTCTATCAACACCAACAACTGACTCGTGGCAATAGCTAAGCAATCCTTGGGTTCCTTTAGTGTTGGCGCCAATGTGTGCTAACACCTATAACTACCCCATAACAATAGATGGGCAATCGTTGAGTTCCCTCAAAGCTAGAGCGAAAGTTCACTTCCATAAGCAACATCCTCACAAAATTTGTTAGGCTCTCTTAGTGCTTACTACTACTGCTAGGCCATCAGTTGGCCCCTTGTGTGCTTACCCCTATGTCTACGTACGCCAGTAATAACTGCTTGGCCATGACTAGGAGAACTTAGTGCTGTTGTTTGCCAGTGTGAGTGATTGACTCTAGGTCATTACTGAGCTGCTCTAATGCTGGCTTAGCCATCTACTAGCATTAGCGATTGCCTAGCAGAAGTTGTTGAGGTCTCTCAACGCTAGCAACTATGATGGGGCTGTCGCTAGGCTCCTCTGGTGCTGGCTCTAGCATTTACCTACACTACAAACTGCATCACAAAAACAGTTGGAAAATAGTTAGGTTCCCCTAAAGCTGGCATAAGTATTTGCCAACACTAACGGATCTCTCACAGTCATTGTTGGGCTCTCCCAATGCCAACTATTTCTGCAAGGTTGTCGTTGGGCTCGTCTAGTGTTTACAGTCACGTCTACCTACACTAGCAATTGTCGTTGGACCATCATTAAAGGAACCAGTACATATGTTGGCCAGCTGCAACTATTGCCACTAAGTTATCGCTAAGATCCTATAGTGTTTGCACTAGGATCTACAAGCATCACCGATTACCTAGCTATAATTATTGGGCTCTCTTTAGCCAATGACCATCATAGAGTAGTCCCTTGGCTCCCCTGGTGCTAGTACTAGCATCTATTAGTGCTAAGAGCTACTGTGCAGTAATAGCTTAGCAATTCCTGGGTTCCTCCAAAGCCAGCCCGAGCATCTGTCAACACCAACAATGGCCCTACGGTAGTCATTGAGCTCCCACAGTGCTTGTCCTCAAGTCTACCTGCACCAATGACTGTTGTTGAGCCATCGTTGGGGTACTTAGTGCAAATGTCTTCTAGTGCTAGGGACTATCGTTAGGTCATTGCTAATCTTCCCTTGTGCTGCTGCAAGCATCTACTAGCTTTAATGACTAACCAGCAGTAGTTGTTGCACTTTCCTAGTGCTAATAACTTTCAGCAACAATCGTTACACTCCATCGATGCCAGCACTAGCATCTATCGACACCAACAATTGCACTACAGAGGTAACTAGACATTTATTAGGTTCACCCAAAGCTAGAGCGAGCATCTACGAGCATAAGCAACTTCCTCGTAGTTGTCTTTGGGCTTTCCCGATGCCAACTACTACTGCTAGCCCGTCGTTGGGCTATTTAAGTGCTTGCCCTTGCGTTTTTTGTGCCAGTAATGGTCAATTGGCCCATCTCTGGGGAACTTAGTGCAAATGTATGCCAATGTCAACAACTGCCTATAAATAGTTGTAAGGCTTTCTTGATGCATGTAAATGTCACTGGGTCACCGTTAGGCTACCTCGATGCTAGCATTGGCATTTATTAACATCAGCAGCTTCCTCATAGTCATAGTAGGGCAACGCTTACGTTCCCTTAGTCCTCGCGCCAACACCTATAACTAGGCAATGGTTAGTCCCCTCAAAGCTGGCACAAGCGCCTAGCAGCATCAATGACGTCCCTATACAAGTCATTGGTCTCTCTGAGTGCCTATTACTATTACTAGGCTATCGTTCCACTCCTCTAGTGCTTACCTTCGCATTTACTTGCACCAATGACTAGCTAGGCCATTGCTAGGAGAACATAGTACTAATGTTTGCAAGGGCTAGTGACTATTACTAGGTCATTCCTGAGCTACTTTAGTGCTGACATTGCCATCTACCACCATCAATGATTATCAAGTAACAATTGTTAGGCTCTCCCAATGCTAGTAACGGGGTTATCGATGGGCTCCCTAGTGTTGGTGCTAGTATTTAACAAGACCAACAATTTTACTACAAAAATAAGAAGGTAGTGCTGGCATTCGACCAACGCTAATGGCTGTCGTTGGGATCACTCAGTGCTGGCATTAACATCTACCAGTGTCGACGACTGGCCAACTACAATCATTAGCCTTTCCTTACTCTAGTGATTGTCATAGGGTTAGCAATAGCTGTGTAATCCTTCAGTTCCCTTAGTGTTGGCATTAACGTCTGCCAACTTCAGTGACTTACCTACTGCAATAGTTAGGCAATCATTGGGTTCCCCCAAAGCTCGTGCGAGCATCTGCTAACATGAATGACTATGATGTAGCAGTCATTAGGCTCTCCCAATGCTGACCACTGCTGCTAGGACATCGTTGAGCTCCTATAGTGCTTATCCTTGCATCTACCTGCGCTAGCAACTGCCATTAGGCCATCGTTAGGGTGCCTAGAGAAGATTTTTTGCCAGTGCTAATGAGTACTGCTCGGTCATCGCTAAGCTCCCCTTATACTGGTGCTAGCATCTAATTGTGTCATCGACTACCCAGTAGTAATTGTTGGGATCTCCTAACGTCGATGGCTATCACTAGGACGTCATTAGGCTCCCCTTATGTTAGCACTCGTGTCCACTGACACCAATAACTGCATCATAAAGGTAGCTAGGTAGTCATTGAGTTCCTCCAAAGCTTGCACGAGCATTTGCTAGTATAAAAGACTTCCTCTCAGCAGTCATTGGGTTCCCTTTATTGCAACTACTCCTGCTAGGCTATCATTGGGCTGCTTTAGTGCTTGCCCTCGCATTTTCATGCGCCAATGACATCTATTGGGCCATCGCTAGGGCAACCCAATGCAGATGCCTGCCAGCTATAGCGACTATCATTGGGTTGTGGTTTGGGCTACTTCAGTGCTAGCACTAACGTGTATTGATACCAGTCTTTAGGTTCCCCAAGTGTGGTGCCGTCATCTACCAACACCGACAATTAAACTACAATAGAAGCAAGGAAGGTGATGATTTCGATAAAGCTAAGTTACCGCTAAGTTCCTTTAATGTTGGTGCTAGCATCTACCAATGTCAACGATAGCTTTAGAACAGTCATTTGGCTCTCCCAATGCCAGTGACTATTATGTGGTCATCGCTAAACTCCCTTAATGCTACCAGAAGTGTTTATCGACTCCTATAACTGCCCCGTAGTAACAGTTGAGTAGTCCCTATGTTACCTTAATATTATTGTTAGTGTTTGATAACACCAGCATGCACTGCATGGGTGAAAGGCCCAGCCTTCGATCGCAACTCTCATGCCAGCCAAGCCATAGGTGCCTCACTCGAGCCAGATCCTCGTCATTGTCTCTTGATAGACTACCCTACAAGCATGCCAAGGGAGCCACCTTGCATGGACCATGGGCATGGGAGTCCCCCAACAAGCAAGCCATGGGTAGAAGGCTCACTATGTAGTTACCATAGGCACCTCACGCGAGCTAAAGCCTCATCATTGTCCATTGATAGACTCCCTAGTGAATGTGCCAAAGGAGTTATGTCGCATGAACCATAGGTAGGGGAGGTAAGCCATGGCTGACCCTAGCAAACACGGCAGGGGTGGAAGGCCCAACGTGCGACCGTAGGAGGTGAGCTAGCTAGGCCACGGGCACCCCATAAGAACCGCACCCTTGTCGTTATCCCCTTGATAGACTACCTAGTAAGCGTACCAAGGAAGTTGCATCTCAAGGACCTTGGGCATGGGAGGCAAGCCACGATTGCCTCTAGCAAGCACGTGAATGGTAGAGGGCCTAACATGCGATCGCAGCAAGCGCACTCGACAAGTCATGTGCACCCCACGTGAGCCGGACCCTAATCACTGTCGCTCAATAGACTACCCATTGAGCATGCAAAGGGAGCCGCATTACATGGACAGTGGGCACAGGAGGCCAGCCATGACTACCCCCAACACGCACCATGTGGGTAGAAGGCCCAACGTGTACCTATAGCTGGCATGCTAGCTAAGCCATGGGTGCCTTAAGCGAACAAGATCCTCGACATCATCCCTAAATAAACTGTGTAACAAGCGTGCCAAGGGAACCATGTTGCATGGAGCTTGGCCATGGAGGCAAGTAATAACTGCCTTCAACTAGCACTGGATGGGTGGAAGGCCCAGCGTGCGGTTACAATAGGTGTGCAAGCCAAGCCATGGGCACCCCATGCGAGCCAAACCCTCGTTGTTGTCCCTTGATAGACTTCCTAGTGAACGTGCCAAGGGAGCTACATCATACAAACCAGTGGCACGGAAGGCAAGCCATGCCTCCCTCTAGAAGGTAACTGATGGTGGAAGGCCTAAAGTGAGGAAAAAAAAGGCACACTAGCCAGGCCATGGGTGCCCCACGTGAGCCATACGCTCCTCGCTGTCCCTCGATTGATTGCCTAGCCTGCATGCCAAAGGAGCCACATCGTACAAAACTTGGGCATGAAAGGCAAGTTATTGCTACCTCTAATAGGCATTGCGTAGATGGAAGGCCAACATGCGGCCACAGCAGGCACCAACCATGCCATAAACGCCATATACCGGCTAGACTCTTGTTGTTGTCCCTAGATAGATTGCCCAAACAGTGTGCTACGGAAGCTACGTTGCATGAACCTTGGGCAAGGGAGGCAAGCTACGACTGCCACTAGTAGACATTACATGGGCAAAAGGCCTAGTAAGTGACCGCAATAGGCACGCAAACTAGGCCATGGGCACCCCACTTGAGCTAGATTTTCATCATTGTCCCTCTATAGACTACCCAGTGAGCATGCTGAGGAAGCTACATCGCACGGACCATAGGCATGGGAGGCAAGCCACAGCTGCCCACACTAGGCACGGCATGGGTGGAAGGCCCAACGTGCGGTCATGGCATGCATGCTAGCCAGGCCATGCGTGCCTCACACAAGCAAGACCGTTATCATTGTCCCTTAATAGACTTCCCAGTGTGCATGCCAAGGAAGCCACATCACAGGGACCATGTGCACAGAGGTAAGCCACGACTGCGTCTAACAGGCACATAATGGGAGTAAGGCCTAACGTGTAGCCACCGCAAGTGCGCAAGTGAAGTCATGGGCATCCCACATAAGCTAGACCCTCATTGCCATTACTTGATAGAGTGCCTAATGAGTGTGCAAATGGAGTCATGTCGCACTGACCATGGGCACGGTAGGGAAGCCATGGCTACCCGAAATAGGCATTGCATGGGTGAAAGGCCCAACATATGGCAACAATAGGCATGCTAGCAGGTAATGGGCGCCCTAAGCGAGTCTAATCCTCATCGCCATCCTTTGATAGACTTCCTAATAAGGGTGCCAAGGTAGTCACATTGCATGGAACATGGGTACGAGAGGCAAGCAATGGCTGCCCTCAACTAGCATAGGATGGGCGGAAGGCCTAGTGTGCCTTGGCAATAGGCATGCCAACCAGGGCATGTGCATTCACGCGAGCCAAACCCTCATCATTATTGGTTAAAAGACTTCCTAACGAGCATGTCAAAGGAGCCGTGTGACAAGAATCATGGCCACCAGAGGCAAGCCGCGCATGCCTTTAGGAGGCATGGGATGGGCAGAGGGCCCAACATGTGGCCGCAACAGGCGGGTCAGCCAGGCCATGAGCGCCCCATATGAGCAAGACTTGTGCATTGTTCCCTAGTAGACTACCTAGCCTGTGTGTCAAAAGAGCTACATCGCACATAAGGCAAGCCTCCATGACCCTCAACAAGTATCACATGGGTGAAAGGCCCAACATGTAGCCATAGCAGGCCCTTTCCAAGCCTTAGGAGCCCTAGCTGGGCTAAACCCTTGTCATTGTCCCTCGCAAGACTGCCCAGTGAGCATGCTAAGGGAGCCGCATTGCATAAACTGTAGGCATGAGAGGCAAGCAACAGGTGCTCTCGACAGATACCATAAGGGTAGAAGGCCTAGAGTGCAGTCATAGCAAGTGCACCAGGTAGGCCATAGGCACCCCACGTGAGCTAAACCTTCATTGTTGTCCCTCAATAAATTGCCCAACAAGTATGCCAAATGAGCCATATTGCATAAACCATGGTCATAGGAGGCCAGCTGCGGCCACCCTTGGAAAGCACGGCATAGGCGAGTGGCCCAGCGTGCTACCGTAGTAAAACTGCCAGCAATGCCATAGGCACCCCATGCGTGCTAGACCCTCATGATTATCCCTCAATAGACACCTTAACTAGCATGGCAAGGTAGCTACGTCATATGGACCATGGGCATGGTAGGTAAGCCATAGCTGCCCCTAGTGGACACGACATGGGTGGAAGGTCCAAAATGTGACTGTAGGAGGCGTGCTAGCATGGTCATGTACGTGTCGCACGAGCTGGACCCTTGTTGCTATCCATTAATATACTACCCAGCGAGCGTGCCAAAGGAGCCACGTCAAGTTCGCACAGACTATAGGCATGGGAGGTAAGCAATGGGTGCCCCTAGCAGACACCTAAAGGGTGGAAAGCCTAAACTGCGATCATAGTAGGCGTGCTAGGTAAATCATGGGTACCTCATGGGAGCTAGACCCTCATCGTTATTCCTCAATAGACTACCCAACAGGTGTGCTAAGGAAGCCACATTGTGCAAACCATAGGAACGGGAGGCAAGCCATAGCTGTCAACTATAGGCACTGCGTTAGCCAAAGGCCGAGTGCAGGACTGCAAAGGGTTCGCCAGCTAGGCCATGGGCACCCTATGTGACCCAGATCACTATCCCTTGATAGGCAGACCATGGGCGAGGGAGGTAAGCAATGGCCACCACCAGTAGACACGGCATGGGTGGAAGGACTAGCTTATGACCAAAAGAAGCGTGCCTCAGGCCATGGGTGCCTTACGTGAGCCAGACCCTCGTCATTGTCCCTCGATATAATACCGAGCAAGTGTGCTAAGGGATTTGAATCACAGGGACCTTATGCACAGAGGTAAGCCATGATTGCCTTTAGGAGGCACGTGATGGTTGAGGGCCTAATGTGCAGTTATAGCAAACACTCTAGGCAGATCATTGGCACCTTACGCGAGACAAACGCTCGTCGTTATCACTCGATTGACTGTCAGGCGAGCATGCCAAGGGAGACACATAGCATAGAGCATGGGCACGAAAGGCAAGCCACGACTACCACTAATCGGTAGGAGATAGGTGGAAGGCCTAGTGTGCGACTACAGTGGGCGTGCTAGCCACGTTATGGCTACCCCATGCGATCTGAACCCTTATAGTTGTCACTTGATAGACTTCCTAGGGAGTATGCCGAAGGACGGTGTCACACAGACCATGGACACACGAGGAAGGCCACGCCTACCTTTAGAAGGCATGTGATAGGCGAAGGGCCCAATGTACGGCCGCAATAGGTGCACTAGCCAGGCCATGGGCACCTTACACAAGCGAGACCTTCATCACTATTTCTTGATAGTGTAATTAGCTTATGTGCCAAAGAAGCAATGCAGCATGAAACATGGCCTGGAAGGCAAGCCACTACTGCCCCCAAGAAGCATCACATGGGTGAAAGGCCCAACATGCAACCACAGGAGGCTCTCATGCCATGAACGCCCACGTCGACGAGACTCTTGTCGTTATCCCTCGAGAGACTACCCAACGAGCATGCTAAGAAAGCCACATGGCACAGAGAGTGGGCATGGTAGGTAAGCCGCGTCTACCATCTACAAGCATTGAATGGGCGAAAGGCTTACCATGCAACCACAACAGATGCTTCAACCAGGCAATGATCGCCCCTACTTTAGCTAGATCCTCATTGTTGTCCCTCGATAGATTGCCCAATGAGCATGCCAAGGGAGCCGTGCCTCATGAAGCATGGACAACAGAGGCCCTCCATGGTTACACCTAGCAAGCTCAGATTGGGTAGAAGGCCTAGCGTGCGATCACAACGGGCATGCCATTTATGCCATGGGCTCCTTATCTGTGCCAAACCCTCATCCTTATCCCTTCACACACTGCCTAGTGAGAATGCAAAAGATCCATGTTGCACAGAACATGCACATGGGAGATAAGCCATGACTGCTCCCAATAATTGAAAAATTGGGTGGAGGGCCCAACGCGAGCCAAACCCTTGTCACTGTCTCTCGATGGACTGCCCATTGAGTGTGCAAAAGGATCCATGTTACATGAACCATGGTCATAGGAGGCAAACCATGGCTACCCCCAACTAAAAGGCCCATCATGCAACCATGGCAAGTGCCTTGTGAGGTTGCGGGTGCCTTATGTGAGTCAGACCCTTGATGTGATCCCTCAATAGACTGTCTAGCGAGTGTGCCAAGGAACCCCTATCACACAGACCATGGGCACAAGAGGTAAGCCATGCCTACCTCTAGCAAGCATGTGATGGATGAAGGGCATAATGTGTAACTATAGCTAGTGCACTAGCTAGGCCATGGGCACCCCACGCCAGCTAGACCCTTGTCGCTATCCCTCGATAGACTACCCAGCTTGTGTGCCAAGGGAGTCACATTGCATAAAACTTGGGCACGAAAGGTAAGCCAATATTGCCCCCAATAGAAATCACGTAGGTGGAAGGCCCAACATGCACCCATAATAGGCACCAATCATGTCGTGGGTGACCTACACGGGCCAGACATTCATTGTTGTCCCACCAAGCATGCCGAGGAAGCCATGTCACATAGATCGTGGGCATGAGAGGTAAACCACGGATGCCCCAATTAAACACCATAATGGTGGAAGGCTCAGAATGCAATCGCAGCACGTGTGCTGGCTAGGCCATGGGCGCTTGACGCGAGCTAGACCCTCGTCACTGTCCTTCGATTAACAGCCCAGTGAGCATGCTAAGAGAGCCATCGCTAGGCTACCTTATTACTAGCACTAGCATTTATCGATACCAATAACTATCCCACATCAATAGCTTGGCAATCCTTAGGTTCCCCTCGTGTGGCGCCTGCGTCGGCCAACACCAACAACTGCCCCATAACAATAGTAAGGTAGTTGTTAGGTTCCCCAAATGTTGACACAAGCATATGCTAGAACTAATGACTTCTCTACACTAATCATTGGCTTTCCCAATGCCAACTGCTGCTAGAGACTGCCGTTGGACCATCACTAGGGTAACCTAGCATAGAGTTTGCCAGCATTAGCGATTTTCCCATAATAGTCGTTAGGCTCTCTTAACACCAATAACTACTGCTAAGTCATCGTTTGACTCTTCTAGCACTTGCCCTCTCATCCAATTGCGCCACTGACTACTACTAGGCCATCGTTGGGGAAGTCCAACACAAATGTCTAGTAGCAGCAATGCCTATTGCTAGGTCATCATTGAGCTTTTCTAGTGTTAATGTTGGTAACTGTTAGCATCAATGACTGCCCAACAATAGTCCTTGGGCTGTTTTGACGTCAAAAGCTATCATGGGATCATCACTAGGCTCCATCAGTGCTGGCATTGGCATTTACTGACACCGGCAATTACACCTTAAAAGTAGCTAGGCAGTCATTGGCTTCCCCCAAAGCTCACACTAGCATCTGCCAGCACTAGGGAATTCCTTGCAGTAGTTATTGAGCTATTCGAACACTGACCATTATTGCTTAGTCGTCGTTAGGCTCCTTTAGTGTTTGCCCTCATGTGTATCTACATCAGTGATTGCCATTAGGCCATCACTAGAGAAACCTAGTAAAGATGTCTGCTAGCATTAGTGATTGTCCAACGGGAGTTATTGGGCTCTCTTTGTGGTAGCACTAGCAGCTATTAATAATAGCAACTAACCCATAGCAATAGTAAAGCAGTCTTTGGGTTCCTCTAGTATTGGTGTCGGCATTTCCTAACACACATAACTACCTCATAATAGTAGCTCAGAAGTTATTGGATTGCCCTAAAGCTGGCGCGAACATCTACCAGCATCAACGACTTACCCGTAAAAGTTGTTAGGCTTTTGCAATGCTTATTACCACTGCTAGGCAATCATTTGGCTCCTTAGTGCTAATATTGCCAATATTAGCAACTATTGTTAGGTCATCGCTGAGCTTTTGTAACATTGGCACTGGCATTTACCAATGTCGAAGACTATTACGGGGTCATCATTAGCACCCCCGATGTTGGCACTGGCATCTATTGGCTTTTAAGACTACATAAAGTCGTGACTGGGCTCCTTCAATTCTATCGCAAGCGTCTATCGATATCAACAACTATCCCATTACTAAAGCTGGGCTATCCCTAGGTCCCTCTAGTGCTAGTACTAGCATCTGTCGATACGAGTAAATGCCCTACATTAGTAGCTAAGCAATTGTTAGGTTTCTTTAAAGCTGGTGCAAGCGTTTGCCACCACCAACAACTACCATGCAGCAATTATTGGGCTCTCCCAATGCCAACCACTGTAGTAAGGCCATCATTGAGCTTCTCTAATGCTTACACTTGCATCTTCCAGTGCCAGCAACAGTTGTTAAGTCATCGCTAAGCTCTCTTAGTGTTGACACTGACATCTACCAATGTCAACAACTGCCATGCAGTAGTTGTTGGGCATTTCCAATGCTACTGACCATGGGACCAGTCATTAGGTTCTTTCAAAGCTAGCATTAACATTTACCAGTACCAATTAGTACCCCACAATAGTCATAAGGCTCTCTCAATGCCAACAACTATTACAAGGCTATCGTTGGGCTATCCTAGTGTTATCCTTCATGTTTGCTTGCACTAGGGAAGATCATTGGGCTATCATTAGGTGACCTAATGGAGATGTCTCCTAGCATCGGCGACTATTATTGAGGTATCACTGAGCCTCTGTTAGTGCTGACGATGGCATTTACCAATGCTAGCGACAATCATGGTGCCATTGTTGGGCTCTCCGAGTACTGGTACTAGCATCTACAAACACTAAAAGCTGCCTCCCAGTAATAGTTGGGCAATCTTTGGGTTCCCTAGTGCTAGCACTAGCATTTTTCTACACAACAACAGTTCCACAATAATAGCTAAGTAGCTGTTAGGTTCCCCCAAGCCTTGTACTAATGTCAGCTAGGACCGCGACTTCCACTTAACGAATGTTTTTGGGCTCTCACTGTGCTAACTATTACAACTAGCCGTTATTGGGCTCCTCAAGTGCTTAACCTTGTATCTATCTATGCGAATGACTACCGCTGGCCCATCGCTATGAAAACCCAATGTAAATGTCTACCAGTGCCTATGACTATCGTTAAGTCATTGTTGAGCTCTCCTACTACTGGCATTGGCCTTCAAATAACACCAATAATTATCGAGCAATAGTCCTTAGGCTCTTTCAACCCCAACAACAGTCATAGGCACATCACTACACTCTTTTATTGCTAGCACTAGCATCCACTAACACCTGTAACTACCCCATAACAATAGTTGGTCACTCTCTTGGTTCCCTTAGTCCTAGCACTAATGTTTGCAAACAATAGAAATTGCCTCGAAATAGTAGCAAGGCAGTCGTTAGGCTCCTCCAAAGTTGGCACTAACGTTTGCCTGCACCAATGACTTTCCCGCAGTAGTAGTTAGGGTCTCTTAGTGCTAAAAGTGATATTAAATCGTCATTAGGCTCCGTAAGCGCTTACAGTCATGTTTACATGTGTCAACCACGTTCGCGAGGCCATCATTGGGAAAAACCAATGCTGATGTTTACCATCATCAACGATTATCGTTGGGTCATCATTGAGCTCTTTGAGTGATGGCACTGACCTTTACCTCTGTGCATGACTACACCGTAGCAATAGTAGTGCTCTCACAATGCAACCAACTATCATGGGGTCATCCTTAGGCTTCCTTGGTGTTGGTACTAGCATTTACCAACATGAGTAATTGCCCCACAATAATAGCTGAGTAGTCTTTTGGTTCCCCAAGAACTGGCTCTTACGCCTACTAACACTAACAACTACCCTGTAGTAGTAGCTGGGCAATCATTGGGTTCCCTAAAGTTGGCATAAACATCTGCCCACACTTATGACTTCTCCGCAGTAATCATTGGGCTTTCCTAGTGCTAAACACTACAACTAGGCCATTATTGAGCCCCCCAAGTGCTTACCCTTACATTTACCTATGCCAGCAACAGCCATTGAGCCATTGTTAGGGGAACCTAGTGCAAATGACTACTAGTGCCAATGATTACCTTTAGGTCATCACTGAGCTCCCCAAAAGCTGGCACTCACCTAAAACAATGATAGTCATGAAGACGATCATGGAGACGTCATTGAGCTTTCCAATACTAGCGATTGTCATAGAGATGTGCTGGGCTCCCCCGATGTTAACATTAGAATCTGTTGACACTAAGAATTGCCCTGCACCAATAGCTTGGCAGTGCCAAGGATCCCCTAGCCCTAGTGTTGGCTTTTGCTAGCACTAATAACTACCTTACAATAGCAGCTGGGTAGTTAATAGGATCCCCAAAAGCTAGCTCTAGCATTTGCCAGCATTAGCGACTTTCCTACAGTAGTCGTTAGGCTCTTTTAACATTAATAGTTGTTACTGGGTCATCGTTGAACTCCCCAAATGTCGGCAGTTGCCTAAAATAGCGATAGTCATGAAGACTATCATGGAGACATCATTGAGGTTTCTAACACCAGCGACTATCATGGAGATATGCTGGGCTCCTTCGATGTTAGCATTAGCATCTGCTGACACTAACAATTGCCTTGCGTTAATAGCTTGGCAATGCCAAGGATCCCCTTGCCCTAGTGCTGGTGTTTGCCAGCACCAGCAACTACCTTACAATAGTAGTTAGATAGTTTATGAGATCCCCAAAAGCTAGCTTTAGCGTCTGCTAGCACTAACGGCTTTTCTACAGCAATTATTGGGCTCTTTTAACATCAATAATTACTGCTAGGTCATTGTTCGTCTCCTTTAGTGCTTTCCCTTACATCTATTAACGCGAGCAACTTTTACTGGGCCATCATTAAGAAAACCTAGTGCAAATATCTGCCAGTACTAATGACTACCATTGAGTCATTGTTGAGCTCCCCTCGTGCTGTGTTAGCCTAAAAAAGTGCTAGCAACTACCTAACAGCAATGATTAGGCTCTCACAATGCCAATGACTATCATGAGGTCATCCTTAGGCTCCCTAAGAGCTAGCACTAGCATCTACTAACACTAATAACTACCTTGCTGTAATTGCAAGGCAGTCGTTAGGTTCCCCTAAAGCTGATGCTAGCATATGGTAGCACTAGCAACTTTCCCACAGTAGTCATTGCTCCTCTTGTGCTTGCCCTTGCATCTGCCTCCACCAGCGACAGTTATTGGGTCATTGCTTGGGCAACCCACAGCATATGTATGACAATGTCAGTCACTTTCGCTCGATCATTGTTGAGCTCTACTAGAGATGCTGCTCACCTCTACCAACACCAACGACAGCCTTACAATAATCATTATGCTTAGCCTAATGCTAGCAACTATTGTAGGGTCATCATTGGGCTCCCGTGATACTGGCATTAATGCTTTCTCACACTAAGAACTACCCTGAAGTAATAGCTGGGCAATCCCTAGGTTCCTTTAATACTAATGCCAGTGTCTACCAATACTAATAACTACTTACAGTAGTAACTGGGTAGTCGTTGGGTACCCCAAAGCTAGTGTTAGCATTTGCAAGCTCTAACGACTGCCCCATAATAGTTATTAGGATCGCTCACCACTAACTATTGCTACTAAGTCGTCATTGGGCTCCTCTAGTGCTTGCCCACATTTTGCCTGCACTAATGATTGTCACTGGGTCGTCATTGAGGGAACCAAGTGTAAATGTCTACTAGCACTAACGACTATCGCTGGGCCATCGCTCTACTCCTTTAGTGATGCTGCCAATGTCAACAACTGCCTAATTATAGTCGTTGGGCTCTGTCAATGCCAACGATTGTCATGGGGTCGTCATTGGGCTCCTTTGTGTTAGGATTGGCATTTATCGACATCCACAACTGCTCTGGAATAATAATTGAGCAGTCTCAGGGTTTTCTTAGTGCTAGCGCTCGCATTTAACGACACCAATAACTATCCTGCGCGAGTAGCTCGATTGTCTTTGGGTTCTACCAAAGCTAGTGTTAGCCTCTACCAGCACCAGTAATTTCCTTGTAGTAATGATTAGGCTCTTTTAATATCCACGACAATTGCTAAGCCATTATTGGGCTTCTTTAGTGCTTGCCCTTGCATCTCCCTACGTTAGTGATTACTACTTGGCAATCGCTAAGGGAACCCAGTGCACATGTTTGCCAGTATAAGCGATTACCCAGTAGCATTCATAGGGCTCTCCCAATGCCTATTACTATTCCTTGGGTTGTCGTCTTTGAACTCCCTTAGTGTTAACACTGATATCAACAAACACCAGCGACTGCCTCGTAGCAGTGGCTGGGTAGTCATTTGATAACACTTGTGACTTCATTGCAATTTCCATTAGATCTCTATTAATGCCAATAACTGCTACTAAGGCACCATTAGGTTTTTCTAATGTTTACCCTCGTATCTACCTGCATCAGTGACTATTGTTGGGCCATCCCTGGAGCAATGATAGTGGCTGACATCTGCTAGCATCATTGACTACTCAGCAATAATTATTGGGCTCTCCTAACACTAGTTACTATTACTAAGTCATCGCTGGGATTCCTCGATGCTAGCACTAGCAGCTACCAACACTAGCAAGTGCCCTACAACAATAGTTAAGTAGCCCTATGGTTCCCCTAGTGTTAGCACCGGTATCGACGAACGCCAATAACTACCTCACAACGGTAGCTGGGTAGTCATTAGGTTCCCCCCAAGTAGACACGAGCATCTACCAGCATCAATGACATCGCATAGAAGTCCTTGGGTTCTCCTAATGCCTACTACGAGTGCTAGGTCATCATTCGACACCTTTTATGCTTGCCTTCATGTTTACCTATGTCAGCAACTACCATTAGACTATTAGTGGGAAATCCAGCGCTAATTTTTGCTAGCACTAGCAACTATCACTAAGTCATTATTGAGTTACTCTAGTGCTCACACTGTCATCAATTAGTGCCTTGATTGTCTAACAATAGTTGTTAGGCTTTACCAATGTCAATGACTATCATGGGGTCATTGTTGGGCTCCTTTGGTGTTGGTATCAGTGTTTACTAACACCAGTAACTACACCATGATAATAGCTAAGCAATCATTTGGTTCCCCCAAAGCTGGCCTAAGCGTCTGCCAGCCCTAGTGAAACCTCTTGCAGTCATTGTTAGGCTTTCCTAATGCCAACTATTGCTGCTAGGCTATTGTTGGGCTCTTTTAGTGCTTACAGTCGCATCTACCTACGTCAATAACAGTCGTTAGGCCATCACAGGGGGAACCTAGCATTGATGTTGCCTAATGCTAATGATTGCCACTGGGTCATCGTTGAGTTCCCCTAGTGCTAGCGCTAGCATCTGCTTGCATTAGTGATCGACTAGAATTAATGGTTGGGCAATTGCTAGGAGAACCCAGTGCTAATGTCTACCAATGCCAGCGATTGTCAGTAAGTCATTATAGAGCTGCTTTAGTATTGGTGTTGCCATCTATCAGTCAATACACCACAAAAATAATGAGGCAGTTGTTAGGTTCCTCAAAGCTAGCCCGAGCATCTACCAGCACTTGCAAATCCCTTGAAGTCATCATTGGGCTCTCCTAATGCCAACTATTGTTGTTAGGCTGTCATTGGGCTGGTCTAATGCTTATAATTGTGTCTACTTGCATCAGTGATTATTGCTGAGTAATTTTTCGGGGAACCTAGCATAGACTCTAACGATTGTCGCTCAATCATCACTGAGATCCTCTAGTGCTAGCACTAGCATTTACCAACATGAGCGACTGCCCAACTATTGTCCTTGGGCTCTCCCTATGCAAATGATCATCATACGGTAATCCCTTGGCTCCCCCAATGCTAGCACTAGCATCCATTGATACCAGGAATTGCCCCGTAGCATTAATTAGATAGTCTCTAGGTTTTATTAATGCAAGCTCTGGCATCTGCCAACACCAATAACTACCCTACAGTAGTAGTTACACAATCGTTGGGTTCCCTCAAAGCTGATGCGAGCATCTGCTAGTACTAGCGACTGCCCTGAAGTAGTCATTGGGCTCTCCTAGCACTAACCATAACTACTAGGTCATCGTTGAGCTCCCCTAATGCTCACCCTTGAGTCTAACTGCACCAATGACTATTGTTGAACCATCGTTGGGGTACACAGCGCAATGTCTACCAGCGCAAGCGACTACCACTAGGTCATCGTTGATTTCTCTTAGCGCTAGCATTGGCATCTACGAGCTTTAATGACTACTCAGCAGCAATTATTGGGCTTTCCTAACGTAATGACTACTACAGAGTCATCATTAGTGTCCTTTGATGCTTGCATTAGCATTTATCAACACCATTAATCGCATCCAGAAGTAATAAGGGAGTCATTAGGCTCCCTTAAAGCTAGTGTGAGCATCTGCTAGCACGAGCGACTTTTTTACTGCAATCTAGGCTCTCTGAATGCCAATTACTATTAGTGGGCCATCATTGGCTCCTCTAGTGCTTACCCCTGCATCTTGTTGGACTAACGATTAATATTAGGCCATCACTTAGGCAACCCATTGCAAATGTTTGCCTGCATCAACTACTGCTTAATAGTAGTCGTAGGGCTCTCTAGATGGTTACGACTGTCATTGGGTCGTTGCTGGGTTGCCTTGGTACTAGCACTAACATTTATCAATACTAGTTACTTTCCTGCAGTAATAGCGAGGTAGTCCTTGGGTTCCTTTAATGCTGGTGCCTTTTTCTGGCAATACCTATAACACCTTGCAAAAATAGCTTAGTAATCATTGGGTTTCCTCGACGTTGACACGTGTATCTGCTAGCATGAGCAAAGTCGTGGGGCTCTCCTAGTACCTATTACTGATAGTGAGCCATCGTTCGGCTCCTCAGTGCTTATACTTATGTCTACCTGCACTAGTGACTATCGCTAGGCCATCGAACTATCATTAGGTCATTGCTAAGCTGCTCTAGTGCTGATGCTGCCACTTATCAGTGCCAATTATTGCCCAACAGCAATTGTATGGCTTTCACATCGCTAGTGACTATCATAAGGTCATTACTGGGCTCCTTTAGTGCTAGCATTAGCATTTACCAACATCAACAACTATACTACACAAATGGCTAGGCAATCATTGAGTTCCCCAACATTGGAGTGAGCTTCTGCTTAGCACCAGTGAATACCTCGCAGTTGTCACTGGGCTCTTCAATGCCAATTGCTATTGATAAGCTATTATTGGGCTTAATTAATGGTTACCGTCATGTCTACGTACGCCAGCAGTTATCGCTAGGCCATCGCAAAGGGAAACCTGCACAGATGTTCGATCAGCTCTAACAACTATTGCTAAATCATTGCTGAGATCCCTTAGTGTTAGCACTGGCATCTAGCAGCGTTAGCAATTGACCAACTGTAATCGTTGGGCTCTCCCTGTGCTAGTGACCATCATAAGGTCATGACTAGGCTCTCCCTAGGCTATCGATTCCCTTAGTACTAGCATTGGTGTTTACCAACTCCAGCAACTACCTTCCTACAATAGGCAGGCAATCATTGGGTTCTCACAAAGCTGGCACGGGTGTTTGCCAATGCTAGCGACTACTACACAGTGGTCATTAGGCTCTCTTAATGCTCACCACTGCTGCTAGGACATTGTTGAGCTCCATTAGTGCTTGCCTTCATGTCTACCTGTGCTAGCGACAACCGTTGGGCTATTGCTTGGGGTACTCAAAGCAGATGTCTACCAGTATTAGTGATTAGGCCATTGCTATGCTCCTTTTGTGCTGGCATTGGCATTTACCTGCGTCAGTGACTACCCAACAGTAGTTGTTAGGCTCTCCTAGCACCAAAAACTATCATCGCAATGTTAATAGGCTCCCCTAGCTCTAGCACTAGTATTTACTAACACCAATAACTGCACTACCTAAGTAGTTGGGCAATCATTGGGTGCCTTCTTATACCAATTACTATGGTCAAGCTATCGTGGGGCTACTCTAATGCTTGCCTTTACATCTTCTTACGTTAACGACTGCCATTGGGCCCGTTGGGGCAACCCGATGCTAAAATTTTGCCAACATTAGTGATTTCCCAGTAGCAGTCGTAGAGTTCTCCCAATGCTTATGGCTATCGTAAAAGTGGCGCAGCAGTCATTAGGTTCCCTTAGTGCAATGCCGTCGTTTGCCAACACTAACAATTGGACTACAATAGTAATAGGAAGTTAATGATTCCCATAAAGCGAGGTTGTCGCTAAGCTTCCCTAATGCATCTACCAATGTTAGTGACTACCTAGGAATAGTCGTTGGGCTCTCCCAACTCCATCGACTATCATGAGGTGATTGATTGGCTCACTCAGTGCCAGAATTGGAGCTTATCAACACCGACAGCTAACCCACATATTAACTGGGCAATCCATTGTTTTCTCTAGTGCAAGTGTTAACATTTAACACCACTAACTATTACCCTATAGTGGTTACTGGGTAGTCGTTGGATTCCACCAAAGCAGACAGTAGCATCTGCGAGCACTAGTAACTTCCTCGCAGAAGTCGTTAGGCTCTTAGAGTACCAAAAACTACTGTTAAGCCATCATCAAGCTCCTTTAGTGGCTTTCATCATGTTTGGCTATGCCAACAATTTTCGTTGGGCCATCGCTTAGGGAACCCAGTATAGATGTGTGCAAGTGCTAGCGACTATCACTAGATCATTGCTAAGCTCCCCGAGTGATTGTGTTGGCCTGTACTAATGCTGATAATTGGCCTGCAGCAGCCGTTGGTCTCTCATAATGCAAGCAACTCTCAAGAGGTCGTCTTTGGTTGCATGGGTACTGGCACTAGCTTCTATAGACATGAGTGACTGCCTCACAATAATAGTTATGCAGTCTATATATTTTCATAGTGCTAGTGCTATTGTCTACTAACATTAACTGCACTGCAATAGTAGTGGGCAGTCGATTGGTTCCCCTAAAGTTAGCGCTAGTGTCACCTAACACCAATGACTTCTCTGATGTAGTCGTTAGGCTCCACAAGTGCTTCCTTTGCGACTACTTTTGCTATCGACCATAGCTAGGCTATCGTTGGAAAAACCCAATGCAGATGTCTGCGTGTGCCGACGACTATCATTGGGCTGTCGTCGAGCTCCCTTAGTGCTAGTGTTGGCCTTAAACAGTGCCAACGAATGCCATGCATAGTCGTTGGACTCTCCAACACTAGTGACTATCATGGGGATGGTTTTGGGCTTCCTTTGCATCTATCGACACTAACAGCTACCTTGCAATGATAGTTGGGCAGCCCTTAGGTTCCCTTAGTGTTGGCATTGGCATTTTGCCAAACCTGGCGCTAGTGTCTGCTAGCACTCGAGTTTTTTCCACGACAATCGTTAGGCTCCTTTAGTGCTTACTCTCGTGTCTACCTACATCTGCGACTACCATTTGGCCATAATTGACGAAACCCAATAAAGAAGTCTGCCCACGCCAGCGATTGATGTTGGGTCATTACTGAGCTCCCCTTGTGGTGGTGTAGGCATCTACTAGCATCAATGACTATATAACAACAGTCATTGTAGTCTCCCAATGATAATAGCTATCATACATTCATCACTAGGCTCCCTTAATGTTAGCACTAAGGTCTTACACTGGTCATTACTTTGCGATAATAACTGACTTGGGTTTCGTTGGTGCTAGTGCTCCGACGTAGTCGTTGGGCACCATAAGTGCTTCTGTTGTGACTACTTTTGTTACCAACCATGGCTGGGTGACCGTTAGAGGAACTTGGTGCAAATGTCTATGAGCACTAACGATTATTGCTTGGTTATCACCGAGCTCTTTTAGTGCTTGTCCTACTTAAACACTTTCTCTTTGTTATCCCATGTTTTTCAGACTGGCCATCCAATCTTGATCATAAATCCTTATCCCATTGAGGCTTATCTTCAAAGTTTGGATAGCATCCTTCTCTTGTAAGGACTCTCTATGAGTCAAGGATCTTATGTCTTTTGAAATTTTCTCCAAGCCCTCTTATCTGCTTTCAATTGATTTAGGTAAGCTTAAGGAGGTGATTTACGTTTAGGACTATTTTTACGCCTTATCTCCTTTGACTTTTGGGATAGACATCTCTTTCTTATCCTTCTATAGCCTTGACCATCCTCTAGCCAATGGCCATTTCTCTCTTTGTAGGATATCTTTACTTGCTGGACATTCCATCAATGCCAAGTTGGGTTCCCGAATTTTTTCCTGTGTTCTCGTCACTGGACATCTTTGCACCACCATGTGCTGGTGCTTACTTGATGCGTCTCTGCCGCTTTCCTGTTAAATGGGCTTATGGGTCGATTTGTGTGCTTCATCCGTCGCTCCATAACATTCCCAACTCATTAGGGTATCTCGTCACTATGAGTATGAAACTCAGTTTCTAATAAAGTCTCTTGCATTCGTTTCCATATCTAACTCATGCGTTTTGCCTTGCTAGCGTGGTCTTACACTCATGTAGGTTCGAGCATAGAGCAAGGCTCACCACGCCTATGCCTTGGCACTTAGATTTAAGGTCTAACAAACCACCCCTACCAAAAGAGTCTGATGCCCTCGTTGGCATGGTGTTATGGTACGCCTTGATCTAGTTCTTGAATTACCATAACGTGGTATCTTTTTCTTAACTTGGATCCATCTCACTAATGCCTTTCCACTAGACTAAGTAGTATGTCCTCCGATTCATCTTACTATAGCCTTCTGTTATGTGATCAAGTATCTTTTATATCTCCTTGTCAAATTTAACTCGAGTTACTAATAGTGCACACTTGGCTTGCTTGCATCCGTGATCGGCATGTTCCTATAACTCTTTGAGGAAGCTCATGTGGAATATTGGGTGCATCTTTAGATGTTGCGATAGCTTCAATTCATAAGTTATTGCTCTAATTTTCTTTTTGATCTCAAATGGTCCATCATACCTTGGGATAAGGCCTCGATGAACTCCTTTTTCGTTATTTTCTTCCAAATTTGGGGTGTCAGCTTCAATAGCACCTTGTCCCCATCCTGGAACTCAGCATCACGTCTCTTTTTATTGGCATATTTATTAATACACCTTTGGACCTTAAAAAGGCTATCCCTTGGCAAGTCAATTAACCCTTGCTTGTCCCGAGCAAAATGGTAGGTTACTACGCAGCTTCCTTGGCTCTTCTGCTCGGCTATCTCATGGGATGTCATTGGTTGTTGCCCAAAAGCTAGGTCTGCAAGACTTAGATTTGTCGATGACTAATAATGGATGTTGCAGCATAACTACACTACATACAATAATTCAAGCTAATCCTTTGGCTTGCAGTCATATAGTGCCGCAAATACTCCTCCAACAAGTTATTTACCCTCTCCATTTGTCCATCTGTCTGTGGATGATTTGCTGTGAAGAATTTGAGTTTTATTCCCATCATGTTTAGCAACACTTTCCAACATCTTCCTATGAATCTGGCATCTCTGTCACTCACAATGTCTTTTGGCAATCTAAACAATTTAACATGTTTGAAAAACATCTCAGCGGCCTTGTTAGTTGGGCACGCTCGAGTAATAGGAACAAAGATAGCATACTTTGAGAACTTATCAATAATCACCATTACAGCAGATAGTCCTTTGACCTTTGGGAAGCCCACGATGAAATCCATCGACATCGACTCCTTTGGGTACTTCGGAATGGGTAAAGGTTGAGGTAAGCTCGCCTCCGTCCTTTTATCCTTTTTGTCTTGTTGGAACACTAAGCATGTGTGAACATAGGCCTTTATATCTTCCATTAACTTAGGCCAGTAAGAAGCTCTCATTAGCAATGTGAGCATCCTTTCGACACCCAGGTGACCTACCTACAACAGGTCATGGGTTTCCTTCAGCAATGGTTTTCAAAGTCCACCAGACTTAGGCACGAATGGTCTACCTCCTCAAGCATAAAAGTAACCCATCCTCGATCTAATATCTTTAGATTAAGCCCTTGCTTACCTCCCGCATGAGTCAAGCATACTCAGTATCTTCCTCAACTACCGATCTTATTTGCTAGAGTATATCACTCTAGACATCCATCATAATAGCCACAAAAATTTGCACTTCCATGTAACTTAGTGCACTAGCAACAATGTTTTGATTGTCTGGTTTGTGTTTTCATACAAAATCAAACTCTGCCATTTTACTTGTTTCAAAGATAGCTTTTTTTGTTAGCAAAAATAGGTATTAGCGACATTGTCAATAATTACCCTAAATTTCGTGCCAAGTAATGCCACCTATCCCTAGACAATGGATAACAACCATCATCTCCTTTCGATGAGTCAAATAACATTATTCCATATCCTTGAGTTTTTAACTCTCAAATGCCATAGGCTAGCCATTCCGCACCAACATACCCCCGATTATTCGATTAGAGGCACTGTGATTACCTCAAACGGCTCTTCAAAGTTCAGTAACAATAATACTGGTTCTGAGGCTATCGCTTGTTTTAATCCCTCTAAGCCTTGTCACATTCGGCATTCCATACCCACGGGTTGTGTTTCTTTAGCAAGTCTGTCAAAGGGTTGCTTATACTCAAATATCCTTTTGATGAACTGTCTGTAATAGTTTACGAGCCCAAGGAAATTTTTACGGGGCTAGCCACTCAATGATGACCTTCGCTTTCCTTTCGTCTATCTGTATCTATTCGTTCCTGACCCAATGCCTCAAGAATGGCACTTCTTGCTTACAAAACTGGCATTTTTCTTTCTTGGTGTATAGCTAGTGTTCCCACAGCCGCATCAATACTTATTGCAAATGGCTTACGTGGTCGTCTAGGGTCTCATTATAAACCACAATTTCATCCAACTAGACTACCACAAATTTGTCCAAAAGCTCAAACAATACGTCATTCATAAGATTTCAAAAGGTAATAGATGTATTGGTTAGCTTAAAAGGCATCACCATGAACTCATAAAAGCCATACCTTATGATGCATGAGGTTTCTACTTCGTACCCCTCAGCCATTCTGACTTGCCAGTAGTCTGATCGCAAGTTTAGCTTTGTAAAGTACTTGGCCCTTGATAAACGATTCAAATAAGTTAGCATGGCGCCAGATATTTGTTCTTTACCGTTATCTTATTTAATGCTCGATAATCGATGCAAATTCTCAGCAAGCTATCTTGTTTTCACTAGAATAGCACAAGTGTGCCATAAGGGGCCTTCGATGGCTAAATGAAACCTGCTTCTAACAGCTCATCTAATTGCTTCTGTAGTTTGACTAGTTCCGATGAGGGCATTCGATATGGTGCTTGAGCAGAGGGTATAGCACCTAGAAGTAACTCGATCTTATGATCAACATTCCTATTCAAAGGCAATGAATTCCCTCAACACTTCAGTGATTTCATCACGCACTTCCACGACTTAGTTTTGCCTCAAATAATGCTGCCACCATCGTCACTTCATCCTTTCGCAGTCTTGACTTAGGCTATTTCACAAATTGTAACTTAATCTGCTTCTTGTTTACTAAAAGCTCTTTCGCTGCTTCAGTTTTAATTAAGCTTTGGGCTCACTCATCAGCCACGAGTAATCCACCTAAGTAGAGCATCATTGATCCCTTGGCTTATTTGAAGAATTCTAGACCCAAGATAACGTCAAAGTCGTCTAACTATGCTATCATGAAGTTGGATGTACTTTTTCGTTCACCTACTTCAAGGGTCATAGTGGCAACTCCGCATACTACCTTCGTCTTAACATTACTACTTTGACCTTGACCGAGGATAGAGAAAGCTTAAGCCTAAGCTTTCCTATTCTTTTTTCACAATAAAATTATTAATAGCTCTCGTATCTAACATTGCCATAGCATTCTTCCTGTTTACTTTCACCAAGACATAGACACACCTTTTTTGCAAGTTCTTGGGTGTGATCACATTCATTAATTAGATCGGGGTCACCCAAGTTGTGGCATTCCCTTCCTTTTCCTTGAGCGAATCCTTTGCTGCTATGAGCGCCATTAACTTCTCTTTGTGATGATAGTCACATGCTCTATGTGGCCTATTGCATGAGAAGTAAGCCCTTTGGTCCATATTCTTTCCTTAACCTTTCAAAAGGAATGAGCTCTGAGGCTTGCTAGACTCAACATTCTTCTTTTTCTTGCCCTTTCCATTAGGCTTTTTCATCCATTTTCCAGCCTTCCCTTGTTTCTCACCTTTCTTATCGAAAGCATCACCCACATACTTTAAATCCACCAATCTATCCGCCACGAAACATGCTGAAGGCAAGTCTTTGACACGTTGCCGCCTCAATTCTGCTTGAGCCCATGGCTAAAAGCCCAATAGGAAGTTAAACAACCTATCCTTATATGACATATTCTTGACTTCTAACATTAGGAAATGGAATTCCTTCACAAAGTTGTGCATTAAACTTATATACCTTAGGTGCTTTAGTTGTTCCCTAACCATGAACGATGTGTTACATGGCAAGAATTACTCCTTCAATTCCTTTTTGAGTGCCTCCCATGAATCGATGCTAGGCCTTCCCATGATAGCATCATCCTGCATACGCATGCGTCACCATAACCTAGTATCACTAGATAAGTACATCAATGTGATCATTACCTAGTTGTTTTTTGGGTACTCGAGCAGCTTTGCAGTTTTATATCCCATAAGAAGTTCTCCAACTCTTTGGTGTTCCTTTCTCTAGAGAACGGCTTTAGTTTCAACACTTTTAGCTTAGCTACAGTAGGGTCCACTTTTACTGTTGAGGTATTAAGAGCCTTTTCAGCAACCTGATCTCAGTCTCAAGGCTCCTCATGGTCTCCTTGAGGGTTTCGATGTCCTCTTCCATTGAAGATTGTCGTTGGGCGATTGTCTCTCTTAACTCAATCAATATGCATGTTGATCCCTCTGATAATGCACCAATGATCTCTTCCAACTGAGTGACACCCTCTCCTATAGACTTACTTCCCCCTACCATAGGCCCTTTATAGCGATTAGATTAACCATGAGTTTGAGAGAAAGTGGTGATCGAAACCATGCTCTGATACCAAATTGTCATACCATTAATTGTGGGATCTGTGCAACTCTAATGTGCTAGCACTAAATGCATCCACCAAGACAGCCCACTTTCAAAGCCCACACTAAACCCAATCTTGATCATGAATCCTTATCCCATTGAGACTTATCTTTAAAGTTTGGATAGCATTCTTCTCCCATAAGGACTCTCCTTGAGTCAAGAATCTTATCTCCTTTGAAGTCTTCTTTAAGCCCTCTTATTCACTTTCAACCGATTTGGACAAGCTTAACGAGATGGTTTTCGTTTAGGACTCTTCTCGAGCCTTATCTCCCTTGGCTTTTAAGATAAACATATCTTTCTTGTCCTTCTATTACCTTGACCTTCCTTTAGCAAATGACCATGTCCTTCTTTGTAAGATATCTTCACTTGTTGGACTTTCCATCCATGCCAAGCTAGGTTCTCAGATTCTGTTTTGTGTTCCCATCATTAGACATCTTTGCACCACTACATGTTGGTGGTTGCTTGAGGCGTTTCTGTTGCTTTCCTCTTAAGCAAGCTTGTGGGTTGGTTCGTGTGCTTCATCCCTCGTTCTATGACATTTCCAACTTATTAGTGTATTTTGCCACAATGAGTATGAAACTCAATCTCTAACCAAGACTCCTGCATTTATTTCCATATCTAGCTCATGTGTTTCCCTTACTAATGTGGTCCTCCACACTTGTAGGTTCGGGCATGGAACAAGGCTCACCATGCCTACACCTTGGCACTCAGATTCAAGGGTCTAACAGCTGCCCCCAACAAGCAAGGCATGGGCAGAAGGCCTAGCCTATGGCCATACTAGGCATGCTAGCCAGGCCATGGGCACCCCACTTGAGCTAGATAAATTACCTAGTGCTTGCGCTGGCATCCATGAGTGTCAGCAACTTCCCACTTGGAGTCGTTGGTCACTCCAAACACCAGCAACTGCCTAGCAATTATCGTTGGGCTCTCCTAACGGCTATGATTATCATAGGGTCATCATTGGGCTCCCTTTTCACTAGCACTAACATCTATCACTTCCAACAATTACCCCGCAATAATAGCGTTGTAGTCCGTGGGTTCCCTTAGTGTTGGCACTAGCGTCTGCAACACCGATAGTTACACCGTATTAGTAGCTTCGAGGTTGTTGATTCCCCTAAAGCTAGGTTATTAGTGACCTCCTTTTCTACTAGCACTGGCATCTATGAGCATCAGTGACTATCATTGGGTCATTGCTCGGCTCCTCTGATGTTGGTACTAACGTATATGACAATAACTACCTCGCAATAATAGGTGGGCTATCCTTGGGTTCCCTTAGTGCTGGTGTTATCGTCTTCTAACACTTATAACTACCCCACAATAATATGTTGGGAATCGTGGGTTCACCCAAAGTCGGCGCGAGTGTGTGCCAAGAAGAGCAATGTCCTCGCAAAAGTCATTGGCAGCTGTTGGGCTTCACCAAAACTGGTGCGACTGTTAGCTAGCTTAGCGAATCCCGCGTAGTCATCGTTTAGCTTTCCCAAAGCGAGCTAATGTTGCTAGGTCATCATTGGGCTCTATTAGTGGTTATCGTCGCGCATACCAATGCTAGCCACTGCTATTGGGCCATCGCGGATGAACTTAGCATATATGTCGGTTAGTACCAGCAACAGTCGGTCAGTCATCGCTAGGCTTCCCTGATATTGGCCTACACTCTATAAGTTCCTATGACTGCATAGCAGCAGTCGTTGGGCTATCCCAATGCTAGCGATCGTTATGAAGTCATCACTGGGCTCTCCTCATGCCGGTATTAATGTCCATTGACACCAACAACTATCCCACACTAATAGCTGGGCAAACCCCAGGTTCTCCTAGTCTTGGCATCGATATTTGTCAACAATTATAGCAGTAGCTAAGTAATCGTTAGGTTCCCCTAAAGACAGTGCAAGAATATGCTAGCAGCAACTGCTTTCCCATAGAAGGTGTTGGGCTCTCCTAATGCTTACCACTACTACTAGGCCATCGTTGGACTCCTCCAATGCCTGCCCTCACGTCTCCCAATAGCAATGATTTCTACTAGGTAATCATTGAGCTCCTCTAGTGCTGGCTCTGGCCACTATCAGCGCCGTGACTATAGTGTAGTAGTCAACAAGCTTTTCAACACCAGCGACCATTATGGGGTCATCGTTGGGCTCCCCCGATGCTAGCACCAGCATTTATTAACAATAGTAACCATCCTGTGGCAATAACTAGGCTATCCCTAGGTTTCGCAAGTGTTGACATTAGTGTCTACTAACACGAGCAATTGCCCCATAGCAGTAACTGGGCAACTGTTGGGATAAAAGTTTCTACCATCATGAGTGACTTCCCCACAGTATTTATTAGGATCTCCTAATGCTAACTACTATTGCTAGGACGTCATTAGGCTCCTCTAATATTTGCCTTCGCATCTGCTTGGTCATCGTTAAAAGAACCTAGCATAGATGTTTGCCAGTGCCAGTGATAGTTGTTGGGTCATCATTGATTCGTCCTTGTGATGGCACTGGCCTATTCTAGCTACCGCGACTACCCACCAGTGGTCTTTGGGCAATCTCAACACTAATGACTCTCATGAAGTCATCGCTGGGCTCCCTTAGTGCTAGCATTAGCATCCACCAACACCTGCAATAACCCTATAATAATAGCTGGGCAGTCCTTAGCTTCTCTTAGTACTAGCGCATTTGTGTTCGAACACTAACCACTACCCCATAACAGTACTGCTCAGTCGTCAAGTTTCCATGAAAGCTGGTCCAAGCGTGTGTCAACACCAGCCACTTCCCCGTAGCAGCCTTCTTACTCTCCCAGCACCAACAACTACTACTGGGCTATCGTTGGGCTCCTATAGTACTTGCAGTCATGTATACCTGGACCAGCAACTATCATTAGGCCATCGTTGGTGAAACTTAGCACAAATGTTTATCGACGCCAGAGATTACAATTGTGTCATCGCTGAGCTCCCTTAGTGCTACTGTTGTCGTCTTCCAACACCTATAACTACCCTGTAATAATATGCCGAGAGTCATTGGGTTCCCCCATAGCTGGCGCGTGTGTGTGCCAACACTAGTGACGCCCTTACAAAAGCCATTGGGGTAGTTGTTGGGCTCCACCAAAACTAGCGCGAGTGTTAGTGAGCTTAGCGAATCCCGTGTGGTCATCATTTAGCTCTCCCAAAGCTAACTAAAGCTGCTAGGTCATCATTAGGCTCTATCAGTGGTTACAGTTACGCACAGCAATGCTTGCCACTATAATTGGGCTATCGTGGGTGAACCTAGCACATATGTCGGTTAGCGCCAATAACTGCCAGTTGATCATCGCTAAGCTCCCCTTATGTTCGCTTACACTCTACAAGTGCCTGCGGCTGCACAGCAACAGTTGTTTGGCTATTTCAAGGCTAGTGATCATTATGAAGTCGTCGCTGGCCTCTGCTTTTACCAACATTAGTGTCCATTCACACCAGCAACTGCCCTACAGTAATAGGTGGGCACACCTCAAGTTCTCCTAGTCTTGGCATCGAGGTTTGCCAACAATGGAAACTTCTTTATAGCAACAGCTAAGTAATCGTTGGGTTCCCTTAAAGCTAGTGCGAGCATCTTCTAGCACATGCTGCTTTCTCATAGAAGGTGTTCATCTCTCCTAGTGCCTACTACTACTACTAAGCCATCACTGGACTCTTCTAATGCTTGCCCTCACGTCTTCCAATAGGAACGATTTCTACTAGGTCATCGTTGAGCCCCTTTAGTGTTGGCGGTGGCCTCTACCAGCACCGTGACTACAATGTAGGAGTCGATAAGCTCTTTAACACAAGCAACCATCATGGGTATCTGTTAGGCTCCCCCGATTCTAGCACTAGCATTTATCGACAACAACAACCATCACGCAGTAATAGCTAGGCTATCCTTAGGTTCCGTAAGTGTTGACATTGGTGTTTACTAACATAGACAATTGCCTTATAACAGTAACTGAGCAACCATTAGGTTTCCTTGAAGCTAGAATAAGTGTTTACCATCACGACGGACTTCCCTATAGTAGTTGCTGGGTTCTCCCAATGCTAACTACTATTGTTAAGACGTCATTAGGCTCCTCGTGTACTTGCCTTCGCGTCTACTTGGCCATCATTAAAAGAACCTAGCACAGATGTTTGCCAATATGAGCGATAGCTACTAGGTCATTATTGAACCCTGCTTATGATGACACTGGCGTATTCTAGCTATCTTGACTACCTGACAGTGGTCGTTGGACAATCTCAATGCCAGCAACTCTTATGAGGTCCTCGTTGGGCTCCCCTAGTGCTAGTACTAGCATCTACTGACACCAGCAATAACCTATAGTAATAGTTGGACAGTCTATAGGTTTCCTTAGTACTGGCATACGCATCTCCTACCACTAGCCACTGTCCCATAACAGTACCTGCTTGGACATTAGGTATCCATGAAAGCTGGTCTTAGTGAATGTCAACATCAGCCACTTCCCCATAGCAACCTTCTTACTCTTTCAGCACCAATTAGTACTGCTAGGCCGTCGTTGGGCTCTTGTAGTGCATGCCATCATGTCTATTTAGACCAACAACTATCGCTTGGCTATCATTTGTGAAACTTAGCACAGATGTTTGTTAGTGCTAGCAACTACAGTTGAGACATCACTGAGCTCCTTTAGTACTTACACTGGCATCCATGAGTGTCAGCAACTTCTCAGCTGGAGTCGTCGATCACTTCAAACACTAGCAACTACCTAGCAATCGTGATTGGGCTCTTTCAACGGCTGTGACTATCATCGGGTCATCGTTGGGCTCCTTTGTTGCTAACACTAGCATTTATTAATCCTAGTAATTGCCCCGCAATAATAGCACGGTAATCCTTGGATTCCCCTATTGTTGGCGCTAGCATCTGCAACACTGACAATTGCATTGTATTACTAGCTGCGAAGTTGTTGATTCCCCTAAAGCTGGGTTACTAATGAGCTCCCCTTCTATTAGCGATGGTATCTACAAGCATCAGCGACTGTCAATAGGTCATCGTTGGGCTCCCCTGATGTTGGTACTAACGTATACCGACAGTAACTACCTTATAATAATAAGTGGGCAATCCTTGGGTTGCCCTAGTGTTGGCATTGTCATCTTCCAACACCTATAACTACCCTACAATAATACATAGGCACTCGCTATATTCCCCTAAATCTAGCGCGACTATGTACCAAAACCAACGACGTCCTCGCAAAAGTCATTGGGGGCAGCAATTAGGCTCCATCAAAACTAACGCAAGTATTTGCCAGCTGAGTGAATCCCGCGTAGTCGTCGTTCAGCCATCCCAAAGTTAACTATTGCTGGTAGGTCATCATTGGGCTCTATTAGTGGTTACCATCGTGTATACCTATGCTAGCCACTCGCATTGGGTTATCACGGGTGAACCTAGCATATATGTCGGTTAGCGCCAGCAACTGTCGGTCGGTCATCGCTAAGCTCCCCTAACATTAGCCTACATTTTAAAAGTGTCTGTGACTGCACAGCAACAGCCTTTGTGCTATCTTAATGCTAGTGATCGTTATGAAGTCTTCACTAGGCTTTGTTCATGTCGGCATTAGTGCCTATCGACACTAGCAACTGCCTTACAGTAATAGTTGGGTAGATCCTAAGTTCTTTTAGTCGTTGCATCGACGTATGCCAATAATGGAAACTTTTGTATAGTAGCACCTAAGTAATTATTAGGTTCCCCGAAAAGTGGTGCGAGTGTGTGCTAGCACTAGCTGCTTTCCCGTATAAGGTATTAGGCTCTTCCAACACCTACTACTACTATTAGGCCATCATTGGACTCTTCCAATTCTTGCCCTCGCATATCCCAATAGCAATGATTTCTACTAGGTCATTATTGAGCTCCCCTAATGCTGGCACTAGCCTTTACCTACATTGTGACTACAGTGTAGCAGTCAACGAGCTCTTTAACACCAGCGACCATTATTAGGTCATCGTTGGGCTCCCTCGACGCTAGCAATAGTGTTTATTGACAATAGCAACAATCCAACAATAATAGCTAGGCTATCCTTAAGTTTCGTAACTGTTGACATCGGTGTCTACAAACACCAACAACTACGCCACAGTAGTAACTGGGCAACCATTGGGTTTCTCTAAAGTTGGCATAAGTGTTTGCCACCAAGAGTGACTTCCCCGTAGTAGTTGTTAGGCTCTCTTAATGCTAACTACTATTACAAGGACATCATTCGGCTCCTCTAGTGCTTGCCTTCACGTCTGCCTGGCCATCAGTAAAGGAACCCAACACAGATGTCTACCAATGCCAACAATAGTTGCTGGGTCATCATTGAGCCCTCCTTGTGATGGCACTAGCCTATTCTAGCTACCGCGACTACCCAGTAGTGGTTATTAGGCAATCTCAATGCTAGTGACTCTTATAAGGTCATCGTTGGGCTCCTCTAGTGTTAGTACTAGCATCTATCAACACCAATAATAACCCCACAATTATAGTTGGGCAGTCCTTAGGTTTCCTTAGTACTAGCATACACTTTTGCTAACACCAGCCACTACCCCTAATAGTACTTACTCAGTTTTCATTAGGTATCCATGAAAGCTTGTCCTAGCATGTGTCAACACTAGCCACTTTCCCATAGCAGCCTTCTTGCCCTCCTAGCACCAACTACCACTAATAGGCCGTCCTTGGGCTCCTGTAATGCTTGTCATCATGTCTACTTGGACTAGCGATTATCGCTAGGCCATCGTTGGTTAAACTCAGTAAAAATTTTTATCGATGCTAGTGACAACAGTTGTGTCATCGGTGAGCTCCCTTAGTGCCTGCGCTGGCATCCATAAGAGTGAGCAACTTCCCAGTTGGAGTTGTTGGTCACTCTAAACACCAGTAACTGCCTAGCAATCTTCATTGGGCTCTCCCAATGGCTATGATTATCATAGGGTCATTGGGCTCCCTTGTCGCTAGCACTAACATTTATCAATCCCAGCAACTGTCCCACAACAATAGCGCAGTAGTCCGTGGGTTCCCTTAGGGTTAGCTCTATCGTCTACAACATTGACAATTGCACGTTAGTAGTAGGTGAAAAAGTTATTGATTCCCCTAATGCTAGGTTATTAGTGAGCTCCCTTTCTACTAGCACTACTATTTACGAGCATCTGTGACTATCATTAGGTCATCGCTCGGCTCCTTCGATGTTGGTACTAACATATACCGATAATAACTATCTCGCAATAATAGGTGGGCAGTCCTTGGGTTCCCCTAGTGCTAGTGTTGTCATCTTCAAACACCTATAACTACCCCCGCAACAATATGTAGGGAGTCATTGGGTTCCTTCAAAGCTAGCGCGAATGTGTGCCAAGACTAGCGACGTCCTCGTAAAAGTAATTGGGGGTAGCTGTTCGACTCCACCAAAACTAGTGCGAGTGTTAGCGAGCTCAGCAAATCCCATGTAGTTGTCATTCAACTTTCCCAAAGCTAACTAATGCTGTCAGGTCATCATTAGGCTCTTCTCAAGCTGAAATTAGTGTCCATTGACACCAGCAATAGCCCTACAGTAATAGTTGGGCAGACCCCAGTTCGCCTAGCCTTGGCATCAACATCTACTAATAATGGAAACTTCCTTATAGCAGCATCTAAGTAGTCGTTGGGTTCCCCTAAAGCTGGAGTAAGCATCTGCTAACACCAGTTGCTTTCTCGTAGAAGGTGCTGGGCTCTCTCAATGCCTATTACCGCTAGGCCATTGTTAGACACCTCCAATGCTTGCCTCTGCATCTCCTAACAGCAATGATTTCTACTAGGTCATCATTGAGCTCCTTCAGTATTGGCGCTGGCCTCTACCAGCGCTGTGACTATCGTGTAGCGGTCAACGAGCTCTTCAACACCAGCGACCATCATGGGGTCACTGTTGGGCTCCCCCGATGCTAACAGTAGCATTTATCAATAAAAGCAAACATGCCGCAACAATAGCTAGGCTATCCCTAGGTTCCACAAGTGTTGACATTAGTGCCCACTAACACCAGCAACTGTGTCGCAGCAGTAATTGTGCAATCATGGGGTTTCCTTAAAGTTGGCATAAGTGTTTACCACCACAAGTGACTTCCCCCTAGTAGTTGTTAGGCTCTCTCAATGTTAACTATTATTGTTAGGCTCTTCTAGTGTTTGCCTTCATGTTTGCTTGGCCATCGCTAAAAGAACCCAACATAGATGTCTATCAATGCCAACAATAACTATTGGGTCATCGTTAAGCCCTCCTTGTGATGGCATTGGCCTATTCTAGCCACCGTGGCTACCTAAGAGTGGTCATTGGGCTTTCTCTATGCCAGCTACTGTCATGGGGTCATCATTGGGCTTCTTTAATGCTAGCACTAGCATCCACTAACACTAGCAACAACCTACAGTAATAGTTGGGCAGTCCCTAGCTTCCCTCAATACTGGCACACGCATCTGTTAAGAGTAGCCACTACCCCATGAGAGTACCTGTTCTGTCGTTAGGTTTTCATGAAAATTGCTACCAACGTGTGCCAACACAAGCGACTTTCCCGTATTAGCCTTTTTGGTTTCCCAACGCCAACTATTACTGCTAGGCTATCGAACGGCTCCTGTAGTGCTTGCTGTCATGTCTTTCTTGACTAGTAACTATTGTTAGATTATTAGGGAAACCTAGCATAAATGCTTATCGACGTAAGTGATTATAGTTATGTCATTGCCAAGCTCTTTTAGTGCTTGCGCTGGTATCCACTAGTGTCAGTCGTCGCTAAGCTCCCCTGATGTTGACCTACACTCCACAAGTGACCATGGCTGCACAACAGCACTCATCCCAATGCTAGTGATCATTATGAAGTCATTGCTAGACGCTATTTATGTCGTTATTAGTGTCTATCGACACAGTAACTACCCTACAGTAATAGCTAGGCAGACCTTAGGTTCTCCTAGTCTCCACATCGACGTCTACCAAAAATGGAAACTTCCTCATAGCAGCAACAAAGTAATCATTGGGTTCCCTTAAAGCTGGTGTAAGTGTGTGCTAGCGTCACCCGTAAAAGGTGTTGGGCTCTCCCAATGCCTACAACTACTGCTAGGCCATCATTGGACTCCTCCAATGCTTGCCCTCGTGACTTTTAAAAGCAATGATTTTTACTAGGTCATCGTTGAGCTACCTTAATGTTGGCTTTGGCCTCTACTAGTGCCGTGACTATAGTGTAGTAATCGACGAGCTCTTCAACACTAGCGACCATCATGGGGTTATCATTGGGCTCCCCTGATGGTAGCAGTAGCATTTATCAACAACTACAACCATCCCACAGCAATAGCGAGGCTATCGTTAGGTTTTACAAGTGTTGACATCGGTGCCTACTAACACTAGCAATTGCCCCACAACAATAACTGAGCAACCATTGGGTTTCCCTAAAGCTGGTAAAAGTGTCAGCCACCACCAGCAACTTCCCCACAGTAGTTGTTGGGCTCTCACAATGCTAATTATTATTGCTAGGATGTCATTAGGTTCCTCTAGTGCTTGCCTTTGCGTGTGCTTGGCCATCGCTAAAAGAACTTAGCACAAATGTCTGCTAGTGCCAGCGACAGCTGTTGGGTCATCATTGAGCCCTCCTTATGATGGCGCTGGCTTATTCTAACTATCACAACTTCCTAGAGTGGCCGTTGGGCTCTCTCAATGCTAGTGACTCTTATCGAGTCATCGTTGGGCTCTCATAGTGCTAATACTATGTACCGATACCAACAACAACTCCACAGTAATAATAGAGTAGTCCTTATCTTCTTTTAATGCTGCCACAAGTGTTTGCTAGCATAAGTAACTACCCCATAATAGTATGTGCTCAGTCGTTAGGTTTCGTCAAAGCTGGTCTTACATCTACCAACATGAGTAACTTCCATGCAGCAGCCTTTTAGCTGTCCGAGCACTAACTACTATTGCTAGCCCGTTATTGGAAACCTAGCGTAGATGTTTGTTAGCCTTAGCGACTATAATTGTGTCATCACTAAGCTTCTTTAGTGCTTATACTGGCATCCACTAGTGTCAGCAACTTTCGAGCTGAAGTCATTAGGCACTACAAACACTCGCGACTTTCATGAGGTCTTCGCTAGGCTTCCTTAGTACTAGTACTCACATCTACTAACACCAATAACTACCCTACAATAATACGTTGGCAGTCCTAGGTTCCCTTATTGTTGGCGTTGGCATCTGCCAACACTTGCAATTATCTCGTAGTAATGACGGGGTAGTTGTTTAGCTATCCTTATACTAGTGATTATGATGGGGTCATCGCTTAGCTTCCCCTATGCTGGCATCAGCATTTATCAACTCCAGCAACTACCCCGCCGCAATAGTTGGGTAGTCCCTAGGCTCCCTTGTGTAGGCGTCGGCGTCTGCAAACACCAATAACTACCCCGCAATAATAGTGGAATAATCATTGGTTTTCTTAAAGTAGGCGCCAGTGTCCACTAGCACCAACTACTTTCCTATAGTAGTCGTTAGGCTCTTCTATTGCCAACTGTTAGTGCTAGGGCATTATTAGGATTTTTTATTATTTACCATCGTGTCTACCTGTTCTAGCAACTATGTTAGGTGTAGATATTTACCACCATAAGCGACTGCAGCTACGTCATTGTTAAGCTCCTTTAGTGCTCGCGCTAGCATCTAGTTATGTTAACAATTACCTTGTAGTGGTCGTTGGGCCCTCTTAACGATGGCTACTATCATGAGTTCATCGTTAGGCTCCCCTGGTGTTATCAATAACGTCTACCGACACCAAGCACTGCCTTATAACAATTGTTAGGCTATCTACCAACACTGGTCTACGAGTATCAACAACGTCCCCGTAGAAGTCATTGGTTTCTCCCAATACATACTACAATTGTTAGGCCATTGTTCGGCTCCTCTAGTGCTTGCCTTCGCATCTACCTGCGCCAGTGACTAACGCTGGGCCATCACTGGGAGAACGCAGTGCTGATGTCTCTTAACACCAATTACTATTGCTAAGTAACTACTGAATTGCTTAAGTGCTGGTGTTGCCATGTACTAGCATCAACGATTACCCAACAATAGTTGTTAGGCTCTTCCAACACCAGCGACTATCACTAGCTTAGCACTGGGCTCCTCTTAGCGCTTACACTAACTTTTACCAACACTAGCAACTGTGCCACAGTAGTCATTAAGTTCCCCCAAAAATGGCACGAGCTTTACCCAGCATTAATAAATACCTCGCAGTTGTCGTTAGGCTCTCCTAATGCCACCTACTGCTACTCGATCGTTGTTAGCTCAATTAGTGGTTACAGAAGTGTTTACTGATGCCAACAACTATTATTGGGCCAACGCAACGGGAACCCAGCACAGATGTTTGGCCATTGCCAATGATTATCACTAGGTCGTCGCTGAGATCCCTTAGTGCTGGCACTAGCATCTACCCATGTTGGCAATAGCCCAGCTACAACCATTGGGTTATCCCTATGCCAGTGACAGTCATAAGGTTATTGCTAGGTTACCCCGGTGCTTGCATTAGTGACTACCTCTAGGTTGTTTATGAGCTCCCTAGTGTTGGCACCAGTATCTACCAACATTAACAACTACCCAATAGCAGTCCTTAGGCTCTCATAATACCAATAAAGGTCATTAGATTATCGTTGGGCTATTTTGATGCTAGCACTAGCGTTTACCAACATTAATAATTGCCTTGCAGTAATAGCTGGGTGGTCCTTAGGTTCCCTTAGTACTGGCATCAGAATCTACTAAGACTAAGAGCTGCCTTGTAGTACTAGCTAGGCAACATTTGGGTTACTTAAAAGCTAGTGCAATTGTCTACCAGCACTTGCAACTTTCCCACAATAGTCGTTGGGCTCTCCCGATGCAAACAACTGTTGGTATGACATCAATGAACTCCTTTAGTGCTTGCCCTCATCTCTACTTGTGCTAATGATAGTCATTGGGCCATTATTATTGAGCTTCCCTAGTGGTGGCCATGGCATCTATCAGTGTCAACAATTGCTTAGCAATAGTCATTATGCTCTCCTAATGCTAGTAGGAATGATATGGTCATTTCTGGACTTCCTTGGTGCTCGCATAAGCATTTATTAGCACAAGCAATTACACCGTAGAAATAGCGGGGAAGTCATTGGGTTCCCCACGATTTCCTGACAGTAGTCATTGGGCTATCTGAACACAAATTACTGTTGTTAGGCCATTGCTAGGCTACTCTAACAATTGTCCTTATTTTCACCTATATTGCTGATAACGATTAGGCCATCATTGGGGTAACCCAGTAAAGATGTCTGCCAATGTCAATGACTTCATTGTAGCAGGCATTCAGTTTTCCCAAAATCTACGACTGTCATTAGGTCTCTGCTCAGCTCCCTCGATGTTGGCACTAGCATCCATCAACAATAGCAACACTTTATAGTATGGCAGTCCATAGGTTCCCCTAATACTGGTATTGACATCTACTAACATAAATAACTACCCTATAGTAGCAGATAGGAAGTCATTAGTTCCCCTAGAGTTGGTACGAGCATCTACCAGCATTCGTGACTTTCTCGCAAAAGCCGTTAGGCTTTCCCAACACCAACTATTACTACTAGCCCGTTGTTTGGCTCCTTTGGTGCTTGCCCACGCATCTATCAATGCTAGCAAATGTCATTGGTCCATCATTGGGAAGACCCAGTGCTAGTGTTGCCAACGCCAGCAATTATCACTAAGTCATCGCTAAGCTTTTGTAGTGCTAGCATTAACATCTACCAGCGTTAGCATCTACCCAATAATAGTTGTTGGGCTCTCTTAACATTAGAGACTTTCACGGGGTCATTACAAGGCTCCCGTAGTGTTGCCTTTAGCGTTCACCGACACCGGCACCTGCACTGTAAAAGTAGCAAGGTAATCCTTTGATTTCCTCAAAGCTGAGGTGAGGTTTACTAGCATCAGTGACTTCCCTACAGCTATTGTTGGGCTCTCCTTATGCCAACTATTGCTGTTAAGCTGTCGTTAGGCTCGTTTAGTGCACTCACTGTCCTATGTACCTATGCTAGCAACTGCTGCTAGGCCATCACTGAGGGAACCTAGCAATGATGCCTACTAGCGTTAGCGATTATTGTATGGACATCGTTGAGCTCCCCTGATGCTATCGTTGAAGTCTCCTGATACTAATAACTGCCCTTGTTCTAGTTGTGGTTTCCCTATGTTCCCCTAATGTTGGCACTAGCGTTTGCCAACACCAACAACTACCCTACAATAACAGCTAAGCTGTCATTAGGTTCCCCTAAAGTTGAAGCTAGCGCTGCTAGTTCCTAGATGCCAAATCCAATGATTACCCTAAAACTATCGCTAGGCTCTCCTAGCGCTAATAACCACTACAAGGCCATCGTTGGGCTTTCAATTCTGGCCCTTCGCATTTACATGCGCTAATGACTGTCATTGGGTCATCAGTGGGTGAACCCAGCATAGATGTCTACTAGTGTCAACACTATCATTCTGCCATTACTGAGCTCCGTAGTACTAATGTTAATGATCATTACAAGGTCGTAACTTAGCTCTATTAGTTATGGCATTGGCTTTTATTATTAGTAATCATTGGGTCTCTTCTAACTCTAGTAACTATCATGGGGTCGTCGCTGGGCTCCCTCAGTGCTAGCACTAGCATTTACTAACACTAATAACTACACCATAGTAATTACTAGGTAGTCCTTAGGTTCCCTAAGTGCTGGCGCTAATATTTATTAATAATAGCAACTGCCTTATAATAGTAACTGGGAAGTCGTTGGATACTTCTAAAACTAGTGCTAGTATTTACCAGCACTAGTGACTTCCCCTGACAATCATTGGGCTCTCTTAGCACCAATAACTATTGCTAGGTCATAATTGGGGTCCTACAGTGCTTGCCCTTGCGTTTGCTAACACTAAGAACTTTTATGCACTAGTCATTGGGCTTTTCTAATGCCAACTACTATTGTTAGGCCATCGTTGGGCTCCATTAGTGCTTATCTTTATGGCTACCTGCGTTAGCGACTGTTATTAGGCCATCGTTAAAGGAACTTAGCGTCGATGTTTGCCAGCGTAATCGACACCAGCAACTACCTTATAGTAGTTACGAGGTAATCATTGGGTTCCCCCCAATTTTGATGCTACCATATGCCAACATTAGTGATTTCCCTGCAGTAGTTATTGGGCCTTCCCTATGCCAACTACCAATGTCAGGCCATAATATGGCTCTTCTTGTGCTTGCACCAGCAATAAATGCTAGACCATCATCGAGGGAACCCACGCAGATGTTTAACAGCACCAGTCATTATCGCTTAGTAGTTACTGAGCTCTACTAGAGATAGGGCTGGCCTCTACTAACATTGGCAATAGCCTTGTAGCAATCGTTATGCTCTGCCAATGCTACCAACTGTCATGAGGTCATTGTTGGGCTCCCATGATGTGGGTACTAACGCCAATCGACACCAAACTACCCCGCAACAATAGTTGGACAGTCCCTGAGTTCCTCAAGTACTAATGCTAGCTTCTACCAACACTAGCAACTACCCTGCTGTAGTAGCTAAATAGTCGTTATGTTACCCCAAATCTAGTGCTAGCATTTTCTAGATCCAACAATAGCCTCATAACAATCGTTGGGCTTTCCTAGCACCTACTACTACTACTAGGCCATTGTTGGGCTCTTCTAGTGCTTACTGTTGCATCTATCGGCGTCAGAAATTGTTGCTAGGCCATTATTGGGGGACCCAAGCACAGATATCTACCAGTATCAATGATTGTTACTAGGTCATCATTAAGCTCCTTTAGTGCTACTACCAATGTCAAGGATAGCCCAGCTATAGTTGTTGGGCTCTACTAATGCCAACAACTATCATGGGGTCATCATTGGGTTCCCTTAGTGCTAGAAATGGTGTTTATTGACATCCACAATTGCCCTGTATCAATAGCTGGCAGTTCCTCAGTTCCCTAGTCTTGGCATTGGCATTTAACAATATCATTAACACCCTGCACTAGTAGTTGGGTAGTCGTTGGGTTCCACCAAAGCTAGCGCTAGCGTTTGCCAACACTAGCAACTTCCCCACAGCAGTCATTAGGTTCTCCTTATAGCCATGACGGCTGTAAGCCTGTCGTTGGGCTCCTTTAGTGCTTGCCTTCTTATCTGCTTATACCAATGGTTGGGAAGTCCCTTAGTTCCTCTAGTGCTGGCGCCGACATCAATTAATACTAGTGACTACCTTGCAACATTAGATGGGTAGTCATTGAGTTCCTCCAAAATTTAAACATCCATCTATAAACACCTATTACCCTCATAGCCATCGTTAGGCTCTCCCAATGCCAACAACTACTGTTACGCCACTGTTTCGCTCCTTTAGTGCTTACTCTTTCCTCTACCTGCATCAGTGACTGTCATCGGGCCATTGCTAAGGCAATGACAGTGGCTGGCATTTACCGACATTAACAACTACCCAATAGTAGTTGTTGGGCTCTCCTAATGCAAGCCACTATCATTGGATAGTTGCTGGGCTCCCCCGGTGCTAATATTAATGTCCATTGACATTAACAAGTGCCCCACAGTAATAGCTGGGTAATCCTAGGGTTCCTCTAGGGCTAGCACTAGCATCTATGAACACTAACAACTACTTCGCAACAATAGTTGAGTAGTTGTTATACTCCCTCAAAGCTAGCACGAGAATCTGCTAACACCAGGGACACCACACAGAAGTCGTTGGGCTCTTTTAGTGCTTACTACTACTGCTAGATCGTCGTTCGATCCTTTTTATGCTTGCCATTGGGCCATCACTAGGAGAACCCAGTGCTAATGTTTACTAGCACTAGCGACTATTGCTAGGTCATTGCTGAGTTGCATTAATGCTAGCAAGACCATCTTCTAATGTCAAAGATTGTCCAACAATAGTTGTTAGGCTTTTCAAACGCCAGTTATTATCATGGGGTCATTGCTAAGCTTCCTCTATACAGGCACCAGTGTTTATTAACACTAGCAATTGCATGATAAAAATAGTTGGGCAATCATTAAGCTCCCAAAAGCTAGCACGAATCCCCTACCAGTCATCTTTGGGCTCCCCCAATGCCAACTATTTTTGCTAGGCTGTTGTTAGGCTCCTTTAATGCTTATAGTCGCGTCTACCTATGCCAACAACAGACGCTGGGCTAAGGAGGAACCAAGCACTGATGTTTGCCAACACCAACAATTACTATTGTGTCATTGCAGAGATCCACTAATGCTCGCTTTAGTATCTACCAGATCATTGGGTTCCGTCAAAGTTGGCATGAAATTCTCTCAACACCAATGACTACCTCACAGTAGCATATACCGATACCACTAACTACTAAGCAGCAATAGCTAGGCAATCCTTGGTTCCCCTAGCATTGTAATTGATATCAGTCAATACCAATTATTGCCCTCTAGCAATAGTTCCATTAATGCAGCGACTGTAGCAGGGCCATCGTTGGGAGACACAGATGTTTGCCAGCGTTAGCGAATATCTCAAGGTCATCGTAGAGCTTCCTTAGTGCTAGCACTAGCATCTACCAGTGCCAACGACTTTCCAGTAATAGTCGTTAGGGCATTCTCAATGCCAGTGACTATCAAGAGTTCATTGTTGGGCTCCCTTAGTGCTGGCGCTAGCGTCTACTGACCGATAATTACACCGCAATAATAACTAGGCCATCCATGGGTTCCCTTGATGTTGGTGTTGGTGTGTGCCAACTCTAGTAATTACCCCACAATCATAGCTAGGCAGTCTTTGGGTTCCTCCAAAGCTAGCTTGAGTGTCTACTAGCACCAACAACTTTCTCGCAATAATTATTGGGCTCTTCTAATGCTAACTAATGCTGACTAGTCATCAATGGGCTCCTCTAGTGCAAGCCTTCTTATTTACCTACGCGAGTGATTAACATTAGGCCATCACTAGGGGAACTCAACATAGATGTTTAATGGTACCAATAACTACCTTTAAGTCATCCTTAGGCTCCACCAGTGCTGGTACTAGCCTCTACTATCACTAGGGACTGCTTAGCAATACTCATTGGGCTCTCTTAATGTTAGTAACTCTCATGCGGTCATCTTTAGGCTCCCTTAATATAGGCACAAGCGTTTATTAATAACAACAACTACTCGCAATAGTGGCTGAAAAGTCTCTTGGTTCACTTGGTGCTAGTGTCGACATTTAACAACACCAATTACCGTCTCGTAGTAGTAATTGGGTAGTCGTTGGTTCCCCCAAAGCTAGCTCGAGCATTTGCTAGCACCAGCAACGTTCTCAAAAAAGTTGTAGGGCTCTCCTAGCACTAGCTACTACTACTAGGCCGCCATTAGGCTCCATTAATGGTTGCCCTCGCATTTACCTACATCAGAGATTATTGTTAGGCCATCGGTGTAGGAACCTAATGCAGATGTTTGCCAACATTAGCGACTGCCATTCGGTCATCACTCTATTGCCCTAGTGCTGGCACTTACTTTAATCTGCGCTAATAACTACCTAATAGTAATCATTGGGCTCTCCCAATGCTAATGACTGTCATTGGATCGTCGATGGGCTCTCCCAATGCTAATGACTGTCATTGAATCATCAATGGGCTCATCAGGTTCTAGCATTAGTGTCTACAGACACCTGCAATTACTCTTTATTAATAGTTGGGCAATCACTCAGCTCCATTAGTATCGACGGTGGTGTCTGGCAACACCAGCAACTGCACTGCAAGGGTAGCTAGGCAATCGTTAGGTTCCCATAAAGCTCACATGAGCGTCAATTTCCTTCAGCGACTTTCCCGCTGCAGTTGTTAAGTTGTCCTAATGTCAACTACTACAGCTAGGCCACATTAAGGTCCTCTAGTGCTTGCCCTCGCGTCTACCTGTACTAGCTTACCATTAGGCTATCACCAAAGGAACCCCGCACAAATGTCTCTTAGTATTAACAATTATGATTAGGCATTGCTGAGTACCATTAGTGCTGATGCTAGCATCCACCAGTATTAGTGACTCCCTTACAGTTGCCACTAGTGTCTGCTAACATTAGTAACTTCCCTGTAGTAATAATAGGGTAATTCATTGGGTACCCCTAAAACTAGCCCTAGTATATGCCAACACTAACGACTGCCCCACAATATCATTAGGCTCTCCTAGAGCTAACTACTATTAATAGGCCATCGTTGGGCTCTTCGAGTGCTTAGTCCCATGCTTACATGCGTAGGGATTGCCATTGGGCCATTGTTGGGGATAGCCATAATCGTTGGGCTACCTAATGCCAGCGACCGTCATTGGTCATCATTGGCTTTCCTAGTGCTAGCATTAACATTTATAGGCACGAGCAACTGCCCCACAATAATAGCTAGGCAGAGAATTTCTTTTAGTCATAGCATCGATGTCTACCAACAATGGTAACTTCCTCACAGCAGTAACTGAGCAGTAGTTGGGTTCCCCTAAATTTAGTGCGAGCATGTGCCCAGTAACGATTGTTGGGCTCTCCCAACGACAGCGACTATCATAAGGTCATTGCTAAGCACTCCTAGTGCTGGCACTAGCATTTACCAACACTAGCAACTATCCTATAGCAATAGGTGGGCAATCCTTCGCTTCCCCTAGTGCTAGCACACGCATCTGCGAACACGAGTAACGGCCCCACAATAGTACTTACTTAGTCGTTAGGTTCCCTCAAAGCTAGTGTCGGCATCTACGAACACTAGTAACTTCCCCATAGCAGTTGTCTAGCTCTCTCAGCACCAACTATTACTACTAGACCACTGTTATGCTCCTCTAGTTCTTGCCCTCGTCTTTACAGGCACTAGCGACTGTCACTAGGCCATCATTAGGAGAACGCAGCACTAATGTCTATCGGCATAAGCAGCTACTGTTATGTCATCAGTGAGCTCACTTAGTTCTTGTGATGGCATTTACCAAGCGTTAGTGATTTCCTGGCTACAATCATTGGGCACTCCAAACACCAGTGATTATCACAAGGTCATCACTAGGCTCTTTTAGTGCTAGTGCTCACATGTACCGATACTAACAACTGCCCTGCAATAATAATTGGGTAGTAGTTTCCCTTATAGTTGGCACTAACATTTACCAATATGAGCAACTATGTTGCAACATTAGTGAGACAGTCGTTAAGTTCCCCTAAAGCTGGTACTAGCATCTATTAGCATGAATGATTTCCCTGTAGTAGTCATTGAGCTCTTTTAGTGCCAACTACTATTGCTAAGCCATTGTTAGGCCCCTCCAATGCTTGCCATCACGTCTGCCTCCACCAAAAACAGCCATTAGGTCATTATTGAAGGAATACAGCGCAAATGTCTGCCAATGCCAGTGACTACCATTGGGATATCGCTGAGCTCCCTTAGTGCGGGCGTCAGCCTTTACAAGTGCCTATGATTGGCTATCCATGGTTGTTTGGCTATCCCAACACCGTTGATTGTGATGGGGTCATCACTCACCTCCCCTAATGTTTGGACCAGCATCTACCAGTACAAGTATCTATCAACACCAGTAACTATTCCATCATAATAATTAGGCAATCCTTAAGCTCCCCTAGTGAAGATGTCGACATCTGCCAACACCAGCAATTATCCTCAAAAATAGTAAGAAATTCTTTGGTTTTCCCAAAGCAAGTCTTAGCATCTACTAGCACCAACGATTTTCATTATTGGGCGCTCTTAATACCAACCACTATTGCTAGGCTATTTTTAGGCTTTTTTAGTGCTTACCATTGTGTTTACCTATGCCAACGACTACCGTTAAGCCATTGATGGGGGGACCCAATGACTATAATTGAGTCATTGTTGAGCTCCTTTTATGCTAGCATTGGCTTTTAGCTATGTCAGTGACTATCGTGAAATAATCATTAGGCCTTCCTAACGATGGCAATTGTCATGAGTTCACTACTAGGCTCCCATAATGCTAGTAATAGTATCTACTGACATAAAGCATTGACTACCATGTAATAGTCGCTGGGCTTTTTCAAAGCCAACTACCACTGCAATGCCCTTGTTGAGTTCTTCAGCAACTACCCTATAGTAGTAGATGGGTCATCGTTGGGTTTTTACAAAGTTAATGTGAACGTCTCTTAAAGCTAGCGACTTGCTCGCATTAATCATTGGGCTCTTCTAACGTCGAGAGCTACTGCGAGGGCATCGTTGGGATCACCTAACATCTTCGACCCTAACAACTACAAGGCCATTATTGGGCTCTTTATAGTAATAGCTAGGTAATCACTATATTTCCTAGCTGCTAGTGCTAGCATTTCTTAACATAAGCAATTACCTCGTAGTAATGGCTGGGGTGTCATTAGGTTCACCCAAACCTAGCGTTAGAGTCTCTTAATACCATAACTACCCCAAAACAATCGCTGGGGTCGTTCTACGCAAACTATTATTGCAATGTCATCATTGGGCTCCTCTAATGCTTACCTTCGTTTCTACTTAACTTAGCGACCATTGTTAGGCTATCATGAGGGGGAACCCAGTACAGATTTTTACTAGGGTTGGCGACCACTATTGGGTCATCACTGAGCTCTTTCAGCGTTAGCGCTGGCATCTGATAATGCCAGCAATTACCTCACAATTCTCCTTGGGCTTACTAAATGCCAACGACTATCATAGAGCCATCGCATGGCTCCTCCATTTGCAACATTAGTGTTTGCCAACACTAGCAACTGCCCTGCAGTAGTAGCTAGGAAGTCGTTGAGTTTTTACATAACTGACACATTAACTAGCACCAACGACTTTCTCATAGCAGTCGTTAGGCTCTCCCAGCATGAACAATTACTGCTAGGTCGTAATGTTTGCCTTCGCGTCTGCTAACATCAGCGATTGTCGTTGGGTCATCGTTGAGCTTCCCTAATGCTAGCGTTGGCATCTACTAACATCTACGACTGCCTTTGTGCTAGGCTCCCCTTGTGCTAGCACTAATATTTACAAACCTTAGTAACTACCTGACAGTAATAGTTGGGCAGTCCCAGTTCATTTTGGTATTGCGATAATGTTTGTTAACTCCAGCAACTATCTCGCAATAATAGTAGGGTTGTCGTTACGTTCCCTCAAAGTAGATGCTGATGTCTGCTAGCACCTACAACTGCCCTGCAATAGTGATTGGGCTCTCTTTATGCCAATTATTGCTGCTAATTTGTTATTGAACTCCTCTAGTACTTGCCTTTGCGTCTACCTATGCTAGTGACTGCCAATGAGCCATTCGTTAGAGGAACCCAAAGTAGATGTCTACTAGCACCATCGACTGTTGCTGGCTCATCACTGAGCCCCTTAGTGCTGACATTAGCTTTTACCAAAATCAACGACTGCCCTACAACAATCCTTGGGCTCTTTTAATACCAGTGACTATCATGGGGTCGTCATTAGGCTCCCTTAATGCTAGCAATAGCATGTGCAAACACTAGTTACTATTTCACAGCAATAGTTGGGTAGTCATTGGGTTCCTCGTAGTAATAATTAGGTAGTCGATTGGTTCCTCTAAAGTTGGCGCTAGCATTTACTAGTACCAATGACTTTTGTGTAGTAGTCATTGGGGTCTCTTAGTGCCAACAATTGCTCCTTAGTAGTCATTGGGCTCCCCTAGTACTTGCCTTCATGTTTGCCTACACCAGTAACTTCCCCGCCTTAGTTGTTGGGCTCTCCCAATGCCAACTACTATTTCTAAGTCATCGTTGGGCTCCACTAGTGCTTACTCTCACATCTACCTATGTTAGTGACTGAAGTTATTTTACCGTTAGGGGAATCTAGTGGAGATATCTCCTAATGCTAGCAATAGTTGTTAGGTCATCACAAAATTCCTCTAATGCTGGCGTTAGTATCTATCAGCATCAACGACTGCCTAGCTAGCAGTTGTTGGGCTCTCTCAATGATAACGAATGTCATGAGATCGTCGCTGAGCTCCCCCATGCTTTCACTCAAGTCTACTAACACCAAGAACTGCACCAAGGTAATAGTTGGGCAATCCATGGGTTCCCTTAGTGTATGCATTAGCTTTTGCAAATACTAGCAGCTGCCTCATAGTTATAACTTGGCAATCATTAGTGCTAGTGTCTGCCAGCACCAATGACTTCCTTGTAGCAGTCATTAGGTTCTTCCAAATTCCAACTACTACTAGGCCATTGTTGGGCTTTACTAGTTTTTACCCTTGCATTCACTTGTGTTAGCGATCGTCAATGGGCCATCGCTGAGGGAACTACCACAGATGTCTGCTAACACAAAAGATTACCATTGGGCCGTTATTGAGCTCCCCTAGTGCTGGAACTAGAGACTGCCAATGTCTGCGACTGCCTAGCAACAGTCGTTAAGCTTACCTAATGCCAATGATAGTCATAAGATCGTCACTAGGCTCCCTCGATGCTAGCACTAATATTTACTAACACCAATAACTGCCCTACAGCAATAACTGGGCGATCTTAGGTTCTTTCAATATGGGTGTTAGGTATTGCCAACCCTAGCAACTGCCACATAGTAGTGGCTAGGCAATCGATAGGTTCCTCCAAAGCTGACTTTATCATCTGCCACTATAGCAACTTCCCATGTAATCGTTGGGCTCTCCTAATGCTTGCCATCACCTCTGCCAATGCTGATGAGTGCTGTTAGGTCATCACAAAGCTCCATGAAGCTCCTTTCATGCTCATGCCAGTAACTGTCATAGGGCGTCGTTGGGCTCCCCCAGCACTAAAACTAGCATCTACCAACCCCACCAACGGCCTTATAGCAATAGTTGAGTAGTCACTATGTTCCTGTAGTGTCAACATTAACATTTGTCAACATTAGTAACTGCCTCATAGTGGTAGCTCAGCAGTCATTCAGTTCCCCTAATGTTGGTGATAGTGTTTACATGCACCAACGACTGCCCGACAGTAGTCATTAGGCACTCCTAATACCTACCACTATTACTAAGCGGTCGTTGGGCTTCTTTAGTGCTTGTCTTCGCATCTACCTACGCCAATAAACACCGCTTGTCCATCGTCAGAGGAACCTAATACAAATGTTTCCTATCGCCAGCGACAGTCATTAGGACATCTTCAAGCCCTCTTATTATTGGCATTGGCTTCTACCAGCATCAGCGACTGCCCAACAATAGTCATTAGAGTCTCCTAATGCCTGCAACTATCATGGGGTTGTCGTTGGGCACCTCGATGCTAGCATTAGTGTTTACTGACACTGGCAACTGCCTTGCTGTAATAGTTGGGCAGCTCCTACATTCCTTAGTGTTAACGTTGGCATCTACTAACACTAGCAACTTCCTCACTGCAGTAGGTAGGCAGTCGTTAGATTCCCCTAAAGCTGGCACTAATGTCTACCAGTACCAGTGATTGCCTCGTAATAGTAGTTGGGCTCTCCTAATGATTGCCCCAAAGTTAGTATTAGCATCTAGCTACGCTTGCGACTATCGCTAAAGCATCATTGAGGGAACATAATGTAAATGTTTGCCGACGCTAGCCAATGCCCCTAGGTCATCGCAGAGGTCTCTAGTGCTGGCACTAGCCTTAAACAATGCGAGCAACTATGTAGCAGTAGTTATTTTATTCTCTCAACGCTAAAAACTGTCAGGGGGACATTACTAGGCTCCCATGGTGCTAGTACTACTGTTTATTGAAACTATCAACTGCCCTACAAAAACAGTTGGGTAGTTCCTAAGTTCTTTTAATACAGGCCCTGGTGTTTCCCAACATTAGTCACTTCCTCGTAGTAGTAGCTTGGTAATCACTAGGTTCCTTTAAAGCTGGTGCTAGCATCCACTAGCATGAGTAACTTCCCTAAAATAGTTACTAGGAAGTCGTTTGGTTCCCCAATGTTAGCATTGGCACTTGTTAGCACCAATGACGGTCTTACAGTAGTTGTTGGGCTCCTTTAATACCCACCATTGTTGCTAGGTCATCATTAGGCTCTTTCAGTATTTGCTCTCATGTCTACCTTGGGAAGCGAATGCTGCTTGTCTATCGTTAGGAGAACCAAGTGCAACTATTTGCTAATGCCAATGATCATTATAGGGCGATCACTAAGTTCCCCCAGTGCTGGTGCTGACAACTACCCCGCGGCAATAGTTAGGCAGTCCTTAGGTTCACTAAGGCTAACGTTGGTATTTACTGACTTTAGCAACTACCTCATAGCAGCAATTATGTAGTTGTTATGCTTTTTGAGCACCAATACTATTGCTAACTTCTTGTTTGGCTTCCCTAGTGCTTACTCTCTCGTTTACCTATGCTAGCTATGACCACTGGAACATCTTTGGGGAACCCACTCAAATATCTCTAATGATTGCCCGACAGTAGTGTTGGGCTTTCCAAACGCCAATGAATGTCATGGGGACATCGTTGGGCTCCTTTGGTGCTAGTATCATCGTCTACTGACATCAACTTCCCTATACCAATTACTGCGAAGTCCCTAGGATCCCTTGGTGCTACCACCAATGTTTGCCAAACATTAGTGACTACATCATAATAATAGCAGGGCAGTTGTTGGGTTCTCTCAAAACTCATTCGAGCATCAGTTAGCACCAATGACTTCCTTACTAAAATCGTTTGGCTATCTTAATGCCAACTAATGTCGTTACGCCATCATTGGGTTCCTCTGGTACTTGCCATTGCATGTACTGGTGCAACTGACTGACGTTGGGCCATCACTAGGGCAATTGCCACTATATCTTTTTGAGCTTCTTACCATTGGTGACTTCTTCGCGATAGTGGTGGGGCTCTTCAAGTACCAATAATTATTGCTAGGTAGTCGTTAGGTTGTTATAGTGCTTGCCCTTGCATGTGCTAGCACTAATAACTTCCTCGTACCTATTGTTAGGCTCTCTTAATGCCAAGTACTATTGTTAAGCCATCGTTGGGCTCCATTAGTGGTTACCCTTACATCTACCTATGCCAATGATTATCGCTCGAGCATCGCTAGAAGAACCTAGTGTCAATGCCTGCCAGCACCAAGTGTTAGGCTCTTCCAGCACCAATAACTATTATTAAGCTATCATTGGGCTCCTATAGTGCTTGCCCTTGCGTTTGCCAGCACTAGTAACTTCCCCACATAAGTCATTGAGCTTTCCAAATGCAAACTATTGTTATTAGGCCATCGTTGGGCTCTACTTATGCTCACATTTATGTTTACGTGCGTCAGTTATTACCATTGTGCTATTGTTGAGGGTGATCTAAGAAAGATATCTCCCAACACCAATGACAATTGTTGAGTCATCGCAAAGCTCCCTTAGTGTTGGCGTTAGTATCTACTACTGACAATTGTTGGGCTCTCCTAATGATTTTGATTATTAAGTTCTCATGAAGCTGGCATGAGCATTTACCAGCACCAATAACTTTCTCGCAAAAGTCTTTGAGTTATATTAATGCCTTGCTACAAGGCCATCGTTGGGGTTCTTTAGTGCTTGCCCTTGCATCTACCTATGCTAGTGACTATCATCGGGCGATCGCTGGCGTATCCCATCGTTGATGTTTGGCAGCATTAATGACTATCGCTTAGTTATCTCTAAGCTCCCTTTATGCTAGCACTAGCATCTATAAGCATTAATGACTGCTTAATAGTGCTCATTAGGCTCACCCAATGTGAGTAACTATCATGGGTTGTCATTAAGTTCCCTTGGTGCTAGCACTGGCATTTACCAACATCAATAACTATAATCCAAAATTAGTTGGGTAGTCGTCAAACTCTCCTAATGCGTATAACAGTCATAGGGTCATCGTTAGGCTCCCTCGATGCTACCACTAGCATCTATCAACCCCAACAACTGCCCCGTAATAATAGTCGGGTAGTCTTTAGGTTCCCCTGGTGTTCGCGCTAGTGTTTGCCAACACCAACAATTGCACTGTAGCACTAACTAAGAAGTTACTGATTCCCCTAAAGCCAGGTTATCGCTAAGCTCTCCTTCTGCTAGCGCAGGCATATATCAGCATCAGTGGTTGTCATTAGGTCATTGCAGGACTCCTTTGATGCTAGTACTAACATCTATTGACATTAGCAATTACCTCACTAACAAAGGTGGGCAATCCTTGGGTTCCTCTAGTGCTAGTACCGTCATCTTTCAACACTTATAACTACCCCGCAATAATACCTATGCAGTCATTGGGTTCTTCTGAAGCTGGTGCAATGTGTGCCAAGACCAGTGACGTCCTTATAAAAGTCTTTGGGGTAGTCGTTGGGTCCCCCAAAGCGGGACTGAGTGTTAACCAACTCAGTGAATCCCACGTAGTCATTTTTTGGCTCTTCCGATGTTAACTATTACTACTAAGTCATCATTGGGCTCTATTAATGGTTACTGTCGCATTTACCTGTGCTAGCCATTACCACTGAGCCACAGCGAGGGAACCAAGCACATATGTCAGTTCATGCCAATAACTACTTCTGGGTCATTGTTGAGCTCCCTGCAGCAATAGCTAGGCTATCCTTAAGTTTTTTAAGTGTTGACATCGATGTCTACTAAAATTAGTAATTACCCTGTAATAGTAACTGGGCAGTCGTTGGATTCTCTAAAGTTGGCATAAGTGTTTATCACCACCAGAGACTTCCCCATAGTAGTTATTGGGCTCTTCCAATGCCAACTACTACGGCTAGGACGTTATTAGGCTCCTCTAGTGCTTGCCTTCGCATTTACTTGGCTATCGCTAAAAGAACCCAGCACAGATGTTTGCCAATGCCAATGACAGCTAGTGGGTCATTGTTAAGCCCTCTTTATGATGGCACTAGCCTATTCTAGCTACCACGACTGATCAGGAATGTTCGTTAGCTCTCTCAATGCTAGCAACTATCATGGGATCATCGTTGGGCTCGTATAGTACTAGTACTAGCATCCACTAACACCAGTAAGAACCCTACAATAATAGCTTACCAATCTTTGGCTTCTGTTAATGTTGGTGCAAGCGTCTACTAACACTAATAATTGCCTCATAATAGTACTTGCTCAGTCATTAAGTTTCCCCTAAAGTTGGTCTTAGCATCTGCCAACACCTGTGACTTCCCTGCAGTAGCCTCCTAGCTCTCCTAGTAGTAACTTCTACTGTTAGGCCATCATTGGGCTCCTCTAATGCTTGCCATCATGTTTACCTGGACCAACAACTGTCACTGGGCCAGTGTTAGGGAAACCCAGCATAGATGTCTATCGACGCCACCGACTACAGTTATGTCATCGCTGAGCTCCCTTAGTGCTCATGTTGGCATCCACCAGCATCAGTGACTTCCCAACTAGAGTTGTTAGACACTCTAAACACCAACAATTATCATAAAGTCATTGCTAGGCTCTATACTGCCAGTGCTCATGTCTACTGAAACCAATAATTGTCCCACAATAATATGTGGGTAGTCCCTAGGTTCCCCTATAGTCGGCGCTGGCTTTCGCCAACATTTGCAATTACCCTGCAATAGTGGCAAGGTTGTCGTTTAGCTATCCCAATGCTAGCTATTGTGATGGGGTCGTCGCTCCACTCCCCCTATGCTGGCAACAACATCTGCCAATACTAGTAACTACCCAACCACAATAGCTAGGTAGTCCCTAGGCTCCCTTGGTGCAGGCGTTGACATCTACCAACACCAATAATTGCCCTATAATAATAGTAAAGCAATCGTTGGTTTTCCTAAAGTAGGCGCCAGCATCTACTAATACCAACAACTTTCCCGTAATGGTTGTTAGGCTCTCTTATTGCCGCATTGCTACTAGGCCGTCATTGGGCTTATCCAGCACTTGTCGTCGTGTCTACCTGTTTCAGCGACTATGTTGGGCCATCGATAGAGAAATGCAATATAAATATTTGCTAATGCAAGCGACTGTACTAGGTCATCGTTGAGTTACCTTAGTGTTGGCACTAGCATCTAGCTGTGTTAATAACTGTCTTACAATGGTCATTAGGCCCTTTTAACGATGGTTATTGTCATGAGGTCATCATTAGGCTCATCTGGTGTTAACAACAACGTCTACTGACACTAGACATTGCTCTATAATGATCGTTAGGCAGTCTCTAGGTTTTTCTCATGCTAATGCTAGCATCTACGAGCATCAGCGACTACCCTGTAATAATCGCTAGACTCTTCTAATGCCAACTATAACTGCAAGGCCATCGTTGGGCTCTCCAATGCCAGCAACTACCTTACAGCAGTAGCTAGGCAGTCGTCGAGTTCCCCCAAAGCCAATGCAAAAGCACGAGTGACTTCCTCGCACCAATCCTTGGGTCTCCCAACTACTGTTGATAAGTATCATTAAGCTATCTTAACATCTACTGACCGCAGCAATTGCTCCACAGTAATAGGTAGGCAATCATTGGTTTCCACTAGTATTGTCAACACTAGCAAATGCCCCGTAGTAGTGGCTAGGCTGTCATTTAGTTTCCCCAAACAAGGTACTAGCATTTTCTAGCCCCAATAACTGCCCCAACAATAGTCACTAGGTTCGACCAACACCAATTACTATTGTAATGCCGTCATTAAGCTCTTCTAATGCTTGTCCTCACGTCTAGCTATGCTAGCCACTACCGTTAGGCCATTGTTGAGGGGAACCCAGCATAGATTTCTAATAGCATTTGTGACCACTATTGGGTCATCATTGAGCTCCCCCAATGCTGGCACTAGCATCTGACAATGCTAGTGACTACCTATTAGTTGTCCTTAAACTCACTCAATGCCAGTGACTATCATGAGGCCATCACTTGGCTCCTTCAATGCTCGCACTAGCGTTTGGCAACACTAGTAACTGCCCTATAACAGTAGCTGGGCAGTTATTAAGTTCTTGTATAGTTCGTGTTAGCATCTACCAGCACCAACCACTTTTTCATAGCATTCATTGGGCTTTCCCAGCATGAATAACTATTGCTAAGTTGTCGTTGGGCTCTTCTAGTGCTTGCCCTCACGTCTGCTAGTGTCGACGAGTACCATTGGGGTCATCCTCAAGCTCACCTTGTGCTAACAATGACACCTACTAGTGTCAGCGACTACCCTTGTGCTAAGCTTCCCTTGTGCTAGCACTAGCATTTGCTAACCCTAGTAACTACCTCACAGCAATAGTTAAGCAGTCCTGAAGTTCATTTTGGTGCTAGTAACAATGTCTGCCAACTCTACTAACTACCGTGTAATAGCAGCAGACTGTCGTTGGGCTCCCTCAAAGCAAACACTAACGCTAGCTAGCATGTGCAACTACCTTGCAAAAGTCAATGGGCTTTCCCAATGCTAATTACTACTACTAGGCTGTTGTTGAGCTCTTCTAGTGCTTACCCTTTTGTCTACCCACACTAATGACTATCATTGGGCCATCGTTAAAGGAACACAACACAGATGTCTGCCAGTATCATCGACTGTCATTGGGTCATCGCTAAGCCCCTTAGTGTCAGCACTTCCTTTTACCATAGTTAACAACTGCCCTGCAATAGTCGTTAGGCTCTTTAACACTAGCAATTATCATGAGGTCATCGTTGGGCTCCCTGGGTACTAGCATTAGCATGTGCAAACATCAGCAATTACCTCGCAATAGCTGGGCAGTCACTATGTTCCTTATTGTAATAGCTGGATAGTCGATCGGTTCCCCTAAAGTTAGCACTAACACATACCGGTACTAACAACTTTCCTACAGTAAACCTTAAGCTCTCCCATTGCCAATAATCACTACTAAGTCATCGTTGGGCTTTCCTAACGCTTGCCCTCATGTCTACCTGTGCCAACAACTTCTTGGCACCAGTTGCTCGACTCTCTTAATGCCAATTACTATTGCAAGGTCATCGTTGGACACCATCAGTGCTTACTGTCCCGTCCACTTGCGTCAACGATGCCAGTTGTTCCATTTTGGGGGAATCTAATGAAAATGTCCCGTAGTACTAGTGACAATTATTAGGTTATCGCAAAGCTCCCTTAGTGCTAGCATTAGTATCGACTAGCATCAGATACTGCCTAATAGCAGTTATTTAGCTTTTCTGAAGATATCGACTGTCATGGGGTTGTTGCTGTGCTCCCCCAATCGGTTCCCTTAGTGCTGGCGCTAGCTTTTACCAATACCAGCAACAACATCATAGTTGTAGTTAGGCAGTTATTGGGTTCCTCGAAATTGGCGTTAGTGTTTATTAGTACCAGTGACTTCCCTGCAGCAGTTGTTAGGCTCTTCCAATGCCAACCACTACTGCTAGGCCATCGCTGGCTCCTCTACTTCTTACCTTTGTGTTAATCTGCGCTAGCAACCATCATTTGACCATCATTAGGGGAACCTATAGCAGATTCTACCAGCGCGAGCGACTATTGTTGGGCAGTTGCTAAGCTCCCTCAGAGTTAGCATTAGCGAATACCAACGCAAGCGATTACCTAGCAGCTGTTGTTAGGCTTACCTAATGCTAGCCACACTCATAGGACCATCGTTGGGCTCCGTTGATCCCAGCATTAGTGTTTACCAAAACCAACAACTGCCCTATAGTAATAGCCAAGCAGTCCTTGGGTTCCTCTAGTGTGGGCACTGGCGTTTGCCAACCCTAACAATTACCCCACAACAATGGTTGGGCAGTTGTTGGTTTCCCACAGAACTAACTTTAGCGTCTGCCACTACTAGTTGCTTACCTTGCAATCGTTGGGCTCTCCCAATGCTTGTCCTTGCATTTACTAGATTCAACGAGCATTGTGGGGTCACCGTTGAGCTCCTTTAGTGTTAGTGTTGGCTTTTACCAACATCAATGACTACCTAGCAATAGTTATTGGGCTATCCTAACTATCTAGGGCATCACTAGGCTCCCTTAGTGCCAGAACTAGCGTCTATCGACCCCACCAACTACACTATAGCAATATTTGATGAATCCCTAAGTTCTTATAGTGCTAGCGCTGACGTTTACCAATACGAGCAACTACCTCCCAATAGTAGTTGGGTAGTCGTTGGGTTTCCCCAAAGTTGGCGATAGTTTTGTAAGCACCAGCGACTACTCAGCAACGGTAGTTAGGCTCTCTCAATACCTACTATTGCTGCTTGGTCGTCATTGGGCTACTCTAGTGCTTACCTTTGCATCTACCTACAAGAGCAACTGTCACTTGTTTGTCATCAAGGGAACCCAGTATAGATGTTTGCAAGTGCCAGTGACTACCATTCGGTTATCACTAAGCTCCTCTATTACTAGCACTAACTTCTACCAGCATCAGCAACTACCTAGCTATAGTCATTGAGCTGTGCCAATGTCAGTAACTGTCATGGGGTTATCGTTGGGCACTTTGGTACTACTATTAGCATTTACCTACACTAACAACTCCCCTGCAATAATAGTTGGGCAGCCCTTATGTTCCCCTAATGCTGGCATTAACGTCTACTAACACCAGCAACTTCCTCGCTACCGTAACTGGGCCATCATTATGGTCCCCAAAGTTATTGTTAGTGTCTACTCACACCCATGATTGCCTTGCAATAGTCGTTGGGCTCTCCCAGCAATTTTTCCCAAAGCTAACATTAGCATCTACGTACGCTAGTGACTATCGCTAGGGTATTGCTAAGAAACATAATGTAAATGTTTTCCAAAGCCAGCCACTACCTTTAGGTCATCTTTAAGCTCTCCCAATGTTGGCATTAGCCTTAAACAACGACAGTAACTATACAACAATAGTCATTAGGCTCTCTCAATGCTAGCAACTATCGTGGAGACGTCACTCGACTACCATGGTCTAGCATTAGCGTCTACCGACATTAGCAACTGCCCTGCAGCAACAGTTGGACAATTCTTAAGTTCTCCTAACACATGTGTTAGGTTTACCAACACCAGCAACTACCTCGTAATAGTAGCTCAACAATCATTCAGTTCCTCCAAAGTCGGCACTAGCGTTTGCCTACACAAGCAACTGCCCCGCAGCAGTAGCTGGGAAGTCATAGTTGGCTTTAGCACCCGCCAGCACTAGTGACTATCTCGCAGTAGTCGTTAGGTTCCTCCAACATCTACCATTATTGTTAGGCCATCATTAGGTTCTTCTAGTGGTTGCTGTCACGTCTACCTGTGCCAGCGAATACTATTTACCTATCATTAGAGGACCCAATGTAGCTATTTACCTATTGCTAATGATCGCCATTGGGTCATCGTTGAGTTTCCCTAATACTGGCACTAGCAACTACCAACGTCAGCTACTGGCCAGTAGTAGTCGTTAGACTTCATGGTGCTAGCATTAACATCTACCAACACTAACAACTTCCTTACACCAACGGTTAATCAGTCCCTGGGTTCTTTAGGATTGGTGTTAGTGTTTACTAACATTAGTAAATACTTCGTAGTAGTAGTTAAGTAGTCATTGGGCTCTCCGAGCACCAACTACTGTGGTTAAGTCGTTTTTAGGCTCCTTAAGTGCTTACCCTCGCGTTTATCTACGCCAATGACTATCATTGGGCCATCATTGGGGGAATCTGCTAGCACTTGTAACTACTACTAGTTTGTCACTGAGCTCTCCTAAAGCTAGCACAGGCCTCAAACAGCTGTAGTGACTGCCCAACAGCATCCGTTAAGCTTTGTAACCCCAGCGACTGTTATTGAAACATTGCTAGGCTCCCTTAGTGCTAATAGTAATATCCATCGACCCTAGTAACTACCTCGCAACAATAATTGGGCAATCTTTGGGTTCCATTAGTGCTAATTGTAGTCTTTGCCAACACTGGCAACTACCCCGCAGCAATAAATAGGCAATTATTGGGTTCCTCTAAAGTTGGCATGAGCGTTTGCCAGCTCCAATGACTTATTTATTGCAGTTGTTGGGCTTTCCCTATGCCAACCACTATTGGTAGGCCATTATTAGACTCTTTAATTGCTTGCCCTCGCGTCTGTCTACATTAGTAACTACCATTGGGCCATCGCCAATAGGAACTCAAAATAAATCTCTACCTGTACCAATGAGTGTCGTCAGTGAACTCTCTTAGTGCTGGTGCTAGCATCTGTTAGCGTTAGTGACTACGCAGCTATAGTCGTTGGGCTTTCTTAACGTTAGTGACTTTCATGGGTCCTCGCTAGGCTCCTTCATTACTAGCACAAGTATTTATCAACACTAATAACTACCCTGTAGTAATAACTAATAGTCCCTCAATTCTCCTTATGCTGGCACCGATGTGTCCTAATGCTAGCGTTTGCCTCACAGTAGTAGCAAGGCACTTGTTGGATTCCCCAAAGGTTGGCATAAGCATTATCTAGCACTAATGACGTCCATGCTGCAATCGTTGAGCTATTGGTGCTAGTTACTGAAGTTAGGCCATTGTTGGGGTAACCCAGTGTAAATGTGTACCATTGTCAATTACTATCGCTAGATCATTTTTGAGCTCTTTAGAGTTGGCATTAGCATCTACTAGCGTTAGCGACTGTCGAGCAGTAATTGTTGGGCATTTCTAATGTGAACGAAAGTCATTGGGTCGTCATTGGGCTCTTTTGGTGCTAGTACTAGCATCTATCGACACCAACGACTACCTCATAGTAATAGTTGTGTAATCTCGGGGTTCTTCTAATGCTGGGCCAGCATTTACCAACAATAATAACTACCTTACAGCAGTAACTTGAAAGCCGTTGGGCCTTCAAAAGCTGGTACAAATGTCTACCACCACTTGTGACTTTCATGCAACATTCGTTGGGTTTTCCCAAAGCAAACAAGTATTGCTAGGTTGTCATTGGACTCCTCTAGTGCTTGCTTTCATGCCTACGTGTGCCAGCGACTGTTGTTGGGCCATCGCTGAGGGAACCTAGCACAAATGTCTACCAATGCCAATGATTGCTGCGAGGTCATCATTGAACTTCCTTATTGCTGCCCTCGCATCAACCAGCATCAGCGACTACCCAGTAGTAGTTGTTGCACTCTCCCAACATTAATGACTATCATGGGGTTATCTCTAGGCTTCCTGGTGTTCGTATAACATTCTCCAACATTAGTAATTACATTGCATAAGTAGTTGGGAAGTTGTCGGGTTCCCCTAAAGCTGGCACGAGAAGGTACCAACTTTAACAACTATCCCACAGTAGTCATTGGGCTTTCAAACACTAACTACTACTACTAGGCTATCATTAGGCTCCTTTAATGCTTACCTTCGTGTTTATCAGAACCAGCGATTATGATTGAGTCATTGCTAAGGCAACCTAGTGAAGATGTTTGCCAGCATTAATGACTACATAGTAGTAGGCGTTGGGCTCTTTTAATGCCTATGACTTTCATTGGGTCGTTGCTGGGCTCCCTCGGTGCTAGCACTAGCATTTATCAACACTAGCAACTGCCTCTCAGTAATAACAAGGCAATGCTTAGGTTCCCCTAGTGTTGGCTTCAGTGTCTACCAACATAGTTAACTACCCCACAGTAGTAACTTGAAAGTCATTAGGTTCCTTAGAGTTGGCGCGAGTGTTTGCTAGCAACCACCAGTTTCCTGCAAAAGCCGTTAGGCTCTCCCAATGCTAATTACTGTTGCTAAGTCATTGTTTGGCTCCTCTAGTGCTTGCCTATATATCTACCTGTGTCAGCGACTACCGTTAGGCTATCGTTACAAAAATCCAATGTTGATGTTACTAATGCTAGTGACTGTGGTTAGGTCATCGCTAAGCTTTCATAGTGTTGATGCTTGCACCTACTAGTGTCATTGATTGCCTAACAATAGTAGTTGGGCTCTCCCAAAGCCAAGCACTATCATGGGATTGTCACAGGGCTCCTTCAGTACAAACTATAGCGTTTACTGACACTAATACCTACACCGTAGAAGTAACAAGGCAGTCCTTTGAGCTCCCCTAGTGCTATCGCTAGCATCTCCTAATGCTAATAATTGCCTTGCTACTACAGTTGGGCTTTTCCTTGGTTCCCCTAATGCTAGCACTTGCATCTGCCAACACAAGCAATTGCCCTACAGTATCAGCTAAACAGACGTTCAGTTCCCTCAAAGTTGGCGCTAGCATTTGCCATTTCTAATGATCACCCTATAATTATCACTCGGCTCTCCCAGTGCTAACTATTACGGCAAGGCCATCCTTGGGCTCTTTTAATTCTGACCCTCGTATCCACCTCCGCTAGCGACTATTGTTGGGCCATCATTAGGGGAACTAGCACAATTATTTGCTAGCTCTCCAATGCTGGCGCTAGTGACCGCTATTGGCAGTAGCTGAGCTCTTTGAGTTATGGCACTTGTCTCTACTAGCAATAGTCTTTGGGATTTCCTAATGCTAACGATTGTCATCGAATCATCGCTGAGCTCTCTTGATGCTAGTATTAGCATTTATGGACACTAGTAACTACATCACAGTAATAGCCAAATAGTTTTTGGGTTCCCTACGTGTTGGCGCTCGCGTTTATTAACAATAGTAATAGCCCCACAACAATAGCTGGGTAGCCGTTGGGTTCCCCTGAAACTAGCTCTAGCATCTAGTAGCACTAGCGTCTAGTCGCATTAGTAACTTGCCTATACATCTACCTGTGTCAGCGACTACCGTTAGGCTATCGTTACAAAAATCCAATGTTGATGTTACTAATGCTAGTGACTGTGGTTAGGTCATCGCTAAGCTTTCATAGTGTTGATGCTTGCACCTACTAGTGTCATTGATTGCCTAACAATAGTAGTTGGGCTCTCCCAAAGCCAAGCACTATCATGGGATTGTCACAGGGCTCCTTCAGTACAAACTATAGCGTTTACTGACACTAATACCTACACCGTAGAAGTAACAAGGCAGTCCTTTGAGCTCCCCTAGTGCTATCGCTAGCATCTCCTAATGCTAATAATTGCCTTGCTACTACAGTTGGGCTTTTCCTTGGTTCCCCTAATGCTAGCACTTGCATCTGCCAACACAAGCAATTGCCCTGCAGTATCAGCTAAACAGACGTTCAGTTCCCTCAAAGTTGGCGCTAGCATTTGCCATTTCTAATGATCACCCTATAATTATCACTCGGCTCTCCCAGTGCTAACTATTACGGCAAGGCCATCCTTGGGCTCTTTTAATTCTGACCCTCGTATCCACCTCCGCTAGCGACTATTGTTGGGCCATCATTAGGGGAACTAGCACAATTATTTGCTAGCTCTCCAATGCTGGCGCTAGTGACCGCTATTGGCAGTAGCTGAGCTCTTTGAGTTATGGCACTTGTCTCTACTAGCAATAGTCTTTGGGATTTCCTAATGCTAACGATTGTCATCGAATCATCGCTGAGCTCTCTTGATGCTAGTATTAGCATTTATGGACACTAGTAACTACATCACAGTAATAGCCAAATAGTTTTTGGGTTCCCTACGTGTTGGCGCTCGCGTTTATTAACAATAGTAATAGCCCCACAACAATAGCTGGGTAGCCGTTGGGTTCCCCTGAAACTAGCTCTAGCATCTAGTAGCACTAGCGTCTAGTCGCATTAGTAACTTTCCCGTAGTAGTTGTTGGGCTATCCCAGCACCAACAACTACGATAGGTTGTTGGTGGGCTTTTATCGAGCTTGCTTTTGCATTTGCTAGCACTAGCAACTTCCCCACAGTGGCCATTAGGCTTTTCCAATGCAAACTACTATTGTTAGGCCATCATTAGGCTCCACTAGTGCTTGTCCTTACGCCTACGTGCACCAGTAATTGCCACTAGGCCATCGCTAGAGGAAGCGCACGTTAATGTCTACCAATGCAACCGACTATAGCTTGGTCATCGCTGAGCCAACCTTCTAATGGCAACGGCCTTTACCAGTACCAACGATTGCCTAGTTGCAGTAGTTATGCTCTCCCAATGCCAACAATTGTCATGGGATCATCGTTGGGCTCCCACTGTGTTGGTATTAGAGCCTACCGACACTAACAACTACCTTGCAGCAATAACTGTGCAGTCCTTAGGTTCCCCAAGTGCTGGAGTTAGCATCAGCCAACACTAACCACTACCTTAAAGTAGTAGTTGGGCAGTTGTTGGATTCCTTTAAATAGGCTTGAACGTCAGCCAGCACTAACGACTTCTACACATCATCCATTAGGCTCTCCCAGCACCAATAACTGCTTCATCATTGGGCTCCTACAGTGCTTGCCTTTGCATCTGCGAGCACTAGCGATTTCTCCACACCAGTCATTAGGCACTTTCAATGCCAATTATTATTGCTAGGCTGTCGTTAGGCTCCACTAGTGCGTACCCTTATGTCTACTTATACCAGCGATTACCATGGTGCCATCATTAGGGTGATCTAGCAAAGATGTCTCCCAACACCAGCGACAGTTTCTAGGTCTTCGTGAAGCTCCCTTAGTACTGGTACTGGTATCTACCACTATTAGTGACTGCCTAGCAGTAGTCATTAGGCTCTGCAAATGATAGCAATTACCGTAAGGTCACCATTAGGCTCCTACAATGCTGGTAGTAGTATCTACCATCACCAAGGACTGCCTCGTGAGCTGGGTAGTCCCTAGGTTCCCTTGGTGTTGTTTTTAGCATTTGCCAACACTAGTAACTACCCCGCCACCGTAAATGGGCAATTGTTGGGTTCCCCTGAAGTTGGCACTAATGTCTGCCAGCACTAACGACTTCCCTATAATAGTTATTAGGCTCCCCTGATGCAAATTACTGTTGTTAAGCCTTCGTTGGGTTCTTCCAGGCTAGGGTGACTTTCCCATAATAGTCGTTGAGCTCTCCCTATGCCAACTACTATTACTAGGCCGTTGTTGGGCTGCTTTAGTGCTTGCCGTCATGTGCATTAGTGATTGTCACAAGGCCATCATTAGGGCAACCTAATGCAAATGTCTACCAACTTCATAACTGCCTAACAATAGTCGTACGACTCTTTTAATGCTTACGATTACCACAAAAATGGCAAGGCAATCCTTGGGTTCTCCTTATGTGGTGTTGTCGCCAACACCGATAACTGGACTACAATGATAGTAGGGAAGTTGATGATTCTTATAAAGTAAGGTTGTTGCTAAGCTCCCCTAATGCTAGTGCTGGCACTTACCAACATGAGTGACTACCCAAGAGTTATCGTTGGGCTCTCCCAACGCTAGTGACTATCATTGTCACTAGACTTCTATGATTCTAGCACTAGTGTTTATTAACTCTCATAACTGCCTTATAGTAATAGCTAAGCAGTCCCTAGGTTTCCCTATTGCTGATTCTAAAGCATGATAACACTAGCTACTAAACCGAAGTAATAGCTGGGTAACCGTTGGGTTCCCTCAAAGCTGACGCGATCATTTTCCAACACTAACGACTTTCCTATAATAATCGTTAGGCTCCCTTAATGCCAATCGCTACTGCTAGGCCATCGTTGGGTTCCTCTAGTGCTTGCCCTCTCGTTCACCTGTGCTTGCGATTGCATAGAAGGTAACCCAGTGTAGATGTCTGCCAGTATCAAAGACTACCTAATAGCAACTGTTGGGATCCTCTAATGTCAATGATTGTCATTGGGTCATCTTATAGCTCTATTAATGCTAGTACTAGTATCTATCGACACCAATTGCCATCCAACAATAATTAGGCAGTCCTAGTAGTACTGGTGCCGATATTTATCAATATAAGCAACTGCCTCGTAGCAATAGCTAGGCCATCGTTGGGTTACCTCGAAGCTGGTGTGAGCATTTGCCAGCACCAGCAGCTTTCTCATAATAGTTGTTAGGCTCCACTAATGCCAATTACTATTACTAAGCCATCATTAGGCTCTTTTTATTGCCTGCCCTCTCGTCTACGCGTCACCCACTATCATTGGGCCATCTTTGGCACAACTCAGCCTAGATGTCTGCTAGCACTAGTGACTACCTAGCAGCAGTCGTTGGGCTTTCTTAACTCTAACGACTATCATGAGGCTGTCACTAGGCTCCCCGTTGCTAGCACTAGCATCTACCAACACCAGCAACTGCCCAACAAGTGTAGCATGGGCAGAAGTCTCAACGTGCAACCGCACCAGGTGCACCGGCTAAGCCATGTGTACCCCACATCAGCGAAACCTTTGTTGCTATCCCTCGATAAATTGCCCAGCGAACATGTGAAGGGAGTCATGTCACATGGACAATGGACATGAAAGACAAGCAATGGCAAGCTCGAGCATGTATGGTGTGGGTGAAAAGCTTAGCATTTGGCTGCAATTAACACCTCAACCAGGCCATTGGCACCTAATGCAAAGCAGACCCTCTTCTTGGTGCCTTAAACTACTTAATGAGTAGTGCAAGTGAGCCTTGTCAATTAGACCACAGGCAAGCGAGGCAAGCCATGTTACCCCCTTCTCAGAAATGGCATAGGTAAAAGGCCCAACGTCCAGCCATAGCAAGTGTGCCAACCAGGTCATGAGCACCCCAAGCAAGCGAAACCCTTGATGTCATCCCTCGATAAACTGCCTAGTGAGCATGCCAAGGGAGCTGGTTCGCATGGACCATAGGAATGGGAGGTAAGCCATGACTGCCCCAAGAAGGCATGACATGAGCAAAAGGTCCTGTGTGCTATCTCAGTAATTATGCCAGCTAGGCCATGGGCACCCCATGCGAGCAAAACTCTTATCGCTATCCCTTGATAAGTTATTGAGTGAGCCTATAAATAGAGCTATACCATGCAAACCATGGACAGAAGAGACAAGCCACGGTAGCCCTTAGTAAGTAGGGCATAGGCGAAAAGGCCAATGTGCAGTTGTAGCAAGCGCGCTTGCTAAGACATGGGAGCCCCACGCGAGCCATACACTTATCGATGTCCTTTGATTGACTACCCATCGAGTGTGTCGAGGTAGCCATGTTGCATGGACCATGGACATGGGAGGTAAGCCACGGCTGCCCCCAATAGGTGCAACATGGGAGAGGCACCGAGCGTGAGGTTGCAGTAAACACATGAGTCAGGCCATGGGTGCCTTATATCAGCCAAACCCTCGTCGTTGTTCCTCGATGCATTGCCAAGCAAGAGTGCCGAGGAAGCTGAGTCGCATGGATAATGAACATAGGAGGAAAGCCAGCGTTACGCCTAGTAGGTACTACATGAGTGGAATGCCTACTGTGCGGTCGCAACAGGGGCACTAGCTAGGCCATAGGCACCCCATGTTAGCTAGATCCTCTTTGCTATCTCTTAATAGACTACTAACAAGCATGCCAAAATAGCAGTATCACATAGATAGTGGGCATAAGCGGCAAGGCAGGGCTACATTAAGCAAGTATGATACGGGTGCATGGCCCAGCGTGTGGCAGCAGCAAGCGCGAGAGGCAAGTCATGGGCATCCCACAAAAGCTAGATCTTCATCATTGTCCCTTAATAGATTGCCCAATAGGCACAACATAGGTGGAAAGCCCAGCACGCAGCTATAGCAAGTGCGTCAGGCAAGCCTTAGGCACTGCATGCGAGCCAAACTCTTGACATCATCCCTCGATAAATTGCCTAGCAAACGTGCTAAGGGTCGCGTCGCATGAACCTTAGGCACAAGAGGCAAGCCATAACTACCCCTGCTGGTACAGCGTGGGCAGAAGGTAGAACGTATAACCATAGTAAGCGCATCGGTCAGGCCATTGACCCTCACCAAGGAAAACCCTCATCATTATCCTTGGGTAAACATCCAAGTGACCATGCCAAGGGAGCTGCATTGCAGGAAACATGGGCATAGGAGGCAAGCCACGGCTGCCTCTAGAAGGCACGGGGTGGGTGAAAAGCCTAATGTGCGATCATAAGAAATACACCAGCCAAGCCATGGGTACCCCATATGAGCCAAACTTTCATCGCTATACCCCGATAAACTTCCTAACCTACCCGCCTAAAGAGCGAAATCATACAAAAGTTAGGCATAAAAGGAAAGCCACCGCTACCCCCAACAAGCATCGTATGGGTGGAAGGTTCAACCTACGACCATAGCAGGCACCTGCCATCTTACTACGAGCCTCACGTGGGCTAGATCCTCGTTTTCATCCTTTGAGAGATTTTCCAACAAGCATGCCAAGGGAGCCATATCACACAGACCGTAGGCATGGAAGCTAAGCCATGGGTGCCCTCATAAGACATCATAATGGTGGAAGGCCCAGAGTTTAATCGTAGCAGGTGACCTAGCCAGGCCATGGGTACCCCACGCGAGCCAGACCCTCATCATTGTTCGTCAATAAATTGGCTAGCGAACGTGCTAAAAGACTCGTATCACACTGACCATGGGCACTAGAGGCAAGCCATGGGTGACCCTATAAAACGCAGTAAAGATAGAAGGCCGAGAGTGAGGACGTAGTAAGATTACGAGTTAGGCCATGGGCGCCCCATGTAAGTCAGACCCTCATTGTTGTCCCTCGATAGATTGCCTAGTGAGCATGCTAAGGGAATCATATCTCATGGACCATGGGTAGTGGAGGAAAGCCATGGTTGCCCCTTGTAGACACCGTCGGGCTGAAATGCCGAAAGGGCAATCATAGTAGGCATGCCAGCCATATGAGCCAGACCCTCATCATTGTCCTTAGATAGACTGCCCAATGAGTGTACTAAGGGAGTGATCATTGGGCCACCTCATTATTAGCATTAGCATCTACTAATACCAATGACTACCTTGCAGCAGTAACTAAGCAGTCCTTAGGTTCCCTAAAAAGTTAGTACAAGCATCTGCCAGCATAAATGACTTCCCCATACTATGTCTAGGCTTTCTCAATGCCAATTGCTGCTTGCAACTACCATTGGACCATTATTAAGGTACCCAAAGCAAATATTGCCAGCATCAATGACTTCCCAACAACGATCATGAGGCTATTCCAATACCAACAATTATTTCTAGGTTATCGTTGGACCTTTTTAGTGCTTATTGTCTCATCCACCTATGCCAACGACTACTGCTGGGCCATCATTGGGGGAACCCAGTCCGAATGTTTAGCAGTACTAGCGACTACCATTTTGTCATCTTTAAGCTTTCCTAGTGTTGGCTTTGGGAACTACCAGTATCAATGATTGCCTAGTAAAAGTTTTTGGACTTTCTCGACGTCAGCCACTATCACATGGTCATCATTGTGCTATCTCAGTGTTGGCATTAGCATTTACTGACACCAACAACTGCACCGTAGAAGTAGTTAGGCAGTTGTTGGATTCCTTTAAGTTGGCAGAGCATCTGCCAGCACTAGTAACTTCCCCGATGCAATTATTAGGCTCTCCAAACACCAACCACTATTGCTAAATTGTCGTTAGGCTCCTCTAATGCTTGCCCTCTTATTTACTTTCGCCAATGGCTGCCATTGGGCCATCACTAGGAACACCCAGTGAAGGTGTCTATTAGCATGAGCAATTGCCTAATAGGAGTCATTGGGCTCTCTTAATGCCTACAACTGTCATTGGGTAATCGCTAGGCTCCCTTTGTGCTAGCACTAGTGTCTATCGACACCAGCAACTCCCTCGTAGCAATAGCGAGGTAGTCCTTGGGTTCCCTTAGTGTTGGTGTTAGTGTTTGTCAACACATGCAACTACCTTGCAATAGTAGCTTAGAAGTTGTTGGATTACCTTGCATGGGGTCGACACTAGGCTTTTTCGGTGCTTGCATTATGTCTACTAACACGAGCAACTGCCCTATAGCAATAACTTGGTAGACCCCAGGATGTCCTAGTCTTGGCATCAATGTCTGCCAACAATGGCAACCTTTTTATAATAGAAGCTAAGCAATCATTTGGTTCCCCTAAAGCTGGTGCAAGCATCAATTGGCATCAGCTACTTTCCCATAAAAGGCATTAGGCTATCCTAATGCCTACTACTACTAGGTTGTCATTGGGATCCTCCAATGCTTGCCCTTGCATCTAGTTGGGCTAGTGATTACTGTTGGGCCATAATTAGGAGAACCTAGTGTAAATGCCTCCTAGTGCTAGTGACTACTACTGCGTCGTCCTTGGCTTTTACTAGTGCTATGACTACTCTATGATAGTCAACGGCTTTTTTAACACTAGAGATGATAATGGAGTCAACGTTGGGCTCCCCTGATGATGGCATTAGCATCTATCTATATCATTAACCATCCTGTAGTAATAGTTAGGTTATTCCTAGGTTCCCCTAGTGTTGACGTCGATGTCTTCCAACACTAGCATCTACCTCGCAATAGTAATTAGAAAATCATTAGGTTTCCTTAAAGCTGGCTTGAGCATTTGCTAGCACTAGCAACTTCCTCCAACTAGTTGTTGGGCTCTTTCAATGCCAACTACTATTGTTAGGATGTCAATGGGCTCTTTTAATGCTTGCCCTCGTATTTGCCTGCACAAGTGACTATCGTTTGGCCGTCACTAAAAAAACTCAGCACAAAAGTCTGCCAGTACGAGTGATTATTATTGGTCATCTTTGAGCCCACCTTGTGATGGTGCTGGCCTCTTTTGGCTCTCACAACTGCCCAACAGTGATGATTGGGCTCTTCCAACTCTAGCGACTATCATAGGCTCCCTTAGTGCTACCATTAGCATCTATCAACACCAATAACTACCCATAGTAATAGTTAGGTAGCCCTTTTCTTTTTCTTATGCTAACACATGCATCTGCAATCACCAACAATAGCCCTACAGTAATAACTGCTCAGTCATTGGGTTCCTCAAAAGCTAGAGCTAGCATCTGCCAACACCAGTGACTTCCCCGCAGTAGTCGTCTAGCTCTCCTCTCCCAACACCAACCACTGCTGCTAGGCCGTCATTAAGCTCTTTTGATGCTTGCCCTCACGTTTACCTGCACTAATGATTGTTGCTAGGCCATCATCTGGGTAGCCTAGCGTAGAATGTCTGTCGATGTCAGTGACTATTGTTATGTCATTGGTTAGCTCCCTTAATGTTTGTGCTAGCATCAACTGGCATCAATGACTCCCTAGCTATAGTCGTTGAGCACTCCAAACACTAATAACTATCACGTGGTCATCGCTAGGCTTCCTTAGTGTTGGTACTCACGTTTATCGATACCAATAACTACCCTGCAATAATAAGTAAGCAGTCCTTAGTTTCCTTTACAGTTTACGCTGGTGTCTGCCAATACCAACATTTGCCCAACACCACTAGTGGGGTAGTCATTAGGTTGCCCCATTATAGTTGATAGGCTTTCCGAGTGCCAATTACTACTGCTAAGTGATTGTTCGGCTCCTCTAGTTCTTGCCCTCACATCTACCTCCACAAAAGATAGTCACTAGGCCATCATTGGGGTAACTTAAAGCAGATGTTTGCCAATTCTAGTGAGCGATGCAAAGTCATCGCTAAGCTCTCTTAGTTCAGGCTTTGGCCTCTACAAGTGCCCACGATTGCTCACCAATAGTTGTTTGGCTATCCTAATGCTAGCAATTGTGATATGGTCATTGCTCGACTCCCTTAATGTTGGCACGAGCATCTATTAACACCAGTAATTTCCCCACCATAATAGTTGAGCAATCCTTAGGCTCTGGTAGTGCAGGCGTTGGCATCTGCCAATGCCAATAATTACCCTGCAACAATAGCAGGGCAGTCATTGTTTTTCCCAAAATAGGTGCCAGTGTCTACCAATACCAGCAACTTTCTTGCAATAATTGTTGGGCTTTTCTAAGGCCAAGCACAATTGCCATGTTTTCATTGGGCTTTTTCAGTGCTAGTCATCATGTCTACCTATGCTAGTGACTATCGTTAAGCAATCGATGGGGGGATCTGACGCAAATGTTTGCTAGCACAAACTACTGCAGCTGAGTCATCACTAAGCTCCCTCAGTGCTGGCATTGCCATTCCATTGTGTAAATGATTATCCTGCAACAATCATTGGGCCCTCCTAACGATGGTAACTGTCATGAGGTCATCGCTCAACTCGCTGAGGGCTAACAATAGCATCTACTGACATTACACACTGCCCTATAATAATTATTGGGTAGTCTTTAAGTTCTTTTAGTATTAGTACTAGCATTTGCCAGCACCAGCAACTATCATGTAATAGTCGCTTAGCTTTTCCAATGCTAACTACTATTGTAAGGCCATTATTGGGCTCTCTAACATAAGAAACTGCTTTACAATAATAGCAACGTAGTTGTTGGGTTCTCACAAAGCTGGCGTGAGCATCTCTTATCACAACTACTTCCTTGCACCAATCATTGGGCTCTCCTAACACTAAGAGTTGCTATTAGGGCATTGTTGGGCTGACCTAATATCTACCGACCCTTCCAAGTGCTTCAGAGCAATAGCTAAGTAATCACTAGGTTCCCTTAGTGCTAGTGCTAGCATTTGCCAACACTAGTAATAGCCTTACAGTAGTGGCTGGGTTATCGTCGGGTTCCCTTAAACTTGGCGGTGGCATTTTTCTAAGCTAGTGACTACTACAATGCTGTCGTTAGGCTCCTTTAATGCTTGCCCTCGCATCTACCTAAGCTAGCAATTACTGTTGGGCTATCATTAGGGGGAACTTGGTATAGATTTTTATTAGCGTTGGCGACCACCATTAGGTCATCGTTGAGCTTTCCTAATGCTGCTGCTTGCGTCTAATAACACAAGTGCTTGCATAACAGTTTTTCTTGGACTTACCCAAGCCAATGGCTATCAGGAGGCCATCACGTGGCTCTTTCGGTGCCAGCATTGGCATTTTCCAACACAAGCAACTACCTCATAGTAGTGAATGGGCAATCGTGGGATTCTTGAATAGGTGCTGCTAGCATCTACCAACACCAGTGATATTCCTATAGCAGTTGTTGGGATGTTCCAGTGTGAACAACTACTGTTAAGCCGTCGTTAGGCTCTTTTAGTGCTTGCCCATGCGTGTGCCCCTATCGATGATTGCCATTAGGTCATTGTTAGGACCATCTAATGCTAGCAATGGCACCTATGAATGTGTGTGATTGCCCTCATACTGAGCTCCCCCCTGTGCTAGCACTAGCATTTACAGACCCCAAAAATTACCCTACAACAATAGTTTGGCAGTCTCGAGGTTTGTTTTAATGCTAGCGACAATATCTGTCAACTTCAGCAACTACCGCGTAATAGTAGCAAACTATCATTGGGTTCCCCCAAAATAGATGCCGACGTCTGCCAAAACTTGCTTTTGCCTCGCAATAGTCATTAGGCTTTCCGAATGCCAACAACTGCTATTAGACTGTTGTTGAGCTCTTTAGTGCTTGCCCTTGCTTATACCTGTGTGAGTGATCGTTGTTGGGCAATCGCTAAAGGAACCCTACATAGCACCATTGACTGTCACTAAGTCATCGATGAGCCCTCGAGAGCCGACGTTGTCTTTTACCAAAATCAATGACTATCGTGTAGTAGTCATTGGACTCTCCTAACACTAGCAACTATCATGTCATCATCACTGGGCTCCCTTAGTGCCAGTATTAGCATGTTTTTTAACTGTCTCACAGCAATAGCTGGGTAGTCACTAGGTTTCTAGTCATAATAGTTAGGTAGTTAATTGGTCCATACAAAGCTGGCATTAGCGTCTACTAGTACCAATGACTTTTCTGCAACAGTCGTTGGGCTCCCCCAATACCAACAACCATCTTAGGCCATCATTAGGGTACCTTAGTGCTTGCCCTCGAGTTTGCCTTCCCCAGTGACTTCCCCGCACTAGTTGTTGGCTCGCAATGCCAACTACTATTTTAATGTCATCGTTGGGCTTCACTAGTGATTACCCTTACGTCTACTTATGCTAGCGATTGTAGTGGTGCTATCATTGGGAGAATCCAACAGAGATGTCTCCCAACATTAATAACAGTTGTTGGGTCATTGCGAAACTCTACGAGTGCTAGTGTGGGTATCTACCAGCATCAGTGATTGCCCAACAGCAGTTATTGGGCTCTCCAAACGATAGCGATTGTCATGTGGTTGTCACTAGGCTCCCCCAATGCTGGAACTAATGTCTATCAACACCAAGAACTGCCCTACGGTAATAACTAGGTAGTCTTTGGGTTCCCTTAGTATTGGTGCTAGCTTTGGCCAATACCAACAACTGCCTCATAATAATAGCTAGACAGTCGTTGGGTTCCCCCAAAGTTGGTGGTGACATCTACCAGCACTAGCGAATTTCTTACAGTAGTCATTAGGCTCTTCTAATGCCAACTACTGTTACTGGGCCATCGTTGGGCTCTTCTAGTTCTTGCCCTTGCATTTACCTATGCCAACAATTATCATTGGGCCATCGCTAGGGGAACCCATTACAAATGTCTGCTTGCGCAAGCGACTACCAGTGGGTCACACTGAGCTCCCCTAATGCTGGCTCTAAAGACTATCAACCCAAGCGATTACCAATGCCAGTGACTGCCTGACAACACTCGTTTGCCTCACCTAACCCTAATGATAGTCATGGGATCGTTGCTGGGCTACTTCGATACTAGCACTAGTGTTTACCAACACCAACAACGACCCCGTAGCAGTAACTGGGCAATCCTTAAGTTCCTCTAGTGCAGCTACTGACGTTTGCCAACCCTAGCAACTGCCCCATAATAGTGGCTAGGCAGTTGTTAGGTTTCTTCAATGCTGACTTTAATGTTTGCCACTACAACGGCTTACCCTGTTATTGTTGAGCTCATCTCGTGCTGGTGCTGGCTTCTAATAGCATCAACGACTACCCAATTATAGTTTGGCTCTCCCAACGCCAACGATTGTCATTCATTATCAGTAGGCTCCCTCAGCCTTAGAACTAGTGTTTACCAACCCCATCAACTGTCTTGCAGTAATAATTGAGTAATCCCTAGGTTCCCCTAATGTGAGCATTAACATTTGCCAACATCAGTAACTGCCTCGTAATAGTAGATAGCCAATCGTTAGGTTCCCTAAAGTTGGCAATGATGTGTACAAGCACAAGTAACTACCTGACAATAGTCATTTAGGCTCTCCCAATACCTATTGCTATTAGTAGGTGGTTGTTAGGTTGCTCTAGTGCTTGCCGTCACTTTTACCTACGCTAGCGGACATCATTTATCCATTTTTGGGAGAACCTAGTGCAGATGTTTGCTAGTCCCAACAATAGTCATTAGGTCATTGCTGAGCTTCCTTATTGCTAGTGTTAGCTTCTACCAGTGTTAGTGACTACCTAGCAGTAGTCATTAGGCTTTGCTAACGTCGACGACTATCATAGGGTTACTGTTAGGCACCCTGATACTAGCATGAACATCTACCAACATTAGCAACTGCCCTACAGTAACAGCTAGGCAACCTTTGCATTCCCCTAATGCTGGCATTGGCATCTACTAACACTAGCAACTTCCTTGCTACAATAGCTAGGCAATCGTTGGGTTCCTTCAAAGCTGGTACTAGGGTCTACCAGCACTAGTGATTGTCCCGCAATAGTCATTAGGCTCTCCCAACGATTGCCCTAAAGTTAGCATTAGCGTCTACCGACGCTAATGATTATCACTAGGGCATAGTTAGGGGAACATATTGTAAATGTTTGCTGGTGCCAGCCACTGCCCTTGGGTGATAACTAAGCTCCTTAGTGCTGGCACTAACCGTAAACAATACCAACAACTATCCAGTGGTAGTCATTAGGTTCCTCAAAATCTAGAGCTAGTGTCTACCAGCTCCAATGACTGCCCCATAGCAATCATTAGGCTCTCCCAATGCTAACTACTTCTATTAAGTTGTCATTTTGCTCCTCCAGTTGTTCCCTCATGTCTATGCTAGCGACTATCATGAGGTCATCGCTAGGCTCCCTCGATTCTAGTACCAACTTCTACTGACACTAACCACTACCGTGCAACAATAGCCAGGTAATCCCTAGTTCCCTTAGTGCTAGAGTCAGCGTCTGCCAACACCCGTAACTTCCCTTTAATAGTAATTGGGAAGTCATTAGGAGAGCCCAATGTTTGCCTTATCATCTACCAGTACCAATGACTTCCTCGCAACAATCATTAGGCTCTCCCAATGCCAATTACTACAACTAGGCTGTCATTGTGCTCCTTCAATGCTCACCTTCATGTCTACCTACACCAACTATGATTACTAAACCATCGTAGGGGAACCTAGCATAAATGTATGTCGGCACAAAAGACTGCCGTTAGGTCATCACTAAGCTCCCCCTAGTGCGAGCACTGGCATTTACAAGCATCAATGACAATGCAATAACAATCATTGGGCTATCTTAACGTTAGTAACTTTCATGGGGTCATCGCAGAGCTCCCTTGGTGCTAGAATTAGCATCTATCAATGCCAACAATTGCCATGCAGTAGCAATCGTTGGGCTCTTCAATGCTAGCGACTATTATAGGATATCATAGGGCTCCCCCGATGTTAGTACTAGCGTTTATCGACACCAGCAACTACCCTGCGAAAGTAGCTTGGCAATACTTGGGATCCCTTAGCACTAGTACTGGCAATTGCTAGCATTAGTAACATCCCCGCAGTAATAGGTGGGTAGTTGTTGGGTTCCCCAAAAGTGGCAATGACTTTCCTGCAGTAGTCGTTAGGCTCTTTTAAGTTGCCGTTTTTGTTTTGTTAGTGCTTGTCCTTTTTCCTACCGATGCTAGTGACTACAATTAAGCTATCATTGGGGGAACCCAATTCAAATGTCTGCCAGTGCTAGCGACTGCCATCGAGTCATCGTTGAGATCCCCTAATCTGCACTAGCCTCAAACAACACCAGTGACTGCCCGACAATAATCATCAGGCTCTTATAACACCAGCGATTGTCGTGGGGCCATCCCTGGGCTTCTTCATGGTTGGCACTAGCGTTTGCCAACACTAGCAACTTCCTCACAGCATGTTTTAAGATCTCTCAATACCTACTACAATTACTATGCCGTCGTTGGGTTCCTCTAGTGCTTGGTCTCGCGTTTGGCTATACCTACGATTGCTTGGCCATTATTGGGGGAACTCTATATAGATGTTTGCCAGCACGAGCGACTTCCCAATAGCAATCATAGGGCTCTCTTAATGCCTATGACTGTCATTAGATCATCATTGCAAAGCTTTTCCAACATTGCATTAGCCACAAACAACGCTAGTGGCTATCCAATAATAGTCATTAGGCTCTCACAATGCCAGCAACAGTCATGAAGCCATCCTCAGGCACCCTCAAGGCTAGTGCTACATTTGCTTGCACTTAGGACTTCTCAACAGTAGCCCTTGGGCTCTTTTAATGCCAACTACTATTACAAGGCCATCGTTTGGCTCTTCTAGTGCTAGCTTTAACGTTTACTGATACAAAAAACTGCTTTGTATCAATAGCTAGGCAAACCTTAGTTCTTTAGTGCTGGCACCATCGTTTGTCAACATGAGTAATTACCCCATAGTAGTAGGTGGGTAGTTGTTCTGTTCTCCTAAAGTTGGTGCTAGCATTTGTTAGCTTCAATGACTATCTCGCAACAATTATTGGGCTCCTTCAATGCCAACTATTGCTATTTGGCCATCATTGGGCTCCTCCATTGCTTGCTCTCATGTTTACCTGTGCCAATGATGGTCATTGGGCCATCACTAAGGGAACCAAGTGCAGATGCCTGCTAGCACTAATGATTGTCACTAGGTCATCGCTGAGTTGCCCTAGTGCCAGTGCTGGCTGTAACCAATGTTAGTGACTACCTAACAACATTCATTAGGCTCTCCCAATGCCTGTAAATGTTATATGGTCATCGCTAGGCTCGCTCAATCCCAGAGTTGGTGTTTATCGACACTAACAATTACCCTGTAGCAATAGCTAGGTCGTCCTCAGGTTTTCTTAGTGTCGGTAAGTGCTACTGTAAGCGATAAGGGAGCCTAGCAATGACTTTATGATAGTTGCTAGCATTGAAAGAGCCTAATGACTAATGCTGGGCAATCACTGGTGTTGGTAGAGGCCAACAATGATAACCTAATGATAGTTAAAAATATTAGGACAGCCCTACGATTGTTGTTTGGTAATCGCTCGCCCGAGTAAGCATCTGCATAAGGTACCCTTAGTGATGGCCAAGTGGCAGTCGCACATAAAGGCAAACACGAAGGCAAGCACTAAAGAAGCCCAATGATGGCCTAGTAGCTATAATGAGTATTTAGGCTATACCGGTATTAATATTAAGGTAAATGCGAGGGTAAGCACAAGAGGAGCCCAATGATGGCCTAGTAGTAGTTATTGGTAGTAGAAGAGCCCAATAGTAGCTGCGAAAAAGTCATTGGTGTTGGCAGATGCTCGCACTAGCTTTAGGGGAACCCAATGAGTACCCAGCTACTGTTGTGGGGCAGTTGTTGGTGTTGGTTGACATCTGCTCCAAAACTAGGGGAACTAAGGACTTCTCAGCAATTGTTGCAGGCTTTCCCATTGTCAGCGACTATGATAGGGTCGTCACTAGGCTCCCTCGATGCTAGCATTAGCATTTACCAACATTAACAACTGCACCACAAAAATAGCAAAGTAGTCATTGTGTTCCCCCAAACCTAGCATGAGCATTTGCCAACACCAACAAATCCTTGATAGTCATCAGTTGGCTCTCCCAATGCTAACTATTGTTGCCGCATTGTAGTTGGGCTCTTCTAGTGTTTACAGTCGCATCTATCTACCCCAACAACTATCGTTGGGCCATCGTAGGGGGAACTCATCACTGATGTTGGCCAACATTAATGATTACCACTAGATTATTGTTAAGATTCCATAGTACTAGCACTAGCATTTACCTAACTGCTGTCATTGAGGCACTAACATCTACCTAACTACTGTCATTGGGCTCTCCCTTCATCGATGAGTGTCATCAGGTCATCGCTAGGCTCCCTAAATGCTAGTGCCAGCATCTATTGATAGTAACGATTGCCCTACAGCATTAGGTGGGCAATCCTTGGGATGTCCTAAGGAAAGCACTAGCGTCTGCTAACATTAGCAAGTGCCATATAGTAGCATCTAAGTAATCATTGGGCTCCTACAAAGTTGGCATGAGCATCTGCCAGTACCAATAATTGCCTCGTGGTAGTCGTTGGGCTTTCTCAACACTGATCACTGTTGCTAGGCCATCGTGGAGCTCTTCTAGTGCTTGCCCTTGTGTCTACCTACATTGATGACTATTATTGGGCCATCGCTGAGGAGCTCAACATAGATGTCTGCAAGTGCTAGCAATTATTGTCAGGTCCTCGCTACGCTCCTTTAGTGCTGGTACTAGAATCTACTAGTGTTAGCGACTACCAACAGTAGTCATTGGGCTTTTCCAATGCCAGCGACTATCATAAGGTCATCGTTAAGCCTCCTTAATACTGGCACTAGTGTCTATTGACCCCAGCAACTCTACTGTAAAAGTAACTAAGCAATCATTGGGTTCCCCTAAAGTTAGAGCGAGCATTTACAAGCACAAGTGACTTTCGAACTGTAATCATTGGACTCTCTTAGTGCCAACTACTGTAGCTGGGTTATTGTTGCGCTTCTTTAGTGTTTACCCTCATGTCTTCTTGCGTTAGCAAGTGCCGTTGGGCCATCGCTAGGGCAACTTAGTGCCAACATCAGTGGCTGCCTAACAGTAGTAGTAAGGCTCTTCCAACACCAACGATTGTCATTGGGTTGTCACATGGCTACCATAGTGCTAGCACTAGCATCTATCGGCAATAGTAATTATCAAGCAACAATAGTGAGGTAAACCTTAGATGCCAATGGTTCTGGCATCGATGTCTGCCAACACCGAAAACTACAATACAATAGTAGTTGAGAAGTTGATGATTCCTTTAAAGCTAGGTTATCACTAAGCTTCCCTAATGCTAGCACTCACATCTACTAATATCAGTGACTGCCTAGCAGTAGTCGTGGGCTCTTCTAACCCTAGCGACTATTATTAGGTCGTCGATGGTCCTCTAATGCTAGCACTAGTGTCTATCGACTCCTCTAATTACCTCACAATAATAGCTGGGCAGTCTTTACATTTCCTTAGTGCTAGCATTAGTGTCTACACACATTAACCATAGCCGCGTAGTAATAGTTGGGTAGTCATTGGGTTCCTTCAAAGCTAACGTAAGCATTTGCAACACAAGCGACTTCCCCATAGTAGTCATTGAGCTCCCAATGCCAACCACTACTACAAAGCCGTTATTGGGCTCCTCTAGGGCTTGCCTTCTCATCTACTTATGCTTGCAACTGCCATAGGGCCATAACTGGGGCAACCAAGTGTAAATGTCTACTAGTATCAACAACTGCCTATAGGAGTTATTAGGCTCCCCCAATGCTAATGAGTGTCATTGGGTCATCTTTTGGGTCCCTCGATACTAGTACTAGCGTCTACCGACATCACAACTGCCCTGTAGTAATAGTTGAGTAGTCTAAGGGTTTCCATGATGCTAGTGCTGGCATTTGTCAATGCTAAAAACTACCTCGTAACAGTAGTTAGGTTGTTATTATGTTCCCACAAAGTTGTGCAAGCGTCTGCCAACACTAACAACTTTCCCACAAAAGTTGTTTAGTTATATAACCCTTGCTACTGTTGTTAGGTCATTGTTGGGCTCTTTTAGTGCTTGCCCTCACGTTTGCCTGCAATAAGGACTCTCATTGGGCCATCACTGGTGCAAGCTAGCACTGATATTTGACAATGGAAACTATTATCGCTTATTCATATCTAAGCTCCCTTTATGCTAACACTCGCATTTGCTAGCGTCAGCGACTGCCCAACTATATTTTTGGGCTTTCCCAACGCTAATGACTTTTATGGGGCCATCTTTGGTCTTACTTATTCCTAGGACTAACATCTATCGACACTGATAGTTGTCCCATAGCAATAGTAGGGTAGTCCTTAGGTTCCCCCTACGCTGGCATCGAGTGACTACCTTGAAATAGTAGCAGGGCAATCGTTGGCTTCCTCAAAAGCTAGCGCAAGCATTAGCTGACACCAGTGACTTCCCCACTGCAATCATTCAACTATCATAACGCTAACAATTATAGTTATGCCGTTGTTGAGTTCCTTTACTGCTTACTCTCACATCTATTGGTGCTAGTGATTGACGTTGGGCCATCATTAAGGCAACCAAATGCAGATGTTTGCCAGTATTAACGACTGCTGCTAGGTCATTTCTGAGCTCTTTAGTGTCGGTACTCACTTCTACTTGCGTTAGTGATTACCTAGTAGCACTCGTTTGGCTCTTCCAATGCTAGCGAATGTCATTGGGTCGTCATTAGGCTCTTTAAGTGCTAACACTAGAATCTAACGACACCAACGACTGCCCCACAACAATAATTAGGTAATCTTTGGGTTCCGTTAGTGTTGGCACCGATGTCTACTAACATGTGTAACTGCCTTGTAGCAATAGCTAGGTAGTCATTAGGTTTCTCAAAAGCTGGCACGAGCTTTTGCTAGCACTTCTAGTTTTCTCCCAATAGCCATTAGGCTTTCTTAATGCGAACAATTGTTGCTAGGTGATTATTGGACTCCTCTAGCGCTTGCCCTCATGTCTACTTACACCAGCGACTATCATTAGGCCATCGTTAAGCGAACCCATCATAAATGTCTACCAACGCCAATTACTATTGCAAGGTCATCATGGAGTCATCGTTAGACTTCCCTGAGGCTAGCACAAGCATCTATCGATACTAGCAATTACTTTGCCAAAGTAGTTGGGTTCTCTCAAAGCTGGTGCAAGCATTTGCTAGCACTAATGGCTCCCCCACAATAGTTATTAGTCTCTCTGAGCACCAACTACTACTAGTAGGCCATCGTTGGGCTCATCTAATGCTTGCCTTTGTGTCCACGTGTGCTAGCGACTACGATTAGGCAATCGCTAAGGCAACCCAGTGAAGATGCCTATGACTGTCATTGGGTCATCGTTGGGCTTCCTCAGTGCTAGAACTAGTGTCTATCAACACCGATAATTGCCCCATAGCAATAGTGAGTTAGTTTTTTGATTCCCTTAGTGATGGCCTCGAAGTCTACCAACACAGGCAACTATCCAACAGCAATAACTTATAAGTCGTTGGGTTTTCCTAAAGTTGGTACGAACATTTGCCAGCACTTGTAACTTGCCCAAAAAAGCCATTGGGCTCTCCTAATGTCAACTACTACTACTAGGCTATCACTCGATTCTTTTGGTGCTTGCCCAAACATTTACTTATGCAAACAATTGTCATTAGGCCATCATTAAGAAACCTAGAGCTGATGTTGCCAACACTGGCGACAATTCCATAATGCTGGCGCTGTCATCTATCAGCATCAATGACTGCCCAATAACAATCGTTGGGCTCTCCTAATGCTAGGGACTATTACGAAGTCATCGTAGGGCTCCCTTGATGTTGGCTCTAGTGTTTATCGACACCAGAACTTGCATTACAAAAGTAGCAGGGCAATCTTTTGATTCCTCTAAAGCTTACGTGAGGTCTACCAGCACTAGTGACTTCGTTACAGCCTTTGTTGGGCGCTCCTAATGCAAATTACTACTTCTTGGGCATCATTGGGCTCCTCTAATGCTGACCGTCCTATGTACTTATGTTAGTGATTGTCATAAGCCATCACAAGGGGAACCTAACATTGATGCTTACTAGCGCTAACAACTACCATTAGGTCATCATTGAGCTCCCCTGAAGCTATCACTAGTGTCTCATGATACCAACAACTACCTTATTGCTACAGTTGGGCGTTCCTTGTTCCCTTAGTACTGACACTAGCGTCTGCCAACACCAATAATTGCCCTATAATCACAGCTAAGAAGTCGTTGGGTTCATCCAAAGCTGGTGTTAGTGTCTTGCAGTTCCAATGGCTGCCCTTTAACTGTTGTTGGGCTCTTGTAATGCTAATTACTATTGTAAGGTCAGCCTTGGGCTCTCCCAATTCTGGCCCTCTTATTTACTTACACCAACAACTATTGTTGAGCCATCATTGGGGAACCTAGCGCAGATGAGCTTCTTAGTGCTAGTACTAGAGACCCTTACTAGGTTGTAGCTGAGCTGTCCTAGTTATAGCACTAGCCTCTACCAATAATAGTTGTTAGGTTTCCCCAATGCCAATGACTGCCATGGGGCCATCGCTAGGCTCCTTCGGTGCTCGCATTAGCATTTACCGACACTAGCAACTACATCGCAGCAATAACTGGGTAATCATTGGGTTCCCCAAGTTTTAGCATTAGCATTTATTAACAACAGCAATTGCGATGCAATAATAGCTAGGCAATCTTTGGGTTCCCCTGAAACTCACTAGTGTCTGCCAAAACTAATGACTTCCTCGCGGTAGTCATTCGGCTCTCCCAACACTAACAACCGTTGCTAAGTCAGTGGGCTCCTATAGTGTTTGCCCTCAAGTCTGCTAGCACCAACGACTTCCTCGCACTAGTTTTGGGCTCTTCTAGTGCCAAGTAATGTTTTTAGGCTATCATTAGGCTCCATTAGTGATTACACTTACATCTACCGATGCTAGCTATTATCACTAGGCCATCGCTGACCTACGACTGCTTAGTCATCGCTGAGTCACCTTTATGATGGCGATGGCCTTGACCAGTGCCAACGGTTGCCCAGTTGTAGTCTTTGGGCTTTTCCAATGCCAACGACTATTATAGGGTCATTGCTGGGCTCTCATGATGTTGGCACTAGCCCCTACCGACACTAGTAACTGCCTTGCAACAATAGCTATCCAATCCCAAGGTTCCTTTAGTGTTGGTGTTGACATCAGCCAACATTAGCCACTATCTCAAAGTAGTAGCCGGACAGTTATTAGGCTCCCCGAAAACTGGCACAAGCATCTACTAGCACCAACAACTTCCTCGAACCAATCGGTGGGCTTTTCTAACACCTATAACTACTCTTAGGCCATCATTGGGCTCCTGTAGTGCTTGCCCTCATGTCTGCAAACATGAATGACTTCCCTGCACTAATCATTTGGCTTTCCCAATGCCAATTACTATAGCTAGGCTGTCATTAAGCTCCATTGGTGCTTACTCTTATGTCTACTTGCATTAGTGATTATCGTCGTGTTATCGTTTAAGGTGATGCAACAGAGATGTCTCCGACGCCATCATTTGAAGGCATCACACGACACCATCAATGCTAGCATTAGTATCTATCGACACCAGTAATTACCTGATAATAATTGCGAGGTAGCCTTGCATTTTGCTAGTAATGTTGTTCGTGTCTACCAATGCTAGCGACTATCATGGGGCTACCACTAGGCTTTTTTGGTATTGGCACTGCCATCTATAGACATCATTAATTACCCCGTAACAATGGTTTGGCAATCCTTAGGGTTCCCTTAATGTTGGCACTAGCGTCCATCTACACCAATAACACCCGCTCAACAATAGTTGGGCGAAGGTGGCACTAGCTTCAACTAGGACCAATGACTTCCACGCAGAAATTTTTGGACTCTCCCAACACCAACTATGGCTGCAAGGCCATCATCTACTTGCACTAGCTACAATCGCTAGGCCTTCGCAAAGGAAACCTAGCGTATATGTATGCCAATACCAGTGAATGCCGTTAAGTCATTGCTGAGCTCCTCTAGCGTGGTTGTTCGCATTTATGAGCATTAGCAATTGCGTAGTAGCAATTATTAGGCAGTCCCAATGCCAGTGACTTTCATAAGGCTATTGCTTGGCTTCCTTGGTACTAAAATTAGTGTATGCTAGCAATTGCCCCACGGTAATAGTTAGGTAGTTTTTGAGTGCTTTGAGTTTTGGTATTGGCATTTGTCGACTCTAGCAACTGCTCAGTAGTAATTGTCGGGCAGTCATTAGGTTGCCATAAAGCTGACACTAGCGATTGCTCACACCAGTAACTTCCCTGTAGTAGTCATTAGGCTCTTTCAATACCTATTACAGCTACTAAGAAGTCATTAGGCTCTTTAAGTGCTTCGTCTCACATATGCTTATGCTAGCAACTGCCACTTGGCCATTATTGAGGGATGCAGTGTAGATGTTTGCCAATGCTAGCAATTGCCATTGGGCTATCCTGAGTTGCCCTAGTCTTGATGTTAGCATACACTAGCGTTTAGCAGCAGTCGTTGGACTCTTCAAACTTTAATGACTATTATAGGGTTGTCGTTGGGTGCCCTCAGTACTTGTATTAGCATCTATCAACATTAGTAACTGTCGTACAGTACTAATAGGGCAGTCACTGAGTTCCTTAATACTTGCGCTGGTGTCTATTAACACCCAAAACTACCCCACAGCATTTGTTAGTAGTCATTAGGCTCTGCCATTGCTAACTACTATTTTTGGGCCATTGTTGCACTCTTCAAGTGGTTGCCCTCGCATCTATGTGCACAAATGGTTACCGCTGGACCATCGTTGGGGGAAATGCAAATTTTTGCCAATAACTATGACTGTTGCTAGGTCATCCCTAAGCTCCTTTAGTACTAGCACTAGCCTTAAACAACACTAATGACTTCTTAACGGCAAACTACCCCATAGCAATAGCTGGGCAGTCACTAAGTTCCCGTAGTAACAGTGCTGGCATTTCCCAACACCAATAACCGCCCTATAGTAGTAACTAGGTAGTCATTGAGTTCTTCCAAAGCTGGCACTAGCATTTACCAACACCTGCGATGGCCCTATAATAGTTGTTGGGTTCCCTCAAAGCTTGCTTTAGTGTCAGCCAATACCAACAACTTCCCTGTAGCAGTCGTTGGGCTCTCCTAATGCCAACTATTGTCGCTAGGCCATTGTTGGGCTCGTTTAGTGCTTACACTTATGTCTACTAGCGTCAGTGACCACCACTGGGCATCATTAAGGGAACCCATAATAGTTATTTACTAGCACCAATAAACTATTACTAGGTTGTCGCTCACCTCTACTAGCGATGGTGCTAGCCTCTACTAGCGCTAGTAGTAGCCCTGTAGTAATGGTTGGGCTCTGCCAATGCTTATGACTATCATAAGATCATCATTGGGCTCCCTTGGTGCTGAGAATAACGTTTACCAACACCAATAATTACCCTGCAATAATGGTTGGACAGTCCATAGGTTCTTTTTGTGCTGGTGCAAGCATTTCTCGACACCTGTAACTACCTCACAGTAGTAACTAGGTAGTCATTTGTTTCCCCCAAAATAGGTGCTAGCGTTTGCCAGCTTCAATAACTACCTTGTCATAGTCATTGGGCTCTCCCAGCTCCAACTACTACTAAGCCATCATTGGGCTCACCCGGTGCTTGTCCTTACATCTATCTGCGCTAGCGATTGCTGCTAGGTGATTATTGGGGGAACCAAGTGCAGGCATCTATTAACACCAATGATTGTCGCTTGGTCATCGTTAAGCTCTTTTAGTGCTAGTGTAGGCTTCTACTAGTGTCAATGATTGCCTAACTATAATCAGATGGGTCTCTTAATGCCAATGACTATCATAGGTTCATCGTTAGGCTCCTTTGATGCTAGAATTAGCATTTATCGACACCAGTAATTGCCTGTAGCAATATCTATGCAATCCCTGGGTTCTCTTAACATTGGCACTTAGTGTTTAACAATACCAACAACTATCCTACAACAATAGCTGGACTGCAATTAGGTTCCACCAAAGCTCTAGCACTAGCAACATCCCCGTAATAGTCATTAGGCTCTCCAAATACCCACTACAACTGCTAGGCAGTCGTTAGACTTTTCTAGGGCTTGCCCTCGTATCTACCTGCACCAGTTACTGCCACTTGGCCATCGCTCAGGGAACCTAGTGCCAATGTTTGCCAATACCAGCGACTACGATAGGGTCGTCGCTTAGTTCCCCTAGTACTGGCGTTGGCATTTACCAGCATCAATGACTAACCAACAGTAGTTGTTAGGCTCTCCCAACTGTAGCAACTATCATAAGGCCATCGTTGGGCTCCCTCTAATGCTAACATTAGCATTTACTCATACTAGTAATTGCCCTATAGTAATGATGGGCTAGCCCATAGGTTCCCTTGGGGTGGCGTTAGCCTCCACAAACACAAACAACTGCCCCGCAATAATAGCTAGGTAGTCATTGGGTACCTTTAAACTGACGCTATAGTCTGCAAGCATAAGAGACTTTCCTACTGCAATCATTGGGCTCCCCTAATGCTTGCCCTCGAGTTTGCTTGTGCTAACAACATTCGCTAAGAGAGCCCATCGCAGATGTCTGCCAATGCCAATGAGTGCCATTGCATTCCCCTAGTTCAAGGGTTGGTTTTTACTAGCATCATTGACTACGTAGTAGTAGTCATTAGGCTCCCTTAATGCTAGCAAATATCATGGGCTGATAGCTAGCTCTTTCGGTGCTAGAACTAGTGTCTACTAACACCAGCAACTACCCCACATCAATAGTTAAATAGTCCTTGGATTCCGTTAGTGCTGGCGCTACTATTTACTAACAACAACAACTATGTTGCAGCTATAGCTCGACAGTCATTAGATCCCACCAAAGTTGTTGGTAATGTTTACAAGCACCAATGACTTCCCTGTAACAGTCATTGGGTTCTCACAATACCCACTACTACTGCTAGGCCATCATTGACTTGCTTTAGTGCTTGCCCTCGTGTTTACCTGTGCCAGCGATCACTGCTTGTCTATTACTGGGGGAACCCAATGTAGATGTTTGCCAGTGCTAGGGACGACATTAGGTTGTTACTAAGTTCCTTTAGTGCTGGCAGTAGCATTTACCAATGTTAGAGACTTCCTAATCATAATAATTGGGCTCTTATAATGCTAACAATAGTTATGGAGTCATCATTGGATGGCCCCAGTGCTAGCGTTGGTGTTTACTGACATCAATAACTACCCCACAATAATAGTTGGGCAATCTTTGCTTCCCTTACTGCTGCTGTTCGCGTTTACCAACACCAGCGACTTCTCCACTATAGTAACTGGGCAATCGTTGGGTTCCCCTCAAGCTGGTGCTAGAGTCCACCAGCACTAGCAATAGCCATGCAATAGTTGTTGGGCTCTTTTAGCGCTAATTACTACTATTATGTCGTTGTTGGTCTCTTTAATTGCTTGTCTTAGTGTCTACATATGGTAGAGAATACTGTTGGGCCATCGTTGGGGGAATTTAATGCAAATGTATGCTAGTACCAGTGACTGCAACTATGCAACCGCAATCTTTAGGCTTTCCCAACGCTAGCAACTGTCATGGGGACGATGTTGGGCTCTCTTTGATGCTAACACTAGCATCTACCAACACTAGTAATTACCCCATAATAGTGGTTGGGAAGTTTCAAGGTTCTCCTAATGCAAACACTAGCATTTACCAATATCAACAACTGCCTGGTAGTACTAATTGGGTAGTTATTGGGTTCCTTTAAAGTTGGCGCTAGCGTATGTCAGCACCAGCAACTTTTTTGCAGCAGTCATTAGGCTATCCTAGTGCTAACTATTGCCACTAGGTCATCATTGGGCTCTTTCAATGCTTGGCCTCATGTCTAGCTACGCTAACAATGTCCATTAGGCCATCAATAAGGAACCTTGTGCAAATCTCTGCCAATGCTAAGAACCATCACTAAGTCAATGCAAAGCTCCCTTAATGATGGAATGGCCTCTACTAGTGCTAGTGGTTGCCTAACAGAAGTCGTTGAGCTCTTCCATTACCAATAACTGTAATGGGGTCGTCCTTAGTTTCCCCCAATGTTGGCACAAGAGTCTACTGACACCAGCATTTGCTCCCTACGAGTAGTGGGGAGCCGTTAGGTTTCCCAAAGCTAGCCGAGGATTTGCTACTACTAATGACTTCCTTGCACTAGTTGTTGGTCTTTCCCAATGCCAACTACTACTGCTAGGTCATCGTTCTCTACCTGCGCTAGCAATTTTCACTAGGCCATCACTGGGGGAACCTAGTAAAAATGTTTGCCAACATTATCAATTGCTGCTTGGTCGTTATTAAGCTCCCCTAATGCTAGTATTGCAATCGAATAGTGTTTACAATGCCTAATCGTGACTATCAATGGGCCATCATTGAGTTCTCTTAGTGCTAGAATTGGAGTCTATTAATACCAGCAATTGCCCCATAACAATAGCTGGGCAGTCCTAAGGTTTCCTTAGTGTTAGTGGTAGTATCGACTAACACCTACAATTGCCTCGTAGTAGTAGCTGGGCAGTTGTTAGGATTGCCTAAAGTTAGCACTAGCATTTGCCAACTCCAATAACTACCTCACAACAGTCGTTGGGCTCTTCTAGTGCCAATTATTACTATTTATCTGTTGTTGGGCTTCTTTGATACTTGCCCTTAGTCTGCTTAGGCCAACGACTATTACTACACCATCGCTAGGGGAACCTAGCACTGATGTGTGCTAATGCAAGTGACTATGGCTGAGTTACCACAGAGCTCCCTTAATGATGGCATTGACCTTTACTAGTGCTAGTGACTGCCTAGCAGAAGTTGTTGGGCTTTACCAATGCCAGTAACTATCATGGGGTCATCGCTGGGCACTCCCAATATTGGCTTTAGAATCTATAGGCACCAGCAAATGCCTTACAGCAGTAGTTGTGTAGTCCCTAGGTTGTTATAGTGCTAGCATTAACGTCTACCAACATCAGCGACAGACTCGCGGTAGTAGTTACGTAGTCGTTGTGTTCCCCCAATGTTGGTGTGAGTGTCTACTAACACTAGTGACTACTCTGCACCAGTCGTTGGCCTTTTCAAATACTAACTATTATTGCAAGGTTGTTAGGCTCCTCTAGCTCTTATCCTCACATTTGCATGAGCCAGCTACTACCATTGGGCCATCATTGGGGGGAATCTAGCAAAGATGTCTCTTAGTGACAACAACTATCGTGGGGTCATCGTTGTGCTCTTATAATGCTAGCGCTAGCATATACCACTATTAGTGACTACCCACAGTGGTTATTCAGCTTTCTTAACAATAATGAATATCAAGGGGTCGTCACTAGGCTTTTTTTATGTTAGCATTAGTGTCTACCGACACCAACAACTACGTTGTAGCAATAGTTAGGCAATCCTTAGGTTTTCGTGCTGCTTGCGCTAGCATTTGCCAATACTAGCAACTACCTCGTAGGAGTAGCTAGGCAATTGTTGAGTTGTTCTAAAGCTAGTGCTAGCATCTGCCTGCATCATTAACTTCCCGATAATAGTTATTGGGCTTCCCTAATGCTAACTACTACATTTAGGTCATCATTGGGCTCCATTAATGCATACCTTTGTGTCTACCTACATCAGCGACTACCATTGGGACATCACTTGGGGAACCTAACACAAACATTTGCTAGTGCGAACGACAGTAGTTGGGCCATCGTTGAGCTCCCTTAGTGCTAGTGCTAGCTTCTACCAGCATTTGTGATTGCCCAACAGTAGTCGTCAGACTCTCCCAATGCCAATGATTATCATAGGGTCATTGCTAGGCTTCTCCGACACTAGCATTAACATTTATCGATACCAGTAATTATCTCAAAGTAATAGTAAGGCAATCCGTGGGTTCCCTTAACATTGGCGTTGATGTTTGCCAACATTAGCAATCGCCCCACAATAATGGCAAGATAGTCGTTGGGTTCCTAGAAGCTAACTTTAGAGTCTGCCAGCACTAGTGGCTTTTCGTACAATCATTTGGCTTTCCTAGTGCTTGCCTCGCGTCTATTTATAACAGCGATGTCTGCAGGGCCATTGCTAGGGAAACCCAACGCAGATCTCTATTAATGTTAATGACTTTCGCTGGGTCATCCGCTGAGCTCCCTTAGTGCTGGCGTTGGCTTTTACTGACATAAGCAACTACCCTATAGCAGTAGCTGGGCAATTGTTAGGTTCCCCAAAAGCTGATGCAAGCATCTGACCACACTTGCGACTTCTCCCTGGGCTCTCCTAGTGCCAACTATTATTGCAAAGCCATTGTTAGTCTCTTCAAGTGCTTGTCTTCGTGTCTACCTATGCCAATGACAAATGTTAGGCCACTATTAGGGAACCAAGCGTAAATGTCTACCACCACTAGCGAGTGCCACAAGGCCATTGCTAAGCTTCTTTAATGTAGGCAACAACTTCAAATAGTGACTATGACAAAAAGTGTCATAGAGCCATTGTTGGGCTCTTCAAGTCCAACAACTAGCATGGAGATGTCATTGGGCTCCCTTGGTGTTAGCATTAGCATTTATCGAAACTAGCAACTACCCCATAGAAGTAGCTGGCCAGTCCTTAGGATCCCCTAACGTTAGCACTGGTGTTTGTTAGCACAAGTAACTACCTCGCAATAGTAGTTGGGCAGTCGTTTGGGCTTCGCAAAAGTTAAACTAGCATCAGCTAACTTGATCAACTTTTTTACAATAGTCATTGGGCTCTCTTAGTCCTAATAACTACTACGAGGCTATCATTTTTGCTATGTTAGTGCTTTCCCTCTCATCCACTAACATTAGCAACTACAGCTAGGCCATCACTTTGGAAACCCAATTCAAATGTCTACCAATGCTGGCACCTACCACTAAGTCGTACTTAAGCTCCCCTAGTGCTGCACTGGCGTCAAATAGCGCCATCGACTGCCTAGCAATAGTCATTAGGCTCTCTCAATGCGAGTGACTATTATGGGGCCATCCCTAGGCTCCCTTAGGGGTGGCGCTAACATCTACCAACATCAACAACTTTCTTATAGTAGTTGTTAGGAAACTCCAGTACTTGCCTCACATCTAGCTTTACTCACGACTACAGCTTGGCGATAATTGGGGGAACCCTCTGCAATTATTTGCCAACGTCAGCTAATGCCTAACAGTAGTAGAAAGGCTCTCCCAACGCCTGCAACCATCATTAGGTTGTCATTACTGAGCTCCTCTAATGATATGGTGGGCCTAAACAGTGCCAATGATATCCCAATAATAGTCATTAGGCTTTTATAATGCTAATGACAATTGTGGGGCTGTCCTTGGGCTTCTTTAAAGCTGGCACTAGCGTCTATCAACACTAGTAACTGCCTCAAAGTTATAGCAAGGCAGTCATTGGGTTCCCCCAAATCTGGCACTAATGTTTGCTAGCACTTGGGACTTCCCCACAATAGTCATTGGGCTCTCCCAATGCCAACTACTACCGTAAGGTCATTGTTGGGCTCTTCCAGTGCTAGCACTAATGTTTATCAACATCAACAACTGCCTTGCAGCAATAGCTCAATAATCCTTTGGTTCCCCTAGTGCTGGTGCTAGCGTCTGCCAACATCAGTAACTATCTCATAGTAGTAACGGAGTATTTGTTGGGTTCCCCCCAAAGCTAACGCTAACATTGCCCAGCGTGAACGACTTCTCCACAACAGTCGTTAAGCTCTCTCAACACTAACAAAAACTTTGAGGCTCTCATTGGACTATCCTAGTGCTTGCCGTCTCGTCCATCTGCACTAACGATTTCTACAGAGCCATCGTTGGGGAAACCAACACAAATGCTTGGCAACACCAACAACTACCATTAGGTGGTCGTTGAGCTTCCCTAGTGTTGGCACTAGCAACTACTAGCATCAATTACTGCTCAACCGTAGTCCTTGGGCTCTCTCAATGTTAAAAACTAATAGGTGGTCATCACTAGGTTACCTCAGTGTTGGCATTGATGTCTACTAACACCAATAACTATACCATAGATATAGCTAGGCATTCGTTAGGTTCCCGCAGAGCTGGCGCGAGCATTTGCCAGCACTAGCAACTTCCTTATTGTAGTTATTGGGCCATCATTAGGAAAAACCTAATGCTAATGTCTACCAGCGCTGGCAACTATCACTAGGTCATTTTTGAGTTGCTTTAGTTCTCGCACTGTCATCTACTGCTGTTAATTATTGCCTAGTAGTAGTTATTAGGCTTTCCTAATGCCAACAACTATTATAGGGTCATCGCTAGGTTCCCTTGATGCTAGCACTAGCGTTTACCAACACAAGCAATTGTGCCGTATAACTAGCTGAGTTGTCTCTAAGCTCCCTTAATGCTGGCGCTGGCATCTACCAACATCAGCGACTACATAATAATAATCATTGGACTCTCCAATCCTAGTGATTATCATGGGCCATCGAGTGTCTATCGATTTTGACAACTACTTTATAGTAATCATTGGGCAGTCCTTGGGTTCCCTTAGTGCTGATGCTAAAGTCTGTACACAACAGCAATAGCCTTGTGGCAGTAGCTGGGTAGTCATTGGGTTCTATCGAAGCTAACGTAAGCATTTACCAACACTAGTAACTTGCCCACAACAGTCGTTAGGCATTCCTAATGCCAACCACTATCACTAAGCCGTCATTTGGTACTTCGAGGGCTTGCCTTTTCGTTTCCCTTGATACTAGTATTAGCATCTATCAACTTCAGCAATTACTCACAGTAATAACTGTAAGTCTTTTGGTTCATTTGGTACTGGCAGTGACATCTACGAATAGAAAAATTACCTTGCAATAGTAGTTGGGTAGTCGATGGGATCCACAATGTAAGTGTTAGGCTTTCCCAATGCCAACAACTACTACAACATTGTTGTTGGGCTCCTCTAATGCTTACTCTCGTGTTTATCTACACTAGCAACTGTTGTTAGGCCATCACTATGGCAACTCAGCGTAAATGTTCTAGCAGTAGTCACGGGCCATCGTTGAGCTCCCCTTGTGCTAGTGCTGGCACCTACTAGTATCAGTGATTGCCAAGTTGTAGTCATTAGCCGCTCCTAATGCCAACGATGGTCATTGGGTCATCGCTAGGCTTCCTTGGTGCTGGTACTAGCGTTTACCAACACTAGCAAAAGGTGGGTGGTCCTTAGGTTCCCCTAAGGTTGGCACCATCATCTACCAACACCGATTACTGCTTCACAACAGTAGTTAGGCAATCATTAGGTTCCCCCAAAGCTAGCTGGAGTATGTGCTAGCACTAGTGACATCCTCGCAAAAGTCATTGGGCTCTCCTACTATCTACTACTATTGTTAGGCTGTCGTTCTAGTCCTCTTTTGATTGCTCTCGTGTCTATTTACTTTAGCAACTGTCACTAGGCCAGCATTGGGAGAACCCAATTTCGATATTTGCTAAGATTAGCAATTATCATTAGGCCATTATTAAATTGCCTCAGTGCTAGCGCTGCCATCTACTAGTATTAGGATTGCCCAGCAGCAATTATTGGGCTCTCCCAACACCAATGACTATCAAAATACTAGCACTAGTGTTTACAGCACCAATAACTGCATCGCAGAAATAACTGGGCAATCGTTAGGTTCTCCCAAAGCTAACTCGAATGTTATTCAGCCTAGCGAATCTCACGTAGTTATCATTATACTCTCCCAATGCTAACTACTACTAGGTGTCCTTGGGCTCTATTAATGGTTACCATCGCATCTACCCATGCCAATGACTGCCATTGCTGGGGGAACCTAGTACAGATGTCGATCAACGCCAATGACTAACACTAGGTCATCGTTGAGATCCCTCAATGCTAGCAATAGCATCTACTAGCATAAATGAGTACCCAGTTATAGTCATTGGGCTTTTCCTGCATCAGTAAGTAACCACCATAAGGTCATCACTAAGCTCCCCAAATGCTAGTGTCAGTGTCTACTAATATCAATAATTGCCCCATAATAATAGCTCGATTGTCTTTGTTTCCTTAGTGCTAGCACTAACATCTCATAACTCTAGTAACCACCTTACCAATAGCTAGCATTGGGTTCCCCCAAAGCTAGCATAAGCATCTACAGGCACTAAAGACTACCCCATGATAGTCGTTAGGCTCTCCTAGCACTAAGCACCACTGCTAGGCCATCGTTGGGCATGTCTAGTGTTTGCCCTCACGTCTACTTGTGCTAGTAACTGCCTTTAAGCAATTGCTAGGGTACCCAGCGCTGATGTCTATTAGAACCAATGACAATTGCTAGGTCATTGCTAATCTCCCTATGTGTTGGCATTGGCATTTATTAGCGTCAGCAACTACCCAACAGCAGTCGTTGGGCTCTCTTAGCATCAGCAATTATCACTGGTCATCATTAAGCTCCTTACATGTTGGCACTAGCATCTACTGACACCACCAACTGCATAGTAGAAATAGTTGGGCAGTCATGGGGTTCTTTCAAAGCTAGTTAAGAAGTTGATGTTTCCCTTAAGGCTGGGTTATTGCTGAGCTCCCTTAATGCTAGCGTTGGCATCTGTTGACTCCTACAATTGCCTCATAATAATAGTTAGGTAGTCTTTGGTTCCTCTAGTGCTACCACTAACATCTGCTAATATCAACAACTACCCTGAAGTAATAGCTGTCCAGCCATTAGGATCCTTCAAAGTTGACAAGAGCATTTGCTGGCACCAGTGACTTTCCCGTAGCAGTTATTAGGCTATGCCAACTCCAACCACTATTGCTAGGCCATCATTGGGCTCCTTTAGTGCTTGCCTTCTCATCTACTTATGCCTACAACTACCATAGGGCCATTGCTAAGGCAACCTAGTGCCAATGTCTGCCAACATCAATGACTACTTACAGTAGTTATTGGGGTCCCCGAACGCTAGTGATTATCATTGAGTTATCGTTTGGCTCCCGCAGTGCTAGTGCTAGCATCTACTAATGCCACCAATTACCATGCAGTAATAGCTGGGCAGTCCTTGGTTCCCCTAGTGCTACGACCGACATCTGCCAAAACCAATTGTTGCCTTGTAACAGTTGCTCAATAGTCGTTGGGTTCCCCCAAAGCTGGCATGAGTGTTTGCCAGCACTAGAGACTTTTTTGCAATCATTGTTGGGCTATCATAATGCCAACTGCTACTATTAGGCAGTCGTTGGGCTCCTTTAGAGCAAACCATCACATTTACCTACACTAGTTACTATCATTAAGGTAACCCAACATAGATTTCTACTAGTGCCAGCCACTATCACTAGATTGTCAGTGAGGTTCCCTTAGTGCTAGCTTTGACATGTACCAGTGCAAACGACTTTTGAACAACATTTATTAGACTCTTAAAAAGCCAGCGATTGTCATGTGGTAATCACTAGGCTCTCTCAATGCTAGCACTAAGGTTCACCGACACCTATAACTGCCCCGTAGTAATAGCTAAGGAGTGCCTACATTCTCTTAGTGTTGGCATCGGCATCTACCAATACTGACAACTACCCCATAGCGATAGTTAGAAAGTTGTTCGACTCCCTTAAAGTTGGCGAAAGCATCTACCAGCACCAACAACTTTCTCGCAAAAGTAATTATGCTCTTCTTGTGCCTACTATGGCTGCGAGGCCATCATTAGGCTTTGCATCTACTTATACTAGTGATTACCCAGCAATAGTTGTTGGGCTCTCTCCACGCCAATGACTATTATGGGGTCATTGTTGGGCACCTTTAGTGCTGGCACTAGCATTTGTCGACACTAGCAATTGCCCCATAGTAATAACTAGGCTATCCATAAGTTCCCCTAGTGTTGGCGCCAGTGTCTTGCAACACCAATAATTGCCTCATAGTCATAGCTAGGCAATCGTTGGATTCCCCCAAAATGGGCTTAAGTGTCTACTAGCACCAATGACTTTTCCACAATAATTATTGGGCTTTTCTAATGCTAATTATTGCTGTTAGGACATCATTGGGCACCTCTAGTGTTTACCCTCTCATCTACCTATGCGAATGATTACCATTAGGCCATCATTAGAGGAACCTAACATAGATGTTTACAAATTCCAGCGACTGCCTTTAGGTCATCCCTAGACTCCACCAGTGCTAATGCTAGCCTCTACTAGTATGAGGACTGCCTAACAACACTCGTTGGGCTCTTTAGGTGCCAATAACTCTCATGCGATCATCGCTAGGCTCCCTTGGTACAGGCATAAGCATTTGTCGCCACCAACAATAGCTCACAACAGTAGCTGGGAAGTGTCTAGGTTCACTTAGTGCTGGCGTTGGCGTCTAGTAACATTGACAACTATCTCGTAGTAGTATTTAAGTAGTCGTTGGTTCCCCCAAAGGTAGTGTGAGCGTCTGCCAACACTAGCGACCTTTCTATATAAGTTATTGGGCTCTCCCAACACTAATTACTACTGCAAGGTCGTCATTAGGCTCCATCAATGCTTACCTTCACGTTTACCTTTGCTAAAGACTATTGTTAGGCCATCGATGAGGGAATCTATCGTAAATGTTGGGCTTCATCAATGTTTACCTTCGCGTTTACCTTCGCTAAAGACTATTATTGGGCAATCGATAAGGTAACCTACCTTAGATGTTTGCTAGCACCAGCGACTGTAGTTGGGTCATCATTCTACTCCCCTAGTGCTGGCATTGGCCTCAATCTGTGCTAATGACTACCAACTAGTAATTGTTGGGCTTTCCCAATGCTAATGACTATTATTAGGTCGTCAATGGGCTCCTCAAGTTTTCGCATGAACATCTATCGACACTCACAATTGCCTTCCACTAATAGTTAGGCAATCGCTTAACTCCACTAATATTAACATCATGTTTAACAACACCGGCAAATGCACCACAAGAATAGTTGATCAGTCGTTGGTTTTCTCTAAAGCTCACATGAGAGTCAACCTGCTCTAGTGACTTTTCTCGGAACAATAACTGGGCTCTCCTAATGCCAACTACTATTGCTAGCACCACATTGGGCTCTTTTAGTGCTTGCCATTGTTTACCTGCATTAGCGACTGCCAATAGGCCATCGCCTAGGGAACCCGCATAAATGTCTTTTGGCACTAGTGATTACGGTTGGGTATCACTGAGCTTGCTTAGTGCTAGCATTAGCATCTACCAACGTTTGTGACTCCCCTATAGTTGGCATTAACATCTACCAACATTAACAACTACCCTACAATAGTAACTAGGTAGTCGTTAGGTTTCTCCATAGCTAGCCCTAATATCTGCTAGTACAAACGACTGCCCATAGTAGTTGTTGGGTTTTCACAATGCTAACTACTATTGATAGGTTGTCAATGGGTTCTTCGAGTGCTTATCCTCATGACTTCATGCATAGTGACTACCGCTGGACCATTATTGGGGAAATCTAGTGCAGATGTCTGCCAGTGCCAATGACTGCCGTAGGATCATCGCTGAGCTCTTCTAATGTTAATGTTGCACTCTACAAGAGCCTGCGACTGCACAGTAGTAGTCACTGGGCTATCCCAATGTCAACGATCATCACAGGATCATCACTGGGCTCTCTAGGTGCTGGCATTAGTGTCTACCGACATGAGGAATTGCCTTACAACAATATCTAGGCAAACCTTAAGTTCTCTTAGTCTTGGCATAGACATCTGTCAACAATGGTAACTTCCTCATAGTAGTAGTTGAGCAATTGTTAGGTTCCCCTAAAGCTAGCGCAAGCGTTTGCTCAGCAGCGGTAGTGACTACCATTGGGTCATTGCTAGGCTCCCCTAGTGCTAGTGCTAGCGTCCACTCACACTAGTAACTATCCCTCGATAATAGCTGGACAGTCCTTCGCTTCCTCTAATGCTATCGTAGGAATCTGTGAACACTAACAACAGCTCTATACCAGTACTTACTCAATTGTTGGGTTCCCTCGAAGCTTGTGTTGGCATCTGCCAACACCAGCGACTTCCCTATAACAGTCATCTAGCTCTCTCAACACCAACTGCTACTGTTAAGCTGTCATTAGGCTCCTCTAGTGGTTGCCATAGGTTTACCTACACCAGTAACTGTAGTTAGGCCATCATTGGGGAACTTAGCACAGATGTCTGTCGGCATCAGTAGCTATCATTATGTCATCGCTGAGCTCCTTTAGTGCTTGTGCTAGCATTTACGAGCATCATTAATTACCTAGCTATAGTTGTTAGGCACTCCAAACATTAGCAACTATCACGAGGTCATCGCTAGGCTCCCTTAGTGCTAGTACTCACATCTACCGACACCAATAACTGCCTCGCGATAATAACTGAATAGTCTTGGGTTTCCCCTACAGTTGGCACTATCATTTGCCAATTCCAGCAACTAGCTTGTAATAGTGGTAGGGTAATTATTAGGTTCCTCCAAAGTTGGTGCTAGCGTCTGCCAACACTAGCGATTGCGCCATAATAGTTGGTAGGTTCTCCTAGTGCCAACTACCGCTACTAAGCCATTGTTGGGCTCTTCCAATGCTTGCTATCATGTCTACTTCTGCCAAAGATAATCACTCAGCCATCACTAGGAAAACATAGCACAGATGTCTGCTAATGCTAACAAGTGCCATTGGTCATTGCTGAGCTCTCTTAGTGTGGGTACTGGCCTCTACAAGTGCCTATGACTACCTACCCATAGTTGTTTGGCTATCCCAATGCCATCAATTGTGATGGGGTCATCGTTCAGCTCCTCTTATGCTAGTATGAGCATCTATTAACACCAGTAAGTACCCCATCACAATAGCTAGGTAATCCTTAGGCTTCACTAGTGCAGGCATCAGTGTCTACCAACACCAACAATTGCCTCGTAGCAATAGCAAAAAAGTCATTGGTTTTCCCAAAGCAGGTGTTAACGTCTATCGACACTAGTGACTTTTCCACAATAATGTTGGGCTTTCCCATCACTCAGTCATCACTGAGCTCCCTCAGTGTTGGTGTTAACATTTAACTATGTTGGTGACTATCCTAAAACACTCGTTAGGCCCTCCTAACGATGGCGACTATCGTGAGGTCATCGCTGGGCTCCTTAGTGCTAACAATAGCGTCTATTTATACAAGGCATTGCCTATAATAATTGCTGGGCAGTCCATGGGTTCCTCTGGTGCTAGTACTAACGTTTGCCAACACCAACGACTGCCCCATAATAGTCGTTGGGCTCTTTTAACACCAATTACCACTATAGGGCCATCTTTGGGCTCTCAAAACTAACAATTGCCCTGCAATAATAGCTAGGCTCTTTCAATGCCAAGTATCACTACAGGGCCATCGTTGGGCTATCCAACACTAGCAATTGCCCTACAGTAGTAGCTAGGCAGTTGTTGGGTTTCTGTAAAGTTCACATGAGTGTCTCTTAACGCCAGCAATTTTCTTACACCCATCATTGGGCTTTCTCAATGCTAAGAGCTACTAAGAGGGCATCGTTGGGCTCTATTAACATCTACAGTGCCTCGCAGTTCTTCTTGGACTCATCCAACGTGAGTGACTATCATGAGGCCAGCAGTAACTGCCTTACAGTAGTAGCTGGGTAATCGTTGGGTTCTTGGATAGCTTGCGCTAGCGTCAACTAGCACCAATGACTTTCTTATGGCAGTCATTGGGCTTTCCCAATATGAACAACTATCGCTCGACCATCTTTAGGCTCCTCTAATGTTTGCCCTCGCATTTGCTAGCGCTGATGATTGCCATTGGGTCATTGTTCAGCTCCTTTAGTGCTAATGTTGGCACCTACCAACATCTATGACTCCCTTTGTGCTAGGATCCCCTTATGCTAGCACTAATGTTTATAGACCTTAGTAATTGCCCCACACTAATAGTTGGGCAGTCCTAGGGTTCATTTTAGTGCTGGCAACAATGTTTAATAACTCTAACAATTGCCTTACAATAGTAGCAGGGTTGTCATTGGGTTCCCCCAAAGTGGACACTAACATCTGCCAGCATCTATGACTGTGGGCTCTCCTAACACCAACTATTACTGCTAGGCTGTTGTTGAGCTCCTCTAGTGCATGCCCTTACGTCTACATTCACTAATGACTCCTATTGAGCCATTCACTAAAGGAACCTAGCGCAGATGCCTGCTAGCACCATCGACTATCACTAAGTCATCACTGAGCTCCTTAGTGCCGACGTTGGCTTTTACTAAAATCAATGACTGTTGTAAGGCAATCGTTGGGCTCTCCTAACACTAGCGACTATCATGGATTATCGTTGGGCTCTTCCAGCACTAGCAATAGCATGTGCAAACATCATTCATTGTCGTACCCTAATAGCTCAACACTCATTGGGTTCCTTATAGTAATAGCTGGGCAGTCGATCGATTCCCTCAAAGTTGGCACTAGCATCTATGAGTACCAACAACTTTCCTGCAGTAGTCATTGGTGTCTCCTACTGCCAAAAACTGCTTTTAGGCCATCATTAGGCTCCCTAAATGCTTGCCCTTATATTTGCCTATGCCAACTACTTCCGTACCCTAAATTTTGGGCTCCCCCAATGCCAACTACTATTTCTATGTCATCGTTGGGCTCCACTATTGCTTACCCTCACGTCTACCTATACTGGTTACTGTAGTCGTTCTATCATTTGGAGGAATCCAATGCAGATGTCTGCTAATGCCAGGGATAGTTGTTGGGTCATCGCAAAACTCCCTTAATGCTAGCGTTAATATCTACCAGCATCAATGACTGCTCAACATTAGTTGTTAAGCTCTCTTAATGACAACGACTGTCATGGGGTCATCATTGGCCTTCCTATGTTGGCACTAGCATCTATCAACACCAAGAACTGTATCGCGACAATAATTGGGCAGTCTCATGGTTCTTTTAGTGCATGTGCTAGCTTTTACCAATACAACCAGCTACCTTGGAGTAATAGCTTAACAGTCATTAGGTTTTCCTAAAGTTGGCGCTAGTGTCTACCAGCATCACTGACTTCCTTGTACTAATCGTTAGGCACTTCCAATGTCAATTATTGCTAGGTCAACGCAGGGCTCCTCTAGTTCTTGCCCTTGCGTCTACCTATGCTAGTGACTGTCGTTGGGCCATTGTTGAAGGAACCCACTATAAATGTTTGCCAGCACAAAAGACTACCATTGGGCTATCGCTGAGTTCCCCTAATACTGGCACTAACGACTGCTACTGCCTGTGACTGCCTAGCAACAATGATTAAGATCACCTAATGCTAGTGATAGTCACGAAAATAGTCTCCAGGCTCCTTTAATGCCAGCACTAGTGTTTACTAATACCAACAACTGCCACGCAATAGTAGCTAAGCAATCCTTGGGTTCTTTCAGCATGGGTACTAGTGTTTGCCAACCTCAGCAACTGCCTCATAGTAGTGGCTGGGTAGTCATTTGGTTCGCCCAAAGGATACTCTAGCGTTTGCCACCACGATGGCTTACCATGTAGTCTTTGGGCTCTCCTAGTTCTTGCCCTAACATCTGCTAGCGTTGAAGAGTGTTGTTAGGTCATCACATAAGTCCTCTCATGCTCGTACTGGCTTCTAGTACTGTCAATAACTACCTAACGGTAGTCATCAGGCTTTCCTAATGCTAGCAATTATCATGGGGTGTCACTAGGCTCCCCCCATGCTAAAACTAGCATTTATCAACCTCACCAACTACCTCGCAGCAATAGTTGTAGTCACTAGGTTCCATTAGTGTTGGCGTTAACGTTTATCAACATCAGTAACTACTTCGTAGTAGTAGCTGGGCAGTCATTAGGTTCCTTAAAGCTGGCTTATAGTGTCTATAAGCACCAATGACTGCTTGACAATGATCATTACGCACTTTCGATACCCACCACTTCTACTAAGAGATCGTTAGGCTTTTTCAGTGCTTTCCCTCGCATCTACCAATGCCAACGGACACTACTTGTCCATCATTGGAAAAACCTAGTGTGGATGTTTGCTAGTGCCAATGACAATCATTGGGTCATCGCTGAGCCCCCTTATTACTAGTGCTGGCTTCTACCAGCCTCAACGACTACCCAATAGCAATCATTGGGCTCTATTAATGTCAATGACTATCATGGGGTTATCGTTGGGCCCCCCAATGCTATCATTAACGTTTTCTGACACTAGCAATTGTCCCGCTGTAATATCTGGGCAGCCTTTGCATACCTTAATGCTAGCATTGGCATCTATTAACAGTAGCAACATCCTCACTATAGTAGCTCTATAGCTGTTGGGTTCCCCCAAAGTTGTCACTAACGTCCACTAGCACTACTTACCCCGCAATAGTTGTTAGGCTCTGCCAATGATTGCCCCAAATTTAGCATTAACATCAACGTATGCTAGCAACTATTACTAAGGCATCGTTTGGGGCATATAGTGCAAATGTTTGCTAGTGCCAGCCACTGCCCCTAGGCCATTGCTGAGCTCCTTAGTGCTAGCACTTGCCTTAAACAATGCAAGCAACTACACAGCAGCAGTCATTATGCTCTCCCAACACTAGCAATTATCAAGGGGACATCACTAGGCTCATATGGCACAGCACTAGCATCTACTGACACTAGCAACTGCCGCACAGAAATAGTTGGGCATTTCTTAAGTTCTTTTAGTGCACGCATTAGTATTTACCAACACTAACAATTACCCCATAATAGTAGCTTGATAATCATTTAGTTCCTCTAAAGCTGAGCTAGCATCTTCCAGCACGAGCAACTATCTCGCAGCAGTTGTTGGGAAGTCGTTGGGCTATTTCAATACCCACCGTTGCTATTAGGCCATCGTTAGGCTCCTTTAGTAGTTGCTCTTGTGTCTACCTAAGCAAGCGAATGCCGCTTGCCTATCGCTGAGGGAACAAAGTGTAGCTTTTTACCAATGCCAACTATCACTATAGGGTGGTCATGGAGTTCTCGTAGTGCTAGCGCTGGTAACTACGAGCAATGACGACTAGCCATCGCAGTCGTTAGGCTCCACGTTGCTAGCATTAGCATTTAGTAACATTAGCAACTACCTCATAACAATAGCTAGGCAGTCCCTGGGTTCACTAAGGCTAGCATTGGCATTTATAGACATAAGCAACTGCCCCGCAAAAGTAATTGTTCAATCATTAAGCTCTTCGAGTGCCAATTACTGCCACTAAGTTGTTGTTGGGCTCCTCGAGGGCTTACCTTTTTGTTTACCTACATTAGCAATTACCGTTGGGCCATCATAGAAGGAACCTAATGCAAATGTCTACCAACACTTGCAACTAGTGCCAGTTCATCACTGAGCACCCTTAGAGTTGGCGTTGGCCTTAAACAGCAACAATCGTTGGGCTTTCCCAGTGCCAACGAATGTCATAGGGACATCGTTGGGCTCTTTAGTGCTAGCACTAGCATCTATTGACATTAATAACTTTCCCGCAATAATAACTGGGCAGTCTTTAAGTTCCATTAGTGTTGGCGCTGATGTCTACTAACATTAGCGACTACCTCATAACAATAGTAAGGTGGTCGTTGGGTTCCTTAAAAGCTGTTCTAAGCATCAGCTAGCATGAGTGACTTCCATGCTGCAATCATTTAACTATCCCAATGACAACTACTGCTATTAAGCCATCATTGGGTTCCTCTAGTGCTTGTCCTCGCGTCTATCCATGCTGGTGATTGACGTTGAGCCAGTGCTAAGGCAACCTAGTGCAGACGTTTGCCAATGTCAACAACATGTGCTAAGTCATTTTTTAGCTCTTTAGTTTGGCATCTACCAACATCAGTCATTGGGCTCTCCTAATGCCAGTTAAAGTCATTGTGTCATCGTTTAGGCTCTTTCGATGCTAGTACTAACATTTATCAACATGAGCGATCGCCCAATAATAATAGCTAGGTAGCCCTTGGGTTCCTCTAGTGCTAGCCCCAACATCTACCAACACTAGTAACTGTCTCACAGTAGTAGATGAGTAGTCTTTGGGCTCCTAAAAAACTAATGCGAGAATCTACAAGCATTTACACCTTTTTCACAATAGTGATTGGGCTCTCACAATGCAAACAATTGCTGTTACGGGTGTCGTTGGACTATTTTTGTACTTGCCCTCGTGTCTACCTATGGCAGTGATGGTTGTTAGGCCATCACTGGGGGAACCTAGCACAAATGTTTACCAATGCTAACGACTGTTGTGGGGTCATCATTGAGGTTTCGTAGTGCTAGCCTTGGTATCTACAACATCAATGACTGCCTAGCTATATTTGTTGCACTCTCCTAACGCTAGTGACTATCATTGGGTCTTCACTAGGCTTCCTTGGTGCTAGCACAAGTATCTATCGACACTAGTAAATGCACCACGGAAGTAGCTCGAAAGTGGTTAAGCTCCCCTAAAGTTGGCGTGAGCATCGTCCTGCATAAACAACCTCCTCATAACAATCATTGGGCTCTCCAAACACCAACTACTATTGCTAGGCCATGGTTGGGCTCCTTTAGTGCTTGCCTTCTTATCTACTTATGTCAGTGACTATGATTAGGCCATTGCTAGGAAAAACCAGTATTGATGTTGCCAATGCCAATGACTATCACTAGTTAATCGCTAAGCTTCCATAGTGCTAGTGCTGGCATCTACCAATGTCAATGATTGCCCAACAATAGTCGTTGGGCTCTCCTAATGCTAGAGAATATCACGGGGTCATCATAGGTCTCCTTTGGTGTTGACTCTAGCATCTACCGACACCAGCACCTACACTGCAAAAGTAGCAGGGCATTCGTTTGATTCCTCCAAAGCTGCATAAGGTCTACTAGCACCAATAACTTCCTTGCAGCAGTCATTGAGCTCTTGCAATGCTAACTATTACTGGTAAGCCATCATTGGGCTCCTTTAGTGCTTACCGTCCCATGTGCTTACGCTAGAGGTGACCACAGTTCAGTTCAAACCGATGAACCGAACCGTAACCTTTAAGTTTTGAATTGAATCAAAACTGTTATAAACGGTTCCAATTTTAAACCACGACTGAAACCATTTAAAAAATGGTTTGATTATGGTTCATGTAAATTTTGAATTAAAACTGAAATTGATGCTTCTTGTTGGGTTTTTAATTAAATTAATTTTTAAATTATTAAAAATTTTAATTTAAAAAATTATTAAAAAATTAATTTTAAAAATTTTAAAAATAATTTTAGTTTTAAAATACATATTTTAATAAAAATATGATTATTTTTATTTTTAATTTTATTAATAATTTATAACTAAAATAAAAATACTAAATTTATAATTAAAATATGAACCGAACTTGAACTGAAACTGAAACCAAACTTGAACCTTAACCGCTTATGAATCAAAACTTGAATCGCTTTCAAATCGAGCCTTAACTAGAATCGCAGCTTAATAGTTTAAATTCTGGTTCATCCTAACTATGAATCTTGAACAGATGGTTCGAAATTGAAACCGAACTGAACCTAAACCATGGTCATCCCTAGCTTACGCGTGCGACTGTTGCTAGGCCATCGCAAGGGGAACCATCGCTAAGTCATCCTTGAGCTCTCTTAGTGCTATCACTAGCATCTCTTGATACCAACTGCTGCACCACTACTACAGTTGGGCTTTCTATAGGTCGTGTTGGCATTGGTGTCTGCCAACATCAACAGCTCCTTTGTAGTAGTAGCTATGCAGTCGTTGGGTTCCCTCAAAGCTGGAACTAATGTCTACAGTTTTAACAACTGCCTTACAATTATTGTTGTGCTCTTCCAGCCCTAACTACAATTGCAAGGCCGTTATTGGGCTCCCACAATTCTGACATTCATATCTACCTACTATAGTGACTGCCGCTGGGCTATTATTAAGGGAACTAGCGCAGATGAGCTCCCTAATGTCAACATCAGTGACTACTACTAGGTCGTAGTTAAGCTCTTTTAATTATGATACTGACCTCTACCAGTAGCATTTATGGGCTCTCCCAATGCCAACGACTGTCATGGGGTCATCGTTGGGGCTCTCTTAGTGCTAGCACTAGTGTTTACTAACACTAGCAACTATATCGCAGCAATAGTTGGGAAGTCCTTCGGTTCCTTAAAAGCTAGCCCTGGCATTTATTAACAACAACCACTACCCCGTAGTAGTAGTTGGGTAGTTGTTATATTCCCCTGAAATGGATGCTAGCATCTGTCAGCGCTAGTGACTTTCCCACGGTAGTCATTAGGCTCTCCCAACACTAATAACTATTGCTAGGTCATCGTTATAGTCCTATAGTGCTTGCCTTCATGTCTGCTAGCACAAGCAACTTTCCTTGCACTAGTCTTTGGGCTCTGGCAATGCCAAGTATTGTTGTTAGACCGTTGTTAGGCTCCACTAGCACTTACCCTTACATCTACCTATGCTAACGATTATCGCTTGGCCATCACTAAAGGAACCCAGCATCGATGACTGCCAATGCAACCAACTACTACTTGGTCATCGTTAAGCTATACTTATGATGGAGATGACCTTTACGACTGCCAACGACTACCCAATTGCAGTTGTTAGGCTATCCCAACACCAACTATTATCATGGGGTCATCATTAGGTTCCCCCGATATTAGCAATAGCAATGAAGTCCTTAGGTTCTCTCAGTGCTTTTGTCGACATCAGCTAACACTAGCCACTACCCCGAAGTAGTAGCTGGGTAGTTGTTAGGTTTCCTTAAAACTAGAGCGAGCATCTTCCAATACCAATGACTTCCTTGCACCAGTCATTAGACTCTTCAAGCATAATAAGTGCTGCTAAGCCGTTGTTGGGCTTCAATAATGCTTACCTTCGCATCTACCAGCATTAGTGATTTCCCCGCACAAGTTTTTGGGCTCTCCTAATGTGAACTATTGTTATTAAGCCATTGTTGGGCTCCACTGGTGCTTAGACTTACGTTTACCTACACTAGTGATTTATTGTTGTGCCATCGTTGGGGTGATCTAACAAAGATGTCTCCCAACACTAGCGATCGTTGCTGGGTCATTGTGAAGCTCCCCTAGTGCTAGCATTGGCATCTACTGACAATAGTCGTTAGGCTCTCTCAATGATTTCAATTATCCTGAAGTCATCATTAGGCTCCCTCAATGTTGGTACCAGTATCTACCGACACCAAGAACTACCCTACGACGATAGCTGGGTGGTCCACGGGTTCCCCTCGTACTGATGGTAGCATTTACTAATACTAGCAACTGCCTCACCGCTATAACTAGACGGTCGCTCGGTTTCCCAGAACTAGGCGCTAGCATCATTAGTACAATTGACTTCCTCACGATTTCCATTTGGCTCCCCTAATTCGAACTACTACTGTTAGGCCGTCGTTGGGCTCTTTTAGTGCTTTTTTGCATGTCAATGATTGGGCTATCGTTGGGCTCCCCAAAGTTGATTCTAGCATCTGCCAGCACAAGCGGCTTTTCCTGCAGGTATTGGGCTCTTCTAGTTCTTGTCTTCGTGTTTGTGTGTGCCAGCAAAGTGTACAAGGCCATCACTAGAAAAATCTAACACAGATATCTGCCAACATCAACGAGTGCCATTAGGTCATCGCTGAGCTCCCTTAATGCTAGCGATGGCGTTTACGAGAATCAATGACTACCCAGCAGCATTCGTTGGGCTTTCCCAATGCCAACGACTATAATAAGGTCATTATTGGGTTCCCTTGGCACTAGAACTAGCGTCTATCGACACCAACAATTGCCTCGCAGCATTAATTAAATAGTCCTTAGGTTCTTTTAGTGCTGGCAATAGCGTTTGTCAACAGTAGCGACTACACATAGCAATAGTTGGGAAGTCATTGGATTCCCCCAAAGATAGTACTAGTGTTTATAAGCACGAACGACTGCCCTGTAGTAGTTGTTAGGCTTTGCCAATACCAGCTACTATTGCTAGGTCATTGCTAGGCAGTTTTATTGCTTGCTCTTACTACTATTGATGGCAAGCCTAACGTGCGATCATAATAAGCGCGCCAGCAAAGTCATGGGCACCTCATGCAAGCCAGAACCTCATTGCTATAGCTTAATTGATTGCCCAATAAGTATGCCAAGGGTGTCGCATCGCATGAAACATGGGCACAGTAGGCAAGTCACAATTGTCCCTAACTAGCATGACATAGGTTAAAGGCCCAGCATGGGGCTGTAGTAGACATGCCAGCCAGGCCATGGCTGTCCCATATGAGCCAAACCTTGTCGTAGTCGCTCGATAAACTTTTTAATAAGCATGCCAAGGGAGTCGTGTCACACGAATCATGGGCACAGAAGGCAAGCCATGCTTGCCTCTAAAATGCATGTGATGGCAAAAGGCCCAACATGCAGTCACAGCAAGTGCGCTGGCCGGGCCATGGGTGCCCCATGCAAGCCAGATCCTCATCATTATTCCTCGATAAACTACCTGACTTGCATGCCAAATAAGCCGTGTCACACAGAATTTGGACACAGAAGGCAAGCCACTATTGCCCACATCAGGCATCGTATGGGTGTAAGGCCCAACATGCGGCCACAACAGGCTCTGGTCATGCCAGGGGCACCTTACACGGGCTATACCCTTGTCGCTGGGTCATCACTGTCATTGGGTCATCGTTGGGCTCTCTACTAGCATCTATTAACATTAGCAACTGCCTCACAATAATAGGTTGATAGTCCTTGGTTTCCTTAGTGCTGGCATTGTCATTTTCCAACACCTATAACTACTCCACAACAATACCATGGCAATCATTGGGTTCCTCCAAAGTTGGCACGAGTGTGTTCTAGCGCTAGCAACATCCTTGTAGAAGTCATTAAAAGTACCCACGTAGTCGTCGTTTGGCTCTCCCAATGCCAACTACTACTGCTAGTTTATCGTTAGGCTCCATTAATGGTCACTATTGCGCCTATTTATGCTAGCTACTGCCATTGGGCCATCATTAGGGAACCTAGCACATATGTTGGTTAGTGCCAGCAACTACCGCTAGGTCATCGTTAAGCTACCGTAATGCTGGCGTTACACTTTATAAGTGCTTGTGACTACACAATAATAGTCATTGGGCCATTCTAACTCCAACGACCATTATGGAGTCATCCTTGGGCTCTTTTTTTGCTCGCATTAGTGTCTACTAACACTAGTAACTACCTCACAGTAATAGCTGGGCAGACCCTCAATTCTTTTAGTCTTGGCATCGACGTCTGCCAACAATGGTAACTTCTTCATAGCAGTAGCTGAGTAATTGTTGGGTTCCTTTAAAGCTGGTGTGAGGATCTACCAGCACCAGCTACTTTCCCGCAAAAGGTATTACGCTCTCTTAATGCCTATTACTACTATTAGGCCATTGTTGGACTTGTTCAATATTTGCCTTCATATTTGCCAGTGCTACTGATTTTTGGTAAGTCATTGTTGAGCTCCCCTAGTGTTGGCACTAGCCTTTACTAGCGCTATGACTATCGTGCAGTAGTCGATAGGCTTTCTAATACCAGCAATCATAATGGGTCATCGTTGGGCTCGTTTGATACTAGCACTAGTGTTTATCGATAACAACCATCCTGCAACAATAGCTAGGCTGTCCCTAGGTTCCCTAAGTGTTGACGTCGGTGTCTAGTAAAGCTGGGCATAAGCATCTACCACCACAAGCGAATTTTTCAGAGTAGTTGTTAGGCTCTCCCAATGCCAACTACTATTGCTAGGATGTTATTAGGCTTCTCTAATGCTTGTCCTCGCGTTTGCCCTGCCATCACTAAAAAAACCCAACATAGATGTTAACTAGTGCTAATGACAGTTATTAGGCCATCATTGAGCCCTCCTTATGATGAAACTGGCCTATTCTAGCTCCAACAACTGCCCAACAACAATCGTTGGGCTCTCATAACATTAGCAGCTATCATGGGGTCATCATTAAGCTCCCCTAGTCCTAACACTAGCGTCTACCGACACCAGCAATTTCCCCATAGCAATAACTGGGCAGTCTTTCACTTCCCTTAGTACTGGCACACGCATCTGCTAAGACTAGCAACTACCTCATAATGATACCTACTCAATCACTAGGTTTCCCCCAAAGATGGTCCTAGCAAGTGCCAACACCACCAACTTCCTTATAGCAACCTTCTGGCTCTCCTAGCACCAACTACTGTTGCTAAGAAATCGTTAGGCTCTTCTAGTGCTTGCCCTCATGTTTACTTAGACTAGTAACTATCGCTAGACCATCATTGGGTTCCCTTATAGTTAGTGTTGATGTTTGCCAACACTTGTAATTGCCCCACAACAGTGGCGGGGTAATCGTTTGGCTATCCAACGTTAGCGACTGTGATAAGGTCATCACTTGGCTCCCCATATGCTGGCTTCAACGTCTACTAACATCAACAACTACCCTGCAGTAATAGTTGGGCAGTCCCTAGGCTCCCTTGGTGCAGGCATCGGCATTTATAAACACTAACAATTGCCTTACAATAGTAACGGAGCAATCTTTGGTTTTACCAAAGTAGGTACTAGTGTCTATCAGTACTAACAACTTTCTCTAATAGTCATTAGGCTCTTTCATTACCAACCATTACTATTAGGCTGTCATTAGGCTTCTAACCATTGTGTTTACCTATTCCAATGACTATCGTTGGGTCATTAGTAGAAGAATCAGGGCAAATATTTACCAACACAAGCGACTGCAATTGGGTTATCGTTGAACTCCTTTAATGCTAGCACTGGCATCTAGCTGTGTCAATGACTGGCCTGTAATGGTTGTTGGGCCTTCTTAACGATGGTGACTGTCATGAGGTCAGTGGGAGAGCCCTATTGTTAACAAATAATGTCTACCAACACTGGGCACTGCCCTATAATAATTATTAGGCAGTCTCTAAGTTCCTGTGGTACTAATGTTAGTGACTACGAGCATTAGTGACTACCCTATAACAATTGTTAGGCTCTTCCAATGCCAACTACAATTGCAACGCATCATTGGAATATTTAACGCCAACAATTACCTGTAACAATAACTGCATAGTATTTAGGTTCCCTCAAAGTTGGTGTGAGCATCTTCTAGCACCAGTAATTTTCTCGCACCAATCATTGGGCTCTTCCAATGCCAACTACTATTGATAGGGCATCATTGAGATCTCTCAACATCTATCGACCCCAGCAATCACTCCATTGTAATAGCTAGGCAATCATTGGGTTCCCTTATGTTGGTCCTAACGTTTCTCAACACCAAAACTGCCCCGTAGTAGTGGCTGGGCTGTGATTTGATTTCCCCAAACCAAGCACTAGAATCTCCTAGCCCTAATAATAGTCACTAGGGTCAGTCAACACCAACTACTACTGCAATGCCTTCGTTAGGCTCCTCTAATGCTTGCCTTTGCATCTACTTATGCTAGCTACTACAATTAGGCCATTGTTGAGGGGAACCTAGAGTAGATTTCAAATAGCATTAGTGACCACTGTTGGGTCATCATCGAGCTGCCCTAGTGTTGGTGTTGGTATCTGACAATGCCAGCGACTACCTAGCAGTTATCTTCGGAGTCACTCAATGCTAGTGAGTATCATGAGGCCATCATTTGGCTCCTTCAGTGTTAGCACTAGCATTTGCTAACACTTGCAATTGCCTCGTAGCATTATGTTATTGCATAGTTGGCATTAGCGTCTACCAGTACCCATGACTTTCTCATAGCAATCGTTGGGCTTTCCTAGCATGAACAACTATTGTTAAGCCATTATTGGGCTCTTTTAGTGCTTACCCTCACCTCTGCCAATGCTGACGACTACCATTGGGTCATCGTTGAGCTTTCCAAGTGTTAGTACTAGCACCTACTAGTGTTAGCATTAGCACCTACTAGTGTCAGCGACTGCCATTGTGTTACGCTCCCCCTGTGCTGACAATAGCATTTACCGAACCCAAAAACTAGCCCACAGCTATAGTTGGGCAATCCTAGGTGTTCGTTTTGGTGCTGGAGACAACACATGCCAACTCTAGTAACTGCTCCATAATAGTAGCAGGACTATCGTTGTGTTCCCCTAAAGTAGATGCTAATGTCTACTAACACTTGTGACTACCTCGCAAAAGTCAATAGGCTCTTCCAATGCCAATTACTGCTGTTAGACCCATTGTTGAGCTCCTCTGGTGCTTGCCTTTGCGTCTACGTATACCAGTGACTATCGTTAGGTCATCGCTAGAGAAACCCAGTACAGACATCTACCAGCACTATAGACTATCGTTGGGTCATCGCTGAGCCCCCTAATGTTAGCGCTAGCTTTTATCACAATCAGCGACTGCCCTGCAGTAGTTGTTAGGCCCTTCTAACACTAGCAACTATCATGGGGTCGTCATTGGGCTATTCGAGTGCTAATACTAACATGTATAAACACTAGTAACCACCTTACAGTAATAACTGGGCAATCAATTGGTTCCACCAAAGTTGGCGTTAGTGTCTACTGGCACCAATGACTTTCCCACAGCAAATGTTGGGCTCTCCCAACGCCAACAACTATTGTTAGCCCATCATTGGGCTCCCTCAATGGCTTTCCTTCTGTCTACCTGTGCTAATGAGTTCCTTGCACTAATCATTGGGCTCTCCTAGTGCCAACTGTTATGAGGCTATTGTTGGACTCCACTAGTGCTTACCTTCTTATCTACTTGCATTAGTGATGGCAATTGTTCCATTTTCAGGGAATCTAGTGAAGATGTCCCTTAATGCGAGCGACAGTTATTGGGGTCATCGCGAAGCTCCCTTAATGTTGGCATTGGTATCTACTAGTATCAGCAACTGACCAACAACAATTGTTTGGCTTTCCAAAAGATATCGACTGTCATGGGGTTGTTCTTGCACTCCTCTCATGGGTTCCTTTAGTGCTAGTGCTAGCTTTTGCCAATACTAGTAACTACCTTACAGTTGTAGCTGGGTAGTCATTGGGTTCCCCAAAAGTTGGCGTTAGCATCTGTCAGTACCAGCGACCTCTTTGTAGCAGTCATTAGGCTCTTCCAATGCTAACTACTACTCCTAGGCCATCGTTTGGGCCATCATTGAGGGAACCCACTGTAAATGTTTGCTAACGTAAGCGACTATTGTTAGATTGTCGCTGAGCTCCCCCAGTGCTAGCACTAGCAACTACTAACACAAGCGATTGCCTAGCAGTAGTTGTTAGGCTTACCTAATTTCAGCAACAATCATGGGACCGTCACTAGGCTTCCTTAATCCTAGAACTAATGTTTACTAACATAAAAAACTGGCCCATAACAATAGCTAGGCAGTCCTGTGGTTTCTCTAGTGTCGGCACTAGCGTTTACAAAACCCCAAGCCGTTAGTTTCCCCCAAAGTTGACTTTAGTGTTTGCCACCACCAGTGGCTTACCTTGTAGTTGTTGGGCTCTTTCAGTGCTTGTCCTCGCTTCCACTAACATCGACGCGTGCCACGAGGTTATCCTTGAGCTACTTTAGTGTTGGAGCTGACTTCTACCAGCATCAACAACTACACAGTAGTAGTTATTGGGCTCCCTTGGTGCTAGAATTAGCATCTACTGACCTTACCAACTACGCCATAATAATAGTTGAGTAGTCCCTAAGTTCCCCTACTGCTAGTGTTGACGTTTGCTAACACTAGCAATTACCTCACAGTAGTAGCTGGGTAGTCGTTGGGTTCCCCTAAAACTGGTGATAATGTTTATAAACACTAGTGACTGCTCGACAGTAGTCGTTAGGCTCTCCCAGTGCCTATTATTACTCCTAGGTCATCATTGAGTTGCTCTAGTGCTTGCCCTTGCATCTACCTACACCAGCAACTATCACTTATCGATCATTGGCGGAACACAATGAAGATGTTTGCTAGTGCTAGCGACTGTCATTGGGTCATCGCAAAGTTCTCTTACTACTGGTGTTGGCTTCTATTAGTGTAAGTAATTACCCAGCTGTAGTCGTTAGGCTCTCTCAATATCGGAGACTGTTATGGGTTCGTAGTTGGGCATTTTGATGCTACTATTAATGTCTACCGATACCAGCAATGCCTTACAATAGTAGCTAGAAAGCCCTTGCGTTTCCTTAGTGCTTGCGTTAGCATCTACTAAAACAAGTAACTTCCTCACTATAGTAGCTGGGCAATCATTAAATTCCTTAAAGCTGCTATTAGCGTCCATTCACATTAATGATTGCCCCGCAATATCGTTAGGCTCTCACAACGATTTTCTCAAAGCTAGCATTAGCGTCTACCTACGCTAGCTATTATCGTTGGGACATCGCTAGGAGAACATAGTGCAAATGTTTGCTAACATCAGCCACTGCCCTTGGGATGTTGTTCAGCTCCCTTTGTGCTGGCACCAGTATTAAAAAATGCTAGCAACTATTGTGAGGACGTCACTCGACTACTATGGTGCTAACATTAGCATCTTTCAACATTGGCAACTGCCCCCACAGTAATAGTTAGGCAATTTTTAGGTTCTCCTAATGTAGGTGCTGCTATTTACCAACACTAGCAACTATGCTGCAATAATAGCTCGATAATTTTAAGGTGCCCCTAAAGCTAGTGCTAGTGTCTGCCTACGCCAGCAACTACCCCATAGTAGTAACTGGGAAGTCATTGGGTTCCCCCAAAGTTGGCGCTGGTGCTTATTAGCTCCAGTACTTATCCTGCAGTAGTCATTGGGCTCATCCAATACCCACCACTACTGCTAGGCCATTGTAGGGTTCCTTTAGTGGTTGCTTTCGAGTCCACTTGTGCCAGCAAATACCACTTCCCCATCGTTGGGGGACCTAGTGTAACTGTTTTCCAATGTTAACAATCACCATCGGGTCATCACTGAGTTCCTTTAATGCTGGCACTTGTAACTATCAGCATTAGCAATTGGCTAAAAGCAATAGTTAGGCTCCATGAAACTAGTACTAGCATCTACTAACAATAGCAACTTCCCTGTAGCAATAGCTAGACAGTCCCTAGGTTCCTTAGGGCTGGTGCTAGTGTTTACTAACATTATCAACTGCCTCGTGACAATAATTAGGTAGTCATTAGGCTCTTCGAGCGCCATGTACTGCTATTAGGTTATTATTGGGCTCCTCAAGTGCTTACCCTCGTGTTTACTTGTGCCAGTGACTATTACTGGGCCATCACTTGCAACTACTGCTAGTTCATCACCAAGCAACCTAGAGCTGGCGTTAGCCTCAGACAACTCTCATGACTGCCTAGTAGCATCCGTTAGGCTCTCCAATGCTAGCGATTGTCATCGAGACTTTTTTAGGTTCCCCCGGTGCTAGTAGGAGTGTCTACCGACACTAGCAACTACCTTGTAACAATAACTGGGCAATCCCTAGGTTCCTTTAGTGCTAATTGTAGTGTTTGCCAACACTAGTTATTGCCCTACAACAATAGCTGGGCAATCATTGGTTCTCCCAAAGCTGGCCCGAGCATTTACCAGCTCTAGCGACTTCCTTACCGCACTTGATAGGCTCTCTTTACACTAACCATTATTGCTAGGCTGTCTTTGGACTCCTCTAGTGCTTGCCCTTGCGTCTATCAGTTAGCAACTACCGTTGGGCCATCGTCGGTGGGAACTTAACACAAATCTCTGACCGAACCAACGACTGTTGCTTGGTCATCATTGAACTCCCTCAGTGCTGGTGCTAGCATCTACTAGCATTAGTAACTACATAGCTGCAGTTGTTAGGCTTTCCCAACGTGAGCAACTTTCATGGGTTGTCGCTCGGCTCTTTTATTGCTAGCACTAGCATCTATCGACACCAATAACTGCCCTATAGCAATAGCTAGTAATCCCTCAATTCCTTCTGTGCTGGCGCTTGTGTCTTTTACCACTAGCGACTGCATCACAACAGTAACAAGTCAGTCGTTGGGTTCCCCAAAAGTTGGCATAAGCATCAGCTAGCACTAGTGACTTCCTCACCGTAATCATTGGGTTATCTCAATGCCAACTACTGTTATTAGGCCGTCATTAAGTTCCTCTAATGCGTGCTCTGATGTCTGCTAGTGTTAGTGATTGAAGTTGGGCCATCGCTAGGAAAATTCAGTGTAGATGTTTACTATTGTCAACAATTATCGCTAGGTCTATTTTGAGCTCCTTAGAGTTGGCGCTGGCATTTACCAGTGTCAGTAACTACCCAGTAGTAGACGTTGCGCTCTTTCAATGCCTGTAAAGTCATTAGGTCATCGTTGGGCTCCTTTAGTGCTAGTACTAGCATCTACTGACACCAATGACTACCTTGTAACAATAGTTAGGAAGTCCCGGGGTTTCCCTAATGTTAGGGCCACCGTCTATCGATACCAGTAATTGCTTCACAATAGTAGCTAGGTAATCATTCGATTCCTTAAAAGCTGGTGTGAGCTTCTACCAGCACCTGTAACTTTCACAAAATAATCATTCGGTTCTCCCAACGTAAATAATTATTGCTAAGCTGTCATTGGACTCCTCTAGTGCTTGCCCTCATGCCTTACTATGCTAGCGACTGTTGTCAAGCCATCACTCGATAAACCAAGAACAAATGTCTACCAACCCCAACCATTACCGTAGGGTCATCGTTGAGCTTTTTTAGTCCTAGTCTTGGCATCAACCAGTGTCAGCCACTGTCTAATAGTAGTCGTTGTGCTTCCCAAATGCTAGTGACTATCACAAAGTCATTGTTAGGCTTCCCTGGTGCTAGCATAAACATTCTCTGACACTAGTAATTGCATCACAGAAATAGCTGGGAAGTCATTGGGTTCCTCCAAAGCTAGCGCGAGCACATACTTGTCCCAACGACTTCCCACAACAGTCACTAGGCTCTTCGAACACTAACTACTACTACTAGGCCATCGTTGGGCTTCTCTAATGCTTGCCCTTGTGTCTATAGCGCGAGCGACTTCAATTGGACCATCATTGGGGTAACCCAGTGAAAATGTCTACCAGCATTAATGACTATACAGTAGTAGGGTGTTAGGCTCTCTTAATGCCTATTATTGTCATTGGGTCATTGATGGGCTCCCCCAGTGCAACCACTAGCATATATTAACACCAGCAACTGTCCTATAGTAGTAGCGGGGCAGTTACTAGGTTCCCCTAATGTTGGCCTCGAAGTCTATCAACCCAAACAATTTCCTTGCAGCAATAGCTCAATAGTTGTTAGGTCCCTCTAAAGTTGGCGCGAGCATTTACTAGCACTAGCCACTTTTTCACAAAAGCTGTTGGGCTTTCCTAATGCAAACTACTATTACTAGGCCATCATTTGATTCATTTAGTGCTTGCCCATGCATTTACGTGCGCTAGCAATTATCATTAAGCCATCATTAGGAAAACTCAGCATTGATGTTGCCAACACTAGTAACTGTCGCTAGATCATCGCTAAGCTTCTGTAGTGCTAGCACTAGCATCTACCAGCATTACTGATTGCCCAACAATAGTCGTTGGTCTTTCCCAAAGCCATGGACTATCACGAGATAACCACAAGGCTCCTTCGATGCTGATCGTAGCATCTACCGACACTTACACCTGCACCGTAGAAGTAACAAGGCAGTCCTTTGATTCCCTTAAAGCTGGCATGTGGTTTGCCAGACCAATGAATTCACTATAGCCATTGTTTCCCAATGCTAACTATTGTTCCTAGGTTATCATTGAACTCTTCTAGTGCTTACTGTCCTGTGTACTTAAGCTAACGACTGCCACTAGGCCATTGCAAAGAAACCTAACACTGATGCCTGCTGTTGGGTCATCGTTGAGCTCCCACGGTGCTATCACTAGCGTCTCCTGATACCAACAATTGCCCCACTAATATAATTAGGCTTTCCCTCAGTTCCTTTAGTGCTAGCATTGGCTTCTGCTAACACAAGCAACTACCCTACAGTAGCAGCTAAGTAGTCGTTCGATTCCCCCAAAGTTGGCGCTAGCGTCTGCCAGTTCTAATGATTGCCTTACAACTGTCACTAGGCTCTCTCAGTGCTAATAACTACTATAAGGTTGTCGTTATGTTCTCTTAATTCTAGCCCTTGCATTTACCTATATTAACGATTGTCGTTGGGTCATCATTAGGGGAACCTAATGCAGATGTTTGCTAGCTCCCTAGTGTTAGCATTAGTGATCGCTATTAGGTCATAGCTGAGCTCTTTTGGTTATGGCACTTGTCACTACTAGAAACAGTCATTGGGCTCTCTCAATGCCAATGACTGTCATGGGGTCATCGCTAGGTCCCGCTGATGCTAGCATTAGCATGTATCGATATTAATAACTACACTGCAGCAACAACTAGATAATTGTTAGGTTCCCCAAGTGTTAGTGTTGGCATTTATTAATAATAGCAACAGCCCTGCAACAATAGTTAGGCAGTTGTTGGGTTTCTCTAAAATTAACACTAGTGTTTGGTAGCATTAATGACTTCCTCGTGGTAGTTGTTGGGCTTTCCTAGCACCAATAACTATGGCTAGGTCATTAGTGGGCTCCTATAGTGCTTTGCTAGCACCAACGACTTCCCTACACCAGTCGTAAGGCTTTCCCAATGCGAACTACTATTATTATGTCGTCATTGGACTCTGCTAATGCTTGCCTTTTGTGCCTATGTGTGCCAATGACTTTCATTAGGCCATCGCTGAAGGAACCCAGCTGTCAATGTCTAGCAATGCAATCGACTGCTGCTTAGTCATCGCTGAGCCACCCTTTTGATGGCGATTCTCATTACCAATGCCAAATACTGCCCAGTTGCAGTAGTTGGGCTCCCTTAACGCAAACGGTTATCATGGAGTCATCGTTAGGCTCCCATAGTGTTAGTACTAGCACCTACCGACACCAACAACTACTATGCGGCAATAGCTGTGCAATCCTTAGGTTCCCCAAGTGCTAGTGTTGGCATCAACCAACACTAGCTACTACCCCGAAGTAGTAGTTAGGCAGTAATTGGGTTCCCCTAAATGGACGCAAGTGTCAGCCAGTACCAATAACTTTGACACATTAGTCGTTAGGCTCTCCCAGCATCAACAATTGCTACTAGCCCATTGTTAGGCCCTTATAATGCTTGCCCTTGCATCTGCTAGCATCAATGACTTCCCCACCATTCATTAGGCTCTCTCAATTCCAACTATTAGTACTAGACCATCATTGGGCTCCACTAGTGCTTACTTTTACTTTTACCTGTGCCAGCGATTACCATTGTGCCATCATTAGGGTGATCAAGTGGAGATGTCTCTTAACATTAGAGACAGTTGCTGGGTCTTCGCGAAACTCCCCTAGTGCTAGCGCTGGTATCTATCAGTATCAATGACTGCCCAACAGCATTTATTGAGGTCTCTCAACGATAGCGACTATCATAAGGTCATCACTGACCTCCCCCAATGCTAGTCGTAGCATCTACCGTCACCAAGGACTGCCCCGCGATAATGGTTGGGTAGTCCCTTAGTTCCTCTAGTGTTATTGTTAACATTTGCCAACACCAGTAACTACCTTACGCTATAAATGGTTGGTCGTTAGGTTCCCTCGAAGGTGGCACTAGCGTCTACCAACACTAGTGACTTCCCCATAATAGTCATTGGGCTCCCCCAATGCCAACTGTTAAGCCATCGTTCGATTCCCTAAAAGTTGACTCTATTGTCTACTAGCACCAGCGACTTTTCCTGTAGCCGTTGGGCGCTCCTAGTGCTTGCCTTCGTGTTTGTCTGCACTAACAAAATTTACTAGGCCATTATTGGAGGAATTCAGCATGGATATCTACTAACACCAGCAACTGCCGTTGGGTGCTAAGCTCCACTAGTGTTGGCGATGGCTTTTACTAGTGTCAGTGATTACCCACCAACAGTCGTTGGGCTCTCCCAACACCAATAACCATCATGGGGTCGTCGCTGGGCTCCCCTAGTACTATAACATCAATTGACACCAGCAACTATCCTACAATAATAGTTTTACAGTCCTTGGGTTCTTCTAGTAGTGGCGTTAGCATTTGCCAACACCAACCACTGCACGCAGTAGTAGCTAGGCAATCGTTGAGTTCCCCCAATGCTAGTACTAATGTCTATAAGCACCAGCGACTGCACCACAACAATCGTTGGGCTCTCCTAGCTCCCGCTACTGCGATTAGGCCATCGTTAGGTTGCTCAATTACTTGCCCTCACATTTACCTGTATTAGTGATCGTTGTTTGTCCATCATTAGGGGAACCTAGTGAAGATGTTTGCTAATACTAACCACTACCATTTGGTCATCGTTGAGCTCTCTTATTGTTGACACCAGCTTCTGCTTACGTCAATGACTACCCAGCAATAATTGATGGGTTCTCTCAACGCACATGACTATCACAAGGTCATCGCTGAGCACCTTTGGTGCTAATATTAGCATGTACCGATACCAGTAACTGTCTCGTAGTAATAGCTAGGTAGCATTGTGTTCCCCTAGTGCTAGCATTGGCATTTGTCAACACAAGCAACTTCCCCACTACAATAGCTTGGTAGTCATTAGCTTCCCCCAAGCTAGCACTACCAGCGACCAGTACCTATAATTTCTCTATAATAGTCATTAAGCTCTCCCAGTGATTACCCCCAATCTGGTGTTAGTGTTTACTTGCGCTAGCGACTACCGATGGGCAACATTACTAAGGGAACCTAGTGCAGATATCTGCCAGTGCCAATGAATATTGCTGGGTCATCGCTAAGCTCCAATAATGCTAATGCTAGCACAAAACAACACCAATAACTACCTAATAGCAGTCGTTAGGCTCTCCAAACATTAGAAGTTCTCATGGGGATGTCACTAGGCTCCCTCGCTACTAGCACTAACGTCTAATGACACAAGAAATTGCCCCACAACAATAGTTAGGTAGTTTTAAGGTTCTTTTAGTGCCTAACATTTACTAGCATAAACAACTACCCCACAGTAGTAGCTAGCTAGTCATTGGGTTCCACCAAAGTTGATGCTAGCATTTACAAGCACCAACGTCTGTTTTGTAGCAGTAATTGGGCTCTCCCAAGGCGCATTACTATTGTTAAGCCATTGTTGGGCTCCTCTAATCTTGCCTTCGCATTTGGATGTGTCAATAATGTCCATTAGTCCATCATTAGGGGACTTAGCATCAATCAACACACATAATTGCCCCGCAAAAGTAGTGAAGATGTCCCCTAGCATCGACGATTATCGCTAAGCCCCTTAGTGGTGGTGTTGGCATCTATCAATGCTAACGACTATCATAGAACTGCTGCTAGGCTCCCATAGTGCTTGCACTGGCGTCTATAAAGATCAAAAACTACCTCGTAGCAATAGTTAGGCAATCCTTAGTTTCCTTAGTGCTGGCATTGACGTCTACTTACACTAACAATAGTGCAGTAGTTGGGTGAAGCTGGCCCTCGCATCAACCAGGACCAGCGACTTCCACGTAATAACCGTCGGGCTTTCCCAGCACCAACAACTCTGCAAGGCCATCGATAGGCTCCTCAAATTCTTGCTATCGCGTTTGCCTATACTAATTACTACTGCTGGGCGATCAATGTGAGCGACTATTATCGGGTTATCGTTGGACTCCCTTAGTGCTAGTGCCAACTTGTACTGACACCAACCACTGCTTCATAATAATAGCTAAGAAATCCTTGGGTTCCTTTAGTATTGGTACTAGCATCTGGCAACGCCAGCAACTTCCTTGCAATAATAACTAGAAAGTCATTGGAAGAGCCCAAAGCTGGCTCTAGCAGCTGCCAGCACTGGTGACATCCCCGCAATAATCATTGGGCTCTCCTAATACCAACTACCATAATTAGGTTGTCGTTGGGCTTCTTTAGTGCTCGTCTTCACGTTTACCTGTGCCAGCTACCATTGTTGGGCCATTACATAGGGAACTTAGCATAGCTATATGCCAGCGCCAGCTATTACAGCAAAGTCATCACTCAGCTCCCTTAATGTGGGTGTTGGCATTTACGAGTATCAGCGACTGCCCAATAGGAGTCATTAGGCTATCCCAACGCCAATGACTTTCATGAGGTCATTGTTGGGCTACCCTAATGGTAAAACTAGTGTTTACCAATGCCAATAATGGCCCCGCAATAATAGATAGGCAATCCTTGGGTGCCTTGAGTGCTGGTGCTAACATTTTTCGACTCTAGCAAATGCCCAGCAGCAGTTTTTGTTTAGTTGTTAGGTTCCCTTCAAGCTAGCACAAGCGACTGCAAGCACTAACAACTTCCTCGTACTAGTCATTGGGCTCTTTCGATACCCACTATAACTGCCAGGAAGTCGTTGGGCTCTCCTAGTGCTTTCCTTTACTTCTACCTACGTTAGTAATAATCGCTTGGCCATTGTTGGGGGAACCCACTATAGATATATGCTAATGCGAACAACTATCATTGGGTCCTCATTGAGTTCCCCTAGTGCTGGTGTTGGCATCTACTAACGTTTGCGACTGCCTAGCAGCAGTTGTTGGGCTCTCTACACTCTAGCGACTATCATAGGGTTATCACTGGTCTCCCCAATGCTAGCATTAGCATATACTGACATAAACAACTGCCTATAGTAATAATGTGGCAATCCCTAGGTTCTCTAATGCTGATGCTGGCACCTATTAACACTAGTAACTACCCCGTAGTAGTAATTAGATAGTCATTGGGCTTTTTTAGGACCAACTATTACTGTTTGACCATTTTTGGGCTCTTCAAGTACTTGCCCTTGCATCTACCTACGCTAACGACTACCATTGGGCCATCGATAAGGGAACCTAATGCAAATGTCTACCAGTGGCTACGACTACCGCAAAGTCATTGTTGAGCTCCTTAGTGCTGGCGTTCGTTTCAAACAACACCAACAACTTTCCAATAGCGGTTGTAGGGCTCTCTTAATGCCAGTGACTGTCATGGTGACATTGTTGGGCTCCCTTAGTGCTAGTACTAGCATTTACCGACACCAGTAATTGCCCCACAGTAACAGCTCTACAGTCCCTAAATTCCCTTATTGCTAGCATTGGCATTTTCTGACGTCAGTAACCGCCATGTAATAGTAGCTAGGCAACCATTGGGTTCCTTTAAAGCTAACGCTAGTGTCTGCCGGACTAATGACATTGTTGAAGTAGTAATTGGCCTTTCTCAGTACCAAAAACTGTTACTAAATCATCGTTGAGTTCCTTTTGTGCTTGTCATCTCGTTGAAGGCCCATATGATGCGGCTCTCTTAGCACTCTCGCTAGGCAGTCTATCAGCACCCCACATGAGCTAAACCTTTATCATCGTACCTTGATAGATTGCCCAATGAGCATGCCAAGGGAGCCTGGTCACAAGGACCATGGCATGAGAGGCAAGCCACGATAGCCCTCAGCAAGCACAGCATGGGCAAAAGGCCCAATATGCAGCCACAACAGGCACGCCAGCCAGGCCACGGGTACCCCACATGAGAGAGACCCTTAACGTCGTCCCTTAATAGATAGCCCATCAAGCATGCCAAGGGAGCCAAGTCGCACAAACCATGGGCATGGGAGGTAAGCCATGATTACCCCCAATAAGTGCAGCATAGGCAGAAGGCCTTGCATGATACCGCAACAGTCACACTAGTTAGGCCATGGGTGCCCTACGCAAGCAAAACTCTTATCCTTGTCCTTCGATGCAAGCCAAAGGAGCCACGTTGCATGGACCATAGGCACGGAAGGCAAGCCACAGTAGCCCCTAGCAAGTACGACATGAGTGGATGGCCCAGCGTGCGACCGTAGTAGGCACATATGCCAGGACATGGGAGCCTTACATGAGCTATACCCTCATCGAAGTCCCCTAATGGGCTACCCACTGTGTGTCGAGGGAGCCACATTGCATGGACCATGGGTACGAGAGGTTAGCCACGATTGCCACTTATAAGCGTAGCATGGGAAAAAGACCCACTGTACAGTCGCATTAGATGCACCAGCCAAACTATGGGTGCCCCATGCAGGCCAAACCTTATCGTTTACCCTTGATAGACTGCCCAGCGAGAGTACCAAGGGAGCCGTATCATATGGACAATAGGCACGAGAGGAAAGCTAGGGCTACACCTAGTAAGCATGGCATAGGTGGAATGGCTGGTGTGCGACAGCAGCAAATGCACCAGCCAGGCCATGGGTGCCTAAGTTGAGTGAGACCTCACCACTGTCCCTCAATAGAGTGAAGGAGTTCATGCCAAGGGAGCCGTGTCACATGGATAGTGGGCACAGCAAACAAGCCACGACTGTGCCTACTAGGCATGAAATAGGTATAAGGCCTAGTGTGCGTCTGCGGCAAACGTAGCTAGGCCATAAATGCCCCACGTGAGCCAAATCTTCATCGTTATGCCTCAATAGATTGCCCAGCAGGAGTGCCAAAAGAGCTGCATCGCATAAATAATGGGCTTGTGTGGCAAGATATGGTCATGCTTTAAGCAACTTACATGAGCCAAATCCTCGACCTCATCCCTCGATAAACTGCCTAGCGAGCATGCCAAGGGAGCTGCGTCACATAGACCATGGGCATGAGAGGCAAGCCATGACTGCCTTGATTGGCATGGCATGGGTAAAAGGTCCAACGTGTAGCAACAGTAGGCATGCCAACCAGGCCATTGGTGCACCACTTAAGGTAGCTATATCGCAAGGATCGTGGCATGGGAGGCAAGCCATTGTTACCCCCAAGAGGGATGGCATGGGTGAAAGGCCCAATGTGCAGCCCGAGCAAGCTTGCTAGCCAAGCCGTGGGCTCCTCATGTGAGTAAAATCCTCATCACAGTCCTTTGATAGACTGTCCAATGAGCATACTAAGCGAGCCACATCGCATGGACCATGGCAAAAGGAGGCAAGCCACGGTAGCCCTTAGCAAGCATGGCATGGGTGGATGGCTAAGCGTTCGGCTGCAGCTAGCACCCCGGCTAGGCGATGGGCGCCCCATGTTAGCCAAACCCTTGTCATTATACCTCGATTAATGGCTCAACGAGCATGCCATAAAAAGCATAGGATGGGCAAAAGGCCCTACGTGCGACTACAACAGGTGCATTTGATGCCTTGTGCGAGTAAAACCCTCATCACTGTACCTTAATAGACTGCCCAGTGAGTGTGCCAAGGGAGCCATGTTGCATGGACCATGGGCATGGGAGGCAAACCACAGCAGTCTCAATAAGCACGGCTTGCATGAAAAGGCTCAGCATGCGACCATAGCAGCCGAGCTAGCCAGGACATAAGTAGCCCACGCGAGCAAATCATTGTTATTCCTCAATATACTACCAAGCTACCATGCAAAAGGAGCCGCTCGCATGGACCATAGGCTCAGGAGACAAGCCCAACACTACCCTAGCAAGCACGACATCGGTGGAAGGCCCAGCAAGTGATCGCAATAAGGGCACTAGTTAGGACATGAACGCCCCACATAAGTCTAACCCTTATCAGTGTCCTCTATAAGCTTCCTAGTAATCGTGTTAAAAAAGCTATCTCTCATGGATCATGGGCACGGGAAGCAAGCCACGGTAACCCTTGGTAGGCAAGGCCTGGGTGGAAGGCCCATAATGTAGTTGCAGTAAGAGTGTTAGCTTGGCCATAGGAGCCACAGGTAAGCCAAAACCTAATCGTTGTCCCTCAATAGACTGCCCACGAGTGTGACAAGGAGTCAAGTTGCATAGACCATGGGCATTGAAGTTAAGCCACGGTCGTCCCCAATAGGCATGGCATGAGAAAAAGGCCTAGCGTGCGATAACAATAAACACACCAGCTAGGGCTTAGGCACCCCATTCGAGTAAGACACTCATCATAGTCCCTCGATAGACTGCTTAGTGAGTGTGCCAAGAGAGCCACGTTGCACAAACCATAGGCATAGGAGGCAAGTCACTGGTGCCCTTAATAGAGACCGTAAGGGTGGAAAGCCTAGAGTGTGGTGGTACCAAGAGTACGATGGTAGCAAGCATGCTAGTTAGGCCATAGGCGCCCCATGCGAGCCAGACCTTCATCGCTGTCCCTTGATAGATTGCAAAACGAGGGTGGCAAAGGAGCTTTGTCGCACAAACCATGGGCATGAGAGGCAAGCCACAACTTCCCTAATAGGCACGACATAGGCGGAACGCCCAACGTGTAATCACCCATGCAAGTGAGCCCTCATCATGGTCTCTTGATAGATTGCCCAATGAGCATGCCAAAGGAGCCATGTCGCACGAACCATGGGCATGAGAGGCAAACCAGGGTGCCCTTAGTAGACACGATAAGAATGGAAGGCCCAGAGTGTGATCACTACAAGCACGCTAGCTAGACCTCTTCAATGTTCCTTGATAGACTGCCTAGCGAATGGGATAATGGAGCCCCATTGCATAGACCATTAATATGAGAGGAAAGCCACGGCTGCCACCAGTAAGCACTATATGGGTGAAAGGCTGAGTATGGGGTAGCAACAGGCATGCTAACCAGGCCATGGATGCCCCACTCTCGCTAAATCCTTATCATCGTCCCTCGATGGATTACCCAAAGAGCATGCCAAAGGAGCCACATTGCACAGACCATGGGCACCAGAGGCTAACCACGACTTAGCATGCACGGCTAGGCAAAAGGCCAAGTGTGTGGCCACAGTGAGAGCATCTGCCAAGCTATTGGCGCCCAATATGAGCAAGACCCTTATCACTATCCCTCAATAAACTCCCTAGTAAGTGTGCTAAGGAAGCCGCATCGCACAGACCATAGGCACTAGCGGTAAGCCACGATTGCCCTGAGTAAATATGGCATTGGTTGAAGGGCCAGCATGCGGCCGTAGGAGGTGCGCAAACTAGGCCATGGGCGCTTCATGCGAGCGTGACCTTCATCGTTGTCCCTTAATAGACTGCCTAGTGAGCATGCCAAGGGAGCCTTGTCACATGGACCTTATAGGATGCAAGCCACTATTGCCTCTAGCAGGCACATGATGGGCGAAGGGTCTAACATGCAGTCGCCACAAGCAGGCCAGCCAGGTCATGGGCGCCCAACGTAAGCCGAACCCTTGTCATTATCGCTTGACAAACTACCTAGTGAGCCTACAAAAAAAGCTGTATTGCACGTACCATTGACACGGGAGGCAAACCATGGTTACCCTCAGCAAGCATTGCAAAGGTGGAACTCCCAAACTGCGGCCACAACACGTGTGCCAGCTAGGCCATGGGAGCCCTAGGTGAGCTAGATCCTTAACGTCATTCCTTGAAGACTACCCTGCGAGCATCGCAAGGGAGCCATATTGCATAGACGATGGGCACAGGCGACAAGCCACACCTACCCCTAACACGTACGGCATGGGCAAAAGGCTTAGCGTGCGACCGTAGCAAGTGCGTCAGCCAGGCTATGGGCACCCCACTCTAGCCAAACCCTTATTGTTTTAGCTCAATAGAATGCTTAACGAGCGTACAAAGGGAGCCATGATGCATAGACCATGGGTACGGAAGGCAAGCCACAAAATCCTATCAAATTTTTTTATTTTTAATAATTTTTAGATTTTTAAGTGATCATAGTAGTACTAATGTATCAAATCCCATTAAAATTCTAAAGTTAAGCATTCTTAGGCAAGAGTAGTGCTGGGATGGATAATTTCTCATTCAAAATCCTCATGTTGCACTTTTCTTTTTTAATTAAAAATATTTTTGGATTTTATTAGTTTTGATTTTTTTTTCCTATTCTTCATTTTGATTATCTTTTGTTGTGTTTTATTTTATTTTCATTTTTTTTCTATCTTTCTTTTTTATTATGTTCTTTTTTTTATTAATTTCATTATTTTCTTTCATTTTCAATTTTTTTTGAACTTTTAGGGTCGATCATACCAACATTAATGCATCGAATCCCATAAGAACTCTGAAGTTAAACGTGGTTCAGCAAGAATAGTACTAGGATTGGTGGTTCTCCTAAGAATTCCTCGTGTTACACCTTCGTTTTATAAAAAAAAATATTATCAAATATTATTATTTTTCATTTTATTTTTTCTTTTTGATTATTTAAGTATGCTTTCGTGAGAGTACTAGGATTGGCGATTCCTTTTGAAAAATTCTTGTACTGCAACTCTTTTTTTGGATAAAAATATTTTTTAAATTTTTTTATTTTTGATTTATTTTTTGCATTTTCTCCATTATGATCTTTTCTTTAATTTTTGTTATTTGTTTTAATTTTTTTTTCCTTTTCTTCTCTTTCTTCCTTTTCCTTTCTTCCTTTTTTCTAATTTTCATAACTTCTGTTTTGATTTCTTCATTTTATTGAATTTTCTTTTTGTTTCTTTAGTTTCATTAGATTTCTTTTTTAATTTTTTAAATTGCTTTTCTCTATTGTTTGATTTTCAATATATTCTTACAATATTTTTTTAATTACATTTGATTTTCTTTCCTATTTCATTTCCTTTCTTTTCTTTTCTTTTCTTCTTTTTAATTTTTCATATTTTATGATTTTTAACTTTATTGCTTTTTTTTAATGTTCTTTTTGTTTATTTTTTCTAGATTTTTTTATTTTATTTATTTTTTGATTTTATTTCTTATATTATATTTTAGTTAATTTATTTTCATATGACTTTTTTATTTTCTTCCTTTAAGTTTCAAAAATTTTTAAAACTTTATATATTTTGTTTTCTTCTATTTTTTCTCTGCGTTTCTATAATTTTTTTAAATGGATTTCAATGTTTTGTCCATTTTGAGAATACAAGTTCCTTCTTTTATTTTTTTTTTAACAATATTTTGACAAATCTATAAACGAGTTTGGTATGTTGATAGAGTTATCAAGTAGAAAATTACCACTGAGATTAGTAAGCTTATCAGGAATGCTTAACTAAAAGGAACTCTGCATGTGGAAGGTTTCATTTGTCTATCATATTTTGGAGATGCTATAGGCTTTCTAAATACAGTTAAATGCTTTTGTATTTGTGGTAGCTTGTGGAAGACATGCTTTGACTTTGCATGAGTTACTGGATTGGTGATAAGTTTCGATATTATTCCTTATGAAAATTTTATCTAGTTGCTTTCACTTATATTTAGATGCATGCCACTATGTTCAAAACTCGTTAACTCTGTAAGCTCCTAACAATTTGCTAGCAAAATAATGTAAGTGAAAGCGCCTCCAAGATATTGTACGCTACATGCCTACTTATAAGAGTGTATCTTATTATTTTTCTTCTCAAATAAAAGCAAATTAACTAACTAAAATTGATTTTACTATAAATGCAATGGACTTGAATTGGCTTGTTTGGACTATTAATTGGTGCATGTGCATACAATTGAGTTGTCTATCCTTCTTATTTTCTTTTATTTTTTTATTTTTGACCCTTCTACAAATACTTTTAGTTTTATGGAATGCTCTTGGCTGTTGGGTTGAGAAATTGATATCCCTAATTCTGATTTTTTTAGCCTAATATTTGTGATTTGATTTCAATGAGTTTTTCCATATACAAATTAGATAGAATAAAAAGATACTTCACTGAGAGGATTTTTCACTTTAGAAACAAGCTTTGAAGAGTATTGAGATGCTCATTGAAATATACTGCTATTTAGATGGGCCTAATGGTTTATCTATCTAACCATGTATACATAAATCATTTAGTTTACTAGGTGAGCTTTTAATATACAAAATGGTAGGAAACTAGGTAGAAAAACCTCATGTGGACAAACCTTGCAAATGAAGCTGCCTTCTATTCAATGGTATTTGGATGTCCTGAATTATAGGCAAATCGTTTGATTTTAACGGTTCTTAATACAAGAAAACATGGTGCATGCAAGGCTGTAAGGGATTTGATGGTACCAATGGAGTAGGCTTACTTTATAGCATCCCATAGTAATGCTTCTTTTTGTCATGGATGAAGAAGGACCGGCCTTAGTGGCAGCAAAAGTTGCACTATTCAAATAAGAACTTATTATTTCTCTATTAGTTGCAGGTATCGATTCCTACATGCTTATCCGTTTCTTGCTAAACCTAAGTTGCTATGAGATATTTTAAAACTTTTTTGGATCTTGTTGGGTTTTATTTTTGTTATTTCTTTTTTGATTTAATTCAGTAGTTATCAATTGCAATATGTGGCCTTTGGATTTTTTGATTTGATAATGGCCAAAACATCATTGATGGAAATCCCTCTAGAATAACACATTCTTTATACCTATAAGTAATCCTCCAGTGGATTACTTATAATGACCTTTATGAAATTTTCACAGTCGTTACCTTTAACATGACTTTAAAATCTCTAAGGGATGTCTTATGATTTACCTTCAAGGAATTCTTTCAAACTCATTAGGCTTACATCCCAAAATGTAGTTTGTGATTCCTCTTATCAGTGGTTGCCTTAAGGCATTGTATTTTAGCTATCTTGATGATATCGTTAACCTAACAACAGAAAATTAGTTAATGTCCTCCTTCATTTAACTTGGATTCCTACTTCTTTTTTATATGTGAGTACTCATTTGGTTATGTGAATCTAATAACAATAAGCTATAACATAGACTCACATTGCATCGTGCAGTGCAAATATGCGAATTTCTAGAATATGCTCCCCCCATATGTAAAAACTAGAGTGGCTTATATCATTTGATATAGAGTTGGCAAATGTGAAAGACCAAAAGTAGATGAAGATACTAAGGATTTTGTTTGCAATGCTCTAAGAGAGGCCAAGTCTATTCATATATTCTTTCTAAAAGGGAAGAATATGGAGGTAATATGTGTGCAACAATTATTTCACTTATTGAATTTTTAAAGCCTTCCACTGTGACACCCAAAAGCTGATTTAATAGCTCTTAGCTTGCTTTGTATGATTTTTAAGTTGTACAGGTCGACCAACGTGTCCTTCGGGATCGTTTATCTGACGTATGCATGGATGTCTTAGATATATGAACAGGTTTAAAAAACTAACCAGTGTTCTCATCAATTGAATCATTTTCTTCTATTGATAATGAAAGATTTATGTATTGTAAACAAAGCAGAGAACTCCTATATTTTCATTTATGAAAGGAAATCATAGCATATTGCTTATGCAAAGTAAGTATTAGACCTAAACTTTCTGAAATTTTTAGGAAACCTTATTTTCTTCAATGGGATATGGTATCAGTTTTTCATGATGATATTTCCTCAATGAAGCAATTGTCTTCTTTCCATGTTTGAGGGAATGCTACTTTTGGTCAATCAACTAAGCATTAAAGCTTTTTCCAACTCATGTTATATGCACATTCAATATAATAAATGACCACTTAACATATTGAGATCTTTGATCCTTTTTAAAGTTATTCTTAGCTTTTGCAACATGTTTTCTTGCGAGTTTTTTACTGACCTTATAATTTGCTAGTGTATACTTATATTTTTTTCTTTATTGCAAACTTTTACAATGATATTTCCTTTTACTAAACCAATTTTTTAATTAAATCACATTTAGTGGTTAAAGAATTTTGCTAGTTAATTGAATTTCTTTGTATAGCTAAAAAATCACTAAACCTCTAAGATAAAATAGTTAAAATTTTATATTCTTATTGCTTGAAGATTGATTCAATGGTTGCAGCCAATGAGAGAAAGATCATAACTGTTGTGTTAACAACTCATACAGTAAGGTATTTTGTGGAGTCTTTACCCCATAGGAGGCCAGAATTGTTTTGCTTGCGATTGATCAGATTCTACTACTCTTTATAGAGCAACCACTGTGGTTAGCTATTTGTGTTAGTTTTCATATGTTGTTATGGTGATTCTTGAATTATTTGAGTCCTTTTATCTTTAGTACTTACTTGATCGAGGAAATCATATTACTTATTTTCGATTGATGCCATGTTAGCCATTGAAGGTAAGAGGGAATTCTATAGTTAGCATCCATTAAATAATTGTTGTTCAACAACTTTTTTCAAATAATTGTCTTGCATGATATGGTTTTGGATTATATTTTCATCCATGCTTGTTTATAGTGTACTTGGGTAATTCATGAGCAAGGTAAATCTTCTTTAGTAAAGAATTTTAGCATTTGATTTCAATGAGTTTCATATGCAGATTAGAGAGAAAACCCCATGTGATAAGAAAAGTTTAAACCAAGTGATCTTTTTGTTATTAATCTTTAAATTATTAGTCAAAAAGTGAAAATTAAAGTCAAAATCATACTATTGAAGGATGCACTTATTTAAAAGAGTGGTGAGTCACATCTTTAAAAAACCCATAAAAAAGCAATAAATCAAAAATTATAAACAAAATGACTTATAAAATATAGTATAATGGATAAATTTTAAAGAAAAATATAAAACATAAGATATTAAAAAATTAAAATAAAATAAAACATAAAAAAATGTTAAAAACAACAAATAAATCAAATAAACTTAAAAAATCTAACAAATCAAGAAAATAATAGATGTTGGATCTTGTAAAACCTAGAAAATAAAAAAAATAGTAAATTATATACTTAAGGTAGTCTAGGTTTTATTTTTTTAAATAATTTAAGTGAATGCCTAGATGATTTTAAATCCATTGAGTAGTGAAGACACTACCGAGAATCTCTTTAAAAAAGTTACAAATTTATCAAAAAAAATATTGACCATTATAATTTCATGACTAATTCATATTAAATAATTTTTTACAAAATATTTATAAAAGAAACATTCGCAAAAAAAAAATCAAATTAGTAACAATATCTAATAATCATAGTAGATAAATTTTAACCACAATTTTTAAATATTGCAAACGAGAAAAAAATGCAATAAAAATTCATGATTTGATGAAACATCAAATGAGAACTCGTGTAAATGTATGCAACAAACCAAAGCAAATGTAATAAAAAGAAGTGATAAAGTTGTAACTCATTGTAATCTTTAATTGTAAAATTATAAAAAATCTACTAAAACTCAGCTCAACTACATAACTCTAAACTAAAATCAGAAACCATGCAGTCAACACCATTATCACAGTCATCATTCTTCATAGCATTTTCATGGTCATGCTTAGAGCAACCAATAACTTATTAATGCCATGAATTAAGAACTTCATTCACAATCTTAGGCAATTAGAAAATGACATCAATATTAATGAAAAGTCAAGCATAAACTTAAAAATGCTATACTATAACTTTAGTGTATTCTATGAACTAGATAATAGAACAAATTGAAAAAATTGTGAAACCTCTTACATATAATTGAATTTGACATTTTCTTACACAATTCTTTAAAACCTTTGAGAAAATTAAGTTTAATATAACATCTTTTCGTATCTTTATTTTTAATTATGAAGAATGGCACAGCGTAAACAATTCTCTGTAAGTGTAAAAAGTAATGAAACTTAGAAATTATGATGTATTGGCTAATAAAATGAAAGACAGTCCTTACCTAAGTCTAACGAATGAATCACATAGGAGGTGGATTAAGTATCCACATACATAACAAAGAAATTTCAAGGATAATAAGAGATATATATCACTAATAATAAATGCTTGCTTTTAAGCACATAGTTCATGCTGTAGAAAAACAATGATTAAAAAACAGAAAAACTATGTTGATGAAGATAAAAAGCACAAGGTAATGCCCTCACAGGTGATTTTATTTATATATACATATATATATATATATATATATATATATATATATATAGTTTCTTATCCAAAATTTTAAAGAATATTTTCCTTACTCATGAAATGGTCAAGTAAACTATGGACAATTAGGAATGAAAAACATAATGAGGAAATTGTCAAAATTGTCACTCCGATACCAGGTTTTTGTAAAAGAAACTTGTTTTACTAAGTTTGGTTTTTTTGGCCCTTAATTATCTTGAAAAGACAAAAATACCCTTACAAAAGACAATGATACCCTTAAAAATTAAATGAACTCAAAAAATTCATGAGATTTGTTTGAACACATTTTCTTTTTGGAGGAAAATTCTCTCTCTTTTTAGGCCTCTGTCTTTCCTTGAGCACTGTCTTTCTTTGCTCTTCCTTTGAGTTTTTTTCTTCCAATCTTTGTATCCAAGATCTATCAAATCAAGATCCTAAGAAGAAATCGAAGGCTAGTTATCCTGCGTAGAGAAAGAAGCTCGTGTTTTTGACAATATATTCTTCTTCAAAATCAGACCGTGCTCGAATGGGTAAAGAAAGTGACAGGTATACTGTTTAAACTGTAATGTAGCTTAAAATTGTGAAGATTTTAGTTGTATGTATTTATATCGTGACCTCCTTTATATTTCGTAACTTTGGTTGAGAATCATGTTATAATCTTAGTTTCATACATGTTTGAAAATCGTATCTTACTCGGTTTATCGTAACATCATTATGCGATTCGTAACATTCATAAAATCGTAACAAGTTTTTCAATCGTGACTTATTTGATAAAATTGTGACTTATTTGATGAAATCGTAACTTATTTGATGAAATGGTAACATGCAAAATCTTATATTCGTATCTGTAATAGGTAATTCATTTCAGTTGTTATTTGAAATATTTTTTTAGTCATTATAGAATATAGATCATTGTAACTTGGAATGGTGAGTGGTTCAAGTCTAGAGGAAGTTTTGAGTATATTGGCAGAGCCATCAAAACTAAGGGATATGTTATTCGAAGAGATTTAAAATATGTACAGTTGTTGGATTTGGTTAAACCTCGCATACCATAGTAAGATCTAAAAAAACTGCTATCAAAATTGAGTTAAGGAATGTTGAAGATGTTGAGTTTATGTTGTACGATGGCAGTATAGTTCAACATATAATTGTTGATTTTGGTGGAGAGAAATTTTGTTAAAAATAGGCATGATTTATGTGAAGGTGAAATTTTAGGATGAGTCAATCCTTTTAATTCTTGTACGAGGAGCAATTCTACTGTGCAATTAGACGCCTATGGCACCGAACCATTCATTCATAGTGAGACTCTTCATGACAATCAACACACCGATGAGATAAATTTGGATGAGTAGATGGACTATGATATTGGGTGTGAATACCTAATCATGGGAACTCAACCTACTCAGCCTACCAGTGAAGATCAATGTGAACTCATTGTAGAGGTAGAACTCGACAATGAAGAATTGAATGAGAACTTACCTACTGTCCCACCTTATGTCCCAACTGCATGCCCAAAAGTACATAATAATTCAAATAATAGTGTTGTTAGACAACATAATGTGTTGGGTGCTGAATTATATAGTCTTGACCCAACTTTTACTATGGAATCAGTGACTCCAATTCATACCCTTGCTAGAGGTTAGTTTTTCACAAACAAGAAAGAGTTGAAGCGATTTTTAAGTATTCATGCATTAACTGAGAACTTTGAATTTAGAGTCACTAGGTATAACAAATCAATATTTGAGATTGCTTATAAAGAAGGAAATTGTGCATGGAAGGTTCGTGCTGTGAGAGTTGGACAAGGGCAATTCTTCCAAATTAGAAGGTGTGATTTGACACATATTTGCATGATTGAAGAGTTGCATCGACGACATCAATAAGCAAGTTCTGTTATTATTGGAGAAATTGTAGCTCAGAGGTTATCTACCAATGTTAAAATCATTAAGCCGAAAGACATCATAGGCAATATGAAAGAACTATATGGCATACAGATTTTACATGGTAAAGCTTGAAAGGCTAAAGAATATGCATTGTCTCTTACATATGGTGATCCAATTAAGTTATATCAATAACTACCTTCATACTGCCATATGTTACAAACTATTAATCCGGGAACTAGGCCTCACATATGCATCGAAGATGGAACTAATCGATTTAAGTATTTATTTGTGGCTCTTGGACAATCATTGAGGGGGTTCATTTAGTAATTAGGCCGGTCATTGCTATCGATACTGCTCACTTAAAAAGGAGAGTTCCATGGTGTAATGTTTGTAGTGACATGCAAAGATGGGAATAAACAGATATATCCAGTAGCATTCGATTATGGTGACTCAGAGAATTATAAAGCATGGGAATGGTTCTTAGGGCAACTAAAAGAAATAATTGGTTTTGTTAAAGACTTGGTTATTATATTAGATCATCATGCCAGTATTGCAAAGGCCACCGCAAAGGTCTTTCCTAATTCTTGTCATTGTTTATGTTCTTGGCATATGGCTCAAAACATAAAGAATAAGTTTAACAGAGAAGATATATCTAAGATATTCTATAATGCAGCTATGGCATATCGAGAATCTGAATTTAATGAATTAATGACTGGGTTACAGGCTAATCACCCTAAAGCTTTGAATATATCATGAAGGAAGATACAAAAAAATGGTCACGTGTGTATTGGCCCCAAAGACGTTATCAACTCATGACCACTAACATTGCGAGAGCTTGAATTCATGTCTTTGATTTGCTGCGAGTTGTCCATTATGGCTTTATTGGAATTCATTCGAGATATGATGCAACGTTGGTTCTATGATCGATCCAAAAAAGGTAAGGCTTGGAGGTCTCAACTCACACAATGGGTTCACTCATTGATGAATGATTACAAATGACAAATTTCAATGTTGATTGGAACGTATTTTTGGTTAGGCACAAGGGTAAAGAGGCAGTTATGAACCTTATCGAATGTATTTGCACTTGTAGGGAGTTTCAGGCTGATCTTTTGCCATGTGCACATGCACTAGCAGCTTCTAGGTGATACTGATGGTTTTGTTAATTTCATTATTCATGTCATTTTTTTCATTAACTTCATAAATTGTGTACTTTTTACAAGGAATGTAATATTGATTTCATAACTCTTTGCTCCAACTACTACAAATAGGATCAACTAGTAGCAGCATATGCTAAGTCGGTATATCCAGTTGATGACACATCTGATTGGAATGTACCCGAAGAAGTCAAAAGAGTTGTGGTATTACCATCGAATAATGGTAAGTCAGTAGGGCATCCAAAGAAGCAGAGAACACCCTCTGGTGAGGAGAGGACGCATAAAAAAATTGCTCTAGATGCGGCCAATATGGGCACAATCGATTAACATGCTCGAATCCACAATATTGTGATGGAGGATACCACTCTCAATTGTCAAATGTGCCTAATCAATTTCGTTGTAAATGCCATAATTATGGTGGAGTTGATCATAATTCACAAACTTGTCAAATACCTCCCAATTCAACTTCACTAGATGATTGTACCATTAACTTATGATAAATCGTAATATTTTGATAATATTAATAATTTTTAACTTCTATGTCACTACAGATTCGGATTTTAGGTTTTTATATAGTTTCAATTGTTACATGCAAATCAATTGATGTAATGTTGATAATGTAACTGACAATTTGAAAATATTTTTACCACAAATCGTAACTTAATTAGCAAATCGTATAATAGATTACTTCATATTTTATAAATCGTGTGATCATTATAATGTTAGTGTACCTTATTTTCATCCATTAAATTCGTAACTTGATTAGTAAATCGTAAATAATATTCATAACTTGATTATGAAATCATGCAAACTTATATAATGAAATCGTTAGTAAAATTCGTAACTTAATTAGGAAATCGTAACTTGATTAATAAATCGTTAGTAATATTCATAACTTGAATAGAAAATCGTAGCTTGATTAATAAATCGTGAGTAATATTCGTAACTTGATTAAAAAATTGTGCAAACTTATATAATGACATCGTGACTAAAATTCATAACTTGATTAGGAAATCATAGCTTGATTAGTAAACCGTGCGTAATGTTCGTAACTTGATTAGGAGATCGTAGTTTGATTAGTAAATCATGAGTAATATTTGTAACTTGATTAGGAAATCGTGCAAACTTATATAACGATATCGTGACTAAATTCTGTAACATGATTAGGAAATCGTGCAAACTTATATAATGAAAGTATGAGTAAAATTCGTAACTTGATTAGAAAATCCTACATAATTATGATGAATCATGACTAAAATTCGTGATTGATAAGTTAGAAACTTATGAAAGAGTCATTACCAAAATTCGTAACATGATTAGTACATCATATATCTATTGACAAAAAAAATATTTCATAAAATTTTCAACTGTATATACAAAATAAATACATTGTATAATTTCTAATGAATTAAAAAATGTTATATACAATTGCCAAATGTATATATAAAATAAATACATTAAATAAAAAAATGAATCAATGACTATCATCTATAGTAGAGTTGGCAAATATATATATTGCTATGTGATTTCTGATGACTGACATATCCTTATCAGTGTATTTTAAATGCTTCCTAAGTAATAAATGTTCCATAATATACAGCATGTGAGGACCATAATTACCACTGAAAAAAAAATATAATTAAGATTAAGGAAAGACATTTAGCAAGAATTTTTTGATAATAACACATACTAGAAAAAAGACTTACCTTCTTCTTTGTTGGGGGACCTTGTTCTTCGAATCTAAGGTGCATGAAAGTGAAAGATCCGGCATTTTGGCATCCGATTTTTGAATGAAATATCCAGCACTCGCCATATAGCTAGTTAGCATAAATTTGAATGGGTTTTGCTACCGAATCCTCACCTCAGTTGGTATCTCTTGACGAAATGAGTCAAAAATATGCAATGAGAATTTCCTTAAGTCTATAATAACTAGAAGCTACTGAGATCCCCCAACGTGGCAAGGAACCATTAGCTACATTAAATATTATTTAAATATCATTACTGAGTACTCATAATATTAAAAAAAAAAAAGTTAATAAAGCATAACTAATGCAGATAAGTCACCTTATTTACAGTGTCCCAAGCAAGACAATCACTTGAAAATTTGCCTCGCACACGATCCAGGAAATCTTCTTCCCATTTATATGCTTCAAAGTTTAAGTGTGATGGAGGACAATCAGCATCTAGATCCTTTTGACATTCATTGTAAATATAATAAAATATTATCTGTAAATTTGAATAATAAAACAAAGTTAACAAACAAATTGAATAGGAAATCAGATAAATCACCTTAATGATCAATGAACTTACATAGAGCCAAGGATCACAGATGCAGATATCTTGTGCATATTGCTCAGGAAGTTCCCTTTGCCTTCTCCGAAAAATATGCAAATTTGCATCAATATGCTGGTGGAGACATCAGAAAAGTGATAATATCAGTAAGTTACAAAATGAGTGAATAAGGGTACGAAATAAAGGCACGAATTGTAATTTGGTTATGATACTAGAAATCATGTTATGAAATGAAGGTACGAATTCTAATTTAGTTACGAAACTATGAATCATATTACGAAATAAAGGCACGAATTTTAAATTTGGTTATGAAATTATGAATCATGTTACGAAATGAAGGCACGAATTCTAAATTTGGTTACGAAACTATGAATCATGTTATGAAAAGAATGTACAAATTCTAATTTGGTAACGAAACCAGGAATTAGGGTACGAAATAAAGGCATGACATCTAAGCAACATAGTGTAAAAAATTACAAACTTATAAAGTCAACGATCCACTTATCATTGTCAATTAAGACTTTGAACCAGTCCACGCTGACTGAATGACCAATATCTACATTGCGGCTAAAAGAAATGAAAAGAAACTGTGAGAAAAAATTGAAAAAAATAAAATTCAAACCAATAGTACACAATATATATTAATACTTACTATGATTGGCCCTTCATGAACTCGTTGAATGCAGTGATGATCTTATCTAAGATTTTCAGCTTTACACTCACCATGTGAGTGAACTTGGCTTTCTTATGCCCAGTGTTAAGGTTGACATATGAACTGAACAGTTGTCTTAATCGTTTACGAGTTCTGACAACTGGCATCATATTATCGGTGGCCTCAACTGGGACAAGAGCCAAGTCCCTCATTGAAGTCCTCTTAGGTGACTTTGCAGATGACAATTCTTCATCTAGCCTAGCAGGAGCCCCAAATTTGTCACTGCATGGCACTGCAGTGACAACTTCTTCCATTGGCCTTGTAGTGGCTTCTGTTTCGTAGCATTGCCCTACAAGAGCCAAACCCTCTTGGGCTAAGTCTGCAATAACACCCTAAAAAAACAAAACAATGTACTGAATTAGAACGTCACATTTAATAATGTACAAAAGAAAGAAAAATATGATTACTAATAATACATGAAACACAAAATACAATTGAAATAGATTAGACAACTATTTCATTGGGAACTGGATTTGACATAGTTGGAGACTAGTCTCGGCCACCAAATCCATATCCTTGTAGAGAGATTTAGATGGATTTCAAGATCACCATTTGCTCCTCATGGCGTCTTTTGTTGTTTGAATCCATACAATTTACCCTCGCCTCGAGAAGATCCAATTTTGCCTCTATAGTAGCGAGGCGACAGTAAACATTTGGATCTCGTTCAACCCTTTCAGCACTAGGTGCCTCCCTCTCAACATCCCTTTCCCTCAAGTCCAGCTCTGACTCATTAATAATTCATTCTTCTTCACTAAGAATCCTCTCCCTTACCTTGAAGGTTTTGCGTAAAGAAGATGACGAATTTGTAGCCCTGTTCTGATTGGGAGATTCTACGATGTCGTCATCCCGAATCGATCGTGGGGTAGGCATATTGGCCACAGTAGCTTGCAACTACACAACACTGTCTTCAACCCTAACATAGTATAGAGCTTGACACTCAGCAGTAGTTGGCTCTAAATTTAACTTAGCCCCCATCTAAAAATACAAATAAAGGTACAAAATTAATAATAAATATACGAAAATGAAAAATTAAGGCACATCTTGAAAATAAAGATATGAAAATGTAGATTAAAAATTGGAGAAAGAGGGCACAAAATTGAAAAACTAAGACACGAAATGGAGAAATAAGGCACGAAATGGAAAAAGAAGGCATGAAATAGAGAAAGAAGGAACGGAATGGAGAACGAAGGCACAAAATGGAAAAGGAATGCACGAAATGGAAAAGGAAGGCACGAATTACTTACACTGTTTGTGAAGATCTTCTTACAATCTCCATTATAGGGCCTACGATGGAACCTCCATTAGTAAATTCTTGGTAATGGCAAGTTGGATCCCAACAACCTCATGCCATGCATGTTGGTAACAGGAATCACTTCAAAGGCAAAAACCTGTGGAAAGGAAAATGAAGTTATAATTGATTAATATAAAATTCAATGAAACTTTAAAAAAAAATTAAAATATAAAATAAAATCTTTACATGTAATGCCCATAGGAAGCCATAAGCATTGTAGCTCACCCCATTAGCATCCCTTATTCAATTTGTAACTGCCTTCTTGAAATGCAATAAGGAGTTGCAGTAGACCTATGTGCCCCATGGAAAGCTATTGAAAGCTTCTAAATTGTCTACCAAATGAAGTTGCCATGTAAGGACCTATTACCGCTTGTTGTGGCCTTTAATGAACCCGTTCAGCAAATACAACCACCCCAACTTTAGTTTGTCATCTTCCTCCTCAAAGTCTTCTTGTAGCAATCTTGTCTTAATGCTACTACCACTAACCTTATCCCTCCCCCTGAAGTATTTGGCTAGGATACCAGATAGAGTAGCTTCAATATTGTCTGTATCCGGTAGCTCGCCAAACTTCAAAATCCAATGATTAGGCAGAATTCCACTTTGTTGAAATGAACCTCATTCTGCTCAAATTTGAATCACATTTCATCCTTGCGGTTCTACTGAATCTCCCAAAGTAGAAGATTATGGACAATACCCTGAAAAGTTAAAATTAGCATGCAAATGTAGAAAATGCCCTGAGGTTCTTAATGCAAATCACTAAGAACCTCATTCTTAGTGATTCAGTAGCTTGTGGATATTCTTCATTGGTTGGTTTATAGCAAAAGCAAAGAAATCAACAGACACCGAATGAAGAGAGTTGAAGCTAAATGAGCTAAGTGGTAAAGCTTAGCACCAGAATTAGGAGAGAGGGAAATAGAGACGTTTGAGATGTTTGACTTTTCATATTCTATAGTTGGACAAGTAAGTAATTGCACATGTTCTGTAAAGGGTAATTTTGTCTCAAAGTGTCTAAAAGTGTTAAAAACAAATACATTACTAATATTGGTTATTTACACAAATATCCTTGTACGGACGACTAAAAAAGAATTTTTCTCAAACATAATTTCAAAACCATCTTATGTTAGGCAATTATTTGAAAAAATTTGGTGAATAACAATTATTTTAAAGGATGATGACTATAAAATTATATCCCTTGATTACAACTATTAAAAGCAAACAATCAACTTCACTTAATAAACAAAATTATTGTCACTTAATATGGTTTAAATAAAAAGTTTTTTTTTTTTTTACAGAACGAAATATCATCATAAAAGTTTATGATACATAAAAAAGAAAAAATATAACAATAGACTAGAAGATTAAGAAGTAAAAAATCCTTAAGAAAACATGTTAAAAAATTAAAGCACCATTTAGAAAGAATAAAAGATCTTAACAGGCCACTTGGTTATTTATTAATTGGGAACTTGTAACAAGAGTTAAATGACACTTTTAATGGTCAAACAATTGATAAAAAATAACATTCTCTTACCATTTCATTTAGCAATATCGTAGATACCATATCCCACTGAAAAAATAAGGTTCGAAAAAAATCTGCAAAAATTTAGGACTAATAGTCACTTTGCATAAATAACATGTTGTGAACCCCTTCCAAGTAGTGAGAAATATTAGGTTTGAACGAAGTTCCTTTCTTTGCCTGAAGGATATAAATAACTTGTTGTCAATCGAAGAAAATGAGTATATTAGTGAGAAAATTTGTTAGTTACTCAAACCTATTCACATATATGGGATATTCATGCATATGTTTGATTAAAATGCAAAGTGAAAATTCAGTTAACATGCATAAGCAAATGAATTGTTGCATACGTATCTAGCTTTGGACATTTGACCTTGTGCATCCCTGCATCATAAATATGCATCATAAATAAGTCTCAAAAAATCAAAAGAAATAAAATAAAATTAGCAAATAAAATAATCGAATCAAGAGAAATAAAAATATAAAGAAAATCTAAAAAGGTTGAAAAAATTAAGTAAGCAATGGAGGTTTAACAATAAAAGTATAAACTCACATATAAGAATCCATATCTATGGCTATAAGAGAAGCAATCAGCTTTCAATTGATTTAGTCCCTCTTGGATCATTACTACAAAAATTCTTGGTTTCTTCATCTACCTTTTGGTATTTGACCTTAGACAGCCTTGCATCATATATGTACCTTTTTTCTCCAACTACCAAAGTTTTCAATGGATTAATCACCTGTTAATAATGAAAATATGGTACTATTGCTGCTTGTTCCTCTAATACGATCAGGATCAATAATAGAAAGAGCTACTCGAAAGCAATCAATCAATAGAGAATAAGATTATGGAAAATAAAAGCAAGCTTACAAGACGACGAAATAAATTAGATTAAATTCAACTTAAAATATATAGAAAAAATAAAATCTAGAGAAAAAAATCCAAAAAAAATAAAAAATCTTTAGGAAAAGAATAATCGAGCAAAATGCCAAAAAAAAATTCAAATACAAAGAAAAAATAAAACAAAGGAGCATGAAAAGAAAGAAAAGAATCAAAATCAATAAATTTTAAAAATATTTTTATCAAAAAAAATGTGTAGCATGAAGATTTTCCAAGAGAAAACCCCCATTATAGTACTATTCTCGTTCAAGAAAGTTTAAATTCGAAGTTTTCATAAAATCTGGTGCATTAGCATCAGTATGATAACACCCAGCAATCAAAAAATTATTAAAAATAAAAAAAATCTTAGAAAACAGAACAATGTAATGAAGAGAAATAAAAAAGAACTATAAAATAAAAATTAAATGAAAAATTATCAAAAGGAAGAACAAAAATAATTAAATTTAAAAAATATTTTTAATAAAACAGGTCCAGCAACATGAGGATTTTTCAAAAAAAAAAAAAAAAAAACCAGCTATCCTAGTACTACTTTTCACCCAAGCATGCTTAGGGATCCAATACATTAGTACTAGTATGATCGCACTTAAAAATTCAAAAGAAGTATTGAAAATTAAAAAGCAAAAAAATCATAGGAAAGAAAAGAGTATAATAAAGGAAAATAGAAAAAAAGGAAACAAAAATAAAGTAAAATAAAATGAAAGATCATTAAAACAAAAAAAGAAGATAAATACAAAATAAATAAAATCTTGAAAGTAAATATTTTTTCATTGAAAAAAAAAAGTGCAACACCAGAATTCCTCAGAGGAATCACTCATCCTAAAACTACTTGTCTAAGGGAAAAAGAGACTAAAAAAATTTTAATCAACCTTAAACTAAAGTAACCAAAATTCAACCCTTTTATAATAGTATAGTACAATAGGTATGGTGTGTTATCACTTAAAGTTTCTCTATTTTTTTATCCCTCAAGACTATTCACCTTCTTCGTTGCTGGGGGACCTTGTTCTTTGGCTCTAAAGTGCATGAAAGTGGAAGATCCGGCATTTTGGCATCTGATTTTCAAATGAAATATCCGGCATTTTGGCATCTGATTTTCGAATGAAATATCCGCCACTCGCCATATAGTTGGTTAGCATAAATCTAAATGGATTTTGCTGCCAAATCCTCACTTCAGTTGGTATCTCTTGACGGAATGAGTCAAAGACACGCAATGAGAATTTTCTTAGATCAATGACGACTAGGAGCCAGTGAGATCCCCCAACGTGGCAAGAAACTATCAGCTACATTAAATATATTGTTTAAATATCATTATTGAGTACTCATAATATTGAAAAAAAAAAGTTTATAAAGCATTACTAATGAAGATAACTAACCTTATTTATAGTGTCCCAAGCAGGACAATCACTTGAAAATTTGCCTCGCACACGGTCCAGGAAATCTTCTTCCCATTTATGCGCTTTGAAGTTCGAGTGTGACGGAGGACAATCAGCATCTGGATCCTTTTAATATTCGTTGTAAATGTAATAAAATGTTGTCTGTAAATTTGAACAATAAAAAAAAGTCAACAAATAAATTGAATAGAAAATCAGATAAATCACCTTAATAATCAATGAACTTACATATAGCCAAGGATCACAGATGCAGATATCTTGTGCATATTGCTCAGGAAGCTCCTTTTGCCTTCTCCGAAGTATATGTAAATATGCATCAATATGCTGATAGAGACATCAAAAAAGTGATATTATTAGTACTATGAATCATGTTACGAAATCAAGGTACGAATTCTAAATTTAGTTACGATAATATGAATCATGTTACGAAATCAAGGTACGAATTCTAAATTTGGTTACGATAATATGAATCATGTTACGAAATCAATGTATGAATTCTAAATTTGGTTACGATACTATGAATTATGTTACGAAATAAAGGTATGAATTCTAAATTTCGTTACGATCATATGGATCATGTTACGAAACAAAAGCACAACATTTAAGCAATAATGTAGTGTAAAAAATTTTAAACTTACACAGTCATCGATCCACTCATCATTGTCAATTAGGACTTTGAACCAGTCCACGCTGACTGAATGGCCAATGCCTACGTTGCAGCTGAAGTAAATGAAAAGAAACTGTGAGAAAAAATTTAAAAAAAATTAAATTCAAACAATTAGTATGCAACATATATGTAATACTTACTATGACTGGCCCTTCATGAAGTCGTTGAATGCAGCGATGATCTTATCTGATATTTTCAGCTTCGCACTGACCATGTGAGTGGACTTGGCTTTCTTATGCCCAGTATTAAGGTCAACATATGGACTGCACAGTTGTCTTGACCGTTTACGAGTCCTGACAACCAACATCACATTGTCAGTGGCCTCAACTGGGACAAGAGCCAAGTCCCTCGCTGCCGTCTTATTGGGTGACTCTGCAGATGACAATTCTTCATCTACCACAATAAGAGCCCCGAAGTTGTCACTGCATGGGACTGCAGTGACAACTTCTTCCATTGGCCCTGCAATGGCTTCTGTTTCGTGGCATTGCCTTGCAGGAGCCAAACCCTCTTGGGCTGAGTCTGCCATAACACCCTAAAAAAACAAACAATGTACTGAATTAGAAAGTCATATTTAATACATACATTTAATAATGTTCTAAAGAAAGAAAAATATCATTAGTAATACACGAAACAAAAAATACAGTTGAAATAGATTAGACAACTACCTCATTGGGAACTGGATTTGACATAGTTGGAGACGGGTTTCGGCCACCAAATCTATATCCTTGTAGAGATATTTGGATGGATTTCAGGATCGCCATTTGCTCCTGATGGCGTCTTTCGTTGTCTGAGTCCATACGATTTACCCTCGCCTTGAGAAGATCCACTTTCGACTCCATAGCAACGAGACGACGGTAAACATCTGGATCCCGTTCAACCCTTTCAGCGCCAGGTGCCTCATGCTCAACATCCCTTTCCCTCAGGTCCGGCTCTGACTCGTCAACAATTCGTTCTTCTTGAGTAGGGATCCTCTCCCTTACCTTGAAAGTTTTGCGCAAAGAAGATGACGAATTTGTAGCCCTGTTTTGATTGAAAGACTCTACGATTTCGTCATCCCGAATCGATCGTTAGGCAGGCACAACACTATCTTCAACCCCAACATAGTATGGAGCTTGACACTCGGCAATAGTTGGCTTCAAATTTAGCTTAGCCCCCATCTGAAAATACGAATAAAGTTACGAAATTAATAATGAATATACGAAAATGAAACATCAAGGCACAACATAAAAAATTTTGAAGATATAAAAAAATGTAGATAAGAAATTAGAGAAAGAGGGCACGAAATTGGAAAACTAAGGCACGAAATGGAGGAAGAAGGCACGAAATAGATGAAGGAAGGCACGAAGTTGAGAAAGAAGGCACGAAATGGAGAAAGAAGGCACGAATGGAGAAAGAAGGCACGAAATAGAGAAAGAGGGTACGAAATGGAGAAAGAAGGTACAAAATGGAGAAGGTACGAAATGGAGAAAGAAGGCACGAAATTACTTACACTGTTTGTGAAGATTTTCTTGCAATCTCCATTATGGGGCCTACGATGGAACCTCCATCGGCAAATTCTTGGTAATGGCAAGTCGGATCCTGACAACCTCATGCCATGCATGTTGGTAGCAAGAATCACTTCAAAGGCAAAAACCTGTGAAAAAAATGAAAATGAAGTTATAATTGATTAATATAAAATTCAATGAAACTTTAAAAAAATAAAATAAAAAATTTCAAACAAAATCCTTACATGTAATGCCCATATGAAGCCGTAAGCATTATAGCTCACCCCATCAGCATCCCTGATTCGATTTGCAACTGCCTTCTTGAAATGCAATATGGAGTTTGTGCCCCATGGAAAGCTATTGAAAGCTTCTAAATTGTCTACTAAATGAAATTGCCATGTAGGGACCTGTTGTCGCTCGTCGTGGTCTTTGATGAACCCGTTCAGCAAATACAACAACCCCGGCTTTAGTTTATCATCTCCATCTTCAAACTCTCCTTGTAGCAACCTCGTCTTAATGCTACTACCACTAACCTTATCCCTCCCCCCGAAGTATTTAGCTAGGATACCAGATGGAGTAGCTTCAATATTTTCTATATCCGGTAGCTCGTCAAACTTCAATCCAGTGATTAGGCAGAATTTCACTTTGCTGAAATGAACTTCATTCTGCCCAAGTCTGAACCATATTTCGTCCTCGCGGTTCTGCTGAATCTCCCGAAGTAGCAGATTATGGACAATAATCCTTGAGAAGTTAAAATCGGCGTGCAAATGTAGGAAATGCCCTAAGCAGGTCCCTCTAAATTTCTCCTTCTCAGAGTCATCCAAAATTGTCCTTAGAGTGGGGATGACATCATTGTCACAGCTCTTTCCAGTCTTTCACGACTCTTTTGGGGTCACATATGGCTTCTGAGAAACAAGGCTACTTGCCATCTGCATTTGATAAAAAAAAAAAGGTCAAAAAATAGTTTTTCCATTCAGTAATTATGGTACGATTGTTTTAAACAAGGTACGATTTAAGCAAATAAGTTACGATTTCAAACATATAAGGTACGATTTAAGCAAACAAGTTACGATTGAAAACAAATAAGATACGATTAAAGTAAACAAATTATGATGAAAAACAAATACGATACGATTTTAGCAAACAAGTTACGATTTTCAACAAATAAAGTACGAATTAAGCAAACAAGGTACGTTTTGAGCAATCACAGTACAATTGCATAAAAAAATAGTTCCACTACCAAAATAGGTTACGATTTCATTAACTAGATACGATTATTATTATGAGGTCACGAATGTGATGAACCGTTACATATAGATGCACTTAAGCCAAGAAATATTGAAGCCAACAAACCAGAAAATGAAGACCTAAGCATGCGATACCTATATACATATACCCAGAGAAATTTTTTGGTTTCAATGTATCAAAAGAAAAATGAAAAATAATACACAGCGATATACTCAAACATCGCAGATTCCAAAACCAATACAAAATCAAAAGAAAATGATTCAAAAACTATTGGAGAAGCTTTCAAATCTATAGAGTAAACTCAAAAAAAAAATAAAAAATGGTTGAATCAAATATGAGGGAAGGATTTCATCCGTGGGTATTCAATAAGCAAAAAACCCACAGAAATTTGAGTAGAATAGATGCTTGAAATCATACCTCTATTGATTTTTTAGTGATTCAGTAGCTTGCGGATATTATTGAAAGGTTAGTTTACAACGAAAGCAAAGAAATCAACAGACACCGAATGAAGAGAACTGAAGCTGAATGAGCTAAGTGGTAAAGCTTAGCGCCAGAATTAGGGGAGAGAGAAATAGAGACGTTTGAGATGTTTGACTTTTCATATTCTGTAGTTGGACAAGTAAGTAATTGTACATCTGCTGTGAAGGGTAATTTTGTCTCAAAGTATCTAAAAAGTGTTTAAAATAAATACATTACTAATATTAATTATTTACGTAAATATCCTTATACGGGTGATTAAAAAAGAATTTTTCTCTAAAATAATTATCATTAAAAAAATTTTATATCATAATAACTAATCATGAAATGAAGTAATTAATTATAAAAGTTGAAACCAGTCAACTAGGTTAGTAGGAGTGCCCTCATTGGCCCGTGGGTTGATCTCTCTTGTTTGCTATAAGAAAAACCTTCAAACCCTAAAGAAAACAAAAAAAAAAACTAAAAACTAAAAACGGAAGAAGTACAAAATTATTATTAAATGACAACCACCGATGTCCCTGGCTTAATATAAACAGCCACTTCCTTTGAAACCCTCAATTTTCCTTGGTTCATAGATTAAAAAGAGTGGAGATGGGTTCCACATGTTATGCTGTACGATCTTTCGAAAAATCGCTCGATTGAACAGCAATCCATAAATAGATCGTCCGTGCCCAGGCGACATCTTCTCTGGCATTGAAGAAGAACTTTAATCTACTTTTTAATTAAAATATTTAACTCCTGAAAAGTAAGTAATCTAATTGATTTATACTTTAGATTTTGATATGAAACAATTTTCCAAAGAAAATCAATACTAAAAGAAATCTCAATATTGTTTCTATTGTTAACATTTGAGCCAAAAGCAAATAATATTGACGTACTGCATGCCTTCCGACAAATTTCATGAATTTTTGTCTATTTTGGATTGAGATGTCCAAAAGTTTATTTGCACGCTGTATTAATGCAGGGATGTGCACGAAGCTACCTGTGAAGCACGGGGACATTCTCCTATTTTCGCTGAAAAAAAAAACAAAAAACTCAGGTGGGATACATCGGACTATCATTAAATTAAAATTAAACAGATCTTGATTATCATGTGTTTTGTTAACACAGCCATGCATCAGAAATATCTGTCTTTGTAAGTCTTCTAATAGGCTAGAAATCAACTCTGCAGATGGAGCTCCTTGGCAGTCAATCATCATTTTCCAAAATAAAATTTAAACTAATATCCAACTGAAGACCCAATGAGCATGTAATCTATGTACATGATTATCCAAACACCCTAACTTCCAAAAAAGGAAAAAAAAATGTAATTAATTCCTATCTAACTCTTTATTTGAATGCGGAAATTTTTTTTTTCTTTCATTTACCCAAAGTAGGGTTTCACAGGAGAATTTTTGTTATTGTTTAGCTTCATCTCAGCTAAATTAAGTTGATATACTGTTATTTTTGGTACAGGCCCCTGGCATAGTTAAATATCTACTGGTATGTTATTTTCACCGACATTTTATCTGTTCTTTCTACTGCAGGCACCATAACGAATCTTGATTGGCTGGACATAAATTCATCCACATCGAAAGCTGTAAGAAGAAAATGACTACGGCTTTTTTGTTTGCACTCTACCAAACCAATAAAAAAAGTTAAGTTTACCTTGAAAAATATGCCAACGTTTGTATTTTTTATTTGGACTACGGCCTTTTCGGAAGCACCGTGTGGACCCACAAACTTAGAGAAGAAAAACAGCAATCTCGCGAGAGCTTCCGAGACTCTCTGGTCGTGTCGTGCGGTCTCTTACAAGTCGACACGATGAGCCGACGGCAACTTACAGTCTCTGTCGCCCTATATCTATCTGAGATATGTAGCAGCAGATGTGGTGATCTTTTGTGACTATCCGCTTTTGATTCTTTTGGAAACTTGACATGTAGCAGCAGATGGCCAGCTCCAGAAGCAGAACTTTCGCTGGCACAAATGCATTGAACAATGCTCATCAGCAGACCATCCAAGGAGCGCCAGGGAGTAGCTGTAAATACCAAAGCTTTTCTGATCTGTTGGTTAAATTCTCTTCTGATGTTGCTAATGCTTCAAATCGTTTGACTTGGTTTTATTTATAGATGTTCTTTCTTTTCATGAAAAGTTAACCTGTATGGCATTCAATACAAAGTAGGGATGGGAATCCAACTTAATTTCTCTGTTTGTTTTGAAATTGATTTGCTGTGTGTTGTAGCACGTGGAGATGGAAACAACTGGCCTGGATTTAAACATGGTGGCCTTTCATAGCAACCCACAAAGACATCAGGCTGTCGTAGGTCTAGTGGAAACCCCTCAGTCTTTCAATCCAGATACGCTCCTACCGTATAAAACTGACTTGGAAACACTTTTGGATCATAATTCAAGTGAATGGCCTTCGGTCAATCCTAAACAACTAAAGAGAATGAAGAAAAGACTAACGGATAAAAAATATCGAGATCAACGCAAGGTAGATCAGAGAAATTGAAGTCTATCTTTTATATGCCTCTCTTCATAGCTATCTGTTTTTCTTTTGTTATCCCTTGTTTCCTTCTATTTTGTTTGGGGAATGCAGAAACAGAAGATGACGATGGAGCACGAACTGGAGACGCTCCGCACGGAAAATGCGATTTTAAAGTCCGAGAATGATGATCTGAAAAAGAGCGACACGGAGATGAAAGAAAAGTTATCCTGTCAAGGGGAAAACATGAAAAAATTGAAAGAGGAGTTCGACAAGTTGAAATTGGAGTATGAAAGGCAAGATTCCATTGTCCAGGCGCTTTCACGCCATGTGGTAACTCTCTATCTCTCCATCTCTCTTCTGGTTGTTTATAGTAAATTATAACAATTAAGGCACTCAAAACTGCACATGGGATCTGCTGCTAGCTGCCCAGCAAAAAATATGCACAGTTGGAACGAGTTTTCCTATTCCGGAGTAGATAAATTATTTAACCTAATCTGATCGATGATTCCTTCACATTTTCTCCTCCGTTTTTGGAGCTTCCATTTTTCCTTTGCATATTGGCTCATCCAAATTTCTTAAGTTACAGTATTCAGGGCGGTCATGTGATGCAATTATTGAGGATAAGCTTCATATTGCACGTCATAGCATCTTCTATCAAATTCTCTACAGCCACAATAATTAGAGTGTTGAATCCTGTTTGCTGTGGGTCAAGTCAACGTCGGTGAGAGAGAGATAGTAAAAGGTTGATTTCCACCAGAGACCTCACCTTTTTCTGTCGTCCATTCACTCCTTGTAATAAATTTTGTAAAGTTTACCACAAACAGCTCAAAAGTTGGAAAAAAAGAATAATGAAGTTTTGTTACTTATAAACTATGTAAATACAAATATTAATATCTTACTAATACCAAGGATTATCTTGTCGTTAACAGCGGTATCATTTTTAAATTTATTTTTACTGTGTCACAGAGTGCTGATCTCCAACTTGAAACTCAAAAGCTCAGGGAAGAAAATGCGTTACTGAAGCAGAATGTCAACCCGAATGATCAATCATCAGAGATTGCAGAGATGCAGCTTAAGATCAAGGTGCTTCAAGTTCAAGTGAATGCTTTATGTGGGTTGATCATCAATGAAAAACAGAATAATATTACGTGAGTATAAGCAAGATGAGGTATGTGTCAAAATATCACTTAAACCATATATATATATTATATTTTTTTTTTCTTTCTTTTCAAATTTCATCATAGAAGTAAGGCATTTAAACCATGAGAATTGTACTAAGAAGAAGCCTAATCTTTCTTTAGAAGTTTTTAGTAGGGAATTTCTTAAATCTCTTATTTTTGTTAGTTAGCAGCTGACATGCATACATAAGTTAATTAATTCTTAGTAATAGAAACAATCACACTTGTCACTAATTATTAATACAAGTAGATAGCTCCCAAAATAATGGATTTTACTAGATGAAGTCCTCAATTGATTTTTATTATTACCAAATTGGTGTATATATTCAATCCAAAATATTACTAATTAAAGTAAAAAATTTTAATAAAATTTATATCTTTTTAATGTGTACCCAATTAACTTGAAATTCTATAAATTGAATCTTTTAAATGAGTATAACATTAATGCTATAGTTAATATTTATAGTCTTTCTTCTTTTGTTGTAGGTGTAGATTTGAGGTCGGATCCTTTTGAGGAGGGAGGAAATGATGAGAATAAAAAAGTATCCAAATGATCCATCACATGTCTAGTTAGGTCAACTACAAAAGCGAAAGTTAAGAGGATCCGAAAAGTACTTTTATGGATTAATTCAAGATATCTGGATTGATTTCAAGAATAGTGCATTTTGAGATGGACCCAGAAGAAGAACACAAATAAATCAATGTAACTAAATCAATGTGGATGAAGATATTACTACATAATACTTATTTTTTAGTAGTGATCAAACATAGTTGCTATTATTTACTTTCATGTATAGGATATTTCTTTTCGATTTCAAGATTTTTATCCTTTCCAAGTTTAGGATATTTACTTCAAGTTTTATGTTTTCTCTTAACCGTATTTGAAGAAGTTGCAAGCTCTATTAGAAAAAACTTTGGTGCATAAAAATTATTGTGAGGATTGATTCCTCGTTGATTCTTCAAGAACTATTCTAAATAGTTGTAGATTCTTTTTAGCTCTTTCAAATGAGTATCCAAATTTCTTGTTGGGTTTTAATGTAACTCCTTTGGGCCTTCACATAAGTTTTGTAATATCATTACCCTCACTACACTCACATACCATAATTATAGGCACACATGTACTCATATATACATTGATATATGTTAAACTGTGTACACTATCCACTTCATGCTCATTGAATTGCTATGTGTAGGTCACATGAATTCTAAAAGATTATTGCCAATACTTAAAGGTGTGCTACGTATGTTATGAGTTACACAAGTTATAAAGAGCAAACTTAAATTTCATAAGGACTAAAAGACAATAAGACAAGGTGATATGCTAAGTAGAAGTATAAGACCAAGCACATAGCAACTTTACCAAAACTTTATATGTACCAAGAGACAATAACTATCTCTTGGTACATATAAAGAATAGAACTAAAGAAGAAAGAACTAGACAAGTAAGTTAAAGAATTAAGTTGGAGTGATTCAGATTAACTAGGAGGTAAGTAAAATAAGTTTAGTGTTCTATGACTATTCTTTATTTTCATCCTCTTGTATGATTAATTAATTTATATCATGAGTTAATACATGATTTTTGAGCTATATATGAAGATTAATGTTAAAGATTTGTTAAAAAACATAAGAGCCTTGTTTTTAAGGTAGCAACTTGAGACACAAATTTCATGGGTTTGGAGTTTGAAATTGGTAAAACATAAAACAAAAAGCTTATAGCTATGATACTAAACTAAATGACAATAACAACTTAGTTAAATAAGAAGATATGAAAGAGTTATGACTTGATTACTAAGACTAAAAACAAGGGATTAAGTAAGGTATTAACTTAGGTAGATTTAAAGAGTAAATTTAATTTATATATAAAGGATTAATTTTAGTGTATGAAATATGAAGTGATAAATTAGTTTTGCATGAAAAGAAGTAAAATTGAGTATTAGCGACTATTAGGAGGTGGTCGCTAGATTTCTGCTGTGCTTATTGTATGATGCAGCAAGAATCAACAGCTAATGACTACCTAGTGGCAGTTGCTGGCCATGCCACAACTTGTTGCATTTTGCAACAAGTGATGCCATGTGGAGTGCTTGGCTAGCGACCACCATTCATGGCTGTCGCTTGACAATTAGAAAATGTCCCCTCGCATGCTGCTTCCCCTTCATTTTCTCTCCATCTCTTCTTTGCAAGTCTCATTTTTTGTCTCTTTGTAACTCCTCCTTTATGTCTCTACAACTCCTCCCTCTCTCTCTCTTTTTGCTAATCTTCCTCATCTAGCTAGTCTCCATGTGATCCAAAAATTTAAAGATTTGGTGAACGACAACGTATTCGGCAAATCTATTCGAACTCCTCTAGGTAAGTACAAAAAATTTGGTTATAGTAGATTTAATAATTTTAGTTAGACTAGATAAAATAATTAGATTAGATTATATAAAGAAATTTTTGTTAGATTAGATTTAAATTTTTTTTGGTTAAATTAGATAGAATAATTTAGATTAGATTAGATTGAAAAATTTTTGTTGGATTAGTTAAAAAAATAAGTTATTTGGTTGTTAATTTTATTTTTTAATGAATTTTATTTTTTTATATTAGTGAGATATAATTATTGAATTAGATTGTAATTAATTTGTGATAAGTAATTTAGTTAGATTTTTTAAAAAAATTAAATTAGTTAGATGTTACTTAAAATTTTAAGTTGTTAATTTTATTTGTTAATAAATTTAGTTTTTGTTATATTAGTTAGATATAGTTATTTAATTACATTATAATTAATTAATTTGTGATAAATCATTTAATTATATTTTTTCAAAAAAATAAATTAGTTAGATTTTAATTAAAAGTTTAAGTTGTTAATTTCATTTGTTAATAAATTTAGTTTTTGTTAAAAATTAATTGTGTAATAGTTTAATTAGATTATAAATGGAGATAAATAATTTGAATAGATTTTTATAAAAATAATATTAATTAATATGTTGATTAAATTTTATAGTTATTAATTTGAAATAAATCATTTAAGCAGATTTTTTTTAAAAAAATTAAATTAGTTAGATGTTGATCAATTATATTTTATAATTGTTTACTTTATTTGTTAATAAATTTATGTTTTGTTAGATTAGTTAGATATAATTATTTAATTAGATTGTAATTAATTTGTGGTAAATAATAAAATGGGCTTCTTTCAAATTATTTAATTAGTTAGATGTTAATTAAATTTTTAGTTCCTAATTTTATTTGTTAAAAAAATTAGTTTTTGTTAAATTATTTATATAATAGCTTAATTAAATTGTAATTGGGGATAAATAATTTGAATAAAATTTTATGAAAATTAGATTAATTAAGATGTTAATTAAATTTAATAGATATTAATTTGAAATAAATTATTTAATTAGATTTTGTAGTTGTTAATTTTATTTGTTAATGAGTTTACTTTGTTGTAGAGTAGTTAGATAATTGTTTAATTAGATTGTAATTAATTTGAAAAAAGTAATTTATTTAATTTTTTAATGAATATTAGATTAGTTATTTGTTAATTAAAGTTTTAGGTTGTTAATTTTATGTTATTAAACGTTAGATTTGGTAGATAATATATCAAATCTAGTTAACGCATATGCTTTAGATACTTTGTTTAAGAATTATTAGTTAATATTTACTATTGCCCATGTGTTTACATAAGTATCGAAATAAATTGTTTCGTAATTCTTGAATTATCCAGATTGGACAATTTAGAAATGTGACAGTTATGTGCGGCACATTTCATATGTAAATTATTATTCATTTTATTTAGTATAAATTTTATGTAGTATCTCCATTGTTCTTCTGGTATGTCCTAATGGATATGAGTATGCATTTCGATTGAAAACACTAACTCATATTTATATATGTATTGTACTTAGAAAACTATGTGGATACGCTACAAAATTTTTTGCAAAATGAAGTGAACAATGACTTATGATATTGTGCTTCACATAAATGTATATATCTGAATGGTGTAGGATTACTTACCTTTGTAGTTTATGCAGCATGCATAAAACATTAAATAAATTGTACTATAACATGTACTTTTGATGTATCATCTGAATTTTGTTTAATGTTGATGATTATGCCTACAAAATTATTCATGCCTTTGGATGTTTGCTTGATAATAAGTTGTCAAATTGTTGAAAATTTTACGAGGTAAGTTGTTGAAAACTAGTTTAGAACTAATTAAGAAACAGAAATGTGAGTAGATTAGATCATCCACGGATGTACTTTAGGCTTGTAGATGGATTATTAAATAAAAAATTTGTAGATAAAATTAAATAATTTATTCAATTTGTTTGTAGTCAACAAACATTTATGGATGGAGATAAGATAAGGTGTTCATGTAACCGAAAAAAGTGTCAAAACTGTCAATATGAGACTGTTGATGTGGTTAGATACATTTTGCTAAAATACGATTTTGTATAGGAATATTATGTTTAGAATTATCATGGTGAAAATAATGAATACTCTAATTATGAGGCAACTCAATATTACATCGGAGAAAGATCTACCACTATGCATGAATATGCCAATAGATACCAAACAATAGTAATGGATGTGACTAATCTAGAATTTAATTCAAAACACATGGAAGAATCCCTTAATTTGGATGCTCAACTTTTTTATGATATGTTAATTGCTGTTAATCAAAAGTTATACAATAGATGTCAAAATCATTCACAACTGTCTGCTATTGCTAGAATGTTGAACATAAAGTCAAAACATCATATTTTTGAAAAGTATTACGATGATTATTTGCCATTTGATGAAAGAGATGATACCAATTGATAATTGAATCACTAAAAATTTTTACAGTATAGAGAAAAATGCCTACAATCTATAAGGTTGCTGCTTAAAAAGATTCATTTTTTTAACAATGAATGCATGATATACTGGGGTGAAGATAGTTAACTAAGTTATTGTAAATTTTATGATCATCTACTGTATAGAGAAAAATGCCTACAATCTATAGGGTTGTTGCTGGAAAAGATTTATTTTTGCAACAGTGGATGCATGATATACTAGGGCGAAGATAGTTAACTAGGTTATTGTAAATTTTATGATCATCTACGGTATAAGATACATGCATCCGTTTCGAAGCCTGATGAAGAACATGAGATGCCATATAGAACATGAGATTAAAGATGGTGTCATGTGTTATTACTTTGACTCTCTCGCTTGGATGCATTTTAATCAATCTTATCTATTTTTTGCTGCTGAAAATAAGAATATCAGAATAAGTTTGAGCAGTGATGGATTTTAATCATTCAGTCAATCAGGACAATGATATTCTTCATGGCCAGTAATAGTCATACTTTATAACTCACCCCCTTAGATGTGCATGAAGGACGAGTACATATTTCTAAATGTAATCATTCTCAAATCCGAAAGATAGAGTAGATGTCTACTTAGAGCCTTTGATAGTAGAGTTACAAATCTTACAGGAGATTGGGGTGCCCATGTATGATATCTCTTGCAAACAAAATTTCATCATGAAAGTTGCTTTAAATGTGGATCGTTAGTGATTTTCTTGCCTACTCGATATTGTCTGGTTGGAGTACATCAAGATGACTAGCTTATTCATATTGTAGAGAAGATTCAGATGCATTTACCCTTCTCAATGAACCTGAGCAGTCTTTGTATAATTATCGTAACTTTTTGTTAGAAGATTATCCATTTCAGAGGAATAAAACTACATTCATTAGGAATAAACTAGTGAGAAGAATAATCTTTTTATTAAATTTAGGTATGAATTGTTGTATGAAATTGATTAACTAGGACTGAAAAAGGTTATACAAGTGAGATAAGGTTAGATAAATGGTCCCTTTTGCAAGATATGTGATTGAAGGAAAGGAAACATATTTTAGGATATACCTTATTGGCGCACTAACTTAATACCGCATAACCTCGATGTCTTGCACATAGAGAAAAATATTTTCAATAATATGTTCAACGCATTCATAAATGTGGAAGGAAAGACAAAAGTTAATGCAAAGTCAAAGGAAGGCTTCAAGATATTTTGTAGATGCCTTGAGCTAGCGAGGAATGCAACAACTGGAAAGTATTCTAAAGCTTGCTACACCCTTAACGAAGCAAGTAGAGAAACAATGTATGAGTGGGTAAAGAGTCTAAGATTCCTTATAAATATGCATTAAACATGGCAAGGTGTGTGGATATGAGGAACATAAGCTTTTCGAGATGAAAAGTCATGGTTGCCATGTTTTTAACAACGATTACTACCCATTGTATTATGTAAGCTATTGCCTACTAATGGATGGTAAGTACTAACCATTCTTTTCATAGAACCTAAATCAACTACCATTCAGGTTGAAGATACGAGATGACGTAAGAATGAGATCCCTATAATCCTATACAAATTTGAGCGTATATTTTTCTCAAACTTCTTTAACTAAATGGAAGATCTTTCAATGCACTTACCCTATAAGATAAGAATAGCTGGTCCAGTGCAGTATTGATGGATGCATCCATTTGAAAGGTATCAATCATAATTTCATGTAATTAATTTATCATTTTAATTACTTGATTATTCATTCAATTAGTTAATTGTTTTACCATCCCTAATTGTTATTTTAGGTACTTACAAGATTTGAAAAACAATGTTAAAAAGAAAGCAAAAATGGAAGGATCAATATGCAATGCATATTTGGTTAAAGAAATATCATTATTTTACTTACACTACTTTGAGCCACATGTTAACTCACGACATCAAAGAGTAGCATAGAATGATACTGGTGATTATGAGCCATAAGGGCATGAAGAAAATCTGTCAATCTTTAAACATTCTAGTTAGGCATTTGGATTAAAAAAAAAATCTAGATATTTAACAAAGAAAGAATATTAGGCCGCTTATACATATGTTTTATTGAACTGCCATGAAGTACGTATTTTATAACTCAATCATCGTAATTGACCTAGCCATTTGCATACAAAAATCTTCCTTGCTAATGACTGTCTTTTTCAAATTAATATTTTGTAGGATTTATATTTCTCAATTACATGAATAGCGTCCACGCATAACTAATCGTGAGGTTGACACTTATCTAGACACTACTACAAAAATTATAATAATTGACATCAATTTAATGATAGTTATTCAAAGAACTGTCATTAAAAGATTTATCAACATTTTTTATGACAGTTATTTCAAAACTGTCATTAAAAGTAAGGCTTTTAACGCCAATTAAAGAAGAACTGGCATCAAAGGCCAAAATTGCAGCAGCAATGGCTGCTTACAGCTGAAGCAAGGAGTGTTGCTGCTGCTGCTGCTTCTTTAGGTGAGATGTCATGATTTTTGTTCAATTGAACCTCATTCAAAGAAATTATTTATGCTTGTTGATTTTATGATATCCGTTGGACCAGAAAGGATACAAAATTTATTGCATATTCTAGTTTAATGAGTTATAATCTTAGCTAAATTTGAGCATTTAATCTAGATTATGACGTGTCTCATTTACCCTGACATGATTCCATCTTTACTGGTCATTTACTTGCTGAGTGCTAACTATATAATTAAATTTCAGCTTCATGAGATGAAGTTGACAGAGCATGTTTGGGAACTGTTATCTGCAGTTTTAGCTGTTTTCCAGTTGCACAGCACTGAAAATCTTTTGATCTTGTTCTGCAGTTCCAGGATTTTATATCATACTTGAAGCAGAGGGAATGTGCAGGTGTAATTAAGATCCCAACTGTAAAATCTATATGGGCAAGGCTTCTCTTTTTACTTCCCAACTCGCAAAACGCATGTTCCATGCTTTCTGTTCAACCTGATTCACCTGACTGCCTGCTAGCAGTGATTTTACCAAAAGAAACAAACTTTGATTGGGTGTGATTTCAGCAATTTGTGTGGACAGAGGAAGCTACAAGGAAGCGTGCTTATTCTGCATTAGAGAATGATATTTCTGCCTCCAGAATGGCTTTGCTATTTCTTTGAGAAAGCATTCCATGTGGTGCCTGAAAGATTTGTCTGTCAGAGATGAAGAAACAGAGACTATGATGCCTCATTGTACAGTAACTTTTTTTTACCCCAGACGGTTCTCTTGCTTGGAACATTGTAGGAAGTTGAAGTTTCAGTTCATCAAACTTATAGCTGGTAGTAATAATTTTCAATTTTGTTCCAGTGTTCTAGGTAGAGAGTTTAATTCGAATGCTGTAACATCTTGTTGTTATCAATAGGCAGGCTCAATTTTCTCTGTTTTTTCATTATGGCAAGTAGCTGGATGATGTAATTATGTAATACTTACCAACGAATTCCACGCCCAAAAGTTCAGGAATTTGATCCCAGAAGGTCCATCAGAAATTATTGTTACAAAATAGGAGAGCTGGTATATATGTGGGCTTTGGCCTAAGTAGGTCTAGCCATGGACAAAACAATCACTAGAATACCAAATTTCCAATGCGACATCTAAACTGAAAGTTTCCTAGGAAAAAAATGTGGAAACTTCTTTATCCGGTTCTACAAAGCTTTTTCCATTTACCTTGGTAAAGCTAAAACAGATTTAGAATGCTTAGTGTGATGCAGAGATTTATCCTGGAAAAGCCAGAGGAATAATGACAATTATCCCTACCTCACCTAAATGCCTGGGTTACAGCAGCAGTCGTTGCTGCTGCTTTCCTTGCTGCAGCTGTAAGCAGCCATTGCTCTGCAGCAAGGGCTGCTGCTGTTGCTGCAAGAGGCAACACCAAGGTCCGGATTGAAGACCATAAATCCTTTGACGCAGGCCAAAATTGCTGCTGCCTCTTGTAGCAGCAATGGCTGCTTACAGCTGCAGCAAGGAATGCTGCTGCTGCTGCTGCAAGAAGCAGCAGCAATGCCTTGGTTACAGCAGCATTTGTTGCTGCTACTTTCCTTGCTGCAGCTGTAAGCAGCCATTGCTCTGCAGCAAGGGCTGCTGCTGTTGCTGCAAGAGTCAGCACCAAGGTCCGGATTGAAGACCAAAGAACTTGCATTGAAGACCAAAGAATGTGAACCTTCAACGTCAGTTCTGGAATAACTGGCGTTGAAGGCCAGGGAATGGGAACCTTCAACGCCAGTTATTCCATAACTGACGTTAAAAGGATATGTTACCTTACTTTTTAAGGGAGGGGATCTAAATTTTTTTTCAGAGCCCTCTAGAGCCCGCCATAACATCCCGCGAAATTTTCTCTCTAGGTCAGAATTCTCCTCTTCACAGACTGTCCAGAAGCAGCTGCACCGCCAGCCATCCATTCTCCGGCGATTCTCCTATCTGCAGTCCATCCAGAACCAGCTGGGGTAGCTGTTGGCAGCCTTTTCGGCACTCTCTGTTTTGGTCTCTATCCACACAGCCAGCGATCCATTCTCCGGCCATTCTCCTTTCTGCAGTCAATCCAGAACCAGCTGGTGTAGCTCCTGGCAGCGTTTCCAGCACTCTCTGTTTTGGTCTCTGTCCACACAGCCAGCCATGCTCTGGCCATTTCCTTGTCTGCAGTCCATCCAGAAGTAGCTGGCGTAACTGCTGGCAGCCTTTCCAGCACTCTCTGTTTTGGTCTTTGTCCATACAACAGCCATTCTCCAGCCATTCCCCTGTCTGCTGTTCGTCCAAAACCAGTTGGGGTAGCTGCTGGCAACCTTTCCGGCCATCTCTTTGTTCTCTGTCTAGGTAGATGAAATTTTATTTTGAGAAGTTTTTGTTTAATTATGTTAGGTGAATTGTTATTGATTGATGAAATTTTAATTTTTTTTATTAGTATATTTTGATGAACATATTTAGTATGAATGGATATATATTGATATATTTATTAATTTATAATTATTAAGATTTTTAGATTAATTGATAAATTAAAAATGTTAATTAGATGAATTTATATTTTGATAAATTAATTATATATTAGGTGTAGATGAATTTATGGTTGAATTAATTTTTTTACGTAAGATTAATTGGTATATTTTATCAAATTTAATTATATTGATTTTATTGTTAACATAAATTAATATATTTATTTAAATTTTAAATAGATAATTAATTAGATTATGCTGTTCGAAATAGTATATTAGATGCTTGAAAAGTAAATAATTAAATGTCTTTTAAATTTCAGAATGAATAAAACTTGTATCCCCCTTTAACGGCAGTTCTGTTTGAAATTGTCGTTAAAGGGTACCACCTTTAACGACAATTATGTTGGAACTGTTATTAAAGGGTATCCCCCTTTTAACGACAGTTCTGTTTGAACTGTCATTAAAAAGTCATCGCTTTAATGACAGTTTCAATAGAACTATCATTAAAAGGTAATGCTTTCAATGACAGTTCCATAACTGTCATTAAAACTTCTTCCCTTTAATGACATGAACAAAGATGACAATTTTACAACTGTCATTAAAAACCATTTTTAACTGTCATTAAAGCTTTTATTTGTAGTAGTGGGAGGTTCAATTTTCAAATTAGTTTAATCTATACACAAGTACTTATAATCTATACCTTTAAATTATTAATCATTTTTGGTAAATATAATGAAATGATCAATTTTTAATATTTACTAGCATATGACCCACTAGACTTTAGTACTAGCTACTTTATCAAAGATGTTCCAAATGGTCTGCCATGATTTGTGAAGTTATACCTAGGATATTATGTTAATAGGTATAAATTTCACACTAAAAGACACGGTTTAAATAGATCTACAATAAATAATGGAGTCTACATTAAAAATTTTAATTATAATGCAAATAAAAGCGACTATTTCAGCATATTAGTAAAGGTGTTACAATTAAAATACCTTGCATTACAAATTAAGAGAACCATTGTGTTCAAGTGTGAATGGTTTTATTCTACACCAAATGTAGGCACCAAAGTACATAAATCGTATAATCTAGTGGATGTCAATCACACAAGGAGATTGAATAAGTATAAGTTATTTGTCTTGGCTCTATAAGCAGTTCAAGTCATTATGTTCCTTATCCAAGTTTAAGGCACGATAAGCGACTAGTGTCTATTGGCAAACGATCATCCTATACTTTTGAATGGTCCAAATGGAACATTAATAGATATTGATGAAGAGGAAGAAGACGTGTTGGATTAAATAGATTTTGAAAGTTTTTCTACTAAGGAAGAGGATGATGAAATAAAAGAGAAAGAGGAAAAAGAAAATGACAAGGAAAAAGAAGACTCTGAAGATAATGATTATTTTTATTTATAAGAAATTATTGTTTGAATTATTTAATCTGTTATTTTAACTAATCTATCTTATGAAATATGTGTTGGTTAACTCAGAAGTTTAATTGTTTGTATTTTTATCATGTGTTTTAAGGGGTTTTAGTCTAATTTTCAGGGGAGACTCTACCGAATTTTTTATGAAAATCAGTTAGTTGTCAAATTAACTTTCATTATCATACTTAGATGAGAGGTCAAGGGAGATGAGGTGACTTTAAAGGGAGAATTGAGTACTCTAGTGGTAGAGATCCATATTTTCAAGATGAGGAAGAGGATATAGCTGCACCATCTCACATGGAGCATCTATACCTACAAATAGGCTTGCCAACATTGCTTTAGGTTCTTTTGGGTTTGCTGCTACTAGGATGTCTAGCGCAGCGAGTTTACAAAGTATGGGTAAATAGCAGATTTTTGTATAGAATGACATATAAGTAGTCATAATTAATGTTTTCAGTACTTTGTATCATTATCTTTATAAATTTTTCAATACTATTTACTAATTATTTTATTATCTTAGTTAATAGGATCAACCCTTCACACAAATGTTCTGCAAAGATTTATAAGATCGTTCAAGAAAGAGTCAATCCATCTGGGTACGTATGGAGGACTGTTTCTCGAAAAATCAAAGATTTTTACTTTGTACAATTCAAGGTCCTTGTAATTATTTACAAAAAAAATTTTATGTGTTAACATACTAATCTTTTTTTTTTTTTTTGCATAAACATTTTACATGGGACGAGGAAATAGATGGCATGGTAAAGGCTATATGGGAGGCTTGAGTTGCAGACCGGTATGTTGACTTGATGCATGCATGTCACTATAAGAAAAGAAATAAACTTTAATTTGTTCTTGATATTGTATAGGAGTAGTGGCAGATAGAATGGAATCGGTCAGAGTATAGATAAAAATTTGAGGCCATGCCTCATAGTTGATGGAGTGAGACGAATGGACCTAGGTCAAGTCCCTCTCGATATGGTGTCAGTTCATGCTCACTATAGAATAATTGTCGACACTTGATATGTATGATATTTAATTTACTTACATAAATATAAATGAAAATGATATGGTTATTTATTAAATATATTTTTTTAAACGTAGGAGTTGGGTTTGGGCTGCTTCAATAAGGCTTTTTAAATGAACTCACACTAAGAAATCTAACCTCGATGAATTCACAAATGAGCATGCCAAATAAATAAATGTAGTTTGTTATTTTTAACATTTAATAAATTACTAAAATTTTGAATTTTTGACCTTACTATTTGGTTTAACTAACGAGTAAGTTAATAAATTGCTTTATTATAGGAATGCTTTAAGAAGTTGGTTGCATCGACTTTTTAGGTGGAGAATGGATCTTCCGACATGCTTGGGATACACTAAATTAAGCTCCACTATAAGGCTGTAGGTGGAGAGAAGGAGCGTTGGGTGCATAGGATTAGGAGTCAAGCTCAATCATGGTATCTAGGCAATAACTTTAATAGTGGACACTCTATTGATGATGTATCCATGCAGATTATGCATTCTCAAATAAAGTCTATGTAAGAGTGCATAGAGCTAGAGTGAAAGGTTGCAGAGGAGTGATTGGATGGGAAGTGTAAGGCGAAAGAGCATGACATATATGCTATAAGAGCAAGATACAAGAGTGCTTATAGAGAGAACTTGATATGAATAAGCACATTCGCAAGATAAAAGCTCTCATTTTGAAAAGCACACCTCTAGCACTGCTTGATTCTTAATCATACATGTTTTTTTTTATGAACAGAATATTAATTTTATTTTTTATATGTAATTGTTTATAAAGAATATTTGTTTTTGTTTATTTAATTTCTAAAGCATTTACTTATCTTGTTGGCTATAACATAAAAAGAAAATGAAATTGCATATCATTTGCATATGTTTGTTTACACTTGATCTTTAGTAGGTAAGGATGACATGTTTAGTAGTAACTTATGGTTTGGATAATATATTTGGTATGATTAATTATTGTTATATGCTTATAGTTACTGAGCTATGACTCACTAAATCATAAATTAATTTTTAGATTAGTGAAGTTGGAAAGTGAAGTCCTCAATAAACCTTGAAAATCATATGGAGCACAGGTCGGCGACCCATCCTTTTTTACATTCTCTCCTCTTGAGTACTTTTGTGGAATTGGTAATAGTGGAGAGTTTTGTATGTATGTATATATAGCAAGATGGTTGAGATCTGTGATGTAAAAAAAAGATTTCTTAGGTTTTGTAACCCAACTTACTCGTACGGTGTATAAATATTGACTTCCTTCAGATGAAACATGCTTGGAAGGCCATATGTTTGTGGTATTTGTATGAATAAAAAATTATGATCCTCTATAATGATATGATAGAATCTTTTTAAGTTTCCCTTGTTAGGTGTCAAAACATTAGTAGGTTAGGTCATATACTTTCTCATATTCATCATTATTGAAAAATATAATCCTCACATCCATCTGATGTAGCTCCAACTCAAAACAATCTACTATGGATGACAATAATTTGAAATGAATGTTTTGCTATGAAGAATGAAAAGAAGTTTTCATAATTAATTCATTCTTTTTGGTTAACCTCTTTTAGAAAAAAGTCTGGCCTTGCACCTCCCCATCTAACTATTCCCATTACTCAATGGAAAAAGAAAAACTTTAATATTAACAAAAATTTGAAAAGTGGCTACAGGGGTATCAAAAATCTCAAGGCTAGACAAATATTTTTCATTAGTATCATTTCATAATGAGAGATTCATACAAATGTTTATAACTTGTCTCATCCTTTATTTTGATAACAGACATCACAACGAAGTTTAAAATTGGTCTCTCAAAGTAAAAAACTATTTTGATCTGAAAGTTAGTTTGAGCCAACTTTAATTTTAAAATTAACAAAGACAACAAAATGGTAATAGATCTTTTTTTATTGGTGTGATTTGCCATCAATTTATTTTTGAAAATCATTTTAAATGAAACGTAGTGGTCTATGTATCTAAAAGATTTGAATTGAAAGTTAGTTACATGGCAGGAAAGATTATTACCTCCATAAGTGCTAGATACTTAGAAACAATTAAGAACCACAATCTTTGACTTTGAAAATGATCTTAATTTGATAGTGATCCTGTATTTATCATATTAACTCATATAGGTAACAACAGTAAGATTTGAGGTAAGATCACATCATGTACAGTACCAAACTAAACATGATAAATTCTTAAAACATTATCTTGTGATACTTTTGTGTAGGAATTTTAGAACTAGATTTTAGTTAACCTTTAATTCTGAAACCAAACACCTTTTATGTATAGAACTAGTGCATAAGCTTCACTGTGTTTTTACGCTTCAAAAAATCTTTTAGAAATCATGACACAATAAGAATCACAAAAAAAAAAAAAAACACAATCTTACTAATAAAATTACTTAAGGGATTAAGTATAGAATTTAAAGATAATCAAGATCATGATAAAAAAACTCACAATAACATCAATATTGGTAGAAATTGGAATGATTGGATCCTTTTATTTCATTTATCACAATTTCACTTAAGATACAATCATATAATTATTTACAAATAGATACAAGAGATTATATCTATGAAATTTGGATCTTGAAGATTAATTGTACCTTTGTAAATAGTAGTCATAAGATTAAGACTTTTTTCAAGACTTGGCCTTCTTTTAAGATAAACTCAGAGTCAATTGGATAAAATGAAAGCTAAATTTACTTAAATTTGAGCAAAGGTCTTTATTAATTAATTTAAGGTCTATTTATAGAGAATCTTAAAGGCTACTAAAATCTCAAGACATGCAAGTTATAAAGGGGACAATTGTGCACTTAGCTGATTTATGCGTTGTGGGCATCAATGCATATATCATCAAGTGTAGCCTACGCATCTATCCATAACCTTTTATAACCTTCTCAATTCTCACTTGACTTGATCAACCTTCAAACTTCATATTTAATAACTTTAGTGTGAGGATCGGTCATCTTGTTACTTAGTATTTTATAATTAAGCTTATTTCAATAACAAGATTGGATCAGGATTACTTGGATCTTCTTAGCATTACTTTGCTCTTGACATCGGGATCACGTTATGAGAACTTGAACAATTCTAATTACCAAGGTTAGGATAAGCTGTCCATTTTTTATTAGCCCTTTAAAACATGTTGACAATGGGATTGGGCTTTAGACATTGGTCATTAAAATAAGTCCAATATCTACATTTGGATCGAGCTCACACCTCGTAGTTTGTGAGCTTGACTCCCACATGGGCCTCAAGCTTATATGATTTTAAGTGGCTTTAATACATTAGATATTGATATGAGATCGGAATTAACTTGTTCCTTTTCCCATTCAGGATTAATGTGAGATTGGGATAGGCTTGAATTTTTTGCCATTCTAGATTGATGTGAGATTGGGATAGGCCTAGTGCTTTTGCCACCGTTTTCACATTTTAAATGAATGTTGCCATATGAATTCCCATTATTAGATCAATAATCATATTCAGCCCCGATTAACATGTTGCAGCTCTTCCACTCCTTGGTACCTCACCATTCTCTATCATATTGGCATCCACAACATCAAATACTATCTCATATCAAAATGGATTGCCACTTGCTTACTCATCTCATATAAGACACTGATCAAGATGTGAGTCCTATCCTCGATCTTGAACTCGATTCTTCAGGACTCCTTCTCTTGACTTGCCTCAAAACACTTCATTCGCTCCTCTTCTAGCTAATGCCACCTTCCCATGGAAAATTGAATCTCATGAACTTTTGGATTTTAGATTCTTCGAGAACCCTCCCTAATCTTACTCTTACTATTAGATGTATTATATTTTGAGTCTTAGGATTTCATTTGCTTTTATCATTTATGAATATTCTAACATTCCTTCTGCTTTTAGATCTTGAAGACGTGATGTCTAATTAGGAGAGTCTTGATCTTACTCGCTCCTTTTTTTAGGAGGATAAGAAGAAAAAGCAACAATAGACTCGTCTTATTGTAACCAAGGCTGCATCAAGATTGGCATTGGGTTCTTGACCTAATCCAAAAATCATCATATCGAGAGCTTTTTTTTTTGACTTAAGACTAAGAAGAACCTAATAGAGGAGTCCTCATCGGATACCACAACAAAGAAAAGAAATGCCTTGGCTTAATATGCAAACTAGGAGGTGGAGATCCTTATAGACAACACCTTTGGAAAGACCTAAGATCGAGGAACTATTAATGCTCTTGATGCACAGCTCTACATTGCCAAAGTATGTTTTGCTTTAGGTCAATTTTGTTCTAGGTGAAATGTTAAGGCTATAAGATACCATCCAAGATTCGGATGAGGCCTTCAAGAAGGTGAATAAAGTAATCTTCCTTGCAGATTGGGACTGCCTTTTTATGAAAGGAAATCTCAGGTTGACAGTTGGCTTTAGTTGCTATCTAAACCAAGTACGTCACTTTTCTTTCTCTCATTTATCCCATAAGAGCTTTTAATATGATATCAAGACTTTTCTTTTTATTTATTCTATAAGCTTCTTGATCTAGCATATGCATGTTCTTAGGTCTATAATGAGATTGGTCTCATCTTACAAAAATATAAGCTTTATAGCTAAGTTTTGGTACAAGCTCTTCAAGAAATTAAGAGCATAAATAAGTTTACTATTGATTTGGTCGACAAAGTTAGGGTAATGATAGTGGATCAACTAAAGAATATAGTGGCCTTGAGGGATATTGAGCTGGCTACAACTTAACTCAAACTCTGGCATGCAAAAATCGATACTAATCTATTAGTCAGGAGAACCATTGAGGGTATGACTATTAAGCATCAATAGATGATGACCTGAGCTCTAGAGGAAGCTATAGTAGAGTCCAAGGCTAATAGCGCCGTTAACACCAATATGATTAAGGCTGCATCATAACTATGGCCAAGCCTCCAAGTAAACTTAATTGACCAGATCAAAGGAATTTATCTTAATCTAGACTTTAAGTTCTTAGACTACTACGGTCAAGGTTAACATTGCTGAGGTCCCTACATCGAATGTCACTCCTGCACTGAACACTTCAAATGCTCTTGCTCTTATTGCTGCTCATGAAGCCACTACTAAAGTTGCCAGTCTTAACTCTACCAATGCCAATGTCGATGTCATTCTCACAAATACTCTAACCATGTAGCTTCTAACATCACATCTTTTTTCTTTTCTAATGCCTTGTATTTTCCTTTTTTGGTTTTGTAATGGTAGATTTCTTCATCAATGAAGTTTCCAATCTCGATCTTGCTTTTCATATCTTGTCTGTTTGAACTAACTGAAAAGAATATCCATTAAGACTAGGCTTAACACTAACATTGATTAGACAACTAAATGCTAACATTTTCCTAAAATTTTATACTAATATCTAAAATCATAATCTCCATTCTTATCTTAGTGACTTTTTTAACTAATACTAATCTCAAGAACATTGACTGGTCCCAACTCGTTGACTTACTTGACTGATCTCATAAGTTGTTTACATATTTAGCCATTCTTCATTGGTGCTTTGCATTTTAGCTTTTTAATTTCTAAACTCTCTTTGTTTTGAAACATAATAAGATTCTTTAACTGTAAAATTAGGTATCTACACTTGATACTTACATAGATATGATGAAACTGCTCATGACTAAGGAAACAAGCAACAATAATCATTATGCATGTCAAACCAAATCCTTTTGTTTACATATTTCCTTATTTTATAGTGATTAGGAATAAAGTGATCATTTTATGCTTAAATCCTTAAGAATATAATTTAGTCTTATGCAAATAAAGCAAAATGACCAAATATGTCAATCTAACAGTAACATGGTTGACATAACCATGTGACCCATGATACTTGATCATTTTCTTTTGTTTATCCATAAGAATCTTACTAAATAATGAATTATTGATAGGACACTTATTACTTAAAAGAATCTTAATTTAATTTATTTATAAATAATAAAGATATATTGTTGAGGTGAATCATCAAAACAAAAATAAAAAAAGTAGTTTAAGAAGAAGACCCGATGAGTGGTCAAGAATATGCCTAGATTGAACTCTTGTTGAGTGGCTGATGAGTAATGGGGAGAGATATAGGTCTACCAAATGAATGAACAGGGTGAAAGCAGATTGAGCAAACCATATCCAGTGCTAAATCATGTTTGAAATGTCTCTTCTAACACATTTATTATATAAGTGCCAACTCATGATTTGCCTTACAACCTAAGGATGTAGAAAGATCACACATTTTGTATGTTACCCCTTGGTTCTCCCATCGAATTATTATTTCATTTAAATGGGTTTTAGAAAAGTATTTTCCTTTTTCACCAGATTTCTGCAAAACAAAATCTCTAGATCTCTTCTTAGTGAACCTAGAGCTCTTAGTCATCATCTTCGTTGTTCTTTCTGTATAAGGTGAGTTTAATAATGGCCTAAAACTTTGATCTTTCCACTTATACCGCAAGGATCTAGAATGGCTGAGGAATAACTTCCCCTTCCTAAGATATGTGGAACCATAGCATCATTCTTCCTTTGACCGATCGTGGACTCGTCGTGAAGGAAACGTTATGGTTTTTTAGGATAACCTCAAGAGAGACCAAGGCTTACCTAGCCATCCTTTCTTCAAGAAGATTTGCTAACAATTGGAAGTTTTTCCTTCCGAACTCAGAGCTATCTATTGGCATTGTATGCTTACATTTGCATTTAAAATTTTATCCATGGGCTGTACAAATCTATTTTTTGGCATGTTTGCTAAATTTTTTTTTTTTTGAGTTAAAAGCTAATAGAGATGATAGAAATTTTGAATTCAAATTTCATTACTTTGCTGGCATTAGCCCAAAACATTTCACCAAAGGCCTACCATCTAATAACAAAGGCTGGGCTGAAAAATATTTCTAAGCCTGTTGGCCCAAAATGTACCCTCACCTTAACACTTCGAGTGAGCCCTCTAGAAGAGTTCACACAAACAAAGTGCAACCCAACCTAATATTGATCTTCCAAACTCTCTGTGATTAAAGAGGTGTAGATAGTTTTATAAACCATTTAAATAATGATAAGATAACTATACTTAAAGCAATCAAGGCCTAGCATAAATTATTTAGATTTGATAGGACTTCCAAGTTAATTGAAGACCCTTCAAGCTAGGGTCCTGAAGAAGATCTTTCTTCCCATCTTTCAAAAAATCCAAATCTTGATATTGAATTAGTAAACCCTAAGCTAAATCTTGCACCCTAAGTGAGTATCTATCCTGATAAGGGGCAAGCACACATCCTTGAATTGAGTATTAACCTCGAACCTGATGTGCACCCCAATGTAGGACTTGAGCCTCAACCTTTTAGTTTTCCATCTCCTGGTATGGTCTCCAAGCACAATGTCATGCTAGGTCCTATAGTTTATTTTTTGATTTAAGTTGTAAATGTTTCATTCTTCTACTTTTTGCTAACCTTTAGCATTATGTTTTGTAGTTCTTGATGAAATTGGCCTTCAACCATTATGCCTTAAGGCACTAAGGACCAACTATGGGAGGCCATGGACATGGCCATAGGAAGACATGCGCCAATAGAAAACTCTATTCCTAATGTTGTTTATAGTGTCTAATAGTAGGGTTAATCCCCATGGGTTGCCCTAAAAAGGAAAGAGGCCAACGATGGCCCTAAAGCTAGTGCCGTGTGTCCCTAAATAGGGAAAAGTGGTGGTAGTTGCTCCCTTAGCCATCAAGGGGAAGGTCGGTGAAAAAAGGAACCATTTAAGAGAAAGGAATGTGATGGATGCACTTGCAATGCCTTGGGTGAGGCAGAGCCCTTCCTTTTAGAGGCAAAATTATGCTAAAGTAGAATGTTTATACTAAAGGCTCTTTGAACCATCCCAGTGTAATAGAAGAATGAATGTATTAATTTATTCTCCCCTAGGACATGAGACAAATGGAGAGGGAGATCAATAATTTGTTCTTAGATAACACCATGCTATGCTTCGGGAAGGAAACCGTCTACCCTTTTTAACTATGTTATTTTCTTGGAATGTGACTACAGATTCTTAACCTGTGTTTTTCCTTTCTTATTTGTAGTTCGCTCGGAGAATGGCTATGCTTATCAAGACGTGCATCCACACCAACGTCGGCCCTCATCATTGCATAAAGGAGGTTGAGGTTGAGGTTGCCAACGAGCCTACAGTCAATACCGTTAACATGGTCCACATCTACGTGATTGAGACTGAGAGAATGAAGAATCTTCTACCCAAGCCTAAAGTAGATGTGGATGGGATGAAGCTAAAGCAGGTCTTGTAGGCCAATGTTAAAGCCCGAATCAGTCATGCTACTACTGAACTTTACTATGCAACATCTAGACGAGCAAAGGGTAGTCGGGAAGAGGCAAATCTTGCACCATGGAAGAGTTTCAAATGAGTGATACATATAGTGCTAAGATCAAAGAGCGAGCTTCTAGGCTATATTAGCCCATCAGAAGGCATACAGTTTAGGAGATTCAAGGTCAATATCCAGACTTTGGCTTATCATGGTGTAAATAGCTTCTCATAAAAAAGCCTCGCTACTCGATTCTAAAGATCTAGAGGTCTTACTAGCAGATCTAGAGGAAGTGGTTAAGACACCAACGGACGAGGGGACATTGACACTAGTGCCTGAAGATCGAGCTCCTTAAGCTAGCTCGAGACTCGATGTGGCCTAGGCTGTAACCTAGCTTAGGGCCTAAGTTATAATTTTTTTTCATCTTCCTTTCCTTTGAATATATGAACCTTTTTTTTATCAATGACATTCAAATTTCCAAATCCAATTTTCACTTACACTTAGAATTATTGAGATGATCATTGCTGACATAGTAGTCTAATAGAGATCACAACCTTGATGAAGAGTGCCTTGAATTAATTTTGGATGAGAAAAACTGATGAAGTAATTGAATACCTAACGTTAAGCTGGTCTTGGATCACCTAAGGCTTTAATCCTGATGACATATTTGGTAAAGATCCCAAGTGAAAAGAATCAAAGAATTGACCTGAATTTCATTAATTGGATCCATGATGTGAGGTCTACCTTTAAACACGATGAAACAAACGCGATGTGTCATATGGTTGATAAACTCTGATGAGCCATCTATAGTAATCTTAGATGATCAAGTCCCGATGTATCATTAGTCTCTTTACATCCTGATGAATTATGAATCATTAATCTCAATAAGTCACATGAAGTATGGACCCCAATGAGTCATCGTTAACATGAACCCCTGAGTCATTTATAGCATGTAACTTCAATATTCTATAGTGTCACCCTTAATGAGTCATTAGAAGTATAAGTGTCAATGAGTCATCTATAACATCCACATTGATGAAAACTCCCAATCTTGTGTAAGATTGGACAATAGATACTAAAATGTTTGATGAAGAATTTAAAGTAGATCCTAATCTTCAAGCTCCAATGTAGGGAATAGGTTTTTGATAAAGTCAATTTTTTAAGGAGTAAAATTAAGTGTTAACAATGACCCCTCTTTGTTCAATGCTTTAAGTATTAAAGTTTGGATAAAGACTTCAAGACATTAATTTTACCTCAGAATGAATTTAAGAAAGAAATTTTTTTATCTCATGATTCGAGGTGTATGTGTCTTAAAATCATAAGGATGACTTCCATGCAATGTGTTTCTTAAGATCAGGTGATGGTTCTTTACCAGGATACAAGCTTAATTGGCTTATGCCTTCCATAACATAATAAATGTGGTGGCGTTCCATGACTTCCATGTGGTGTCTTTTCAAAACCCATGCATTGGTTACTGTACCATAATTCGCTTCTAGATCCCTTCCTTGGCATGATGAATATAACCCTGCTAAGGACCTACGATTTTAGTCTTTGTCAAAATTATTAGACTTAAAACTTAAGGTAGATTTGAATCCTAATATGAGACCTGAACTAATCATATCTAGGATGTAAACAATACTCATTGTGAGACCTAGGCCAGTGACATCTAGGCTTGTGTTTGAATGCTCGATGTGAGGTAGCAAATTGAACATCTAAGGTAATAGTGCCCAATGAGAGACATGATAGTAATCTTATCTGAGGCAGTGTTACCACTCAATGTGGGGCATGAAAGCAGCCATATCTAAGATGAGAGTGCTTGGGGTAGGGCATGAAAGCAACCATACCTAAGGTGGGGTTAATGCCTGATGTAAGGCATGAAAATAGTTACATCTAATGTGAGGGTGGTTAGTGTGGGGTATGAAAGCAGCCAAACCTGAGGCAAGGTTAGTGGCTGATGTGGTGCACGAAAGTAATCACAACTAAGGCAAGAGTGCCTGGTGTAGGTCATGAAAGTAACCACACCTAAGATAAGGTTAGTGCCTAATGTGAGGTAGGAAAATAGCCATACCTAAGGCTGGGTTAGTTTGTATGGTTCAATGAAGGGACTGGAGCATCACATCTTTGATTAGTTTGAGTAGTTCGATGAAGGGACTTGGTCGTTGCATTTGAGATTGGTCTGAGTAGTTTATTGGATGGACTAGACCATCGCATCCAAGATTAGTTTGTATGCCTAATGTGAGTCATCAAAGAAGTCACATCTAATGCAAATGTGCCTAATGTGGGGCATGAAAGTAACCACAACTAAGATGATGCTCGATGTGAGGCATGAATGTAGTCTTATCTAGGGCAAAAATGCCTGATATGATGTAAGGCATGAAAGCAATCACATTTAATTCAAGGGTGCCTAGTATAGGGCATAAAAGTAGCCATACCTAAGGCAGTAGTGCCAAATGAGAGGCATGAAAGTGATCTCATCTGAGGCGAAAGTGCTACATTAGGGAATTAAAGCAACCACATCTAAGGCATAATTAGAACATGATAAGAAGTAGAAAGTTAGTCTCACCTACGTTGTAATGCCTGATCAGAGGCATGAAAGCAGTCTCATGCAAAGTGAAAGTGCTTAATTAGGGCTTGAAAGTAACCACATCTAACACATAATTAAAACCTGATGAGAGGTAAAAACCAATCTTATCTCAGCTTGTAGTGCCTGATAAGAGACATAAAAGCAGTCTCATTTGAGGTGAAATTGCCCGATGTTGGGCTTGAAATTAACCATATTTAAGGTAGGATATTATTTAGATATTATTTTTTCTTGACTCTATAGGAATGTACATAGCTTTACTCAGAGTTTTCAATCTGCTAATGCTAAGTAAGATATGTGTTGATGAAGAGTTTCGATGTCATTATTGTCTTGACGGGTTATCTGGTCATCCGTCATTCAGTCCTTGACTTCTTGCCCCTACTATCTTTTCTTCATGAAGATAATTTTTATCGTTTGCTATGGGAAGAAATTATCCATCCAGGTGAAATGAGTGAGAGTGCTTTTCATGATTGATACTTATTTGATCGTGCTCCCCTTACTTTTGTGTGTCACTTGATGATTCCTTATAAGATGTCCTTTTACAATGATTTTTATTTTTATTCGAGCTGTTCTTTTCATCACTACCCTATTTTGTAAGATACAATTAGGAGAGCTTTTGATCCCCTATCATAGAATGTATATGATGCACTTTTAATAGTAAAGAAAATGTAAGGTATGAAAAAGAATTATGCCCAAATGGCTTTCATTGTATGTGTTCAAAGAATTATATGTCAAAAGGGTAATGATCACATGATATTATTTGGTGATGTCCGATTCGCATTGTTATAGATTTAAGCTTAGATTGACGATTTTAAGGAAGAAAACTCTTTCCTTCATCAAAGTCCTTAAGCATAATACTTTTTAATCACATGAGAATTAAAAAAATTGGGTAGCTTTTGTCCACCAATCTTCGCCAGTATAATAATATCTCGCTCAAATTATTTTTCTTGCCAACATAGGGCCACTTGCATGTGTTTCACAAATCCCTTCATGTACTTCTTTTAAAATCTCTTAAGCTTCTTTGACATCTAAATATCTCAAATGTATTTAATCAATTTTTTTTATATAGCTTCTGACGTAGGAGTGGTTACATTGCCACATTTGACCCATGATGCTACGTGAAGAATAGTTAGCATGCACATTAGAAGATTTTCTAGAAAGAAGATTATGGAAGCTTTTATAGTCTTAGACAGTTGGCATGCACCTTGCCAATCTTCAAGAAAGATTTATTTCAGTCCGCTAACTTCATTTTTGGTCAAACAAATGCATTAAATGATTCAGTTATCAGTAAAAATTTAATGATTTTTTGAAATCCCAATGCATGGAGGGTTGTTTTGTGTACTAGTAGTTATTTTCATGGTTTAGACTTAGAAGATAGCTTAGACTGGAGTTATATGTGTAGAAACTCTTTGAGTTCTTTCTTCCATCTCTATATATCTTTGGTTGTGAGCCATTGAATGGTGAGAAACATCCTATATATCTTAGGATGGTGTTTATCTATATCTCTTTGAGTGGTGAGTTATGAGGTTGTTGTGTCTTTACTTATTATTCTTAGGTTGGTGATTGTTTATATCCCTTTGATATTAAACTTGGTGGTAAGCCTTCTACTGCATATTTTCATTCAAATTTATTCAAATTTGTGCTTATACTTTCCAAACAAATTTTCAACAAAGTTACATCATTTCCATTCTTAATACCATTCCTTCAAATATAGTGTTAGCATCTCTCTATCAACTAGGTAATTTACTGCTAATTTTTTTTAATATTTTTTAGTTATTCTCCATTGCTTTTTTCTGGGTAAAGTCACTCCTTGAGGAATTTTTAGATATCATAGTATCATGGTTTTTCTTCTTCTGTTTTTTTTTTTCAAGTGTCGTACAATATGCAGGAGCTCGACGAATGCTTATCTTGATAGGTATGATATCTTCAAGATCACTTATTTGAAACATTGCTACTAAAGTAATGAAGACGTCTGCCATTTAATTTTCTTCTTTGGGGAAATACTAAAAACATATATCTTGGAAGTTAGTCAACAACTCTTGTACTAACTCATAATATTTCGGAAAGCTCAGGATTTCTCAACAACCATTCACCTTTTGGTTGACAAATAACCAAGGCAAAATCTTTAAAACTGTAAGTTTTTTGATATTTTTATCAATCATAGCTCTTAAGCCTATTACACATGCTTTATACTCTGGCACGTTATTGGTTAAGTTGAAGTCTAAGCTTGTGCTGAAGGGATTCTCCCCCGGAGAATTTTAATAATGCCCCTACACCATGCCCTAATGTCTTGGAGGGTCCATCAAAGTACATGATCGATCCAGATGTATCCTTACTAACTAAGTCTACCAGGCTTAATAAGCCCTCATCAGGGAACTCAAACTTAATAGGGAGGTAATTGTCAATGGCTCTTTTAGCTAAGAATTCGGCCAAGGCACTCCCTTTTATAACCTTTAATGAAGCAGAAATGATGTGATATTTAGACATGAGTACTTGCCATCTTGTGAGTCTGCTTAAAAATGATGGTTTTTCCATCAAATATTTTATGAGATCTAGCTTAACTATATCCTATACAGTATGATTGAGTAGATATTGTCTTAACTTTTTGAGTTGCCCATGCTAAAGCACAATATAATTTGTCAATGAATGAGTATTTGCACTCATAATCCATGAATTTCCTGCTAAGATAGTATATGGCTTGTTTTCTTTTTTGGATGTCATTAACTTATGCCAAAACAAAACCCAATGAGTTATTATACATAAAATAGATACAATATCAATGGCTTCTCTAAAATTGGAGGCATCATACTAGTAGGTGGGATAAATATTCTTTTATTTTATCAAAGGCCATTTGATATTACATGTTCCACTCCCTAGGGTTTTGCTTCTTCAGTAGAGTGAAAATGGGGTCATATATATTCGTCAGCTGAGATATAAATTTAGATATATAGGTAAGGCATCTTGGAATCCTATGACCTCTTTTATAGTCCTTAATAGAGAAAGCTACCATTTTTATAGTCCTTGATATAGAAAGCCACCATTTTATAGTCCTTAATAGGGAAGCTCTGATATAGCTTAAACTTTATCTTGATCAACTTTAATACCTTGTTCACTAATTATAAAATCTAGCAAGTTTTTGAACTTGATCTTGAAGGTGCATTTATTTAGATTCAATCGGAGCATGTATTACTTGAGTCTTTCAAATAGCCCTTTAAGGTCATCTATGTGGTTTTCATCTTTCTTATATTTGGTAGTCATGTTGTCTATATAGACATCCATAGACTTATGCATTAGGTCATGAAATAGAGTCCCACATTGCATCCCAATGTTCTTCAAGCCAAAAGGCATCACTCGAAAAAAAAATGTTCCTCATATGATCATAAGGTAGTTTTTTTCCCATGTCTTCAGATGCCATGAGTATCTGATTATAGTCGGAATAACTATCCATAAAAAAAAAAACAAGGAGTATTTCATTGTGTTATCCACCAGTGTATCTATATGTGCAAGTGAAAAAGTTATTCTTAATGTTTTATTTAAGTATTTGCAGTCCACGCAAATTTAGATTCGCCCATCTTTTTAAGGGATCGAGATTATATTTGCCACCCATTTTGGATATTTAGAAACCATGAAAAACTCTACTTCAAACAATTTTTGCACTTCTTTTTTCATCTTCAAAGGTGTCTCAAGTTTCATTCTCTTTAACTTTTATTAAGTAGGGTGGCATTCTAGCTTGAGTGGCAATTTGTGTTCTACTATATTTCTATCTAAATCTAGCATATCTTTATAAGATCAGGCAAATATATCATTGAATTCTTAGAGCAAGTCCATTACGCTCTATTTCAGCTATAATAGCAAAGTGGTGCCAATCTTCAATTCTCTTCTGTCTTCATCTGTACCCAAATTTATGATATTAGCTTCTTATTGATGAGATAATATATGTTTGTCTTTGATTTGTAGTTGCATGAATAGTTGTGGTGGTAATTCAAATTCCTCCTCAGTTTTGAAGTCATTTATGAAATCATCTTCCTTGGTTAAATCCATCTCATAAGTGTTAGAGATTTGGGTAACTAAACTTCTTGGACATAAGAAGGAAATGGTTTTATTTATGTAGATGATAAGATGATGATTTTCATGAATGAGCAAAAGGTGAAGAATGAAATGAGTTGGCTTGGAAAAGAGATAAGAAGAAACATTGCAATGTATTACCTAGAAAGAGTTAAAATAAGGCTACATACAAATCTCTTGTCTATATCCAATTATTTAATTCAAAACAAGGAGGACCCCAAGCAATCTCCTACTTGACATGTTCTTATTTTCTTCGTCTATTACTATTTTATGAACAACCTGATGAGTCATCAGGGTAAAAATAAATTTGCTATAGAGCCACTTGACGGAACAGAAATTGTTCGTCAACATCTTGTTATAGTTGATAGCCCAACCTAGCCCAAGTTTTTGAGCTTTCTTTAACTCCTTTCTTTTCTCTTTATCCTCTAAAGTTGGCTAGTATTTAATCCCCTAGTCTTTTGAGTTACTTAGGCCATGAAGATGGCAAAATGGCAAAATGCCTTTAAAAATTAGCCAAACCGTCTCAAATGTGACGAAAAATTCAGTTCTGCAATTTGGTGCTGCTACAGTGTTGCACCAAATTAGTGTATTTTTAAATTATTTTTTTTACAAATTACTTTTTTAAAGTTTTTGAATCAAAGATATTTTTGATCAATAACTTAATAAATATGTGATATTATTAAGAAAAAATTATACCATTCAGAATATTTCATCCAGATTTTTAAAACAAGACAAATATTCAATATATAATTTTGTTTTATTTAAATTATTAATAAATAATAATTTATTTAATTAATAATAAAATTATATATATTATTAAAATTATTATTTAAAAATATATAAAAATTTAAAGTAATTTATAATTTATGATATAATTTAAATTTTTGCATGAACATGATAAAGATAAAATTTCTTTCAATTGATAACACAGTATAATAAATGTAACAACACATTAACGATTACAACTTAAACTGTAATTATAACATTAATTAAAATTAAAATTCTTCAACAATAATAAACTAATTTTAGAACTATTTAGAATGTGGGAAAGTCATTTCCATTTCCTCCTACACCACCAAAATATTGATCAAAAGCATTAAATGATCCACTCACTCATTCAGATTGGTGATCTCGACCTCGTTTTGCATAAATTTTCATTTGTTCATTTCAAATAACTTCACGTAGTATCGGATCTTTTATAGAATCAATATCTTTCTCTAAAATCTTGTTTTCCTCTCTTCGTTCTTGCAATTCCATCTTTTTTGCCTCATTTTGAGCTCATAGAAGTTGCAGCTCAACATTCTTTTGGAGTAGTGATTGCGCTTCTTGAATAGAGACACCGTTTCCTTGGATAATTTCTTTCAATTTATCTGTTTCGTCCTTCATAGATTTGAAATATTCTTTGAACTCTTCATTTTGTTTGTTCTTCATTTTCTATTTGTTCCTCCCAGCAGGACGTTGAGGTTCAATATTATCATTATACAAATCCTCATTTTCAAAATCATCATTTAAATCAATATAAAATGATGACGAACCTATGGACTTTGATGAGTTAGATTCTGAATGAGATATGTTGTTGTGATTTGGTCGCTTCTTATGGTTAATAGTTTGATTGGGATCAGCATCAGCAAATTTCTCAATATTTTTAAGAATAGGCCATATATGATCAAATTTGAAACCTCTTTTGAAAGTCGGATCTTTTGCTAGTAAAAATTTGGCTTTATCTAACTACAAGACACCATTAAAAAAATGACGTGAACATGCAAAACTTTTACCAAATTTAGTTTTAAAAAAAAGAATAAGTACTTACAATATCTTGTTTCGAAGCACCACTTGGATTCAAATTTTCAATTTGACAAATACATCCTCGTAACTTGGCAACAACTGCCATGATTGTTTGCACCCGTGTTAGTAGAGATTTCCACGGTCGAACATTTGTAATGTGTGCTAGCAAAGCTTTATGATATTCTTTTTCAATACGAGATCAAAATTGAAGAGCTGATTGATTTTTGCCAATATTCGTATTTTGAGAAATATCAAGATAAATATGGCACAAAAGTCGATCTTCATCGTTAGAATATGAAGTAGTACGTATACTACTTTGGGTTTTTTGCCTTAATTTGAACTTAAAGTCATAGTTGAAATAGTGTATGTTTTAATCTTGCAAGAGGTTTTGAAAAAGTAATATGAGAACTCTCTTGATTTTGAACATGATAATTCACTATCTATTTATACAATTGGTAAAGTGCACAATAATTTATGAATATTGTTTTATGACAGACCTTGGATATTGTGTGATTTGAATTGAAAGGTTTAGATTGAATTACTTTTTTCATCCAACGGTTCATACAAGATACATTGTATATTGTCACATGCCTTACAGTGTATGACAGACCTTCGATATTGTGTGATTTGAAATGAAAGGTTTAGATTGAATTACTTTTTTCATCCAACGGTTCATACAAGATACATTGTTTATTGTCACATGCCTTATAGTGTATGACAGACCTTCGATATTGTGTGATTTGAAATGAACGATTTAAATTAAATTGCTTTTTTCATCCAATGGTTCATACAAGATACGTTGCATGTATATTCTCACATGCCTTATAATGTATGATAGACCTTGGATATTGTGTGATTTCAAATGAACGGTTTAGATTGAATTGCTTTTTTCATCCAATGGTTCATCCAAAATACATTATATATTGTCACATACCTTATAGTGTTTGACAGACCTTCGATATTGCGTGATTTGAAAGGAACAGTTTAGATTGAATTACTTTTTTTATCCAACGGTTCGTATAAGATACGTTGCATATTGTCACATGCCTTATAGTGTATGACAGACCTTGGATATTATGTGATTTGAAATGAATGGGTTAGATTGAATTATTTTTTTCATCGAATGGTACATATAAGATACATTGTATATTGTCACATTCCTTATAGTGTATGACAGACCTTGGATATTGTGCGATTTAAAAGGAACGGTCTAGATTAAATTGCTTTTTTTATCCAATAGTTCGTACAAGATACGTTATATATTGTCACTTGCCTTATAGTGTATGACAGACCTTGGATATTATGTGATTTAAAATGAACGGTTTAGATTGAATTGCTTTTTTCATCCAACGGTTCATACAAGATACATTGTATATTGTCACATACCTTATAGTGTATGACAGACCTTGGATATTGTGTGATTTGAAAGGAATGGTTAAGATTGAATTGCTTTTTCTCATCCAACGGTTCGTACAAGATATGTTGTATATTGTCACATGGCTTATAGTGTATGACAGACCTTGGGTGTTGTGTGATTTGAAGTGAACAATTTAGATTGAATTGCTTTTTCCATCCAACGATTCGTACAAGATACGTTGTATATTCTCACAGGCCTTATAATGTATGACAGACCTTGGATATTGTGTGATTTGAAATGAACAGTTTAGATTGAATTGCTTTTTTCATCCAACGGTTCATACAAGATACATTGTATATTGTCACATGCCTCATAGTGTATGATAGACCATGGATATTGTGTGATTTGAAAGGAACGGTTTAGATTGAATTGCTTTTTTATCCAACAGTTCATACAAGATACGTTGTATATTGTCGCATGCCTTATAGTGTATGACAGACCTTAAGTATTGTATGATTTGAAAGGAACAGTTTATATTAAATTGCTTTTTTTATCCAACGGTTCGTACAAGATACGTTGTATATTGTCACATGCCATATAGTATATGACAGACCTTGGATATTGTGTGACTTGAAATGAACGGTTTAGATTGAATTGCTTTTTTCATCCAACGGTTCATACAAGATACGTTGTATATTGTCACATGCCTTATAGTGTATGACAAACCTTGGATATTGTGTGATTTGAAAGGAACAGTTTAGATTGAATTGCTTTTTTCATCCAACGGTTCGTACAAGATACGTTTTTTATTATCACATGCTTTATAGTGTATGATAGACCTTGGATATTGTGTGATTTGAAAGGAACGGTTTAGATTGAATTGCTTTTTTCATCCAACGGTTCATGCAAAATACGTTGTATATTATCACTTGCCGTCATTTTTACCTATAAAAGACCTTGGATATCACCATCTATTTGGTTATTCAACCCGTTCTCCATATTATCAGTTAACCGTTCATAAATATTATAAGCAACTATGCATTTTACTGCTAGTCCCTCTCACATATCATCTTCATCTTCATCTTCATTTTCAAACACTGAGGATGAACTAGACCTTACTCCATTTATTGAGACACATTTGCATACCCTTCAAGCCCTACAATCAGCATTACTAAATCTATATGTCTACAATAATCGCTTGATGCTTGAGTATATGAACAACCAAACTAGCCAACAACGACATGGAGGCTCAGTTCATGGTCATAGAACGATCAATCATGATCGAGCAGTAGCTGCACATAATTTATGGAATGATTACTTCGTTGAGAATCCAAGGTTTGAAGATTCAATATTTCATAGACGATTTCGAATGGGTAAAAATTTATTTCTTCCCATTATCAATGCTGTCGAAGCTCATGACAACTACTTTGTGCAACGACAGCATGCATTAAGTAAACTTGGATTGTCTAGTTTACAAAAAGTAACAATAGTTTTTTGAATGTTGGCTTATGGTGTACCTGCAGATGCAACTGATGAATACATAAAAATTGGAGAATCTACAACAATTGAAAGCGTGAAAAGATTTTGTTGAGCGGTTGTAGAGATCTTTGGAGAGTGTTATCTAAAATCACCGAATGCTATTGATGTTGAAAGGTTGCTCAGAATTGGTGAGAAATGTGAATTTCTAGAATGTTAGGGAGTTTAGATTGCATGCATCGAAAGCGAAAAAAATTGTCCTACTGCTTGGGCAAGACAATATAGTGGACGCAGTGGATCTCTAACTATTATTCTTGAAGCTATAGCTGACTATGATTTGTGGATTTGGCATGCATATTTTGGCTTGCCTGGTTCCAATAATGATATTAATGTGCTGGAGGCATGCCACTTGTTTTCAAATTTTGCTAAAGGTATAACACCTTCAACTCTTTATGTCATTAATGGAAGTGAGTACCATATGGGTTATTATTTAGCCGATGATATATATCCTAAATGGTCAACTCTTGTACAAACAATTCATGATCCTCGAGGTTCAAAGAAAAAATTATTTGCGAAGATGCAAGAAGCATGTAGAAAGGATGTCGAACGTGCATTTGGTGTTCTTCAATCATGGTTTGCATTAATTCAAGGACCTACATGCTTTTGGAGAAAAAATGTGCTCCATGATATAATGACTACATGCATAATAATGCATAATATGATTATTAAGGATGAAAGCGATATTGATACTGATATTAAAAATTGACGAGAAGCACCAATCCCAGAAGTTGATATGATAGTAGATGAAACTGTGAAGTTTCAAGAATTTCTTGCCCGACATAAGCAAATTAAAAATAAAGAGGCTCATTTTAGACTTCGTGAAGCATTAATTGAACATTTGTGAAATCGTCGTGGTAATTCAGAAACCTAAATATTGTAATGTGTTAGTGATTTTATTCTGTCTTGTATCAATTATGTAATGAAATTTTAATATTAATTTGAATCATGCATTTAAAACTACTCTATCAAGAAAATTATACATTATCATAAAAATATAAGTAACTCATAAAAATAATTAAGTTAAAATTACGGTAAAAATAATTTTATAAAATTTAATTAATAAATTATTAATTTTAAAAATTACTAAAAATTATAATTTATTATATATTATTAATTTCTTAAAAAATATAAATTAAAATTTTAAATTATATTAATTATTTTAAAAATATTTATAAATTAATTAATATTTATAAATATTTTTATTGATAATTATTATTTATATTATTAAAATAATATTATAACACCAATTTAATGTAAATAGGTTGGAGATGAAAAAAATTTAGTGTTGCAATATTCTAAAAAGATTCTTTTTTAACATCAAATTGGTGTTAAATTTAGTGTATAGGGTTGGAGATAGCATTAGTAACTCTAAAATTGTCAGGATGCTTTAAAGTTTTTATCAAGCCCTTTTCTAACTTGGCAGCCTCTACCCATAGTTTGGTTTATTTTGAATTATAGATTTGACAATAATTTGAAAGGCCTCTCATCCACAGACTCTATGATGTTGATGAAGTCTAACTTTAGAATTGTGCTATCCTCTTTATCAGGTGCTTCTAGGTAAGGAAAGTCTTTGCTAACAAGTTAATGATGTCTTTTTTACCATGAATAATGATCAAGCGATCTTTTACGACCATTTTGAGCTTTTGTAAATAATGGAAGATACCACACCTACCATGTAAATCCATGGCTTTCAAGGAAGATGCTAAAAAAGGCAAGCATGTCCATGATCTGGAATTCCATGTCGTGAATGAGTGGTATAATCTTCAATGGTAGATCAATGGTCCCTTAGACTTTAGTTTTACTCCTATCGAAAGCTCTTAATAACATGGTAGTAATATGTTAAATGGGGGTCAAGTCTATATGAAGGAGCTCCATAGTTCTTACGAGAATGAGGTTTATTAATGACCCATTATTAATGAGCACCTATGAAATGGTATGGCTTTTGTATGAAGCCATAATATAGAAAGCTTTAATGGAACCTCTACCCTCCATAGGGAGCTCATCGTCGAAAAAGGTTATAAAGTTGTAAGCTGTGATGTGGTTGTAAATACCTTCCATTCTATTAATTGATATTTTAGGTGGTACATAGACGTTCTTGTGGATATGTAAGAATGCTTGCCTATGCACTTCAAAGCTGAGAATGAGGGCTAGCATTAATCTCTTTGCTAGAGTTTTTTGTAACTGATGTGTACTTAGTATACTTTTAGGAATATCATTGCATCTTCCTCTAAAATGAGCTAAATAAAGGCCTTATATTTCTCTACCTTGTCAAAAGTATTCCCCTTTATAACCCACTATTTTGGGGTTGGCTCTTTAGTAAAAGGCCATAGCATCTCCCACTCCTTGTAAACTGAATGAATTGAACCAGGTTTTTACTGTTTCATTTATTGTTACAGTGGGGTACTTCTAATGCACTAGATGGCTTGACTGATAAGGGGCAGAACTTTAATCACCACTTAAGGGTCTTTGATCTTCTCTTCGTTATCAAATTCTCTTGGTGGAGTTCGAGTTCTAACCTTCACCATAAATGGCAATGGTTGATCATAAATACTATGCCTCTTCTTCCTCTCACCATCCAATCATGTTCACCTAATGAGCAAGAAGGGGATTATTGGCCACATTTGGCCTTTGTTCACTTCGAAGGAAACAGATGCCTTTGTCCATTAACTCTTAGACCACTGTTTAGATATGTTGCAGTCATTGATGTTATGACCTTGTGCCCCAAAGGGTTATGGGCAGGTTGGTATAGGGTTACACCACTTAAGGAATGGTGGAGTCAGGGACCACATGAACATTAGTGCCACTAACTTCAGCTTTAAGAGTTGAGGATAAAGCTCATGATAAGAAATAGCAATTGGATGAATGGGAGGACTTCGACTCTTCAAGGTGAATTCTTGGAAAAATTTTCCATTTGCTTCGACATTAGAGACATCGAAGGGTAGACCTTTTTAACTATATCTTGAGTCTAGATAGAATAGTAATGCGTTGGAAATGTAGTTTGTGACCACTTGATAATCAGGCAATTAACAAATTATCCTCATCATTCTTTTTAAAAGCAGGGGTCGTCCTTGTGATAAAGTCTTCTTGCTCGCCAAATTAAGGGCATTCTCAATGAATTTGCCAGTTTGTACTATTCACATAAACGTCTTACTCGTTATTATGACTAAGTGATTATACAACGAGGGCTTCAAAATTTCAAAGAATGTCTAGGAGAGCTTGGTGTTTATTAGCGATGCTACTCACGAGCCATAGTTTCCTTTCATTAAGTAGCATACTCTTTGAAGGTCTCCTTTTCTTTCTACTCATGTGTTAATGAATAACCTTATTGGGACTAATCCCTCCATATGTTGATAGTTGAGAAGGAACGTCATGGCCAAGTCCCTTCATCCTTGAATCTTAGAGGGCTCGAGGTTGGTGTACCACTTGAGTGCCTCATCCTTGAAGCTATCTTAAAATAATGGATGAAGAGTTTCTAATTCCTCTTATGACCATGCATCTTATGCAGCAACATCTTCAAATGAGTGTGAGGGTAGTAAGTCTTGTCATACTTGTTGAAGCTGAGAGCTTTGAATTGATAGGATGATTAAACCGTTCACAAAGCTCAATAACTCATGATTCTAGGGATTATCGATCCCCATGTGTTCTAACTCAACTGGATCATCCAAGTCTAGGACTTGGATAACTCTAAGAGCTTTATTAGCCATTTTAGGAATGCTGGATGTTCCACATTCCAAGATGTGCGTGTGGCAACTAGACTAAGAGGTTTTACAGTGAAGCTTAAAGGATTCTGAATCCTTTCCTATTCAAATTCCATAGGGGCTCCCCTTCAATAGAGCTCTTATGGAGCTTGTCATCTGTTGAAATAAGTCTTACATGGTTAGCTACATGTCATGATGATTTTTCATTGTCTTCTTGTTTATTTTAGCTTGGGCCTACTCCAACCTTTCAATACTTCCTAGTTGATCCTCCATTTTAGTTGATTGAGCTCGAGATGGAGTGTTACATGTTTGAACTACCAGGCGACCCTTCGTTTTGCCTATTCTGTTAGGCATTCTTAATTTTATTAAAAGATGTATGCATGGTGTATACATGACATGTTAATGACGAGAATGTGCATGCAAAGACGAACATCGAGATTTGGCATAGTTTGAAATATTATGGTCTACTAAAAGTCCCTAATATTATGTTCGTAATTAAATAATCAAAAACTCTCTAGGAAAGAACCTGTAGCCTTTTGATAAAGGCTAGTATATATTGTGAATTCCAAGTTTCTTTCTTAAAGATGGCTTTCTCGAAATGATTTAGTTCATGTTTAAAACTAGAAGCTTCCTCCATTGTCTATTCAATCTGACTAATTAAAATCCAGGAACACTTTTAGTCTTAGGCAATGTCTTCTTTATTTTGACAACATTGTGTATAAATTTTCTTGCATTTGTGCTTTGAGGATTGTCCTTATTTCAAAGCAAGGTTTAGAGTGTCTTTTGTCTTCTGAAAACCAACCATTTGATTAAAGTTTGTAGTTTCTTTCTCGATCAATTTTGGCCAATAGGTGGTTGATTTGATTTTGATGTTCTTTTTCTTTAATCTTCTTCTTTATTAAAAGATTTTCTACCAAGTCTTGATCCATTTTGGTCCTCTTTTTAAGCTAAAAGTTTACTTACACCATCCACTGCATCTTTGGGTAAGATTGTCGTATTTTCTCTTTTAAGTATTCCTCTTGATAAGTGTTGATTTGCAAGCAAAAATTCTATTTCTTTAGCTGTAGTATCAGGGCTTAAATTAGTTTGTCTTTAGAGTTGTGTTGTATGCCATATAGCATTCTAATTCTCTTACATGCTATTCGGATTGAGCCCTTTTTATGGTTAAGGTGGCTACTGCCTACTCCTAAATTGAGGCTCCATATTGTAATGATTCCCCTTTGTTGTAGAACGAAATTTAAGATTCCAACTCTCTAATCACTTATTCATCTCTATCTCTTTATGTTCTTCTAGGAGTAGGTAATAGGACTAAGGCAGACCAGTACTAACAAAGTCACATCGAGAGTACCATGTCGCACATTAGATTCTTTCTCCACTCAATGTCTCTCCATGTCCTTTTGTTCATTTATTCCAAGTTATTCTACTAAGGGATTGCCACTCGTAACCTACCTATAAGTAGTGGTGAGAATTGGCTAGTCCACTGTTTCCTTTAAGAATTGGCTAGTTTACTATTTCCTTGCACCTGATAAATGATCAGGATAAACTATTTCATCCTAACCTGTTGAGCACCATCAAAGAGTTGTATCTTACCTTGTGATGAAACCTTAGTAGGATGATCAAGGATTAGCATTCTCATTTTAATAGAAATGATGTACACCTTAGCCATGGGGCAACCCATCTAACATTGTTTTCATTTAGGGTGAAGGGCATGGCAAACCATTCATGTATATTTCTGTTTTTACTAGTCTGGATTCTTGCAAACTCCTAGAATGGATAGAAGGCATTCTTAAGTACACTCATTACAAAGTCTAAGTGTGTTTTGAGGCACACATTGAGAATTATCGCATCAATAATCCTCCCTTTGCTGGTCCTTCTGACATCATTAAGAGAACTTATGATCTCGACGAGGATTATAGAGGCAAGATTTCCTCCTCATGTAAAGAAATGTATAAAAGGGATAATATGGATGTTTATGTACCCTAGGATTTTAAGGCATATGATCAACCTCTATATTGATGAATTAATTCTTTTAAAAATTAACAGGGATGCACAGACTATCTCTTTTGTGTTTCATGTGCTACTTGAGCTCCTAGTTGTGTATACTTAGTACTTTTACTACCGTGGTAATTAGTCATTTAAATTTTTTGTTTTTAATATAAATCCTAAAAGGTTGTGTACTATTAGCCTCAAAGGTTATGTATTGCTGGCCCTTAAGAGTGCTTCACATTCCTCTAAAGTAAAACCTAAAATGAAAACAGTGGTTAGAGGGATCCTAAAACTCAACAGTAGCTTTAATAAGAGATTCCTCTATTTAAATTTGTAAAAAATTTGCAATGGTACGAAACTACTCTTTAAACTTGGTTTTATCGTGAATATTAATCTCATCCCAAATTTGTTGGAAGGTGGATAGATTATTCCCTTTGAGACTCCGAGAAGCTGTTTCAATCAAGTTTGTTCAAAAACCATGAGGCAAAACGTCTCTAAATGTGCTTTGCTCTCATCCAAACCATTGCTGTACTTGGGAAGTGGTGATTATAACCATATCGAGATTACTGGTTCTAGATCAAGGTGTCTTCATGATCGAGGATTTTGACTAAAATAGGGGTAGACCTTGGTTGTTTCTATTGTGGTAGAAATCTGATGTCATAAAGTTTTTTGATGTGAATGCCATGTAGAATGATGCATGGAGATAAGTCAAAGAATAAGTCAGCATTAGTCACATTCAAGTTTGGTCCTTTTAAGCAGAGTTTGTGTCCTATAAGAGGTATTTTTGTAGCTTGTAGTTTTGAGTCCTGACCTTCTTAAAGATTAATATACATGGTGACAATTAGTGGCTTGACTCAAAATTGGATCTTGCTTAGGTTCTTAAGTTTTCCAAAGGCTCTTAGACCATTCCTTAATGTTGATTTAGTAATAAGGGTACCCTTAACTCATAATCATTTACGTGAGGTACTTGGGAAGAAAACTTCTCCCCTTAATGATAAAAACAGACATAGTGTTCGATTTGAGTGGGGTGAGTGACATTGCATAGGAAGACTAGGTACCTTTGGGATACTGGCTACTCCATCCTTCTTAGTAGCTAATGGCCTCAAAGATTCTAAATTCGTTCCCTAGTGAAGTCATCAACCTATCATAACGGGGCTCAAGTTGAGAGGTCGGGCCCCTCATTTCCTCAAAGTGAGAAATGAGATAATTTGTCTCTTTTTCTTTTACTTAATTTGATAAGAAGATGGTAAATCTTGGAATTCACTTTAGTTGAAAATCAAGAAAAATGGGAGTCACTATCAATCTTTTTTCTTTATTGGATTGGTCACCTAAAATTCTTTTGCTTTTCTTCTAAATTTTTTTATGCAAAAAGAAACCAAAAAATAAAAAAGAAAAGTTCTGCCATTAGTTAAACTTTTTCAAGAAATCTAGGTCTATGAGTCAATTACATATAAAAAAATATTTGCATTCTCATAATGCCTAAAATTGATAACAATTAGAACTAAAAACATTTTATTAGTGGTAAAAAAGATTCGAACTTGATTCCCATACAAAGTAGCATATAATTATAAAGAGAAAACTTTTTTTTTTTAAAAAAAAAATACATAAATGATACAAACTTAGTTTGCAAGATCATTTTGTTTAACACCCCAAAAATTGTCTTTTATCAAGCCTTCTAGTCTTAAAGGAAATGCAAAGAAGGAATATTGTTTTCTTGAAATCATTAAAGAGCATTAAAAATGATGCACTTTAAGGCGAGGATTAAAGATAGGCCTTTACACCAACTATTGTTCCATAAGATAAAACAGTTATATTTAAAACTCCATGTAAGCATTGAACTCTACACACACTTCGTTCCAAAATCGCTTGTGTAGAAAAATTGGACATGTCACACTACAAAGAAACTCAGATTTAGCGATCGATTAATCTGTCACTAAATTGAAATAATTTGTCTCAAAAAAATTTGATAATAGATTAATGACAAATAGAATTAGTAGTTGAAATCGTTATCGCGAGAAAAACTAACGACTAAATATTGTATTTGTCGCTAAGTAATGACAGATTAGAGACCATTAAGTATCTGTCGCTACTTTAGCGACGGATGCAAATCTGTCGCTAAACTAGTGACAAAAAAGATATTTATCGTTATTTTTTAGCGACAGATTCATTTAGCGACACATAAGAATCTGTCGCTATATTAGTGACTGATTTATGTCTGTCACTAAGTATAGCGATAGAATCATATCTATCGCTAAAATAGCTACAGATTGACTATTTTCACTAGTTTAACGACAGATTAATATCTATCGTTAAAATAACGATAGAATAGAATCTATCGCTAGTTTAGCGACAAACTAATATCTGTCGTTATTTTACCGACTGAATAGTGATCTATCGCTAAACTCAAGGGCTTCAATACAAACTAATTAGTGACTGATAGATCTGTCGTTAATATAATTAATTTTTTTATAAAAAATAAATTTAAATAACTAAATGAAAATAAAATAAACTAAAATTCATAAAACATAATAAATATAAGATTATGTATTATATTATCTTAAAATACAATATTCAAACAAGAAATTACATTTAATTATTAAGCGATACTGGGGGTCTGCTTCCCAAAAGGAGAGCCTCCATCCTATAGATGCATTCATTCATATCAACCTCTCTCTATAAGCGCTCTTGTAATTCGATCTCTAAGCGTATGTGATGATGCTCCTTAGCCTTACGCTCCTCCTCTAATCTTTCTTCTAAAGTCTTACGCTCCTCCTTCATATGCTTCTCTATAGACTTAAACTCTAGCTCTATGCGCTCTTCCATAACCTTCATTAGAGAGCGCATATCTTGTATAGCTACATCATCAATAGGGCGTCCACTGTTAGAGCTGTCGCTTGAATACCATGATAGAGCTTGACTCCTAAGCCCGTACACTCGATGCTTTTTCTCTCCACCTACTGCCTCATTGTAAAGCTTACTGTAGTCTACCTCAAGCATATTTGAAAATCCATCCTATGGCTGAGAAGCTGTGGCAACAAACTCTTCAAACCGTTCCTACAATAAATAAAACATTTTATTAACTTATTAACTGAACCGAATAGTGAAATAAAAAAAGATAAAATTAAATTTACTTATTAAATATTAAAGATAATAAACTTACATTTACTTTTTTGGAATGCTCATCTATAAACTCATTAGGATTAGATTTTTTAGTGTGAGTCCGTTTAAAAAGCTCTATTACAGTAGGTTCACGACCCAACTCACGTGCATGAAAAAAATATACATAATAAATAATCATAACATTTTCACTTATATTTCTTTAAAAAATTTATATATCATACATATCAAGTGTCGACAATGGTTCTGCAGTTAATATGAACCGGCACTATGTCAAGTGGGACTTGACCCGAGTCCACCTGTTTCGCTCCGTCGATTACAGGACATAGTTTCACACTTCTGTTTGTACTATGATCGGTTCCATTCTATTTGCCATTGCTCCCATACAGTATCAGGGATAAATTGAGGCTTACCTTATAACGACATGCATACATCAAATCAGCATATCAATCTGCAGCTCGAACCTCCCATGCGGCCTTCACCACACCATCCATAGCCTCGTCCCATGTAAAATATTTCTGCAATAAAAATAAATGCTAGTAAGTATGATAAAATGGAATAATTTTTTTTTTGGTAAATAATTATACATACTTTAAATTCCTTATAATAAAACTCTTTGGTTTCCCGATAAACCATCTTTCACATGTACCCACATGGATCGACCCTCTCCTGAAAAATTTTATAAATTTTCGCAGAGCGTTAATGCGAAGGCTCAATCCTGTCAAATAAGATAATGAATAAATATTAACAAAATTTATATATAAAGATAATGATACAAAATATTAAAAATAACAATTATAAATACTTACATGTTATTGTTTACATAAATTGGTTGTCTACCTAAACTTTGCATACTCCCTAAGCTAGACATCATAGTAGCAACAAAGCTAGAAAAGGCTGAAACATGTGGAGATTGTGCAACTGTGTCCTCCTTTTCATCTTGGATTTGTAGAAGTGAAGATACAGATCGTGGATCTCTCCCTCCGAGATATTCACCTCTCCCTCCATAGTCACTTCTCCCTCTAGAGTGACCTCTTCTCCCTCGACCTCTCATCTAACCATGTTAATGAACTTGATAAAATTTAGTTTCATAAATTAATAAAAAATTCGAGAAAATCTTCCCTAAATATCGAACTCAAACCCTCTGAAATGCATGATGAAAAGATAATATAAAGAATAACTAGTTCAACACACATTTCTTATAGTAGATTATATAATTAAAACAGTACATTAAATAATTAAAAAAAAACTAATCATCATGTTCAAGATCTTCCTCTTTTTCGTCTTCTTCCTCTGTAGAATAATTTTTAAAATCTGGCTCATCTGAAATATTTTTTTCTTCTTCATCAATATCTATTAATGTCCTACTTGGATTATTCAAAGATATAAGATGATCGTCCATATCATTCTCAATTTGATGGACATCTCTCTTATTATCTTAAAAATGCGCATCTTGGCTTGATCCATATGTCAAATTAAAGTCTGGAAGTTCAATGACAGATCTGGTCTTTATCTTGCAAACAGCCCACCAATCACACTTATTGTGCTTTAAACTTGGATAAGGAACATAATAAACTTGAGCTGCTTGTAAAACTAACACAAATGGTTCGTACTTATTTAATCTCCTTGTGCGATCCACATCCACCAGATTATATGATTTATGTATTTTTGTGCCCATATTCGGAGTAAAATCAAACCATTCACACTTGAATAAAACTGTTCTTTTGATTGGCAATGCAGGATATTCTAACTGTAATGCTTCCATCAATATACCGAAATAGTTACTTTCATCTGTGTTATAATTGGACCCTTTAATACAGACTCCGCTATTCATTGTAGCTTTATTTGAACCATGTCTTTTAGGATATAGTAACCTAGGTATGATTTCACTGACCTTAATGGACCCTTTGCAACATCTTTGATAGAATTACAGTTAACAAAGTTTAGTGGACCATGAATTTGTATGTATTAGAAAAATGAATCATTTGACTACACTAACCAAAAATGATTTATCGAAACAAGAAATTAGATTATAAGGATGCACGTATATATTAAACTAACTAAAAAAATGAAACTCTAGATGAGTGTCAACCTCACGATCAGTTATGCATAGACAGTTTTCATGTAATTGAGAAATATAAATCCTACAAAATATTGTTATGAAAAATGACGATCATTATTAAAGAATATTTTTAATGTGTGAATGGCTTTATCAATTGCTATGATTAAGTTACCAAATACGTACCCTGTGAATGGTTTGACCTCAGGGCAATTCAATAAAACATATGTATATGCGGCATGATATTTTTCCTCTGTCAAGTACCTAGGTTTTTCCTTTCCAAATAATCGACCATGATGTTTAAAGATCGAGATATTTTCTTTATGCTCTTTCGACTCATAATCACCAGCATCATTTCGTGACAATTTTTGATGTCGTGTGTTAACAAGTGGCTCGAAGTAGTGTGAGCAAAATGATGATGCCTCTTCAACCAAATACGCATTGCATATCGAGCCTTCGACTTTTGCTTTATTCTTAATGTTATTTTTCAACTTTCATAAGTATCTATGATGATAATTCAGAATGATTAAATAATTAACATGTATAATGACATATATTAATTACATAAAGTAAATATTAGTACCTTTCAAATGGATACATCCATCGATACTACACTGGACCAGCTATCTTTGCTTCACAAGCCAAGTGCACTGGAAAATTTTTTATCAAGTCAAAAAAGCTTGGAGGAAATATACGCTCGAGTTTACATAAAATTATAGGAATTTCATTCTTAAATCGTTTCATATCTTCACTCCAAATGGTAGTTGATGTAAGTTCTTTAAAAAAAAGACTCAACTCTGTTAATGCATGCCACACATTAGTAGGCAACAACTCACGAAATGCGATGGGTAGTAATCGTTGCATGAAAACATGACAGTTATGACTTTCCATCCCAAACAGCTTCTTTTTCGTCATATCCATACACCTTCCCATATTTGATACATATCCATCACGAAATCTCAGATTCTTCACCCACTCACACAATTCTTCTTTACTAGCTTTGTCAAGGCTGTAACAAGCTTTAGGGTATTTTCTAGTGGTCATTTTTCTCGCTAACTTAAGGCGTTTGCAAAATGCCTTCAAGTCTTCCCTTGACTTTGCATTACCCTTTTTCTTTCCTTCTACATTCATGATTGTGTTGAACACATTATTAAATATATTTTTCTCTATATGCATGACATCAAGATCATGTCCTATTAAGTTGCTGCACCAATAAGGTAAATCCCAAAATATGCTTTGTTTCTTCCAACCGCATGTCTTGTAAATAAGACCATTTATCTGATCATATCCCACTTCTGTAACTTTTTTCAGTCCTAATTGATCTATATCATGTAGCAATTCATACCCTGATTTTATAGGAGGAGTTACTCAATTCACCATTTTATTCTTAATGGATGCAGTTTTATTCCTCCGAAATGGATGATCTTTTGGCAAAAACTTACGATGGTTATCAAACCAAGACTGCTTTCGTCCATTGGGAATGGTAAATGCATCTGAATCTTCTCCATAGTAAGGACAAGCCAGTCTTTCTGCTATACTCCATCCAAACAACATCGAGTAGGCAGGAAAGTCACCAATGGTCCACATGAGAGCAACTTTCATGATAAAATTTTGTTTACAAGAGATATTATACGTGAGCACCCCAACCTTCCATAACATTTGCAACTCTACTATCAAAGGCTACAAATAAATATCTAACTTATCTTTTAGATTTGTCGGTCCAGGAATGATTATAGTTAGGAACATGTACTCCTCTTTCATGCACATCTACGGGGGTAAGTTATATGGTATGACTATTACCAACCATGAAGAATACTGTTGGCCTAACTGACCAAACGGTTGAAATCCATCAGTACTCAAACCTATTCTAACATTCCTACATTCAACAGTAAAAGATGGACGCGACTGATTAAAATGCATCCAAGCAGAGGAATCGGAGCAATTACGCATTACACCATCTTCAATCACGTGTTTGGCATGCCATCTCATGTTCTTAGCTGTGGCTTCTGATGCATATAGTCTCTGTAACCATGGACTGAAAGGAAAATAATACATTTTCTTATATGGAACAAGTGTTTTTTGTTTATCAGATTCTCGTCTTCGTCTTTTATACCGTGGATGATTGTAAACTTACAAGAACTTAGTTCATTGTTTTCACCCTAGTATATCATGCACCCGTTATTACAAGAGTGAATCTTTTCAACTAGCAACCCCATACCTTGCATGCATTTCTTTGCACTGTAAAAATTCTCAATCATGAGATTACCGACAGGCATCATTTCTTTCATTAATTGGCAAATATCATCATAGTATCTTTCCGAAATATGATGTTCTGACTTTATGTTAATCATTCTAGCAACAACAGATAATTGTGAATGATTTTAACACCCATCCCATAATTGTTAATTAGTAGCATTCAACATATCATAAATACGTTGAGCATCTGGATTAGGGGATTCCTCCATATGTTCTGGATTAAATTCTAGACCAGCGGCATCCATTACCATTGTTTGGTATGTATTAACTTCATGCACCGTGGTAGGTCCTTCCCCGACATAATATTCAGTTGCCCCTTTATTATAACTCTCATCATTTTTTTCATTACAATTTCAAACATAATATCTTGATACGAAACCATATTTAGCCAAATGATATCTAACCGCATCAACAGTTTCATAACGACGGTTCTGACACTTTTTAAAAACTTATAATAATATAAAATAACTATCAAACAATGTCGAGGATACATAAAATGCACATGACTTATAATACGACTTGTTTAACATTTTATGCATGCCACCCAAACTTTAAAGGTAAGTGGTCCTATACCATTCAGAAATGTACACTTATGTGAAGCACAATATAGTAACTAATTATTCACTTCATTTTGTAAAAATTTCAGCAGCATTTCCCCATAGTTCTCCAAGTACATGACATATATAGATATGAGTTAGTGTTTTCAATTGAAACACACGCTTATATTCATTAGTATGTACCCGAAGAACAAAGAAAAAACTACACAAAATTTTTACAAAATAAAATGAACAATAATCTACACGTGTGCCCACATAAATGTTACATTTTTAAACTGTCCGATCTAGAGAATTCAAGAATTATTATTGAACAATTTATTGTGATGCACGTATGAACACGTGATCGACAATAAATGTTCACTAATAATTCTCAAACGGTGTATCTAAAGAATGTGTGGGAAGTCTAACTTTACTAATAACAGTAACATTTTATGATTATCATATAATAGATTAATTTAATTGATTAATATACAAATAAATTTTCTCAACATTAGTAATAATCATCCAAATGCAAATATGTAATTAACATAAACTAAATTTATTTTAAAAAATAAAATTAACAACTCTAAATTTTAATCAACATCTAAGTCAATTGATTTTCATAAAAATCTAATTAATTAAATTATTTATGTCATGGAATTATAATGTAATGAGACTATTATCTATGCAATCAATAACAAATTAACTAATTTTATTAACAAATAAAATTAACAATTGTAAAATTTAATAAATATTTAACTAATTTAAATTTCATGAAAATCTAATTAAAATATTTATCTTAAATTACAACCAAATTCAAAAATTACCTAATAATATACCATAAATTAAATTTATTATAACATAAAATAAATAACAAAAAATTTTATTTAAAATCTATAATATTTCTATGATTACCAAATATAATCGTAATATTCCTATACAATATTTTCTAATCATCAATATCATCATCAATAATTTCAATAATTAACTACACAACTTATCTAGTAAAGAGGAAAGACGAAAATGGGTATTTACAGTGGAAAAAATGGAAGAGGAAATGACACACAACCAAGAAGGCCTTTTGACTATTATAGTCTCTCACTTAGACTCTTCTCACGAATTGGATTTGAACCACCACAACCAAGAAGGTCCTACTTGACCAAGCAAATAGTAGATCGTGAGTTCTCAAGAGCACCAAGATGCCGAGCAGGGAGACAGTGGCAAACACTCAGCACCTGTGACAGTAAGATAAATGAGGAAAGATAGTGCTACTTGCGATGAAAAAAGAAATTTCATAATCCTAATAGGTGCCAAGCAATAATCAAAATGAGAGGGAAAAGAAACTGGGCGAAATGGAAAAATTTGAAGAGCACAAAAGCAGAGACAGCAAGAGAAAAGGGGAGAAACGAAACGGTGCTTGCGCGAAAGGAAAAAATTAAGGCTTCAATTTATAAGCACTTTAACGACAGAATTTAGTAGCAGTCGCTAGAACTAATATCTATCGACTTAAGTAAATTCCGTCATTGAATCCACAATGAGAAAAATCAAACGAAGGAAACATTGCCTTCGCTTCCATGGCTGCCCCTTGGAGGCCATGCATGGACGCTTCCATGGCAGCCATGGCTACCACCTTAGAAGGCCGCGGCGGCCATGGCTACCACCTTAGAAGGCCATGGTTGCCACCTTGGAGGCCATCGCTACCACCTTCGAAGGCCATGGCTGCCATTGCAGCTATGCATGGATGCTTTGGCGACGGCAATGGCTGCCTTCACAGCCATGCATGGAGGCTTTTGGGGCAACCATGGCTACCTTTTCGGCCATGCATGGAGGCTTTCGTGGCATCCATGGCTGCCTTCGCTATCACAATGGCCATCGTTGCCACCTTCGAAGGCCATGGCTGCCGCCTTCGAAGGCCATGACTGCAACCTTGGAGGCCATTGCTGCCACCTTCGAAGGCCATGGCTGCCGCCTTCGAAGGCCATGGTTGTCACCTTGGAGGCCATTGCGGACATGCATGGACACTATGGCGACAGGCATGGCTGCCTTTGTGGCCATGCATGGATGATTTGGCGGCGGCCATGGCTGCCTTCACAATCATGCATGGAGGCTTTCAAGGCAACCATGGCTGCCTTCTCAGCCATGCATGGAGGCTTTCGCAACAACCATGGCCGCCTTCGCTATCGCGGCGGCCATCGTTGCCGCCTTCGAAGGCCATGGCTACCACCTTGGAGGCCATGGCAGCCACCTTGGAGGCCATTGCGGCCATGCATGGACGTTTTAGATCCATGCATGGCTACCTTTGTGGCCATGCATGGATGCTTTGGCGGTAGCCATGGTTGCCTTCACAGCCATGCATGGAGGCTTTTGGGGCAGCCATGGCTGCCTTCGCGGCCATGCATGGCAGCTTTCGTGACAGCCATGGCTACCTTCGCTGTCACGATAACCATGATTGCCTTCACTATCACGGCGGCCATGGCTGCCACCTTGGAGGCCATGGCTGCCACCTTCGGGGGCCATGGCAGCCGCCTTTGAAGTCCATGGCTGCCTTCGTGGGCTCCCATGGCTGTCTTCATGGGCGGCTGTGGCTGCCTCCGTGGGTGCCATGGCTGCCTTTGTGGGCTCCCATGGCTGTCTTCATGGGCGGCTGTGGCTGCCTCCGTGGGTGCCATGGCTGCCTTCGTATGTTGACTCTCGTTTCTACCTTCATGGGCACCCGTAGCTGCCTTCGTGGGCGCCGTGGTTGCCTTCATGGGCCGCCGTGACTGCCTTCGTGGGCCGCCGTGACTGCCTTCGTGGGCATCATGGCTGCCTTCATGGGCGACTGTGGCTATGCATTGCTGCCTTCCAAGGCGGCATGCTCGTGGCTAGCTTGCTTCTGCGACACAATGCATGGCTGCCTTCGAGGGCAGGAAGCTTGCAGCCTTTCCGACTGCCCATGGGGTGGTCACTAGGCTGCATTGCCTAAAAAGCAACTGAAACCTTGTAGTCACTAAATCTTTGATTAGCTGTCGATTAAAATTCGGTCACTAGTCTATTGTTAAGTTAATTAAAAATTTAAATTAATAAATTAAAAATAAATTTAGCGATGAAAATAGTGTCTACCGTTAACGTGTGTCGTTAATCTATGATTATTCCATAGCTATGATAAAATTTTTATTTTGTAATAAATCTGTCGCTATTCTGTCATTATTTAGCGATTGATAAGACCAGTCGCTATATTGTGTCGCTATTTTTTAATTTATTTATAGTGTGTAATGTAAAAGCGATAAAGAGAACTCATTGCAGCAAGAACATATCAAGAAAGCAAGAAGGTATAAAGAAGGTACGAAGAAAGCATAAGATTGACATTAAAGCTTCATATATGATCGAAGTGTTAACAAGAAAGAAACTAATAATAAGGTTTATTTGTTAATATACAACTTTTACAAGAAATAAAATTCTCACACTCTTAGACTAAGATATATAACTTGCTAAAGGAAATGAGAAAAAGTGTTTTACTCTTAGAAAAGAAAAGCTACTTTCTCCAAAAGAAACTTCTTTCAAAAAGCCGTCTCTTTTTCTCTAAAATAGGTTGTGAGCTCTATTAGGTAAAAAAAATTTTATAAAACTTCAAAAGCTAATATCGACTAAGCTAGCTCTTCAAACTAAAAACCAGATTATTAATAAAAAGCCAGATCCTTTCTTCTTCGATCAAATGGTATTTATAAGTGTGGCCTCAATAGAAATGGCGGGCATATGCCGTAAAACTAAGATGCGCTGACACATGATTCTTATATCATTGCCTTTTCTCATATTTAGAATCTTTTGGAGTACTTCTAAAAATCTGCAAAATTCTTCTAGAAGTACATATCTTATGTATTACTATGCATGACTTGGCATAACTTATGATTCACCAAGTTAAGAGTCTGACGTCATGGAGGATTCGATGAATGATCGGGAATATACCTAGTTTAGGTTCTTATTAAGTAGCTCAATCAGTGATCAAGGAGATGTATGTCCATCGAATAAGTGATCGAGGCAGAAGTGGGTTGGAAAAACCATATCCAGTGCCAAGTCAACATTCCACTAAGTCATTTTTGAAAAGTCCTTTTAATACATTTATTACATAGGTGCGAGCTCATGATTTCCCTTTTGACCTAGGTATGTAGAAAGGTCACATATTTTGTGTGTTGCCTCTTGGTTCTCCCAACGAATGATTATTTCTTTAAAAGGGTTTCAAAATAGACTTTTTCTCTTTTACTATGCTTTCTACAAAAAGTAACTGCTAAATCTCCTCTCAGTGGACCTAGAGTTCTTAGTTTTTGTCTTCCTAGTTCTTCGTGTTTTAGGTTAGTTTTTTAGCCTTTCTTTTTTCGTTTTCCATTCTAGGATAATGGAAAAAAATTTTGGTCTATCCACTTATACTCTCGAGGATCTAGAATAGATGAGGAGTAGCTTCCCTATTCCAAGATATGTAAAACTAGAGCTTCCTTCTTATTCTGACTGGCCATGGACTCACTATGAAGGCTGGGTCATGGTCTTTGAGGATAGCCTCAAGGAAGGCCAAGACCTACCTATCCATCCTTTCTTCTAAAATTTTTATCGATAATTTAAAGTATTTCCTTTTTAACTCATGCCTAACTCTTAGCGTTATATGATTGCATTTGCATCCAAAATTTTATCCATGGACTATACAGATCTCTCTGTTGTCCAATTTGTCAAATTTTTTTGAGTTGAAAGCCAATAGAGATGATACGAATTTTGAATTCAAATTCCATTACTTTACCAACATTAGCCCAAAACTTTTTATTAAAGGCTTGCCATCTTGTAATAAAGTCTAGATTGAGAAGTACCTTTAGGTCATTTGGCCCAAAATGTATCCCTACCTTAACATTTGGAGTGAGCCTTCCTAAAAAGTTCACACAAAGAAAATCCATCCTAAATTGACATTGGTATTTAAGACTCCTTGTGATCAGAGAGATGTAGATAATTTTGGAGACCACATAAGTGATGATAGGATAGTTGTGTTAGAGCAACTAGGATTTGGTGTAAAGTGTTTAGATTTCATAGGACTTCCAAGTCAGTCGAAGGCACTTTAAGCTCAGGTCCTAAGGAAGAGCTCTCTCCCGTCTCCTAGAAAATCAAAATTTCGATGACAAACAGATGAACCTTGAGGCAAGACTTGCTCCCAAAGTAGGAATCCATCGCGATGAGGGTAGGCACACACTCTTGAACCAAGTGCCATCCTCGAACATGATGTGCACCCTAATGTAGGATGAAAGCCTCAACCTCTAAGTCCTCCATCTCCTGGTGTGGTTTCTAGGACTAACTTCATGCCAGGTCTTATAATTTCTTTTTTGCTTTAAGCTTCAAATGTTTTGTTCTTTTGTTTCTTGCTAAGCTTTAGCATTGTGTTTTTTGCAGTTCTTGAAAAAATGGGCCATCAACCCACTATACCTTAAGTTATTGAGGACCAGTTATGGAAGGCCATAAACATGGCCTTGGGAAGGGATGCCTCGAGATAAAATTTCACTCCTAATGCTGCTTTTTATCTTTAGCAGCAAGGTCAGTCCTCATGAGTTACTTCAAAAAGGAAAGAGGAAAACAGTGTGCCCTAAATTTAATGCTCCTGCCTCAAAAATGGGAAAATTGATGGCTGATGCTCCTCCAACCATCAAGGGGAAGGTTAATGAAAAGGGGAGCCATCAAAAGGACAAGGGTGCAATTGATGCACTTGTAATGCCCTTGAGTGAGGCACAACTGCTTCCTTAGGAGGAAAAATTTATGGCATATTAGAATGTCCTGTTGAAGGCTACTTAACCATCCTAGTCTGGTCTAGGAATGGACAAGTCCATTCTCCCCTAAGACATGAGACAGATAGAGGGGGAGAGCAATAATTTGTTCTTGGAAAACACCATGCTATGCTTTGGGGTGGTAAGTGTCTTCTTTTTTTAATTTTACTTTTTTAAGAGCAAAATTAAGTGTCAACAATCATCATATCATTTTTTTTTGGTTATATAATTGTTTAAACACACAGTCGTGAAACTATTCCATTAGTATTAATTAGGGTGCAAAGGGGTGATAATCCTTCACTAAGCATAATATTCTTCCACACTTAAATCTTTGGTGGAAAAAAAGTAGTTTTAATCTCAGTAGATATCCAATTCTATCTCAATTGAATTAATGACAATTGCAAACTCTTTAGTTTTTCTTCGATTATGACAATTTCCATTGTCGATTTTGAGGCCTTTACTTATACTAAGGCTAAATTAGAGATTGCCTTTAAAAATTATTTCATTTCCTTTTCTATTAGGCTAGAAGTTCCTCTCCCTACAAAATGACTATGGTCTAGAATTGAAGGTTGGGTTTGTGTTTTTGAATATTACCTTCAAGCTAGTATGCATCATCTCTTTATGATTTATATTTATGAAAACAACTAGATCTCCTCTTCTTAACTTTAGGCCAATTCTTAGAGAGACATGGTTGTTTTTATCTATAAGTATCTAGATTTGAAATTTGAAGGTCTTTATAGCTCTTTTAGTTGTTTTTTTGATCTTAATCAAAATAAGAATGAAAAAGGTAGGGATCATCCTACCATTTACTTTTGGCTTAATGAACCTTCCTTATTCATTAAAGATATATCCAAATCAAACAAGGGTTAGAGAAACCAGTGTTTCTAAGCCTGATGGAAATAGATGTGTCTTAACCTTAATGTTTGGTCAGACTCAATTAGGCATATAGACCAAAGTTTGATCCTTAATAATAAGGCTACAAAATTATATAATAAGCTCAAGGAAGAATCAAGTATGGAAAAAAGTCATCTTTCTTTATTGAAAATGAAATCATTAGAGTCCATAGCTCTAAGGCTAGATTTTTGTCAACAAATATGTTGCACCTCAAACCTCAAAACAAGGTATCATAGATTTGTTTGTCCTTTCATATGATATCCCCTGACCTGATCCATTAATTGACCCCAACCTTTAGTCTTTAGCCAAAGTAGAAATCATTCTCGAAGTTATTCCCTAAACACCATTGCCATAAAACAATACCACTGACCTTGACAAGTTTTTTAATGAAAATTTTCCAAGTCATGAAGCCTAACTCAACCCAAATGTCTACTCTTAGATCAGGACCACTTCACCATAAGCCACTTTATAAGGTTTTAATGATATATTTGTTTCTTTCTTATTTTTACTATTTTTCTTTTGACTTTCTTTAAATCCTTAATATATTTTCTTTAATAGATCAATAAATCACAGCTAAAGAAAGTGCCCTCTAGAAGGAAATAAAGATAGCTTTTAGAAAAAACTTTGACCTTCCTTCACAGCCATAACCAATGGTCGAGCTGGGTGCCAAGCCACAAAGGAAGAAACATGCACCTAAGAATAGATAGGCCCTAACTTCTGCATTAGCATCTCCCACCTAAAAAGAAAATGAAGATAAACCTGACCTTACCACCAATAACCACATCCATTCGACAAGCGTAGAAAAACCTCATAACATCTTCTCTTCCTCTCTTTCAATTTGACCCTAGAAGACATTACCATAATCATTGACCAAGCCTTGAGTCGTCCATAGGATCAAGGCATATAAATGTCTTACTTCAACTTATGCTAGTCTTTCTTATTGTCCTCGAAGATGAATAGTTTAACCTTCATTAGAATATCAAGGTAATTGAGAAAACCAACTCTACTACTAAAGTGTATTAAATGGCCAGCAAATCCATCCTTGTCGTCGATGAGGAGAAGTTCCTTGCAAAGAGCAACCAACATTTTTTTTTTTTTATCATTTTTCCTTGTGTCTCCATGAGGTAAGACTCCACGTTGATCTTTTTTCAATTTCTTCCTTTGAAAAAACAAATTAGTCTTGCTGACCCGACCTTGTTCCAACCTTGATCTTACCTTCCTTGTTTCCCTTGGTTTATCTTTTTTATTAAGTCAATCAGTGCATATAGATTTCCATAAAAAGGTACTACTATTGTAGTGATGCATATTGGAATTAGCACAATGAATCCATTGCTACTAATAAGTTAGTGGCAGACGTTGTTAACTAGATTATCTCTTGACAAGTAGAAATCATCTAAGAAACATCATGCTAAAGTAAGAGAATGACTTAAAGCTTGCTAATAGGGAGTTAGAGACCATGAGAAAAAAACATAGATGCTTGGGCCAATAAGGTGAGAGAGAATCTCACCAACTAGCAAAATATTCAAATAGAAAAGGCCCAAGAAGACTTGAGCGCTAGGTTAAGAGGAAGGTCAAGCTATCAACCTTAAAGTAGGTCGAGAACTCAGGACTGTAGAGTTTAGAAGCAACCCTGAGTTCATCATTAAAGTTAGAAGGAAGGTAGTAACATTGTATTACCGATTTAGGTAGATTTGATAAGAAAAGTTAAAGTTAGGGTTAATTACAACAAGAGGACATGTATTTTACTTACAATCTCAAATTGAGACCTATAAAAAAAATTATCTCTATGTAAGACTTATATTTTTATGAGATTCTCAATGTGAGACTTTCATTTATATTTTTTGTTAAGATTAACAATTTTGTTCATTAACTTGTGCAATTACCTCAATATCTATTTAAAACATTATCAAAACAAACTAAAAGTTGTTTTTATGCATTAAATTAGTAAGAACATTTAAAATATCAATATGTAAAGAGAATGAGAACAGAAAAATATTTTGTTTGTCTTAATAGTGTTTTAAAGGGGTATAATGATAATTACATAAGTAAAAGTCACATTCACATCTCGTGTGTATGCAAGCCTTTAATATTAATAAAAATTATAGATGAAAGTCTCACATTGAGAATTAAACAAAAATAGAAATCTCAAACATATGTAATTTTCTTTATAGGTTTCGATTTGGGATAGTAAGCAAAATGCAAGTTTTCCTCATGTAATTAACCCTTAAAGTTAAAAAAACCGAAGTTAATTTAAATTAGGTGTAGATATCTCCTCCAATGATAGTGACTTAAGCAAGTGACCTGATAATGACCACAAATGCTTCAGAATCCCATGCTAAGGATAAAGACATACCCGATGCTAATGCAGTTGATGGCCTGACCCTAGCTTTGGAAAACACTCTTATAGACACTCCAACTTCTTAGTTTTATTTTCAAAATATCTTTCTTTGTACTACTTTTGGCCTTTATCATTGTAATGAACAATTTTCTAAGTCATGATATTTGTGCTTTTTGTCTATTTCAACTTTGCATAAATTTCCTAACCAAGTCCAATAATACTTAAATAGTAAAATATGAACTACAATTTCTCGACTTTAGCTATTCTTTAGTAATTTTTCTAATCTCTTTTATCCTAACCAAGCATGATCCTTAGCAACATTTTAATGACACTTGACCTTGAATCCTAACACGAGCCTAAAAAGATTCAAACCCTTTCTTCTTTCCTTGAAACGTGTCATATTTAAATCCAACCATTCCTTGAGTAACAACTCTTTTCTTTTCTGATTTCCTTGGTGGAAAATTAGATATTTACAAATCCAAAACATAACTAAATCAACACATTTTAATGCACTATTGACAACATTTCAATCACTATCAATTTACTTTAACTTATTATTAGTAATATTTAAACCACTATCATCATACTTTAAATCATGATTGATAACATTTCAGTCACTATTAATGTACTCTAAATTATATCCCAATAAATTAAAGGTATGTTTGAAAAAAAACTCATAGAAATAAAGGCCCGCTAGGACAATCTTATAAGTAGCATGGCTAAGGAAAGTGTAAATTGTCTCCAACATCATACTTGCTAGTACGCTTCAATGTGGTGCAAATGTGCCAATCATTAGCACCATTGACCTTCCTAATATGACTGAGTGAAGGTGATGACTGAAAACTTAGATTGAGTTCAAAAAATTTCATTGTTCAACTACATTTATTCTACCAACCAAAATAAGAGGAAACTCATGTCATAACTCATCAGCATATCTATTGAAGAACTTTCCCATAGAACCTTTGAAGCATATTTCAATATGTTAGATACCTTTTGTTGCAGTTAACAAGATCTACTCTAGGGAGTATTTCAAATACCATATAGGTACAAACATTCATGAATCGAGTACTGAAGTTGGAAAAAAACTGAAATAAGTTAGCTATTTTGTATTATAATTTTGAGAAAAAGGTAGTGGAAGATTAACATCATGTACATGGATAATTATTCTATAATTAAGGATAAATGCACTTGCAAGAAAGAAACAAATTAACTAAACTAGGATACTCCAAATTGTCAATACAATCAAAATATTTATCTTTATGTTTTTTAGTTCCTAAATTAAGCACAGTTTCTCGCCAAAGACTACGAAAGATAGGTTATGTTTTATGTAAGATGAAGTAATAAGGTCATCTGATTACCCTCATCCACGGAATAAAAACCCTTATACAAGTTATTCTAAATTATAAGGTATCGTTTCAATCCAATTTTTATAGAACAAAACTTACACCTTAAGGTAATGTTAGACCATAAAGAAAATGATCAAAACTAAGGAATCTTAGTAGGAGTATCATATAGACCTCCTGGACCCCAGGTATCTTTACATTGGAACTAGGAATTTCATATGATCATATGAAAATACATCATGGGATCTTGCAAAATAGACATGAAAACTTATATCTAAAATATACTATCATCATAATACATGCTTCATGTTTGCAATCTAAAACCAAAATATTAAAGTAATGATTATTCTTCATAAAAGCCATCAAAAGAGAAGGAAAAAACAGTCTCATATGACAATCAAAATTATGTCTATAATAATACTCTCTCGAAATTGATATTTAAGACTTCTACGAGCAAATACACCATTTGAAAGAAAATTAAAGAAATCATCCCTTGCAAGTCATAATTACTTTTTTTTTTTAATGAATGAATATTATATTTAAAGAAAATTAAAGTACATCTCTGTAATAATAAAAGCTTGAAGCAAACCTTGAAAAACCTAAATATAACCTAGAGTAACTATAGGAATTAGAATGCTTTTGCTAATGCTCTAATCTTCACTAAAGTTCATGTTACAATTAATAACATTATTCATACCTATTTTAACCACTCTTTAAAATACACACCGTATACCTACACTCATACCCATCTTAACATTTCTTTTTTGACATTTTGATACCACATTTAACCATAATATAATGAGTCCATGGATAATGTGATTATCATTCAGGAAAAATAAATAAATCATGTATATTGTTCTAAAGCCCATGTTCAGTTCATGCATAAAATGCATAAAAAAAAATTTGTCTAACACTTGAGGAGGATTAAGTAAGAGAGAAACTGGTGTATCATGGGCGATGGTCATGGATGGGTGTTTAATGGAAGAAATGGATTGGTAATTGATGGAAAAAGGCCATTGGTATTTAGTAGATGAAAGGGATGGATTTTAGAGAATAAGAAAAACTAAGATGCGTGACTTTTAACTACTTGGAAAGGTAAATAGATAACCACGGCACCAATGGAGATGATAATCGATTTGATGATAAGGTGAAAGTGAAAGGGAGGAATGAATTTTAACACAGCTTAGATATGGGTTTTGCGGAGAAATGTGAAGTTTTTCATGATGAAAAGAAATCCATGACACTGATGTAGATGACAACCAACAATTAACAACAACGTGGATAAGAAAGAGAAATAGATTCCAAGAGAGGTCAAAAATGAGTTTGAGAGTAAGTTTTAGTTTTTAAAGATGAAAGAAAACAAAAATTAAAACTTTTAGGTAGAGAGACATGCTCGATTAATATCTGCTAGTTAGCTGTAAATACATCTCACGTGGTAGATCTTAAAATTAAAAAAAATAATCAAAAAACAAGGAAAATAATGTGGATTGTTTAGGGACGTAATAGTGTTATTTTTATAATTTAAGTTAAAATCGAATGATTTACTAATTATGCAATTTTTAAAAATAATAAACTTAAAAGATTTTAGCCCTAGCCAAAATAAAAATTTCATAAGCGAATTTTTGTTGTTCTTTAGCTTGCATTTCAACTAAATTAAGTAGATATATTGTTATTTTTCATACAAGCCCTCTTGTATAGTTAACATATACTAATATATTATCGTCATTTATATTTATCTTTTCTTTCTATTGCAAGCACCATGACTAATCATGGTTGGCTGGACATAAATTATCCACTTGAAAAGTTGCAAGAAAAAATAAAATAAAAAATTAAACTAATGCGTAGTGGACTATTAATCCTTCCCCACAAGTAACTGATTTTTGAATCCTCATTTTTAAGGAAAACAAGTCTTTTTCATTTTATTTATTTTTGTTCTTTCTTCTATGATGGTTTCTAAAGAATAAACTTTAAGTGGTTGTTAGCACAATCATGAAAAATATTGATTGCAACTCCATCTTGTTTTATTTTCTTCTAAACCAAATGAAAAAAGAAAAGAAACAAAAGTGATACGAATGACTCACTGTAACAAAACACATTTTTAACAACAATTATTTAATGGTAGTTGTCACAATTGCCACTATATATGTCAATAGAAGTTCTTTCATTGTACTCTTAATAGTATTTATCAAATAACCATTAAAATGCATATTTTTAAAGGCTATTGTTTATAATTGCCTTTAAAATATGTTTATAATTTATTTTTAAATTTTAAATTTTAAATTTTTATATTAAATTAATTAATATTGATTCAAATATAATAAAATAATATTTATTAAATCATACTTGAAATTAAACATGCATTTGAAGAAGTTAAATTTACAAAATTAATAATATTAATTAAAGCTAAAAAATTATTATATGTTTAAAATATTTTTATTATTAAGATATAAAATATAAAAAAAAAATGCAAGCTAATGTAAGTAAAATGGATCATACATAAAAGCCTAATAAAAATTGAGTCTGAAAACATTTTGGGTAAGGTTTTAAAAAACTTTGATGTTTACTTTATGTTATCAATCAAACTTTTATATTAAAAAGTGATAAATCGAACCTTGATCAATTAGTTTACTTTAAATTAAACATTGTCAAAAAATTCAAATTGAAGATATTCAAATTGAAGATCTTGTACAACAATTTTGACTTGAAATTTTTTATAGATGTAATTAAATATTCAAGTTATCATCATAAAAAGTTTTATACTTTTTAAATAATTATATGTATATATATATATACATTAAATTTACAATGTCAAGTTTTTTTTAAAAAAAGAACATAATTACTTAAAAAAATTATAAAACTTTTTGTGACGGTAGCTCAAATATTTTTTTCACATCTATGAAAAATTTCAACTCAAAATTTATTGTATAAGATCTTTAATTTGTATACCCTTATTTTTAACTTTTTGATATGGTTTAATTTAGACCAAATTAATACATCAAGATATTATTTGTCATTTTTTAAATATAAGGGTTTGGTTAGCAACATAAGGTATATTAGGGTTTTATGAGACTTTATCCAAATATTTCCTATAGGTATTAGCCCAAAAAAAAACTCAAGCCCATAGCTAAAACAAAGTCCAATTAAAAAAAAAAGGTAAGAGCTTACTTCTAACAACAAGGCCACGTTACAAAATAACTCAGTCCATAAGAACATGTTAAGATACCAGAAGTGGTAGTAAGTTGTTTCTTCCTCAATAAATTAAATGAAAAAAAATGAGAGCTCATATAAAGGACTTGCTGCTTTATTTGTTTAAGTTATTAAATTAATTTTCTTTAAAATTAAGAACAATAATGCTAATAAGATTATAATCAAACCCTCCCACTTCCTTATTGGGTTAATTAGTTTGGGTCATACCTAAATTAAGAATGCATAGTTGTTTGGTGCATTTTCACGAAATATTGCTCATAGTATAGATGGAAATCAACCACCTGATCAAATCATTCACAAACTACACACTATTTAGATGTGTTCTCTTATTCCCTCCATTGTCACTCATTCAGTGTGTTTTCTACTACATAGCCACTTGATCCCTGTAATAATTGTTTTCTCTTCTATATTTTTTCATTTACTATAGGTTGATTTCAATCTCTTATCCATCATGTTTACTCAAAGTTTTCAATCTCTTATTTAGCATGTTTATGAGTATTAAGTTTTGTGGTTAAGATTTGAGGATTCAGAATTTTGTTTCTTAAGTAATCTTAGCTTGCAATTGTTATTAATTTTGAAGTGATTGTAAATATGTACGTTTTGTTTTGCTTTTAATTGATTTTCTACTTTTTATCGGGTTGATTATCAACCTTTTTTTTTCGTTTAAGGGGGGAGATCAATTCAAGTGTTCCATTTTTCCCCTTTCACTCAGCTCTTAGGTCATTGAGGCTCTATAGTTTAGATTTTACCTTTAAACAAGTGTTTTAAGGACTCTTGTTTTGGTGATTCAATAAATTTGTAACTTTCCCTTTTATATGCAGTTACTTCATCTGGGTCTATTTCACATACTTTACTCTTTTGTTAATCTACTTGATTTGGTACTTTAGTGCACTTGATTTTCCTTCTTAATTCATCAGTTTTAGATGGATTTGGATGAAGGTAGATTTTGGATAAATCAATAAAAATTTCCACTTGGAAGTAGTATATAGTCCTATTATATATTAAACAGTGTGATATACTTCTGCTGAGTATGGTAATGAATGTTTGATTGTGTTGCAATAATAGTTTGAAATTTTAATGCATATGTTTTTGCTATTTGACCTTAAATTTACTATATATATTGTACAAATGTCATCCCCCTACCCATTCTTATACTATTAATATGACATTTGAAATTTTAATGAAATTCAACATTTTATTGTCTTAATATCAAGCTTGTATATTGCAAATCAGTTAACTAGTTGTCATCTATCCTATATGGGCTAATAGGCACACCATCATTCTCTAGCAAACATCTCAAAAGAAAGTAACTAGAACATTTATGGATTATGAATCAATAAGTTAAGCTTTGGATGGCTGTCATAAAGAGACTTTTTGGCAAAGAGCCCGATGTGAGAAAATTCTCTTTTTTTTTGGGTAAAGAAAGCAAAAAAAAAAAAAAGGAGTGGCCACTAATCTTTTTATGGTATGGTTAGCTGCCACTTTTATTTGAAGACTACTTTTTGGTTTAGAAAAGAAATATGAAGTCCATAAAAAATTAGGTAGTGGTTTAACTTCACCAGAAAATCTAGAAACGAGAGTTAGTTATGCGTGAAGAAGGGTTCGCGCCCCATAAGTGCCCAAGAATTGGTACCACTTAAATAAAATGATCTCGCCTTTTTTATTAATAATAATTTAAGATTGATTGATAGATCCGATCAAAATGATTGATTATGTGACTTTATGCGAGAATTTCAATCTAGTGAATACTAGACTTTTGATTATAAAAAGAAAAAACAAAAAGTTTTAATTTAAAGATCAATACTCAGCTGCCAATAAGATCTAGACATTTTTTGGTGACTGTAGAGGCAAATTGCAAAGATTGTAGATTATAGATCGAAGTATATAGGTGTGTAAGTATCTTCAGTTGATCACTAATTGGATGCTTAATTCCTCTTTAGAGATCTCTTGTTTATTGCTTTATATAGAGATCTCTATTGATTCAGGGATGGCCTTCCACTAAGATGGAAAGGTCCATTTATAAGAAGTAAAATGGCATAAAGTTTGGCAAAAATTCAAAAATCTACTACACATAAGTAGGAGCTACAACACGATCAACCTAATCTTTAAATTCAAAATTCTGTCACTAAATAATGCACACTCTTTGTGGATGAGATTGGGATCAATCTCGATCTTGAGGTTCAAGAGTTTGCCATTAGACAATGCTTTCTATTTGAATCCTTGTTGAACCTTCATAATTCTTCTCCTCTAAGCTATTGTGTACATAAATCCCAATGTAAGATCAAGGTAAACCTCGTTTATGTAGCCTGCATTGGGGTTAAGTGTTATCCTAAACTCTATGTGACATTAAAAGCCGAGTCAAATGCAAATGTGATATTAGTGGTTGAATATAACTACACTTGAAACCCAAAGTGAGATGAAAGCTAATGACACTTGGCCATAAATTATATCTGTAACCCAATGTGGGATCAAAGTTAATCATGTTGAGAATTAGATTGATTTAATGTGAGGATGAAATCAATTACATTGATATTGGATTGGTTTAACGTAAGAATAGAGCAAATTACATTGGGAGCAAGTTATTTTAATGTAAGACCAGAGTCAATCACATCGGTGTTAGATCTGACTTATATGAGAATGGAGTTAATCACATTGGGATCAGGTCGTTTTGATATAAGATCAGAGTCAATCATATCGAGTATTGGATTAATTTAATGTAACAAAGTAGTCAATCACATTAAGCTCAATGTGTTTTGAGGTGAGATTAGAGTCAATCACATTGAGTATTCAATTGGTTTAATTTGAGAACAGAGTCAATCATAATGAGATCAATTTGTTTTGATGTGAGATTGGACTTAATCACACTAGATTAAGTTTGTCTTATGTGAGAATGGAATGAATCACATTGAGCCTAATTTGTTTGGATGTGAGATTGAAGTCAATCACATTGGGTATTAGGTTTGTCTTATGTGAGAACGGAGTCAATCACTTTAGGATGAAATTTTTCTAATGTAAGATTGGAGTTAATCACATTAAGTATTGAGTTTGTCTTATATGAGAATGGAGTCAATCACATTGTAATCAAATTATTTAGATGTGACATCAGAGTTAATCACATCAGGTACTATACTTGTCTTATGTGAGAATGGAGTCAATCACATTGGGATCATTTTATTTTAATATGAGATCGAAGTCAATCACATTGGGTATTAGATTTATTTAAGGTAAGAACGAAGTCAATCACATTGGGTATTAGATTGGTTTAATGTGAGAATGAAATCAATCACATTGGGATAAGTCTTCATGTGAAATCAATAACCATATTGTGTATTACGTTTGATATAAGATTGAGGTCAACTGTATCGAGGTAAACTACATCAGGGTTAAATTATATTGGGGTTAAAACCAAATGCTTTGATGGGACATCGAGACCTAGTCTCTAATTTTGATATCAACATCGCCCTTGAAATAATAAATATGGGGATTATCTAACTTGTTATTAGGACCACATCTCTCCCTTTTCTTGTAATATGTATTTCACCCAATCTATCACTGAGATTCTTGATCTGACATTAGGTAGAACATACTTGTTAAACTATTTCCTGCCTGGCATCAGAGTAAAGAAAGCTTAAGCTATTCTTGACTTGATGTTGAGGGTAAAGGACAATTTTTTCAACCTAGCATGTGCATAAAACATGATAATCCCGATCAAACATCAAGGTAATGTTTGATTTTAGAAGTTTGATAGTAAATCTCAATCTGAAAAGATTTGTTGAAATTTGACTATTCTTGAGACCTTTCCATCCAATGCAAAAGCTAAAATTAAGTGTCTATAACTACCCTCTTTGCCCATTTCTAACAAGTAGGAATAAGGAAAAGACTAAAGACCACCTAATTTCAGGCTCCAAACACCCATATTCTTCTTGTTATGCTTGAATTAATGAGATTAATACATGACATGATTATTGGTTATCGAGATTTTTGTAAATTTGATAAATTTTGTCTACGATGTTTTTTTTAACAATCGAGACTTCTTCCACTGAGGATGAAAATTTTAACTCTATTAAGAAATTTTACCAATTTTTACATCTTCCTATTTGAACTTTTTCCCTATCGAAGAAGATTTATTTCATTTCCTCCCATCAAGGAAAATTATTTTGCTCGTTTCCTTCTTCAGCTCTTTGGTTTTAATTTGCATGACAACTAGTTCTATAAACTCCCAATAAAAATTCTTTGGATTTTCAATGGAAAATGTAGTCGTGCTTTGTCAACTGAAAATAACGGTAACAAAATCCGTAATAATCAACTATACCAGAGCTTTCTTTCTCTTTAAGGTTGCAAAAGTTACACTTACTATAGTGCCTAATGCTTTTATTGCATTTGTAGTAAGGCAAAAAGTTTAACCATTTTTAAACGTTGCATATATTAGGAATCTTGATCTCCTCAAGAAGATTGCATGCTAGCTTGATAAGGGGAAAGGATTGACAAAAGCTATGGAAGATATGAAGGATTGACAAGATAATACCCAAGTGGATTGTTGATGAAATTCTTTAATGCCACGTTAGTTTCGAATAAAAACCTTTATTGATTACATCTAGGCTAAGTAAAGCATGCTTTGGCTGATGTAAAGGCCTACAAAGAATCAACACCAGACTAGCCAAAAGCTTGTTATCGAGAAGGTGTAACTTTGCGACTATTGTAGAGGCTTGACAAAGTAGCCAAGTTATCTATAAGGGCATGACACTTGACCTTGAAAAAGCAACTTGTCGATACCTTTAGGGAAGCCACGGAAGCTCTCAAGTTTAAAGATTCCAAAGAAAACTTTAGTTGGATAGAATTCGTGTCTTGGTTGTTAGGTAACTTCTCACCTATTTCATAAAAATCACATATATGCCACGTTCATGGATAAAAGTTTGTTGATGAAAGTTTATGGATTAACAATCATGGATGGATGAATGTTCATATTCATAAAAATGTGCATGGATGAATATTCATGGATGAATGGTTATGGATGGATGTTCATGGATGAATGTTTACGAAAATGCTAAGTTTTTTTTTTTTTTTTTTACAGGGGCATTCCTTTTCCCTAATCTTTTCTCCTTTGATCAAAGCCTTAATCTTTTCTCTTGATGATCTTCAGATGTCATGGTAAATCAAATCATGGCAATGGTCTCTTGATTGTATTATGGAATTCTTTCCTTTGATAAACTACTTGCACATTATTGTAGCTAAATTCTTCACAAATCTTACACTTCGGTTACATGTCTTAATATGAGCCCAAGAGGATCATCATCATTTTTTCTCGCTTATCCTCAAATTCATCTTGAACTAACTTAAACACATGATGCACTACCCTATGAAAATCAACCTACACTATGTAAAGTCATAACTTCAACTTAAGTTGAAGTACCATTTTGATTTTAGGTATATTATCTAGATACTAAAGAATATTCATGTGAATGAATCAATGTCAAGATTTTATAGGATAGGTTTTAATAATCGATGAAATTTTTAAGCCACAAGGTTTATTGGGCATGCTTTGAAATAAGGGCCCCAATATCAACTTGTTCTGTTTTTTGTTGTTTTTGAAAATTTTCTTAAAGATATTTTCGATATCTAAAAATAGTTTAACTACTAAATTTTGCCCTCAAGTTTCTCTCTCTCCTTTTTTTCTTTTTTGAAGATTGCATGATGCCATGCCCCATAATTCCCTTTGGAGTTTGTTGAATAAGCAATATCCCAAACTACTTTAAAATTTTTTGAATGATGCTCTTGGATGAATCATTCAAAAATTATGAAGTAATGCTTAATAGTTGGCTTTATTTAAACCAAGCCCTTGTGTGTGGATATGAGAAGCCACAATATTAACATCATTAAGCATATTAAAAGATAATTTGAGAGCCATTATAACTAATGAAAATCTTTCCTTTGGGAGATTCATTCCCTTTTTTCATCACCATATATCCAATTTTTTGAATTTCTCTCCACTAATGTGGTCATCTACCAAAATTAGAGATCAAATTTTTTTCAAAAGGTTATAAAAAGGCCATTGGGTAAGGGTAAAAGAAAGAACCGGTAAAGGAAACTAATTCAAACTGAAAAAATACCAATATAAGTATGGCTGTGAAAGAAGATCATCCTAATGTAGTAGGATTTTTTTCTTTCTTTTTCTTTTCCTTTCTTTTTTCTTCTCTCTTTACTTTTTTTTGCTTTTCTTTCTTCTCTATTTCTTTTCTTTTTTTTTTCCCTTTTCCTCTTTCTTTTTGTCATCCTGTTTCTTTTTTCTTTCAAATGCTCATAAGCCCATGCCCATTCATTCTTAGTTTGCGAATTTTTTTTTCTCATGTTGTTTTCCTTTTCTTTTAGCATACTTAATTGGCATTTTCTTTAAATTTATTAGGTAGGAAACGTCATTGTCTCAATTATTCCAAAGGTATAAGGAATGTGGATTAGTGAAGAGAAAGGCTTGCATTTCAAAGCTTAAAAGGGATAATTAGCGATGAAGATCACGTAATCATGTATTAAATGTTAGCTGAAAGTTCTTTTAGACTATGAAAGAAACGCTTAAATCATTTCTCTGATGTTGATGTGACTAGAATTTTACCTCAAGAATTCATCAATTGGAGTCTAGTGCAGGATGATATCAAGAATTAATGGCCTAGTAAGCCTAAATTATTTTTCTGTTTAGCTATACTCTCATACATAAGGATAAAGTTGAAATGCATGTTCAACATGACTCTTTTATCCTTTTTTTTAATAGGGGAAATTGTAGTGGACTCCATCAGAACCACTTTTCGAGATACAATTTCAAAAAACATGGGTGACATTAGCACAAGTTTCTAAAGAGAAGTATGAGATAAGACATTGAATGAGGAAGAAAAAATTTATTTGTCTATGGTGACTTAATTGATCAAAGTTATGACATTTCTTATTGTCAATGAAAATATCAAGCAGTCCAAATATTTATCATTTGTTCAATATGAGTTTGGGTAAACCGAGGATAGATTCGACATTCATGATCTTTTAATCTTTTTCAGTACCTATGTCTGCATGATTTCTCGCACTATTCTCATAGCTAAATTTCAGTAGCTCATTATCTACCAAGGATTACACCTTGAACTTGAAAGCTACTCACTTGTTGATATTATGTCTTGATGCTCCACTATGATACATACATGTACGTTATCATTCTCTCATTTGTTTCATGTGCTAGATGCCCCTGCATTATCAACACTCATATAGGTCATTTAGAAGCATTTGACCATCACCTAACTGTCCCTTAAAAAGCACCTATGATTCATAATCCATATTTCTATTGAGAGATAAAGGTCTCACAAGACCAAGCACTCTTTTCAGCTTTTTGTTCTCTTCATGGTTTTGTTTTCTATTTATTTTTCAGCATTCATACTTTTCTCCATCATCTTTTATATGATACCCTCTCAAATGTTTTAATAATAGTGCAACTACATCCTATAATTGGAGTTTAGCTCTAAAAGTGGAAGTTGATTGATCATGGGCTCCATTTTCATAGCTTTAAGGTTCCTTTTCTTACCTCTTTTTTCTAACGATATGGCTAGGGGCAACATTTTCAATCTTTGAATTTCTTGTGGTATTTACCGATTAACATTACCAAACTTCATAATCTACAAATTCATCAAGTTCATGCATATTTAGAATTTTTATTTTTTCGTTGGTCTATTTTACTCCATTGTCCTCTATAGCACTAAGCCAGGGCTTTTGTTATTGCGTACACAATAGTTTTAGCCTCATCTACATCAACGATGATCCTTTTAGCTTCTGGCTTCTTGCTTGATTCTAAAGAAGCATCAGTAGCTCCCTCTTTGCTCATGGGCACGTCTGCTGCCTTTTCAAATTCACTTTCTTTCTTTTGTTCCATACCATGTCGCTTCTTGCCAATAGGTTGCTTCTTTTTAGAAGGTTACTTCATGGTGACAGTAGTAGGTGTTTTGCTAGGCCCTAGTTTTTGTATGATTAACACCCTTGTCTCAATAGCTTCCCTTGTTGGGTCACTTATCTACGATTCTATCCAGTTTAGACTGAAGGACAGACAATTCATTCCAAAGTTGAACAGTTCTATTAAGGACTAGTAAGATGGAAGCCCAAATATATAGGTGTCAAGTGCATCTTCAGTTCTAGTTTCACCAACAGTTTTTAATGCCATTTTGTTCTCCTTAGTTGAAAGCTCATTCTTCCTTTCTTCTATTTCTTTCATGATCTATCATTGGACTAGGTACTCGTGTAGCACCTTACTTATTTTTTATTTATTTACATTTTTTATTTTTTATTATTTTTATTTTTAATATGATAAAGTGAATGCATATAAATGCACAGATGTCACATAATTAGCATGAATGCAATTAATGGGCAACAACAACTGTATTAATCTTAAGAGCATAAAAAATGACTTTAAATTTCTAAAAATATCATATCTTACTGCCAAGTCTGATTGCCCCAAAAGGTTATGAAAGATCCTTAAGATTTTAGATTAATATAACTTCTTTTAGTTTTGAAGATTTCTTCATTAAGTGTTCTCATTTGGGTATTAGCTATTTCTATGATCAGTTTGAGTATACTTTGAAGTTATTTTTTGGTCCCTGAACCTAAGCCAATCATATGATGTTTTGGCTTCTTAGGATATCTGATACTATCTGTTTTGTTTTTCCTCTTGGTCTGACGTGATTTACTTCTTCCCAACCTAAATTCTTAATCTTCCCGACCTAATCTCTCCTAACCTTGTTTTGTGGATCTATTTATCCTACTCTGATTTTTTCAATCTGAATTTTTGATCTTCTTGACCTAATCTCTCTCAACCTTTGAAAATCTCCTCCATTGAGGCCTTGATGAAATGCTCAATATACCCATATTCATCATTGAATTTCTTCTAGTCTTCATCATTCATCATTTCCTATAATGAGGTCAAATCTACTAAATTGTTTTTATTTATCACTAGTTTGACTTTGGCTGGGAACTTAGTTTCAACGTTCAGGCCATCTCCCTTCTCCGATTATTCTTTCTTAGAACAGCACAAGACATTTTCAAATTTAACCAGGGCCAATGAAATTCTCATGTTTTTGAGAAATTAATAAAAGAATATATTATAGAAAGATGAATTGTCAGCTAATATAAAACATAATAATTCATCATGTGTGTTCCTTACCAGGTTTATTTTCTAATCTTAGCCATAGTTCTACCTTAGGTTAAATATATGCATCGGTTATGAGGATAAAGATCGGCTACTAAAGGTTCATAGATTCCTTTTATCAAACTAATGAGAGCTGTCGAGGACATTTCATTATCATAATGGAGAATAACTTCCAGGATTTCTAACACGTCATTAGTTCAATCTAAGTGAAATACTTCATTAGATTTGTGGAGGAGAGGTTTCCTTTCGGAAGCATGGCTACACATATTTCTTTTATAGAGCTTATGTTATACTTCGTGGTATGTGCTATGTTATGAAAAGTTATTAAAGTAAATAAAACATAACCAGTAAGAAAGTAAGTATAAATATGAAGCAAAAAGGAAATCAAAATTTTTAGCCTAACACTGTATGAAACCAGAGATTCTGGGTTCACTCTCTAGTGAAGTCATCAGTTACCACGGTTAGGTTTTTAACCAAAAAACCCCTTAGTACAAAGAAAACATTACGAGTCGCCACAATCTTTTGAGATGCGATTAGCCAACATCTTAAAATAAGCCTAACCGATATTAAAAAATAAGATTCTAGATCCATGAGTTGATTACACTTAGCTAAGAATTAGCACCCTCAAAAGGCCCAAAAAATTAGTATCATTTTTATTCTTTCTCAAAAAATAATGTTAGGAGTATTTCCGTCAAAGTGCTTAGAATTTTGAGCTTAGTCCACTTTAATGTACCAAAATATTTTCTAAGGAGAAGAGATTGATTTGCACTTATTCACCCTATTCTTCTCTAAAATAAGAATTAAAAAACTACATATGTCATATTTTTCTATAAAAATATATTTTCTAAAGAAGAACTTTATTATAACACGATGTAACCATAAATATTGAATAGATTGAAACAGATAACTTAACAAGAATTTACTAATATCCCAATCAATCAATTTTATCCATGAAAAATGAATAATTTACTATAAATTTAAGGAGATAGTTTTTGTACTTCTTGAAGTCCCCGACTCTTTCGTAGATTTTCTACTTTCAATAATACAAGTTTTCAACTAGAAGCTCCTCTAGTCAAAAACAAAATTCTTATGAAATCTAATGAAATTATGGAAATATTTTTGTGAGAGTGTTTACAAGTGCAACAAAAAGCTTTCTTCTAACTTGGAATCTATGAATGCGAATATGAGCGAATAAGGACCAATCATCGTGAATTTGTCACCAATTGTAAGCTTCACCAGTTATTTATAGATTTTCTTCGCAACAAGTTAGCAGCAAATGATGGGCAGATTAGAGAAGGGCAGTGCGCCCAAGCATCGTCTTCCTTCAATTTTCAATAGCGTTGACTTCACTTCAAAAGGTCTTTCGAGACTTCATCATAGTGCGCTGTCTGATTATGAGTTAATTTCCTCAGTCTTCAACCTTGTCTAGATGCAGCGATGTTTTTAATTTTGTTTCTTTTTAACTAGGTGACCCAAGAATAGGTATGCCCAATAACCTCTATCATGTCACCTAATTCCCCTGAACCCAAGCTTAATTCTAGTTCCCAGTAATAAACTTCAAAAATCTCATGCATTTTGACCTTCTCTGTAAGATTTTTGACTTGAAACTCGTCTTTTGGTCAAATAATGTAGCTTGAATTGATTTATAAAGTGGGTTGCCTTTGAACAGACTACCACATTAGTAAGCCTGTTACCACATGTAAAGTTTTTGGTGACTAAGTAGGTCTACCTCCACTCATCTGTGCTAAGTCAATATTTTATGCCATGTCACCTCTTGTTGTGTTTCAAATTGATGTGGTAGTGTAGCCCATTAGGGTCATACCATGTCATTTAATTAATGGGAAAGCACCAAGATTGCATTATGCCATGTCAACGATGTTGCCCGCTAAAGCTGTGCCATATCAATTAATGACTAGGTGAGTGATTGCAACTCCACCTTGCTATTTCATTAGTGTCGCCCACTTTGCCACATCAACTACTCCATTCACTACTAACAACTAATTTTTTGCTTTGTTAATAGAGGCAACCAACCATCCCTTGCCACATTAGCAGCGTCACTCTCGAAGGCATTTTTCTTGCGATAGCTCTCCCCAATGACTAATTGTTTTTTAAAGTGTTTTTCTTTTCACTCTATTATTTCTCTTGATCATCTCCCTCATTTTTTTTGCTCTAAAAACCTTTTTTGATCCTTCTACGCTCAACGAATTCTCGCAGACGTGAGCCTCTTTTTCTTATAGTAGAGGTTTCTCTCTAGGTAAATTTCACTCTTTTTTACTCTTGTTTCTTTTTGTATGCTCTAGTTAACCATTAAATTTATTAAGCACTTTAATAGTTACTAACAGGGATTTTGTTAGAATTAGGAAATCTTATAGGATCCCTACCTCGGTGGATATGGTGATACCCATCCAAAATGAAAGGCCTAAGTCTGAAAAGCCAAGGACCCTCTATGTGTTTAAGGAATTTCTTAAAGGAGATTTGAGACTTCATCTAAACACTCTCTTCAGAAAAGTCTATAAAAATTATAGGGCATCCTCTTCTCCACTAGTTCCTAATTCTTAAAGGATCTTAGTTGCCTTCTCTCCTAAGTATTTAGACTAAGGAATCACATAATTATCATCCTTAGTATTTTCTAGATTCTTTGAACTGAAGTTACTAAAGATCTACCTAAGAAACCCTAAGAGATTCATGTATTTCTCCTCCAAGAGGCCTTCACTTTTTGCCTTTAATGTTCTAGATGTAGTGAAGCATTAGAGACAATCATATTTTTAGGTGCTCTAGAATAAGATTCCCCCTAGGATTAACCGATGAACCTTTTTTTAATGAGGATTATGGCAATGACACCACCCTTTATGAGCCTTTTGCTACTTCTAAAGTAGACTCTAGCTAGTAACGAGAAGACTCTACTTATGCTTGTATACTTTAATGATGCTTAGATAGCTTAAGTACATTCCCAGCTAGCTTCTCAAGAGTTTGTGCTTGTACCATCCATTAAAGAGCCTTCTAACGTACCTTTCATTATGTCTCTAGTAGTAGCAGACTCTCTCTTAGAGTCTACCTTAGCCCATTTTCCCTTTACCCTCCCTGGACTTCCTTCCCCCATCAAGAGACCTCTTCATAAGAAAGCTCTTAATCCTTTTCTGTCAATGAATTAAAGTCTCCATCATCGAGTAATTTAATTTTTTCTTTGATATGAATTTTATACTCTTAGCACACTATTATTAACGTTTTTTATTATTCTTTGTAGACCACTTCTTGATTATGTCTAGAGCTAGGAAGAGAAATTTTGAGGATGCAGTGAAGGTACCTAAAAAAGAACCTCCAAGTTCCTCTAAGAAAGACAAAGTGGCAGCAGTTTTCTTACATATGGCAAGTACCCAATAGATTGTTCCACTAAAAATGGTAACTTTTGCAAACTTCTCTTTTCAAGAGCTTACAACTGTCACTGTCTCTTCTCTAGCCAAGGATATTAAGAAGATTATCCGTGAGGTGGTGTTGCAAGTTTCTACTTCATCAGTTCTAGCAGATAAGAAGAGAAGGATGTTCAACCTATTAGCTGAGGTAAAAGTCATATCCTTCTACTTAAACGTTATTTACCTTTCCTTGTCTTTCATTATTTACACATAATTTCTTTTGTTTATAGGTTATTCAGGCATCTGCCTTGATAGAGGAAGAATATAAAATTCAAAGTTAGGCTGAATTAGTATTTTAGGTAACCGAAGAGGCTCTTAAGGTAGCTTATAAGAAACGAGTAGTAGCTCATAAAAGACAAACTGAGTTGACAGCTGAAATCTTAACCTTTTAGTTATAAAAGTGGAAAGCAGATTAAGAAATCTCCATGTTAAAGGAAAAAATGGAGGAAATAAGGGTGGACTTTAGGTTTTAGTGAGATAAAGAAGGACCACTTAGAGCAGGTGGTTGCTACTAAGGAGGAAGCTATAGCAGCTTTTAAAGATAGTAGGAGCTAAATAAAATAATACTAAAAGAGTGTGCAAAAGTTTTCTAGGGAATGAGGAAAGGCACTAAAGATAAAATGGTAAAGGAGTATCTTTACCTCAACCGTGAATTCATCACCACTACATCTAACTCTTTTTTTACTTCTCAAGCTACTGACCTTATAAGGAGCATTGTCTTTATCTCCTCAGATTTTATGGATCAAATTTTATAAGAATTGAATAAAGTGACTACTAATCTTGAGCAAAGAATGATTGAATGTATTTCTTTTCTATTATCTTGATACAATTTACTTTATAGATATAAATAGACTTCCTCTTTGAAATTTCTTGCCTATTTTCTCCTTTTGGATGTTGTCATAAGACGAAAGAACTATTCACAATCTTAAAATTCAACTTCCATCATGATAGATTGGTATTTTATTTTTGCAGAACCTAAACATAAACTTCTTCCTTTAAGCATAGGCAAGTAGGCAGACTCTCCTTGGAAAGAGTGTCAAAAATGTCAAATAAAAAGGTAGAGAATCTGCTTTTACTAACAATAAGAGTTTGGCATCCGAATACTCTCTTCACAATCTCGGGCAAAATATGCATCACTCGTTCTTAAAAATTTCAAACTCTCTCCAATTGTAGATAGGCTTTAGTAAGGAAAAGTGTCAAAATAAGATCGATGTATCTGGACACTTTTCCTTCATTCAAAATAGAGATTTATATGTCCTATCATTCATTTCTCTACTTTAAGTAAACTTTCCTTCAATCTCCTTTATGAATTCGAGAGTCTCCCTAATCTCAAGCAGACTTTTCTTAGTCCCTAGTAGACCCTCCTTAGGATGAGTATCAAAATCTGCAAAATGAGAGTCTTAACACTTTATTTTTTACTTTTAGGAGGTCAACTTCAAGATTCTTCTTATCAAGCCTAATTTCTACTTCAACTGACCCCATTTGCACAATTGTCTTAAAGAAGGCAAAATTTTAATGAGGGCAAAATTTGGGTACCGACAAGATGCACAACATGCACGAAGATTAAGTGATATCTCAAATGCTTATGTCCTTTTATCCCTCTTAAAATAAGGTATACGCCATAAAGGGTTTAGCTCGAGTTCAACTCTACGCATATGCATGAATGTGAGTATGTGAAATTTCCATAATAAGGCCAAAGTAAAGAACATGTATATATGCAGCAAAAAATGTTAACATTCTTGAACTGAAATCTGTTATAGATATACAACACATATAAATTCTCGATCTAAAATCAAGTACAAGTATGCATAACAAAGCATTTAAACTCCCGTTCTAAGATCGAGCACAATAATATTTAACTAAAGAAACCTTCTCAACCCTAGATCGGGTATATTGTTGGGATCAAAGTCAAATTAAAATTCAAAGGACAAGATCAGTTCTACTCAAGTTTGGCTCGACTCTCTAAAAAAATTCATCAGTGGAGTCGCTGGTTTTCACAACTAGATTTTTTGGTGAAATATATGACGTGAGAAAATTATTATTTTTTGTTTAGTAAAGAAATAAAAAAAAAGAGGAGTTGCCGCTAATTTTTTTAAAAGTGTGATTACCACCACTTTTATTTGAAGACCTCTTTTTGTTTAGAAAAAGAGAGATAAACTCCATCAAAAATTTAAGCAATAGTTTTACTTTACCAAAAAATCTAAGGAGTTAGTTATGCTTGGGAAAGACCAGCCCCCTATAAGCGCTTAAGATTTGTTGTCACTTAAATTGAATGATCTTGCCTCTTTGATTTATAATAATTTAAGATTGATCCCACAGTAAATTTAAAATATAATAGATCTCAAAATAATTTATTATATGACTTTATGCAAGAATCTTAATCTAGTTAACACTAGATTTCTATTCTGAAAAAAATAATTACAAGAAAATAATACCTTCAGTGTAATTTCCTATCTATTTTCAAAAGAACAAGCAAGCAGCCTTAAGAGAGCTTATTATAGAAAGATTTTAAACTTCATAGTGCTAGCTTTAGGTACTCACTATTGAGATCTGAAGATTTTTTTTTTTGTGTGATTTGGAGATTTTCTAGTGACTATAAAGGTAAATTGTAGAGATTGTAGATTATAGAGGTTTGGGTATGTAGGTGTGTAAGTATATTTGGTCAATCGCCAATTAGATGCTTGATTGCTCTTTAAGGATTTCTTATTTATTACTTGATCTAGAGATCTTTATTGATTCATGGATGGCCTTTTATTGAGATTATAAGGTCCATTTATAGGAAAGAAAATGGATAAAGTTTGCTAAAAATTTAAAAATCTACTGCAGACAAGACAGAGCTGCAGCGCGATCAACTCAATCTTCAAATTCAAAATTTTGTCTCTTGATAATGCGTTCTCTCTACAGATGAGATTGGGATTAATCCCAATCTTGAGATTCAAAAGTTAGTCCATGGATAATGCTCTCTATTTGAATCCATTTTGAACCTTCTTGATTCTTCTTCTTAAAGTTGTTGATTACCTAAATCCTAATGTGAGATTAGGGTAAACCATGTCAAGGTAGTCTAGATCGAGGTTAAATGTTTTGTGGAACCCAATGTCACAAGATGATTCAAATGTGAAACTTTATGTGACATTGGGGTTGAATTACAACTATCGAAGAAAGATGGAAGCCAATGAAACTTGGCCATAAATTACATTTATAATCCGATGTGAGATAAAAGTCAATCATATTGGGAATTAGATTGATTTAATGTGAGGACGGAGCTAATCACATTGGGATCAAGTTGTTTTGATATGAGATTAGAGTCAATCACATCTAGTATTGGATCTGACTTATGTGAGAACAAAGTCAATCATATTGGGATCAAGTTGTTTTGATGTAAGATCGGAGTCAATCCCATTGGGCATTTGATTGGTTTAATATCAAAATGAAGTCAAGCACATTGAGATCAACTTGTTTTAATGTGGGATCAAAGTTAATCATGTCGGCTAATGGATTGGTTTAATATGAGAATGGAGTTAATCACATTGAGATCAATTTGTTTTGATGTCAGATTAAAGTCAATCATATCGACTATTAGGTTTGTCTTATGTAAGAATAGAGTTAATCACATTGGGATTAATATGTTTGGATGTGAGAACGAAGTCAATCACGTTGGAATCAAATTATTTGGACGTGAGATCGAAGTCAATTACATTGGGTATTGGGTTTGTCTTATGTAAGAACAGAGTTAATCACATTAAGATCAAATTTTTTACATATAAAATTAGAGTTAATCACATTGGGATTAAATTATTTGAATGTGAGATCGAAATCTCACGTCGGGTGTTAGGTTTATCTTAAGTGAGAGTGGATTCAATCACAATGGGATCAATTTGTTTTGATGTAAGATTAGAGTCAATCATATCGAGTATTGGATTGATTTAATGTGAGAATAGAATTAATCATATTGGGATAAGTCTTCATGTGAAATCAACAACCACATTTAATATTAAGTTTGATACAAGATCGAGGTAAACTACATCGAGGTAAATTACATCAATATAAACCACATTTAGGTAAACTACATCGAGGTTAAAATATATCGAGTTTAAAACCAAAAGTTTTGATGCGACATCAAGGCATAGTCTCCAAATTTGATGTGGGATTAGCATCGCCCTTGAGATATTAAAAATGGGGATTATCTACCTTGGTTTCAAGAATGTGTCTCTCCCATTGCATGTAATTTGTAATTTCACTTGATCTATCATCAAGATTCTCGATCTGACATCGAGTACATGCTTGTTAAGCTATTTTCTACCTAACATCCAAAGAAAACTTAAGTAATTTTCAACTTGAAATCTTGGGTAAAGTATGATTTTTTCAACAGACATCAGGATAAAACGTGATAATTTCGACCAGACATCGGGTAAATGTTTGATCTTGGAATTTTGATAGTAAATCCTAACCTAAAAAAGATGTTTATAATGGTATGTTTTATTTACGTTGTTCTTGTCATTAATCTCGTCTTATTTTTGTCTTTCTTGTCATCAAAAATTTTCATTCATGTCACTAAATGTGTGTATGGCCATTCTATGAGTAGCTTTTAGTTGTCATTGTTGGTGTTACTTTAAAGATGTTCTCTTTTTTTTTTCGAGAATGTTAATAAAAATATGAACATTAATAATAATAGGTTAAGAGCCATTTAAAATAGTTTTCTTTTAGGTCTTAAGTAATTAGTTTTATGACTCACTATGTAAATAGTTATGTTCTATTATATATTTTAAAGCATTTACTTTTAGTTTATTTGCTTCAGTATTAAGAGAGGGAATGTTGCTCCACTAGTTTATGAGTTTATGGTAGATTTCATGTTTTGGGTTACCTATCATAGTGATTTGTGATATTCATACAAACCAAAAAGTGAAGAATGATGCAAGGAGCTCTTCGTTTTAAAGAGTATACTATGGCTTCTTACCCATGGTAAAGCATTTTAGCATCATATGCATGCATTGAAATGTGATTTGATGGTTACTTAAAATTTTATAGAAACTTTCCTTGGTGCTAAATATGCATAATATAAATACATATTTTTTATTTAAAAAATTATGGCAAGTTGTATGGTAGAATTAACATAGAATTGACATCAAATTGAGTTTTCTTACATGGTGACATACACAAGCAAAAGTATAGTGAGACATAAGAATAAGAAAACATGTAAAATTCTAACATGAAATAGGATAAATTAATAGATATTGAAGCTGCTGAAGAGCTCTTTGAATTGCATGATACCATGACAAAAATCAGTCATACTTTAGATGCAATACTTTCCACTGCTACTTGCATGGTTTTTCTCTTAGTCATTACAAGTTAGATTTTCTTATTTCAAGCAACAACATGTGGAATTATCACATCCTTGCTATCTTCCTTGCAATTTCTATTTTTGGCCTCTTCTTTGTCTTTATGGATGTGTTGTAAGTGTAGGTGATGTGCATATATATCATTCATTTCAACAAGGCCCCTAAGTATTAGCACATAGGGCTTATAACTTGCAGCATAGGTTGTCATGGTGCCTTCTGTTCATATTGTTTGATTTAACTCTACTCTAAATTATATTCATTTACTATCTTCGATTAATTTTTACACCTTTGTTAATATCTTTGCAAGTTCTTTATATGATAAGCGAACATACTGAAAAGTTCAAAAAAATCTTAACGTCATTTATTTCATATTTGATAGTCGTTGTTGTAGAATTTTTTGATACAATACGTATTAAATCCAATAGACCATTTAATAATCAATTATGATTTAGTTTGTACCTTTTATCATGTGTTATTATTAGTGTCGATTCTAACTTTATATCTTACATAAAGTTTCATGGCATACTCTTACATAAAAAGACCATTAAGTATTAATCATAATTCAGTCATGATTTAATTTGTCTATTCCACTTTGTAAGTTCACTTGAATAATAATTATATCATACTTACATGTTTTAATAATTGAAATGCATATTTTTATTTGTTTTCTTATATTTAATAGATTCTTGATATAATGAGTACTCATAAAGATGTTCAAGAAAATGATGAAAATTTAGTGTTTGAAACTTCTAAAGGTAAGTATTATCTTTTGTTCTTATGAAATACTTATATTAAAAGCATGTTCTTACATATATTTTTCATTTTTAGGTTAAATATTATGAATTAATCATCATTTATTAGAGATAACAAAATGGTATTTTGTAGAGTTAGTGTTTTAACTTTTAACTCTTTAATTTTATAAGCATTAGTGAATTTTTTGTTTTAGAAATTATATTTTTATTAAATGACTATTTGATATTTGGATATATTTTATTATATAAGAAGATAATATATATAATAGTTTAGTATAAATAAGTATATTCATTTTCATTACATTGTAAGTTATAAATTTTAAATTTTTAAACTTTAATTTATAAATTTTAAAAGTAAATATTAATTTATAATCTTTTTGACGATAATTATTAATTACATTAACAAATATATAGGTTGATCGACAATTATATTAACATGTAATGACAAAAGATTCAATTGATAATTATCGCCAAAAAGTAATAATCAACTTATTTTTAACTAAAATTATTAATTGATTGACAATTGTCACTAAATATATAAATATTTAGCGAAAATGATTAATATCACAAATAAAATAAAAGTTAATTCGCTCTTAGCGATAGTTATTATGTCTTAATAATTATCGTTAAATATTTAAATATTTAGCAATAATTGCTAATTATCGCAAACAAAACAAAAGTCAATTTGTTTTAAACGATAATTATTAATTATCATAAATAAAATAAATATCAATATGCTTTTAACGATATTTATCGATTATTGTTAATAATTACTAATAAATTTATAAATTTTAACGATAATTATTTCATGTTTTATTAGTAATCGTGATAATCACCATTATAGTATTTTTATTTCAATTTTTGAATAATTATTGAATAATTATCAATAATTTTTTAATAATAATTATAATAATTATTAAAAATTTTAAAAACTATTATCAAAACTTTTTTATTATAATGACTAATAATAAAATGAAATAAATTAATTATAAAAGCTAAAACTAGTCAATTGTGTTAGTATTAGTGTCTTCATGCTTTAACCCCTGAGTTTATCTCTCTTATTTGCAATAAGAAAAACCTTGAAACGCTAAAGAAGAAGAAAATAAAATAGAATTAAGTATAAAATTATTATGATACGAAGTTGTTGATTGATACGTCGATATCCCTAACTTAATATAAACAGCCATTTGCTTTGAAACCCTCAATTTTCTTTGCTTCATAGATTAAGAAGAGTGGAGATGGGTCCCACATATTATGTTGTACGATTTTTTGAAAGATTGTGTGATTAAACAGTAACCCATAAATAGATCGTACGCTCACAGGCGACATCCTTCTATGGTATTAAAGAAGAACTTTAATCTACTTTTCAATACGAGCTGCACTTAAAATATTTAATTCTTAAAAAGTAAGTAATCTAATTAATTTATCATTTAATATGCTATCAACAAATAATGAAAGAAATCTCAATATTGCTTGCATTGTTAACATTTGAGCTTCAACAAATAATGACATACTACCTTTCAACAAATTTCATGAATTTTTGTCTATTTTGAATTGAGGTGTCAACAAATTCATTTGCACCCGTATTAATGAAAGGATGTGCATGAACCTACTTAAAGCTATCATTGAATTATGGGGACAAACTCCTATTTTAGATGAAAAAATAAAAAACTCTTGTAAGATACCAAGTATACATCCGAAGATCATTAAATTAAATAGATCTTAACTATCATGTGTATTATTAACACAACCATGCATCAGAAAGATCTTTGTCTTTGTAAATTTTCTCATAGGCCAGAAAACAACTTCGTCGAAAGAGCTCCTTCATGATCAATCATCACGTTAAAAAAAAAATTCATATCCAACTATTAAGCAGGAATTCCTAAATATGTGCCAAGGCCTAACACATGATGAGTATCTTTGCAACCCATTAGTCATGGCCAAAGATTTCTTACCCAATTTGGATGCCATTTAGTTAAAGGTATGGCTCAAAGCAGGAATTACATAAGCTATTAGGACTCATGTTGGTTATGGCACAAAGATGAATAAATCACGAAAGATCAGTGAAGGAAACGAATATAAAATGGATGGGTAGCCACAAGAAAGAGGATGAGAAAAAAAAAACAAACAAAAAGAGGAAGGATAGAAAAAGAAATATAAGACATCAACATTGTTGTCATCTATGGGAATCGAGTGGAAAGCGATGTGATTCTTGTCTAATTCATGGTTGAATAAAATGCCACTGCGGAGACCGTCATCGGCATTAGACGAAGCACCAATGGAACTCCCATTTCCCTTAGAGGAAGGACTTAAAACCCCATCATAAGCCATATGGCTTGCTATGGTACTAGAACAAATGCGTGAAATAAAGATGCGCAACTTAGAAGAAAATTAGAGACGTTGGGCATATCAGGAACCATAAACCTCTATAAAGGAACAAAGTAAACGTACTTTGGATAATCAAATGTCATATCAAGCTTCTAATATGATGGAACTGAGGCATCCACCTCCCAACCACAAAGTAAAGGATGGCAACAAAAAAAAAAACAATTGAACTGACCATTGGAGTTTTTTTTATAGGGAAGACGAGGATGAGTACTATCCTCGACCCTTATTTAATGATCAAATCATGAATGAACCGATCACGAAACGATTGAGAATTCCCTAAACAGAATCGTACAATGAAAGGGAGATCTAAAGGACCACTTGGATAGACACAGAAGTATCATGTCAGTGTATGGAGCGATGGATGCTGTCCTCTGCAAGGTTTTTCCTACCACTTTAATGTGCCCTGAAAGGTATTGATTCTCCTCCCAATGACCTAAAAGCATAAGCAACTGCAAACAGTTGGCTCAATCTTTCTTGTGCATTTTTTAATACTAAATGAAGTAAGAATTAGTTCAATTACCTCATAGCCATATGCCAAGCCCAAGATGAGTTCTTTTGAAACTACAAATCCCGGTTTAGTCGTGAAGCCCTTTAAGTGGATCAGTTACGAGAGTCAATCGCTATGGTGGCTGTACTACAAGAAGCCTTTCTTTAATGCTCTGTGCCGCGAGCCTACAAAAAACATGGGTAAACTATTAGTCTTTGGTCGAAAAGTACATTAAAAGTGAATAAGGTAGTAAGCGCAAGAGAGAGTTGCAAAAAATGTCTCTTAGAAGAAGAGGTGACATTGAGGACTAAAGATATCGAAATGCCTTTTGAGGACAAATGGTGAGACTTAGGAATTAAGAAATAAGACCACCTCTGCGACTACCGAGTCATATCCCAGCGAATAGACCACTTGTGACTTAACAACCTTTCACACCGTTGAGTATATCCTAGAAAAATGTGGATGCTAAGGCATCCCTGATAGATGGTAACCCCATCGACCATGAGATACTAATCTAGATACTACTACTTCCATCAAGACTATGGCCATGACACGAAAGTATGCAAGCAACTATGAGAAGAAATCAAGTCGTTAGTGTAAGGGGAACACTTAAGATAGTATAGAAGGCCAACAAAACACAACCCAATACTAAGAATCGAGCTTCCACTTGAACAAACTCAAGAAGTTTGAGTTATCAAGGAGAAGAAAACTAAGGGACCATTGGTTATGACAATTGAAGGCGTCATAGAGGTAATAAGTGGGGAACCAATGGTCGGCTATGTGGAACCTCAACAAGAAAGGCATACGCCTAAAATTCTTGGATCTAAGGCATAGGACCTAGAGTCTGGTAATCAACAAAATATCTAAGTCCCACACGATGATGCCTTAGTTGTCGACTTGGTGATTGTTAATTTTGTAATCCAAAAAGTGTTAATGAATAATGGAAGCTCCATGTATTGTATGAACCAATGTTTGATCAAATGAAGCTTTCAATGGAAAGACTGAAAAAGTACAACGCAAGCTTAGTATGCTATTGGGGTGAGTCGATACCAGTGGAAGGAGTTATTTCTCTCTAGTGGTGGCAGGGACACAACCCAAGCAAGTAAACATCATTACCGAATTTCTAGTGGTAAAGGCTTCCCTCAACTTACAACGAAATCCTAGGTTGGCTAGGTTTCCATGCTTTGCAAGTGATCACCTCCAACTATTATTTGTTAATGAGATTCCTAACCCTAAACTATGTAGGAGAAGTTAGAGGAAGTCAACAGGTGGCCAATAAATGTTATTTCATTACTTTGAGCCACTAGAAGACTCTAAAGATAGAGACATGTTTGATCTATGAGGTAAACCTCAGAGATGAGAATAAGGTGTGTCTTAGCAAAATAAACAAAAAGTTGGAGATGGTTCAGATAGGTCCAAGGAAAACCATCCGAAATGGCTCTAGTCTTCGTAGATACTTCAAACAAAATCTGGTGCAATTCCTTAAGAAAAACATAAAGTTCTTCGCTTGGATAGTCAAGGACATGCCTAGAATAAGCCCAAAAGTGATGCAGTATCAGTTAAAATTAAACCCTAATGTTAAGCTAGTTAAGTAGAGGAAACGCAACTTTGCCATAGAAAGACAAGAGGTCATCAGGGTGAAAATCCAAAAGCTACTTGTAGTCAAATTCATCAAGCATGTTTAATACCCCAAGTGGTTGTCAAATGTGGTGTTGGTCAATAAAGTGAATGGAAAGTGGTGTATGCATGTAGACTTCACATATCTAATCCAAGCATGCTCGAAAGATAGTTTTCCCTTGCCGTGGATTGATCAGTTAGTTAATAACACCTTTGGATGCAAAGTTTTAAACTTCACGGGTGCATTCTCTGGATATAACCAAGATAAAATGTGTGTAGAGGATGAAGAATGCACCTCTTTCATCATAGACATTGGCATATTCTGTTACAATGTCACACCATTCAGGGACACACACTAAATGTTAGTGGCACAAGTTTTCCAATATCAAATAGGGACAAATGTAGAAGTATATGTAGACAACATGATTGTTAAAAGTCATGAGGAGGAGAACCATTTACAGGACTTAGAGGAAACTTTTATGGTATTAAAATAGTATGGCATAAGGCTTAACTTGGATAAATGCATGTTCGAGGTAGTATCGAGGACATTCCTTAGTTTCATAATAACAAACTGGATAATTGAAGCCAATCTAGAGAAGGTGAAGGGCATCATTGACATGCTTACCCCAAAAACTATCCCAGACATCCAACGTTTGAATAGGAAAATTGCAGTCTTGAGCAAATTCGTTTTCAAGGTGGTAGATCGATGCCTCCCCTTCTTTAAAACTATATAGTGGACCAAAGAATTTGTTAGGAACAAATAATGTTAGCATGCTTTTGAAAAACCTAAGGTGTATCTTAGTTTCCCCTTTCTTGGTTGGCTTAGTCCCAAACGAAAAGCTCTACATGTATTTATCAGTCTTCGAAGAAGCCGTAGCAACCATATTGACCTACTAAGTGGATGAATCTCCCTACCTACATATTATGTCAGCAGCATGTTCATGTTAAAATCAGTAACATTATGCATACTTATTTTAACCAACTCTTTAAATTATGCACCATATACCTATACCTATATCCATACCCATCTTAACATTTTTTATTTTTCTATATTTTGATTCCACATTTGACTAATACAGTGACCTAATGGATAATATGACTATCATTCAAGAAAAATAAATAAATCATATATATTATTCCAAAGCTCATGTCATGTTCATGCATAAAAGATAATTTTTTTACCATGTTCAAAGGGATTAATTGAGAGAGAGATTGGTCTATCACGGGCGATGGTCGTGGATTAGTATTTGATGGAAGAAAGGGATTGGTATTTAAAGGATGAGTAGTATATATTTGAGAGAGCAAGGAAAACCAAGATGCATGACTTTTAGTTACTTGGAAATATAAATAGATAGCCATGGTATCGATGGAGGAAATGATCGATTCGATGACAAAGTGAAAGTGAAAGGGAGGAATGAGTTTTAACACAACTTAGATATGGGTTTTGAGGAGAAAGCTGAAATGCGTAATGATGAAAAGAAATCCATCACATTGATGAAGATGACAATCAATGATTAACAACAAGTGGGTGAGAGAGAGAAATGGATTTCAAGAGAGATCAAAAATGAGTTTAATGAGCAAATTTTAGTTTTTGAAGATGAAAAGAAAACCAGGCATCGAAACTTTTTGGTAAAGAGACGTGCCCGATTAATATATGCTAACTAGGTATAAATACATTTAACATGGCAGATTTAAAAATAAAAAATATGTAATCACGCTATAAGGAAAATATTGTGGATTATTTAGGGATGTGATAGTATTATTTTTATGATTTAAGTCAAAAATCAAATAATTTAATAATTTATAGAATTTTAAAAATAATAATAATAAAAGCTAAAAATATTTTAGCCCTAGCCAAAATATTGTTTCACAAGAGAATTTTTATTACTATTTGGCTTGCATTACAACTAAATTAGGTAGATATATTGTTATTTTCAAGCCTATTGCATAGTTAATTATCTACTCATGTGATCTTCACTGATATTTATCTTTTCTTTTTATTACAAGCACCATAACTAATCTTGATTAGCTTGACATAAATTATCCACCTGAAAAGGTATAAGAAAAAAATAAAAGAAAAAATTAAACTAAAGTGTTATGGACTATTAATCTTTCTCCACATGTAACTAACTTTCGAATCCTTATTTTTTCAAAAAAAGAAAGTAATTGTCTTTTTCATTTTATTTATTTTTGTTCATCCTTTTACAATGGTTTTTCAAGAATAAATTTTAACTGATGGCTAGTAAGATCATGAGAAAGATTGATCATAACTCCATCTTGTTTCATTTTCTTCTAAACAAAATCAAGCCAACAAAACTATATTCTTTAACATTTAAATCACTTCATAAGTTTAAACTCATTGTGATAGGGGGCTTATGGTAAGGGTCAATACAACCCACATCGATCAGAGTTCAAGCATGAATCAACAACCCATTATCAAGGTCCAAGTAACCTAGAACAAGTACTTAATTATTTGGTCCAATTATGTTTTGGGCATAATTATGTATTAAGACCATTTTATTTTTATAAGTATTAGGATTTATTATATATCAAGCCTATTTTTTTATTAGATCTAGTTAATTTTGAGACCAAACTAATTCTTAGACACAATAAAATCTTAGACTTAATTAATTTTGGCCTAATAAAATCTTAAGCCTAATTATTTATTAAGCCTAGTTTAATATATGGATTATTTTTGTATTAAGTCTAATTACTTAAATAATCCAATTATATATTAAGCTAATTTTTTTATTAAGCTCTATTAAATCTTAAACTCAATTAACTGTTGACCTCACAAATTGTTATGTCAAATTAAATGTTAGGCTTAATTAAATATCAAAGCCAATTATTTTTTTGGCTCAATTAACATAGTTAGGCCTAATCGAAACCAAGCCCAATATTTCTTGGGTTCATGCATGATGCATCTAATTAATTATTAGACCTAATAGATGTTAAGCTCAATTACTTACTAGACCAATTATATCTTAGGTTAATACATGCTATGTTCAATTATATATTAGGTCGAATTAGTTACGAAGCCTTGTTATATCTCAAGTTTCAACATATTTGACCCATTACATCATAGGCCCAACGCTTAATTATATCTTTTCTCTAATTTTTAGGCCAAATTAATTTAAAGTCTAATTTCAGTTCTTATGCCTATTCATATAATAAGGTCAAGTCTAAGTATATTTGACCCATTACATCGTAGGCCAAGACTTATATGTTATCTTTAATTCTTAAGTCCAATTAATTTAAGGTCTAATTTCGGTTCTTATGCCCATTTATATAATAAACCAAATGAATTTGCTAGGTCTAATTAATTATTAATCTCAATTACATGTTTGACCCTGTGAAATATTAGATCTAATTAATATATTTTAGGCCTAAGTAGTTATGTGGTCCAATTAATTACTATGCTCAATTATATCTTCCATTTAATTATAATTTGGGTTCAATTATACTCTTAGGCTCAGCTCATTTGCAGGCGCAATTATGTATTATGTTCATGCATGGCCCAATTATGTCTTAGACCAAATTAATTCTTGAACTAAATATATTTTAGGCCCAATTATTTATAAGTCTCATTTTGTTCTTAAATCTAATTATAGACTAAGCCTAATTATTTATTAGGCCTAATTATGTATTAAGCCCAACTTTTGGTTTAGTTTAATTAAATCTCATGCCCAATCAATTGTTCTTTACAATTAAATGTTGGACTCTATTAGTTTTTAAGCTCAATTATATATCAAACTCAACTATATCTTAGAGCTAGTTAATTATGAGTGTCAAATATATTTTAGGCCCAATTATTTCTTAGGTATAATGATATATGAGCCTAGCTTTTTTATTATGCTAAACTAATGCTTAGACAAAATTAAATCTTAGACTTAATTAATTGTTAGATCTAATTATGTACTAAATTTAATTTAACTATTAAAGCGTATTTCAATTTAGGTCTCACATTTTATTAGGTCCGATTATAATGTTAAGCTCAATTTTTCGTTAAATCTAATTAAACACTAGGCTCAATTAATTATTTAGCCTAACGAATTGTTAAGCCCAATTAAATGTCAAGCTCAATTACATATTATCCTCAATAATTTATTAGGTCCATTTTGTTGTTAGACCCAATTAAATGTTAAGCTTATTTTTTGTAAGTTTCAATGAAATCTTACATCAAATTAATTGCTTGGTGCGATGAATTGTTTGATCCAATTAATTGTTAGGATCAAGTGCATGTTATACCTAATTATTTTTATGACCTAATTAATTTTTAGGTCTCATTAATACAAGTTAAGCTCAATTTGTTTATAATTTGGATCAAATTATATCTTAAGCTCAACTTATTCATCGGTAAAAATATTTGTTGGACTCATGTAAGCTAGTCTAATTAATTATTGGGTCTATTTATATTTTAGACCCAATAATGTATTAATTTCAGTTTGTTCTTGGATCCACTTATATATTAAGCATAATTTTTTATTAGGTCCAGTTCAATCTTATGCCCCAACTAATTCTTGCACACAATTATATGTTAGGTGTAATTAATTATTAGTTTCAATTAATTAATTGTAAAGCTTAATTATATCTTAAACTTAATTATTTATTAAATCATTTCATTATTTGGCCTATTTTTATGTTAAGTTCAATTAGTTAAGTGGCGTAATTATATAATAAGTCAAATCTTTTGTTAGGCCAAATTACATTTTACTCAATAAATTATTAGACCCAATGAATTACTAATACAATAAACTGTTAGACTTATTTACATATTAAACTTGATTATTTTTGTAACCAATTAATTATTAGACTTAATTAATATACATTAGGCCCAATTTATTCCTAAGCCTAATTACTTATTAGCTTGATGCACGATAAGCTTAATTGATTATTAGACCTAACAAATGTTAGGCTCAATTATTAATTAGGTCTAACTATATCTTGGGTTATCACATCTAGGTCCAATTAAATATTAAGCTAATTTATTTATTTGGCCTAACTTGTCTCAAGTTCAATTATATTTAGCCTCTATGCCTAATTGTATATATGTCCAATTATATGGTATGTTCAATTTCTTAAATGCAATAAATCTCAACCACAGTTTATGTGAAGTTTAATTATATCCTAACTAATTTATCATAGTTAAATTATATATTGAGCCCAATTTTTTATTTAGCTCAATCAATTTTTAGGCCTAACTAACTATTAGGCACATTGAATTGCTAGGTCCAATATGTTAATCTTAATTATATATTTGACACAATTAAATATTAGATTTAATAATTTTGAGTCTAATTAGTATATTTTAAGTTCAATGAATAAATGTCAAGCTTTAATTAATTATTACACTCAATTATATCTTAAGTTTAATTTTAACTGGGTTTCAACCACATTTTATTCTCAATTTAATTCCCGACCTAGTTATGTATTAGGTTCATGTGCATTATTCCCAATTTTATCTTAAGTCCAATTAAATTTTAGACCCAATTACATTTCAAATCAAATTATTTATTAGTCTTATTTAGACCTAATTATAGATTAAACTCAATTATTTATTAGGCATAATTATAATTTAAACTTATCTTTTATTGGGTTTAATTAAGTTTTTGATTTAAGTAATTTTCAATCACAATTAAATCTTATATATAATTAATTATTAAACTCAATTAGTTTTTAGGTCATTAATTGTTGGACTAAATTACATCTCAGGTTCGATTATATTTTAGATCTAGTTATTTATTAGGCCCAATTATATTGAAGTCCCACTTTTTATTAAGCTCAAATAAACTCATGCAGAGTAAATCTTAGGTCTAATTAATCATTAGATTTATTTTAGGCCCAATTATTTGGTAGGTCAAATTAATTATTAAGGTTAATTACATTTTAGGTTTGCTATTTTATTATACCCACTTTTATATCAAATGATCATACATTAAGCTCAGTTTTTCATTAAACTCAATTAAATCCTAAATTTAATTAGTTATTTGACCTAATAAATTAGTAGACCCAATTAATTATTAGACCTAGATTAACTCAATTTTTTATTAAACTCAATGAAATCTTAGACTTAATTAATTCTTAGTTATAATTAAATTTTTAACCTAATTTATTATTTGACAGAATGAATCATTTGATCTAATTAACTATTAGGCTAAATTACATTCAAAGCTCAATTATTTATGGCCTAATGAATTATTAGTGATGTCATATAATGAAAGAATGATATTTGGAATGGAAATTATGTAACTTTGCTGAAAATTTTGTTTTGAAAGTACAAGTACAAATTAAAATAGATTTGAATGAAAATAGGAGATAAAAGGCTAACATCAAGTTTCATGCCAAATAGATACATAAAATCATCACCCTAAAGAAAATAAACAAGGATACAGAAATCATACAAGTGACCACTCAAAAGAATATAGATGAACATCATACTAAGAGATATATATGGAGATGTTTCTTACCACTCAATGGCTCCCAATCAAAGAGATAGATGAGAGAACTCAAAGAGTTTTTGCACATACACTCAAAGTCTAAAGCATGAAAATAATATTAATGCATCATAAGATTATGAAATAATTGAGTTATTGCCAATTACTAAATCATTCAATGCATTTCTTTGAAAAAAAAAAAGGAGTCAGTGAGCTAAAATAAATTTCTCTTGAAAAAAGTTATGGGGCATGCCAATTATCCACCAATAAAGAAGCTTCCATAAATTTCTCTTGAAAATAGTTATGGTGCATGCCAATTATCCACCAATAAAGAAGCTTCCATAAATTTCTGTTTTGAAAATCTTCCAAGGTGCATGCCAACTATCCATCACATAGTATCATGGGCTGAATGTGGCATATAGGCACTCTTGTCTCAATCTCCCCCTGTTGAATAAGACTTGTTCTCATGTCTCCAATGTCTTTCTCCATATGATATGGACTTAAGTCAGCCACATTGAATGGTGAGGAAAATCCAATTTCAACTAGTAATTCAATCTCATAAGCATTTTCACCAATCCTCCTGATCACCTTGAATGGACCATTAGCATTTGCGTTTAACTTCCTGAACTTACATTATGAAGTACCTACATTACCAAATTCAGCCCATGATGTTATGTGATGGACAATTGGCATGCACCATGGAAGATTTTCAAGAGAGAGTTATTTTATCCTATTAACTCCATTTTTTATCAAGTAAATGCATTACTTGAGCTAATTGTCAGTAAAAACTTAATTATTTTCATAGTTCGTATGTATTGAGGGTCGTTCCATGCACTAGTATATATTTTTATACTTTAAACCTAGAAAGGAGCTTAGACTTTGATTATATTTGCTAATTGTTTGTTTTCCCTTTTGTGTTTATATCTTTTTGGTTGGGAGCCATTGTGTGGTGAGTAACATCTTCTTATCTCTTAGTGTGGTCTTTATCTGTGTCCCTTCGAGTGGTGAGTTGTAAAGTTTTTGAATCCTTGTTTTCTTGCCCTTTAGGTGTGATTTTCTATATTTCTTTCATATTAATATTGGTGGTGAGCTTTTTATTGATGTTATCACTCAAATCTATTTGAACTTCATCTTATAATTTCTAAACAAAATTTTCATCAAAGTTATGTAATTTCCATTCCAATATTGTTCAATAATAAATGGTATTAGGCTAGAAGATGAATGCAAGACGGCAATTAAAACCAAAGATAATTTATATGAATGGTTAGTCATGCAATTTGGACTATCTAGTGGACATAGTATTTTCATGCAATTTATGAATCACATACTTAAGCTATGCATTGGATCTTTTGTAATGGTTTAATCTGATGGCGTATTCGAATATAGTGAAAATGAAAAGGAGTAAATAAGTCATCTTAGATAGTCGTTTCTTGTTTTATGAGAGCAAACACTTTATGCTAACTTTAAAAAGTGCGCATTCTTTACACCTAGTATGATGTTTATGAGGTATGTTATTTCAGGAGAAGGAATTATGAAGGATGAAAGTAAGGTAAAGGCTATTGTCAATTACCTACATGTTCATATGATGTTCAGAGTTTTCATGGTTTGAGTTTTGTTTATAAGCAGTTCATTATGGGTTTTTGTTTTGTTATTGCTCCAACCACCAAAATCTTGAAAGATGACAAGTTCCAATGGACTCGTAAAGCTGATGATGCTTTTAAGTTTCCTTATAAAAAAATGACAGAAGCTCTTTTTTTAATTCTTCTAAATTTTGACAAGGTGTTTGAGGTTGAAATGTTTGCTTCTAATTATTACCTTTTTCAATGAGAGCTTAATGATTGCTTTTTTTTAATGATTCTACTTATGAAAATGAATTCTATGTGATTTGTAGAGCCTTGTATTTAAAAAGTGATTAGTTCTTTATTCTAATCATAAAGTATGGAAGTTCATCAATCATTAGCACAAGTTAAACAAGTGATATGTAGGTTGGGTTGAGTTCCTTCAATTTTGCAACTTTATCATCAAACACAAATTTAGTCTTCAAATGTTGTTATTGATGCGTCGAGTAGGAAGCATTCTTTTCTATCAATGAATGAAGGTTAAAGTAGTGGGATTTAATGCTTTTAAGGACCTCTATGTGAGTGATGTTAATTTCAATTTTATGCGACAGAATTGGAAAATCATATTCTTTAAAAAAAAAATTTTTATCATTTGTTGCTTTCATGTTAAAACTAATGCATTTTGTATTCCACCTTATTCATTGAGACAAGTGATTTTGCAAAAGCTCATGATGGTATTTTGGGAGGACACTTCGGTAGAGACAAAACTTTGGCTCTTATTCAATCTTATTTTTATTGGCCAAAGATAGATTTGTAAGGCAATGCATGGTATGTCATTCGGCTGAAATGAAGGACCAAAATTCTGGTTTGTACACACCATTATTGGTGGCTAATGCTCCATGGAGGATGTGAGTCTTGATTTTGTTATGGGACTACCAAGAACACGAAGGAGCAAGGATTAAATCATGGTTATTATTGACAGGGTCTCAAAGATGTCTCACTTTCTTCTTTGCGAACAAATAAATAATGCATCCATATTGTTGATTTGTATTTCAATGAGATTGTGAAGTTGCTGGCATTCCAAAGACAATTGCTTTTTATCTATATTCAAAGTTTCTTAGCCAATTTTTTAGGGAAGTTCATGTAAAAACATATGTACTTCACTAAATTTAAGTAGCTCTCGTCATCTTCAAACCAATGGGCAAAACTAGTAACAAACGAAACTTGGGGAACTTGCTAAGAAGTTATGTTGGCAAAAACTAATAAACAATAGGACCTTATTCTTCCATAGATTGAATTTGCCTACAATCATTCTAGGCATTATAACATAGGTATGAACCCATTTGAAGTTGCTTTTGTGCTAATCCTATAGGTCCTTTGGATTTGATGCCACATCTTACAACCAAGCATTTTAGTGGTGATTTTAATAAGAGGGCAAAACAGATGAGGAAGTTGCATAAAAGTGTAAAAGCAGCCATTTAAAAACAAAGGGAGGAATACAAGCAAGTTGATAATAAACATTGAAAGCATGTAGAGTTGAAAGAATATGATCTGGTTTAGATTCATCTAAGGAAGGAAGGGTTTCCACAAGGTTAATTTGGGAAGTTAAAATTAGAGGTTGATGGCCCATTCAAGATGCTCAAGAGAATTGGTGAAAATACTTATGAGATTAACACAAGAGTGCCTATGTTATTACAATCAACCATGATGCTGTGTTAATTTTCATGACCTATAATCCATTTTTCATGCATTTTATAGGTTTGTTTTGAGCTCAAATTGACGAAAGAGTCGAATTTAATAGTGAAAGAATATTGTCATGTGCTTTTATGTGTTAGAGCATTCATAATCTTCTGTTTCGTTCCTCTTCTAAAACAACACAAAACCATTTTCTTAGAGAAGTTATGGAGTTTTGTAAAGTGATGGATGGTTGGCATGCACCTTGGAATATTTTCAAGGGACAAAGTTAATATAGTATCTTTAGTGGATTGCTGACATGCACCTTGAAAGATTTTCAGGAGAGAAAGATTATGTAGTTTCATTAGTGGACTGTTGGCATACACCTTAACTAATTTTCAAAAGAATTATTTCAGCCTACTTACTCCAGTTTTTGCAAAGAAATGAATTGAACATGCTAGTTATCAGCAAAAAATTAAATATTTTTATAGTCTTTATGCATGTGGGTTAAACTTTAATTGTATTTACAAAAACACTTTGAGTTCTCTCTTTTATCTATATATCTATTTAGTTCGGAGCCACTAAGTGGTGTTTATTATTATCTCTTTAAGTGGTGAGTTGTGAGGTTTGTGTCTCCTTATTTATTGTCTTTAGGATGGTCATTTTCTGTATCCTTTTAGTACTAAACTTAGTGGTGAGCCTTTTATCCCTTCACTCAAGTTCACATTGATCTTGTTCCAAATTCTGTTCTTCCTAATAAAACAGCCTACAAAATGAGTCCTAAAGAGCTTAAAGAGCTATAGAGGCATGTTGATGAGTTTTTGAGAAAAGTGTTGACTTAAGAGAGCATAAGTCCATGTGCTGTTAAAGAATTATTGGTTCCAAAGAAGGATGTGTCTTAAAAAGAAGGTACAAATAAAAGCTTGGGGAACCTACCAAGAAGTTATGTTGGTAAATAGATTAAGTAATGGGATCTTGTTCTTCCAAAGATTGAGTTTTCCTATATCCACTCTATACATCATAACATAGGTCTGACTCCATTTAAAGTTATTTATAATGGTAATCCTACAAGTCCTTTGGATTTATTCCTTATTCTACAACCAAGTAATTTAGTAGAGATGCTAATAAGAAGGCAAAACAGATCAAGAAGTTGCATAAAAGTGTAAGAGTAGCCATTAGGAAGCAAAATGAGAAATAAAAGCAAGTTGCCAATAAATATCAAAAGCATGTGGAGTTCAAAGAAGCTTATCTAGTTTGAATTCATTTAAGGAAGGAAAGATTTCCACAAGGTAATTTTGGCAAGTTAACACCAAAGGCTAATGGTCAATTCAAGATGCTCAGGAGGATTGATGAAAAACCTTATGAGATTGATTTACTGATAGATTATATAGTTTCTTCGATAATCAATGTGGTTGACTTAAGTCCATATCGTACTTAGAAAGATACTAAAGTCTTGAAGACAAGTCTTTTTTTAATAAAGGGAGATTGAAATAAGAGTGCCTACATTCTACAATCAATCCATGATGCAGTAGTACTTTCTACAACCTGAAATCTAATTTTCATGCATTTTACATGTCTATTTTGAGTCTAACTTAAGAGAATTGTCGAATTTGATAATGGGAGAATTTTGGAGTGTTCTTCTATGTGTTGGAACATTTATATTCTTATCTTTAAGCTTTATTGTAAAAAAAAATATATTTTTCTAGAGGAAATTATGGATATTTCTTTAATGAACGATAGTTGGCATGCACCTTAAAGGATTTTCAAGAAATAAAGTTATGGTAGTTTCTTTAATGGTGGACAATTGGCATGCACCTTAATAATTTTTCAAGAGATAGTTATTTCAGCGCACTAACTTTATTTTTTGTCAAAGAAATGAATTGATGAGCTTGTTTTCAATAGAAATATAATTATTTTCATAATCCTTATATATGAAGGGTTGTTCCATGCATTAGTATATATTTTCATGCTTTAGACTTAGAGAGAAGCTTAGACTTTGATTGTATCTACTAAAACTCTTTTCATTCTCTCTTTTATCTCTGTATCACTTTGGTTGGGAGCCATTAAGTGGTGAAAAATATCTCTGAATCTCTTAGGTTGGTGTTCATCTGTATCCCTTTGAGTGGTGAGTTCCTTGTCTTTAGAATGGTGATTTTCTATATCCTTTTGATATTAAACTTGGCAGTGAGCCTTTTATCCCTTATTTTTATTCAAATCTATTCAAACTTGTGCTTGTACTCTCCAAACAAAAATTTTAGCAAAATTGCATCATTTTTATTTCTTATACCGTTTCTTCAAAATATGGTATCAATCTTGCTTTTGAGAGTCAGCTTTGATTTAACTCTCATTGAATATACATATATGGGACAATGTCATTATCTCTTTCAAACTTTTATTGCTTTTTAACTTTTAAAGCCAACTTGCACACATCATTCAACGACCAATATGGCTGACTTAAGTCCATATCATGCTGAGAAAGATACTGGATACTTAAGGACAAGTCTTTTTCAACTAGGAGAGATTGATACATGAGTGGTTATGTTACCACATTTAGCCCATGATGCTATGTGAAGGACAGTTGGCATGCAACTTGGTAGATTTTCTAGAGAGGAGATTACGAAAGCTTCTTCAGTGGTGGATAGTTGGCAAGCACCTTAGCAATTTTCAAGAGAGATTTATTTCAGTCTGTTAACTTTATCTTTTTATCAACCAAATGCATTAAATAATTTGTTCATCTATAAAAACTTAATGATTGTCAAAATCCTAATGCATTGAGGGTTGTTCTATGCAATAGTTTTTATTTTCATATTTTAGACTTAAAATACAACTTACACTTGAGTTGTATGTGCATAACTTTTTGTATTCTCCCTATTATTTCTCTACTTGTCTTCAATTGGGAGCTATTGAATGGCGAGTAACATCTTTGCATCACTTAGGGTGGTGTTTATTTGTATCCCTTTGAGTGGTGAGTTATGAGGTTTTTGTACGCTTTTTTATTGTCCTTAGGGTGGTGATTTATTGTACTCCTTTGGGATTAAACTTGTTGATGAGCTTTTTATCCTTTATTTTCATTCAAATCTATTCAAACTCGTGCTTATACTCTCCAAAAAATTTGTCAAGCAAAGTTACATCATTTTCATTCCTAATATTGTTCCTTCAAAATATGGTATAAGTTTCGTATCAGAGCATAGGTTAGAGATCATGGCAAGACGGAATGGAAAAAAAGTTACTAGTGAAGGGAGTAACCATGATGATGATATTGGGTCCTTGAGCATATAGCTTCAAAGATTGCAGCGTAGGTTAGATAAGAAGGATGCAATGATTAAGGAACTGAGGGGATGGAGTAACCAGCAAGATAATGAAGTCCAAGAGTTTGATTATGACGAAGACACTTCCTCACTCGAGAGATTTGGCTAGATATTGTGTAGGTATAGAGAACAAGATGAATAGTGGAACAAGCATAGCTTAAAGTTAGACATCCGAGAGTTGGAAGGTAAAATCTATATTGATGATTTTCTTGATTGGCGCTTAATACGATGGAGAGAATATTTGAGTTTCATGAACCATTAGAACACAAGAAGGTGAAATTGGTTGCATTAAAACTTAAAAAAAATGAATAATTTTGGTGGGAGAATTCGAAAAGAAGAGAGTGTGAGGGGAAGAATAACATTATGACATGGGAAAAGATGAAAAAGCAGTTGAAAAATAAGTATTTGCTAACAATTATAGGCAAGATATCTTTTTCTCAAAATTAATAATTTCAAGCAAAAGGAAAAGATGGAGGAGTAAAAATAGATAGAAGAAGTGACCCATGATTTTTTAGATGCCAACTAGAGTGACTTTTCCTTTTTCTAATGGATTTTCTTATGGCTTTTACCATGTTAGTGTTCTTTGATCTTCAAATCTCATAGTCGTATTTCTTGAAGGCATCCCATTGTGTTAGATCATTTTATGTTTATATAATTTTTAGTTGAATTTATTTTGTTTTGTTATCTCTATATTTTTGTTGTTTACTTTCAATTTTTTCATTTTCTAAGGATTTTATTCATATTTTTGTATTTTATTTGTTCTTTAGATTATTTTTAGTTTTTAGTTTTTTTGATTTTTTTGATTTTTTTCAAAATATTTTCTTGTGTTGCACCCTTTTTTTAGTTAAAAAATATTTTTTAAAATTTTTAATTTTAATTAATTGTTTTCTTTTTTTTATCTTTTATTTTATCTTAATTTTAATTTTTTACATTTTCTTTTCTTACTCCTTTTCTTTTTTGTGATTTTCTTTCTTTTTTTCTTTTTAATATTTTGTTTTGAAATTTTTAGTGCAATTATATCAACACTAATGTATCGAATTGCATTAAAACCCGAAGTTAAGCATGCTTGAGCGGGAGTAGTACTAGAATGGGTGATTCCTTCTAGGAAATTCTCGTGTTGCACCATTATTCTTATAAAAAAATTTGTTTATTTTCTTATTTTTTATTTATATTTTTTCATAATTGTTTATTTTAATTTAATTATTTAATTATTTTTATTTTTTTATTATGTTTTTCTTATTTATTATTTTTTTAATTTTAATATTTTTTTGAATTTTTGAGTGCAATCATACCAATACTAAGTATCGATCCTATTTAAGTTGCAAAATTAAGCGTACTTTGGCAAGAGTAGTACTAAAATGGGTGATTCCTCTTGGGAAATCCTTGTATTGCGCCATTTTTTGTTTTGACAAAATAATACTTTTGGATTTTATTATCTATTTATTTATTTATTTATTTGATAATCTTTCATTTTTTTTATTTTATTTTTGTTTCTTTTTTTGTATTTTTTCTTCATTATGTTCTTTTCTTTTTCATGATTTTATTTTTCATTTTCAATAATCTTTTAATTTTTTAGTAGAAATACGTTTTAAATTTGTGTTGTACCCTTCTTTGTTTTTTTTATAAAATATTTTTTCACTTGATTATTTTTTATTTATTTTTTTCTTCCTTTGGATTATTTTTTTATTTTAATTTATTTTTATATTTTTCTCCATTACATATCTTTTCTTTTTTATTACTTTATTTTTAATTTTTCATAATTTTTAGATTTTTGTGTGCCATCATACAAGTACTAATGCACTAGATCCCATTAGAACTTCGATGTAAAATGTGCTTGGGTGAGAGTAGTACTAGGATGGGTGATTTTTCTTTGAAAATCCTCGTGTTACACTCTTTTTTAATTAAAAAAATATTTCTGAATTTTATTATTTTATTCTTTTGATTATCTTTTATTTTATTTTATTTTATTTTTATTTTTCTATCCTTTCTTTATTATGCTCTTTTCTTTTTCTTTTATATTAATTTTATTGTTTTCTTTTGTTTTTAATATTTTTTAAACTTTTAAGTTCGATCATACTAGTACTAATGCATCGGATCCCAAAAGAACTCTAAAGTTAGACATGGTTAAATGAGAATAGTACTAGGATGGGTGGTTTTCTTGAGAAATCCTTGTGTTACACCCTTTTTTATTAAAAAAAATATTTATAGATTTTAATATTTTTTATTTATTTTTTTCTTTTTGATTAAACGTGCTTTGGTGATATTCAAGAATTACCACTAAATTTATTTTACAATATAAACATTATGCATCTCGTTTTGATGACTATTATGCATTATATAACCTATTAGATTTATTTTACAATGTTTGGACAAGTCCATACATGAGTTTGGCATGTTGATAAAGCTGTCAAATAGAAGAAATGCTTAACCAAAAGAAACTTTGTGTGTGAAAGATCTTATTTTTCTATCATCTTTAGGAGATGCTAGGGGCTTTCTGAATACAGTTAGATACTTTCGTATTTGTGATAGCTTTTTGTTACACTTACTTGAAATATTGAATTTTGTAAAATGTATGCTTTGATTTTGCACGAGTTATTGGATTAGTGATAAGTTTTTATATTATTGCTTATGAGAGTTTTATCCAGCTGCTTTGATTTATATTTAGATGTAGACCACTATGTTTAAAACTCATTAACTCTATGAGCTCCCTATAGTATACTGGCAAAATAATGTAAGTAAAAGTGTGCTCTCTAAGATATTACAGGCTGTTTACTTATAAGATTGCATCTAATTATTTTTCTTTTGAAACAAAAGTCGAATCAACTCACTGAAATTGATTTTACTGTACATGCAGTTGACTTTTTGTGGCTTGTTTGGACTGTTAATGGATGCATGTGCATACAAGTGAGTTGTTTATCCATCTTATTTTATTTTTTTTAAAGCTTTCTATAAATATTTTAGTTTTATGAAATGTTCTTGGTTGCTAGATCGGGAAATTGATATCTTTGGTTATAATTTTTTTTTTTTGCCTAATATTTGTCATTTGGTTTCAATAAGTTGTTCCATATACAAATTAAATAGTGTAGAAAGATGCTCCACTCAAAGAATTTTTCACTTCAGAAACAAGCTTTGAAGAATATTGAGATGTTCATTGAAATATACTGCTGTTTGGATGAGCTTAATGGTTTATCTATCTGTCCATGTTTACATAGCTCATGTGGATAGGCCTTGCAGATAGAGCCGCCTTCTATTCAATGGCATTTAAATGTCCTGAATTATAGGCAAATCGTTTGATTTTGAGGGTACCTTAATACAAGAAAAGATGGGGCATGCAAGGTTGCACGGGATTTGATGGTGCCATTAGAAAAGACTTATTTTGTAACATCTTAGAGTAATGCTTCTTTTTTTTTCATGGATGAAGACAGACCGGTTACAGTGGTGGCAAAAATTGCACCATACAGACAAGAACTTGTTGCTTCTTTGTTAGCTACAGGTATGGATTCTTACATGCTTATCCTTTTCTTATTAAACCTACATTGCTGTGAGATATTTTAAAACTTTTTTGGATTTTATTGGTTTTCCTTCTTTTTTTTAATTTCTCTTTTGATTTGATTCATTAGTTATCAATTGCAACGTGTTTTTTTTTTTTTTTTTTGTGATTTCGTAATGAACACATAAGTAACTCCTCTTATCCACAGTATTACTTTCAAGTAAATGATCATTATATGAGGAATAAGTTAAACATTGTCTCATTTCCATTCTTGCATAAGGTACGTCGATATACTTCTTGAATTTTATTGTTGGGACCTTTTTTCTTCCCCTATAATATGTTTTTATTTTCTTATCAAGACCTATGGATCAGAATATCTAGGCTAGTAGGAGGAAGGCTTTCCTATAAACACCCAATTTATGATATAATGCCCTAGACTTATACATCCCATTTATGGCATTTAGTACCTACATTGCTCTTCTTGGTTTGTCATTGGGTCTTAATGGGAAGTAAGTTGGTTAACTCTTTTGTGTTCTTTTCTCCATCTCGGTTCATGATGACTCTTCCATTATAGAAATATGTCATTGTCTAGTTTTCATTTAGTTTTTGATAACTCTTCTAATATGGCTTCTACAATATTATATGGTTGATCACTTTCACTGATGTTAAAAGAACCACTTTTTTCGCATTTATTTTTTTGCAATGAAACTTAAGTTTGAAGTGGAAGTTGTATTACTCGAATATGTCAGCACCAAATTTTGTTAATAGAAATTATGGTAGTTAGAGGCTTTGATAGGTGGATTGCATTTGAACATCTAAATCTGGGGCTTGGATTTTGAAATTCAAGTCATAGGACTTGGTACTTTGAAAAGCTTTCCAATTAAGACTTTCATCTAAATCTATTTGTTAGAATTGACAAAAGTATTTTTATGCTAGTGCTTTTATGGGAAAGGTGGTCTTATTGGAGCTACTCTTATCAAACTTCTCCAACATTGAATGGAAACTTTACCTATAATTTTTCTCTGTTGAGAAGAGAGAGAGAGTGTGGCCTATGATTTTTAGGTGCCATCTAGAGTGACTTTTCCTTTTTCCAATGGATTTTTTTATGGTTTTTACCATTGCTAGTGTTGTCTGATCTTCCGATCTCATAGTTGTATTTCTTGAAGGTGTGACACTGTGCTAAATCATTTTATGTTTACAAAATTTTTAGTTGATTTCAATCATTTTTTTTTTTGTTTTCTTGATATTTTTATTGTTCACTTTTAGTTGTTTCATTTTCTAAATATTTTATTCATATTTTTGTATTTTATTTGTTCTTTAGATTATTTTTAGTTTTTAGTTTTTTTGATTTTTCTTCATTTTATTTTTTAAAACATTTTCTCATGTTGCACCCCTTTTTTTGGATATCAAATATTTTTGAATTTTTTTATTTTTAATTAATTATTTTTTGTTATGATCTTTCATTTTAATTTTTTACATTTTCCTCCTTTTTGCCTTTTCTTTTTCGTGATTTTCTTCCTATTTTTTTAAATATTTTTTTAAATATTTTTTAACAAATTTTGAGTGCAATTATACCGACATTAATGTATAAGATTGCATTAAAACCTGAAGTTAAGCTACTTGAGCAAAAGTAGTACTAGAATGGGTGATTCCTTCTAAGAAATCCTTACGTTACACCTTTATTCTTATAAAAAAATTTATTTATTTTATTATTTATATTTTTTTCATAATCTTTTATTTTTTATTTTATTGTTTCCTTTTTCATATTTTTCCTTATTATGCTCTTTTCTTATTTATGACTTTTTTTATATATTTTTAATACCTTTTTGGATTTTTGAGTGCGATCATACCAATACCCATTTGAACTGCAAAGTTAAGCGTGCTTGTGCCAGAGTAATACTAAGATGGGTAATTCCTCTTAGAAAATCCTCATATCGTACCATTTTTCGTTTTGACAAAATAATATTTTTGAATTTTATTATTATTTATTGATAATATTTTATTTTTTATTTTGTTTTTGTTTCTTTTTTTGTATTTTTCTCCATTATATTCCTTTCTTTTTCATGATTTTATGTTTTCATTTTCAATTCTTTTTGAATTTTTTTGATAGAAACACTTTTTGAATTTTTTTTGGGTGTGATCATACCAATACCAATGCGTTCGACTTTATTAGAACTCTAACGTTGCTTAGGCGAAAGTAGTATTAGGATGAGTGGTTCTTTCTAGGAAATACTCATGTTGCACCCTTTTTTTTGATAAAATATTTTTTGTAATTTTTTATTTTTGATTTATTTTTTTCTTCCTTTGGATTATTTTTTGTTTTGTTTTATTTTAATTTATTTTTGTATTTTTTATTACATATTTTTTATGAATTTTTTTGTTTTCAATAAATTTTAAATTTTTGAATGCGATCATACTAGTACTAATACATCAGATCCCATCAAAACTCCGAAGTCAAACGTGCTTGGACAAGAGTAGTATTAGGATGGGTGATTCCTGTTAGGAAATCCTCGTGTTGCACCCTCTTTTTTTTTATAAAAAAATATTTTTAGATTTTATTAATTTTTATAGTTTTTCTTTTCTTTGTTTTGATTATTTGTTGTTTTATTTTATTTTTGTTTTTATATATTTTTTTCATTATATTATTTTGAGTTTTTTTTATTAATCATTGTTTTTTTTTCATTTTCAATATTTTGAACTTTTAAGTTCGATCATACGAGTAGTATTGCATCGATCCCATAAGAACTCTGAAGTTAGATGGGTTGCGCGAGAATACTACTACGATGGTGGTTCTCTTCAGAAATCCTTGTGTTGCCCATTTCTTTTCATATAAAAAAAATATTTTTAGATTTTAATATTTTTTATTTAATTTTTTCTTCTTTTTGTTATTTTTGCATGCTTTCGGTAGAGTAGTACTAAGATGGGTGATTCCTTTTGAGAAATTTTTGTGTTGCATTTCATATTTTTATATAAAAATATTTTTTCGATTCTTTAATTTTTGATTTATTTGCTTTTCTTCTATTTGATGATCTTTCGTTTTTTTTTTTTTTTTGGCATTTTCCTCCATTATGCTCTTTTCTTTGATTTTTCTTATTTGTTTTATTTGTTTTATTTTTTCATTTTCTTTTCTTTCCTTTCTTCTCTTTTTTAATTTTGATAACTTTTCTTTTAATTTTTCATTTTATTGGATTTTCTTTTTGTTTCTGCAGTTTTGTTAGATTTCTTTTTCAATTTTCTTTGATTCCCTTTCTCTAGTGTTTGATTTTAGTATATTCTTAATTTTTTTAAAATTCATTCCATTTTCTTTCCTATTTTATTTTCTTTATTTTTTCTTTTTTATTTAATTTTTTTCATCTTTTATGATTTTTTTACATTATTGCTTTTTTTGGACGTTCTTTTTGTTTTTCTAGATTATTTTATTTTCTTAAATTTTTTATTTTATTTTCTTATACCATGTTTTACTTAATTTTTTTCATTTGATTTCTTTTAGTTTCTTCATTTGATTTTCAAAATTTTTTAAAACTTTATGTAATTTAGTTTTTATGTATTTTGTTTTCTTCTATTTTTTCTATTGATTTCTATGATTTTTTTTTAAATAGGTTTCAATATTTTGTCCATTTGGAGAATACAAGTTGCTTCTTTTGATTTTTTTCTTTTTCTTAGAGGTTATAAAGTTGTTAACAAAATAAAATATCTGCACTTATCAAAAAGACAAGAAAAAATAAAAATAATCTTAATTGTTCTTTTATGTCGATGCTTTGAATGTTTTCTCAGTACATTTCATCTATGTGATAAATACATCTCCTGTTGTTGACATGCATTTGTTTCCATGAAAACATTATGCATCCCCTTTTGATAACTATTTAAGAATTATTTGACCCATTAGATTGATTTTACAATTTTTTGACAAGTCCATAAAATGTGAAGTCCTAGGTCTGGTTTGTAAACGGACATAGAATAGGTCTGAAAATGTGAAGTCCTGGTTTCAAAAACTGCCCTTTCAACCACGCAGTGCCCACTCTTGAAAGAGGAATAGCTTCTGTGGTCTGGTCATCCACATAAGAAGTCTCATTATCAACTGATTCAACTCCAGGTTGCAGATCACATACGACAAAACGATCTGAAGAAGGAGCAAAGTCATTCCCCCAATTGTCCCTCATCACCTTAGATGTTTTGAGAGGTGATCTATCCCAGTAATTTGCAGAACATTGTTTGGCTATAGAAGAACTAGACTCTAAAGTAGATACAAATCTTGAATTATTTCTAGAGTAAAGATCATTTTCTCCAATTCTCTGATCTTGGGAGTTAAAACCATAATTTTTGCCGGCGGACCCCTTTTTCTTCCATGTTACCCCATGATCTTCCTGGCCAAAATCCTCAAAGCTGTTTTGCTGAGATAAATAAGCAATATTCGATCCTACTGTGGTAAACTATTTTACATCCTTAGCTCTGGAACTTCTGCTAATATAGTCATCAGTTTTGATAGAATCCACATCCCATTCATGCCAGAAACAATAATCACTATCCTCTTGCCTTGGTCCTCTTGATATTAAGCTACCATCAACTAGCTCATCCATGTTCTTTCGATCTATGGCCAGCCCAACAATTGAAAAGTATTGAGATGCTGGCCAACGAACCAATTCTTTAGGACGAGGCATATTTGTGCACCAAAGGGCCTCAAAAGTTAGAATATTTCTGGTCATATCCAAGCGAAGTTATATTCTGAGGCATCTTAACCTGGCTATTGAAATTTTGGCCAACAGGTTTGTCCATGTCTGCAAAACTCTACTCGTCCTGATTCATTTGCTAATTCTCCATGGCAGAATGGAGGTCACCAATATTAGTACCTGACCTTGAAGACACTGAATCTTTATTGTTTGATTCCCTTTCTTTATTGTTTGATTTCCAATATATTTTTCAATTTTTTTAATTTTATTTGATTTTCTTTCCTATTTCATTTCCTTTCTTTTCTTTTCTTCTTTTTTTAAATTTTTCACCTTTTATGATTTGTTTACTTTATTCTTTTTTTAGATTTTTTATTTTTCTTAGATTTTTTAATTTTTTTGATTTTTTGATTTTTTGATTTTTGGGGGTGATCACACAGGTACTATTGCATTGGATCCCATTAGAACTCTGAAGTTAAGCGTGCTTAGGCGAGAGTAGCACCAGGATGGGTGATTTCTCCTTGAAAATCCTCGTGTTGTATCGTCTTTTTTTTATAAAAAATTTCAGATTTTATTATTTTTTATTTTTTATTTTTTTCTTTTGATTATTTTTTATTTTTATTTCTTTTTTCTATTATTTTTTATTGTTTTATATTAATTTTATTATTTTCTTCCATCTCTGATATTTTTTAAACTTTAAGGTTTGATCATACTAACAATAATGCATCGGATCCCATAAAACTTCAAAGTTAGGCGTGGTTGAACAAGAATAGTACTAAGATGGGTAGTTCTCTTAAGAAATCCTTGTGTTGCACCATTTTTTCATAAAATTTTTTTTGTAGATTTATTTTTTCTTCTGCTTGATTATTTAAGCGTGCTTTGGTAAGAGTAATATTAGGATGAGTGACTCCTCTTGGAAAATTCTCAAGTTGCATCCTTTTTTTGGATAAAAATATTTTTAATTTTTGATTTATTTTCTTTTCTTCGATTTGATGATCTTTTATTTTTTATTTTTTTGGATTTTCATCCATTATGCTCTTTTCTTTGATTTTTGTTATTTTTTTATTTCCTTTTTCTTTTCCTTTTCGTTCCTTTCTTCTCTTTTTCAATTTTGATAATTTTTTTTAATTTCTTCATTTCATTGGATTTTCTTTTCGTTTCTTGGGTTTTCTAGATTTCTTTTTCAATTTTCTTTGATTCCCTTTCTTTATTGTTTGATTTCCAATATGTTTTTCAATTTTTTTAATTTTATTTGATTTTCTTTCCTATTTCATTTCCTTTCTTTTCTTTTCTTTTTTTAATTTTTCACCTTTTATGATTTTTTTTACTTTATTCCTTTTTTAGATTTTTTTTATTTTTCTAGATTTTTTTATTTTCTAGATTTTTTTTATTTTAACAGTAATTATCGACCTGATTTGTATTTAACTTTTTATTGCACATAAAACACAAAGAATGAGAATTCAACCATTAAACATGCATTTTCTTTTTTGGGGAAGACCTATGATTTGATTGTAAATTGTCTTGAATATCTTAATATGGTCATGAGTGTTGCAAGAAGATCGGTAGAGTATTTTGTTTTCATTTATTTTTTTTGATTTATTTGTATGTCTGAAGGCTATTAGCAATATGTATGTCTGTGAACTTGCACAATAAAATGCAAGTTATTTAAATATGAACAATTTTAGAAATTTGTGACGCGATTTGCATTCTTATTTTCCCATTTATGAAACAAGGCCTGTTAATCATAGTCATAGTTCTATCATATTACTATGTCATCATGAGGCCAACTATGTATCTTCTTTTTTTTTTTTTTAAGGTTGTCTGAGTATTGGTTTCAATGGAGTTAGAACCAAATTGTGGTTCATAAATTATAATGTTCTCTTTAAATCTTATTATGCTATAGTTGGAATCCTTCCGCTTCTCTTGTTTTTCATTCTTGTACTTCTAATTTCTAGTGGATAAAGTATTTTAACTTAATTAAAGATAAAATTTGACATTTCATTAAGATAATTTTTTTTTTTTAAATGATTATAAGTCACATGTGCGTGATATATCACAAGAGTATCTTCAATGAGAAAGACATGGTTATGCTTGCTTGCAGAATTATATTGTGACTCAAATTGATTAGGCAGAAGGTATGAACAATTATTTGATTCTAAAGATTCTTTCACTTACTATTTAAAACCGCTTAGTGATCACTTAAACTTCATACTATCTTTCTTTATTCTTTTTATTTATAATAATAAGTGGTGCGGTTTAAGGCTTCATTGATCCATTAAAGTCTTGTGTTCTCAAGGTATACTAGGCGTTGTTCTCTCTTCAATCAGAATTATGGTGTAACCATCGATAACTTGTAGAAATTTATGGTGAAATAGAGCAAAATTTGTTACTCTATGAATTCATGTGGTACCGAGGGCATTTACACTTCATGAAATGAAGTCATTCTTGAAGACGAAAGGCTACTTACACCTTTTAATAGTTGGTAAAAAATCAATCCATGGGTCTAGGTGTTGGTACAAACCAATCGGTTGCATCAAGATATGTTTCGCGATTGTTTTGTACAATACCTTTTGCTTCAAGGATGCAACCCTGAGGTAATATAAGTTACATATTGCATCAAGATATGTTTCATGGAGTTTTGAAGGGTTAAACCAAATGTAAATGTCCACCTTAGTGATTTAAAGCTTGTTTTAGTAATGGAGTTGAGGATAGTGTATCATTTGATTCTTAAAGTAATTAGTGGAGATATCAAGCTAATAAATGGGTAACTCATCCTAAAGACATTTTGGCATTTGAAAAAAATGCTGATGCCAATCTTGTTACCAGTCAGGTGACTTTCTTTATGTTCCTATGTTACTCTTACTTTTCTGTTGCTTGGACTTTGAATATGTCGTTGTAACCTCTCTAATTGTAGTTGTCCAGGATTATAAATTAGGTGGTAAAAAATTTCTTATGCACATATTTCACTCTCAAAAAATAAGAAGAAAAAACGCTAAAATTAAAAATGCATTTATCAAAAGTTGCCAGAATTTACAGAACCAAGGCCTCATCAGGTCAAATAGAGTATCTCTTACTTTGCACTTCCAATAAATTTTACACACAAGTAGCCATAGCTGTGAACAATGAACAACAAAAACTTTTCACTCAATCTTTTCCTACTAAAATACTATGCCTTCTCTAATTATTTCATGTAGCAAGTAATGGCACTTATAGGGTAGGGGAGTGACTCTTCCAGCACACAGCACTGATGAAGTAAAATCCTGCATTTTCATCATTATCATCCATATCAGGTGAGCCAAATCATTATGCTGGGCACGACCAGCAGACTGTGGCTTGGAGTTAATATTCCAGTTTCCTTCTCTATCATGGTGATGATTCTTCTTATCGTAGTTGTAACTCCTCCCACAGCTTCTGGTATTGGAACAAGGCAAGTTGCAGAAAAAAGTCTTCTGTGAGATTAAAGAATTAATAAATCAAACATAAGTGATCTGCATAATGAGACCAGAAATACTGAATACAAGACTGAAAAGCAAAAATCATGGTAAATTGATGTTAATCAAAGGAAAATCAAAAAATAAATTCAAAATCACAGATTTACTTAACACATTCAGAAGCTAAACAGTTCTTTTGGTTGGGAACAAGTCATGCCACGAAGCTGATGGTTCAATCGTCAACTGTGTATTTTCAAAAGATATGTTCTACTAGCCTCGGAAAGCCTGCTCTCTCACAAGAGAAAGAATTTAAGTGGTCTCACTAACCAGTGACTTGCAGCCATCCAGGTCCATTTTAAGTCAAATAAGAGGACCAAGCAAAATTGAAAAGGGGATGACAAACACTTTAAATCCAACTTTCACATATGCTATAGATGAAGCTGTCAAATATTTGATGTGTCACATCAACCTTTTTGCATCCCAACTGAATGATTAGTAACAATTTGGTGAATATTTGGAGCAGGGATAAAACGAAGATTGCATTATATATATAAAAAAAGAAAAAATAAATAAATAAACTTAAGCTTAAATAACACTTGAGTTTAGGGCCAATCATCTTACAGGATTAAGCAGTCCAGTGCCACCTCGACATGAAGTACTCTTGTCAGCGTACTGTCGATCAGCACCATGAGGTCCATCAGAATAAATGTGGAGTTGGGATGTGGGCAAAAGATGAGAGTTATAACTCATAAACTGAGTAAAGATATTCATGTTCTCAGAAGGAAGCTTTCCAGGACATTCGTACAGAAATTATCCTTTTAAGTCCACTAGTGGAGCAACAACAGAAGAAGGATTTAATAAAGACCCATAATGTAGACTATTCTGGCAAAACCTTCCATATTGCAGATTCTTCCAATGGCCCAAAAATAATTGTTCAGAATGTCAGGCTTGTGATTCTCAAACCACTGCAAGGGAGCATCACCCTTCATAGAAGTAGAAATATTGAAATTGCCTGGCAGATGAAGATTCTTGGTTGAATCCGAGCAATCTGGCTGACCTTTTCGATAAATGTTAAACTTTTCATCCCTATCAGAATGGGTTTTACAAGCACTATAAGTTTTTGTCTCAATTGGAAGATTATACACTGGAAGCATGGTTAGAGAAGGGAATGGTGGTCCAGGGGGATTCAAGGCATATGGTAGAACCTGTCCGTTATCATGACCACTATGCTCTGATTCAGAATCTACTAGTGCAAGAAGAACTGACAGAATCAGTTTGGATCCAAGCCCTAGGTCTGGCTTGTAAACAGACATAGAATGGGTCTGACAATGTGAAGTCCTAGTTGCAGAAACTGCGCTTTCAACCACGTCAGTGCCCACTTCAACCACGTCAGTCCTAGAATCCACATCCCATTCATGCCAAACACAATAATCACTATCCTCTTGCCTCGGTTCTCTTGCATAAATTTTGATGAATATAGAAATAAACATAATGACATGGCCCAATTTAATCGAAGCTTCCTTCTAACTTGTCTAACAGGAGTTCAAACTTGGCCATTTTGACATTGCGAGCCAACTAAGGCAAATTATTCCTTTAGTCAACCTATTTATGAAGCCTTAATGCAGTAACTGAAACAGCCAAAAAATAATAATTTTACTATTTTTGTAACCATAAGACCACGGGAGAATAGCTCTTTCCCTATAGGTGCAGTAAATAAAACACAAAAATCAACATTACCACTCTCATAACAAGGCATCTTACCACCACTTTCTTCTTGGGTGCAACAAGATACCTCTCTATCTCAAAAAGAAACTGTGTGAATGTTTTTGAACCACAAGAGGTAAACTATCCAAATCTTCAAAAAGTCAAGACAAAAATGATCATTGTCGAAGCTAGTCGCTTTCTAATGTTGAGTGTATCAATCAATAATATCAACATAATTTACAATGCATGATCCTGTGAGCTGCTTTCAAAAGTTTGATTAATCCCTTCTTTATAATGTTAAAAAGGAAAACAGGAAAATGTAATGAAATAAGTAACAACATTTAGAACTTTTCTTGCCAAAACCCAGGACAATCCCAACAGCTTCAAAGCTGATTCCTAGATCTTGGTAGTCCACTCATAAACTATCAGAAGAAATATAAATTAGGTGGTAAAAATTTTCTCATGCACACATTTCATTCTCAAAGAGTAAAAAGACAAGCAGCCAAAATTAAAAATGCATTTATCAAAAGTTGCCAAAATTTACAGAATTTACAGAACCAAGGCCTCATTAGATCAAACAGAGTATCTCTTACTTTGCACGTCCAATGTATTATATACACAAGTAGCTATAGCTATGAACAATGAACAACAGAAACTTTTCACTTAATCTTTTTCTACTAAAATACTATGCCTTCTCTAATTGTTTCAAGTAGCAAGCACTAGCACCTATATGGTAGGGGAGTCACTCTTCCAGCACATAGCACTGATGAAGTAAGATCCTGCATTTTCATCATTATCATCCATATCAGGTGAGCCAAATCCATGCCATGTCACAAGTTTGGAGACTTCCTGCAATGTGGCACCTTATACCAGTTAGTTTTCAAGCTAACATGCATAAACATCAACCACCACTTCAATTGTTTTCTTACCTTATTGTAGATGTATACTTGGTTTGTTTCACTCCAAATGCGATGTAGTGGCTGCTAACAGTTATTGTTAGTCTCCATGAATGAGTATGAGGTGCTATTTTGCTGTATGTTGACCCATTAGCATGAATGGTTAATAAAATTAATAAAGTACTCGGCTTGCCAAGCCTTTTAATATAACAAACAGTTCGGTTGGGCAGTGCTTCATAAGCCATAAATGCTGCTCCCCTCCTCTATCAGAAAGGGAAAAGTCAATTATGATCAGTATCACACCTCTTATTTATTCCTCTTCTTTGTTAGAAAGTAAAACAAAAACGAAAAACCTGCTAATGATAATCGGGAAACAACATTAAGACAAAAACAAACATCAAAAGTGTTGTCATGTAATAATAGCCAGATTAAACTTAGTTAAGACTGTACCTGCACAATCATGAAGCTAAAGGCACCCAATGTGGTGCAGGCAGATTTTTAGAGTTCAGTGAAAAAATTACGCATGCAAACTTAATATAATTTAAATGAAGCTTCAAAGTTATGTTAGATGTTCAAGCCTAAAATTCTTTTCTTAAAATCAAATCCAGAAAAATCATATAAATATATAAAAGGTTTTTTATTGGCGTTAAATTAATAAAACTTTTGACCATAGCACCTGATGCAAGAGTGAGGCTACTCAACTTTTCCATATTACTGGTGTTGGGAATGCAGAAGGTGCTAGTTTCAGTTGATGCAAGATACCATCAGGGAATTCTTCAATCTCACTTTTCTCACATCAGAAACATCGTTAACATTGGCTACATTGCTATCTGGTTAGTCAAGAACATGTATAAATTTATGTTTTTTCTGGAATGCACGTAGTTACTAGAAACAAGATATGCATTAGCAGGAAATACAGCTTTAAAAGAAACAAGATGGTAGAGAGACCTTTCAACCTGCCTCATAGAGAGAAATAAGTGTCCTGCATGCCTGAGCTCAATCTTTTGCTACCAGATTTTCTTAGTAGAGTTAAATGATGAAGAGGCTGAAGTAGCTCAGCACTTAGTCTATTAAACCACTAAAATTGCTGTTTGGCATAGATGCAAAATTTCATCAGTTAAAGACTGAGATCAAGCTTGGTTCATACATACCAATCTGAAGCTATTCTAAGCTTGTAATCCCCTCTGGCTAAAAGAAGGTCTCGTTTTCTAGTAAGCACGGTTATAGGAGAAACCAGGAGCCATCTATAGAAACCTCTGGAAGAACATCCTTATTATTTAATGGCTCCAATGGAGTAAACTTGGCATTTAATATAAAGAACAGAGCAATTACCTCCCACGTTTGAGGAAGAGGGTTGATCTGGTTCAAAATCTCCTTAATAATCCCGTTGATCGTACACAGCTGATGCCTTATCCATGCCTGAGAAATGCACAAGTTGTAGAGACCCAAACTCAAAGCACTCAGCAGAAGAACCATAACCGATATCCTGATTATGGGATACATCATTACTACAGATGGTAGGGCAGCACCAGATGGAGAAAGCACATTAGCAAAGGCAACTGGAACTGGATACACGCCATATGCAATCAGTCCGGCCAAGCCCAATACAGTCATGTTTACACGATAGCTGCAGTCAGCCCAGCCCAATTACAGAGTAACAGAATCGCTGGAGTCAGCCCAGCCCATCCCAGCTTTGGGCACGATCCGAAGCAAACATAAAAAATGGATACCTGATATTAATGCTCACGTGCTCCTCACAACGGTTATTTCTGTTCACGTTTTTGGCGTGGAATCATGCCAATGCTAAATGCTCTTAAGAAATCGTATGCAATCAAAAGATTGGATCTCCCAAAGGCAACGGCGATGAAGAGGATTCACGTCGCAGATGCCGCTCTATGGTGGAATATTTGGTTGCTTGTCACCAGTGCTCTCAATTGCAGCATTTCTGAGCTACAAATCTCTGTTTTTGTATCCTAAGGATGAGGTCCCTTTCCCAGATCTGTTCCAAGAGTTTGTCAATCCTGCTGTTCTTGAAATTGGGAGACATTGACTTGTTTCAGTTCTTGTATTCAATTTATAGAGGCAAAATGTAGAAAGAGCAAAGTGGGATCTGTTGACTGAAAAGCTAGAAGGCTCAAGTGATTCAAATGATGGGAACTGACGGTCTAACCCCTTGCTAATGATGGTTGCATAGAAGAAATAGGTGGCGATTCTACGGGAGGTTAGTATAATTCCCTTATCGCTGTTCGAAGATGTGTTATCTGGGAAATAAATGGTTGGCTATGCTCAATCACCTGTTCTTGTTGCAGTTTGTATTCTTATGTATGATTTTCTCCCACATGCGATTAGACATCACCGATGATACCCATGTAAGTGACAAAGCAAGCAAAAATCTACAAAAATTGATTGATAGAATCTGAATCATAAATCAATTAGTTAAGAACATCCCAGAACATTGTATAAAAAGAAACATTATGAAATAACAATCCTAAACTGAGTGAGAGACACATTTTTTTCCTGCAATCAAGATCCACCATCAAGGACATCGAATTTTCTGTTTTCCTGATCTACATACTTTAATTATCAAAAAGATCATACGCATACATGCCCGTATAGTATGTGTATAGGCAATTTGATATAATGTAATGAAAGAGAAATGGAAAGAAAATTTAGGGAGTAAATCTCCATCTAGGTGAAGAATGAAGAAGGGAAAAACAGAGCTTGTTATTTCAGGAGGTATTTCACTCATGCTACACATGTTGCTGTTCATCATAACAGTTAAGAACAAAAAACCCAAAAACTTTGTTATGTATTTCATGTGATGTATAAATAAATATTTGTAATACTAACTTATTCAAGCTGGCTGACAAGTTAAATGGGCCAAACTTGTCAATAAACAAACTATAACAAGACTAGGCAAGCCAGCCAAGAGCAGAACCCAGGCAGCCTGCGAGCAGCTCAGTTCATGGCAAAGCTTATTTATTTGTGTTATCTGAGTCAGATTAAATATGAAATACACAAAAGATCATTCTGCTAGTTGTATTGTTTTACACTGTAGCTTGTGGTCTTTACTAGTTTGCACTGTTTGCTAATATTGGATATCCATCATTTGCAGAAAGGGGTTAGAGCTGCACAGCAGTTCTGCAATTCATATTTTCTTGGCAGTTTGGTAATGCATATGATAAGGTATGGTTTCCTTCTTGCACTTTGGCAGCACTGCCTTCTTGTATCGTGAATATGTATGGTATTTTAAAAAGTTGTGGTTTCCTTCTCTAGATTTTTTTTTTTTTTTGTCTTTAAAAATAATTAGAATCACTGAACCTTTGTGAGAATGCTCTTTACATGGTTATCTTGAATGTATTGTGAGAAAGCTAGGGTTGTCACTACACAAGTTATGTCAACTTTCCTAGACAAACAAAACTTCCTAGAACTGGACTTTTGATTTTACCTGTGTTAATTGAGGTGTTCATGGAGAATGGAAATACTGATGCCAAATAAGTTGTGTTGCCATTATTAAACAAAGATACCTAAGGCATTATACCTTTCGTTCCTGTTGGTTGGTTTGCTACAATTCAGTAAGCTGTCCTGTAAATGCTTCGATTTGGGAATGCATTTTATGGTGCTGGCTCTGGACTCATCCGAACTGAACTGGGCACATATGGAGAGAAGATCTTGGGATCAAGCTCTGAATATGTGCAAAGCAATGTAAGTAGCATGTGAAGACCGTAACTTAAGGTGCCACTCTGGTTTGAGCTTGAAACAGCTTTGAATGATTAGGCATGTAGTTTATTTTATTAAATGATACTATATTGCTACCTTTTTGAATCATGACAAAGGAAAAGATCGAATTCCAGCTATTGATCACATTTGAATTGAAAAATATTTCATAGCAAATTATTCATAGAGTGGTTGAAAGCACATATGCATTAAGGTTTTTCTTGTCGTTTGACCAATTTATGTCAAATGTTAATTATTCTTTGAAAACAAAACATTATAAAGATTTTGACATGAATTAAACAAAGGACTCATGTTTTGCTTGAAAAAAAAGCTCAAACAACTTTGCTTGAGATCATAATGATATGGCAGTTGCTAACAACATCTCGTACTAGAGGGAGCTCATATCAGGTTAATTAGTGCTAAATAGCGCATTATTGCCTTTTCCTTTTTGATTACTTGAATATGAATTTAAGGTTGTTGTCTTATGACCTTTGGGATTGACTTGTTTTTCTTGCTTTTTTTTTTTTTTTTTTATGATTAGGAATTGAACAGTTAAGTAGGTGTTTCTCTAATCTGTAGTATCATTTTCAAGTAAATGATCATTATGTGAGGAATAAATTGAAGGTTGTCTTATTTCCATTCTTGCACAGAATAAATTGATATCCTTCTTGAATTTTATTGTTGGCACCTTTTTTCTTCCCCCTTAGTATCTTTTTTTGTTTTCCTTTCAAGGCCATTGAACAAGAATATCTCGGCTAGTGGGTGTAAGGCTTTCCTATAAGTCCCCAATTTATGATATAATGCCCCATATTTATACATCTCATTTATGGCATTTGGTACCTACGTTGTTCTTGCTGGCTTGTCATTGGGTTTTAATGGGAAGTAAGTCGATAAACTCTTTCATCTTTTGTTCTCAATCTTGGGTCATGATGACTGTTCTATTACAAAAATATGCCATTGTCTGATTTTCATATAGTTTTTGGTAACTCCTCTAATATAGATTCTATAGCATTATGTGTTTGATTGCTTTCACTTATGTTAAAAAAACACTTCTTTTCACATTTATTCTTTGCAATGAAACTTAGGTATGAAGTTCAAGTTGTATTAGTTGAATATGTCGGCACCAAATTTTGTTGGTGTCAATTATGGCAGTAAGAGGCTTTGATAGGTAGATTACATTTGAAACACCTAAATCTAGGGCTTAGACTTTGAAATTCAAGTCCTATGACTTGGTACTTTGAAACGCTTTCCAAATAATACTTTCATCTAGATACATTTATTATCAGTGACAAAAGTATTTTCATGCTAGTGCTTTTATGGGAAAGGTGGTCTTATTGGAGCTACTCCTATCAAACTTCTCCAACATTGAATGAAAACTTTACCTATAATTTTTCTTAGATAGGAAGAGAGAGGGAGAGAAAGATGGAGGAGTAAATGTAGATAGAGGGAGTTACTCGTCGTTTTTTAGGTGCTATCTAGAGTGACTTTTCCTATCTTTAATGGATTTTCGTATGGCTTTTACCATGCTAGTGTTGTTTAGTCTTCAAATCTCATAGTTGTATTTCTTGAAGGCATGCCACTGCGTTAGATCATTTTATGTTTACATAATTTTTAGTTGAATCTATTTTGTTTTATTATCTCGATATTTTTGTTTTTTACTTTCAGTTATTTCATTTTTTTAACGATTTTATTCATATTTTTGCTTTTATATGTTCTTTAGATTATTTTTAGTTTTTATTTTTTTATTTTTCTTCATTTTCTTTTCTAAAACATTTTCTCGTGTCACATCCTTTTTTTAGATAAAAAATATTTTTTATTTTTTATTTTAATTCCTTTTTTCTTCTGTTTATCTTTCATTTTATTTAAATTTTTATTTTTTTACATTTTCTTCCCTTATGCCTTTTCTTTTTTGTGATTTTCTCTCTTTTTTTCTTTTTAATATTTTGTTTTAAAATTTTGAGTGGAATTACACCAACACTAATATATCGAATTGCATCAAAACCTAAAGTTTAGCGTGCTTGAGCAAGAGTAGTAGTAGAATGGGTGATTCCTTCTAAGAATTCTTGTGTTGCATTTTTATTCTCATAAAATACTTGTTTATTTTATTATTTTTGATTTATATTTTTTCATAATCTTTTATTTATTATTTTATTATTTTATTATTTGTATTTTTTTCACTATGCTTTTTTCTTATTTATGACGTTTTTATAATTTTAATTTTTTTTTTAGATTTTTGAGTGCAATCATATCAATACTAAGCATCGATCTTATTTGAACTGCAAAGTTAAATATGCTTGGGCGAGAGTAGTACTAAGATGGGTGATTCCTGTTGAGAAATCCTCATATTGCATCATTTTTTGTTTTGACAAAACAATGCTTTTGGATTTTATTATTTTCTATTTACTTGTTTATTTGATAATCTTTCATTTTTTTATTTTGTTTTTGTTTCTTTTTTTGTATTTTTCTCCATTATGTTCTTTTTTTTTAATGATTTTATGTTTTCATTTTTAATACTGTTTGAATTTTTTTTTTTTGTGCAATCATCCCATTAGAACTTCGAAATTAAGCGTGCTTGGTCGACAGTAGTACTAGGATGAGTGGTTCCTTCTACGAAATACTCTTGTTGCACCTTTTTTTTTGGTAAAATATTTTTTTCTAATTTATTATTTTTGATTTATTTTCTTTTTTTCTTTTGGATTATTTTTTGTCTTATTTTAAATTTATTTTTATATTTTCTCCATTATGTTTTATTTCTTTTTTATGACTTTGTTTTTTTAATAATTTTTAAATTTTTAAGTGCGATCGTACCAGGACTAATGTACCGAATCTCATATGAAATCCAAAGTTAAGCGTGCTTGGGCGAGAATAGTACTAGGATGGGTGATTCCACCTTGGAATTCCTCGTGCTGCACCCTCTTTATTTTTTGAATTTTATTATTTTTTATTTTTTCCCTTTTTCTTCTTTTTGATTATCTTTTGTTTTATTTTATTCTGTTTTTGTGTTCAATCTTTTTTTCATTATGTTATTTTCTTTTTCTTTTATATTACTTTTATTGTTTTCTTTCATTTTCAATATTTTTTGAACTTTTAAGTTCGATAATTCCAGCACTAATGCATCATATCCCATAAGAACTCCGAAAGTATATGTGGTTAAGTAAGAGTATTACTACGATGGATGGTTCTCTTGAAAAATTCTGGTGTTGAACCTTCTTTTTATAAAAAAAATATATATTTTTGGATTTTATTATTTTTGATTTATTTTTTTCTTTTTGATTATTTCAGCGTACTTTAGCGAGAGTAGTACTAAGTTGGGTGATTCCTCTTAAGAAATTCTCGTGTTGCATTTTTTTTTGGATAAAAATATTTTTTGATTTTTTAATTTTTGATTTATTTTCTTTTCTTTTATTTGATGATCTTTTATATATATATATATTTTGCATTTGCTTCCATTATGCTCTTTTCTTTGATTTTTGTTATTTATTTTATTTGTTTTCCTTTTTTTTTTTCCTTTTCTTTCCTTTCTTCTATTTTTCAATTTTGATAACTTTTTTTTTAATTTCTTCATTTTATTGGATTTTTTTCTTTGGTTTTGTTAGGTTAATTTTCTTTGATTCCCTTTCTTTATTGTTTGATTTTCAGTATATTCTGAGAATTTGTATTTTAATTTTATTTGATTTTCTTTCCTATTTCATTTCCTTTCTTATCTTTCTTTTATATTTTTTTTCATCTTTTATGATTTTTTACATTACTGCTTTTTTTGGATGTTCTTTTTGTTTATTTGTTCTAGACTTTTTATTTTTTTTGTATTTTCTTATATTATATTATATTTAATTTATGTTCATATAATTTTCATTAATTTGTTCATTTGATTTTTAAAAATTTTTTAAACTTTTTGTATTTTGTTTTCTTTTATTTTTTTTCCTTGGGTTTCTTGGATTTTTTTAAATAGCTTTCAATTTTTTTTGGAGGTCAGTAAAGTTGTTAAGAGAATAAGGATATCCGCACTTATCAGAAAGACGAGAAAATAAAAATGATCTTACCTTTTCTTTTATGTTGATGCTCCAAATGTTTTCTCAATACATCTCATCTGTGTGGTAAATACATATCCTATTGTTGACATGCATTTGTTTTCATGAAGACATTATGCATCCCTCTTCTAATGATTATTCAAGAATTATGTAACCCACTAGATTGATTTTGGTTTTGACAAGTCCATAAACGAGTTTGATATGTTGATAGAGTTGTTAAGTAAAAATTGCCACTAAGATTATTAAGCTTATCACCAAATGGTTAACTAAAAGAAATTATGTATATGGAAGTTCTCATCTGTCTATCATCTTTGGGAGATCCTATGACCTTTCTGAATACAATTAGATGCTTTTGTAATTGTGGTAGCTTTTCATTACACTTATTTGAAATATTAAATTTAGTAAAATGCGTGCTTTGACTTTGCACGAGTTATTGGATTAGTGATAAGTTTTGATTTTATTCCTTATGAGAATTTTATCAAGTTGCTTTGACTTATATTTAGATGCAGACCACTATGTTTAAAACTCATTAACTTTGTGAGCTCCCAACAATATGATGCCAAAATAAGTAAGTGAAAGTGCCTGTAGGACATTGTACGTTGCCTACTTATAAGAGTGTATCCGATTATTTTTCTTCTCAAGTAAAAGTCAAATCAATTAACTGAAATTGATTTTGTTGTAGATGCAATTGACTTGAATTGGCTTGTTTGGACTATTAATGGGTGCATGTGTATACAAGTGAGTTTTCTATCCTTCTTATTTTATTTTCCTTTAATTTTTGAGTTTTTTGCAAATATTTTAGTTTTATGGAATGTTTTTAGCTACTGAACTGGGAAATTAATATCTTTGATTCTGATTTTTTTGGCCTAATATTTGTCATTTTATTTCAATAAGTTGTTCGATATATAGATTTAATGAAATAGAAAGATGCTATACTTAGAGGATTTTTCACTTTAGGAACAAGCTTTGAAGAGTATTGAGATGCTTATTGAAATATACTGCTGTTTGAATGATTTTGATGATTTATCTGTCTACCCATGTTTACATAGATCATTTAGTTTACAAGATGAACTTGTAATATACAAAAAGGCAAGAAACTTGGCAGAAGTTTAAACCTTATGTGGACAGGCCTTGTAGATAGAGCTGCCTTCTATTCAATGGCATTTGGATGTCTTAAATTATAGGCAAATTTTTTGATTTTGAGGGTACCTTGATACAAGAAAACGTGGTGCATGCAAGGTTGTAGGTGATTTGGTGGTGCCGATGGAGAGGGCTTACTTTGTAGCATCTTAAAGTAATGCTTCTTTTTTTCATGGATGAAGAAGGATCAATCATAGTGGTGGCAAAAATTGCACTATCCAAACAAGAAGGTATTACTTCTGTACTAGCTGGCATGGATTCTTACATGCTTATCCTTTTCTTGTTAAACCTAAGTTGCTATGAGATATTTTAAAACTTTTTAAGATTTTGTTGGTTTTCTTTTTTCTTTTTTTTTTTAATTTCTCTTTTGATTTGATTTGTTAGTTATAAATTACTACATGTTTTCTTGCTTTTTTTTTTTTTTTTTTGATTTCAAAATGAACATATAAGCAACTCCTTCTCTTATCCACAATATTGCTTTCAAGTGAATGATCATTATGTGAGGAATGAGTTGAGGTTGTCTTATTTCTATTCTTGCGCAAGGTAAGTCGATATCTTTCTTGAGTTTTATTGTTGGCACCTTTTTTCTTCGCCCACAATATATATATATTGGTTTTCTTATAAGGGCCATTGGACAAGAATATCTGGGCTAGTGAGAGGAAGGCTTTCTTATAAGCCCCCAGTTTATGATATACTGCCCCAGACTTATACATACCATTTATGGCATTTGATCCCTATGTTGTTCTTATTGGCTTGTAATTGGGTCTTTTGTGTTCTGTTCTCCATCTCATGATGACTGTTCCACTACATAAATATACCATTGTCTGGTTTTCGTTTAGTTTTTGCTAACTCCTCTTATATGGGTTCTACAACATTATATGGTTGATCACCTTCACTAATATTAAAGGAAATACTTCTTTTCGCATTTATTTTTTTGCAATGAAACTTAAGTTTGAAGTGAAAGTTGTACTACTTGAATATGTCGGCACCAAATCTTGTTGGTAGGAGTTATGGCAATTAGAGGTTTTGATAGGTAGATTACATTTAAAACACCTAAATATGGGGCTTGGACTTTAGAATTCGAGTCATATGACTTGGTACTTTGAAATGCTTTTCAATTAAGACTTTCACCTAAATCAATTTGTTATCAATGATGAAAGTATTTTTATGCTAGTTCTTTTCTGGGAAAGGTGGTCTTATTGGAGCTACTCCTATCAAACTTCTTCAACATTAAATGGAAACTTTACCTATAATTTTTCTTAGATAGGATGTGAGAGAAAGATGGAGGAGTAAAAATAGATAGGAGTGGCCCACGATTTTTCAGGTGCCAACTAGGGTGATTTTTCCTTTTTCCTCTGGATTTTCTTATGGCTTTTACCATGTTAGTATTCTTTGATATTCAAATCTCATAGTCGTATTTCTTGAAGGCATCCCACTGGGTTAGATCATTTTTTGTTTATATAAATATTAGTTGAATTTATTTTGTTTCGTTATCTCGATATTTTTCTTGTTTACTTTCAATTTTTTTCATTTTCTAAGGATTTTATTCATATTTTTGTAATTTATTTGTTCTTTAGATTATTTTTAGTTTTTAGTTTTTTTTATTTTTCTTCATTTTTTTCAAAATATTTTCTTGTGTCGCACCCTTTTTTTAGTTAAAAAATATTTTTTAAATTTTTAAATTTTAATTAATTTTTTTCTTTTGTTTATCTTTCATTTTATTTTAATTTTAATTTTTTTTAATTTTCCTCTTTTATGCCTTTTCTTTTTTGTGATTTGCTTTCTTTTTTTCTTTTTAATATTTTGTTTTGAAATTTTGAGTGCAATTATACCATCACTAATGTATCGAATTGCATTAAAACCCAAAGTTAAGCGTGCTTGAGCGGGAGGAGTACTAGAATGGGTGATTTCTTTTAGAAAATTCTTGTGTTACACCTTTAGTCTTATAAGAATATTTGTTTATTTTATTATTGTTGATTTATATTTTTCATAATTGTTTATTTTTATTTTATTATTTGTATTTTTTTCATTGTGCTTTTTCTTATTTATTATCTTTTTTTAGTTTTTTTTTTTTTTGAATTTTTGAGTGCAATCATACCAATACTAAGCATCGATCCTATTTAAGTTGCAAAATTAAGCATACTTGGGCAAGAGTAGTACTAAGGTGGGTGATTCCTTTTGGAAAATCCTTGTATTGCGCCATTTTTCGTTTTGACAAAATAATACTTTTGGATTTTATTATTTATTTATTTATTTATTTATTTGATAATCTTTCATTTTTATTTTATTTTTGTTTCTTTTTTTGTATTTTTCTCCATTATGTTTTTTTTCTTTTTCATGATTTTATATTTTCATTTTCAATAATTTTTTAATTTTTTAGTAGAAATACTTTTTAAATTTTTTAAGGTGTGATCATATAACACTGATGCACTAGATCTCATTAGAACTACGAAGTTAAGCGTACTTGGGCGAGAGTAGTACTATGATGAGTGGTTCCTTCTACGAAACATTTGTGTTGCACCGTTTTTTGTTTTTGTATGATAAAATATTTTTTTGCTTGATTATTTTTGATTTATTTTCTTTTCTTTCTATGGATTATTTTTTTATTTTAATTTATTTTTATATTTCATATTTTTTTCCATTACATATCTTTTCTTTTTTATGACTTTATTTTTTAATTTTTCATAATTTTTAGATTTTTGGATGCCATCATACAAGTACTAATGCACTAGATGCCATTAGAACTCCAATGTAAAGTGTGCTTGGGTGAGAGTAGTACTAGGATGGATGATTTTTCCTTGGAAATCCTCATGTTACACTCTTTTTTAATAAAAGAATATTTTTAAATTTTATTATTTTTTTCCTTTTGATTATCTTTTATTTTGTTTTGTTTTATTTTTATTTTTCTATCTTTTTTTATTATGCTCTTTTTTTCTTTTATATTAAATTTATTATTTTCTTTTGTTTTTAATATTTTTTAAACTTTTAAGTTCGTCATACTAGTACTAATGCATTGGATCCTAAAAAAACTCCAAAGTTAGACATGGTTCTCTTGAGAAATCCTTGTGTTGTACCCTTTTTTTTAATAAAAAAAAATGCTTCTAGATTTTATTATTATTTATTTAATTTTTTCTTTTTGATTAAGCGTGCTTTGGTGATATTCAAGAATTAGCACTAAATTTATTATACAATGTAAACATTATGCGTCCTGTTTTGATGACTATTATGCATTATATAACCCACTAGATTTATTTTACAATGTTTTGACAAGTCCATAAATGAGTTTGGCCTGTTGATAAAGCTGTCAAATAGAAATTACCACTAAGATTGTTAAGTTTATTAGCAAATGCTTAACCAAAAGAAACTTTGTATGTGAAAGGTCTCATTTGTCTATCATGTTTGGGAGATGCTAAGGGCTTTCTGAATACAGTTAGGTACTTTAGTATTTGTGACAGCTTCTTGTTACACTTACTTGAAATATTGAATTTTGTAAAACGTATACTTTGACTTTGCACGAGTTATTGGATTAGTGATAAGTTAGATACTTTAGTATTTGTTCCATATACAAATTAAATAGAATAAAAAGATGCTCAACCCAGAGAATTTTTCACTTCAGAAATAAGCTTTGAAGAATATTGAGATGTTCATTGAAATATACTGCTCTTTGGATGAGCTTAATGGTTTATCTATCTACCCATGTTTACATAGCTCATTTAGTTTACAAGATGAACTTTTAATGTACAAAAAGGCAAGAAACAAGGCAGAAGTTTAAACCTCATGTGGACAGGCCTTGCAGATAGAGCCGCTTTCTATTCAATGGCATTTAAATGTCTTGAATTATAGGCAAATCATTTGATTTTGAGGGTACCTTAATACAAGAAAAGGTGGGGCATGCAAGGTTGCACGGGATTTGATGGTGCCATTGGAAAAGGCTTATTTTGTATCTTAGAATAGTGCTTCTTTTTTTTCATGGATGAAGACGGATCGATCACAGTGGTGGCAAAAATTGCACCATACAGACAAGAACTTGTTGCTTCTTTGTTAGCTACAGGTATGGATTCTTACATGCTTATCATTTTCTTATTAAACCTAAGTTGCTGTGACATATTTTAAAACTTTTTGGATTTTGTTGGTTTTTCTTCTTTTTTCTTATAATTTCTCTTTTGATTTGATTCATTAGTTATCAATTGCAACATGTTTTTCTTGCTTTTTTTTTTTTTTGTGATTTCGTAATGAACACATAAGTAACTCCTTCTCTGATCAACAGTATCACTTTCAAGTAAACGATCATTATATGAGGAATAAGTTAAAGATTGTCTTATTTCCATTCTTGCATAAGGTACGTCGATATATTTCTTGAATTTTATTGTTGGGACCTTTTTTCTTCCCCTACAATATGTTTTTTGTTTTCTTATCAAGGCCTGTGGATCAGAATATCTAGGCTAGTAGGAGGAAGGCTTTCCTATAAGCACCCAATTTCTGATATAATGCCCTAGACTTATACATCCCATTTATGGCATTTGGTACCTACATTGCTCTTCTTGGTTTGTCATTAGGTCTTAATGGGAAGTAAGTTGGTTAACTCTTTTGTGTTATTTTCTCCATCTCAGTTCATGATGACTCTTCCATTACAAAAATATGCCATTGTCTGGTTTTCATTTAGTTTTCGGTGACTCTTCTGATATGGCTTCAACAATATTATATGGTTGATCGCTTTCACTGATGTTAAAAGAAACACTTTTTTCGCATTTATTTTTTTGCAACGAAACTTAAGTTTGAAGTAGAAGTTGTATTACTTGAATATGTTTGCACCAAATTTTGTTAATAGAAATTATGGTAGTTAGAGGCTTTGATAGGTGGATTGCATTTGAACATCTAAAGCTGGGGCTTGGATTTTGAAATTCAAGTCATAGGGCTTGATACTTTGGAACTCTTTCCAATTAAGACTTTCATCTAAATCTATTTGTTAGAAGTGACAAAAATATTTTTATGCTAGTGCTTTTATGCATCCTTTTTTAAGATAAAAATATTTTTTGGTTTTTAAAATTTTGGTTTATTTCCTTTCCTTTCATTTGAAGATCTTTCATTTTTTTTTTCTTACTTTTCCTTCCATTATGCTCTTTTCTTTGATTTATTTTATTTATTTCCTTTTTTCTTTCCTTTTCTTTCATTTCTTCTCTTTTTTCAGTTTTGATAACTTTTTTATTTAATTTCTTCATTTTATTAGATTTTATTTTTGTTTCCTTGGTTTTGTGAGGTTTATTTTTTTATTTTCTTTGATTCTTTTTCTTTATTATTTGATTTTCAGTATATTCTTAGAATTTGTTTTTTAATTTTATTTGATTTTCTTTCCTATTTCATTTTCTTTCATTTCTTTATTATGTTTGACTTATATTTTTCTTCTTTTTGGTTTTTTAAACGTACGTTGGCGAGAGTAGTGCTTGGATGGGTGATGCTTTTTTTAGATAAAAATATTTTTTGATTTTTGATTATTTTCTTTTCTTCCATTTGATGATCTTTCATTTTTTTTGGCAATTCCTTCCATTATGCTCTTTTCTTTGGGTTTTGTTATTTATTTTATTTTTTCTATTTCTTTTTTTTTCGTTTTTCTCTTTTTCAATTTTGATAACTTTTTTATTTAATTTCATCATTTTATTGGATTTTATTTTTGTTTCTTTGATTTTGTTAGGTTTATTTTCAATTTTCTTTGATTCCTTTTCTTTATTGTTTGATTTTCAATATATTCTTAGTATTTTTTTTTAATTTCATTTGATTTTCTTTCCTATTTCATTTCGTTTCTTTTCCTTGCTTCCATATTTAATTTTTTTCATCTTTCATGATTTTTACATTATTACTTTTTTTGGATGTTCTTTTTATTTATCTGTTCTAGACTTTTCATTTTCTTGTATTTTTTAATTTATTTTCATATAATGTTTATTATTTAAACGTGCTTTAGTGAGAGTTGTACTAGGATAGGTGATTCCTTCTAAGAAATTCTCGTATTTTATCCTTTTTTAAGAAAAAATATTTTTTGATTTTTTAAAATTTGGTTCATTTTCTTTTCTTCCATTTGAAGATCTTTCATTTTTATTTTTTTTGCATTTCCTTCCATTATGCTCTTTTCTTTGATTTATTTTATTTATTTCCTTTTTTCTTTTCCTTCTCTTTCCTTTCTTCTCTTTTTCAATTTTGATTATTTTTTTATTTAAATTCTTCATTTTATTGGATTTTATTTTTGTTTCCTCCGTTTTGTAAGGTTTATTTTTCGATTTTCTTTGATTTTTTTCTTTATTATTTAATTTTCAATATATTCTTAGAATTTATTTTTTAATTTTATTTGATTTTCTTTCATATTTCATTTTCTTTCATTTCTTTATTATTTTTTATTTACATTTTTCTTCTTTTTGGTTACTTAAATATGGTTTGGCGAGAGTAGTACTAGGATGGGTGATTCCTTCTAAAAAATTCTCGTGTTGCATCCTTTTTTAAGATAAAAATATTTTTTTATTTTTAAAAAATTTGGTTTATTTCCTTTCCTTCCATTTGAAGATCTTTCTTTTTTTTTTTTGGCATTTCCTTCCATTATGCTCTTTTCTTTGATTTATTTTATTTATTCCCTTTTTTCTTTTCCTTTTCTTTCCTTTCTTCTCTGTTTCAATTTTGATTACTTTTTTATTTAATTTCTTCATTTTATTGGATTTTATTTTTTTTCCTCGGTTTTGTAAGGTTTATTTTTCGATTTTCTTTGATTCTTTTTCTTTATTATTTGATTTTCAATATATTCTTAGAATTTATTTTTTAATTTTATTTGATTTTCTTTCCTATTCCATTTTCTTTCATTTCTTTATTATTTTTGATTTCCATTTTTCTTCTTTTTGGTTATTTAAACGTGGTTTGGCGAGAGTAGTACTAGGATGGGCGATTCCTGCTAAGAAATTCTCGTGTTGCATCCTTTTTTTTTTTTGGGACAAAAATATCTTTTGATTTTTGATTTATTTTCTTTTCTTCCATTTGATGATCTTTCCTTTTCTTTTTCTTTTTTGCTTTTCCTTCCATTATGCTCTTTTCTTTGATTTTGTTATTTATTTTATTTTATTCTTTTTCTTTTCCTTTTTATTTTTCTCTTTTTCAATTTTAATAAATTTTTTATTTAATTTCATCATTTTATTGCATTTTATTTTTGTTTCTTTGATTTTGTTAGGTTTATTTTTAATTTTCTTTGATTCCTTTTCTTTATTGTTTGATTTTCAATATGTTCTTAGAATTTGTTTTTTTAATTTCATTTGATTTTCTTTCCTATTTCATTTCGTTTCTTTTCCTTTCTTTCATATTTAATTTTTTTCATCTTTCATGATTTTTACATTATTACTTTTCTTAGATGTTCTTTTTATTTAAATCTTCTAGATTTTTTATTTTCTTGTATTTTTTTAATTTATTTTCATATAATGTTTATTATTTAAACGTGCTTTGGCGAGAGTAGTACTAGGATGGGTGGTTCTTGCTAAGAAATTCTCGTGTTGCATATTTTTTTTTTGGATAGAAATATTTTTTAATTTTTGATTTATTTTCTTTTCTTCCATTTGATGATCTTTCATTTTTTTTGCTTTTCCTTCCATTATGCTCTTTTCTTTGATTTTTGTTATTTATTTTATTTTTTTCTTTTTCTTTTCCTTTTCATTTTTCTCCTTTTCAATTTTGATAACTTTTTTATTTAATTTCATCATTTTATTGGATTTTATTTTTGTTTCTTTGATTTTGTTAGGTTTATTTTTAATTTTCTTTGATTCCTTTTCTTTATTGTTTGATTTTCAATATATTCTTAGAATTTGTTTTTTGAATTTCATTTGATTTTTTTCCTATTTCATTTCGTTTCTTTTCCTTGCTTTCATATTTAATTTTTTTTATCTTTCATGATTTTTGCATTATTACTTTTTTTGGATGTCCTTTTTATTTATCAGTTCTAGACTTTTTATTTTCTTGTATTTTTAATTTATTTTCATATAATGTTTATTATTTAAACATGCTTTGGCGAGAGTTGTACTAGGATGGGTGATTCCTTCTAAGAAATTCTCGTATTGCATCCTTTTGCAAGATAAAAATATTTTTTGATTTTTTAAAATTTTGTTTATTTTCTTTTCTTCCATTTGAAGATCTTTCATTTTTTTTTGCATTTCCTTCCATTATGCTCTTTTCTTTGATTTATTTTATTTATTTTCTTTTTTCGTTTACTTTTCTTTCCTTTCTTCTCTTTTTCAATTTTGACAACTTTTTTTATTTAATTTCTTCATTTTATTGGATTTTATTTTTGTTTCCTTGGTTTTGTTAGGTTTATTTTTCAATTTTCTTTGATTCTGTTTCTTTATTATTTGATTTTTAATGTATTCTCAGAATTTTTTTAATTTTATTTGATTTTCTTTGCTATTTGATTTTCTTTCATCTTTTTATTATTTTTTATTTACATTTTTCTTCTTTTTGATTATTTAAACGTACTTTGGCGAGGGTAGTACTAGGACGGGTGATTTCTGCTAAGAAATTCTCGTGTTGCATCCTTTTTTTGGATAAAAATATTTTTGGATTTATGATTTCTTTTCTTTTCTTCCATTTGATGATCTTTCTTTCTTTCTTTTTTTTTTGCATTTCCTTCCATTATGTCCTTTTCTTTGGTTTTTGTTATTTATTTTATTTTTTTCTTTTTCTTTTTTCTCTTTTTCAATTTTGATAAATTTTTTATTTAATTTCATCATTTTATTGGATTTTATTTTTGTTTCTTTGATTTTGTTAGGTTTATTTTCAATTTTCTTTGATTCCTTTTCTTTACTATTTGATTTTCAATATATTCTTAGAATTTGCATTTTTAATATCATTTGATTTTCTTTCCTATTTTATTTCGTTTCTTTTCATTGCTTTCATATTCAATTTTTTTCATCTTTCATGATTTTTTGCATTATTACTTTTTTTGGATGTTCTTTTTATTTATTTGTTAGACTTTTTATTTTCTTGTATTTTTTTGATTTATTTTCATATAATGTTTATTATTTAAACGTGCTTTGGCTAGTGTAGTACTAGGATGGGTGATTCCTTCTAAGAAATTCTTGTATTGCATCGTTTTTCAAGATAAAAATATTTTTTGATTTTTGAAAATTTGGTTTATTTTCTTTTCTTCCATTTGAAGGTATTTTATTTTTTTTTCTTGCATTTCCTTCCATGATGCTCTTTTCTTTGATTTATTTTATTTATTTCCTTTTTTATTTTCCTTTTCTGCCTTTCTTATCTTTTTCAGTTTTGATAACTTTTCTATTTAATTTCTTGATTTTCTTGGATTTTATTTTTTTTCCTCGGTTTTGTTAGGTTTATTTTTCAATTTTCTTTGATTCCTTTTCTTTACTATTTGATTTTCAGTATATTCTTAGAATTTGTTTTTTTTTTAATTTCATTTCATTTTCTTTCCTATTTCATTTCATTTCTTTTCCTTGCTTTCATATTAAATTTTTTTCATCTTTCATGATTTTTTGCATTATTACTTTTTTTTGGATTTTCATTTTATTTATTTGTTCTAGGATGGGTGATTCCTTCTAAGAAATTCTCGTATTGCATCATTTTTTAAGATAAAAATATTTTTAATTTTTAAAAATTTGGTTCATTTTCTTTTCTTCCATTTGAAGATCTTTCATTTTTTCTTTTTTTGCATTTCTTTCCATTAAGCTCTCTTCTTTGATTTATTTTATTTATTTCCTTTTTTCTTTTCCTTTTCTTTCCTTTCTTCTCTTTTTTAATTTTTATAACTTTTTTATTTAATTTCTTCATTTTATTGGATTTTGTTTTTGTTTCCTCGGTTTTGTAAGGTCTATTTTTCGATTTTCTTTTGATTCTTTTTCTTTATTATTTGATTTTTAGTATATTCTTTTTATTTATTTGTTCTGGAGTGTTTATTTTCTTATTTTTAATTTATTTTCATATTATTTTTATTATTTTCTTTATTTGATTTTCAAATTTTTTATAACTTTTTGTATTTTATTTTTTCTATTTTTTTCCTTGGGTTTCTTTGATTTTTTTAAAAATGAGTTTCAATGTTTTGCCCATTTTTGAGAATACAAGTTGCTTCTTTTGTTTTTCTTTTTTAGATTGTCAATAAAATTGTTAAGAGAATAAGGACATTCGCACTTATTGTAAAGATAAAGAGAAAATAAAAATGATCTTACATTTTATTTTATGTTGATGCTCTGAATGTTTTCTCAATAGATCTCATCTATATGGTAAATACATACCCTGTTGTTGACTTACATTTGTTTTCATGAAGACATTATGCATTCTTTTTTGATGACTATTCAAGAATTATATAACCCACTAGATTGATTTTACAATGTTTTGAAAAGTCCATAAACGAGTTTGGTATGTTGATAGAGTTGCTAAGTAAAAATTACCACTGAGATTATTAAACTTATCAACAAATACTTAACTAAAAGAAATTGTGTATGTAGAAGGTCTCATCTATCATCTTTGGGTGATCTTATGGGCTTTCTGAATACAATTAGATGCTTTTGTATTTGTGGTAGCTTTTTGTTACAATTATTTGAAATATTAAATTTAGTAAAAGCCATGCTTTGACTTTGCACGAGTTATTGGATTAGTGACCAATTTTGATATTATTTCTTATGAGAATTTGATTTATCAAGTTGCTTTGACTTATATTTAGATGCAGACCACTATGTTCAAAACTCATTAACTCTGTGAGCTCCCAACAATACGATGCCAAAATAAGTAAGTGGAAGTGCCTTTGGGATATTGTAGACTGCCTACTTCTACAAGTGTCTGATTATTTTTCTTCTCAAGTAAAAGGCGAATCAACTGACTGAAATTGATTTTATTATACATGCAATTGACTTGAATTGGCTTGTTTGGACTATTTATTGGTGCATGCGTATACAAATGAGTTGTTTATCTTTTTGATTTTATTTTGTTTTTATTTTTGAGCTTTTTGCAAATATTTTAGTTTTATGGAATGTTCTTGGCTGCTGGATTGGGAAATTGATATCTTTGATTCTAATTTTTTTGGCCTAATATTTGTCATTTGATTGCAATAAGTTGTTCAATATATAGATTTAATAGAATAAAAAGATGCTTCACTAAGAGGATTTTTCACTTAAGGAATAAGCTTTGAAGATTATTGAGATGCTCATTGAAATACACTGTTGTTTGGATGATTTAGTGGTTTATCTATCTACCCATGTTTACATAGATAATTTAGTTTACAAGATGAACTTTTAATTGATAAAAAGACAAGAAAGTGGGTAAAAGTTTAAACCTCATGTGGATAGGCCTTGTAGATGGAGTTTCCTGAATTATAGGCAAATTGTTTGATTTTGAGGGTACCTTAATATAAGAAAATGTGGTGCATGCAAGGTTTTAGGGGATTTGATGGTCTCGATGGAGAAGGCTTACTTTGTAGTATCTCAGGTGCTTTTTTTTTTTTCATGGATGAAGAAGCATCGGTCATAGTGGTGGCAAAAATTGCACTATTCAAACAAGAAGTTGTTGCTTTTCTACTAGCTGCAGGCATGGATTCTTACATGCTTATTCTTTTCTTGTTAAACCTAAGTTGTTATGAGATATTTTAAACTTTTTTAGATTTTGTTGGTTTTCTTGTTTTTCTTAATTTCTCTTTTGATTTGATTCGTTAATTATCAATTATTACATGTTTTTCTTACTTTTTTTTTAATTATTTTCAAATGAACATATAATTAGCTCATTTTTTGATCCACAGTATTACTTTCAAATAAACAACCATTATGTGAGGAATGAGATGAGGTTGTCTTATTTCCATTCTTGCACAAGGTAAGTCGATATCCTTCTCCAATTTTATTATTGGCACCTTTTTTCTTCCCTCACAATATTCTTTTTTGTTTTCCTGTCAAGGCCATTGGGCAAGAATATCTGGGCTAGTAAAAGGAAGGCTTTTCTGTAAGCCCCTAATTTATGATATAATGCCCTAGACTCATACATCTATTTAGGGCATTTGGTACTTATGTTGTTCTTGCTAGCTTGTCATTGGGTCTTAAAGGGAAGTAAGTTCGTTAACTCTTTTGTGTTTTGTTCTCCACCTCGGTTCATGATGACTATTCCATTACGAAAATATGCCATTTTTTAGTTTTCATTTAGTGTTTTTTTAGCTCTTCTAATACAGGTTTTACAACATTATGTGGTTGATGGCATTCACTATTGTTAAAATAAACACTTTTTTTTTCGCATTTATTTTATTGCAATGAAACTTAAGTATGAAACGGAAGTTATATTACTTAAATATGCCGGCACTAAATTTTGTTGGTAAGAATTATGGCAGTTAAAGGCTTTGATAGCTAGATTACATTTGAAACACCTAAATCTGGGGCTTAGACTTTGAAATTCGAGTCATAGGACTTGGTACTTTGAATTGCTTTCCAACTAAGGCTTTCATCTAAATCCATTTGTTATCAACGACAGAAGTATTATGCTAGTGCTTTTATGGAAAACGTGGTCTTATTGGAGCTCTTCCTATTAAATTTCTCCAACATTGATCTGAAGCTTTGCCTATAATTTTTTCTTAGATAGGAAGAAAGAAAGAGAGAAAGATGGAGGAGTAAAAATTGATAGAGGAAGTTACTCATCATTTTTTTGACTTTTCCTTTTTTCAATGGATTTTCTTATGGCTTTTACCATGCTAGTGCTTTTTGATTTTCAAATCTCATAGTTGTATTTCTTGAAGGCATTCCAGTGTGTTAGATCATTTTATGTTTACATAATTTTTAGTTAAATAAAATAGTTATCTTGATATTTTTGTTGTTTACTTTAAATTATTTTATTTTTTAAGGACTTTATTCTTATTTTTGTATTTTATCTGTTCTTTAGATTATTTTTGGTTTTTACTTTTTTTTATTTTTCTTTATTTTCTTTTTAAAAACATTTTCTTTTGTCCCATCGCCTTTTTTTTGATAAAAAATATTTCTGAATTTTTTATTTTTAATTAATTTTTTTCTTTTGTTATCTTTCGTTTTATTTAAATTTTTATTTTTTACATTTTTCTTATGCCTTTTCTTTTTTGTGATTTTCTTTTTTTTTTTTTTCTAATATTTTGGTTTGAAATTTTAAGTGCAATTATACCAACACTAATGTATCAAATTGCATTAAAACCCGAAGTGAAGTGTGCTTGAGTGGGAGTAATACTAGAATTGGTGATTTATTCTAGAAAATCCTTGTGTCGCATCTTTATTTTTTTAAAAATATTTATTTATTTATATTTATTTATAATCTTTTATTTTTTTATTTTATTGTTTCCATTTTCGTATTTTTTCAATTATGTTTTTTTCTTATTAATGACCATTTTTTTAATTTTTAATTTTTTATAGATTTTTAGTGTGATCATACCAATACTAAGCATCAATCCCATTTGAACTACAAAGTAAAGCGTGCTTGGGCAAGAGTAGTACTGAGATAGGTGATTCCTCTTAAAAAATCCTTGTATTGCACCATTTATGGTAGCAATATTTTTGGATTTTATTATTTATTTATTTATTTGATAATCTTTCATTTTTATTTTATTTTTATTTCTTTTTTGTATTTTTTCCCATTATGTTCTTTTCTTTTTATGATTTTATGTTTTTGTTTTCACTAATTTTCAATTTTTTTGATAGAAATACTTTTTGAATTTTTTCGGGTGTGATCATACCAACACTGATTCACTAGATCCCATTAGAACTCCGAAGTTAAATATGCTTCAGTGAGTGTTATAATAGGATGAGTGGTTCCTTTTAGGAAATACTCATGTTTGCACCTTTCCTTTTTTTTTTGGATAAAATATTTTGTCTAATTTATTATTTTTGATTTATTTTCTTTTCTTCTTTTGGATTATTTTTTGTTTTATTTTAATTTATTTTTATATTTTTTTAATTATCTTTTATTTCTTTTTTTATGACTTTATTTTTTTAATTTCAATAATTTTTAGATTTTTAGGTGCGATCATACCAATACTAATGCATCGGATCCCATTAAAAATCCAAAGTTAAGCGTGCTTGGGCAAGAATAGTACTAGGAAGGGTAATTCCTCCTTGAAAATCCTCGTGTTGCACACACCTTTTTTTGATAAAATTTTTTTAACTTTAATTTTTTAATTATTCTTTTCTTCCTTTTGATTATCTTTTGTTTTATTTTATTTTATTTTTGTTTCTTTTTTCATCTTTTTTTATTTTTTATATTAATATTATTGTTTTCTTTCATTTTCAATATTTTTTGAACTTTTAAGTTCAATCATAGCAGCTTTAATGCATCGCGTTCCATAAAAACTTCGAAGTTAGATGTGGCTAAGCGAGAATATTATTAGGATGGATGGTTCTTTTAAGAAATCCATGTGTTGCACCCTTCTTTTTATAAAAAAATATCTTTAAATTTTATTTTTAAATTTTATTTTTCTTTTTTATTATTTATATGTTCTTTGGCGAGAATAGTATTAGGTTGGGTTATTCCTCTTGAGAAATTATTGTGTTGCATTTCTTTTTTTAGATAAAAATATTTTTTGATTTTTGATTTATTTTCTTTTGTTCTATTTGATGATCTTTCTTTTTTTTTTTTTTTTTGGCATTTTCCTCCATTATGCTCTTTTCTTTTATTTTTGCTATTTGTTTTATTTTTTGCCCTTTTTCATTTCCTTCTCTTTCCTTTCTTCTCTTTTTTAATTTCGATGACTTGATTTTAATTTCTTCATTTATTAGATGTTCTTTTTGTTTCTTTGATTTTGTTAGATTTCTTTTTGAATTTTCTTTGATTCACTTTCTCTGATGTTTCATTTTCAATATATTTAAAAAAATTTTAATTCCATTTGATTTTCTTTAGTATTTTTTATTATTTTTAATCTTTTATTTTTTTATAATGTTATTTTTTTCTTTATTGTATTTTACTTAATTTATTTTCATATGATTTTCAAATTTTTTTAAACTTTCTGTATTTTGTTTTCTTCTATTTTTTTTCCTTGGGTTTCTTCGATTTCTTAAAATGAGTTTCAATGTTTTGTTCATTTTAAGAATGCAAGTTGCTTCTTTTGTTTTTCTTTTTTAGAAAGTCAGTAAAGTTGTTAAGAGAATAAGGATATTCGCACTTATCGAAAACATGAGAGAAAATAAAAATGATCTTACCTTTTCTTTTATGTTGATGCTCTGAATGTTTTCTCAATACATCTCATCTATGTGGTAAATACATATCTTGTTGTTGACATACATTTGTTTTCATGAAGCCATTATGCATTCCTTTTTGATGACTATTCAAGAATTCTATAACCCACTAGATTGATTTTACAATGTTTTGACAAGTCCATAAACAAGTTTGTTATTTTGATAGAGTTGCTAATTAAAAATTACCATTGAGATTATTAAGCTTAACAACAAATACTTAACTAAAAGAAATTGTGTATGTGGAAGGTCTCATCTGTCTATCATGTTTAAGAGATGCTACTGGCTTTCTGAATACAATTAGATACTTTTGTATTTGTGGCAGCCTTTTGTTACACTTATTTGAAATATCGAATTTTATAGAAGGCATGCTTTAACATTGCATAAGTTATTAGATTATTGATAAGTTTTGATATAATTTGTTATGGGAATTTTATCCAGTGGCTTTGACTTATATTTAGATGCATCACTATGTTTAAAACTCATCAACTTTGTAGAAGGCATGCTTTGACTTTGCATGAGTCATTGGATTAGTGATAAGTCTTGATATAATTCATTATGAGAATTTTATCTAGTTACTTTAACTCATATTTAGATGCACATCACTATACTCAAAACTCGTTAACTTTGTGAGCTCCCAACAGTATGCTACCAAAATAATGTAAGTGAAAGTGCCTCTAGGATACTGTACACTGCTTAATTGTATGAGTTTGTCTAATTATTTTTCTTCTCAAACAAAAGTCGAAACAACTGACTAAAATTGATTTTGTTATATATGCAGTTTACTTGAATTGGCTTGTTTGAACTATTAATGGATGCATGTGCATACAAGTGAGTTGTTTATCATTTTTATTTTATTTTGTTTTTATTTTTGAGCTTTCTACAAATATTTTAGTTTATAGAATGTTCTTGGCTATTGGATTGGGAAATTAATATTTCTGATTCTGATTTTTTTGGCCTAATATTTGTCATTTGATTTCAAAAGTTGTTCTATATACATATTAAATAGAATATAAAGATGCTCCACTCAGAGGATTTTTCACTTCAAAAACAAGCTTTGAAGAGTATTAAGATGCTCATTGAAATATACTACTGTTTGGATAACTTGATAGTTTATCTGTCTAACCATGTTTACATAGGTCATTTAGTTTACAAGATGAACTTTTAATGTGCAAAAAAGGAAGAAACTGGGCAGAAGTTTAAATCTCATGATGACTGTTCCATTATAGGATTATGCCATTATTTGGTTTTAATTTAGTTTTTAGTAACTCCTCTGATATGAGTTTGACAGCATTATGTGGTTGATTACTTTCACCGATGTTAAAAGAAACACTTTTTTTTCGTATTTATTTTTTATTACTTGAATATGTTGGCACCTAATTTTGTTGGTAGTAATTATGGTAGTTAGAGGCTTTGATATGTAGATCACATTTGAAATGCCTAAATCTAGTGCTTGGACTTTGAAATTCATGACATAGGACTTTGTCCATTGAAACACTTAAGACTTTCATCTAAATCCATTTGTTATCATGATCAAAGTATTTTAATGCTAGTGCTTTTTTGAGAAAGGTGGTCTTATTGGAGTTACTCCTATCAAACTTTTCCAACATTGAATGAAAACTTAACCTATAATTTTTTTGGATATGAAAATAGTGGGAGAGAAGGTGGAGGAGTGAAAGTAGATAGAGGGAGTGACCCGTTATTTTTCAAGTGCCATCTAGAGTGTTTTTCCTTTCTCCAATGGATTGTCTTATATCTTTTACCATGCTAATGTTGTTTGATCTTCAAATCTCATAATTGTATTTCTAAAGGCATGCCACTGTGTTAGATCATTTCGTGTTTACATAATTTTTAGTAGAATTTAATCTATTTTGTTCGTTTTCTTGATATTTTTGTTGTTTACATTTAGTTATTTCCTTTTGTAAGGATTTTATTCATATTTTTGTATTTTATCTATTCTTTAAATTATTTTTAGTTTTTTGGTATTTTGGATTTCTCTTCATTTTTAATAAAAAAAAAACTTTTTCTGTTATCGCACCTTGCTTTTGGATAAAAAAATATTTTTGAATTTGTATTATTTTTTTCTTAATTTGATGATCTTTCATTTTATTTTTATTTTTATTTTTTAAATTTTCCTCCTTTATACTTTTTTTATGATTTTCTTTTGTATTTTCTTTTAATATTTTTAATATTTTCTTTTTTATGATTTTGTGTTTTCATTTTCAATACTTTTTGAATTTTTAGGTGCAGTCATACCAACATTGATGCATTGGATTCTAATAGAACTCCAAAGTTAAAGGCAAGAGTAGTATTAGGATGAGTGGTTCCTTGAAAGAAATACCCATGTTGCACCCATCTATTTTTTTGGAAAATTTATTTTTATAATGGATTATTTTTAATTTATTTTCTTTTCATTTTTTAGATTCTTTTTGGTTTTATGTTAATTTATTTATATATTTTCTCCATTATGTTTATTTTCTTTTTTGTGATTATTTTTTTATTTTCAATAATTTTTAAATTTTTGAGTGTCATCACACAAGTACTATTACATTGGATCCCATTAGAACTCTGAAGTTAAGCGTGCTTAGGCGAGAGTAGCACTAAGATGGGTGATTCCTTCTTGAAAATCCTCGTGTTGTAGCCTCTTTTTTTTATAAAAAATATTTTTTGAATTTTATTATTTTTTATTTTTCAGTTTTTCTTTTGATTACTTTTTATTTTTATTTCTTTTTTCTATTATTTTTTATGTTTTTTCTTTTTTATATTAATTTTATTATTTTCTTTCGTCTTTGATATTTTTTAAACTTGAAGGTTCGATCATACTAGCAATAATGCATCGGATCCCATAAGAACTCCAAAGTTAGGTGTGGTTGAACAAGAATAGTACTAGGATGGGTAATTCTCTTGAGAAATCCTTGTGTTGCACCCTTTTTTCATAAAATTCTTTTTGTAGATTTTATTATTTTGATTTATTTTTTCTTCTGCTTGATTATTTAAGCGTGCTTTTGGTGAGAGTAATATTAGGATGAGTGATTCCTCTTGGAAAATTGTCAAGTTGCATCCTTTTTTTTAGATAAAAATATTTTTAATTTTTGGTTTATTTTTTTTCTTCCATTTGATGATCTTTTATTTTTTATTTTTGGATTTTTATCCATTATGCTCTTTTCTTTGATTTTTGTTGTTTTTTATTTATTTCCTTTTTTCTTTTCCTTTTCTTTCCTTTCTTCTCTTTTTCAATTTTGATAACTTTTTTTTTTTAATTTCTTCATTTCATTGGATTTTCTTTTCATTTCTTTGGTTTTTCAGATTTCTTTTTCAATTTTCTTTGATTCCCTTTCTTTATTGTTTGATTTCCAATATATTTTTCAATTTTTTTAATTTTACTTGATTTTCTTTCCTATTTCATTTCCTTTCTTTTCTTTTCTTTTTTCAATTTTTCACCTTTTATGATTTTTTTTACTTTATTCCTTTTTTTAGATTTTTTTATTTTTCCTAAATTTTTTTATTTTCTTGATTTTTTAATTAAAAATGCAAGTTATTTAAATATGTGAACTTGCATAATAAAATGCAAGTTATTTAAATCTGAACAATTTTAGAATTTTGTGACTCGATTTGCTTTCTTATTTTCCATTTATGAAGCAAGGCCTTTTAATCATAATCATAGTTCTATCGTATTACTATGTCATCATGAGGCTAACTATATATCTTTTTATTTTTTTATTTTTTTAAGGTTGTTTGAGTATTGGTTTCAACGGAGTTAGAACCAAATTATGGTTCATAAATTACAATCTTCTCTTTAAATCTTATTATGCTATAGTTGGAATCATAATCATAGTTCTCTTTAAATCTTCTAATTTCTAGCGGAAAAATTTTTAACTTAATTAAAGATAAAATTGGACATTTCATTAAGATAATTTTTCTTTTTTTTCTAAATGATTATAAGTCACATGTGCGTAATATATCACAAGAGTATATTTTATGGGAAAGACATGGTTATGCTTGCTTGCAGAATTATATTGTATGACTCAAATAGATTAGGCAGAAGGTATGAATAATTATTTGATTCTAAAGATTCTTTCACTTACTATTTAAAACCGCTTAGTGATCACTAAAACTTCATACTATCTTTCTTTATTCTTTTTATTTATAATAATAAGTGGTGCAGTTTAAGGCTTCATTGATCTATTAAAGTCTTGTGTTCTCAAGGTATACTAGGCGTTGTTCTCCCTTCAATCAGAATTGAAGGTTGTTTTATTTCCATTCTTGCACAGAATAAATTGATATCCTTCTCGAATTTTATTGTTAGCACCTTTTTTCTTCCCCCTTAGTATCTTTTTTGTTTCCTTTCAAGGCCATTGAACAAGAATATCTCGGCTAGTGGGTGTAAAGCTTTCCTATAAGCCCCCAATTTATGATATAATGCCCCATATTTACACATTTCATTTATGGCATTTGGTATCTATGTTGTTCTTGCTGGCTTGTCATTGGGTTTTAATGGGAAGTAAGTCGGTTAACTCTTTCATCTTTTGTTCTCAATCTTGGGTCATGATGACTGCTCTATTACAAAAATATGCCGGTGTCTGATTTTCATGTAGTTTTTGGTGACTCTTCTAATATAGATTCTACAACATTATGTGTTTGATCGCTTTCACTTATGTTTAAAAAGCATTCCTTTTCACGTTTATTATTTGCAATGAAACTTAGGTATGAAGTTGAAGTTGTATTACTTGAATATGTCGGTACCAAATTTTATTGGTGGCAATTATGGCAGTAAGATGCTTTGATGGGTAGATTACATTTGAAGCGCCTAAATCTAGGGCTTAGACTTGGAAATTCAAGTCCTATGACTTGGTACTTTAAAATGCTTTCCAAATAATACTTTCATCTAGATACATTTGTTATCAGTGACAAAAGTATTTTTATGCTAGTGTTTTTATGGGAAAGGTGGTCTTATTGGAGCTACTCCTGTCAAACTTCTCCAACATTGAATGAAAACTTTACCTATGATTTTTCTTAGATAAGAAGAGAGAGGGAGAGAAAGATGGAGGAGTAAATGCAGATAAAGGGAGTTACTCGTCATTTTTTAAGTGCCATCTAGAGTGACTTTTCCTATTTCCAATGGATTTTCGTATGGCTTTTACCATGCTAGTGTTGTCTGGTCTTCAAATCTCATAGTTGTATTTCTTGAGGGCATGCCACTACGTTAGATCATTTTATGTTTACATAATTTTTAGTTGAATCTATTTTGTTTTGTTATCTTGATGTTTTTTTTTTTACTTTCAGTTATTTCATTTTCTAACGATTTTATTCAAATTTTTGCTTTTATATGTTCTTTAGATTATTTTTAGTTTTTTTTTCTTCATTTTTTAAAACATGTTCTCGTGTCACATTCCTTTCTAAGATAAAAAATATTTTTGATTTTTTAATTTTTGATTAATTTTTTCTTTTGTTTATCTTTCATTTTATTTAAATTTTTATTTTTTTACAATTTCTTCCCTTATGCCTTTTCTTTTTTGTGATTTTCTCTCTTTTTTTCTTTTTAATATTTTGTTTTAAAATTTTGAGTGCAATTATACCAACACTAGTGTATCGAATTACATCAAAACCTGAAGTTTAGCGTGCTTGAGTGAGAATAGTAGTAGAATGGGTGATTCCTTCTATGAAATTTTTTGTGTTGCATTTTTAGTCTCATAAAAATACTTGTTTATTTTATTATTTTTATTTATGTTTTTTCATAATCTTTTATTTTTGATTTTATTATTTTATTTTTATATTTTTTTCTCTATGCTTTTTTCTTATTTATGACTTTTTTTAATTTTAATTTTTTTTAAAGATTTTTGAGTGCGATCATATCAATACTAAGCATGATCTTATTTGAACTATAAAGTTAAGCATGCTTGGGCGAGAGTAGTACCAAGATGGGTAATTCCTCTTGAGAAATCCTTGTATTGCATCATTTTTTGTTTTGACGAAACAATGCTTTTGGATTTTATTATTTTTTATTCACTTGTTTATTTGATAATCTTTCATTTTTTTATTTTGTTTTTGTTTCTTTTTTTTGTATTTTTCTCCATTATGTTCTTTTCTTTTTTATGATTTTATGTTTTCATTTTTATTACTGTTTGAATTTTTTTAGGTACGATCATCTCATTAGAACTTCGAAATTAAGCGTGCTTGGGCGACAGTAGTACTAGGATGAGTGGTTCCTTCTACAAAATACTCGTGTTGCACCTTTCTTCTTTTTTTTTTGGTAAAATATTTTTTTAATTTATTATTTTTTGATTTATTTTCTTTTATTCTTTTGGATTATTTTTTGTCTTATTTTAAATTTATTTTTATATTTTTCCATTATGTTTTATTTCTTTTTTATGTCTTTGTTTTTTTAATAATTTTTAAATTTTTAAGTGCGATCGTACCAGGACTAATGTACTGAATCTCATCTGAAATCTAAAGTTAAGCATGCTTGGGCGAGAATAGTACTAAGATGGGTGATTCCACCTTGGAATTCCTCGTGCTACACTCTCTTTATTTTTTGAATTTTATTATTTTATTCTTTTTTCATTTTTCTTCTTTTTGATTATCTTTTGTTTTATTTTATTTTGTTTTTGTTTTTAATCTTCTTTTCATTATGCTATTTTCATTTTCTTTTATATTACTTTTATTGTTTTCTTTCATTTTCAATATTTTTTGAACTTTTAAGTTCGATCATACCAACCTTAATGCATCGGATCCCATAAGAACTCCGACAGTAGATGTGGTTAAGAAAGAGTAGCACTAGGATGGATGGTTCTCTTGAAAAATTCTGGTGTTGAACCTTCTTTTTATAAAAAAAAATATTTTTAGATTTTATTATTTTTGATATATTTTTTTCTTTTTGATTATTTCAGTGTGCTTTGGCCAGAGTAGTACTAAGTTGGGTGATTCCTCTTAAAAAATTCTCGTGTTGCATCTTTTTTTTTCGATAAAAATATTTTTTGATTTTTTGATTTTTGATTTATTTTCTTTTCTTTCATTTGATGATCTTTCATATATATTTTTTTTGCATTTCCTTCCATTATGCTCTTTTCTTTTATTTTTGTTATTTGTTTTATTTGTTTTCCTTTTCTTTCCTTTCTTCTCTTTTTCAATTTTGATAACTTTTTTTTTAATTTCTTCATTTTATTGGATTTTTTTTCTTTGGTTTTGTTAGGTTTCGTTTTTAATTTTCTTTAATTCCCATTCTCTATTGTTTGATTTTCAGTATATTCTTAGCATTTGTATTTTAATTTCATTTGATTTTCTTTCCTATTTCATTTCCTTTCTTTTCTTTCTTTTATATTTATTTTTTTCATCTTTTATGATTTTTTACATTATTGCTTTTTTTGGATGTTCTTTTTGTTTATTTGTTCTAGACTTTTTATTTTTTTGTATTTTTTATTTTATTTTCTTATATTTTATTTTATTTAATTTATGTTCATATGATTTTTGTTAATTTCTTCATTTGACTTTTAAAAATTCTTTAAACTTTTTGTATTTTGTTTTCTTTTATTTTTTTTGTTGGGTTTCTTGGATTTTTTAAAATAGGTTTCATAGTTTTGTCCATTTTAAGAATACAAGTTGCTTGTTTTTGTTTTTTGTTTTTTTTTTTGTTTTTTTTTAGGAGGTTAGTAAAGTTGTTAAGAGAATAAGGATATCTACACTTATCGAAAATACAAGAGAAAATAAAAATGATCTTACCTTTTCTTTTATGTTGATGCTCTAAATGTTTTCTCAATACATCTCATCTGTGTGGTAAATAAATACTCTGTTGTTGACATGCATTTGTTTTCATGAAGACATTATGCATCCCTTTTCTGATGATTATTCAAGAATTATGTAACCCACTAGATTGATTTTAGTTTTGACAAGTCCATAAACGAGTTTGATATGTTGATAGAGTTGTTAAGTAAAAATTGCCATTAAGATTATTAAGCTTATCACCAAATGCTTAACTAAAAGAAATTGTGTATAAGGAAGTTCCCATCTGTCTATCATCTTTGGGAGATCCTATGAGCTTTCTGAATACAATTAGATGCTTTTATAATTGTGGTAGCTTTTTATTACACTTATTTGAAATATTAAATTTAGTAAAAGGCATGCTTTGACTTTGCACGAGTTATTGGATTAGTGATAAGTTTTGATTTTATTCCTTATGAGAATTTTATCAAGTTGCTTTGACTTATATTTAGATGCAGACCACTATGTTCAAAACTCATTAACTTTGTGAGCTCCCAACAATATGATGCCAAAATAAGTAAGTGAAAGTGACTCTAGGACATTGTACGTTGCCTGCTTATAAGAGTGTATCTGATTATTTTTCTTCTCAAGTAAAAGTCAAATCAATTAACTGAAATTGATTTTATTGTAGATGCAGTTAACTTGAATTGGCTTGTTTGGACTATTAATGGGTGCATGTGTATACAAGTGAGTTTTCTATCCTTCTTATTTTATTTTCCTTTTATTTTTGAGTTTTCTGCAAATATTTTAGTTTTATGGAATGTTCTTGGCTACTGAACTGGGAAATTAATATCTTTGATTCTGATTTTTCTGGCCTAATATTTATCATTTTATTTCAATAAGTTGTTCGATATATAGATTTAATGAAATAGAAAGATGCTCTTTTTAGAGGATTTTTCACTTCAGGAACAAGCTTTGAAGAGTATTGAGATGCTTATTGAAATATACTGATGTTTGAATGATTTTGATCATTTTTCTGTCTCCCCATATTTACATAGATCATTTAGTTTACAAGATGAACTTTTAATATACAAAAAGGCAAGAAACTTGGCAAAAGTTTAAACCTTATGTGGACAGGCCTTGTAGATAGAGCTGCCTTCTATTCGATGGCATTTGGATGTCTTAAATTATAGGCAAATCATTTGATTTTGAGGGTACTTTAATACAAGAAAACGTGGTGCATGCAAGGTTGTAGAGGATTTGATGGTGCCGATGGAGAGGGCTTACTTTGTAGCATCTTAAAGTAATGCTTATTTTTTTCATGCATGAAGAAGGATCGATAATAATGGTGGCAAAAATTACACTATCCAAACAAGAAGGTATTACTTTTGTACTAGCTGGCATGGATTCTTACATACTTATCCTTTTCTTGTTAAACCTAAGTTGCTATGAGATATTTTAAAACTTTTTAAGATTTTGTTGGTTTTTTTTTTTTAATTTCTCTTTTGATTTGATTCGTTAGTTATCAATTACTACATGTTTTCTTGCTTTTTTTTTTTTAATTTCAAAATGAACATATAAGTAACTCCTTCTCTTATTTACAATATTGCTTTCAAGTGAATGATCATTATGTGAGGAATGAGTTGAGGTTGTCTTATTTCTATTCTTGCACAAGGTAAGTCGATATCTTTCTTGAGTTTTATTGTTGGCACCTTTTTTCTTCCCTCACAATATATATATATATATATATTGGTTTTCTTGTAAGGGCCATTGGACAAGAATATCGGGGCTAGTGAGAGGAAGGCTTACTTATAGACCCCCAATTTATGATATAATGCCCCAGACTTATACATACCATTTATGGCATTTGGTCCCTATGTTGTTCTTATTGGCTTGTCATTGGGTCTTTTGTGTTCTGTTCTCCATCTCATGATGACTATTCCACTACAAAAATATACCATTGTCTGGTTTTCGTTTAGTTTTTGCTAACTCCTCTGATATGGGTTCTACAGCATTATATGGTTGATCACTTTCACTAATATTAAAGGAAATACTTCTTTTCGCATTTATTTTTTTGCAATAAAACTCAAGTTTGAAGTGGAAGTTGTATTACGTGAATATGTCCACACCAAATATTGTTGATAGGAATTATGACAGTTAGAGGCTTTGATAGGTAGATTACATTTAAAACACCTAAATATGGGGCTTAGACTTTGAAATTCGAGTCATATGACTTAGTACTTTGAAATGCTTCCAATTAAGACTTTCACCTAAATCAATTTGTTATCAGTGATGAAAGTATTTTATGCTAGTGCTTTTATGGGAAAGGTGGTCTTATTGGAGCTACTCCTATCAAACTTCTTCAACATTGAATGGAAACTTTACCTATAATTTGTCTTAGATAGGAAGTGAGAGAAAGACGGAGGAGTAAAAATAGATAGAAGGAGTGACCCATGATTTTTCAGGTGCCAAGTAGAATGACTTTTCCTTTTTCCAATGGATTTTCTTATGGCTTTTACCATGTTAGTGTTCTTTGATCTTTAAATCTCATAGTCGTATTTCTTGAAGGCATCCCACTGTGTTAGATCATTTTATGTTTATATAATTTTTAGTTGAATTTTATCTTGATATTTTTGTTGTTTACTTTCAATTTTTTCAATTTTTAAGGATTTTATTCATATTTTTGTATTTTATTTGTTCTTTAGATTATTTTCAGTTTTTAGTTTTTTTATTTTTCTTTATTTTTTTCAAAATATTTTCTTGTGTCACACCCCTTTTTTTGTTAAAAAATATTTTTTAAATTTTCAAATTTTAATTAATTTTTTCTTTTGTTTATCTTTTATTTTATTTTAATTTTAATTTTTTACATTTTCCTTTTTTATGTCTTTTCTTTTTCTTGATTTTCTTTCTTTTTTTCTTTTTAATATTTTGTTTTGAAATTTTGAGTGCAATTATACCAACACCAATGTATCGAATTGCATTAAAACCCGAAGTTAAGCATGCTTGAGCGGGAGTAGTACTAGAATAGGTGATTCCTTCTAGGAAATTCTTGTGTTGCACCTTTATTCTTACAAAAATATTTGTTTATTTTATTTTTTTATTTATATTTTTTCATAATTGTTTATTTTTATTTTATTATTTTATTATTTATATTTTGGTCATTATGCTTTTTCTTATTTATTATTTTTTTTATTTTTAATTTTTTGTTTTTGAGTTTTTGAGTGCAATCATACCAATACTAAGCATCGATCCTATTTGAGTTGCAAAATTAAGCGTATTTCGGCAAGACTAGTACTAAGATGGGTAATTCCTCTTGGAAAATCCTTGTATTGCGCCATTTTTTGTTTTGACAAAACAATACTTTTGGATTTTATTATTTATTTATTTATTTGATAATCTTTCATTTTGTATTTTATTTTGGTTTCTTTTTTGTATTTTTCTCCATTATGTTCTTTTCTTTTTCATGATTTTATATTTTCATTTTCAATAATTTTTTAATTTTTTAGTAGAAATACTTTTTAAATTTGTATTGCACCTTTCTTTGTTTTTTTATAAAATATTTTTTTCGCTTTATTATTTTTGATTTATTTTCTTTTCTTCCTTTGGATTTTTTATTTTAATTTATTTTTTATATTTTTATATTTTTCTCCATTACATATCTTTTCTTTTTTATTACTTTATTTTTTAATTTTTCATAATTTTTAGATTTTTGTGTGCCATCATACTTCAAGTACTAATGCACTAGATCCCATTAAAACTCTGATGTAAAGTGTGCTTGGGTAAGAGTAGTACTAGGATGGGTGATTTTCCTTGGAAATCCTTTGTTACATTCTTTTTTAATAAAAAATATTTTTGAATTTTATTATTTTATTATTTTTTCCTTTTGATTATCTTCTATTTTATTTTGTTTTATTTTTATTTTTCTATCCTTTTTTTATTATGCTCTTTTCTTTTGCTTTTATAATAATTTTATTGTTTTCTTTTGTTTTTAATATTTTTTAAACTTTTAAGTTCGATCATACTAGTACTAATGCATCGGATCCCAAAAGAACTCCAAAGTTAGACATGGTTAAGTGAGAATAGTACTAAGATGGGTGGTTCTCTTGAGAAATCCTTATGTTACACTTTTTTTTTTAATAAAAACATGTTTTTAGATTTTATTATTTATTATTTATTTTTTTTCTTTTTGATTAAGCGTGCTTTGGTGATATTCAAGAATTACCCTTAAATTTATTTTACAATGTAAACATTATGCATCCCGTTTTGATGACTATTATGCATTATATAACCCATTAGATTTATTTTATAATTTTTTGACAAGCCCATAAATAAGTTTGCCATGTTGATAAAGCTGTCAAATAGAAATTACCACTAAGATTATTAAGTTTATTAGCAAATGCTTAACCAAAAGAAACTTTGTATGTGAAAGGTCACATCTGTCTATCATGTTTGGGAGATGCTAGGGGCTTTCTGAATACAGTTAGATACTTTTGTATTTGTGACAGCTTTTTGTTACACTTACTTGAAATATTGAATTTTGTAAAACGTATGCTTTGACTTTGCACGAGTTATTGGATTAGTGATAAGTTTTTATATTATTGCTTATGAAAATTTTATCCACCTACTTTGATTTATATTTAGATGCAGACCACTATGTTCAAAACTCATTAACTCTATGAGCTCCTTACAGTATACTAGCAAAATAATGTAAGTGAAAGTGCTCTCTAGGATATTATACGCTGTCTACTTATAAGATTGCGTCTAATTATTTTTCTTTTGAAACAAAAGTCCAATCAACTCATTGAAATTGATTTTGCTGTACATGCAGTTGACTTTTTATGGCTTGTTTGGACTGTTAATGGATACATGTGCATATAAGTGAGTTGTTTATCCATCTTATTTTATTTTATTTTTATTTTTGAGCTTTCTGCAAATATTTTAGTTTTATGAAATGTTCTTGGTTGCTAGATTGGGAAATTAATATTTTTGATTATGATTTTTTTTGCCTAAATATTTGTCATTTGATTTCAATAAGTTGTTCCATATACAAATTAAATAGAATAGAAAGATACTCCACTTAGAGAATTTTTCACTTTAGAAACAAACTTTGAAGAATATTGACATGTTCATTGAAATATACTGCTGTTTGGATGAGCTTAATGGTTTATCTATCTACCCATGTTTACATAGCTCATTTAGTTTACAAGATGAACTTTTAATGTACAAAAAGGCAAGAAACAAGGCAAAAGTTTAAACCTCATGTGGACAGGCCTTGTAGATAGAGCTGCCTTCTATTCAATGGCATTTAAATGTCCTGAATTATAGGCAAATCATTTGATTTTGAGGGTACCTTAATACAAGAAAAGGTAGGGCAAGCAAGTTTGCACGGGATTTGATGTTGCCATTGGAAAAGGCTTATTTTGTAACATCTTAGAGTAATACCTCCTTTTTTTCATGGATGAAGAAGGATCGGTCACAATGGTGGCAAAAATTGCACCATACAGACAAGAACTTGTTGCTTTTTTGTTAACTACAGGTACGGATTCTTACAAGATTATCCTTTTCTTATTAAACCTAAGTTACTGTGAGATATTTTATTAATATTATTTTTTTATTTTGTTGGTTTTCCTTTTTTTTTTAAATTTCTCTTTTGATTTGATTCATTAGTTATCAATTGCAACGTGTTTTTCTTACTTTTTTTTTTTTTGTGATTTCGTAATGAACACATAAGTAACTCCGTCTCTGATCCTCAGTATTACTTTCAAGTAAATGATCATTATATGAGGAATAAGTTAAAGATTGTCTTATTTCCATTCTTGCATAAGGTACGTCGATATACTTCTTGAAATTTATTGTTGGGACCTTTTTTCTTCCCCTACAATATGTTTTTTATTTTCTTATCAAGGCCTATGGATCAGAATATCTAGGCTAGTAGGAGGAAGCCTTTCCTATAAGCACCCAATTTATGATATAATGCCCTAGACTTATACATCCCATTTATGGCAATTGGTACCTACATTGCTCTTCTTGGTTTGTCATTGGGTCTTAATGAGAAGTAAGTTGGTTAACTCTTTTGTGTTCTTTTCTCCATTTCAGTTCATGATGACTCTTCCATTACAGAAATATGCCATTATCTGGTTTTCATTTAGTTTTAGGTAACTCTTCTAATATGGCTTCTACAATATTATATGGTTGATCGCTTTCACTGATGTTAAAAGGAACACTTTTTTCGCATTTATTTTTTTTGCAATGGAACTTAAGTTTGAATTGGAAGTTGTATTACTTGAATATGTCAGCACCAAATTTTGTTAATAGAAATTATGGTAGTTAGAGGCTTTGATAGGTGGATTGCATTTGAACATCTAAATCTGGGGCTTGGATTTTGAAATTGAAGTCATAGGACTTGGTACTTTGAAACGCTTTCCAATTAAGACTTTCATCTAAATCTATTTGTTAGAAGTGACAAAAGTATTTTTATGCTAGTGCTTTTATGGGAAAGGTGGTCTTATTGTAGCTACTCCTATCAAACTTCTCTAACATTGAATGAAAACTTTACCTATAATTTTTCTCTGTTGGGAAGAAAGAGAGTGTGTGACCTGTGATTTTTCAAGTGCCATCTAGAGTGACTTTTCCTTTTTCCTATGGATTTTCTTATGGCTTTGACCATGTTAGTGTTGTCTGATCTTCCGATCTCATAGTTGTATTTCTTGAAGGTGTGACACTATGCTAGATCATTTTATGTTTACATAATTTTTAGTTGAATTCAATCTATTTTTTTTTTATTTTCTTGATATTTTTATTGTTTACTTTTAGTTATTTCATTTTCTAAGGATTTTATTCATATTTTTGTATTTTATTTGTTTTTTAAATTATTTTTGGTTTTTAGTTTTTTCGATTTTTCTTCATTTTGTTTTTTAAAACATTTTCTCGTGTTGCACCCCTTTTTTTGGATATCAAATATTTTTGAATTTTTATTTTTAATTAATTATTTTCTTTTGATGATCTTTCATTTTAATTTTTTACATTTTCGTCTTTTTTGCCTTTTTCTTTTTCATGATTTTCTTCCTGTTTTTCTTTTTAATATTTTTTAATAAATTTTGAGTGCAATTATAGCAACATTAATGTATAAGATTGCATTAAAACCTAAAGTTAAGCTGCTTGAGCGGAAGTTGTACTAGAATGGGTGATTCCTTTTAAGAAATCCTTGTGTTGCACCTTTATTCTTATAGAAACATTTGTTTATTTTTATTATTTTATTATTTATATCTTTTTCATAATCTTTTATTTTTTATTTTTTATTTTATTGTTTCCTTTTTCATATTTTTCCCTTATGACTTTCTTTTTTAATTTTCAATACCTTTTTGGATTTTTGAGTGTGATCATACCAATACTAAGCATCGATCCCATTTGAACTGCAAAGTTAAGTGTGCTTGTGCGAGAGTAATACTAAAATGGGTAATTCCTCTTAGAAAATCTTAGTATTGCACCATTTTTCATTTTGACAAAATAATATTTTTGAATTTTATTAATATTTATTGATAATCTTTCATTTTTTATTTTATTTTTGTTTCTTTTTTGTATTTTTCTCCATTATGTTCCTTTCTTTTTCATGATTTTATGTTTTCATTTTCGATTCTTTTTGAATTTTTTTGGTAGAAACACTTTTTGAATTTTTTTGGGTGCGATCATACCAATGCCAATGCATTGGACCTTATTAGAACTCTAGCGTTGCTTAGGCGAAAGTAATACTAGGATGAGTGGTTCCTTCTAAGAAATACTCATGTTGCACCATTTTTTTGATAAAATATTTTTTCTAATTTGTTATTTTTTATTTATCTTCTTTTCTTCCTTTGGATTATTTTTTGTTTTGTTTTGTTTTAATTTATTTTTGTATTTTTTATGACTATTTTTTATTTTCAATAATTTTAAAATTTTTGAATGTGATCATACTAGTACTAATACACCAGATCCCATCAAAACTCCGAAGTCAAACGTGCTTGGACAAGAGTAGTATTAAGATGGGTGATTCCTGCTAGGAAATCCTTATGTTGCACTCTCTTTTTTTCATTAAAAAAATATTTTTGAATTTTATTAATTTTTATAGATTTTCTTTTCTTTCTTTTGATTATCTTTTGTTTTATTTTATTTTATTTTATTATATTTTTGTCATTATACTATTTTGAGTTTTTTTCTATTAATCATTGTTTTTTTATTTTTATTATTTTTGAACTTTTAAGTTCGATCATACGAGCAGTATTGCATCGGATCTCATAAGAACTCCGAAGTTAGATGGGTTGAGCAAGAATAATACTAGGAAGGTGGTTCTCTTCAGAAATCCTTGTGTTGCCCATTTCTTTTTATAAAAAAAAATATTTTTAGATTTTAATATTATTTATTTATTTATTTCTTCTTTTTGATTATTTATGCATGCTTTCGATAGAGTAGTACTAGGATGGGTGATTCCTCCAGAGAAATTTTTGTGTTGCAATTCATATTTTTATATAAAAATATTTTTTTGATTCTTTAATTTTTGATTTGTTTGCTTTTCTTCTATTTGATGATCTTTTTTTTTTTGGCATTTTCTTCCATTATGCTCTTTTCTTTGATTTTTTTATTTGTTTTATTTGTCTTATTTTTTCATTTTCTTTTCTTTCCTTTCTTCTCTTTTTTAATTTTGATTACTTTCTTTTAATTTTTCTTTTTATTGGATTTTCTTTTTGTTTCTTCGGTTTTGTTAAATTCTTTTTCAATTTTCTTTGATTCCCTTTCTCTAGTGTTTGATTTTTAGTATATTCTTATTTTTTTTAAAATTCGTTTAATTTTCTTTCCTATTTCATTTTCTTTATTTTTCTTTTTTATTTAATTTTTTTCATCTTTTATGATTTTTTTACATTATTGCTTTTTTTGGATGTTCTTTTTGTTTTTCTAGATTATTTTATTTTCTTGAATTTTTTATTTTATTGTCTTATACTATGTTTTACTTAATTTTTTTCATTTGATTTTCAAAAATTTTTAAAACTTTATGTATCTTGTTTTCTTTTGTTTTTTCTGTTGATTTCTATGATTTTTTTCTTTTTTTTAGAGATTATAAAATTGTTAACAGAATAAAATATCTGCACTTATTAAAAAGACAAGAGAAAATAAAAATAATCTTAACTGTTCTTTTATGTCGATGCTTTGAATGTTTTCTCAATACATTTCATCTATACGATAAATACATCCCCTGTTGTTGACATGCATTTGTTTCCATGAAAACATTATGCATCCCCTTTTGATAACTATTCAAGAATTATATGACCCATTAGATTGATTTTACAATGTTTTGACAAGTCCATAAAATGTGAAGAACTAGGTCTGGTTTGTAAACAGACATAGAATAGGTCTGAAATTGTGAAGTCCTAGTTTCAAAAACTGCCCTTTCAACCACGCAGTGCCCACTCTTGAAAGAGGAATAGCTTCTGTGGTCTGGTCATCCACCTAAGAAGTCTCATTATCCACTGATTCAACTCCAGGTTGCAGATCACATACGACAAAACGATCTGAAGAAGGGCAAAGTCATTCCCCCAATTGTCCCTCGTCACCTTAGATGTTTTGAGAGGTGATCTATCCCAGTAATTTGCAGAAGATTGTTTGGCTATAGAATAACTAGTCTCTAAAGTAGATACAAATCTTGAATTATTTCTAGAGTAAAGATCATTTTCTCCAATTCTCTAATCTTGGGAGTTAAAACCATAATTTTCACCGGTGGACCCCTTTTTCTTCAATGTTACCCCATGATCTTCCTGGCCAAAATCCTCAAACCTGTTTTGCTGAGATAAATAAGCAGTATTGGATCCTACTGTGGTGAACTGTTGCACATCCTTAGCTCTGGAACTTCTGCTAATATAGTCATCAGTTTTGATAGAATCCACATCCCATTCATGCCAGAAACAATAATCACTATCCTCTTGCCTCGGTCCTCTTGATATTAAGCTACCATCAACTAGCTCATCCATGTTCTTTCGATCTATGGCCAGCCCAACAATTGAAAAGTATTGAGATGCTGGCCAACGAACCAATTCTTTAGGATGAGGCATATTTGTGCACCAAAGGGCCTCAAAAGTTAGAATATTTCTGGTCATATCCAAGCGAAGTTATATTCTGAGGCATCTTAACCTGGCTATTGAAATTTTGGCCAACAGGTTTGTCCATGTCTGCAAAACTCTACTCGTCCTGATTCATTTGCTAATTCTCCATGGCAGAATGGAGGTCACCAATATTAGTACCTGACCTTGAAGACACTGAATCTTTGGTCGAATATCTTTCTCCATCTTCTGCTATCTCTTTGGAGAAAATGCTCTGTCACACCTTCCTCGAGTCAGAGCATCATTTAATGTATTCATCAGCTCGGACTAGATTGTGTCCTTGAAAATGGATGTCTGAGAAAACTTTGTGTCCTTTGTCTAAATCTTCTACCTTCACCAGAATTTCCACACTTGTCAGAACTAATATTTTGTAAGCTCTTAGGATTCATATCAGAGGGGATGGAACCATTGGCATCGGCAAAACTCTTCCAATTCTGAGTATAAGAAGCAGTAGATACACTGCCTGTCCTAGACAGCTATCTGAAGGAACGGTTACGATGTTGGGATTTAATACCATGCGATTCAAGGGAAACTTAGTCACCCCAACCACAAATTCATGGCTACTTCACTTGTCTTTCACTTCACTGCTGCCTGAATGATATCTGAAACTGTCAGACCCATCAATTTGATTCAAGTTAATTTGTTGTAAACAGCAGAGATTAGGAACGTCAGAATGATGGCCTTCTCCATGTTGGTACAATGTATTCATGAAAAACTGGCTGATTTCAGCAACTAAATTCTCTTTTGGGCAGTCAAGTAATCTGGCCAATCACTGGGCTCCAAAAGCAAAGGCATTAGAATCCTATAAAAATTACCTGAGAGAAATTCAGAGCTAGTTAACCTTCATTTTTCTAAGCAAATGGAATGAATAGTCACGTCACGTCACAAATAAGTGTACATAAGATAATCGCTTACAGCAAAAGCCTGAATGAAATCTTCAGATATATGTGTGTGTGTGGAAAAAAAAAAAAATCATATTCGGCACTCCATAGTTAAGGGCAAATTAGGGTGTTTACAAGTCATAGTGGACCAAGCAGATTGCTTGCTGTCCAAGCTCAACTTCACACCCCAGGATGCCCACGTAAAACTGTTAAACTGAGCTCAGCCCATGTTACTATCATTTCTAGTACCTGAGAATTAAAGTAGGCACTATATTCATTTTTTATGTTTTCTTAACAACAAGAATTAGATAAGAAAATTTGATCATAACTTGATAAATAACATTAACAGCAGCATAAATTTTGATGAATAGAGAACTAAACACAATGACATAGCCTAATTTAATCGAAGCTTCCTGCTAACTTGTCTAACAGAAGTTCAAACTTCGCCATTTTAACATTGTGAGACGACTAAGGGCAATTTTTTCTTTAGTCAACCTATTTATGAAGCCTTAATGCAGTAAATAAAACAGCCAACAAAAAAAAACCTAATTTTACCATTTTTGTAACCATAAGAGACCAAGGGAGAATAGCTCTTTCCCTGTAGGTGCAGTAAATAAAACACTAAAATCAACATTACCACTCATTCTCATAACGAGGCATCTTACCACCAGTTTTTCCTTGAGTGCAACAAGAAACTGCTCAATGTCAAAAGGAAACTGTGTGAATGTTTTTTGAAATGTAAGAGGTAAACTATCCAAATCTTCAAGAAGTCAAGACACAAATGATCACTGTCGAAGTTAGTCGCTTTCCAATGTTGAGTGTATCAATCAATATTATCAATATAATTTACAATGCACGATCCTGTAAGCTGCTTTCAAAAGTTTGATTAATCCCTTCTTTATAATGTTAAAAAGGAAAACGGGAAAATGTAATGAAACAAGTAACAACCTTTGCACCTTCTTAACAAAAAGAACAATCAGCATAACCTGATCTTTCAATGTTTGCACAAAATGCAACTAACTCATAAAACAACTCAGCTACCTAAAATCAAACATAAAAATTAAAAGAAAAAGAACAATGGAAGTGAGACAACAAGTTTAGAACTAAATAACCTTATTAACACTGCACCCAAGATTGTTGTTTTAATGCAAAGGATCAATGACATAAAATGTTTAGAAATGAATGGCTGCTCCAGATTTTCTTGACCACCAGGTAAAACAGCATATACAGAGCTAGATGCATCAAGAAACGATTTACTAAGGTGTACCTCTGCTTGAAACACTTTCCGTTCCCATCATGATTTAGGGGACAGAAAGCCAGCAAATGGGAAAAAAGTGGGGCCAGTTATGTTGCCTCTAACTATAATTCAACTTCTGATGAGCACCATTTAAACTTAATTTTCAAATGCATGCGTACAAAGATCTCCACAGTTAAGACGTCAATCCGGTCAGTCGAAACAGTAAACTTGCCATTTAATATAAAGAACAGAGCAATTACCTCCCAAGTTGGAGGAAGAGAGTTGATCTGGTTCAAAATCTCCTTAATAATCCCGTTGATCGTACACAGCTGATGCCTTATCCATGCCTGAGAAATGCACAGGTTGTAGAGACCCAAACTCAAAGCACTCAGCAGAAGAACCGTAACCGATATCCTGATTATGGATACATCATTACGACAGATGGTAGGGCAGCACCTGATGGAGAAAGCACATCAGCAAAGGCAACTGGAACTGGATACACGCCATATGCAATCAGTCCAGCCAAGCCCAAGACAGTCATGTTTACCTGACAGCTGCAGTCAGCCTAGCCCAGCTCAGCTCAGCCCAGCCTAGGTCAGCCCATCTCAGCCCAGCCTAATTACAGAGTTACATAATCCATTGAGTCAGCCCAGCCCAGCCCAGCCCAGCTTTGACCACAATCCGAAGCAAACATGAAAAATGCATACGTGATAGTAATGCTCACGTGCTCCTCACAACGGCTATTTCTGTTCACGCTTTTGGCGTGGAATCATACCAATACTCTAAGAAATCTTATGCAATCAAAAGATTGGATCTCTCAAAGGCAACGGCGAAGAAGAGGATTCACGTCGCGCATGCCGCTCTATGGTGGAATATTTGGTTGCTTGTCACCAATGCCCTCAATTGCAGCATTTCTGAGCTACAAATCTCCGTTTTTGTATCCTAAGGATGAGGTCCCTTTCCCAGATCTGTGCCAAGAGTTTGTCAATCCTGCTGTTCTTGAAATTGGGAGACATGACTTGTTTCACTTTTTGTATTCAAATTACAGAGGCGAAATGTAGAAAGAGCAAAGTTGGATTTGTTGACTGATAAGCTAGAAGGCTCAAGTGATTCAAATGATGGGAACTGACGGTCTAACCCCTTGCTAATGATGGTTGCATACAAGAAATGGGAGACGATTCTACGAGAGGTTAGTATAATTCCTTTATCACTGTTCGAAGATGTGTTATCTGGGAAAAAAATGGTGAGCTTTACTCAATCACCTGTTCTTGTTGCAGTTTGCATTCTTATGTATGATTTTCTCCAACATGTCATTAGACGTCACGAACATACCCATATAAGTGACAAAGCAAGTAAAAATCTACAAAAATTGACGGATAGAATCTGAATCATAAATCAATTAGTTAAGAACATCCCAGAACATTATATAAAAAGAAACATTATGAAATAACAATCCTAAACTGAGTGAGAGACACTTTTTTTTTTTTTTGGGTGCAATCAAGATCCACCATGAAGCACATCGAATCTTCTTTTTTCCTGATCTACATACTTTAATTATCAAAAAGATCATATGCATAGATACCCGTATAGTATGTGTATAAGCAATTTGATATAATGTAATGAAAGAGAAATGGAAAGAAAATTTAGTGAGTAAATCTGCATCTAGGTGAAGAATGAAGAAGAAAAAAACAGAGCTTGTTATTTCAGGAGGTATTGTACTCATGCTACACATGTTGCAGTGCCTCATAACAGTGTAGAACAGAAAACCCAAAAACTTTATGCTATATATTTCATGTGACGTATAAATAAATATTTGTAATACTAACTTATTCAAGCTGCCTGGCAAGCTAAACGAGCCGAACTTGTCAATAAACAAACTCTAACAAGACTAGGCAAGCCAGCCGGGAGCAGAACCCAGGCAGCCTGGGAGCAGCTCAGTTCGTGGCAATGCTTACTTATTTGTGTCATCTGAGTCAGATTAAATATGAAACACACAAAAGATCATTCTGCTAGTTGTATTGTTTTAAACTGTAGCTTGTGGTCTTTACTACTTTGCACTTTTTGCTAATATTGGATATCCATCATTTGCAGAAAGGGGTTAGAGCTACACAGCAGTTCTGCAATTCATATTTTCTTGGCAGTTTGGTAATGCATATGATAAGGTATGGTTTTCTTCTTGCACTTTGGCAGCACTGCCTTCTTGTTATCGTGAATATATATAGTATTTAAAAAAGTTGTGGTTTCCTTCTCTAGATCTTTTTTTTTCTTTAAAAATAATTAGAATCACTGAACCTTTGTGAGAATGCTCTTTACATGGTTATCTTGAATGTACTGTGAGAAAGCTACGGTTGTCACTACACAACTTAAGTCAACTTTCCTAGATGAAAAAAAACCTCTCTAGAACTGGACTTTTGATTTTACCTGTGTTAATTGAGGTGTTCATGGAGAATGGAAATACTGATGCCAAATAAGTTGTGTTGCCATTATTAAACAAAGATACCCAAGGCATTATATCCTTTGTTCCTGTTGGTTGGTTTGCTACAATTCAGTAAGCTGCCCTGCAAATGCTTCGATTTGGAAATGCATTTTATGGTGCTGGCTCTGGACTCATCCGAGATGAACTGGGCACTTATGGAGAGAAGATCTTGGGATCAAGCTCTGAATATGTGCAAGGCAATGTAAGTAGCATGTGAAGGCCATAACTTAAGGTGCCACTGTGGTTTGAGCTTGAAACAGCTTTGAATGATTAGGCATGTAGTTTATTTCAGTAAATGATACTATGTTGCTAATTTTTTGACTCGTGATAGGAAAAGATTGAATTCCAGCTTTTGATCACATTTGAACTGAAAAATATTTCATAGCAAATTATTCATGGAGTGGTTGAAAGCACATATACACTAAGGTTTTTCTTGTCATTTGAACAATTTATGTTAGATGTTAATTATTCTTTGAAAACATTATAAAGCTTTTGACATGAATTAAACAAAGGGCTCATGCTTTGCTTTGAAAAAAAAAAAGCTCAAACAACTGTGTTTGAGATCATAATGATATGGCAGTTGCTAACAGCAGCTCGTACTGGAAGAAGCTCTTATGGGGTTAACATGTTTTTCTTGCTTTTCATTTTTTCATTTTTTTTTTTTTTTGGTGATTTTGAAATGAACAGTTAAGTAAGTACTTCTTGTGTCCATAGTGTTATTTTCAAGTAAATGATCATTATGTGAGAAATAAATTGGAGGTTGCCTTATTTCCATTCTTGCATAGGCTAAATCAATATCCTTCTCGAATTTTAGTATTGGCACCTTTTTACTTCCTCTTCAATATCTATTTTCTTTTCCTATCAGGGCCATTGGACAAGAATATCTTGGCTAGTAGGAGGAAGGCTTTCCCATAAGCCCTTTATTTATGATATTATGCCCTGGACTTATACATCTCATTTATGGCATTTGGTACGTACGTTGTTCTTGCTGGCTTGTCATTGGGTTTTAATGGGAAGTAAGTTGGTTAACTCTTTCATCTTTTGTTCTCAATCTTTTTATGATGACTATTCTATTATAGAAATATGCCATTATCTGATTTTCATCTAGTTTTTGGTGACTCCTCTAATACGGGTTCTACAGCATTATGTGTTTGATCGCTTTCACTGGTATTAAAAAAAAATACTTCTTTCCGCATTTATTCTTTTGCAATGAAACTTAGGTATGAAGTTGAAGTTATATTAATTGAATATGTCGACACCAAATCGCATTTATTCTTTGATACGTAGATTACATTTGAAATGCCTAAGTCTAGGGCTTAGACTTTGAAATTCAAGTTATAGGACTTGGTACTTTGAAACGCTTCCCAATTAAGATTTTCATCTAAATCCATTTGTTATTAGTGACAAAGGTATTTTTATACTAGTGCTTTTATGAGAACAACGGTCTTATTGGAACTACTCCTATCAAACTTCTCCAACATTGAATGAAAACCTTACCCATAATTTTTCTTAGATAGGAAGAGAAAGGGAGAGAAAGATAAGGGACTAAAAGCAAATAAAGGGAGCTACTCTTCATTTTTCACGTACCATCTAGAGTGACTTTTCCTTTCTCTAATGGATTTTCTTATGGCTTTTACTATGCAAGTGTTGCCTAGTCAGCAAATCTCATAGTTGTATTTCTTGAAGGCATGTCACTATGTTAGATCATTTCTTGTTTATATAATTTTTAGTTGAATTTAATCTATTTTGTTTCATTTTTTTTTGATATTTTTGTTGTTTACGTTCAACTATTTTATTTTCTAAGGATTTTTATTCATATTTTTGTATTTTATCTTTTCTTTATGTTATTTTTAGTTTTTTATTTTTTTATTTTTACTTCATCTTTTTAAAACTTTTTTCTCGTGTTGCACCTTTTTTTGGATAAAAAATATTTTTGAATTTTTATTATTTTTAATGAATTTTTTTTCTTTTGATGATCTTTTATTTTATTTTTATTTTTATTTTTTGCACTTTCTTCCTTCTTACCTTTTCTTTTTTGTGATTTTCTTTCTTTTTTTCATTTTAATTTTTTAAAAATTTTTGAGTGCAATTATATCAACACTAATGTATCGAATTGTATCAAAACTCAAAGTTAAGCATGCTTGAGTGGGAGTAGTACTAGAATGGGTGATTTCTTTTAGTAAATCCTTGTGTTGCACCTTTATTCTTATAAAAATATTTGTTTATTTTATTATTTTTTATTTATATTTTTTATGTCTTTTATTTTCTATTTTATTATTTTATTTTTTGTATTTTTTCATTATGCTCTAATCTTATTTATGATTTTTTTTAATTTTTAAATTATTTTAGATTTTTGAGTGCGATCATGCCAATAGTAAGCATCGATCCCATTTGAACTGCAAATTTAAGTGTGCTTAGGCGAGAGTAGTACTGAGATGGGTGATTTCTATTGGAAAATCCTCGTATTGCACCATTTTTTGTTTTGACAAAATAATACTTTTGGATTTTATTATTTATTTATTTATTCTATAATCTTTTATTTTTTATTTTTCTTTATTTTTTGTATTTTTCTCCATATGCTCTTTTCTTATTTATGACTTTTTTTTATTTTTAATATTTTTTTGGATTTTTGAGCGCGATCATACTAATAGTAAGTATTGATCCCATTTGAACTGCAAAGTTAAGCGTGCTTGGGCGAGAGTAATAGTAGGATGGATGATTCTTCTTAGGAAATCCTCGTATTCCACCATTTTTCGTTTTGACAAAACAATATTTTTGAATTTTATTATTTATTTATGTATTTATTTATTTGATAATCTTTCATTTTTTATTTTATTTTTATTTATTTTTGTATTTTTCTTCATTATGTTTTGTTTCTTTTTTATGATTTTATTTTTTTATTTTCAATAATTTTTAGATTTTTAGGTGCGATCATACCAGGACTAATGTACCAGATCCCAGCAGAAATCCAAAATTAAGTGTGCTTGGGTGAGAATAGTACTAGGATGGGTGATTCCACCTTGGAAATCCTCATATTGTACCTTTTTATTTTTGATAATTTTTTTTGGATTTCATTATTTTTAATTTTTTCCTTTTCTTCCTTTTAATTATCTTTTGTTTTATTTTATTTTGTTTTTATTTTTTTATCTTTTTTTATTATGCATTTTTTTTTCTTTTACATTGATTTTATTGTTTTTTTTTGTTTTCAATATTTTTTGAATTTTTTAGTTTGATCATACTAGCCTTAATGTATCGGATCCCATAAGAACTCCGAAGTTAGATGTGGTTAAGTGAGACTAGTACAAAGATGGGTGGTTTTCTTGAAAAATCCTCGTGTTGCACCTTTCTTTTTATAAAACAATATATTTAAATTTTATTACTTTTGATTTACTTTTTTCATTTTTTTGATTATTTAAACATGCTTTGGCGAGAGTAGTACTATGATGAGTGATTTTTTCTAAGAAATTCTTGTATTGCATCCTTCTTTTTAGATAAAAATATTTTTTGATTTTTGAAAATTTTGTTTATTTTCTTTTCTTCCATTTGAAGATCTTTCATTTTTTTTTCATTTCCTTCCATTATGCTCGTTTCTTTGATTTATTTTATTTATTTCTTTTTTTCTTTTCCTTTTCTTTCCTTTCTTCTCTTTTTCAATTTTGATAACTTTTTTATTTAATTTCTTCATTTTATTGGATTTTTTTTTTGTTTCCTCGGTTTTGTTAGGTTTACTTTTCAATTTTCTTTGATTCTTTTTCTTTATTGTTTGATTTTCAGTATATTCTTAAAATTTGCTTTTTAATTTTATTTGATTTTCTTTCCTATTTCATTTTCTTTCATTTCTTTGTTATTTTTCATTCATTTTTTTTCTTTCTTTTGGTTATTTAAACGTACTTTGGCGAGAGTAGTATTAGGATGGGTGATTCGTGCTAAGAAATTCTCATGTTGCATCCTTTTTTTTGGATAAAAATATTTTTTGATTTTTGATTTATTTTCTTTTCTTCGATTTGATGATCTTTCATTTTTATTTTTTTTGCATTTCCTTCCATTATGCTCTTTTCTTTGATTTTTGTTATTTATTTTATTTTTTTCTTTCTCTTTTCCTTTTCTTTTTTCTCCTTTTCAATTTTGATAACTTTTTTATTTAATTTCATCATTTTATTGGATTTTATTTTTGTTTCTTTGATTTTGTTAGGTTTATTTTCAATTTTCTTTGATTCCTTTTCTTTATCGTTTGATTTTCAATATATTCTTAGAATTCTTTTTTTAATTTCATTTGATTTTCTTTCCTATTTCATTTCGTTTCTTTTCCTTGCTTTCATATTTAATTTTTTTTTCATCTTTCATAATTTTTACATTATTACTTTTTTGGATGTTTTTTTATTTATTTGTTCTAGACTTTTTTTTTTGTATTTTTTAATTTATTTTCATATAATTTTTATTATTTAAACGTGCTTTGGCGAGAGTGGCACTAGGATGGATGATTCCTTCTAAGAAATTCTTGTATTGCATCTTTTTTTAAGATAAAAATATTTTTTGATTTTTTAAAATTTCGTTTATTTTCTTTTCTTCCATTTTTTTTCAATTTCCTTCCATTATGCTTTTTTCTTTGATTTATTTTATTTATTTCCTTTTTTCTTTTCCTTTTCTTTCCTTTCTTCTCTTTTTCAATTTTGATTACTTTTTTATTTATTTTCTTCATTTTATTGGATTTTATTTTTGTTTCCTCGACTTTGTCAGGTTTATTTTTCAATTTTCTTTGATTTTTTTTATTATTTGATTTTCAGTATATTCTTAGAATTTGTTTTTGAATTTTATTTGATTTTCTTTCCTATTTCACTTTCTTTCATTTCTTTATTATTTTTATTTACATTTTTCTTCTTTTTGGTTATTTAAACGTACATTAGTGAGCAATACTAGGACGGGTGATTCCTGCTAAGAAATTCTCATGTTGCATCCTTTTTTTTTTTTTTTGGATAAAAATACTTTTTGATTTTTGATTTATTTTCTTTTCTTCCATTTTATGATCTTTCTTTTTTTTTTCTTTTTTTTTTTTTTGCATTTCCTTCCATTATACTTTTTTCTTTGATTTTTTTTATTTATTTTATTTTTTTGTTTTTTTTTTCGTTTTCATTTTTTTCTTTTTCAATTTTGATAACTTTTTTATTAAATTTCATCATTTTATTGGATTTTATTTTTGTTTATTTGATTTTCTAAGGTTTATTTTTCAATTTTCTTTGATTTCTTTTCTTTACTATTTGATTTTCAGTATATTCTTAGGATTTGTTTATTTAATTTCATTTGATTTTCTTTCCTATTTCATTTCGTTTCTTTTACTTGCTTTCGTATTTAATTTTATTGATCTTTCATGATTTTTTACATTATTTCTTTTTTTGGATGTTCTTTTTATTTATTTGTTATAGACTTTTTATTTTCTTATATTTTTTAATTTATTTTCATATAATTTTTATTATTTAAACGTGCTTTGGCGAGAGTGGCACTAGGATGAGTGATTCCTCTAAGAAATTCTCGTATTGCATCTTTTTTGAAGATAAAAATATTTTTTGATTTTTTAAAATTTCGTTTATTTTCTTTTCTTCCATTTTTTTTCAATTTCCTTCCATTATGCTTTTTTCTTTGATTTATTTTATTTATTTCCATTTTTCTTTCCTTTCTTCTCTTTTTCAATTTTGATTACTTTTTTTATTTAATTTTTTCATTTCATTGGATTTTATTTTTGTTTCCTCGACTTTGTCAGGTTTATTTTTCAATTTTCTTTGATTTTTTTATTATTTGATTTTCAGTATATTCTTAGAATTTGTTTTTGAATTTTATTTGATTTTCTTTCCTATTTCACTTTCTTTCATTTCTTTATTATTTTTTATTTACATTTTTCTTCTTTTTGGTTATTTAAACGTACATTAGCGAGAGCAGTACTAGGACGGGTGATTCCTACTAAGAAATTCTCATGTTGCATCCTTTTTTTTTTTGGATAAAAATATTTTTTGAGTTTTGATTTATTTTCTTTTCTTCCATTTGATGATCTTTTTTTTTTTTTTTTTTGCATTTCCTTCCATTATACCTTTTTCTTTGATTTTTGTTATTTATTTTATTTTATTTCTTTTTTTCCTTTTCATTTTTTTCTATTTCAATTTTGATAACTTTTTTATTAAATTTCGTCATTTTATTGGATTTTATTTTTGTTTATTTGATTTTCTAAGGTTTATTTTTCAATTTTCTTTGATTCCTTTTCTTTACTATTTGATTTTCAGTATATTCTTAGGATTTGTTTATTTAATTTAATTTGATTTTCTTTTCTATTTCATTTCGTTTCTTTTACTTGCTTTCATATTTAATTTTATTCATCTTTCATGATTTTTTTACATTATTACTTTTTTTGGATGTTCTTTTTATTTATTTGTTCTAGACTTTTTATTTTCTTATATTTTTTTAATTTATTTTCTTATAATTTTTATTATTTAAACGTGCTTTGGCGAGAGTGGTACTAGGATGGGTGATTCCTTCTAAGAAATTCTCGTATTGCATCCTTTTTTAAGATAAAAATATTTTTTGATTTTTTAAAATTTGGTTTATTTTCTTTTCTTCCATTTGAAGGTCTTTCATTTTTTTTCTTGCATTTCCTTCCATTATGCTCTTTTCTTTTTTTTTTATTTTATTTATTTCTTCTTTTCTTTTCCTTTTCTTTCCATTCTTCTCTTTTTCAGTTTTGATAACTTTTTTATTTAATTTCTTCATTTTATTGGATTTTATTTTTGTTCCCTCGGTTTTATCAGGTTTAGTTTTCAATTTTCTTTGATTCTTTTTCTTTATTATTTGATTTTCAGTATATTCTTAGAATTTATTTTTTAATTTTATTTGATTTTCTTTCCTATTTCATTTTCTTTCATTTCTTTATTATTTTTCATTCATTTTTTCTTCTTTTTTATTACTTAAACGTGCTTTGGTCAGAATAGTACTAGGATGGGTGATTCGTGCTAAGAAATTCTCGTGTTGCATCTTTTTTTTTTTTGGATAAAATTATTTTTTAATTTTTGATTTGTTTATTTTTTTTTTCATTTGATGATATTTCTTTTTTTCTTTTCTTTTTTTTTTTTTTTGCATTTCCTTCCATTATGCTCTTTTCTTTTATATTTGTTATTTATTTTATTTTTTCTTTTTCTTTTCTTTCCTTTTTCCTCTTTTTTAATTTTGATAACTTTTTTATTTAATTTCTTCATTTTATTGGATTTTATTTTTGTTTCTTTGATTTTGTAGGCTTATTTTTCAATTTTATTTGATTTTCTTTCCTATTTCATTTCATTTCTTTTCCTTGCTTTTATATTTAATTTTTTTTCATCTTTCATGATTTTTACATTATTGCTTTTTTTAGATGTTCTTTTTATTTATTTGTTCTAGATTTTTTTATTTTCTTGTATATTTAATTTATTTTCATATAATTTTTATTATTTTCTTTATCTGATTTTCAAATTTTTTATTACTTTTTGTATTTTATTTTTTCTATTTTTTTCTTGGCTTTCTTCGATTTTTTTAAAATGAGTTTCAATGTTTTGCCCATTTTGAGAATACAAGTTGCTTCTTTTGTTTTTCTTTTTTAGAAAGTGAGTAAAATTGTTAAGAGAATAAGGACATTCGCACTTATCGAAAAGACAAGAGAAAATAAAAATGATCTTACATTTTCTTTTATGTTGATGATCTGAATGTTTTCTCAATACATCTCATCTATATGGTAAATACATACCCTGTTGCTGACATACATTTGTTTTCATGAAGACATTATGCATTCTTTTTTGATGACTATTCAAGAATTATATAACCCACTAGATTGATTATACAATGTTTTGACAAGTCCATAAACGAGTTTGGTATGTTGATAGAGTTGCTAAGTAAAAATTACCACTTAGATTATTAAGCTTATCAACAAATACTTAACTAAAAGAAATTGTGTATGTGGAAGGTCTCATCTATCTATCATCTTTGGGTGATCTTATGGGCTTTCTGAATACAATTAGATGCTTTTGTATTTGTGGTAGCTTTTTGTTACAATTATTTGAAATATTAAATTTAGTAAAAGGCATGCTTTTACTTTGCATGAGTTATTGGATTAGTGATTAATTTTGATATTATTTCTTATGAGAATTTGATTTATCAAGTTGCTTTGACTTATATTTAGATGCAGACCACTATGTTCAAAACTCATTAACTCTATGAGCTCCCAACAATATGATGCCAAAATAAGTAAGTGGAAGTGCCTTTGGGATATTGTACACTGCCTACTTCTACAAGTGTCTGATTATTTTTCTTCTCAAGTAAAAGTCGAATCAACTGACTGAAATTGATTTTACTATACATGCAATTGACTTGAATTGGCTTGTTTGGACTATTTATGGGTGCATGCATATACAAGTGAGTTGTTTATCTTTCTTATTTTATTTTGTTTTTATTTTTGAGCTTTCTGCAAATATTTTAGTTTTATGGAATGTTCTTGGTTGTTGGATTAGGAAATTGATATCTTTGATTCTGATTTTTTTAGCCTAATATTTGTCATTTGATTTCAATAAGTTGTTCGATATATAGATTTAATAAAATAAAAAGATGCTCCACTAAGAGGATTTTTCACTTAAGGAATAAGCTTTGAAGATTATTGAGATGCTCATTGAAATATACTGCTGTTTGGATGATTTAGTGGTTTATCTGTCTACCCATGTTTACATAGATAATTTAGTTTACAAGATGAACTATTAATATATAAAAAGACAAAAAAGTGAGTCGAAGTTTAAACCTCATGTGGACAGGCCTTGTAGATGGAGTTGCCTTTTATTCAATGGCAATTGGATGTCTTGAATTATAGGCAAATTGTTTGATTTTGAGGGTACCTTAATATAAGAAAATGTGGTGCATGCAAAGTTGTAGGGGATTTGATGGTCCCGATGGAGAAGGCTTACTTTGCAGTATCTCAAGTGCTTTTTTTTTTTCATGGATGAAGAAGCATCGGTCATAGTGGCGGCAAAAATTGCACTATTCAAATAAGAAGTTGTTGCTTTTCTACTAGCTGTAGGCATGGATTCTTACATGCTTATTCTTTTCTTGTTAAACCTAAGTTGCTATGAGATATTTTAAACTTTTTTAGATTTTGTTGGTTTTCCTTTTTTTCTTAGTTTCTCTTTTGATTTGATTCATTAATTATCAATTATTACATGTTTTTCTTGCTTTTTTTTAATTATTTTGAAATGAACATATAAGTAGCTCAGTTTTTGATCCACAGTATTACTTTCAAATAAATGACCATTATGTGAGGAATGAGTTGAGGTTGTCTGATTTCCATTCTTGCACAATGTAAGTCGATATCCTTCTCGAATTTTATTATTGGCCCCTTTTTTCTTCCCCCACAATATTCTTTTTTGTTTTCCTGTCAAGGCCATTGGGCAAGAATATTTGGGCTAATAAGAGGAAGGCTTTTCTTTAAGCCCCCAATTTATAATATAATGCCCCGAACTCATACATCTCATTTATGGCATTTGGTACTTACATTGTTCTTGCTAGCTTGTCATTGGGTCTTAAAGGGAAGTAAGTTGGTTAACTCTTTTGCGTTCTGTTCTCCACCTCGGTTCATGATGACTGTTCCATTACAAAAATATGTCATTCTCTAGTTTTCATTTAGTTTTTTTTAGCCCCTCTAATATGGGTTTTACAACATTATTTGGTTGATCGCATTCATTATTATTAAAATAAACACTTTTTTTTGCATTTATTTTATTGCAATGAAACTTAAGTATGAAGCGAAACTTATATTACTTGAATATGCCGGCACTAAATTTTGTTGGTAAGAATTATGGCAGTTAGAGGCTTTGATAGGTAGATTACATTTGAAACACCTAAATCTGGGGCTTGGACTTTGAAATTCGAGTCATAGGACTTGGTACTTTGAATTGCTTTTCAATTAAGGCTTTCATCTAAATCCATTTATTATCAATGATAAAAGTATTATGCTAGTGCTTTTATAGGAAATGTGGTCTTATTGGAGCTCTTCCTATTAAATTTCTCCAACATTGATCTGAAACTTTACCTATAATTTTTTCTTAGATGGGAAGAAAGAAAAAGAGAAAGATGGAGGAGTAAAAATAGATAGAGGAAGTTACTCATCATTTTTTTGACTTTTTCTTTTTCTAGTGGATTTTCTTATGGCTTTTACCATGTTAGTGTTTTTTGATTTTCAAATCTCATAGTTGTATTTCTTGAAGGCAATTTCACTGTGTTAGATCATTTTATGTTTACATAATTTTTAGTTAAATAAAATAGTTATCTTGATATTTTTGTCGTTTACTTTAAGTAATTTCATTTTTTAAGGGTTTTATTCTTATTTTTGTATTTTATCTATTCTTTAGATTATTTTTAGTTTTTACATTTTTTATTTTTCTTCATTTTCTTTTTTAAAACATTTTCTTGTGTTCCACCGCCTTTTTTTAGATAAAAATATTTTGAATTTTTTATTTTTAATTAATTGTTTTCTTTTGTTATCTTTCATTTTATTTAAATTTTTATTTTTTACATTTTTCTTATGCCTTTTCTTTTTTGTGATTTTGTTTTTTTCTTTCTAATATTTTGTTTTGAAATTTTAAGTGTAATTATACCAACACTAATGTATCAAATTGCATTAAAACCTGAAGTGAAGTGTGCTTAGCAGGAGTAGTACTAGAATTGATGATTCATTCTAGAAAATCCTTGTGTCGCACCTTTATTCTTTTAAAAATATTTTTTTATTTTTTTATTTATTTATTTATTTTTATAATCTTTTATTTTTTTATTTTATTGTTTCCTTTTTTGTATTTTTTCAATTATGCTTTTTTCTTATTTATGACCATTTTTTTTTTTTTTTTTTGAATTTTTTAGTGCGATCATACCAATACTAAGCACCGATCCCATTTGAATTACAAGTGAAGCGTGCTTGGGCGAGAGTAGTACTGAGATGGGTGATTCCTCTTGAAAAATCCTTGTATTGCACCGTTTTTGGTTTTGATAAAATAATATTTTTGATTTTTATTATTTATTTATTTATTTATTTGATAATCTTCCATTTTTATTTTATTTTTGTTATTTTTGTATTTTTCTCCATTATGTTCTTTTTTGTTTTATGATTTTATGTTTTTATTTTCACTAATTTTTGAATTTTTTGATAGAAATACTTTTAGAATTTTTTGGGTGTGTTCATACCAACATTGATTCACTAGATCCCATTAGAATTTCGAAGTTAAATATGCTTCGGTGAGTGTTATAATTGGATGAGCGGTTCCTTTTAGGAAATACTCATGTTTGCACCTTTCTCTTTTTTTTTGGATAAAATATTTTGTCTAATTTATTATTTTTGATTTATTTTCTTTTTTCCTTTGGATTATTTTTTGTTTTATTTTAATTTATTTTTATATTTTTATATATTTTTTCATTATCTTTTATTTCTTTCTTATGACTATTTTTTTAATTTCAATAATTTTTAAATTTTTAGGTACGATCATACTAGTACTAATGCATCAGATCCTACTAAAAATCCAAAGTTAAGCGTGCTTGGGCAAGAATAGTGCTAGGATGGGTGATTCCTCTTTGAAAATCCTCGTGTTGCACACTCTTTTTTTTTATAAAATTTTTTTAACTTTAATTTTTTTAATTTTTCTTTTTCTTCCTTTTGAATATCTTTTATTTTATTTTATTTTATTTTTGTTTCTTTTTATCTTTTTTTCATTTTTTGTATTAATATTATTGTTTTATTTCATTTTCAATATTTTTTGAACTTTTAAGTTCGATCATAGCAGCTTTAATGCATCGGATTCCATAAAAACTTCGAAGTTAGATGTGGCTAAGCGAGAATATTACTAGGACTGGTGGTTCTCTTAAGAAATCCATGTGTTGCACCCTTCTTTTTATAACAAATATTTTTAAATTTTATTTTTAAATTTATTTTTTATTTTTTTATTATTTATATGTGCTTTGGCGAGAATAGTACTAAGTTGGGTTATTTCTCTTGAGAAATTGTTGTGTTGCATTTCTTTTTTAGATAAAAATATTTTTTTATTTTTGATTTATTTTCTTTTCTTCTATTTGATGATCTTTCATTTTTTATATTTTTTTGTATTTTCCCCCATTATGCTCTTTTCTTTAATTTTTGTTATTTGTTTTATTTTTTGCTCTTTTTCATTTCCTTCTCTTTCCTCTCTTCTCTTTTTTAATTTCCATGACTTGATTTTAATTTCTTCATTTTATTAGATGTTCTTTTTGTTTCTTTGATTTTGTTAGATTTCTTTTTGAATTTTCTTTAATTCACTTTCTCCGATGTTTGATTTTTTAGTATATTTTAAAATTTTTTAATTCCATTTGATTTTCTTTAGTACTTTTTATTATTTTTAATCTTTTATTTTTTATAATATTATTTTTTTTGATGTTCTTTTGGTTTATCTTTCTAGATTTTTTTCTTTATTGTATTTTACTTAATTTATTTTCATATGATTTTCAAATTTTTTTAAACTTTCTGTATTTTGTTTTCTTCTATTTTTTTTCCTTGGGTTTCTTCGATTTTCTTAAAATGGGTTTCAATGTTTTGTTCATTTTGAGAATGCAAGTTGCTTTTTTTGTTTTTTTTTTCTAGAAAGTCAGTAAAGTTGTTAAGAGAATAAGGATATTCGCACTTATCGGAAAGATGAGAGAAAATAAAAATGATCTTATCTTTTCTTTTATGTTGATGCTCTGAATGTTTTCTCAATACATCTCATCTATGTAGTAAATGCATATCCTGTTGGTGACATACATTTGTTTTCATGAAGACATTATGCATTCCTTTTTGATGACTATTCAAGAATTATATAACCTACTAGATTGATTTTACAATGTTTTGACACAAGTCCATAAACGAGTTTGGTATGTTGATAGAGTTGCTAATTAAATATTACCACTGAGATTATTAAGCTTATCAACAAATACTAACTAAAGGAAATTGTGTATGTGGAAGGTCTCATCTGTCTATCATGTTTAGGAGATGCTACTGGCTTTCTGAATACAATTAGATGCTTTTGTATTTATGGCGGCTTTTTGTTACACTTATTTGAAATATCAAATTTTATAGAAGGCATGCTTTGACATTGCATGAGTTATTGGATTATTGATAAGTTTTGATATAATTTGTTATGAGAATTTTATCCAGTGGCTTTGACTTATATTTAGATACATATCACTATGTTTAAAACTCATTAACTTTGTAGAAGGCATGCTTTGGCTTTGCATGAGTTATTGGATTAGTGATAAGTTTTGATATAATTAATTATGAGAATTTTATCTAGTTGCTTTAACTCATATTTAGATGCACATTACTTTGTTCAAAACTCATTAACTCTGTGAGCTCCCAATAGTATGCTGCCAAAATAATGTAAGTGAAAGTGCCTCTGGGATACTGTACACTGCTTAATTATAAGAGTTTGTCTATTTTTTTTTTCTCAAACAAAAGTCAAAATAATTGATTGAAATTGATTTTGTTATATATGCAATTTACTTGAATTGGCTTGTTTGAACTATTAATGGATGCATGTGCATACAAGTGAGTTGTTTATCATTTTTATTTTATTTTGTTTTTATTTTTGAGCTTTCTACAAATATTTTAGTTTTATAGAATGTTCTTGGCTATTGGATTGGGAAATTAATATTTCTGATTCTAATTTTTTTGGCCTAATATTTGTCATTGGATTTCAATAAGTTGTTCCATATACAGATTAAATAGAATATAAAGATGCTCCACTTAGAGGATTTTTCACTTCAAAAACAAGCTTTGAAGAGTATTAAGATGCTCATTGAAATATACTGCTGTTTGGATAACCTAATAGTTTATCTGTCTAACCATGTTTACATAGGTCATTTAGTTTACAAGATGAACTTTTAATATGCAGAAAAGGAAGAAACTAGGCAGAAGCTTAAATCTCATGATGACTGTTCCATTATAGGATTATGCCATTATCTGGTTTTAATTTAGTTTTTGGTAACTCCTCTAATATGAGTTTTACAGCATTATGTGGTTGATTACTTTCACCGATGTTAAAAGCAACACTTTTTTTCGTATTTATTTTTTATTACCTGAATATGTCGGCACCAAATTTTGTTGGTAGCAATTATGGTAGTTAGAGGCTTTGACATGTAGATCACATTTGAAATGCCTAAATCTAGTGCTTGGACTTTGAAATTCATGACATAGGATTTTGTACATTGAAACGCTTTCCAATTAAGACGAACATCTAAATCCATTTGTTATCATGATCAAAGTATTTTAATACTAGTGTTTGTTTGGGAAAGGTGGTCTTATTGGAGCTACTCCTATCAAACTTTTCCAACACTGAATGGAAACTTTACCTATAATTTTTTTTTTTTTTTTGGATACGAGAATAGTGGGAGAGAAAGATGAAGGAGTGACCCTTTATTTTTCAAGTGCCATCTAGAGTGTTTTTCCTTTCTCCAACGGATTGTCTTATATCTTTTACCATGCTAATGTTGTTTGATCTTCAAATCTCATAATTGTATTTCTAAAGGCATGCCACTGTGTTAGATCATTTTGTGTTTACATAATTTTTAGTAGACTTTAATCTATTTTGTTCGTTTTTTTGATATTTTTGTTGTTTACATTTAGTTATTTCCTTTTGTAAGGATTTTATTCATATTCTTGTATTTTATTTATTCTTTAAATTATTTTTAATTTTTTGGTATTTTGGATTTCTGTTCTTTTTTTTTTTTAAATCTTTTTCTCTTGTCGCAACCGTTGCTTTTGGATAAAAAAATATTTTTGAATTTGTATTATTTTTTTCTTAATTTGATGATCTTTTATTTTTATTTTTATTTTTATTTTTTAAATTTTCCTCATTTATGCCTTTTTTTAATGATTTTCTTTCCTATTTTCTTTTTTATGATTTTGTGTTTTCATTTTCAATACTTTTTGAATTTTTTAGGTGCAGTCATACCAACATTGATGCGTTAGATTCTAATAGAACTCCGAAGTTAAGGGCGAGAATATCACTAGGATGAGTGGTTCCTTCAAGGAAATACCCATGTTGCACCCATTTATTTTTATAATATATTATTTTTAATTTATTTTCTTTTCTTCGTTTAGATTCTTTTTGGTTTTATGTTAATTTATATATTTTTGTATTTTTCTCCACTATGTTTATTTTCTTTCTTGTGATTATTTTTTCATTTTTAATAATTTTTAGATTTTTGGGTGTGATCACACAAGTATTATTGCATTGGATCCCATTAGAACTCTGAAGTTAAACGTGCTTAAGCGAGGGTAGCACCAGGATGGGTGATTCCTCCTTGAAAATCCTCGTGTTGTGCCCTCTTTTTTTATAAAAACATATTTTTGAATTTTATTATTTTTTATTTTTTTAATTTTTCTTTTTTTCCTTTTGATTATACTATTATTATTATTATTATTATTTCTTTTTTATTTTAATTTTATTATTTTCTTTCATCTTTAATATTTTTTAAACTTTAAGGTTCGATCATACTAGCGATAATGCATCAGATCCCCTAAGAACTCCAAAGTTAGGCGTGGTTGAACGAGAATAGTATTAGGATGGGTAGTTCTTTTGAGAAATTCTTGTGTTACACCTTTTTTCATAAAATTATTTTTGTAGATTTTATTATTTTGATTTATTTTTTCTTCTACTTGATTATTTAAGCATGCTTTGGTGAGAGTAATATTAGGATAAGTGATTCCTCCTGAAAAATTCTCAAGTTGCATCCTTTTTTTGGATAAAAATATTTTCAATTTTTGATTTATTTTCTTTTCTTCCATTTGATCATCCTTTTTTTTTTTTTTTTGGATTTTCATCCATTATGCTCTTTTCTCTTTTTTTTTGTTATTTTTTATTTATTTCCTTTTTTCTTTTCCTTTTCTTTCCTTTTTTCTCTTTTTCAATTTTGATAACTTTTTTTTTTAATTTCTTCATTTCATTGGATTTTCTTTTCGTTTCTTTGGTTTTCTAGATTTCTTTTTCAATTTTCTTTGATTCCCTTTCTTTATTGTTTGATTTCCAATATATTTTTCAATTTTTTAAAATTTTATTTGATTTTCTTTCCTATTTCATTTCCTTTCTTTTTTTTCTTTTTTTTTAATTTTTCACCTTTTATGATTTTGTTTACTTTATTCTTTTTTTGGATTTTTTATTTTTCTTAGATTTTTTAATTTTTTTGGTTTTTTTATTTTTTTGATTTTTGGGGGTGATCACACAGGTACTATTGCATTGGATCCCATTAGAACTCTGAAGTTAAGCGTGCTTAGGCGAGAGTAGCACCAGGATGGGTGATTTCTCCTTGAAAATCCTCATGTTGTATCGTCTTTTTTTTTTTATAAAAAATATTTTTAGATTTTATTATTTATCATTTTTTAGTTTTTATTTTTTTCTTTTGATTATTTTTTTATTTTTATTTATTTTTTCTATTATTTTTTATTGTTTTATATTAATTTTATTATTTTCTTCCATCTCTGATATTTTTTAAACTTTAAGGTTCGATCATACTAACAATAATGCATCGGATCCCATAAGAACTTCAAAGTTAGACGTGGTTGAACAAGAATAGTACTAGGATGGGTAGTTCTCTTAAGAAATCCTTGTGTTGCACCATTTTTTCATTTTTTTTTTTGTAGATTTATTTTTTCTTCTGCTTGATTATTTAAGCGTGCTTTGGTAAGAGTAATATTAGGATGAGTGATTCCTCTTGGAAAATTCTCAAGTTGCATCCTTTTTTTGGATAAAAATATTTTTAATTTTTGATTTATTTTATTTTCTTCCATTTGATGATCTTTTATTTTTTATTTTTTTGGATTCTTATCCATTATGCTCTTTTCTTTGATTTTTGTTATTTTTTTTCTTTCCTTTTTTCTTTTCCTTTTCGTTCCTTTCTTCTCTTTTTCAATTTTGATAATTTTTTTTTTTAATTTCTTCATTTCATTGGATTTTCTTTTCGTTTCTTTGGTTTTCTAGATTTCTTTTTCAATTTTCTTTGGTTCCCTTTCTTTATTGTTTGATTTCCAATATATTTTTTAATTTTTTTAATTTTATTTGATTTTCTTTCCTATTTCATTTCCTTTCTTTTCTTTTCTTTTTTTTTTTTAATTTTTCACCTTTTATGATTTTTTTTACTTTATTCCTTTTTTTAGATTTTTTTTTATTTTTCTAGATTTTTTTATTTTCTAGATTTTTTTTATTTTAACAGTAATTATCGACCTGATTTGTATTTAACTTTTTATTGCACATAAAACACAAAGAATGAGAATTCAACCATTAAACATGCATTTTCTTTTTTGGAGAAGACCTATGATTTGATTGTAAATTTTCTTGAATATCTTAATATGGTCATGAGTGTTGCAAGAAGATCGGTAGAGTATTTTGTTTTCAATTTTTTTTTCGATTTATTTGTATGTCTGAAGGCTATTAGCAATATGTATGTCTGTGAACTTGCACAATAAAATGCAAGTTATTTAAATATAAACAATTTTAGAAATTTGTGACGCGATTTGCATTCTTATTTTCCCATTTATGAAACAAGGCCTGTTAATCATAGTCATAGTTCTATCATATTACTATGTCATCATGAGGCCAACTATGTATCTTCTTCTTTTTTTTTTTTTTTTTAAGGTTGTTTGAGTTTTGGTTTCAATGGAGTTAGAACCAAATTGTGGTTCATAAATTATAATGTTCTCTTTAAATCTTATTATGCTATAGTTGGAATCCTTCCGCTTCTCTTGTTTTTCATTCTTGTACTTCTAATTTCTAGTGGATAAAGTATTTTAACTTAATTAAAGATAAAATTGGACATTTCATTAAGATAATTTTTCTTTTTTTTAAAAAAATGATTATAAGTCACATGTGCGTGATATATCACAAGAGTATCTTCAATGAGAAAGACATGGTTATGCTTGCTTGCAGAATTATATTGTGACTCAAATTGATTAGGGAGAAGGTATGAACAATTATTTGATTCTAAAGATTCTTTCACTTACTATTTAAAACCGCTTAGTGATCACTTAAACTTCATACTATCTTTCTTTATTCTTTTTATTTATAATAATAAGTGGTGCGGTTTAAGGCTTCATTGATCCATTAAAGTCTTGTGTTCTCAAGGTATACTAGGCGTTGTTCTCCCTTCAATCAGAATTATGGTGTAACCATCGATAACTTGTAGAAATTTATGGTGAAATAGAGCAAAATTTGTTACTCTATGAATTCATGTGGTACCGAGGACATTTACACTTCATGAAATGAAGTCATTCTTGAAGACGAAAGGCTACTTACACCTTTTAATAGTTGGTAAAAAATCAATCCATGGGTCTAGGTGTTGGTACAAACCAATCGGTTGCATCAAGATATGTTTCGCGATTGTTTTGTACAATACCTTTTGCTTCAAGGATGCAACCCCGAGGTAATATAAGTTACATATTGCATCAAGATATGTTTCACGGAGTTTTGAAGGGTTAAACCAAATGTAAATGTCCACCTTAGTGATTTAAAGCTTGTTTTAGTAATGGAGTTGAGGATAGTGTATCATTTGATTCTTAAAGTAATTAGTGGAGATATCAAGCTAATAAATGGGTTACTCATCCTAAAGACATTTTGGCATTTGAAAATAATGCTGATGCCAATCTTGTTACCAGTCAGGTGACTTTCTTATGTTCCTATGTTACTCTTACTTTTCTGTTGCTTGGACTTTGAATATGTCGTTGTAACCTCTCTAATTGTAGTTGTCCAGGATTATAAATTAGGTGGTAAAAAATTTCTTATGCACATATTTCACTCTCAAAAAATAAGAAGAAAAAACGCTAAAATTAAAAATGCATTTATCAAAAGTTGCCAGAATTTACAGAACCAAGGCCTCATCAGGTCAAATAGAGTATCTCTTACTTTGCACTTCCAATAAATTTTACACACAAGTAGCCATAGCTGTGAACAATGAACAACAAAAACTTTTCACTCAATCTTTTCCTACTAAAATACTATGCTTTCTCTAATTATTTCAAGTAGCAAGTAATGGCACCTATAGGGTAGGGGAGTGACTCTTCCAGCACACAGCACTGATGAAGTAAAATCCTGCATTTTCATCATTATCATCCATATCAGGTGAGCCAAATCATTATGCTGGGCACGACCAGCAGACTGTGGCTTGGAGTTAATATTCCAGTTTCCTTCTCTATCATGGTGATGATTCTTCTTGTCGTAGTTGTAACTCCTCCCACAGCTTCTGGTATTGGAACAAGGCAAGTTGCAGAAAAAAGTCTTCTGTGAGATTAAAGAATTAATAAATCAAACATAAGTGATCTGCATAATGAGACCAGAAATACTGAATACAAGACTGAAAAGCAAAAATCATGGTAAATTGATGTTAATCAAAGGAAAATCAAAAAATAAATTCAAAATCACAGATTTACTTAACACATTCAGAAGCTAAACAGTTCTTTTGGTTGGGAACAAGTCATGCCACGAAGCTGATGGTTCAATCGTCAACTGTGTATTTTCAAAAGATATGTTCTACTAGCCTCGGAAAGCCTGCTCTCTCACAAGAGAAAGAATTTAAGTGGTCTCACTAACCAGTGACTTGCAGCCATCCAGGTCCATTTTAAGTCAAATAAGAGGACTAAGCAAAATTGAAAAGGGGATGACAAACACTTTAAATCCAACTTTCACATATGCTATAGATGAAGCTGTCAAATATTTGATGTGTCACATCAACCTTTTTGCATCCCAACTGAATGATTAGTAACAATTTGGTGAATATTTGGAGCAGGGATAAAACGAAGATTGCATTATATATATAAAAAAAGAAAAAATAAATAAATAAACTTAAGCTTAAATAACACTTGAGTTTAGGGCCAATCATCTTACAGGATTAAGCAGTCCAGTGCCACCTCGACATGAAGTACTCTTGTCAGCATACTGTCGATCAGCACCATGAGGTCCATCAGAATAAATGTGGAGTTGGGATGTGGGCAAAAGATGAGAGTTATAACTCATAAACTGAGTAAAGATATTCATGTTCTCAGAAGGAAGCTTTCCAGGACATTCGTACAGAAATTATCCTTTTAAGTCCACTAGTGGAGCAACAACAGAAGAAGGATTTAATAAAGACCCATAATGTAGACTATTCTGGCAAAACCTTCCATATTGCAGATTCTTCCCATGGCCCAAAAAATCATTGTTCAGAATGTCAGGCTTGTGATTCTCAAACCACTGCAAGGGAGCATCACCCTTCATAGAAGTAGAAATATTGAAATTGCCTGGCAGATGAAGATTCTTGGTTGAATCCGAGCAATCTGGCTGACCTTTTCGATAAATGTTAAACTTTTCATCCCTATCAGAATGGGTTTTACAAGCACTATAAGTTTTTGTCTCAATTGGAAGATTATACACTGGAAGCATGGTTAGAGAAGGGAATGGTGGTCCAGGGGGATTCAAGGCATATGGTAGAACCTGTCCGTTATCATGACCACTATGCTCTGATTCAGAATCTACTAGTGCAAGAAGAACTGACAGAATCAGTTTGGATCCAAGCCCTAGGTCTGGCTTGTAAACAGACATAGAATGGGTCTGACAATGTGAAGTCCTAGTTGCAGAAACTGCGCTTTCAACCACGTCAGTGCCCACTTCAACCACGTCAGTCCTAGAATCCACATCCCATTCATGCCAAACACAATAGTCACTATCCTCTTGCCTCGGTTCTCTTGCATAAATTTTGATGAATATAGAAATAAACATAATGACATGGCCCAATTTAATCGAAGCTTCCTTCTAACTTGTCTAACAGGAGTTCAAACTTGGCCATTTTGACATAGTGAGCCAACTAAGGCAAATTTTTCCTTTAGTCAACCTATTTATGAAGCCTTAATGCAGTAACTGAAACAGCCAAAAAATAATAATTTTACTATTTTTTTAACCATAAGACCACGGGAGAATAGCTCTTTCCCTATAGGTGCAGTAAATAAAACACAAAAATCAACATTACCACTCACTCTCATAACAAGGCATCTTACCACCACTTTCTTCTTGGGTGCAACAAGATACCTCTGTATCTCAAAAAGAAACTGTGTGAATGTTTTTGAACCACAAGAGGTAAACTATCCAAATCTTCAAGAAGTCAAGACATAAATGATCATTGTCGAAGCTAGTCGCTTTCTAATGTTGAGTGTATCAATCAATAATATCAACATAATTTACAATGCATGATCCTGTGAGCTGCTTTCAAAAGTTTGATTAATCCCTTCTTTATAATGTTAAAAAGGAAAGCAGGAAAATGTAATGAAATAAGTAACAACATTTAGAACTTTTCTTGCCAAAACCCAGGACAATCCCAACAGCTTCAAAGCTGATTCCTAGATCTTGGTAGTCCACTCATAAACTATCAGAAGAAATATAAATTAGGTGGTAAAAATTTTCTCATGCACACATTTCATTCTCAAAGAGTAAAAAGACAAGCAGCCAAAATTAAAAATGCATTTATCAAAAGTTGCCAAAATTTACAGAATTTACAGAACCAAGGCCAACCAAGGCCTCATTAGATCAAACAGAGTATCTCTTACTTTGCACGTCCAATGTATTATATACACAAGTAGCTATAGCTATGAACAATGAACAACAGAAACTTTTCACTTAATCTTTTCCTACTAAAATACTATGCCTTCTCTAATTGTTTCAAGTAGCAAGCACTAGCACCTATATGGTAGGGGAGTCACTCTTCCAGCACATAGCACAGATGAAGTAAGATCCTGCATTTTCATCATTATCATCCATATCAGGTGAGCCAAATCCATGCCATGTCACAAGTTTGGAGACTTCCTGCAATGTGGCACCTTATACCAGTTAGTTTTCAAGCTAACATGCATAAACATCAACCACCACTTCAATTGTTTTCTTACCTTATTGTAGATGTATACTTGGTTTGTTTCACTCCAAATGCGATGTAGTGGCTGCTAACAGTTATTGTTAGTCTCCATGAATGAGTATGAGGTGCTATTTTGCTGTATGTTGACCCATTAGCATGAATGGTTAATAAAATTAATAAAGTACTCGGCTTGCCAAGCCTTTTAATATAACAAACAGTTCGGTTGGGCAGTGCTTCATAAGCCATAAATGCTGCTCCCCTCCTCTATCAGAAAGGGAAAAGTCAATTACGATCAGTGTCACACCTCTTATTTATTCCTCTTCTTCGTTAGAAAGTAAAACAAAAACGAAAAACCTGCTAATGATAATCGGGAAACAACATTAAGACAAAAACAAACATCAAAAGTGTTGTCATGTAATAATAGCCAGATTAAACTTAGTTAAGACTGTACCTGCACAATCATGAAGCTAAAGGCACCCAATGTGGTGCAGGCAGATTTTTAGAGTTCAGTGAAAAAATTACGCATGCAAACTTAATATAATTTAAATGAAGCTTCAAAGTTATGTTAGATGTTCAAGCCTAAAATTCTTTTCTTAAAATCAAATCCAGAAAAATCATATAAATATATAAAAAGGTTTTTTATTGACGTTAAATTAATAAAACTTTTGACCATAGCACCTGATGCAAGAGTGAGGCTACTCAACTTTTCCATATTACTGGTGTTGGGAATGCAGAAGGTGCTAGTTTCAGTTGATGCAAGATACCATCAGGGAATTCTTCAATCTCACTTTTCTCACATCAGAAACATCGTTAACATTGGCTACATTGCTATCTGGTTAGTCAAGAACATGTATAAATTTATGTTTTTTCTGGAATGCACGTAGTTACTAGAAACAAGATATGCATTAGCAGGAAATACAGCTTTAAAAGAAACAAGATGGTAGAGAGACCTTTCAACCTGCCTCATAGAAAGAAATAAGTGTCCTGCATGCCTGAGCTCAATCTTTTGCTACCAGATTTTCTTAGTAGAGTTAAATGATGAAGAGGCTGAAGTAGCTCAGCACTTAGTCTATTAAACCACTAAAATTGCTGTTTGGCATAGATGCAAAATTTCATCAGTTAAAGACTGAGATCAAGCTTGGTTCATACATACCAATCCGAAGCTATTCTAAGCTTGTAATCCCCTCTGGCTAAAAGAAGGTCTCGTTTTCTAGTAAGCACGGTTATAGGAGAAACCAGGAGCCATCTATAGAAACCTCTGGAAGAACATCCTTATTATTTAATGGCTCCAATGGAGTAAACTTGGCATTTAATATAAAGAACAGAGCAATTACCTCCCACGTTTGAGGAAGAGGGTTGATCTGGTTCAAAATCTCCTTAATAATCCCGTTGATCGTACACAGCTGATGCCTTATCCATGCCTGAGAAATGCACAAGTTGTAGAGACCCAAACTCAAAGCACTCAGCAGAAGAACCATAACCGATATCCTGATTATGGGATACATCATTACTACAGATGGTAGGGCAGCACCAGATGGAGAAAGCACATTAGCAAAGGCAACTGGAACTGGAAACACGCCATATGCAATCAGTCCGGCCAAGCCCAATACAGTCATGTTTACACGATAGCTGCAGTCAGCCCAGCCCAATTACAGAGTAACAGGATCGCTGGAGTCAGCCCAGCCCATCCCAGCTTTGGCCACGATCCGAAGCAAACATAAAAAATGGATACCTGATATTAATGCTCACGTGCTCCTCACAACGGTTATTTCTGTTCACGTTTTCGGCGTGGAATCATACCAATGCTAAATGCTCTTAAGAAATCGTATGCAATCAAAAGATTGGATCTCCCAAAGGCAACGGCGATGAAGAGGATTCACGTCGCAGATGCCGCTCTATGGTGGAATATTTGGTTGCTTGTCACCTGTGCTCTCAATTGCAGCATTTCTGAGCTACAAATCTCTGTTTTTGTATCCTAAGGATGAGGTCCCTTTCCCAGATCTGTTCCAAGAGTTTGTCAATCCTGCTGTTCTTGAAATTGGGAGACATTGACTTGTTTCAGTTCTTGTATTCAATTTATAGAGGCAAAATGTAGAAAGAGCAAAGTGGGATTTGTTGACTGATAAGCTAGAAGGCTCAAGTGATTCAAATGATGGGAACTGACGGTCTAACCCCTTGCTAATGATGGTTGCATAGAAGAAATGGGAGGCGATTCTACGGGAGGTTAGTATAATTCCCTTATCGCTGTTCGAAGATGTGTTATCTGGGAAATAAATGGTTGGCTATGCTCAATCACCTGTTCTTGTTGCAGTTTGTATTCTTATGTATGATTTTCTCCCACATGTGATTAGACATCACCGATGATACCCATGTAAGTGACAAAGCAAGCAAAAATCTACAAAAATTGATGGATAGAATCTGAATCATAAATCAATTAGTTAAGAACATCCCAGAACATTGTATAGAAAGAAACATTATGAAATAACAATCCTAAACTGAGTGAGAGACACATTTTTTTCCTGCAATCAAGATCCACCATCAAGGACATCGAATTTTCTGTTTTCCTGATCTACATACTTTAATTATCAAAAAGATCATACGCATACATACCCGTATAGTATGTGTATAGGCAATTTGATATAATGTAATGAAAGAGAAATGGAAAGAAAATTTAGGGAGTAAATCTCCATCTAGGTGAAGAATGAAGAAGGGAAAAACAGAGCTTGTTATTTCAGGAGGTATTTCACTCATGCTACACATGTTGCTGTTCATCATAACAGTTAAGAACAAAAAACCCAAAAACTTTGTTATGTATTTCATGTGATGTATAAATAAATATTTGTAATACTAACTTATTCAAGCTGGCTGACAAGTTAAATGGGCCAAACTTGTCAATAAACAAACTATAACAAGACTAGGCAAGCCAGCCAAGAGCAGAACCCAGGCAGCCTGCGAGCAGCTCAGTTCATGGCAAAGCTTATTTATTTGTGTCATCTGAGTCAGATTAAATATGAAATACACAAAAGATCATTCTGCTAGTTGTATTGTTTTACACTGTAGCTTGTGGTCTTTACTAGTTTGCACTGTTTGCTAATATTGGATATCCATCATTTGCAGAAAGGGGTTAGAGCTGCACAGCAGTTCTGCAATTCATATTTTCTTGGCAGTTTGGTAATGCATATGATAAGGTATGGTTTCCTTCTTGCACTTTGGCAGCACTGCCTTCTTGTATCGTGAATATGCATGGTATTTAAAAAAGTTGTGGTTTCCTTCTCTAGATTTTTTTTTTTTTTGTCTTTAAAAATAATTAGAATCACTGAACCTTTGTGAGAATGCTCTTTACATGGTTATCTTGAATGTATTGTGAGAAAGCTAGGGTTGTCACTACACAAGTTATGTCAACTTTCCTAGACAAACAAAACTTCCTAGAACCGGACTTTTGATTTTACCTGTGTTAATTGAGGTGTTCATGGAGAATGGAAATACTGATGCCAAATAAGTTGTGTTGCCATTATTAAACAAAGATACCTAAGGCATTATACCTTTCGTTCCTGTTGGTTGGTTTGCTACAATTCAGTAAGCTGTCCTGCAAATGCTTCGATTTGGGAATGCATTTTATGGTGCTGGCTCTGGACTCATCCGAACTGAACTGGGCGCATATGGAGAGAAGATCTTGGGATCAAGCTCTGAATATGTGCAAAGCAATGTAAGTAGCATGTGAAGACCGTAACTTAAGGTGCCACTCTGGTTTGAGCTTGAAACAGCTTTGAATGATTAGGCATGTAGTTTATTTTATTAAATGATACTATATTGCTACCTTTTTGAATCATGACAGAGGAAAAGATCGAATTCCAGCTTTTGATCACATTTGAATTGAAAAATATTTCATAGCAAATTATTCATAGAGTGGTTGAAAGCACATATACATTAAGGTTTTTCTTGTCATTTGACCAATTTATGTCAAATGTTAATTATTCTTTGAAAACAAAACATTATAAAGATTTTGACATGAATTAAACAAAGGACTCATGTTTTGCTTGAAAAAAAAGCTCAAACAACTTTGCTTGAGATCATAATGATATGGCAGTTGCTAACAACATCTCGTACCAGAGGGAGCTCATATCAGGTTAATTAGTGCTAAATAGCGCATTATTGCCTTTTCCTTTTTGATTACTTGAATATGAATTTAAGGTTGTTGTCTTATGGCCTTTGGGATTGACATGTTTTTCTTGCTTTTTTTTTTTTTATGATTAGGAATTGAACAGTTAAGTAGGTGTTTCTCTAATCTGTAGTATCATTTTCAAGTAAATGATCATTATGTGAGGAATAAATTGAAGGTTGTCTTATTTCCATTCTTGCGCAGAATAAATTGATATCCTTCTTGAATTTTATTGTTGGCACCTTTTTTCTTCCCCCTTAGTATCTTTTTTGTTTTCCTTTCAAGGCCATTGAACAAGAATATCTCGGCTAGTGGGTGTAAGGCTTTCCTATAAGTCCCCAATTTATGATATAATGCCCCATATTTATACATCTCATTTATGGCATTTGGCACCTACGTTGTTCTTGCTGGCTTGTCATTGGGTTTTAATGGGAAGTAAGTCGATTAACTCTTTCATCTTTTGTTCTCAATCTTGGGTCATGATGACTGTTCTATTACAAAAATATGCCATTGTCTGATTTTCATATAGTTTTTGGTAACTCCTCTAATATAGATTCTATAGCATTATGTGTTTGATTGCTTTCACTTATGTTAAAAAAACACTTCTTTTCACATTTATTCTTTGCAATGAAACTTAGGTATGAAGTTCAAGTTGTATTAGTTGAATATGTCGGCACCAAATTTTGTTGGTGTCAATTATGGCAGTAAGAGGCTTTGATAGGTAGACTACATTTGAAACACCTAAATCTAGGGCTTAGACTTTGAAATTCAAGTCCTATGACTTGGTACTTTGAAACGCTTTCCAAATAATACTTTCATCTAGATACATTTATTATCAGTGACAAAAGTATTTTCATGCTAGTGCTTTTATGGGAAAGGTGGTCTTATTGGAGCTACTCCTATCAAACTTCTCCAACATTGAATGAAAACTTTACCTATAATTTTTCTTAGATAGGAAGAGAGAGGGAGAGAAAGATGGAGGAGTAAATGTAGATAGAGGGAGTTACTCGTCGTTTTTTAGGTGCTATCTAGAGTGACTTTTCCTATCTTTAATGGATTTTCGTATGGCTTTTACCATGCTAGTGTTGTTTAGTCTTCAAATCTCATAGTTGTATTTCTTGAAGGCATGCCACTGCGTTAGATCATTTTATGTTTACATAATTTTTAGTTGAATCTATTTTGTTTTATTATCTCGGTATTTTTGTTTTTTACTTTCAGTTATTTCATTTTTTTAACGATTTTATTCATATTTTTGCTTTTATATGTCCTTTAGATTATTTTTAGTTTTTATTTTTTTTATTTTTCTTCATTTTCTTTTCTAAAACATTTTCTCGTGTCACATCCTTTTTTTAGATAAAAAATATTTTTTATTTTTTATTTTAATTCCTTTTTTCTTCTGTTTATCTTTCATTTTATTTAAATTTCTATTTTTTTACATTTTCTTCCCTTATACCTTTTCTTTTTTGTGATTTTCTCTCTTTTTTTCTTTTTAATATTTTGTTTTAAAATTTTGAGTGGAATTATACCAACACTAATATATCGAATTGCATCAAAACCTAAAGTTTAGCGTGCTTGAGCGAGAGTAGTAGTAGAATGGGTGATTCCTTCTAAGAATTCTTGTGTTGCATTTTTATTCTCATAAAATACTTGTTTATTTTATTATTTTTGATTTATATTTTTATTATTTGTATTTTTTTCACTATGTTTTTTTCTTATTTATGACGTTTTTATAATTTTAATTTTTTTTTATAGATTTTTTAGTGCAATCATATCAATACTAAGCATCGATCCTATTTGAACTGCAAAGTTAAATATGCTTGGGCGAGAGTAGTACTAAGATGGGTGATTCCTATTGAGAAATCCTTGTATTGCATCATTTTTTGTTTTGACAAAACAATGCTTTTGGATTTTATTATTTTCTATTTACTTGTTTATTTGATAATCTTTCATTTTTTTATTTTGTTTTTGTTTCTTTTTTTGTATTTTTCTCCATTATGTTCTTTTTTTTAATGATTTTATGTTTTCATTTTTAATACTGTTTGAATTTTTTTTTGTGCAATCATCCCATTAGAACTTCGAAATTAAGCGTGCTTGGTCGACAGTAGTACTAGGATGAGTGGTTCCTTCTACGAAATACTCTTGTTGCACCTTTTTTTTTTGGTAAAATATTTTTTTCTAATTTATTGTTTTTTATTTATTTTCTTTTTTTTCTTTTGGATTATTTTTTGTCTTATTTTAAATTTATTTTTATATTTTCTCCATTATGTTTTATTTCTTTTTTATGACTTTTTTTTAATAATTTTTAAATTTTTAAGTGCGATCGTACCAGGACTAATGTACCGAATCTCATCTGAAATCCAAAGTTAAGCGTGCTTAGGCGAGAGTAGTACTAGGATGGGTGATTCCACCTTGGAATTCCTCGTGCTGCACCCTTTTTATTTTTTGAATTTTATTATTTATTATTTTTTTCCTTTTTCTTCTTTTTGATTATCTTTTGTTTTATTTTATTCTGTTTTTGTGTTCAATCTTTTTTTCATTATGTTATTTTCTTTTTCTTTTATATTACTTTTATTGTTTTCTTTCATTTTCGATATTTTTTGAACTTTTAAGTTCGATCATTCCAGCACTAATGCATCAGATCCCATAAGAACTCCGAAAGTAGATGTGGTTAAGTAAGAGTATTACTACGATGGATGGTTCTCTTGAAAAATTCTGGTGTTGAACCTTTTTTTATAAAAAAAAAATAGATTTTATTATTTTTGATTTATTTTTTCCTTTTTGATTATTTCAGCGTACTTTAGCGAGAGTAGTACTAAGTTGGGTGATTCCTCTTAAAAAATTCTCGTGTTGCATTTTTTTTGGATAAAAATATTTTTTGATTTTTTTAATTTTTGATTTATTTTCTTTTCTTCTATTTGATGATCTTTTATATATATATATATATATATATTTTTTTTTTTTTTGCATTTGCTTCCATTATGCTCTTTTCTTTGATTTTTTTTATTTATTTTATTTGTTTTCCTTTTTTTTTCCTTTTCTTTCCTTTCTTCTATTTTTCAATTTTGATAACCTTTTTTTTTAATTTCTTCATTTTATTGGATTTTTTTTCTTTGGTTTTGTTAGGTTAATTTTCTTTGATTCCCTTTCTTTATTGTTTGATTTTCAATATATGCTGAGAATTTGTGTTTTAATTTTATTTGATTTTCTTTCCTATTTCATTTCCTTTCTTATCTTTCTTTTATATTTTTTTTTCATCTTTTATGATTTTTTACATTATTGCTTTTTTGGATGTTCTTTTTGTTTATTTGTTCTAGACTTTTTATTTTTTTGTATTTTTTATTTTATTTTCTTATATTATATTATATTTAATTTATGTTCATATAATTTTCATTAATTTGTTCATTTGATTTTTAAAATTTTTTTAAACTTTTTGTATTTTGTTTTCTTTTATTTTTTTCCTTAGGTTTCTTAGATTTTTTTAAATAGGTTTCAATGTTTTGTCCATTTTAAGAATACGAGTTGCTTTTTTTGTTTTTTTTTTTTGGAGGTCAGTAAAGTTGTTAAGAGAATAAGGATATCCGCACTTATTAGAAAGATGAGAAAATAAAAATGATCTTACCTTTTCTTTTATGTTGATGCTCTAAATGTTTTCTCAATACATCTCATCTGTGTGGTAAATACATACCCTATTGTTGACATGCATTTGTTTTCATGAAGACATTATGCATCCCTTTTCTGATGATTATTCAAGAATTATATAACCCACTAGATTGATTTTAGTTTTGATAAGTCCATAAACAAGTTTGATATGTTGATATGGCTGTTAAGTAAAAATTGCCACTGAGATTATTAAGCCTATCACCAAATGATTAACTAAAAGAAATTATGTATATGGAAGTTCTCATCTGTCTATCATCTTTGGGAGATCCTATGAGCTTTCTGAATACAATTAGATGCTTTTGTATTTGTGGTAGCTTTTTATTACACTTATTTGAAATATTAAATTTAGTAAAAAGCATGCTTTGACTTTGCACGAGTTATCGGATTAGTGATAAGTTTTGATTTTATTCCTGATGAGAATTTTATCAAGTTGCTTTGACTTATATTTAGATGCAAACCAGTATGTTCAAAACTCATTAACTTTGTGAGCTCCCAACAATATAATGCCAAAATAAGTAAGTGAAAGTGCCTCTAGGACATTGTACGTTGCCTGCTTATAAGAGTGTATCTGATTATTTTTCTTCTCAAGTAAAAGTCAAATCAATTAACTGAAATTGATTTTGTTGTAGATGCAATTGACTTGAATTGGCTTGTTTGGACTATTAATGGGTGCATGTGTATACAAGTGAGTTTTCTATCCTTCTTATGTTATTTTCCTTTTATTTTTGAGTTTTTTGCAAATATTTTAGTTTTATGGAATGTTCTTAGCTACTGAACTGGGAAATTAATATCTTTGATTCTGATTTTTCTGGCCTAATATTTGTCATTTTATTTCAATAAGTTGTTCGATATATTGATTTAATGAAATAGAAAGATGCTATACTTAGAGGATTTTTCACTTCAGGATCAAGCTTTGAAGAGTATTGAGATGCTTATTGAAATATACTGCTGTTTGAATGATTTTGATGATTTATCTGTTTACCCATGTTTACATAGATCATTTAGTTTACAAGATGAACTTGTAATATACAAAAAGGCAAGAAACTTGGCAGAAGTTTAAACCTTATGTGGACAGGCCTTGTAGATAGAGCTGCCTTCTATTCAATGGCATTTGGATGTCTTAAATTATAGGCAAATTGTTTGATTTTGAGGGTACCTTGATACAAGAAAACGTGGTGCATGCAAGGTTGTAGGGGATTTGGTGGTGCTGATGGAGAGGGCTTACTTTGTAGCATCTTAAAGTAATGCTTCTTTTTTTCATGGATGAAGAAGGATCGATCATAGTGGTGGCAAAAATTGCACTATCCAAACAAGAAGGTATTACTTCTGTACTAGCTGGCATGGATTCTTACATGCTTATCCTTTTCTTGTTAAACCTAAGTTGCTATGAGATATTTTGAAACTTTTTAAGATTTTGTTGGTTTTCTTTTTTTTTTTTTAATTTCTCGTTTGATTTGATTTGTTAGTTATCAATTACTACATGTGAATGATCATTATGTGAGGAATGAGTTGAGGTTGTCTTATTTCTATTCTTGCACAAGGTAAGTCGATATCTTTCTTGAGTTTTATTGTTGGCACCTTTTTTCTTCCCTCACAATATATATATATATATATATATATATATATATATATATATATTTTTTTTTTGGTTTTCTTGTAAGGGCCATTGGACAAGAATATCGGGGCTAGTGAGAGGAAGGCTTACTTATAGACCCCCAATTTATGATATAATGCCCCAGACTTATACATAACATTTATGGCATTTGGTCCCTATGTTGTTCTTATTGGCTTGTCATTGGGTCTTTTGTGTTCTGTTCTCCATCTCATGATGACTATTCCACTACAAAAATATACCATTGTCTGGTTTTCGTTTAGTTTTTGCTAACTCCTCTTATATGGGTTCTACAACATTATATGGTTGATCACCTTCACTAATATTAAAGGGAAAACTTCTTTTCGCATTTATTTTTTTGCAATGAAACTTAAGTTTGAAGTGGAAGTTGTATTACTTGAATATGTCGGCACCAAATCTTGTTGGTAGCAATTATGGCAATTAGAGGTTTTGATAGGTAGATTACATTTAAAACACCTAAATATGGGACTTGGACTTTGGAATTCGAGTCATATGACTTGGTACTTTGAAATGCTTTTCAATTAAGACTTTCACCTAAATCAATTTGTTATCAATGATGAAAGTATTTTTATGCTAGTTCTTTTATGGGAAAGGTGGACTTATTGGAGCTACTCCTATCAAACTTCTTCAACATTGAATGGAAACTGTACCTATAATTTTTCTTAGATAGGAAGTGAGAGAAAGATGGAGGAGTAAAAATAGATAGGAGTGGCCCACGATTTTTTAGGTGCCAACTAGGGTGATTTTTCCTTTTTTCAATGGATTTTCTTATGGCTTTTACCATGTTAGTGTTCTTTGATCTTCAAATCTCATAGTCGTATTTCTTGAAGGCATCCCACTGGGTTAGATCATTTTATGTTTATATAAATATTAGTTGAATTTATTTTGTTTCGTTATCTCGATATTTTTGTTGTTTACTTTCAATTTTTTTCATTTTCTAAGGATTTTATTCATATTTTTGTAATTTATTTGTTCTTTAGATTATTTTTAGTTTTTAGTTTTTTTGATTTTTCTTCATTTTTTTCAAAATATTTTCTTGTGTCGCACCTTTTTTTTAGTTAAAAATATTTTTTGAATTTTTTAATTTTAATTAATTTTTTTCTTTTGTTTATCTTTCATTTTATTTTAATTTTAATTTTTTTTTCATTTTCCTATTTTATGCCTTTTCTTTTTTTGTGATTTGCTTTCTTTTTTTCTTTTTAATATTTTGTTTTGAAATTTTGAGTGCAATTATACCATCACTAATGTATTGAATTGCATTAAAACCCGAAGTTAAGCGTGCTTGAGCGGGAGGAGTACTAGAATGGGTGATTTCTTTTAGAAAATTCTTGTGTTGCACTTTTATTCTTATAAAAATATTTGTTTATTTTATTATTGTTGATTTAAATTTTTAATAATTGTTTATTTTTATTTTATTATTTGTATTTTTTTCATTGTGCTTTTTCTTATTTATTATCTTTTTTTAATTTTAATATTTTTTTTTGAATTTTTGAGTGCAATCATACCAATACTAAGCATCGATCCTATTTAAGTTGCAAAATTAAGCATACTTGGGCAAGAGTAGTACTAAGATGGGTGATTCCTCTTGGAAAATCCTTGTATTATGCCATTTTTCGTTTTGACAAAATAATACTTTTGGATTTTATTATTTATTTATTTATTTATTTGATAATCTTTCATTTTTATTTTATTTTTGTTTCTTTTTTTGTATTTTTCTCCATTATGTTTTTTTCTTTTTCATGATTTTATATTTTCATTTTCAATAATTTTTTAATTTTTTAGTAGAAATACTTTTTAAATTTTTTAAGGTGTGATCATACAACACTGATGCACTAGATCCCATTAGAACTACGAAGTTAAGCGTACTTGGGCGAGAGTAGTACTATGATGAGTGGTTCCTTCTACGAAACATTTGTGTTGCACCGTTTTTTGTTTTTGTATGATAAAATATTTTTTTGCTTGATTATTTTTTATTTATTTTCTTTTCTTTCTATAGATTATTTTTTATTTTAATTTATTTTTATATTTCATATTTTTTTCCATTACATATCTTTTCTTTTTTGTGACTTTATTTTTTTAATTTTTCATAATTTTTAGATTTTTGGATGCCATCGTACAAGTACTAATGCACTAGATCCCATTAGAACTCTAATGTAAAGTGTGCTTGGGTGAGAGTAGTACTAGGATGGATGATTTTTCCTTGGAAATCCTTGTGTTACACTCTCTTTTAATAAAAGAATATTTTTAAATTTTATTATTTTTTTTCCTTTTGATTATCTTTTATTTTGTTTTGTTTTATTTTTATTTTTTTATCTTTTTTTTATTATGCTCTTTTTTTTCTTTTATATTAATTTTATTGTTTTCTTTTGTTTTTAATATTTTTTAAACTTTTAAGTTCGATCATACTAGTACTAATGCATTGGATCCTAATAAAACTCTAAAGTTAGACATGATTAAGTGAGAATAGTACTAAGATGGATGGTTCTCTTGGGAAATCCTTGTGTTGTATCTTTTTTTTTAATAAAAAAAATGCTTCTAGATTTTATTATTATTTATTTAATTTTTTCTTTTTGATTAAGCGTGCTTTGGTGATATTCAAGAATTAGCACTAAATTTATTATACAATGTAAACATTATGCGTCCTGTTTTGATTACTATTATGCATTATATAACCCACTAGATTTATTTTACAATGTTTTGACAAGTCCATAAATGAGTTTGGCATGTTGATAAAGCTGTCAAATAGAAATTACCACTAAGATTGTTAAGTTTATTAGCAAATGCTTAACCAAAAGAAACTTTGTATGTGAAAGGTCTCATTTGTCTATCATGTTTGGGAGATGCTAGGGGCTTTCTGAATACAGTTAGATATTTTAGTATTTGTGACAACTTCTTGTTACACTTACTTGAAATATGGAATTTTGTAAAACGTATACTTTGACTTTGCACGAGTTATTGGATTAGTGATAAGACTTTAGTATTTGTTCCATATACAAATTAAATAGAATAGAAAGATGCTCAACTCAGATAATTTTTCACTTCAGAAATAAGCTTTGAAGAATATTGAGATGTTCATTGAAATATACTGTTGTTTGGATGAGCTTAATGGTTTATCTATCTACCCATGTTTACATAGCTCATTTAGTTTACAAGATGAACTTCTAATGTACAAAAAGGCAAGAAACAAGGTAGAAGTTTAAACCTCATGTGGACAGGCCTTGCAGATAGAGCTGCTTTCTATTCAATGGCATTTAAATGTCTTGAATTATAGGCAAATCATTTGATTTTGAGGGTACCTTAATACAAGAAAAGGTGGGGCATGCAAGGTTGCACGGGATTTGATGGTGCCATTGGAAAAGGCTTATTTTGTATCTTAGAGTAGTGCTTCTTTTTTTTCATGGATGAAGACGGATCGATCACATTGGTGGCAAATATTGCACCATACAGACAAGAACTTGTTGCTTCTTTGTTGGCTACAGGTATGGATTCTTACATGCTTATCCTTTTCTTATTAAACCTAAGTTGTTGTGACATATTTTAAAACTTTTTTGGATTTTGTTGGTTTTCCCTTTTTTTTTTTTTTATAATTTCTCTTTTGATTTGATTCATTAGTTATCAATTGCAACATGTTTTTCTTGCTTTTTTTTTTTTGTGATTTCGTAATGAACACATAAGTAACTCCTTCTCTGATCAACGGTATCACTTTCAAGTAAACGATCATTATATGAGGAATAAGTTAAAGATTATCTTATTTCCATTCTTGCATAAGGTACGTCGATATACTTCTTGAATTTTATTGTTGGGACCTTTTTTCTTCCCCTACAATATGTTTTTTGTTTTCTTATCAAGGCCTGTGGATCAGAATATCTAGGCTAGTAGGAGGAAGGCTTTCCTATAAGCACCCAATTTATGATATAATGCCCTAGACTTATACATCCCATTTATGGCATTTGGTACCTACGTTGCTCTTCTTGGTTTGTCATTAGGTCTTAATGGGAAGTAAGTTGGTTAACTCTTTTGTGTTATTTTCTCCATCTCAGTGCATGATGAGTCTTCCATTACAGAAATATGCCATTGTCTAGTTTTCATTTAGTTTTCGGTGACTCTTCTGATATGGCTTCAACAATATTATATGGTTGATCGCTTTCACTGATGTTAAAAGAAACACTTTTTTCGCATTTACTTTTTTGCAACGAAACTTAAGTTTGAAGTAGAAGTTGTATTACTTGAATATGTTTGCACCAAATTTTGTTAATAGAAATTATGGTAGTTAGAGGCTTTGATAGGTAGATTGCATCTGAACATCTAAAGCTGGGGCTTGGATTTTGAAATTCAAGTCATAGGACTTGATACTTTGGAACGCTATCCAATTAAGATTTTCATCTAAATCTATTTGTTAGAAGTGACAAAAATATTTTTATGCTAGTGCTTTTATGCAAGTGCTTTTATGCATCCTTTTTTAAGATAAAAATATTTTTTGATTTTTAAAAATTTGGTTTATTTCCTTTCCTTTCATTGGAAGATCTTTCTTTTTTTTTTTTTTTTTTGCTTTTCCTTCCATTATGCTCTTTTCTTTGATTTATTTTATGTATTTCATTTTTTTTCATTTTCTTTCATTTCTTCTCTTTTTTCAGTTTTGATAACTTTTTTATTTAATTTCTTCATTTTATTGGATTTTATTTTTGTTTCCTTGGTTTTGTAAGGTTTATTTTTTGATTTTTTTTTATTCTTTTTCTTTATTATTTGATTTTCAGTATATTATTAGAATTTGTTTTTTAATTTTATTTGATTTTCTTTCCTATTTCATTTTCTTTCATTTCTTTATTATGTTTGACTTATATTTTTCTTCTTTTTGGTTTTTTAAACGTACCTTGGCGAGAGTAGTGCTTGGATGGGTGATGCTTTTTTTAGACAAAAATATTTTTTGATTTTTGATTATTTTCTTTTCTTCCATTTGATGATCTTTCAATTTTTATTTTTTATTTTTTGCAATTCATTCCATTATGCTCTTTTCTTTGGGTTTTGTTATTTATTTTATTTTTTTCTATTTCTTTTCTTTTTCATTTTTCTTTTTTTCAATTTTGATAATTTTTTTATTTAATTTCATCATTTTATTGGATTTTATTTTTGTTTCTTTTATTTTGTTAGGTTTATTTTCAATTTTCTTTGATTCTTTTTCTTTATTGTTTGATTTTCAATATATTCTTAGTATTTTTTTTTTAATTTCATTTGATTTTCTTTCCTATTTCATTTCGTTTCTTTTCCTTGCTTTCATATTTAATTTTTTTCATCTTTCATGATTTTTACATTATTACTTTTTTTGGATGTTCTTTTTATTTATCTGTTCTAGACTTTTTATTTTCTTGTATTTTTTAATTTATTTTCATATAATGTTTATTATTTAAACTTGCTTTAGCGAGAGCTGTACTAGGATAGGTGATTCCTTCTAAGAAATTCTCGTATTGCATCCTTTTGTATGAAAAAATATTTTTTGATTTTTTAAAATTTGGTTCATTTTCTTTTCTTCCATTTGAAGATCTTTCAAATTTTTTTTTTTGCATTTTCTTCCATTATCCTCTTTTCTTTGATTTATTTTATTTATTTCCTTTTTTCTTTTCCTTCTCTTTCCTTTCTTCTCTTTTTCAATTTTGATTACTTTTTTATTTAATTTCTTCATTTTATTGGATTTTATTTTTGTTTCCTCGGTTTTGTAAGGTTTATTTTTCGATTTTCTTTGGTTCTTTTTCTTTATTATTAAATTTTCAATATATTCTTAGAATTTGTTTTTTAATTTTATTTGATTTTCTTTCCTATTCCATTTTCTTTCATTTCTTTATTGTTTTTGATTTACGTTTTTCTTCTTTTTGGTTATTTAAATATGCTTTGGCGAGAGTAGTACTAGGATGGGTGATTCCTGCTAAGAAATTCTCGTGTTGTATACTTTTTTTTTTGGATAAAAATATCTTTTGATTTTTGATTTATTTTCTTTTCTTCCATTTGATGATCTTTTTTTTTTTTTTTTGCTTTTCCTTCCATTATGCTCTTTTCATTGATTTTTGTTATTTATTTTATTTTTTTCTTTTTCTTTTCCTTTTCGTTTTTCTCTTTTTCAATTTTGATAATTTTTTATTTAATTTCTTCGTTTTATTGGATTTTATTTTTATTTCTTTGATTTTGTTAGGTTTATTTTTAATTTTCTTTGATTCCTTTTCTTTATTGTTTGATTTTCAATATATTCTTAGAATTTGTTTTTTTAATTTCATTTGATTTTCTTTCCTATTTCATTTCGTTTCTTTTCCTTTCTTTCATATTTAATTTTTTTCATGTTTCATGATTGTTTACATTATTGCTTTTTTTGGATGTTCTTTTTATTGATTTGTTTGAGACTTTTTATTTTCTTATATTTTTTAATTTATTTTCATACGATTTTTATTATTTAAACATGCTTTGGCGAGAGTAGTACTAGGATGGGTGATTCCTTCTAAGAAATTCTCGTATTGCATCCTTTTTTAAGATAAAAATATTTTTTGATTTTTAAAAATTTGGTTTATTTCCTTTCCTTCCATTTGAAGATCTTTTTTTTTTTTTTCATTTCCTTCCATTATGCTCTTTTCTTTGATTTTTGTTATTTATTTCCTTTTTTCTTCCCTTTTCTTTCATTTCTTCTCTTTTTTTTCAGTGTTGATAACTTTTTTATTTAATTTCGTCATTTTATTGGATTTTATTTTTGTTTCCTCGGTTTTGTAAGGTTTATTTTTTGATTTTCTTTGATTCTTTTTCTTTATTATTTGATTTTCAATATATTCTTAGAATTTGTTTTTTTAATTTCATTTGATTTTCTTTCCTATTTCATTTCGTTTCTTTTCCTTGCTTTCATATTTAATTTTTTTCATCTTTCATGATTTTTATATTATTACTTTTTTTGGATGTTCTTTTTATTTATCTGTTTTAGACTTTTTATTTTCTTGTATTTTTTTGATTTATTTTCATATAATGTTTATTATTTAAACGTGCTTTAGCGAGAGTAGTACTAGGATGGGTGATTCCTTCTAAGAAATTCTCGTATTGCATCGTTTTTCAAGATAAAAATATTTTTTTGATTTTTTGAAATTTGGTTTATTTTCTTTTCTTCCATTTGAAGATCTTTCTTTTTTTGCATTTCCTTCCATTATGCTCTTTTCTTTTATTTATTTTATTTATTCCCTTTCTTCTTTTCTTTTTCTTTCCTTTCTTCTCTTTTTTAATTTTGATTACTTTTTTATTTAATTTCTTCATTTTCTTGGATTTTATTTTTGTTTCCTCGGTTTTGTTAGGTTTATTTTTCAATTTTCTTTGATTCCTTTTCTTTACTATTTGATTTTCAGTATATTCTTAAAATTTGTTTTTTTTAATTTCATTTCATTTTCTTTCCCATTTCATTTCGTTTCTTTTCCTTGCTTTCATATTTAATTTTTTTCATCTTTCATGATTTTTTGCATTATTACTTTTTTTGGATTTTCATTTTATTTATTTGTTCTAGGATGGGTGATTCCTTCTAAGAAATTCTCGTATTGCATCATTTTTTAAGATAAAAATATTTTTAATTTTTAAAAATTTGGTTCATTTTCTTTTCTTCCATTTGAAGATCTTTCATTTTTTCTTTTTTTGCATTTCTTTCCATTATGCTCTCTTCTTTGATTTATTTTATTTATTTCCTTTTTTCTTTTCCTTTTCTTTCCTTTCTTCTCTTTTTTAATTTTTATAACTTTTTTATTTAATTTCTTCATTTTATTGGATTTTATTTTTGTTTCCTCGGTTTTGTAAGGTCTATTTTTCGATTTTCTTTTGATTCTTTTTCTGTATTATTTGATTTTTAGTATATTCTTTTTATTTATTTGTTCTGGAGTTTTTATTTTCTTGTATTTTTTAATTTATTTTCATATAATTTTTATTATTTTCTTTATTTGATTTTCAAATTTTTTATAACTTTTTGTATTTTATTTTTTCTAATTTTTTCCTTGGGTTTCTTCAATTTTTTTAAAAATGAGTTTCAATTTTTTGCCCATTTTTGAGAATACAAGTTGCTTCTTTTGTTTTTCTTTTTTAGATTGTCAGTAAAATTGTTAAGAGTATAAGGACATTCGCACTTATTGTAAAGATAAGAGAAAATAAAAATGATCATACATTTTCTTTTATGTTGATTCTCTGAATGTTTTCTCAATAGATCTCATCTATATGGTAAATACATACCCTGTTGTTGACTTACATTTGTTTTCATGAAGACATTATGCATTCTTTTTTGATGACTATTCAAGAATTATATAACCCAATAGATTGATTTTACAATGTTTTGACAAGTCCATAAACGAGTTTGGTATGTTGATAGAGTTGCTAAGTAAAAATTACCACTGAGATTATTAAACTTATCAACAAATACTTAACTAAAAGAAATTGTGTATGTAGAAGGTCTCATTTACCTATCATCTTTGGGTGATCTTATCGGCTTTCTGAATACAATTAGATGCTTTTGTATTTGTGGTAGCTTTTTGTTACAATTATTTGAAATATTAAATTTAGTAAAAGGCATGCTTTGACTTTGCACAAGTTTTTGGATTAGTGATCAATTTTGATATTATTTCTTATGAGAATTTGATTTATCAAGTTGCTTTGATTTATATTTACATGCAGACCACTATGCTCAAAACTCATTAACTCTATGAGCTCCCAACAATACGATGCCAAAATAAGTAAGTGGAAATGCCTTTGGGATATTGTAGATTGCCTACTTCTACAAGTGTCTGATTATTTTTCTTCTCAAGTAAAAGGCGAATCAACTGACTAAAACTGATTTTATTATACATGCAATTGACTTGAATTGGCTTGTTTGGACTATTTATGGGTGCATGCGTATACAAATGAGTTGTTTATCTTTTTGATTTTATTTTGTTTTTATTTTTGAGCTTTCTACAAATATTTTAGTTTTATGGAATGTTCTTGGCTGTTGGATTAGGAAATTGATATCTTTGATTCTAATTTTTTTGGCCTAATATTTGTCGTTTGATTGCAATAAGTTGTTCAATATATAGATTTAATAGAATAAAAAGATGCTTCACTAAGAGGGCTTTTCACTTAAGGAATAAGCTTTGAAGATTATTGAGATGCTCATTGAAATACACTATTGTTTGGATGATTTAGTGGTTTATCTATTTAGTGGTTTATCTATCTACCCATGTTTACATTGATAATTTAGTTTACAAGATGAACTTTTAATTGATAAAAAGACAAGGAAGTGGGTAAAAGTTTAAACCTCATGTGGATAGGCCTTGCAGATAGAGTTGCCTTTTATTCAATGGCATTCAGATGTCCTGAATTATAGGCAAATGGTTTGATTTTGAGGGTACCTTAATATAAGAAAATGCGGTGCATGCAAGGTTGTAGGGGATTTGATGGTCTCGATGGAGAAGGCTTACTTTGCAATATCTCATGTGCTTTTTTTTTCATGGATGAAGAAGCATCGGTCATAGTGGCGGCAAAAATTGCACTATTCAAACAAGAAGTTGTTGCTTTTCTACTAGCTGCAGGCATGGATTCTTACATGCTTATTCTTTTCTTGTTAAACCTAAGTTGTTATGAAATATTTTAAACTTTTTTAGATTTTGTTGGTTTTCTTGTTTTTCTTAATTTCTCTTTTGATTTGATTCGTTAATTATCAATTATTACATGTTTTTCTTACTTTTTTTTAATTATTTTGAAATGAACATATAAGTAGCTCATTTTTTGATCCACAGTATTAGTTTAAAGTAAACGACCATTATGTGAGGAATGAGATGAGGTTGTCTTATTTCCATTCTTGCACAAGGTACGTCGATATCCTTCTCAAATTTTATTATTGGCACCTTTTTTCTTCCCTCACAATATTCTTTTTTGTTTTCCTGTCAAGGCCATTGGGCAAGAATATCTGGGCTAGTAAAAGGAAGGCTTTTCTGTAAGCCCCTAATTTATGATATAATGCCCCAGACTCATACATCTATTTATGGCATTTGGTACTTATGTTGTTCTTGCTAGCTTGTCATTGGGTCTTAAGGAGAAGTAAGTTCGTTAACTCTTTTGTGTTTTGTTCTCCACCTCGGTTCATGATGACTGTTCCATTACGAAAATATGCCATTTTTTAGTTTTCATTTAGTGTTTTTTTAGCTCTTATAATATGGGTTTTACAACATTATGTGGTTGATGGCATTCACTATTGTTAAAATAAACACTTGTTTTTTCGCATTTATTTTATTGCAATGAAACTTAAGTATGAAACGGAAGTTATATTACTTAAATATGCCGGCACTAAATTTTGTGGGTAAGAATTATGGCAGTTAGAGGCTTTGATAGGTAGATTACATTTGAAACACCTAAATCTGGGGCTTAGACTTTGAAATTCGAGTCATAGGACTTGGTACTTTGAATTGCTTTCCAACTAAGGCTTTCATCTAAATCCATTTGTTATCAACGACAAAAGTATTATGCTAATGCTTTTATGGAAAACGTGGTCTTATTGGAGCTCTTCCTATTAAATTTCTCCAGCATTGATCTGAAACTTTGCCTATAATTTTTTCTTAGATAGGAAGAAAGAAAGAGAGAAAGATGGAGGAGTAAAAATTGATAGAGGAAGTTACTCATCATTTTTTTGACTTTTCCTTTTTCCAATGGATTTTCTTATGGCTTTTACCATGTTAGTGCTTTTTGATTTTCAAATCTCATAGTTGAATTTCTTGAAGGCATTCCAGTGTGTTAGATCATTTTATGTTTACATAATTTTTAGTTAAATAAAATAGTTATCTTGATATTTTTGTTGTTTACTTTAAGTTATTTCATTTTTTAAGGACTTTATTCTTATTTTTGTATTTTATCTGTTCTTTAGATTATTTTTGGTTTTTACTTTTTTTTTATTTTTCTTTATTTTCTTTTTAAAAACATTTTCTTTTGTCCCACCGCCTTTTTTTGATAAAAAATATTTCTGAATTTTTTATTTTTAATTAATTTTTTTTCTTTTGTTATCTTTCGTTTTATTTAAATTTTTAGTTTTTACATTTTTCTTATGCCTTTTCTTTTTTGTGATTTTCTTTTTTTTTTCTTTCTAATATTTTGGTTTGAAATTTTAAGTGCAATTATACCAACATTAATGTATCAAATTGCATTAAAACCCGAAGTGAAGTGTGCTTGAGTGGGAGTAGTACTAGAATTGGTGATTCATTCTAGAAAATCCTTGTGTTGCATCTTTATTTTTTAAAAAATATTTATTTATTTATATTTTTTATAATCTTTTACTTTTTTATTTTATTGTTTCCTTTTTCATATTTTTTCAATTATGTTTTTTTTCTTATTTATGACTATTTTTTTAATTTTTAATTTTTTATAGACTTTTTAGTGTGATCATACAAATACTAAGCATCAATCCCATTTGAACTACAAAGTAAAGCGTGCTTGGGCGAGAGTAGTACTGAGATGGGTGATTCCTCTTAAAAAATCCTTGTATTGCACCATTTATGGTTTTGACAAAACAATATTTTTGGATTTTATTATTTATTTATTTATTTGATAATCTTTCATTTTTATTTATTTTTATTGTATTTTTTTTCCATTATGTTCTTTTTTTTATGATTTTATGTTTTTGTTTTCACTAATTTTTAATTTTTTTGATAGAAATACTTTTTGAATTTTTTCGGGTGTGATCATACCAACACTGATTCACTAGATTCCATTAGAACTCCGAAGTTAAATATGCTTCGGTGAGTGTTATAATAAGATGAGTGGTTCCTTTTAGGAAATACTCATGTTTGCACCCTTCCTTTTTTTTTTTGGATAAAATATTTTGTCTAATTTATTATTTTTGATTTATTTTCTTTTCTTCTTTTGGATTATTTTTTGTTTTATTTTAATTTATTTTAATATTATTTTAATTATCTTTTATTTCTTTTTTTTATGACTTTATTTTTTTAATTTCAATAATTTTTAGATTTTTAGGTGCGATCATACCAATACTAATGCATCAGATCCCATTAAAAATCCAAAGTTAAGTGTGCTTAGGCAAGAATAGTACTAGGATGGGTAATTCCTCGTTGAAAATCCTCATGTTGCACACACCTTTTTTTGATAAAATTTTTTTAACTTTAATTTTTTAATTTTTCTTTTCTTCCTTTTGATTATCTTTTGTTTTATTTTATTTTATTTTTATTTCTTTTTTTATCTTTTTTATTTTTTATATTAATATTATTGTTTTCTTTCATTTTCAATATGTTTTGAACTTTTAAGTTCAATCATAGCAGCTTTAATGCATCGCGTTCCATAAAAACTTCGAAGTTAGATGTGGCTAAGCGAGAATATTATTAGAATGGATGGTTCTCTTAAGAAATCCATGTGTTGCACCCTTCTTTTTATAAAAAAATATCTTTAAATTTTATTTTTAAATTTATTTTTCTTTTTTATTATTTATATGTGCTTTGGCGAGAATAGTATTAGGTTGGGTTATTCCTCTTGAGAAATTGTTGTGTTGCATTTCTTTTTTTAGATAAAAATATTTTTTGATTTTTGATTTATTTTCTTTTGTTCTATTTGATGATCTTTCTTTTTTTTTTTTTTTGGTATTTTCCTCCATTATGCTCTTTTCTTTTATTTTTGCTATTTGTTTTATTTTTTGCCCTTTTTCATTTCCTTCTCTTTCCTTTCTTCTCTTTTTTAATTTCAATGACTTCATTTTAATTTCTTCATTTATTAGATGTTCTTTTTGTTTCTTTGATTTTGTTAGATTTCTTTTTGAATTTTCTTTGATTCACTTTCTCCGATGTTTCATTTTCAATATATTTAAAAAAAATTTTAATTCCATTTGATTTTCTTTAGTATTTTTTTATTATTTTTAATCTTTTATTTTTTTATAATATTATTTTTTTCGATGTTCTTTTTGTTTATCTTTCTAGATTTTTTTCTTTATTGTATTTTACTTAATTTATTTTCATATGATTTTCAATTTTTTTTAAACTTTCTGTATTTTGTTTTCTTCTATTTTTTTTCCTTCGGTTTCTTCGATTTTCTTAAAATGAGTTTCAATGTTTTGTTCATTTTAAGAATGCAAGTTGCTTCTTTTGTTTTTCTTTTTTAGAAAGTCAGTAAAGTTGTTAAGAGAATAAGGATATTCGCACTTATCAAAAAGATGACAGAAAATAAAAATGATCTTACCTTTTCTTTTATGTTGATGCTCTGAATGTTTTCTCAATACATCTTATCTATGTGGTAAATACATATCTTGTTGACATACATTTGTTTTCATGAAGCCATTATGGATTCCTTTTTGATGACTATTCAAGAATTCTATAACCCACTAGATTGATTTTACAATGTTTTGACAAGTCCATAAACAAGTTTGGTATTTTGATAGAGTTGCTAATTAAAAGTTACCATTGAGATTATTAAGCTTATCAACAAATACTTAACTAAAAGAAATTGTGTATGTGGAAGGTCTCATCTGTCTATCATGTTTAAGAGATGCTACTGGCTTTCTGAATACAATTAGATACTTTTGTATTTGTGGCAGCCTTTTGTTACACTTATTTGAAATATCGAATTTTATAGAAGGCATGCTTTAACATTGCATAAATTATTGGATTATTGATAAGTTTTGATATAATTTGTTATGGGAATTTTATCCAGTGGCTTTGACTTATATTTAGATGCATCACTATGTTTAAAACTCATCAACTTTGTAGAAGGCATGCTTTGACTTTGCATGAGTCATTGGATTAGTGATAAGTCTTGATATAATTCATTATGAGACTTTTATCTAGTTACTTTAACTCATATTTAGATGCACATCACTATGTTCAAAACTCGTTAACTTTGTGAGCTCCCAACAGTATGCTGCCAAAATAATGTAAGTGAAAGTACCTCTGGGATACTGTACACTACTTAATTGTAAGAGTTTGTCTAATTATTTTTCTTCTCAAACAAAAGTCGAAACAACTGACTAAAATTGATTTTGTTATATATGCAGTTTACTTGAATTGGCTTGTTTGAACTTTTAATGGATGCATGTGCATACAAGTGAGTTGTTTATCATTTTTATTTTATTTTGTTTTTATTTTTGAGCTTTCTACAAATATTTTAGTTTTATAGAATGTTCTTGGCTATTGGATTGGGAAATTAATATTTCTGATTCTGATTTTTTTGGCCTAATATTTGTCATTTGATTTCAAAAGTTGTTCTATATACAGATTAAATAGAATATAAAGATGCTCCACTCAGAGGATTTTTCACTTCAAAAACAAGCTTTGAAGAGTATTAAGATGCTCATTGAAATATACTACTGTTTGGATAACTTGATAGTTTATCTGTCTAACCATGTTTACATAGGTCATTTAGTTTACAAGATGAACTTTTAATGTGCAAAAAAGGAAGAAACTGGGCAGAAGTTTAAATCTCATGATGACTGTTCCATTATAGGATTATGCCATTATTTGGTTTTAATTTAGTTTTTAGTAACTCCTCTGATATGAGTTTGACAGCATTATGTGGTTGATTACTTTCACCGATGTTAAAAGAAACACTTTTTTTCTTATTTATTTTTTATTACTTGAATATGTTGGCACCTAATTTTGTTGGTAGTAATTATGGCAGTTAGAGGCTTTGATACGTAGATCACATTTGAAATGCCTAAATCTAGTGCTTGGACTTTGAAATTCATGACATAGGACTTTGTCCATTGAAACGCTTTCCAATTAAGACTTTCATCTAAATCCATTTGTTATCATGATCAAAGTATTTTAATGCTAGTGCTTTTTTGAGAAAGGTGGTCTTATTGGAGTTACTCCTATTAAACTTTACCTATAATTTTTTTGGATATGAAAATAGTGGTAGAGAAAGGTGGAGGAGTGAAAGTAGATAGAGGGAGTGACCCATTATTTTTTAAGTGCCATCTAGAGTGTTTTTGCTTTCTCCAATGGATTGTCTTATATCTTTTACCATGCTAATGTTGTTTGATCTTCAAATCTCATAATTATATTTCTGAAGGCATGCCACTGTGTTAGATCATTTCGTGTTTACATAATTTTTAGTAGAATTTAATCTATTTTCTTCGTTTTCTTGATATTTTTGTTGTTTACATTTAGTTATTTCCTTTTGTAAGGATTTTATTCATATTTTTGTATTTTATCTATTCTTTAAATTATTTTTAGTTTTTTGGTATTTTGGATTTCTTTTCATTTTTTTAAAAAAACTTTTTCTGTTATTGCACCCCTTGCTTTTGGATAAAAAAATATTTTTGAATTTGTATTTTTTTTTTCTTAATTTGATGATCTTTCATTTTATTTTGATTTTTATTTTTTAAATTTTCCTCCTTTATACTTTTTTTTATGATTTTCTTTTGTATTTTCTTTTAATATTTTTAATATTTTCTTTTTTATGATTTTGTGTTTTCATTTTCAATACTTTTTGAATTTTTTAGGTGCAGTCATACCAGCATTGATGCATTGGATTCTAATAGAACTCCAAAGTTAAAGGCAAGAGTAGTATTAGGATGAGTTGTTCCTTGAAGGAAATACCCATGTTGCACCCATCTATTTTTTTGGAAAATTTATTTTTATAATGTATTATTTTTAATTTATTTTATTTTCATTTTTTAGATTCTTTTTGGTTTTATGTTAATTTATTTATATATTTATATATTTTTCTCCATTATGTTTATTTTCTTTTTTGTGATTTTTTTATTTTCAATAATTTTTAAATTTTTGGGTGTCATCACACAAGTACTATTACATTGGATCCCATTAGAACTCTGAAGTTAAGCATGCTTAGGCGAGAGTAGCACTAAGATGGGTGATTCCTTCTTGAAAATCCCCGTGTTATATCCTCTTTTTTTTATTAAAAATATTTTTGAATTTTATTGTTTTTTATTTTTTAGTTTTTCTTTTGATTATTTTTTTATTTTTATTTCTTTTTTCTATTATTTTTTATGTTTTTTCTTTTTTATATTAATTTTTATTATTTTCTTTCTTCTTTGATATTTTTTAAACTTGAAGGTTCGATCATACTAGCAATAATGCATCGGATCCCATAAGAACGCCAAAGTTAGGCGTGGTTGAACAAGAATAGTACTAGGATGGGTTATTCTCTTGAGAAATCCTTGTGTTGCACCCTTTTTTCATAAAATTTTTTTTGTAGATTTTATTATTTTGATTTATTTTTTCTTCTACTTGATTATTTAAGCGTGCATTTGGTGAGAGTAATATTAGGATGAGTGATTCCTCTTCGAAAATTCTCAAGTTGCATCCTTTTTTTGGATAAAAATATTTTTAATTTTTGATTTATTTTTTTCTTCCATTTGATGATCTTTTATTTTTTATTTTTGGATTTTCATCCATTATGCTCTTTTCTTTGATTTTTGTTGTTTTTTATTTATTTCCTTTTTTCTTTTCCTTTTCTTTCCTTTCTTCTCCTTTTCAATTTTGATAACTTTTTTTTTTAATTTCTTCATTTCATTGGATTTTCTTTTCGTTTCTTTGGTTTTTTAGATTTCTTTTTCAATTTTCTTTGATTCCCTTTCTTTATTGTTTGATTTCCAATATATTTTTCAATTTTTTTAATTTTATTTGATTTTCTTTCCTATTTCATTTTCTTTCTTTTCTTTTCTTTTTTTTTTAAATTTTTCACCTTTTATGATTTTTTTACTTTATTCCTTTTTTTAGATTTTTTTTATTTTTCCTAGATTTTTTTATTTTCTTGATTTTTTAATTTTATTTTAACACTAATTATCGACTTGATTTGTATTTAACTTTTTATTGCACATAAAACACAAAGAATGAGAATTCAAGCATTAAACATGCATTTTCTTTTTTGGGGAAGACTTATGATTTGATTGTAAATTTTCTTGAATATCTTAATGTGGTCGTAAGTGTTGCAAGAAGATCGGTAGAATATTTTCTTTTTAATTTTTTTCAATTTATTTGTATGTCTGAAGGCTATTAGCAATATGTATATCTGTGAACTTGCATAATAAAATGCAAGTTATTTAAATCTGAACAATTTTAGAATTTTGTGACTCGATTTGCTTTCTTATTTCCCATTTATGAAGGAAGGCCTTTTAATCATAATCATAGTTCTATCGTATTACTATGTCATCATGAGGCTAACTATGTATCTTTTTTTATTTTTTATTTTTTTAAGGTTGTTTGAGTATTGGTTTCAACGGAGTTAGAACCAAATTATGGTTCATAAATTACAATCTTCTCTTTAAATCTTATTATGCTATAGTTGGAATCATAATCATAGTTCTCTTTAAATCTTCTAATTTCTAGTGGAAAAATTTTTAACTTAATTAAAGATAAAATTGGACATTTCATTAAGATAATTTTTCTTTTTTTTTCTAAATTATTATAAGTCACATGTGCGTAATATATCACAAGAGTATATTTAATGGGAAAGACATGGTTATGCTTGCTTGCAGAATTATATTGTATGACTCAAATAGATTAGGCAGAAAGTATGAACAATTATTTGATTCTAAAGATTCTTTCACTTACTATTTAAAACCGCTTAATGATCACTAAAACTTCATACTATCTTTCTTTATTCTTTTCATTTATAATAATAAGTGGTGCAGTTTAAGGCTTCATTGATCCATTAAAGTCTTGTGTTCTCAAGGTATCCTAGGCGTTGTTCTCCCTTCAATCAGAATTGAAGGTTGTCTTATTTCCATTCTTGCACAGAATAAATTGATATCCTTCTAGAATTTTATTGTTGGCACCTTTTTTCTTCCCCCTTAGTATCTTTTTTGTTTCCTTTCAAGGCCATTGAACAAGAATATCTCGGCTAGTGGGTGTAAAGCTTTCCTATAAGCCCCCAATTTATGATATAATGCCCCATATTTACACATCTCATTTATGGCATTTGGTATCTACGTTGTTCTTGCTGGCTTGTCATTGGGTTTTAATGGGAAGTAAGTCGGTTAACTCTTTCATCTTTTGTTCTCAATCTTGGGTCATGATGACTGCTCTATTACAAAAATATGCCATTGTCTGATTTTCATGTAGTTTTTGGTAACTCTTCTAATATAAATTCTACAACATTATGTGTTTGATCGCTTTCACTTATGTTTAAAAAACTCTTCTTTTCACATTTATTATTTGCAATGAAACTTAGGTATGAAGTTGAAGTTGTATTACTTGAATATGTCGGTACCAAATTTTATTGGTGGCAATTATGGCAGTAAGATGCTTTGATGGGTAGATTACTTTTGAAACCCTAAATCTAAGGCTTAGACTTGGAAATTCAAGTCCTATGACTTGGTACTATAAAAAGCTTCCCAAATAATACTTTCATCTAGATGTATTTGTTATCAGTGACAAAAGTATTTTTATGCTAGTGCTTTTATGGGAAAGGTGGTCTTATTGGAGCTACTCTTGTTAAACTTCTCCAACATTGAATGAAAACTTTACCTATGATTTTTCTTAGATAGGAAGAGAGAGGGAGAGAAAGATGGAGGAGTAAATGTAGATAAAGGGAGTTACTCGTCATTTTTTAAGTACCATCTAGAGTGACTTTTCCTATTTCCAATGGATTTTCGTATGGCTTTTACCATGCTAGTGTTGTCTGGTCTTCAAATCTCATAGTTGTATTTCTTGAAGGCATGCCACTACGTTAGATCATTTTATGTTTACATAATTTTTAGTTGAATCTATTTTGTTTTGTTATCTTGATATTTTTGTTTTTTACTTTCAGTTATTTCATTTTCTAACGATTTTATTCAAATTTTTGCTTTTATATGTTCTTTAGATTATTTTTAGTTTTTTTTATTTTTCTTCATTTTTTAAAACATGTTCTCGTGTCACATTCCTTTCTAAGATAAAAAAATATTTTTGATTTTTTAATTTTTGATTAATTTTTTCTTTTGTTTATCTTTCATTTTATTTAAATTTTTATTTTTTTACAATTTCTTCCCTTATGCCTTTTCTTTTTTGTGATTTTCTCTCTTTTTTTCTTTTTAATATTTTGTTTTAAAATTTTGAGTGCAATTATACCAACACTAATGTATCGAATTGCATCAAAACCTGAAGTTTAGCGTGCTTGAGCGAGAATAGTAGTAGAATGGGTGATTCCTTCTAAGAAATTTTTTATGTTGCATTTTTAGTCTCATAAAAATACTTGTTTATTTTATTATTTTTATTTATGTTTTTTCATAATCTTTTATTTTTGATTTTATTATTTTATTTTATATTTTTTTCTCTATGCTTTTTTCTTATTTATGACTTTTTTTAATTTTAAATTTTTTTAAAAGATTTTTGAGTGCGATCATATCAATACTAAGCATCGATCTTATTTGAACTATAAAGTTAAGCATGCTTGGGCGAGAGTAGTACTAAGATGGGTAATTCCTCTTAAGAAATCCTTGTATTGCATCATTTTTTGTTTTGACAAAACAATGCTTTTGGATTTTATTATTTTTTATTTACTTGTTTATTTGATAATCTTTCATTTTTTTTATTTTGTTTTTGTTTCTTTTTTTGAATTTTTCTCCATTATGTTCTTTTCTCTTTTATGATTTTATGTTTTCATTTTTAATACTGTTTGAATTTTTTTAGGTGCGATCATCTCATTAGAACTTCGAAATTAAGCGTGCTTAGGCGACAGTAGTACTAGGATGAGTGGTTCCTTCTACGAAATACTCGTGTTGCACATTTCTTCTTTTTTTTTGGTAAAATATTTTTTAAATTTATTATTTTTGATTTATTTTCTTTTTTTTCTTTTGGATTTTTTTGTCTTATTTTAAATTTATTTTTATATTTTTTCCCTTATGTTTTATTTCTTTTTTATGACTTTGTTTTTTTAATAATTTTTAAATTTTTAAGTGCGATCGTACCAGGACTAATGTACCGAATCTCATCTGAAATCCAAAGTTAAGCATGCTTGGGCGAGAATAGTACTAAGATGGGTGATTCCACCTTGGAATTCCTCACGCTACACTTTCTTTATTTTTTGAATTTTATTATTTTATTATTTTTTCTGTTTTCTTCTTTTTGATTATCTTTTGTTTTATTTTATTTTGTTTTTGTTTTTAATCTTCTTTTCATTATGCTATTTTCATTTTCTTTTATATTACTTTTATTGTTTTCTTTCATTTTCAATATTTTTTGAACTTTTAAGTTTGATCATACCAGCACTAATGCATCGGATCCCATAAGAACTCCGACAATAGATGTGGTTAAGCAAGAGTAGCACTAGGATGGATGGTTCTCCTGAAAAATTCTGGTGTTGAACCTTCTTTTTATGAAAAAAAATATATTTTTAGATTTTATTATTTTTGATTTATTTTTTTCTTTTTGATTATTTCAGTGTGCTTTGGCGAAAGTAGTACTAAGTTGGGTGATTCCTCTTAAGAAATTCTCGTGTTACATCTTTTTTTTTTTTGGATAAAAATATTTTTTGATTTTTTAATTTTTGATTTATTTTCTTTTCTTCCATTTGATGATCTTTCATTTTTTTTTTTTTTTTTGCATTTCCTTCCATTATGCTCTTTTCTTTGATTTTTTTTATTTGTTTTCCTTTTCTTTCCTTTCTTTTATTTTTCAATTTTGATAACTTTTTTTTAATATCTTCATTTTATTGGATTTTTTTTCTTTGGTTTTGTTAGGTTTCGTTTTTAATTCTCTTTGATTCCCTTTCTTTATTGTTTGATTTTCAGTATATTCTTAGCATTTATATTTTAATTTCATTTGATTTTCTTTCCTATTTCATTTCCTTTCTTTTCTTTCTTTTATATTTATTTTTTTCATCTTTTATGATTTTTTGCATTATTGCTTTTTTTGGATGTTCTTTTTGTTTATTTGTTCTAGAATTATTATTTTTTTTTGTATTTTTTATTTTATTTTCTTATATTTTATTTTACTTAATTTATGTTCATATAATTTTTGTTAATTTCTTCATTTGATTTTTAAAAATTCTTTAAACTTTTTGTATTTTGTTTTCTTTTAATTTTTTTTGTTGGGTTTCTCGGATTTTTTAAAATAGGTTTCATAGTTTTGTCCATTTTAAGAATACAAGTTGCTTGTTTTTGTTTTTTGTTTTTTGTTTTTTTTTTGGAGGTTAGTAAAGTTGCTAAGAGAATAAGGATATCTACACTTATCGGAAAGACAAGAGAAAATAAAAATGATCTTACCTTTTCTTTTATGTTGATGCTCTAAATGTTTTCTCAATACATCTCATCTGTGTGGTAAATAAATACTCTATTGTTGACATGCATCTGTTTTCATGAAGACATTATGCATCCCTTTTCTGATGATTATTCAAGAATTATGTAACCCACTAGATTGATTTTGGTTTTGACAAGTCCATAAACGAGTTTGATATGTTGATAGAGTTGTTAAGTAAAAATTGCCACTGAGATTATTAAGCTTATCACCAAATGCTTAACTAAAAGAAATTGTGTATATGGAAGTTCTCGTCTGTCTATCATCTTTGGGAGATCCTATGAGCTTTCTGAATACAATTAGATGCTTTTGTAATTGTGGTAGCTTTTTATTACACTTATTTGAAATATTAAATTTAGTAAAAGGCATGCTTTGACTTTGCACGAGTTATTGGATTAGTGATAAGTTTTGATTTTATTCCTTATGAGAATTTTATCAAGTTGCTTTGACTTATATTTAGATGCAGACCACTATGTTCAAAACTCATTAACTTTGTGAGCTCCCAACAATATGATGCCAAAATAAGTAAGTGAAAGTGCCTCTAAGACATTGTACGTTGCCTGCTTATAAGAGTGTATCTGATTATTTTTCTTCTCAAGTAAAAGTCAAATCAATTAACTGAAATTCATTTTATTGTAGATGCAGTTAACTTGAATTGGCTTGTTTGGACTATTAATGGGTGCATGTTTATACAAGTGAGTTTTCTATCCTTCCTATTTTATTTTCCTTTTATTTTTGAGTTTTCTGCAAATATTTTAGTTTTATAGAATGTTCTTGGCTACTGAACTGGGAAATTAATATCTTTGATTCTGATTTTTTTGGCCTAATATTTATCATTTTATTTCAATAAGTTGTTCGATATATAGATTTAATGAAATAGAAAGATGCTCTTTTTAGAGGATTTTTCACTTCAGGAACAAGCTTTGAAGAGTATTGAGATGCTTATTGAAATATACTGTTGTTTGAATGATTTTGATCATTTTTCTGTCTACCCATATTTACATAGATCATTTAGTTTACAAGATGAACTTTTAATATACAAAAAGGCAAGAAACTTGGCAGAAGTTTAAACCTTATGTGGACAGGCCTTGTAGATAAAGCTGCCTTCTATTCGATGGCATTTGGATGTCTTAAATTATAGGCAAATCATTTGATTTTAAGGGTACTTTAATACAAGAAAACGTGGTGCATGCAAGGTTATAGGGGATTTGATGGTGCCAATGGAGAGGGCTTACTTTGTAGTATCTTAAAGTAATGCTTATTTTATTCATGGATGAAGAAGGATCGATCATAATGGTGGCAAAAATTACACTATCCAAACAAGAAGGTGTTACTTCTGTACTAGCTGGCATGGATTCTTACATACTTATCCTTTTCTTGTTAAACCTAAGTTGCTATGAGATATTTTAAAACTTTTTAAGATTTTGTTGGTTTTTTTTTAAATTTCTCTTTTGATTTGATTCGTTAGTTATTAATTACTACATGTTTTCTTGCTTTTTTTTTTTTTAATTTCAAAATGAACATATAAGTAACTCCTTCTCTTATTTACAATATTGCTTTCGAGTGAATGATCATTATGTGAGGAGTGAGTTGAGGTTGTCTTATTTCTATTTTTGCACAAGGTAAGTCGATTTCTTTCTTGAGTTTTATTGTTGGCACCTTTTTTCTTCCCTCACAATATATATATATATATAAATATATATATATATATACATATATATATATATATATATTTGGTTTTCTTGTAAGGGCCATTGGACAAGAATATTTGGGCTAGTGAGAGGAAGGCTTACTTATAAGCCAGCAATTTATGATATAATGCCCCAGACTTATACATACCATTTATGGCATTTGGTCCCTATGTTGTTCTTATTGGCTTGTCATTGGGTCTTTTGTGTTCTGTTCTCCATCTCATGATGACTATTCCACTACAAAAATATACCATTGTCTGGTTTTTGTTTAGTTTTTGCTAACTCCTCTGATATGGGTTCTACAGCATTATGTGGTTGATCACTTTCACTAATATTAAATGAAATACTTCTTTTTGCATTTATTTTTTTGCAATAAAACTTAAGTTTGCAGTGAAAGTTGTATTACGTGAATATGTCGACACCAAATCTTGTTGATAGGAATTATGACAGTTAGAGGCTTTGATAGGTAGATTACATTTAAAACACCTAAATATGGGGCTTGGACTTTGAAATTCGAGTCATATGACTTGGTACTTTGAAATGCTTCCAATTAAGACTTTCACCTAAATCAATTTGTTATTAGTGATGAAAGTATTTTATGCTAGTGCTTTTATGGGAAAGGTGGTCTTATTGGAGCTACTCCTATCAAACTTCTTCAACATTGAATGGAAACTTTACCTATAATTTGTCTTATATAGGAAGTGAGAGAAATATGGAGGAGTAAAAATAGATAGAAGGAGTGACCCATGATTTTTCAGGTGCCAACTAGAATGACTTTTCCTTTTTCCAATGGATTTTCTTATGGCTTTTACCATGTTAGTGTTCTTTGATCTTCAAATCTCATAGTCGTATTTCTTGAAGGCATCCCACTATGTTAGATCATTTTATGTTTATATAATTTTTAGTTGAATTTTATCTCGATATTTTTGTTGTTTACTTTCACTTTTTTCATTTTTTAAGGATTTTATTCATATTTTTGTATTTTATTTGTTCTTTAGATTATTTTTAGTTTTTAGTTTTTTTATTTTTCTTTATTTTTTTCAAAATATTTTCTTGTGTCGCACCCCTTTTTTTGTTAAAAAATATTTTTAAAATTTTTAAATTTTAATTAATTTTTTCTTTTGTTTATCTTTTATTTTATTTTAATTTTAATTTTAATTTTTTACATTTTCCTTTTTTATGTCTTTTCTTTTTCTTGATTTTCTTTCTTTTTTTCTTTTTAATATTTTGTTTTGAAATTTTAAGTGCAATTATACCAACACCAATGTATCGAATTGCATTAAAACCCGAAGTTAAGCATGCTTGAGCGGGAGTAGTACTAGAATAGGTGATTCCTTCTAGGAAATTCTTGTGTTGCACCTTTATTCTTATAAAAATATTTGTTTATTTTATTTTTTTATTTATATATTTTCATAATTGTTTATTTTTATTTTATTATTTTATTATTTATATTTTGTTCATTATGCTTTTTCTTATTTATTATCTTTTTTTAATTTTTTTTTTTTGAGTTTTGAGTGCAATCATACCAATGCTAAGCATCGATCCTATTTGAGTTGCAAAATTAAGCGTACTTCGACAAGACTAGTACTAAGATGGGTGATTCCTCTTGGAAAATCCTTGTATTGTGCCATTTTTTGTTTTGACAAAACAATACTTTTGGATTTTATTATTTATTTATTTATTTGATAATCTTTCATTTTGTATTTTATTTTGGTTTCTTTTTTGTATTTTTCTCCATTATGTTCTTTTCTTTTTCATGATTTTATATTTTCATTTTCAATAATTTTTTAATTTTTTAGTAGAAATACTTTTTAAATTTGTATTGCACCTTTCTTTGTTTTTTTATAAAATATTTTTTTCGCTTTATTATTTTTGATTTATTTTCTTTTCTTCCTTTGGATTTTTTTATTTTAATTTATTTTTTATATTTTTATATTTTTCTCCATTACATATCTTTTCTTTTTTATTACTTTATTTTTTAATTTTTCATAATTTTTAGATTTTTGTGTGCCATCATACTTCAAGTACTAATGCACTAGATCCCATTAAAACTCTGATGTAAAGTGTGCTTGGGTAAGAGTAGTACTAGGATGGGTGATTTTTCCTTGGAAATCCTTTGTTACATTCTTTTTTAATAAAAAATATTTTTGAATTTTATTATTTTATTATTTTTTCCTTTTGATTATCTTCTATTTTATTTTGTTTTATTTTTATTTTTCTATCCTTTTTTATTATGCTCTTTTCTTTTTCTTTTATAATAATTTTATTGTTTTCTTTTGTTTTTAATATTTTTTAAACTTTTAAGTTCGATCATACTAGTACTAATGCATCGGATCCCAAAAGAACTCCAAAGTTAGACATGGTTAAGTGAGAATAGTACTAGAATGGGTGGTTCTCTTGAGAAATCCTTGTGTCACACTTTTTTTTTATATATAAAAACATGTTTTTAGATTTTATTATTTTTTATTTATTTTTTTCTTTTTGATTAAGCGTGCTTTGGTGATATTCAAGAATTACCCCTAAATTTATTTTACAATGTAAACATTATGCATCCCGTTTTGATTACTATTATGCATTATATAACCCATTAGATTTATTTTATAATGTTTTAACAAGCCCATAAATAAGTTTGCCATGTTGATAAAGCTGTCAAATAGAAATTACCACTAAGATTATTAAGTTTATTAGCAAATGCTTAACCAAAAGAAACTTTGTATGTGAAAGGTCATATCTGTCTATCATGTTTGGGAGATGCTAGGGGCTTTCTGAATATAGTTAGATACTTTTGTATTTGTGACAGCTTTTTGTTACACTTACTTGAAATATTGAATTTTGTAAAACGTATGCTTTGACTTTGCACGAGTTATTGGATTAGTGATAAGTTTTTATATTATTGCTTATGAGAATTTTATCCACCTACTTTGATTTATATTTAGATGCAGACCACTATGTTCAAAACTCATTAACTCTATGAGCTCCTTACAGTATACTAGCAAAATAATGCAAGTGAAAGTGCTCTCTAGGATATTATACGCTGTCTACTTATAAGATTGCGTCTAATTATTTTTCTTTTGAAACAAAAGTCCAATCAACTCACTGAAATTGATTTTACTGTACATGCAGTTGACTTTTTGTGGCTTGTTTGGACTGTTAATGGATACATGTGCATATAAGTGAGTTGTTTATCCATCTTATTTTATTTTATTTTTATTTTTGAGCTTTCTGCAAATATTTTAGTTTTATGAAATGTTCTTGGTTGCTAGATTGGGAAATTAATATTTTTTATTATGGTTTTTTTTGCCTAATATTTGTCATTTGATTTCAATAAGTTGTTCCATATACAGATTAAATAGAATAGAAAGATGCTCCACTTAGAGAATTTTTCACTTTAGAAACAAACTTTGAAGAATATTGAGATGTTCATTGAAATATACTGCCGTTTGGATGAGCTTAATGGTTTATCTATCTACCCATGTTTACATAGCTCATTTAGTTTACAAGATGAACTTTTAATGTACAAAAAGGCAAGAAACAAGGCAAAAGTTTAAACCTCATGTGGACAGGCCTTGTAGATAGAGTTGCCTTCTATTCAATGGCATTTAAATGTCCTGAATTATAGGCAAATCATTTGATTTTGAGGGTACCTTAATACAAGAAAAGGTGGGGCATGCAAGTTTGCACGGGATTTGATGTTGCCATTGGAAAAGGCTTATTTTGTAACATCTTAGAGTAATGCCTCCTTTTTTTCATGGATGAAGACGGATCGGTCACAATGGTGGCAAAAATTGCACCATACAGACAAGAACTTATTGCTTTTTTGTTAGCTATAGGTATGGATTCTTACATGCTTATCCTTTTCTTATTAAACCTAAGTTACTATGAGATTTTTTTTTTTTTTTTGATTTTGTTGGTTTTTCTTTTTTTTTGTTAATTTCTCTTTTGATTTGATTCATTAGTTATCAATTGCAACGTGTTTTTCTTACTTTTTTTTGTGATTTCGTAATGAACACATAAGTAACTCCTTCTCTGATCCACAGTATTACTTTCAAGTAAATGATCATTATATGAGGAATAAGTTAAAGATTGTCTTATTTCCATTCTTGCATAAGGTACGTCGATATACTTCTTGAATTTTATTGTTGGGACCTTTTTTCTTCCCTTACAATATGTTTTTTATTTTCTTATCAAGGCATGTGGATCAGAATATCTAGGCTAGTAGGAGGAAGCCTTTCCTATAAGCACCCAATTTATGATATAATGCCCTAGACTTATACATCCCATTTATGGCAATTGGTACCTACATTGCTCTTCTTGGTTTGTCATTGGGTCTTAATGGGAAGTAAGTTGGTTAACTCTTTTGTGTTCTTTTCTCCATTTCAGTTCATGATGACTCTTCCATTACAGAAATATGCCATTATTGGTTTTCATTTAGTTTTAGGTAACTCTTCTAATATGGCTTCTACAATATTATATGGTTGATCGCTTTCACTGATGTTAAAAGGAACACTTTTTTCGCATTTATTTTTTTGCAATGGAACTTAAGTTTGAAGTGGAAGTTGTATTACTTGAATATGTCAGCACCAAATTTTGTTAATAGAAATTATGGTAGTTAGAGGCTTTGATAGGTGGATTGCATTTGAACATCTAAATATAGGGCTTGGATTTTGAAATTCAAGTCATAGGACTTGGTACTTTGAAACGCTTTCCAATTAAGACTTTCATCTAAATCTATTTGTTAGAAGTGACAAAAGTATTTTTATGCTAGTGCTTTTATGGGAAAGGTGGTCTTATTGGAGCTACTCCTATCAAACTTCTCTAACGTTGAATGAAAACTTTACCTATAATTTTTCTCTGTTGGGAAGAAAGAGAGTGTGTGTAACCTGTGATTTTTCAAGTGCCATCTAGAGTGACTTTTCCTTTTTCCTATGGATTTTCTTATGGCTTTGACCATGTTAGTGTTGTCTGATCTTCCAATCTCATAGTTGTATTTCTTGAAGGTGTGGCACTGTGCTAGATCATTTTATGTTTACATAATTTTTAGTTGAATTCAATCTTTTTTTTTCATTTTCTTGATATTTTTATTGTTTACTTTTAGTTATTTCATTTTCTAAGGATTTTATTCATATTTTTGTATTTTATTTGTTTTTTAAATTATTTTTGGTTTTTAGTTTTTTCGATTTTTCTTCATTTTGTTTTTTAAAACATTTTCTCGTGTTGCACCCCTTTTTTTGGATATCAAATATTTTTGAATTTTTATTTTTAATTAATTATTTTCTTTTGATGATCTTTCATTTTAATTTTTTACATTTTCGTCTTTTTTGCCTTTTTCTTTTTCATGATTTTCTTCCTGTTTTTCTTTTTAATATTTTTTAATAAATTTTGAGTGCAATTATAGCAACATTAATGTATAAGATTGCATTAAAACCTGAAGTTAAGCTGCTTGAGCGGAAGTTGTACTAGAATGGGTGATTCCTTTTAAGAAATCCTTGTGTTGCACCTTTGTTCTTATAAAAACATTTGTTTATTTTATTATTTTATTATTTATATTTTTTTCATAATCTTTTATTTTTTATTTTATTGTTTCCTTTTTCATGTTTTTCCCTTATGACTTTTTTTTTTAATTTTCAATATCTTTTTGGATTTTTGAGTGCGATCATACCAATACTAAGCATCGATCCCATTTGAACTGCAAAGTTAAGTGTGCTTGTGCGAGAGTAATACTAAAATGGGTAATTCCTCTTAGAAAATCCTAGTATTGCACCATTTTTCGTTTTGACAAAATAATATTTTTGAATTTTATTAATATTTATTGATAATCTTTCATTTTTTTATTTTATTTTTTTTCTTTTTTGTATTTTTCTCCATTATGTTCCTTTCTTTTTCATGATTTTATGTTTTCATTTTCGATTCTTTTTGAATTTTTTTGGTAGAAACACTTTTTGAATTTTTTTGGGTGCGATCATACCAATACCAATGCATTGGACCTTATTAGAACTCTAGCGTTGCTTAGGCGAAAGTAATACTAGGATGAGTGGTTCCTTCTAAGAAATACTCATGTTGCACCATTTTTTTGATAAAATATTTTTTCTAATTTGTTATTTTTTATTTATCTTCTTTTTTTCCTTTGGATTATTTTTTGTTTTGTTTTGTTTTAATTTGTTTTTGTATTTTTTATTACATATTTTTATGACTATTTTTTATTTTCAATAATTTTAAAATTTTTGAATGCGATCATACTAGTACTAATACACCAGATCCCATCAAAACTCCGAAGTCAAATGTGCTTGGACAAGAGTAGTATTAGGATGGGTGATTCCTGCTAGGAAATCCTTATGTTGCACTCTCTTTCTTTTTATTAAAAAAATATTTTTGAATTTTATTAATTTTTATAGATTTTTTTTCTTTCTTTTGATTATCATTTGTTTTATTTTATTTTATTTTTTAATATTTTTTTCATTATACTATTTTGAGTTTTTTTTCTGTTAATCATTGTTTTTTTATTTTTAATATTTTTGAACTTTTAAGTTCGATCATACGAGCAGTATTGCATCGGATCTCATAAGAACTCTAAAGTTAGATGGGTTGAGCAAGAATAATACTAGGAAGGTGGTTCTCTTTAGAAATCCTTGTGTTGCCCATTTCTTTTTATAAATATATATATATATATATATATTTAGATTTTAATAATATTTATTTATTTATTTCTTCTTTTTGATTATTTATGCATGCTTTCGATAGAGTAGTATTAGGATGGGTGATTTCTCCAGAGAAATTTTTGTGTTGCAATTCATATTTTTATATAAAAATATTTTTTTGATTCTTTAATTTTTGATTTGTTTGCTTTTCTTCTATTTGATGATTTTTTTTTTGGCATTTTCCTCCATTATGCTATTTTCTTTGATTTTTCTTATTTGTTTTATTTGTCTTATTTTTTTGATTTTCTTTTCTTTCCTTTCTTCTCTTTTTTAATTTTGATAACTTTCTTTTAATTTTTCTTTTTATTGGATTTTCTTTTCGTTTCCTCGGTTTTGTTAGATTCTTTTTCAATTTTCTTTGATTCCCTTTCTCTAGTGTTTGATTTTTAGTATATTCTTAATTTAAAAAAAAAAAATTCATTTAATTTTCTTTCCTATTTCATTTTCTTTATTTTTCTTTTTTATTTAATTTTTTTCATCTTTTATGATTTTTTTACATTATTGCTTTTTTTGGATGTTCTTTTTGTTTTTCTAGATTATTTTATTTTCTTGAATTTTTTATTTTATTGTCTTATACTATGTTTTACTTAATTTTTTTTGTTTGATTTCTTTTATTTTTTTCATTTGATTTTCAAAATTTTTTAAAACTTTATGTATTTCGTTTTCTTTTGTTTTTTCTGTTGATTTCTATGATTTTTTTTTTAGAGATTATAAAGTTGTTAACAGAATAAAATATCTGCACTTATCAAAAAGACAAGAGAAAATAAAAGTAATCTTAACTGTTTTTTTCTGTCGATGCTTTGAATGCTTTCTCAATACATTTCATCTATACGATAAATACATCTCCTGTTGTTGACATGCATTTGTTTCCATGAAAACATTATGCATCCCCTTTTGATAACTATTCAAGAATTATATGACCCATTAGATTGATTTTGCAATGTTTTGACGAGTCCATAAAATGTGAAGTCCTAGGTCTGGTTTGTAAACAGACATAGAATAGGTCTGAAAATGTGAAGTCCTAGTTTCAAAAACTGCCCTTTCAACCACGCAGTGCCCACTCTTGAAAGAGGAATAGCTTCTGTGGTCTGGTCATCCACCTAAGAAGTCTCATTATCAACTGATTCAACCCAGGTTGCAGATCACATACGACAAAACGCTCTGAAGAAGGGGCGAAGTCATTCCCCCAATTGTCCCTCATCACCTTAGATGTTTTGAGAGGTGATCTATCCCAGTAATTTGCAGAAGATTGTTTGGCTATAGAAGAACCAGACTCTAAAGTACATACAAATCTTGAATTATTTCTAGAGTAAAGATCATTTTCTCTAATTCTCTGATCTTGGGAGTTAAAACCATAATTTTCGCCACCGGACCCCTTTTTCTTCAATGTTACCCCATGATCTTCCTGGCCAAAATCCTCAAACCTCTTTTGCTGAGATAAATAAGCAGTATTGGATCCTACTGTGGTGAACTGTTGCACATCCTTAGCTGTGGAACTTCTGCTAATATAGTCATCAGTTTTGATAGAATCCACATCCCGTTCATGCCAGAAACAATAATCACTATCCTCTTGCCTCGATCCTCTTGATATTAAGCTACCATCAACTAGCTCATCCATGTTCTTTTGATCTATGGCCAGCCCAACAATTGAAAAGTATTGAGATGCTGGCCAACGAACCAATTCTTTAGGACGAGGCACATTTGTGCACCAAAGGGCCTCAAAAGTTAGAATATTTCTGGTCATATCCAAGCGAAGTTATACTCTGAGGCATCTTAACCTGGCTATTGAAATTTTGGCCAACAGGTTTGTCCATGTCTGCAAAACTCTACTCGTCCTGATTCATTTGCTAATTCTCCATGGCAGAATGGAGGTCACCAATATTAGTACCTGACCTTGAAGACACTGAATCTTCGGTCGAAAATCTTTCTCCATCTTCTGCTACAATATGATCTCTTCAGAGAAAACGCTCTGTCACACCTTCCTCGAGTCAGAGCATCATTTAATGTATTCATCAGCTCGGACTAGATTGTGTCCTTGAAAATGGATGTCTGAGAAAACTGTGTCCTTTGTCTAAATCTTCTACCTTCACCAGAATTTCCACACTTGTTAGAACTAATATTTTGTAAGCTCTTAGGATTCATATCAGAGGGGATGGAACCATTGGCATCGGCAAAACCCTTCCAATTCTAAGTATAAGAAGCAGTAGATACACTGCCTGTCCTAGACAGCTATCTGAAGGAACGGTTACGATGTTGGGATTTAATACCATGCGATTCAAGGGAAACTTGAGTCACCCCAACCACAAATTCATGGCTACTTGACTTGTCTTTCACTTCACTGCTGCCTGAATGATATCTGAAACTGTTAGACCCATCAATTTGATTCAAGTTAATTTGTTGTAAACAGCAGAGATTAGGAACGTCAGAACGATGGGCTTCTCCATGTCGGTCCAATGTATTCATGAAAAACTGGCTGATTTCAGCAACTAAATTCTCTTTTGGGCAGTCAAGTAATCTGGCCCATCACTGGGCTCCAAAAGCAAAGGCATTGGAATCCTATAAAAATTACCTGAGAGAAATTCAGAGCTAAGTTAACCTTCATTTTCTAAGCAAATGGAATGAATAGTCACGTCACGTCACAAATAAGTGTACATAAGATAATCATTTACAGCAAAAGCCTGAATGAAATCTTCAGATATGTGTGTGTGTGTGGACAAAAAAATCATATTTGGCACTCCATAGTTAAGGGCAAATTAGGGTGTTTACAAGTCATAGTGGACCAAGCAGATTGCTTGCTGGCTAAGCTCAACTTCACACCCCAGGATGCCCACGTAAAACTGTTAAACTGAGCTCAGCCCATGTTACTATCATTTCTAGTACCTGAGAATTAAAGTAAGCACTACTTCCATTTTTTATGTTTTCTTAACAACAAGAATTAGATAAGAAAATTTGATCATAACTTGATAAATAACATTAACAGCAGCATAAATTTTGATGAATAGAGAATTAAACACAATGACATAGCCTAATTTAATCGAAGCTTCCTGCTAACTTGTCTAACAGAAGTTCAAACTTGGCCATTTTGACGTTGTGAGCCGACTAAGGGAAATTTTTTCTTTAGTCAACCTATTTATGAAGCCTTAATGCAGTAAATGAAATAGCCAAAAAAAAAAAAAAACCTATTTTTACCATTTTTGTAACCATAAGAGACCAAGGGAGAATAGCTCTTTCTCTGTAGGTGCAGTAAATAAAACACTAAAATCAACATTACCACTCATTCTCATAACGAGGCATCTTACCACCACTTTTTCCTTGAGCGCAACAAGATACTGCTCTATGTCAAAAAGAAACTGTGTGAATGTTTTTTTAAATATAAGAGGTAAACTATCCAAATCTTCAAGAAGTCAAGACACAAATGATCACTGTCGAAGTTAGTCGCTTTCCAATGTTGAGTGTATCAATCAATATTATCAATATAATTTACAATGCACGATCCTGTAAGCTGCTTTCAAAAGTTTGATTAATCCCTTTTTTATAATGTTAAAAAGGAAAACAGGAAAATGTAATGAAACAAGTAACAACTTTTGGACCTTCTTAACAAAAAGAACAATCAGCATAACCTGATCTTTCAATGTTTGCACAAAATGCAACTAACTCATAAAACGACTCAGCTACCTAAAATCAAACATAAAAATTAAAAGAAAAAGAACAATGGAAGTGAGACAACAAGTTTAGAACTAAATACCCTTATTAACACTGCACCCAAGATTGTTGTTTTAATGCAAAGGATCAATGACATAAAATGTTTAGAAATGAATGGCTGCTCCAGATTTTCTTGACCACCAGGTAAAACAGCATATACAGAGCTAGATGCATCAAGAAACGATTTACTAAGGTGTACCTCTGCTTGAAACACTTTCCGTTCCCATCATTGATTTAGGGGACAGAAAGCCAGCAAATGGGAAAAAAGTGGGGCCAGTTTTGTTGCCTCTAACTATAATTCAACTTCTGATGAGCACCATTTAAACTTAATTTTCAAATGTATGCGTACAAAGATCTCCACAGTTAAGACATCAATCCGGTCAGTCGAAACGTAAACTTGGCATTTAATATAAAGAACAGAGCAATTACCTCCCAAGTTGGAGGAAGAGGGTTGATCTGGTTCAAAATCTCCTTAATAATCCCGTTGATCGTACACAGCTGATGCCTTATCCATGCCTGAGAAATGCACAGGTTGTAGAGACCCAAACTCAAAGCACTCAGCAGAAGAACCATAACCGATATCCTGATTATGGATACATCATTACTACAGATGGTAGGGCAGCACCAGATGGAGAAAGCACATCAGCAAAGGCAACTGGAACTGCATACCCGCCATATGCAATCAGTCCAGCCAAGCCCAAGACAGTCATGTTTACCTGACAGCTGCAGTCAGCCCAGCCCAGTTCAGCCCAGCCCAGCCCAGCTCAGCTTTGACCACAATCCGAAGCAAACATGAAAAATGCATACGTGACAGTAATGCTCACGTGCTCCTCACAACGGCTATTCTGTTCACGCTTTTGGCGTGGAGTTGTACCAATACTAAATGCTCTAAGAAATCGTATGCAATCAAAAGATTGGATCTCTCAAAGGCAACGGCGAAGAAGAGGATTCACGTCGCACATGCCGCTCTATGGTGGAATATTTGGTTGCTTGTCACCAGTGCCTCAATTGCAGCATTTCTGAGCTACAAATCTCTGTTTTTGTATCCTAAGGATGAGGTCCCTTTCCCAGATCTGTGCCAAGAGTTTGTCAGTCTTACTGTTCTTGAAATTGGGAGACATTGACTTGTTTCACTTTTTGTATTCAAATTACAGAGGCAAAATGTAGAAAGAGCAAAGTTGGATTTGTTGACTGATAAGCTAGAAGGCTTAAGTGATTCAAATGATGGGAACTGACGGTCTAACCCCTTGCTAATGATGGTTGCATACAAGAAATGGGAGACGATTCTACGAGAGGTTAGTATAATTCCTTTATCACTGTTCGAAGATGTGTTATCAGGGAAATAAATGGTTAGCTTTGCTCAATCACCTTGTTCTTGTTGTAGTTTGCATTCTTATGTATGATTTTCTCCCACATGTCATTAGACGTCACCGAACATACCCATGTAAGTGACAAAGCAAGCAAAAATCTACAAAAATTGACGGATAGAATCTGAATCATAAATCAATTAGTTAAGAACATCCTAGAACATTGTATGAAAAGAAACATTATGAAATAACAATCCTAAACTGAGTGAGAGACACATTTTTTTTTTCGTGCAATCAAGATCCACCATCAAGCACATCGAATCTTGTTTTTTCCTGATCTACATACTTTAATTATCGAAAAAATCATATGCATAGATACCCGTATAGTATGTGTATAAGCAATTTGATATAATGCAATGAAAGAGAAATGGAAAGAAAATTTAGGGAGTAAATCTGCATCTAGGTGAAGAATGAAGAAGAAAAAAACAGAGCTTGTTATTTTAGGAGGTATTTTACTCATGCTACACATGTTGCAGTGCCTCATAACAGTTGAGAACAGAAAACCCAAAAACTTTATGCTATATATTTCATGTGACGTATAAATAAATATTTGTAATACTAACTTATTCAAGCTGGTTGGCAAGCTAAACGAGCCGAACTTGTCAATAAACAAACTACAACAAGACTAAGCAAGCCAGCCGGGAGCAAAACCCAGGCAGCCTGGGAGCAGCTCAGTTCGTGGCAATGCTTACTTATTTGTGTCATCTGAGTCAGATTAAATATGAAACACACAAAAGATCATTCTGCTAGTTGTATTGTTTTAAACTGTAGCTTGTGGTCTTTACTAGTTTGCACTCTTTGCTAATATTAGATATCCATCATTTGCGGAAAGGGGTTAGAGCTGCACAGCAGTTTTGCAATTCATATTTTCTTGGCAGTTTGGTAATGCATATGATAAGGTATGGTTTTCTTCTTGTACTTTGGCAGCACTGCCTTCTTGTTATCGTGAATATATATAGTATTTAAAAATGTTGTGGTTTCCTTCTCTAGATCTTTTTTTTTTATTTAAAAATAATTAGAATCACTGAATCTTTGTGAGAATGCTCTATACATGGTTATCTTGAATGTACTGTAAGAAAGCTAGGGTTGTCACTACACAACTTAAGTCAACTTTCCTAGACGAAAAAAACCTCTCTAGAACTGGAATTTTGATTTTACCTGTGTTAATTGAGGTGTTCATGGAGAATGGAAATACTGATGCCAAATAAGTTATGTTGCCATTATTAAACAAAGATACCCAAGGCATTATATCCTTTGTTCCTGTTGGTTGGTTTGCTAAAATTCAGTAAGCTGTCCTGCAAATGCTCCAATTTGGAAATGCATTTTATGGTGCTGGCTCTGGACTCATCCGAGATGAACTGGGCACATATGGAGAGAAGATCTTGGGATCAAGCTCTGAATATGTGCAAAGCAATGTAAGTAGCATGTGAAGGCCAAAACTTAAGGTGCCACTCTAGTTTGAGCTTGAAATAGCTTTGAATGATTAGGCATGTAGTTTATTTTAGTAAATGATATATGTTGCTAATTTTTCAACTCGTGACAGGAAAAGATTGAATTCCAGCTTTTGATCACATTTGAACTAAAAAATATTTTATAGCAAATTATTCATGGAGTGGTTGAAAGCACATATACACTAAGGTTTTTCTTGTCATTTGACCAATTTATGTTGGATGTTAATTATTCTTTGAAAACATTATAAAGCTTTTGACATAAACAAAGGGCTCATGCTTTGCTTTAAAAAAAAAAAAAAAAGCTCAAACAACTGTGTTTGAGATCATAATGATATGGCAATTGCTAATAGCAGCTCGTACTGGAAGGAGCTCTTATGGGGTTAACATGTTTTTCTTGCTTTTCTTTTTTTTTTTTTTTTGTGATTTTGAAATGAACAGTTAAGTAAGTACTTCTCATATCCATAGTATCATTTTCAAGTAAATGATCATTATGTGAGAAATAAATTGAAGGTTGCCTTATTTCCATTCTTGCATAGGCTAAATCAATATCCTTCTCGAATTTTATTGTTGGCACCTTTTTGCTTCCCCTTCAATATCTTTTTTGTTTTCCTATCAGGGCCATTGGACAAGAATATCTTGGCTAGTGGGAGGAAGGCTTTCCCATAAGCCCTTTATTTATGATATGATGCCTCGGACTTATGCATCTCATTTATGGCATTTGGTACCTACGTTGTTCTTGCTGGCTTGTCATTGGGTTTTAATGGGAAGTAAGTTGGTTAACTCTTTCATCTTTTGTTCTCAATCTTGGTTCATGATGACTATTCTAATATAGAAATATGCCATTATCTGATTTTCATATAGTTTTTGGTGACTCCTCTAATATGGGTTGTAGAGCATTTTGTGTTTGATCGCTTTCACTGGTATTAAAAAAATACTTCTTTTCGCATTTATTCTTTTGCAATGAAACTTAGGTATGAAGTTGAAGTTATGTTAATTGAACATGTCGACATCAAATTGCATTTATTCTTTGATACGTAGATTACATTTGAAATGCCTAAATCTGGGGCTTAGACTTTGAAATTCAAGTTATAGGACTTGGTACTTTGAAATGCTTTCCAATTAAGACTTTCATCTAAATCCATTTGTTATCATAGACAAAAGTATTTTTATGCTAGTGCTTTTATGAGAAAAGCGGTCTTATTGGAGCTACTCCTATCAAACTTTTCCAACATTGAATGAAAACTTTACCTATAATTTTTCTTAGATAGGAAGAGAAAGGGAGAGAAAGATAAGGGACTAAAAGCAGGTAAAGGGAGTTATTCTTCATTTTTCACGTACCATCTAGAGTGACTTTTCCTTTCTCTAATGGATTTTGTTATGGCTTTTACCATGCGAGTGTTGCCTGGTTAGCAAATCTCATAGTCGTATCTCTTGAAGGCATGTCACTATGTTAGATCATTTCTTGTTTATATAATTTTTAGTTGAATTTAATCCGTTTTGTTTCGTTTTTGTTTTTTTCATATTTTTGTTGTTTACGTTCAGTTATTTTATTTTCTAAGGATTTTTGTTCATATTTTTGTATTTTATCTATTCTTTATATTATTTTTAGTGTTTTAGTTTTTTAATTTTTACTTCATTTTTTTAGAACTTTTTTTCTCGTGTTGCACCTTTTTTTGGATAAAAAATATTTTTAAATTTTTATTATTTTTAAATATTTTTTTCTTTTGATGATCTTTTATTTTTATTTTTTATTTTTTGCACTTTCTTCCTTCTTGCCTTTTCTTTTTTGTGATTTTCTTTCTTTTTTTCATTTTAATTTTTTTTTTTAAATTTTGAGTGCAATTATATCAACGCTAATATATCGAATTGTATCAAAACTCAAAGTTAAGCGTGCTTGAGCGGGAGTAGTACTGGAATGGGTGGTTTCTTTTAGTAAAGCCTTGTGTTGCATCTTTATTCTTATAAAAATATTTGTTTATTTTATTATTTTTTATTTATATTTTTTATGATCTTCTATTTTTTATTTTATTTTTTTTATTTTTTCATTATGCTTTTTTCTTATTTATGGCATTTTTTATTTTTTATTTTTTTGAATTTTTGAGTGCGATCATGTCAATAGTAAGCATCGATCCCATTTGAACTGCAAAGTTGAGTGTGCTTGGGTGAGAGTAGTATTGAGATGGGTGATTCCTATTGGAAAATCTTCGTATTGCACCATTTTTCGTTTTAACAAAATAATACATTTGAATTTGATTATTTATTTATTTATTCTATAATCTTTCATTTTTTATTTTTCTTTCTCTTTTGTATTTTTCTCCATATGCTCTTTTCTTGTTTATGACTTTTTTTATTTTTAATATTTTTTTGGATTTTTGAGTGCGATCATACTAATAGTAAGTATCGACCCCATTTGAACTACAAAGTGCGATCATACTAATACTAAGATGGATGATTCCTCTTGGAAAATCCTCTATTGCACCATTTTTCGTTTTGACAAAACAATACTTTTGAATTTTATTATTTATGTATTTATTTATTAGATAATCTTTTTTTTTTATTTTATTTTTGTTTATTTTTGTATTTTTCTTCATTATGTTCTTTTCTATGATTTTATGTTTTCATTTTCAATACTTTTTGAATATTTTGATAAAAACACTTTTTGAATTTTTTTGGGTGAGATCATATTGCCATTGAGGCGCTGGATCCTATTAGAACTTCGAAGTATCAGGATGAGTGGTTCTTTTTAAGTACTACTAGGATTGCACCTTTCTTCTTCTTTTTTTTTTTTTGATAAAATATTTTTTCAAATTTATTATTTTTGATTAATTTTTTCTTTTGGATTATTTTTTGTTTTATTTTAATTTATTTTTTATTTTTCTCCATTATGTTTTATTTCTTTTCTATGATTTTATTTTTTATTTTTAATAATTTTTAGATTTTTCGGTGCGATCATACCAGGACTAATGTACCAGATCTCATCAAAAATCTAAAATTAAGCGTGCTTGGGCGAGAATAGTACTAGGATGGGTGATTCCATCTTGGAAATCCTCATATTGCACCTTTTTATTTTTGATATTTTTTTTGGATTTCATTATTTTTAAATTTTTCCTTTTCTTCCTTTTGATTATCTTTTGTTTTATTTTATTTTCTTTTTATTTTTATCTTTTTTATTATGCATTTTTGTTTTTCTTTTACATTGATTTTATTGTTTTCTTTTGTTTTCAATATTTTTTGACGTTTTGACAAGAGTAGTATTAGGCGAGAGTGGTACTAGGATGGGTGATTCCTTCTAAGAAATTCTTGTATTGCATCCGTTTTCAAGATAAAAATATTTTTTGAGTTTTTAAATTTCGGTTTATTTTCTTTCCTTCCATTTGAAGATCTTTCATTTTTTCTTTTTTTGTGTTTCCTTCCATTATGCTCTTGTCTTTGATTTATTTTATTTATTTTCCTTTTTCGTTTCGTTTTCTTTCCTTTCTTCTCTTTTTCAATTTTGATAGCTTTTTTATTTAATTTCTTCATTTTATTGGATTTTATTTTTGTTTCCTCGGTTTTGTCAGGCTTATTTTTCGATTTTCTTTGATTCTGTTTCTTTATCATTTGATTTTTAATGTATTCTCAGAATTTGTTTTTTAATTTTATTTGATTTTCTTTCCTGTTTCATTTTCTTTCATTTCTTTATTATTTTTTATTTACATTTTTCTTCTTTTGGTTATGTAAACGTACTTTGGCGAGAGTAATACTAGGACAGGTGATTCTTGCTAAGAAATTCTCGTGTTGCATCCTTTTTTTGGATAACAATTTTTGTGGATTTTTGATTTATTTTCTTTTCTTCCATTTGATGATTTTTTTTTTTTTTTTTTGCATTTCTTTCCATTATGCTCTTTTTCTTTGATTTTTGTTATTCATTTTATTTTTTTCTTTTTCTTTTCTTTTTCTTTTTTCTCTTTTTGAATTTTGATAACTTTTTTATTTAATTTCATCATTTTATTGGATTTTATTTTTGTTTATTTGATTTTGTTAGGTTTATTTTCAATTTTCTTTGGTTCCTTTTCTTTACTGTTTGATTTTCAATATATTCTTAGAATTTGTTTTTTTAATTTCATTTGATTTTCTTTCCTATTTCATTTCATTTCTTTTCCTTGCTTTCATATTTAATTTTTTTCAACTTTCATGATTTTTACATTATTACTTTTTTTGGATGTTCTTTTTATTTATTTGTTCTAGACTTTTTATTTTCTTGTATTTTTAAATATATTTTCATATAATTTTTATTATTTAAATGTGCTTTGGCGAGAATGGTACTAGGATGGGTGATTCCTTCTAAGAAATTCTCGTATTGCATCTTTTTTCAAGATAAAAATGTTTTTTGATATTTTAAAATTTGATTTATTTCCTTTTCTTCCATTTGAAGGTCTTTCATTTTTTTTTTCTTGCATTTCCTTCCATTTTGCTCTTTTCTTTGATTTATTTTATTTATTTCTTTTTTTCTTTTCCTTTTTCTTTCCTTTCTTCTCTTTTTCAGTTTTGATTACTTTTTTATTTAATTTCTTCATTTTATTGGATTTTATTTTTGTTTCCTTAGTTTTGTTAGGTTTATTTTCAATTTTCTTTGATTCTTTTTCTTTATTATTTGATTTTCAGTATATTCTTAGAATTTGTTTTTTAATTTTATTCGATTTTCTTTCCTATTTGATTTTTTGTCATTTTTTTATTATTTTTTATTCATTTTTTTCTTCTTTTTGATTATTTAAACGTGCTTTGGTGAGAGTAGTACTAGAATGGGTGATTTGTGCTAAGAAATTCTCGTGTTGCATCATTTTTTTTGGGATAAAAATATTTTTTAATTTTTGATTTGTTTTCTTTTCTTCCATTTTATGATCTTTCTTTTTTTTTTTTTTTGAATTTCCTTCCATTATGCTCTTTTCTTTGATTTTTGTTTTTTTTTATTTTTTTCTTTTTCTTTTCTTTCCTTTTTTCTCTTTTTCAATTTTGATAACTTTTTTATTTAATTTCTTCATTTTATTGGATTTTATTTTTGTTTCTTTGATTTTGTAGGCTTATTTTTCAATTTTATTTGATTTTCTTTCCTATTTCATTTCATTTCTTTTCCTTGCTTTTATATTTAATTTTTTTCATCTTTCATGATTTTTACACTATTGCTTTTTTTGCATGTTCTTCTTATTTATTTGTTCAAGACTTTTTATTTTCTTGTATTTTTAATTTATTTTCATATAATTTTTATTATTTTCTTTATTTGATTTTTCAAATTTTTTATAACTTTTTGTATTTTATCTTTTTCTATTTTTTTCCTTGGGTTTCTTCGATTTTTTAAAAATTGGTTTCAATGTTTTGCCCATTTTGAGAATACAAGTTGCTTCTTTTGTTTTTCTTTTTTAGAAAGTCAGTAAAATTGTTAAGAGAATAAGGACATTCGCACTTATCGGAAAGATAAGAGAACATAAAAATGACCTTACATTTTCTTTTATATTGATGCTTTGAATGTTTTCTCAATACATCTCATCTATATGGTAAATACATACCCTGTTGTTGACATACATTTGTTTTCATGAAGACATTATGCATTCTTTTTTTATGACTATTCAAGAATTATATAACCCATTAGATTGATTTTACAATGTTTTGACAAGTCCATAAACGTCTTTGTATGTTGATAGAGTTGCAAAGCAAAAATTACCACTAAGATTATTAAGCTTATCAACAAATACTTAACTAAAAGAAATTGTGTGTGTGGGAGGTGTCATTTATCTATCATCTTTGGGTGATCTTATGGGCTTTCTGAATACAATTAAATGCTTTTGTATTTGTGGTAGCTTTTTGTTACAATTATTTAAAATATTAAATTTAGTAAAAGGCGTGCTTTGACTTTGCACGAGTTCTTGGATTAGTGATCAATTTTAATATTATTTCTTATGAGAATTTGATTTATCAAGTTGCTTTGACTTATATTTAGATGCAAACCATTATGTTCAAAACTCATTAACTCTATGAGCTCCCAACAATATGATGCCAAAATAAGTAAGTGGAAGTGCCTTTGGGATATTGTACACTGCCTACTTCTACAAGTGTCTGATTATTTTTCTTCTCAAGTAAAAGTCGAATCAACTGATTGAAATTGATTTTATTATATATGCAATTGACTTGAATTGGCTTGTTTGGACTGTTTATGGGTGCATGCGTATACAAGTGAGTTGTTTATCTTTCTTATTTTATTTTTATTTTTTGTTTTTGAGCTTTCTGCAAATATTTTAGTTTTATGGAATGTTCTTGGTTGCTGGATTGGGAAATTGATATCTTTGATTCTGATTTTTTTGGCCTAATATTTGTCATTTGATTTCAATAAGTTGATCGATATATAGATTTAATAGAATAAAAAGATGCTTCACTAAGAGGATTTTTCACTTAAGGAATAAGCTTTGAAGATTATTGAGATGCTCATTGAAATATACTGCTCTTTGGATGATTTAGTGGTTTATCTGTCTACCCATGTTTACATAGATAATTTAGTTTACAAGATGAACTTTTAATTGATAAGAAGACAAGAAAGTGGGTAGAAGTTTAAACCTCATGTGAACAGGCCTTGTAGATGGAGTTGCCTCTTATTCAATGGCATTTGGATGTCCTGAATTATAGGCAAATTGTTTGATTTTGAGGGTACCTTAATATAAGAAAATGTGGTGCATGCAAGGTTGTAGGGGATTTGATGGTCCCGATGGAGAAGGCTTACTTTGTAGTATCTCAGGTGGTTTTTTTTTTTCATGGATGAAGAAGCATCGGTCATTGTGGCGGCAAAAATTGCACTATTCAAACAAGAAGTTGTTGCTTTTCTACTAGCTACAAGCATGGATTCTTACATGCTTATTCTTTTCTTGTTAAACCTAAGTTGCTATGAGATATTTTAAACTTTTTTAGATTTTGTTGGTTTTCCTTTTTTTCATAATTTCTCTTTTGATTTGATTCGTTAATTATCAATTATTACATGTTTTTCTTACTTTTTTTTTAATTATTTTGAAATGAACATACAAGTAGCTCATTTTTTGATCCACAGTATTACTTTCAAATAAATGACCATTACGTGAGGAATGAGTTGAGGTTGTTTTATTTCCATTCTTGCACAAGGTAAGTTGATATCCTTCTTGAATTTTATTATTGGCACCTTTTTTCTTCCCCCACAATATTCTTTTTTGTTTTCCTGTCAAGGCCATTGGGCAAGAATATCTGGGTTAGTAAAAGGAAGGCTTTTCTATAAGCCCCTAATTTATGATATAATGCCCTAGACTCATACATCTCATTTATGGCATTTGGTACTTATGTTGTTCTTGCTAGCTTGTCATTAGGTCTTAAGGGGAAGTAAGTTGGTTAACTCTTTTGCGTTCTGTTCTCCTCCTCGGTTCATGATGACTGTTCCATTACAAAAATATGTCATTCTTTACTTTTCATTTAGTTTTTTTTTAGCTCTTCTAATATGGGTTTTACAAAATTATGTGGTTGATCGCATTCATTATTGTTAAAATAAACATTTTTTTTTCACATTTATTTTATTGCAATGAAACTTAAGTATGAAACGGAAGTTTTATTACTTGAATATGCCGGCACTAAATTTTATTGGTAAGAATTATGGTAGTTAGAGGCTTTGATAGGTAGATTACATTTGAAACACCTAAATCTGGGGCTTAGACTTTGAAATTCGAGTCATAGGACTTGGTACTTTGAATTTATAATATAATGCCCCATATTTACACATCTCATTTATGGCATTTGGTATCTACGTTGTTCTTGCTGGCTTGTCATTGGGTTTTAATGGGAAGTAAGTCTTCATCTTTTGTTCTCAATCTTGGGTCATGATGACTGTTTTATTACAAAAATATGCCACTGTCTGATTTTCATGTAGTTTTTGGTAACTCCTCTAATATAGATTCTACAGCATTATGTGTTTGACCGCTTTCACTTATGTTTCAAAAAACACTTCTTTTCACATTTATTCTTTGCAATGAAACTTAGGTATAAAGTTGAAGTTGTATTACTTGAATATGTCGGTACCAAATTTTGTTAGAGGCAATTATGGCAGTAAGAGGCTTTGATGGGTAGATTACATTTGAAACGCCTAAATCTAGGGCTTAGACTTGGAAATTCAAGTCCTATGATTAGGTATTTTGAAACGCTTTCCAAATAATACTTTCATCTAGATACATTTGTTATCAGTGACAAAAGTATTTTTATGTTAGTACTTTTATGGGAAAGGTGGTCTTATTGGAGCTACTCCTATCAAACTTCTCCAACATTGAATGTAAAATTTACCTATAATTTTTCTTAGATAGGAAGAGAGACGGAGAGAAAGATGGAGGAGTAAATGTAGATAGAGGGAGTTACTCATCATTTTTTAAGTGCCATCTAGAGTGACTTTTCCTATCTCCAATGGATTTTCGTATGGCTTTTACCATGCTAGTGTTGTCTGGTCTTCAAATCTCATAGTTATATTTCTTGAAAGCATGCCACTGCGCTAGATCATTTTATGTTTACATAATTTTTAGTTGAATCTATTTTGTTTTGTTATCTTGATATTTTTGTTTTTCACTTTCAGTTATTTCATTTTCTAACGATTTTATTCAAATTTTTGCTTTTATATGTTCCTTAGATTATTTAGTTTTTATTTTTTTATTTTTTTTATTTTTCTTCATTTTCTTTTTTAAAACATTTTCGCGTGTCACATACCTTTTTTAGATAAAAAATATTTTTGATTTTTTAATTTTTAATTAATTTTTTCTTCTGTTTATCTTTCATTTTATTTAAATTTTTATTTTTTTTACATTTCCTTCCCTTATGCCTTTTCTTTTTTGCGATTTTCTCTCTTTTTTTCTTTTTAATATTTTGTTTTAAAACTTTGAGTGCAATTATACCAACACTAATGTATCGAATTGCATCAAAACCTGAAGTTTAGTGTGCTTGAGTGAGAATAGTAGTAGAATTGGTGATTCCTTCTAAGAAATTTTTGTGTTGCATTTTTATTCTCATAAAAATACTTGTTTATTTTATTTTTTATTTATATTTTTTCATAATCTTTTATTTTTGATTTTATTATTTTATTTTTTATTTATATTTTTTCATAATCTTTTATTTTTGATTTTATTATTTTATTATTTATATTTTTTTCACTATGTTTTTGTCTTATTTATGACTTTTTTTTAATTTTAATTTGTTTTGGATTTTTTAGTGCGATCATATCAATACTAAGCATCGATCCTATTTGAACTGCAAAGTTAAGCGTGATGGGTGAGAGAGTACTAAGATGGGTAATTCCTCTTGAGAAATCCTCGTATTGCATCATTTTTTGTTTTGACAAAAAAATGCTTTTGGATTTTATTATTTTCTATTTACTTGTTTATTTGATAATCTTTCATTCTTTATTTTTTTATTTTGTTTCTTTTTTTGTATTTTTCTCTATTATGTTCTTTTCTTTTGTATGATTTTATGTTTTCATTTTTAATACCGTTTGAATTTTTTTTGTGCGATCATCCCATTAGAACTTCGAAATTAAGCGTGCTTGGGCGACAATAGTACTAGGATGAGTGGTTCCTTTTACGAAATACTCGTGTTGCACCTTTTTTTTTAGGTAAAATATTTTTTCTAATTTATTATTTTTGATTTATTTTCTTTTTTTCTTTTGGATTATTTTTTATCTTATTTTAAATTTATGTTTATATTTTTTCCATTATGTTTTATTTCTTTTTTATGACTTTGTTTTTTTAATAGTTTTTAAATTTTTAAGTTCGATCGTACCAGGACTAATGTATCGAATCTCATCTGAAATCCAAAGTTAAGCGTGCTTGGGCGAGAATAGTACTAGGATGGGTGATTCCACCTTGGAATTCCTCATGTTGAACTCTCTTTATTTTTTTGAATTTTATTATTTTATTATTTTTTCTTCTTTTTGATTATCTTTTGTTTTATTTTATTCTATTTTTGTTTTTAATTTTTTTTCATTATGCTATTTTCTTTTTCTTTTATATTACTTTTATTGTTTTCTTTCATTTTACAATATTTTTTGAACTTTTAAGTTCAATCATACCAGCACTAATGCGTCAAATCCCATAAGAACTCCGAAAGTAGATGTGGTTAAGCAAGAGTAGTACTAGGATTGATGGTTCTCTTGAAAAATTCTAATGTTGAACCTTCTTTTTATAAAAAAAAATATTTTCAGATTTTATTATTTTTGATTTATTTTTTTCTTTTTCGTTATTTCAGCGTGCTTTGGTGAGAGTAGTACTAAGTTGGGTGATTCCTCTTAAGAAATTCTCGTGTCGCATCTTTTTTTTTGGATAAAAATATTTTTTGATTTTTTAATTTGTGATTTTTTTTCTTTTCTTCCATTTGATGATCTTTCATATATATATATATTGCATTACCTTCCATTATGCTCTTTTCTTTGATTTTTGTTATTTTTTTTATTTGTTTTCCTTTTCTTTCCTTTCTTCTCTTTTTCAATTTTGATAACTTTTTTTAATTTCCCATTTTATTAGATTTATTTTTCGTTCGTTTTGTTAGGTTTCGCTTTTAATTTTCTTTGATTCCCTTTCTTTATTGTTTGATTTTCCATATATTCTTAGAATTTGTATTTTAATTTCATTTGATTTTCTTTCCTATTTCATTTCCTTTCTTTTCTTTCTTTTATATTTATATTTTTCATCTTTTATGATTTTTTTACATTATTGCTTTTTTTGGATGTTCTTTTTGTTTATTTGTTCTAGACTTTTTATTTTGTTTGTATTTTTTATTTTATTTTCTTATATTTTATTTTACTTAATCTATGTTCATATAATTTTTATTAATTTCTTCATTTGATTTTTAAAAAGTTTTTTAAACTTTTTGTATTTTGTTTTCTTTTATTTTTTTTTCCTTGGGTTTCTTGGATTTTTTTAAATAGGTTTCAATGTTTTGTCCATTTTAAGAATATAAGTTGTTTTTTTTTTTTTGGGAGGTCAGTAAAGTTGTTAAGAGAATAAGGATATCCGCACTTATCGGAAAGACAAGAGAAAATAAAAATGATCTTACCTTTTCTTTTATGTTGATGCTCTAAATGTTTTCTCAATACATCTCATCTGTGTGGTAAATACATACCATGTTGTTGACATGCATTTGTTTTCATAAAGACATTATGCATCCCTTTTCTGATGATTATTCAAGAATTATATAATCCACTAGATTGATTTTGGTTTTGACAAGTCCATAAACGAGTTTGATATGTTGATAGAGTTGTTAAGTAAAAATTGCTACTGAGATTATTAAGCTTATCACCAAATGCTTAACTAAAAGAAATTGTGTATATGGAAGTTCTCATCTGTCTATCATCTTTGGGAGATCCTATGAGCTTTTTGAATACAATTAGATGCTTTTGTATTTGTGGTAGCCTTTTATTACACTTATTTGAAATATTAAATTTAGTAAAACGCATGCTTTGACTTTGCATGAGTTATTGAATTAGTGATAAGTTTTGATTTTATTCCTTATAAGAATTTTATCAAGTTGCTTTGACTTATATTTAAATGCAAACCATTATGTTCAAAACTCATTAACTTTGTGAGCTCCCAACAATATGATGCCAAAATAAGTAAGCGAAAATGCCTCTAGGACGTTGTACGCTGCCTGCTTATAAGAGTGTATCTGATTATTTTTCTTCTCAAGTAAAAGCTAAATCAACTAACTAAAATTGATTTTATTATAGATGCAGTTGACTTGAATTAGCTTGTTTGGACTATTAATGGGTGCATGTGTATACAAGTGAGTTTTCTATCCTTCTTATTTTGTTTTCCTTTTATTTTTGAGTTTTTTGCAAATATTTTAGTTTTATGGAATGTTCTTGGCTACTGAACTGGGAAATTAATATCTTTGATTCTGATTTTTCTGGCCTAATATTTGGCATTTTATTTCAGTAAGTTGTTCGATATATAGATTTAATGAAATAGAAAGATGCTCTACTCAGAGATATTTCACTTCAGGAACAAGTTTTGAAGAGTATTGAGATGCTTATTGAAATATACTGCTGTTTGAATGATTTTGATGATTTATCTGTTTACCCATATTGACATAGATCATTTAGTTTACAAGATGAACTTTTAATATACAAAAAGGCAAGAAACTTGGCAGAAGTTTAAACCTTATGTGGACAAGCCTTGTAGATAGAGCTGCCTTCTATTCAATGGCATTTAGATGTCTTAAATTATAGGCAAATCGTTTGATTTTGAGGGTACCTTAATACAAGAAAACGTGGTGCATGCAAGGTTGTAGGGGATTTGATGGTGCCGACGGAGAGGGCTTACTTTGTAGCATCTCAGAGTAATGCTTCCTTTTTTCATGGATGAAGAAGGATCGATCATAATGGTGGCCAAAATTGCTTTCTTATCCATAATATTGCTTTCAAGTGAATGATCATTATGTGAGGAATGAGTTGAGATTGTCTTATTTCTATTCTTGCACAAGTAAGTCAATATCTTTCTTGAGTTTTATTGTTGGCACCTTTTTTCTTCCACTACTTTTTTTTTTTGTGGTTTTCTTGTACGGGCCATTGGACAAGAATATCTGGGCTAGTGAGAGGAAGGCTTACTTATAGGCCCCCAATTTATGATACAATGCCCAAGACTTATACATCCCATTTATGGCTATTGGTACCTACATTGTTCTTCTTGGTTTGTCATTCGGTCTTAATGCGAAGTAAGTCGGTTAACTCTTTTGTGTTCTTTTCTCCATTTCAGTTCATGATGACTCTTCCATTACAGAAATATGCCATTGTCTAGTTTTCATTTAGTTTTCGGTAACTCTTCTAATAGGGCTTCTACAATATTATATGGTTGATCGCTTTCACTGATGTTAAAAGAAACACTTTTTCTGCATTTATTTTTTTGCAATGGAACTTAAGTTTGAAGTGGAAGTTGTATTACTTGAATATGTCAGCACCAAATTTTGTTAATAGAAATTATGGTAGTTAGAGGCTTTGATAGGTGGATTGCATTTGAACATCTAAATCTAGGGCTTGGATTTTGAAATTTAAGTCATAGGACTTGGTACTTTGAAACGCTTTCCAATTAAGACTTTCATCTAAATCTATTTGTTATCAGTGACAAAATTATTTTTATGCTAGTGCTTTTATGGGAAAGGTGGTCTTATTGGAGCTACTCCTATCAAACTTCTCTAACATTGAATGAAAACTTTACCTGTAATTTTTCTCTGTTGGGAAGAAAGAGAGTGTGTGTAACCTGTGATTTTTCAAGTGCCATCTAGAGTGACTTTTCCTTTTTCCAATGGATTTTCTTATGGCTTTGACCATGCTAGTGTTGTCTGATCTTCCAATCTCATAGTTGTATTTCTTGAAGGTGTGGCACTGTGCTAGATCATTTTATGTTGACATAATTTTTAGTTGAATTCAATCTATTTTTTTTTTCATTTTCTTGATATTTTTATTGTTTACTTTTAGTTATTTCATTTTCTAAGGATTTTATTCATATTTTTGTATTTTATTTGTTCTTTCGATTATTTTTAGTTTTTAATTTTTTCGATTTTTCTTCATTTTGTTTTTAAAAGATTTTCTCATGTTGCACCCTTTTTTTTGGATATCAAATATTTTTAATTAATTATTTTCTTTTGATGATCTTTCATTTTAATTTTTTACATTTTCCTCTTTTTTACCTTTTCTTTTTAGTCATTTTCTTCTTGTTTTTCTTTTTAATATTTTTTAATAAATTTTGAGTGCAATTATACCAACATTAATATATGAGATTGCATTAAAACCTAAAGTTAAGCTGCTTGAGCAGAAGTTGTACTAGAATGGGTGATTCCTTCTAAGAAATCCTTGTGTTGCACCTTTATTCTTATAGAAATATTTGTTTATTTTATTATTTATATTTTTTCATAATCTTTTATTTTTTATTTTATTGTTTCTTTTTTCATATTTTTTCCTATTATGTTCTTTTCTTATTTATGACTTTTTTAAAATTTTCAATGCCTTTTTGGATTTTTGAGTGCGATCATATCAATACTAAGCATCGATCCCATTTGAATTACAAAGTTAAGCGTGCTTGTGCGAAAATAATACTAAGATGGGTAATTCCTCTTAGAAAATTCTCGTATTGCACCATTTTTCGTTTTGACAAAATAATATTTTTGAATTTTATTATTATTTATTGATAATCTTTCATTTTTTATTTTATTTTTGTTTCTTTTTTGTATTTTTCTCCATTATGTTCCTTTCTTTTTCATGATTTTATGTTTTCATTTTCAATACTTTTTGAATTTTTTTGGCTGCGATCATACCAATACCAATGCGTTGGACCTTATTAGAACTCTAACATTGCTTAGGTGAAAGTAATACTAGGATGAGTGGTTCCTTCTAGGAAATACTCATGTTGCACCCTTTTTTTTGATAAAATATTTTTTTTCTAATTTGTTATTTTTTATTTATTTTCTTTTCTTCCTTTGGATTATTTTTTGTTTTGTTTTATTTTAATTTATTTTTGTTTTTTTATGTTCTCTCCTCTTTCTAAAATCCTATTTTTTTTAAATGAGAAAAGTTTTGTATTTTGAGAAATATGATAATATTAAAATTAAAATACTACTAAATGCTCTTTTTGTGCTAATCGGTATCTTTCTTTTGGTTACCTAAAATTTTTTAACTATTTATTATCCTTTTTCAAAAATTATCATATGTATTATTGTATTGCAAGAAAGTTATTAAGGAGAACATGAAAACATTCTAATTATATTTGAATGATGGTCATTTGATCTCATTCGGATGAAAAATAGGTTTCAAGAAAATAAAATATTATTATTATTATTTAAAATTTTTACTTCCTTACATTAGTTTAACTAATTGTTTTTCATTTTTTTGTCAATAATTATAAAAAAATTTTATTTTTAATATTTTATTGATTTAAATATATTTTTTTAGCTTCTTTACGTATCTTGCATTAAGCATGCTTGAGTGAAAAAAGTACTAGAATAGGTGATTCCTTTTAGGAAATTCTGTTGTTGCAGCTTTATTCTTACAAAAATATTTGTTTATTTTATTATTTTTGATTTACATATTTTTATAATATTTTATATTTTATTTTATTTTATTATTTTTCTCTATTATGCTTTTTTCTTATTTATGACATTTTTTTAATTTTTATGTATATTTTTTTAGATTTTTAAGTGCGATCATACCAATTGTAAGCATCGATCCCATTTGAACTGCAAAGTTAAGTGTACTTGGGTGAGAGTAGTACTAAGATGGGTGATTCTTCTTAGGAAATCCTTGTATTGCACCATTTTTCGTTTTGACAAAACAATACTTTTATATTTTATTATTTATTTATTTATTTGATAATTTTTTTAATTTTTATTTCTTTTTTATATTTTTCTCCATTATTCTCTTTTCTTATTAATGACTTTTTTTTTTAATTTTCAATATTTTTTTAGATTTTTGAGTGTGATTATACCAATATAAGCATCGATCCCATTAAACTGCAAAGTTAAGTGTGCTTGGGTGAGAAGAGTACTAAGATGGGTAATTCCTTTGGGAAAATCCTCGTATTGCACCAATTTTAGTTTTGACAAAACAATAGTTTTAGATTTTATTATTTATTTATTTAATAATCTTTCATTTTTATTTTATTTTTGTTTCTTTTTTGTATTTTTCTTCATTATGCTCTTTGCTTATTTATGATATTTTTTTATTTTTAATATTTTTTTTTTTGAATTTCTAAGTGCGATCGTACCAGTAATAAGCATTGATCCCATTTGAACTGCAAAGTTAAGCATGCTTGGGTGAGAGTAATACTAAGATGGGTAATTCCTCTCGGGAAATCCTCGTATTGCACTATTTTTCATTTTGACAAAACAATACTTTTAAATTTTATCATTTATTTATTTATTTGATAATCTTTTATTTTTTATTTTATTTTTGTTTCTTTTTTGTATTTTCCTCCATTATGCTCTTTTCTTATTTATGACCTTTTTTATTTCTTTTTTTTTTTAATTTTTGAGTGTGATTATACCAATAGTAAGTATCGATCCCATTTAAATTGCAAAGTTAAGCATGCTTGAGCAAGAGTAATACTAAGATGGGTGGTTCCTCTTGGGAAATCCTCGTATTGCACCAATTTTCGTTTTGACAAAACAATACTTTTGGATTTCATTATTTATTTATTTGATAATCTTTCATATTTTATTTTATTTTTATTTCTTTTTTTATTTTTTTCCATTATATATTTTTTTAATGATTTTATGTTTTTATTTTCAATACTTCTTGAATTTTTTTTATAGAAATGCTTTTTGAATTTTTTCGGATGCGATCATACCAGCACTGATGCACCAGATCCCATTTGAACTTCGAAATTAAGCATACTTGGGTGAGAGTAGTACTAGGATGAGTGGTTCCTTCTAGGAAATACTAGTGCTACACCCTTTTTTTTTTGATAAAATGTTTTTTCTAATTTATTATTTTTGATTTTTTTCTTTTTTCTTTTGAATTATTTTTTATTTTATTTTATTTTTATATTTTTCTCCATTATGTTTTATTTGTTTTTTATGACTTTATTTTTTTTATTTTCAATAAGTTTTAGATTTTTGGGTGCGATCATACCAAGGCTAATGTACTCGATCCCATCAGAAATCCAAAGTTAAATGTATTTGGGAGAGAATAGTACTAGGATGGGTCATTCCACGATGGAAATCCTCATGTTGCACCCGCTTATTTTTCATAATTTTTTTTTTTTGGATTTCATTATTTTTTATTATTTTTTCTTTTTTTCCTTTTGATTATCTTTTGTTTTACTTTATTTTGTTTTTATCTTTTTTTATTATGCTATTTTCTTTTGCTTTTATATTAGTTTTATTGCTTCCTTTTATTTTCAATATATTTTGAACTTTTAAGTTTGATCATACAAACACTGATGCTTCGGATCCCATAAGAACTCCAAAATTAGCTGTGGTTGAGCGAGAGTAATACTAAGATGGGTGGTTCTCTTGAAAAATCCTCGTGTTGCACCCTTTTTTTATAAAATAATATTTTTAGATTTTATTATGTTTAATTTATTTTTTTCTTTTTTTTATTATTTAAACATGCTTTGGCGAGAATAGTACTAGGATGGGTGATTCCTTCTAAGAAATTCTCACGTTACATCCTTTTTTTTTTTTGGATAAAAATGTTTTTTGATTTTTGATTTATTTTCTTTTCTTCCATTTGATGATCTTTCATATATATATGTATGTATGTATGTATGTATGTATGTATGTATGTATGTATGTGTTGCATTTCCTTCCATTATGCTCTTTTCTTTGATTTTTGTTTTTTATTTTTTTTCCATCTTCCTTTTCCTTTTCTTTCCTTTCTTCTCTTTTTCAATTTTGATAACTTTTTTATTTAATTTCTTCATTTTATTGCATTTTCTTTTTGTTTCTTCAATTTTGTTAGTTTTGTTATTCAATTTTCTTTGATTCTTTTTCTTTATTGTTTGATTTTTAGTATATTCTTTGAATTTGTTTTTTAATTTCATTTAATTTTCTTTCCTAATTCATTTCCTTTCTTTTCTTTGTTTTTATATTTATTTTTTTCATCTTTCATGATTTTGTACATTATTACTTTTTTTTGGATTTTTTATTTATTTGTTCTAGACTTTTTATTTTCTTTTATTTTTTATTTTGTTTTCTTATATTGTGTTATACTTAATTTGTTTTCATGTAATTTTATAGTTTTCCTAATTTGATTTTCAAAATTTTTTAAACTTTTTGTATTTTGTTTTCTTCTATTTTTTTCCTTGGGTTTCTTTGATTTTTTTAAAAATGGGTTTCAATGTTTTGTCCATTTTGAGAATGCAAGTTGCTTCTTTTATTTTTGTTTTTTTTGAAGGTCAGTAAAGTTGTTACGAGAATAAGGATATCCGCACTTATCAGAAAGAGAAGAGAAAATAAAAATGATCTAACCTTTTCTTTTATTTTGATGCTCTCAATGTTTTCTCAATACATCTCATCTGTGTGGTAAATACATGCCCTATCATTGACATGCTTTTGTTTTCATGAAGACATTATGCATCCCTTTCTGATGACTATTCAAGAATTATATAACCCGTTAGATTGATTTTACAATATTTTGACAAGTTCATAAATGAATTTGGTATGTTGATAAAGCTGCTAAGTAAAAATTACCATTGAGATTATTAAGTTTATCAGCAAATGCTTAACTAAAAGAAACTGTGTATGTGGAAGGTCTCATTTATTTATCATCTTTGGGAGATGCTATGAGTTTTTTGAATACAGTTAGATGGTTTTGTATTTGTGGTAGCTTTTTGTTACACTTATTTGAAATATTGAATTTAGTAAAAGGCATGCTTTGACTTTGCATGAGATATTGGATTAGTGATAAGTTTTGATATTATTCCTTATGAGAATTTTAACAAGTTGCTTTGACTTATATTTAGATGCACACCACTATGTTTAAAATTCATTAACTTTATGAGCTCCTAACAATATGATGCCAAAATAAGTAAGTGGAAGTGCCTCTGGGATATTGTACATTACATACTTATAAGAGTTTGTCTAATTATTTTTCTTCCCAAGTAAAAGTTGAATCAACTGACTGAAATTGATTTTGTTGTACATGTAGTTGGGTACATGTGTATATAAGTGAGTTGTCTATCCTTCTTATTTTATTTTATTTTTATTTTTGAGCTTTCGTTGGCCTTCTATTTGTTATTTGATTTCAATGGGTTGTTTGATATATAGATTTAATAGAATAGAAAGATGCTTCACTCAAAGGATTTTTCACTTCAGGAACAAGCTTTGAAGAGTATTGAGATGCTCATTGAAGTATATTGTTGTTTGGATGATTTTGATGGTTTATCTGTCTATCCATGTTTGCATAGATCATTTAGTTTACAAGATGAACTTTTAATGCAAAAATAGGTAAGAAATTGGGCAGAAGTTTAAACCTCATGTGGATAGGCCATGCAGTTGGAGTCACCTTCTATTCAATGGCATTTGAATGTCTTGAATTATAGGCAAATCGTTTGATTTTGAGGGTATCTTAATATAAGAAAATGTGGTGCATGCAAGGTTATAGGGGATTGATGGTGCCGATGGAGAAGGCTTACTTTGTAGCATTTCAAAGTAATCCTTCTTTTTTTTTTTTTTTTTTTGAATGAAAAAGGATCAATCATAATAATGGAAAAACTTGCACTATTCAAACAAGAAGTTATTGCTTCTCTACTAGCTGTAAGCATGGATTCTTACAAGCTTATCCTTTTCTTATTAAACCTAAGTTGCTATGAGATATTTTAAAACTTTTTAAAATGTTATTGGTTTTCCTTTTTTTTATTTATTTTTTGATTTGATTCATTAATTATCAATTACTACATGTTTTTCTTGCTTTTCTTTAATTTCAAAATGAACATGTGAGTAGCTTATTCTCTGATCCATGTTATTACTTTCAAGTGAATGATCATTATTTGAGGAATGAGTTGTGGTTGTCTTATTTCCATTCTTGCATAAGGTAAGTCGATATCCTTCTCAAATTTTATTGTTGGCAACATTTTTCTTCCCCATAATATTCTTTTTTGTTTCCCTGTCAAGGCCATTAGACAAGAATATCTAGCCTAGTGGAAGGAAGGCTTTCCTATAAGCCCCCAATTTATGATATAATACTCCTAGACTTATACATCTCATTTATGGCATTTGGTGCCGACATTGTTCTTGCTAGCTTGTAATTGGGTCTAAAGGGGAAGTAAGTTAGTTAACTCTTTTGTGTTCTATTCTCCATCTCAGTTCATGATGACTGCTCTATTACAAAAATATGCTATTGTTTGATTTTCATTTAGTTTTTTCTAGCTCCTCTATATGAGTTCTACAGCATTATGTGGTTGATCACTTTCACTATTGTGAAAAGAAACACTTTTTCTTTGGCATTTCTTTTCTTGCAATGAAGCTTAAGTATGAAGCGGAAGTTATGTTACTTGAATATGTCGACACCAAATTTTGGTGGTAGGAGTTATGGCAGTTAAAGGCTTTGATAGGTAAATTACGTTTGAAACACCTAAATCTCGGGTTTGAACTTTGAAATTCAAGTCATAAGATTAGTACTTTAATATGCTTTTCAATTAAGACTTTTTATTATCAGTGACAAAAGTATTTTTATGCTAGTGCTTTTGTGGGAAAGGTGGTCTTATTGGAGCTACTTCTATCAAACTTCTTCAACCTTGAATGGAAACTTTGCCTATAATTTTTCTTAGATAAGAAATAAGAAAAAGAAAGATGGAGAAGTAAAAGAAGATAAAAAGAATGAACCATGATTTTTTGGGTGCCAATTAGAGTGACTTTTCTTTTTTCCAATGGATTTTCTTATGGATTTTATCATGGCAGTGTTGATTGATCTTCAAATTTCATAGTTGTATTTCTTGAAGGCACGCCACTGTGTTAGATCATTTTATGTTTACATAATTTTTAGTTGAATCTATTTTATTTTATTGTCTCAATATCTTTGTTGTTTACTTTGAGTTATTTCATTTTCTAATGATTTTATTCATATTTTGGTATTTTACCTGTTCTTTAGATTATTTTAAGTTTTTAATTTTTTATTTTTCTTCATTTTCTTTTTAAAAACATTTTCTAGTTTCGCACCCTTTTTTTTAGATAAAAAATATTTTTGAATTTTTTATTTTTAATTAATTTTTTAATTTGTTTATCTTTGATTTTATTTAATTTTTTTTTATATTTTTCTCCTTTATGCCTTTTGTTTTTTGTGATTTTCTTTCTTTTTTTCTTTTTAATATTTTGTTTTGAAATTTTAAGTACAATTATACCAACACTAGTATATCGAATTGAATCAAAACCCCAAGTGAAGCGTGCTTGAGCAGGAGTAGTACTAGAATGGGTGATTCGTTCTAGGAAATCCTTGTGTTGCACCTTTATTCTTATAAAAATATTTGTGTATTTTATTATTTTTTATTTTTTAAAATAATATTTTATTTTTATTTTATTATTTGTCTTTTGTATTTTTCTCCATTATGCTTTTTTCTTATTTATGATTTTTTTTCTAATTTTTAATATTGTTTTTTGGATTTCTTTTAGTGCGATCATACCAATACTAGGCATCTATCCCATTTTTCGTTTTGACAAAACAATATTTTTTGGATTTTATTATTTATTTGTTTCTTTTATAATCTTTCATTTTTATTTTATTTTTACTTCATTTTTGTATTTTTTTTCCATTATGGTCTTTCCTTTTTTATGATTTTATGTTTTCATCTTCATTAATGTTTGAATTTTTTGATAGAAATACTTTAAGAATTTTTTTATGGTGTGATCATACCAGCATTGATGCACTAGAACCCATTAGCACTCCGAAGTTAAATGTGCTTTGGTGAGAGTGATACTAAGATGAGTGGTTCCTTCTAGGAAATACTCATGTTTGCACCTTTCTTTTTCTTAATAAAATATTTTTTCTAATTTATTATTTTTGATTTATTTTCTTTTCTTCCTTTGAATTATTTTTTTATTTTAATTTATCTTCACAATTTCATATTTTTCCATTATCTTTTATTTCTTTTTTATGACTTTATTTTTTTATTTTCAATAATTTTTAGATTTTTAAGTATGATCATACGAGTAGTAATACACCGGATCCCATAAAAAATTTGAAGTTAAGCGTGTTTGGGCGAGAATAATACTAGGATGGTTGATTCCTCCTTGAAAATCCTCGTGTTGCACACTTCCTTTTTTTTGATAATTTTTTTAATTTTAATTTTTAAAAATTTTCTTTTCTTCCTTTTGACTATCTTTTATTTTATTTTATTTTATTTTTGTTTCTTTTTTTTTGATATTTTAATATTTTCGTTTCTTTGAAGAGTGTTGAGATGCTCATTGAGATATACTGTTGTTTGAATGATTTTGATGGTTTATTTGTCTAACCATGTTTACATAGATCATTTAGTTTACAAGATGAACTTTTAATATACAAAAAGGGAAAAAACTGGGCAGAAGTTTAAACCTCATGTGGAAAGGCCTTGCAGATGAAGTTGCCTTCTATTCAATGGCACTTGGATGTCCTAAATTATAGGCAAATCGTTTGATTTTGAAGGTACCTTAATACAAGAACATGTGGTGCATGCAAGGTTGTAGGGGATTTGATGGTGCCAGTGGCAAAGGCTTACTTTGCAACATCTCAGAGTAATGCTTCTTTTAGTCATGGATGAAAGAGGACTGGTTTTAGTGGCAGCAAAATTGCACTTTCCAAACAAGAAGTTATTGCTTCTCTACTAGCAGCACGTATGGATTCTTACATGCTTATCCATTTCTTGTTAAACCTATGTAGCTATGAGATATTTTAAAAATTTTGTGGATTTTGTTGGTTTTCCTTATTTTTTTTATTTCTCCTTTGATTTGATTTGTTAGTTATCAATTGCTACATGTTTTTCTTGCTTTTTTTTAAAATGATTTTGAAGTGAACATATGATAGCTCCTTCTCTCATACACAGTATTAGTTTCAAGTAAATGGTCATTATGTGAGAAATAAGTTGAAATTTGTCTTATTTTCATTCTTGTACAAGGTAAGTCGACATCTTTCTTAAATTTTATTGTTGGTACCTTTTTTCTTCCCCCACAATATTTTTTTTGTTTTCCTATCAGGGACCATTGAACAAGAATATTTGGGCTAATATAAGGAAGGGTTTCCTATAAGCCCTCAATTTATGATATAATATACATCCCATTTATGGCATTTGGTACCTACGTTGTTCTTGCTGGCTTGTCATTGGGTTTTAATGGGAAGTAAGTCAGTTAACTCTTTCATCTTTTGTTCTTAATCTTGGGTCATGATGACTGTTCTATTACAAAAATATGCCATTGTCTGATTTTCATATAGTTTTTGGTAACTCCTCTAGTATAGATTCTACAGCATTATGTGTTTGATCGCTTTCACTTATGTTAAAAAAACACTTCTTTTCACATTTATTCTTTGCAATGAAACTTAGGTATGAAGTTGAAGTTGTATTACTTAAATATGTCATCATCAAATTTTGTTGGTGGCAATTATGGCAGTAAGAGGCTTTGATGGGTAGATTACATTTGAAACGCCGAAATCTAGGGCTTAGACTTTGAAATTCAAGTCCTATGACTTAGTACTTTGAAACGCTTTCCAAATAATACTTTCATCTAGATACATTTATTATCAGTGACAAAAGTATTTTCATGCTATTGCTTTTGTGGGAAAGGTGGTCTTATTGCAGCTACTCCTATCAAACTTTTCCAACATTGAATGAAAACTTTACCTATAATTTTTCTTGGATGGGAAAAGATAGGGAAAGAAAAATAGAGGAGTGAAAGTAGGTAGAGGGAGTGACCTATTATTTTTCAAGTGCCATCTAAAGTGTTTTTCCTTTCTCTAATGGATTGTCTTATGGCTTTTACCATGCTTGTGTTGTTTGATCTTCAAATCTCAAAATTGTATTTCTAAAGGCATGCCACTATGTTAGGTCATTTCATGTTTGCATAATTTTTAGTAGAATTTAATCTATTTTGTTTCGTTTTCTTGATATTTTTATTGTTTACGTTTAGTTATTTCCTTTTGTAAGGATTTTATTCATATTTTTGTATTTTATCTAATTTTAGATTATTTTTTATTTTTTAGTTTTTTTCAATTTCTCTTCTTTTTGTTTAAAATAAACTTTTTCTCTTGTCACACCCCTTCATTTTTCTTAATTTGATGATCTTTCATTTCATTTTTATTTTTATTTTTTACATTTTCCTCCTTTATGTTTTTTTAATAATTTTCTTTCTTGTTTTTTTAATATTTTCTTTTGAAATTTTGAGTATAATTATACCAACACTAATGTATCAGATTGCATTAGAACCTAAAGTTAAGCGTGCTTGAGCATGAGTAGTACTAGAATGGGTGATTCTTTTTAAGAAATCCTTATGCACCTTTATTCTTGTACAAATATTTTTATCCATTATGTTCTTTCTTTTTCATGATTTTATGTTTTCATTTTCAATACTTTTTAGATTTTTTAGGTGTGATCATACCAGTATTGATGCACTGGATCCCAATTGAACTCTGAAGTTAAGGACAAGAGTAGTACTAGGATGAGTGATTCATTCTAGGAAATACCCATGTTGCACCCATCTCTTTCTTTTAGAAAAGTTATTTTTTTAATATATTATTCTTAATTTATTTTCTTTTCTTCCCTTAGATTCTTTTTGGTTTTATGTTAATTTATTTATATATTTATATATTTATATATTTTTCTCCATTATATTTGTTTTGTGATTTTTTTTTATTTTCAATAATTTTTAGATTTTGGGTGCGATCATATAAGTACTAATACATTGGATCCCATCAGAACTTCGAAGTTAAGTGTACTTGAGCGAAAGTAGCACTAAGATAGGTGATTCTTCTTTGGAAATCCTCGTGTGGCACCTCTTTTTTATGATAAAAAATATTTTTGGATTTTATTATTTTTTCTTTTTCAATTTTTTCTTTTTTTCCTTTTGATTACCTTTTGTTTTATTTTTGTTTTTTTTATCGTTTTTTTATTTTTTTTTTATTTTCTATATTAATTTCATTATTCTCTTTCATTTTTCATATTTTTTTTTTAAATTTTAAAGTTCGATCATACCAGCATTAATGCATCAGATCCCATAAGAACTCCGAAGTTAGATGTGGTTGAATGAGAATAGTACTAAGATGGGTAATCTCCTGAGAAATCCTTGTGTTGCACCATTCTTTCAAAAATCTTTTTAAGATTTTATTATTTAAATTTATTTTTTTCTTTTTCTTGATTATTTAAGCATGCTTTGGCGAGAGTAATACTAGAATGAGTGATTTCTCTTAAAAAATTCTTGAGTTGCATCTCTTTTTTTGAATAAAAATATTTTTGATTTTTCATTTATTTTCTTTTCTTCCATTTGATGATCTTTGATTTTTTTTTTTTTGATTTTCCTCCATTATGCTCTTTTCTTTGATTTTTTTATTTTTTATTTTTTAATTTTCCTTTTCTTTCCTTTCTTCTCTTTTTTAATTTTAATAATTTTTTTTAATTTCTTCATTTTTATTTGATTTTTGCTATTTTGCTGTATGTTGACCCATTAGCATGAATAGTTAATAAAATTCATAAAGTAATCGGCTTGCCAAGCCTTTTAATATAACAAGCGGTTCGTTTGGGCAGTGCTTCATAAGCCATAAATGCTGCTCCCTCATTAGAAATTATGATCACTATCACACCTCTTATTTATTCCTCTTTTTCATTAGAAATAAAAAAAAAAATGAAAAACCTGCTAATGATAGTCGGGAAACAATGTTAAGACAAAAACAAACATCAAAAGTGTGAGATTACTCGACTTTTCCGTATTACTGGTATTGAGAGACCTTTCAACCTGTCTCATAGAAAGAAAGAAGTGTCCTGCATGCCTGAGCTCAATCTTTTGCTACCAGATTTTCTTAGTAAAGTAAAATGATGAACAGGCTGAAGTAGCTCAGCACTTTAGTCTATTAAACCACTAAAATTGCTGTTTGGTATAGATGCAAAATTTCATCAGTTAAAGACTGACATCAAGCTTGGCTCATACATACCAATCTGAAGCTATTCTAAGCTTGTAATCCCCTCTGGCTAAAAGAAAGTCTCGTTTTCTAGTAAGCACGGTTATAAGAGAAACCAAGAGCCATCTATAGAAACCTCTGGAAGAACATCCTTATTATTTAATAGCTCCAATGGAGTAAACTTGGCATTTAATATAAAGAACAGAGCAATTACCTCGCCAGTTGGAGGAAGAGGGTTGATCTGGTTCAAAATCTCCTTAATAATCCCGTTGATCGTACACAGCTGATGCCTTATCCATGCCTGAGAAATGCACGGTTGTAGAGACCCAAACTCAAAGCACTCAGCAGAAGAACCACAACCGATATCATGATTATAGTTACATCATTACTACAGATAGCAGGCCAGCACCAGATGGAGAAAGCACATTAGCAAAGTCTACTGGAACTGGAAACAATATGCAATCAGTCCGGCCAAGCCCAAAACAGTCATGTTTACAGGATAGGTACAGTCAACCCAGCCCAATTACAGAGTTACATGATCACTGGAGTCAGCCCAGCCCAGCCCAACCCAGCTTTGACCACGATCCAAAGCAAACATGAAAAATGGATATGTGATATTAATGCTCACGTGCTCCTCACAACGGCTATTTCTGTTCACGCTTTTGGCGTGGAATCATACCAGTACTAAACGCTCTAAGAAATCGTATGCAATCAAAAGATTGGATCTCTCAAATGCAACGGCGAAGAAGAGGATTCACGTCCCAAATGCCGCTCTATGGTGGAATATTTGGTTGCTTGTCACTAGTGCTCTCAACTGCAGCAGTTCTGAGTTACAAATCTCCGTTTTTGTATCCTAAGGATGAGGTCCCTTTCCCAGATCTGTGCTGTTCTTGGAATTGGGACACATTGACTTCTTTCCCTTTTTGTATTCAAATTTCAGAGGCAAAATGTAGAAAGAGCAAAGTTGGATTTGTTGACTGATAAGCTAGAAGGTTTAAGTGATTCAAATGATGGGAACTGACGGTCTAACCCCCTTGCTAATGATGGTTGCATACAAGAAATGGAAGACGATTCTATGAGAGGTTAGTATAATTCCCTTATCACTGTTCGAAGATATGTTATCTGGGAAATAAATGGTTGGCTTTGCTCAATCACCTGTTCTTGTTGCAGTTTGCATTCTTATGTATGATTTTCTCCCACATGTCATTAGACTTCACCGAACATACCCATATAAGTGACAAAGCAAGCAAAAATCTACAAAAATTGACGGGTAGAATCTGAATCATAAATCAATTAGTTAAGAACATCCCAAAACATTGTATAAAAAGAAACATTATGAAATAACAATCCTAAACTGAGTGAGAGACACCCTTTTTTTTTTCCATGCAATCAAGATCCACCATCAAGCACATCGAATCTTCTTTGTTCCTGATCTACATACTTTAATTATCAAAAAGATCATATGCATAGATAACCGTATAGTATGTGTATAAGCAATTTGATATAATGTAATGAAAGAGAAATGGAAAGAAAATTTAGGGAGTAAATCTGCATCTAGGTGAAGAATGAAGAAGAAAAAAACAGAGCCTGTTATTTCAGGAGGTATTTTACTCATGCTACACATGTTGCAGTGCCTCATCACAGTTGAGAACAGAAAACCCAAAAACTTTATGCTATATATTTCATGTGACGTATAAATAAATATTTGTAATACTAACTTATTCAAGCTGGCTGGCAAGCTAAACGAGCCGAACTTGTCAATAAACAAACTATAACAAGACTAGGCAAGCCAGCCAGGAGCAGAACCCAGGCAGCCTGGGAGCAGCTCAGTTCATGGCAATGCTTACTTATTTGTGTCATCTGAGTCAGATTAAATATGAAACGCACAAAAGATCATTCTGCTAATTGTATTGTTTTAAACTGTAGCTTGTGGTCTTTACTAGTTTGCACTGTTTGCTAATATTGGATATCCATCATTTGCAGAAAGGGGTTAGAGCAGCACAGCAGTTCTGCAATTCATATTTTCTTGGCGGTTTGGTAATGCATATGATAAGGTATGGTTTTCTTTTTGCGCTTTGGCAGCACTGCCTTCTTGTTATCATGAATATATATCTCTAGATCTTTTTTTTTCTTTAAAAATAATTAGAATCACTGAACCTTTGTGAGAATGCTCTTTACATGGTTATCTTGAATGTACTGTGAGAAAGCTAGGGTTGTCACTACACAACTTAAGTCAATTTTCCTAGGCGAAAAAAACCTCTCTAGAACTGGACTTTTGATTTTACCTACGTTAATTGTGGTTTTCATGGAGAATGGAAATACTGATGCCAAATAAGTTGTGTTGCCATTATTAAACAAAGATAACCAAGGCATTATATCCTTTGTTCCTGTTGGTTGGTTTGCTACAATTCAGTAAGCTATCTTGCAAATGCTTCGATTTGGAAATGCATTTTATGGTGCTGGCTCTAGACTCATCCGAGATGAACTGGGCACATGTGGAGAGAAGATCTTGGGATCAAGCTCTGAATATGTGCAAAGCAATATAAGTAGCATGTGAAGGCCATAACTTAAGGTGCCACTCTGGTCTGAGCTTGAAGCAGCTTTGAATGATTAGGCATGTAGTTTATTTTAGTAAATGATACTATGTTACTAATTTTTTGACTTGTGACAGGAAAAGATTGAATCCCAGCTTTTGATAACATTTGAACTGAAAAATATTTCATAGCAAATTATTCATGGAGTGGTTGAAAGCACATATACACTAAGGTTTTTCTTGTCATTTGACCAATTTATTTTAGATGTTAATTATTCTTTGAAAACATTATAAAGCTTTTGACATGAATTAAACAAAGGGCTCATGGTTGCTCAAACAACTGTGTTTGAGATCATAATGATATGGCAGATGCTAACAGCAGCTCGTACTGGAAGGAGCTCTTATGGGGTTAACATGTTTTTCTTGCTTTTCTATATTTTTGTTTGTGATTTTGAAATGAATAGTTAAGTACTTCTCGTATCCATAGTATCATTTTCAAGTAAATGATCATTATGTGAGAAATAAATTAAAGGTTGCCTTATTTCCATTCTTGCATAGGCTAAATCAATATCCTTCTCGAATTTTATTGTTGGCACCTTTTTGCTTCCCCTTCAATATCTTTTTTGTTTTTCTTATCAGGGCCATTGGACAAGAATATCTTGGCTAGTGAGAGGAAGGCTTTCCCATAAGCGCTTTATTTATGATATCATGCCCCGGACTTATACATCTCATTTATGGCATTTGGTACTTACATTGTTCTTGCTGGCTTGTCATTGGGTTTTAATGGGAAGTAAGTTGGTTAACTCTTTCATCTTTTGTTCCCAATCTTGGTTCATGATGACTATTCTATTATAGAAATATGCCATTATTTGATTTTCATATAGTTTTTGGTGACTCCTCTAATATGGGTTCTACTGCATTATGTGTTTGATCGCTTTCACTGATATTAAAAAAAATACTTCTTTTTGCATTTATTCTTTTGCAATGAAACTTAGGTATGAAGTTAAAGTTATATTAATTGAATATGTTGACACTAAATCGCATTTATTCTTTGATATGTAGATTACATTTGAAATGCCTAAATCTGGGGCTTAGACTTTGAAATTCAAGTTATAGGACTTGGTACTTTGAAACGCTTTCCAATTAAGACTTTCATCTAAATCCATTTGTTATCAGTGATAAAAGTATTTTTATGCTAGTGCTTTTATGAGAAAAGCAGTCTTATTGGAGCTACTCCTATCAAATTTCTCTAACATTGAATGAAAGCTTTACCTATAATTTTTCTTAGATGGGAAGAGAAAGGGAGAGAAAGATAAGGGACTAAAAGCAGATAAAGGGAGCTACTCTTCATTTTTCACATGCCATCTAAAGTGACTTTTCCTTTCTCTAATGGATTTTCTTATGGCTTTTACCATGCGAGTGTTGCTTGGTCAGCAAATCTCATAGTTGTATTTCTTGAAGGCATGTCATTGTGTTAGATCATTTCTTATTTATATAATTTTTAGTTGAATTTAATCTATTTTGTTTCATTTTTCTTGATATATTTGTTGTTTACGTTCAGTTATTTTATTTTCTAAGGATTTTTATTCATATTTTTGTATTTAATCTTTTCTTTATATTATTTTTAGTTTTTTAGTTTTTACTTCATTTTTTTAGAACTTTTTTCTCATGTTGCCCCTTTATTTGGATACAAAATATTTTTGAATTTTTATTATTTTTAATTAATTTTTTTCTTTTGATGATCTTTTATTTTATTTTTATTTTTATTTTTTGCACTTTCTTCCTTCTTGCCTTTTCTTTTTTGTGATTTTCTTTCTTTTTTTAATTTTAATTTTTTTAAAATTTTGAGTGCAATTATATCAACACTAATGTATTGAATTGTATCAAAACTCAAAGTTAAACGTGTTTGAGCGGGAGTAGTATTAGAATGGGTGATTTCTTTTTGTAAATCCTTGTGTTTCACCTTTATTCTTATAAAAATATTTGTTTATTTTATTATTTTATTATTTATATATTTTTATGATCTTTTATTTATTATTTTATTATTTTATTTTTTATATTTTTTCATTATGCTTTTTTCTTATTTATGATATTTTTTTAATATTTATTTTTTTTTGGATTTTTGAATGCCATCATGCCATTAGTAAGCATCGATCCCATTTGAACTGCAAAGTTAAGTGTGCTTGGGCGAGAGTAGTACTGAGATGGTTGATTCCTATTGAGAAATCCTCGTATTGCACCATTTTTCGTTTTGACAAAATAATACTTTTGAATTTTATTACTTATTTATTTATTCTATAATCTTTTATATTTTATTTTTCTTTCTTTTTTGTATTTTTCTCCAATGCTCTTTTCTTATTTATGACTTTTTTTATTTTTAATATTTTTTTTGGATTTTTGAGTGCGATCATACCGATAGTAAGTATCGATCCTATTTGAACTGCAAAGTTAAGTGTGCTTGGGCGAGAATAGTACTGAGATGGGTGATTCCTATTGAGAAATCCTCGTATTGCACCATTTTTCGTTTTGACAAAATAATACTTTTGAATTTTATTATTTATTTATTTATTTATTCTATAATCTTTCATATTTTATTTTTCTTTCTTTTTTGTATTTTTCTCCATATACTCTTTTCTTATTTATGACTTTTTTTATTTTTAATATTTTTTTGGATTTTTGAGTGTGATCATACAGATAGTAAGTATTAATCCTATTTGAACTGCAAAGTTAAGTATGCTTAGGCGAGAGTAGTACTGAGATGGGTGATTCCTATTGAGAAATCCTTGTACTGCACCATTTTTGTTTTGACAAAATAATACTTTTGAATTTTATTATTTATTTATGTATTTATTTATTTGATAATCTTTTATTTTTTATTTTATTTTTATTTATTTTTATATTTTTCTTTATTATGTTTTTTTTAATGATTTTATGTTTTCATTTTCAATACTTTTTGAATTTTTTTGGGTGCGATCATATTGGCACTGAGGCACTAAATCCTATTAGAACTTCGAAGTATTAAGATGAGTAGTTTTTTTAAAGAACTACTAGGGTTGTACCTTTCTTCTTCTTTTTTGATAAAATATTTTTTCTAATTTATTATTTTTGATTTATTTTTTCTTTTGGATTATTTTTTGTTTTATTTTAATTTATTTTTATATTTTTCTCCATTATGTTTTATTTCTTTTCAATGATTTTATTTTTTATTTTCAATAATTTTTAGATTTTTAGGTGTGATATGAACCAGGACTAATGTATCGGATCCTATCAAAAATCCGAAATTAAGCGTGCTTGGGCGAGAATAATACTAGGATGGATGATTCTACATTGGAAATCCTCATATGCACCTTTTTATTTTTGATAATTTTTTTTTGGATTTCATTATTTTTAATTTTTTTTCCTTTTCTTCCTTTTGATTATCTTTTGTTTTGTTTTATTTTGTTTTGTTTTTATTTTTTATTTTTTTATTATGCAATTTTGTTTTTCTTTTACATTGATTTTATTGTTTTCTTTCGTTTTCAATATTTTTTGAATTTTTGAGTTCGATCATACCAGCCCTAATGTATCGGATTCCATAAAAACTCAAAAGTTAGATGTGGTTAAGCGAGACTAGTACAAAGATGGGTGGTTTTCTTGAAAAATCTTTCTGTTGCACCCTTCCTTTTATAAAACAATATTTTTAGATTTTGTTATTTTTGATTTACTTTTTTCATCTTTTTGATTATTTAAACATGCTTTGGCGAGAGTAGTACTATGATGGGTGATTTCTTTTAAGAAATTTTTGTATTGCATCCTTCTTTTTAGATAAAAATATTTTTTGATTTTTTAAAATTTGATTTATTTTCTTTTCTTCCTTTTGAAGATCTTTTTTTTTTTTTTTTTTTGCATTTCCTTCCATTATGCTCTTTTCTTTGATTTATTTTATTTATTTCCTTTTTTCTTTTCCTTTACTTTCCTTTCTTCTCTTTTCCAATTTTGATAACTTTTTTATTTAATTTCTTCATTTTCTTGGATTTTATTTTTGTTTCGTCGGTTTTGTTAGGTTTATTTTTCAATTTTCTTTGATTTTTTTCTTTATCGTTTGATTTTCAGTATATTCTTAGAATTTGCTTTTTAATTTTATCTGATTTTCTTTCTTATTTCATTTTCTTTCATTTCTTTATTATTTTTTACTTACATTTTTCTTCTTTTTGGTTATTTAAACGTACTTTGGCGAGAGTAGTACTAGGACGGGTGATTCCTGCTAAGAAATTCTCGTGTTGCATTTTTTTTTTGGATAAAAATATTTTTTGATTTTTGATTTATTTTCTTTTGTTCCATTTGATTATCTTTCATTTCCTTCCATTATGCTCTTTTCTTTGATTTTTGTTATTCATTTTATTATTTTCTTTTTTTTCCTTTTTTTTTTCTCTTTTTCAATTTTGATTACGTTTTTGTTTAATTTCATCATTTTATTGGATTTTATTTTTGTTTCTTTGATTTTGTTTGGTTTATTTTTCAATTTTCTTTGATTCCTTTTCTTTATTGTTTGATTTTCAATATATTCTTAGAATTTGTTTTTTTTTTTAATTTCATTTGATTTTCTTTCCTACTTCATTTCTTTTCTTTTCCTTGCTTTCATATTTAATGTTTTTCATCTTTCATGATTTTTACATTATTACTTTTTTTGGATGTTCTTTTTATTTATTTGTTCTAGATTTTTTTTATTTTTTTGTATTTTTAATTTATTTTTATATAATTTTTATTATTTAAACGTGTTTTGGCGAGAGTGTGTATTAGGATGGGTGATTGCTTTTAAGAAATTCTCGTATTGCATCTTTTTTTAAGAAAAGAATATTTTTGGATTTTTTAAAATTTGGTTTCTTTTCTTTTCTTCCATTTGAAGATCTTTCTTTCTTTTTTTTTTCTTTTTGCATTTCCTTCCATTATGCTCTTTTCTTTGATTTATTTTATTTATTTCCTTTTTCTTTCCTTTCTTCTCTTTTTCAATTTTGATAACTTTTTATTTAATTTTTTCATTTTATTGGATTTTATTTTTGTTTCCTCGGTTTTGTCAGGTTTATTTTTCAATTTTCTTTGATTTTTTTCTTTATTATTTGATTTTTAGTATATTCTTAGAATTTGTTTTTTAATTTTATTTAATATTCTTTCTTATTTCATTTTCTTTCATTTTTTATTATTTTTTATTTACATTTTTCTTCTTTTTGGTTATTTAAACGTATTTTAACGAAAGTAGTACTAAGACGAGTGATTCCTGTTAAGAAATTCTCGTGTTGCATCTTTTAATTTCATTTGATTTTCTTTCCTATTTCATTTCATTTCTTTTCCTTGCTGTTATATTTAATTTTTTTCATCTTTCATGATTTTTACATTATTGCTTTTTTTGGATGTTCTTTTTATTTATTTGTTCTAAACTTTTTATTTTCTTGTATTTTTTAATATTTTTTGTATTTGATTTTCAAATTTTTTATAACTTTTTGTATTTTATTTTTTTCTATTTTTTCCTTGGGTTTCTTCGATTTTTTAAAAATGAGTTTCAACGTTTTGCCTATTTTGAGAGTATAAGTTGCTTCTTTTGTTTTTCTTTTTTAGAAAGTCAATAAAGTTGTTAAGATAATAAGGACATTCACACTTATCGGAAAGACAAGAGAAAATAAAAATGATCTTACATTTTCTTTTATGTTTATACTCTGAATGTTTTCTCAATACATCTCATCTATATGGTAAATACATACCCTGTTGTTGACATACATTTGTTTTCATGAAGACATTATGTATTCTTTTTTGATGACTATTCAAGAATTATATAACCCACTAGATTGATTTTACAATGTTTTGACAAGTCCATAAATGAGTTTGGTATATTGATAGAGTTGCTAGGTAAAAATTACCACTGAGATTATTAAGCTTATCAACAAATACCTAACTACAAGAAATTGTGTGTGTGGGAGGTCACATCTATCTATCATCTTTGGGTGATCTTATGGGCTTTCTGAATACAATTAAATGCTTTTGTATTTGTGGTAGGTTTTTGTTAAAATTATTTGAAATATTAAATTTAGTAAAAGGCATGCTTTGACTTTGCACGAGTTATTAGATTAGTGATCAATTCTGATATTATTTCTTATGAGAATTTGATTTATCAAGTTGCTTTGACTTATATTTAGATGCAGACCATTATGTTCAAAACTCATTAACTCTATGAGCTTCCAACAATATGATGCCAAAATAAGTAAGTGGAAGTGCCTTTGGGATATTATACACTGCCTACTTCTACAAGTGTCTGATTATTTTTCTTCTCAAGTAAAAGTCGAATCAATTGACTGAAATTGATTTTACTATACATGCAATTGACTTGAATTGGCTTGTTTGGACTGTTTATGGGTGCATGCGTATACAAGTGAGTTGTTTATCTTTCTTATTTTATTTTGTTTTTATTTTCAAGCTTTCTACAAATATTTTAGTTTTATGGAATGTTCTTGGCTGCTTGATTAGGAAGTTGATATCTTTGATTTTGATTTTTTTTGCCTAATATTTGTCATTTGATTTTAATAACTTGTTCGATATATAGATTTAATAGAATAAAAGATGCTCCACTAAGAGGATTTTTCACTTAAGGAATAAGCTTTGAAGATTATTGAGATGCTCATTGAAATATATTGCTGTTTGGATGATTTAGTAGTTTATCTGTCTACTCATGTTTACATAGATAATTTAGTTTACAAGATGAACTTTTAATTGATAAAAAGACAAGAAAGTGGGTAGAAGTTTAAATCTCATGTGGACAGGCCTTGTCGATGGAGTTGCCTTTTATTCAATGGCATTTGGATGTCCTGAATTATAGGCAAATTGTTTGATTTTGAGGGTACCTCAATGTAAGAAAATGTAGTGCATGCAAGGTTGTAGGGGATTTGATGGTCCCGATGGAGAAGGCTTACTTTGCAGTATCTCAGGTGCTTTCTTTTTTTCATGGATGAAGAAGCATCGGTCATAGTGGCGACAAAAATTGCACTATTCAAACAAAAAGTTGTTGCTTTTTTACTAGCTGCAGGCATGGATTCTTACATGCTTATTCTTTTCTTATTAAACCTAAGTTGCTATGAGATATTTTAAACTTTTTTAGATTTTGTTGGTTTTCCTTTTTTCTTAATTCTCTTTTGACTTGATTCGTTAATTATTAATTATTACATGTTTTTATTGCTTTTTTTTAATTATTTTGAAATGAACATATAAGTAGCTCATTTTTTGATCCACAGTATTACTTTCAAATAAATGACCATTATGTGAGGAACGAGTTGAGGTCATCTTATTTCCATTCTTGCACAAGGTAATTCGATATCCTTCTCGAATTTTACTATTGGCACCTTTTTTCTTTCCCCACAATATTCTTTTTTGTTTTCCTGTCAAGGCCATTGGGCAAGAATATCTAGGCTAGTAAGAGAAAGGCTTTTCTATAAGCCCCTAATTTGTGATATAATGCCTCAGACTCATACATCTCATTTATGGCATTTGGTACTTAATGTTGTTCTTGCTAGCTTGTCATTGGGTCTTAATGGGAAGTAAGCTGGTTAACTCTTTTGCGTTCTGTTCTCCACCTTGGTTCATGATGACTGTTCCATTACGAAAATATGCCATTCTTTAGTTTTCATTTAGTTTTTTTTAGCTCCTCTAATATGGGTTTTACAACATTATGTGGTTGATCGCATTCACTATTGTTAAAATAAACACTTTTTTTTCGCATTTATTTTATTACAATGAAACTTAAGTATGAAGCAGAAGTTATATTACTTGAATATGTCGGCACTAAATTTTGTTGGTAAGAATTATGGTAGTTAGAGGCTTTGATAGGTAGATTACATTTGAAACACCTAAATCTGGGACTTGGACTTTGAAATTCGAGTCATAGGACTTGGTACTTTGAATTGCTTCCCCATTAAGGCTTTCATCTAAATCCATTTTTTATTAATGACAAAAGTATTATGCTAGTGCTTTTATGGGAAACGTGATCTTATTGGAGCTCTTCCTATTCAATTTCTCCAACATTGATCTGAAACTTTACCTATAATTTTTTCTTAGATAGGAAGAAAGAAAGAGACAAAGATGGAGTAAAAATAGATAGAGGAAGTTACTTATCATTTTTTTTTTTTACTTTTCCTTTTTCCAATGGATTTTCTTATGGCTTTTACCATGTTAGTGTTTTTTGATTTTCAAATCTCATAGTTGTATTTCTTGAAGGCATTCCACTGTGTTAGATCATTTTATGTTTACATAATTTTTAGTTAAATACAATAGTTATCTTGATATTTTTGTTGTTTACTTTGAATTATTTCATTTTTTAAGGATTTTATTCTTATTTTTGTATTTTATCTGTTCTTTAGATTATTTTTAGTTTTTAATTTTTAATTTTTCTTCATTTTCTTTTTTAAGACATTTTTTTTGTGTCCACTGCCTTTTTTTTAGATAAAAAAATATTTTTGAATTTTTTATTTTTAACCAATTTTTTTCTTTTGTTATCTTTCATTTTATTTATATTTTTATTTTTTACAATTTTCTTATGCCTTTTCTTTTTTGTGATTTTCTTTTTTTCTTTCTAATATTTTGTTTTGAAATTTCAATTGCAATTATACCAACACTAATGTATCAAATTGCATTAAAACCCGAAGTGAAGTGTGCTTGAGCGGGGTGATTCATTCTAGAAAATCCTTGTGTCGCACATTTATTCTTTTAAATATATTTGTTTATTTTATTATTTATTTATTTATATTTTTTATAATCTTTTATGTTTTATTTTATTGTTTCCTTTTTTGTATTTTTTCAATTATGTTTTTTTCTTATTTATGATCATTTTTTAATTTTTAATTTTTTTTAGATTTTTTAGCGCGATCATACCAATACTAAGCATCAATCCCATTTGAACTATAAAGTGAAGTGTGCTTGGGCAAGAGTAATATTAAGATGGGTGATTCCTCTTGAAAAATCCTTGTATTGCACCATTTTTGGTTTTGAGAAAACAATATTTTTGGATTTTATTGTTTATTTATTTATTTGATAATCTTTTATTTTTATTTATTTTTATTTCTTTTTTGTATTTTTCGCCATTATATTCTTTTCTTTTTTATGATTTTTTGTTTTTGTTTTCACTAATTTTTGAATTTTTTGATAGAAATACTTTTTGAATTTTTTTAAGGTGTGATCATATCAACACTGATTTACTAGATCCCATTAGAACTCCAAAGTTAAATATGCTTCGGTGAGTGTTATAATAGGATGAGTGGTTCCTTCTCGGAAATACTCATGTTTGCACCACTTTTTTTTTTGACAAAATATTTTGTCTAATTTATTATTTTTGATTTCTTTTCTATTCTTCCTCTTGATTATTTTTTGTTTTATTTAAATTTATTATTATATTTTTATATTTTTCTTCATTATCTTTAATTTCTTTTTTATGACTTTATTTTTTAAATTTCAATAATTTTTAGATTTTTAGGTATGATCATACCAGTACTAATGCATTGGATTCCATTAAAAATCCAAAGTTAAGCACGCTTGGGCAAGAATAGTACTAGGATGGGTTATTCCTCCTTGAAAATCCTCGTGTTGCACACTTCATTTTTTGATAAATTTTTTTAACTTTATTTTTTTTTCTTTTCTTCCTTTTGATTGGTTGGGAGCCATTAAGTGGTGAAAAATATCTCTGAATCTCTTAGGTTAGTGTTCGTCTATATCCCTTTGAGTGGTGAGTTCCTTGTCCTTAAAGTGGTGATTTTCTGTATTCCTTTGATATTAAACTTGGCGGTGAGCCTTTTATCCCTTATTTTTATTCAAATTTGTTCAAACTTGTGCTTATACTCTCTAAACAAAATTTCAGCAAAATTACATTATTTTTATTTCTTATACCGTTCCTTCAAAATATGGTATCAATCTTGCTTTTGAGAGTCAGCTTCAATTTAACTCTCGTTGAATATACATATATGGAACGATGTGTTATCCCTTTCAAACTTTTGTTACTTTTCAACTTTTAAAGCCAACTTCCTCACATCATTCAACGATCAATATGGCTGACTTAAGTCCATATCATGTTGAGAAAGACACTGGATACTTAAGGACAAGTCTTTTTCAACTAGGGAAGATTGATACATGAGTGGTTATGTTACCACATTTAGCCCATGATGCTATGTGAAGGACAGTTGGCATGCAACTTGGAAGATTTTCTAGAGATGAGATTACGAAAGATTCTTCAGTGGTGGATAGTTGGCAAGTACCTTAGCAATTTTCAAGAGAGATTTATTTCAGTCCATTAACTTTATCTTTTTATCAATCAAATGCATTAAATAATTTATTCATCTATAAAAACTTAAGGATTGTCAAAATCCCAATGCATTAAGGGTTGTTTTATGCACTAGTATTTATTTTCATATATTAGACTTAAAATACAACTTAAACTTGAGTTGTATGTGCATAACTTTTTGTATTCCTCCTATTATTTCTCTATATGTCTTCAATTGGGAGCTATTGAGTGGCAAGGAACATCTCTGCATCACTTAGGGTGGTGTTTATCTGTATCCCTTTGAGTGGTGAGTTGTGAGGTTTTTGTATGCTTTTTTATTGTCCTTAGGGTGGTGATTTCTTGTACTCCTTTGGGATTAAACTTGTTGATGGGCTTTTTATCCCTTATTTTCATTCAAATCTATTCAAACTTGTGCTTGTACTCTCCAAAAAATTTTTCAAGCAAAGTTACATCATTTTCATTCCTAATACTGTTCCTTCAAAATATGGTATAAGTTTCGTATCAGAGCATAGGTTAGAGATCATGGCAAGACGGAATGGGAAAAAAGTTGCTAGTGAATGGAGTAACCATGATGATGATATTGGGTCCTTAAGCATACAGCTTCAAAGATTGCAGCGTCGGTTAGATAAGAAGGATGCAATGATTAAGGAACTGAGGGGATGGAATAACTAGCAAGATAATGAAGTCCAAGAGTTTGATTATGACGAAGACACTTCCTCACTCGAGAGATTTGGTTAGATATCGTGTAGGTATAGAGAACAAGATGAATGGTGGAACAAGCATAGCCTAAAGTTAGACATCCCGGAGTTTGAAGGTAAAATCTATATTGATGATTTTCTTGATTGGCACTTAATACAATGGAGAGAATATTTGAGTTTTATGAACCATCAGAACACAAAAAGGTGAAGTTGGTTGCATTAAAACTCAAAAAATGCATAGTTTTGGTGGGAGAATCAGAAAAAAAGAGCGTAAGGGGAAGAAAAAAATTATGACATAGGAAAAGATGAAAAAGTAGTTGAAAAAGAAGTACTTGCTAACAATTATAGGCAAGATATCTTTCTCAAAATTAATAATTTCAAGCAAAAGGAACTTACAGTGGAGGAGTACACTGTAGAATTTGATGCTAAAAGGAAGGTTGTATAACCAGAGGAGCAAACCTTTGCTAGATATTGTGGGGGTCTAAAACATGAGATTTCTAAAGTGGTTCAATTTCGCCATAATGGTCCTTGAATGATATGTGCAAGTTGGCTTTAAAAGTTAAGAAGCAACAAAAGTTTGAAAAGGGATCACGATATGGTTCCAAAGACGTGTATTCTAAGGGAGTTAATTTGAACAATGCAAAGTAAAGTGGTGCTAAAGGGGCAAGAAAAAGTGAAGGACCTGTTAGTAGCAAGCAAACACCTAACTCTTCTACACCAGGTGGTAGAAAATGCTTCAAATGTCATGACTTTTGTCATATTGCTTATGATTGTCCGAATAGAAGGATTATTACTTTAGTAGAACATGTTAGTGATGAAGAAGAAGATAAAGGTAATAATGATCTAGAACAAGATAATGATGAGGAAGAGATGACCTATGCTAATCATGGTATGTCCGTTGTACTGCAACATAACTTGAAAGTGTCCCATGTGAAAGAGGATGAAAGTTGGGTGAGAAAGAATGTGTTTCTCCCTAAATGTGCTTCTCGTGGCAGGGAGTGTTTGGTGATTATTGGTAGTGGCAGCTTTCAGAATGTGGCATCCTTGGAGATGGTGCAAAAGCTCAAGTTAGAAACTATTCCACATCCAAATCCTTACCAATTGTGCTGGTTGCCAAAAGGGAGTAAAATTAAAGTAACTAAAGGATACTTAGTTTCATTTTCTATTGGTAAGAATTATAACAATGAAGTATGGTATGATGGTACTCCTATGGATGCTTGTCATTTGTTGTTGGGTAGAACTTAGCAATATGATAAGAAGGTATTGTATGATGGTTATAAGCATACTAATCCTTTTAAGGTGAATAACGAAAAGATTATTTAAACTCCATTGTAACCTACTGAAGCAAGTTCAGCAAAGAAAGAAATTAGTGCTCTTACGTGCTGTGGTGAATTCAAGTATGAAATGGAGAGAAGTAGAGTTGTCTTTGCTGTTGTGTAGTAGAGGAGAATGTGCAATACAAGAAACCATCAAAAATCATAAAACAATTTTCTAGATGAGTTTCAAGACGTTACCCCAAAGGAGATTCCGCATGGCCTTCCATGTTTGAGGGACATTCAACATCACATTGACCTAATTCCAGAGATTGTTCTTCCTAATAAAGTATCCTACTAAATGAGTCCTAAAAGGAATAAAAGGCATCAGAGGCAAGTTGATGAGTTAGCACAAAAGGATTGATTTGACCATGCAGGAGTCCATGTGTTATTCCAACCTCATTAGTGCCAAAGAAGGATAGTTCTTGGAGGATGTGTATGCTTAGTCGTACTGTCAACAAAATCAAAATTGATTATTGATTCCCAATTACAATGTTGGATGATTTACTTGATCAATTGTGTGGTGCATCAATTGTCTCTAAAATTGATTTGAGAAATGATTGCCATCAAATTAGAATTAGGCCTAGAGATGAATAAAAGACCGCATTCGAGATGAGATATGGTTTATATGAATGGTTAGTTGATACCAAACTATGAAGAAACAATATTTGTGATGAAAATGATGTAAGTTTGCTAGAAAATTTGTTTGAAAAGTACAAGCACAAGTCAGATAGATTTAAATGAAAATAAGGCATAAGAGGCTCACTGCGAAGTTTAATACCAAAGGGATACAGAAAATCACCACAGTAAGGACAATAAACAAGGATACAAAAATCTCATAACTCATCACTCAAAGGAATATTAATGAATACTACCTAAGAGATACAAAGTTGCTTCTCACCACTTAATGGCTTATAACCAAAGAGATACAGTGATGAAGGAGAGAACTCAAAGAGTTTCTGTACATACACGCAAAGATTAAGGTTTGGAGTTTACAATTTAATGTTTAAGGTTTAAGGTTTAAGGTTCAAGGTTCGTGATTTGGAGTTTACGAAATAAAGAACTCAAGGCTCAAAAGTGTGAGCCCTACACCCTGGACCTTAATCCTTAAACTTAAAACTTAGACCCTAGATCCTAGGTTTTATGGTTTATAATTTTTGGGTTTGGGATTTAGGGTTTGGAGTTTACAGTTTAAGGTTTAAGGTTCAAGGTTCGTGGTTTAGGGTTTTGTGGCTTTGAGGGTCTGGGATTTAAGCTTTGAGGATTGGGTTTTACGGTTTATGAGTTTTTAGGTTTTAGGATTTTAGGTTTTTACGGCTTAAGCTTTAAGGGAATTAGAATTATTGGTAGTTTGAGTTTATGGTTTAAGGTTTTAAGGTTTTAAGATTTTAAGGTTCAGGTTAAGGTTAAGGTTTAGGTTTTAGGATTTTAATGTTTAGTGTTTACAGATTAAGGTTTAAGGTTTTAAAGATTTTAGAGTTTAGGGTTAAGGCTTTAGGGTTAAGGTTTTAGGGTTAAGGGTCTAGGTTTAACATTCAACGTTTTGGGTTTGGAATTTATGGTTTATGGTTTAGGATTAAGGTTTAGGGCTTCAGTGTTATAGGGTTTTAGGATATTAGGTTGTTAGGGTTTACGGTTTTAATGTTTACCATTTATAGTTTTATGTTAATGGTCTAAGGTTTCAGTAACTAGGGTCCAATGAAAATGGTTTAGGGTTTATGGTTTGAAGGTTCAAGGTTCATGGTTTTGGGTTTTAGTACCTAAGTTCAACAAAAATGGATTTGGGTTTGGGCTACAGAGTTTAAGGTTTGGCATTTAGGGATTTAAGATTTAAGGTTTTAAGGTATAAGGCATTGGGTTTAGCGTTTCAATTTTATAATTAACAATTTTAAGATTTTAGGGTATAAGGTTTAGGGTGAAGGTGGTGCGAACAAAAAAGCATCCTATGAAGATTAATTATATAAGCCAATCATAAAATTCAAGAAGATTTGTTGCAGAGCTTTGTGTGGGTCACGATTTGTTATAGTATATTTATAATCTCAAAAGTGTCAATAATATGTGCTATTATTTGCTTTCTTGTATAGGATATTTTTGTTTTTGAATTTAGAATAATTACGTTCAAGTTTCAATTCTTATCCTTATTTAAAGAGGTTACAAGTTTTATATAAATAATTTTGGAAGGGAATAAAACATTTATGAGGTTGCTTCTTCCTTCTTTGCTCTTTTAAAAACATGTGAACTTATTAGAGATTTTCGTGACATTCCTATTCGACTTATCACTCAATCCCATCCATAATTAATTGTGGCATCTTCATTATACCAATGTTCTTGCTTCGATATAAGCAACATATCGTGGTCATTGTACACATGTTTCTAGGAGATCTTGGACTCCTATCTTGAATTAGGATCTCATTTTCCTTTGTAAGGTTTGAATTAATTGGTATTAAAGCTAGTACTAGTCTTTGGTTTGCCTATCTTTTTGGTATATTTTGTTTTCAATTTAAAATTAATTCCTTCTTTCTCAACTCAACGCAAAAAAAAAAAAAAAGTCATTAAGTTTTAGATAGTGCTAGCAAAAAAAAAGTAAAAATAATGAAAAAAGAAAGATAATAACTTTCAATTGTGCTCCAAAAGGAAATATATATATTTATATATATAATGTGGAAAAAAAAAAGTAGTAGCATTGACTTGTACTACAAAAGAAAGTGTGTTACAAAGATCTAAAAAAATTTCTATTAAAGCAATATGGGTGATATTAACCAATTCATCTCACTAATTAAAAATTTGAGGACAAATCTTTTTTGAGAGAAAGGGAATGATGCAACCAAAAAAGCATCATTGGAAGATCTATTATATGGGCTAATCGTATGATGCAAGAAGATTTGTCGTAGAGCTTGATATGGGTCATGGTTTACAGTATATTACAAAGTCCAAAAGTGGTCAATAATATTTCCTCTTATTTGTTTTTCTAGTAAAAGATTTTTTTAATTTTTGGATATTTACTTTTCAAATTTAGGAAAATTATTGTTAGAATTTAGGATATTTCTTTTTAAATTTTGAATATTTTATTTTTGAATTTAGGACGTTTTCTTTTTGAATTTAGGACATTTACCTTTTGAATTTTGAATAATTACATTTAGTTTTATGTTAAAAAATCTCTTGTCCTTATTTGAAGAGAGTGCTAGTCTTGTATAAATAACCTTGAAATGGAATAAAACATCTGTGAGGTTGCTTCCTCGTCCTTAGTTCTTTTGAAAACATGTGAATTTATCAAAGATTTTCATGGCGTTTTTATCTGACTTATCAATCAATCCATCTATAGTTGATTGTGATGTCTTCATTATACCAAGGTTCTTAATTTGATATAAGCAATAGGTCGTAGTCATCATATAATTTTGTTTCTAAGAGATCTCGGAGACCTATCTTGATTTTGGGTCTCAATTTTCTTTGTGAAGTTCACATCAATCTAGGGTCTAAAGTTTATAATGTAAGGCTAGATTATAGGCTTAGGGTCTATGTTCTAGGCGCCTGGGGTTTAAAGTTTAAGGTTTACATAGTTTAGGGGTAGGATTTTAGGGTTAAGGTTTAGAGTCTAGGAATTAGTGTTTGGGATCTAAGATATAGAGTTTTAAGGTCTAAAGTCTAGGATTTATAGAATTTAGAGTTTAGGGTCTAGGGTCTAAGTTCCAGCACCTGTTGTCTAAATTCAAGAGTCTAAGGTTTCTAGGGTCTAAGGTCCTTAATTTTAAGGTCTAGTGTTTTAGGGTTTAGGGTCTAAGTCTAAGATCGAAGATATATGGTTTAAGGTCTAAGGTCGTGGGTCTAGGTTTTGGAGTCTAGAGATTATGGTTTAGGGTTTAGGGTTTAGGTTTTAGTGTCTAGAGATTATGATTTAGGGTTTTGGTTTTAGATTTTAGATATAGGGTTAAGATATTAGGTCTACGGTTTAAGGTCATCTAAGATTTAAAGTCTAGGGTCTAGAGTCTAGGATCTAGGGTTTAGATTTTAGGTTTAAAGTCTAAGGTCTAAGTTTATGATTTAGGATCTAGGGTCTAGGATCGATGATCTAGGTTTTAGGTTTTATGATCTAAGGTTTTAGGTATAGGGTTTTAAGATCTAAGGTTTAAGGTCTAGGATTTATTGTAAAGGTTGATGGTGTAGGATTTAAGTTTTAGGTCTAGTGTCTAGGGAATAAGGATAGGATCTAGGGTTATAGATTTTAGAGTTTTAAGGTCTATGGTATAGGAAAAATTATTTAGGGCTTAGGCTTTAAGCTTTAGGGTTCAAAATTTTGTGTTTAGAGTTCAAAGTTTTGGGTTTTAAGGTTTTAAGGTTTATAGTCTAAGATTTTAAAATTTAAGGGTTTAGGATTTAATTTTTTAGAGTTTAGGGTTTTGGGGTGTAAGATTTAGGATTTATTGTTTACGGTTTAGGGTTTTACAGTATTAGGGTTATATCCAAAATTTGACAAGTAAATATCACAAAATCAAAAAAACATATCCTATACTAAAAAGTAAATAATGGCAAATATTATTAACTACTTCTGCAAATCATGGATATACTGTAACACATCTTCAAGGTTTCAAGTAATGAGGTGAACCGGATAATAATACTCATATTACTTTAACAAAAAAATTTTTAGATCTCTATATCACACTTTTTTTATACCATAACTCAACATTACTACCTTTTCTTTTTCTTTTTCTGTCACATTATTTCTTTTCTGTTGCAGCCCAACTCAAAGTTGCAACCTTATTCTTTTACTTTTTTTTTTTTTGCAACACAACTTAAAGGTCAGTGGTTCTCTTTTTTTTTTTTTTTTTGTGCTAAACTTAGAAAGAAAGAATTAATTCTAATTTAAAAACAAAATATAAGAAAAAAAGATAAACAAACCTAAGACTAGAACTATCTCTAATACCAATTGATGCACACCTCATAAAAGAAAGTAAAACCTAGAAACAAGATAAATCTCCAAGATCTCTTAGAAACAAATTTATATGGTGAGCGTAATCCATTGCAGTAAGAACTTTGGCATAGTAAAGACGCTATAATTAATTATGAAAGGATTAAATGATAAGTTAAATATGAACCCCATGAAAATTTTCGATAAGTTCACATGTTCTCAAAAGAATTAGAAAGAAGAAGCAATCTCACAAACATTTTATTATCTTTTAACGTTGTTTTTACAAAGCTTGCACCCTCTTTAAATGGGGATAAGAAATAACATTAATTCGAGAAGTGATTCTAAACTCAAAAAAAAAAAAATCCTAAATTCAAAAAAAAAGCTAAATTTGAAAAAAAAAATGATATCCAAAATTTGAAAAGTAAATATCCCAAAATTAAATAAAGAAATGCTTTACCTTCTTTTACATTGACTTCTTTTTTGGCAACACAATCTAATGCTTAATGGCTCCTTTTTTTTTCATATAAATATATTGTATGCTGAACTTAGAAAGAAAGAAATAATTCTAAATTAAAAATGAAATATATATATATATATATATATATATATATAATAAAAGATAGGTAAACTTGAGACTAGAACTAGCTGATACCAAATGATGCGAATCTCATAAAGAAAAGTAAGACCCCAGATCAAGTTAGGTCTCCAAGATCTTTTAGAAACAAATTTGTATGGTGACAACAACACATTGCTTATATTGAAGCAAGAACCTTCATATGATGAAGATGCCATAATTAATTATGAAAGGATTGATTGATAAGTCAAACATAAAATGCCATGGAAATCTCCAATACGTTCACATATTCTCAAAAGAACTAAAAAGGAGGAAGCAACCTCACAAATGTTTTATTTCCTTCCAAAGTTATTTTTGTAAAGTTTGCACCCTCTTTAAATACAGATAAGAGATAACATAAAACTAAAAAGTAATTATCCTAAATTCAAAAATAAAATATCTTAAATTCAAAAATAAAATCCCAAATTTGAAAAGAAAATATCCAAAATTTGAAAAGTAAATATCCTAAAATTAAAAAAGAAATCCTACACTAGAAAGCAAATAATAGTAGATATTATTGACTACTTTTGGACAGTATAAATATACTACAACAATTCTTTTTGCATTTATGGTCAGCCCATATAGTAAATCTTTTGATGATACTCTTTTGTTCACCCATATTTCTTTAATAACTTTTCTTCCTAGATTTCTGTATCACACCCTTTTGTTTGGTTTTTTTTTTTTTTTTTTTTTTTTGCAACACAACTCAACCCTACTATCTTTTTTTTCACATTATGTTTTTTTTTTTTTACTTTTGCAACATAACTCAAAGTTGCTATTTTCTTTTTTTTTTTAGTGGCACAATCTAAAACTTAATTGCTCTCCCCCCATTTTTACCTTTTTTTTTCTCTTTTGTGATGAATTAAGAAAGAAAAAATTAATTCTAAATTAAAACAGAATATATACAAAAAAAAAAAAAAGATAGGCATAGATAGGCAAACTTGAGACTAAAGCTAGCTCTAATACCAATTGATGTGAATCTCATAAAGAAAAGTGAGACCCAAAATCAAGACCGGTAAGATCTTCAAGAAACATATTTGTATTGTGACCATAATCAGTTACTATATCAAAGCAAGAACCTTGATATAATAAAGACATCACAATCAATTATGGAATGATTGATTGATAAGTTGAATAGAAACACCATAAAAATCTCTAATAAGTTCACATATTCTCACAAAAATTGAGGAGAAAGCTATCTCACAAATGTTTTATTCCCTTCTAAAGTTATTATTTCTACAAGCTTGCACCCTTTTTATATAAGAATAAAAGATAATATAAAACTAAAAAGTAATTATCCTAAATTCAAAAAGATAATATCCTAAATTTGAAAAAAGAAATCCTAAATTGAAAAAGTAATTATCTTGAATTCAAAAAGTAAATATCTCAAAATCAAAAAAAGAAATACCATACGCTAGAAAGCAAATAATAACAAATATTATTGACTATTTTTTGAAGTTATAAATGTACCAAATCTTGACCTACATCAAGCTTTGTAACAAATCTTCTTGCATATTGTGATTGGCCCATATAGTCTCTTCTAATCATGCTTTTTTGCTTGTATTAAAAAATCACTTGAAAGGGCATCAAGGTGAGAAGATCTTGATGACCTGTAGCATTAACCTCACGTTTTAAGGACAATAATAACTACAACATGGCCAATCCCCAAACTTTATGAGAAATTCAAAAAGAGATAACATAAGTAACAATAATATGTTTGTCATTTTGGACATAGTAAAAGAGAATAATAGGCAAAAAGAGTTTTAAAATCTTAAATTTGTTGCTAAAGTCATTTAAGAAAGTTAGGTTGGATGGCTTACCGACCCACATGTTGAAAAGTCTATTCTTACTACTAAGATTATTCATATATTTTTACATGATATAAGTAGAATACTAACACAAGAGTGCCTATGTTACCACAATTAGCCCATGATGCTACGATACTTTCTACGACCTATGATCCCTTTTTTATGCATTTACAAGTCTGTTTTGAGCCCAAATTCAGAGAAGTTTTGAATTTGATTGTGGATAGTTGGCATGCAGCTTAGTAGATTTTCAATAGAGAATTATATCAGCCCATTAACTCCATTTTTTGTAAAGAAATGTATTGAATGGATTAGTTATTAGCAAAAACTTAATTATTTTCGTAATTCCTATGGTTGTTCTGCATACTAGTATTTATTTATATGCTTTAGACTTAGAAAGGAGTTGAGATATTGTATTTGCAAAAACTCTTTATGTTCTCTTTTTTTTTTTTCATTGTATCTTTTATGTTCGAAGACATTGAGTGGTGAGAAATATCTTTGTATCTCTTAGAGTAGTGTTCATGTATTTTCCTTTAAGGGGTGAGGGTTGAGGTTTCTATATCCTTGTTTATTACTCTTATGATGGTGATTTTTTGTATCCCTTTAATGCTGAACTTATGGTGGGTCTTTTATCTATATTTTAATTCAAATCTATTCAAACTTATTCTTTTACTTTTCAAATAATTTTTTCAACAAAATTACGTAATTTTCATTCTGAATACTATTCCTTATAATACGATATAAGACAAAACTAAATGTTTGTCACTATTTGACGATTAATTTCACCTTCCGTTCTTAAATAACGATAAATAATAGCGAAACCCTTAAATTTTAAAAAAATAATTAAAAAATACAGTTTATCTTTTTACAAATTTTTTAATTTAATGATTTTAACATTAAAATTCATGTTCGTTTTTAAATTTTAATGTAACTTTTATAACAACAGAATCCTTAAATTTTAAAATATTTAATTAAAAAAATTAAATTTATCTTTTTATATATGTTTTATATTTTTAATCTAAGGAGTTTAGCAATAGAATTATTTTCTGTTGCTAAAAACTAAATCACGTTTTGAAATTCAAAATTTTTTTAAAACATGTTTTTCTTAATTTTAGTAGCAAAATTCAAATTTTGTTGCTATTTAATGATGAATTCAACATTTCATCATTAAATAATAAGGGAATATTGATGAAATCCTCAAACCTAAAAATAATTATAAAGAAATAAAATAATTATTTTTTAATTATTTTAATTTAAAAAGTTCATGATGATTCCACGCTAAAACTAAATCCAATATCTAAATTTTAAAAATTATAGAAATGAGTTTTATTTTTTCTTAATACTAGTGATAAGTTCAAAATTTTGTCACTATTTAACAAAAAACCTTAATTCTATTAAAAAATTAAATTTGGTTTTTTATAATTTTTTATTTAATTAATTTGATGAGATTTGCAACAAAATCCATGGGTTACCTTTCATGATATAAAAATTGGACGAAATTGTAAAAGAATCTAATTGAGAATAACTGAGAAGGAGACTAAATGAGTTTTTTCGTTCGGTAAGTCTTGACGAACAAAGAAGAGAGGAACTTTGAGAGATAACATACAATACCCACTGTACTGTACCATAAAAGAGTTGAATTTTGATTACTTTAACACAAGGTCGATTTTTTTTTTTTTTCAAAAAGTAAAGATGTAATGATCTTCACAATGAAAAAATATTTAAATATATTCAAATTAAAAAAGTGGTGATACTTGGGCGATAAGAAAATTTTTTAAAATCAAATTATCAATTAACTCTTTTTTTTTTTTTAACTTACATGACATTTTGCTCTATCATATCATTAACTTGGTATTTTATGATATTTACTTTTAAGAAAAATATATCAAAAAAAAATTAGTACAACATTAATACAAATGCAACTCACATGAATTATTTTGATTTGAAATTTTCAAGTCTAAGTGAATCTTCAAATAAACACAATAAACAGGTTTATTTATATGCTATCATATTATATGCACATATACATGCTTCTATATACTTATATCTGCACATGGTTAACTCAATAAACATACACATAAATAAATATCTTTGTATATGTACAGATCAACTTCCACCATAACATACTTTTCATTTGTTAAAACATAAATCAATTGTCTATTAATCTCTCAGCTTTTATTCATATTTAAATATGAATTAAGTGGTAAAAAAAATTTATGCACATATTTCACTCTCAAAAATAAAATAAAATAAGTCCAAAATAAAAATGCATTTCTCAAAAATTACCATCATCGAAACTTCTTATACTTTGATAACCTACACGTGGCAAGACGTAGAGAACCATGGACTCATCAAGTCAAACAGAATCTCTTCCTTGCCACTTCCAGTAATTTATATTCACAAGTAGCTATAGCTCTCAAGAATAACAATAGACTTCTCACTTAATCTTTTCCTACTAGAATACTTTGCCTTTCTCTAATTGTTTCAAGCAGCAAGTACTGGCACCTCTATTGTTCCTTGACTGTTAGCAGTTAGCATAGTAGGGGAGTCACTCTTCCAGCACACAGCAGTAATGAAGATAGATCCTGCAGCTTCATCATTATCATCCATGTCAGGAGAACCAAATCTATGCCATGTCACAGGTTCGGAGACTTCCTGCAACGTGGCACCATGTAGCCGTTAGATTTCAAGCTAACATGCATAAACATCAGCCGCCACTTTTAAGTGTTTTCTCACCTTAGATGTAACTTGGTTTGTTTCAGTGCCACATGCGATTTACTGGCTGTTAACAGTTAGTCTAACAAAACTCTTCTTGTTTGTGTGACCTCACACTACGCTCAGCCAGACACAGATAAACAGGGAACTTTTTGGGACAATAAAAATTGAACTGCAAGCATCTAGAATCAAGTACTAGAGTCACCAAAATTAGCAGCCGGGGTAAAGTTTTTAATTACTTGCAACAAACCTCTCTATCTGTCCATTTTCACATAAAACAGCAACTATGACTTTTTTATTGCATTCATGTAACTCGTATGTAATGAGCAGGCCAGAGAAATACATGAAAGAATCAATTACAAGTAGGATGGAAGGATGAGGGACAATTCCTTTCTTTCATACTTCACATATATTCTTGTCAGAAAATCCTACCATTCCAAACCTTTCAACTGCTAGTATTGTAAATAAAATTATCCAAAAAGCAGAAGTCCAGAAATTGATCCATTTAATTTAATAGTTAGTTTCGTTTTCCAACAATTCTACATACTCACGTTCCAACTTCTCAAGTCTGGCAAGTTTGGTAATAACTCATTCTATTTCACTGCTGCACAAAACTAAGTTTGCGCTGTATAGGATTATTTTTTATCCAGCCTACAAAACAAAACTGTTTGTGTCAAAACATAGCAAAATTATTCATTGACATATGATCTCACCTGCAAACTATATCGCATCATAACTCACAGGTACTTATGAAGAAAAAATATAAGACTCACCGGTATGTTCTCCCTTCACATCCCATAACTGCAGCATGCTGTTAGCAGAAGCAAGGTCATTGTTAGACATGAATTTCACATATGAAACAGCTTTTCTGTGCCCACTGCACACATGGAGTGGTTGTCTGATATCTCTTAAATCATGATAGTGAATGTGATGGTCTGCTGAACCAACCTGCAAAAAGGTGATAGGGTTTACTACTTCGGCACTCTTCTCTTCCCCTTCAAAGAAAACAAAAACTGAAGGGGTTATTTGGTTGGTGGGATCACTTATACCATTTGTCAGAGGAAAGCATCAAGATTTACCAATGTCGACATTAGCTAATATACTGAAATTTATCTAATCCCACGAAGGAGGGCTTTATTTAATCCCAACAACTTGGATTAACTTTTGAACTTAAATACCCATGAATGACTTCGGATACTTCAAAGTTGCCCATATAGATAATGATTTGAAAAAAAATATAATAATATGATGTAATGTAATGTAAAGTCAATATAATATAATATAATGTTACACTATAGTATACTATGCTACAATGTAATATAGTATCTGCAATATATTAGTATGTTAGATTAAAGTAGGATAACAGTTGCGTAAAGGATTAAAATATCTTGAATTTTATAATGTGAATATATAATCTATGTAATAGAACTGACTATAATGTGAATGTGTTCATGTGTGTGTCTACGTGAAAATTGTCTAAAATTATTTTAACTCAAAATAGGGTACTTCGTTATAACTTAATCTCACTTTGATCATACATATTAATCCTATCAACCAATAATCACATTAACTAATACTAGTATATATTGTAATGCATACCAAACTTGATATTTTTTTTTATCAAAAACAGTGGCTTATTTACAGTAACTATAAAGCACCAGGGTGGTGCCACCCAAATACATATGTTTAGCTACTTCTAAAGAAAAGGACATCTATACACTCTACAAAGTAATCCTCGTTTACAAAAGAATTCCCTATAACTCAAAGTTTTAGAGTGTGAAGCCATCTATCTCCAAACACCATAAGAGATGTTTCCACCCCTTCAAAAACTCTTCTGTTCCTCTCTCTCCCCACACTAACCAAACACGACTAAAAAAATCAATGCAATACACTTTCTTCTTTGACTGGAAGCTTGGACACCCACCCAAACATTAAGTTCAGCAGCCACTGAACACGATACTAACCAACTTGGACCCAGTAAGTTTAACACACCTGCCGACACTTGTCTAGACCAGTTACACCAAAACCAAACCTGAGATTGGATTAGCTTACTCAATCCCACCTGCATCTGATTCCTTAGCATTAGCTAATGTAATCCCTTCCATGAACCAAATGACCCCTAATTTGTTTCTCTATACCATCAAACCAAGATGAAATCATTTTACTTTTAATTGTGAAACCCTAGATAAATTTGCACAGAATGAGGTTCCCTTCTCCATCTCATTTCTTTTAAGTGTCATGTTATGAAAATGAAAATGGAGTGCTTCTTATTTATCTAGGAGCTGAAATATAATTAACAATGTACTACCTATAACTACATCATGTAACTAAAATTTAACAACATAAACCGCAATTTCAAATCCATCGCTGCAGAATGCCTATATGTGGGTGAGCATGGGAAATTCACATAAGTCATATCAGCTCAGTGTACCTCAGATAAAGCAGGTTTCACAGCACAGGCTAATGTATAGCAGACTTCTACCAAGCAAGGCATGAATTTCCCATGACCAAACATTTCCTGTAATGCAGAGTGCATTGTAACCAATACACAGAACAGTGCAATGTAAAAATAATTTAATTGCAAAAATTCATTTGATTTCTCTACTACCCTCGTGGTGAAAGCAAAGAAGAGTATTTTGTATATTTGAATCAGCTTTTTAATAATCCAATTATACAATAGTCTATTTATGAGCCACTAAGTTATCCATGAACAACTAACCACTTCACAACCTTGGAAAAAGCAAACAAGCAAATTTAGATTCTCTCATACACACACACAGAGACAAATGCTGAAAGTATAAATCGAGTGAAAAAAAAACAGAAGCCAGGAATTTGAACATATCATGATAGACTCCAAGCATCCTGGAGTTGAGGCCTATATCAGTCTCTACTTTTATAAACCAAACCAAGGTAGCTATGATGAGAACCATTTGTTAAAAGGTGATGCCTTTTGCACCATCTGTGATAGACCAACTAGAATGTAAAAGTCAAAACAAAATTTTCAATAAAGCAATCATTTTGATGGATTCCATATTATTGGAGCTTGGCCATATATCTGTCTCCATAATCTAAAACCAAATCGAATGTGGCTGAAATCAATAAAATCTACAAGATGATGATGTCCCTTTTGAGACAACCATCAACAGTAGAAAACTTCAACCAAGTTGAACAATAATAATGGTAGGACTTTTCAATGAAATCATATCTCGCCACTCATTTTCTGTAGAAGAATATAATTAGGTTACATATGATATCCACATTGGTAACTATAACCCGATCACCCTTACTGGTCTAGACTCACATTATTTAGGAAAAGCTAGAAGAGTTAACCATTTGGTCAGTATCAAAGAATTGATGGAGGCAGGGTACCCATCAACATCCTAGTAAAGTGCAAATGTACACACAAAACTTGTAACCAGGCAAAAGATGTAAACTTGGCTCCATTTTCTCATACAACCAATCTTCTTTATAAAGAGCAGCAAATGCAATCTTTTCCCTCCAGATGAGGATTAATATGTAACTAACTTCATGTTGATGCATTGATACCATACTACTTGCCTCAAGCCATTAGAAGCAATGAAGATAGAAAGAATCAATAGTAAGAAGGCTTGACTCAAGCACTGGAGAAGAAGTACTATAACTTGCTGAATCCATAAAAAGAAAAAAAAAATGTCTACGTGAATCAATTGGGGCAATGTTGCCCATTCATTAAGGCACAACTGACAAGCATGTTCAGTTGAGGAAGTTTCATAATATGTTGGATTTATTCTTACATTATCAACTTAATGTCATCAAAAATCACAAGTTCAAAAGCAGACAAGTAAAATACAGTCAAAAGTCACATAGGTAGTCAATATATTACCAAAACCAAAATACAAAACTAGTGCCCATAGGATATATAAAATTAAATTTGTCTTGTGACCATAAAACGAATAAGAATGGCATGCAGCAACTGATTGAGTGACCATCTGCGAGGTTTCACTTGACAAGTTAAAGCATATAGCCTAGGTTTCTACATAATTTACTTGCCAGTGATCTTATGCACACTCAAGAACAAATAGTAGAAGGAAATAGCACATGCAACATCAAGAAGTAATTGAACAATGCTTATAAAAACCAAAAGCACAGCCATCACAACTGTAGAGCTGAATTGGTATCAGAAGCATGACAAAATGAAGTCCATAGTAATTCTATCAGAAAAAAATTTCACATGCAGATAATGCAAGCAGTAATTCTCCAGTTTGTACTTTTTTGATCCAATAATATAGTGAACTAAAGGATCCCACAAGATATGAAGAGAAAAAAAAAAGCAAAAAAAAGAGAGGTACCTTACAATCATCACTACTAGAAACAAGCATCGATGGTCCTCTGCGTGAGAAATCAAGATTCCAAGCACATTTTTTCATGCTCTTCATATTTCATCAGACTCTACCAATGGAATGATAAATACGGAGAAACAAGAAGATCAATTAAGTAATATAACAAAATGGAAACATGATAATCCATGATTTACTTGTCGAGTTGTTACATCCCAGACAGTTACTATTCCTTCATAGTCACTACTAGCTAATGATTCTTAGCATATTTGTTCTAACTCAAGCAACTAAGTTTAAAATGTGTTGACATCTCCACAACATGACAGTGTACATATGTGGGTTCATTCACAACCTTGAAATCATTGTAAAGGCAACAATTAGCAGACAACCTGATGATTGAAAAAACAAGGAAAAATGATCCACTAATACTATTTCAATGGTTTGGACATCATAGAACAAGCAGGAGCCATTGTCATATCTAAGCAGCTAACTAAAACAAATAGAAATCTTCTTCACAGGCTTCACCAATGAAGAATGGAAACAACTGGAACTGGCACAGGAGCCATCAGAAGAAACATAATTGAAGACATGGAAATTGGGTTCTCAAACTAATTTCTATGAGATAATGACAGTTTATTGCATGGGAGCTTTTCTAATTTGGTTGTCTCATATATGTATAAGTAGAAAAGTAAGCTAATTAGTCATATTAGAAATTTAAAACAGCAAACACACAGAAATAAAATATTTTTAAGAATCAGAGATATTAAGTAACATCATATCATTCTCTTCCAAGTCTAATACTCCCCTTATCTTTTTCACCTGATGGAAAAACATGAACATTGCAAGGTCCATACACACACACACACAGAGGACATGCTACAATATTCTAAAATTTATCTATAAGAATATGACTACTTATCAAGGAAAAGTCAAAAACCTTGATGTGCCGTGAGACACCAACAGCAGCAAAAAATTTATCATCACGGTCAAATTCTATGCTGCAAGAAGACAGAATCACTATTATAGGCTTCAATAGACTTTATTACAGAAAAATGCTACACGATCACAGATACAAAATAAGAGAGAGTAAGTTGATTCACCCAAAAAATAATAGAAAAAATAAAAGATGTGGCTTCATTAAGACCTAAAGGGCAACTACAACTACAATTATGACAAACCTGATAGAAAATGTAAATTCTAAGCTCAGATCCGTGCTTCTATCAGGTTAGGCAGCATTTTAACTCACACCAACAAACATATCCATGGCTGGAGGAGTCAGATAACAACACATAAACATACCAGTCTTTAGCAGTATTTACTTGCTTTCCTTGAATTTGACAATTGTTTCTGTTTTGAGCATGTTTATAGTCTCCATGAAAGCGCATTTCCATATGAAAAATAAGATCTAAAATCCTTCTCAGCCATTTTGGACAGAGGAGGTTTTTATAGTTATTACATCACCAATATGATGCCTTCATTCAAACTTTGACAAGACTCTACTGCATTCTTGCTTTGTAATACATTCAATGACTATTTTCTTCCCAGAATTTGACGAAATTGTTTCTGTTCGAGGATGTTCACTGTCTCCATGAAAGCCATGTTTCAAGATGAAAAATAAGGTCCAAAAGTCCTTCTCAGCCATTTTGCCCAAACGAGGTTTTTGTGGTCATTCAATCACTGGTATCATGCCTTCATTCAGACTTTGACCAGACTACTACTGCATTCAGACTTTGACCCCCCTTGCCAGCTACATAACAATATTTCCAACACATCAAGTGTTGCAAGTCATCACTTAGAAATTTCAGTTTAAGAATTTAGTTTTGACAAGCATATGTTTCTCATTATTTGTTAACAAATCTCTTCTCTCTCTTTGTTTAAAAATTTAATTAAAAAAAATTCTCAATACCATAACTGCATCCTTTTTCTAGGAAGAGTCTAAGAAGAGAGTACAGGAGGGAAACGGGTTTCAGCCCACAGCTAGCTTTGTAGGCTTCCTCTCACAAAAATCTAGAATATGAATTCTTCCTAATATTTCATCCACAACCTGAAGAAATCATTTCTGATTAAACCAAATATGTGATGCAGATAGCATTCACCATTGAAGACTTATCAAACACATAAAATTAGGAATTGATTAATTACTAGCTTTCATTTAAATTTAGATTATTTTGATTATCTTTTAGTTTTTATTAGTTGGATCAGAGTTGAATTTTTAATTAGCTTACAATATGATAAGGTAAGTTTCATTATTCAATTCGAAACCAGGACTCTTTTCATTATTCAATTCAAACCAGGACCCTTTCATTATTCAATTAAAACTAGGACCCTCTTTTATCATTCAATTAAGACTCAAGTTTGATTAAGAATATGCTACTTTAGCCTATAAATTGGCTACACGAGCTTTAAGCAATTTGGATGTGGACAAAAAATAAAGTTTCAACTTTTAAGCTTTCTCTCTTTCTCTCTTCTTCTTCTTCTCTGTTTCCCTTCTCCAAACTCTGTCTTATCCCTTTTCTACTGTCCTGCATTAGTATGAGTCTCCAAAGTACCAAAAGAGATGAATGAAGATAGGCAAGAAATAAAATAGGAGTAAACACTTTTCAAGATAAGAATCGAAATTTATATCTAATGAACTCAACAATTTCAGCATAACAAAAGGAAAGGGGAAAGGGCATCCTAATGATCCTAATCTCAAAGCAAACAAGGGAGAAAAATGCAAAGTTGGTAGACAATACAGACTTCATTGGATTGAGCCTCGGTTTTGAAACCTACTAAGGTGATAACTTTTAAATTCGAAGAAACTCGGGAATAAAAAAATGGGTAATTCTGAAGTGAATCTTATTTTAAGCAAAGAAACAAGGGTTTAGAAAGCGATAAAAAAACGGATAGGTGAAAAGACTCAATGGAAGCAATTCTAACAAATGTGTCATCATTGTCAATGTTAGATTTGATTTCATAAATCCACTCAAAAAACTGCATAGAAACACCCACCCCCCAACCTTGAGCGTCCCTCCTTAATCCCACCTACCAGGTCACACCATTGTTTAATATTCTCACATGTTAGCTCACAAAAGCCTCTTTATTGCATGATAAACAATACACAGCCTAAAAGTCTTCCTAAAGAAGATCTTTTCCACACCAAGCATCATTCCAAAACTTAATAGAACATCCCTTACTCCCTTAAACCCTACCCATGGAACAAACTCCTCTCAAACTCTCCTAATGGCTATCCAAAAATTGGTTCCACAAGGTTTCCCCCTTGACATTGTAACCCAACCACCCTTCTCCTTCCCATATCCAGCCTCCATCTCCTCCAGAGGCTATTTTTCTCCACCATAAAGCTCTGCAACCATTTTTCCAAAAGTACCATTTTAAAAGACCAAAGAGGCTATAGGACAAATTAATATTTGATATTTAACGCATTGCACAAGCATTTGTTTAATTACGATATAACAAAAAGCAAAAGCATCATTATATAATAACCCTCAAACAATTGTTTCAAAAGAATTTAAAAAATTAGATCCCCATGCATCAGTTCTGCAATAATCTCAAACGATAGTTTCAAAAGAATTTAAAAATAGAGATAAGTGACAAGTGAATTTATCAAATATTTTTTTAAAAAAAGAAAAAAAAACTAAAACATAGCGTACTATAAAAAGTAGGTCGTGCAGATAAAAATAGACAACCCTAGCTCTAATGAGTGAAGGTAGTCAACACAGATTGAAGATCTGCAAGACCCGTCCTGTGGATGACATTTTTATCGCTCTCTTGCCAACTAACATCGCTTGAAGGCAACATTCTTGTAGGTCAGTGAACTACAAGGAAATATAGATTTGCCTAGTCAAAGCAATGAAATTAATATCTTGTGACAAGTTATGGATAACACATGATAAAAATAGTTACCACAAGATTTGAAGAGACAAAAACAAAACAAAACAAAACGAAGAAATAAAAAAGAAACAAAAATCAAATAGCCAACCTCAAGTCTTTACACTAATGTTTCAACGAATTGGATATAATGATCTTGTAAGGAGCTAGACAAGATTAAAAACTGAATTCTTGATTAGAAAGTAATGCATACAGAAACAATATCAGGAGACTTTTAGTGTCCCTCACTGGGTAACATCAAAGTTATCAAATTGCTATAATTATTTTCAAGCACAAGAATACATAGTAAAACCAAAAAGCAGCAAAAAGTTCCACAAATAGAACAAGATACAAGTCTAGCCAGTGCATGGTTTGTGCATAAAATGAATATACCAATAGCATTCATCTGCTCTTAATATTAGGTAGTTGATTTACACGAGAAAATTTCAGGAACCTATTGTAATAACAATTACTTGACATGACAACCAGCTAGTGAAAAGAAAACAAGATCACAGATTATGCTTATGTCCAAAGTAAACGCATGCAAGACCAGTAAAAAGACTATTTGGTTGTATGATTTATTCCCCGCAAAAGATGTCAGTCAAGTTCTAAAATTTTTCTAAACAAATTGTCAGGCACAATAATATATCGCGAATCCTATTAGAGGCAAATGAATATGCTCAAATGAGACCTTATTATGAACTTGTGCATGGACTCACTTTTTTCTTGCTATAGAAAGCGTTGATTGATTAAAACATTGGGTACCCAATTAAAGCATCCTTTCGGAGTACATGAGAAACTTACTTGAGATTTGACATCCACTATTTTGTTAGAATAACTCCCTGGAAATGACCCTCCTTTAACAATAAGAGAAGCAAGATAAGACCATTTTTATTCTTATCTAACAATGATGGCCACGCCTTTCTTGTACTTGGATAATCTCCAAGTATCCGCAATTTAACTGAGTAGCTGCCCCTTGCATGGTACAACTCTATTCTATGCCTTTCAACAGCATTAATGTCCTCTTTAATATACTGCAAATCAATTTGCATCTACAAGGGATTAGTACGAAAAACATTAGAACAACAAATAAATATATAAATAATCAACACAATCATCAATTATTATCACTGATTTAATTTTCTACCAACAGAACAAAAATATTAACTGCTTCAACAGATATTCATCTAATCAAAATACATAAATTAATGTCACACAATTGCAGACCAAAAGCACCAATTCCATGAGTCAACATTTAAATGTTTAACAGAACATTGATACAACATGACATGTCAATTAGCGAATGACCTTCACGCCATTAAGCAATAAATTGCACAAGTCAAAATAAAATTTTAACGCAAGACCTTGTGCTGTATTAACACAAGTGAAACTAAGTAAAGGATTGGGGAAGAGGGTGAGAATAAAGTGAATGAAGAAAATTGAATTTATAGACCACAAATAATTAGGCCCTAACCCACGGCTACCATTCTCATTCGATTTAATAATTTTTGCTTCCACAAACAATGCAAGTCAGTATTTGCATATTTCTTTCAGCGTCCTCTTACTCTGTTTTCCTCTTCTTCTCTGTGACAAGTGTCAAGAGGTTGTCCATCTCCTTGATTGATACATCACAACCCAATATGAGAATCAAGAGAAGGTATCACTCTTAAATGAAATAAATCAAATGAACATCATAAGGCTAGCAATTCCCCAGTGCATTTAGAAAGAATTTGGAAGAATATGTGCTAAAAAGTAACTAAAAGAGACAAATGCACATTAAAATTTACAAAATATTTTTCACATCAGAAATTCACAACTTAGATGAGACCTCTGTGTCTTATTTCAAAACTAGATAATTATATTATTGTACCTAGGGACAAAGAGTAATGAAAACATTTTCAACCATACACCATCACAACAATCTTTTAGACATCTCTGTTCAACATATTATGTGCATGCAAACATATCTTCAGCCTGAAGTGCTAAGGGATGATTCCATTCTCAGTTTCAAGGATAAGATTGCATTTGCAGCTCAAATACTAAATCAATGCCTCATACACAGTCAAACAAGGTTCATTTAGGAAATAAAGATCAAAATCTGATGAATTTAGATGAAATATACTTGTAAATTTAAGGCTTAAGAAAATGTTGATACAAAGAAAAAACTTAAAATTTCTACTATGAGAAGTTGATCATGAGGTTAAATAACTCAAACATTTTTTCTGATATACAAATATGACTTTGCTAATTATACATTTCATCTACGACAGAACGTGAATCAATAAATTATTTTGTGCACTTATAGTATCCAGCACTCCATAATGCACTACACTCCATAATAGATTGGAGGCAAGAACCACATTCAGGATTATATTTAAGAGAGAGGCAAGCACATTGCAACTACATTGCTCCTAAAGATTTGTTACCTATTTAGTCTTGTCAATGTTAAGTAGACTGCCAAACCAGAATTGTGAACACAAACCTTACTTTATACTAATCACAAATTATGAAAAATTGACACAAAATATTCTATATGAGGAAGCAATAAGAGACAATGTACAATAACCTTAGAAAAATTATTAGCTAGAAGGTAAAAGAAAAATAGTGAACAATATGGTGTTAAACGGATATAGATTTAAATTGCTACATAACGTAGGACAAATGGCCCAACCAAACTTTCAAATCAATTATGTGTTTAAACTTAAAAATTAAAATGCATGACCAGAATAAACATTTAACGAGCAGAAGTCTTCTTCAATAGCTACAAATATGGTAAAGAGAAATCGTATAATAATAAGCTGCATTGCGATGTAGATCATTTCAAGATACAAATTATGTGCAAGTCATGTGGTCAACTTCATAATAAATCAATTTAATAATCAAATTTACCCAAAAAGGTAAGAAACAAAATAAGTGAGTACAGGAATTTATGTTTCAATTCATTCACAATGTTGAACACATCCTAAGATAGATCAAATTGATACTGTAAAGAAATCCAGAAAAATTATAAATTTTCTAACATCTGACAAGAATTCCACGGTATTGAGTTTCATAGTGAGCTATGAAAGCAAATAGGCAATTAAAGGGCAGCCACAGAAAGTGACTCAACAGATCTCTGCTTCAGAAGAATGACTCAATGTACCCTCTGCTTGAAACACTTTTAGTTCCCATCATAAATTTAGGGGACAAAAAGCCAACAAATGGGGAAAAAAGTGGGGCCAGTTATATTGCCTCTAACTATAATTCAACTTCTAATGAGCACCATTTAAACTTAATTTTCAAATGTATGAGTAAAGAGATCTCCACAGTTGAGACATCAATCAGGTCAGTTCGATGTCAACAGTAAACATATGCCAACCAATGAAATTGACACAAGCAATCACAATAATTCATACATCTTTACTCATCTGCTGCATTCAAAACTTAAGAGTCAGACCTACATTATTTTTCCACCTGAAATTACAAAAACTATCATTTCTTTAACCTTATGCAATCAAACATGATTTATCCACCACACCAAAATTATACAGGCACACAAAAAATGTTACCAATATTTGTTATTCTATAAGTCCATCTCATTGTTGCTAGAAAAAGCTACGACCAAAGACAATCGATCACAACGATAGAGTGGACATACATATACTCATAAATTGAACTCAAACAAATGAAATGATAATTGAAGGAGCCCAAAACGTGATCGAACAAACCTTATCGAGAAAAAAAATTAGGGAACTGATTGTTGGTGAGGTAATGGCCACAATAGGGGCAATCACTCTTGTGGCCGATGTAAGTGATGATGCACATGTAGCAGAAGGTGTGGCCACATGTGGTGGGGAAAAGCGTCCTTTATGATCTGCATGCAAATCGGGCACAACAAGTCCTAATGCGCCTATCATAGCGACGGTTCCATCGGCCGAGAAGTCGATGCCAGCGCCAGCGAGCTAGGGCCGATAGTCAGTTGCAGAGGTTATTAGATCTGGCTTCACTGCTGGGACAAAAGACTCCATCGACACTTCTTCAATGCCCTCAATTTTCACAACTTCTTTTATTATTATTTAGAGATGAAGCTCTTCATCTCCAAAAGATACCGGAGCATCATACTCGCTTCATGACCCATCTGAAGTATTATCTTTCTTGTTACGACTAGCAAGATAGAGGAAATCCTCTTCTTCGGGTCAATCATTTGCTCGGGTCTAGGGCATAGGCAATTGGAATTGACAAGGGTCTTAAAAGAAGTTTGAAAGATCTTGTAAGAGAGAGAGAGGGGATGTTTATAGACAGAGGACTCAGTAATAGACATGAAGTCCCTAGAGTCTTTTAAGTTAGGGGCTTTGTGAAAGTATTCTCTATGTTATCCTCTGTATGAATCAGTGTAAGGGGTGCTTTTTTGCTGTACTCAACTTGCCAAGCCTTTTAATATAACATAACAAACGACTGAGCAGTGTTTCGAATTGTACTTCTATCAAAAAGGAAAAAGTCAATTATGAGCGATATCAGACTTATATCCATTCCTCCTATTCATTAGAAATTAAAACAAAAATGAAAAACCTGCTAACGAAAACTAGCAGTGCCTCAATATTAAGACAGAAACAAATATTAACAGTGTTATCATGTAATAATCAGATTACACTATGAGTAATCTTTTGTTTGTATATTATATATATACACAAACAAGATGATTGGGAAGACTGGAATTTAGTTAAGACTATACCAGCACAACCATAAAGCCAAAGGCACCCAATGGCAAAGATGCAAGCAAAATTTTTTAGTTTGGTAAGAAAATTCAAATAAGATTTTATAAAAAAATTAATAAAATTTAAATAAAATTTCCCCAAAAAAACATATAATTTAATATAATTTAAATAAAATTTCAAAGAAACACATAAATTTAATATAATTTAAATGCAATCTCAATATCATGCTAAATGTTTGAATTCAATTTTTTAAAAAATTCAAAAGAGCATATAAATATATGAATATATATATATATATACACGCAAAAACATAAGTGAAATTTCACAGAATAAAAGAAATATTTACACATACAAACTTAATATAATTTAAATGAGGCTTCAAAGTCATGTTAGATGTTCAAGTCTAAAATTCTTTTATTAAAATTCAATCTAAAAAATCATATAAATATATAAAAATATTTTTTTACACTAAATTTAAAAAAAAAAAAAAATTGACCGCAGTGCCGTACAGAGACCCCCTATCAACCTTCCAAAAGAGAAAGCTACTTTGACTTTTCCATAAGGGATGACATTCCAGGTACACTTAATGGTATTGGGAAGGCAGAAGGTGCTAGTTTCAGTTGATGCAGGATACCGCCAGGAAATTCTTCAGTCTCAATTTGCTAACATCAGAAACACCGTCTACATAGCTACCTGATTAATCAAGAACATGTATACATTTATGTTTTTTCTTCTCCTCTTTTCTTTTTTTCATTTTTGTCTACCACTTCAGAATGTGTGATAAAAAACTGTATCAACAACAGGCGAACCTGAATGTAAATAAGCCCATGTAACATGTCCACCAAAGTAAGAGAACAATTATTGCAAAAGAGCTGAGTATAAAACAAACAATCTCCTAAATACAACATAGGTTCTTTGTCCTCTAAAATTCCCTAGTATAATGAAGCTGAAGAAGCCTCATATACAATGACAAAATGACTCCCCCTCACACCATATAGATCCTTCTGATTTTTGAATACTGATTATATCTGATGTATAGTTTCAGTATACTGTGACATACCTGCAGTCAACAATGCACAACACTTGAACAAAAAGTCAAGATTTCCCTCTTGGATAATGGAAGGTATTTACCAGCATAGTTGGTTGAAGCCACACCATCGCCTTGGCTTAGAGACATAAGAGAAGGAACATCTGAATCCTTCAACTGATAATTCCAGTGGCCCGACAATGTGGTAAATCAAGTCAAACCCCCCAGTTAAGATGATACCTCAAAAACATCAAAGACAGTCCCAGCTTAGAAGTAAGAAGAAATCAACAAGAAGCCAGTGGAAATCAAATATCATGCCAACGTAACAACGTGAAAGCATCATTCACTAATTAGGTCCACATTGGCAATGGTGCATGCTCGTCAATCCTCAATCACATCTTTGACAAGTTCCCAATTTTTGGAGTGAATGCTCAACAATCTGTAGTCTAAAATGTCACGAGCATTAACAAGACCCTCCCATATTTCTCCCAGAGAAGTCATGCCATTGCAAAAGGGCCAGGCAGATAATATGCAATCAATAGTTGTACTTTGAATGTGGAAATCATTAATGCAAGTAGATACTGGAAACAAGATATGCATTAGCAGGAAATACAGCTTTAAAAGAAACAAGATGGTAGAGAGACCCTTCAACCTGTCTCATAGAAAGAAAGAAGTGTCCTGCATGCCTGAGCTCAATCTTTTGCTACCAGATTTTGTTAGTAGAGTAAAATGATGAACAGGCTGAAGGAGCTCAGCACTCAGTCTATTAAACCACTTAGTCTAAAATTGCTGTTTGGTATAGATGCAAAATTTCATCAGTTAAAGACTGAGATTAAGCTTGGCTCATACATACCAATCTGAAGCTATTCTAAGCTTGTAATCCCCTCTAGCTCAAAAAGGTCCCATTTTCCAGTAAGCACAGTTATAAGAGAAACCAGGAGCCATCTATGGAAACCTCTGGAAGAACATCCTTATTATTTAATAGCTCCAATGGAGTAAACTTGGCATTAGTATAAAGAACACAGTAATTACCTTCGTAGTTGGAGGAAGCGGGTTGATCTGGTTCAGAAACTCCTTAATAATCCTGTTGATCGTACACAGGTGACGCCTTGCCCATGCCTGAGAAATGCCAGGTTGTACAGACCCAAACTCAAAGCACTCAGCAGAAGAACCATAACCGATATCCTGATCATATGGATACATCATGACTACAGATGGTGAGGCAGCACCAGATGGAGAAAGCACATTAGCATAGGCAACTGGAACTGGATACATGCCATATGCAATGTTGGTTAAACAATGATTTGTGAATTCTGAGAAATGAGAAAAACTTTTATGATAACTTGAGGGAAATGGGTGATGCTTCTACGAATCCCGTGGTGGCCTATTCGATCGGCTATGGTTTGCTGTACACTTGTTGAACCTCATGTTAGGTTTCTGAACTTTTTTATGCTGGGCACGACCAGCAGACTGTGGCTTGGAGTTAATATTCCAGTTTCCTTCTCTATCACGGTGATGATTCTTCTTATCATAGTTGTAACTCCTCCCACAGCTTCTGGTATTGGAACAAGGCAAGTTGCAGAAAAAAGTCTTCTGTGAGATTAAAGAATTAATAAACAAACATAAGTGATCTGCATAATGAGACCAGAAATACTGAATACAAGACTGAAAAGCAAAAATCATGGTAAATTGATGTTAATCAAAGGAAAATCAAAAAATAAATTCAAAATCACAGATTTACTTAACAAATTCAGAAGCTAAACAGTTCTTTTGGTTGGGAACAAGTCATACCACGAAGCTGATGGTTCAATCTTCAACTGTGTATTTTCAAAAGATATGTTCTACTAGCCTCGGAAAGCCTGCTCTCTCACAAGAGAAAGAATTTAAGTGGTCTCACTAACCAGTGAATTGCAGCCCTCCAGGTCCATTTTAAGTCAAATAAGAGGACTAAGCAAAATTGAAAAGGGAATGACAAACACTTTAAATCCAACTTTCACATATGCTATAGATGAAGCTGTCAAATATTTGATGTGACACATCAACCTTTTTGCATCCCAACTGAATGATTAGTAACAATTTGGTGAATATTTGAAGCAGGGATAAAACGAAGATTGCATTATATATATAAAAAAAGAAAAAATAAATAAATAAACTTAAGCTTAAATAACACTTGAGTTTAGGGCCAATCATCTTACAGGATTAGGCAGTCCATTGCCACCTCGACATGAAGTACTCTTGTCAGCATACTGTCCATCAGCACCATGAGGTCCATCAGAATAAATGTGGAGTTGGGATGTGGGCAAAAGACGAGAGTTATAACTCATAAACTGAGTAAAGATATTCATGTTCTCAGAAGGAAGCTTTCCAGGACATTCATACAGAAATTATCCTTTTAAGTCCACTAGTGGAGCAACAACAGAAGAAGGATTTAATAAAGACCCATAATGTAGACTATTCTGGCAAAACCTTCCATATTGCAGATTCTTCCCATGGCCCAAAAAATCATTGTTCAGAATGTCAGGCTTGTGATTGTCAAACCACTGCAAGGGAGCATCACCCTTCATAGAAGTAGAAATATTGAAATTGCCTGGCAGATAAAGATTCTTGGTTGAATCCGAGCAATCTGGCTGACCTTTTCGATAAATGTTAAACTTTTCATCCCTATCAGAATGGGTTTTACAAGCACAATAAGTTTTTGTCTCAATTGGAAGATTATACACTGGAAGCATGGTTAGAGAAGGGAATGGTGGTCCAGGGGGATTCAAGGCATATGGTAGAACCTGTCCGTTATCATGACCACTATGCTCTGATTCAGAATCTACTAGTGCAAGAAGAACTGACAGAATCAGTTTGGATCCAAGCCCTAGGTCTGGCTTGTAAACAGACATAGAATGGGTCTGACAATGTGAAGTCCTAGTTGCAGAAACTGCGCTTTCAACCACGTCAGTGCCCACTTCAACCACGTCAGTCCTAGAATCCACATCCCATTCATTCCAAACACAATAATCACTATCCTCTTGCCTCGGTTCTCTTGCATAAATTTTGATGAATATAGAATTAAACATAATGACATAGCCCAATTTAATCGAATCTTCCAACTTAACTAACAGGAGTTCAAACTTGGCCATTTTGACATTGTGAGCCAACTAAGGCAAATTTTTCCTTTAGTCAACCTATTTATGAAGCCTTAATGCAGTAACTGAAACACCCAAAAAAAAATAATTTTACTATTTTTGTAACCATAAGACCACGGGAGAATAGCTCTTTCCCTATAGTGCAGTAAATAAAACACAAAAAACAACATTACCACTCACTCTCATAACAAGGCATCTTACCACCACTTTCTTCTTGGGTGCAACAAGATACCTCTCTATCTCAAAAAAAAACTGTGTGAATGTTTTTGAAACACAAGAGGTAAACTATCCAAATCTTCAAGAAGTCAAGACATAAATGATCATTGTCGAAGCTAGTCGCTTTCTAATGTTGAGTGTATCAATCAATAATATCAACATAGTTTACAATGCATGATCCTGTGAGCTGCTTTCAAAAGTTTAATTAATCCCTTCTTTATAATGTTAAAAAGGAAAACAGGAAAATGTAATGAAATAAGTAACAACATTTAGAACTTCTCTTGCAAAAACCCAGGACAATCCCAACAGCTTCAAAGCTGATTCCTAGATCTTGGTAGTCCACTCATAAACTGCCAGAAGAAATATAAATTAGGTGGTAAAAATTTTCTCATGCACATATTTCATTCTCAAAGAGTAAAAAGACAAGCAGCCAAAATTAAAAATGCATTTATCAAAAGTTGCCAAAATTTACAGAATTTACAGAACCAAGGCCAACCAAGGCCTCATTAGATCAAACAGAGTATCTCTTACTTTGCACGTCCAATGAATTATATACACAAGTAGCTATAGCTATGAACAATGAACAACAGAAACTTTTCACTTAATCTTTTCCTACTAAAATACTATGCCTTCTCTAATTGTTTCAAGTAGCAAGCACTAGCACCTATATGGTAGGGGAGTCACTCTTCCAGCACATAGCACTGATGAAGTAAGATCCTGCATTTTCATCATTATCATCTATATCAGGTGAGCCAAATCCATGCCATGTCACAAGTTTGGAGACTTCCTGCAATGTGGCACCTTATACCAGTTAGTTTTCAAGCTAACATGCATAAACATCAACCACCACTTCAATTGTTTTCTTACCTTATCGTAGATGTATACTTGGTTTGTTTCACTCCAAATGCAATGTAGTGGTTGCTAACAGTTATTATTAGTCTCCACGAATGAGTATGAGGTGCTATTTTGCTGTATGTTGACCCATTAGCATGAATGGTTAATAAAATTAATAAAGTACTCGGCTTGCCAAGCCTTTTAATATAACAAACAGTTCGGTTGGGCAGTGCTTCATAAGCCATAAATGCTGCTCCCCTCCTCTATCAGAAAGGGAAAAGTCAATTATGATCAGTATCACACCTCTTATTTATTCCTCTTCTTCGTTAGAAAGTAAAACAAAAACCAAAAACCTGCTAATGATAATCGAGAAACAACATTAAGACAAAAACAAACATCAAAAGTGTTGTCATGTAATAATAGGCAGATTAAACTTGGTTAAGACTGTACCTGCACAATCATGAAGCTAAAGGCACCCAATGTGGTGCAGGCAGATTTTTAGAGTTCAGTGAAAAAATTACGCATGCAAACTTAATATAATTTAAATGAAGCTTCAAAGTTATGTTTGATGTTCAAGCCTAAAATTCTTTTCTTAAAACCAAATCCAGAAAAATCATATAAATATATAAAAAGGTTTTTTATTGATGTTAAATTAATAAAACTTTTGACCATAGCACCTGATGCACGAGTGAGGCTACTCAACTTTTCCATATTACTAGTGTTGGGAATGCAGAAGGTGCTAGTTTCAGTTGATGCAAGATACCATCAGGGAATTCTTCAATCTCACTTTTCTCACATCAGAAACATCGTTAACATTGGCTACATTGCTATCTGGTTAGTCAAGAACATGTATAAATTTATGTTTTTTCTGGAATGCACGTAGTTACTAGAAACAAGATATGCATTAGCAGGAAATACAGCTTTAAAAGAAACAAGATGGTAGAGAGACCTTTCAACCTGCCTCATAGAAAGAAATAAGTGTCCTGCATGCCTGAGCTCAATCTTTTGCTACCAGATTTTCTTAGTAGAGTTAAATGATGAAGAGGCTGAAGTAGCTCAGCACTTAGTCTATTAAACCACTAAAATTGCTGTTTGGCATAGATGCAAAATTTCATCAGTTAAAGACTGAGATCAAGCTTGGTTCATACATACCAATCCGAAGCTATTCTAAGCTTGTAATCCCCTCTGGCTAAAAGAAGGTCTCGTTTTCTAGTAAGCACGGTTATAGGAGAAACCAGGAGCCATCTATAGAAACCTCTGGAAGAACATCCTTATTATTTAATGGCTCCAATGGAGTAAACTTGGCATTTAATATAAAGAACAGAGCAATTACCTCCCACGTTTGAGGAAGAGGGTTGATCTGGTTCAAAATCTCCTTAATAATCCCGTTGATCGTACACAGCTGATGCCTTATCCATGCCTGAGAAATGCACAAGTTGTAGAGACCCAAACTCAAAGCACTCAGCAGAAGAACCATAACCGATATCCTGATTATGGGATACATCATTACTACAGATGGTAGGGCAGCACCAGATGGAGAAAGCACATTAGCAAAGGCAACTGGAACTGGAAACACGCCATATGCAATCAGTCCGGCCAAGCCCAATACAGTCATGTTTACACGATAGCTGCAGTCAGCCCAGCCCAATTACAGAGTAACAGGATCGCTGGAGTCAGCCCAGCCCATCCCAGCTTTGGCCACGATCCGAAGCAAACATAAAAAATGGATACCTGATATTAATGCTCACGTGCTCCTCACAACGGCTATTTCTGTTCACGTTTTTGGCGTGGAACCATACCAATGCTAAATGCCCTTAAGAAATCGTATGCAATCAAAAGATTGGATCTCCCAAAGGCAACGGCGAAGAAGAGGATTCACGTCGCAGATGCCGCTCTATGGTGGAATATTTGGTTGCTTGTCACCAGTGCTGTCAATTGCAGCATTTCTGAGCTACAAATCTCTGTTTTTGTATCCTAAGGATGAGGTCCCTTTCCCAGATCTGTGCCAAGAGTTTGTCAATCCTGCTGTTCTTGAAATTGGGAGACATTGACTTGTTTCACTTCTTGTATTCAATTTATAGAGGCAAAATGTAGAAAGAGCAAAGTGGGATTTGTTGACTGATAAGCTAGAAGGCTCAAGTGATTCAAATGATGGGAACTGACGGTCTAACCCCTTGCTAATGATGGTTGCAAACAAGAAATGGGAGGTGATTCTACGGGAGGTTAGTATAATTCCCTTATCGTTGTTCGAAGATGTGTTATCTGGGAAATAAATGGTTGGCTATGCTCAATCACCTGTTCTTGTTGCAGTTTGTATTCTTATGTATGATTTTCTCCCACATGTGATTAGACATCACCGAAGATACCCATGTAAGTGACAAAGCAAACAAAAATCTACAAAAATTGATGGATTAGAATCTGAATCATAAATCAATTAGTTAAGTGTTCCGAGAACATTGTATAAAAAGAAACATTATGAAATAACAATCCTAAACTGAGTGAGAGACACATTTTTTTCGTGCAATCAAGATCCACCATCAAGCACATCGAATTTTCTGTTTTCCTGATCTACATACTTTAACTATCAAAAAGATCATACGCATACATACCCGTATAGTATGTGTATAGGCAATTTGATATAATGTAATGAAAGAGAAATGGAAAGAAAATTTAGGGAGTAAATCTCCATCTAGGTAAAGAATGAAGAAGGGAAAAACAGAGCTTGTTATTTCAGGAGGTATTTTACTCATGCTACACATGTTTCTGTTCATCATAACAGTTAAGAACAAAAAACCCAAAAACTTTGTTATATATTTCATGTGATGTATAAATAAATATTTGTAATACTAACTTATTCAAGCTGGCTGACAAGTTAAATGAGCCAAACTTGTCAATAAACAAACTATAACAAGATTAGGCAAGCCAGCCAAGAGCAGAACCCAGGCAGCCTGCGAGCAGCTCAGTTCATGGCAAAGCTTATTTATTTGTGTTATCTGAGTCAGATTAAATATGAAATACACAAAAGATCATTCTGCTAGTTGTATTGTTTTAAACTGTAGCTTGTGGTCTGTACTAGTTTGCACTGTTTGCTAATATTGGATATCCATCATTTGCAGAAAGGGGTTAGAGCTGCACAGCAGTTCTGCAATTCATATTTTCTTGGCAGTTTGGTAATGCATATGATAAGGTATGGTTTCCTTCTTGCACTTTGGCCACACTGCCTTCTTGTATCGTGAATATCTATGGTATTTAAAAAAGTTGTGGTTTCCTTCTCTAGATTTTCTTTTTTTTTTTGTCTTTAAAAATAATTAGAATCACTGAACCTTTGTGAGAATGCTCTTTACATGGTTATCTTGAATGTACTGTGAGAAAGCTAGGGTTGTCACTACACAAGTTATGTCAACTTTCCTAGACAAATAAAACTTCCTAGAACTGGACTTTTGATTTTACTTGTGTTAATTGAAGTGTTCATGGAGAATGGAAATACTGATGCCACATAAGTTGTGTTGCCATTATTAAACAAAGATACCTAAGGCATTATACCTTTCGTTCCTGTTGGTTGGTTTGCTACAATTCAGTAAGCTGTCCTGCAAATGCTTCAATTTGGGAATGCATTTTATGGTGCTGGCTCTGGACTCATCCGAACTGAACTGGGCACATATGGAGAGAAGATCTTGGGATCAAGCTCTGAATATGTGCAAAGCAATGTAAGTAGCATGTGAAGACCGTAACTTAAGGTGCCACTCTGGTTTGAGCTTGAAACAGCTTTGAATGATTAGGCATGTAGTTTATTTTATTAAATGATAATATGTTGCTACCTTTTTGACTCATGACAGAGGAAAAGATCGAATTTCAGCTTTTGATCACATTTGAATTGAAAAATATTTCATAGCAAATTATTCATAGAGTGGTTGAAAGCACATATACATTAAGGTTTTTCTTGTCATTTGACCAATTTATGTCAAATGTTAATTATTCTTTGAAAACAAAACATTATAAAGATTTTGACATGAATTAAACAAAGGACTCATGTTTTGCTTGAAAAAAAAGCTCAAACAACTTTGCTTGAGATCATAATGATATGGCAGTTGCTAACAACATCTCGTACCAGAGGGAACTCATATCAGGTTAATTAGTGCTAAATAGCGTATTATTGCCTTTTCCTTTTTGATTACTTGAATATGAATTTAAGGTTGTTGGCTTATGGCCTTTGGGATTGACATGTTTTTCTTGCTTTTTTTTTTTTATGATTAGGAATTGAACAGTTAAGTAGGTGTTTCTCTTATCTGTAGTATCATTTTCAAGTAAATGATCATTATGTGAGGAATAAATTGAAGGTTATCTTATTTCCATTCTTGCACAGAATAAATTGATATCCTTCTTGAATTTTATTGTTGGCACCTTTTTTCTTCCCCCTTAGTATCTTTTTTGTTTTCCTTTCAAGGCCATTGAACAAGAATATCTCGGCTAGTGGGTGTAAGGCTTTCCTATAAGTCCCCAATTTATGATATAATGCCCCATATTTATACATCTCATTTATGGCATTTGGTACCTACGTTGTTCTTGCTAGCTTGTCATTGGGTTTTAATGGGAAGTAAGTCGGTTAACTCTTTCGTCTTTTGTTCTCAATCTTGGGTCATGATGACTGTTCTATTACAAAAATATGCCATTGTTTGATTTTCATATAGTTTTTGGTAACTCCTCTAATATAGATTCTATAGCATTATGTGTTTGATTGCTTTCACTTATGTTAAAAAAAACACTTCTTTTCACATTTATTCTTTGCAATGAAACTTAGGTATGAAGTTGAAGTTGTATTAGTTGAATATGTCGGCACCAAATTTTGTTGGTGTTAATTATGGCAGTAAGAGGCTTTGATAGGTAGATTACATTTGAAACACCTAAATCTAGGGCTTAGACTTTGAAATTCAAGTCCTATGACTTGGTACTTTGAAACGCTTTCCAAATAATACTTTCATCTAGATACATTTGTTATCAGTGACAAAAGTATTTTTATGCTAGTGCTTTTATGGGAAAGGTGGTCTTATTGGAGCTACTCCTATCAAACTTCTCCAACATTGAATGAAAACTTTACCTATGATTTTTCTTAGATAGGAAGAGAGAGGGAGAGAAAGATGGAGGAGTAAATGTAGATAGAGGGAGTTACTCGTCATTTTTTAGGTGCTATCTAGAGTGACTTTTCCTATCTCCAATGGATTTTCGTGTGGCTTTTACCATGCTAGTGTTGTCTGGTCTTCAAATCTCATAATTGTATTTCTTGAAGGCATGCTTTTATATTTTTTCTTTTATATGTTCTTTAGATTATTTTTAGTTTTTATTTTTCTACATTTTCTTTTTTAAAACATTTTCTCGTGTCACATCCTTTTTTTAGATAAAAAGTATTTTTTATTTTTATTTTTAATTCTTTTTTTTTGTTGTTTATCTTTCATTTTATTTAAATTTTTATTTTTTTACATTTTCTTCCCTTATGCCTTTTCTTTTTTGTGATTTTCTCTCTTTTTTTCTTTTTAATATTTTGTTTTAAAATTTTGAGTAGAATTATACTAACACTAATGTATCGAATTGCATCAAAACCTGAAGTTTAGCGTGCTTGAGCGAGAGTAGTAGTAGAATGGGTGATTCCTTCTAAGAATTCTTGTGTTGCATTTTTATTCTCATAAAATACTTGTTTATTTTATTATTTTTATTTATATTTTTTCATAATCTTTTATTTTTTATTTTATTATTTTATTATTTATATTTTTTTCATTATGTTTTTTTTCTTATTTATGACTTTTTTATAATTTTAATTTTTTTTTAGATTTTTGAGTGTGATCATATCAATACTAAGCATCGATCCTATTTGAACTGCAAGGTTAAATGTGCTTGGGCGAGAGTAGTACTAAGATGGGTGATTCCTGTTGAGAAATCCTCGTATTGCATCATTTTTTGTTTTGACAAAACAATGCTTTTGGATTTTATTATTTTCTATTTACTTGTTTATTTGATAATCTTTCATTTTTTTATTTTGTTTTTGTTTCTGTTTTTGCATTTTTCTCCATTATGTTCTTTTTTTTAATGATTTTATGTTTTCATTTTTAATACTGTTTGAATTTTTTTTTTGTGCGATCATCCCATTAGAACTTCGAAATTAAGCATGCTTGGGCGACAGTAGTACTAGGATGACTGGTTCTTTCTACGAAATACTCTTGTTGCACATTTTTTTTTGGTAAATATTTTTTTCTAATTTATTATTTTTGATTTATTTTCTTTTTTTCTTTTGGATTATTTTTTGTCTTATTTTAAATTTATTTTTATATTTTCTCCATTATGTTTTATTTCTTTTTTATGACTTTGTTTTTTTAATAATTTTTAAATTTTTAAGTGCGATCGTACCAGGACTAATGTATCGAAGCTCATCTGAAATCCAAAGTTAAGCGTGCTTGGGCGAGAATAGTACTAGGATGGGTGATTCCACCTTGGAATTCCTCGTGCTGCACCCTCTTTATTTTTTGAATTTTATTATTTTTTATTTTTTCCCTTTTTCTTCTTTTTGATTATCTTTTGTTTTATTTTATTCTGTTTTTGTTTTCAATCTTTTTTCATTATGCTATTTTCTTTTTCTTTTATATTACTTTTATTGTTTTCTTTCATTTTCAATATTTTTTGAACTTTTAAGTTCGATCATACCAACATTAATGCATCAGATCCCATAAGAACTCCGAAAGTAGATGTGGTTAAGTAAGAGTATTACTACGATAGATGGTTCTCTTGAAAAATTCTGGTGTTGAACCTTCTTTTTATAAAAAAAAATATTTTTAGATTTTATTTTTTTATTTATTTATTTTTTGATTATTTCAGCGTGCTTTAGCGAGAGTAGTACTAAGTTGGGTGATTCCTCTTAAGAAATTCTCGTGTTGCATTTTTTTTTTTGGATAAAAATATTTTTTGATTTTTTAATTTTTGATTTATTTTCTTTCTTATATTTGATGATCTTTTATATATATATATATATATATATATATTTGCATTTGCATCCATTATGCTCATTTCTTTGATTTTTGTTATTTATTTTATTTGTTTTCCTTTTTTTTTCCTTTTCTTTCATTTCTTCTCTTTTTCAATTTTGATAACATTTTTTTAATTTCTTCATTTTATTGGATTTTTTTTCTTTGGTTTTGTTAGGTTAATTTTCTTTGATTCCCTTTCTTTATTTTTTGATTTTCAGTATATTATGAGAATTTGTATTTTAATTTTATTTGATTTTCTTTCCTATTTCATTTCCTTTCTTATCTTTCTTTTATATATTTTTTTCATCTTTTATGATTTTTTACATTATTGCGTTTTTTTTATGTTCTTTTTGTTTATTTGTTCTAGACTTTTTATTTTTTTTGTTTTTTATTTTATTTTCCTATATTTTATTTTATTTTATTTATGTTCATATAATTTTCATTAATTTCTTCATTTGATTTTTAAAATTTTTTTAAACTTTTTGTATTTTGTTTTCTTCTATTATTTTTCCTTGGGTTTCTTGGATTTTTTTAAATAGGTTTCAATGTTTTGTCAATTTTAAGAATACAAGTTGCTTTTTTTGTTTTTTTTTTTTTTGAGGTCAGTAAAGTTGTTAAGAGAATAAGGATATCCGCACTTATTGGAAAGACAAGAGAAAATAAAAATGATCTTACCTTTTCTTTTATCTTGATGCTCTAAATGTTTTCTCAATACATCTCATTTGTGTGGTAAATACATACCCTGTTGTTGACATGCATTTGTTTTCATGAAGACATTATGCATCCCTTTTCTGATGATTATTCAAGAATTATATAACCCACTAGATTGATTTTGGTTTTGACAAGTCCATAAACGAGTTTGATATGTTGATAGAGTTGTTAAGTAAAAATTGCCACTGAGATTATTAAGCCTATCACCAAATGCTTAACTAAAAGAAATTGTGTATATGGAAGTTCTCATCTGTCTATCATCTTTGGGAGATCCTATGAGCTTTCTGAATACAATTAGATGCTTTTGTATTTGTGGTAGCTTTTTATTACACTTATTTGAAATATTAAATTTAGTAAAAGGCATGCTTTGACTTTGCACGAGTTATTGGATTAGTGATAAGTTTTGATTTTATTCCTTATGAGAATTTTATGAAGTTGCTTTGACTTATATTTAGATGCAGACCACTATGTTCAAAACTCATTAACTTTGTGAGCTCCCAACAATATGATGGCAAAATAAGTAAGTGAAAGTGCCTCTAGGACATTGTACGTTGCCTGCTTATAAGAGTGTATCTGATTATTTTTCTTCTCAAGTAAAAGTCAAATCAATTAACTAAATGGATTTTGCTGTAGATGCAATTGACTTGAATTGGCTTGTTTGGACTATTAATGGGTGCATGTGTATACAAGTGAGTTTTCTATCCTTCTTATTTTATTTTCCTTTAATTTTTGAGTTTTTTGCAAATATTTTAGTTTTATGGAATGTTCTTGGCTACTGAACTGGGAAATTAATATCTTTGATTCTGATTTTTCTGGCCTAATATTTGTCATTTTATTTCCATAAGTTGTTCGATATATAGATTTAATGAAATAGAAAGATGCTCTACTGAGAGGATTTTTCACTTCAGGAACAAGCTTTGAAGAGTATTGAGATGCTTATTGAAATATACTGTTGTTTGAATGATTTTGATGATTTATCTGTCTACCCATGTTTACATAGATCATTTAGTTTACAAGATGAACTTGTAATATACAAAAAGGCAAGAAACTTGGCAGAAGTTTAAACCTTATATGGACAGGTCTTGTAGATAAAGTTGCCTTCTATTCAATGGCATTTGGATGTCTTAAATTATAGGCAAATTGTTTGATTTTGAGGGTACCTTAATACAAGAAAACGTGGTGCATGCAAGGTTGTAGGGGATTTGGTGGTGCCGATGGAGAGGGCTTACTTTGTAACATCTTAGAGTAATGCTTCTTTTTTTCATGGATGAAGAAGGATCGATCATAGTGGTGGCAAAAATTGCACTATCCAAACAAGAAGGTATTATTTCTGTATTAGCTGGCATGGATTCTTACATGCTTATCCTTTTCTTGTTAAACCTAAGTTGCTATGAGATATTTTAAAACTTTTTAAGATTTTGTTGGTTTTTTTTTTTAATTTCTCTTTTGATTTGATTCGTTAGTTACCAATTACTACATGTTTTCTTGCTCTTTTTTTTTTTTTAATTTCAAAATGAACATATAAGTAACTCTTTCTCTTATCCACAATATTGCTTTCAAGTGAATGATTATTATGTGAGGAATGAGTTAAGGTTGTCTTATTTCTATTCTTGCGTGAGGTAAGTCGATATCTTTCTTGAGTTTTATTGTTGGCACCTTTTTTCTTCGCCCACAATATTTTTTTTTTTTTTTTTTGGTTTTCTTGTAAGGGCCATTGGACAAGAATATCTGGGCTAGTGAGAGGAAGGCTTTCTTATAAGCCCCCAGTTTATGATATAATGCCCCAGACTTATACATATCATTTATGGCATTTGATCCCTACGTTGTTCTTATTGGCTTGTCATTGGGTCTTTGGTGTTCTGTTCTCCATCTCATGATGATTGTTCCACTACACAAATATACCATTGTTTGGTTTTCGTTTAGTTTTTCTTAACTCTTCTTATATGGGTTCTACAACATTATATGGTTGATCACCTTCACTAATATTAAAGGAAATACTTCTTTTCGCATTTATTTTTTTGCAATGAAACTTAAGTTTCAAGTGGAAGTTGTATTACTTGAATATGTCGGCACCAAATCTTGTTGGTAGGAATTATGGCAGTTAGATGTTTTGATAGGTAGATTACATTTAAAACACCTAAATATGGGGCTTGGACTTTGGAATTCGAGTCATATGACTTGGTACTTTGAAATGCTTTTCAATTAAGACTTTCACCTAAATCAATTTGTTATCAATGATGAAAGTATTTTTATGCTAGTGCTTTTATGGGAAAGGTGGTCTTATTGGAGCTACTACTATCAAACTTCTTCAACATTGAATGGAAACTTTACCTATAATTTTTCTTAGATAGGAAGTGAGAGAAAGATGGAGGAGTAAAAATAAATAGGAGTGACCCATGATTTTTCAGGTGCCAACTAGAGTGATTTTTCCTTTTTCCAATGGATTTTCTTATAGCTTTTACCATGTCAGTGTTCTTTGATTTTCAAATCTCATACTTGTATTTCTTGAAGGCATCCCACTATGTTAGATCATTTTATGTTTATATAAATATTAGTTGAATTTATTTTGTTTTGTTATCTCGATATTTTTGTTGTTTACTTTCAATTTTTTTTCATTTTCTAAGGATTTTATTCATATTTTTGTATTTTATTTGTTTTTTAGATTATTTTTAGTTTTTTAGTTTTTTTATTTTTCTTCATTTTTTAAAAAATATTTGCTTGTGTCACACCTTTTTTTAGTTAAAAAATATTTTTTAAAATTTTTAATTTTAATTAATTTTTTTCTTTTATTTATCTTTCATTTTATTTTATTTTAATTTTTTTTTACATTTTCCTCTTTTATGCCTTTTCTTTTTTGTGATTTGCTTTCTTTTTTTCTTTTTAATATTTTGTTTTGAAATTTTGAGTGCAATTATACCATCACTAATGTATCGAATTGCATTAAAACCCAAAGTTAAGCGTGCTTGAGCGGGAGGAGTACTAGAATGGGTGATTCCTTCTAAGAAATTCTTGTGTTGCACTTTTATTCTTATAAAAATATTTGTTTATTCTATTATTGTTGATTTATATTTTTTATAATTGTTTATTTTTATTTTGTTATTTTATTATTTGTATTTTTTTCATTATGCTTTTTCTTGTTTATTATCTTTTTTTAATTTTAATTTTTTTTTGAATTTTTGAGTGCAATCATACCAATACTAAGCATCGATCCTATTTAAGTTGCAAAATTAAACGTACTTGGGCAAGAGTAGTACTAAGATGGGTGATTCCTCTTGAAAAATCCTTGTATTGCGTCATTTTTTGTTTTGACAAAATAATACTTTTGGATTTTATTATTTATTTATTTGATAATTTTTTATTTTTTATTTTATTTTTGTTTCTTTTTTGTATTTTTCTCCATTATGTTTTTTTCTTTTTCATGATTTTCTATTTTTATTTTTAATAATTATTTAATTTTTTAGTAGAAGTACTTTTTAAATTTTTTAAGGTATGATCATACCAACATTGATGCACTAGATCCCATTAGAACCACAAAGTTAAGCGTACTTGGGCGAGAGTAGTACTATGATGAGTGGTTCCTTCTACGAAACATTTGTGTTGCACCGTTCTTTGTTTTTGTATGATAAAATATTTTTTTTGCTTGATTATTTTTGATTTATTTTCTTTTCTTTCTTTGGATTATTTTTTATTTTAATTTATTTTTATATTTTTATATTTTTTTTCATTACATATCTTTTCTTTTTTATGACTTTATTTTTTAATTTTTCATAATTTTTAGATTTTTGGATGCCATCATACAAGTACTAATGCACTAGATCCCATTAGAACTCTAATGTAAAGTGTGCTTAGGTGAGAGTAGTACTAGGATGGATGATTTTTCATTGAAAATCCTCGTGTTACACTCTTTTTTAATAAAAGAATATTTTTAAATTTTATTATTTTTTTCCTTTTGATTATCTTTTATTTTATTTTATTTTTATTTTTCTATTTTTTATTATGCTCTTTTTTTCCTTTTATATTAATTTTATTGTTTTCTTTTGTTTTTAATATTTTTTAAACTTTTAAGTTCGATCATACTAGTACTAATGCATTGGATCCTAAAAAAACTCCAAAGTTAGACATGGTTAAGTAAGAATAGTTCTAAGATGAGTGGTTCTCTTGAGAAATCCTTATGTTTTACCCTTTTTTTTAATAAAAAATGCTTCTAGATTTTATTATTTTTTATTTTTTTCTTTTTGATTAAGCGTGCTTTGGTGATATTCAAGAATTAGCACTAAATTTATTTTACAATGTAAACATTATGCGTCCTGTTTTGATGACTATTATGCATTATATAACCCACTAGATTTATTTTACAATGTTTTGACAAGTCCATAAATGAGTTTGGCATGTTGATAAAGTTGTCAAATAGAAATTACCACTAAGATTACTAAGTTTATTAGCAAATGCTTAACCAAAAGAAACTTTGTATGTGAAAGGTCTCATATGTCTATCATCTTTAGGAGATCCTATGAGCTTTCTGAATACAATTAGATGCTTTTGTATTTGTGGTAGCTTTTTATTACACTTATTTGAAATATTAAATTTAGTGAAAGGCATGCTTTGACTTTGCACGAGTTATTGGATTAGTGATAAGTTTTTATATTATTGCTTATGAGAATTTTATCCAATTGCTTTGATTTATATTTAGATGTAGACCACTATGTTCAAAACTCATTAACTCTATGAGCTCCCTACAATATACTGGCGAAATAATGTAAGTGAAAGTGCTCTTTAAGATATTACAGGCTGTCTACTTATAAGATTGCGTCTAATGATTTTTCTTTTGAAACAAAAGTCGAATCAACTCGCTGAAATTGATTTTGCTGTACATATAGTTGACTTTTTGTGGCTTGTTTGGACTGTTAATGGATGCATGTGCATACAAGTGAGTTGTTTATCCATCTTATTTTATTTTTTTTAAAGCTTTCTATAAATATTTTAGTTTTATGAAATGTTCTTGGTTGCTAGATCGGGAAATTGATATCTTTGGTTATGATTTTTTTTTTTGCCTAATATTTGTCATTTGATTTCAATAAGTTGTTCCATATACAAATTAAATAGAGTAGAAAGATGCTCCACTCAGAGAATTTTTCACTTCAGAAACAAGCTTTGAAGAATATTGAGATGTTCATTGAAATATACTGCTGTTTGGATGAGCTTAATGGTTTATCTATTTGTCCATGTTTGCATAGCTCATGTGGATAGGCCTTGCAGATAGAGCCGCCTTCTATTCAACAGCATTTAAATGTCCTAAATTATAGGCAAATCATTTGATTTTGATGGTACCTTAATACAAGAAAAGGTGGGGCATGCAAGGTTGCACGGGATTTGATGGTGCCATTGGAAAAGGCTTATTTTGTAACATCTTAGAGTAATGCTTCTTTTTTTTTTCGTGGACGAAGACGGATCGGTCACAGTGGTGGCAAAAATTGCACCATACAGACAAGAACTTGTTGCTTCTTTGTTAGCTACAGGTATGGATTCTTACATACTTATCCTTTTCTTATTAAACCTAAGTTGCTGTGACATATTTTAAAACTTTTTTGGATTTTGTTGGTTTTCCTCTTTTTTTTTTTTTTATAATTTCTCTTTTGATTTGATTCATTAGTTATCAATTGCAACATGTTTTTCTTGCTTTTTTTTTTGTGATTTCGTAATGAACACATAAGTAACTCCTTCTCTGATCCACAGTATCACTTTCAAGTAAACGATCATTATATGAGGAATAAGTTAAAGATTGTCTTATTTCCATTCTTGCATAAGGTACGTCGATATACTTCTTGAATTTTATTGTTGGGACCTTTTTTCTTCCCTTACAATATGTTTTTAGTTTTCTTATCAAGGCCTGTGGATCAGAATATCTAGGCTAGTAGGAGGAAGGCTTTCCTATAAGCACCCAATTTATGATATAATGCCCTAGATTTATACATCCCATTTATGGCATTTGGTACCTGCATTGCTCTTCTTGGTTTGTCATTGGGTCTTAATAGGAAGTAAGTTGGTTAACTCTTTTGTGTTCTTTTCTCCATCTCAGTTCATGATGACTGTTCCATTATAGAAATATGCCATTGTCTGGTTTTCATTTAGTTTTCGGTGACTCTTCTGATATGGCTTCAACAATATTATATGGTTGATCGCTTTCACTGATGTTAAAAGAACACTTTTTTCGCATTTATTTTTTTGCAACGAAACTTAAGTTTGAAGTAGAAGTTGTATTACTTGAATATGTCTGCACCAAATTTTGTTAATAGAAATTATGGTAGTTAGAGGCTTTGATAGGTGGATTGCATTTGAACATCTAAAGCTGGGGCTTGGATTTTGAAATTCAAGTCATAGGACTTGGTACTTTGGAATGCTTTCCAATTAAGACTTTCATCTAAATCTATTTGTTAGAAGTGACAAAAGTATTTTTATGCTAGTGCTTTTATGCATCCTTTTTTAAGATAAAAATGTTTTTTGATTTTTAAAAATTTGGTTTATTTCCTTTCCTTCCATTTGAAGATCTTTCATTTTTTTCCTTTTTGGCATTTCCTTTCATTATGCTCTTTTCTTTGATTTATTTTATTTATTTCCTTTTTTTCTTTCCTTTTCTTTCATTTCTTCTCTTTTTTTAGTTTTGATAACTTTTTTATTTAATTTCATCATTTTGTTGGATCTTATTTTTGTTTCCTCAGTTTATAAGGTTTATTTTTTGATTTTCTTTGATTCTTTTTCTTTATTATTTGATTTTCTTTCCTATTTGATTTTCTTTCATTTCTTTATTATGTTTGACTTATATATTTCTTTTTTTTTTTTGGTTATTTAAACGTACGTTGGCGAGAGTAGTGCTTGGATGGGTGATGCTTTTTTTGGATAAAAATATTTTTTGATTTTTGATTATTTTCTTTTCTTCCATTTGATGATCTTTTATTATTATTTTTTTTTGCAATTCCTTCCATTATGCTCTTTTCTTTGGGTTTTGTTATTTATTTTAATTTTTTTCTTTTTCTTTTCTTTTTCATTTTTCTCTTTTTCAATTTTTATAACTTTTTTATTTAATTTCATCATTTTATTGGATTTTATTTTTGTTTCTTTGATTTTGTTAGGTTTATTTTCAATTTTCTTTGATTCCTTTTCTTTATTGTTTGATTTTCAATATATTCTTAGATTTTTTTTTAATTTCATTTGATTTTCTTTCCTATTTCATTTCGTTTCTTTTCCTTGCTTTCATATTTAATTATTTTTTTCATCTTTCATGATTTTTACATTATTACTTTTTTTGGATGTTCTATTTATTTATCTGTTCTAGACTTTTTATTTTTTTGTATTTTTTAATTTATTTTCATATAATGTTTATTATTTAAACGTGCTTTAGCAAGAGTTGTACTAGGATGGGTGATTCTTTCTAAAAAATTCTCGTATTGCATCATTTTTTAAGAAAAAATATTTTTTTGATATTTTAAAATTTGGTTTATTTTCTTTTCTTCCATTTGACAATCTTTCATTTTTTTTTTTTTGCATTTCCTTCCATTATGCTCTTTTCTTTGATTTATTTTATTTATTTCCTTTTTTCTTTTCCTTTTCTTTCCTTTCTTCTCTTTTTCAATTTTAATTACTTTTTTATTTAATTTTTTCATTTTATTGGATTTTATTTTTGTTTCCTCGGTTTTGTAAAGTTTATTTTTTGATTTTCTTTGATTCTTTTTCTTTATTATTTGATTTTCAATATATTCTTAGAATTTGTTTTTTAATTTTATTTGATTTTCTTTCCTATTCGATTTTCTTTCATTTCTTTATTATTTTTGATTTACATTTTCCTTCTTTTTGGTTATTTAAGCGTGCTTTGGCAAGAGTAGTACTAGGATGGGTGATTCCTGCTAAGAAATTCTCGTGTTGCATACTTTTTTTTGGATAAAAATATATTTTGATTTTTGATTTATTTTCTTTTCTTCCATTTGATGATCTTTCTTTTTCTTTTTTTTTTGCTTTTCCTTCCATTATGCTCTTTTCTTTGATTTTTGTTATTTATTTTATTTTTTCTTTTTCTTTTCATTTTCCTTTTTCTCTTTTTCAATTTTGATGATTTTTTATTTAATTTCATCATTTTATTGGATTTTATTTTAGTTTCTTCGATTTTGTTAGGTTTAATTTTAATTTTCTTTGATTCCTTTTCTTTATTGTTTGATTTTCAATATATTCTTAGAATTTGTTTTTTTAATTTCATTTGATTTTCTTTCCTATTTCATTTCGTTTCTTTTCCTTGCTTTCATATTTAATTTTTTTCATCTTTCATGATTTTTACATTATTACTTTTTTTGGATGTTCTTTTTATTTATCTGTTCTAGACTTTTTATTTTCTTGTATTTCTTAATTTATTTTCATATAATGTTTATTATTTAAACGTGCTTTGGCGAGAGTTGTACTAGGATGGATGATTCATTCTAAGAAATTCTCGTATTGCATCCTTTTTTATGAAAAAATATTTTTTGATATTTTAAAATTTGGTTTATTTTCTTTTCTTCCATTTGACGATCTTTCATTTTTTTTTGTTTTTGCATTTCCTTCCATTATGCTCTTTTCTTTGATTTATTTTATTTATTTCCTTTTTTCTTTTCCTTTTCTTTCCTTTCTTCTCTTTTTCAATTTTGATTACTTTTTTATTTAATTTCTTCATTTTATTGGATTTTATTTTTGTTTCCTCGGTTTTGTAAGGTTTATTTTTCAATTTTCTTTGATTCTTTTTCTTTATTATTTGATTTTTAATGTATTCTTCGAATTTTTTTAATTTTATTTGATTTTCTTTCCTATTTCATTTTCTTTCATCTTTTTATTATTTTTGATTTACATTTTTCTTCTTTTTGGTTATTTAAACGTACTTTAGCGAGGGTAGTACTAGGACGGGTGATTCCTGCTAAGAAATTCTCGTGTTGCATCCTTTTTTTGGATAAAAATATTTTTTGATTTTTGATTTATTTTCTTTTCTTCCATTTGATGATCTTTCATTTTTTTTTTTTTTGCTTTTCCTTCCATTATGCTCTTTTCTTTGATTTTTGTTGTTTATTTTATTTTATTCTTTTTCTTTTCCTTTTCCTTTTTCTCTTTTTCAGTTTTGATAAATTTTTCATTTAATTTCATCATTTTATTGGATTTTATTTTTGTTTCTTTGATTTTGTTAGGTTTATTTTTAATTTTCTTTGATTGCTTTTCTTTATTGTTTGATTTTCAATATATTCTTAGAATTTGTTTTTTTAATTTCATTTGATTTTCTTTCCTATTTCATTTCGTTTCTTATCCTTTCTTTCATATTTAATTTTTTTCATCTTTCATGATTTTTACATTATTACTTTTCTTGGATGTTCTTTTTATTTATCTGTTCTAGACTTTTTATTTTTTTATATTTTTTAATATATTTTCATATAATGTTTATTATTTAAACGTGCTTTGGCGAGAGTAGTACTAGGATGGGTGATTCTTGCTAAGAAATTCTCGTGTTGCATACTTTTTTTTTTGGATAAAAATATTTTTTGATTTTTGATTTATTTTCTTTTCTTCCATTTGATGATCTTTCTTTCTTTCTTTTTTTTTTTTTTTTTGCTTTTCCTTCCATTATGCTCTTTTCTTTGATTTTTTATTTATTTTATTTAATTTTTTTCTTTTCCTTTTCATTTTTTTCCTTTTCAATTTTGGTAACTTTTTTATTTAATTTCATCATTTTATTGGATTTTATTTTTGTTTCTTTGATTTTTTTAGGTTTATTTTTAATTTTCTTTGAGTCATTTTCTTTATTGTTTGATTTTAAATATATTCTTAGAATTTGTTTTTTTAATTTCATTTGATTTTTTTCCTATTTCATTTCGTTTCTTTTCCTTGCTTTCATATTTAATTTTATTCATCTTTTATGATTTTTACATTATTACTTTTTTTGGATGTTCTTTTTATTTATCTTCTAGACTTTTTATTTTCTTGTATTTTTAATTTATTTTCATATTATATTTATTATTTAAACGTGCTTTGGCGAGAGTTATACTAGGATGGGTGATTCCTTCTAAGAAACTCTCGTATTGCATCCTTTTGCAAGATAAAAATATTTTTTGATTTTTTAAAATTTTGTTTATTTTTTTTCTTCCATTTGAAGATCTTTCATTTATTTATTATTATTATTTTTTTTGCATTTCCTTCCATTATGCTCTTTTCTTTGATTTATTTTATTAATTTTCTTTTTTCGTTTCCTTTTCTTTCCTTTTTTCTCTTTTTCAGTTTTGACAACTTTTTGTATATAGTTTCTTCATTTTATTGGATTTTATTTTTGTTTCCTCGGTTTTGTTAGGTTTATTTTTCAATTTTCTTTGATTCTATTTGTTTATTATTTGATTTTTAATGTATTCTCAGAATTTGTTTTTTAATTTTATTTGATTTTCTTTCCTATTTCATTTTCTTTCATCTTTTTATTATTTTTGATTTACATTTTTCTTCTTTTTGGTTATTTAAACGTACTTTGGCGAGGGTAGTACTAGAATGGGTGATTCCTACTAACAAATTCTCGTGTTGCATCCTGTTTTTGGATAAAAATATTTTTTGATTTTTCATTTATTTTCTTTTTTCTTCCATTTGATGATCTTTCATTTTTTTTTTTTTGCATTTCCTTCCATTATGCTCTTTTCTTTGGTTTTTGTTATTTATTTTATTTTTTCTTTTTCTTTTTTCTCTTTTCAATTTTGATAACTTTTTTTATTTAATTTCATCATTTTATTGGGTTTTATTTTTGTTTCTTTGATTTTGTTAGGTTTATTTTCAATTTTCTTTGATTCCTTTTCTTTACTATTTGATTTTCAATATATTCTTAGAATTTGCATTTTTAATTTCATTTGAATTTTTTCCTATTTCATTTCGTTTCTTTTCCTTGCTTTAATATTTAATTTTTTTCATCTTTCATGATTTTTACATTATTACTTTTTTTGGATGTTCTTTTTATTTATTTGTTCTAGACTTTTTATTTTCTTGTATTTTTTAATTTATTTTCGTATAATGTTTATTATTTAAATGTGCTTTGGCGAGAGCTATACTAGGATGGGTGATTCCTTCTAAGAAATTCTCGTATTGCATCCTTTTTCAAGATAAAAATATTTTTTGATTTTTTAAAATTTTGTTTATTTTCTTTTCTTCCATTTGAAGGTCTTTCATTTTTTTTTTTTTATCTTGCATTTCCTTCCATTATGCTCTTTTCTTTGATTTATTTTATTTATTTCCTTTTTTCTTTTCCTTTTCTGCCTTTCTTCTCTTTTTCAGTTTTGATAACTTTTCTATTTAATTTCTTCATTTTCTTGGATTTTATTTTTGTTTCCTCGGTTTTGTGAGGTTTATTTTTCAATTTTCTTTGATTCCTTTTCTTTACTATTTGATTTTCAGTATATTCTTAGAATTTGTTTTCTTTAATTTCATTTGATTTTCTTTCCTATTTCATTTCGTTTCTTTTCCTTGCTTTCATATTTAATTTTTTTCATCTTTCATGATTTTTTGCATTATTACTTTTTTTGGATTTTCATTTTAATTTTTATATTTGTTCTGGGATGGGTGATTCCTTCTAAGAAATTCTCGTATTGCATCATTTCTTAAGATAAAAATATTTTTTGATTTTTAAAAATTTGGTTCATTTTCTTTTCTTCCATTTGAAGATCTTTCATTTTTTTTTTTTTTTGCATTTCTTTCCATTATGCTCTTTTATCTGATTTATTTTATTTATTTGCTTTTTTCTTTTCCTTTTCTTTCCTTTCTTCTCTTTTTTAATTTTTATAATTTTTTTATTTAATTTCTTCATTTTATTGGATTTTATTTTTGTTTCCTCGGTTTTGTAAGGTCTATTTTTTTATTTTCTTTTGATTCTTTTTCTTTATTATTTGATTTTTAGTATTTTTTTTATTTATTTTTTCTGGAGTTTTTATTTTCTTGTATTTTTTAATTTATTTTCATATAATTTTTATTATTTTCTTTATTTGATTTTCAAATTTTTAATAACTTTTTGTATTTTACTTTTTTCTATTTTTTTCCTTGGGTTTCTTTGATTTTTTTAAAATGAGTTTCAATGTTTTGCCCATTTTTGAGAATACAAGTTGCTTCTTTTGTTTTTCTTTTTTAGATTGTCAGTAAAATTGTTAAGAGAATAAGAAACTTTTAATTGATAAAAAGACAAAAAAGTGGGTAGAAGTTTAAACCTCATGTGGACAGGCCTTGTAGATGGAGTTGCCTTTTATTCAATGGCATTTGGATGTCCTGAATTATAGGCAAATTGTTTGATTTTGAGGGTACCTTAATATAAAGAAAATGTGGTGCATGCAAGCTTGTAGGGGATTTGATGGTCTCGATGGAGAAGGCTTACTTTGCAGTATCTCAGGTGCTTCTTTTTTCATGGATGAAGAAGCATCGATCATAGTGGCGGCAAAAATTGCACTATTTAAACAAGAAGTTATTGCTTTTCTACTAGCTACAGGCATGGATTCTTACATGCTTATTCTTTTCTTGTTAAACCTAAGTTGCTATGAGATATTTTACTTTTTTAGATTTTGTTGGTTTCCTTTTTTTCTTAGTTTCTCTTTTGATTTGATTCATTAATTATCAATTATTACATGTTTTTCTTGCTTTTTTTTTAATTATTTTGAAATGAACATATAAGTAGCTCATTTTTGGATCCACAGTATTACTTTCAAATAAATGACCATTATGTGAGGAATGAGTTGAGGTTGTCTTATTTCCATTCTTGCACAAGGTAAGTCGATATCCTTCTCGAATTTTATTATTGGCACCTTTTTTCTTCCCCCACAATATTCCTTTTTGTTTTCCTGTCAAGGCCATTGGGCAAGAATATTTGGGCTAGTAAGAGGAAGGCTTTTCTATAAGCCCCCAATTTATAATATAATGCCCCAGACTCATACATCTCATTTATGGCATTTGGTACTTACATTGTTCTTGCTAGCTTGTCATTGGGTCTTAAAGGGAAGTAAGTTGGTTAACTCTTTTGCGTTCTGTTCTCCACCTCGGTTCATGATGACTGTTCCATTACGAAAATATGCCATTCTCTAGTTTTCATTTAGTTTTTTTTTTAGCTCCTCTAATATGGGTTTTACAACATTATGTGGTTGATCGCATTCACTATTGTTAAAATAAACACTTTTTTTTGCATTTATTTTATTGCAATGAAACTTAAGTATGAAGCGGAACTTATATTAATTGAATATGCCGGCACTAAATTTTGTTGGTAAGAATTATGGCAGTTAGAGGCTTTGATAGGTAGATTACATTTGAAACACCTAAATCTGGGGCTTGGCTTTGAAATTCGAGTCATAGGACTTGGTACTTTGAATTACTTTCCAATTCAGGCTTTTATCTAAATCCATTTATTATCAATGACAAAAGTATTATGCTAGTGCTTTTATGGGAAATGTGGTCTTATTGGAGCTCTTCCAATTAAATTTCTCCAACATTGATCTAAAACTTTACCTATAATTTTTTCTTAGATGGGAAGAAAGAAAGAGAGAAAGATGGAGGAGTAAAAATAGATAGAGGAAGTTACTCATCATTTTTTTGACTTTTTCTTTTTCTAGTGGATTTTCTTATGGCTTTTACCATGTTAGTGCTTTTTGATTTTCAAATCTCATATTTGTATTTCTTGAAGGCAATTTCACTGTGTTAGATCATTTTATGTTTACATAATTTTTAGTTAAATAAAATAGTTATCTTGACATTTTTGTTGTTTACTTTAAGTTATTTCATTTTTTAAGGATTTTATTCTTATTTTTGTATTTTATCTATTCTTTAGATTACTTTTAGTTTTTACTTTTTTTTTATTTTTCTTTATTTCCTTTTTTAAAACATTTTCTTGTGTCCCACTGCCTTTTTTAGATAAAAATATTTTTGAATTTTTTATTTTTTATTATTTTTTTTCTTTTGTTATCTTTCATTTTATTTAAATTTAAATTTTTTACATTTTTCTTATGCCTTTTCTTTTTTGTGATTTTGTTTTTTTTCTTTCTAATATTTTGTTTTGAAATTTTAAGTGTAATGATACCAACACTAATGTATCAAATTGCATTAAAACCTGAAGTGAAGTGTGCTCAGTGGGAGTAGTACTAGAACTGATGATTCATTCTAGAAAATTCTTGTGTCGCACCTTTATTCTTTTAAAAATATTTGTTTATTTTATTATTTATTTATTTTTATTTTTATAATTTTTTATTTTGATTTTATTGTTTCCTTTTTTGTATTTTTTTAATTATGTTTTTTTCTTATTTATGACCATTTTTTAATTTTTTTTGAATTTTTTAGTGCGATCATACCAATACTAAGCACCGATCCCATTTGAACTACAAAGTGAAGCGTGCTTGGGTGAGAGTAGTACTGAGATGGGTGATTCCTCTTTAAAAATTCTTGTATTGCACCTTTTTGGTTTTAATAAAACAATATTTTTGATTTTTATTATTTATTTATTTATTTGATAATCTTCCATTTTTATTTTTTTTTTGTATTTTTCTCCATTATGTTCTTTTCTGTTTTATGATTTTATGTTTTTATTTTCACTAATTTTTGAATTTTTTGATAGAAATACTTTTAGAATTTTTTGGGTGTGTTCATACCAACATTGATTCACTAGATCCCATTAAAACTCCGAAGTTAAATATGCTTCGGTAAGTGTTATAATAGGATGAGTGGTTCCTTCTAGGAAATACTCATGTTTGCACCCTTCTTTTTTTTTTTTTGGATAAAATGTTTTGTCTGATTTATTATTTTTGATTTATTTTCTTTTTTCCTCTGGATTATTTTTTGTTTTATTTTAATTTATTTTTATATTTTTTTCATTATCTTTTATTTCTTTTTTATGACTTTATTTTTTTAATTTCAATAATTTTTAAATTTTTAGGTACGATCATACTAGTACTAATGCATCGGATCCTACTAAAAATCCAAAGTTAAGCGTGCTTGGGCAAGAAAAGTGCTAGGATGGTACGATCTTTGAAAATCCTCGTGTTGCACACTCTTTTTTTTATAAAAATTTTTTTAACTTTAATTTTTTAATTTTTCTTTTTCTTCCTTTTGATTATCTTTTGTTTTATTTTATTTTATTTTTGTTTCTTTTTTATCTTTTTTTCATTTTTTATATTAATATTATTGTTTTTTTTCATTTTCAATATTTTTTGAACTTTTAAGTTCGATCATAGCAGCTTTAATGCATCAGATTTCATAAAAACTTCGAAGTTAGATGTGGTTGAGCGAGAATATTACTAGGACTGGTGGTTCTCTTAAGAAATCCACGTGTTGCATTTTTCTTTTCATAAACAAATATTTTTAAATTTTATTTTTAAATTTATTTTTTCTTTTTTTATTATTTATATGTGCTTTGGCAAGAATAGTACTAAGTTAGGTTATTTCTCTTGAGAAATTGTTGTGTTGCATTTCTTTTTTTGGATAAAAATATTTTTTTATTTTTGATTTATTTTCTTTTCTTTTATTTGATGATCTTTCATTTTTTATATTTTTTTGCATTTTCCTCCATTATGCTCTTTTCTTTGATTTTTGTTATTTGTTTTATTTTTTGCTCTTTTTCATTTCCTTCTCTTTCCTCTCTTCTCTTTTTTAATTTCGATGACTTGATTTTAATTTCTTCATTTTATTAGATGTTCATTTTGTTTCTTTGATTTTGTTAGATTTCTTTTTGAATTTTCTTTGACTCACTGTCTCCGATGTTTGATTTTCAGTATATTTTAAAATTTTTTAATTCCATTTGATTTTCTTTAGTACTTTTTATTATTTTTAATCTTTTATTTTTTATAATATTATTTTTTTCGATGTTCTTTTTGTTTATCTTTCTAGATTTTTTTTCTTTATTGTATTTTACTTAATTTATTTTCGTATGATTTTCAAAATTTTTTAAACTTTATGTATTTTGTTTTCTTCTATTTTTTTCCTTGGGTTTCTTCGATTTTCTTAAAATGAGTTTCAATGTTTTGTTCATTTTGAGAATGCAAGTTGCTTTTTTTGTTTTTCATTTTTAGAAAGTCTGTAAAGTTGTTAAGAGAATAAGGATATTCACACTTATCGGAAAGATGAGAGAAAATGAAAATGATCTTACGTTTTCTTTTATGTTGATGCTCTGAATGTTTTCTTAATACATCTCATCTATGTAGTAAACGCATATCCTGTTGGTGACATACATTTGTTTTCATGAAGACATTATGCATTCCTTTTTGATGACTATTCAAGAATTATATAACCCACTAGATTGATTTTATAATGTTTTGACAAGCCCATAAACGAGTTTGGTATGTTGATAGAGTTGCTAATTAAATATTACCACTGAGATTATTAAGCTTATCAACAAATACTAACTAAAGGAAATTGTGTATGTGGAAGGTCTCATCTGTCTATCATGTTTAGGAGATGCTACTGGCTTTCTGAATACAATTAGATGCTTTTGTATTTATGGTGGCTTTTTGTTACACTTATTTGAAATATCAAATTTTATAGAAGGCATGCTTCGACATTGCATGAGTTATTGGATTATTGATAAGTTTTGATATAATTTGTTCTGAGAATTTTATCCAGTGGCTTTGACTTATATTTAGATACATATCACTATGTTTAAAACTCATTAACTTTGTAGAAGGCATGCTTTGACTTTGCATGAGTTATTGGATTAGTGATAAGTTTTGATATAATTCATTATGAAAATTTTATCTAGTTGCTTTAACTCATATTTAGATGCACATTACTTTGTTCAAAACTCATTAACTCTGTGAGCTCCCAATAGTTGCTGCCAAAATAATGTAAGTGAAAGTGCCTTTGGGATACTGTACACTGCTTAATTATAAGAGTTTGTCTAATTTTTTTTCTCAAACAAAAGTCAAAATAACTGACTAAAATTGATTTTGTTATATATGCAATTTACTTGAATTGGCTTGTTTGAACTATTAATGGATGCATGTGCATACAAGTGAGTTGTTTATCATTTTTATTTTATTTTGTTTTTATTTTTGAGCTTTCTACAAATATTTTAGTTTTATAGAATGTTCTTGGCTATTGGATTGGGAAATTAATATTTCTGATTCTAATTTTTTTGGCCTAATATTTGTCATTGGATTTTAATAAGTTGTTCCATATACAGATTAAATAGAATATAAAGATGCTCCACTCAGAGGATTTTTCACTTCAAAAACAAGCTTTGTAGAGTATTAAGATGCTCATTGAAATATACTGCTGTTTGGATAACCTAATAGTTTATCTGTCTAACCATGTTTACATAGGTCATTTAGTTTACAAGATGAACTTTTAATATGCAGAAAAGGAAGAAACTAGGCAGAAGTTTAAATCTCATGATGACTGTTTCGCTATAGGATTATGCCATTATTTAGTTTTAATTTAGTTTTTGGTAACTCCTCTGATATGAGTTTTACGACATTATGTGGTTGATTGCTTTCACCGATGTTAAAAGAAACACTTTTTTTCGTATCTATTTTTTGTTACTTGAATATGTCGACACCAAATTTTGTTGGTAGCAATTATGGCAGTTAGAGGCTTTGACATTTAGATCACATTTCAAATGCCTAAATCTAGTGCTTGGACTTTGAAATTCATGACATAGGACTTTGTACATTGAAACACTTTCCAATTAAGACTATTATCTAAATCCATTTGTTATCATGATCAAAGTTTTTTAATGCTAGTGTTTGTTTGGGAAAGGTGGTCTTATTGGAGCTACTCCTATCAAACTTTTCCAACATTGAATGGAAACTTTACCTATAATTTTTTTTTTTTGGATACAAGAATAGTGGGAGAGAAAGATGAAGGAGTGAAAGTAGATAGAAGGAGTGACCCGTTATTTTTCAAGTGCCATCTAGAGTGTTTTTCCTTTCTCCGTCTTATATCTTTTACCATGCTAATGTTGTTTGATCTTCAAATCTCATAATTGTATTTCTAAAGGCATGCCACTGTGTTAGATCATTTCGTGTTTACATAATTTTTAGTAGACTTTAATCTATTTTATTCGTTTTCTTGATATTTTGTTGTTTACATTTAGTTATTTCCTTTTGTAAGGATTTTGTTCATATTTTTGTATTTTATCTATTCTTTAAATTATTTTTAATTTTTTTGTATTTTGGATTTCTGTTCATTTTTTTAAAAAAAATCTTTTTCTCTTGTCGCAACCCTTGCTTTTGGATAAAAAAATATTTTTGAATTTGTGTTATTTTTTTCTTAATTTGATGATCTTTCATTTTATTTTTATTTTTATTTTTAAAATTTTCCTCATTTATGCCTTTTTTTTAATGATTTTCTTTCCTGTTTTCTTTTTTATGATTTTGTGTTTTCATTTTCAATACTTTTTGAATTTTTTAGGTGCAGTCATACCAACATTGATGCGTTGGATTCTTATAGAACTCCGAAGTTAAAGGGCGAGAATAGTACTAGGATGAGTGGTTCCTTCAAGGAAATACCCATGTTGCACCATCTATTTTTATAATATATTATTTTAATTTATTTTCTTTTCTTCGTTTAGATTCTTTTTGGTTTTATGTTAATTTATATATTTTTATATTTTTCTCCATTATGTTTATTTTCTTTCTTGTGATTATTTTTTTATTTTTAATAATTTTTAGATTTTTGGGTGTGATCACACAAGTACTATTGCATTGGATCCCATTAGAACTTTGAAGTTAAACGTGCTTAAGCGAGAATAGCACCAGGATGGGTGATTCTTCCTTGAAAATCCTCGTGTTGTACCCTCTTTTTTTATAAAAACATATTTTTGAATTTTATTATTTTTTATTTTTTTAGTTTTTCTTTTTTTTCTTTTGATTATTTTTTGATTATTTTTTATGTTTTTTCTTTTTTATATTAATTTTATTATTTTCTTTCATCTTTAATATTTTTTAAACTTTAAGGTTTGATCATACTAGCGATAATGCATCGGATCCCATAAGAACTCCAAAGTTAGGCGTGGTTGAACGAGAATAGTGCTAGGATGGGTAGTTATTTTAAGAAATCCTTGTGTTGCACCTTTTTTTCATAAAATTGTTTTTGTAGATTTTATTATTTTGATTTATTTTTTCTTCTGCTTGATTATTTAAGCATGCTTTGGTGAGAGTAATATTAGGATAAGTGATTCCTCTTGAAAAATTCTCAAGTTGCATCCTTTTTTTGGATAAAAATATTTTTAATTTTTGATTTATTTTCTTTTCTTCCATTTGATGATCATTTTTTTTTTTTGGATTTTCATCCATTATGCTCCTTTCTTTGTTTTTTGTTATTTTTTTATTTATTTCCTTTTTTCTTTTCCTTTTTTCTCTTTTTTCAATTTTGATAACTTTTTTTTAATTTCTTCATTTCATTGGATTTTCTTTTCGTTTCTTTGGTTTTCTAGATTTCTTTTTCAATTTTCTTTGATTCCCTTTCTTTATTGTTTGATTTCCAATATATTTTTCAATTTTTTTAATTTTATTTGATTTTCTTTCCTATTTCATTTCCTTTCTTTTCTTTTCTTTTTTTTTTAATTTTTCACCTTTTATGATTTTTTTACTTTATTCTTTTTTTAGATTTTTTATTTTCTTAGATTCTTTAATTTTTTTGATTATTTTATTTTATTTTAACATTAATTATCGACCTGATTTGTATTTAACTTTTTATTGCACATAAAACACAAAGAATGAGAATTCAAGCATTAAACATGCATTTTCTTTTTTGGGGAAGACCTATGATTTGATTTTAAATTTTCTTGAATATCTTAATGTGGTCGTGAGTGTTGCAAAAAGATCGGTAGAATATTTTGTTTTTCAATTTTTTTCGATTTATTTGTATGTCTGAAGGCTATTAGCAATATGTATGTCTGTGAACTTGCACAATAAAATGCAAGTTATTTAAATCTGAACAATTTTAGGAATTTGTGACTCAATTTGCATTCTTATTTCCCATTTATGAAACAAGGCCTTTTAATCATAATCATAGTTCTATCGTATTACTATATCATCATGAGGCTAACTATGTATCTTTTTTTTTTTTTTAAAGGTTGTTTGAGTATCGGTTTCAACAGAGTTAGAACCAAATTATGGTTCATAAATTACAATCTTCTCTTTAAATCTTATTATGCTATAGTTGGAATCATAATCATAGTTCTCTTTAAATCTTCTAATTTCTAGTGCAAAAATTTTTAACTTAATTAAAGATAAAACTGGACATTTCATTAAGATAATTTTTCTTTTTTTTTCTAAATGATTATAAGTCACATGTGCGTAATATATCACAAGAGTATATTTAATGAGAAAGACATGGTTATGCTTGCTTGCAGAATTATATTGTATGACTCAAATAGATTAGGGAGAAGGTATGAACAATTATTTGATTCTAAAGATTCTTTCACTTACTATTTAAAGCCACTTAGTGATCACTAAAACTTCATACTATCTTTCTTTATTCTTTTTATTTATAATAATAAGTGGTGCAGTTTAATGCTTCATTGATCCATTAAAGTCTGGTATTCTCAAGGTATACTAGGCGTTATTCTCCCTTCAATTAGAATTATGGTGTAACCATCGATAACTTGTAGAAATTTATGGTGAAATAGAGCAAAATTTGTTACTCTATGACTTCACGTGGTACCGAGGACATTTACACTTCATGAAATGAAGTCATTCTTGAAGACGAAAGGTTACTTACACCTTTTAATAGTTGGCAAAAAATCAATCCATAGGTCCAGGTGTTGGTATGAACCAATCGGTTGCATCAAGATATGTTTCGCGATTGTTTGGTACAATACCTTCTGCTTCAAGGATGCAACCCTGAGGCAATATAAGTTACATATTGCATCAAGATATGTTTCATGGAGTTTTGAAGGGTTAAACCAAACGTAAATGTCCACCTTAGTGATTTAAAGCTTGTTTTAGTAATGGAGTTGAGGACAGTGTATCATTTGATTCTTAAAGCAATTAATGGAGATATCAAGCTAATAAATGGGTAACTCATCCTAAACACATTTTGGCATTTGAAAATAATGGTGATGCCAATCTTGTTACCAGTCAGGTGACTTTCTTATGTTCCTATGTTACTCTTACTTTTCTGTTGCTTGGACTTTGAATATGTCATTGTAACCTCTCTAATTGTAGTTGTCCAGGATTATAAATTAGGTGGTAAAAAATTTCTTATGCACATATTTCACTCTCAAAAAGTAAAAAGAAAAACAGCTAAAATTAAAAATGCATTTATCAAAAGTTGCCAGAATTTACAGAATTTACAGAACAAAGGCCTCATTAGGTCAAACAGAGTATCTCTTACTTTGCACTTCCAATAAATTTTACACACAAGTAGCTATAGCTGTGAACAATGAACAACAAAAACTTTTCACTTAATCTTTTCCTACTAAAATACTATGCCTTCTCTAATTGTTTCAAGTAGCAAGTAATAGCACTTATAGGGTAGGGGAGTGACTCTTCCAGCACACAACACTGATGAAGTAAGATCCTGCATTTTCATCATTATCATCCATATCAGGTGAGCCAAGTCCATGCCATGTTACAAGTTCGAAGACTTCCTGCAACGTGGCACCTTATACCAGTTAGTGTTCAAGCTAACATGCATAAACATCAACCACCACCTCAAGTGTTTTCTTACCTTATCGTAGATGTCTACTTGGTTTGTTTCACTGCCACATGGGATGTAGTAGCTGCTAACCGTTATTGTTAGTCTCCATGAATAAGTATGAGGTGCTATTTTGCTGTGTGTTGACCCATTAGCATGAATGGTTAATAAAATTAATAAAGTACTCGGCTTGCCAAGCCTTTTAATATAACAAATAGTGCGGTTGGGCAGAGCTTCATAAGCCATAAATGCTGCTCCCCTCCTCTATCAGAAAGGGAAAAGTCTCAATTAAACAGAAATGAAAAACCTGCTAATGATAATCAGGAAACAACATTAAGACAAAAACAAACATCAAAATTGTTGTCATGTAATAATAGCCAGATTAAACTTAGTTAAGACTGTACGTGCACAATCATGAAGCTAAAGGCACCCAATTTGGTGCAGGCAGACTTTTAGAGTTCAGTGAAAAAATTACGCATGCAAACTTAATATAATTTAAATGAAGCTTCAAAGTTATGTTAGATGTTCAAGCCTAAAATTCTTTTCTTAAAATCAAATTCAGAAAAATCATATAAATATATTAAAAGGTTTTTTATTGACATTAAATTAATAAAACTTTTGACCATAGCACCTGATGCAAGAGTGAGGCTACTCGACTTTTCCATATTACTGGTGTTGGGAATGCAGAAGGTGCTAGTTTCAGTTGATGCAAGATACCATCAGGGAATTCTTCAATCTCACTTTCTCACATCAGAAACATCGTTAACAATGGCTACATTGCTATCTGGCTAGTCAAGAACATGTATAAATTTATGTTTTTCTGGAATGCAAGTAGTGACTGGAAAACAAGATATGCATTAGCAGGAAATACAGCTTTAAAAGAAACAACATGGTAGAGAGACCTTTCAACCTGTCTCATAGAAAGAAAGAAGTGTCCTGCATGCCTGAGCTCAATCTTTTGCTACCAGATTTTCTTAGTAGAGTAAAATGATGAACAGGCTGAAGTAGCTCAGCACTTAGTCTATTAAACCACTAAAATTGCTGTTTGGGATAGATGCAAAATTTCATCAGTTAAAGACTGAGATCAAGCTTGGCTCATACATACCAATCTGAAGCTATTCTAAGCTTGTAATCCCCTCTGGCTAAAAGAAGGTCTCGTTTTCTAGTAAGCACGGTTATAAGAGAAACCAGGAGCCCTCTATAGAAACCTCTGGAAGAACATCCTTATTATTTAATGGCTCCAATGGAGTAAACTTGGCATTTAATATAAAGAACAGAGCAATTACCTCCCAAGTTTGAGAAAGAGGGTTGATCTGGTTCAAAATCTCCTTAATAATCCCATTGATCGTACATAGCTGATGCCTTATCCATGCTTAAGAAATGCACAGGTTGTAGAGACCCAAACTCAAAGCACTCAGCAGAAGAACCATAACCGATATCCTGATTATGGATACATCATTACTACAGATGGTAGGGCAGCACCAGATGGAGAAAGCACATCAGCAAAGGCAACTGGAACTGGATACACGCCATATGCAATCAGTCCAGCCAAGCCCAAGACAGTCATGTTTACCTGACAGCGGCAGTCAGCCCAGACCAGCCCAGTTACAGAGTTTCATGATCGCTTGAGTCAGCCCAGCCCAGCCCAGCCCAGCCCAGCTTTGACCACAATCCGAAGCAAACATGAAAAATGCATACGTGGTAGTAATGCTCACGTGCTCCTCACAACGGCTATTTCTGTTCACGCTTTTGGCGTGGAGTCATACCAATACTAAATGCTCTAAGAAATCGTATGCAATCAAAAGATAGGATCTCTCAAAGGCAACGGCGAAGAAGAGGATTCACGTCGCACATGCCGCTCTATGGTGGAATATTTGGTTGCTTGTCACCAGTGGCTCAATTGCAGCATTTCTGAGCTACAAATCTCCGTTTTTGTATCCTAACGATGAGGTCCCTTTCCCAGATCTGTGCTAAGAGTTTGTCAATCCTGCTGTTCTTGAAATTGGGAGACATTGACTTGTTTCACTTTTTGTATTCAAATTACAGAGGCAAAATGTAGAAAGAGCAAAGTTGGATTTGTTGACTGATAAGCTAGAAGGCTCAAGTGATTCAAATGATGGGAACTGACGGTCTAACCCCTTGCTAATGATGGTTGCATACAAGAAAGGGGAGACGATTCTACGAGAGGTTAGTATAATTCCTTTATCACTGTTCGAAGATGTGTTATCTGGGAAATAAATGGTTAGCTTTGCTCAATCACTTGTTCTTGTCGCAGTTTGCATTCTTATGTATGATTCTCTCCCACATGTCATTAGACGTCACCGAATATAAGTGACAAAGCAAGCAAAAATCTACAAAAATTGACGGATAGAATCTGAATCATAAATCAATTAGTTGAGAACATCCCAGAACATTGTATAAAAAGAAACATTATGAAATAACAATCCTAAACTGAGTAAGAGACACATTTTTTTTTCGTGCAATCAAGATCCACCATCAGGCACATCGAATCTTGTTTTTTCCTGATCTACATACTTTAATTATCAAAAAGATCATATGCATAGATACCCGTATAGTATGTGTCTAAACAATTTGATATAATGTATTGAAAGAGAAATGGAAAGAAAATTTAGGGAGTAAATCTGCATCTAGGTGAAGAATGAAGAAGAAAAAAACAGAGCTTGTTATTTCAAGAGGTATTTTACTCATGCTACACATGTTGCAGTGCCTCATAACAGTTGAGAACAGAAAACCCAAAAACTTTATGCTATATATTTCATGTGACGTATAAATAAATATTTGTAATACTAACTTATTCAAGCTGGCTGGCAAGCTAAACTAGCCGAACTTGTCAATAAACAAACTATAAAAAGACTAGGTAAGCCAGCCAGCAGCAGAACCCAGGCAGCCTGGGAGCAGCTCAGTTCGTGGCAATGCTTACTTATTTGTGTCATCTGAGTCAGATTAAGTATGAAACACACAAAAGATCATTCTGCTAGTTGTATTGTTTTAAACTGTAGCTTGTGGTCTTTACTACTTTGCACTGTTTGCTAATATTGGATATCCATCATTTGCAGAAAGGGGTTAGAGCTGCACAGCAGTTCTGCAATTCATATTTTCTTGGCAGTTTGGTAATGCATATGATAAGGTATGGTTTTCTTCTTGCACTTTGGTAGCACTGCCTTCTTGTTATCGTGAATATATATAGTATTTAAAAAAGCTATGGTTTCCTTCTCTAGGTCTTTTTTTTTTCTTTAAAAATAATTAGAATCACTGAACCTTTGTGAGAATGCTCTTTACATGGTTATCTTGAATGTACTGTGAGAAAGCTAGGGTTGTCACTACATAACTTAAGTCAACTTTCCTAGACGAAAAAAACCTCTCTAGAACTGGACTTTTGATTTTACCTGTGTTAATTGAGGTGTTCATGGAGAATGGAAATACTGATGCCAAATAAGTTGTGTTGCCATTATTAAACAAAGATACCCAAGGCGTTATATCCTTTGTTCCTGTTGGTTGGTTTGCTACAATTCAGTAAGCTGTCCTGCAAATGCTTCGATTTAGAAATGCATTTTATAATGCTGGCTCTGGACTCATCCGAGATGAACTGGGCACATATGGAGAGAAGATCTTGGGATCAAGCTCTGAATATGTGCAAAGCAATGTAAGCAGCATGTGAAGGCCATAACTTAAGGTGCCACTCTGGTTTGAGATTGAAACAGCTTTGAATGATTAGGCATGTAGTTTATTTTAGTAAATGATATATGTTGCTAATTTTTTGACTCGTGACAGGAAAAGATTGAATTCCAGCTTTTGATCACATTTGAACTGAAAAATATTTCATAGCAAATTATTCATGGAGTGGTTGAAAGCCATAGGCACTAAGGTTTTTCTTGTCATTTGACCAATTTATGTTGGATGTTAATTATTCTTTGAAAACATTATAAAGCTTTTGACATAAATAAAGGGCTCGTGCTTTGCTTTAAAAAAAAAAAAAAGCTCAAACAACTGTGTTTGAGATCATAATGATATGGCAGTTGCTAACAGCAGCTCGTACTGGAAGGAGCTCTTATGGGGTTAACATGTTTTTCTTGCTTTTCAATATTTTTTTTTGTGATTTTGAAATGAACAGTTAAGTACTTCTCGTATCCATAGTATCATTTTCAAGTAAATGATCATTATGTGAGAAATAAATTAAAGGTTGCCTTATTTCCATTCTTGCATAGGCTAAATCAATATCCTTCTCGAATTTTATTGTTGGCACCTTTTTGCTTCCCCTTTAATATCTTTTTTGTTTTCCTATCAGGGCCATTGGACAAGAATATCTTGGCTAGTGGGAGGAAGGCTTTCCCATAAGCCCTTTATTTATGATATGATGCCTCGGACTTATACATCTCATTTATGGCATTTGGTACCTACGTTGTTCTTGCTGGCTTGTCATTGGGTTTTAATGGGAAGTAAGTTGGTTAACTCTTTCATCTTTTGTTCTCAATCTTGGTTCATGATGACTATTCTATTATAGAAATATGCCATTATCTGATTTTCAAATACTTTTTTGTGACTCCTCTAATATGGGTTCTACAGCATTATGTGTTTGATCACTTTCACTGTTATTAAAAAAATACTTCTTTCCGCATTTATTCTTTTGCAATGAAACTTAGGTATGAAGTTGAAGTTATATTAATTGAATATGTCGACACCAAATCGCATTTATTCTTTGATACGTAGATTACATTTGAAATGCCTAAATCTGGGGCTTAGACTTTGAAATTCAAGTTATAGGACTTGCTACTTTGAAACGCTTTCCAATTAAGACTATCATCTAAATTCATTTGTTATCAGTGACAAAAGTATTTTTATGCTAATGCTTTTATGAGAAAAGCAGTCTTATTAGAGCTACTCCTATCAAACTTCTCCAACATTGAATGAAAACTTCACCTATAATTTTTCTTAGATAGGAAGAGAAAGGGAGAGAAAGATAAGGGACAAAAAGCAGATAAAGGGAGCTACTCTTCATTTTTCACGTACCATCTAGAGTGACTTTTCCTTTCTCTAATGGATTTTCTTATGGCTTTTACCATGCGAGTGTTGCCTGATTAGCAAATCTCATAGTTGTATTTCTTGAAGGCATGTCATTGTGTTAGATCATTTCTTGTTTATATAATTTTTAGTTGAATTTAATCTATTTTGTTTTGTTTTTTGTTTTTGATATTTTTGTTGTTTACGTTCAGTTATTTTATTTTCTAAGGATTTTTATTCTTATTTTTGTATTTTATCTTTTCTTTATATTATTTTTAGTTTTTTAGTTTTCCAATTTTTACTTCATTTTTTTAGAAATTTTTTCTCGTGTTGCACTTTTTTTGGATAAAAAATATTTTTGAATTTTTATTATTTTTAATTAATTTTTTTCTTTTGATGATCTTTTATTTTTATTTTTATTTTTATTTTTTGCACTTTCTTCCTTCTTACCTTTTCTTTTTTTTTTTTGAATTTTCTTTTTTTTTTTCATTTTAATTTTTTTTAAAAAATTTTGGGTGCAATTATATCAACACTAATATATCGAATTGTATCAAAACTCAAAGTTAAGCGTGCTCAAGTGGGAGTAGTAGTAGAATGTGTGATTTCTTTTAGTAAATCCTTGTGTTGCACCTTTATTCTTATAAAAATATTTGTTTATTTTATTATTTTTATTTATATTTTTTATGATCTTTTATTTATTATTTTATTATTTTATTATTTGTATTTTTTCATTATGCTTTTTTCTTATTTATGATATTTTTTATTATTTTTTTTTTTTGAGATTTTTGAGTGCGATCATGTCAATAGTGAGCATCAATCCCATTTGAACTGCAAAGTTAAGTGTGCTTGGGTGAGAGTAGTACTGAGATGGGTGATTCCTATTGGGAAATCCTCGTATTGCACCATTTTCGTTTTGACAAAATAATACTTTTGAATTTTATTATTTATTTATTTATTCTATAATCATTCATTTTTTATTTTTCTTTCTCTTTTGTATTTTTCTCCATATGCTCTTTTCTTGTTTATGACTTTTTTTTAATATCTTTTTTGGATTTTTGAGTGTGATCATACCAATAGTAAGTATCGATCCCATTTGAACTGCAAAGTTAAGCGTGCTTGGGCGAGAGTAATACTAAGATGGATGATTCCTCTTGAAAAATCCTCGTATTGTACCATTTTTCGTTTTGACAAAACAATATTTTTGAATTTTATTATTTATTTATGAATTTATTTATTTGATAATCTTTTATTTTTTATTTTATTTTTGTTTATTTTTATATTTTTCTTCATTATGTTCTTTTTCTTTTTATGATTTTTGTTTTCATTTTCAATACTTTTTGAATTTTTTGATAGAAACACTTTTTGAATTTTTTTGCGTGCGATCATATTGGCATTGAGGCGTTGGATCCTATTAGAACTTCGAAGTATTAGGATGAGTGGTTCTTTTTAAGAACTACTAGGGCTGCACCTTTCTCTTTTTTTTTTTTGATAAAATATTTTTTTAATTTATTATTTTTGATTTATTTTTTCTTTTGGATTATTTTTGTTTTATTTTAATTTATTTTTATTATGTTTTATTTCTTTTCTATGATTTTGTTTTTTTTTTTATTTTCAATAATTTTTAGATTTTTCGGTGCGATCATACTAGGACTAATGTACCGGATCTCATCAACAATCCGAAGTTAAGCATGCTTGGGCGAGAATAGTACTAAGATAAGTGATTCCACCTTGGAAATCCTCATATTGCACTTTTTTATTTTTGATAATTTTTTTTTGGATTTCATTATTTTTAATTTTTTCCTTTTTTTCCTTTTGATTATCTTTTGTTTTATTTTATTTTGTTTTCTTTTATTTTTTTTATTTTATTTCCTCATATTGCACCTAGGACAAGTGAAATTTTATTATGCACTTTTTTCATCTTTTTGATTATTTAAACATGCTTTGGCGAGAGTAGTACTATGATGGTTGATTTTTTCTAAGAAATTCTTGTATTGCGTCCTTTTTTTTAGATAAAAATATTTTTTGATTTTTTAAAATTTGGTTTATTTTCTTTTCTTCCATTTGAAGATCTTTTTTTTTTTTTTTTTGCATTTCCTTCCATTATGCTCTTTTCTTTGATTTATTTTATTTTTTTTCCTTTTTTCCTTTTCTTTTCTTTCCTTTCTTCTCTTTTTCAATTTTGATAACTTTTTTATTTAATCTCTTCATTTTATTAGGTTTTATTTTTGTTTCCTCGGTTTTGTTAGGTCTATTTTTCAATTTTCTTTGATTCTTTTTCTTTATGGTTTGATTTTCAATATATTCTTAGAATTTGCTTTTTAATTTTATTTGATTTTCTTTCCTATTTGATTTTCTTTCATTTCTTTATTATTTTTTATTTACATTTTTCTTCTTTTTTGTTATTTAAATGTGCTTTAACAAGAGTAGTACTAGGACAGGTGATTCTTACTAAGAAATTCTCGTGTTGCATCCTTTTTTTTTGGAAAAAAATATTTTTTGATTTTTGATTTATTTTCTTTTCTTCCATTTGGTGATCTTTCATTTCTTTCCATTATGCTCTTTTCTTTGATTTATTTTATTTATTTCCTTTTTTCTTTTCCTTTTCTTTCCTTTCTTCTCTTTTTCAATGTTGATAACTCTTTTATTTAATTTTTTCATTTTATTGGATTTTATTTTTGTTTCCTCGGTTTTGTCAAGTTTATTTTTCGATTTTCTTTGATTTTTTTCCTTTATTATTTGATTTTCAGTATATTCTTACAATTTGTTTTTAATTTTATTTAATTTTCTTTCATTTTTTATTATGTTTTATTTACATTTTTCTTCTTTTTGGTTATTTAAACGTACTTTAGCGAGAGTAGTACTAGGACGGGTGATTCCTGCTAAGAAATTCTCGTGTTGCATCTCTTTTTTTGGATAAAAATAATTTTTGATTTTTGATTTATTTTCTTTTCTTCCATTTGATGATCTTTCTTTTTTTCTTTTTTTTTTTCTTTTTGCATTTCCTTCCATTATGCTCTTTTCTTTGATTTTTGTTATTTATTTTCTCTTTTCTTTTTCTTTTCCTTTTCTTTTTTCTCTTTTTCAATTTTGATAAACTTTTTTATTTAATTTCATCATTTTATTGGATTTTGTTTTTGTTTCTTTGATTTTGTTAGGTTTATTTTCAATTTTCTTTGATTTCTTTTCTTTACCATTTGATTTTTAGTATATTCTTAGAATTTGTTTTTTTAATTTCATTTGATTTTCTTTCCTATTTCATTTTGTTTCATTTCTTTATTATGTTTGATTTACATTTTTCTTCTTTTTGGTTATTTAAACGTACTTTGGCGAGAGTAGTACTAGGACGGGTGATTTTTGTTAAGAAATTATCGTGTTGCATCCTTTTTTTTTTGGATAAAAATATTTTTTGATTTTTGATTTATTTTCTTTTCTTACATTTGATGATCTTTCTTCTTCTTTTTTTTTTTTTTTTTGCATTTTCTTCCATTTGATGATCTTTCCTTTGATTTTTGTTATTTATTTTATTTTTTTCTTTTTCTTTTCTTTTTTCTCTTTTTCAATTTTGATAACTATTTTCTTTAATTTCATCATTTTAGTGGATTTTATTTTTGTTTCTTTGATTTTGTTAGGTTTATTTTCAATTTTCTTTGATTCCTTTTCTTTACTGTTTGATTTTCAATATATTCTTAGAATATGTTTTTTTAATTTCATTTGATTTTCTTTCCTATTTCATTTCGTTTCTTTTCCTTGCTTTCATATTTAATTTTTTTCATCTTTCATGAATTTTTACATTACTACTTTTTTTGGATGTTCTTTTTATTTATTTGTCATAGACTTTTTATTTTCTTGTATTTTTTAATTTATTTTCGTATAATTTTTATTATTTAAACGTGCTTTGGTGAGAGTAGTATTAAGATGGGTGATTCATTCTAAGAAATTCTCGTATTGCATCCTTTTTTAAGATAAAAATATTTTTTGATTTCTAAAAATTTGGTTTATTTTCTTTTCTTCCCTTTGAAGATCTTCCATTTTTTTTCTTTTTTGCATTTTCTTCCATTATGCTCTTTTCTTTTATTTATATTATTTATTCTTTTTTTCTTTTCCTTTTCTTTCCTTTCTTCTCTTTTTCAATTTTGATAACTTTTTTATATAATTTCTTCATTTTATTGGATTTTATTTTTGTTTCCTCGATTTTGTAAGGTTTATTTTTTGATTTTCATTGATTCTTTTTCTTTATTATTTGATTTTCAGTATATTCTTAGAATTAGTTTTTAATTTTATTTGATTTTCTTTCCTATTTCATTTTCTTTCATTTCTTTATTATGTTTGATTTATATTTTTCTTCTTTTTGGTTATTTAAACGTACTCTGGCGAGAGTAGTACTAGGACGGGTGATTCCTGCTAAGAAATTCTCGTGTTGCATCCTTTTTTTGGATAAAAATATTTTTTGATTTTTGATTTATTTTCTTTTCTTCCATTTGATGATCTTTCATTTCCTTCCATTATGCTCTTTTCCTTGATTTATTTTATTTATTTCCTTTTTTCTTTCCTTTTCTTTCCTTTCTTCTTTTTTTCAATGTTGATAACTTTTTATTTAATTTTTTCATTTTATTAGATTTTATTTTTGTTTCCTCGGTTTTGTCAAGTTTATTTTTCGATTTTCTTTGATTCTTTTTCTTTATTATTTGATTTTCAGTATATTCTTAGAATTTGTTTTTTAATTTTATTTAATTTTCTTTCATCTTTTATTATGTTTTATTTACATTTTTCTTCTTTTTGGTTATTTAAACGTACTTTGGCGAGAGTAGTACTAGGACCAGTGATTCCTGCTAAGAAATTCTCATGTTGCATCTCTTTTTTTTGGGATAAAAATAATTTTTGATTTTTGATTTATTTTCTTTTCTTCCATTTGATGATCTTTCTTTCTTTTTGTTTTTTTTTTGGCATTTTCTTCCATTATGCTCTTTTCTTTGATTTTTGTTATTTATTTTCTCTTTTCTTTTTCTTTTCCTTTTCTATTTTCTCTTTTTCAATTTGGATAACTTTTTTATTTAATTTCATCATTTTATTGGATTTTGCTTTTGTTTCTTTGATTTTGTTAGGTTTATTTTCAATTTTCTTTGGTTCCTTTTCTTTACCATTTGATTTTTAGTATATTCTTAGAATTTGTTTTTTTAATTTCATTTGATTTTCTTTCCTATTTCATTTTGTTTCATTTCTTTATTATGTTTGATTTACATTTTTCTTCTTTTTGGTTATTTAAACGTACTTTGGCGAGAGTAGTACTAGGACGGGTGATTTTTGTTAAGAAATTATCGTGTTGCATCCTTTTTTTTTTGGATAAAAATATTTTTTGATTTTTGATTTATTTTCTTTTCTTACATTTGATGATCTTTCTTCTTCTTTTTTTTTTTTTTTTTGCATTTTCTTCCATTTGATGATCTTTCCTTTGATTTTTGTTATTTATTTTATTTTTTTCTTTTTCTTTTCTTTTTTCTCTTTTTCAATTTTGATAACTATTTTCTTTAATTTCATCATTTTAGTGGATTTTATTTTTGTTTCTTTGATTTTGTTAGGTTTATTTTCAATTTTCTTTGATTCCTTTTCTTTACTGTTTGATTTTCAATATATTCTTAGAATATGTTTTTTTAATTTCATTTGATTTTCTTTCCTATTTCATTTCGTTTCTTTTCCTTGCTTTCATATTTAATTTTTTTCATCTTTCATGAATTTTTACATTACTACTTTTTTTGGATGTTCTTTTTATTTATTTGTCCTAGACTTTTTATTTTTTTATATTTTTTAATTTATTTTTATATAATTTTTATTATTTAAACGTGTTTTGGTGAGAGTAGTATTAGGATGGGTTATTCCTTCTAAGAAATTCTCGTATTGCATCCTTTTTTAAGATAAAAATATTTTTTGATTTTTAAAATTTTGGTTTATTTTCTTTTCTTCCCTTTGAAGATCTTTCTTCTTTTTTTTTTTTTGCATTTTCTTCCATTATGCTCTTTTCTTTTATTTATATTATTTATTCTTTTTTTCTTTTCCTTTTCTTTCCTTTCTTCTCTTTTTCAATTTTGATAACTTTTTTATATAATTTCTTCATTTTATTGGATTTTATTTTTGTTTCCTTGGTTTTGTAAGGTTTATTTTTTGTTTTTCATTGATTCTTTTTCTTTATTATTTGATTTTCAGTATATTCTTAGAATTAGTTTTTAATTTTATTTGATTTTCTTTTCTATTTCATTTTCTTTCATTTCTTTATTATGTTTGATTTATATTTTTCTTTTTTTTGGTTATTTAAACGTACTTTGGCGAGAGCAGTACTAGGACGGGTGATTCCTGCTAAGAAATTCTGGTGTCGCATCCTTTTTTTGGGTAAAAATATTTTTTGATTTTTGATTTATTTTCTTTTCTTCTATTTGATGATCTTTCATTTTGTTTTTTTTTTTGGCATTTCCTTCCATTATGCTCTTTTGTTTGGTTTTTGTTGTTTATCTTATTTTATTTTTTTTCTTTTTTTTTCTTTTTTCTCTATTTCAATTTTGATTTTTAATATATTCTTAGAATTTGTTTTTTTTTAATTTCATTTGATTTTCTTTCCTATTTCATTTCGTTTCTTTTCCTTGCTTTCATATTTAATTTTTTTCATCTTTCCTGATTTTCTTGTATTTTTTAATTTATTTTCATATATTTATTTGATAATCTTTCATTTTTATTTTATTTTTATTACTTTTTTGTATTTTTTTCATTATGTTCTTTTCTTTTTTATGATTTTATGTTTTTGTTTTCACTAATTTTTAAATTTTTTGATAGAAATACTTTTTGAATTTTTTGGGGTGTGATCATATCAACATTGATTCACTAAATCCCATTAGAACTCCAAAGTTATAATAGCATGAGTGGTTCCTTCTAGGAAATACTCATGTTTGCACCTTTCTTTTTTTTTTTTTTGGATAAAATATTTTGTCTAATTTATTATTTTTGATTCATTTTCTTCTTCTTCTGGATTATTTTTTGTTTTATTTTAATTCATTTTTATATTTTTATATTTTTTAATTATCTTTTGTTTCTTTTTTATGACTTTATTATTTTAATTTCAATAATTTTTAGATTTTTAGGTACGATCATACCAGTACTAATGCATCAAATCCCGTTAAAAATTCAATGTTAAGCGTGCTTGGGCAATAATAGTACTAGGATGGGTGATTCCTTCTTGAAAATCCTCGTGTTGCACACTCTTTTTTTTGATAAAATTTTTTTAACTTTAATTTTTTAATTTTTCTTTTCTTTCTTTTGATTATCTTTTGCTTTATTTTATTTTATTTTTGTTTCTTTTTTTATTTTTTTTCATTTTTTTATATTAATATTATTGTTTTCTTTCATTTTCAATATTTTTTGAACTTTTAAGTTCAATCATAGCAGCTTTAATGCATCACATTCCATAAAAACTTCGAAGTTAGATGTGGCTAAGCGAGAATATTACTAAGACGGGTGGTTCTCTTAAGAAATCCATGTGTTGTACCCTTTTTTTTTATAAACAAATATTTTTAAATTTTAGTTTTTAATTTATTTTTATTATTATTATTTATATGTGTTTTGGCGAGAATAGGACTAGGTTGGGTTATTCCTCTTGAGAAATTACTGTGTTGCATTTCTTTTTTTAGATAAAAATATTTTTTTGATTTTTGATTTATTTTTTTCTTATATTTGATGATCTTTCATTTTTTTTTTATTTTTTTGCATTTTCCTCCATTATGCTCTTTTCTTTGATTTTTGTTATTTGTTTTTTTTTTTGCCCTTTTTCGTTTCCTTCTCTTTCCTTTCTTCTCTTTTTTAATTTCGGTGACTTGATTTTAATTTCTTCATTTTATTATATGTTCTTTTTGTTTCTTTGATTTTGTTAGATTTCTTTTTGAATTTTTTTTTGATTCACTTTCTCCGATGTTTGATTTTCAATATATTTTAAAATTTTTTAATTCCATTTGATTTTTTTAGTATTTTTTATTATTTTTAATCTTTTATTTTTTATAATATTATTTTTTCGATGTTCTTTTTGTTTATCTTTCTAGATTTTTTTTCTTTATTGTATTTTACTTAATTTATTCTCATATGATTTTCAAATTTTTTTAAACTTTCTGTATTTTGTTTTCTTGGGTTTCTTCGATTTTCCTAAAATGAGTTTCAATGTTTTGTTCATTTTAAGAACGCAAGTTGCTTATTTTGTTTTTCTTTTTTGGAAAGTCAGTAAAGTTCTTAAGAGAATAAGGATATTCGCACTTATCGAAAAGATGAGAGAAAATAAAAATGATATTACCTTTTCTTTTATGTTGATGCTCTGAATATTTTCTCAATACATCTCATCTATATGGTAAATACATATCCTGTTGTTGACATACATTTGTTTTCATGAAGACATTATGCATTCATTTTTGATGACTATTCAAGAATTATATAACCCACTAGATTGATTTTACAATGTTTTGACAAGTCCATAAACGAGTTTGGTATGTTGATAGAGTTGTTAATTAAAAATTACCACTGAGATTATTAAGCTTATCAATAAATACTTAACTAAAAGAAATTGTGTATATGGAAGGTCTCATCTGTCTATCATGTTTAGGAGATGCTACTGGCTTTCTGAATACAATTAGATGCTTTTGTATTTGTGGCAGCCTTTTGTTACACTTATTTCAAATATCGAATTTTATAGAAGGCATGCTTTGACATTGCATAAGTTATTGGATTATTGATAAGTTTTGATATAATTTGTTATGAGAATTTTATCCAATGGCTTTGACTTATATTTAGATGCATATCACTATGTTTAAAACTCATTAACTTTGTAGAAGGCATGCTTTGACTTTGCATGAGTTATTGGATTAGTGATAAGTCTTGATATAATTCATTATGAGAATTTTATCTAGTTGCTTTAACTCATATTTATATGCACATCACTATGTTCAAAACTTGTTAACTTTGTGAGCTCCCAATAGTATGCTGCAAAAATAATGTAAGCGAAAGTGCCTCTGGGATACTGTACACTGCTTAATTATAAGAGTTTGTCTAATTATTTTTCTTCTTAAACAAAAGTCGAAACAACTGACTGAAATTGATTTTGTTATATATGCAGTTTACTTGAATTGACTTGTTTGAACTATTAATAGATGCATGTGCATACAAGTGATTTGTTTATCATTTTTATTTTCTTTTGTTTTTATTTTTGAGCTTTCTACAAATATTTTAGTTTTATAGAATGTTCTTGGCTTTTGGATTGGGAAATTAATATTTTTGATTCTGATTGTTTTGGCCTAATATTTGTCATTTGATTTCAAAAGTTGTTCCATATATAGATTAAATAGAATATCAAGATGCTCCACTCAGAGGATTTTTCACTTCAAAATCAAGCTTTGAAGAGTATTAAGATGCTCATTGAAATATACTACTGTTTGGATAACCTGATAGTTTATCTGTGTAACCATGTTTGCATCGGTCATTTAGTTTACCAGATGAACTTTTAATATGCAAAAAAGGAAGAAACTAGCAGAAGTTTAAATCTCATGATGACTGTTCCACTATAGGATTTTGCCATTATCTGGTTTTAATTTAGTTTTTAGTAACTCCTCTAATATGAGTTTTACAGCATTATGTGGTTGATTACTTTCACCGATGTTAAAAGAAACACTTTTTTTCGTATTTATTTTTTATTACTTGAATATGTCAGCACCAAATTTTATTGGTAGCGATTGTGGTAGTTAGAGGCTTTGATACGTAGATCACATTTGAAATGCCTAAATCTAGTGCTTGGACTTTGAAATTCACGACATAGGAAATTGTACATTGAAACGCTTTCCAATTAAGAATTTCATCTAAATCCATTTGTTATCATGATCAAAGTATTTTAATGCTAGTGTTTTTTTGGGAAAGGTGGTCTTAGTGGAGCTACTTCTATCAAACTTTTCCAACATTGAATGAAAACTTTACCTATAATTTTTTTTTGGATAGGAAAATAGTAGGAGAGAAAGATGGAGGAGTGAAAGTAGATAAAGGGAGTGACCCGTTATTTTTCAAGTGCCATCTAGAGTTTTTTTTCCTTTATCCAACGGATTATCTTATATCTTTTACCATGCTAATGTTGTTTGATCTTCAAATCTCATAATTGTATTTCCAAAGGCATGCCACTGTGTTAGATCATTTTGTGTTTACAGAATTTTTAGTAGAATTTAATCAATTTTGTTCGTTTTCTTGATATTTTTGTTGTTTACATTTAGTTATTTCCTTTGTAAGGATTTTATTCATGTTTTTGTATTTTATCTATTCTTTAAATTATTTTTAGTTTTTCGATATTTTGGATTTCTCTTCATTTTTTTAAAAAAATCTTTTTCTTTTGTTGCACCCCTTGCATTTGGATAAAAAAATATTTTTGAATTTGTATTATTTTTTTCTTAATTTGATGATCTTTCATTTTATTTTTATTTTTATTTTTAAAATTTTCCTCCTTTATGCTTTTTTTTATGATTTCCTTTCGTATTTTCTTTTAATATTTTTCATTTTTTTTTTATGATTTTGTGTTTTTATTTTCAATACTTTTTGAATTTTTTAGGTGCAGTCATACCAGCATTGATGCATTGGATTCTAATAGAACTCCGAAGTTAAAGGGCGAGAGTAGTACTAGGATGAGTGGTTCCTTCAAGGAAATACCCATGTTGAACCCATATATTTTTTTCGAAAAATTTATTTTTATAATATATTATTTTTAATTTATTTTCTTTGCTTCTTTTAGATTCTTTTGGGTTTTATGTTAATTTATTTATATATTTTTATATTTTTCTCCATTATGTTTATTTTCTTTTTTGTGATTATTTTTTTTATTTTCAATAATTTTTAGATTTTTGGGTGTGATCACACAAGTACTATTGCATTAGATCCCATTAGAACCCTGAAGTTAAGCGTGCTTAGGTTAGAGTAGCACCAGGATGGGTAATTTCTCCTTGAAAATCCTCGTGTTGTATCCCCTTTTTTTTTATATAAAAAATATTTTCAGATTTTATTTTTTTTTATTTTTTTTTTTTGATTATTTTTTTATTTTTATTTCTTTTTTCTATTATTTTTTTTATGTTTTTTCTTTTTTATATTAATTTTATTATTTTCTTCCATCTTTGATATTTTTTAAACTTTAAGGTTCGATCATACTAACAATAATGCATCGGATCCCATAAGAACTCCAAAGTTAGGCGTGGTTGAACAAGAATAGTACTAGGATGGGTAGTTCTCTTGAGAAATCCATGTGTTGCACCCTTTTTTCATAATTTTTTTTTTTTGTAGATTTTATTATTTTGATTTATTTTTTCTTCTACTTGATTATTTAAGCATGCTTTGGTGAGAGTAATATTAGGATGAGTGATTCCTCTTGAAAAATTCTCAAGTTGCATCCTTTTTTGGATAAAAATATTTTTAATTTTTGATTTATTTTCTTTTCTTCCATTTGATGATCTTTTATTTTATTTTTTTTTGGATTTTCATCCATTATGCTCTTTTCTTTGATTTTTGTTATTTTTTATTTATTTCCTTTTTTCTTTTCCTTTTCGTTCCTTTCTTCTCTTTTTCAATTTTGATAATTTTTTTTTAATTTCTTCATTTCATTGGATTTTCTTTTCGTTTCTTTGGTTTTCTAGATTTCTTTTTCAATTTTCTTTGATTCCCTTTCTTTATTGTTTGATTTCCAATATATTTTTCAATTTTTTTAATTTTATTTGATTTCTTTCCTATTTCTTTTCCTTTCTTTTCTTTTTTTTTAATTTTTCACCTTTTACAATTTTTTTTACTTTATTCCTTTTTTAGATTTTTTTATTTTCCTAGATTTTTTTATTTTATTTGAACACTAATTATCGACCTGATTTGTATTTGACTTTTTATTGCACATAAAACACAAAGAATGAGAATTCAATCATTAAACATGCATTTTCTTTTTTGGGGAAGACCTATGATTTGATTGTAAATTTTCTTGAATATCTTAATGTGGTCGTGAGTGTTGCAAGAAGATCGGTAGAGTATTTTTTTTTCAATTTTTTTTCGATTTATTTGTATGTCTGAAGGCTATTAGCAATATGTATGTCTGTGAACTTACACAATAAAATGCAAGTTATTTAAATCTGAACAATTTTAGAAATTTGTGACTCGATTTGCATTCTTATTTTTCCATTTATGAAACAAGGCCTTTTAATCATAGTCATAGTTCTATCGTATTACTATGTCATCATGAGGCTAACTATGTATCTTTTTTTTTGTTTTTTTTTAAGGTTGTTTGAGTATTGGTTTCAACGGAGTTAGAACCAAATTATGGTTCATAAATTACAATCTTTTCTTTAAATCTTATTATGCTATAGTTGGAATCCTTCTGCATCTCTTGTTTTTCATTCTTATACTTCTAATTTCTGGTGGAAAAAATATTTTAACTTAATTAAAGATAAAATTGGACATTTCATTAAGATAATTTTTCTTTTTTTAAAAAATGATTATAAGTCATTTGTGCGTAATATATCACAAGAGTATCTTAAATGAGAAAGACATGGTTATGCTTGCTTGCAGAATTATATTGTATGACTCAAATTAATTAGGCAGAAGGTATGAACAATTATTTGATTCTAAAGATTCTTTCACTTACTATTTAAAACCGCTTAGTGATCACTAAAATTTCATACTATCTTTCTTTATTCTTTTTATTTATAATAATAAGTGGTGCAGTTTAGGACTTCATTGATCCTTTAAAGTCTTGTGTTCTCAAGGTATACTAGGCTTTATTCTTCCTTCAATCAGAATTATGGTGTAACCATCGATTACTTGTAGAAGTTTATGGTGAAATAGAGCAAAATTTGTTACTCTATGAATTCACGTGATACCGAGGACATTTACACTTCATGAAATGAAGTCATTCTTGAAGATGAAAGGCTACTTACACCTTTTAATAGTTGGCAAAAAATCAATCCATGGGTCCAGGTGTTGGTACGAACCAATTGGTTGCATCAATATATGTTTCATGATTGTTTCGTACAATACCTTCTGCTTCAAGGATGCAAGCCTAAGGTAATATAAGTTACATATTGCATCCAGATATGTTTCATGGAGTTTTGATGGGTTAAACCAAATGTAAATGTCCACCTTAGTGATTTGAAGCTTGTTTTAGTAATGGAGTTGAGGATAGTGTATCATTTGATTCTTAAAGCAATTAGTGGAGATATCAAGCTAATAAATGGGTAACTCATCCTAAACACATTTTGGCATTTGAAAATAATGGTGATGCCAATCTTGTTACCAGTCAGGTGACTTTCTTATGTTCCTATGTTACTCTTGCTTTTCTGTTGCTTGGACTTTGAATATGTATTTGTAACCTCTCTAATTGTAGTTGTCCAGGATTATAAATTAGGTGGTAAAAGATTTCTTATGCGCATATTTCACTCTAAAAAAAAAAGAAGAAAAACAGCTAAAATTAAAACTGCATTTATCAAAAATTGCCAGAATTTACAGAACCAAGGCCTCATCAGGTCAAATAGAGTATCTCTTTGCCCTTCCAATAAATTTGACACACAAGTAGCTATAGCTGTGAACAATGAGCAACAAAAACTTTTCACTTAATCTTTTCCTACTAAAATACTATGCCTTCTCTAATTATTTCAAGTAGCAAGTAATAGCACTTATAGGGTAGGGGAGCGACTCTTCCAGCACACAACACTGATGAAGTAAGATCCTGCATTTTCATCATTATCATCCATATCAGGTGAGCCAAGTCCATGCCATGTTACAAGTTCGAAGACTTCCTGCAACGTGGCACCTTATACCAGTTAGTTTTCAAGCTAACATGCATAAACATCAACCACCACCTCAAGTGTTTTCTTACCTTATCGTAGATGTATACTTGGTTTGTTTCACTGCCACATGGGATGTAATGGTTGCTAACCGTTATTGTTAGTCTCCATGAATGAGTATGAGGTGCTATTTTGCTGTATGTTGACCCATTAGCATGAATGGTTAATAAAATTAATAAAGTACTCGGCTTGCCAAGCCTTTTAATATAACAAATAGTTCGGTTGGGCAGAGCTTCATAAGCCATAAATGCTGCTCCCCTCCTCTGTCAGAAAGTGAAAAGTCAATAAACAAAAATGAAAAACCTGCTAATGACAATCGGGAAACAACATTAAGACAAAAACAAACATCAAAAGTGTTGTCATGTAATAATAGCCAGATTAAACTTAGTCAAGACTGTACCTGCACAATCATGAAGCTAAAGGCACCCAATGTGGTGCAGGCAGACTTTTAGAGTTCAGTGAAAAAATTACGCATGCAAACTTAATACAATTTAAATGAAGCTTCAAAGTTATAAATATATAAACAGAAAAATCATATAAATATATAAACAGGTTTTTTATTGACGTTAAATTAATAAAACTTTTGACCATAGCACCTGATGCAAGAGTGAGGCTACTCGACTTCTAGAGTTGGGAATGCAGAAGGTGCTAGTTTCAGTTGATGCAAGATACCATCAAGGAATTCTTCAATCTCACTTTCTCACATCAGAAACATCCTTAGACATTGGCTACATTGCTATCTGGCTAGTCAAGAACATGTATAAATTTATGTTTTTTCTGGAATGCAAGTAGTGACTGGAAACAAGATATGCATCAGCAGGAAATACAGCTTTAAAAGAAACAACATGGTAGAGAGCCCTTTCAACCTGTCTCATAGAAAGAAAGAAGTGTCCTGCATGCCTGAGCTCAATCTTTAGCTACCAGATTTTCTTAGTAGAGTAAAATGATGAACAGGCTGAAGTAGCTCAACACTTAGTCTATTAAACCACTAAAATTGCTGTTTGGCATAGATGCAAAATTTCATCAGTTAAAGACTGAGATCAAGCTTGGTTCATACATACCAATCCGAAGCTATTCTAAGCTTGTAATCCCCTCTGGCTAAAAGAAGGTCTCGTTTTCTAGTAAGCACGGTTATAGGAGAAACCAGGAGCCATCTATTGAAACCTCTGGAAGAACATCCTTATTATTTAATGGCTCCAATGGAGTAAACTTGGCATTTAATATAAAGGACAGAGCAATTACCTCCCAAGTTAGAGGAAGAGGGTTGATCTGGTTCAAAATCTCCTTAATAATCCCGTTGATCGTACACAGCTGATGCCTTATCCATGCCTGAGAAATGCACAGGTTATAGAGACCCAAACTCTAAGCACTCAGCAGAAGAACCATAACCGAAATCCTGATTATGGATGCATCATTACTACAGATGGTAGGGCAGCACCAGATGGAGAAAGCACATCAGCAAAGGCAACTGGAACTGGATACATGCCATATACAATCAGTCCAGCGAAGCCCAAGACAGTCATGTTTACCTGACAGCTGCAGTCAGCCCAGCCCAGCCCAGCTTTGACCATGATCTGAAGCAAACTTGAAAAATGGATACTAATGCTCACGTGCTCCTCACAACGGCTATTTTTGTTCACGTTTTTGGCGTGGAATCATACCAATGCTAAATGCTCTTAAGAAATTATATGCAATCAAAAGATTGGATCTCCCAAAGGCAACGGCGAAGAAGAGGATTCACATCGCAGATGCCGCTCTATGGCAGAATATTTGGTTGGTTGTTACCAGTGCTCTCAATTGCAGCATTTCTGAGCTACAAATCTCCGTTTTTGTATCCTAAGGATGAGGTCCCTTTCCCAGATCTGTGCCAAGAGTTTGTCAATCCTGCTGTTCTTGAAATTGGGAGACATTGACTTGTTTCACTTCTTGTATTCAAATTAGATAGGCAAAATGTAGAAAGAGCAAAGTGGGATTTGTTGACTGATAAGCTAGAAGGCTCAAGTGATTCAAATGATGGGAACTGACGGTCCAACCCCTTGCTAATGATGGTTGCATAGAAGAAATGGCAGGCGATTCTACGGGAGGTTAGTATAATTCCCTTATCACTGTTCGAAGATGTGTTATTTGGGAAATAAATGGTTGGCTATGCTCAATCAGCTGTTCTTGTTGCAGTTTGTGTTCTTATGTATGATTTTCTCCCACATGTGATTAGACATCACTGAACATACCCATATAAGTGACAAAGCAAGCAAAAATCTAAAAAAATTGATGGATAGAATCTGAATCATAAATCAATTAGTTAAGAACATCCCAGAACATTGTATAAAAATAAACATTATGAAATAACAATCCTAAACTGAGTGAGAGACACATTTTTTTGCAGCAATCAAGATCTACCATCAAGCACATCGAATCTTCTATTTTCCTGATTTGCATACTTTAACTATCAAAAAGATCATATGTATACATACCCGTATAGTATGTGTATAGGCAATTTGAAATAATGTAATGAAAGAGAAATGGAAAGAAAATTTAGGGAGTAAATCTCCATCTAGGTGAAGAAGGGAAAAACAGAGCTTGTTATTTCAGGAGGTATTTTACTCATGCTACACATGTTGCTGCGCATCATAACAGTTGAGAACAAAAAACCCCAAAACTTTGTTATATATTTCATGTGACGTATAAATAAATATTTGTAATACTAACTTATTCAAGCTGGTTGACAAGTTAAATGAGCCAAACTTGTCAATAAACAAACTATAACAAGACTAGGCAAGCCAGCCAAGAGCAGAACCCAGGCAGCCTGCGAGCAGCTCAGTTCATGGCAAAGCTTACCTATTTGTGTCATCTGAGTCAGATTAAATATGAAATACACAAAAGATCATTCTGCTAGTTGTATTGTTTTGAACTGTAGCTTGTGGTCTTTACTAGTTTGCATTGTTTGCTAATATTGGATATCCATCATTTGCAGAAAGGGGTTAGAGCTGCACAGCAGTTCTGCAATTCATATTTTCTTGGCAGTTTGGTAATGCATATGATAAGGTATGGTTTCCTTCTTGCACTTTGGCAGCACTGCCTTCTTGTATCGTGAATATGTATAGTATTTTAAAAAGTTGTGGTTTCCTTCTCTAGATTTTTTTTGTCTTTAAAAATAATTAGAATCACTGAACCTTTGTGAGAATGCTCTTTACATGTTTATCTTGAATCTATTGTGAGAAAGCTAGGGTTGTCACTACACAAGTTATGTCAATTTGCCTAGACAAAAAAACTTCCTAGAACTGGACTTTTGATTTTACCTGTGTTAATTGAGGTGTTCATGGAGAATGGAAATACTGATGCCAAATAAGTTGTGTTGCCATTATTAAACAAAGATACCTAAGGCAATATACCTTCCGTTCCTGTTGGTTGGTTTGCTACAATTCAGTAAGTTGTCCTGCAACTGCTTCGATTTGGGAATGCATTTTATGGTGTTGGCTCTGGACTCATCCGAGCTGAACTGGGCACATATGGAGAGAAGATCTTGGGATCAAGCTCTGAATATGTGCAAAGCAATGTAAGTAGCATGTGAAGACCATAACTTAAGGTGCCACTCTGCTTTGAGCTTGAAACAACTTTGAATGATTAGGCATGTAGTTTATTTTATTAAATGATACTATGTTGCTACCTTTTTGACTCATGACAAAGAAAAAGTTGAATTCCAGCTTTTGATCACATTTGAATTGAAAAATATTTCATAGCAAATTATTCATAGAGTGGTTGAAAGCACATATACATTAAGGTTTTTCTTGTCATTTGACCAATTTATGTCAGATGCTAATTATTCTTTGAAAACAAAACATTATAAAGCTTTTGACATGAATTAAACAAAGGACTCATGTTTTGCTTGAAAAGAAAGCTCAAACAACTTTGCTTGAGATCATAATGATATGGCAGTTGCTAACAACATCTCGTACCAGAGGGAGCTCATATCGGGTTAATTAGTGCTAAATAGCGTATTATTGCCTTTTCCTTTTTGATTACTTGAATATAAATTTAAGGTTGTTGGCTTATGGCCTTTGGGATTGACATGTTTTTCTTGCTTTTTTTTTTTTGGTGATTAGGAATTGAACAGTTAAGTAGATGTTTCTTTGATCCGTAGTATCATTTTCAAGTAAATGATCATTATGTGAGGAATAAATTGAAGGTTGTCTTATTTCCATTCTTGCACAAAATAAATTGATGTCTTCCTCGAATTTTATTGTTGGCGCCTTTTTTCTTCCCCCTTAGTATCTTTTTTATTTTCCTTTCAAGGCCATTGAACAAGAATATCTCGGCTAGTGGGTGTAAGGCTTTCCTATAAGCCCCCAATTTATGATATGATGCCCCATATTTACACATCTCATTTATGGCATTTGGTATCTACGTTGTTCTTGCTGGCTTATCATTGGGTTTTAATGGGAAGTACGTCGGTTAACTCTTTCATCTTTTGTTCTCAATCTTGGGTCATGATGATTGTTCTATTACAAAAATATGCCATTGTCTGATTGTCTTGTAGTTTTTGGTAACTCTTCTAATATAGATTCTACAGCATTATGTGTTTGATTGCTTTCACTTTTGTTAAAAAACACTTCTTTTCACATTTATTCTTTGCAATGAAACTTAGGTATGAGTTGAATTACTTGAATATGTCGGTACCAAATTTTGTTGGTGGCAATTATGGCAGTAAGAGGCTTTGATGGGTAGATTACATTTGAAATGCCTAAATCTAGGGCTTAGACTTGGAAATTCAAGTCCTACGACTTGGTACTTTGAAACAGTTTTCAAATAATACTTTCATCTAGATACATTTGTTATCAGTGACAAAAGTATTTTTATGCTAGTGCTTTTATGAGAAAGGTGGTCTTATTGGAGCTACTCCTATCAAACTTCTCCAACATTGAATGAAAACTTTACCTATAATTTTTCTTAGATAGGAAGAGAGAGGGAGAGAAAGATGGAGGAGTAAATGTAGATAGAGGGAGTTACTCGTCATTTTTTAAGTGCCATCTAGAATGACTTTTCCTATCTCCAATGGATTTTCGTATGGCTTTTACCATGCTAGTGTTGTTTGGTCTTCAAACCTCATCGTTGTATTTTGTTATCTCGATATTTTTGTTTTTTACTTTCAGTTATTTCATTTTCTAACAATTTTATTCAAATTTTTGCTTTTATATGTTCTTTAGATTATTTTTATTTTTATTTTTTTATTTTTCTTCATTTTCTTTTTTAAAACATTTTCTCGTGTCACATCCCTTTTTTAGATGAAAAATATTTTTAATTTTTTAATTTTTGATTAATTTTTTCTTCTGTTTATCTTTCATTTTATTTAAATTTTTATTTTTTTTACATTTTCTTCCCTTATGCCTTCTCCTTTTTGTGTTTTTCTCTCTTTTTTTCTTTTTAATATTTTGTTTTAAAATTTTGAGTGCAATTATACCACACTAATGTATCGAATTCCATCAAAACCTGAAGTTTAACATGCTTGAGCGAGAATAATAGTATAATGGGTGATTCCTTCTAAGAAATTTTTGTGTTGCATTTTTATTCTCACAAAAATACTTGTTTATTTTATTATTTTTTATTTATATTTTTTCATAATCTTTTATTTTTAATTTTATTATTTTATTTTTTGTATTTTTTTCACTATGCTTTTTTTCTTATTTATGACTTTTTTAAAAAAATTTTACTTATTTTTAGATTTTTGAGTGCGATCATATCAATACTAAGCATCGATCCTATTTGAACTGCAAAGTTAAGCGTGCTTGGACGAGAGTAGTACTAAGATGAGTAATTCCTCTTGAGAAATCCTCGTATTGCATCATTTTTTGTTTTGACAAAACAATACTTTTGGATTTTATTATTTTCTATTTACTTGTTTATTTGATAATCTTTCATTTTTTTATTTTGTTTTTGTTTCTTTTTTTGTATTTTTCTCCATTATGTTCTTTTCATTTTTATGATTTTATGTTTTTCATTTTTAATACTGTTTGAATTTTTTTAGGTGCGATCATCCCATTAGAAATTCGAAATTAAGCGTGCTTGGGTGACAGTAGTACTAGGATGAGTGGTTCATTCTACGAAATACTCGTGTTGCACCTTTCTTTTTTTTTTTTGGTAAAATATTTTTTTCTAATTTATTATTTTTGATTTATTTTCTTTTTTTCTTTTGGATTATTTTTTGTCTTATTTTAAATTTATTTTTATATGTTTCCATTATGTTTTATTTTGTTTTTATGGCTTTGTTTTTTTAATAAATTTTAAATTTTTAAGTTTGATTGTACTAGGACTAATGTACCGAATCTCATCTGAAATCCAAAGTTAAGCATGCTTGGGCGAGAATAGTACTAGGATGGGTGATTCCACCTTGGAATTACTCGTGCTGCACTCTTTTTATTTTGTGAATTTTATTATTTTTTCTTCTTTTTGATTATCTTTTGTTTTATTTTATTCTGTTTTTGTTTTTAATCTTTTTTTCATTATGCTATTTTCTTTTTCTTTTATATTACTTTTATTATTTTCTTTCATTTTCAATATTTTTTGAACTTTCAAGTTCAATCATACCAGCACTAATGCATCGGATCCCATAAGAACTCCGAAAGTAAATGTGGTTAAGCAATAGTAGTACTAGGATGGATAGTTCTCTTGAAAAATTCGGGTGTTGAACCTTCTTTTTATAAAAACAATATTTTCAGATTTTATTATTTTTGATTTGTTTTTTTCTTTTTGAAAATTTCAGCGTGCTTTGGCGAGAGTAGTACTAAATTGGGTGATTCCTCTTGAGAAATTCTCTTGTTGCATCTTTTTTTTTTGGATAAAAATATTTTTTGATTTTTTAATTTTTGATTTATTTTCTTTTCTTACATTTAATGATCTTTTTTTTTTTTTTTTTTTGCATTTCCTGCCATTATGCTCTTTTCTTTGATTTTTGTTATTTGTTTTATTTGTTTTCTTTTTTTTTTTTCCTTTCTTCTCTTTTTCAATTTTGATAACTTTTTTTTAATTTCTTCATTTTATTGGATTTTTTTTCTTTGGTTTCATTAGGTTTCGTTTTTAATTTTCTTTGATTCCCTTTCTTTATTGTTTGATTTTCAGTATATTCTTAGAATTTGTATTTTAATTTCATTTGATTTTCTTTCCTATTTCATTTCCTTTCTTTTCTTTCTTTTATATTTATTTTTTTCATCTTTTATGATTTTTTACATTATTGCTTTTTTTGGATGTTCTTTTTGTTTATTTGTTCTAGACTTTTTATTTTTTTGTACTTTTTATTTTATTTTCTATTTATTTTACTTAATTTATGTTCATATAATTTTTATTAATTTCTTCATTTGATTTTTAAAATTTTTTTGAACTTTTTGTATTTTGTTTTCTTTTATTTTTTTTCCTTGGGTTTCTTGGATTTTTTTAAAATAGGTTTCAATGTTTTGTCCATTTTAAGAATACAAGTTGCCTTTTTTTTTTTTTGGGAGGTCAGTAAAGTTGATAAGAGAATAAGGATATCTGCACTTATCGGAAAGACAAGAGAAAATAAAAATGATCTTACCTTTTCTTTTATGTTGATGCTTTAAATGTTATACATCTCATCTGTGTGGTAAATACATACCCTGTTGTTGACATGCATTTGTTTTCATGAAGACATTATGCATCCCTTTTCTGATGATTATTCAAGAATTATATAATCCACTAGATTGATTTTGGTTTTGACAAGTCCATAAACGAGTTTGATATGTTGATAGAGTTGTTAAGTAAAAATTGCCACTGAAATTATTAAGCTTATCACCAAATGCTTAACTAAAAGAAATTGTGTATATGGAAGTTCTCATCTGTCTATCATCTTTGGGAGATCCTATGCGCTTTTTGAATACAATTAGATGCTTTTGTATTTGTGGTAGCTTTTTATTACACTTATTTGAAATATTAAATTTAGTAAAACACATGCTTTGACTTTGCATGAGTTATTGAATTAGTGATAAGTTTTGATTTTATTCCTTATCAGAATTTTATCAAGTTGCTTTGACTTATATTTAGATGCATACCATTATGTTCAAAACTCATTAACTTTGTGAGCTCCCAACAATATGATGCCAAAATAAGTAAGTGAAAATGCCTCTAGGACATTGTACGCTGCCTGCTTATAAGAGTGTATCTAATTATTTTTCTTCTCAAGTAAAAGCCAAATCAACTAACTAAAATTGATTTTATTGTAGATGCAGTTGACTTGAATTAGCTTGTTTGGACTATTAATGGGTGCATGTGTATACAAGTGAGTTTTCTATCCTTCTTATTTTGTTTTCCTTTTATTTTTGATTTTTTTGCAAATATTTTAGTTTTATGGAATGTTCTTGGCTACTGAACTGGGAAATTAATATCTTTGATTCTGATTTTTCTGGCCTAATATTTGGCATTTTATTTCAGTAAGTTGTTCGATATATAGATTTAATGAAATAGAAAGATGCTCTACTGAGAGGATTTTTCACTTCAGGAACAAGTTTTGAAGAGTATTGAGATGCTTATTGAAATATACTGCTGTTTGAATGATTTTGATGATTTATCTGTTTACCCATATTGACATAGATCATTTAGTTTACAAGATGAACTTTTAATATACAAAAAGGCAAGAAACTTGGCAGAAGTTTAAACCTTATGTGAACAAGCCTTGTAGATAGAGCTGCCTTCTATTCAATGGCATTTGGATGTCTTAAATTATAGGCAAATCGTTTGATTTTGAGGGTACCTTAATACAAGAAAACGTGGTGCATGCAAGGTTGTAGGGGATTTGATGGTGCCGACAGAGAGGGCTTACTTTGTAGCATCTCAGAGTAATGCTTCCTTTTTTCATGGATGAAAAAGGATCGATCATAATGGTGGCCAAAATTGCACTATCCAAACAAGAAGGTATTACTTCTGTACTAGCTGGCATGGATTCTTACATGCTTATCCTTTTCTTGTTAAACCTAAGTTGCTATGAGATATTTTAACACTTTTTAAGATTTTGTTGGTTTTCCTTTTTTACTTTTTTAATTTCTCTTTTGATTTGATTCGTTAGTTATCAATTACTACATGTTTTCTTGCTTTTTTTTTTTAATTTCAAAATGAACATATAAGTAACTCCTCTTATCCACAATATTGCTTTCAAGTGAATGATCATTATGTGAGGAATGAGTTGAGGTTGTCTTATTTCTATTCTTGCACAGGTAAGTCGATATCTTTCTTGAGTTTTATTGTTGGCACCTTTTTTCTTCCCCTACTTTTTTTTTGTGGTTTTCTTGTACGAGCCATTGGACAAGAATATCTAGGCTAGTGAGAGGAAGGCTTACTTATAGGCCCCCAATTTATGATACAATGCCCCATACTTGTACATACCATTTATGGCATTTGGTCCCTATGTTGTTCTTATTGGCTTGTCATTGGGCCTTTTGTGTTTTGTTCTCCATCTCATGATGACTGTTCCACTACAGATATATGACGTTGTCTGGTTTTCATTTAGTTTTTGCTAACTCATCTGATATGGGTTCTACAACATTATGTGGTTGATCACTTTCACTATTCTTAAAGGAAATACTTCTTTTCGCATTTATTTTTTTGCAATAAAACTTAAGTTTGAAGTGGAAGTTGTATTTCGTGAATATGTCGGCACCAAATCTTATTGGTAGGAATTATGGTAGTTAAAGGCTTTGATAGGTAGATTACATTTAAAACACCTAAACATAGGGCTTGGGCTTTAAAATTCAAGTCATATGACTTGGTACTTTGAAATGCTTTCCAATTAAGACTTTCACCTAAATCAATTTGTTATCAGTGATGAAAGTATTTTATGCTAGTGCTTTTATGGGAAAGGTGGTCTTATTGGAGCTACTCCTATCAAACTTCTTCAACATTGAATGGAAACTTTACCTATAATTTGTCTTAGATAGGAAGTGAGAGAAAGATGGAGGAGTAAAAATAGATAGGAGTGACCCATGATTTTTTAGGTGCAAACTAGAGTGACTTTTCCTTTTTTCAATGGATTTTCTTATGGCTTTTATCGCACCCCTTTTTTAGTTAAATTTTTTTTTAAAATTTTTTAATTTTAATTATTTTTTTTCTTTTGTTTATCTTTTATTTTATTTTAATTTTAATTTTTTACATTTTCTTTTTTTATGTCTTTTCTTTTTTGTGATTTTCTTTTTTTTTTCTTTTTAATATTTTGTTTTGAAATTTTGAGTGCAATTATACCAACACTAATGTATCGAATTGCTTTAAAACCCGAAGTTAAGCGTGCTTGAGCGGGAGTAGTACTAGAATGGGTGATTCCTTCTAAGAAATTTTTGTGTTGCACCTTTATTCTTATAAAAATATTTGCTTATTTTATTATTTTTGATTTATATTTTTTCATAATTGTTTGTTTTATTTTATTATTTTATTATTTGTATTTTTTTTCATTATGCTTTTTCTTATATATTATTTTTTAAATTTTAATATTTTTTTAATTTTTGAGTGCAATCATACAAATACTAAGCATCGATCCTATTTGAGTTGCAAAATTAAGCGTACTTTGGCAAGAGTAGTACTAAGATGGGTGATTCCTCTTGGGAAATCCTTGTATTGCGCCATTTTTCGTTCTGACAAAACAATACTTTTGGATTTTATTATTTCTTTATTTATTTGATAGTCTTTCATTTTTTATTTTATTTTTGTTTCTTTTTTTGTATTTTGTCCATTATGTTCTTTTTTTTTTTTCATGATTTTATATTTTCATTTTCAATATTTTTTTAATTTTTAGTAGAAATACTTTTTAAATTTGTGATACACCCTTCTTTGTTTTTTTTATAAAATATTTTTTTGCTTGATTATTTTTGATTAATTTTCTTTTCTTCCTTTGGATTTTTTTATTTTAATTTATTTTTTTATTTCATATTTTTCTCCATTACATATCTTTTATATTTTATTACTTTATTTTTTAATTTTTCGTAATTTTTAGATTTTTGTGTGCCATCATACAAGTACTAATGCAGTAGATCTCATTAGAACTCTAATATAAAGTGTGCTTGGGTAAGAGAAGTACTAAAATGGGTGATTTTTCCTCGGAAATCCTTTGTTACACTCTTTTTTAATAAAAAATATTTTTGAATTTTATTATTTTATTATTTTTTCTTTTTGATTATCTTTTATTTTATTTTATTTTTATTTTTCTATCCTTTTTTTATTATGCTATTTTCTTTTTCTTTTATAATAATTTTATTGTTTTCTTTTGTTTTTAATATTTTTTTAAACTTTTAAGTTTGATCATACTAGTACTAATGCATCGGATCCTAAAAGAACTCCAAAGTTAGACATGGTTAAGTGAGAATAGTACTAGGATGGGTGGTTCTCTTGAGAAATCCTTGTGTTACATCCTTTTTTTTTCTTATAAAAACATGTTTTCAGATTTTATTATTATTTATTTATTTATTTCTTTTTGATTAAGCGTGCTTTGGTGATATTCAAGAATTACCCCTAAATTTATTTTACAATGTAAACATTATGCATCTCGTTTCGATGACTATTATGCATTATATAACCCACTACATTTATTTTATAATGTTTTGACAAGCCCATAAATGAGTTTGGCATGTTGATAAAGCTGTCAAATAGAAACTACCACTAAGATTGTTAAGTTTATTAGCAAATGCTTAACCAAAAGAAACTTTGTATGTGAAGGGTCTCATCTGTCTACCATGTTTGGGAGATGCTAGGGGCTCTCTGAATACAGTTAGATACTTTTGTATTTGCGACAGCTTTTTGTTACACTTACTTGAAATATTGAATTTTGTAAAACGTATGCGTTGACTTTGCACGAGTTATTGGATTAGTGATAAGTTTTTATATTATTACTTATGAGAATTTTATCCACCTGCTTTGATTTATATTTAGATGCAGACCACTATATTCAAAACTCATTAACTCTATGAGCTCCCTATAGTATACTAGCAAAATAATGTAAGTGAAAGTGCTCTTTAGGATATTATACGCTGTCTACTTATAAGATTGCGTCTAATTATTTTTCTTTTGAAACAAAAGCCGAATCAACTCACTGAAATTGATTTTGCTGTACATGTAGTTGACTTTTTGTGGCTTGTTTGGACTGTTAATGGATACATGTGCATACAAGTGAGTTGTTTATCCATTTTATTTTATTTTATTTTTATTTTTGAGCTTTTTGCAAATATTTTAGTTTTATGAAATGTTCTTGGTTGTTAGATCGGGAAATTGATATCTTTGATTATGATTTTTTTTTTGCCTAATATTTGTCATTTGATTTCAATAAGTTGTTCCATATACAAATTAAATAGAATAGAAAGATGCTCCACTTAGAGAATTTTTCACTTCAGAAACAAGCTTTGAAGAATATTGAGATGTTCATTGAAATATACTGCTATTTGGATGAGCTTAACAGTTTATCTATCTACCCATGTTTACATAGCTCATTTAGTTTACAAGATGAACTTTTAATGTACAAAAAGGCAAGAAACAAGGCAAAAGTTTAAACCTCATGTGGACAGGCCTTGCAGATAGAGCTGCCTTTTATTCAATGGCATTTAAATGTCCTAAATTATAGGCGAATCATTTGATTTTGAGGGTACCTTAATACAAGAAAAGGTGGGGCATGCAAGGTTGCATGAGATTTAATGGTGCCATTGGAAAAGGCTTATTTTGTAACATCTTAGAGTAATGCATTTTTTTTTTCATGGATGAAGACGGATCGGTCACAGTGGTGGCAAAAATTGCACCATGCAGACAAGAACTTGTTGCTTCTTTGTTAGTTACAGGTATGGATTCTTACATGCTTATCCTTTTCTTATTAAACCTAAGTTGCTGTGAGATATTTTAAAACTTTTTTGAATTTTGTTGGTCTTCCTTTTTTTTTTTAATTTCTCTTTTGATTTGATTCATTAGTTACAATTGCAACGTGTTTTTCTTGCTTTTTTTTATGATTTTGTAATGAACACATAAGTAACTCCTTCTCTGATCCACAGTATTACTTTCAAGTAAATGATCATTATATGAGGAATAAGTTAAAGATTGTCTTATTTCCATTCTTACATAAGGTACGTCGATATACTTCTTGAATTTTATTGTTGGGACCTTTTTTCTTCCGCTACAATATGTTTTCTATTTTCTTATCAAGGCCTATGGATCAGAATATCTAGGCTAGTAAGAGGAAGCCTTTCCTATAAGCACCCAATTTATGATATAATGCCCTAGACTTATACATCCCATTTATGGCAATTGGTACCTACATTGCTCTTCTTGGCTTGTCATTGGGTCTTATTGGGAAGTAATTGGTTAACTCTTTTGTGTTCTTTTCTCCATCTCAGTTCATGATGACTCTTCCATTACAGAAATATGCCATTGTCTAGTTTTCATTTAGTTTTCGGTAACTCTTCTAATAGGGCTTCTACAATATTATATGGTTGATCCCTTTCACTAATGTTAAAAGAAACACTTTTTTCGCATTTATTTTTTTGCAATGGAACTTAAGTTTGAAGTGGAAGTTGTATTACTTGAATATGTCAGCACCAAATTTTGTTAATAGAAATTATGGTAGTTAGAGGCTTTGATAGGTGGATTGCAGTTGAACATCTAAATCTGGGGCTTGGATTTTGAAATTTAAGTCATAGGACTTGGTACTTTGAAACACTTTCCAATTAAGACTTTCATCTAAATCTATTTGTTAGAAGTGACAAAAGTATTTTTATACTAGTGCTTTTATGGAAAAGGTGGTCTTATTGGAGCTACTCCTATCAAACTTCTCCAACATTGAATGAAAACTTTACCTATAATTTTTCTTTGTTGGGAAGAGAGAGTGTGTGTGACCTGTGATTTTTCAAGTGCCATCTAGAGTGACTTTTCCTTTTTCCAATGGATTTTCTTATGGCTTTGACCATGCTAGTGTTGTCTAATCTTCCAATCTCATAGTTGTATTTCTTGAAGGTGTGACACTGTGCTAGATCATTTTATGTTTACATAATTTTTAGTTGAATTCAATCTTTTTTTTTTTTTTTAATTTTCTTGATATTTTTATTGTTTACTTTTAGTTATTTCATTTTCTAAGGATTTTATTCATATTTTTGTATTTTGTTTGTTCTTTAGATTATTTTTAGTTTTTAGTTTTTTCGATTTTTTTGCATTTTGTTTTTTAAAACATTTTCTCGTGTTGCACCCCTTTTTTTGGATATCAAATATTTTTGAATTTTTTTATTTTTAATTAATTATTTTCTTTTGATGATCTTTTATTTTAATTTTTTACATTTTCCTCTTTTTTGCCTTTTCTTTTTTATGATTTTCTTCTTGTTTTGCTTTTTAATATTTTTTAATAAATTTCGAGTGCAATTATACCAACATTAATGTATAAGATTGCATTAAAACCTAAAGCTAAGCTGCTTGAGTGGAAGTTGTACTAGAATGGGTGATTCCTTCTAAGAAATTCTATGTTGCACCTTTATTCTTATAAAAATATTTGTTTATTTTATTATTTATATTTTTTTATAATCTTTTATTTTTTATTTTATTGTTTTCTTTTTCATATTTTTCCCTATTATGCTCTTTTCTTATTTATGACCTTTTTTTAAAATTTTCAATACCTTTTTGGATTTTTGAATGCGATCAAACCAATACTAACCATCGATCCCATTTGAACTGCAAAGTTAAGCGTGCTTGTGCGAGAGTAATACTAATATGGATAATTCCTTTTAGAAAATCCTCGTATTGCACCTTTTTTCGTTTTGACAAAATAATATTTTTGAATTTTATTATTATTTATTGATAATCTTTCATTTTTAAATTTATTTTTGTTTCTTTTTTGTATTTTTCTCCATTATGTTCCTTTCTTTTTCATGATTTTATGTTTTCATTTTCGATTCTTTTTGAATTTTTTTGGTAGAAGCACTGTTTGAATTTTTTTAAGTGCGATCATTCGAATACCAATGCGTTGGACCTTATTAGAACTCTAATGTTGCTTAGGCGAAAGTAATGCTAGGATGAGAGGTTTCTTCTAGGAAATACTCATGTTGCACTCTTTTTTTTTTATATAAAATATTTTTTCTAATTTGTTATTTTTTATTTATTTTCTTTTCTTCCTTTGGATTATTTTTTGTTTTGTTTTATTTTAATTTATTTTTGTATTTTTTATTACATATTTTTATGACTATTTTTTTATTTTCAATAAGTTTAAATTTTTTGAATGCGATCATACTAGTACTAATACACCAGATCCTATCAAAACACCAAAGTCAAATGTGCTTAGACAAGAGTAGTATTAGGATGGGTGATTCCTGTTAGGAAATCCTCGTGTTGCACTCTCTTTTTTTTTATAAAAAAATATTTTTAAATTTTATTAATTTTTATAGTTTTTCTTTTCTTTCTTTTGATTATCTTTTGTTTTATTTTATTTTATTTTTGTTTTTTATATATATTTTTTATACTATTTGGAGTTTTTTTTCTATTAATCATTGTTTTTTTTTTCATTTTCAATATTTTTGAACTTTTAAGTTCGATCATACGAGCAGTATTGCATCGGATCCCATAAGAACTCTGAAGTTAGATGAGTTGAGCGAGAATAGTACTAGGATGGTGGTTCTCTTCAAAAATCCTTGTGTTGCCCATTTCTTTTTATAAAAAAATATTTTTAGATTTTAATATTATTTATTTATTTATTTCTTCTTTTTGATTATTTATGCATGCTTTCGGTAGAGTAGTATTAGGATGGGTGATTTCTCCAGAGAATTTTTTGTGTTGCATTTCATATTTTTATATAAAAATATTTTTTTGATTCTTTAATTTTTTATTTATTTGCTTTTCTTCTATTTGATGATCTTTCTTTTTTTTTTTTTTTGGTATTTTCCTCCATTATGCTCTTTTCTTTGATGTTTCTTATTTGTTTTATTTTTTCATTTTCTTTTCTTTCCTTTCTTCTCTTTTTTAATTTTGATAACTTTTGTTTTAATTTTTCATTTTATTGGATTTTCTTTTTGTTTCTTGGTTTTGTTAGATTTCTTTTTCAATTTTCTTTGATTCCCTTTCTCTAGTGTTTGATTTTTAGTATATTCTTAATTTTTTAAAAATTCATTTAATTTTCTTTCCTATTTCATTTTCTTTATTTTTTCTATTTTATTTAATTTTTTTCATCTTTTATGATTTTTTTACATTATTGCCTTTTTTGGATGTTGTTTTTGTTTTCTAGATTATTTTATTTTCTTGAATTTTTTATTTTATTTTCTTATATTATGTTGTACTTAAACAGGCATAGAATAGGTCTGAAAATGTGAAGTCCTAGTTTCAAAAACTGCCCTTTCAACCATGCAGTGCCCACTCTTGAAAGAGGAATAGCTTCTGTGGTCTGGCCACCTAAGAAGTCTCATTATCAACTGATTCAACTCCAGGCTGCAGATCACATACGACAAAACGATCTGAAGAAGGAGCAAAGTCAGTCCCCCAATTGTCCCTCATCACCTTAGATGTTTTGAGAGGTGATCTATCCCAGTAATTTGCAGAAGATTGTTTAGCTATAGAAGAACTAGACTCTAAAGTAGATACAAATCTTGAATTATTTCTAGAGTAAAGATCATTTTCTCCAATTCTCTGATCTTGGGAGTTAAAACCATAATTTTAGTCGGCGGACCCCTTTTTCTTCAATGTTACCCCATGATCTTCCTGGCCAAAATCCTCAAACCTGTTTTGCTGAGATAAATAAGCAGTATTGGATCCTACTGTGGTGAACTGTTGCACATCCTTAGCTCTGGAACTTCTGCTAATATAGTCATCAGTTTTGATAGAATCCACATCCCATTCATGCCAGAAACAATAATCACTATCCTCTTGCCTCGGTCCTCTTGATATTAAGCTACCATCAACTAGCTCATCCATGTTCTTTTGATCTATGGCCAGCCCAACAATTGAAAAGTATTGAGATGCTGGCCAACGAACCAATTCTTTAGGACGAGGCATATTTGTGCACCAAAGGGCCTCAAAAGTTAGAATATTTCTGGTCATATCCAAGCGAAGTTATATTCTGAGGCATCTTAACCTGGCTATTGAAATTTTGGCCAACAGGTTTGTCCATGTCTGCAAAACTCTACTCGTCCTGATTCATTTGCTAATTCTCCATGGCAGAATGGAGGTCACCAATATTAGTACCTGACCTTGAAGACACTAAATCTTCGGTCGAAAATCTTTCTCCATCTTCTGCTACAATATGATCTCTTCAGAGAAAACGCTCTGTCACACGTTCCTGGAATCAGAGCATCATTTAATGTATTCATCAGCTCGGATTAGATTGTGTCCTTGAAAATGGATGTCTGAGAAAACTTTGTGTCCTTTGCTTAAATCTTCTGCCTTCACCAGAATTTCCACACTTGTTAGAACTAATATTTTGTAAGCTCTTAGGATTCATATCAGAGGGGATGGAACCATTGGCATCGGCAAAACTCTTCCAATTCTGAGTAGAAGAAGCAGTAGATACACTGCCTGTCCTAGATAGCTATCTGAAGGAAGGGTTACGATGTTGGGATTTAATACCATGCGATTCAAGGGAAACTTGAGTCACCCCAACCACAAATTCATGGCTATTTGACTTGTCTTTCACTTCACTGCTGCCTGAATGATATCTGAAACTGTCAGACCCATCAATTTGATTCAAGTTAATTTGTTGTAAACAACAGAGATTAGGAACGTCAGAACGATGGCCTTCTCCATGTCGGTCCAATGTATTCATGAAAAACTGGCTGATTTTAGCAACTAAATTCTCTTTTGGGCAGTCAAGTAATCTGGCCAATCACTGGGCTCCAAAAACAAAGGCATTAGAATCCTATAAAAATTACCTTAGAGAAATTCAGAGCTAAGTTAACCTTCATTTTTCTAAGCAAATGGAATGAATAGTCACGTCATGTCACAAATAAATGTACACAAGATAATCATTTACAGCAAAAGCCTGAATGAAATTTTCAGATATATGTGTGTGTGTGGAAAAAAAAAATCATATTCGACACTCCATAGTTAAGGGCAAATTAGGGTGTTTACAAGCCATTTTGACATTGTGAGCCAACTAAGGGAACTTTTTTCTTTAGTCAACCTATTTATGAAGCCTTAATGCAGTAAATGAAACAACCAAAAAAAAAAAAAAACTTATTGCTTACTTTGTGCCAAAAACAGTCAAGGTTGCAAGGGATTCAATGGTGCCAATGGAGAAGGCTTACTTTGTAACATCGTAGAGTAATGCTTCTTTTTTTTAATGGATGAAGATGGATGGGCCACAGTGGCGGCAAAAATTGCACCATCCAGACAAGAACTTATTGCTTTTTTTATTAGCTGCAAGTATGGATTCTTACATGCTCATCCTTTTCTTGTTAAACCTAAGTTGCTGTGAGATATTTTAAAACTTTTTTGGATTTTATTGGTTTTTCTTGTTTTTATTTCTCTTTTGATTTGATTCATTAGTTATCAATTGCAACGTGTTTTTCTTGCTTTTTTTTTTTTTGTGATTTCGTAATGAACATATAAGTAACTCCTTCTCTGATTCATAGGACTATTTTCAAGTAAATGATCATTATGTGAGAAATAAATTGAAGGTTGTCTTATTTCCATCTTGCATAAGATACATCGATATCTTTCTCGAATTTTATTATTAGAACCTTTTCTCTTCCCCCATAATATATTTTCTGTTTTCCTATTAGGGCCAGTGGATAAGAATATCTAGCTAGTGGGAGGAAGGCTTTCCTATAGGCACCCAATTTATGATATAATGCCCTATACTTATACATCCCATTTGTGGCATTTGGAACGTCCATTGTTCTTCTTGGCTTGTCATTGGGTCTTAATGGGAAGTAAGTTCATTAACTCTTTTGTGTTCTTTTTTCCATCTCAGTTCATGATGACTATTCCATTATAGAAATATGCCATTGTTCGATTTTCATTTAGTTTTCGGTAACTCTTCTAATATGGGTTTTATAATATTATGTGGTTGATCACTTTCACTGTTGTTAAAAGAAATACTTTTTTTTCGTATTTGTTTTTGTTCAATGAAACTTAAGTTTGAAGTGGAAGTTGTATTACTTAAATATGTCGGCACCAAATTTTGTTGATAAGAATAATGGTAATTAGAGGCTTTGATAGGTGGATTACATTTGAAACACCTAAATCTGGGGCTTGGATTTTGAAATTCAAGTCATAGGACATGGTACTTTGAAACACTTTCCAATTAAGACTTTCATCTAAATCCATTTGTTTGCAATGAAAAAAGTATTTTATGCTAGTGCTTTTATGGGAAAGGTGGTCTTATTGGAGCTACTCCTATCAAACTTCTCCAACATTGAATGAAAACTTTACCTATAATTTTTTTCTGTTGGGAAGAGAGAGACAGAGAGAGATGGAGGGATAAAAGTAGATAAAGGGAGTGACCCATGATTTTTCAAGTGCTATCTAGAGTGACTTTTCCTTCTTTTCAATGGATTTTCTTATGGCTTTTACCATGCCAGTGTTGTCTGATCTTCCAATCTCATAGTTGTATTTCTTGAAGACGTGCCACTATGCTAGATCATTTTATGTTTACATAATTTTTAGTTGAATTCAATCTTTTTTTTTTTTTTCGATTTCTTGGTATTTTTGTTTTTTACTTTCAGTTATTTCATTTTCCAAGGATTTTATTCATATTTTTGTATTTTATCTGTTCTTTAGATTATTTTTAATTTTTAGTTTTTTAGTTTTTTTATTTTTGAAAAACATTTTCTCATGTTACAACCCTTTTTTGGATAAAAATATTTTTGAATTTTTATTATTTTTAATTAATTATTTTCTTTTAATGATCTTTTATTTTATTTTGATTTTAATTTTTTACAATTTCCTCCTTTTTGCCTTTTTTTCGTGATTTTCTTCCTATTTTTCATTTTAATATATTTTGGTAAATTTTGAGTGCAATTATACCAACATTAATGTATGAGCCTGCATCAAAACTTGAAGTTAAGCGTGCTTGAGCGGAAGTAGTACTAGAATGGGTTATTTCTTCTAGGAAATCCTTGTGCTGCACCTTTATTTTTATAAAAATATTTGTTTATTTATATTTTTTCATAATCATTTATTTTTAATTTTATTGTTTCTCTTTTTATATTTTTCTCGATTATACTCTTTTCTTATTTATGACTTTTTTCTAAATTTTTAATACTTTTTTGGATTTTTGAGTGGAATCATACCAATACTAAGCATTGATCCCATTTGAACTACAAATTTAAGCGTGCTTGTGCGAGAGCAATACTGAGATGGGTGACTCCTCTTAGAAAATCAACGTATTGCACCATTTTTCGTTTAGACAAAATAATATTTTTGGATTTTATTATTATTTATTTGTTTATTTGATAATTTTTCTTTTTTTCTTTTATTTTTGTTTCTTTTTTATATTTTTCTCCATTATGTCATTTTTTTTCATGATTTTATGTTTTTATTTTCAGTTCTTTTTGAACTTTTTTGATAGAAATATTTTTAAAATTTTTTTGGGTGCAATCATACCAACACTAATGCATTGGACCTTATTAGAACTCTAAAGTTAAGCGTGCGTAGGTGAAAGTAGTACTAGGATGAATGGTTCCCTCTAGGAAATATTTTTCTAATTTGATAAAATAGATTTATTTATCTATTTTTTTAATTTTTGATTTATTTTCTTTTCTTTCTTTGGATTATTTTTTATTTTTTTTAAATTTATTTTTATATTTTTATATTTTTACATGACATTTTTTTATGACTATGTTTTATTTTCAATATCTTTAAATTTTTAGGTGCGATCATACCAATACTAATGCACTGGATCCCATCAAAACTCCGTAGTCGAGTGTGCTTAGGCAATAGAAGTATTAGGATAAGTAATTTCTTCTAAAAAATCCTTGTGTTACACCCTCTTTTTTTTTAAAATAAATATTTTTAAATTTTATTAATTTTTATAATTTTTCTTTTCTTCTTTTTGATTATCTTTTGTTTTATTTTACTTTTTTCTATTCTTTTTCCATTATACTATTTTGAGTTTTTTTTTCTTATTAATCATTGTTTTTTTCATTTTTAATATTTTTAAACTTTTAAGTTCGATCATACCAACAATGTTGCATCGGATCTTATAAAAACTTTGAAGTTAAATGTGGTTGAAGGAAAATAATACTAGGATGGTGATTCTCTTGAAAAATCCTTGTATTGCATTTTTTTATATAAAAAAATATTTTTAAATTTTAATATTATTTATTTATTTTTTCTTTTTGATTATTTATGCATGCTATCGAGAGAGTCTTCTGTTACAATCTGATCTCTTCGGACAAAATGCTCTGTCACACCTTCCTCGGGTTAGACCTTCATTTGACGTACTCATCAGCTCCAGACTATTTTGTGTCCTTGAAAATGGATGTCGGACAAAACTTTGTGTCCTTTGTCTAAATCTTCTACCTTGATCAGAATTTCCACACTTGTTAGACCTAATATTCTACAAACTCTTAAGATACACATCAGAGGGGATGGAACTATTTGCATCGGCGAAACTCTTCCAATTCTGAGTACAAGAAGCAGTAGATACACTGCCTGTCCTAGACAGCTATCTAAAGGAAGGGTTATGATGTTGGGATTTAATACCATGCCATTTAAGGGAAACTTGAGTCACCCCAACCACAAATTCATGGCTACTTGACTTGTCTTTCACTTCACTGCTGCCTGAATGATATCTGAAACTGTCAGACTCATCAATTTGATTCAAGTTAATTTGTTGTAAACAGCAGAGATTAGGAACGTCAGAATGTATTCATGAAAAACTGGCTGATTTCAGCAACTAAATTCTCTTTTAGGCAGTCAAGTAATCTGGCCAATCACTGGGCTCCAAAAGCAAAGGCATTGGAATCCTATAAAAATTACCTGAGAGAAATTCAGAGCTAAGTTAACCTTCATTTTTCTAAGCAAATGGAATGAATAGTCAGGTCACGTCACAAATAAGTGTACACAAGATAACCATTTACAGCAAAAGCCTGAATGAAATCTTCAGATATATGTGTGTGTGGAAAAAAAAATCATATTCGGCACTCCATAGTTAAGGGCAAATTAGGGTGTTTACAAGTCATAGTGGACCGAGCAGATTGCTTGCTGTCCAAGCTCAACTTCACACCCCAGGATGCCCATGTAAAACTGTTAAACTGAGCTCAGCCCATGTTACTATCATTTCTAGTACCTGAGAATTAAAGTAGGCACTATTTCCATTTTTTATGTTTTCTTAACAGCAAGAATTAGATAAGAAAATTTGATCACAACTTGATAAACAACATTAACAGCAGCATAAATTTTGATGAATAGAGAATTAAACAAGAGAATTAAACACAATGACATAGCCTAATTTAATCAAAGCTTCCTGCTAACTTGTCTAACAGAAGTTCAAACTTGGCCATTTTAACATTGTGAGCCGACTAAGGGAAATTTTTTCTTTAGTCAACCTATTTATGAAGCCTTAATCCAGTAAATGAAATAGCCAAAAAAAAAAAAAAACCTAATTTTACCATTTTTGTAACCATAAGAGACCAAGGGAGAATAGCTCTTTCCCTGTAGGTGCAGTAAATAAAACACTAAAATCAACATTACCACTCATTTTCATAACTGAGGCATCTTACCACCACTTTTTCCTTGAGTGCAACAAGATACTGCTCTATGTCAAAAAGAAACTGTGTGAATGTTTTTTGAAATATAAGAGGTAAACTATCCAAATCTTCAAGAAGTCAAGACACAAATGATCACTGTCGAAGTTCTCGCTTTCCAATGTTGAGTGTATCAATCAATATTATCAATATAATTTACAATGCACGATCCTGTAAGCTGCTTTCAAAAGTTTGATTAATCCCTTCTTTATAATGTTAAAAAGGAAAACGGGAAAATGTAATGAAACAAGTAACAACCTTTGCACCTTCTTAACAAAAAGAACAATCAGCATAACCTGATCTTTCAATGTTTGCACAAAATGCAACTAACTCATAAAACAACTCAGCTACCTCAAATCAAACATAAAAATTAAAAGAAAAAGAACAATGGAAGTGGGACAACAAGTTTAGAACTAAATACCCTTATTAACACTGCACCCAAGATTGTTGTTTTAATGCAAAGGATCAATGACATAAAATGTTTAGAAATGAATGGCTGCTCCAGATTTTCTTGAGCAGCAGGTAAAACAGCATATACAGAGCTAGATGCATCAAGAAACGATTTACTAAGGTGTACCTCTGCTTGAAACACTTTCCGTTCGCATCATTGATTTAGGGGACAGAAAGCCAGCAAACGGGAAAAAAGTGGGGCCAGTTATGTTGCCTCTAACTATAATTCAACTTCTGATGAGCACCATTTAAACTTAATTTTCAAATGTATGCGTACAAAGATCTCCACAGTTAAGACATCAATCCGGTCAGTCGAAACGTAAACTTGGAATTTAATATAAAGAACAGAGCAATTACCTCCTAAGTTGGAGGAAGAGGGTTGATCTGGTTCAAAATCTCCTTAATAATCCCGTTGATCGTACACAGCTGATGAATTGTCCATGCCTGAGAAATGCACAGGTTGTAGAGACCCAAACTCAAAGCACTCAGCAGAAGAACCATAACCGATATCCTGATTATGGATACATCATTACTACAGATGGTAGGGCAGCACCAGATGGAGAAAGCACATCAGCAAAGGCAACTGGAACTGGATACACGCCATATGCAATCAGTCCAGCCAAGCCCAAGACAGTCATGTTTACCTGACAGCTGCAGTCAGCCCAGCTCAGCTCAGCCCAGCCCAGGTCAGCCTAGTCAGCCCAGCCCAATTACAGAATTCCATGATCGCTTGGTCAGCCCAGCCCAACCCAGCTTTGACGACAATCCGAAGCAAACATGAAAAATGCATACGTGATAGTAATGCTCACGTGCTCCTCACAACGGCTATTTCTGTTCACGCTTTTGGCGTGGAATCATACCAATACTAAATGCTCTAAGAAATCTTATGCAATCAAAAGATTGGATCTCTCAAAGGCAACGGCGAAGAAGAGGATTCATGTAGCGCATGCCGCTCTATGGTGGAATATTTGGTTGCTTGTCACCAGTGCCCTCAATTGCAGCATTTCTGAGCTACAAATCTCCGTTTTTGTATCCTATGGATGAGGTCCCTTTCCCAGATCTGTGCCAAGAGTTTGTCAATCCTGCTGTTCTTGAAATTGGGAGACATTGACTTTTTTCACATTTTGTATTCAAATTACAGAGGCGAAATGTAGAAAGAGCAAAGTTGGATTTATTGACTGATAAGCTAGAAGGCTCAAGTGATTCAAATGATGGGAACTGACGGTTTAACCCCTTGCTAATGATGGTTGCATACAAGAAATGGGAGACGATTCTACGAGAGGTTAGTATAATTCCTTTATCACTGTTCGAAGATGTGTTATCTGGGAAATAAATGGTTAGCTTTGCTCAATCACCTTGTTCTTGTTGTAGTTTGCATTCTTATGTATGATTTTCTCCCACATGTCATTAGACATCACCGAACATACCCATATAAGTGACAAAGCAAGCAAAAATCTACAAAAATTGACGGATAGAATCTGAATCATAAATCAATTAGTTAAGATCATCCCAGAACATTGTATAAAAAGAAACATTATGAAATAACAATCCTAAACTGAGTGAGAGACACTTTTTTTTTTTCATGCAATCAAGATCCACCATCAAGCACATCGAATCTTGTTTTTTCCTGATCTACATACTTTAATTATCAAAAAAATCATATGCATAGATACCCATATAGTATGTGTATAAGCAATTTGATATAATGTAATGAAAGATAAATTGAAAGAAAATTTAGGGAGTAAATCTGCATCTAGGTGAAGAATGAAGAAGAAAAAAACAGAGCTTGTTATTTCAGGAGGTATTTTACTCATGCTACACATGTTGCAGTGCCTCATAACAGTTGAGAACAGAAAACCCAAAAACTTTATGCTATGTATTTCATGTGACGTATAAATAAATATTTGTAATACTAGCTTATTCGAGCTGGCTGGCAAGCTAAACGAGCCGAACTTGTCAATAAACAAACTATAACAAGACTAGGCAAGCCAGCCAGGAGCAGAACCTAGGCAGCCTGGGAGCAGCTCAGTTCGTGGCAATGCTGACTTATTTGTGTCGTCTCAGTCAGATTAAATATGAAACACATAAAAGATCATTCTGCTAGTTGTATCGTTTTAAACTGTAGCTTGTGGTCTTTACTAGTTTGCACTGTTTGCTAATATTGGATATCCATCATTTGCAGAAAGGGGTTAGAGCTGCACAGCAGTTTGCAATTCATATTTTCTTGGCAGTTTGGTAATGCATATGATAAGGTATGGTTTTCTTCTTGTACTTTGGCAGCACTACCTTCTTGTTATCGTGAATATATATAGTATTTAAAAAATTTGTGGTTTCCTTCTCTAGATCTTTTTTTTTTATTTAAAAATAATTAGAATCACTGAATCTTTGTGAGAATGCTTTTTACATGGTTATCTTGAATGTACTGTGAGAAAGCTAGGGTTGTCACTACACAACTTAGGTCAACTTTCCTAGACGAAAAAAACCTCTCTAGAACTGGACTTTTGATTTTACCTGTGTTAATTGAGGTGCTCATGGAGAATGGAAATACTGATGCCAAATAAGTTATGTTGCCATTATTAAACAAAGATACCCAAGGCATTATATCCTTTGTTCCTGTTGGTTAGTTTGCTACAATTCAGTAAGCTGTCCTGCAAATGCTCCAATTTGGAAATGCATTTTATGGTGCTGGCTCTAGACTCATCCGAGATGAACCGGGCACATATGGAGAGAAGATCTTAGGATCAAGCTCTGAATATGTGCAAAGCAGTGTAAGTAGCATGTGAAGGCCATAACTTAAGGTGCCACTCTAATTTGAGCTTGAAACAGCTTTGAATGATTAGGCATGTAGTTTATTTTAGTAAATGATATATGTTGCTAATTTTTTGACTTGTGACAGGAAAAGATTGAATTCCAGCTTTTGATCACATTTGAACTAAAAAATATTTCATAGCAAATTATTCATGGAGTGGTTGAAAGCACATATACACTAAGGTTTTTCTTGTCATTTGACCAATTTATGTTGGATGTTAATTATTCTTTGAAAACATTATAAAGCTTTTGACATAAACAAAGGGCTCATGCTTTGCTTTAAAAAAAAAAAAAGCTCAAACAACTGTGTTTGAGATCATAATGATATGGCAGTTGCTAATAGCAGCTCGTACTGGAAGGAGCTCTTATAGGGTTAACATGTTTTTCTTGCTTTTCTATATTTTTTTTGTGATTTTGAAATGAACAGTTAAGTAAGTAGTTCTCATATCCATAGTATCATTTTCAAGTAAATGATCATTATGTGAGAAATAAATTGAAGGTTGCCTTATTTACATTCTTGCATAGGCTAAATCAATATCCTTCTCGAATTTTATTGTTGGCACCTTTTTGCTTCCCCTTCAATATCTTTTTTGTTTTCCTATCAGGGCCATTGGACAAGAATATCTTGGCTAGTGGGAGGAAGGCTTTCCCATAAGCCCTTTATTTATGATATGATGCCTCGGACTTATACATCTCATTTATGGCATTTGGTACCTACGTTGTTCTTGCTGGCTTGTCATTGGGTTTTAATGGGAAGTAAGTTGGTTAACTCTTTTATGTTTTGTTCTCAATCTTGGTTCATGATGACTATTCTATTATAGAAATATGCCATTATCTGATTTTCATATAGTTTTTGGTGACTCCTCTAATATGGGTTCTACAGCATTATGTGTTTGATCGCTTTCACTGGTATTAAAAAAATACTTCTTTTCGCATTTATTCTTTTGCAATGAAACTTAGGTATGAAGTTGAAGTTATATTAATTGAATATGTCGATACCAAATTGCATTTATTCTTTGATACGTAGATTACATTTGAAATGCCTAAATTTGGGGCTTAGACTTTGAAATTCAAGTTATAGGACTTGGTACTTTGAAATGCTTTCCAATTAAGACTTTTATCTAAATCCATTTGTTATCAGTGACAAAAGTATTTTTATGCTAGCGCTTTTATGAGAAAAGCGGTCTTATTGGGGCTACTCCTATCAAACTTCTCCAAAATTGAATGAAACTTTACCTATAATTTTTTTTAGATAGGAAGAGACAGGGAGAGAAAGATAAAGGACTAAAAGCAGATAAAGGGAGCTATTATTCATTTTTCACGTACCATTTAGAGTGACTTTTCCTTTCTCTAATGGATTTTCTTGTGGCTTTTACCATGCGAGTGTTGCCTGGTTAGCAAATCTCATAGTTGTATCTCTTGAAGGCATGTCACTATGTTAGATCATTTCTTGTTTATATAATTTTTAGTTGAATTTAATTTGTTTTGTTTCGTTTTTTTTTTATATTTTTGTTGTTTACGGTCAGTTATTTTATTTTCTAAATATTTTTATTCATATTTTTGTATTTTATCTTTTCTTTATATTATTTTTAGTGTTTTAGTTTTTCAATTTTTACTTCATTTTTTTAAAACTCTTTTTCTCGTGTTGCACCTTTTTTTGGATAAAATTTTTTTTAAATTTTTATTATTTTTAATTAATTTTTTTTCTTTTGATAATCTTTTGTTTTTATTTTTATTTTTTGCCTTTCTTCCTTCTTGCCTTTTTTTTTGTGATTTTCTTTCTTTTTTTCATTTTAATTTTGTTTAAATTTTGAGTGTAATTATATCAACGCTAATTGTATCAAAACTCAAAGTTAAGCGTGCTTGAGCGGGAGTAGTACTAGAATGGGTGATTTCTTTTAGTAAAGCTTTGTGTTGCACCTTTATTCTTATAAAAATAATTGTTTATTTTATTGTTTATTTTATTTATATTTTTTATGATCTTTTATTTTTTATTTTATTTTTTGTATTTTTTCATTATGCTTTTTTCTTATTTATGACATTTTTTTAATTTTTAGTTTTTTTTGGATTTTTGAGTGCGATCATGTCAATAGTAAGCATTGATCCCATTTGAACTGCAAGGTTGAGTGTGCTTGGGTGAGAGTAGTATTGAGATGGGTGATTCCTATTGGAAAATTCTCGTATTGCACCATTTTTCGTTTTGACAAAATAATACATTTGAATTTTATTATTTATTTATTTATTTTATAATCTTTCATTTTTTATTTTTCTTTCTCTTTTGTATTTTTCTCCATATGCTCTTTTCTTGTTTATGACTTTTTTTTTTATTTTTAATATTTTTTTGAATTTTTGAGTGCCATCATACTAATAGTAAGTATCAATCCCATTTGAACTACAAAGTTAAGCGTGCTTGGGCGAGAGTAATACTAAGATGGATGATTCCTCTTTGAAAATTCTCATATTGCACAATTTTTCGTTTTGACAAAACAATAATTTTGAATTTTATTATTTATTTATGTATTTATTTATTTGATAATCTTTTATTTTTGTTTTATTTTCGTTTATTTTTGTATTTTTTCATTATGTTACTTTCTTTTTTATGATTTTATGTTTTTATTTTCAATACTTTTTGAATTTTTTGATAAAAACACTTTCTTGAATTTTTTTGGGTGCGATCATATTGGCATTGAGGCGCTGGATACTATTAGAACTTCGAAGTATTAGGATGAGTGGTTCTTTTTAAGAACTAGTAGGACTGCACCTTTCTCCTTTTTTTTTTTTTTTGATAAGATATTTTTTCAAATTTATTATTTTTGATTTATTTTTTCTTTTGGATTATTTTTTGTTTTATTTTAATTTATTTTATATTTTTCTCCATTACGTTTTATTTCTTTTTTATGATTTTATTTTTTATTTTCAATAATTTTTAGATTTTTCGGTGCGATCATACCAGGACTGATGTACTAGATCTCATCAAAAATCTGAAATTAAGCGTGCTTGGGCGAGAACAGTACTAGGATGGGTGATTCCACCTTGTAAATCCTCATATTGCTCCTTTTTATTTTTGATATATTTTTTTGGATTTCATTATTTTTAATTTTTTCTTTTTCTTCCTTTTGATTATCTTTTGTTTTATTTTATTTTCTTTTTATTTTTATCTTTTTTATTATGCATTTTTGTTTTTCTTTTACATTGATTTTATTGTTTTCTTTCGTTTTCAATATTTTTTTGAATTTTTGAGTTCGATCATACCAGCCCTAATGTATCAGATCCCATAAGAACTCCAAAGTTGGATGTGATTAAGCGAGACGAATACAAAGATGGGTGGTTTTCTTGAAAAATCCTCGTGTTGCACCATTCTTTTTATAAAACAATATTTTTAGATTTTATTGTATTTGATTTACTTTTTTCATTTTTTTGATTATTTAAACATGCTTTGGCGAGAGTAGTACTATGATGGGTGATTTCTTCTAAGAAATTCTTGTATTGCATCCTTTTTTTAGATAAAAATATTTTTGATTTTTTAAAATTTGGTTTATTTTCTTTTCTTCCATTTGAAGATCTTTCATTTTTTATTTTTATTTTTTTTGCGTTTCCTTCCACGATGCTCTTCTCTTTGATTTATTTTATTTATTTCCTTTTTTCTTTTCCTTTTCTTTCCTTTCTTCTCTTTTTCAATTTTGATAACTTTTTTATTTGATTTCTTCATTTTATTGGATTTTATTTTTGTTTCCTCGGTTTTGTTAGGTTTATTTTTCAATTTTCTTTGATTCTTTTTCTTTATTATTTGATTTTCAGTACATTCTTAGAATTTGCTTTTTAATTTTATTTGATTTTCTTTGTTGTTTCATTTTCTTTCATTTCTTTATTATTTTTTATTTAAATTTTTCTTCTTTTTGGTTATTTAAACGTGCTTTGGCGAGAGTAGTACTAGGACAGGTGATTCCTGCTAAGAAATTCTCGTGTTGCAAATTTTTTTGGGATAAAAATATTTTTTGATTTTTGATTTATTTTCTTCTCTTCCATTTGATGATCTTTCATTTTCTTTGATTACGCTCTTTTATTTATTTATTTTATTTACTTCCTTTTTTCTTTTCCTTTTCTTTCCTTTCTTCTCTTTTTCAATTTTGATAACTTTTTTATTTAATTTCTTCATTTCATTGGATTTTATTTTTGTTTCCTCGGTTTTGTCAAGTTTATTTTTCGATTTTCTTTGATTCTTTTTCTTTATTATTTGATTTTCAATAAATTCTTAAAATTTGTTTTTTAATTTTATTTAATTTTCTTTCCTATTTCATTTTCTTTCATTTTTTATTATTTTTGATTTACATTTTTCTTCTTTTTGGTTATTTAAACATACTTTGGTGAGAGTAGTACTAGGACGAGTGATTCCTGCTAAAACATTCTCGTGTTGCATCTTTTTTTTTTTTTTTGGATAACAATTTGTGGATTTTTCTTTTTTTTTTTTGCATTTCCTTCCATTGTGCTCTTTTCTTTGCTTTTTGTTATTTATTTTATTTATTTTCCTTTTTCCTTTTTCTCTTTTTCAATTTTGGTGACTTTTTTTATTTAATTTCATCATTTTATTGGATTTTGTTTTTGTTTATTTGATTTTGTTAGGTTTGTTTTCAATTTTCTTTGATTCCTTTTCTTTACTGTTTCATTTTCAATATATTCTTAGAATTTATTTATTTTTAATTTCATTTGATTTTTTTTCCTATTTCATTTCGTTTCTTTTCCTTGCTTTCATATTTAATTTTTTTCATCTTACATGATTTTTTCATTATTACTTTTTTTCGGATGTTCTTTTTATCTATTTGTTCTAGATTTTTTATTTTTTTATATTTTTTTAATTTATTTTCATATAATTTTTATTATTTAAACATGCTTTGGCGAGAGTTGTACAAAGATGGGTGATTCCTTATAAGAAATTCTAGTACTGCATTCTTTTTAAGATAAAAATATTTTTTGATTTTTCAAAATTTGGTTTATTTTCTTTTCTTCCATTTGGAGATCTTTCATTTTTCATTTTTTATTTTTTCCATTTCCTTCCATGATGCTCTTTTCTTGGATTTATTTTATTTATTTCCTTTTTCTTATCTTTTTCTTTCCTTTCTTCTTTTTTTTTTATTTAATTTTGATAACTTTTTTATTTAATTTCTTCATTTCATTGGATTTTATTTTTGTTTCCTTGGTTTTTAAGGTTTATTTTTCAATTTTCTTTGATTCTTTTTCTTTATTATTTGATTTTCAGTATATTCTTGGAATTTGTTTTTTAAATTTTATTTGATTTTCTTTCCTATTTGATTTTCTTTCATTTCTTTATTATGTTTGGTGTATATTTTTCTTCTTTTTGGTTATTTAAACGTACTTTTGCGAGAGTAGTACTAGGACGGGTGATTGCTGCTAAGAAATTCTCGTGTTGCATCTTTTTTTTGGATAAAAGTATTTTTTTGATTTTTGATTTATTTTCTTTTCTTTCATTTGATGATCTTTCTTTTTGGCATTTCCTTCCATTATGCTCTTTTCTTTGATTTTTGTTATTTATTTTATTTTTTTCTTTTTCTTTTCCTTTTCTTTTTTCTCTTTTTTAATTTTGATAACTTTTTTATTTAATTTCATCATTTTATTGGATTTTATTTTTGTTTATTTGATTTTGTTAGGTTTATTTTCAATTTTCTTTGATTCCTTTTCTTTACTGTTTCATTTTCAATATATTCTTAGAATTTGTTTTTGTAATTTCATTTGATTTTTTTCCTATTTCATTTCATTTCTTTTCCTTGCTTTCATATTTAATTTTTTTTCATCTTTCATGATTTTTTCATTATTACTTTTTTTGGATGTTCTTTTTATTTATTTGTTCTAGATTTTTTATTTTCTTGTATTTTTTAATTTATTTTTATATAATTTTTATTATTTAAACGTGCTTTGACGAGAGTGGTACAAAGATGAGTGATTCCTTATAAGAAATCCTAGTACTCTATCTTTTTTTAAGATAAAAATATTTTTTGATTTTTTAAAATTTTTTTTATTTTCTTTTCTTCCATTTGGAGATCTTTCATTTTTTATTTTTTATTTTTTCCATTTCCTTCATGATGCTCTTTTCTTTGATTTATTTTATTTATTTCCTTTTTTCTTTTCCTTTTCTTTCCTTTCTTCTCTTTTTCAATTTTGATAACTTTTTTATTTAATTTCTTCATTTCATTGGATTTTATTTTTGTTTTCTCGGTTTTGTAAGGTTTATTTTTTGATTTTCATTGATTCTTTTTCTTTGTTATTTGATTATCAGTATATTCTTAGAATTTGTTTTTTAATTTTATTTGTTTTCTTTCCTATTTCATTTTCTTTCATTTCTTTATTATGTTTGATTTATATTTTTCTTTTTTTCAGTTATTTAAACGTTCTTTGGCGAGAGTAGTACTAGGATGGGTGATTCCTGCTAAGAAATTCTCGTGTTGTATCCTTTTTTTGGATAACAATTTTTGTGGATTTTTGATTTATTTTCTTTTCTTCCATTTGATGATCTTTTTTTTTTTTTTTTTTGCATTTCCTTCTATTATGCTCTTTTCTTTGATTTTTGTTATTTTGTTGTTTTTTCTTTTTCTTTTCTTTTTCTTTTTTCTCTTTTTCAATTTTGATGACTTTTTTATTTAATTTCATCATTTTATTGGATTTTATTTTTGTTTCTTTGATTTTGATAGGTTTATTTTCAATTTTCTTTGATTCCTTTTCTTTATTGTTTCATTTTCAATATATTCTTAGAATTTGTATTTTTAATTTCATTTGATTTTTTTCCTATTTCATTTCGTTTCTTTTCCTTGCTTTCATATTTAATTTTTTTCATCTTTCATGACTTTTACATTATTATTTTTTTTGGATGTTCTTTTTATTTATTTGTTCTAGACTTTTTATTTTCTTGTATTTTTAATTTATTTTCATATAATATTTATTATTTAAACATGCTTTGGCGAGAGTGGTACTAGGATGGGTGATTCCTTCTAAGAAATTCTCGTATTGCATTCGTTTTCAAGATTAAAATATTTTTTGATTTTTTAAAATTTGGTTTATTTTCTTTTCTTCCATTTGAAGATCTTTCATTTTTTCTTTTTTTGCATTTCCTTCCATTATGCTCTTGCCTTTGATTTATTTTATTTATTTTCTTTTTTCGTTTCCTTTTCTTTCCTTTCTTCTCTTTTTCAATTTTGATAACTTTTTTATTTAATTTCTTCATTTTATTGGATTTTATTTTTGTTTCCTCGGTTTTGTCAGGTTTATTTTTCAATTTTCTTTGATTCTTTTTCTTTATCATTTGATTTTTAATGTATTCTCAGAATTTGTTTTTTAATTTTGTTTGATTTTCTTTCCTGTTTCATTTTCCTTCATTTCTTTATTATTTTTTTATTTCCATTTTTCTTCTTTTTGGTTATGTAAACGTACTTTGGCGAGAGTAATACTAGGACGGTTGGTTCTTGCTAAGAAATTCTCGTGTTGCATCCTTTTTTTTTAATTAAAATTTTTTGTGGATTTTTGATTTATTTTTTTCTTCCATTTTATGATCTTTCATTTTTTTTTTTGCATTTCCTTCCATTATGCTCTTTTCTTTGATTTTTGTTTTTATATTTTTTCTTTTTCTTTTTCTTTCCTTTTTTTTTTCTCTTTTTCAATTTTGATAACTTTTTTATTTAATTTCTTCATTTTATTGGATTTTATTTTTGTTTCTTTGATTTTGTAGGCTTATTTTTCAATTTCATTTGATTTTCTTTCCTATTTCATTTCATTTCTTTTCCTTGCTTTTATATTTAATTTTTTTCATCTTTCATGATTTTTACGTTATTGCTTTTTTTGCATGTTCTTTTTATTTATTTGTTCAAGATTTTTTATTTTCTTGTATTTTTTAATTTATTTTCATATAATTTTTATTATTTTCTTTATTTGATTTTCAAAATTTTTATAACTTTTTGTATTTTATTTTTTTCTTTTTTTTCCTTAGGTTTCTTCGATTTTTTTAAAATTAGTTTCAATGGTTTGCCCATTTTGAGAATACAAGTTGCTTCTTTTGTTTTTCTTTTTGAGAAAGTCAGTAAAATTGTTAAGAGAATAAGGACATTCGCACTTATCGGAAAGATAAGAGAAAATAAAAATGACCTTACATTTTCTTTTGTGTTAATGCTCTGAATGTTTTCTCAATACATCTCATTTATATGGTAAATACATACCCTATTGTTGACATACATTTGTTTTCATGAAGACATTTTGCATTCTTTTTTTATGACTATTCAAGAATTATATAACCCACTAGATTGATTTTACAATGTTTTGACAAGTCCATAAACGAGTTTGGTATGTTAATAGAGTTGCAAAGCAAAAATTACCACTGAGATTATTAAGCTTATCAACAAATACTTAACTAAAAGAAATTATGTGTGTAGGAGGTCTCATCTATCTATCATCTTTGGGTGATCTTATGGGCTTTCTGAATACAATTAAATGCTTTTGTATTTGTGGTAGCTTTTTGTTACAATTATTTGAAATATTAAATTTAGTAAAAGGCATGTTTTGACTTTGCATGAGTTCTTGGATTAGTGATCAATTTTGATATTATTTCTTATGAGAATTTGATTTATCAAGTTGCTTTGACTTATATTTAGATGCAGATCACTATGTTCAAAACTCATTAACTCTATGAGCTCCCAACAATATGATGCCAAAATAAGTAAGTGGAAGTGCCTTTGGGATATTGTACACTGTCTACTTCTACAAGTGTTTGATTATTTTTCTTCTCAAGTAAAAGTCGAATCAACTGATTGAAATTGATTTTATTATATATGCAATTGACTTGAATTGGCTTGTTTGGACTGTTTATGGGTGCATGTGTATACAAGTGAGTTGTTTATCTTTCTTATTTTATTTTGTTTTTATTTTTGAGCTTTCTGCAAATATTTTAGTTTTATGGAATGTTCTTGGCTGCTGGATTGGGAAATTGGTATCTTTGATTCTGATTTTTTTGGCCTAATATTTGTCAGTTGATTTTGATAAGTTGATCGATATATAGATTTAATAGAATAAAAAGATGCTTCACTAAGAGGATTTTTCACTTAAGGAATAAGCTTTGAAGATTATTGAGATGCTCATTGAAATATATTGCTCTTTGGATGATTTAGTGGTTGATCTGTCTACCCATGTTGACATAGATAATTTAGTTTACAAGATGAACTTTTAATTGATAAGAAGACAAGAAAGTGGGTAGGAGTTTAAACCTCATGTGAACAGGCCTTGTAGATGGAGTTGCCCTTTATTCAATGGCATTTGGATGTCCTGAATTATAGGCAAATTGTTTGATTTTGAGGGTACCTTAATATAAGAAAATGTGGTGCATGCAAGGTTGTAGGGGATTTGATGGTCCCGATGGAGAAGGCTTACTTTGTAGTATCTCAGGTGGTTTTTTTTTTATTACAATGAAACTTAAGTATGAAACAGAAGTTTTATTACTTGAATATGCCGGCACTAAATTTGAATAAAATCACCCAAATATTACTTGAAACGCTTTCCAAATAATACTTTCATCTAGATACATTTGTTATCAGTGACAAAAGTATTTTTATGCTAGTACTTTTATGGGAAAGGTGGTCTTATTGGAGCTACTCCTATCAAACTTCTCCAACATTGAATGAAAACTTTACCTATAATTTTTCTTCGATAGGAAGAGAGACGGAGAGAAAGATGGAGGAGTAAATGTAGATAGAGGGAGTTACTCATCATTTTTTAAGTGCCATCTAGAGTGACTTTTCCTATCTCCAATGGATTTTCATATGGCTTTTACCATGCTAGTGTTGTTTGGTCTTCAAATCTCATAGTTGTATTTCTTGAAAGCATGCCAGTGGTTAGATCATTTTATGTTTACATAATTTTTAGTTGAATCTATTTTGTTTTGTTATCTTGATATTTTTGTTTTTCACTTTCAGTCATTTCATTTTCTAACGATTTTATTCAAATTTTTGCTTTTATATGTTCTTTAGATTATTTAGTTTTTATTTTTTTATTTTTCTTCATTTTCTTTTTTAAAACATTTTTTCGTGTCACATCCTTTTTTTAGATAAAAAATATTTTTGATTTTTTAATTTTTGATTAATTTTTTCTTCTGTTTATCTTTCATTTTGTTTAAATTTTTATTTTTTTTTAGATTTCCTTCCCTTATGCCTTTTCTTTTTTGTGATTTTCTCTATTTTTTTCTTTTTAATATTTTGTTTTAAAACTTTGAGTGCAATTATACCAACACTAATGTATCGAATTGCATCAAAACCTGAAGTTTAGCGTGCTTGAGCGAGAATAGTAGTAGAAGTGGTGATTCCTTCTAAGAAATTTTTGTGTCGCATTTTTATTCTCATAAAAATACTTGTTTATTTTATTTTTTATTTATATTTTTTCATAATCTTTTATTTTTGATTTTATTATTTTATTATTTATTTTTTTTCACCATGTTTTTTTTCTTATTTATGACTTTTTTTTATTTTTATTTTTTATTTTTTATTTTAGATTTTTGAGTGCGATCATATCAATACTAAGCATCGATCCTATTTGAACTGCAAAGTTAAGCGCGCTGGGCGAGAGAGTACTAAGATGGGTAATTCCTCTTGAGAAATCCTCGTATTGCATCATTTTATGTTTTGACAAAACAATGCTTTTGGATTTTATTATTTTCTATTTACTTGTTTATTTGATAATCTTTCATTTTTTTATTTTTTATTTTGTTTCTTTTTTTGTATTTTTCTCCATTATGTTCTTTTCTTTTTTATGATTTTATGTTTTCATTTTTAATACCGTTTGAATTTTTTTTTTTGGTGCGATCATCTTATTAGAACTTCGAAATTAAGCGTGCTTGGGCGACAATAGTACTAGGATGAGTGGTTCTTTATACAAAATACTCGTGTTGCACCTTTTTTTTTAGGTAAAATATTTTTTCTAATTTATTATTTTTGATTTATTTTCTTTTTTTCTTTTGGATTATTTTTTGTCTTATTTTAAATTTATTTTTATATTTTTTCCATTATGTTTTATTTCTTTTTTATGACTTTGTTTTTTAATAATTTTTAAATTTTTAAGTTCGATCATACCAGGACTAATGTACCGAATCTCATCTGAAATCCAAAGTTAAGCGTGCTTGGGCGAGAATAGTACTAGGATGGGTGATTCCACCTTGGAATTCCTTGTGCTGCACTCTCTTTATTTTTTGAATTTTCTTATTTTTTATTTTTTTTATTTTTTCTTCTTTTTGATTATCTTTTGTTTTATTTTATTCTGTTTTTGTTTTTTAATTTTTTTCATTATGCTATTTTCTTTTTCTTTTATATTACTTTTATTGTTTTCTTTCATTTTCAATATTTTTTGAACTTTTAAGTTCGATCATACCAGCACTAATGCATCGGATCCCATAAGAACTCCGAAAGTAGATGTAGTTTAGCAAGAGTAGTACTAGGATGGATGGTTCTCTTGAAAAATTCTGGTGTTCAACCTTCTTTTTATAAAAAAAATATTTTCAAATTTTATTATTTTTATTTATTTATTTTTTGGTTATTTCAGCGTGCTTTGGTGAGAGTAGTACTAAGTTGGGTGATTCCTCTTAAGAAATTCTTGTGTTGCATTTTTTTTTGGATAAAAATATTTTTTGATTTTTTAATTTGTGATTTTTTTTCTTTTCTTCCATTTGATGATCTTTCATATATATATATATATATGTATATGTATGTATATATATATATATATATTGCATTTCCTTCCATTATGCTCTTTTCTTTGATTTTTGTTATTTGTTATATTTGTTTTCCTTTTCTTTCCTTTCTTCTCTTTTTCAATTTTGATAACTTTTTTTTTAATTTCCCATTTTATTGGATTTTTTTTCGTTCGTTTTGTTAGGTTTCGCTTTTAATTTTCTTTGATTCCCTTTCTTTATTGTTTGATTTTCAGTATATTCTTAGAATTTGTATTTTAATTTCATTTGATTTTCTTACCTATTTCATTTCCTTTCTTTTCTTTCTTTTATATTTATTTTTTTCATCTTTTATGATTTTTTTACATTATTGCTTTTTTTGGATGTTCTTTTTGTTTAGTTGTTCTAGACTTTTTATTTTGTTTGTATTTTTTATTTTATTTTCTTATATTTTATTTTACTTAATCTATGTCCATATAATTTTTATTAATTTCTTCATTGGATTTTTAAAAATTTTTTAAACTTTTTGTAGTTTGTTTTCTTTTATTTTTTTTCCTTGGGTTTCTTGGATTTCTTTAAATAGGTTTCAATGTTTTGTCCATTTTCAGAATATAATTTGTTTTTTTTTGTTTTTTTGGGAGATCAGTAAAGTTGTTAAGAGAATAAGGATATCTGTACTTATCGGAAAGACAAGAGAAAATAAAAATGATCTTACCTTTTCTTTTATGTTGATGCTCTAAATGTTTTCTCAATACATCTCATTAGTGTGGTAAATACATACTCTGTTGTTGACATGCATTTGTTTTCATGAAGACATTATGCATCCCTTTTCTGATGATTATTCAAGAATTATATAACCCACTAGTTTGATTTTGGTTTTGACAAGTCCATAAACGAGTTTGATATGTTGATAAAGTTGTTAAGTAAAAATTGCCACTGAGATTATTAAGCTTATCACCAAATGCTTAACTAAAAGAAATTGTGTATATGGAAGTTATGATCTGTCTCATCTTTTGGAGATCCTATGAGCTTTTTGAATACAATTAGATGCTTTTGTATTTGTGGTAGCTTTTTATTACACTTATTTGAAATATTAAATTTAGTAAAAGGCATGCTTTGACTTTGCACGAGTTATTGGATTAGTGATAAGTTTTGATTTTATTCCTTAGAATTTTATCAAGTTGCTTTGACTTATATTTAGATGCAGACCACTATGTTCAAAACTCATTAACTTTGTGAGCTCTCAACAATGTGATGCCAAAATGAGTAAGTGAAAGTGCCTCTAGGACATTGTACGCTGCTTGCTTATAAGAGTGTATCTGATTATTTTTCTTCTCAAATAAAAGTCAAATCAACTAACTGAAATTGATTTTGTTGTAGATGCAGTTGACTTGAATTGGCTTGTTTGGACTATTAAAGGGTGCATGTGTACACAAGTGAGTTTTCTATCCTTCTTATTTTATTTTCCTTTTATTTTTGAGTTTTCTGCAAGTATTTTAGTTTTATGGAATGTTCTTGGCTACTGAACTAGGAAAATAATATCTTTGATTCTGATTTTTTTGGCCTAATATTTGTCATTTTATTTCAATAAGTTATTCGATATATAGATTTAATGAAATAGAAAGATGCTCCGCTTAGAGGATTTTTCACTTCAGGAACAAGTTTTGAAAAGTATTGAGATGCTTGTTGAAATATACTGTTGTTTGAATGATTTTGATGATTTATCTGTCTACCGATATTTACATAGATCATTTAGTTTACAAGATGAACTTTTAATATACAAAAAGGCAAGAAACTTGGCAGAATTTCAACCTTATGTGGCCAGGCCTTGTAAATAGAGCTGCCTTCTATTCAATGGCATTTGAATGTCTTAAATTATAGGCAAATTGTTTGATTTTGAGGGTACCTTAATACAAGAAAACGTGGTGCATGCAAGGTTGTAGGGGATTTGATGGTGCCGATGGAGAGGGCTTACTTTGTAGCATCTCAGAGTAATGCTTCTTTTTTTCATGCATGAAGAAGGATCGGTCATAATGGTGGCAAAAATTGCACTATCCAAACAAGGAAGTATTACTTCTGTACTAGCTGGCATGGATTCTTACATGCTTATCCTTTTCTTGTTAAACCTAAGTTACTATAAGATATTTTAAAACTTTTTCAGATTTTGTTGGTTTTCTTTTTTTTCTTTTTTAATTTCTCTTTTGATTTGATTCGTTAGTTATCAATTACTACATGTTTTCTTGCTTTTTTTTTTTTAATTTCAAAATGAACATATAAGTAACTCCTTCTCTTATCCACAACATTGCTTTCAAGTGAATGATCATTATGTGAGGAATGAGTTGAAGTTGTTTTATTTCTATTCTTGCACAAGGTAAGTCGATATCTTTCTTAAGTTTTATTGCTAGCACCTTTTTTCTTCCCCTACAATTTTTTTTTTTTTGGTTTTCTTGTAAGGGCCATTGGATAAGAATATTTGGACTAGTGAGAGGAAGGCTTACCTTTAAGCCCCCAATTTATGATATAATGCCCCAGACTTATGCATACTATTTATTGCATTTGGTCCTTATGTTATTCTTATTGGCTTGTCATTGGGTCTTTTGTGTTATGTTCTCCATCTCATGATGACTGTTCCACTGCGGATATATACCATTGTCTGGTTTTTGTTTAGTTTTTGCTAACTCCTCTGATATGGGTTCTACAGCATTATGTAGTTGATCACTTTCACTAATATTAAAGGAAATACTTCTTTTCGCATTTATTTTTTTGCAATAAAACTTAAGTTTGAAGTGGAAGTTGTATTACGTGAATATGTCAGCACCAAATCTTGTTGGTAGGAATTATGATAGTTAAAGGCTTTGATAGGTAGATTTTAAAACACCTAAATATGGGGCTTGGACTTTGAAATTCAAGTCATATGACTTGGTACTTTGAAATGCTTTCCAATTAAGATTTTCACCTAAATCAATTTGTTATCAGTGATGAAATTATTTTATGCTAGTGCTTTTATGGGAAATGTGGTCTTATTGGAGCTACTCCTATCAAACTTCTTCAACATTGAATGGAAACTTTACCTATAATTTGTCTTAGATAGGAAGTGAGAGAAAGATGGAGGAGTAAAAATAGATAGAAGGAGGGACCCATGATTTTTCAGGTGCCAACTAGAGTGACTTTTCCTTTTTCCAATGGATTTTCTTATGGCTTTTACCATGTTAGAGTTCTTTTATCTTCAAATCTCAGAGTCATATTTCTTAAAGGCATCCCATTGTGTTAGATCATTTTATGTTTATATAATTTTTAGTTGAATTTATTTTGTTTCGTTATCTCAATATTTTTGTTGGTTACTTTCAATTTTTTCATTTTTTAAAGGATTTTATTCATATTTTTGTATTTTATTTGTTCTTTAGATTATTTTTAATTTTTTCGATTTTTCTTCATTTTTTCAAAATATTTTCTTGTGTCGCACCCCTTTTTTAGTTAAAAAATATTTTTAAAATTTTTAAATTTTAATTAATTTTTTTATTTATCTTTCATTTTATTTTAATTTTAATTTTTTACAGTTTTCTTTTTTATGTCTTTTCTTTTTTGTGATTTTCCTTCTTTCTTTCATTTTAATATTTTGTTTTGAAATTTTGAGTGCAATTATACCAACACTAATGTATCGAATTGCATTAAAACCCGAAGTTAAACATGCTTGAGCGAGAATAATACTAGAATGGGTGATTCTTTCTAGGAAATTCTTGTGTTGCACCTTTATTCTTATAAAAATATTTATTTATTTTATTATTTATTATTTATATTTTTTCATAATTATTTATTTTTATTTTATTATATTATTATTTATAATTTTTTCATTATGCTTTTTTTATTCTTTATTTTTTAATTTTAGTTTTTTTTTTTTAATTTTTGAGTGCAATCATACCAGTACTAAGCATTGATCCTATTTGAGTTGTAAAATTAAGCGTACTTCGGCAAGAGTAGTACTAAGATGGGTGATTCCTCGTGAAAAATCCTTGCATTGCGTCATTTTCCGTTTTAACAAAACAATACTTTTAGATTTTATTATTTATTTGATAATCTTTCATTTTTTATTTTATTTTTGTTTTTTAATATTTTCTCCATTATATTCTTTTCTTTTTCATGATTTTATATTTTCATTTTCAACAATTTTTTAATTTTTTAGTAGAAATACTTTTTAAATTTGTGTTGCACCCTTCTTTGTTTTTTTTTTATAAAATATCTTTTCGCTTGATTATTTTTGATTTATTTTCTTTTCTTCCTTTGGATTTTTTTATTTTAATTTATTTTTATATTTTTATATTTTTCTCCATTACATATCTTTTCTTTTTTATTACTTTATCTTTTAATTTTTCATAATTTTTTGATTTTTGTGTGCTATCATACAAGTACTAATGCACTAGATCCCATTAGAACTCTGATGTAAAGTGTGCTTGGGTAAGAGTAGTATCAGGATGGGTGATTTTTCCATGGAAATCCTTTGTTACACTTTTTTAATAAAAAATATTTTTGAATTTTATTATTTTATTATTTTTTCCTTTTGATTATTTTCTATTTTATTTTGTTTTATTTTTATTTTTCTATCTTTTTTTTATTATGCTCTTTTCTTTTTCTTTTATAATAATTTTATTGTTTTCTTTTGTTTTTAATATTTTTTAAATTTTTAAGTTTGATCATACTAGTATTAATGCATCGGATCCCAAAAGAACTCTAAAGTTAGACATAGTTAAGTGAGAATAGTACTAGGATGCGTGGTTCTCTTGAGAAATCCTTGTGTTACACCCTCGTTTTTTTTATATAAAAACATATTTTTAAATTTTATTTATTTATTTATTTTTTTCTTTTTGATTAAGCGTGCTTTGGTGATATTCAAGAATTACCCCTAAATTTATTTTACAATGTAAACATTATGCGTCCCGTTTTGATGACTATTATGCATTATATAACCATTAGAGTTATTTTATAATGTTTTGAGAAGCCCATAAATGAGTTTGGCATGTTGATAAAGCTGTCAAATAGAAATTACCACTAAGATTATTATGTTTATTAGCAAATGCTTAACCAAAAGAAACTTTGTATATGAAAGGTCTCATCTGTCTATCATATTTAGGAGATGCTAGGGGCTTTCTGAGTACAATTAGATACTTTTGTATTTGTGACAGCTTTTTGTTAAATGTACTTGAAATATTGAATTTTGTAAAACGTATGCTTTGACTTTGCACGAGTTATTGGATTAGTGATAAGTTTTTATATTATTGCTTATGAGAATTTTATCCACATGCTTTGATTTATATTTAGATGCAGACCACTATGTTCAAAACTCATTAACTTTATGAGCTCCCTACAGTATACTAACAAAATAATGTAAGCGAAAGTGCTCTCTAGGATATTATATGCTATCTACTTATAAGATTGCGTCTAATTATTTTTCTTTTGAAACAAAAGTCGAATCAACTCACTGAAATTGATTTTACTACACATGCGGTTGACTTTTTATGGCTTGTTTGGCCTGTTAATGGATACATGTGCATACAAGTGAGTTGTTTATCCATCTTATTTTATTTTGTTTTTATTTTGAGCTTTTTGCAAATATTTTAGTTTTATGAAATGTTCTTGGTTGCTAGATCGGGAAATTGATATCTTTAATTATGATTTTTTTTGCCTAATATTTGTCATTTGATTTCAATAAGTTGTTCCATATACAAATTAAATAAAATAGAAAGATGCTCCACTTAGACAATTTTTCACTTTAGAAACAAGCTTTGAAGAATATTAAGATGTTCATTGAAATATACTGTTGTTTGGATGACCTTAATGGTTTATCTATCTACCCATGTTTATATAGCTCATTTAGTTTACAAGATGAACTTTTAATGTACAAAAAGGCAAGAAACAAGGCAAAAGTTTAAACCTCATATGGACAGGCCTTACAGATAGAGCTGCCTTCTATTCAATGACATTTAAATGTCCTGAATTATAGGCGAATCATTTGATTTTGAAGGTACCTTAATGCAAGAAAAGGTGGGGCATGCAAGGTTGCATGGGATTTGATGGTGCCATTGGAAAAGGCTTATTTTGTAACATTTTAGAGTAATGCTTCCTTTTTTTTTTTCATGGATGAAGACGGATCGGTCACAGTGGTGGCAAAAATTGCACCATACAGGTAAGAACTTGTTGCTTCTTTGTTAGCTACAGGTATGGATTCTTACATGCTTATCCTTTTCTTATTAAACCTAAGTTGCTGTGAGATATTTTAAAACTTTTTTGGATTTTGTTAATCATCAATTGCAGCATGTTTTTCTTGCTTTTTTTTTTGTGATTTCGTAATGAACACATAAGTAACTCCTTCTCTGATCCACAATATTACTTTCAAGTAAATGATCATTATATGAGGAATAAATTAAAGATTGTCTTATTTACATTCTTGCATAAGGTACATCGATATACTTTTTGAATTTTATTGTTGGGAACTTTTTTCTTCCCCTACGATATGTTTTTTATTTTCTTATCAAGGCTTGTGGATCAAAATATCGAGGCTAGTAGGAGGAAGGCTTTCCACTAAGCACCTAATTTATGATATAATGCCCTAGACTTATACGTCCCATTTATGGCAATTGGTACCTACATTGTTCTTTTTGGTTTGTCATTCGGTCTTAATGCGAAGTAAGTTGGTTAACTCTTTTGTGTTCTTTTCTCCATTTCAGTTCATGATGACTCTTCCATTACAGAAATATACCATTGTCTAGTTTTCATTTAGTTTTCGGTAACTCTTCTAATAGGGCTTCTACAATATTATATGGTTAATTGCCTTCATTGATGTTAAAAGAAACACTTTTTTTACATTTATTTTTTTGCAATGGAACTTAAGTTTGAAGTGGAAGTTGTATTACTTGAATATGTCAGCACCAAATTTTGTTAATAGAAATTATGGTAGTTAAAGGCTTTGATAGGTGGATTGCATTTGAACATCTAAATCTGGGGCTTGGATTTTGAAATTTAAGTCATAGGACTTGGTACTTTGAAACGCTTTACAATTAAGACTTTCATCTAAATCTATTTGTCATCAGTGACAAAAGTATTTTTATGCTAGTGCTTTTATGGGAAAGGTGGTCTTATTGGAGCTATTCCTATCAAACTTCTCCAACATTGAATGAAAACTTTACCTATAATTTTTCTTTGTTGGGAAGAGAGAGTGTGTGTGTGTGACTTGTGATTTTTCAAGTGCCATCTAGAGTGACTTTTCCTTTTTCCAATGGATTTTCTTATGGCTTTGACCATGCTAGTGTTGTCTGATCTTCCAATCTCATAGTTGTATTTCTTGAAGGTGTGGCACTGTGCTAGATCATTTTATGTTTACATAATTTTTAGTTGAATTCAATCTATTTTTTTTTTATTTTCTTGATATTTTTATTGTTTACTTTTAGTTTTTTCAATTTTTTTTCATTTTGTTTTTAAAACATTTTCTCATGTTGCACCCCCTTTTTTTGGATATCAAATATTTTTGATTTTTGATTTTTAATTAATTATTTTCTTTTGATGATCTTTCATTTTAATTTTTTACATTTTCCTCTTTTTTGCCTTTTCTTTTTCTTGATTTTCTTCTTGTTTTTCTTTTTAATATTTTTAATAACTTTTGAGTGCAATTATACCAACATTAATATATGAGATTGCATTAAAACCTAAAGTTAAGCTGCTTAAGCAGAAGTTGTACTAGAATTGGTGATTCCTTCTAAGAAATCCTTGTGTTGCACCTTTATTCTTATAAAAATATTTGTTTATTTTATTATTTATATTTTTTCATAATGTTTTATTTTTTATTTAATTGTTTCCTTTTTCATATTTTTTCCTATTATGCTCTTTTCTTATTTATGACTTTTTTAAAATTTTTAATGCCTTTTTGGATTTTTGAGTGCGATCATATCAATACTAGGCATCGATCCCATTTGAACTGCAAAGTTAAGCGTGCTTGTGCGAAAGTAATACTAAGATGGGTAATTCCTTTTAGAAAATTCTCGTATTGCACCATTTTTCGTTTTGACAAAATAATATTTTTGAATTTTATTATTATTTATTGATAATCTTTTATTTTTTATTTTATTTTTATTTCTTTTTTGTATTTTTCTCCATTATGTTCCTTTCTTTTCGATGATTTTATGTTTTCATTTTCAATTCTTTTTGAATTTTTTTGGATGCGATCATACCAATACCAATGCGTTGGACCTTATTAGAACTCTGACATTGCTTAGGTGAAAGTAATACTAGGATGAGTGGTTCCTTCTAGGAAATACTCATGTTGCACCCTTTTTTTTGATAAAATATTTTTTCTAATTTGTTATTTTTTATTTATTTTCTTTTCTTCTTTTGGATTATTTTTTGTTTTGTTTTATTTTAATTTATTTTTGTATTTTTTATTACATATTTTTATGAATTTTTTTGTTTTCAATAATTTTAAAATTTTTGAATGCGATCATACTAGTACTAATACACCAATCCCATCAAAACTCCAAAGTCAAAAGTGGTTGGACAAGAGTAGTATTAGGATGGGTGATTCCTACTAGGAAATCCTCATGTTTTTATTAAAATTTTATCACTTAATTTTGTCATACACATATTTGAAAAGTTATTCATCAAGAATCACAAATAAAAAACCATTATTCATCAATAATTAAATATAGCTGTCATAATTATATACATATATATATTACATCCTTAAAATATATATATGTATTATCATTAATTTTTGTAAGACACAAAATAGATATATTTTTTTTATTTTGATTATCTTCACAAAGAGAAAATATGAACAATAAATATTGAAAAACAAACTCATATATTAAACTTAAGAGTAATTTTTGGCTATCTGTCCAATCTCCTCATCATTAAAGCACGTAAGTCACTATTTACAATGTGAAAATTTGATCAAATTATAAAGGAATGTGAGTGGGAAGGTGAGCGAATGAGTAATCTTGAAAGATAAAGAAGAAATAGAAAAACTTTGAGTAATAACACACCATACCCATTGTACTATATTATTATAAAAGAGTTGAATTTTGATTGCTTTAGTTTAACGTTGATTAAGATTTCTTTTGTCTTTTTTGTGCTTGAGCAAAATAGTTCTAGGATGTGTGGTTCCTCTTGGAGAATCTGGATATTGTACATTTCTTTTTTCAATAAAAAAATATTTATTTTTGAGATTTTATCATTTTGTATTTTTTTCTTTTAATGATCCTTATTTTTTTTTTAATATTTCTTTATTATACTCTTGTCTTTCGTATGATTTTTTCGTTTTCTAATTTACAATACTTTTCTGAATTTTTAGGTGCAATCATATATACCAGTAATAATACATTGGACCATTAAGCATGCTTGAGCGAGAGTATTACTGCAATATGTGGTTCCTCTTTGGGAAATCCTCTTGTTGTTGCACTTTTATATTAAAAATATTTTTTAAATTTAATTATTTTTGTTTATTTTATGTTCTTCCTTTTGATAATTTTTTATTTCATTATATTTTTATTTTTTTATTACACTTTTTTAAAAGATTTTTTTATTTTTAATAAATTTTTTAATTTTTGGGTGCAATCATAGTAACGCTAATGTATCGAATTCTACCAGAACTCCGAATTTAAACTCTTTTGGAAATAGTAATACTAAGATGGGTAGTTCCTCTTAGGAAGTCTTTGTGCTACGCATTTTTCCTCAAAATTTTATTTAAAATTTATTATTTTTTATTATTTTCTTTCTTTCCATGATCTTTTGTTTTGTTTTTTCTTTTATTTGAAATTTTCTCTATGGCACTCTTTTTTATTTATATTTTTTTATTTTTAATATTTTAAAATTTTTGGGCTTGATTATACCAACATTGATGCATAAGATCCCATCAGAATTCTAAAGTTAAGCGTGAAAATAAAATATTATTATTATTCAAAAAATTTTTAGTATTAAAAATATTTTTCTTGCAAAAATATAGTATTAAAAATTTTAAAAAATTCATAAAAATAGTTGATTAGTTAAAAAAATTTAAATTTGAGGGATAAAATTGAAATAAAGTGTAAAATATATTTGAGTAGTTTTTAGTCATCTTAATAATGGAAACATCACTAATTTTTTATAGTTATTTTGAGTCAAAATTCAATTTGGACAAAATTAATATATCAAGGTTAGTTTGGATACATTTTGAAAGTTAAGGTTTGATTTGGCAAATAGGGTAAAACTTAGGATTTTAAATGATTTTTACCCTATATTTTGCCATCTTTTTGTTTCCTTTTTTTTTTTTTGCATTTTTCTCCATTATTCCTTTCCTAATATTTTTTATGATTTTTTTAGATTTTCTTTTTTCTAGATTTTATTTTATTTTATGTATTTTAAGTTGAATTTAATCTAATTTGTTTCATCATTTTGTAAGCTTACTTTTATTTTCCATAATTTTATTCTCTATTGATTGATTGTTTTCGAGTAGCTTTTTCTATTGTTGATCCTGATCATGTTAGAGGAACAATCAGCAATAATAGTACCATATTTTCATTAGTAACGGGTGATTAATCAGTTGAGAACTTTGATAGTTTGAGAAAAAAGGCAATATATGATGCAAAGTTGTCAAAGGTCAAATATCAAAAGGTAGATGAAGATACAAAGAATTTTTATAGTAACGATCTTAGAGGACCAAATTAATTAAAAGCTGATTGCTTCTCTTGTAGCTAGACGTATGGATTCCTACATGCGAGTTTCAACCTTTTTGGATTTTCTTTATATTTTTAATTTTCTTGTGATTCAATTATTTTGGATTTTATTTTTGTTTCTTTGATTTTGTTAGGTTTATTTTTCAATTTTCTTTGATTCCTTTTCTTTACTGTTTGATTTTCGATATGTTTCTTAGAATTTGTTTTTTTAATTTCATTTGATTTTCTTTCCTATTTTATTTTGTTTCTTTTCCTTGCTTTCATATTTAATTTTTTCCATCTTTGATGATTTTTACATTATTACTTTTTTTGGATATTCTTTTTATTTATTTGTTCTAGACTTTTTATTTTCTTATAATTTTTCTTAGATAGGAAGAGAAAGGGAGAGAAAGATGGAGGAGTAAAAGTAGATAGCGGGACTTAGTCGTTATAGTTGTATTTTTTGAAGGCATGCCACTATGTTAGATCATTTTATGTTTATATAATTTTTAGTTGAATCTATTTTGTTTTGGTATCTCGATATTTGTGTTTTTTACTTTCAATTATTTCATTTTTTAAAGGATTTTATTCATATTTTTGCTTTTATCTGTTCTGTAGATTATTTTTAGTTTTTAATTTTTTTTAACTTTTCTTCAATTTTTTTTAAAAACATTTTCTCATGTCGCACCCCTTTTTTAGATTAAAAATATTTTTGAATTTTTTATTTTTAATTAATTTTTTCTTCTATTTATCTTTTATTTTAATTAAATTTTTATTTTTTTTTACATTTTCTTCCTTTATGCCTTTTTTTTATTTTCTTTCTTGTTTTCTTTTTAATATTTTGTTTTACAATTTTGAGTGCAATTATACCAACTCTAATATATCGAATTGCATCAAAACTTGAGGTTTAGCGTGCTTAAGTGGAAGTAGTAATAGAATGGGTGATTCCTTTTAGGAAATCCTTGTGTTGTACTTTTATTCTAATAAAAATACTTGTTTATTTTATTATTTTTTATTTATATTTTTTTATAATTTTTTATTTTTATTTTATTATTTTCTTTTTTATTTTTCCCCACTATGCTATTTTCTTATCTATGACCTTTCTTGAATTTTCAATATTTTTTTTTTAGATTTTCGAGTGCAATCATACCAATACTAAGCATCGATTCCATTTGAACTGCAAAGTTAAGCGTGCCTGGGCGAGAGTAGTACTAAAATGCGTAATTCCTCTTGGAAAACTTTCGTATTATACTATTTTTTCTTTTGATAAATCAATTGTTGTGGATTTTATTATTTATTTATTTGACAATTTTTCATTTTCATTTTTTTGTTTCTTTTTTTGTAATTTTCTCCATTATGTTCTTTTCTTTTTTATGATTTTATTTTTTTATTTTTAATACTTTTTGAATTTTTTTGGGTGCAATCATACGAGCACTGATGTGTTAGATCCCATTAGAACTCTGAAATTAAGCGTGCTTGGGCGAGAGCAGTACTAAAATGAGTGGTTCCTTCTACAAAATACTTGTGTTGCACCCATCATTTTTTTTGGTAATGTATTTTTTAATTTTTGATTTTTTTTCTTTTTTTGGATTATTTTTGTTTTATTTTAATTTATTTTAATATTTTTCTCCATTATGTTTTATTTTTTTATGATTTTATTTTTCAATCATTTTTGAATTTTTAAGTGCGATCGTACCAAGACTAATGTACCAAATCCCATTCAAAATCCAAAGTTGAACGTGCTTGGGCGAGAATAGTACTAGGACGGGTGATTCCACCTTGGAAATCCTCGTGTTACACCCTTTTTTTGAATTTTTATTATTTTTTATTTTTTATATTAATTTTATTTTTTATGTTTTATATTTTTTGAACTTTTAAGTTCGATCATACTAGCATTAATACATCGGATCACATAAGAACTTTGAAGTTAGATGTGGTTAAGCGAGAGTTGTACTAGGATGAGTGGTTCTCTTGAAAAATCTTCATGTTGCACCCTTCTTTTTATAACAAAAATATTTTTACATTTTATTATTTTTGATTTATTTTTTTATTATTTCAGCGTGCTTTTGCGAGAGTAGTACTAAGATAGGTCATTCCTCTTAAGAAATTCTCATTTTTTTTTGGGAATAAAAATATTTTTTGATTTTTTAATTTTTGATTTATTTTCCTTTCTTCCATTTAACGAGCTTTTTTTTTTTTTTGCATTTCCTTCCGTTATGTTCTTTTCTTTGATTTTCGTTATTTGTTTTATTTGGTTTCCTTTTTTCTTTTCCTTTCCTTTTCTTTCTTCTCTTTTTCAATTTTGATAAATTTTTTTAATTTCTTCATTTTATTGGATTTTCTTTTTTTTCTTTGGTTTTGTTAAATTTTGTTTTTAATTTTCTTTGATTTCTTTTCTTTATTGTTTGATTTTCAATATATTCTTAGAATTATTTTAAATTTCATTTAATTTTTTTCCTATTCCATTTCCTTTCTTTTCTTTCTTTTACATTTAATTTTTTTCATCTTTTATGATTTTTTACATTATTGCTTTTTTTGGATGTTTTTTTGTTTATTTGTTCTAGACTTTTTATTTTTTTATTTTATTTTTTATTTTCTTATATTTTATTTTACTTAATTTATTTTCATGTAATTTTTATTATTTTCTTCATTTAATTTTCAACAAAAAAATCAAATTTTTGTAATTTGATTTTTTAAAATTTTTTTCCTTGGGTTTCTTTGATTTTTTTAAAAATAAGTTTCAATGTTTTGTCCATTTTAAGAATACAAGTTGCTTCTTTTGTTTTTTTTTTTTTTGGGAAGGTCAGTAAAGTTGTTAACAGAATAAGTACATTCGCACTTATCAAAAAAATAAGAGAAAATAAAAATGATCTAACCTTTTCTTTTATGTTGATGCTCTAAATGTTTTCTCAATACATCTCACCTGTGTGGTAAATACATACCCTGTTGTTGACATGCATTTGTTTTTATGAAGACATTATGCATCCCTTTCTGATGACTATTCAAGAATTATATAACCCATTAGATTGATTTTACAATGTTTTGACAAGTCCATAAAACGAGTTTGGTATGTTGATAGAGCTATTAAGTAAAAATTGCCACTGAGATTAAACTTATCAACAAATGCTTAAATAAAAGAAACTGTGTATGTGAAAGGTTTCATCTGTTTATCATCTTTAGGAGATCCTATGAGCTTTCTAAATATAGTTAGATGCTTTTGTATTTGTGGTGGCTTTTTGTTACACTTATTTGAAATATTAAATTTAGTAAAAGGCATGCTTTGACTTTGCATGGGTTGTCGGATTAGTGATAAGTTTTGATATTATTCCTTATGAGAATTTTATCAAGTTGCTTTGACTTACATTTTGATGCAGACCACTATATTTAAAACTCATTAACTCTATGAGCTCCCAACAATATGATGCCAAAATAAGTAAGTGGAAGTGCCTTTAAGACATTATACGCTGCCTACTTATAAAAGTATGTCTGATTATTTTTCTTCTTAAGTAAAAGTTGAATCAACTAACTGAAATTAATTTTATTAAACATGCAGTTGACTTGAATTGGCTTGTTTGGAATGTTAATGGGTGCATGTGTATACAAGTGAGTTGTCTATCTTTCTTATTTCATTTTCCTTTTATTTTTGAGCTTTCTGTAAATATTTTAGTTTTACGAAATGTTTTTGGCTGTTGGATTGGGAAATTAATATCTTTGATTCTAATTTTTTTGACCTAATATTTATCATTTGATTTCAATAAGTTATTTGATTTATAGATATAATAGAATAGAAAGATGCTCTACTCACAGGATTTTTCATATCAAGAATAAGCTTTGAAGAGTATTGAGATGCTCATTGAAATATATTGCTGTTTGAATGATTTTGATTGTTTATCTGTCTACCCATGTTTACATAAATCATGTAGTTTACAAGATGAACTTTTAATATACAAAAAGGCAAGAAACTGGGCAGAAGTTTAAACCTTATATGGACAAGCCTTGTAGATAGAGCTACATTGTATTCAATGGCATTTGGATGTCCTAAATTATAGGTAAATCGTTTGATTTTAAGGGTAACTTAACACAAGAAAATGTGGTGGCAAGGTTGTAGGGGATTTGATGGTACCGATGGAGAAGGCTTACTTTGTAACATCTTAAACTAATGCTTCTTTTTTTAATAGATGAAGAAGGATCAATCATAGTGGTGGCAAAAATCGCACTATCCAAACAAGAAGGTATTGCTTTTCTACTAGCTGGCATGGATTCTTACATGCTTATCCTTTTCTTGTTAAACCTATGTTGCTATGAGATATTTTAGAACTTTTTTAGATTTTGTTGGTTTTCCTTATTTTTTTTATTTCTCTTTTGATTTGATTCGTTAGTTATCAATTACTACATGTTTTTCTTGCTTTTTTTTTTCTTTAATTTCAAAATGAACATACAAGTAACTCTTTCTCTTATCCACAATATTGCTTTCAAGTAACTGATCATTATGTGAAGAATGAGTTGAGGTTGTCTTATTTTTATTCTTGCACAAGGTAAGTCGATATCTTTCTTGAGTTTTATTGTTGGCACCTTTTTCTTTCCCCCACAAAATTTTTTTTTTCTTGTCAGGGCCATTGGACAAGAATATCAAGGCTAGTGGGAGGAAGGCTTTCTTATAAGCCCCCAATTTATGGCATTTGGTCCTTACATTGTTCTTATTGGCTCGTCATTAGGTCTTTTATGTTTTGTTCTCCATCTCATGATGATTGCTCCATTACAAAAATATACCATTGTCTAATTTTCATTTAGTTTTTGCTAACTCTTCTAATATGGGTTCTACAGCATTATGTGGTTGATCGCTTTCACTAATGTTAAAGGAAATATTTCTTTTTGTGTTTATTTTTTTATTTTTTGTGTTTGTTTTTGCAATGATACCTAAGTATGAAGTGGAAGTTGTATTATTTGAATATGTCGGCACCAAATCTTGTTGGTAAGAATTATGGCAGTTAGAGGCTTTGATAGGTAGATTACATTTGAAACACCTAAACCTAGGGCTTGGACTTTGAAATTTAAGTCATAAGACTTGGTACTTTGAAATACTTTCCAATTAAGAATTTCACCTAAATCAATTTGTTATCAGTGACAAAAGTATTTTTATGCTAGTGCTTTTATGGGAAATGTGGTCTTACTAGAGTTACTCCTATCAAACTTCTCCTTACATTGAATGGAAACTTTACCTATAATTTTTTTCAGATAGGAAAAAGAAACTGAGAGAAAGATAGAAGAGTCAAAATAGATAGAGGGAGTGACCCATTATTTTTCAGGTGCCAATTAGAGTGACTTTTCTTTTTTTTTTTTCAATGGATTTTCTTATGGCTTTTACCATGTTAGTGTTCTTTGATCTTCAAATCTCATAGTTGTATTTCTTGAAGGTATCCCACTGTGTTAGATCATTTTACATTTACATAATTTTTAGTTGAATCTATTTTCTTTCGTTATCTCGATATTTTAGTTATTTACTTTTAGTTATTTCATTTTTTAAAGGATTTTATTCATATTTTTGTATTTTATCTGTTCTTTAGATTATTTTTAGTTTTTACTTTTTTTGATTTTTCTTCATTTTCTTTTTCAAAACATTTTCTCTTGTTGCACCTGTTTTTTAGAAAAAAATGTTTTTTAATTTTTATTTTTAATTAATTTTTTTCTTTTGTTTATCTTTCATTTATTTTAATTTTAATTTTTTGCATTTTCCTCCTTTATGCCTTTTTTGTGATTTTTTTCTTTTAATATTTTGTTTTGAAATTCAGAATGCAATTATACCAACACTAATGTATCGAATTGTATTAAAACTTGAAGTTAAGCATGCTTAAGCGGAAGTAGTACTAGAATGGGTGATTCCTTTTAGGAAATTTTTGTGTTGTACCTTTATTCTTATAAAAATATTTGTTTATTTTATTATTTTTGATTTATATTTTTTCATAATCTTTTATTTATATGTTATTATTTTATTTTTTGTATTTTTTTATTATGCTTTTTTTCTTATTTATTATCTTTTTTAATTTTTAATAATTTCTTTTGGATTTTTAAGCGCAATCATACCAATACTAAGCATCGATCCTATTTGAACTGTAAAGTGAAGCGTGCTTGGGCGAGAGTAGTACTAAGATGGGTGATTCCTCTTGGAAAATCCTTGTATTGCACCATTTTTTGTTTTGACAAAACAATACTTTTGGATTTTATTATTTATTTATTTATTTATTTGATGATCTTTTATTTTTTATTTTATTTTTATATTTTTCTTCATTATGTTCTTTTCTTTTTTATGATTTTATATTTTCATTTTCAATAATTTTTTAATAAAAATACTTTTTAAATTTTTTAGGGTGCTATCATATCAGCATTGATGCACTGGATCCCATTAGAACTACAAAGTTAAGCGTAGTTGGGCGAGAGTAGTGCAATGATGAGTGGTTTCTTCTATGAAATGCTCATGTTGTACCGTTCTTTGTTTTTTTTTTGATAAAATATTTTTTGGCTTGATTACTTTTGATTTTTTTTCTTTTCTTCCTTTGATTTATTTTTTGTTTTTTTTTTATTTTTTATTTTTATTTTTTTCATTACATATTTTTTCTTTTTTTATGACTTTATTTTTTTATTTTTTATAATTTTCAGATTTTTTGGGTGCAATCATACAAGTACTAATGCACTAGACCCCATTAGAACTCTAAAGTAAAGTGTGCTTGGGTGAGAGTAGTACTAGGATTGGTGATTCCTTCTCGAAAATCCTCGTTTGCACCTTCTTTTTTTCATAAAAAAATATTTTTGAATTTTATTATTTATTATTTTTTCCTGTTGATTTTCTTTTTTCTATCCTTTTTTTATTACGGTCCTTTCTTTTTCTTTTAAATTAATTTTATTGTTTTCTTTTGTTTTTAATGTTTTTTAAACTTTTAAGTTTGATCATACTAGTAATAATGCATCGGATCCCAAAAGAACTCCGATATTAGACATGGCCAAGTGAGAATAGTATTAGGATGGGTGGTTATCTTGAGAAATCCTCATGTTGCACTCTTTTTTTAATGAAAAAAATGTTTCTAGATTTTATTTTTTTGATTTATTTTTTCTTCTTTTTGAATAAGCATGCTTTGGTGAGAGTAATACTAGTATGGGTGATTCCTCTTGGAAAATTTTTGTGTTGCATTCCTTTCTTTCTAGATAAAAATAATTTTTGATTTTTTGATATATTTTCTTTTCTTCCATCTGTTGATTTTTCTTTTGTTTTTTTTGGTATTTTCTTCCATTATACTCTTTTCTTTGATTTTTGCTATTTTTTTCTTTTCATTTTCTTTCCTTTCTTCTCTTTTCTAATTTTGATAATTTTTTTAATTTCTTCATTTTATTGGATTTTCTTTTTGTTTCTTCAATTATATTAGATTTCCTTTTCCAATATTCTTAGAATTTTTTATTTTAATTTCATTTGATTTTCTTTCCTATTTCCTTTCCTTTCCTTTTTTTTTCTTTTTTATTTAATTTTTTTCATATTTTATGATTTTTTGTACTATTGCTTTTTTTATTTTTTGGATTATTTTATTTTATTTTCTTATATTATATTTTACTTAATTTTTTTATATGATTTTTTTATTTTCTTCATTTGATTTTCAAAATTTTTTAAAACTTTCTTTATTTTGTTTTCTTCATTTTTTCTCTAAGTTTTTATGATTTTTTAAAATGAGTTTCAATGTTTTGTTTGTTTCGAAAGTATAAGTTGCTTCTTTTGTTCTTTTTCTTTTTTGAAAGGTTAGTAAAGTTGCTAAGAGAATAAAGATATCATTACTTATCGAAAAGACAAGAGAAAATAAAAATGATCTTACCTTTTCTTTTATGTTGCTGTTATGAATGTTTTCTCAGTACATCTCATCTGTGTGGTAAATACATACCCTGTTGTTGACATGCATTTGTTTTCATGAAAATATTATGCATCCCGTTTTAATGACTATTTAAGAATTATATAACCCACTAGATTTATTTTACAAAGTTTTGACAAGTCCATAAATGAGTTTGGCATGTTGATAGAGCTGTCAAATAGAAATTACCACTAAGATTATTAAGCTTATTAGCAAATACTTAACGAGAAGAAACTTTGTATATGAAAAGTCTCATCTGTCTATCATGTTTGAGAGATGCTATGGGCTTTTTGAATACAGTTAGATACTTTTGTATTTGTGACAGCTTTTTGTTACACTTACTTGAAATATTAAATTTTGTAAAAAGTATGCTTTGACTTTGCTCGAGTTATTGAATTAGTGATAAGTTTTTATATTATTGCTTATGAGAATTTTATCTAGCTGCTTTGACTTATATTTAGATACAGACCACTATGTTCAAAACTTATTAACTCTATGAGCTCCCTACACTATACTGGTAAAATAGTGTAAGTAGAAGTGCTCTCTAGGATATTATACGTTGTTTACTTATAAGATTGCGTCTAATTATTTTTCTTTTGAAACAAAAGTCGAATCCACTGACTTTTTATGGCATGTTTGGACTGTTAATGGATGCATGTGCATACAATTGAGTTATCTGTCCATCTTATTTTATTTCATTTTTATTTTTGAGCTTTCTACAAATATTTTAGTTTTATGGAATGTTCTTGTTATTGGATCGGGAAATTGATATCTTTGATTCTGATCTTTTTGCCTAATATTTGTCATTTGATTTCAATAAGTTGTTCCATATACAAATTAAATAGAATAGAAAGATGCTCCACTCAGAGGATTTTTCACTTCAGAAATAAGCTTTGAAGAGTATTGACATGTTCATTGAAATATACTGCTCTTTGGATGAGCTAATAGTTTATCTATCTACCCATGTTTACATAGCTCATTTAGTTTATAAGATGAACTTTTAATGTACAAAAAGGCAAGAAACAAGGCAGAAGTTTAAACCTTATATGGATAGGCCTTGCAAATAGAGCTGCCTTCTATTCAATGGCATTAGATGTCTTAAATTATAGGCAAATCATTTGATTTTGAGGGTACTTTAATACAAGAAAATGTGGGGCATGCAAGGTTGCAAGGGATTCAATGGTGCCAATGGAAAAGGCTTACTTTGTAACATCTTAGAGTAATACTTCTTTTCTTTAATGGATGAAGATGGATCGGTCACAGTGGCAGCAAAAATTGCACCATCCAAACAAGAACTTATTGTTTTTTTTATTAGCTGCAAGTATGGATTCTTACATGCTCATCCTTTTCTTGTTAAACCTAAGTTGTTATGAGATATTTTAATTTTTTTTTGGATTTTGTTGGTTTTCCTTTTTTTATTTCTCTTTTGATTTGATTCATCAGTTATTAATTGCAACGTGTTTTTCTTGCTTTTTTTTTTTTTTGCTATTTCGTAATGAACATATAAGTAACTCCTTCTCTGATCCATAGGACTACTTTCAAGTAAATGATCATTATGTGAGAAATAAGTTGAAGGTTGTCTTATTTCCATCTTGCATAAGATATGTTGATATCTTTCTCAAAATTTATTATTGGAACCTTTTTTTCTTCCCTCATAATATGTTTTCTGTTTTCCTATCAGGGCTAGGGGATAAAAATATCTGGGCTAATGGGATGAAGGCTTTCCTATAAGCACCCAATTTATGATATAATGCCCTAGACTTATACATCCTATTTGTGGCATTTGGTACGTCCATTATTCTTCTAGGCTAGTCATTGGGTCTTAATGGGAAGTAAGTTGGTTAACTCTTTTGTGTTCTTTTCTCCATCTCAGTTCATGATGAATTTTTCCATTACAGAAATATGCCATTGTCTGATTTTCATTTAGTTTTCGGTAACTCTTCTAATATGGGTTTTACAATATTATGTGGTTGATCACTTTCACTGTTGTTAAAAGAAACATTTTTTTTTTCGCATTTGTTTTTTTCCAATGAAACTTAATTTTGAAGTGGAAGTTGGATTACTTGAATATGTCGGCACCAAATTTTATTGATAAGAATGATGGTAATTAGAGGCTTTGATAGGTGGATTACATTTGAAACACCTAAATTTGGGGCTTGGATTTTGAAATTCAAGTCATGAGAGATGGTACTTTGCAACATTTTTCAATTAAGACTTTCATCTAAATCCATTTGTTAGCAGTGAAAAAAGTATTTTTATGCTAGTGTTTTTATGGAAAAGGTGGTCTTATTGAAGCTACTCCTATCAAACTTCTCCAACATTGAATGAAAACTTTACCTGTAATTTTTTTCTATTGGGAAGAGAGAGACAGAGAGAGATGGAGGGATAAAAGTAAATAGATGGAGTGACTCGTGATTTTTCAAGTGCCATCTAGAGTGATTTTTCCTTTTTTTTTTTCAATGGATTTTCTTATGGCTTTTACCATGCCAGTGTTACCTGATCTTCCAATCTCATAGTTGTATTTCTTGAAGACGTGCCACTATGCTAGATCATTTTATGTTTACATAATTTTTAGTTGAATTCAATTTATTTTTTTTCATTTTCTTGATATTTTTGTTGTTTACTTTAGTTATTTTATTTTTCAAGGATTTTATTAATATTTTGTATTTTATTTGTTCTGTAGATTATTTTTAATTTTTGATTTTTTTTTATTTTTCTTTATTTTTTAAAACATTTTTTCGTCTTACACCCTTTTTTTGGATAAAAAACATTTTTTGAATTTTTATTATTTTTAATTAATTATTTTCTTTTGATGATCTTTCATTTTGTTTTAATTTTAATTTTTTACATTTTCCTCCTTTTTGCCTTTTTTTTCGTGATTTTCTTCCTATTGTTCATTTGAATATATTTTGATAAATTTTGAGTGCAATTATACCAACATTAATGTATGAGATTGCATCAAAACCTGAAGTTAAGCGTGCTTGAGCCGAAGTAGTACTAGAATGGGTGATTTCTTCTAGGAAATCCTTGTGTTGCACCTTTATTCTTATAAAAATATTTGTTTATTATTTTTTTGTTTATATTTTTTTTCATAATCGTTCATTTTTAATTTTATTGTTTCTCTTTTTATATTTTTCTTGATTATGCTCTTTTCTTATTTATGACTTTTTCTTAATTTTTAATACCTTTTTGGATTTTTGAGTGCGATCATATCAATACTAAGCATTAATCCCATTTGAACTGCAAATTTAAGAGTGCTTGTGCGAGAGCAATACTGAGATGGGTGATTCCTATTAGAAAATCAGCGTATTGCACCATTTTTCGTTTTGATAAAATAATATTTTTGAATTTTATTATTATTTATTTATTTATTTGATATTTTTATTTTATTATTTTATTTTTGTTTCTTTCTTATATTTTTCTCTATTATGTCCTTTTCTTTTTCATGATTTTATGTTTTCATTTTTAGTTCTTTTTGAATTTTTTGATAGAAATACTTTTTTTGAATTTTTTTGGGTGCAATCATACCAACACTAATGCATTGGATCTTATTAGAACTCTAAAGTTAAGCGTGCTTAGGTGAAAGTAGTACTAAGATGAGTGGTTCCCTCTAGAAAATATTTTTCTAATTTGATAAAATAGATTTATTTATCTATTTTTCTAATTTGTTATTTTTGATTTATTTTCTTTTCTTCATTTGGATTATTTTTTATTTTGTTTTATTTTAATTTTATATTTTTATATTTTTTTCATGACATTTTTTTATGACTATGTTTTATTTTCAATAATCATTAAATTTTTAGGTGCAATCATACCAATACTAATGTACCGGATCCCATCAAAACTTCGAAGTCAAGTGTGCTTAGGCAAGAGTAGTATTAGGATGGGTGATTCCTGCTAAAAATTACACCCTCTTTATTTTTAAATAAATATTTTTAAATTTTATTAATTTTTATAGTTTTTCTTTTTTTTCTTTTTAATTATCTTTTGTTTTATTTTATTTTTTATATTTTTTTCATTATACTATTTTGAGTTTTTTTATTAATCATTGTTTTTTTATTTTTAATATTTTTGAACTTTTAAGTTCGATCATACCAGCAATATTGCATCGGATCCTATAAAAACTCTGAAGTTAAATGTGATTGAACGAAAATAATACTAGGATAGTGATTCTCTTGAAAAATCCTCGTATTACATTTTTTATATAAAAATATTTTTAAATTTTAATATTTTTTATTTATTTTTTAATTATTTATGCGTGCTTTTGTAGGAACTGACGGTCTAACCCCTTGCTAATGATGGTTGCATACAAGAAATGGGAGACAATTCTACGAGAGGTTAGTATAATCCCTTTATCACTGATCGAAGATGTGTTATCTGGGAAATAAATGGTTAGCTTTACTCAATCACCTGTTCTTGTTGCAGTTTGCATTCTTATGTACGATTTTCTCCCACATGTCATTAGACATCACCGAACATACCCATATAAGTGACAAAGCAAGCAAAAATCTACAAAAATTGATGGATAGAATCTGAATCATAAATCAATTAGTTAAGAACATCCTAGAACATTGTATAAAAAGAAACATTATGAAATAACAATCCTAAACTGAGTGAGAGACACGTTTTTTTTCGTGCAATCAAGATCCACCATCAAGCACATCGAATCTTCTTTTTTCCTGATCTGCATACTTTAATTATCAAAAAGATCATATGCATAGATATCCGTATAGTATGTGTATAAGCAATTTGATATAATGTAATGAATGAGAAATGGAAAGAAAATTTAGGGAGTAAATCTGCATCTAGGTGAAGAATGAAGAAGAAATAAACACAGCTTGTTATTTCAGGAGGTATTTCACTCATGCTACACATGTTCAAGTGCCTCATAACAGTTGAGAACAGAAAACCCAAAAACTTTATGCTATATATTTCAGGTGACGTATAAATAAATATTTGTAATACTAACTTATTCAAGCTGGCTGGCAAGCTAAACGAGCTGAGCTTGTCAATAAACAAACTATAACAAGACTGGGCAAGCCAGCCAGGAGCAGAACCCAGGCAGCCTGGGAGCAACTCAGTTCGTGGCAATGCTTCCTTATTTGTGTCATCTGAGTCAGATTAAATATGAAACACACAAAAGATCATTCTGTTAGTTGTATTGTTTTAAACTGTAGCTTGTGGTCTTTACTAGTTTGCACTGTTTGCTAATATTGGATATCCATCATTTGCAGAAAGGGGTTACAGCTGCACAGCAGTTCTGCAATTCATATTTTCTTGGCAGTTTGGTAATGCATATGATAAGGTATGGTTTTCTTCTTGCACTTTGGCAGTACTGCCTTCTTGTTATCATGAATATATATAGTAATTAAAAAAGTTGTGGTTTCCTTCTCTAGATCTTTTTTTTTTTTCTTTAAAAATAATTAGAATCACTGAACCTTTGTGAGAATGCTCTTTACATGGTTATCTTGAATGTACTGTGAGAAAGCTAGGGTTGTCACTACACAACTTAAGTCAACTTTCCTAGACAAAAAAAACCTCTCTAGAACTGGACTTTTGATTTTACCTGTGTTAATTGAGGTGTTCATGGAGAATGGAAATACTGATGCCAAATAAGTTGTGTTGCCATTATTAAACGAAGATACCCAAGGAATTATATCCTTTGTTCCTGTTGGTTGGTTTGCTACAATTCAGTAAGCTGTCCTGCAAATGCTTTGATTTGGAAATGCATTTTATGGTGCTGGCTCTGGACTCATCCGAGATGAACTAGGCACATATGGAGAGAAGATCTTGGGATCAAGCTCTGAATATGTGCAAAGAAATGTAAGTAGCATGTGAAGGCCATAACTTAAGGTGCCACTCTGGTTTGAGCTTGAAACAGCTTTGAATGATTAGGCATGTATTTGTTGTAGTAAATTTTCTTTGATTCCTTTTCTTTATTGTTTGATTTTCAATATATTCTTAGAATTTATTTTTTTAATTTCATTTGATTTTCTTTCCTATTTCATTTCGTTTCTTTTCTTTGCTTCATATATAATTTTTTTCATCTTTCATGATTTTTACATTATTACTTTTTTTGGATGTTCTTTTTATTTATTTGTTCTAGACTTTTTATTTTCTTGTATTTTTTAATTTATTTTCATATAATTTTTATTATTTAAACGTACTTTGGTGAAAGTGGTACTAAGATGGGTGATTCCTTCTAAGAAATTCTTGTATTGCATCCTTTTTTAAGATAAAAATATTTTTTGATTTTTTAAAATTTAGTTTTTTTATTTTCTTCTATTTGAAGATCTTTCATTTTTTTTTTTTTTGCACTTCTTTCCATTATGCTCTTTTCTTTGACTTATTTTATTTATTTCCTGTTTTCTTTTCCTTTTCTTTCCTTTCTTCTTTTCTTCAATTTTGATAACTTTTTTATTTAATTTCTTCATTTTATTGGATTTTATTTTCGTTTCCTCGGTTTTGTAAGGTTTATTTTTCGATTTTCTTTGATTCTTTTTCTTTATTATTTGATTTTCAGTATATTCTTAGAATTTGTTTTTTAATTTTGTTTGATTTTCTTTTCTTTTGATTTTCTTTCATTTCTTTATAATTTTTGATTTACATTTTTCTTCTTTTTGGTTATTTAAACGTACTTTGGCGAGAGTAGTACTGGAACGGGTGATTCTTGCCAAGAAATTCTGGTGTTGCATCCTTTTTTTTTGGATAACAATATTTTTTTATTTTTGATTTATTTTCTTTTCTTCCATTTGATGATCTTTCATTTCCTTTCATTATGCTCTTTTCTTTGATTTTTGTTATTTATTTTTCTTTTCTTTTCCTTTTCATTTTTCTCTTTTTCAATTTTGATAACTTTTTTATTTAATTTCATCATTTTATTGAATTTTATTTTTGTTTCCTCGGTTTTGTAAGGTTTATTTTTCGATTTTCTTTGATTCTTTTTCTTTATTATTTCATTTTTCAGTATATTCTTAGAATGTGTTTTTTAATTTTATTCAATTTTCCTTTCTATTTCATTTTCCTTCATTTTTTTATTAATTTTGATTTACAATTTTCTTCTTTTTGGTTATTTAAATATACTTTGGCGAGAATAGTACTAGGACGGGTGATTCCTACTAAGAAATTCTCGTATTGCATCCTTTCTTTTGGATAAAAATATTTGATTTTTGATTTATTTCTTTTCTTCCATTTGATGATTTTTCTTTTTTCTTTTTGCATTTCCATTCCATTATGCTATTTTCTTTGACTTTTGTTATTTATTTTATTTTTTATTTTTTTCCTTTTCTTTTTTCTCTCTTTCAATTTTGATAACTTTTTTATTTAATTTCATCATTTTATTGGATTTTATTTTTGTTTCTTTGATTTTGTTAAGTTTATTTTCAATTTTCTTTGATTCTTTTTTTTTACTGTTTGATTTTCAAATATATTTTTAGAATTTGTTTTTTTAATTTCATTTGATTTTCTTTCCTATTTCATTTCGTTTCTTTTCCTTGCGTTCATACTTTTTTTGTTTTTATCTTTCATGATTTTTACATTATTACTTTTTTTGGATGTTCTTTTTATTTATTTGTTCTAGACTTTTTATTTTCTTGTATTTTTTAATTTACTTTCATATAATTTTTATTATTTAAACGTGCTTTGGCGAGAATGGTACTAAGATGGGTGATTCCTTCTAAGAAATTCTCGTATTGCATCCTTTTTCAAGATAAAAATATTTTTTGATTTTATAAAATTTGGTTTATTTTATTTTCTTCCATTTGAAGATCTTTTTTTTTTTTGGCATTTTCTTCCATTATGCTCTTTTCTTTGACTTATTTTATTTATTTCTTGTTTTCTTTTCCTTTTCTTTCCTTTCTTCTCTTTTTCAATTTTGATAAATTTTTTATTTAATTTCTTCATTTTATTGCATTTTATTTTTGTTTCCTCGGTTTTGTAAGGCTTATTTTTCGATTTTCTTTTATTCTTTTTCTTTATTATATGATTTTCCGTAGATTCTTAGAATTTATTTTTTAATTTTATTTGATTTTCCTTTCTATTTGATTTTCTATCATTTCTTTATAATTTTTTATTTACATTTTTCTTCTTTTTGGTTATTTAAACGTACTTTGGGGAGAGTAGTACTGGAACGGGTGATTCCTGCCAAGAAATTCTCGTGTTGCATCCTTTTTTTTTGGATAACAATATGTTCTGATTTTTGATTTATTTTCTTTTCTTCCATTTGATGATCTTTCATTTCCTTCCATTATGCTCTTTTCTTTGATTTTTGTTATTTATTTTATTATTTCCTTTTTCTTTTCTTTTTCATTTTTGATTTAATTTCATTTGATTTTCTTTCCTATTTCATTTCGTTTCTTTTCCTTGCGTTCATACTTTTTTTGTTTTTATCTTTCATGATTTTTACATTATTACTGTTTTTGGATGTTCTTTTTATTTATTTGTTCTAGACTTTTTATTTCCTTGTATTTTTTAATTTACTTTCATATAATTTTTATTATTTAAACGTGCTTTGGCAAGAGTGGTACTAAGATGAGTGATTCCTTCTAATAAATTCTCGTATTGCATCTTTTTTCAAGATAAAAATATTTTTTAATTCTATAAAATTTGGTTTATTTTATTTTCTTCCATTTGAAGATCTTTTTTTTTTTTTTGCATTTCCTTCCATTATGCTCTTTTCTTTGACTTATTTTATTTATTTCTTATTTTCTTTTCCTTTTCTTTCCTTTCTTCTCTTTTTCAATTTTGATAAATTTTTTATTTAATTTCTTCATTTTATTGCATTTTATTTTTGTTTCCTCAGTTTTGTAAGGTTTATTTTTCGATTTTCTTTGATTCTTTTTCTTTATTATATGATTTTCAGTATATTCTTAGAATTTATTTTTTAATTTTATTTGATTTTCTATCATTTCTTTATAATTTTTGATTTATATTTTTCTTCTTTTTGGTTATTTAAACGTACTTTGGGGAGAGTAGTACTGGAACGGGTGATTCCTGCCAAGAAATTCTCGTGTTGCATCCTTTTTTTTTGGATAACAATATGTTCTGATTTTTGATTTATTTTCTTTTCTTTCATTTGATGATCTTTCATTTCCTTCCATTATGCTCTTTTCTTTGATTTTTGTTATTTATTTTATTATTTTTCTTTTCTTTTCCTTTTCATTTTTCTCTTTTTCTATTTTGATAACTTTTTTATTTAATTTCATCATTTTATTGGATTTCATTTTTGTTTCTTTGATTTTGCTAGGTTTATTTTTCAATTTTCTTTGATTCCTTTTATTTACAGTTTGATTTTCAATATGTTCTTAGAATTTGTTTTTTTAATTTCATTTGATTTTCTTTCCTATTTCATTTCGTTTCTTTTCATTGCGTTCATATTTAATTTTTTTCATCTTTCCTGATTTTTACATTATTACTTTTTTTGGATGTTCTTTTTATTTATTTGTTCTAGACTTTTTATTTTCTTGTATTTTTTAATTCTTTCATATAATTTTTATTATTTAAACGTGCTTTGGCGAGAATGGTACTAAGATGTGTGATTCCTTCTATGAAATTCTCGTATTGCATCCTTTTTGAAGATAAAAATATTTTTTGATTTTTTAAAATTTGATTTATTTTATTTTCTTCCATTTGAAGATCTTTCATATATATATATATTGCATTTCCTTCCATTATGCTCTTTTCTTTGACTTATTTTATTTATTTCTTGTTTTCTTTTCCTTTTCTTTCCTTTCTTCTCTTCTTCAATTTTGATAACTTTTTTATTTAATTTCATCATTTTATTGGATTTTATTTTTGTTTCCTCGGTTTTGTAAGGTTTATTTTTCGATTTTCTTTGATTCTTTTTCTTTATTATTTGATTTTCAGTATATTCTTAGAATTTGTTTTTTAATTTTATTTGATTTTCCTTCCTGTTTCATTTTGCTTCATTTCATTATTATTTTTGATTGACGGTTTTCTTCTTTTTTGTTATTCAAATGTACTTTGGCGAGAATAGTACTAGGACAGGTGATTCCTACTAAGAAATTCTCGTGTTGTATCCTTTATTTTGGATAAAAATAATTGATTTCTGATTTATTTATTTTTCTTCCATTCGATGATCTTTCATTTTTTTTTTTTTTGCATTTCCTTTCTATCTTTGATTTTTGTTATTTATTTTATTTTTTTCCTTTTCTTTTTTTCTCTTTCAATTTTGATAACTTTTTTATTTAATTTCATCATTTTATTGGATTTTATTTTTGTTTCTTTGATTCTGTTAAGTTTATTTTCAATTTTCCTTGATTCTTTTTTTTTGCTGTTTGATTTTCAAATATATTCTTAGAATTTGTTTTTTTTAATTTCTTTTGATTTTCTTTCCTATTTCATTTCGTTTCTTTTCCTTGCGTTCATATTTTTTTTTATCTTTCATGATTTTTACATTATTACTGTTTTTGGATGTTCTTTTTATTTATTTGTTCAAGACTTTTTATTTTTTTATATTTTTTAATTTATTTTCATACTATTTTTATTATTTAAACTTGCTTTGGCGAGAGTGGTACTAAGATGAGTGATTCCTTATAAGAAATTCTCGTATTGCATCCTTTTTCAAGATAAAAATATTTTTTTATTTTTTAAATTTTGGTTTATTTTATTTTTTCCTTTGAAGATCTTTCATTTTTTTTATTTTTTGCATTTCATTCCATTATGCTCTTTTCTTTGACTTATTTTATTTTTTTCTTGTTTTCTTTTCCTTTTCTTTCCTTCTCTTTTTTAATTTTGATACCTTTTATATTTAATTTCTTCATTTTATTGGATTTTATTTTTGTTTCCTCGGTTTTTTCATGTTTATTTTTCGATTTTTTAATTCTTTTTTTGTATTATTTTATTTTTGGTATATTCTTAGAATTTGTTTTTTAATTTTATTTGATTTTCTATCATTTCTTTATAATTTTTGATTTACATTTTTCTTCTTTTTGGTTATTTAAACGTACTTTGGCGAGAGTGGTACTGGAACGGGTGATTCCTGCCAAGAAATTCTCGTGTTGCATCCTTTTTTTTGGATAACAATATTTTTTGGTTTTTGATTTATTTTCTTTTCTTCCATTTGATGATCTTTCATTTCCTTCCATTATGCTCTTTTCTTTGATTTTTGTTATTTATTTTATTTTTTTCTTTTTCTTTTCCTTTTATTTTTTTTGTTTTTGAATTTTGATAAATTTTTTATTTAATTTCATCATTTTATTGGATTTCATTTTTGTTTCTTTGATTTTGCTAGGTTTATTTTTCAATTTTCTTTGATTCCTTCTCTTTATAGTTTGATTTTCAATATGTTCTTAGAATTTGTTTTTTTTAATTTCATTTGATTTTCTTTCCTATTTTATTTTGTTTCTTTTCCTTGCTTTCATATTTCATTTTTTTCATCTTTCATGATTTTTACATTATTACTTTTATTGGATGTTCTTTTTATTTATTTGTTCTAGACTTTTTATTTTCTTGTAATTTTTAATTTATTTTTATATAATTTTTTATTATTTAAACGTGCTTTGGCGAGAGTGGTATTAAGATGGGTGATTCTTTCTAAGAAATTCTCGTATTACATCCATTTTCAAGATAAAAATATTTTTTGATTTTTTAAAATTTAGTTTATTTTATTTTCTTCCATTTGAAGATCTTTCATACATACATATATATACATATATATATATATATGCATTTCCTTCCATTATGCTCTTTTCTTTGACTTATTTTATTTGTTTCTTGTTTTCTTTTCCTTTTCTTTCCTTTCTTCTCTTTTTCAATTTTGATAACTTTTTTGTTTAATTTCTTCATTTTATTGGATTTTATTTTTGTTTCCTCGGTCTTGTAAGGTTTATTTTTCGATTTTCTTTGATTCTTTTTCTTTATTATTTGATTTTCTGTATATTCTAAGAATTTGTTTTTTTAATTTTATTTGATTTTCTTTTTTATTTGATTTTCCTTCATTTCTTTATTATTTTTGATTAACGGTTTTCTTCTTTTTGGTTATTTAAATGTACTTTGGCGAGAATAATACTAGGACGGGTGATTCCTACTAAGAAATTCTCGTGTTGCATCCTTTTTTCAGATAAAAATATTTGATTTTTGATTTATTTTCTTTTCTTCCATTTGATGATCTTTCATTTTTTTTTTTTTTTGCATTTCCTTTCCATTATGCTCTTTTCTTTCACTTTTGTGATTTATTTTATTTTTTATTTTTTTCCTTTCCTTTTTTCTCTCTTTCAATTTTGATAACTTTTTTATTTAATTTCATCATTTTATTGGATTTTATTTTGGTTTCTTTGATTCTGTTAAGTTTATTTTCAATTTTCCTTGATTTCTTTGCTTTACTGTTTGATTTTCAAATATATTCTTAGAATTTGTTTTTTTTTTTAATTTCATTTGATTTTCTTTCCTATTTCATTATGTTTCTTTTCCTTGCGTTCATACTTTTTTTTTTTTATGTTTCATGATTTTTACATCATTACTGTTTTTGAATGTTCTTTTTATTTATTTGTTCTAGACTTTTTATTTTCTTGTATTTTTTAATTTATTTTCATGTAATTTTTATTATTTAAACGTGCTTTGGCGAGAGTGGTACTACGATGGTGATTCCTTATAAGAAATTCTCGTATTGCATCCTTTTTCAAGATAAAAATACTTTTTTATTTTTTAAAATTTGGTTTATTTTATTTTCTTCCTTTTGAAGATCTTTCATTTTTATTTTTTGTATTTCCTTCCATTATGCTCTTTTCTTTGACTTATTTTATTTTTTTCTTGTTTTCTTTTCCTTTTCTTTCCTTCTCTTTTTTCAATTTTGATACCTTTTTTATTTAATTTCTTTATTTTCTTGGATTTTATTTTTGTTTCATCGGTTTTGTCAAATTTATTTTTTGATTTTTTTATTCTCTTTCTTTATTATTTTATTTTCGGTATATTCCTAGAATTTGTTTTTTAATTTTATTTGATTTTCTTTCATTTCTTTATAATTTTTGATTTATGTTTTTCTTCTTTTTGGTTATTTAAACGTACTTTGGCAAGAGTAGTACTAGGACCGGTGATTCTTGCTAAGAAATTCTCGTGTTGCATCCTATTTTTTGGATAACAATATTTTTTTATTTTTTATTTATTTTCTTTTCTTCCATTTGTTGATCTTTCATTTCCTTCCATTATGATCATTTCTTTGATTTTTGTTATTTATTTTATTATTTCATTTTTCTTTCCCTTTTCTTTTTCTCTTTTTCAATTTTGATAACTTTTTTATTTAATTTCATCATTTTATTGGATTTTATTTTTGTTTCTTTGATTTTGTTAGGTTTATTTTTTAATTTTCTTTGATTCCTTTTCTTTACTGTTTGATTTTCGATATGTTTCTTAGAATTTGTTTTTTTTTTAATTTCATTTGATTTTCTTTCCTATTTCATTTCGTTTCTTTTCCTTGCTTTCATATTTAATTTTTTCCATCTTTGATGATTTTTACATTATTGCTTTTTTTGGATATTCTTTTTATTTATTTGTTCTAGACTTTTTATTTTCTTGTATTTTTTCTTAGATAGGAAGAGAAAGGGAGAGAAAGATGGAGGAGTAAAAGTAGATAGCGGGACTTACTCGTTATAGTTGTATTTTTTGAAGGCATGCCACTATGTTAGATCATTTTATGTTTATATAATTTTTAGTTGAATCTATTTTGTTTTGGTATCTCGATATTTGTGTTTTTTTACTTTCAGTTATTTCATTTTTTTAAGGATTTTATTCATATTTTTGCTTTTATCTGTTCTTTAGATTATTTTTAGTTTTTAATTTTTTTAACCTTTCTTCATTTTCTTTTTAAAAACATTTTCTCATGTCGCACCCCTTTTTTAGATTAAAAATATTTTTGAATTTTTTATTTTAATTAATTTTTTCTTCTATTTATCTTTTATTTTAATTAAATTTTTATTTTTTTACATTTTCTTCCTTTATGCCTTTTTTTGTGATTTTCTTTCTTGTTTTCTTTTTAATATTTTGTTTTACAGTTTTGAGTGCAATTATACCAACACTAATATATCGAATTGCATCAAAACTTGAGGTTTGGTGTGCTTAAGTGGAAATAGTAATAGAATGGGTGATTCCTTTTAGGAAATCCTTGTGTTGTACCTTTATTCTAATAAAAAATATTTGTTTATTTTATTATTATTTATTTATTTTTTTATAATTTTTTATTTTTATTTTATTATTTTATTTTTTATTTTTTGCCACTATGCTTTTTTCTTATCTATGACCTTTCTTGAATTTTCAATATTTTTTTTAGATTTTTGAGTGCAATCATACCAATACTAAGCATCGATTCCATTTGAATTGCAAAGTTAAGCATGCCTGGGCGAGAGTAGTACTAAAATGCGTAATTCCTCTTGGAAAACTCTTGTATTATACTATTTTTTCTTTTGACAAATCAATTGTTGTGGATTTTATTATTTATTTATTTATTTGACAATCTTTCATTTTCATTTTTTTTGTTTCTTTTTTTGTAATTTTCTCCATTATGTTCTTTTCTTTTTTATTTTTTTATTTTTAATACTTTTTGAATTTTTTGGGTGCAATCATACTAGCACTGATGTGTTGGATCCTATTAGAACTCTGAAATTAAGTGTGCTTGGGTGAGAGCAGTACTAAAATGAGTGGTTCCTTCTACAAAATACTTGCGTTGCACCCATCCTTTTTTTTTTGGTAATATATTTTTTAATTTTTTAATTTTGATTTTTTTCTTTTTTTCTTTGGATTATTTTTTGTTTTTTTTAATTTATTTTTATATTTTTCTCCATTATGTTTTATTTTTTATGATTTTATTTTTCAATAATTTTTGAATTTTTAAGTGCGATCGTACCAAGACTAATGTACCAAATCCCATTCAAAATCCAAAGTTGAACGTGCTTGGGCGAGAATAGTACTAGGACGGGTGATTCCACCTTGGAAATCCTCGTGTTACACCTTTTTTTTTTTTTGAATTTTTATTATTTTTTCTTTTTTATATTAATTTTATTTTTTTATTTTTTATATTTTTTGAACTTTTAAGTTCGACCATACTAGCATTAATACATCGGATCACATAAGAACTTCGAAGTTAGATGTGGTTAAGCGAGAGTTGTACTAGGATGAGTGGTTCTCTTGAAAAATCTTCATGTTGCACCCTTCTTTTTATAACAAAAATATTTTTACATTTTATTATTTTTGATTTTTTTTTTGATTATTTCAGCGTGCTTTTGCGAGAGTAGTACTAACATGGGTCATTCCTCTTAAGAAATTCTCGTATTGTTTTTTTTTTTTTTGAGAATAAAAATATTTTTTGATTTTTAAATTTTGATTTATTTTCTTTTCTTCCATTTAACGAGTTTTTTTTTTTTTTTTGCATTTCCTTCCATTATGTTCTTTTCTTTGATTTTTGTTATTTGTTTTATTTGGTTTCCTTTTTTCTTTTCCTTTCCTTTTCTTTCTTCTCTTTTTCAATTTTGATAACTTTTTTTAATTTCTTCGTTTTATTGGATTTTCTTTTTTTTTCTTTGGTTTTGTTAAATTTCGTTTTTAATTTTCTTTGATTTCTTTTCTTTATTGTTTGATTTTCAATATATTCTTAGAATTATTTTAAATTTCATTTGATTTTTTTCCTATTCCATTTCCTTTCTTTTCTTTCTTTTACATTTAATTTTTTCATCTTTTATGATATTTTACATTATTGCTTTTTTTGGATGTTCTTTTTGTTTATTTGTTCTAGACTTTTTATTTTTTTATTTTTTATTTTATTTTCTTATATTTTATTTTACTTAATTTATTTTCATGTAATTTTTATTATTTTCTTCATCTGATTTTCAACAAAAAAATCAAATTTTTGTAATTTGATTTTTTTTTAATTTTTTTCCTTGGGTTTCTTGGATTTTTTAAAAATAAGTTTCAATGTTTTGTCCATTTTAAGAATACAAGTTGCTTCTTTTGTTTTTTTTTTTTTTTTAAGTTGTTAAGAGAATAAGTACATTCGCACTTATCGAAAAAATAAGAGAAAATAAAAATGATCTAACCTTTTCTTTTCTGTTGATGCTCTAAATGTTTTCTCAATACATCTCACCTGTGTGGTAAATACATACTCTATTGTTGACATGCATTTGTTTTTATGAAGACATTATGCATCCCTTTCTGATGACTATTCAAGAATTATATAACCCATTAGATTGATTTTACAATGTTTTGACAAGTCCATAAAACGAGTTTGGTATGTTGATAGAGCTATTAAGTAAAAATTGCCACTGAGATTAAACTTATCAACAAATGCTTAAATAAAAGAAACTGTGTATGTGAAAGGTTTCATCTGTTTATCATCTTTAGGAGATCGTACGAGCTTTCTAAATATAGTTAGATGCTTTTGTATTTGTGGTGGCTTTTTGTTACACTTATTTGAAATATTAAATTTAGTAAAAGGCATGCTTTGACTTTGCATGGGTTGTCGGATTAGTGATAAGTTTTGATATTATTCCTTATGAGAATTTTATCAAGTTGCTTTGACTTAGATTTAGATGCAGACCACTATATTTAAAACTCATTAACTCTATGAGCTCCCAACAATATGATGCCAAAATAAGTAAGTGGAAGTGCCTTTAAGACATTATACGCTGCCTACTTATAAAAGTCTGTTTGATTATTTTTCTTCTTAAGTAAAAGTTGAATCAACTAACTGAAATTAATTTTATTAAACATGCAATTGACTTGAATTGACTTCTTTGGAATGTTAATGGGTGCATGTGTATACAAGTGAGTTGTCTATCTTTCTTATTTCATTTTCCTTTTATTTTTGAGCTTTCTGTAAATATTTTAGTTTTACGAAATGTTTTTGGCTGTTGGACTGGGAAATTAATATCTTTGATTCTATTTTTTTTGGCCTAATATTTATCATTTGATTTCAATAAGTTGTTTGATTTATAGATTTAATAGAATAGAAAGATGATCTACTCACAGGATTTTTCATATCAAGAATAAGCTTGAAGGGTATTGAGATGCTCATTGAAATATATTGTTGTTTGAATGATTTTGATTGTTTATCTATTTACCCATGTTTACATAAATCATGTAGTTTACAAGATGAACTTTTAATATACAAAAAGGCAAGAAACTGGGCAGAAGTTTAAACCTTATATGGATAAGCCTTGTAGATAGAGCTACATTGTATTCAATGGCATTTGGATGTCCTATATTATAGGTAAATCGTTTGATTTTGAGGGTAACTTAATACAAGAAAACGTGGTGCGTGCAAGGTTGTAGGGGATTTGATGGTACCGATAGAGAAGGCTTACTTTGTAGCATCTTAAACTAATGCTTCTTTTTTTAATAGATGAAGAAGGATCGATCATAGTGGTGGCAAAAATTGCACTATCCAAACAAGAAGGTGTTGCTTTTCTACTAGCTGGCATGGATTCTTACATGCTTATCCTTTTCTTGTTAAACCTATGTTGCTATGAGATATTTTAGAACTTTTTTAGATTTTGTTGGTTTTCCTTATTTTTTTATTTCTCTTTTGATTTGATTCGTTAGTTATCAATTACTTCATGTTTTTCTTGCTTTTTTTTTTCTTTAATTTCAAAATGAACATACAAGTAACTCTTTCTCTTATCCACAATATTGCTTTCAAGTAACTGATCATTATGTGAGGAATGAGTTGAGGTTGTCTTATTTTTATTCTTGCACAAGGTAAGTCAATATCTTTCTTGAGTTTTATTATTGGCACCTTTTTCCTTCCCCCATAATTTTTTTTTTCTTGTCAGGGCCATTGGACAAGAATATCTAGGCTAGTGGGAGGAAGGCTTTCTTATAAGCCCCCAATTTATGATATGATCCCCCAGACTTATACATACCATTTATGGCGTTTGGTCCTTACGTTGTTCTTATTGGCTTGTCATTTGGTATTTTGTGTTTTGTTCTCCATCTCATGATGATTGCTCCATTACAAAAATATACCATTGTCTGGTTTTCATTTAGTTTTTGCTAACTCTTCTAATATGGGTTTTACAGCATTATGTGGTTGATCGCTTTCACTAATATTAAAGGAAATATTTCTTTACGTGTTTATTTTTTTATTTTTTATTTTTGTTTTTGCAATGAAACCTAAGTATGAAGTGGAAGTTGTATTATTTGAATATGTCGGCACCAAATCTTGTTGGTAAGAATTATGGCAGTTAGAGGCTTTGAAAGGTAGATTACATTTGAAACACCTAAATCTAGGGCTTGGACTTTGAAATTTGAGTCATAAGTCTTGGTACTTTGAAATACTTTCCAATTAAGAATTTCACCTAAATCAATTTGTTATCAGTGACAAAAGTATTTTTATGCTAGTGCTTTTATGGGAAATGTGGTCTTACTAGAGTTACTCCTATCAAACTTCTCCTTACATTGAATGGAAACTTTACCTATAATTTTTTTCATATAGGAAAAAGAAACTAAGAGAAAGATGGAGGAGTCAAAATAGATAGAGGGAGTGACCCATTATTTTTCAGGTGCCAATTAGAGTGACTTTTCTTTTTTTTTTTTTTCAATGGATTTTCTTATGGCTTTTACCATGTTAGTGTTCTTTGATCTTCAAATCTCATAGTTGTATTTCTTGAAGGTATCCCACTGTGTTAGATCATTTTCCATTTACATAATTTTTAGTTGAATCTATTTTCTTTCATTATCTCGATATTTTAGTTATTTACTTTTAGTTATTTCATTTTTTTTAAGGATTTTATTCATATTTTTGTATTTTATTTGTTCTTTAGATTATTTTTAGTTTTTACATTTTCTAATTTTTCTTCATTTTCTTTTTCAAAACATTTTCTCCTGTTGCACCTGTTTTTTAGAAAAAAATGTTTTTTAATTTTTATTTTAATTTAATTTTTTTCTTTTGTTTATCTTTCATTTATTTTAATTTTAATTTTTTGCGTTTTCCTCCTTTATGCCTTTTTTGTGATTTTTTTCTTTTAATATTTTGTTTTGAAATTTAGAATGCAATTATACCAACACTAATGTATCGAATTGTATTAAACTTGAAGTTAAGCGTGCTTAAGCGGAAGTAGTACTAGAATGGGTGATTCCTTTTAGGAAATTTTTGTGTTGTACCTTTATTCTTATAAAAATATTTGTTTATTTTATTATCTTTGATTTATATTTTTTCATAATCTTTTATTTATATGTTATTATTTTATTTTTTATATTTTTTTATTATGCTTTTTTCTTATTTATTATCTTTTTTAATTTTTAATAATTTCTTTTGGATTTTTAAGTGCAATCATACCAATACTAAGCATCGATCCTATTTGAACTGCAAAGTGAAGCGTGCTTGGGCGAGAGTAGTACTAAGATGGGTGATTCCTCTTGGAAAATCCTTGTATTGCACCATTTTTTGTTTTGACAAAACAATAATTTTGGATTTTATTATTTATTTATTTATTTATTTGATAATCTTTTATTTTTTATTTTATTTTTATATTTTTCTTCATTATGTTCTTTTCTTTTTTATGATTTTATGTTTTCATTTTCAATAATTTTTTAATAAAAATACTTTTTGAATTTTTTAGGGTGCTATCGTATCAGCATTGATGCACTGGATCCCATTAGAACTACAAAGTTAAGCGTAGTTGGGCGAGAGTAATGCAATGATGAGTGGTTTCTTCTATGAAATACTCATGTTGCACCGTTCTTTGTTTTTTTTTTTTTGATAAAATATTTTTTGGCTTGATTACTTTTGATTTTTTTTCTTTTCGTCCTTTGATTTATTTTTTGTTTTATTTTAATTTTAAATTTTTTATTTTTTTCATTACATATTTTTTCTTTTTTTATGACTTTATTTTTTTATTTTTTATAATTTTTAGATTTTTTGGGTGCAATCATACAAGTACTAATGCACTAGATCTCATTAGAACTCTAAAGTAAAGTGTGCTTGGGTGAGAGTAGTACTAGGATTGGTGATTCCTCCTCGAAAATCTCGTGTTGCACCTTCTTTTTTTTATAAAAAATATTTTTAAATTTTATTATTTTTTATTTTTTCCTGTTGATTTTCTTTTTTCTATCATTTTTTTTATTATGGTCCTTTCTTTTTCTTTTACATTAATTTTATTGTTTTCTTTTGTTTTTAATATTTTTTAAACTTTTAAGTTTGATCATACTAGTATTAATGCATCGGATCCCAAAAGAACTCCAATATTAGACATGGTTAAGTGAGAATAGTATTAGGATGGGTGGTTATCTTGAGAAATCCTCATGTTGCACTCTTTTTTTAATGAAAAAAATGTTTCTAGATTTTATTATTTTTGATTTATTTTTTCTTGTTTTTGAATAAGCATGCTTTGGTGAGAGTAATACTAGTATGGGTGATTCCTCTTAGAAAATTTTTGTGTTGCATCCCTTTCTTTCTAGATAAAAATAATTTTTGATTTTTTGATATATTTTCTTTTCTTCCATCTAATGATTTTTCTTTTGTTTTTTTTGGTATTTTCTTCCATTATACTCTTTTCTTTGATTTTTGCTATTTTTTTTCTTTTCATTTTCTTTCCTTTCTTCTCTTTTCTAATTTTGATAATTTTTTTTAATTTCTTCATTTTATTGGATTTTCTTTTTGTTTCTTCAATTATATTAGATTTCTTTTTTCAATATTCTTAGAATTTTTTATTTTAATTTCATTTGATTTTCTTTCCTATTTCCTTTGCTTTGCTTTTTTTCTTTTTTATTTAATTTTTTCATATTTTATGATTTTTTGTACTATTGCTTTTTTTGATTTTTTGGATTATTTTATTTTCTTATATTATATTTTACTTAATTTATTTTTATATGATTTTTTTATTTTCTTCATTTGATTTTCAAAATTTTTTAAAACTTTCTTTATTTTGTTTTCTTCATTTTTTCTCTAAGTTTTTATGATTTTTTTTAAATGAGTTTCAATGTTTTGTTTGTTTAAAAAGTATAAGTTGCTTCTTTTGTTCTTTTTCTTTTTTGAAAGGTTAATAAAGTTGCTAAGAGAATAAAGATATCATTACTTATCGAAAAGACGAGAGAAAATAAAAATGATCTTACCTTTTCTTTTATGTTGATGTTGTGAATGTTTTCTCAGTACATCTCATTTGTGTGGTAAATACATACCCTGTTGTTGACATGCATTTGTTTTCATGAAAATATTATGCATCCCTTTTTGATGACTATTTAAGAATTATATAACCCATTAGATTTATTTTACAATGTTTTGACAAGTCCATAAATGAGTTTGGCATGTTGATAGAGCTGTCAAATAGAAATTACCACTAAGATTATTAAGCTTATTAGCAAATACTTAACGAAAAGAAACTTTGTATATGAAAAGTCTCATCTATCTATCATGTTTGGGAGATGCTATGGGCTTTCTGAATACAGTTAGATACTTTTGTATTTGTGACAGCTTTTTGTTACACTTACTTGAAATATTAAATTTTGTAAAAGGTATGCTTTGACTTTGCTCCAGTTATTGAATTAGTGATAAGTTTTTATATTATTGCTTATGAGAATTTTATCTAGCTGCTTTGACTTATATTTAGATACAGACCACTATGTTCAAAACTTATTAACTCTATGAGCTCCCTACACTATACTGGTAAAATAGTGTAAGTGGAAGTGCTCTCTAGGATATTATACGTTGTTTACTTATAAGATTACGTCTAATTATTTTTCTTTTGAAACAAAAGTCGAATCCACTGACTTTTTATGGCCTGTTTGGACTGTTAATGGATGCATGTGCATATAATTGAGTTATCTGTCCATCTTATTTTATTTCATTTTTATTTTTGAGCTTTCTACAAATATTTTAGTTTTATGGAATGTTCTTGTTGTTGGATCGAGAAATTAATATCTTTGATTCTGATTTTTTTGCCTAATATTTGTCATTTGATTTCAATAAGTTGTTCCATACACAAATTAAATAGAATAGAAAGATGCTCCACTCAGAGGATTTTTCACTTCAGAAATAAGCTTTGAAGAGTATTGACATGTTCATTGAAATATACTACTCTTTGGATGAGCTAATAGTTTATCTATCTACCCATGTTTACATAGCTCATTTAGTTTATAAGATGAACTTTTAATGTACAAAAAGACAAGAAACAAGGCAGAAGTTTAAACCTTATATGGATAGGCCTTGCAAATAGAGCTGCCTTCTATTTAATGGCATTAGATGTCTTAAATTATAGGCAAATCATTTGATTTTGAGGGTACTTTAGTACAAGAAAAGGTGGGGCATGCAAGGTTGCAAGGGATTCAATGGTGCCAATGGAAAAGGCTTACTTTGTAACATCTTAGAGTAATACTTCTTTTCTTTAATGGATGAAGATGGATCGGTCACAGTGGTAGCAAAAATTGCACCATCCAGACAAGAACTTATTGCTTTTTTTATTAGCTGCAAGTATGGATTCTTACATGCTCATCCTTTTCTTGTTAAACCTAAGTTGCTATGAGATATTTTAATGGATTTTGTCGGTTTTTCTTTTTTTTATTTCTCTTTTGATTTGATTCATTAGTTATCAATTGCAATGTGTTTTTCTTGCTTGTCATTGGGTACGTCCTATTTGTGGCATTTGGTACGTCTATTGTTCTTCTAGGCTTGTCATTGGGTCTTAATGGGAAGCAAGTTGGTTAACTCTTTTGTGTTCTTTTCTCCATCTCAGTTCATGATGAATTTTTCCATTACAGAAATATGCCATTGTCTGATTTTCATTTAGTTTTCGATAACTCTTCTAATATGGGTTTTACAATATTATGTGGTTGATCACTTTCACTGTTGTTAAAAGAAACATATTTTTTTCGCATTTGTTTTTTTCCAATGAAACTTAAGTTTGAAGTGGAAGTTGTATTACTTGAATATGTCGGCACCAAATTTTATTGATAAGAATGATGGTAATTAGAGGCTTTGATAGGTGGATTGCATTTGAAACACCTAAATCTGGGGCTTCGATTTTGAAATTCAAGTCATAAGACATGGTACTTTGCAACATTTTCCAATTAAGACTTTTATCTAAATCCATTTGTTAGCAGTGAAAAAAGTATTTTTATGCTAGTGCTTTTTATGGAAAAGGTGGTCTTATTGGAGCTACTCCTATCAAACTTCTCCAACATTGAATGAAAACTTTACCTATAATTTTTTTCTATTGGGAAGAGAGAGACAGAGAGAGATGGAGGGATAAAAGTATATAGAGGGAGTGACTCGTGATTTTTCAAGTGCCATCTAGAATGACTTTTCCTTTTTTTTTCAATGGATTTTCTTATGGCTTTTACCATGCCAGTGTTATCTGATCTTCCAATCTCATAGTTGTATTTCTTAAAGATGTGCCACTATACTAGATCATTTTATGTTTACAAAATTTTTAGTTGAATTAAATTTATTTTTTTCATTTTCTTGATATTTTTGTTGTTTACTTTTAGTTATTTTATTTTTCAAGGATTTTATTAATATTTTGTATTTTATTTGTTCTGTAGATTATTTTTAATTTTTGATTTCTTTGATTTTCCTTTATTTTTTTAAAACATTTTCTCGTCTTACACCTTTTTTTGGATAAAAAATATTTTTTGAATTTTTATTATTTTTAATTAATTATTTTCTTTTGATGATCTTTCATTTTGTTTTAATTTTAATTTTTTACATTTTCCTCCTTTTTGCCTTTTTTTCGTGATTTTCTTCCTATTTTTCATTTGAATATATTTTGATAAATTTTGAGTGCAATTATACCAACATTAATGTATGAGATTGCATCAAAACCTGAAGTTAAGCGTACTTGAGCCGAAGTAGTACTAGAATGGGTGATTTCTTCTAGGAAATCCTTGTGTTGCACCTTTATTCTTATAAAAATATTTGTTTATATTTTTTTTCATAATCATTTATTTTTAATTTTATTATTTCTCTTTTTATATTTTTCTTGATTATGCTCTTTTCTTATTTATGACTTTTTCTTAATTTTTAATACCTCTTTGGATTTTTGAGTGCGATCATATCAATACTAAGCATTAATCCCATTTGAACTGCAAATTTAAGAGTGCTTGTGCGAGAGCAATACTGAGATGGGTGATTCCTCTAGAAAATCAGCGTATTGCACTATTTTTTGTTTTGATAAAATAATATTTTTGAATTTTATTATTATTTATTTATTTGATATTTTTTATTTTATTATTTTATTTTTGTTTCTTTCTTATATTTTTCTCTATTATGTCCTTTTCTTTTTCATGATTTTATGTTTTCATTTTTAGTTCTTTTTGAATTTTTTTGATAGAAATGCTTTTTTTGAATTTTTTTGGGTGCAATCATACCAACACTAATGCATTGGATCTTATTAGAACTCTCAAGTTAAGCGTGCTTAGGTGAAAGTAGTACTAAGATGAGTGGTTCCCTCTAGAAAATATTTTTCTAATTTGATAAAATAGATTTGTTTATCTATTTTTCTAATTTGTTATTTTTGATTTATTTTATTTTCTTCATTTGGATTATTTTTTATTTTATTTTATTTTATTTTATGTTTATATTTTTTTCATGACATATTTTTTTATGACTATGTTTTATTTTCAATAATCATTAAATTTTTAGGTGCGATCATACCAATACTAATGTACCGGATCCCATCAAAACTTCGTAGTCAAGTATGCTTAGGCAAGAGTAGTATTAGGATGGGTGATTCCTGCTAAAAATTGCACCCTCCTTATTTTTAAATTTTATTAATTTTTATAGTTTTTCTTTTCTTCTTTTTAATTATCTTTTGTTTTATTTTATTTTTTTCATTATACTATTTTGTGTTTTTTTTTATTAATCACTGTTTTTTTTTTTATTTTTAATATTTTTAAACTTTTAAGTTCAATCATACCAGCAATATTGCATCGGATCCTATAAAAACTCTGAAGTTAAATGTGATTGAACGAAAATAATACTAGGATAGTGATTCTCTTGAAAAATCTTCGTATTGCATTTTTCATATAAAAAATATTTTTAAATTTTAATATTTTTTATTTATTTTTTAATTATTTATGCGTGCTTTTGAGAGTCTTCTGCTACAATCTGATCACTTCGAAAAAAATGCTTTGTCACACCTTCCTCGGGTTAAACCTTCATTTGATGTATTCATCAGCTCGGAACTAGATTGTGTCCTTAAAAATGGATGTCCGACAAAACTTTATGTCCTTTGTCTAAATCTTCTACCTTCATCAGAATTTCCACACTTGTTAGACCTAATATTTTGTAAACTCTTGGGATACATATCAGAGGGAATGTAACTATTTGCATCGGCGGAACTCTTCCAATTCTAAGTATAAGAAGCAGTAGATACACTGCCTGTCCTGGACAGCTATCTAAAGGAAGGGTTGCGATGTTGGGATATAATACCAAGCGATTCAAGGGAAACTTGAGTCACCCCAACCACAAATTCATGGCTACTTGAATTGTCTTTCACTTCACTGCTGCTTGAATGATATCTGAAACTGTCAGACCTATCAATTTGATTCAAGTTAATTTGTTGTAAACAGCAGAGAATAGGAACGTCAGAACGATGGCCTTCTCCATATCGGTCCAATGTATTCATGCAAAACTGGCTGATTTCAGCAATTAAATTCTCCTTTGGGCAGCAAGTAATCTGGCCAATCACTGGGCTCCAAAAGCAAACGCACTAGAATCCTACAAAAATTAGCTGAGAGAAATTCAGAGCTAAGTTAACCTTTATTTTTCTAAGCAAATGGAATGAATAGTCACATCACGTCACAAATAAGTATACAAAAGCCTGAATGAAATCTTCAGATATATGTGTGTGTGGATAAAAAATCATATTCAGCACTCCATAGTTAAGGGCAAATTAGGGTGTGTACAAGTCATAGTGGACCGAGCAGATTGCTTGCTGTCCAAGCTCAACTTCACAACCCAGGATGCCCACGTAAAACTGCTAAACTGAGCTCAGCCCATGTTACTATCATTTCTAGTACCTGGGAATTAAAGTAGGCACTATTTCCATTTTTTATGTTTTCTTAGCAGCAAGAATTAGACAAGAAAATTTGATCATAACTTGATAAATAACATTAACAGCAGCATAAATTTTGATGAATAAAGAATTAAACACAATGACATAGCCTAATTTAATCGAAGCTTCCTGCTAACTTGTCTAACAGAAGTTCAAACTTGGCCATTTTGACATTGTGAGTCGACTAAGGGAAATTTTTTCTTTAGTCAACCTATTTATGAAGCCTTAATGCAGTAAATGAAATAGCCAAAAAAAAAAAAACCATAAGAGACCAAGGGAGAATAGCTCTTTCCCTGTAGGTGCAGTAAATAAAACACTAAAATCAACATTACCACTCATGCTCATAACAAGGCATCTTACGACCACTTTTTCCTTGAGCGCAACAAGATACCGCTCTATGTTGAAAAGAAACGGTGTGAATGTTTTTTGAAATATAAGAGGTAAACTATCCAAATCTTCAAGAAGTCAAGACACAGATGATCACTGTCGAAGTTAGTCGCTTTCCAATGTTGAATGTATCAATCAATATTATCAATATAATTTACAATGTACGATCCTGTAAGCTGCTTTCAAAAGTTTGATTAATCCCTCCTTTATAATGTTAAAAAGGAAAACAAGAAAATGTAATGAAACAAGTAACAACCTTTGGACCTTCTTAACAAAAAGAACAATCAGCATAACCTGATCTTTCAATGTTTGCACAAAATGCAAATAACTCATAAAACGACTCAGCTACCTAAAATCAAACATAAAAATTAAAAGAAAAAGAACAATGGAAGTGAGACAACAAGTTTAGAACTAAATACCCTTATTAACACTGCACCCAAGATTGTTGTTTTAATGCAAAGGATCAATGACATAAAATGTTTAGAAATGAATGGCTGCTCCAGATTTTCTTGAGCACCAGGTAAAACAGCATATACAGAGCTAGATGCATCAAGAAACGATTTACTAAGGTGTACCTCTGCTTGAAACACTTTCCGTTCCCACCATTGATTTAGGAGATAGAAAGCCAGCAAATGGGAAAAAAGTGGGGCCAGTTATGTTGCCTCTAACTATAATTCAACTTCTAATGAGCACCATTTAAATTTAATTTTCAAATGTATGCGTACAAAGATCTCCACAGCTGAGACATCAATCCGGTCAGTCGAAACAGTAAACTTGGCATTTAATATAAAGAACAGAGCAATTACCTCCCAAGTTGGAGGCAGAGGGTTGATATGGTTCAAAATCTCCTTAACAATCCTGTTGATCTTACACAGCTAATGCCTTATCCATGCCTGAGAAATGCACAGGTTGTAGAGACCCAAACTCAAAGCACTCAGCAAAAGAACCATAACCAATATCCTGATTATGGATACATCATTACTACAGATGGTAGGGCAGCACCAGATGGAGAAAGCACATTAGCAAAGGCAACTGGAACTGGATACACGCCATATGCAATCAGTCTAGCCAAGCCCAAGACAGTCATGTTTACATGACAGCTGCAGTCAGCCCAGCCCAGCCCAATTACAGAGTTACATGATCCCTTAAGTCAGCCCAGCCCAGCCCAGCCCAGCTTTGACCACAATCCGAAGCAAACATGAAAAATGCGTATGTGATAGAAATGCTCACGTGCTCCTCACAACGGCTATTTCTGTTCACGCTTTTGGCGTGGAATCCTACCAATGCTAAATGCTGCAATCAAAAGATTAGATCTCTCAAAGGCAACGGCGAAGAAGAGGATTCATGTCGAACATGCCGCTCTATGGTGGAATATTTGGTTGCTTGTCACCAGTGCCCTCAATTGCAGCATTTCTGAGCTACAAATCTCCGTTTTTGTATCCTAAGGATGAGGTCCCTTTCCCAGATCTGTACCAAGAGTTTGTCAATCCTGCTGTTCTTGAAATTGGGAGACATTAACTTGTTTCACTTTTTGTATTCAAATTACAGAGGTAAAATGTAGAAAGAGCAAAGTTGGATTTGTTGACTGATAAGCTAGAAGGCTCAAGTGATTCAAATGGTAGGAACTGACGGTCTAACCCCTTGCTAATGATGGTTGCATACAAGAAATGGGAGACAATTCTACGAGAGGTTAGTATAATTCCTTTATCACTGATCGAAGATGTGTTATCTGGGAAATAAATGGTTAGCTTTGCTCAATCACCTGTTCTTGTTGCAGTTTGCATTCTTATGTACGATTTTCTCCCACATGTCATTAGACATCACCGAACATACCCATATAAGTGACAAAGCAAGCAAAAATCTACAAAAATTGATGGATAGAATCTGAATCATAAATCAATTAGTTAAGAACATCCTAGAACATTGTATAAAAAGAAACATTATGAAATAACAATCCTAAACTGAGTGAGAGACACGTTTTTTTTCGTGCAATCAAGATCCACCATCAAGCACATCGAATCTTCTTTTTTCCTGATCTGCATACTTTAATTATCAAAAAGATCATATGCATAGATATCCGTATAGTATGTGTATAAGCAATTTGATATAATGTAATGAATGAGAAATGGAAAGAAAATTTAGGGAGTAAATCTGCATCTAGGCGAAGAATGAAGAAGAAATAAACACAGCTTGTTATTTCAGGAGGTATTTCACTCATGCTACACATGTTGCAGTGCCTCATAACAGTTGAGAACAGAAAACCCAAAAACTTTATGCTATATATTTCATGTGACGTATAAATAAATATTTGTAATACTAACTTATTCAAGCTGGCTGGCAAGCTAAATGAGCTGAGCTTGTCAATAAACAAACTATAACAAGACTGGGCAAGCCAGCCAGGAGCAGAACCCAGGCAGCCTGGGAGCAGCTCACTTCGTGGCAATGCTTACTTATTTGTGTCATCTGAGTCAGATTAAATATGAAACACACAAAAGATCATTCTGTTAGTTGTATTGTTTTAAACTGTAGCTTGTGGTCTTTACTAGTTTGCACTGTTTGCTAATATTGGATATCCATCATTTGCAGAAAGGGGTTACAGCTGCACAGCAGTTCTGCAATTCATATTTTCTTGGCAGTTTGGTAATGCATATGATAAGGTATGGTTTTCTTCTTGCACTTTGGCAGCACTGCCTTCTTGTTATCATGAATATATATAGTATTTAAAAAAGTTGTGGTTTCCTTCTCTAGATCTTTTTTTTTTCTTTAAAAATAATTAGAATCACTGAACCTTTGTGAGAATGCTCTTTACATGGTTATCTTGAATGTACTGTGAGAAAGCTAGGGTTGTCACTACACAACTTAAGTCAACTTTCCTAGACGAAAAAAACCTCTCTAGAACTGGACTTTTGATTTTACCTGTGTTAATTGAGGTGTTCATGGAGAATGGAAATACTGATGCCAAATAAGTTGTGTTGCCATTATTAAACGAAGATACCCAAGGAATTATATCCTTTGTTCCTGTTGGTTGGTTTGCTACAATTCAGTAAGCTGTCCTGCAAATGCTTTGATTTGGAAATGCATTTTATGGTGCTGGCTCTGGACTCATCCAAGATGAACTAGGCACATATGGAGAGAAGATCTTGGGATCAAGCTCTGAATGTGTGCAAAGAAATGTAAGTAGCATGTGAAGGCCATAACTTAAGGTGCCACTCTGGTTTGAGCTTGAAACAGCTTTGAATGATTAGGCATGTATTTGTTGTAGTAAATTTTCTTTGATTCCTTTTCTTTATTGTTTGATTTTCAATATATTCTTAGAATTTGTTTTTTTAATTTCATTTGATTTTCTTTCCTATTTCATTTCGTTTCTTTTCTTTGCTTCATATTTAATTTTTTTCATCTTTCATGATTTTTACATTATTACTTTTTTTGGATGTTCTTTTTATTTATTTGTTCTAGACTTTTTATTTTCTTGTATTTTTTAATTTATTTTCATATAATTTTTATTATTTAAACGTACTTTGGTGAGAGTGGTACTAAGATGGGTGATTCCTTCTAAAAAATTCTTGTATTGCATCCTTTTTTAAGATAAAAATATTTTTTGATTTTTTAAAATTTAGTTTTTTTATTTTCTTCTATTTGAAGATCTTTCATTTTTTTTTTTTTTTGCACTTCCTTCCATTATGCTCTTTTCTTTGACTTATTTTATTTATTTCCTGTTTTCTTTTCCTTTTCTTTCCTTTCTTCTTTTCTTCAATTTTGATAAATTTTTTATTTAATTTCTTCATTTTATTGCATTTTATTTTTGTTTCCTCGGTTTTGTAAGGTTTATTTTTTGATTTTCTTTGATTCTTTTTCTTTATTATATGATTTTCAGTATATTCTTAGAATTTATTTTTTAATTTTATTTGATTTTCTATCATTTCTTTATAATTTTTGATTTATATTTTTCTTCTTTTTGGTTATTTAAACGTACTTTGGGGAGAGTAGTACTGGAACGGGTGATTCCTGCCAAGAAATTCTCGTGTTGCATCCTTTTTTTTTGGATAACAATATGTTCTGATTTTTGATTTATTTTCTTTTCTTTCATTTGATGATCTTTCATTTCCTTCCATTATGCTCTTTTCTTTGATTTTTGTTATTTATTTTTCTTTTCTTTTCCTTTTCATTTTTCTCTTTTTCAATTTTGATAACTTTTTTATTTAATTTCATCATTTTATTGGATTTCATTTTTGTTTCTTTGATTTTGCTAGGTTTATTTTTCAATTTTCTTTGATTCCTTTTCTTTACAGTTTGATTTTCAATATGTTCTTAGAATTTGTTTTTTTAATTTCATTTGATTTTCTTTCCTATTTCATTTCGTTTCTTTTCGTTGAGTTCATATTTAGTTTTATTCATCGTTCATGATTTTTACATTATTACTTTTTTTGGATGTTCTTTTTATTTATTTGTTCTAGACTTTTTATTTTCTTGTATTTTTTAATTTACTTTCATATAATTTTTATTGTTTAAACGTGCTTTGGCGAGAATGGTACTAAGATGGGTGATTTCTTCTAAGAAATTCTCGTATTGCATCCTTTCTCAAGGTAAAAATGTTTTTTGATTTTTTAAAATTTGATTTATTTTATTTTCTTCCATTTGAAGATCTTTCATGTATTTTTTTTTTGCATTTCCTTTCATTATGCTTTTTTCTTTGCTTTATTTTATTTATTTCTTGTTTTCTTTTCCTTTTCTATCCTTTCTTCTCTTTTTCAATTTTGATAACTTTTTTATTTAATTTCTTCATTTTATTGAATTTTATTTTTGTTTCCTCGGTTTTGTAAGGTTTATTTTTCGATTTTCTTTGATTCTTTTTCTTTATTATTTGATTTTCAGTATATTCTTAGAATTTGTTTTTTAATTTTATTCGATTTTCTTTTCTATTTCATTTTCCTTCATTTTTTTATTATTTTTGATTTACAATTTTCTTCATTTCGGTTATTTAAATATACTTTGGCGAGAATAGTACTAGGACGGGTGATTCCTACTAAGAAATTCTCGTATTGCATCCTTTCTTTTGGATAAAAATATTTGATTTTTGATTTATTTTCTTTTCTTCCATTTGATGATTTTTCTTTTTTCTTTTTTTGCATTTCCATTCCATTATGCTATTTTCTTTGACTTTTGTTATTTATTTTATTTTTTATTTTTTTCCTTTTCTTTTTTCTCTCTTTCAATTTTGATAATTTTTTTATTTAATTTCATCATTTTATTGGATTTTATTTTTGTTTCTTTGATTTTGTTAAGTTTATTTTCAATTTTTCTTGATTCCTTTTTTTTACTGTTTGATTTTCAAATATATTCTTAGAATTTGTTTTTTTAATTTCATTTGATTTTCTTTCCTATTTCATTTCATTTCTTTTCCTTGCGTTCATACTTTTTTTGTTTTTATCTTTCATGATTTTTACATTATTACTGTTTTTGGATGTTCTTTTTATTTATTTGTTCTAGACTTTTTATTTCCTTGTATTTTTTAATTTATTTTCATATAATTTTTATTATTTAAACGTGCTTTGGCAAGAGTGGTACTAAGATGAGTGATTCCTTCTAAGAAATTCTCGTATTGCATCCTTTTTCAAGATAAAAATATTTTTTGATTTTATAAAATTTGGTTTATTTTATTTTCTTCCATTTGAAGATCTTTTTTTTTTTTGCATTTCCTTCCATTATGCTCTTTTCTTTGACTTATTTTATTTATTTCTTGTTTTCTTTTCCTTTTCTTTCCTTTCTTCTCTTTTTCAATTTTGATAAATTTTTTATTTAATTTCTTCATTTTATTGCATTTTATTTTTGTTTCCTCGGTTTTGTAAGGTTTATTTTTCGATTTTCTTTGATTCTTTTTCTTTATTATATGATTTTCAGTATATTCTTAGAATTTATTTTTTAATTTTATTTGATTTTCTATCATTTCTTTATAATTTTTGATTTATATTTTTCTTCTTTTTGGTTATTTAAACGTACTTTGGGGAGAGTAGTACTGGAACGGGTGATTCCTGCCAAGAAATTCTCGTGTTGCATCCTTTTTTTTTGGATAACAATATGTTCTGATTTTTGATTTATTTTCTTTTCTTTCATTTGATGATCTTTCATTTCCTTCCATTATGCTCTTTTCTTTGATTTTTGTTATTTATTTTTCTTTTCTTTTCCTTTTCATTTTTCTCTTTTTCAATTTTGATAACTTTTTTTTTTTAATTTGATCATTTTATTGGATTTCATTTTTGTTTCTTTGATTTTGCTAGGTTTATTTTTCAATTTTCTTTGATTCCTTTTCTTTACAGTTTGATTTTCAATATGTTCTTAGAATTTGTTTTTTTAATTTCATTTGATTTTTTTTCCTATTTCATTTCGTTTCTTTTCGTTGCGTTCATATTTAATTTTTTTCATCTTTCATGATTTTTACATTATTACTTTTTTTGGATGTTCTTTTCATTTATTTGTTCTAGACTTTTTATTTTCTTGTATTTTTTAATTTCTTTCATATAATTTTTATTATTTAAACGTGCTTTGGCGAGAATGGTACTAAGATGGGTGATTCCTTCTAAGAAATTCTCGTATTGCATCCTTTTTGAAGATAAAAATAGTTTTTGATTTTTTAAATTTGATTTATTTTATTTTCTTCCATTTGAAGATCTTTCATATATATATATATATATATATATATATTGCATTTCCTTCCATTATGCTCTTTTCTTTGACTTATTTTATTTATTTCTTGTTTTCTTTTCCTTTTCTTTCCTTTCTTCTCTTCTTCAATTTTGGTAACTTTTTTATTTAATTTCATCATTTTATTGGATTTTATTTTTGTTTCCTCGGTTTTGTAAGGTTTATTTTTCGATTTTCTTTGATTCTTTTTCTTTATTATTTGATTTTCAGTATATTCTTAGAATTTGTTTTTTAATTTTATTTGATTGTCCTTTCTATTTCATTTTGCTTCATTTCTTTATTATTTTTGATTGACGGTTTTCTTCTTTTTTGTTATTCAAATGTATTTTGGCGAGAATAGTACTAGGACAGGTGATTCCTACTAAGAAAATCTCGTGTTGTATCCTTTATTTCGGATAAAAATAATTGATTTCTGATTTATTTTCTTTTCTTCCATTCGATGGTCTTTCATTTTTTTTTTTTTTGCATTTCCTTTCCATCTTTGATTTTTGTTATTTATTTATTTTTTATTTTTTTCCTTTTCTTTTTTCTCCCTTTCAATTTTGATAACTTTTTTATTTAATTTCGTCATTTTATTGGATTTTATTTTTGTTTCTTTGATTTTGTTAAGTTTATTTTCAATTTTCCTTGATTCCTTTTCTTTACTGCTTGGTTTTCAAATATATTCTTAGAATTTGTTTTCTTTAATTTCATTTGATTTTTGTTCGTATTTCATTTCGTTTCCTTTCCTTGCGTTCATACTTTTTTTTTTCATGATTTTTACATTATTACTGTTTTTGGATCTTCTTTTTATTTATTTGTTCTAGACTTTTTATTTTCTTGTATTTTTTAATTTACTTTCATATAATTTTTATTATTTAAACGTGCTTTGGCGGGAATGGTACTAAGATGGGTGATTCCTTCTAAGAAATTCTCGTATTGCATCCTTTTTCAAGATAAAAATATTTTTTGATTTTTTAAAATTTGGTTCATTTTATTTTCTTCCATTTGAAGATCTTTCATGTATTTTTTTTTTTTTTTGCATTTCCTTTCATTATGCTTTTTTCTTTGCTTTATTTTATTTATTTCTTGTTTTCTTTTCCTTTTCTTTCCTTTCTTCTCTTTTTCAATTTTGATAACTTTTTTATTTAATTTCTTCATTTTATTGCATTTTATTTTTGTTTCCTAGGTTTTGTCAGGTTTATTTTTTGATTTTTTTCATCCTTTTTTTATTATTTTATTTTCGGTATATTCTTAGAATTTGTTTTTTTAATTTTATTTGATTTTCTTTTCTATTTCATTTTCTTTCATTTCTTTATTATTTTTGATTTATGGTTTTCTTCCTTTTGGTTATTTAAATGTACTTTGGCGAGAATAGTACTAGGACGGGTGATTCCTACTGAGAAATTCTCGTGTTGCATCTTTTCTTTCGGATAAAAATATTTGATTTCTGATTTATTTTCTTTTCTTCCATTTGATGATCTTTCATTTTTTGTTTTTTGCATTTCCGTTCCATTATGCTCTTTTCTTTGATTTTTGTTATTTATTTTATTTTTTATTTTTTTCCTTTTCTTTTTTCTCTCTTTCAATTTTGATAACTTTTTTATTTAATTTCATCATTTTATTGGATTTGCTTTTTGTTTCTTTGATTTTGTTAAGTTTATTTTCAATTTTCCTTAATTCCTTTTCTTTACCATTTGATTTTCAAATATATTCTTAGAATTTGTTTTTTTAATTCTATTTGATTTTCTTTCCAATTTCATTTCGTTTATTTTCCTTGCGTTCATGCTTTTTTTTTTCATCATTTTTACATTATTACTGTTTTTGGATTTTTTTTATTTATTTGTTCTAAACTTTTTATTTTCTTATTATTTTTGTTATTTAAACGTGCTTTGAGGAGAGTGGTACTGAGATGGGTGATTCCTTCTAAGAAATTCCCGTATTGCATCCTTTTTCCCGATAAAAATATTTTTTGATTTTTTAAAATTTGGTTTATTTTATTTTCTTCCATTTGAAGATCTTTCATTTTTTTTATTTTTTGCATTTCCTTCCATTATGCTCTTTTCTTTGACTTATTTTATTTATTTCTTGTTTTCTTTTCCTTTTCTTTCCTTTCTTCTCTTTTTGAATTTTGTTACCTCTTTTATTTAATTTCTTCATTTTATTGGATTTTATTTTTGTTTCCTCGGTTTTGTCAAGTCTATTCCTTGATTTTTTTGTTCTTTTTCTTTATTATTTTATTTTCGATATATTCTTAGAATTTGTTTTTTAATTATATTTGATTTTCTTTCATTTCTTTATAATTTTTGATTTACATTTTTCTTCTTTTTGGTTATTTAAGCGTACTTTGGCGAGAGTAATACTGGAACGGGTGATTCCTGTCAAAAAATTCTTGTGTTGCATCTTTTTTTTTTGGATAACAATATTTTTTTGATTTTTGATTTATTTTCTTTTCCTCCATTTGATGTTCTTTCTTTTTTTTTTTTTTTTGCATTTCCTTCCATTATACTCTTTTCTTTGATTTTTGTTATTTATTTTATTTTTTATTTTTTTCCTTTTCTTTTTTCTCTCTTTCAATTTTGATAACTTTTTTATTTAATTTCATCATTTTATTGGATTTTATTTTTGTTTCTTTGATTCTGTTAAGTTTATTTTCAATTTTCCTTGATTCTTTTTTTTTACTGTTTGATTTTCAAATATATTCTTAGAATTTGTTTTTTTTAATTTCTTTTGATTTTCTTTCCTATTTCATTTCGTTTCTTTTCCTTGCGTTCATATTTTTTTTTATCTTTCATGATTTTTACATTATTACTGTTTTTGGATGTTCTTTTTATTTATTTGTTCAAGACTTTTTATTTTTTTATATTTTTTAATTTATTTTCATACTATTTTTATTATTTAAACTTGCTTTGGCGAGAGTGGTACTAAGATGAGTGATTCCTTATAAGAAATTCTCGTATTGCATCCTTTTTCAAGATAAAAATATTTTTTTATTTTTTAAATTTTGGTTTATTTTATTTTTTTCCTTTGAAGATCTTTCATTTTTTTTATTTTTTGCATTTCATTCCATTATGCTCTTTTCTTTGACTTATTTATTTTTTTCTTGTTTTCTTTTCCTTTTCTTTCCTTCTCTTTTTTAATTTTGATACCTTTTATATTTAATTTCTTCATTTTATTGGATTTTATTTTTGTTTCCTCGGTTTTTTCATGTTTATTTTTTGATTTTTTAATTCTTTTTTTGTATTATTTTATTTTTGGTATATTCTTAGAATTTGTTTTTTAATTTTATTTGATTTTCTATCATTTCTTTATAATTTTTGATTTACATTTTTCTTCTTTTTGGTTATTTAAACGTACTTTGGCGAGAGTAGTACTGGAACGGGTGATTCCTGCCAAGAAATTCTCGTGTTGCATCCTTTTTTTTGGATAACAATATTTTTTGGTTTTTGATTTATTTTCTTTTCTTCCATTTGATGATCTTTCATTTCCTTCCATTATGCTCTTTTCTTTGATTTTTGTTATTTATTTTATTTTTTTCTTTTTCTTTTTTTTGTTTTTGAATTTTGATAAATTTTTTATTTAATTTCATCATTTTATTGGATTTCATTTTTGTTTCTTTGATTTTGCTAGGTTTATTTTTCAATTTTCTTTGATTCCTTCTCTTTATAGTTTGATTTTCAATATGTTCTTAGAATTTGTTTTTTTTAATTTCATTTGATTTTCTTTCCTATTTTATTTTGTTTCTTTTCCTTGCTTTCATATTTCATTTTTTTCATCTTTCATGATTTTTTCATTATTACTTTTATTGGATGTTCTTTTTATTTATTTGTTCTAGACTTTTTATTTTGTTGTATTTTTTAATTTATTTTTATATAATTTTTTATTATTTAAACGTGCTTTGGCGAGAGTGGTACTAAGATGGGTGATTCTTTCTAAGAAATTCTCGTATTACATCCTTTTTGAAGATAAAAATATTTTTTGATTTTTTAAAATTTAGTTTATTTTATTTTCTTTCATTTGAAGATCTTTCATACATACATATATATACATATATATATATATATGCATTTCCTTCGATTATGCTCTTTTCTTTGACTTATTTTATTTGTTTCTTGTTTTTTTTTCCTTTTCTTTCCTTTCTTCTCTTTTTCAATTTTGATAACTTTTTTGTTTAATTTCTTCATTTTATTGGATTTTATTTTTGTTTCCTCGGTCTTGTAAGGTTTATTTTTCGATTTTCTTTGATTCTTTTTCTTTATTATTTGATTTTCTGTATATTCTAAGAATTTGATTTTTTAATTTTATTTGATTTTCTTTTTTATTTCATTTTTCTTCATTTCTTTATTATTTTTGATTTACGGTTTTCTTCTTTTTGGTTATTTAAATGTACTTTGTCGAGAATAATACTAGGGCGGGTGATTCCTACTAAGAAATTCTCGTGTTGCATCCTTTCTTTCGGATAAAAATATTTGAGTTTTGATTTATTTTCTTTTCTTCCATTTGATGATCTTTCATTTTTTTTTTTTTTTTGCATTTCCTTTCCGTTATGCTCTTTTCTTTCACTTTTGTGATTTATTTTATTTTTTATTTTTTTCCTTTCCTTTTTTCTCTCTTTCAATTTTGATAACTTTTTTATTTAATTTCATCATTTTATCGGATTTTATTTTTGTTTCTTTGATTCTGTTAAGTTTATTTTCAATTTTCCTTGATTCCTTTGCTTTACTGTTTGATTTTCAAATATATTCTTAGAATTTGTTTTTTTTAATTTCATTTGATTTTCTTTCCTATTTCATTATGTTTCTTTTCCTTGCGTTCATACTTTTTTTTTTTTTTATGTTTCATGATTTTTACATCATTACTGTTTTTGAATGTTCTTTTTATTTATTTGTTCTAGACTTTTTATTTTCTTGTATTTTTTAATTTATTTTCATATAATTTTTATTATTTAAACGTGCTTTGGCGAGAGTGGTACTACGATGGTGATTCCTTATAAGAAATTCTCGTATTGCATCCTTTTTCAAGATAAAAATATTTTTTTATTTTTTAAAATTTGGTTTATTTTATTTTCTTCCTTTTGAAGATCTTTCATTTTTATTTTTTGCATTTCCTTCCATTATGCTCTTTTCTTTGACTTATTTTATTTTTTTTTCTTGTTTTCTTTTCCTTTTCTTTCCTTTTCTTTTTCAATTTTGATACCTTTTTTATTTAATTTCTTTATTTTATTGGATTTTATTTTTGTTTCATCGGTTTTGTCAAATTTATTTTTTGATTTTTTTATTCTCTTTCTTTATTATTTTATTTTCGGTATATTCCTAGAATTTGTTTTTTAATTTTATTTGATTTTCTTTCATTTCTTTATAATTTTTGATTTACGTTTTTCTTCTTTTTGGTTATTTAAACGTACTTTGGCAAGAGTAGTACTAGGACCGGTGATTCTTGCTAAGAAATTCTCGTGTTGCATCCTATTTTTTGGATAACAATATTTTTTTATTTTTTATTTATTTTCTTTTCTTCCATTTGTTGATCTTTCATTTCCTTCCATTATGCTCTTTTCTTTGATTTTCGTTATTTATTTTATTATTTCATTTTTCTTTCCCTTTTCGTTTTTCTCTTTTTCAATTTTGATAACTTTTTTATTTAATTTCATCATTTTATTGGATTTTATTTTTGTTTCTTTGATTTTGTTAGGTTTATTTTTTAATTTTTTTTGATTCCTTTTCTTTACTGTTTGATTTTCGATATGTTTCTTAGAATTTGTTTTTTTTAATTTCATTTGATTTTCTTTCCTATTTCATTTCGTTTCTTTTCCTTGCTTTCATATTTAAGTTTTTCCATCTTTGATGATTTTTACATTATTGCTTTTTTTGGATATTCTTTTTATTTATTTGTTCTAGACTTTTTATTTTCTTGTATTTTTTCTCAGATAGGAAGAGAAAGGGAGAGAAAGATGGAGGAGTAAAAGTAGATAGCGGGACTTAGTCGTTATAGTTGTATTTTTTGAAGGCATGCCACTATGTTAGATCATTTTATGTTTATATAATTTTTAGTTGAATCTATTTTGTTTTGGTATCTCGATATTTGTGTTTTTTACTTTTAGTTATTTCATTTTTTTAAGGATTTTATTCATATTTTTGCTTTTATCTGTTCTTTAGATTATTTTTAGTTTTTAATTTTTTTAACCTTTCTTCATTTTCTTTTTAAAAACATTTTCTCATGTCGCACCCCTTTTTTAGATTAAAAATATTTTTGAATTTTTTATTTTAATTAATTTTTTCTTCTATTTATCTTTTATTTTAATTAAATTTTTATTTTTTTACATTTTCTTCCTTTATGCCTTTTTTTGTGATTTTCTTTCTTGTTTTCTTTTTAATATTTTGTTTTACAATTTTGAGTGCAATTATACCAACACTAATATATCGAATTGCATCAAAACTTGAGGTTTGGCGTGCTTAAGTGCAAATAGTAATAGAATGGGTGATTCCTTTTAGGAAATCCTTGTGTTGTACCTTTATTCTAATAAAAAATATTTGTTTGTTTTATAATTTTTTATTTTTATTTTATTATTTTCTTCTTTTTTTTTTTCGCCACTATGCTTTTTTCTTATCTATGACCTTTCTTGAATTTTCAATATTTTTTTTAGATTTTTGAGTGCAATCATACCAATACCAAGCATCGATTCCATTTGAATTGCAAAGTTAAGCGTGCCTGGGCAAGAGTAGTACTAAAATGCGTAATTCCTCTTGGAAAACTCTCGTATTATACTATTTTTTCTTTTGACAAATCAATTGTTGTGGATTTTATTATTTATTTATTTATTTGACAATCTTTCATTTTCATTTTTTTTGTTTTTTTTTTGTAATTTTCTCCATTATGTTCTTTTCTTTTTTATTTTTTTATTTTTAATACTTTTTGAATTTTTTGGGTGCAATCATACTAGCACTGATGTGTTGGATCCTATTAGAACTCTGAAATTAAGTGTGCTTGGGTGAGAGCAGTACTAAAATGAGTGGTTCCTTCTACAAAATACTTGTGTTGCACCCATCCTTTTTTTTTTTGGTAATATATTTTTTAATTTTTTAATTTTGATTTTTTTCTTTTTTTCTTTGGATTATTTTTTGTTTTATTTTAATTTATTTTTATATTTTTCTCCATTATGTTTTATTTTTTATGATTTTATTTTTCAATAATTTTTGAATTTTTAAGTGCGATCGTACCAAGACTAATGTACCAAATCCCATTCAAAATCCAAAGTTGAACGTGCTTGGGCGAGAATAGTACTAGGACGGGTGATTCCACCTTGGAAATCCTCGCGTTACACCTTTTTTTTTTGAATTTTTATTATTTTTTCTTTTTTATATTAATTTTATTTTTTTATTTTATATATTTTTTGAACTTTTAAGTTCGACCATACTAGCATTAATACATCGGATCACATAAGAACTTCGAAGTTAGATGTGGTTAAGCGAGAGTTGTACTAGGATGAGTGGTTCTCTTGAAAAATCTTCATGTTGCACCCTTCTTTTTATAACAAAAATATTTTTACATTTTATTATTTTTGATTATTTCAGCGTGCTTTTGCGAGAGTAGTACTAACATGGGTCATTCCTCTTAAGAAATTCTCGTATTGTTTTTTTTTTTTGGGAATAAAAATATTTTTTGATTTTTTAATTTTTGATTTATTTTCTTTTCTTCCATTTAACGAGCTTTTTTTTTTTTGCATTTCCTTTCATTATGTTCTTTTCTTTGATTTTCGTTATTTGTTTTATTTGGTTTCCTTTTTTCTTTTCCTTTCCTTTTCTTTCTTCTCTTTTTCAATTTTGATAACTTTTTTTTTAATTTCTTCATTTTATTGGATTTTCTTTTTTTTCTTTGGTTTTGTTAAATTTCGTTTTTAATTTTCTTTGATTTCTTTTCTTTATTGTTTGATTTTCAATATATTCTTAGAATTATTTTAAATTTCATTTGATTTTTTTCCTATTCCATTTCCTTTCTTTTCTTTTACATTTAATTTTTTCATCTTTTATGATATTTTACATTATTGCTTTTTTTGGATGTTCTTTTTGTTTATTTGTTCTAGACTTTTTATTTTTTTATTTTTTATTTTATTTTCTTATATTTTATTTTACTTAATTTATTTTCATGTAATTTTTATTATTTTCTTCATTTGATTTTCAACAAAAAAAAATCAAATTTTTGTAATTTGATTTTTTTTAATTTTTTTCCTTGGGTTTCTTGGATTTTTTAAAAATAAGTTTCAATGTTTTGTCCATTTTAAGAATACAAGTTGCTTCTTTTGTTTTTTTTTTTTTTTAAAGTTGTTAAGAGAATAAGTACATTCGCACTTATCGAAAAAATAAGAGAAAATAAAAATGATCTAACCTTTTCTTTTATGTTGATGCTCTAAATGTTTTCTCAATACATCTCACCTGTGTGGTAAATACATACTTTATTGTTGACATGCATTTGTTTTTATGAAGACATTATGCATCCCTTTCTGATGACTATTCAAGAATTATATAACCCATTAGATTGATTTTACAATGTTTTGACAAGTCCATAAAACGAGTTTGGTATGTTGATAGAGCTATTAAGTAAAAATTGCCACTGAGATTAAACTTATCAACAAATGCTTAAATAAAAGAAACTGTGTATGTGAAAGGTTTCATATGTTTATCATCTTTAGGAGATCGTACGAGCTTTCTAAATATAGTTAGATGCTTTTGTATTTGTGGTGGCTTTTTGTTACACTTATTTGAAATATTAAATTTAGTAAAAGGCATGCTTTGACTTTGCATGGGTTGTCGGATTAGTGATAAGTTTTGATATTATTCCTTATGAGAATTTTATCAAGTTGCTTTGACTTAGATTTAGATGCAAACCACTATATTTAAAACTCATTAACTCTATGAGCTCCTAACAATATGATGCCAAAATAAGTAAGTGGAAGTGCCTTTAAGACATTATACGCTGCCTACTTATAAAAGTCTGTTTGATTATTTTTCTTCTTAAGTAAAAGTTGAATCAACTAACTGAAATTAATTTTATTAAACATGCAATTGACTTGAATTGACTTCTTTGGAATGTTAATGGGTGCATGTGTATACAAGTGAGTTGTCTATCTTTCTTATTTCATTTTCCTTTTATTTTTGAGCTTTCTGTAAATATTTTAGTTTTACGAAATGTTTTTGGCTGTTGGACTGGGAAATTAATATCTTTGATTCTATTTTTTTTGGCCTAATATTTATCATTTGATTTCAATAAGTTGTTTGATTTATAGATTTAATAGAATAGAAAGATGATCTACTCACAGGATTTTTCATATCAAGAATAAGCTTGAAGAGTATTGAGATGCTCATTGAAATATATTGTTGTTTGAATGATTTTGATTGTTTATCTGTTTACCCATGTTTACATAAATCATGTAGTTTACAAGATAAACTTTTAATATACAAAAAGGCAAGAAACTGGGCAGAAGTTTAAACCTTATATGGACAAGCCTTGTAGATAGAGCTACATTGTATTCAATGGCATTTGGATGTCCTAAATTATAGGTAAATCGTTTGATTTTGAGGGTAACTTAATACAAGAAAACGTGGCGCGTGCAAGGTTGTAGGGGATTTGATGGTACCGATAGAGAAGGCTTACTTTGTAGCATCTTAAACTAATGCTTCTTTTTTTAATAGATGAAGAAGGATCGATGATAGTGGTGGCAAAAATTGCACTATCCAAACAAGAAGGTGTTGCTTTTCTACTAGCTGGCATGGATTGTTACATGCTTATCCTTTTCTTGTTAAACCTATGTTGCTATGAGATATTTTAGAACTTTTTTAGATTTTGTTGGTTTTCCTTATTTTTTAATTTCTCTTTTGATTTGATTCGTTGGTTATCAATTACTTCATGTTTTTCTTGCTTTTTTTTTTCTTTAATTTCAAAATGAACATACAAGTAACTCTTTCTCTTATCCACAATATTGCTTTCAAGTAACTGATCATTATGTGAGGAATGAGTTGAGGTTGTCTTATTTTTATTCTTGCACAAGGTAAGTCGATATCTTTCTTGAGTTTTATTATTGGCACCTTTTTCCTTCCCCCATAATTTTTTTTTTCTTGTCAGGGCCATTGGACAAGAATATCTAGGCTAGTGGGAGGAAGGCTTTCTTATAAGCCCCCAATTTATGATATGATCCCCCAGACTTATACATACCATTTATGGCGTTTGGTCCTTATATTGTTCTTATTGGCTTGTCATTAGGTATTTTGTGTTTTGTTCTCCATCTCATGATGATTGCTCCATTACAAAAATATACCATTGTCTGGTTTTCATTTAGTTTTTGCTAACTCTTCTAATATGGGTTTTACAGCATTATGTGGTTGATCGCTTTCACTAATGTTAAAGGAAATATTCCTTTTCGTGTTTATTTTTTTATTTTTTATTTTTGTTTTTGCAATGAAACCTAAGTATGAAGTGGAAGTTGTATTATTTGAATATGTCGGCACCAAATCTTGTTGGTAAGAATTATGGCAGTTAGAGGCTTTGATAGGTAGATTACATTTGAAACACCTAAATCTAGGGCTTGGACTTTGAAATTTGAGTCATAAGACTTAGTACTTTGAAATACTTTCCAATTAAGAATTTCACCTAAATCAATTTGTTATCAGTGACAAAAGTATTTTTATGCTAGTGCTTTTATGGGAAATGTGGTCTTACTAGAGTTACTCCTATCAAACTTCTCCTTACATTGAATGGAAACTTTACCTATAATTTTTTTCAGATAGGAAAAAGAAACTGAGAGAAAGATGGAAGAGTCAAAATAGATAGAGGGAGTGACCCATTATTTTTCAGGTGCCAATTAGAGTGACTTTTCTTTTTTTTTTTTTCAATGGATTTTCTTATGGCTTTTACCATGTTAGTGTTCTTTGATCTTCAAATCTCATAGTTGTATTTCTTGAAGGTATCCCACTATGTTAGATCATTTTACATTTACATAATTTTTAGTTGAATCTATTTTCTTTCATTATCTCGATATTTTAGTTATTTACTTTTAGTTATTTCATTTTTTTGAGGATTTTATTCATATTTTTGTATTTTATTTGTTCTTTAGATTATTTTTAGTTTTTACATTTTCTAATTTTTCTTCATTTTCTTTTTCAAAACATTTTCTCCTGTTGCACCTGTTTTTTAGAAAAAATGTTTTTTTAATTTTTATTTTTATTTAATTTTTTTCTTTTGTTTATCTTTCATTTATTTTAATTTTAATTTTTTGCATTTTCCTCCTTTATGCCTTTTTTGTGATTTTTTTCTTTTAATATTTTGTTTTGAAATTTAGAATGCAATTATACCAACACTAATGTATCGAATTGTATTAAACTTGAAGTTAAGCGTGCTTAAGCGGAAGTAGTACTAGAATGGGTGATTCCTTTTAGGAAATTTTTGTGTTGTACCTTTATTCTTATAAAAATATTTGTTTGTTTTATTATTTTTGATTTATATTTTTTCATAATCTTTTATTTATATGTTATTATTTTATTATTTATATTTTTTTCTTATTTATTATCTTTTTTAATTTTTAATAATTTCTTTTGGATTTTTAAGTGCAATCATACCAATACTAAGCATCGATCCTATTTGAACTGTAAAGTGAAGCGTGCTTGGGCGGGAGTAGTACTAAGATGGGTGATTCCTCTTGAAAAATCCTTGTATTGCACCATTTTTTGTTTTGACAAAACAATACTTTTGGATTTTATTATTTATTTATTTGTTTGATAATCTTTTATTTTTTATTTTATTTTTATATTTTTCTTCATTATGTTCTTTTCTTTTTTATGATTTTATGTTTTCATTTTCAATAATTTTTTAATAAAAATACTTTTTGAATTTTTTAGGGTGCTATCGTATCAGCATTGATGCACTGGATCCCATTAGAACTACAAAGTTAAGCGTAGTTGGGCGAGAGTAGTGCAATGATGAGTGGTTTCTTCTATGAAATACTCATGTTGCACCGTTCTTTGTTTTTTTTTTTTGATAAAATATTTTTTGGCTTGATTACTTTTGATTTTTTTTCTTTTCGTCCTTTGATTTATTTTTTGTTTTATTTTAATTTTTAATTTTTTATTTTTTTCATTACGTATTTTTTCTTTTTTTATGACTATATTTTTTTATTTTTTATAATTTTTAGATTTTTTGGGTGCAATCATACAAGTACTAATGCACTAGATCCCATTAGAACTCTAAAGTAAAGTGTGCTTAGGTGAGAGTAGTACTAGGATTGGTGATTCCTCCTCGAAAATCTCGTGTTGCGCCTTCTTTTTATTTATAAAAAAATATTTTTAAATTTTATTATTTTTTATTTTTTCCTGTTGATTTTCTTTTTTCTATCCTTTTTTTATTATGGTCCTTTCTTTTTCTTTTACATTAATTTTATTGTTTTCTTTTGTTTTTAATATTTTTTAAACTTTTAAGTTTGATCATACTAGTATTAATGCATCGGATCCCAAAAGAACTCCGATATTAGACATGGTTAAGTGAGAATAGTATTAGGATGGGTGGTTATCTTGAGAAATCCTCATGTTGCACTCTTTTTTTAATGAAAAAAAATGTTTCTAGATTTTATTATTTTTGATTTATTTTTTCTTGTTTTTGAATAAGCATGCTTTGGTGAGAGTAATACTAGTATGGGTGATTCCTCTTAGAAAATTTTTGTGTTGCATCCCTTTCTTTCTAGATAAAAATAATTTTTGATTTTTTGATATATTTTCTTTTCTTCCATCTAATGATTTTTCTTTTGTTTTTTTTGGTATTTTCTTCCATTATACTCTTTTCTTTGATTTTTGCTATTTTTTTTCTTTTCATTTTCTTTCCTTTCTTCTCTTTTCTAATTTTGATAATTTTTTTTAATTTCTTCATTTTATTGGATTTTCTTTTTGTTTCTTCAATTATATTAGATTTCTTTTTTCAATATTCTTAGAATTTTTTATTTTAATTTCATTTGATTTTCTTTCCTATTTCCTTTCCTTTCCTTTTTTTCTTTTTTATTTAATTTTTTCATATTTTATGAATTTTTGTACTATTGCCTTTTTTGATTTTTTGGATTATTTTATTTTCTTATATTATGTTTTACTTAATTTATTTTTATATGATTTTTTTATTTTCTTCATTTGATTTTCAAAATTTTTTAAAACTTTCTTTATTTTGTTTTCTTCATTTTTTCTCTAAGTTTTTATGATTTTTTTTTAAATGAGTTTCAATGTTTTGTTTGTTTAAAAAGTATAAGTTGCTTCTTTTGTTCTTTTTCTTTTTTGAAAGGTTAGTAAAGTTGCTAAGAGAATAAAGATATCATCACTTATCGAAAAGACGAGAGAAAATAAAAATGATCTTACCTTTTCTTTTATGTTGATGTTGTGAATGTTTTCTCAGTACATCTCATCTGTGTGGTAAATACATACCCTGTTGTTGACATGCATTTGTTTTCATGAAAATATTATGCATCCCTTTTTGATGACTATTTAAGAATTATATAACCCATTAGATTTATTTTACAATGTTTTGACAAGTCCATAAATGAGTTTGGTATGTTGATAGAGCTGTCAAATAGAAATTACCACTAAGATTATTAAGCTTATTAGCAAATACTTAACGAAAAGAAACTTTGTATATGAAAAGTCTCATCTGTCTATCATGTTTGGGAGATGCTATGGGCTTTCTGAATACAGTTAGATACTTTTGTATTTGTGACAGCTTTTTGTTACACTTACTTGAAATATTAAATTTTGTAAAAGGTATGCTTTGACTTTGCTCCAGTTATTGAATTAGTGATAAGTTTTTATATTATTGCTTATGAGAATTTTATCTAGCTGCTTTGACTTATATTTAGATACAGACCACTATGTTCAAAACTTATTAACTCTATGAGCTCCCTACACTATACTGGTAAAATAGTGTAAGTGGAAGTGCTCTCTAAGATATTATACGTTGTTTACTTATAAGATTACGTCTAATTATTTTTCTTTTGAAACAAAAGTCGAATCCACTGACTTTTTATGGCCTGTTTGGACTGTTAATGGATGCATGTGCATATAATTGAGTTATCTGTCCATCTTATTTTATTTCATTTTTATTTTTGAGCTTTCTACAAATATTTTAGTTTTATGGAATGTTCTTGTTGTTGGATCGAGAAATTAATATCTTTGATTCTGATTTTTTTGCCTAATATTTGTCATTTGATTTCAATAAGTTGTTCCATACACAAATTAAATAGAATAGAAAGATGCTCCACTCAGAGGATTTTTCACTTCAGAAATAAGCTTTGAAGAGTATTGACATGTTCATTGAAATATACTACTCTTTGGATGAGCTAATAGTTTATCTATCTACCCATGTTTACATAGCTCATTTAGTTTATAAGATGAACTTTTAATGTACAAAAAGGCAAGAAACAAGGCAGAAGTTTAAACCTTATATGGATAGGCCTTGCAAATAGAGCTGCCTTCTATTTAATGGCATTAGATGTCTTAAATTATAGGCAAATCATTTGATTTTGAGGGTACTTTAGTACAAGAAAAGGTGGGGCATGCAAGGTTGCAAGGGATTCAATGGTGCCAATGGAAAAGGCTTACTTTGTAACATCTTAGAGTAATACTTCTTTTCTTTAATGGATGAAGATGGATCGGTCACAGTGGTACCAAAAATTGCACCATCCAGACAAGAACTTATTGCTTTTTTTATTAGCTGCAAGTATGGATTCTTACATGCTCATCCCTTTCTTGTTAAACCTATGTTGCTATGAGATATTTTAATGGATTTTGTCGGTTTTCCTTTTTTCATTTCTCTTTTGATTTGATTCATTAGTTATCAATTGCAATGTGTTTTTCTTGCTTGTCATTGGGTACGTCCTATTTGTGGCATTTGGTACGTCCATTGTTCTTCTAGGCTTGTCATTGGGTCTTAATGGGAAGCAAGTTGGTTAACTCTTTTGTGTTCTTTTCTCCATCTCAGTTCATGATGAATTTTTCCATTACAGAAATATGCCATTGTCTGATTTTCATTTAGTTTTCGATAACTCTTCTAATATGGGTTTTACAATATTATGTGGTTGATCACTTTCACTGTTGTTAAAAGAAACATTTTTTTTTCGCATTTGTTTTTTTCCAATGAAACTTAAGTTTGAAGTGGAAGTTGGATTACTTGAATATGTCGACACCAAATTTTATTGATAAGAATGATGGTAATTAGAGGCTTTGATAGGTGGATTGCATTTGAAACACCTAAATCTGGGGCTTCGATTTTGAAATTCAAGTCATAAGACATGGTACTTTGCAACATTTTCCAATTAAGACTTTTATCTAAATCCATTTGTTAGCAGTGAAAAAAGTATTTTTATGCTAGTGCTTTTTAAGGAAAAGGTGGTCTTATTGGAGCTACCCCTATCAAACTTCTCCAACATTGAATGAAAACTTTACCTATAATTTTTTTCTATTGGGAAGAGAGAGACAGAGAGAGATGGAGGGATAAAAGTATATAGAGGGAGTGACTCGTGATTTTTCAAGTGCCATCTAGAATGACTTTTCCTTTTTTTTTTTCAATGGATTTTCTTATGGCTTTTACCATGCCAGTGTTATCTGATCTTCCAATCTCACAGTTGTATTTCTTGAAGATGTGCCACTATACTAGATCATTTTATGTTTACATAATTTTTAGTTGAATTAAATTTATTTTTTTCATTTTCTTGATATTTTTGTTGTTTACTTTTAGTTATTTTATTTTTCAAGGATTTTATTAATATTTTATATTTTGTTTGTTCTGTAGATTATTTTTAATTTTTGATTTCTTTGATTTTCCTTTATTTTTTTAAAACATTTTTTCGTCTTACACCTTTTTTTGGATAAAAAATATTTTTTGAATTTTTATTATTTTTAATTAATTATTTTCTTTTGATGATCTTTCATTTTGTTTTAATTTTAATTTTTTACATTTTCCTCCTTTTTGCCTTTTTTTCGTGATTTTCTTCCTATTTTTCATTTGAATATATTTTGATAAATTTTGAGTGCAGTTATACCAACATTAATGTATGAGATTGCATCAAAACCTGAGGTTAAGCGTGCTTGAGCCGAAGTAGTACTAGAATGGGTGATTTCTTCTAGGAAATCTTTGTGTTGCACCTTTATTCTTATAAAAATATTTGTTTATTATTTTTTGTTTATATTTTTTTTTCATAATCGTTTATTTTTAATTTTATTATTTCTCTTTTTATATTTTTCTTGATTATGCTCTTTTCTTATTTATGACTTTTTCTTAATTTTTAATACCTTTTTGGATTTTTGAGTGCGATCATATCAATACTAAGCATTAATCCCATTTGAACTGCAAATTTAAGAGTGCTTGTGCGAGAGCAATACTGAGATGGGTGATTCCTCTTAGAAAATCAGCGTATTGCACTATTTTTCGTTTTGATAAAATAATATTTTTGAATTTTATTATTATTTATTTATTTGATATTTTTTATTTTATTATTTTATTTTTGTTTCTTTCTTATATTTTTCTCTATTATGTCCTTTTCTTTTTCATGATTTTATGTTTTCATTTTTAGTTCTTTTTGAATTTTTTTGATAGAAATGCTTTTTTTGAATTTTTTTGGGTGCAATCATACCAACACTAATGCATTGGATCTTATTAGAACTCTCAAGTTAAGCGTGCTTAGGTGAAAGTAGTACTAAGATGAGTGGTTCCCTCTAGAAAATATTTTTCTAATTTGATAAAATAGATTTATTTATCTATTTTTTTAATTTTTTATTTTTAATTTATTTTATTTTCTTCATTTGGATTATTTTTTATTTTATTTTATTTTATTTTATGTTTATATTTTTTTCATGACATATTTTTTTATGACTATGTTTTATTTTCAATAATCATTAAATTTTTAGGTGCGATCATACCAATACTAATGTACCAGATCCCATCAAAACTTCGTAGTCAAGTATGCTTAGGCAAGAGTAGTATTAGGATGGGTGATTCCTGCTAAAAATTGCACCCTCCTTATTTTTAAATTTTATTAATTTTTATAGTTTTTCTTTTCTTCTTTTTAATTATCTTTTGTTTTATTTTATTTTTTTCATTATACTATTTTGAGTTTTTTTTTATTAATCACTGTTTTTTTTATTTTTAATATTTTTAAACTTTTAAGTTCAATCATACCAGCAATATTGCATCGGATCCTATAAAAACTCTGAAGTTAAATGTGATTGAACGAAAATAATACTAGGATAGTGATTCTCTTGAAAAATCTTCGTATTGCATTTTTCATATAAAAAATATTTTTAAATTTTAATATTTTTTATTTATTTTTTAATTATTTATGCGTGCTTTTGAGAGTCTTCTGCTACAATCTGATCACTTCGAAAAAAATGCTTTGTCACACCTTCCTCGGGTTAAACCTTCATTTGATGTATTCATCAGCTCGGAACTAGATTGTGTCCTTAAAAATGGATGTCCGACAAAACTTTATGTCCTTTGTCTAAATCTTCTACCTTCATCAGAATTTCCACACTTGTTAGACCTAATATTTTGTAAACTCTTGGGATACATATCAGAGGGAATGTAACTATTTGCATCGGCGGAACTCTTCCAATTCTAAGTATAAGAAGCAGTAGATACACTGCCTGTCCTGGACAGCTATCTAAAGGAAGGGTTACGATGTTGGGATATAATACCAAGCGATTCAAGGGAAACTTGAGTCACCCCAACCACAAATTCATGGCTACTTGAATTGTCTTTCACTTCACTGCTGCTTGAATGATATCTGAAACTGTCAGACCTATCAATTTGATTCAAGTTAATTTGTTGTAAACAGCAGAGAATAGGAACGTCAGAACGATGGCCTTCTCCATATCGGTCCAATGTATTCATGCAAAACTGGCTGATTTCAGCAATTAAATTCTCCTTTGGGCAGCAAGTAATCTGGCCAATCACTGGGCTCCAAAAGCAAACGCACTAGAATCCTACAAAAATTAGCTGAGAGAAATTCAGAGCTAAGTTAACCTTTATTTTTCTAAGCAAATGGAATGAATAGTCACATCACGTCACAAATAAGTATACAAAAGCCTGAATGAAATCTTCAGATATATGTGTGTGTGGATAAAAAATCATATTCAGCACTCCATAGTTAAGGGCAAATTAGGGTGTGTACAAGTCATAGTGGACCGAGCAGATTGCTTGCTGTCCAAGCTCAACTTCACAACCCAGGATGCCCACGTAAAACTGCTAAACTGAGCTCAGCCCATGTTACTATCATTTCTAGTACCTGGGAATTAAAGTAGGCACTATTTCCATTTTTTATGTTTTCTTAGCAGCAAGAATTAGACAAGAAAATTTGATCATAACTTGATAAATAACATTAACAGCAGCATAAATTTTGATGAATAAAGAATTAAACACAATGACATAGCCTAATTTAATCGAAGCTTCCTGCTAACTTGTCTAACAGAAGTTCAAACTTGGCCATTTTGACATTGTGAGTCGACTAAGGGAAATTTTTTCTTTAGTCAACCTATTTATGAAGCCTTAATGCAGTAAATGAAATAGCCAAAAAAAAAAAAACCATAAGAGACCAAGGGAGAATAGCTCTTTCCCTGTAGGTGCAGTAAATAAAACACTAAAATCAACATTACCACTCATGCTCATAACAAGGCATCTTACGACCACTTTTTCCTTGAGCGCAACAAGATACCGCTCTATCTTGAAAAGAAACGGTGTGAATGTTTTTTGAAATATAAGAGGTAAACTATCCAAATCTTCAAGAAGTCAAGACACAGATGATCACTGTCGAAGTTAGTCGCTTTCCAATGTTGAATGTATCAATCAATATTATCAATATAATTTACAATGTACGATCCTGTAAGCTGCTTTCAAAAGTTTGATTAATCCCTCCTTTATAATGTTAAAAAGGAAAACAAGAAAATGTAATGAAACAAGTAACAACCTTTGGACCTTCTTAACAAAAAGAACAATCAGCATAACCTGATCTTTCAATGTTTGCACAAAATGCAAATAACTCATAAAACGACTCAGCTACCTAAAATCAAACATAAAAATTAAAAGAAAAAGAACAATGGAAGTGAGACAACAAGTTTAGAACTAAATACCCTTATTAACACTGCACCCAAGATTGTTGTTTTAATGCAAAGGATCAATGACATAAAATGTTTAGAAATGAATGGCTGCTCCAGATTTTCTTGAGCACCAGGTAAAACAGCATATACAGAGCTAGATGCATCAAGAAACGATTTACTAAGGTGTACCTCTGCTTGAAACACTTTCCGTTCCCACCATTGATATAGGAGATAGAAAGCCAGCAAATGGGAAAAAAGTGGGGCCAGTTATGTTGCCTCTAACTATAATTCAACTTCTAATGAGCACCATTTAAATTTAATTTTCAAATGTATGCGTACAAAGATCTCCACAGCTGAGACATCAATCCGGTCAGTCGAAACAGTAAACTTGGCATTTAATATAAAGAACAGAGCAATTACCTCCCAAGTTGGAGGCAGAGGGTTGATATGGTTCAAAATCTCCTTAACAATCCTGTTGATCTTACACAGCTAATGCCTTATCCATGCCTGAGAAATGCACAGGTTGTAGAGACCCAAACTCAAAGCACTCAGCAAAAGAACCATAACCAATATCCTGATTATGGATACATCATTACTACAGATGGTAGGGCAGCACCAGATGGAGAAAGCACATTAGCAAAGGCAACTGGAACTGGATACACGCCATATGCAATCAGTCTAGCCAAGCCCAAGACAGTCATGTTTACATGACAGCTACAGTCAGCCCAGCCCAGCCCAATTACAGAGTTACATGATCCCTTAAGTCAGCCCAGCCCAGCCCAGCCCAGCTTTGACCACAATCCGAAGCAAACATGAAAAATGCGTATGTGATAGAAATGCTCACGTGCTCCTCACAACGGCTATTTCTGTTCACGCTTTTGGCGTGGAATCCTACCAATGCTAAATGCTCTTAAGAAATCGTATGCAATCAAAAGATTAGATCTCTCAAAGGCAACGGCGAAGAAGAGGATTCATGTCTAACATGCCGCTCTATGGTGGAATATTTGGTTGCTTGTCACCAGTGCCCTCAATTGCAGCATTTCTGAGCTACAAATCTCCGTTTTTGTATCCTAAGGATGAGGTCCCTTTCCCAGATCTGTACCAAGAGTTTGTCAATCCTGCTGTTCTTGAAATTGGGAGACATTAACTTGTTTCACTTTTTGTATTCAAATTACAGAGGCAAAATGTAGAAAGAGCAAAGTTGGATTTGTTGACTGATAAGCTAGAAGGCTCAAGTGATTCAAATGGTAGGAACTGACGGTCTAACCCCTTGCTAATGATGGTTGCATACAAGAAATGGGAGACAATTCTACGAGAGGTTAGTATAATTCCTTTATCACTGATCGAAGATGTGTTATCTGGGAAATAAATGGTTAGCTTTACTCAATCACCTGTTATTGTTGCAGTTTGCATTCTTATGGACGATTTTCTCCCACATGTCATTAGACATCACCGAACATACCCATATAAGTGACAAAGCAAGCAAAAATCTACAAAAATTGATGGATAGAATCTGAATCATAAATCAATTAGTTAAGAACATCCTAGAACATTGTATAAAAAGAAACATTATGAAATAACAATCCTAAACTGAGTGAGAGACACGTTTTTTTTCGTGCAATCAAGATCCACCATCAAGCACATCGAATCTTCTTTTTTCCTGATCTGCATACTTTAATTATCAAAAAGATCATATGCATAGATATCCGTATAGTATGTGTATAAGCAATTTGATATAATGTAATGAATGAGAAATGGAAAGAAAATTTAGGGAGTAAATCTGCATCTAGGCGAAGAATGAAGAAGAAATAAACACAGCTTGTTATTTCAGGAGGTATTTCACTCATGCTACACATGTTGCAGTGCCTCATAACAGTTGAGAACAGAAAACCCAAAAACTTTATGCTATATATTTCATGTGACGTATAAATAAATATTTGTAATACTAACTTATTCAAGCTGGCTGGCAAGCTAAATGAGCTGAGCTTGTCAATAAACAAACTATAACAAGACTGGGCAAGCCAGCCAGGAGCAGAACCCAGGCAGCCTGGGAGCAGCTCACTTCGTGGCAATGCTTACTTATTTGTGTCATCTGAGTCAGATTAAATATGAAACACACAAAAGATCATTCTGTTAGTTGTATTGTTTTAAACTGTAGCTTGTGGTCTTTACTAGTTTGCACTGTTTGCTAATATTGGATATCCATCATTTGCAGAAAGGGGTTACAGCTGCACAGCAGTTCTGCAATTCATATTTTCTTGGCAGTTTGGTAATGCATATGATAAGGTATGGTTTTCTTCTTGCACTTTGGCAGCACTGCCTTCTTGTTATCATGAATATATATAGTATTTAAAAAAGTTGTGGTTTCCTTCTCTAGATCTTTTTTTTTTCTTTAAAAATAATTAGAATCACTGAACCTTTGTGAGAATGCTCTTTACATGGTTATCTTGAATGTACTGTGAGAAAGCTAGGGTTGTCACTACACAACTTAAGTCAACTTTCCTAGACGAAAAAAACCTCTCTAGAACTGGACTTTTGATTTTACCTGTGTTAATTGAGGTGTTCATGGAGAATGGAAATACTGATGCCAAATAAGTTGTGTTGCCATTATTAAACGAAGATACCCAAGGAATTATATCCTTTGTTCCTGTTGGTTGGTTTGCTACAATTCAGTAAGCTGTCCTGCAAATGCTTTGATTTGGAAATGCATTTTATGGTGCTGGCTTTGGACTCATCCGAGATGAACTAGACACATATGGAGAGAAGATCTTGGGATCAAGCTCTGAATATGTGCAAAGAAATGTAAGTAGCATGTGAAGGCCATAACTTAAGGTGCCACTCTGGTTTGAGCTTGAAACAGCTTTGAATGATTAGGCATGTATTTGTTGTAGTAAATTTTCTTTGATTCCTTTTCTTTATTGTTTGATTTTCAATATATTCTTAGAATTTGTTTTTTTAATTTCATTTGATTTTCTTTCCTATTTCATTCGTTTCTTTTCTTTGCTTCATATTTAATTTTTTTCATCTTTCATGATTTTTACATTATTACTTTTTTTGGATGTTCTTTTTATTTATTTGTTCTAGACTTTTTATTTTCTTGTATTTTTTAATTTATTTTCATATAATTTTTATTATTTAAACGTACTTTGGTGAGAGTGGTACTAAGATGGGTGATTCCTTCTAAGAAATTCTTGTATTGCATCCTTTTTTAAGATAAAAATATTTTTTGATTTTTTAAAATTTAGTTTTTTTATTTTCTTCTATTTGAAGATCTTTCATTTTTTTTTTTTTGCACTTCCTTCCATTATGCTCTTTTCTTTGACTTATTTTATTTATTTCCTGTTTTCTTTTCCTTTTCTTTCCTTTCTTCTTTTCTTCAATTTTGACAACTTTTTTATTTAATTTCTTCATTTTATTGGATTTTATTTTTGTTTCCTCGGTTTTGTAAGGTTTATTTTTCGATTTTCTTTGATTCTTTTTCTTTATTATTTGATTTTCAGTATATTCTTAGAATTTGTTTTTTAATTTTATTTTATTTTCTTTTCTTTTGATTTTCTTTCATTTCTTTATAATTTTTTATTTACATTTTTCTTCTTTTTGGTTATTTAAACGTACTTTGGCGAGAGTAGTACTGGAACGGGTGATTCCTGCCAAGAAATTCTGGTGTTGCATCCTTTTTTTTTGGATAACAATATTTTTTGATTTTTGATTTATTTTCTTTTCTTCCATTTGATGATCTTTCATTTCCTTCCATTATGCTCTTTTCTTTGATTTTTGTTATTTATTTTTCTTTTCTTTTCCTTTTCATTTTTCTCTTTTTCAATTTTGATAACTTTTTTATTTAATTTCATCATTTTATTGGATTTCATTTTTGTTTCTTTGATTTTGCTAGGTTTATTTTTCAATTTTCTTTGATTCCTTTTCTTTACAGTTTGATTTTCAATATGTTCTTAGAATTTGTTTTTTTTTAATTTCATTTGATTTTCTTTCCTATTTCATTTCGTTTCTTTTCGTTGAGTTCATATTTAGTTTTTTTCATCTTTCATGATTTTTACATTATTACTTTTTTTGGATGTTCTTTTTATTTATTTGTTCTAGACTTTTTATTTTCTTGTATTTTTTAATTTACTTTCATATAATTTTTATTGTTTAAACGTGCTTTGGCGAGAATGGTACTAAGATGGGTGATTCCTTCTAAGAAATTCTCGTATTGCATCCTTTTTCAAGGTAAAAATATTTTTTGATTTTTTAAAATTTGATTTATTTTATTTTCTTCCATTTGAAGATCTTTCATGTATTTTTTTTTTTTTTTGCATTTCCTTTCATTATGCTTTTTTCTTTGCTTTATTTTATTTATTTCTTATTTTCTTTTCCTTTTCTTTCCTTTCTTTTCTTTTTCAATTTTGATAACTTTTTTATTTAATTTCTTCATTTTATTGAATTTTATTTTTGTTTCCTCGGTTTTGTAAGGTTTATTTTTCGATTTTCTTTGATTCTTTTTCTTTATTATTTGATTTTCAGTATATTCTTAGAATTTGTTTTTTAATTTTATTCGATTTTCTTTTCTATTTCATTTTCCTTCATTTTTTTATTATTTTTGATTTACGATTTTCTTCTTTTCGGTTATTTAAATATACTTTGGTGAGAATAGTACTAGGACGGGTGATTCCTACTAAGAAATTCTCGTATTGCATCCTTTCTTTCGGATAAAAATATTTGATTTTTGATTTATTTTCTTTTCTTTCATTTGATGATTTTTCTTTTTTCTTTTTTGCATTTCCATTCCATTATGCTATTTTCTTTGACTTTTGTTATTTATTTTATTTTTTATTTTTTTCCTTTTCTTTTTTCTCTATTTCAATTTTGATAACTTTTTTATTTAATTTCATCATTTTATTGGATTTTATTTTTGTTTCTTTGATTTTGTTAAGTTTATTTTCAATTTTCCTTGATTCCTTTTTTTTACTGTTTGATTTTCAAATATATTCTTAGAATTTGTTTTTTTAATTTCATTTGATTTTCTTTCCTATTTCATTTCATTTCTTTTCCTTGCGTTCATACTTTTTTTGTTTTTATCTTTCATGATTTTTACATTATTATTGTTTTTGGATGTTCTTTTTATTTATTTGTTCTAGACTTTTTATTTCCTTGTATTTTTTAATTTATTTTCATATAATTTTTATTATTTAAACGTGCTTTGGCAAGAGTGGTACTAAGATGAGTGATTCCTTCTAAGAAATTCTCGTATTGCATCCTTTTTCAAGATAAAAATATTTTTTGATTTTATAAAATTTGGTTTATTTTATTTTCTTCCATTTGAAGATCTTTCTTTTTTTTTTTTTTGCATTTCCTTCCATTATGCTCTTTTCTTTGACTTATTTTATTTATTTCTTGTTTTCTTTTCCTTTTCTTTCCTTTCTTCTCTTTTTCAATTTTGATAAATTTTTTATTTAATTTCTTCATTTTATTGCATTTTATTTTTGTTTCCTCGGTTTTGTAAGGTTTATTTTTCGATTTTCTTTGATTCTTTTTCTTTATTATATGATTTTCAGTATATTCTTAGAATTTATTTTTTAATTTTATTTGATTTTCTATCATTTCTTTATAATTTTTGATTTATATTTTTCTTCTTTTTGGTTATTTAAACGTACTTTGGGGAGAGTAGTACTGGAACGGGTGATTCCTGCCAAGAAATTCTCGTGTTGCATCCTTTTTTTTTGGATAACAATATGTTCTGATTTTTGATTTATTTTCTTTTCTTTCATTTGATGATCTTTCATTTCCTTCCATTATGCTCTTTTCTTTGATTTTTGTTATTTATTTTTCTTTTCTTTTCCTTTTCATTTTTCTCTTTTTCAATTTTGATAACTTTTTTTTTTTAATTTGATCATTTTATTGGATTTCATTTTTGTTTCTTTGATTTTGCTAGGTTTATTTTTCAATTTTCTTTGATTCCTTTTCTTTACAGTTTGATTTTCAATATGTTCTTAGAATTTGTTTTTTTAATTTCATTTGATTTTTTTTCCTATTTCATTTCGTTTCTTTTCGTTGCGTTCATATTTAATTTTTTTCATCTTTCATGATTTTTACATTATTACTTTTTTTGGATGTCCTTTTCATTTATTTGTTCTAGACTTTTTATTTTCTTGTATTTTTTAATTTATTTCATATAATTTTTATTATTTAAACGTGCTTTGGCGAGAATGGTACTAAGATGGGTGATTCCTTCTAAGAAATTCTCGTATTGCATCCTTTTTGAAGATAAAAATAGTTTTTGATTTTTTAAATTTGATTTATTTTATTTTCTTCCATTTGAAGATCTTTCATATATATATATATATATATATATATATATATATATATATTGCATTTCCTTCCATTATGCTATTTTCTTTGACTTATTTTATTTATTTCTTGTTTTCTTTTCCTTTTCTTTCCTTTCTTCTCTTCTTCAATTTTGGTAACTTTTTTATTTAATTTCATCATTTTATTGGATTTTATTTTTGTTTCCTTGGTTTTGTAAGGTTTATTTTTCGATTTTCTTTGATTCTTTTTCTTTATTATTTGATTTTCAGTATATTCTTAGAATTTGTTTTTTAATTTTATTTGATTTTCCTTTCTGTTTCATTTTGCTTCATTTCTTTATTATTTTTGATTGATTGTTTTCTTCTTTTTTGTTATTCAAATGTACTTTGGCGAGAATAGCACTAGGACAGGTGATTCCTACTAAGAAATTCTCGTGTTATATCCTTTATTTCGGATAAAAATAATTGATTTCTGATTTATTTTCTTTTCTTCCATTCGATGATCTTTCTTTTTTTTTTTTTTTTTTTTTGCATTTCCTTTCCATCTTTGATTTTTGTTATTTATTTTATTTTTTATTTTTTTCCTTTTCTTTTTTCTCCCTTTCAATTTTGATAACTTTTTTATTTAATTTCGTCATTTTATTGGATTTTATTTTTGTTTCTTTGATTTTGTTAAGTTTATTTTCAATTTTCCTTGATTCCTTTTCTTTACTACTTGATTTTCAAATATATTCTTAGAATTTGTTTTCTTTAATTTCATTTGATTTTTGTTCGTATTTCATTTCGTTTCCTTTCCTTGCGTTCATACTTTTTTTTTTCTTTCATGATTTTTACATTATTACTGTTTTTGGATATTTTTTTTATTTATTTGTTCTAGACTTTTTATTTTCTTGTATTTTTTAATTTACTTTCATATAATTTTTATTATTTAAACGTGCTTTGGCGGGAATGGTACTAAGATAGGTGATTCCTTCTAAGAAATTCTTGTATTGCATCCTTTTTCAAGATAAAAATATTTTTTGATTTTTTAAAATTTGGTTCATTTTATTTTCTTTCATTTGAAGATCTTTATATATATTTTTTGCATTTCCTTCCATTATGCTATTTTCTTTGACTTATTTTATTTATTTCTTGTTTTCTTTTCCTTTTCTTTCCTTTCTTCTCTTTTTCAATTTTGATAACTTTTTTATTTAATTTCTTCATTTTATTGCATTTTATTTTTGTTTCCTAGGTTTTGTCAGGTTTATTTTTTGATTTTTTTCATCCTTTTTTTATTATTTTATTTTCGGTATATTCTTAGAATTTGTTTTTTTAATTTTATTTGATTTTCTTTTCTATTTCATTTTCTTTCATTTCCTTATTATTTTTGATTTATGGTTTTCTTCCTTTTGGTTATTTAAATGTACTTTGGAGAGAATAGTACTAGGACGGGTGATTCCTACTGAGAAATTCTCGTGTTGCATCTTTTCTTTCGGATAAAAATATTTGATTTCTGATTTATTTTCTTTTCTTCCATCTGATGATCTTTCATTTTTTGTTTTTTGCATTTCCGTTCCATTATGCTCTTTTCTTTGATTTTTGTTATTTATTTTATTTTTTATTTTTTTCTTTTTATTTTTTCTCTCTTTCAATTTTGGTAACTTTTTTATTAAATTTCATCATTTTATTGGATTTGCTTTTTGTTTCTTTGATTTTGTTAAGTTTATTTTCAATTTTCTTTGATTCCTTTTCTTTACCATTTGATTTTCAAATATATTCTTAGAATTTGTTTTTTTAATTCTATTTGATTTTCTTTGCAATTTCATTTCGTTTATTTTACTTGCGTTCATGCTTTTTTTTTTCATCATTTTTACATTATTACTGTTTTTGGATTTTTTTTATTTATTTGTTCTAAACTTTTTATTTTCTTATTATTTTTGTTATTTAAACGTGCTTTGACGAGAGTGGTACTGAGATGGGTGATTCCTTCTAAGAAATTCCCGTATTGCATCCTTTTTCCCAATAAAAATATTTTTTGATTTTTTAAAATTTGGTTTATTTTATTTTCTTCCATTTGAAGATCTTTCTTTTTTATTATTTTTATTTTTTGCATTTCCTTCCATTATGCTCTTTTCTTTGACTTATTTTATTTATTTCTTGTTTTCTTTTCCTTTTCTTTCCTTTCTTCTCTTTTTGAATTTTGTTACCTCTTTTATTTAATTTCTTCATTTTATTGGATTTTATTTTTGTTTCCTCGGTTTTGTCAAGTCTATTCCTCGATTTTTTTATTCTTTTTCTTTATTATTTTATTTTTGATATATTCTTAGAATTTGTTTTTTAATTATATTTGATTTTCTTTCATTTCTTTATAATTTTTGATTTACATTTTTCTTCTTTTTGGTTATTTAAGCGTACTTTGGCGAGAGTAGTACTGGAACGGGTGATTCCTGTCAAAAAATTCTTGTGTTGCATCTATTTTTTTTTGGATAACAATATTTTTTGATTTTTGATTTATTTTCTTTTCCTCCATTTGATGTTCTTTCTTTTTTTTGCATTTCCTTCCATTATACTCTTTTCTTTGATTTTTGTTATTTATTTTATTTTTTATTTTTTTCCTTTTCTTATTTCTCTCTTTCAATTTTGATAACTTTTTTTATTTAATTTCATCATTTTATTGGATTTTATTTTTGTTTCTTTGATTCTGTTAAGTTTATTTTCAATTTTCCTTGATTCTTTTTTTTTCTGTTTGATTTTCAAATATATTCTTAGAATTTGTTTTTTTAATTTCTTTTGATTTTCTTTCCTATTTCGTTTCGTTTCTTTTCCTTGCGTTCATATTTTTTTTTTATCTTTCATGATTTTTACATTATTACTGTTTTTGGATGTTCTTTTTATTTATTTGTTCAAGACTTTTTATTTTTTTATATTTTTTAATTTATTTTCATACTATTTTTATTATTTAAACTTGCTTTGGCAAGAGTGGTACTAAGATGAGTGATTCTTTATAAGAAATTCTCATATTGCATCCTTTTTCAAGATAAAAATATTTTTTTATTTTTTAAAATTTGGTTTATTTTATCTTTTTCCTTTGAAGATCTTTCATTTCTTTTATTTTTTGCATTTCATTCCATTATGCTCTTTTCTTTGACTTATTTTATTTTTTTCTTGTTTTCTTTTCCTTTTCTTTCCTTCTCTTTTTTAATTTTGATACCTTTTATATTTAATTTCTTCATTTTATTGGATTTTATTTTTGTTTCCTCGGTTTTTTCATGTTTATTTTTTGATTTTTTAATTCTTTTTTTGTATTATTTTATTTTTGGTGTATTCTTAGAATTTGTTTTTTAATTTTATTTGATTTTCTATCATTTCTTTATAATTTTTGATTTACATTTTTCTTCTTTTTGGTTATTTAAACGTACTTTGGCGAGAGTAGTACTGGAACGGGTGATTCCTGCCAAGAAATTCTCGTGTTGCATCCTTTTTTTTTGGATAACAATTTTTTTTGGTTTTTGATTTATTTTCTTTTCTTCCATTTGATGATCTTTCATTTCCTTCCATTATGCTCTTTTCTTTGATTTTTGTTATTTATTTTATTTTTTTCTTTTTCTTTTCCTTTTCTTTTTTTTGTTTTTGAATTTTGATAAATTTTTTATTTAATTTGATCATTTTATTGGATTTCATTTTTGTCTCTTTGATTTTGCTAGGTTTATTTTTCAATTTTCTTTGATTCCTTCTCTTTATAGTTTGATTTTCAATATGTTCTTAGAATTTGTTTTTTTTTTAATTTCATTTGATTTTCTTTCCTATTTTATTTTGTTTCTTTTCCTTGCTTTCATATTTCATTTTTTTCATCTTTCATGATTTTTACATTATTACTTTTATTGGATGTTCTTTTTATTTATTTGTTCTAGACTTTTTATTTTCTTGTATTTTTTAATTTATTTTTATATAATTTTTTATTATTTAAACGTGCTTTGGCGAGAGTGGTACTAAGATGGGTGATTCTTTCCAAGAAATTCTCGTATTACATCCTTTTTCAAGATAAAAATATTTTTTGATTTTTTAAAATTTAGTTTATTTTATTTTCTTTCATTTGAAGATCTTTCATACATACATATATATACATATATATATATATATATATATATATGCATTTCCTTCCATTATGCTCTTTTCTTTGACTTATTTTATTTGTTTCTTATTTTTTTTTCCTTTTCTTTCCTTTCTTCTCTTTTTCAATTTTGATAACTTTTTTGCTTAATTTCTTCATTTTATTGGATTTTATTTTTGTTTCCTCGGTCTTGTAAGGTTTATTTTTCGATTTTCTTTGATTCTGTTTCTTTATTATTTGATTTTCTGTATATTCTAAGAATTTGTTTTTTTAATTTTATTTGATTTTCTTTTTTATTTCATTTTCCTTCATTTCTTTATTATTTTTGATTTACGATTTTCTTCTTTTTGGTAATTTAAATGTACTTTGGCGAGAATAATACTAGGAAGGGTGATTCCTACTAAGAAATTCTCGTGTTGCATCCTTTCTTTCGGATAAAAATATTTGATTTTTGATTTGTTTTCTTTTCTTCCATTTGATGATCTTTTCTTTCTTTCTTTTTTTTTTTTTTTTGCATTTCCTTTCCATTATGCTCTTTTCTTTCACTTTTGTGATTTATTTTATTTTTTATTTTTTTTCTTTCCTTTTTTCTCTCTTTCAATTTTGATAACTTTTTTATTTAATTTCATCATTTTATTGGATTTTATTTTTTTTTCTTTTATTCTGTTAAGTTTATTTTCAATTTTCCTTGATTCCTTTGCTTTACTGTTTGATTTTCAAATATATTCTTAGAATTTGTTTTTTTAATTTCATTTGATTTTCTTTCCTATTTCATTATGTTTCTTTTCCTTGCGTTCATACTTTTTTTTTTTTTTTTTAATGTTTCATGATTTTTACATCAATACTATTTTTGAATGTTCTTTTTATTTATTTGTTCTAGACTTTTTATTTCTTGTATTTTTTAATTTATTTTCATATAATTTTTATTATTTAAACGTGCTTTGGCGATAGTGGTACTACGATGGTGATTCCTTATAAGAAATTCTCGTATTGCATCATTTTTTAAGATAAAAATATTTTTTTATTTTTTAAAATTTGGTTTATTTTATTTTCTTCCTTTTGAAGATCTTTCATTTTTATTTTTTGCATTTCCTTCCATTATGCTCTTTTCTTTGACTTATTTTATTTTTTTTTCTTGTTTTCTTTTCCTTTTCTTTCCTTTTCTTTTTCAATTTTGATACCTTTTTTATTTAATTTCTTTATTTTATTGGATTTTATTTTTGTTTCATCGGTTTTGTCAAATTTATTTTTCGATTTTTTTATTCTCTTTCTTTATTATTTTATTTTCGGTATATTCTTAGAATTTGTTTTTTTAATTTTATTTGATTTTCTTTCATTTCTTTATAATTTTTTATTTACGTTTTTCTTCTTTTTGGTTATTTAAACGTACTTTGGCAAGAGTAGTACTAGGACCGGTGATTCTTGCTAAGAAATTCTCGTGTTGCATCCTATTTTTTGGATAACAATATTTTTTTATTTTTTATTTATTTTCTTTTCTTGCATTTGTTGATCTTTGATTTCCTTCCATTATGCTCTTTTCTTTGATTTTTGTTATTTATTTTATTATTTCATTTTTCTTTCCCTTTTCTTTTTTCTCTTTTTCAATTTTGATAAATTTTTTATTTAATTTCATCATTTTATTGGATTTTATTTTTGTTTCTTTGATTTTGTTAGGTTTATTTTTTAATTTTCTTTGATTCCTTTTCTTTACTGTTTGATTTTCGATATGTTTCTTAGAATTTGTTTTTTTTTTAATTTCATTTGATTTTCTTTCCTATTTCATTTCGTTTCTTTTCCTTGCTTTCATTTTTAATTTTTTCCATCTTTGATGATTTTTACATTATTGCTTTTTTTGGATATTCTTTTTATTTATTTGTTTTAGACTTTTTATTTTCTTGTATTTTTTCTTAGATAGGAAGAGAAAGGGAGAGAAAGATGGAGGAGTAAAAGTAGATAGCGGGACTTAGTCGTTATAGTTGTATTTTTTGAAGGCATGCCACTATGTTAGATCATTTTATGTTTATATAATTTTTAGTTGAATCTATTTTGTTTTGGTATCTCGATATTTGTGTTTTTTTACTTTCAGTTATTTCATTTTTTTAAGGATTTTATTCATATTTTTGCTTTTATCTGTTCTTTAGATTATTTTTAGTTTTTAATTTTTTTAACCTTTCTTCATTTTCTTTTTAAAAACATTTTCTCATGTCGCACCCCTTTTTTAGATTAAAAATATTTTTGAATTTTTTATTTTAATTAATTTTTTCTTCTATTTATTTTTTATTTTAATTAAATTTTTATTTTTTTACATTTTCTTCCTTTATGCCTTTTTTTGTGATTTTCTTTCTTGTTTTCTTTTTAATATTTTGTTTTACAATTTTGAGTGCAATTATACCAACACTAATATATCGAATTGCATCAAAACTTGAGGTTTGGCGTGCTTAAGTGGAAATAGTAATAGAATGGGTGATTCCTTTTAGGAAATCCTTGTGTTGTACCTTTATTCTAATAAAAAATATTTGTTTATTTTATTATTTTTTATTTATTTTTTTATAATTTTTTATTTTTATTTTATTATTTTCTTTTTTATTTTTCGCCACTATGCTTTTTTCTTATCTATGACCTTTCTTGAATTTTCAATATTTTTTTTAGATTTTTGAGTGCAATCATACCAATACTAAGCATCGATTCCATTTGAATTGCAAAGTTAAGCGTGCCTGGGCAAGAGTAGTACTAAAATGCGTAATTCCTCTTGGAAAACTCTCGTATTATACTATTTTTTCTTTTCACAAATCAATTGTTGTGGATTTTATTATTTATTTATTTATTTGACAATCTTTCATTTTCATTTTTTTGTTTCTTTTTTTGTAATTTTCTCCATTATGTTCTTTTCTTTTTTATTTTTTTATTTTTAATACTTTTTGAATTTTTTGGGTGCAATCATACGAGCACTGATGTGTTGGATCCTATTAGAACTCTGAAATTAAGTGTGCTTGGGTGAGAGCAGTACTAAAATGAGTGGTTCCTTTTACAAAATACTTGTGTTGCACCCATCCCTTTTTTTTTGGTAATATATTTTTTAATTTTTAATTTTTGATTTTTTTCTTTTTTTTCTTTGGATTATTTTTTGTTTTATTTTAATTTATTTTAATTTATTTTATTCTCCCTTCAATCAAAATTATGGTGTAACCATCGATAACTTGTAGAAATTTATGGTGAAATAGAGCAAAATTTGTTACTCTATGAATTCACGTGGTACCGAAGACATTTACACTTCATGAAATGAAGTCATTCTTGAAGACGAAAGGCTACTTACACCTCTTAATAGTTGGCAAAAAATCAATCCATGGGTCTAGGAGTTGGTACAAACCAATTGGTTGCATCGATATGTTTTGCGATTGTTTTGTACAATACCTTCTGCTTCAAGGATGCAACCCTGAGGTAATATAAGTATTGCATCAAGATATGTTTCATGGAGTTTTAAAGGGTTAAACCAAATGTAAATGTCCACCTTAGTGATTTAAAGCTTGTTTTAGTAATGGAGTTAAGGATAGTGTATCATTTGATTCTTAAAGCAATTAGTGGAGATATCAAGCTAATAAATGGGTAACTCATCCTAAAGACATTTTGGCATTTGAAAATAATGGTGATGCCAATCTTGTTACCAGTTAGGTGACTTTCTTATGTTCCTATGTTACTCTTGCTTTTCTGTCGCTTGGACTTTGAATATGTCATTGTAACATCTCTAATTGTAGTTGTCCAGGATTATAAATTGGGTGGTAAAAAATTTCTTATGCACATATTTCACTCTCAAAAAATAAAAGGAAAACAGCTAAAATTAAAAATGCATTTATCAAAAGTTGCCAAAATTTACAGAATTTATAGAACCAAGGCCTCATAAGGTCAAACGGAGTATCTCTTACTTTGCACTTCCAATAAATTTTACACACAAGTAGCTATAGCTGTGAACAATGAACAACAAAAACTTTTCATTTAATCTTTTCCTACTAAAATACTATGCCTTCTTTAATTATTTCAAGTAGCAAGTAATAACACTTATAGGGTTGGGGAGTGACTCTTCCAACACACAGCACTGATGAAGTAAGATCCTGCATTTTCATCATTATCATCCATATCAGGTGAGCCAAATCCATGCCATGTCACAAGTTCGAAGACTTCTTGCAACGTGGCACCTTATACCAGTTAGTTTTCAAGCTAACATGCATAAACATCAACCACCACTTCAATTGTTTTCTTACCTTATTGTAGATGTATACTTGGTTTGTTTAACTGCCACATGGGATGTAGTGGCTGCTAACCATTATTGTTAGTCTCCATGAATAAGTATGAGGTCCTGTTTTGCTACATGTTGACCCATTAGCATGAATGGTTAATAAAATTAATAAAGTAATCGGCTTGTCAAGCCTTTCAATACAACAAATAGTTTGGTTGGGTAGAGCTTCAGATTGTGCTTCATAAGCCATAAATGATGCTTCCCTTCTCTATCAAAAAGGGAAAAGTCAATTATGATCATATCACACCTCTTATTTATTCCTCTTCTTCATTACAAATTAAAATAAAAATGAAAAACCTACTAATGATAGTTGATCGAGAAACAACATAGTTTAAATGAAATTTTATAAAAAAAATTTAATATAATTTAAATGAACTTTCAAAAAAAAAAAAGAACACATAAATTTAATATAGTTTAAATGCGATCTCAAAATCATGCTAAATATTTAAATCCAATTTTTAAAAAAATTAAAAAAAATCATATATATGAATATATATATATATATATAAATTTAAGACTTCATATAAGAAAAAAAAAATATTTAGACATGCAAACTTAATATAATTTAAATGAAACTTCAAAGTTATGTTAGATGTTCAAGCCTAAAATTCTTTTCTTAAAATCAAATCCAGAAAAATCATATAAATATATGAAAAAGTTTTTTACTAGCGTGCAATTAAAAAAACTGTTGACCATAGCACCTAATGTAGAGTCCCAAAATCAACCTTGCAAGAGGGAAAGCTACTTGACTTTTCCATAAGGGATGACATTCTAGGTTTACTTATTGGTATTAGGAATGCAGAAGGTGCTAGTTTTAGTTGATGCAAGATACCATCAAGGAATTCTTCAATCTCACTTTGCTCATATTAGAAACATCGTCAACATTGGAGGCATTGCTATCTGGTTAGTTAAGAACATGTATAAATTTATGTTTTCTCTGGAATGCAAGTAGTTACTGGAAACAAGATATGCATTAGCAGGAAATACAACTTTAAAAGAAACAAGATGATAGAGAGACCTTTCAACCTGTCTCATAGAAAGAAAGAAGTGTCCTGCATGCTTGAGCTCAATCTTTTGCTACCAGATTTTCTTAGTAAGTAAAATGATGAACAAGCTTAAGTAGCTCAGCACTTAGTCTATTAAACCACTAAAATTGCTGTTAGGTGTTGATGCAAAATTTCGTCGGTTAAAGACTGAGATTAAGCTTGGCTCATACATATCAATCTGAAGCCATTCTAACCTTGTAATCCCCACTCGCTAAAAGAAGGTCTCATTTTCTAGTAAGCACGGTTATAAGAGAAACCAGGAGCCATCTATAGAAACCTCTGGAAGAACATCCTTATTATTTAATAGCTCCAATGGAGTAAACCTGGCATTTAATATAAAGAATAGAGCAATTACCTCCCAAGTTGGAGGAAGAGGGTTGATCTGGTTCAAAATCTCCTTAATAATCCCGTTGATCGTACATAGCTAATGCCTTATCCATGCCTGAGAAATGCACAAGTTGTAGAGATCCAAACTCAAAGCACTTAGCAAAGGAACCATAACTGATATCCTGATTATGGATACATCAGTACTATAGATGGCAGGGCAGCACCAGATGGGGAAAGCACATTAGCAAAGGCAACTGGAATTGGATACACGCTATATGCAATCAGTCCGGCCAAGCCCAATGCAGTCGTGTTTACATGATTGCTGCAGTCAGCCCAGCCCAATTATAGAGTCACATTATCGCTGGAGTGAGTCCAGCCCAGCTTTGACCACTCTCCAAAGCAAACATGAAAAATGCATATGTGATATTATTCCTCAAGTGCTCCTCATAACGGCTATTTCTGTTCACATTTTTGGCGTGGAATTGTACCAATACTAAATGCTCTAAGAAAATCGTATGCAATCAAAAGATTGGATCTCTCAAAGGCAACGACGAAGAGAATTCACGTCGCAGATGCCGCTCTATGGTGGAATATTTGGTTGCTTGTTAGTAGTGCTCTCAATTGTAGCATTTTTGAGCTACAAATCTCCGTTTTTGTATCCTAAGGATGAGGTCTCTTTCCCAGATCTGTGCCAAGAGCTTGTCAATCCTACTATTCTTGAAATTGGGAGACATTAACTTGTTTCACTTTTTGTATTCATATTACAGAGGCAAAATTTAGAAAGAGCAAAGTTAGATTTGTTGACTGATAAGCTAGAAGGCTAAAGTGATTCAAATGATGGGAACTGACGGTCTAACCCTTTGCTAATGATGGTTGCATACAAGAAATGGGAGACGATTCTATGAGAGGTTAGTATAATTACCTTATCATCGTTCGAAGATGTGTTGCCTGGGAAATAAATGGTTGGCTTTGCTCAATCACCAGTTCTTATTGCAATTTGTATTCTTATGTATGATTTTCTCCACATGTCATTAAACATCATCGAACATACCCATATAAGTGACAAAGCAAGCAAAAATTGACGGATAGAATCTGAATCATAAATCAATTAGTTAAGAACATCCCAGAACATTGTATAAAAAGAAACAATATGAAATAACAATCCTAAACTGAGTGAGAGACACATTTTTTTTTCATGCAATCAAGATCCACCATCAAACACAATGAATCTTCTTTTTTCCTGATCTACATACTTTAATTATCAAAAAGATCATATGCATAGGTACCCGTATAGTATGTTTGTAAGCAATTTGATATAATGTAATGAAAGAGAAATGAAAAGAAAATTTAAAGAGTAAATCTACATCTAGGTGAAGAATGAAGAAGAAACAAACAGAGCTTGTAATTTCAGGAGGTATTTTACTCATGCTACACATATTGCTATACCTCATAACAGTTGAGAACAGAAAACCTAAAAACTTTAGGGGAATTTTTATATTTAGGACTCCGAACACACGGTTTTACAAAAATAACTAATATTATTAATTCATATTTTTTAGCACTTTTTGAACAGTTTCGAACCAAGTTACCCTTAATGAAAACAACAATTACATTCCTACTCATTAAATAGAATACCAAAAGTCAAACCAACATTTTCCCCTCACTCTCTAACAGTGTCTTCATCTCTTCACGTCTCTTGCAACCTCTCTCACTAGATTTAAGTGATTTTGTGTTTATTTTTACAAATTGATTATCTAAAAATATCGATGAACTATCAAAAGTATTAGAAATCTACAAAGGTACGTTTTAAAACGATTATTTCGACATAAAGTTCAGATTTTTTGCATTTTAGTTACCCATGAACCAAAGCTTCGTACGACGTCTGATTCTCCATTTTCTTTTGCATGTTTAATTTTGTTTTTGTATATGAAAACTTGATTAAATGCTTCAGTCATGTTTTAAATGATTTAAGTTGTTACTTTATGAATCTCTAATGACTGGGTATATTGGTGTGTATTATTTTCATTTTTCTTTCAATACTTTGAGGTTGATTAATTTTTTTGAGAACAATGGGTATATTGGTGTCTATATTGGTGTGTATTATGTGTGTGAACTGCATTTTACTCTTTCATTTGTGGGGCTTAACCTTAAATTTCGCAAATGTTGCTAACTTGGGTTTAAGTCATATGAATCTTAACATATTATTAAAAATCGTAATAACTTCTACGAAATTGTTTCTTCTTTCATAAATTCGTACTTATGCTTTTTTTAGCATTGAGTTTTTATTTTAAACCTAACATGTTAAGTTTTGTAGTAAGTTTTATACTTGTATCAACATCGTAAGTTTTTGTATTAATTTTTTTAATTTCATATCAAAATTTCATTATTTATTTTTTTTCTTGTACAGATGGATGTTATCAAGAAATATTTAATTCCAAAAGAGAATTGGAAGCTTTCAGCCAAAGTATTGAAGCACTATGATACTTATGTTATATCAAATATAAAACATGTTTTGAATGACTCTCAAAGGCAAAAGTTCAATACCACCTGCCTTGGTCACTTCTTAGAAGTGAATGAGGATTTCATATTTTCTAGCTTAATCGTCCACAATTTACTACTTTGACAGATTGAGCAACCTAATGATGAAGAAATGTGGTTTCAATTTGGGAAGCATGAAGTATGTTTTGGTAAGGAATAATTTTGTTTAATCACTGGGTTGAGATTTGGAGAGCTACCAGATGCAAATTTGATTGCACCAAATCAGTTTGGCATCCATGCTAAGTATTTTGATGGGAAGAACAAGGTTACCACTAGTTCTGATAAGTCAAAACTACTTGAAGGAGAATTTGATGAAGCTTTCGATGATGCAATAAAGCTTGCGTTGGTTTACTTACTCAATGCCTTCATCAAAGGCAGTGATGAGCGACAACATATCCCCCAGTGGCATTTTCACCTTGTTGATAACTTAGAAGCATTCAATAGCTTTCCATGGGGTACCTTAGTGTACTGTAACTCATTAAGGTATTTCAAAAACGCTCTAACCACTCGAAATACTCAACGTGGGGAATTATCATATAACATATTTGGTTTTGTATGGGCACTATAGGTATTAAACTTGTTGGTATCTATTTTTATTTATTTTTATGTTTTTATTTACCTTTTCAAAGACTTTGCAACATCTAACTTATCTTTTTATTCTAAGATTTTTGCATTTGAGGTGATACCTAGCAGGAAGCAGCATGCCACACGAATAGTAAGATCACCATTGCCTAGAATTTGTTAGTGAAAATTTGATAATAAGCCACACGGTGGCCACTGTAAGAGGATTTTTACAAACAAGGTACGTTTAAATTCGTATCATTATTGATTGAATTCATATGCAATATATTATTTTATTACGTCATTCACACTTAAAAATCGTTATAACAATAGTGAAGTCTTTGTTTTTTTTTTTTACATAATCGTGTCAAGATTTATCATTTTCGTACTAAGATTCACCATTTCGTGCCAATACTCACCATTTTCGTGCCAAGATTCACCATTTTCGTGACCAATATTCATTATTTCGTGCCAAGATTTACCATGTCGTGTCAAGTTTTACTATTTACGTGACATCTATTAAAGTCTAAATTCATTTCAATTTAGACTTTCGTGACACCATTTGCACATTTTAGTTATATTTTTCATAATTGTAAAATTATTAATATGTAAGTAATTTTATTTATAAAAATTGTTATTTGAATTAACATTTGATTATTGTTTTAGATGGTAGTGAAAGTCAAACTTGAGCCGATTCCCACTGAATGTGAAGCCTCATATTACTTGGGAATTGATGAGAGTGTGTTGCCTTCGCATCTTGGTGCAACAAAACAGCATCGGCTCAATAAGCATAGCAATGCTTCGACCAGTGAAGCTGATGAGGACGATGATAATTTCGTGGCTAAAAGAAGAAAAAATCCTGCAAAATTGCCTGCTTTATCAAAGGTAGACAATGTATACAAAACCTTATAATATTTAATTAATATTAGTTATATGTTAATATATATATATGTATATTATGTTTTCATTATTTAATTCTTTAATTGATGACTAATTAATTTGTTTGATCGATGATTAAATATAGCGATGATCTAGACACAATGCTACTTCATGACTAAAAGATGAGGATGAGGATGAGGATGAGGATGAGGTTGAGGTTGAAGATATAGAAGGAGATGGAAGGGAGGATGTTGGAGGAAAAAAAGAGGAGAAGATACATACAGATTTCAGGGAGGAGGTTAGGGCAGAGAATACGAGAATGAGAACTGCAGCTATGGGTGAAGAATCCCAAACTGAGAGATCACAGACTAAGAGTGTAGAGAAAGATACTGAGATTTGCAGTCGTCTTGATAACTTAGAGGCGAAGGTAAATCTCATGAATACAAGAATATTGAGTAATCACACCGAGCTTATGGTTGCCATATACTTTATCAAACACGCACTTCGACAAGTCGTCTCCTCTTATCGAGATCCTACACGCACTGAGACTGGTACACGCCAAAATGAGGTAATTTTATCCTTATTTGGGTACAAGATCATTAGTTTCGTTACAAGATAATTCATTGCAAAATTAACTTTTCGTTATAAGATTATACTAAAATCATTTCACGAATAATTCATTGTATAATTAAGTTTCGTTATAATATATTTGTTTATTATCTCTTGTAGGGTGGTAATGATGCAACTTCTAGTGCACACCCTTCAGCTGCTCATGGCCAATATTCTCAAGAACCTATTAATGTAAGTGAGGTTAGGAGTGAGGACGTGGGGGATGGAGATGAAGCCGTTGAGGCTGAAAGAGAGGCTATGGCGGGTTTAGCAGACTTAGCGACCGTTCTACCAAGGGAAGATAATGTGGTACCAGTTTATAGGATGCATAAGTGGTCTAGACAGCTGTGTAGTCCATACGTCGACCCCATTGAACATAAACGTGCTAGGTCCGAGCAAATGATTGATTCAAAGTTACAGCTAAATGAAGACATATGTAACGAATACAAAGCGTTTATGAAGGGATCATTAATGTCATAGTGAGTTAACTTATGTATAATTTTTTAATAGATATCATATATTTTCTTTATAAATATCATATAAATAACAAACTAACCTCTGTAATGCAGTTGCAATGTACATATTAGTTATTCTGTTAGTATCAAGTGGTTTCGCATATTTGAGGTCAATGATCAATGGATCGATGATTCGGTATGTCACCATCATACTAAATCATGTCTAATTTATATGATTTATACCTAGGTGTAACATTTTGTATTAAATATTAGGATTGAAGCCTATGTTATATGCTTCCGTATCAAGTATTATGATTCGTGTCTAGGTTATATGCTTTCATATTACGTATTATGATTTGTGTCCAGTTATATGATTTCATATCAAGTATTATGATTTGTGCTTAGATTGCATCATTTCGTGTCAAGATTTCGTGTCAAGATTCCATGTCAAGTATTATGATTCATGCCTAGATTGCATCATTTCGTGTCAAGTATTATGATTCGTGCCAAAGTTATATAATTTCGTATCAAATATTATGATTTTTGTTTATATTTAATATTTTGTGACATTTTCACTTGGTTTTTGCAGCACATTGATGCTTATTTATACCTTCTAAGAAAACGACAGAAGGAGTTTTCAAATGTATGTATATAAGCAGGATATATGCATTTGTGACCTTTTACTTTATGTAAGTTTTGATAATTTTTATTAGTCTTTTCTAATTATGCTGCTTTTTGTTTGTTGTTTGACAATCTTTTTTATTTTTTTAAATGGTTTTGTAGACATGTCTTTTTTTTTTATATATAATAAGTACCAAGTAGATGTAGATGCTGATGGTCCTTCAACAAACTCACAATGGGACACCCACAAATGGGATGATGATCTTCTAGAGCGTGTGCGCGGAACATTTTGTGATTGCTACCCATCATGGCAAACTGTTAATAAGGTAAAAAAAATAATCTTTATCACTTTAAATAATTAATTGTAGCAATATTTCATTTCATTGAAATATGAGCAATTGCAGCTGTTAGTGCCATGCCATATTAGTGGAGCGCATTGGCTTGTTGTCGTCATCGATCTGTAAAAATTTAGTTTGTACATTTATGACTTGTATCGACAACATTTTTTAGCAATATTTCATTTCACACCAGAAGTGCAAATTCGACAGCAAAATTGTTTTAGATTCATGCTTCCTAGTTTTTTGTCAAGCGGGGGTCACTTCATCGCTAAACCTGATGTTGCAATTCCTACAATTCCATTGTCATGCACATTACATCCAAAATCTCAAGTCCCTCAGCAAAAAACATTGTAAGTTTTAATCATATCGATTTATTTACATTTCTAATGTTATCAGTTTTTTAACACATGCTAATTGACATACTTTTTTCTTTTTTTTTTTTATGTAGTGGTAATTACGGCCCTCATATGCTATATACCATTGACCATTTTTTAGCTGGCAAGCCACTGAAGTACACCGATATCCAAATGCCAAAAATTAGAAAGCACATGACTGTTTATGTATTTGCTAACTTAACTGATGAGAACGATGACTCACCATGACAGCTCACATTATTTTTCACACAATTATTTTGTATTATTTTTTTGTATGTATATTTTATATATAGAAAGTAATATTGAATGACAACAATTATCATATGATTTATATAAAAGATGTTACAAAATTAGGCCAATCTTACATTTAAAATAAGAAAGAATGAGATAGGAGTAATTATGATAAGATTTTAACTAAAAGATGTTATGAAACTAAGCCAATCTTATGTTTAAACCAAGAAGAAACGAAATAAAAGCAATAATGATAAGATTTTAACTAAAAACATATTACCAAACTTAGACAACATGATGATAAAAAAATAATAATAAACAAGATGTCACGAAATCAGACAATATGATACGATTTTTATCAAAATGATGGTACGAACTACTAACAATCATCATACGATTTTATCAAAAAGATGTCATGATATATGAGACTTCTCAAGTTAACGGGATAAGTTATTATCATATGATTTTGGTATACTCCTACGTGCATTACCTGTGATAATCTCAAAAACATGATAACTCAACGGTATCAAAAGATAACAAATCAACAGTTTGCTTCGTAATTATACAATAAATCAATAATAATAAAAATATTATATATCATAAGTTAATGATATTATCAATTATAGATAAACAAGGGGTAGCAGTGCAAATCTGTGAGTTATGTCCAACCACACCACAATTATAATATTTACATTGCAACTATTCAGACACATTCGCTGATTGTGATTGACTTCCTTGATCATGATATTGTGGGTTTGAACATGTCAACCGATTGTGTCCATATTGGCTGCACCTAAAACATTTTTCTTTTGTCATGGTCTTTCCCCACTAGAGGGTATTCTTTGATTTTTTGGATGACCTGCATGCTTACCATTATTTGGAGGTAATATAACAACATTTTTGACGTCTTCAGGCACATTCCAATCAGACTTGTCACCCACTGGATAGATTGGCTTAGTGTATGCTGCTATTAAGTACTCTTGTTTGTAATAGTCAGAGCAAAGTGTTATAAAATCAATGTTATGCTCCCTATGAAAAATTGAAAAATAATGAAGTTATTAAAATAATAATGATTTTATCAGAAAATGTTATCGACAAACAATAAATGCCACCTGAATGCAGCTAGTGCATGTGCACATGGCAACAGATCAGTCTGAAACTCCCTACAAGTGCAAGTATATTCCATGAGGTTAACAACCACTTCTTTACCCTTGTGCTTGACTACAAATACATTCCAATCAATGTTAGAAGCTGTCATCTGTAATGAAAATTTTTGTCTTTCATTCATCAAAGAATGGACCCATTCAGTTAATTGTGCTTTCCAAATCTTAGCTTTCTCGTGCCTATCATAAAACCAATGTTGCATCATGTCTCTAATGAATACCAATAAAGCCATGACGGGTAATTCGCGGGCAAATTGAAGACATGAATTCAAGCTTTCAGCAATATTAGTAGTCATGAGTTGGTATCGTCTTCGAGGGCAATACACACGTGACCATTTCTTCGGATCTTCTTTCATGATATATTGAAATGCTTGAGGGTGATTAGCTTGCAATTCAATAATAAATTAACTAAATTCAGACTCTCGATATGCCCTTGCTGCACTATAGAATATCTTAGACACTTCTTCTCTCTTGAATTTATTCTTTATATTTTGGGCCATATGCCAAGAACATAACCCATGATAAGAATCGGGGAAGACCTTTACAATGGCCTTTGCAATACTAGCATGATGATCTGATATAATAACCAAGTCATCAACATGACCAATAGCTTCCTTTAGTTGCTTCAAAAACCATTCCCAAGCCTCATAGTTTTCTGAGTCACCATAACCAAATGCTAGTGGGTATATCTATTCATTTTCATCCTTGCACACGGCTACAAACATGACATCATGGAATCTTCCTTTCAAGTGAGTGGCATCGGTAGCAATAACTGGTTTAATCATTGAATGGAACCCCTTTAATGATTGTCCAAGAGCTACAAAGAAATACTTAAATCGATTAGTCTCATCTTCTATGCATATGTGAGCCTTAGTTCCTAGATTAGCTATTTGCAACATGTGATAATATGATGATAATTGTTGGTATGACTCAACTGGGTCACCATAAATAAGAGACAATGCGTATTCTTTCGCCTTCTAAGCTTTGCTATATAAAATTTGTATGTCATATAATTCTTTCATGTCACTTATGATATCTTTTGGCTTAATAATTCTAGCATTAGTGGATAACCGCTGGGCAAAAATTTCTCCAATAATGGTAGAACTTGCTTGTCGATGTCGTTGATGCAACTCCTCAATTGTGCAAGTGTAGGTCAAATCACAACGTCTAATTTGAAAGAATTATCCTTGTGTAACTTTCACAACACGGACCTTCCATGCACAATTTTCTTCTCTACAAGCAATCTCAAATATTGATTTATTAGATCTAGTGACTCTAAATTCAAAATTCTCAGTCAATGCATATATTCTCAAAAATCGCTTCAACTCTTTCTTATTTGAGAAAAATTGACCTTTAGTAAGGGGGTGTCAGTCGGAGTCATTGATTCCATGGTAGAAGCCAGAATAATATAGTGTAATTCAACACCCAACACATTATACCTCTTATTAACACCATCACTTATATTATTGTGTGCTTCAGGTCATGCAGGTGGCACATAAGGTAGGATTGAACGTGGTACAGAAGGCAAGTTCTCATCATTAAGCTCAACTTCCATAATGGGTTCATATTGCTCTTCTTCGATAGGTTGAGTGGGCTCAATATCAGGGATTGGATACTCACACCTAACATCATAGTCCATCGACTCATCTAAGTTGATTTCATTAGTATTCTGAGTGTTAGGAGGAGTCTCATTATAAAATAATGGTTCCATGCCCAAATTTTTACTTTGAACAATGAGATGGGTCTGTACATTGGGGATTGCATATGTAACCTCATTACTCCCAATACAAGAGTTCAATTGATTGATTCGTTTTGAATTTTCACCTTCACATATACCATACATATTCTCAACATTATGTTGTTTCACCAAATCCATAATTACACTAGGTAATATGTTATCATCATACAACATGAACTCAATATCATCATCATTCATTAACTCAATTTTTACAGTAGTTTCCTCGGACCTCACTATGGTGTGCAGTATAACATCATAATTAGAGAAATCAGTATCAATGCGAGATTTAACTAAACCCAATAACTGTGCATGTGTCAAATCCTTTTGAACAACATAACCTCGAGTTTTGATAGTCCTACCAGTATATTCAAAACTTCCTCTTGACTCAGACCACTCACCATTCCAAGTTACAATGACACGCATTCTGCAATGACCATAAAAACATTTCAAAAAAGAAGCAATAGTTACAGAAAGAAGAACAAAACTAAAGTTCAATAAATAAATAACGATTTAGATAAATAAGCAATGATATTATCTTATGTATCGATTCCATTAAAGAATATCAATTGTGAATGAAGTCATGATGGTTCACAAGATGGCATGAATTTGGTGACTAAGTCACGATTTAATCAAACATAGCACGAGTCTTTGTCTATGTCACGAAATAAGCAATGATATTATCTTATGTATCGATTTCATGAAAGAATATCAATTATGAATGAAGTCACGATGGTTGACAAGATAGCACAATTTGATGACTAAGTCACGATTTAATCAAACATAGCACTAGTCTTTGTCTATGTCACGAAATAAGCAACAACAGTATCTCATGTATCGATTTCATTAAAGAATATCAATTGCAAATGAAGTCACAATGGTTCACAAGATGACACGAATTTGGTGACTAAGTCATGATTTAATCAAACATAGCACGATCCTTTGTACATGTTACGATATGCATGATACATCACGATTATTCTTTCTAAATACATAAAATCTTGGCAGTGTTAAGACACATTATCTTTCAAATACATACTTGTTAGTCTATTGACCCACTCGAATACTTTTTGTTTTTGAAGAACAATGTTTTACCAAAAACATAAGCTTGGTTGTGTAAATCTTAGATACAATATGAAGAGAACTTTCAAACACATTAAATCTTGGTAGTGTTAAGATACATTATCTTTCAAATACATATCTAAAAAAGATAGATCTATGATATCCTTCCATTGTATATGAAACTTATGGTTTCCATTGGTGTAAATCTAACACCTCAATTTGGAAGAAATAATCCCCCATTGTTAACAAATAGTTATCCATTACGCGGGGAAAATCCTATGTTATTTAAACAGAAAGATTCTGCTTCTACTCTTGCAAGAACGGACTAACAGGGTCAGCTACCCAACTAATCCTCATAATTAAATACTGTTACTGTATAAAGTAGATCTCATTGTGAAAGACAAGACTTATTACTGGAAAATTCATGGGTAGAGCCAAAGAGTGTGAACTGTACAAGTTACCAATAGTATTGATTAATTGAAGGAAGGAGCTCCGGTGTATAGAGAGTTTAGGGTTTGTTAGTCTATTGACCCACTCGAACACTTTTTACTTTTGAAGAACAATGTATTACTAAAAACATGAGTTTAGTTGTGTAAATCTTAGATACAATGTGAAGAGAACTTTCAAACACATGGAATCTTGGCAGTGTTAAGATACATTATCTTTCAAATACGTACTTGTTAGTCTATTGACCCACCCGAACACTTTTTGTCTTTGAAGAACAATGTGTTACTAAAAACATGAGCTTGGTTGTGCAAATCTTAAATACAATGTGAAGAGAACTTTCAAACACATAAAATCCTGGTAGTGCTCAGATACATTATCTTTCAAATACATACTTGTTAGTCTATTGACCCACCTAAACACTTTTTGCTTTTGAAGAATAATGTGTTACCAAAAACATGGGCTTGGTTGTGTAAATCTTAGATACAATGTGAAGAAAACTTTCAAACACATAAAATCTTGACAGTGTTAAGATACATTACCTTTCAAATACATATTTGTTAGTCTATTGACCCAACCGAACACTTTTTGCTTTTGAAGAACAATGTGTTACCAAAAACATGAACTTGGTTGTGTAAATCTTAGATAAAACGTGAAAAGAACTTTCAAACACATAAAATCTTTGCAGTATTAAGATCATTATCTTTTAAATACATATCTGTTAGTCTGTTGACCCACCCGAACACTTTTTACTTTTGAAAAATAATGTGTTACCAAAAACATGAGCTTGGCTGTGTAAATCTTAGATATAGCGTGAAGAGAACTAGCCAAAATCAATTGATTTTGCTTTTAATTCCTTTTCTAGCTTCTGTGTAGTTAGATCTTAAATATAAACATGAAGGAAAAATTTGGGGAAAGAGGTTGAAGACCTAGAGAAAGCTAGATGAGAGAGAATACTAATACTATGTGCTATTTTTTTAATTTATTTACTTTTTAAGGGTATTATTGTCTTTAGGATGGGTGTTTTAGTCTTCACAGTACATTTAAGTGCTAAAAACATAAAAGTTAGAAAAAAATGGTTTGTTTTACAAAACTAGGAACAAGAGGTGACATTTTTGTCAATTTCCTCAAAACTTTATGTTATCTATTTCATGTGACGTATAAATAAATATTTGTAATACTAATTTATTCAAGTTGGCTGACAAGTTAAACGAGCTGAACTTGTCAATAAACAAACTATAACAAGACTAGGCAAGCCAGCCAGGAACAGAACCTAGGCAGCTTGAGAGCAGCTTAGTTCATGGTAATGCTTACTCATTTGTGTCATCTGAGTTAGATTAAATATGAAACACACAAAAGATCATTCTACTAGTTGTATTGTTCTAAACTGTAGCTTGTGGTCTTTACTAGTTTGCACTATTTGCTAATATTGGATATCCATTATTTGCAGAAAGGGATTAGAGCTGCACAGCGATTCTGCAATTCATATTTTCTTGGCAGTTTGGTAACGCGTAAAATAAGGTATGGTTTTCTTCTTGCACTTTGGCAACACTACCTTCTTGTTATCGTGAATATATATAGTATTTAAAAAAGTTATGGTTTCCTTCTCTAGATCTTTTTTTTCTTTAAAAATAATTAGAATCACCGAACCTTTGTGACAATGCTCTTTACATGGTTATCTTGAATATACTGTGAGAAAGCTAAGGTTGTCATTGCACAGCTTATCTCAACTTTCCTAAACAAATAAAACTCCCTAGAACTGGATTTTTGATTTTACTTGTGTTAATTGAGGTGTTCATGGAGAATGGAAATACTGATGCCAAATAAGTTGTGTTGCCATTATTAAACAAAGATGCCCAAGGCATTATATCTTTTATTCCTGTTGGTTGGTTTGCTACAATTCAGCAAGCTGTCTTGTTAATGCTTCGATTTGGAAATGCATTTTATGTGCTGGCTCTGGGCTTATCTGAACTGGGTAGATATGGAGAGAAGATCGTAGGATCAAGCTCTGAATATGTGCAAAGCAATGTAAGTAGCATGTGAAGACCGTAACTTAAGGTGCCACTCTGGTTTGAGCTTGAAACAGCTTTGAATGATTAAGCATATAGTTTATTTTATTAAATGATACTATGTTGCTACCTTTTTTACTCATGACAGAGGAAAAGATTGAAGTCGAACTTTTGATCACATTTGAATTGAAAAATATTTCATAGCAAATTATTCATGGAGTGGTTGAAAGCACATATACATTAAGGTTTTTCGTGTCATTTGACCAATTTATGTCAGATGTTAATTATTCTTTGAAAACATTATAGAGCTTTTGACATGAATTAAACAAAGGACTCATGCTTTGCTTGAAAAAAAAGATCAAACAACTGTGTTTGAGATCATAATGATATGGAGTTGCTAACAACAACTCGTACTAGAGGGAGCTCTTATTAATTAGTCCGAAATAGCATGCTATTGCCTTTTCCTTTCTTATTACTTGAAAATGAATTTAAGGTTATTGGCATATGGCCTTAAGGATTAACATGTTTTTCTTGCTTTTCAATATTTTTTTTTGTGATTTTGAAATGAATAGTTAAGTAAGTACTTAACGTATCTATAGTATCATTTTTCAAGTAAATGAACATCATGTGAGGAATAAATTGAAGGTTGTCTTATTTCCATTCTTGCACAGGGTAAATTGATATCCTTCTCTAATTTTATTGTTGGCACCTTTTTTCTTCCCCCTCAATATCTTTTTTGTTTTCCTGTCAGGGCCATTGGACAAGAATATCTTAGCTAGTGGGAGGAAGGCTTTCCTATAAGCCCCCGATTTATGATATGATGCCCCAGACTTATACATCTCATTTGTGGCATTTGGTACCTACGTTGTTCTTGCTGGCTTGTCATTGGGAATTAATGGGAAGTAGGTTAACTTTTTCATCTTTTGTCCTCAGTCTTGGTTCATGATGACTATTCTATTATGGAAATATGCAACTATCTGATTTTTATATAGTTTTTGGTGACTCCTCTAATATGCCATTAGTTTGGTCTTCAAATCTCATAGTTGTATTTTTTAAAGGCATGTCACTGTGTTAGATCATTTCTTGTTTATATAATATTTAGTTGAATTTCATCTTTTTTTTTTGTTTTCTTGATATTTTTGTTGTTTACATTCAATTATTTTATTTTTTAAGGATTTTTATTCATATTTTTGTATTTTATCTTTTCTTTATATAATTTTTAGTTTTTTAGTTTTCTCAATTTTTTCTTCATTTTTTAGAACTTTTTTCTTGTGTTGCACCCCTTTTTTATAAAAAATATATTTTTAAATTTTTATTATTTTTAATTAATTTTTTCTTTTGATGATCTGTCATTTTATTTATTATTTATTTTTTATTTTTTTTGCATTTTCTTCCTTCTTGCCTTTTCTTTTTTGTGATTTTCTTTCTTTTTTTCATTTTATTTTTTATTTTTTAGATTTTAAGTGTAACTATATCAACACTGATGTATCGAATTGCATCAAAACTCGAAGTTAAGTGTGCTTGAGCGGGAGTAGTACTAGAATGGGTGATTTCTTTTAGTAAATCTTTGTGTTGCACCTTTATTCATATAAAAATATTTGTTTATTTTATTATTTTTATTTATATTTTTTTCATAATCTTTTATTTTTTATTTTATTATTTTCTTTTTTGTATTTTTTTATTATACTCTTTTCTTGTTTATGACTTTTTTTTTTCAGTTTTTAATATATTTTTTTAGATTTTTGAGTTCAATCATGCTAATAGTAAGCATCGATCCCATTTGAACTACAAAGTTAAGCGTGCTTGGGCGAGAATAGTACTGAGATGAGTGATTCCTCTTGGAAAATCCTCATATTGCACCATTTTTCGTTCTGCCAAAAAGATACTTTTGGATTTTATTATTTATTTATTTATTTGATAATCTTTTAGTTTTTATTTTGTTTTTGTTTTTTTTTTTGTATTTTCTTTCATATGCTTTTTTTATTTACTACTTTTTTAATTTTTAATTTTTTTTTTGGATTTTTGAGTGCGATCATGCCAATAGTAAGTATCGATCTCATTTGAACTGGGAAGTTAAGCATGCTGGGGCGAGAGTAATACTAAGATGGGTGATTCTACTTGAAAAATTCTCGTATTGCACCATTTTTCGTTTCAATAAAATTTAATTTTTATTATTTATTTATGTATTTATTTATTTGATAATTTTTCATTTTTTATTTTTTGTTTTCAATACTTTTTGAATTTTTTTGATAGAAACACTTTTGAAATTTTTTGGGTGCGATCATACCAATACTGATGCACTGGATCCTATTAGAACTTCGAAGTTAAGCGTGCTTGGGTGAGAGTAGTATTAGGATGAGTGGTTCTTTTTAGAAAATACTGGGGCTGCACTTTTTTTTATAAAATATTTTTTCTAATTTATTATTTTTGATTATTTTTTTCTTTGGATTATTTTTTGTTTTATTTTAATTTATTTTATATTTTATATTTTTCTCCATTATATTTTATTTCATTTCTATGACTTTGTTTTTTTATTTTCAATAATTTTTAGATTTTTAGATGTGATCATATTAAGATTAATGTACAAGATCCCATCAGAACTTCGAAGTGAGGCGTGCTTGGGCGAAAATAGTACTAGGATGGCTTATTCCACCTTGGAAATCCTCATATTGTACCTTTTTATTTTTGATTTTTTTTGGATTTCATTATTTTTAATTTTTTCTTTTTCTTCCTTTTAATTATATTTTGTTTTATTTTATTTTGTTTTTACTTTTCATCTTTTTTATTATGTTATTTTATTTTTTATATTAATTTATTATTTTCTTTCATTTTTAATATTTTTTGAATTTTTGAGTTCGATCATACCAGTACTAATGTATTAGATCCTATAAGAACTCCAGAGTTAGATGTGATTGAGCAACAATAGTACTAAGATGGGTGGTTCTCTTGAAAAATCCTCATGTTTCACTCTTCTTTTTATATAAAAAAAATATTTTTAGATTTTATTATTTTTATTTACTTTTATCTTTTTTTTTATTATTTAAATGTGCTTTGTCGAGAGTGGTACCAAGATGGGTGATTCCTTCTAAGAAATTCTCGTATCACATCTTTTTTTTAGATAAAAATATTTTTTGATTTTTTCAAATTTGGTTTATTTTCTTTTCTTCCATTTAAAGATCTTTCTTCTGTTTTTTTTTTTTTTGTTGCATTTCCTTCCATTATGCTCTTTTCTTAGATTTATTCTATTTATTTTGCTTTTTCCCTTTTTTCTTTTCCTTTTCTTTCCTTTCTTCTCTTTTTCAATTTTGATAACTCTTTTTATTTAATTTCTTCATTTTATCGGGTTTCTTCAGTTTTATTAGGTTTTTTTTTTTAATCTTCTTTGATTCCTTTTCTTTATTGTTTGATTTTTAGTATATTCTTAGAATTTTTTTTTACTTTTATTTGATTTTCTTTCCTATTTCATTTTCTTCCATTTCTTTATTATTTTTTATTTACATTTTTATTCCTTTTGGTTATTTAAACGTACTTTGACGAGAGTAGTACTAGGATGGGTTGTTCCTACTAAGAAATTCTCGTGTTACATCTTTTTTTTTTTGGATGAAAATATTTTTTGATTTATTTTCTTTTCTTCCATTTGATGATTTTTCTTTTTTTTTTTTTTTTTTGCATTTCCTTCCATTATGCTCTTTTCTTTGATTTTTGTTATTTATTTTATTTTTTTCTTTTTCTTTTCCTTTTCTTTTTTCTCTTTTTCAATTTTAATAACTTTTTTATTTAATTTCATCATTTTATTGGATTTTATTTTTGTTTCTTTGATTTTGTTAGATTTATTTTTCAATTTTCTTTGATTCCTTTTCTTTACTATTTGATTTTTAGTATATTCTTGGAATTTATTTTTTTAATTACATTTGATTTTCTTTCCTATTTCATTTCCTTTCTTTTCTTTGCTTTTATATTTAATTTTTTTCATCTTTTATCATTTTTGCATTATTACCTTTTTTGGATGTTCTTTTTATTTGTTTGTTCTAGAATTTTTATTTTCCTATATTGTATTTTAAATAATTTATTTTCATATAATTTTTATTATTTTCTTCACTTGATTTTTAAATTTTTTAAAAAATTTTTGTATTTTGTTTTCTTCTATTGTTTTCGTTGGGTTTCTTCAATTTTTTTAAAATAAGTTTCAATGTTTTGCCCATTTGAGAATATAAGTTGCTTCTTTTATTTTTCTTTTTTAGAAAGTCAGTAAAGTTATTAAGAGAATAAGGACATTAGTACTTATCAAAAAGATAAGAGAAAATAAAAATAATCTTACCTTTTCTTTTATGTTGATGCTCTGAATGTTTTCTCAATACATCTCATCTATGTGGTAAATACATACCTTGTTATTGATATACATTTGTTTTCATGAAGACTTTATGCATCCCTTTTTGATGACTATTCAAGAATTATATAATCCACTAGATTGATTTTACAATGTTTTGACAAGTCCATAAACAAGTTTGGTATGTTGATAGAGTTGCTAAGTAAAAATTGCCAGTGAGATTATTAAGCTTATCAACAAATACTTAACTGAAAGAAATTATGTATGTGGAAGGTCTTATTTGTCTATCATCTTTGGGAGATCGTTCGAGATTTTTGAATACAGTTAGATGCTTTTGTATTTGTGGTAGCTTTTTGTTACACTTATTTGAAATTTTAAATTTAGTACGAGGCGTGCTTTGACTTTGCATGAGTTATTGAATTAGTGATAAGTTTTGATATTATTCCTCATGAGAATTTGATTTATCAAGTTGCTTTGACTTATATTTAGATGCAGACCACTATGTTGAAAACTCATTAACTTTGTGAGCTCCCAACAATGTGATGCAAAAGTAAGTAAGTGGAAGTGCCTCTAGGATATTGTACACTACCTACTTCTAAGTGTGTGTCTGATTATTTTTCTTCTCATGTAAAAGTCGAATCAACTAATTGAAATTAATTTTGTTATACATGCGATTGACTTGAGTTGGCTTGTTTGGACTGTTAATGGGTGCATGCGTATACAAGTGAGTTGTTTATCTTTCTTATTTTATTTTGTTTTTATTTTTGAGCTTTCTGCAAATATTTAGGTTTATGGAATGTTCTTGGCTGCTAGATTAGGAAATTGATATCTCTAATTTTGATTTTTTTTTGCCTAATATTTGTCATTTGATTTCAATAAGTTGTTCGATATATAGATTTAATAGAATAGGAAGATGCTCCATTAAGAGGATTTTTCACTTCAAGAACAAGCTTTGAGATTATTGAGATGCTCATTGAAATAGGTTGTTCGATATATAGATTTAATAGAATAAAAAAATGCTCCATTAAGAGTAATTTTCACTTCACGAACAAGCTTTGAAGATTATTGAGATGCTCATTGAAATATACTATTATTTGGATGATTTTAGTGGTTTATTTGTCTACCCACTTTTACATAGATCATTTAGTTTATAAGATGAACTTTTGTTATATACAAAAGACAAGAAACTGGGCAGAAGTTTAAACCTCATTTGGACAGTTCTTGTAAATGGAGCCGCCTTTTATTGAATGGAATTTGGATGTCTTGAATTATTGGCAAATTGCTTGATTTTGAGGGTATCTTAATATAAGACAATGTGGTGCATGCAAGGTTGTCGGGGATTTGATGGTCCCGATGAAGAAGGCTTACTTTGTAGCATTTCAGAGTAATGCTTCTTTTTTTCACGGATGAAGAAGGATCAGTCATAGTGGCAGCAAAAATTATAGTATTCAAACAAGAAGTTATTGCTTTTCTACTAGCTGTAGGCATGGATTCTTACTTGCTTATCCTTTTCTTGTTAAACCTAAGTTGTTATGAGATACTTTAAAACTTTTTTAGATTTTGTTGGTTTTTTTTTTTAATTTCCCTTTTGATTTGATTCATTAATTATCAATTACTACATGTTCTTCTTGCTTTGTTTTTTTTTTTTTTTTAATTTCGAAATGAACATATAAGTAGTTCATTCTCTGATCCACAATATTACTTTCAAGTAGATGATCATTATGTGAGGAATGAGCTAAGGTTGTCTTATTTCCATTCTTGCACAAGGTAAGTCGATATCCTTCTCGAATTTTATTGTTGGCAACTTTTTTCTTCCCCCATAATATTCTTTTTTGTTTTCTTGTCAAGGCCATTGGACAAGAATATCTTGGCTAGTAGGAGGAAGGCTTTTCTATGTGCTCTCAATTTATGATATAATTCCCCAGACTCATGCATCTCATTTATGGTATTTGGTACTTACGTTGTTTTTGCTAGCTTGTCATTGGGTCCTAAAGGGAAGTGAGTTAGTTAACTCTTTTGCGTTCTATTCTCCATCTCGATTCATGATGATTGTTCCATTACAAAAATATGTCATTGTCTAGTTTTCATTTAGTTTTTTCTAACTCTTTTTATATGGGTTCTACAGCATCAAGTGGTTGATTACTGTCACTATTGTTAAAATAAACACTTTTTTCGCATTTATTTTTCAGAAATGAAACTTAAGTATGAAGCGGAAGTTATATTATTTGAATATGTCAGCACCAAATTTTGTTGATAAGAATTATTGCAGTTAGAGGCTTTGATAGGTAGATCACATTTGAAACACCTCGTACTTTGAAACACTTTCCAATTAAGACTTTCATCTAAATCCATTTGTTATCAATGACAAAAGTATTATGCTAGTGCTTTTATGGGAAACGTGGTCTTATTGGAGCTCCTCTTGTTTAAACTTCTCCAACATTGATTTGAAACTTTACCTATAATTTTTTCTTAGATAAGAAGAAAGAAAGAAATAAAGATGGAGGAGTAAAAATAGATAAAGGAAGTTACTCATCATTTTTGAGGACTTTTCCTTTTTTCAATGGATTTTCTTATGGCTTTTACCATGTTAGTGTTAGTCTTTGACTTGAAATCTCATAGTTGTATTTCTTAAAGGCATTCCACTATGTTAGATCATTTTATGTTTACATAATTTTTAGTTGAATAAAATAGTTATCTCGATATTTTTGTTGTTTAATTCAAGTTATTTCATTTTCTAAGGATTTTATTCTTATTTTTGTATTTTATCTGTTCTTTAGATTATTTTTAGTTTTTACCTTTTTTATTTTTCTTTATTTTCTCTTTTAAAACATTTTCTCGTGTCCCATCGCTTTTTTTAGATTAAAATATTTTTGAATTTTTTATTTTTAATTAATTTTTTCTTTTATTTATTTTTCATTTTATTTAAATTTTTAGTTTTTACATTTTCCTCTTTTATGCCTTTTCTTTTTTGTGATTTTCCTTTCTCTTTTCTTTTTTAAATTTTGTTTTGAAATTTTAAGTGCAATTATACCAACAATAATGTATCGAATTGCATTAAAACCCAAGGTGAAGCGTGCTTGAGCGGGAGTAGTACTAGAACTGGTGATTCATTCTACGAAAGCCTTGTGTTGCACCTTTATTCTTCTAAAAATATTTATTTATTTTATTATTTTGTATTCATATTTTTTTCATAATCTTTTTTCTTTTTTATTTTATTGTTTCCTTTTTGTATTTTTCAAATTATGCATTTTTTTATTTATGATCTTTTTAATTTTTAATTTTTTTTGAATTTTTTAGTGCGATCATACCAATACTAAGCATCGATCCAATTTGAACTACAAAGTGAAGCGTGCTTAGGCGTGAGCAGTACTGGGATGAGTGATTCCTCTTGAAAAATTCTTGTATTGCACCATTTTTGGTTTTGACAAAACAATATTTTTGGATTTTCTTATTTATTTATTTGTTTGATAATTTTTTATTTTATTTTTGTTACTTTTTTGTATTTTTCTCCATTATGTTCTTTTTTTTATGATTTTATGTTTTCGTTTTCATTAATTTTTGAATTTTTTATAAAAATACTTTTTGAATTTTTTAAGGTATAATCATACCAATACTAATTCACTATATCCCATTAGAACTCCGAAATTAAACGTGCTTCGGTGGAGTGATACTAGGATGCGTGGTCCCTTCTAGGGAATACTTATGTTTGCTCCTTTCTTTTCTTTTTCTTTTTTTTTTTTGATAAAATATTTTGTCTAATTTACTATTTTTGATTTATTTTTTTCTTCCTCTAGATTATTTTTTATTTTATTTTAATTTATTTTTATATTTTTATATTTTTCTCCATTATCTTTTATTTTTTTGTATGACTTTATTTTTTATTTTTAATAATTTTTAGATTTTTAGGTACGATCATACCAATATTAATGTATCGGATCTCATTAAAAATCCGAAGTTAAGTGTGCTTGGGTGAGAATGGCATTAGGATGGGTGATTTCTCCTTGAAAATCCTCTTGTTGTACACTTTTTTTTTTTTACAAAATTTTTTTAACTTTAATTCTTTAATTTTTTTTCTTTTTGATTATCTTTTATTTTATTTTATTTTTGTTTCTTTTGTTTCATTTTTCCTTATTTTTTTTATTTTTTATATTAATATTATTGTTTTCCTTCATTTTCACTATTTTTTGAACTTTTAAGTTCAATCATACCAGCTCTAATGCATCAGATTGCATAAGAACTTCGAAGTTAGACGTGGTTGAGTGAGAATATTACTAGGACGGGTGGTTCCTTTGAGAAATCCACATATTGCATCCTTCTTTTTATAAGCAAATATTTTTAAAATTTTATTTTTTGATTTATTATTTCTTCTTTTTGATTATTTATACGTGTTTTGGCAAGAGTAGTATTAGGACGGGTTATTTCTCTTGGAAAATTCTGGTGTTGCATTTCTTTTTTTTAGATAAAAATATCTTTTAATTTTTGATTTATTTTCTTTTCTTCTATTTGATGATCTTTCATATATATATATATATATTTTTTTTTGCATTTTCCTCCCTTATGCTCTTTTCTTTAATTGTTAATTGTTTTATTTTTGCCCTTTTTCATTTCTTTTTCTTTCCTTTCTTCTCTTTTTTAATTTCATTAACTTGTTTTTAATTTCTTCATTTTACTAGATGTTCTTTTTGTTTCTTTGATTTTGTTAGATTTCTTTTTAAATTTTCTTTGATCCATTTTCTCCATTGTTTGATTTTCAGTATATTCTTAGATTTTTTTTTTAATTTCACTTGATTTTCTTTAGTATTTTTTATTTTTTTAATCTTTTATATTTTTTTATAATATTGCTTTTTTCGATGTTCTTTTTGTTTATTTTTCTAGATTTTTTCTTTATTGTATTTTACTTAATTTATTTTCATATCATTTTCAAAGAATTTTAAAACTTTTTGTATTTTATTTTCTTTTATTTTTTTCCTTGGGTTTCTTTGATTTTTTTAAATGGGTTTTAATGTTTTGTTCATTTTGAGAATGCAAGTTGCTTCTTTTGTTTTTTGTTTTTTGTTTTTTTTTTGAAGGTCAATGAAGTTGTTAAAAAAATAATGATATCTGCACTTATTGAAAAGACAAGAGAAAATAAAAATGATCTTACTTTTTCTTTTATGTTGATGCTTAAATGTTTCTTAATACATCTCATTTGTGTGGTAAATACATACCCCGTTGTTGACTAAGATTGATTTTACAATGTTTTGACAAGTCCATAAACGAGTTTGGTATGTTAATAAAGATGCTAAGTAAAAATTGCCACCGAGATTATTAAGCTTATTAACAAAAACTTAACTAAAAGAAATTGTGTATGTGGAAGGCCTCATTTGTGTATCATGTTGAGGAGATGCTACTGGCTTTCTGAACACAGTTAAATGCTTTTGCATTTGTGGCAGCTTTTTGTTACATTTATTTGAAATATTGAGAAGGCATGCTTTGACTTTGCATGAATTATTGGATTACTGATAAGTTTTGATATAATTCATTGTGAGAATTTTATCCAGTTGCTTTGACTTATATTTAGATGCATATCACTATGTTTAAAACTCATTAACTTTGTAAAAGACATACTTTGACTTTGCATGAGTTATTAAATTAGTGATAAGTTTTGATATAATTCATTATGAGAAATTTATCCAGTTGCTTTAACTTATATTTAGATGCACATCACTATGTTTAAAACTCATTAACTCTGTAAGCTCCCAAAAGTATGCTGCCAAAATAATGTAAGTGAAAGTGCCTCTAGGATATTATACATTGCTTACTTATAAGAGTTTGTCTGATTATTTTTCGTCGCAAATAAAGTTTGAAACAACTGACTGAAATTGATTTTGTTATGCATGCAGTTGACTTGAATTGGCTTGTTTGGACTATTAATGGATGCATGTGCATACAAGTGAGTTATTTATCCTTTTTATTTTATTTTGTTTTTATTTTTGAGCTTTCTACAAATATTTTAGTTTTATAGAATGTTCTTGGCTGCTGGATTGGGAAATTAATATTTCTAATTTTGATTTTTTTGGCCTAATATTTGTCATTTGATTTCAATAAGTTGTTCCATATACAGATTAAATAGAATATAAAGATGCTCCACTCAGAGGATTTTTCACTTCAAAAACAAGCTTTGAAGAGTATTAAGATGCTCATTGAAATATACTGCTGTTTGGATAACCTGATAGTTTATTTGTCTAACCATGTTTACAAAGGTCATTAGTTTACTAGATGAACTTTTAATATACAAAAAAGGAAGAAACTGGGCAGAAGTTTAAACCTCATGATGACTATTCCATTATAGAAATATGCCGTTGTCTGGTTTTTATTTAGTTTTTAGTAACTCCTCTTATATGAGTTTTACAGCATTATGTGGTTGTTCGCTTTCACTGATGTTAAAAGAAACACTTCTTTTCACATTTATTTTTTATTACTTGAATATGTCGTCACCAAATTTTGTTAGCAACAATTATGGCAGTTAGAGGCTTCGATAGGTAGATCACATTTGAAATGCCTAAATCTGGTGCTTGGACTTTGAAATTCAAGTCATAGGACTTTGTACATTGAAACGCTTTCCAATTAAGACTTTCATCTAGATTCATTTGTTACCAGGGACAAAAGTATTTCTATGTTAGTGCTTTTTTAGGAAAAATGGTCTTATTGGACCTATTCCTACCAAACATTTTCAACATTGAATGGAAACTTTACCTATACATTTTTTTATACGAAAATAGAGGGAAAGAAAGATGAAGAAGTGAAAGTAGATAGAGGGAGCTACTCATTATTTTTTAGGTGCCATCTAGAGTGACTTTTCCTTTCTTCAATGGATTATCTTATATCTTTTATCATGCTAGTGTTGTCTAGTCTTCAAATCTCATAGTTGTATTTCTTGAAGGCATGCCACTGTGCTAGATCATTTCGTGTTTACATTGAATCTATTTTGTTTCGTTTTCTCGATATTTTTGTTGTTTACTACTTTCAGTTATTTTATTTTCTAAGGATTTTATTCATATTTTTGTTTTTATTTATCTTTTAGTATTTTTCTTCATTTTTTTAGAACATTTTCTCGTGTCGCGGCCTTTTTTTAGATAAAAAATATTTTTGAATTTTTATTTTTAATTAAAATTTTCTTTTGTTTATCTTTCATTTTATTTAAATTTTTATATTTTACATTTTCTTCCTTTATGCCTTTTCTTTTTTGTGATTTTTTTCTTTTCTTCTTTTTAAAATTTTGAGTGCAATTATACCAACACTAATGTATCAAATTGTATTAAAACTTGAAGTTTAGTGTGCTTGAACGGGAGTAGTACTAGAATGGGTGATTCCTTTTAGAAAATCCTTGTGTTGCACCTTTATTCTTATAAAAATATTTGTTTATTTTACTATTTTTGATTTACGTTTTTTTCATAATCTTTTATTTTTTATTTTATTATTTTCTTTTTTGTATTTTTCTTCACTATGCTCTTTTCTTATTTATGATATTTTTCTAATTTTCAATCTTTTTTTTGGATTTTTGAGTGGGATCATACTAATACTAAGCATAGATCCCATTTAAATTGAAAAGTTAAGCGTGGTTGGGCGAGAGTAGTACTAATATAGGTGATTCCTCTTGGAAAATCTTCGTATTGCATTATTTTTTATTTTGACAAAACAATTCTTTTGGATTTTATTATTTTTTATTTACTTATTTATTTGATAATCTTTCATTTTTTATTTTATTTTTGTTTCTTTTTTTTGTATTTTCGCCATTATATTCTTTTCTTTTTCATGATTTTATGTTTTTATTTTTAATACTTTTTGAGTTTTTTTTAGGTGCGATCATACCAGCACTAATGTATTGGATCTATTAGAACTCCAAAATTGTGTTCTTAGATGAGAGTAGTGCTAGGATGAGTGGTTCGTTCTAGAAAATACTCGTGTTGCATCCTTCTTTTTTTTTGGGTAAAATACTTTTTCTAATTTATTATTTTTGATTTTTTTCTCTTTTTGCTTTGGATTATTTTTTGTTTTATTTTTATATTTTTCTCCATTATGTTTTATTTTTTTATGACTTTATTTTTTAATAATTTTTAAATTTTTGAGTGCGATCATACCAAGACTCATGTACCGAATCCCATTCGAAATCCAAAGTTAAGCGTGCTTAGGCGAGAATAGTACTAGGATGGGCGATTCCACCTCAAAAATCCTCGTGCTGTACACATTTTTTTTTATAATTTTTTTGAATTTTGTTATTATTTATTTTTTTCATTTTTTTTCCTTTTGATTATCTTTTGTTTTATTTTATTTTGTTTTTGTTTTTATCTTTTTTTTCATTACACTATTTTTTTCTATATTAATTTTATTATTTTCTTTCATTTTCAATATTTTTTGAACTTTTAAGTTCAATCATACCAGCACTAATGCATCAGATCCCATAAGAACTCTGAAATTAGATGTGGTTAAGGAGAGTAGTATTAGGATGGGTTCTCTTGAAAAATTCTCGTGTTGCACCCTTCTTTTTATAAAAAAAATATATTTTAAAATTTTATTATTTTTTATTTATTTTTTTATTATTTCAGCGTGCATTGGCGAGAGTAGTAGTAAGATGGGTTTCCTCCTAAGAAATTCTCGTGTTGCATTCTTTTTTTGGACAAAAATATTTTTTAATCTTTGATTTTTTTTTCTTTCATTTGATGATCTTTCATTTTTTTTTTCGCATTTCCTTCCATTATGATTTTTGTTATTTGTTTTATTTGTTTTCTTTTTTTCCTTTTCCTTTTCTTTTCTTTCTTCTTTTTTTCAATTTTGATAATTTTTTTTTAATTTCTTCATTTTCTTGGATTTTCTTTTTGTTTCTTCGATTTTGTTAGATTTCGTTTTTAATTTTCTTTGATTTTCTTTCTCAATTGTTTGATTTTCAGTATATTCTTAGAATTTGTTCTTTAATTTCATTTGATTTTCTTTCCCATTTCATTTCCTTTCTTTTCTTTCTTGTATATTTATTTTTTTCATCTTTTATGATTTTTTACATTATTTTTTTTTATGTTCTTTTTGTTTATTTGTTCTAGACTTTTTTATTTTCTTGTATTTTTATTTTATTTTTTATATTGTATTTTAATTAATTTATTTTTATATAATTTTTATTATTTTCTTCATTTGATTTTCAAAATTTTTTTGAACCTTTTGTATTTTGTTTTCTTTTATTTGTTTCCTTGGGTTTCTTCAATTTTTTTTAAAATAGGTTTCAATGTTTTGTCCATTTTAAGAATACGAGTTGCTTCTTTTGTTTTTTGTTTTTTCGGCAAGTCAATAAATTTGTTAAGGGAATAAGGATATCCGCACTTATCGAAAAGAGAAGAGAAAATAAAAATGATTTTACCTTTTCTTTTATGTTGATGCTCTGAACGTTTTCTCAATACATCTCATCTATGTGGTAAACACATACCCTATTGTTGACATACAATTTGTTTTCATGAAGACATTATGCATCTCTTTTTAATGACTATTCAAGAATTATATAACCCAGTAGATTGATTTTACAATGTTTTGACATGTCCATATACGAGTTTGGTACATTGATAGAGCCATTAAGTAAAAAATTGCCACTGAGATTATTAAGCTTATTAACAAATACTTAACTAAAAGAAACTGTATATGTGGAAGGTCTCATCTGTTTATCATCTTTAGGAGATCCTACGAGCTTTCTCAATATAGTTGGATGCTTTTATGTTTGTGGTAGCTTTTTGTTACACTTATTTGAAATATTAAATTTAGTAAAAGGCTTACTTTGACTTTGCACGAGTTATTGGATTAGTGATAAGTTTTGATATTATTATTTATGAGAATTTTATCAAGTTGCTTTGACTTATATTTAGATGTAGACCACTAGGTTCAAAACTCATTAAGTCTATGAGCTCCCAAAAATATGACGCCAAAATAAGTAAGTGGAAGTGCCTTTGGGACATTATACGCTGCCTACTTATAAGAGTGTGTTTCATAATTTTTTTTCTGAACTAAAAGTCGAATCAATTGACTAAAATTGATTTTGTTATAGATGTAGTTGACTTGAATTGTTTGGATTTTTCATGGGTGCATGTGTATACAAGTGAGTTATCTATCCTTCTTATTTTATTTTCCTTTTATTTTTGAGCTTTCTGCACATATTTTAGTTTTATGTAATGTTCTTGGCTGCTGGACTAGGAAATTAATATCTTTGATTCTGATTTTTTTGGCTTAATATTTTTCATTTTATTTTAATAAGTTGTTCGATATATAGATTTAATAGAATAGAAAGATACTCTACTCAATGAATTTTTCACTTCAGGAACAAGCTTTGAAGAGTATTGAGATGCTCATTGAAATATACTACTGTTTGGATGATTTTGATTTTTTATCTATCTACCTATGTTTACATAGATCATTTAGTTTACAAGATGAACTTTTAATATACAAAAAGGCAAGAAACTAGGCAGAAGTTTAAACCTTATTTAGACAGGCCTTGTAAATAAAGCCACCTTTTATTCAATGGCATTTGGATGTCTTAAATTATAGGTAAATCGTTTGATTTTGAGGGTATCTTAATAAAAGAAAATGTGGTGCATGCAAGGTTGTAAGGGATTTGATGGTGCCGATAGAGAAAGCATAATTTGTAGCATCTCAAAGTAATGCTTTTTTTTTTTTTCATAGATGAAGAAATATCGATCATAGTGGCAGCAAAAATTACACTATTTAAACAAGAATGTATTACTTTTCTGTTAGTTGGCATGGATTCTTACATGCTTTTCCTTTTCTTGTTAAACCTAAGTTGCTATGAGATATTTTAAAGCTTTTTTAGATTTTGTCGGTTTTCCTTTTTTTTAATTCTGTTTTGATTTGATTGGTTAGTTATCAATTGCTACATGTTTTTCTTGCTTTTTTTTTTAAAATTTTGAAATGAACATATAAGTAGCTTCTCTTATCGACAATATTACTTTCAAGTAAATGATCATTATGTGGAGAATGAGTTAAGGTTGTCTTATTTCCATTTTTGCACAAGGTAGTTGATATCTTTCTTGAGTTTTATTGTTGACACCTTTTTTCTTCCCCCACAATATTTTTTTTTTGTTTTCCTATCAAGGCCATTAGACAAAAATATCTAGGCTAATGGGAGGAAGGCTTTACTATAAGCCCCTAATTTATGATACAATGCCCCAGACTTGTACATACCATTTATGGCATTTGGTCCTATGTTGTTCTTATTGGCTTGTCATTGAGTCTTAAGGGGAAGTAAGTTAGTTAACTCTTTTGTATTTTGTTCTCCATGTCATGATGATTGTTCCATTACAGAAATATATCATTGTCTGGTTTTCATTTAGTTTTTGCTAACTCCTCTGACATGGGTTCTACAGCATTATGTGGTAGATCGCTTTTACTAATGTTAAAAGAAATACTTCTTTTTGCATTTTTTTTTTCAATGAAACTTAAGTATGAAGTGGAAGTTGTATCACTTGAATATGTTGGCACCAAATTTTGTTGGTAAGAATTATGGCAGTTAGAGGGTTTAATAGGTAGATTACATTTGAAACACCTAAATCTGAGGGTTGGACTTTGAAATTTCGAGTCATAAGACTTGGTACTTTGAAATGCTTTCCAATTAAGACTTTCACCAAAATCAATTTGTTATCAGTGACAAAAGTAATTTTATGCTAGTGCTTTTATGGGAAAGGGGGTCCTTTTGGAGCCACTCCTATCAAACTTCTCCAACATTGAACGGAAACTTTACCTATAATTTTTCTTAGATAGGAAAAGAAAATGAGAGAAAGATGGAGGAGTAAAAATAGATAGAAAGAGTGACTCGTGATTTTTCAAGTGCCAACTAGAGTGACTTTTCCTTTTTCTAATGGATTTTCTTATGGCTTTTACCATGTTAGTGTTCTTTGATCTTTAAATCTCATAGTTGTATTTCTTGAAAGCATCTCACTACGATGGCCACGAATGAGGAAGCCATGGCCTTTGAAGGCGGCTGCCATGGTAGCGAAGGAAGCAGCTATAGCCGCCCACGAAGGTAGCCACAGCGTCCATGAAGGCAACCACGATAGCCCATGAAGGCAGCCACTATGCCCACGAAAGCAGCCACAGGAGCCCACGAAGGCAGCTATGGCGCCCACGAAGGAAGCCAAGGTGCCAAAAAAGGCAGCCATGGGTGCCTACAAAGGCAGCATGGTGCCCACGAAGGCAGCCACGGGCGCCCACGAAGGCAGCCATGGTGCCCACGAAAGTAGCCACAAGCATCCACAAAGGCAATCACGGTGCTCACGAAGGCAGCCACAATCGCCCATGAAGAACAATGTAAGAAGTAAGCTTTTAGGGTTTTCGCAATTTAAGGTTTCGGGCTTATGGGTTATGATTTATTATTTAGGATTTATAGTTAGGATTTAGGGTTTATGGGCTAGGGTTCAAAGTTGTTTAGGGTTTAGCTATTCAAGTTTAGGTTTTTATGGTTTATACTTAACAGTTTAGTGTTTAGGGGTTAGGGTTAAGGATTTAGAGCTTAGAGGTATGGTTTAGAATTTGGGGTTTAGAGTTTATGATTTTTGGGGTTAAGGTTTATAGTTTTTAATTTACAATTTAGGGTTTAATGACTTGAGTTTAGGGGTTGGGGTCTACAGTTTACAGTTTCTGGTATAAAAATTTGAGAATAGGATTTTGGGTTGAGTGATTCTAGTTTAGGAGTTAGGATTTATGAGTAATGATTTTTGATTTACAATTTAGAGATTAAGGTTAATTTAAGGATTAGGGTTATGGGTTAGTGGTTTTGGGGTTATGGTTTACAATATAGGATTTAGTATTTAAGGATTTGGGTTTAGGCTTAAAGGGTTTGTGTCTAGAGTTTAAGTATTGTGGTTTGAGGCTTAGGGCTTAAGATTTAGGGTTTAGGATTTAGAGTTTAAGGTTAGTGTGGTTTAGAATTATGGATTAAGAGTTTGAGCTTATGGTTCAACGAATGTGATTAAGAGTTTAAGAATTGTGATACTATATTTTGAAAGAATAGTATTAAGAATGAAAATGATGCAACTTTACTGATAATTTTGTTTGGAAAGTGCAACTACAAGTTTGAACAAATTTGAATGAAAATAGGGGATAAAGACTCACAACCAAGTTTAATACCAAAAGGATATAGAAAACCACCACCCTAAAAACAATAAAGAAAGATGCAGAAACGTCATAACTTACTATTCAAAGATATATAGATGAACACCACCCTAAGAAATACAGAGATATTTCTCACCACTCAATGGATCCTATCCAAAGAGATATAAAGATGAAAGAAAGAACTCAAAGAGTTCCTGTACATATAACAAAAGTTTTTACTAATAACTAAATCATTTAATGCATTTGTTTGACAAAAAATGCAGTTAGTGGGCTGAAATAAATCTCTTTTGAAGATTGCTAAGGTGCATGTAAATTGTCCACCACTAAAAGAAGCTTTCATAACTTCATCTCTAGAAAAATTTTCAAGGTGCATGCAAATTTTCCATCACATAGTATCATGGGTTGAATGCGATATTATAATCACTCTTGTGTCATTAGGTGATGCAATAATTGATGTTTGAATCTATATGAAGAGATGTAAGTTAATGTAAGCAAAACTTTACACAATTAAGTGAAGTTGATGTAAGAACATAAAAAATGATGGACCTCTTAAGCAGTACTACCTCCATCGTGATCATACTTAAGATTTGACCATAATAACCCATCATAATAAGAAAAGTTTTCAAGCATATGTGAGAGCACAATGGTCTAGAAATCCTTCTAAAAATATTAACCACATTTTCTTTGATTTCCCTACCTATTCTTTAATTTTCTTATATATCAATCTTCTTCAAAATCACCAATCCTTGCATTATATTCTTTTTCAAATCTCACATCATTTCTCGTACCCGAAAACTCAAACTAGCAATTCCTTAAGAACAAAACAAGAATTCTCAAAGCCAGAAAAACCATTATCCACTTCATTTTTTTCTTTTTTTTAAATACAAATTTGCATAGCAAACAAAACTAAAAATGTATTATCAAAACCAATCCAATTCATATATATATATTTGTTCACATAGATTAATGAGATAGAAAAAAAAAATGTCTGATCTTGAAAATAGAAATCTATAATGTATTACTCAGGATAATAGCAAAGTGGTCGTTAAGACCTTGGTGGTTAACCATAATGTGGTGATCTCCGCTGCAATCACAACTTTAAAAAAGATGAGGGAGAAATTATTGATAGATTAAGGGAATAACTGACCTTGTGGTATATGTTTTGGTGGTGAACATGAAGAAGTCATAACATAATAATGGTGTGTTGGTGATTAGAGGATGGATTGAAAGGGAAATTCATATTCTCGATCTTTCTCTATCTTTATTTGGGTTTAAGGGATACTTAATATCGTTGTGCTTAAGAAAAATGAGCAGTACACATGAGGAAGAAAAATCTCTTATCGTGCTTTTTATAAATAAAAATGATAATTGTAAAGAATAATAAGAGAAAGAGAGAATCACCTTTTGATTTTGTTTTCTATTTATATTTTTGTTTTTTATTTAAATTATTTTTATAATAAATTAATGTTAAATAAATGCTTGTCGAAGAACATAGTTAAAGAAAGGGAGATCATTTTTGTTTGCTTTATTTTGTATTTTTAATTTTAATTTTTTTCCAAAAATATTTTGACATTTTAAATTTTCATGTTTACTTTACCACATTTTTTATTTTTAAAATTTTATTTAATGTCTCCTTACTTTTAATTTTTTACTATTTTGATTTTTATTTTGCTAAAACATTTTGAATTATATTTTATTTTAATTATTTTTAATACAATTATAATTTTTTATTCTTATTATTGACATTATTTTATTATTATTAGCAAATTTATCATCATCATCATTATTGTTGTTATTATTATTATTTTTATTCTCAACAGCGAGCATATTTGAATTTGAATTTTCACACTTTCAATAATTCGTGATGATAATATTAAAAAATAAAAAAATTATTATATTATATATTGAATTATCCATTGCATTGTGATATTTGGTTAAATGTTAACCTATTTTCTTAATCATACATTATAAATATAATAAAAATTTATTACAAAGAAAAATTAAAGTGCTACATATATCATGCTTACATGTGAAATACATGGAAGAAAGTGTGTGAGAAGTGAGTGCTATATATAATTTTTTTATTTAATTTTTTTCAAATATTTTTTGGATTTCATTTTGAGAATATTGATGTATTTAGGAAGAAATAATGAGAAGTCATCTTTATTCAAAGTTTAATAGAAAATAATAGTGTTTTTTAAAATTAATTTTTAATTGTATTGCTTGCCAACTTGATTTAGTTATGCTTATTCATGTGAATATGAGCCAACTGTACAAACAAAGAAAAAAATCTTTGATTCTAAATGTAAATAATTTATTTTAGAAATATTAGTTAATCAATATGTATCATTGTCAGCTCTATAGTTTTTGATTCAAAAGAAACAAATTTGAAGAGTTAAATAGGAATTTTGCAAAAGAAAATCATGTTTTATACCATCTAATTTTTTTAAAAAATAAATGATATCTGTAGATTATTGAATTAGTGAAAGTGATTAATCTAATATTATCATATTTTTATATCTTTATTCTCATGTTTGATTGAAAGATAATATGAAAATTATTTAATTTTAAATCTAATTGTATTTCATAAAATTTAAAATTAACTAATTATAATTTTTGATATTAGATAATTTTATCGAGAGTGTGATTAATAATTCAATAATTAATATTAAGACAAAGATTAGAATGAACATATAATAATTGAAATTAATTGGACCATAAAAATAATTAGGCTTAAAATGTAATTGAGCTAACAGTTAATTAAACTAAATTATTAGTTTCACTAATTGAGCCTAATAAAAAATTAATTAAGCTTAATAGATAATTAAAATTATTAACGAAATAGGCCTGATAATTAATTGAGTCTAATATGTAGTTGAGCATAACAACTTATTGAACCTAACAATACATTAAGTTTAACAATTCGTTGGGCTAAATAGCTGATTAAGCTTAAGATTTTATTAGATTTAATAAAAAATTATAGTTAACTTATTAACTAATATGGTTTAATTAAAAGTTGGGCTTCACATACGATTAGGCTAAAATATATTTGACTTCACTGATTTACTTAGTTTGATATATAATTAAGTTTAACAATTAATGATTTAATAATTAATTAAACTTAACAAATAAATAAGCGTAATGATTTATTGAGCTTAAGATTGAAAATTTACTGGAAATAAAATTTAGTTAAGTCTACTTAAAGATTGAACTAATAAGGGGTAATAAATAGTTGGGTTTAATTTATAATTGAGCCTAAAAACAAAGTGAGATAAATAAATAATTGTGCTTAAAATATAATTGGGTCTAAAATTTAATAAACCCTAAGATATAATTGCGTAGCATGCCTGAACCTAATACAAATTTGATCCTACAAATGGATTAAGCCTAAGATATGATCATATCTAAATTATAATTGAACTTAAGATATAATTAGGCATAATAACTAACTGGACCTAATATTTATTAATTGATCTTAAAAATTAATAGGATCAAATAAATGATTGAGAACAATGTGCAATTCAACCTAACAATTCATTAGGTCTATTAACTAGTTGGATTAAATAATTAATTGACTCTAAAATTTAATTGTATTTAATAAAACATTGGGCTTAATATGTAATTCAGCTTATTAAATTAATTGGATCTAATATATAATTACGCCTAATGAAATGTTGGACTTAAGATGTAAGTGAGCCTAATAATTTATTAAACCCAACAAACAATTTGGCCTTACATTTAATTAAGTCTAATAATTAACTGGACCTAAGATTTACTTCAATATAAGAATTAATTGGACTTAGTTAAAAGTTCAACTTTACATATAATTGAATCTAATAAGTAATTGGTTTTATAAGATATTAGATCTCAATAATTAACTAAGTTTAAGATTTAATTGGGCTTGAGATGTAAGTAAGCCAAACAATTAGTTAGGCCTAACAACTAACTGATATTAATAATTAATTAAGCCAAAGATTTAACTTTAGAAAAAATAAATTTAGCTTAAGATTTAATCGAACCTAATAAATAATTAGGTCTAATAAATAATTAAGCTTAATTTATAAAGTTAATAAATAATTGATCCTCAAATATAATTGAATCCAAGATTTATTTGAGAAAAAGATATAATTGGGTATAGGGTACTTGATACATAATTGAACTTAGGAATTTGTTAAGTCTAAAATATAATTGAACCAAAAATACAAGTGAACTTATGATGTAATTGAGCGTAATAATCAATTAGACCTAACAATTATTAATTAGGTTCAAAAATTAATTAGATCTAATATTTCATTAGAACAAATATATCATTGAGGCTCATAATTAAGTATGCCCATCAATTCATGGAGCTTAACAATTAGTTAAGCTTAACATTTGATTGGTCTAATAAAAAAATAAATTTACTATAAAGTTTGACTTAATAAATAATTAATCTTAATAATTGGGCCTATATCGAATTTATTTTAATCACAATTAATTGTTAGGTCTAACTAATTCTTAAGTAGAATTAAATATTATGTCCAATAAATTATTACCCTCAATTAATTATTAGGCTTAATTATTTGCTAGGTTCAATTAACTATTAAGTTTAATTAGATCTTAGGTCCAATATTTTATTCGGCTCAATTAAGTATTAAGCCTAATTATTTATTGGGTTAAATTATATATTAAACTAAATTTTTTATTAAGCTCAAACTTTTTTTATTAAAGGCTCAATTAATCATTGGATCGAATAAGTTGTTAGTTCTAATTAATTGTTCTATTCAATTATACATTATGCTCAATTATCAAGCCAAGTTGTTATTAACATCAATTAAATCTTAGGTCCTGTTAATTATTTTTCAAAATAAATTATTTGATTTAATTAATTGTTAGGCTCAATTATATATCCAACTCAATTATTTTTTTGGTCTAATTAATTCTAAAGCTAATTAATATATGATAGACTAAATTTATTTCAAGATTAATTTATTTCTTTGTCTAATGTTTGATGGACTCCTTATTTGTTAGACATTATTATTTATTATTGAACCAAAATATCTATTAGACTCAATTATTTATGTGACCAAATTATATTTTAAACATAGTTAAAATTTGTGCTCAATTATAAGTTCAATTATTTGTTAGACCTATGCATGCAAGGTTAATTATTGACTTAATTATATTTTAAATCTAATTATATATTAAAGCTAAGTGTTTATTAGGATCAATAATATATCAAATTTAATTTTTTTAGCGTAATTAATTTTTAGGCACAATTAAGTATTCATCCTAATTAATTATTAGGTCACATTAATTTTTAAGCTTAATTACATCCTACACCTACTTAGTTATAAAGTCTATCTTGTTCTTAAGTTCAATTATATGTTAAGCCCAATTATTTACTAGGTCTAATTGATTATTAGGTCGGATTTATAAAATCTAATTATTTATAAAGCACAATTATGTATTAGGTCTACTTATTATTTTCGGTCTAATTATATCTAAGTTGGATTCATCCTTGGACCCAATTATTTATTGGGCTCATGCTTGGGAAGCTTAATTAGCTATTAGGCGTAGTTACATCCAAGCTCAATTAGTTATTAGGCATAGTTATATCCAAGACCAATTAATTATTGGATGCAAGTATATTTTAAATATAATTATTTATTTGATCTATTCATTCTTAGGCTTAATTATATATGAAACTATATTATTTGTTAGTCAAATTATATATTAAGCTGATTTTATTTCTGGGCGGACCATGCCCTCTAAGCTAATTATATCTTAAGCTTAAATAATTATTAGGTCCAATCATATTTTAGATTCAATTATATTTTAGGTAAATATTTGTTAAGGCTATTCCTTTCTTAGGTTTGTTATATAAAAAGATCAACATATATTAACCTTGATTATCTAACTAATTCTTTTGTACACTTACATTATTAGTATATTTAATTATTAGTATCAATCAATTGGTATGCTCAATTAAACTTGAAATCCAATATTTGTGAGGCTCAAGTATATCTTAGGCCTAGTTATGTATTAGGTCAACTTCGTTTCTAGGCTCAATTATTTTTTATTTTTATGCTTAGTATGCATAATTAATTTAAACCTTAATCCCTAAACCCTTAACCTATGAACCTTAACCCACCCCTAAACCCTAAAATCAAAAATGTAAACCTTAAATACTAAACTTTAAACCCGAAACCCTAAACCCTTTAACCCTAGCCATCAAATCATAAATCCTGAACCCTAATTCTTAGACACTAAACCCTAAATCTTAAACCCTAAGTTCTTAACCTTAAACCTTACCTCTAAACTATAAACTCTAAACCGTAAACACTATCTTTAAACTTAAAAATTCACCAAAAACTCAAAAACTCGAAACCCTGAACCTTAACCCTTCACTTGTAAATCATAACTCTTAACCTTTGAACCCTGACCTTAAACCCGTAATAACCTGACTCTTAGAACCTAATTGAATTTTAAGGTTTAGGGTTAAGGTTTTAAGCATTATAGTTTAAGGTTTAGTGTTGAGGCATTAGGGGTCAGAATTTAAGGTTTAAAGACTAAGGTGCAAGGTTTAACGGTTAGGCTACAGGGTTTAAGTATTATGGTGTAGGGATAAGGTTTTAGGATAAGGATTAGAGATTAAAATTGAGGGTTTAGAGTTTTTGGCTTAGGATTTAGGGTTTATATTTTATTGATTGGGAGTTAAGGGTTAGTAGTAGGGCTTTAATGTTTATGGTTCAAAATTTAAGGGTTAGCAATTACAGTTTGGGCTCAAATATGTAAGGCTTAGGCTTTATGGTTTAGGATTCAGGGTTTGGTGGTTAGAGGAATTCAAAGTTTAGGGTTTAGGGGTTTAGTTTTAGGGTTTAGTGGTTAAGGTTTAGGGTTTAAGGCTTTAGAAATTAGGGGTTAGGGTTTTATGTTGTAGGGGCTAGGGTTTAAGTTCAGTATTTAGGTTTTAAGGATTTGGGTTTAAGCTTTATGGGTTAGGGCTTAATGGTTAAGGTTTAGGAGTTAGGGTTTCATGAAACTTACATATTATTTCCACTGTATTAAGCCAATCAATAAAATTATCAACACAAATTTTACCTTCAAACTTTGAGATGTCTAACTTTGGGCAATGCTTGTTTTGCAATTCATCTTGTTCTTTATATCTTGTATGATATCTACCAAAGTCTCTCGGGTAAGGATGTGTGTCTTCATCATAATCAAACTCTTGGGCTTCATTATTATTCTGGTTCTTATATCCCTTGAGTTCCTCAATCCTTACATCTTTCTCATCTAATCTATGCTACAATCTTTCAAGCTGAAACCTTAAGAACTCAATATCATCACCACAATTACTCCCTTCACTAGTAAATACCTTTTTATTCTGTCTTACCATGATCTCTATCCTTATGCTCTGAGTCCAAACTGATACTGTATTTTGAAGGAACGATATTACTTTACTGGAAATTTTGTTTAGAATATACAAGCACAAGTTTGAAGAGATTTGAACGAAAATAGGGGATAAAAAGCTTACAACCAAATTTAATATCAAAGGGATATAGAAAATCACCACCCTAAGGACAATAAACAAGGATACAAAAACCTCATAACTCATCATTCAAAGGGATATAGATGAACACCACCCTAAGAGATACGGAGAGTTTCTCACCACTTAATGGCTCTTAACCAAAGAGATATAGAGATGAAAAAGAAAACTCAAAGAGTTTTTGCACACACAACTAAAATTTTTGCTAATAACTAAATCATTTAATATATTCATTTGACAAAAAATGAAGTTAGTTGGCTGAAATAAACCTCTCTTGAAGATTGCTCAGGTTCATGCCAACTGTCTACCACTACAGAAGCTTCCATAACTTTTTCTCTAGAAAATTTTTCAAGGTACATGCCAACTGTCTATCACGTAGTATCATGGGCTGAATGTAATAATATAACTACTCCTGTGTCATTAGTTTATCTAATAGTAAGTATTTTAATTTATGTCTAAAATTAAATAATTCATTGGATTAAATTTGATTTAATAATTCATTAAATAGAAAATTAGTTTATTAGACTCAATAATTTGATTTAATAATTCATTGGATTAAATTTTTGAGTCTAAAATTTATTTGTATTTAATAAAAAATTAGTTTAATATATAATTCAGCTTATTAAATTAATTGGATCTAACATATAATTGCACCTAATAAGATGTTGGACTTAAGAGGTAACTGAGCTTAGCAATTTATTGAGCCGAATAAATAATTTGGCCTAACATTTAATTGAGTTTAATAATTAACTGAACTTAAGATTTAACTTAACCTAAGAGTTAGTTAGACTTAGTTAAAGTTTCAACTTTACAGATAACTAGGTCTAATATATAGTTAGGCCTAATGACTAATTGATCTTAATAATTAATTAGGCCTAAGATTTAACTTTAAAAAAAATTAATTGGACCTAAGATTTAACCGAATTTAATAAAATTTGAGTTTAATATATACTTAGGTCTAATAAATAATTGGGTAAATGACCCTAATATTTAATCGGTTCTAAAATATAACTAGGTCAAAGATTTAATTGAGCATAGCGTGCAAGAACCCCTGTGCACAATTAAACTTAGGAATGTATGTAGTCTAAAATATGATTAAACCAAAACTATAATTGAACTTATGATCTAATTGAGTGTAACAATTAATTAGATCTAATAATTATTAATTAGATTAGAAAATTAATTAGATCTAATATTTAATTGAGGTTAGCAATTAATTATGTTCATCAATTTATTATGCTTAACAATTAATTGAACTTAACATTTAATTGGGTCTAATAAAAAAATGAGTTTACTATAAAATTTAACTTAAAATAATCAATTGATCTTAATAGTTGGACTGCCTAAATTGGGCTTAAGATTTAATTGACTCTAATAATTAATTTGATTTAGCATTTGATTGTGTTTCAACATTAGTTAAGCCTAATATTTAATCGGGCCTTGTAAAAAATTTAGTTATTATACAATTGGGCCAATGAAATAGTAACACTAAAGACATAATTAGGCATATTAATTAATTTGATCGAATTAATTTGGTTAGAACATCAATGACATTATGAAATAATTTGATCTATAATTCAGTCTAATAAATAATATCAATTAAGATATAATTAGAGCTAAAATTAATAGACCTCGAATTTAATTGCATCTAAAACATTAGACATATAATATAACTGGGCATACAATATCATGGGCAAAAAATAATTGAAGTTGAGATATAATTGAGCTGAATTAATAATTAGACCAACTATATAATTGGCCCTAGTGCATTAGCCCAAGACTTATATGATTGGACCTAGCACTTAATAGATGTAATTACTAATTAGGCCTATTATGCATGAACTCAATAGATCATTAGACTTAAGAATAAATTGAAACTAATATTAGGTAATTGACCCTGTTAATTAATTGAGGGCAAAAAATAATTGGCTCTCCATGTAATTAAGCCTAACAATTATTTACACAATAATTCATTGGAACTATAAATTTTTTGGGTTTAATTATTAATTAAGCTTAAGATTTAGTTGAGTTTAATAAATACTTTGCTTAATATATAATTTAGCCATGTAATATTTGGATTTAATATAAAAATTGTTTAGATAATGAAATGGGCCTAATAGATAGTTAAACCTAAGATGCAATTGACCTTAAAAGTAATTGTACCTAAGAATTAGTTAGACCAATGATTTAATTGGGCTTAATATACTATTGGGCCTAAAAATGAAATAGGCTTAGCAAATAATTGGTCTCAGATATAATTTAATTTGAAACATAATTGCACCCAATAATTAATTGCATGCGTAAGTCCAACAAATAATTTGACTTGAGAATAAATTGAGTTTAAGATATAATTGGACTTAAACTATAATTGGACTTTGATATTATTAGATAAATGGACCCAATATATAATTAGGCCTACTACTATTAATAGGAGTAATAATAATTATTATTCGACCCACTAACTATTTTCTTTAATTAATTATTAGTTTTATTTATATTTTGAGCTAATACATACTAAGCCTAATTATCTATCAGTCTAAATTATTTATTAAGCTTAATTATATATCAAGTTTAATTATATTTGACCAATTATATGTAAAGCCTAATTATATCATATGTCATATTTTTTAGGTCCAATTAGATCTCAGGCCTAATTAATTTTAAATTTAATTATATCTTAGGTCTATCATTTATTAAGCCTAATTATATGTCTAATTATTTTTTAAGTTCATGCACTTTAGCCTCATTAATTTGGTCTCATTGATTAATAAGCCCAACTTATCTTTGGTTTAATTATTTCTTAGGCCTAATTATACATTAAACCTAATATTTTATAAAGTTCAATTAATTTTCGAGCACAATCAAATCTGAAGCTGAATTAATTATTAAAGTCAATTAATTATTAGGTCCACTTAATTGGTAGATTTAATTAAATCTTATGCCTAATTATTTGTTAGGCCAATTTAGTTCTTATCCCCAATTATATATTAAAGTCAATTATTTATTAGATTAAATAATATATTAAACTTTATTTTATGTTATACCCAATCAAATCTTAAGATTAATTATTCATAAGGCTTACTGAAGCTAGGTCTAATTAATTGTTAATATTGATTACATATTTAGCCAAATTAAATCATCTGCCAAATTAATAAATATTAAATTCAATTAATTATTTGGCTCAACTAATCTATATGTCCAATTATGCCTTGTGTTCAATTATAATTTGAATCCAATTAATTGTAATATTAATTAGATATTTAGCCTAATCAGTTTTTGAGTCCAATTAATAAAATTGAACCCAATTAGTAATCAGATTCAAATAAATTTTTTGGTCCAACTAATCTTATATTCAATTACAAGTTGGGTTTAATTAGATCTTAGGCTTAATTCAGTTTTAGACCTAATTATTTAGTGGGTTTATGCACGCCACAACAATTATATCGTAGGTCCAATTAAATCTTGGATTCAAGTAATTCTTATTCATAATTAAATATCAGACCTAATGAATTGTTAGGCTAATTAATTAATTAATTAATTCTTAGGCCTAATTCATTGTTAGTTCTTTAATTGTTAGGTTAAATTACATCTTATATCAAGACTCCAAAATATTTTAGGCCCAATTATGTATGAAGTTGAATTTTTTACTATGCTAATTAAATGTTAGATCTAACTAATTCTTAGTCAGTAAGTTTCAAGCCTACTCAATTGTTAGAGATTAATTGTTAGATCATAATTATTTGTTAAGTTCAATTAATTATTGAGCTCAATTATATCTTATGTTTAATATTTTATTATGCTCAATCACATATTAAGATAAAATATTTACTAACCTCAATTATAACCATCATAGAATGCCCTCTTATTATATTATCAAGGTCTACCCAATAGCAAATGACAAGCATCCATAACAGTAGCATCACACCATACTTTATTTTTATAACTATTTTAGGTAGAAAATGAAACTAAGAATCTTTTAGTTACCTTAATTTCACACATCTTTTTGCAACTAGCACAATTGGTAAGGATTTGGACGTGGAATAGCGTCCAACTTGACCTTTTGCACCATCTTCATGGGTGCCATGTTCTTGAAGCTGCCACTATTGATGATCACCAAACATACCTAGCCACAAGAAGTACATTTGGTGTGAAACACATTCTTTCTCATCCAACTTTCATCTTCTGTCACTTGGGACACTTTCAAGTTATGTTGCACTACAATGGACATGCCATGATCAGCATAGGCCATCTCATCCTCATTAACATTATGTTCTAGATCATTGTTACCTTCACCTTCTTCTCCATCACTAACATCATCAACTAAATTAACAATCCTTCTATTCGGACAATAAGAAGCAATATGCCTAAAATTATGACATTTGAAGCCTTCCCTACCACCTGGTGCAGGAGAATTGGATGTTTGTTTGCTGCCAAAAGATCCTTCACCATTCCCCCCCCCCCCCGCCCCATTGACACTGCCTTGCTTAAAAGAATAGGCTTGAAATTAACTCTTTATGAATACACATCTTTGGAACCATACCATGATCCCTTTTCAAACTTCTGTTGGTTATTAGTTTTTAAAGTCAACTTGCACGTATCATTCAATGACCAATATGATAGAAGTTTATTCACTTTAAAAATCTCATATTTCACACTCCCAAGGTATCTACCAATGATTTGCTCCTCTGGTTCTACAAGCTCTCCATTGGCATCAAATTATCAAATTCTACTGCATACTTTTCCACTAATAAGAAGCAATATGCTCAAAATCGTGACATTTGAAAGCATTTCCTTTCACTTGGTGTAGAAGAATTGAATGTTTGCTTGCTGCCAATAGATGCTTTACCATTTTCTTGCCACTTTGACACTGCCTTGCTTAGGAGAGTAGGCTTGGAATTAACTCTCATTGAATACATATCTTTGGAACCATACCATGATCCCTTTTCAAACTTGCAAATTATACTGGTGCATGGGATCTAAGGTTTAAGTATTAGGGTATAAGATCTATGACTTACAAATTATGGTCTAGGTTTTAGAGCTTTGAGTTTAGTGTCTACCATCCACGTTTTTGGGCTCTAGGGTTATGGGATTTTAGGGTCTCATGTCTATGATCTAGGGTTTTAGGTTCCAAGGCCTAGGGTTTTATGGTTTTAGGGATTTAAGACCTAGGGTCTATGGTGTAGGTCCAGAGTTTATGGTTTATGTTTCTAAGGTTTTAAGTCTAGAGTTTTTGGGGCTAAGGTGTATGTTAGTGTCTTAGGATTTCAGGGTTTAGGGTATAGTGTTAGATTTCTAAGGTCTTAGGTCAGAATCAGGGTCAAGGCTCTTGGGTTAATGTTTTTCAGTTTTTGTTTTTAGTGTTTTCATCTTTAGGATTTTAAGGTCTAGTGTCTTAGGTTTTAAGATTTTATGATTTAGAGTTTTAGATCATGGTTTAAGGTCTAGGGTTTTAAGACTACGAATCTAAGGCTTTAAGGTATCATGTCTAGTGTTTCAGGCTTTTAAGGGGTCTAAGATCTATGTTTTTAGGGTTTAAAGATTTAACGTTTAAGGTTTTGTAGTCAAACTCTCAGGTCTAAGACCTAAGGATTTAGTGTTTTTGGGTTTTGAGATTTCAAGGTATGCAATATAGGGTTTTGAGGTCTAGGGTCTAACGATTTTAAGATTTAGCACACTTGTGTCACTATTTGGGTTCTCCTTTTTATTTTCGTATCTGTTTGGTTAGAAACATTTGAGTGGTGAGAAACCCCTCTATATCTCATAGAGTGGTGCCCATATGCAATTTTTCGAGTGGTGAATTGCAAGATTTCTCCATGTTTATCGTCCTTAGGTTGGTGAATTTTTTTTTTATATCTTTTTAGTATTAAACTTGATAGCTTTTTGTTCATTATTTTCATTCAAATCTGTTTGAACTTGTGCTTGATATTTTTAAAAAATTTCAAGCTAAGTCATATCATTTCCATTCCAAACACTATTCCATCATAATAACGTATCACCTTGGACCCTACCAGCCTAATCTTTTAATCTTAAACCTTAAATCTTAGAACCCTAAACTTTAGACTCTTGACTCTTATACCCTAAAACTCTAGACCCTTGACCATTCAACCTTGCGCTCTAGACCCTTGATCATTCAACCTTGCGCTCTAGACCCCTAAACTTTTATGCATTAGACTCTAATCTGTAGATCATATACCATAGACCCTAAAACCTAAAGAATGAACCCTAGACCCAAAACCATTGACAGAGGAATGCCTATGTTACTATATTAAACCCATGATACTATGTGATGGATAGTTGGTATGCAACTTGGAGGATTTTCAAGATAAGAAGTTAGGGAAGCTTTCTTAATGGTGGGCAGTTGGCATGCACCTTAATAATCTGCAAGAGACACTTATTTTGACCCATTGACTTCATTTGTTTCTGTCAAATAAGTGCATTGAATGAGCTAGTTATTAGTAAAAACTTACAATTTTTCGAAGACCCAAAGCATGAAGAGTTGTTTCATGTACTAGTATTTTGATGCTTTAGACATTGAAGGTAGCTTAAACTTTGATTACAAGTGTATAAACTCTTTGATTTGTCTCTTTCATCTTTGTATCTCTTTGGTTCAGAGCCATTGAGTGGTAAGAAACATTTTTGTATCTCTTAGGGTGGTGCGGTCATGAGGTTTTTGTATCTTTATTTATTTTCTTTAGGGTGGTGATTTTTCCTATCACTATGGTAATCCAATGAGTAGTGAGTCTTTCATCTCTTATTTTCATTCAAATCTATTCGAACATATGCTTGTATTTCATAAACAAATTTTATTGCAAAGATACATTATATCCATTCCAAATATTGTTTCGTCAAAATACAGTATCACCCTACTACTTAAACTCTAAACCATAATACTTTTCCTTATAAACCCCAAAATCAAGACCTTAGATCTAAGACCCATCAACTTAGACACTAGACCTTACACCCCACAACTTAGACTACAGGCTTTAGATCCAAAAACTCTAAGACTCTAAAATCTAGACCCTAGATCTTGTAGCCTTCAAACCCTAAACTCTAAGACAATAATACCCTAAACCCTAGATTTTAAAACCCATAGACCCTAAATTCTTAGCCCTTAATTCCCCAATACTAAAACCCTAGATCCTACATCCTAGGCCCTTAAAGCCTAGGCAAAGCCTAAATTCCTAAACCTTAGACTGTTGATTCTAAACCTTAGATCATAGACCTTAAAACTTGTAACCTAGACCCCAGAGCTAATCTACACCTTGGAGCTTAAACCCTAAACCTTAGAAGTTAGAATTCTAAAACATTCACCCTAAAGCTTAGATGATAGACCTAGTTTGTAAAACCTTGGAACCTTAAAATCCTAGAACCTTAGACACTAGAACCTAGACCGTAAACCTTAGGCCCTAGACCTGAGACCTTAAAACCTAAACTTAGACCCTAGATTTAAAGCCATAAAACTCTAAACCTTAAAATCCTAGATCATGGACCTATAAACTACACACCTTAGACCCTAAACTATAGACCTTAGTTCTAAATCCTAAACACTACACCCTAAAGTTTAAATCCTAGATCTTAGACCCTAAATGGTAAACCCAAGCCCCTAGACCATAAATCCTAAACCCTTGAAGCTAAACCGTAGATCTAAGGCCTTATGTTCTAGACCCTAGACCCAACACCTTAGAACCTAAACCCTAAAACCATATACCTTAACCTTAGACCTTTACACCTTAAAACCCAAAAATATGACACAACCCTAAAATCCTAAAATCTTATACATTAAACCTCCAACTTAGATTTTAAAACCTTAACCCCAGACCTTACGCCTAAAACCATTGACCCTATACCCTAGGCCCTAGACCTTGTATCCTAGACCCAAGACCTTACTTTAAATCATAGTCCCTATACCCAAATCCTAGACCCTACACCCAAGATCCTAAAACCATAAGCACTACATCCAAGACTCTAAAATTTTAAAACTTAAAACCTAGATCCTGGACCTAAGATCCTAAACCTTGGAGATCTTAATCATAAGACCATACAAGTTAGACTATAGACCCTAGAGCCTCGATCCTAGAACACTAATTCATAGACACTATACCCTAGACCTAGACCCTAAAACCTAAACACTAGACCTTGTAACTTAGACCATGGACTTAGGACCTAAACTCCAATTATTAAGACCATAAACCTAGACACTTTACCTTAGACCTAGACTATAAAACATAGATCCTACATCCTAGACCCTAAAACGAAGATCGTAATTCTTAGACCCTAGATCCTGGACTCTGTTTCCTAAAACATAGGCTTTAGGCCTTACACCCTAGAGCTTAACTCCTATACTGTAGACCTTTTACCTTAGACCCGAGATCCTAGACCTAGACCCTTAACACTTGGCCCGTGTTCTTAAATACTAAATCTTAAAACCTTAAAACCTAGACTTAGGATACTAAACCCTATACCATAACTCTAAGCTTAAAATGCTACGTTAAGGACCCGAAAACCATAGATCTAAAACTAATCCAAAGATTGAAGACCCTACACATAAACACAAGACCCAAGGCCTTAGACCCATAAACCCCAGACGCTAGACAATTAAACCATAAACCCTAGATATTAAACCTAAACCTTAGTGTCTAGATCCTAGAACCTAAAATCCTAGGCTAAAAAATCTAAACCCAAGACCGAAGACTTTAAACCATAGAACTAAATCTAGACCTAGATAGGTAGAACTTAGACCCTAAAATCCTAGACCCTACAACTAACAATATTGATCTTATTGACCCTAAGCCCTAGACTTTGCACTTTATGCCCTATACTGTAAATCTTAGACCCTAGATATTAGACTTTAGACCTTAGACCCTAAAACTGAAACTCTAGACCATAACTCCTCAACCCCAAAACTATAGATCCTTGAACTCAAGACCCCTTGAACCTTGACTCTAGACTATGAACATACACCTAATACCATAGAACCTAGGTCATAGACCCTTAAACCCTAGGTCCAAGACCACAAAACCCTAAACCCCTAAAACTTAAAACACATTGGACCCAAGACCCTAAATATAAGACCTAAATCGTAAAGCATTGAAACCTTAAAATCGCAAAACTTAAGACCTTAGACCTTAAAATCTAGATCCTAGACCCTAATTCCTAAACCTTAGAGCCATAGAACCTAAGACATTAGACCCCTAAAACCTAGACTGTAGACTTCAAAACCTATACCCAGTATCTTAGAGCCTAGGCTGTAGAACTTTAAACCATAGACCAAAGACCTTAAACCTAAGACGTTAAGACATAAAAGCTCAGCCCTAGAAACAAGAACCTAGACCTTGGATTTGGGATACTAAACTGAGAATCCCATACCACTCTTTTGAAACATTAAAATCCTAGACTGTAGGACCGAAAATCCTAAGACACCAGACCATAAAATATAGACGTTAAGGTTAAGGGGTTAAGGTTTAAGGCTCAGCATTTAGGGTTTAGATTTTAGATTTTAAGGTTTAGAGATTTAGAGTGTATAGAGTTTAGAGTTTAGTGTTCAAGCTTAACTTTAGGGTTTATTGGTTAAGGTTTAAGGTTTATAGGTTACAATTTATTGTTTAAGGTTTTAGATTTTAGCTTAGGGTTTAGTATCATGGGCTTAGTGATTATGGTTTATTGGTTTAAGATTAAGGGTTTAGGGTTTCAGGATTTGGGATTATAGTGGTAGATTTGGATTTAGGGTTTAGCAGTTAGGGCTTAGGACTTGCGGTTTAGAGCTTAGGAGTTAAGGCCTAGGGTTTAGTGTTCTAGTTTAGGGTTAGGCTTAGGGTTCAACAATGAGTGGTTAAGGTTGGGGTTTAGACTTTGTGGTTTAGTGTTAACGATTTAAAGTTTAGGGGTTAAGGTTTAGTGGTTATAATTTTGGATTTGGGGTTTAAGTTTAGGGGTTAAGGTTTAGATTACCCATAAACCTTGAATTATAATCACAAATCCTAAATCATAAACCATAACCTATAAGCCCTAAAGTTTAAATCGCGAAAACTCTGAAACCGTACCTCTTACACCATAAACCTTAACCCCTAACACCAAAAGCCTAACCACTATACCCAAATCCTTAAACCTTACTAACTCTTGAAAGATAAACCCAAAAATCTAAAACCAAAAGCTTAACCATTGAACTTAAACCACAACCTAAAAAGAAAACTATAACCTTGAACCCTTATATCTTAAACCTTAAACTCTAAATCTTATACTCGAAACTCTGATCCTTAAACCCAAATTTCTAAAACTTAAACCCTAATCCTTAATCCCTAACCTAAACACTAAATCTTCACCCTTAAACATTTTTCCTAACCCCTAAACCAAAAGTCCTAAATCCTAATCCACAACATCCTAAACATTAAACATTAAACCTTAGCACCTCCCTTTTATCTTAAACCATAACCTTGAAACCCTAAACCTATACCTAAACACCTAAATGTTAGACTCTAACACTTAAATCCTAAACTAGAAACTCTAAACCATAATCACTAATCCTTAAACGCAAACCCTAAAACCATAACCCTTAAGGCCCTAACCCATAACATTTAATGCCTAGCCCCTTAATCATAAACCATCACTAATCCCTAAATCCAAACCCTAAAACCATAATCCCTAAGGCCCTAAGCCATAACATTTAATGCCTAGCCCCTCAATCATAAACCATAAACCTAAACCTTCGTCTTAACCCACAAACACAAAAGCCTGACCCTTAAACCCTAAACTCAAATCTAACACCTTAAATCGTAAACACTAAACCCTAAACCAAAACTCTAAAATGAATAAACCCTAAATTCTAATTCATCATCTCTAAACTCTAAAACAAAAACCTTAAAACCCTAAATTTTAAACCTTAAACCCTAGCAGCTAAACCTTCAACTCTAACAATAAATCATAAACCGTAAACATTAAACCCTCAACCCCAATATATAAACTCCGACCCTAAACTCTAACTCTAAACCCTAAAACCTAAACCACTTAAACACTTACCTTAAACCTTTAAACCCTAAACCTTAAATCTTAAACATTGAACTCTAAATCCTAAACTCTAAAGTACCCAGAAATCTTAATCTCAAATCCTCAATACTAATTCCTAAACTCCAAATTCTAAAGTTTAAACCTTAAAACCTAATGCCTACGCCCTTAAACATAAACTTTGAACCATAAACCACAACTCATAACCCCTAAATCTTCACACAAAGCACCTAAATCTTAATCTCTAAACCTAAAAGCTTGGCTCTTGAATCCTAAGTCTGAACCTTGCCCTTAAACTTAAATCCTAAATGCAAAACTATAGCCACTAAACCCTAATCCCTGAACCTTAAATGTTAACACTAAACCACAAAGCCTCATCAACCTTAACCACTCTTCCGTGAACCCTAAGCTTAACCTTAGACCAGAATGCTAAACCTTAGGCCTTAACTCCTAAGCCCTAAACCCCAAGTTCTAAGCCCTAACAGTTAAACCCTAAACCTAAACCCACCACCATAATTCCAAACCTTAAATCCACAAACCATAATTGCTAAGCCCTAGACACTAAACCCTAAATCAAAAACCTCTAACAATAAGTTGTAACCCGTAAACCCAAAACCTTAATGAGTAAACCCTAAAGCCAAGCCCTGAACATTAAACTCTAAACTCTGTACACTCTAAAAGCCTAAACTTGAAAATCTAAAACCAGAGCTCTAATTGCTAAGCCTTAAACCTTAACTTCTTAACCCTAACGTCTAGATTTTACGGTCTAGTGTTTTAGGATTTCTGGGCATACAGTCTAGGATTTTATTGTTTCAAGATAGTGGTCTGGGATTTTTAGTTTAGTGTCCAAAATCCAGGGTCTAGATTTCATGTTTTAAGGTCTTTGGGTTTTAAGGTTTTGGTCTATGATTTAAAGGTGTACAGCCTAGGCTCTAAGATGCAGGGTCTAGGTTTTAGGGATCTAGTGTCATGGGTTCTAGCGTTCTAGGGTTGAGGAATTAAGGTCAAGGGTCTAAGGTCTCAAGTTTTGTGGTTTTAAAGTTTCAATATTTTACGATTTAGGTCTAATGTTCAAGGTCTTGGTGTGTAGGTTTTAAGTTTTAAGGTCCTAGGGTTTTGTGGTCTTAGAACTAGGGTTTAATGGTTTAAGACCTAAGGTCCATGGTATTGGGTGTAGTATCTATGGTCTAGGGTCTGGGGTCAAGGTTCAAGGGGTCTTGAGTCTAGGGATCTATGATTTTAGGGGTTAAGGACTTAAGGTCTAAGGTTTAGTTTTTAGGGTCTAAGGCCTAGGGTCTAAGGTTTAGGGTCTAAGATTTACAATATAAGGCATAGAGTGTAGAGTTTAGGACTTAGAGTCAATGTTTTAGGATCACCATTTTAGGTTATAGGGTCTAGGATTTTAGGGTCTAAGTTCTGCTATCCAGGTTTGGGTTTAGTTCTAGGGTCTAAGGTTTTAAACCTAGGGTCTTAAGTCTTGGGTCTAGGTTTTTTTGGTCTAAGGTCTTGGGTTTACTATCTAAGGTTCTGGCTTTAGTATCTTAGTTCTTATGTTTTTGGCCTAATGCTTAGGGTTAAGGGTGTAGTGTCTAGGATCTAGAGTCTAAATTGTCTAGCGCCCTGGTTTATGGTCTAGAGTAAAGAATTGTAAGTTCTAGGGTCTTTGGTCTGTGATTTAATTGTCTAGGGTCTGGAGTTTATGGATTTAAGGCCTTGGGTCTTGCATTTAAGTGTCTAGAGTCTTCAATCTTTGGATTATGGTTTTGGGTCTAATTAGAGTAATGTTTTAGGTTTAGAGTTAGGGTCTAGGGTTTAGTGTCCTTGATCTAGGGTTTAAGGTTTTATAATATAAAGTTTCAAAACAGGATTCAGTGTTTGAAGTTTTAGGATATAAAGTTTTAGAATAGGGTTCAGTGTTTATGGATTTAGGATATAGTATTTGAGAACATGGGTCAAGAGCTCAGGGTGTAAGTCTAGGACCTTAGGTCTAAGGTAAAGGGTCTAGAGTATAGGAGTTAGGTTCTAGGTGCAAGGTCTAATGTCTAGGTTTTAGGAGGGAGAGTCTAGGATCTAGGGTTTAAGAATTAAGATCTTGGTTTTAAAGTCTAGGGTCTATGTTTTATAGTCTAGGTCTAAGGTAAAAGGTTTGGGTTTAGGGTCTTGTAATTAGAGTATAGGACTTAGGGTCTATGGTCTAGGGTATGAAGTCTAGTGTTCAGGTTTTTGGGTCTAAGTCCAGGGTTTAGTGTCTCAGAATTAGTGTTCTAGGGCTAAGGTTTTAAGGTCTAAGGTCTAACATGTAGGGTCTTATGGTTGAGATTTTCAAGGTCTAGGGCCTTAGGTCTAATGTTTAGGTTTTAACTTATAGAATTTTAGAGTCTTATGTGTAGTGTGTAGAATTTTAAGATCTTAGGTATAGGGCCTAGGATGTTGGGTTTAGGGACTACGATTTAGGGTAGTGTCTTGGGTCTAGGTTGCAGGGTGTTGAATTAGGGTACAAGGTGGTATAGGGTGGGTTTTGGTGTATGATGTGCATTTAAGGTTTGACAATCTAGGCTATAGGTCTAATGTAAGGTTTTAGGTTTTAGTGCCTATAATCTAGGGTTTTAGAGTTTTAAGGTGTACAGATTTAGGGTCTTGGGTATAGGGTTTTAGAGTTTTTGAGTTTAGGTTCTAAGTTGTTGGGTCTAAGGTGTAGAACATAGGGCCTAAGATCTACGGTTTAAGTTCAAGGGTTTAGGACCTACAGTCTACGGGCTTGGGTTTAGCATTTAGGGTCTAAGGTCCAAGATTTAAACTTTACGGTGTAAGGTTACAAGGTGTAGATTAGGTCTAGGGTCTAGGTTACAAGTTTTAGGTTCTATGATCTAAGGTTTGGAATCAAGGGTCTAAGGTTTAGGAATTTAGGCTTTGTCTAGGCCTTAAGGTCTAGGATCTAAGATCTAGGGTTTTAGCATTGGGGAATTAAGGGTTAAGGTCGAAAGTACAGGGACTAGTGTCAAGGATCTATGGTCTAAAATCTAGCATCTAAGATCTAAGTTTTAAGATCTAAGGTCCAAGTTTTAAGGATTTAGGGTGTATGGGTTTTAGGATCTAAGATTTAGGATATTATTACTTTAGTGTTTATTATCTACAGTTTAAAGGTTGTAGGGTATACTAGGGTCGATAACTTTGCTGGAAATTTTGTTTATAAAGTACAAGCACATGTTCGAACAAATTTAAATGAAAATATGAGATAAAAAGTTCACCACTCATAAGATTACCTAAGTGATATAGAAAATCACGACCCTAAGAAGAATAAAAGGATGCGAAAACCTCACAACCAACCACTCATAGGATTACAGATGAGCACTGCCCTAAGAGATACAGAGATGTTTCTCACCACTCAATGGCTCTGAACCAATGAGATGCAGAGATGTTTTTCATCACTCATAGGGTTATAGAATTTAGCAAATAATTATGGCCCAACAATTACTCTCTAATAATTAAGTGCGCCTTGAACTTAATTTTACCTAAGAATTAGTTAGGTCTTATATCTAATAAGCATAGTAAAAAGTTCAACTTCATATGTAACTGGGTCTAAAATATATTTGAGCCTTGACATAAGATGTAATTGAACTTAACAATTAAAAAACTAATAGTTAATTAGTCCTAAGAATTAATTGATGTTCCTTACAATTTATTGGAGCCGATATTTAATTATAAATAAGAATTAACTGAATCCAAGATTTAATTGAACTTGAGATATAATTGTTGTGATGTGCATAAATCCACTAAATAATTAGGCCTAAAAATGGATTAAGTCTAAGATCTAATTTGATCCAACTTGTAACTGAACAAAAGATATATTTTGGACAAAAAAGTTAATTGAATCTAATAACTAATTGGGTTCACATTTATTAATTAGACATAAAAATTGATTGCACTAAATATGTAATTGATATCAACAATTAATTGGACCCAAATTACAGTTGAATATAAGATATAATTGGATAGAAAGATTAATTGAGCCTAACAACTAATTAAGTTTAATATTTATTAATTAGGCCCATAATTTAATTTGGTTAAGTATGTAATCAATATTAACAATTAATTAGACCTAGCTTCATTAAGCCTTATGAATAATTATATCCTTAAGATTAGTTTTGTATATAATTTTATCGACTAAATAATTGACCTTAATATATAATTGAGCATAAAAACTAAATTGGCCCAATAGATAATTAAGTATAAGATTTAATTAAGTCTAACAATTAAGGAGAACTAATAATTAATTAAGATTAAAATTTAATTATGCCCGAAAATCAATTGAACCTTATAAAATATTAAATTTAATGTATAATTCGGCCTAAGAAATAATCGAGCTGAAGTTATAGTTGGGCTTATTAATTACTGAGATCAAATTAATGAGGCTAACGTGCATGAATCCCAAAAATAATTAAATATATAATTAGATTTAATAAATAATATGACTTAGGATATAATTAAATTTAAAATTAATTAGACCTGAGATCTAATTAGACTTAAAAAATATGACATATGATATAGTTAGGCTTTTACATATAATTGGAAGAATAAAATCAAACTTGATATATAAATTAGGCTTAATAAATAATTTAGACTAATAGATAATTAGGTTTAGTGTGTATTAGCTCAAAATATAATTAAGCCTAATAATTAATTGAAAAAAATAGTTATTAGATCGAATAATTATTATTAGCCGTCCTATTAATAGTAATAGGACTAATTATATATTGGGTCCAGTTATCTATAAGATAACTATATCTAAGTCCAACTATAGTTTGAGTCCCATTGTATCTTAAACCCAATTTATTCTTAAGTTTAACTATTTATTGGGCTTACACATACTAGCTTCAATTAATTATTGAGTGCGATTATGTATTAAATCTAATAAATTATTAGGTCTAATTATATTTGAGAGCAATTATGTGCTAAGCTTATTTCATTTTTAGGCCCACTAAATTAAGCCCAATATTTTATTAGGATTAATCATACATTAAGTATAATTTTTTGTTAGGCCAATTAAATCATGGTCTAGCTAATTCTTAGGTATGATTATTTTTAGGCTCAATTACTTGTTAGGTTTAATTGCATTTTAGGTTTAACTATTTATTGAGCCCATTTCATTATCTAACTAATTTTTATATTAAATCCAAATATTACATGGCTAAATTATATACCAAGCAAAGTTTTTACTAAGCTCGACTAAATCTTAAGCTCAACTAACAATTAAACCCAATGAATTGCTAGTTCCAATGAATTATTGGGTGCAAAAAATTATTAGGCTTAATTACATGAAGGCCAACTATATTTTGTACTCAATTAATTAATAGGATCAATTACCTTATGTTAGTTTCAATTCATTCTTGAGCCTAATTATCTATTGAATTCATGCATAATAGGCCCAATTAGTAATTACATCTATTAAATGTTAAGTAAATCTTGGGCTAATGTCCACTAGTGCCACTTATGTATTAGGCCTAATTATTAATTAGGCTCAATTATGTCTCAACTTCAATTATATTTGGCCCATGATATTGTATGTCCAATTGTATAGGTGATCTAGTTATAATATATGTCCAATATTTTAGGTCCAATTAAATTTGAGATCTAATTAATTTTATCTCTAATTATATCTTAGGTGATATTATTTAGCAGGCCGAATTATATATCAAATTATTTCATGAGATCATTTATGTTCTAACCAAATTAGTTCGATCAAATTAATTAATGTGCCCAATTATATCTTCACTGTTACTATTTCATTGGTCCGATTAAATATTAGGCTTAACTAATGCTGAAACACAATTAAATGTTACGTTCAGTTAATTATTGGACTCAATTAAATCTTAAGCTCATATTTTATTAGCCTAATTTATGCAGTCCAATTATTGAGATCAATTGTTTATTTTAAGTTAAATTTTATAGTAAACTCATTTTTTTATTAGACCCAATCAAATGTTAAGTTTAATAAATTATTAAGCAAATAAATTAATGGAAACAATTAATTTTTAACCTCAATTACATATTTGACCTAATTAAATATTAGATATAATTAATTTTATGATTTAATTAATAATTATTAGGCTCAATTAATTATTACGCTTAATTAGATGATAAGTTCAATTGTAGTTTGGGTTCAATCATATCTTAGACTCAATACATTCCTAAGTTCAATTATGCACAAGGTTTTTGCACGTTACATCCAATTATATCTTCTGCTCAATTAAATCTTTGACCAGTTATATTTTAGAACTAATTAAAAATTAGAGTTATTTACCCAGTTGTAGATTAAGCCTAATTATTTATTAGACCTAAGTATATATTAAACTCATTTTTTATTAGATTCGGTTAAATCTTAGGTCTAATTAATTTTTCTAAAGTTAAATCTTGGGCTTAATTAATTATTACGATCAATTAGTTGTTATGTCTAACTATAGACTCTTTTACATCTCAAGCCCAATTGTATCTTAGACCTAATTGATTAGTAAGATCTAACATTTTTAGGTTCTATTACTTAATAGATCTAGTTATTTATAAAATAAACTTTTAACCAAGCCTAATTAATTCTTAGATTGAGTTAAATCTTAGGACCAATTAATTATTAGACTCAATTAAATGTTAGCAAAATTATTTATTGGGTTCAATAAATTATTAAGCTCACTTAAGTCCAACATTTTATTAGGTTTAATTATATATTGACCTAATTAGTTTAATAAGTTAAATTATATATTAAGCTAATTTTTTTTATTAAATACAAATAAATTTTAGACTCAATTAATAATTTAACTCCACAAATTGATAGAATGAATGAATCATTAGGTCAAATTAATTGTTAAGTGCAATTACAATTGAGCTCAATTATTCGTTTGATGGAATTAATTTTTAGGACCAATTAATAAATATTAGACTAAATTATGTCTTAAGTTCAATTATCATTTGGATACGGTCATATGTTTGAATTAATTCATTTATAGGCTTAATTTTGTATTGGATTCAAGAATGCTATGCTCAGTTATATCTTAAGGTCTATTAAATTTAGAGCCAATTATATTTTAGGCATAATTATTTATTTATCTTACTTCATTCTTAAACTCAATTATAAATTAAGCCACCAACTATTTGTTATGCCTGTTTTTATATTAAGCTCAATCTTTAATTAGACTTAACTAAAGCTTAGGTCCAATCATTTTTAGTCACAATTAAATCTTGAGCTCAAAAAATCACTAAGCTTAATTAATTGTTAGGTCAGTAATTATTAAATTTAATTACATTGTAAATCTAATTATATTTCAAACTAAGTAAATCAGTGAGTTTAAATATATTTTAGCCAAATTATATATGAAACTCAATTTTTTATTAGGCCATATTAGTTGATAAGTTTAACTAATTTTTAAGGTAAAAGACTTAATTAATTGTTAGCCTAAATATTCATTAGGTCTAATTATTTATTTAGTTGAATTACATAGTCAATCAATTATTTTATTTGGTCTAATTATATATTAAATCTAATTATTTATTAAGCGCAATTATATATTAAGCATATTTTTTTATTAAATCCAATTAAATCCTAAGCTTAATTAATTATTTAGCCCAAAAAATTATTAAACCTAATATATTGTTAGGTTTAATTAGTTGTTATGCTAAACTACAAATTAGACTCAATTATTTTATTAAGTCTGTCTCGTTCTTAGGTTTAGTAATATACTCAACATAATTTTTTATCAGGCTAAATTAGATCTTAGGTCCAATTAATAATTTTAGTGAAACTAATGATTCAGTTTAATTAATAGTTAATCTGAATTATATTTTTCGTTTAATTATTTTAATGATCTAATTTTAAACTTGATTAATATACATTAGGCTTAATTTTTTCTTAAGCTGAAATATTTCTCAATTTCATGCATGATATACCTAACTATGTCTTAAGCACAATGATTTATTATTAAGTAAATTATCTAGTGCCTACATCCTAACCTTAAACTCTAACATTAAATCATAGACCATAAACATTAAACCCTCAACCCCAACACATAACCCCTGGCCCTAAACTCTAACTCTAACCTTAACCATAAGCCCTAAACCACTTAAACACTTACATTAAACTCTAAACTACTCTGAAACCTTAAACCAAAAACCCCAAATCTTAAACATTAAACTCTAAACTACTCTGAAACCTTAAACCAAAAACCCCAAATCCTAAACATAGATTCCTAAACCTATAACCCCAAACCCCAAATCCTAAACATAGATTCCTAAACCTATAACCCCAAACCTTAAATTATAACCCCTAAACTCTAAATCATAACCTACAGATCATAAATATAGATTCCTAAACCCTAAATTCTAAATTTTAAACCTTACAACCTATAATATAACCCTTGACCCATAAATAATAAACCTAAACCTTAAAACCTAATCCTGAGCGCTTAAACATGAACTTTAAACTATAAACCATGACTTGTAACCCCTAAATCTTAACATCAAGCACCTAAATCCTAGCCCCTAAACTTAAAAACTTGGCCCTTAAATCCTAAACCCAAACCACAAAGCCCTAAATCTAAACCTTACCCCTAAACTTAACCTTAAATCCAAAACTGTAACCATTAAACCTTAAATCCTTAACACAAAACCACAAAGCCTAATCCCTAACCTTAACCACTCATCCGGAAACCTAAGCCTAATGCTAAACTGTAGGCCTTAGCTCCTAAGGCTTAAACTCCAAGTCGTAAGCTGTAATCACTAAACCTTAAACCCAAAACAATCACCATATCCCCTAACCTTAAACCCATAAACTATAGTCGCTAAGCCCTTAACACTAAACCCTAAACCCCAAATTTAAAACCTTAAACAATAAGTTGTAATTCATAAACCCTAAACCTTAACTAGTGAACCCCTAAAGCTGAGCCCTAAACACTAAACTCTAAACTCTTAAATCTTAAAATTTGAAACCTAAACCCTAAATCCTAGGCCTTAAATCTTAACCCCTTAACCCTAACGTCTAGATTTTACGGTCTAGTGTCTTAGGATTTTTGGGCCTACAGTCTAAGATTTTAGTGTTTCAAGATAGTGATATGGGGTTTTTAGTTTATTGTCCAAAATCCAGGGTCTAGGGTCTAGGTTTTAACTTTTAGGGTCTTAGGGTGTTGTGGTCTTAGATCTAGGTTGTCTAAGACCTAGGGTCTATGGTATGCAGTGTAAGTTATATAGTATAGGGTCTAGGGTCAAGGTTCAAGGAGTCTTAAGTCCAGGGATCTATGGCTTCAGGGTTAAGGAGGTAAGATTTAGGATTTAGGTTTTAGGGTCTAAGGTCTAGAGTCTAAGGTCTAGGGTATAAGATTTACAATATAGGGCATAGAGTGTAGAGTCTAAGGCTTAGGGTTAATGGTTTAGGATCAACATTTTGGGTTGTAGGGTATAAGATTTTAAGGTCTAAGTTCTACTATCTAGATATGGGGTTATTTCTAAAGTCTAAGGTTTTAACCGTAGGGTCTTGAGTCTTGGGTCTAGGTTTTTTGGTCTAAGGTTTAGGCACTAGGGTCTTGCGTTTAGTGTCTAGGGTTCTGGCTTTAGTATCTTGGTTCCTAGGTTTAGGGCCTACGACTTAGGATTAAGGATATAGTGTCTAGGGCCTAGGGTCTAGGGTTTAGATCATCTAGCGTCCTAGTTTATGGTCTAGAGTAAAGAATTGTAAGCTCAAGGGTCTTGGGTTTTGAGGTTTAATTTTCTAGGGTCTAAGATTTTATGGGTTTAAGACCTTGGGTCTTGCATTTAAATGTCTAAGGTCTTCAATCTTTGGAGTAGGGTTTTGGATCTGTGGTTTTTGGGTTTAAGGTCTAATTAGGGTAGTGTTTTGGGCTTAGAGTTAAAGTCTATGGTTTAACGTTTTAGGATATAGAGTTTCCGAATAAGGTTCATGGTTTAACGTTTTAGGATATAGTATTTAAGAACAGGGGTTAAGTGTAGTCTAGGATCTTAGGTATAAGGTAAAAGGTCTCAAGTATAGGAGTTAGGTTCTAGGGTGTAACATCTAATGTCTAGGTTTCAGGAAGAAGAATTTAGGATCTAGGGTTTAAGAATTAGGGTCTTGGTTTTAGAGTCTATGGCTCAAGTTTTAGGATCTAGTGTCTAGTGTCTATGAATTAGTGTTTCAGGGTCGAGACTCTGAGGCCTAAGGTCTAACATGTAGAGTCTTATGATTAAGATCTCCAAGGTCTAGGGTATTAGGTCTATAGTCTAGGTTTAGAATTTTAAAGTGATGGGTGTAATGTATACGGTTTTAGGATCTTGGATGTAGGGCCTAGGATTTTAGGTTTAAGGACTACGATTTAGGATAAGGTCTTGGGTCTAGGGTACAGGGTTTTTGGTTTAGGGTACAAGGTCTAGGGTCTATGGTCTAGGGCCTTGGGTATAAGGCTAAAGGTTTTAGGTGCAAGAGGTAAGGTTAAGGTTTTACGATATAGGCTATAGGTTTAAGGTATAAGAATTTTTATTAAACTCATTTTTTAAAAATATTCAATTAAATCATTGGTCTAATTAATTTTTCCTAAAGTTAAATCTTGGACCTAATAAACTATTAAGATTAATTAGTTATTAGGTCTAACTATAGATTCATTTATATCTCAAGCCCAATTGAGATCTAATATCTTTAGGCTTAACTACTTATTAGATCCAATTATCTGTAAAGTTGAACTTTTAACCAAGTCCAATTATTTTTTAGATTGAGTTAAATCTTAAGTCCAATTAATTATTAAGGTAAACTAATTAGTAGGTCAAATTATTTATTGGGTTCAAGAAATTATGAAGCGGATTTAGTAATTTACGTCCAATACTTTATTAGGTGTAATTATATATTAGATCCAATTAATTTAATAAGCCAAATTATATACTAAGCTAATGTTTTGTTAAATATAAATAAATTTTCACTTAATTAATAATTTAACCTAACGAATTGATTGAACGAATGAATTATTAGGTCAAATTCATTGTTAAGCCCAATTACAATTGAGCATAATTATTCATTTGATGCAATTAATTTTTAGGACCAATTAATAAATGTTAGGCCCAATTAATTATTATGTTGAATTATATCTTAAGTTCAATTATAATTTGGATATGATCATATGTTAAACTTAATTCATTTATAGGCTTAATTTTGTAATAGGTAAAAGAATGTCATGCCCAATTATATCTTAGGATTTATTAAATTTTAGATCCAATTATATTTTATGCATAATAATTTATTTATCTCACTTCATTCTCAAACTTAATTATAAATTGAGCCACCAACTATTTATGACACTTGATTTTCTATTAAGCTCAATCTTTAATTAGATTTAACTAAATTTTATGTCCAATCAATTTTTAGTCACAATTAAATCTTGAGCTCAAAAAATCATTAAGCTTAATTAATTGTTAGGTCATCAATTGTTAAACTTAATTATATCTTAAATTCAATTATATCTCAAACCAAGTAAATCATTGAGTTCAAATATATTTTAGCTTAATTATACCATTTGTTATTATGCCATATTAATTAATAAGTTTAACTAATTTTTTAGGTAGAAGACTTCATTAATTGTTAGTCTAAATATTTATTATGTCCAATTATTTATTCAGCTGAATTATATAGTCGGTCAAGCATTTTATTTGGTCTAATTATATATTTAATCTAATTATTTATAAAGCTTAATTATATGTTAAGTAAATTTTTTATTACATTCAATTAAATACTAAGCTTAATTAATTATTTAGTCCAACAAATTGTTGAACTTAATATTTTATCAGGTTCAATTAGTTGTTATGCTAAACTACACATTAAACTCAATTATTTATTAAGTCTCTCTCGTTCTTAAATTTAATTATCTATTAAGCCTACTTTTGAATTGATATAAATTAGATATGTCCAATTAATAATTTAGCGAAACCAACGATTTAGTTCAATTAACCTTTAGGCTGAATTATATTTTTTGTTTAATTATTTTGATAGTCTAATTAATTTTTAAGCTTGATTAATGTACATTAGGCTTAATTTTTTTTCTTAAGCTGAAGTGTTTCTCAATTTCATGCATGATATACCCAACTATATCTTAAGTAAAATTATATATTATTAACTAAAATTATCTATCAGATATAATTATATTAAATCTAATTAAAATTTGATCAATTATTTATCAGATATATCTCAAACTCAATTTATTCCTGTGATCAATTATTTATCAAGCTCATACACACAACACATAATTAGTTATTGATCCCGTTATATCTTAAATCATATTAATTGTATAGCTAATTATATTTTTGGCACGATTATGTATTAATATCATTTCATTCTTAAGCCTAATTATTTATTAGAATGAATTATATATGAAATCTTATTTTTTTATTAGGTCTAGTTTAGATTCAATTCTTTTGCGCAATTAAATCTTAGGCCCAATTCATTATTAAGCCTAATTGTTAAGCTTAATTACAATTGTTAAGCCCAATAACATTTTAGGCATAACTACTTATTAAGTTCAATTATATATTAAACTCGACTTTTTTATTAAACGCAATTAATTCCTAGGCCTGATTAATTATTTAGAACCATTTGTTAGGTCTAATGAATCTTGAGGTCTCACTAATTGTTAGGCTCAATTATTTTATTAGGGTTATTTTATTCTTAGGTCAAGTCTAATTTTTAATTAGGTTCAATTGAATATTATATCTAATTAATTATTTAGAGCAATAAATTGTCTTGTCCAATTAACTGTTATGCACAATTACATATTAGGTTCAATTATTATTATGGTATAATAAATTCTTAGGCCCATTAAAATATATTAAGCTAATTTTTTTTCTAGGCTAAATTATTTCGTAGTTTCATGTATAATAGACCTATTATTGTATCTAAAGCCCTATTATTGGTTATTAGGCACAATTATTTGTAAAGTCAATTTATGTGTAAAGTCTAATTATAGTTTTGATCCAATTATATTGTAAGATTTGTTATTAAGTCCAATTATTTATTAAGCTCAAGCATCCTAAGCTCAATTAATTATTGACCCTAATTATATCTTAAATCTCATTAATTAGATCAAACAACTCATTAGGTTAAATAATTAATTAGGTTTAATATCTAATTGAGTCTATAAAAAATTAAGTATAATATCTAAGTACACTTATGACCAAAATGAGCCTAATAATTAATTGAAGCAAATAATTATGACCTAACAATTGACTGAGTCTAATAACTAATTGTGCTTAGGATTTAATTTTTCTAAGAAAGTTAGGTCTAATATATAAATAGGCCCAGAAAAAAGTTGAACTTCATATATAATGGACCCTTAAATATATTTAAGCCCAATAACTAACTAGGTCTAAGATATAATTTGATTTGATATGTAATTGATCTTAACAATTAATAACATAATAATTAATTATGCCTACAAATTAATTTTTCTCAAAATTTAATTGTTAATAAAAATTAATTGATCCTAATATTTAATTGGGCTTAATGTGTATTATTAATCTACCACATAATTGGGTTTACAAATAAGTTGGACCTAAATATAATTTAACTAAAGATATAACTAATCATAATAATAATGAGACTAAATAATTATTTGGGCCTAACATATATTGATTAGTGCAAAAATTAATTGGATCTAACATTTAATTATGTGGAACATATACTTGAGACTAACAATTAGTTAGACTTAGTAATTTATTTGGTTTTATTAATTAAGTCTTAGTATTGATTAGACCAATAACAAGTGGACTTATTTAATAAATAAGTGGACCTTTTAATCACGTTTTTTTTATCAACTCTACATATAAATCTTTTAATTGAGTCTAAATTAAATATTATTTTTAATTTTTAAAATAAATTATTTAAATAGAAGATATTGTACATTGAACTTTGTTTTGAAATTTGCAAGAAATACAAATAAATATTCAAGCTATCATAAAAAAATTTAAGATTTTTTTAGTGGTAAAATTATTTTCATAATGTTTCAAAAATTTTAAATATATATATTTTTGATAGTCAAAAAGTTTAACTTTTTGTTTCATATTTCTTCATGTTTGTCTAATTTTAAGTTAAAATATATTGTACAAAACCACCAATTTAAATTGTTTTTTATAAAAATAAAAATAAGTCGATTTAGACCAAATAGATGTTTTATGTGTAGAGTTAGTTAAAAAAAATGTAAAAGCTTGACTAAAAACTATTAATAAACAAAGTTCATTTTGAACTTAATATTAATTATTGAATTATTAATCTTAGATAAAATTATATAATATTAAAAATAATAATTAGTTAAGTTAAAATTTTATGAAATATAATTAAATTTAAAATTAATTAATTTTTATATTATCTTTCAATCAAACATGAGAATAAGAAAATTAAGAAAATTGTAATATTAAAATTAACTATTTTCACTAATTCAATGATATCTAAATATTATTTGGCTTTTTAAAATTTGGCAATATAAATCATGGTTCATTTTTGCAAAATTTTTATTTATCTTTTCAAATTTATTTGTTTTCAATAAAAAATTATAGAGCTGACAATGATACATATTAATCACCTCATATTTTTAAAATAAACTATTTAAATTTAGAATTAAAATTTTTTTCATTTGTGCACTTGGTTGATATTCACGTGAATAAGCATAACTAAATCAAGTTGGCAAGCAATACTATTAAAAATTTATTCTAGAAAACACAATATTATTTAATATTCAACTTCGAATAAAGATGGCTTCTCAGTATTTCTTCCTTAATGAATTTATATTTTCAAAATGAAATATAAGAAATGTTTGAAAAAAATAAATAAAAAGAAAAACTATATATAGCACGTGCTTCTCACGTACCTTCTTCCATATATTTTACATGCAAGTATCATATAATAAAATTATTTTATTTTTAATATTATCATTGCAAATTATTGAAGGAGTGAAAATTCAAATTCAAATCTACTCTTGTTAAGAATAATAACAATACTACTAATAATAGTAATAATAATGATGATGATGATGATGATAGCAATAGTAGTAGTAATAATAAAAAAAAGAAAGATAATGTCATAACAAGAATCAAAAAATCATAATTGTAATAAGAATAATTAAAATAAAAATAAAATTTTAAATAGAATATAAAAAGGTTTAGCAAAATAAAAATAAAAATTTCAAAAGTAACAAAAAATAGTAAATGAATTAAAAGTAAGGAGACATTAAAAAAATGAAAATAAAAAACTGCACAAAAATTTTAAAAAATCAAAAAAATTTTGTCCAAAATTTAAAATAAAGTACAAAATAAAGCAATTGAGCTCAATTATTCATTTGATGCAATTAATTTTTAGGACCAATTAATAAATGTTAGGCCCAATAGTTATTATGTTAAATTATGTGTTAAGTTCAACTATAATTTGGATATGATCATATGTTACACTTAATTCATTTATAGACTTAATTTTGTATTTGGTTCAAAAATGCTATGCTTAATTATATCTTAAGGTCCATTAAATTTTAGACCTAATTATATTTTAGGCATAATTATTTATATCTCGAACTTAATTATAAATTAAGCCACCAACTATTTATTACACCTTATTTTATATTAAGCTCAATCTCTAATTATAAATTAAGCCACCAACTATTTATGATGCCTAATTTTATATTAAGCTCAATCTTTAATTAGACTTAACTAAATCTTATGTCCAATCAATTTTTAGTCACAACTAAATCTTGAGTTCAAAAAAAAAATCATTAAGCTTAATTAATTGTTAGGTCATTAATTATCAAATTTAATTATATCTTAAATCCATTTATATATCAAACCAAGTAAATCATGGAGTGCAAATATATTTTAGCTCAATTATATGTGAAGTCCAATTTTTTATTAGGCCATATTAGTTAATAAGTTTAACTAATTTTTTAGGTAGAAAACTTAATTAATTGTTAGCCAAAATATTTGTTAGGTCCAATTATTTATTCAATTGAATTGTATAGTTGGTCAAGTATTTTATTTTGTCTAATTATGTATTAAATCTAATAATTTATTAAGTTTAATTATATATTAAGCATATACTAAGCTTAATTAATTATTTAGCCCAACAAATTGTTAAACTTAATATATTTTTAAGTTCAATTAGTTATTATACTAAACTACACATTAGACTTAATTATTTTATTGGGTCTATCTCATTCTTAGCTATAATTATATATTAAGCTTAATTGTTTATTAGACTAAATTAGATCTTGCGTCCAACTGATCATTTAGCAAAACTAGTGATTTAGTTCAATTAACTCTTAGGTTGAATTATATTTTTAGTTTAATTATTTTGACAATCCAATTAATTTTTAAGCTTAATTAATATACATTAGGCTCATTTTTTTTTCTTAAGCCGAAGTATTTCTTAATTTCATGCATGCTATACTTAACTATATCTTAAGTATAATTTTTTATTATTAACCAAAATTATCTATGGAATCGAATTATATTAAGTCAAAATAAAATTTAGATCCAATAATATCTCAAATTCAATTTTTTCCTATGTCTAATTATTTGTCTAGCTCATGCACACAACGCCTAATTAATTATTGATAGTACCCTACATCTTATAACTTAGATCTTAGATGCTAGATTTTAGACCTTAGATCTTTGATGCTAAACCCTAAACCCTAAACCTTGGACCTTAGTCCCTAATTCCCCAATGCTTAAACCCTAGGCCCTAGATCCTAGACCGTAGACCCTAGTTTCCAAACCTCAGATCATGGATCCTAAAACCCATAACCTAGACCCTGAGCCTAATCTACACCTTGAAGCTTAAACCCTAAACCTTAAAAGTTGGAATCTTGAAACATTCACCTTAAATCTTAGATCATAAACTTAGTTTCTAAAACCCAGAAACCTTTAAATCCCAAAATCTTAGACCCTAGAACCTAGACCATAAACTTTAGGCCTTAGACTTAAGACCTGAGACCTTAAAACCTAAATCTTAGACCCTAGACATAAAATCATATAAATTTAAACCCTAAAATCTTAATCTTTAGACTTAAAACCTTAGACCATGGACCCTTGACCCATACACTATACGCCTTAAGCCCTAAAGACCTTCATTTTAAATCCTAAACCCCAAGCCTTGGACCATAGATCATAAACAGTAGAACCTAAATCATAGACGATAGGCCTCACATTCTAGACCCAAGACCCAACACCTTGAAACCTAAGTCCTAAAACTCTAAAACCTTATACTTGAGACCTTAGACCTTTACACCTTAAAACTCGAAAATCCCAGATTATATACCTTAAAATCCTAAGACTTTATACCCAAAACCTAAATCCTAGATCCTAAATCCTTAACCATACACCTTAAACTTTCGACCCTATACCCGAGGCCCTAAACTATAGACCCTAGACCTTGTACCTTAAATCCAAGACCTTATGCCTTTGACCCTAAACCCTAAACCCTAAACCCAAAATCCTAGATCTTACACCGATGATCCTAAAACCCTACACATTGTGAGTATAAAATTCTAAAACTTAAAAGCTAGATCTTGGATCTAAGACCTTAGATCTTGGAGATGTCAATATAAGAGCCTACATGTTAGACCCTATGCCGAAGAGCCTAGACCCTCGACCTAGACCCCAGGCCTTATACTCTAGACCATAGACCCTAAGCCTTAAACTCTAATTACCTAGATCTTAAACCTAGATGCTTTACCTTAAACGTACCTCCTAGAACCTAAACCCTAGACCTTAAAACCGAGACCCTAATTCTTAAAGAATACTAGACTCTCCTTCCTAAAACCTAAACATTAGACCGTAGACCCTAGAACCTAACTCCTATACTCCATATCCTAAACCTTACACCCTTTACCTTTGACTCGAGATCCTATACCTAGACCTTAAACAGCCTGTTCTTAAACATTACATCCTAAAACCTTAAACTCATAGCCCTACTATGAAACTTTATATCCTAAAATGTTAAACCTTAGACTTAAGACACTAAACCCTACACCCTAACTCTAAGCTTAAAATGCTACCCTAAACCCAAAAACCATAGATCCTCCCTAATTGAAAGATCGAAGACCCTAAACCAAGACGCTAGACACTCTACACCTTAAACCTATGACCTTAGACCACTGACCTTAAACCCTAGACACTAGACCCTTAACCTTAAGTTATAGACCTTAGACCCTAAACTTATGAACCAAGATCCTAAAGCCAAAATCGTAGACACTATACCGAAGACCTTAGTTCCTAAACCCTGGATAAAAGAACTTAAACCCTAAAATCCTAACCTTACAACCTAAAATGTAGATCCCAAACCTTAGACCCTAGACTCTACATTGTATGCCTTATATTGTAAATCCTAGCCCTAAACCTTAGACTTTAGACCTTGGACCTTAAAACCTAAACCTTAGGCCTTAACTCCTCAACCCTAAAACCATAAATCCTTGGACTGAAGACCTCTAGAACCTTGACCCCACACCTTAGACCTTGGAACCTACACCCAATACCATAGACCCTAGGCCTTAGGCCCTTAAACCCTAGATCTAAGACCATAAAACTTTAAGGCCTAAACTTAAAACCTACACACTGAACCCGAGCCCCTGAACATTTGACCTAAATCATATAACACTAAAACCTTAAAATCGCAAAACTTGAGACCTTAGACCCAAAAATCTGGATCCTGTACTCTAATTCCTAAACCCTAACTATAGAACCCAAGACACTGGACCACTAGAACTTAGACCCTAGACCTTAAAACCTATACCTTATATCTTAAAGCCTAGGCTATAGACCTTTAAACCCTAAAGTGAACCCTAAATCGAACCGTAAATCAAAGACCTTAAAACCTAAGACCTTAAAACATAAAACTTTAACCCTAGAACTAAGACCTAGACCCCAGATTATGGACACTAAACCCAAAACCCTAGACTTCAATCTAAAAACACTAAAACTATAAACCATAGGCCCAAAAATCATGAGACACTAGACCGTAAAATCTAGAGGTTAGGGTTTATGGTATATAGGGTTTAGACTTTACTGTTCATGACTTACAACTTATTGTTTAAGATTTAAGGTTTAGGATTTGGAGCTTAAGTTTTACGATTTAGTGTTTAGAATGTAATGTTTGGGGTTAAGAATTTAGGAATTTGGGCTTAGGTGTTAGAGTTAAGCATTTAGAGATTAAAGTTTAGGATTTAAGGATAAGAGGTCTGGGCTTAGAGATTAGGGTTTTAGGTTTAGGATTTAAGGTATAGGGTTTACGAGTTAGGATTTAAGGTATGAGCCGTAGGGCTTCAAGTTTTGGGTTAAGTATTTAGGGGTTAGGGTTTAATGGTTAAGATTTGGGGAACAACATTATGGTTTAAGGTTTAGGATTTACGATTTAAGGGTCCAGGTTTTGAATTAAGGGTTAAGGAATTAAGGTTTTGGGTTCAAAGTTTAGAGTTTAGTGGTTAGATGTTGATGTTTGAATCTACATGAAGAGGTGCATGCTAATATAACCAAAACTGTACACAAGTAAATGAGGTTTATGTAAAAACATGAAAAATGTATCTCTTAAGCAGTACTACCTCTACATTGATCACCATTTAAGATTTGACCATGATAACCCATCATAACAAGCAAAGTTTTCAAGTATATGTGAGAGCACAATGGCCTGTTAATGCTTTTAAAAAATTTGGCCATATTTTGTTTAACTTCCCTATGTATTTCCTAAATTCCTTATATATCAATTATCATTCAAAATCGCCAATCCCCATATCATTTCTCTTTCAAATCTTACATCATTTCTCATATCCACAAAAAACCAAAAACCCAAACTAGCAACTCACTAAGAACAAAATAAGAATCCACAAAACCAGAAAAACCATTTTGCGACTCGATCCATCATCCACATTGACTTTTTTTTTTCTAGTACGAATCTTCAAAGGAGACAAACCTAAAAATATATTACAAAAATCATTTTAATTCATATACATAAATTCATTCGCATAAATCAATGAGATAGAAAAAATGTTTGATTTTGGAAAAAAATCTATAACGTATTATCCAAGCAATTGTAAAGTGGTCCTTAAGACCTTCATGCTCAACACCGTAATGGGGTGGTCTCCACTGCAATAATAACTTATAGAGAGACGAGAAGAAATTATAGATGGGATCAAAGGAATAGCTAACCTTATGGCAGTTGTTCGCAATGGTTGACGTGAAAAAGTCATAACACAATAACGTCGATTGACGATTAAGGAAGTCATTGAAAGAGAAACATGTATTCTTAATCTTTCTCATTCTTCCTCTAAGTTTAGGAGGCACTTAGCATTATTGTGATTGAGGAAAATTGGTCACAGTATATGAGAAATAGAGAATCGCTTTTTTTTATTTTGTTTCTCTATTTATATTTTTAGTTTTTCATTTAAATTATTTTTTTAAAAAATTAATATTAAATAAATGATTGTAGAACAAAATAGTAAGAGAAAGGGAGCTAATTTTTTTGTTATTTTGTTTGCTTTATTTTTTATTTTAATTTTTAATTTTTTCAAAGAAATATTTTGGCTTTTAAAATTTTCATGTACTTTCTATTTTATTTCTATTGTCAAAATTTTTTTAATATCTCTTTATTTTTAATTTTTGCTACTGTATTATGATTTTTTATTCTTTATTATTGTTATTATTATAATCATCATCATCATTAATAATTTTATTATCATCATCATCATCATTATTGTTATTACAATTATTAGTAGTATTGTTATTATTCTGCACAAAGAGTATATTTGAATTTGAATTTTTCCTTTTCCAATAATTCACAATGATAATATTAAGGAGAAAAAAATTTAGTATATTATATATTAAATTATTCATTGTATTATGGTATTTGATTCAATGTTAATTTATTCATTTAATCATAATTATAAACATAAAAGAGATTAATTAAAAATATATAACATTGCATATATGATATTTGCATGTGAAATACATGAAAGAAGGCGTGAGAAGTTTGTGATATATAGTTTTTTATTTAATTTTTTCAAATATTGTTTAAAGCTCATAGTGAGAATATTGCTATGTTGGGGGAGAAATAAAGAGAAATCATTTTTATTTGAAGTTTAATAGAAAATAATAATATTTTTTTATAATTTATTTTTATGATATTGCTAGGTAGCTTGATTTTGTTATGTTTATTCATGTAATACCAACCTACTGCACACACACAAAAAAATAATTCTAATTTTAAATAGTTTATTTAAAAATATTAAGTGATTAATATATATCATTATCAACTCTATAATTTTTAATCCGAAACAAATAAATTTGAAGAGTTAAATAAGAATTTTTCAAAGGATAGAGTTTATGAAAACCATGTTTGTGTCTTCTTTCATATTTTTGCAAAATTAAGAGAAACTATTTCAAAATAAATTACATACCAACTTTAAGAGGACTTACTTATTAATACACTAATAACAAGCTAACCAATGAACAATTCTCTTTAATAAAAGAAAAAAAACTCATATTTTATATCATCTAATTTTAAGAAGTTATATAACATTTATAGATCATTGAATTAGTAAAAATGGTTAATTTAATATTATAATATTTTTTTATATCCTTATTCTCATGTTGATAAAAAAATAATAATAAATAATTTAATTTTAAATTTAATTATATTTCATAAAATTTAAATTTAACTAATTATAATTTTTAAAATTATATAATTTTATAGAGAGTAAGATTAATAATTCAATAATTAATATTAAGATAAAAATCAAAATAAACTTTGTATTATTCATATTTTTTAATCAATGACACAGCAGTGATTATGTTATCAGATTTAGCCCATGATGCTATGTGAAGGATAGTTAGCATGCTCCTTAGAATATTTTCTAGAAAGGATATTATTGAAGCTTCTTTAGTGGTGAGCTGTTGGCATGCATCTTAGTAATCTTCAAGAAAGATTTATTTTAGTCCACTAATTTCATTTTTGTTAAACAAATGCATTAAATAATTAAGTTATCAACTAAAACTTAGTGATTTTTAAAATTCAAGGCATTGATGGTTATTTCATGCAGTAGTATTTATTTTCATACTTTGGACTTAGATGATAGCTTAGACTTAAGTTGTATGTTCAGAAACTATTTTAGGTTCTCTCTTCTGTCTCTGTATCTCTTTGATTAGGAGCCATTAAGTGATGTGAAACATCTCTATATCTCTTAGGGTGATGCTTATTGTCCTTAGGGTGGTGATTTTTTGTATTTTTTTTTATAGTAAACTTGGTGGTGAGCCTGTTATTCCTTATTTTCATTCAAATCTACTCAAACTTGTGCTTATACTTGGTGGTGAGCATAAGGTTAGAAATCATGGCAAGACGAAATGGAAATGAAATTACTAGTGAAGGGAGTAACTATGGTGTTGATATTGAGTCCTTGAGGTTGCAACTTGAAAGATTGCAGCGTAGGTTAGTTTAAAAGGATGTAATGATTGAGGAACTCAAGGGACGTAATAATCAACATGATAATGAAGCTCAAGGTTTTGCTTATGATGAAGACACACTTCCTCACCCAAGAGACTTGGTTGGATATCATGCAAGGTATAAAGAATAAGATAAATGGTAGAATAAGCATAGCCAAAGTTAGACATCCTGGAGTTTAAAGGTAAAATCTGTGTTGATGATTTTGTTGATTGGTTTAATGTGGTGGAAAGAATATTTGAGTTTCATCTTTTGTGGGAGAATTTGAAAAGACAAAGAGAACTTAGTAGAAAGAATAAGATTGTGACATGGGAAAAGATGAAAAAGAAATTAAAAAGGAAATACTTGCTTGACAATATTAGGCAAGATATCTTTCTCAAATCAATAATTTCAAGCAAAAGGAACTTGTAGTGGAGGAGTGCACTATAGAATTTGATAACTTGATACTAAAAGGAGACCTTGAAGAACCATAAGATCAAACCATTGCTAAAATACGTTGGGAGTGTAAAATATGATATTTCAAAAGTGTTTCAACTTCAGCCATATTGGTCATTGAATGATGTGTGCAAGTTGGCTTTAAAAGTTGAGAAGCAATAAAAGTTTTAAAAGGGATTGTGGCATCGTTCCAAAGACGTATATTCCAAGAGAGTTAATTTCAAGCCTACTATGTAAAGGAAAATGGTGTTAAAAGGGCAAGAAAAGAGTGAAGGATCTGGCAACAGGCAAATACCCAACCCTTTTACACCAAGTAGTAAGAGATACTTTGAATGTCATGGTTCTAGGCACATTGATTCTGATTGTCTGAATAGAAGGATTGTTACTTAGTGAAAAGATGTTAGTGATGGAGAGGAAGATGAAGGTAACAATGATCAAGAACATGATGGCAATGAGAAAGAGATGACCTATGTAGATCATGGTATGTTCATTATAGTGCAATGTAACTTGAAAGCATCCTATGTGATAGAGGATGAAGGTTGGGTGAGAAAGAATGTGTTTCACACCAGATGTACTTCTCATGGCAGGTGTGTTTGGTGATCATCGACAGTGGCAGCTTTGAGAATGTGGTATACTTGGAAATGGTGTAGAAACCTAAGCAGGACACTATTCCACATCCAAATCATTACTAATTGTGTTGGCTGCAAAAAAGGATTGAAATTAAGATAACTAAAAGGTGCTTAGTCTCATTTTCTATTGGAAAGAATTGTAAAGATGAAGTATGGTCTGATGTTGCTCCTATAGATGCTTATCATTTGTTGTTGGGTAGACCTTGGCCATATGATAAGATGATGTTGTATGATGGTTATAAGCATACATATTCTTTGAAGGTAAATGATAAAAGATCATTTTAGCTCCATTGCAACCTACTCAAGCAAGTCCAACAAAGAAAGAAGTTAGTGCTCTTATGTCCCATGGTCAACTCAAGGATGAATTAAAGAGAGGTGGAGTTGTTTTTCTTATTGTGGTTGTTGAGAAAAGTACATAGCACAATGAACCACCAAAAATCATGAAACCAATTTTGAATAAGTTTTCTTCCACTTTTAAGGGACATCCAACATCACATTGGCCTTGTTCTAAGGGCTGTTTTTCCAAATAAAGCAACCTACAGAATGAGTCCTCAAGAGTAGGAAGAGCTTTAGAGGCAAGTTGAAAAATGGTTGATCATGCCATTTGGATTGTCTAATGCACTTAGTACTTTCATGCGATTTATGAATCATATACTTAAGCCATGCATTAGTGCTTTTATTATGGTTTCCTTTGATGACATATCAATGAACAACAAAAATGAAGAGGAGCAATCTGAATCATCCTACATAGCTATTTCTTATTTTGAAGGAGTAAAAACTTTATATTAATTTGAGAAAATGTGAATTCTTCACTCCTAATGTAGTGTTTCCGGGGTATATTATTTCAAGAGAAGCAATTATGATGGATGAAACTTAGGTAGAAGCTATTCTCAATTGGCCAACACTTACTTCTCTACATGATGTTCGAAGTTTTCGTGAATTGACTTCTTTTTACAGACAATTCATTGAAGGTTTTAGTTCTATCATTTCTCTAATCACCGAGTGCTTGAAAGGTGACAAGTTCACTAGACTAGTGAAGCAAATGATGCTTTTGAGTTATTGAAAAGAAAATTGACTAAGGCTCTTATTTTAATTCTTCCTAACTTTGAGAAGGTTCTTCAGGTTGAATGCGTTACCTCTAACATTAGTATTTGTGCTATTTTGCGTTAAGAAGAAAAGCCTATTGCAGAAACTTAATGATTGTTGAAACAAATACTCTACTTATAATGAGGAGTTATATGTGATTTGTAGGGTCTTGTACAATTGGAGTCAATACCTTCTTGCAAAGCCTTTTGTTCTTCATTTTGATCATGAAGTATTGAAGTTCATTAATCACCAGCATAAGTTAAACAAGAGGCATGCAGCTTAAGTTGAGTACTTGCAATCTTATAACTTTACCATCAAGTACAAATCCGATGTTCAAAATTCTATTGTTGATGCCTTGAGTAGGAAGCATTCTCTTTTATCAACTATGAAGGTTAAAGTGGTGGGATTCGATGCTTTCAAGGATCTCTATAAGAATGATGTTGATTTTAGCTCAATATGGTAGAATTGCAAATCAAGTTCTTGTAAAAAAATTTCTATCTTCAATGGGTTTCTCTGTAAAGGGAATGCATTATGTGTTCCATCTTGTTCTTTGAGACAAGTGATTTTGGTAGAAGCTTATGATGGTAATTTGGGATGATACTTTGGTAAAGACAAAACTTTGACTCTTGTTTAAGCTAATTTCTATTTGCCAAGGATGTTTAGAGATATGGACTGATTTGTAAAGCAATGCAAAGTATGTCATTTGACTAAAATGAAAGGCTAAAATTTTGGTTTGTACACTCCATCAAGTGCTTTTCAACTGAGGGAGATTGACACATGAGTAGTTATATTACCACATTTAGCCCATGATGCTATGTGAAGGACAGTTGGCATGCACTTTGAAAGATTTTCTAGAAAAGAGGTTTATAGAAGCTTCTTTAGTGGTGGATAGTTAGCATGAACCTTGGCAATCTTCAGGAGAGATTTATTTCAGTCCATTAAACTTTATTTTTTAGTTAAAAAATGTATTAAATAGTTTGGTTATTAGCCAAAACTTAATGATTTTTTAAATCCTAATGCATGGAGGGTTGTTCCATGTAGTAATACTTAATTTCATGCTTTGGACTTAGATGATAACTTGAGTTATATGTGAAACTCTTTGAGTTCTCTTTTCAATCTCTATATCTCTTTAGTTGGGAGCCATTGAGTGGTGTGTAACATCTTTGTGTCTCTTAGAGTACTGTTTATCTATATATATCCCTTTGAGTGGTGAACTGTGAGGTTTTTGTATCCTTGTTTATTGTCTTTAGGGTGGTGATTTTCTATACCATTTGGTATTAAACTTGGTGGTGAGCCTTTCTTTTTTCTATTTTAATTTAAATTTATTCAAACTTGTGCTTTTGTTCTCCAAACAAAATTTTAAGTAAAGTTATATCATTTTTATTCTTAATATCGTTCCTTCACAATACGGTATAAATCAAGTTTTTATATTTTCTTTTACCAATTCTGCACATAAAATATTTATTTGGTTTAAATCATCTTACTGTTATTTTTTTAATAAAGGAACAACTCAAATTAGTGTTTTCGTACAACAGATTTTAACTTTAAGCCCTAAACTCTAAAAACTAAATCCTAAACTCTAAATTATATCCTTGAAATCCTAAACCCCAAACTCTAAACCTTACACCTTAGCTCGTACATAAACCATAAACTGAAGTCCATAAAACATTAAAGGCTGAAACCTAATACCCAATCCGTTAACCCTAAACCTTAAATCCTAACCCTCTAAACTTAAACCTAAATCGATAACCTCTAACCTTATGGCCTAACCCTTAACCTTAAATTCCTATACAATTAACCTCACACCCTAAATCTTAAAACCAAAGCCCTAACTCGTAACTTGGAACCTAAAGCAGAACACCTAAATCCTCAACCCTAACCCTTAAGCCATAGTCCAAACCCCTAACTCCTACATCTTAATCACCAAATTCTAAATTCTAAACCTTAAACCACCCTAACTCCTATACACTAACCCTTAAATCCTAAATCTAAAACATTAAACCTTAACCCTGATAATTAAACTAGATTGATAACGTTAACCCCTAAATCTTAAACACTAAACTCTAAACACTAAAGTTCTGTTGCTTCTTAACTTTTAAAGTCAACTTGCACACATCATTCAATGGCCAATATGGGTGAAGTTAAACAACTTTAGAAATCTTATATTTTAGATCCCCAAGGTATCTAGCACTGGTTTGCTCCTCTGGTTCTAAAAGCTTTTCTTTTAGCATCAAATTATCAAATTCTATTCCACTCTCCTCCACCGCAAGTTCTTTTTGCTCGGAATGATTGATTTTGAGAAAAATATCTTGCTTATAATTGTCACACAAATACTTTCTTTTCAACTCCCTTTTCATCTTTTTCCATGTCACAATCTTATTCAACCCCTCACATTCTTTTTATCTTTTCAGATTCTCTTGTGTTCTAATAGTTCATGAAACTCAAGTATTCTCTCCATCATATTAAGCAAATCAACAAAATCATCAACATAGATTTTACTTTCAAACTCTAGGATGTCTAACTTTGGGCTATGCTTGTTCTACATTCATTTTTTTCTCTATACTTTGTAGGATATGTACCCAAGTCTCTCGAGTGAAGAGTTGTGTCCTCATCATAATCAAACCTTGGGCTTTATTATCATGCTGGTTATGATGTTGCTTGAGTTCCTCAATCATTGCATCCTTCTCATTTAATCTACGCTACAATCTTTTAGGCTGTAACCTCAAGGACTCAATATCATCACCATAGTTACTCCTTTCACTAGCAACTTCTTTTCCATTCTATCTTGCCATGATCTTTACCCTTATACTCTGATGCCAAACTAATATCATATTTTGAAGGAACCGTATTAGGAATAGAAATGATTAAGTATGCTAGAAAATTTATTTGAGTAATACAAGCATAAGTTTGAACAAATTTGAATTAAAATAAGAGATAAAAAGCTCACCACTAAGTTTATTACAAAAGAGATGCAGAAAGTCACCACCTTGAGGAGAATAAACAACATTACAAAAACCTCACAACTCACCTCCCAAAGGGATATATAGATGAATACCATCCTAATAGCATGTTTAACTCATGGGAATACAAATTCTTTTTCTACCTTATTCCAAAAGAACTTATTTTTTCAACGTTTGGTTCATTTTATCAAAAAATTTTTGATAAATTTCTATTCCTTGAGAAGTCAAATTAGCTATTCTGAAGTGAACTCTTGGAATAGCTTTTTCATAAAAATAAAGAATGGTTATACTTTTTTGAATCCCAACGTACCCTTAATATAATTCTTAAATTACTATCATATATATATATATATATAATTATAACAACTTTATTTTTATTTTTTAAATAATTTACAAGGAAGAAAGAGAACAAGAAAAAATAAAAAAATATTATTATAATATTATTTAGTTAAAAGATATATTAATCTTTTAAACTTGTTTTAATTACTTTCCTTATTTATTCTTTGTTGAACTAAAAACATAAAAAAATAAATTCATACTCTATTCAATTTCAATGAACCAAACTTATTTCACTCTCTTTTTATTTCATTCCATGAACCAAACTGGCCATAAAAGACACAGATATTTTTCACTGCTTAATGGCTTACAACCAAAGAGATAACGAGATGAAAGAGAGAACTCAAAGGGTTTCTACATATACAACTAAAGTTTAAGCTATCATCTAAGTTTAAAGCATGAAAATAAATACTTATGCATGGAACAACACTCCGCATTGCGATTTTCAAAATTATTAAGTTTTTACAGATAACTAAATCATTTAATGCATTTGTTTAGTACAAAATGAAGTTAATGGGCTGAAATAAATCTTTTTGAAGATTGTTACGGTGCATGCCCACTGTTCATGACTAAAGAAACTTCCATAACTTCCTCTGTAGAAAATCTTTCAAGGTGCTTGTCAATTGTCCATCATATAGCATCATAGGCTAAACTTGGTAATATAACCACTTTTATGTCACGAAACCCTAAAACCCTATGGTACAAATCAAATTTTCGTGTTTGACAAATTAAACCTAGTTTATCAGTTTGATTTAAATCGAACATTGTTAAGAAATTTAAAACTTAAAGATATTCAAATTGAAGGTGAAATGCAACAAAATTAGACTTGAAGTTTTTTATCAATGTAAAAATATATTTAAGCTATTCTCATAAAAAATTTCAGAATTCTATGAGTTTTGAAAATATATTTTTTAAAATTTACACTGTCAAAATTTTAAAAATTCATAGATTTTGTGTTAAAAATTATTCAAATTTGGATGATAGACCTAAAATAGAGTATAAAATTCATTTTAGTATTTTTAGGACATTTCAATAGCAAAAATACCCTTTAATTTTTTGAAGTCATTTGAGTTAAGATTTAATTTTTATCAAATTGATAGATTAATTTTTGATTTTATCACTTTTTAAATAGAAGATTTGATTGATAACACAGAATAAACATTGACGTTTCATGAGACCTTTTACCCTTATATATTTTTCCAAATCTTTAAGCCTAATTAATTTATAATCTAATTATATTTTAGACTTAATATGTATTAGGTTCAATTATATGTCAAATAATTGCTTGGGCCCATGTAAATTACTTCATTAATGCGTTCTAATTAATTAAAAGGTGTGATTTTCTTTTCCAAACAACTACATCTTAGGTCTAATTATATGCTAAGCCCTACATATATTAAGCTCAATTTTCTATAAGGCCTAATTAAATCTTAGGCTCAACTATTTCTTACATACAATTAGATCTTAGGCTCCAATTGCTTGTTAGGTCTAATTAAGTATTCGGCTACACTAATCTTATGTTTAATTATTTATTAGATCATTTTAGTTCTTAAACCCAATTAGGCCAAATTATATATTAAGCACAAATTTTATTAGACGAAATCAAATTATAGCCTTAACTAATTATTAGATTCAATGAATAGCTAGGTCTAATGTTAATCTTAATTATGTATTTGGTTAAATTAAATATCTATCTAATTAATTTTTTAGCCCAATTAAAAAATATTATGTCCAATTGACTATGTTGGTCAATCACATCTCAAATTCAATCATAATTTGGTTGCAATTATATATTAGATTCAAATAATTCATAGGCCAATTATATATTGGTTTAATGATCAATGCTACATTCTATTATATCTTAGATCCAATTGAATCTTGGTTCAATTATATTTTAGGTTTAATTATGTATTAATCATATTTCGTTCTTGGACCCATTATAAATTAAGCCTAATTATTTGTCAAGTGTAATTATATGCAAAGCCATAAAATTTTTATTAGGCTCAATTAAATTTTAAACCAATTAATTCTTGGCCACAATAAAATTTTGGGGTCAATTAATTATTAGGCGTAATTAATTGTTAGGTATCTTTATCTGTTTGGTCATTAATCTTTAGGTTTAATTACGTCTAAGCTTGGTAATATCTTAGACCTAACTAATTATTAAACGAAAATATATTTATGTCTAATTTTTTTATTAGGTCCAATTATATATGAAGCCAACTTTGTGTTAGGCCCAATATCCCATTGGGCCTAACAAATTCTCAAGTGAAATTAAATCTTAATTTCAATTAATTACTAGACTCAATTAATGGCTAGGCTAATTTTTGTTATGTTTAAGTACAGTCAATGATATATTATATTAAATATTTTATTAGGCTCAATTACATATTAAGTCTAATTATTTATTAAACCTAAGTAAATCTTAGACTCAATTAAAAATATTTGGCCTAACGAAATGTTAGAACTAGTGAATTGTTTGGTCTTATTAATTGTTAAATTCAATTATACATTAGGCTTGATTATTTATAAGACAGTTCATTTTAGGTCTAATTAGATATTAAGCCCAATATTATAATAGACTCAATTAAATTTTGGCTTAATAAATTACTTGTAACAATAAATTGTTTGATCAAGTTAATTATTAGGCTCAAATACATATTAGGTCCAATTTTGTTTTTGGCCTGCTAATTATTACACCTAATTAATACGTTAGGCTAAATTTTTTCTTTGATTAAATTTTTTCTAGGTTTCATGCACGATAGACCTATTATTATTGTTAGTCCTATTATTAGTATTAGGCCTAATTCTATTGGGCCAATTATCCATACGACCTAGTTAAATCGAAATTCAATCATTGGTTGTGTTCAATTGTATCTTAAATCCAATTTCTTTCAAAGTCCAACTCTCTGTTGGGCTTATGCATACTTAATTAAATTTTAGGTTTAATTTACTATTAGATCGAATGAATTGCTAGATACAATAAATTATTAGCTGTAAATAATTGTTTGCCTTAGTTACATAGTAAAACCATTTTTTTGCCTAATTAATTAATAGGGCCAATTAACTTGTATTAGTTCCATTTCATTCTTAACCAATTATTTATTGGGTTCATGCATAATAGGCCCAATTAATAATTATACCTATTAAATGTTAAGCCCAATCATGTATTAGGTCAAATTATTTATTAAGTTGAATGATATCTTAACTCTCATTTTATTTGGCCCATGATATCATACGCCTAATTATATTATATGTTTAGTTTTTTATGCTCAATTAAATTTAAGATCCAATTAATTTTAGGTTTATATCTTAAATGATATTATTTATTAGATTAAATTATATATCAAATTATTTCGTAGGATCTTAATGTAGCTAACTTAATTAATAGGCCTAATTATATCTTCAACTTGACTACTTCACTAGCCCAATTATGTATTAATTAAATTTTAGACCCAACTAATTCTCAAGCATAATTAATTATTAAGCCTAATTAATTATTAAGCACACATTTTATTTAGCCCAATTTAGGCCTAATACAATTACAAAGATCATTTATTAATTAAATCTAATTTTATAGTAAACCCATTTTTTTATTAAATCAATTATAGATTAAATTCAATTATTTATCGAGCCTATTATATAGTAGGCTAAATAAAATCTTAAGTTTATTTAATTCTTGTTCATAATTAAATCTTACAAATAATTAATTATTAGACATAATTATATCTTAAGTTCAATTATATCTTTGATCCTGTTAATTATTTGATTCAAATGTATTTCAAACCTAATCATATATGAAGCATAACTTTTAATTCAACGAAGTTAAATATTAGGCCCAATTAATTCGTAGAAAAAATTAAATTTTAAGCCCAATTAATTATTGGGCCTTATTATTTTTTAAGTCTTAGTTATTAAAATCAATTAAATTTAATATCCAAAATTTTATTAGACATAATTACATACTAGTTAAAGTATTTATTAAGCCTAATCTTTTATTGAATTCAAGTAAATACTAAACTCAACTAGTTGTTTGACGTAATAAATTGTTTGCTTATTGAATTGTTAGGTCAAATAAATTGTTAGACTTAACTATATCCTCTAAAATTGATTTGAGGAGTGGTTACCATCAAATTAGGATAAGCCTAGAGATGAATGAAAGGCAACATTTAAAACAATGGATCGTTTATATGAATGGTTAGTTATGCCATTTGGATTGTTTAATGCAACTAGTACTTTCATGCAATTTAAGAATTACATACTAAGGTCATGCATTGGTTCTTTTGTTATGGTTTACTTTGATGACAACTAATATTTGTAAAAATGAAGAAAAGCATATGAATCATCTTAGACAACTATTTCTTATTTTGAGGGAGCAAAAACTTTAGAGAGTGTGAATTCTTTACTCCTAATGTGGTGTTTCTAGGGTATATTGTTTCAAAAAAAGGAATTATGGTGGATCAAAGTAAGGTAGAGGTTATTCTTAATTAGCCAACACCTACTTCTTTTCATGATGTTCAGAGTTTCCAAGGATCGACTTTTTTTTTACAAACAGTTCATGAAGGGTTTTTGTTCTATTATTGCTTCAATCACTAAATGCTTGAAAGGTGATAAATTTAAGCAGACTATGAAGCTGACGATGCTTTTGACTTGGTGAAAAGAAAAGTGACAAAAGCTCCTACTTTATTTCTTCCTAATTCTGACAAGGTATTTAAACTTGAATATGATGCTTCTAATGCTGGTATTGTAGCTGTTTTAAGTCAAAGAGGAAAACCCATTGCATTTTTTAGTGAGAAGCTTAACGATAGCCGAAGGAAGTATTGAACTTATGACATGGAGTTTTATGCGATTTATAGAACCTTGTACCATTGGAGTCAATACCTTCTTGCAAAGCTTTTTTCCTCTTTATTTTGATCATGAAGCATTGAAGCTCATCAATCACCAGCACAAGTTAAATAAGAGACATGCAGCTTGGGTTGAATTCTTATAATCTTATAACTTTAGTATCAAGCATAAATCTAGTGTTCAAAATGTTGTTGCGATGCATTGAATCGAAAGTATTCTCTTTTATCAATCATGGAGGTTAAAGTGGTGGGATTCGATGTTTTCAAAGATCTTTATGAGTATGATGTTGATTTTAGTCAATATGGTAGGATTACAAATTTGGTTCTTATAAGCAGTTTACCATCTTTAATGGCTTTTCTTTTCAAGCTAATGTATTGTGCGTTCTATCTTATGCTTTGAAACAAGTGATTTTGGCAGAAGCTTATAGTGATGTTTTGGGAGAAAACTTTGGTCCCAATAAAATTATGGCTTTAGTTTAAGTTAATTTCTATTGGCTACAGATATTAAGAGATGTGGACAGATTTGTAAAGTAATGTAGAGTCTGTCATTTGTCTAAAAGGAAAGGCTAAAATTCTGGTTTGTACACTCTATTACTAGTGTCTAACTTCATGGGAGAATGTGAGTCTTGATTTTGTTATGGGGCTACCAAGAATACAAAAGAATAAGAATTCCATCATAGTTGTTATCGATAGATTCTCATTGACGTCTCACTTTGTTCTTGGCAACAAAGTAAATGATGCTTCGCATATTATTGATTTGCATTTCAAGGAGACTGTGAAGTTGCATGGAGTTTCTGATCGAGATTTAAAGTTTCTTGGCCATTTTTTGAGAACATTATGGAGGAAGCTGGCTATGTCACTAAATTTTAGTACCTTCCATTATTCTTAAGCTGATGAACAAATAAAGGTAACAAATAAAAGCTTAGGGAATTTGCTAAGAAGTTATGTTGGTAAAGACATTAATAATAGGATCTGGTTCTTTTACGGATTGAGTTTGCCTACAATTGCTCCACGTATTATAGCATATATATATAAGTCCATTTCAAGTTGTTTATGGTGCTAATCATATAGGTCCTTTGGATTTGATTCCTCATCTTACAACTAAGCCATTTAGTGGAGGGCAAAACAAATTAAGAAGTTACATAAGCGTGCAAAAATAGCCATTGAAAAGCAAAATTAGAAATACAAGCAAGTTATTAATAAACATTGAAAGCATGTGGAGTTCAAAAAATGTGATCTAGTTTGGATTCATCTAAGGAATGGAAAAGAAATTGCTAGTGAAGGGAGTTACCATGGTGATGACATTAAGTCCTTAAAGTTGCAACTTGAAAGATTGTAGAGTAAATTAGATAAGCAAGATGCAATCATTAAGGAACTCAGGGGATGTAATAACTGGCATGATAATGAAGCCCATGAATTTGATTATGATGAAGACCTCTTCACTGGAGATAGTTAGGTAGATACCGAGCAAAGTATAAAGAATGGGATAAGTGGCAAGATAAGCATAGCCAAAGTTTGACATCTTGGAGTTTGAAGCTAAAATCTAATGATGTTATCAATTTGTTTAATATGGTGGAGAGAATATTTGAGTTTCAAGAACCACTAGAGCACAAGAAGGTGAAGTTGGTTGCATTCAAACTTAGAAAGAATGCATCTTGTTGTTGAAAGAATCTAAAAGGACAAAGAGAAGATGAGGAGAAGAATAAGATTGTGACACAGGAAAAGATGAAAAAGAAGTTGAAAAGGAAGTAATTACTTGACAAACATAGGCAATATATCTTTTTCAAATTCAATGATTTCAAGCAAAAGAAACTCATGGTGGAGTACACAACAAAATTTTATAATTTAATGCTAAAAGGAGAGCTTGTAGAACTAGAGGAGCCAACCATTGCTATATACCTTGGGCTCTGAAATATGATATTTATAAAGTTGTTCAACTTCAACCATATTGGTCATTGAATGATCTGTGCAAGTTGGTTTTAAAATTTTAAAAAGGTATCACGATGTGGTTCCAAACATGAGTATTCAAAAAGAGTTATAAGCTTACTCTCTAAAGCAAGATGGTGTCAAAAGGGCAAGAAAAGGATGAAGGATCTGCTAGCAACAAGCAGACACCTAATCCTTGTATGTGGTATGCTTTTAGGCATATTACTTCTGATTGTCCAAATAGAAAGATTGTTACTTTAGTTGAAGATGTTAGTGATGGAAAAGAACATAAAGCTAATAATGATACAGAACATGATAGTGATGAGGAAGAGATGACCTATGTTGATCATGGTATGTCCATTATAGTGCATGGTAACTTAAAAGTGTCCCATGTAGCAAAGAATGAAATTTGGGTGAAAAAAAATATGTTTCACACAAAATATAGTTTCATGGCAAGGTGTATTTGGCGATCATTAATAATGGCAGCTTTTGGAACCTTGGAGATAGTACAAAAGCTCAGGTTGGATATTATTATACATCCAAATCCTTACCAATTATGCTGGCTATAAAAAGAGAGTGAAACTAAGGTAACTAAAAGATGCTTAATTTGATTTTCTATTGGAAAAGATTGTAAAGATGAAGTATGGTGTGACATTAGTTCGATGGATGCTTATCAATTGTTACTGAGTAGACCTTAGCTATATGATACAAAGGTGTTACATGGTTGTTATAAGCATACTTATTCTTCGAAAAGGAATGATAAATATGTCGCTTTAGCTTCATTGCAGCCTATTAAAGTAAGTTTAAGAAAGAAAGAGGATAGTGCTCTTATGTCGATATTGAAGGATGAATTACAGAGAGGTGGAGTTGTTTTTGCTATTATGGTAATAGAGGTAAATACATAGCACAAAGAGCCACTAAAAATCATGAAACCAATTCTGGATTAGTTTTAAAATGTTATCTCGAAGGAGATTCCACATGGCCTTTCATTTTTGTGGGACATTCAACATCACATTGACCTTGTTCTGGGGGTTATTCATCCTAACGAAGCAGTGTACCGAATGAGTCCTAGAGAGCATGGAGGAGCTTCAGAGGTAAGTCGAGAGAGCATGAATCCATGTGTTGCTCCAGCCTTATTGGCACCAAAGAATGATGGTTCTTAGACAATGTGTGTGGATAGCCATGCTGTCAACAAAATCATAATTGACTATCAGTTCCCAATTTCTAGGTTAGATTATTTAATTTATTAATTATGCGGTGTATCTATTTTTTTTAATTGATTTGAGAAGTGGTTACTATCAAATTAAAATAAGGCTTGGAGATTAATGAAATACAATGTTTAAAACAAGAGATAGTTAGTCATGCCATTTTGATTGTCCAATGCACCTTTCACTTTCATGCGATTTAAGAATCACATACTTAAGCCATGCATTGATTTTTTTGTTATGGTTTACTTTGATAACGTACCAGTATACAACAAAAATGAAGAGAAGCACATTGATCATCTTAGACAGCTTTTTCATATTTTGAAGGAGCAAAAACTTTATGCTAAATTGAAACAACGTGAATTCTTTGCTCTTAGTGTGGTGTTTCTAGGGTATATTGTTTCAAGAGAAAAAATTATAATGGATCAATGTAAACTCAATTGGCCAATACCTATTTCTCTGCATGATGTTCAGAGTTTTCATGGTTTGACTTCCTTTTATAAGCAGTTCATTAAGGGTTTTAGTTTTATTATTGCTCTAATCATTGAATGCTTGAAAGATGACAAGTTCAAGTAGATTCGTGAAGCTAATGATGTTTGAAAGATGTAACTAAGTCTTACAATTAATTAAACCTTATAATTAACTCAATTAAATAATTAATTAGGTCAAAGATTTAATTGTACCTAAAAATCAGTTGGACCTAAGATTTAATTGAGCTCAATAAAAAATTAAATTTAATATGTAATTGATCTTATTAAAAAGTTAAGCTTAATATATAATTAGAATGCTGAGATTAACAATTAATTGGACCTATTAATTTATTTTATCTAATAATTAATTAAGCCAAACATTTGACTAGATCTAATAAAAAATTAAGCTTAATATAAAACTTGACCTAAAAAAACGAATATATAATTGGACCTAAAAATTAAATTGACCTAATAAGTAATTGGGTTTAAGATCTCATTGATTCTTAGAATTAATTATACTTAAATTATTACTTGACCCTAAAAATTAATTATACTTGAAAATTAGTTGCACCTAAAATTTAATTAAGCTTTATAAAAACGTGACTTAATTATAATTTAGCTTATAAAATAGTCAAATCGAATATATAAATGATTCAATTAATTAATTTGACTAAATTAATTAGGTAAATATGAGTGAGGACGAAAAATAATTCATCGTATAATTGGGCCTAATAAATCGTATGGCCTAAGACATAATTAGATATAAAATTAATTGGATTTCAATTTAATTAGGCCTAAAAAATTAGATATTCAATATGTTTTGTCCTCACATATAATTGGATCTAATAAATAATTACGTTAAACAATTTAGTACTTCAAATAATTAAGTAAACATAACATTTAATTGAGCGTAATAAAAAATTAGACTTAAGCCTAAGAATAAAATAGTCTTAATAAATAATTGAGCTTTACAATTAGTTGAACTTTAAGATTCGTTGAGCCTAACAAATGGTTCAAATAATTAATTGAGCCTCATAATTAATTGAATTTAATAAAAAATTAAGCTTAATTTACAATTAAGCATAATAAATAATTAGGCCTAAGATGTAATTTAGTGTAATAATTAATTTCACTTGATAATAAATTGGGCATGAGATTTAATTGTGTCTAAGAATTAGTTGGACCCAAGTTTTAACTAAATCTAATAAAAATTTATGTGTAATATATAATTCATCCTAATAAATAGTTAAGTTTAATGTATAATTGGATTTAAGAATGAAATAACATTAATACATAATTAAGCTTCAAATATAACTAGCCATATAATTAATATGATTTAAGATATAATTAGATCAATAATTAATTAAGCTTAGCATGCATGCTAGTAGCAAATTAGGTTTGTGATATAATGGGACCCAATAGATATTTTTACTTAATAATAAATAATAGTACTTAAGGTATAGTTAGGTATGTCATGCATGAAATTGAGAAATACTTCTGCCCAAGAAAAAATTTAAGCCCAATGTATATTAATTGCCAAATATAATTCTTTTGCACAACTACGTATTAAGCTCTATTCTATATTAAGCTCAACTTTTTTATTAAATGCAATTAATTATTTAAACCCATTTGTTCGGTCTAATAAATCTTGAAATCTCATTAATTGTTAGGCTTAATTATTTATTAGGTTTATTTTGTTCTTTGGTCAAGTCCAATTTTTGATTAGCTCAATTGAATATTATATCTAATTAATTATTTAGAGTAATAAATTGTCTAACTATTTTAACAATCATGCACAATTACATATTAGGTCTAATTATTATTATAGTATAATAAATTCTTAGGCCCATTTTAAAGTATATTAGGCCAATTTTTGTCCTAGGCTAAATTATTTCATAGTTTCATGTATGATGGACGAAATTGTATCTTAAGCCCTATTGTTGATTATTGAGGACATTTATTTGTAAAGTTTATTTAAGGGTAAAGTCAAATTATAGTTTGAGTCTAATTATATTGTAAGATTTTTTTTTTAAGTCGTATTATTTATTGGGTTCAAGCATCCTAAGCTCAATTAATTATCGACCCTAATTATATCTTAAATATAATTAATTAATCAGATCAAATAATTTATTATATTAAATAATTAATTAGGTCTAATATTTAATTAAATTTAATAAAAAATTAGCATAAAATCTAAGTACTTTTATGAACAAAATGAGCCTAATAAATAGTTGAATCTAATATAATTAATTGAAATAAATAATTATGGTTTAACACTCAACTGAGTCTAATAACTAGGTCTAAGATATAATTTGATTTGAGATGTAATTGACCTTAACAATTAATTACATAATAATTAAATAGATCTAAATATAATTTTTCTTAAAATTTAATTATTAATAAGAATTAAATGGTCCTACGATTTAATTAGACATCATGTGCATTATTAATCCACCACATAATTAGGTCTATAAATAAGTTGAACCCAAATATAGTTCAACAGAAGATATAACTAATCATAATAATAATTGGACTAAATAATTATTTTGGCCTAACATATATTATTAGCGTAAAAATTAATTGGATCTAACATTTAATTGTATCGAACATATACTTGAGACTAACAGTTAGCTAGACTTAGTAACTTATTTGGTGTTATTAATTAAGTCTTAGTATTGATTAGATTTAATATATGATTTGACCAATAATAAGTGGACCTTTTAATCAAGTTTTTTTTCATCAACTTTACATATGAACTTTTTAATTGAGTTTAAATTAAATACTATCTTTACTTTTTAAAATAAATTATTTAAATAGAAGATATTGTACATTGAACTTTGTTTTGAAATTTGCAAGAAATGCAAATAAATATTCAAGCTATCATAAAAAAAAATTAAAATTTTTAAGTAGTAAAATTATTTTCATAATGTTTCAAAAATTTTAAACATTTATATTTTTTATGCTCAAAAAGTTTAACGTTTTTGTTTCATATTTCTTCATGTTTTGTCTAAAATTTTAAGTTAAACTATGTTGTACAAAATCACTAATTTAAATTGGTCCTTATAAAAATAAAAATAAGTCGAGTTAGACCAAATAGATGTTTTATATGGAGTTAGTAAAAAAAAAATGTAAAAGCTTGACTAAAAAATATTAATAAACAAAATTCATTTTGAACTTAATATTAATTATTGAATTATTAATCTTAGAAAAAATTATATAATATTAAAAATAATAATTAGTTAAATTAAAATTTTGTAAAATATAATTAAATTTAAAATTAAATAATTTTCATATTATCTTCAATCAAACATGAGAATAATGAAATAAAAAGAAAAATTATAATATTAGATTAACCATTTTCACTAATTCAATGATCTTCAAATATTATTTAACTTTTTAAAATTTGATGATATAAACCATGGTTCATTTTTGCAAAATTTTTATTTAACTCTTCAAATTTGTTTGTTTTGAATCAAAAATTATAGAGCTGACAATGATACATATTAATCACCTCATTTTTTTAAAATAAAATTTTAAATTTAGAATTAAAGTTTTTTTTTTCATTTATGCACTTGGTTGATATTTACGTGAATAAGCATAACTAAATCAAGTTGGCAAGCAACACTATTAAAAATTAATTCTATAAAACACAATATTATTTAATATTCAATTTCGAATAAAGATGGCTTCTCATTATTTCTTCCTCAATAAATTTATATTTTCAAAATAAAATATAACAAATGTTTGAAAAAAATTAATAAAAAAAACTCTATATAAAACTTACTTCTCACGCACCTTCTTCCATATATTTCACATGCAAGTATCATATAATAAAATTATTTTATTTTAATATTATCATCACAAATTATTAAAGCAGCAAAAATTCAAATTCAAATATACTCTTGTTAAGAATAATAATAAAACCGCTAATAATAGTAATTATAATAATGATGATGATGATAGTAATAGTGGTAATAATAATAAAAATAATAATAATAAAGATAATGTCAATAACAAGAATCAAAAATCATAATTGTAATAAGAATAATTAAAATAAAGATAAAATTTTAAATAGAATATAAAAAGTTTAGCAAAATGAAAATAAAAATTTCAAAAGTAATGAAAAATAGTAAATAAATTAAAGTAAGGAGACATTAAAAAAATTGAAAATAAAAAATGTGGTAAAATAAAAAAACAACACGAAAATTTAAATAAATCAAATTTTTTTGTAAAAAATTAAAAAATAAAGTACAAAATAAAGCAAAAATTAAAAAAATGATCTCCTTTTGTCTTATCATTTTCCTCAACAATCATTTACTTAACATTAATTTATTATAAAATAACTTAAATCAAAAATTAAAAATATAAATTTAAAAACAAAATCAAAAAGTAGTTCTCTTTTTCTCTACAACGACCATTTTTTGTTCATAAAAAGCAGGATAAGAGATTTTTCTTTCCCATACACAATGCCCCATTTTCCTCGATCACAATGACACCAAGTATCTCTTAAACTTAGGTAAAGAGAGAGAAAGATCGAGAATATGCGTTTCTTTTTCAATCCCTCCCCTAATCGTCAACTCACCACTATTACGTTATGATTTCTTCGCGTCCACCACCACGAACACCCACCATAAAGTTAGTTATTCTTTTGATCGATCAATAATTTCTCCATCATCTCTTTATAAGTTATGATTGCAGTGAAGACCACCACATTACGGTGTTGACCATCAAGGTCCTAAGGACCACTTTACAATTGTCTTGAGTAATACATTAAAGATTTTTTTTTTCAAGATCAAACTTTTTTCCTATCTCATTAATCTATGTGAATGACTATATATATATGAATTGGATTGATTTCGATTATATATGATACTATATTAATATATAATTTGACTTAATAAATAATTGAGCTTACGATTTAATTGAATTTGATAATTAATTGGACCTGACAATTAAATCAGTCTAATATTTAATAGTGCACAAAAATAGTTGGGCTCAAAATTTAATTGAATCTTATAAAAATTTGAGTTTAATATATAGTTTGGCCTAAAAAATAGTCTTATCAAAGATATTATTAGGCCTACTACTTGAGCTACTGTGCATTAGGGCAGATTATGTATTAGGTCAAATTATTAATTAAGCTCAATTGTATCTCAACTTAAAATTATATTTGGCTCATGAATAGCATGCCTAATTATATATGAGACCTAATTATATCATTGATAGTGACAGCTTTGAGAATGTGATATCTGTAAAGATGGTGCAAAACTCAAGTTGGACTCCATTCCACATCCAAAGCCTTACCAGTGGCGCTGGTTGCAAAAGGAGAGTGAAATTAAGGTAACTAAAAGATGTTTAGTTTCATTTTCTAATAGAAAGAATAATAAACATGAAGTATGGTATGATGTTACTGCTATAGATACTTTGTCATTTATTGTAGGGTAGATCTTGGTTATAGATGCTTGTCATTGTTGTGGCGTAGACCTTGGCAATATAATATGAGGGTGTTGTATGATGGTTATAATTGACATTAATAAATAATTGATCTTAATATGTGATTGAATCGAATAAAATATTAAACTTATGATATAATTAAACATAATAATTAATTTCTAATAATTAAAAGGGCTTAAAACTTAATTTTACCTAAAAATTACTTAGCTCTAATATATAATTAGGCACAGTAAAAAGTTTGACTTCATACATGATTGGTCGTACAATATATTTGAGCCTTGATGATGTAATTGAACTTAATAATTAATTAGACGTAAGAATTAATTGATGAGTCTCATAATTAATTAAGACCGATATTTAATTATGAATAAGAATTAAGTAGATCCAAGATTTAATTAGATCTAAGATATAATTGTGGTGGCATCCATGAACCCACGAAATAATTATGCCTAAAAATGAATTAAGCCTGAGATCTAATTAGACTTAAATTATAATTGGGTTATAATTTACTAATTAGATCCACAAATTGATTAAGCTAAATATGTAATTGATATTAACAATTAATTGATCCCAAATTATTACTAAGTATAAGACATAATTGGACATAAAGATTAATTAAGCTTAATAACTAAATGGATTTAACGTTTATTAATTGGGCCCATAATTTAATTTGGCTAAATATGTAATCAATATTAACAATTAATTGGACCCAGCTTCATTAAGCCTTATGAATAATTATCCCTACAAATTGATTGGATATAATATAAAATTGAGTTTAATACATAATTTCATTTAATCAATAATTGTCTTTAATATATAATTAGACATAAGAACTAAATTACCCCAACAAATAAATAGGTATAAGATTTAATTAAGTCCAACAATTAAGTGGACCAAATAATTAGTTGACCTTAATAATTACTTGGGTTTAAAATTTAATTGTGCTAAAAAATTAATTGAATTTTATAAAATATTAGGTTTAATGTATAATTAGGTCTAAAAAATAATTGAGTCGAAAATATAATTGGACTTATTAATTAATGAGACCAAATTAATGAGGCAAATATGCATGAATCCAAAAAATAATTCGACATATCATTAGGCTTAATAAATAATATAATTGAAGACATCATTAAATTTGAAATTAATTAGGCTTGAGATCTAATTGAACCTAAAAAAAATATGATATATGATCTAGTTAGGCTATACATATAATTGGTCGAATGTAATTAAACTTGATATATAATTAGGTTTGATAAATAATTTAGATTGATAAATGATTAAGCTTAGTGTGTATTAGCTCAAGACATAATTAAACCTAGTAATTAATTAAAGAAAATATTTATTAGATTGAATAATTATTAATAGTGGCCCTATTAATAGTAGGTGGTCTAATTATCTATAAGATTCAATTAAATTTAAGTTCAATTATAGTTTAAATCTAATTGTATCTTAAACACAATTTATTCTTAAGTCCAACTATTTGTTGGGCTTACTTATGCTATGTTTAATTAATTATTGGGCTTAATTATGTTTTAAATCTAATAAATTATTAGATCTAACTATATTTGAGATCAATTATATGTTAAGCCTATTTCTTTTTTAGGCCCAATAATATATTAAGCCTAACTTTTTGTTAGATCAATTAAATCTTTGGCTTAACTAATTCTCAGATAAAATTATTTTTAGACCAAATTAATTGTTCGGCTCAATTGCATCCTAAGTCTAACTTTTTATTGAGTCTATTTCATTATCTAACCAATTTTTATATTAAATCTAAATATTACATGGCTAAATTATATATTGAGCAAAGTTTTTATTAAACTCAACTAAATCTTAAGTTCAATTAAAAATTAGACTCTATGAATTGTTAGATCTAATGAATTATTGTACCCAATTAATTAATAGGCCCAATTAGTAATGATATCTAATAAATGTTAAGTCTAATTATATAAATCTTAGGCTAATACACCCTTAGACCAATTATGTCTTAGGCCAAATTAATAATTTGGCTTTATTACATCTCAACTTTAATTATATTTGGCCCAATTTTATGTGAGAGCTACTTATGTTATATGTCCAATTTTTTAGACCCAATTAAATTTCAGGTCTAATTATATAAATCTTGGGCTAATACACCCTTAGACCAATTATGTCTTAGGCCAAATTAATAATTTGGCTTTATTACATCTCAACTTTAATTATATTTGGCCCAACTTTATGTGAGAGCTACTTATGTTATATGTCCAATTTTTTAGACCCAATTAAATTTCAGGTCTAATTATATAAATCTTGGGCTAATACACCCTTAGACCAATTATGTCTTAGGCCAAATTAATAATTTGGCTTTATTACATCTCAACTTTAATTATATTTGGCCCAATTTTATGTGAGAGCTACTTATGTTATATGTCCAATTTTTTAGACCCAATTAAATTTCAGGTCTAATTAATTTTAGCTCTAATTATACCTTAGGTGATATTATTTATTAGATTGAATTATATATTAAATTATTTCATGACATCATTGATATTTTAACCAAATTAATTTGATCAAATTAATTAAGATGCCCAATTATACCTTTAGTCTCATAATTTGATTGGCTCAATTATGTAACAACTAAATTTTTTACACAGTTCAATTAAATATTAGGCATAACTAATGCTGAAAACACAATTAAATGTTCAGTCAAATTAATTATTAAGTTTAATTAATTATTAGACTCAATTAAATTTAATCTTATATTTGTTGGCCCAATTTAAGTAGTAGGCCCAATTATTAAGATCAATTATTTATTAAATTAAATTTTACATTATACTCAATTTTTTATTAGACCTAATCAAATATTAAGCTTAATTAATTGTTAACTTCAATTACATAGTTAACTCAATTAATTATTAGATTTAATTAATAATTATTAAAACCAAAATTATTGCGCTTAATTAAATTATAAGTTCAATTGTAGTTTGGATTCAATTATATTTTAGACTCAATACATTCTTAAGTTCAATTGTGCATAGGATTCATGCACATTAAATTCAGTTATATCTTTTGCTCAATTAAATCTTACACTCAGTTATATTTCAGAATAAATATCAATTATTTATTAGTGTCATTTACCCAATTATAGATTAAGCTCAATTATTTATTAGACCTAAGTACATATTAAACTCAATTTTTTTTTAGATTCACTTAAATCTTAAACCTAATTAATTATTAAGATCAATTAGTTGTTAGGCTTAACTATAGATTCATCTATATCTTAAACCTAATTATATCTTAAGTCCAGTTAATTATTGAGATCTAATATCTTTAGATCCAGATATCTGTGAAGTTGACTTTTTAACCATGCCTGATTAATTCTTACACTAAATTAAATGTTATGCCAAATTATTTGTTGAGTTCAATAAATTATTAAACTCATTTCCATTTTAAATTCAACATTTTAGTGGGTATAATTATATATTAGACCTAATTAATTTAATAACTTGATTTATATATTAAGCTAATATTTTAATACAAAAGAATTTTAGACTCAATTAATAATTTAATCTAATGAATAGATAGAACAAATGAATTGTTAGCTCAAATTAATTGTTAGCCTTCATTGCATATTAAGCTCAATACATTTGATGCAATTAATTTTTAGGATCAATTGACAAATGTTAGGCCCAATTAATTATTATGCTCAAATTTATGTCTTAAGTTTCATTATAATTTGGATACGATCATATCTTAAACTCAATTCATTTATAGGCTTAATTTTTTATTGGGGTTCAAACATGCTAATGCTTAATTATATCTTAGGCTCTATTAAATTTTAGATCCAAATATATTTTAGGCATAATTATTTATTTATTTCACTTTATTCTCCGACTTAATTATAAATTAAGCTACCAATTATTTATTACGCCTGATTTTATAGTAAACTCAATCTTTAATTAGACAACTAAATCTTATGGCCAATCAATTCTTAGTCACAATCAAACTTTAGCTCAATATATCATTAAGCTTAATCAATTTATTAGGTTATTAATTGTTGAACTTAATTACATCTTAAGTCAAATTAAATCTCAAGTCAAGTAAATCATCTTGAATCAAAAATTATAAAGCTGACAATGATACACATTGATCAACTAACTTTTTTAAAATAAACTATTTAAATTTAGAATTAAAGTTTTTTTATTTCTGCACTTGGTTGGTAATCACATGCAAAATTTTCATGTATAACACTCAACTTCACACACACCTTCTTCCATGTATTTCACATGCAAGTATCATATATGCAATACTTTATTTTTGATTAATTTTTATTATGTTTATGATGTATGATTAAGAAAATAAGTTAACGTTTAATCAAATATAATAATACATTGAATAATTCAATATATAATATAATAAATTTTTTTATCTTTTAATATAATCATCACAAATTATTAAAAGAGTGAAAAATCAAATTCAAATCTACTCGTTGTTGACAATCATCATAACAATAATAATAACAACAACAATAATGATGAAGATAACAATAATAATGTCAATAATAAGAATAAAAAATTATAATTGAAAAAAATAAAATTTTAAATGGAATATCAAAAGTTTAGAAAAATAAAAATAAAAATTTTTAAAATAATGAAAAATAGCAAAAATTAAAAATAAAGAGACATTAAATAAATTTTGGAAATACAAAATTTGATAAAATAAAAAATTACATGAAAATTTAAAAAACCTAATTATTTTTTGAAAAAAATAAAAAATGATTTTTTTCTTTTACTATTTTTTGACAATCATTTATTTAATATTAATTTATTATAAAAATAATTTAAATCAAAAACTAAAAATATAAATAAGAAAAAAAATCAAAAATGGATTCTCTCTTCCTTGTATTATTCTTTACAATGATCATTTTTTATTTATAAAAAGTATGATAAGAGATTTTTCTTTCTCATATACAATGATCATTTTTTTCAATGACAATGACACCATATATCTCTTAAACTCAGAGAAAAATTGGAAAATATGCATTTCTCTTTCAATCAATTCCCCAATTGTCAACTCACCATTGTTACATTATGACTTCTTCACGTCCACCACCAAGAACACCCATCAAGGTCAATTATGCTTCTGATCCATCATAGATTTCTTTCTTCATGATCAAATGTTTCCTCCATCTCATTAATCTATGTGAATAAATTTATATATATGAATTGGATTGATTTTGGCAACATATTTTTAGTTTTGTCTCCTATGTAGATTTGTATTGGAAAAAAAATAAAAAAAGTCAAAGTGGATGATGGATCAAGTTGCAACAGGATTTTTTTTAGTTTTAGAACTAAGGTCTAGGGTTTAAGGTCTAAGGTGTACAGCTTATTGTCGAGTCAAAGGTCCATGGTCTAGAGTTTTAGGATATAAGGATTAGGGTCTTAGGGTTTAGAGTTTCATGACTTTAGGTCTGGGGTCTAAGATTTAGGTTCTAAAGTCTCACATCTAGGGCCTAAAGTTTATAGTCTAGGTTCTACAATCTAAGGTTTTGAGATTTTAAGATTTTAGAGTTTTAGCAATTGAGCCTATGATCTAAACTTTAGAGTGAATGTTTTAGGATTCCAACTTTTAAGGTTTCGGGTTTAAGCTCCAAGGTATAGATTAGGTCTAGAGGTTACAGGTTTTAGGGTTTTAAGGTCTATGATCTAAGGTTTGAAATCTAAGGTCTAAAGTTTAGTAATTTAGGCTTTGTATAGGGTTTAAAGATCTAGGATCTATGATCTAGGGCCTATGGTTTTAACATTGAGGAATTAAGGACTAAGGTCCAAGGTTTAGGGTTTAGCATCAAGGATTTAAGGTCTAAAATCTGACATCTAAGATCTAGGGTCTAAGTTTTAATGATTTCAGGTTTGAGGGTGTATGGGTTTAGGGTATTATTGTCTTAGTGTCTATTATCTAAGGTTTAAAGGATATAAGGTCTAGTATTAGGGGCCTTAGGTCTAGGGTCTAGAGTCTAACTTGTTGGATGTAAGGTCTAGTATCTAAGTTGATGGGTCTTAGATCAATGTTCTTGGTTTGGGGTGTATAGGGTTTAAGGTTTTAGGGTAACACCATATTATGATGGAATAGTATTTTGGAATAGAAATAATGCAACTTTGCTAGAAAATTTATTTATATTCAAATAGATTTGATTTAAATTAAGAGATAAAAGGCTCACCACTCACAAGGCTACCAAAAAGATACAGAAAATTACCACCCTAAGGACAATAAACAATGATACAAAAACCTCATAACTCACCACTCATAGGGTTATAGATGAGCACTCCCCAAAGTGATACAACAATACTTTTCACCACTCAGTGGCTCTGAACCAAAGGGATACAAGGATGAAAGAAGGAAATCAAAGAGCTTCTACACATACAATCAAAGTCGAAGCTACCTTCAATGTCTAAAGCATCAAGATAAATACTAATGCATGGAACAACCCTCCATGCTTTGGATCTTCAAAAAATGATTGAGTTTTACTATTAACTAGCTCATTCAATGCATTTGTTTGGCAAAAATAAATGGAATTAGTGGGTAGCTCAATATTGAAAATTGATCAGATGCCTGCCAACTGTCCACCACTAAAGAAGCTTCTATAACTTCCTTTCTTAAAAATCTTCCAAGGTGCATACCAATTGTCTATCACATAGCATCATGAGCTGAATGTGGTAACATAGGTACTCCTGTGTCAATGATTTAGAGTCTATGGTCTATGGTTTAGACTCTAAAGCATAAGAGTTTATGGTATAAGAGTCAAGGGTCTAAAGTTTAAGGTTTAAGGTCAAAAGATTAGGATTGTATGGTCTAAGGTGATAGTGTATTATGATGGAATAGTGTTTGGAATGAAAATTTCACCAAACCTTAGAAAACGTTTTCTAAGGTTTGGTGAATTTTTTTTTTTTGAAAATATTTCACACAATTTTGAACATATTTGAATGAAAATAGGATACAAAAAGCTCACCACCAAGTTTAATACCAAAGAGATAAAAAAATCACTACCTTAAGGATAATGAACAAGGATAAAGACATCTCACAACTCACCACTGAAAGGGCTATCGATGAGCACCAGTTTAAGAGATATGGAGAGGCTTCTCACCACTCAAAGGCTCCTAACCAAAGAGATATAAAGATAAAGGGGAGAACCCAAAGAGTGACATAGATGTGTTAGACCTTAGACCCTACGCCGTAACCATAGACCAAACCAAAAATACTAATACCCTTAAATCCTAAAACCCTAAAACCTTGACCATAAAACCTTAAACCCTTAAATCCTAAACCCTAGACCCTAAAACATTGATCTTAGACCCAATAGCCTAACATAGTAGACATGATACCTTGAAGCCCTAGATTCTTAATCCCCAAGCCCTAGACCTTAAACCTTAGCTCTTAGACCTTAGATCCTAGGCCTTAAATTTTAAAACCTAAACTTAAACCCTGGAGCCTTGAATACAAACTCTAGACCATGACTTTGGAAACCTAAACCTTAAACCTTAGACCATGATTCAAAACTCTAAATCATAAAATCTTAAAACCTTAGACTTTAGACCCTAAAAAACCTAAAAAAAAAAGCCTAGAACATTGACCCAAGAACCTAGACCCTAATTCAGACCCAAGACTTTAATAACCTAAACATTAGACCTGAAACGTTAGAAAACGTAAACCATGAACTCTAAAACCTACATCATAGACCTTCGACCCTAGACCTTAAATCATAGACCTAATACCCTAAAATCCCACAATCTTAAAACCCAACAACTTGGAGCTTAGACCGGTTTATAAGTAATAGACCCTATACCATAATACTTAAACCCTAGATCCCATGCACTGGTATATATTTTCATGTTTAAGATTTTGATTACATTTGCAAAAACTTTTTGAGTTCTCTGTTTTATCTCTATATTTCTTTGGTTGGGACCCAAGGTCATACACGATACGTCTAATTAATTATTGATCCAATTATATCTTAAATCATATTAACTCAATGGCTAGTTATATTTTAGGCTCAATTATGTGATAATGTCATTTCATTCTTAAGCTTAATATAGATTAAGTCCGACTAGTTTTAAGATGATTTATATATTGAACCTAATTTTTTATTAGGTGTAGCTAAATCTCAAGTCCAACTAATTTTTAGACACAATTAAATCTTATGTGTAATTCATTATTAAATCAAATTAATTGTTAAGCTCAATTACACCTTAAGTTAAGTTTAATTATATATTAAGCTTAATTTTTTTTAAAATTCAATTAATTTTTTAGCTCAATTAATTATTTGGACCCATTTGTTAGGCCTAATAAATCTTCAAATCCAATTAATTATTAGGCTTAATTACATAATAAGCTCAATTATCTAATATTTCTATTTCATTTTTAGGCTTAAGTCCAATTTATCTGGAGCAATAAGTTGTCTAATCTAATTAACTGTTAAGCTCAATTACATAATAGGTCCAATTATTATTATGGTACAATAAATTCTTAGGCCCATCATTAGATGTTAGGCAATTTTTTCCTTAGGCTGAATTGTTTTTTAGATTCATGATTGATAGACCCAATTGCATTATAAGCCTAATTATATTGTAGGCTTTTGTTTTTAGGTCCGATTGTTTATTAGGTTCACAAATGCTAAGCCCAATTAATTACTGATTCCAATTATATCTTAAATCTAATTACTTATTTAGTCAAATTATATTTTAAGCCAATTATATATTAAGCTCATTTTAATCTTAGGCCTAAAAATATGTTATGCCTAACAATTAATTTGGATCAATTATGTGTTAAGCCATTAATAGGCCCTACTATTTCTTAGATACATTTAATCATTAGGTCCAATTAATTTCTAAATTCAATTATCTTAGGCTTAAATGTTTCATTGGGTCTATTTCACTTTGTGATCAATTTTTATATTAAGTCGAATATTTACATGGCCTAATTATATATCAAGTTAAATTTTTTATTACACAGTTAAATTTTTGGCTTAGTTAATTATTAGAATCAATGAATTAGTAGACCCACTAAATTATTAGGTGCAAGGAATTTTAGGTTTAATATTATGATCGATTATTTTTATGCCCAATTAATTCAAAGGGCCAATTAACCTACGTTATGCCCAATGCATTCCTAAGCCTACTTACTTCTTGGGTTCATACACGATAGGCCTAATTAATTATTAGACACAAAAAATGTTTAGCTTAATAAATTCTTAGGTTTAGTCATATCTTAGGTTCTTGACCCAATATTTATTAGGCTAAAGTATTTGTTAGACACAATTATATATGAGACCTAATTATATTATATGTCTAGTTTTTAAGACGTAATTAAATTGAGATCCAATTAATTTAAGGTCTAATTGCATCTTAAGTCTTATTATTTATTAAGCTCAATTATATCTAATTAATTAACTCAATTATATCTTCAAGCCATTATTTTATAGGTCAAATTATATATTAAGCCTACTTTTTTTTTAATAAAACCTAATTAAATCTTAGTCGTAACTAATTTTCAAGAATAATAAATTTTAAGGCCAATTAATAGTTAGGTATAACTAATTGTAAGATTTAATTAAATATTGGCATAATTATTTATTAAGTCAATTTAGTTTTTAAGTCTAACTATATATTAAGGTCACTTTATTAGGTCAAATTTTATATCAAGCTCAAATTTTTATTAAATCAAATCAAATCTTACATCTAATTAATTATTTGCTCAAATGAATTGATAGGTCTCATTAATTGTTAATCTCAACAACATATTTGACCCGATTATAAATTACATTAAATTATATTTTAGACCTAATTAATAAATGTTAGGTCCAATTAATATGATACTCAATTATATATAAAGTTCAATTGCAACTTAAGCTAACTATATCTTGAGCTGAATTAATTCCTACGTGTTATTATGTATTAGGTTCTTGCGAGCTTATTCTATCTTTAGTCCAATTAAATCTTAAACCCAAATATATTTTAGGTTACATCTTAGGCCTAATTGTTTACTAAGCTCAATTATATATCAAGTTTAATCCAATTAAATTCTATGCTTAATTAATTATTTTACTTAATAAATTATTAAACTTAATGAATTGATAGATCCAATCAATTGTTAAGCCAACTTATACATTAGGGTCAGATCCAATTATATATCAATTCAAATTTTTTATGAGACCCAATAGAATTTTATGCCCAATTAGTTTTTTAGTACAATGAATTGTTTGGTCAAATTAAGCGTTAAGCTCAATTATATATTAGACCTAATAATTTTTATAGCTTAATTAATTCTTATACCCAATTAATATAAGTTAGGCTCAATATTTTTTTTGGAACTAAATTATTTTTAAGTTTCATGTACAATGGACGCAATTATATTTTAATTATAAGACTCAATTATATCTTAAGCTCAATTATAATTTGTGACCATTATATCTTAGGTCCAATTATTTGCTGAACTAATGAACTACGGACTTCATTTATTATTAAGCCTAACTATATGTTAAAGACAATCAAAGCATGAATCCATTTATATTTTAGGCTCCATTATTTATTAAAGTTTATTTTTTATTAAGCCTAATTATATGTTAAGTTTAATAAAATCTTAGGTCTATTTAGGTCTTGGTCACAATTAAATCATGGAACAAATTAATTATTAAATTTTATTAATTATTAGGCTTAATTACATCTTAAACCCCATTACTTCTCAAATCTAGTTAATTATTTGGTTAAAATGTATCTCAAGCTTAATTATTATCAGGCCCAATGGTAAATGAAGCTCAACTTTTAAACCCAAATAAATACTAAGCTCATTTAATTGTTCTTTCCAACAAATTTTTTCTCAATGAATTGTTGTACTCAATTATATATTAAGTTTAATGTATATTTAAGCCAAATTAATATACGTTAGGCTTAATTTGTTCTTTACTTAAATTATTTCTTAGGCCCAATTATATATTAAGATCAATTTAATCTTGAATCTAGTTACTTTTTAATCTATTTTTTTAGGTCTAATTATAGATTAAACCTAATTTTTTCTTACATTACATTAAAATTTAAGGCTTATTTATTCTTATTCACAATTAAATTTTGAGCTCAATTAATTATTAGGCTCAACTAAATCTCAAAGTTAATTAATTATTAAACTTAATGACATCTCAAGCTCAATCATATCTTATACCAAGTTACTTATCACACTCAAATATATTTTAAGCTAAATTAATTGTCAGACTTAAATTATTTGCTCGCTTCAATTAATATTTATAGTCATTTATATTTTAAGTTCAATATTTTAATAGATCTAATTATATATTAAACTTTGTTTTTTGTTAAATTCAATTGTAAATTAATTTTATTTTTTATTAAATTTAACTAATTTTAAGGCTTAGTTAATTATTTGGTCGAACGAATTATGAGACTCAATGAATTGTTATGTCAAATTAATATTTAGGTTCAATTACACATTAGACTCGATTATTTATTAAGTCAATTCCGATCTTAGGCTGAATTTGTTAAACCAAATTGATATACATTAGGCTCAATTTGTTCCTTACCTAAATTATTTCTTAAGCCCAATTATATATTAAGATCAATATAATCTTAGACCTAATTGTGAGGCCCGATGAATTATTATGTTTAATTAATATTTAAGTTCAATTGCACATTAGACTCAATTATTTATTAGACCCATTTTCATCTTAAGTTTAATTTTATATTAAATCTAATTTTTTATTAGACTAACTTAAATTTTAGCTGCAATTAATTATTTGACATAATAAATAATTTGTTCAATAAAATGTTAAGCTCATTTACATATTAGACTCAATTATTTTTATGGTCCAATTAATTCTGCATGATTAGACGTAATTATATCTTAACCATCATAATTTATTATTAAGTTTAATTATCTTTGAAGCCCAATTATTTATTAAGTCTAATTATCCATTAAACCTAATTATTTATAAGGCTTAATCATATCTTTAAGTCTAATTATATTTTTTAGCCTAATTATGTATTAAGCCAACTTCATTCTTATGTACAAATATATGCTAAGCTAAATTATTTACATCAATTAAATATTAAGCACAATGTTTTATCAGCCCAATTGAATCTTAGGCCAAACTAATTCTTAGTTACAAATAAATGTTAAATATAATCCATTATAAAGTCCAATTAATTGTTAGTCTCAATTATATCATATGTATAATTATTTATTAGGTTCATTTTGTTATTTGATCAAAGTTTGTATAAACTTTGATTAGATATTAGACCCATCTAATTCTTAGGTAGAATAAAATCCTAGCATAATTAGTTATTAGGCTCAACTAATTGTTAGATTTAGTATTTTAATTTAGACTTAATTGTTTATTAAGCTAAATTATTTATTAAGTTAAATTATTTATTAAATCTATTTTTTTGTTATTAAAACCAATTGAATCCTAAGATTAATTAATTATTTAATCCTTACGAATTGTGAGGTCCAATGAATAGTTAGGTTCAATTAATGTTACACTCAACTATTTATTAGACTTATTTCGTTTTTAAGTTGAATTATATGTTAAGCTTAATTTTTTATTAAGCCCAACTAAATTTAAACCTTGTACCCAAAATACTAAACCCTAGTCCTTAACGTGAAACCCTAAATCCTAAGCCCTAAGCCTAACCCCTAAATATTAAACACTAAATACAAAATCTCAAACCGTAACCCTTAAACTCTAACCCTACACCTTAACCCTGAACCTTAAACCCTAAACCTTAAATCTTAAACCCTAATTGTCAAACTGTAAATCCTAAACAATAAAATCTAAGCCCTAAACTCAAAACTTTAAATCCTAAATACTAAACCATAACCTCTAAGCTCTAAACCTGAATCTTTAAACTTTAAACCTAAATTCAAACACTTAAACCTTAAACCCTAAATCTTAAACTCCAAATCTTAAACCCCAATCGCTAATCCTCAATCCATAACTCCTAATGCCTAATCTCTTAACCCTAACCCATAAAACCTAAACACAAAAATGTTAACCTTGTCAACTCGAAACTGAACACCTTTTACCAAACGCTAAACCCTAAACTCGAACCCTTAAACCATAATCCTTAAATCTCAACCCTAAATCTTTAATGCTAACCTCTAAATCGAAACCCTTAAATCATAACCCGTGAATCCCTACACCTAAATCCCTAAATCTTAAACCCAAATGCCCAATCCTAACTCTTAAACATGAAATCTTAACCCGTACAGCCTAAACCCTAACCCTTAACTCGTAAACACTAAACACTAACCCCTAAACACTAAACCTAAAACCCTAATCACGAAACTCTAACCCATAAACCCTAATCCCCAAATCCTAAACCCCAACTTTTAGATCCTAAACCCAAAACCCTAAAACCAAAACCATAAACTTTATCCTAAACGATAATCTTTAAATTCAAACCTCTAAACCATAAACTTTAAACCCTAACCCTACGCAAGTAAATATTTAACCAAAACCCTAAAATCTATAATCCCAAAATCTTAATCTTAAACGCTAAAACTCTAAACCCTAACTCTAAACCTAAAGAAATTATCTCGAACCACTAAATCTGAAACCTTAACCCTTAACCCCTCAACCCTTAATGCTAGCCCTTAAACTCTAAACTATAACTCCTAAACCCTTAAGCCTAAACCTCAAGCCTTAGACTCTAAATTTGAAACCCTAACCCTCAATCCCCAAATTTTAAACACTAAATCCTAAACCTAAAACCTTTAAACTTAAACCTAACATGTAACTGATGAACCCTAAACCTTAATCCTTAGCCCTTAACTCATAAACCATAAACCTTAGAAGCTAATCCCTAAATTATATTTACAAAATCCTAAGCCCTAACTCATATATCCTAATCCCTAAAAATCATTATTCTAAAACCATAAAATTTAACAATAACTACTAATGCTAAACCCTCAACCCTAACCACTAAACCCTAAAACCAAATCCCTAAATCCTAAACATTGAATTTCTTTAACCACTAAACCTTGAATTCTAGATCATAAAGCCTAAGCCCTACACATTTGAGCCCAACCTTAACTACTAACACCTAAATCTTGAACCTTAAACATTAGACCCTTACCAGTAACCGTTAACTTCCAATCAATAAACTCTGAACCCTAAACTCTAAGCAAAAAACTCTAAACCCTCAATTTTAAGGTTAACGGCTTAAGGTTTAAGATTAAAGTTTAAGGGTTAGGTGTTAGGGTTTAGTGTTTGAGATTTAAGGTGAGGTTAGGGTTAAAGAGGTTTGGGCTTTAAGGTTTAAAGTTTAGCACTTAGGGTTTAACTTTTTGATTTTAGGGTTTAAGGGTTAAGGTAAAAAGGGTTAGGTTCAGAGTATAAGGTTAGTGTTTAGGTTTAAATTAATTATGAATACTGAGCTTAATACATAATTGACCGTTTTATATAATGTGCTATTGATATAGGTGTACAAAAGAATTAGTTAGATAATCAAGCTTAATACATAATTGATCTTTTTATACAATGGAGCTAAGAAAGGAATAACCTTAATAAATAATTTACCTAACACAAAATTGAACCTAATAATTATTTAAGCATAAAATATAATTAAACTTAGCATAGATGATCCGCCTAGAAACAAATTCCGCTCAATATATAATTGGGTTAATAAATAATATAGTTTAATATATAGTTGAGCTTAAGAATGAAATAGATCAAATAAATAATTATATCAAAAAATATATAAGTCCAATAACTAATTGATCTTGGCAAGCGTGAGCTTAATAACTAATTGAGCTTAGCAAGCATGAGCCTAATAAATAATTGGGTCAAAGAACGAATCTAGCCTAAATATAATTAGATCCAAAATAATAATTGGACTTAATATATATATATAATTGAATTTTAAAAATTAAGCATAATAATTAATTGAGCTCAACAAATAATTGGACTTAGAAACGAAATAGGCCTGACAACTAAGTATATGTAAGATGTAATTGAGCGTAAAATGTAATTTGACCTAATAATTAATTCACATGAATACTTAATTGTGTCTAAGAATTAACTACTCTAAGAAAATTAAGTTTCATATATAATTGATGCCAATAAATAATTAACCTTAATATATAATTAGGGTTAAAAACTAAATAAGCTTATTATATAATTAGACCTAGAATATAATTGGGCTAACAATTAAGTGGGCCTTGCATGCATAGTCCAACAAATCATTGAACTTATAATTGAATACAAATTTCAGTTACACTTAAAATATAATTAGGTCATTTAAATAATTGAGTCTAATAGATATTTTGATCTGATAACAAAATAATAATATCTAAAAAAATAATAAGTTTATCAAATTATCAAACAAAAAAAATATAACCTATTGTATATTAATTGGCCTTAAGAATTAAGTAGACTATAAAAATAACTAAGCTTGATATATAATTGAACCTAAAAATTAGTTACATGAAATAATTTACTGTGCAAAATAATTAACTTGACATAAGAATTAATTGATGCTAGTAAAAAATTACACCTAATAATTGAGTATAATGTATAATTGAGCAAAACAATTAATTAGAACTAACAATTCATTTGGTCAAATAATTAATTGAGCTTTTAATAAAAAAAATTTGTGCTTAATAAAAAATTTAGTTTAATATATAATTTATACATATAAAGTAACAAATTATTTATGCATAAAAAATAAATACTTAATACATAATTTGACTTAATAAATAATTAGGCTTATAATTTAATTGAATCTAAAAATTAGTTGAACTTGACAATTAAATCGATCTAGTACTCAATAGTGCACAAAAAATTGCTAGGCCCAAAATTTAATTGGATATTATAAAAAATTGAGTTTAATATAGAATTTGACCTAAAGAATAGTCAGATCAAAGATGAAATTAGGCTATTACTTAATTTAACCAAATTAATTTGGCTAATTTGCATGAGTTCAAAAAATAATTCGAATGTGTAATTGGGCCTAGTAAATATTATGGCCTAACATATAATTAAACTTAAAATTAATCAAGCCACAAAAATTAGACATACGATATAATTAGATCTTATGAATAATTGGATCTACAATGTAATAGGGCAAGTATAATTGGACCTGAGATATAATTGAGCCTAACATCTAAAAGATCTAATAATTTACTCAACTTATTGTGCATGAACCTTAGAAATTATTGGGCTTAAGAATGTGTTTGGCTTATTGCATATTAATTGGACTTAAGAATTAATTATACAAGTAAGTGGCCTATTAATTTATTAGGCCTAGATATTGATTAGGTCTAATAATTAATTGAGCTTTCATTAAAAAATTTAGCTTAATATATAATTGACTCACTTAAATAAATTGAACTTAACTAATGTCAAAATGGGCTAGCAATTAATTAGGTCTAAAATATTGGTTAGGTCAATAAAAAATTGAACTTAATATGTATTTTGATCTAATAATTAGTTGACCTTAGTATATAACTAGGCCTAAGAATTAAATCACCTAATAAATTATTAGGGTTAAGATTTATTTGAGTCTAATAATTAGTTGGACGTAATGATTAATTCGGCTTAAAATTTAATAGTGCCTAAGTTGGACATTAGGTCAAACAAAAATTAGACTTAATGTATCATTGATCCTAATAAATAATTATGCTTAATACATAATTGGATCTAAGAACTAATTGAGCTTCACATATAATTAGGCTTAAAATATAATTAAATCTAATAATTAATTAGATTTGAGATATAATTGGGTCTGTATTTAATCAGACTAAATAAACTATACTAATATATAATTGAATTCAAATTATAATTGGACTTAAAATATAATTGAGGCCTATAAATAATTAGGTCCATTAGATAATTAGTTCTAATATAAATAATAAGATCCAAGATATAATTAAGTCTACCATGTATGAAACTTAGAAATAATTCAGCTTATGAGCAAATTTAGTCAAACGTACATTAATTAGATCTAAGAATTAATCATACTACAAATAATTAGGCTTACAATGTAGTTTGGCCTAATAGTTAATTGGATCAAATACTTCACTTTGTCAAACAATAAATTGCCCAAGATTTAGTTGTAACTAAAAATTGATTGGGCTTAAAGTCTAATAAAAAATTAAACCTAATCCACAACTAGGTGTCACAACGAATTAGACCTAACAATTCATTGGATCAAATAATTAATTGAGTTTAATAAAAAAAATATGCTTAATATATAATCACGTTTAATAATTAAGTAGGCTTAATATACAATTGGGCCTAATAAAATTGTGAATCTAAAATATGTTTAAGCCTAATAATTAATTAGACATAACAAATAATTATAGCTAACAATTGACTTGAATTTATTAATTAATCAGGCCAAAGATTTAATTCTATTAAACTCAATTCAATAATCAGTTTAAGCCAAATTAATGAGGTTAACATGTATGAGTTCAAGAAATAATCCTATGTCTATAATTGGGCTTAACAAATAATATGTCCCAAGATATATAAACTTAAAATTTATTGGCCTTAGATTTAATTTAGCCTAAAAATTATATATATGATATAATTAGCTCTCGTGTACAAGTAGGCTAATGATCCAAAGGATCAATTATAATAGAATTTGAGATATAATTAGGCTAATGTATAATTAAGGTTGGTGTGTTATCCAAGATATAATTGAACTTAATAATTAATTGGACCTAATATTTAATGGGTCTAATAATTAATTTGGGTTTGTTATGCCTAACTCAGTAAATAATTATGCTTAGGGACCAGTTGGGCCTAATATGTATAAATTAAACCTAATAATTAATTGAACACAAAGAAAAATTGAGCTTAACAATTCACTGGGTTTATGAGCCTAAAAATATGATTGGGCTTGATAAAATATTTGACTTAATGTGAAACTATGCCAATTAAATGATTGGACTTAATATAAAAATGGATCACATAACGAAATGGGTTTAGTAAATAATTAAACCTTAGATTTAATTGACTTTTGGGTGTAGGGTTAAGGTTTTAGGATCCAGGCTTTAGGTTTAACGTGAAAGGTTTTAGGATATTAGGGTTTTAAGGTCTATGATCTAGGTTTTAGTGTTTTAAGGTGTAAAGGTCTGGGGTCCCAGGTATGCTTTTAGAGTTTTAGGGTTTAAGTTCTAAGGTGTTCTTGGGTCTATAATGTAGGGTCTAAGGTCTACGGTTTAGCTTTCAGGGTTTAGGATCTACGATCTAAGGGCTAAGGTTTATGCTTTAAAGTCTAAGATTCGAGATTTAAACTTTATAGTGTAGGGTTTATGATTTAGAACTAGGGTTTGGGGTCTGAGGTGTATAATTTATGGGTCAAGAGTCTATGGTTGAAGGTTTTAGGGTCTAGGATTAGGGTTTCAGGGTTTAGAGTTTTACAGTTTTAGATCTAGGGTTTAAAGTTTAGGTTTCAAAATCTTAGATCTAGGGCCTAAGGTTTATGGTTCAGGTTCTAAGGTATCAAGGTTTTGGGATTTTAAGGCCTTAAGGTTTTAAAAACTAGGTCTATGATCTAAGTTTTAGGGTGAATGTTTCAAAATTCTAACTTCTAAGGTTTAGGGTTTAAGTTAAAAGGCGTAGATTAGGTCTAGGGTTTTGCTTACAGGTTTTATGGTCTATGATCCAAGGTTTAGGAATTTAGGCTTTGTCTAGGGTTTAAGGGATCTAAGACCCAGGGCTAGGGTTTTAACATTGAGGAATTGGGGATTAAGGTCCAAGGTTTAGTATTTAATGTTAAGGATCTATGGTCTAAAATCTAGCATCTAAGATCTAAGTTCTAAGATCTAGGGTCTAGGTTTTAAGGATTTAAGGTTTTAGGATGTATGGGTTTTAAGGTATCATTGTCTTACCGTTTATTATCTAAGATTTAAAAGTTAGTAAGGTCTAGTATTAGGGTCTGGGGCCTAGGTTTTAGAGTTTTATGGTTTCTCTAGGGTCTGGAGTGTAACATGTTGGGTGTAAGGTCTCGTGTCTAAGTTGACGAGTCTTAGATCTAAGGTCTTGGTTTCAATCTATGGTTTAGGGTGATATTATATTATGATGGAACAGCATTTCGAATGAAAATAATGTAACTTTGCTCAAAATTTTGTTTATAAAGTACAAGCATAGGTTCGAATAGATTTGAATGAAAAAGAGAGATAAAAGAGTCAGCACTCACAGGGTTGCCAAGGAAATACAAAAAATAACCATCATAAAAACAATAAACAAGGATACAAAAGCCTAAAAACCTACAACTCATAGGGTTACAGATGAGCACCGCTCTAAGAGATAATGGATGTTTCTCACCACTAATGACTCTGAACCAAAGAGGTACAAAGATGAAAGAGAGAAATCAAAGAGCTTCTGGACATACAAGCAAAGTCTAGGCTACCTTTAATGTCTAAAGCATTAAAAAAAAAATACTAGTGCATGGAACAACTTTCATGCTTTGGGTCTTCAAAAAATGATTAAATTTTTGCTAATAACTAGCTCATTCAATGTGTTTGTTTGACAAAAATAAATGGAGTTAATGGGTTGAAATAACTCTACCTTCAAAATTATTAAGGTGCATGCCGATTGCCTACCACTAAAGAAGCTTCCATAACTTCCTCTTTTGAAAATCCTCCAAGGTGCATACCAACTGTCTATCACATAGCATCATGGGCTGAATGTGGTAATGTAAGCACCCTTGTGTTAATGATTTGGGGACCCCAGAGTCTATGATTTAGGGTCTAAGGTCTATTTAGAGTCTAAAGCATAAGAGTTTTGTGGTCTAAAGTCTACAGTTGAACGGTCAAGGGTCGAGAGTTTTGTGGTCTAGAGTCTAAAGTTGAACGATCAAGGGTCGAGAGCTTTGTGGTCTAGATCTAGGGTTGAATAGCCAAGGGTCTAGAGTTTTAAGGATTGGAGTCTAAGTTTTAAGCTATAAGAGTCAAGGGTCTAAAGTTTAAGATTTAAGATCGAAAGATTAGGGTTGTAGGGTCCAGGGTGATACCATATTATGATGAAACAGTGTTTGCAATGAAAATTATATAACTATAGCAAAAAATTTTTTTAGAAATACGAAGCACATGTTCGAACAGATTTAAATGAAAATAGAAGACAAGAGGTTCACCACAATGTTTAATACCAAGGAGATAAAAAAACTTACCACCCTACGGACAATGAATAAGGATAGAGAAATCTCATAACTCACCGCTCAAAGGGTTACTGAGTACCACTCTAAGAGATACGGAGAGGTTTCTCACCATTTAAAGGCTCCTAACTAAAGAAATACAAAAATAAGAGGAAACCAGAGAGTGACATAGGTGTGCTAGATCCTAGACCTATGCCGTAAACTATAGACCTTAGACCTTAAAACCCTACGTGTAAACCCTAAAACCAAAAAACGTTGAAACCTTAGGTCTTAGATCCAAGATTCTTGATCCTAAAACGCTAGACCTTAGATCCTAAAACTCGAGACCTTAGACCTAGACCTTGAATCCTAAAACCTAAAGCTTAAACCCTAGAGCCTAGACTATAAACTCTAAACCATGACCTCAGAAACCTCAACTCTAAACCCTAGGTCCTAGACTATGACCTAAAATTTTAAATCATAAAATCTTAAAACCCTAGACCCTAAAATCCTAAAGCTGAAAACTCAAAAAATAAAAACCTAGAACCAACGACTGAAGAACTTAAACCCTGATTCAGACCCAAGACCTTAGAAACCTAAACAGTTTAGCCTAAACTCTGGAATCTTGGAACATAAAAACCTAAAACCCAAAACATAGACCATGACCTAAAGACTCTAGACCTAAAACCTTAGAAACATAAACCATAAACTCTAGATCCTACATCGTATACTCTAGACCCTAGGTCCTAAATCCTTAAAATCATAAAACCATAAAACCCTAGACCCTAGAACCAAAACCCTAGATCATAGACCTAAGACGTTAAAATCCCACAATCCTAAAGCCCTAAAACTTGGACCTTAGACCCTAAATTTGAAGCCCTATAACCTAGAACCTAGATACTAATGTGTAAGTAATGGACCCCATAACCTAATACCTAAACTCTAAATCCCATGTAGTTGTATATAGTTTCATTCTTTATACTTAGAAAGGAGCTTAGACTTTGAATGCATTAGCAGGAAGTTTTTGAGCTCTATCTTTTATCTCTGTATCTCTTTGGTTGGGAACCAATGAGCAGTAAGAAAACCGATGAATCTTTTAGGGTGGTACACATCCGTAGCCCTTTGAGTCATGAGTTGTGAGGTTTTTGTATCCTTATTTATTTTCCATGGCCCTTGTTCTCATGCTTTTCAAACAAATTCTCTAACAAAGTTATATAATTTTCATTCTAAATATTGTTCCATCATCACATGGTACTAATTTGGTATCAAAGGATCAAGTAGATAATGGCAAGATGAATTGGAAAAGAAGTTGTTAGTGAAGGAAGTAAACATAGTAATGATGTTACCCTTGAGGTTGCAACTTGAAAGATCCGTAGTGTGGATTAGATGAAAAGGATGTAATCATTGTGGTACTTGAGGGACGTAATAATCAGCATGATAATGAAGCCCAAAAGTTTGATTCTAATGATGACCCAACTCACCTAAGAGATTTGGGTAGATATCATGCAAGGTAGGAGAACAAGATGATGACAAAGTATGCACAATCCAAAATTTGACATCTCAGAGTTTGAAGGTAAAACTTGTATCGATAATTTTTTTTTATTGGCTTAATATGATAGACAGAATATTTGAGTTTCATAACTACTAAAACACAAGAAAGTGAAGTTGGTTGCACTCAAACTTAAAAACAATTGCATCTTTTTGGTGGGAGAATTTGAAAAGACAAAGAGAACATAAGGGGAATAATAACATTGTGACATGAGAAAAAATGAAAAAGAGAGTTGAAAATGAAGGAGAGCTTATCATGGAGGTGTACACAACAGAATTTAGTACTTTGATGCTAAAGGAGAGCTTTTAGAACCAGAGGAGCGAGCCATTGCTAGATACTTTGGGGGGTCTAAATATAAAATTTCTTAAGTGGCTAAACTTCTAACATATTGGTCATTAAATGATATGTGCAAGTTGAATTCAAAAACTAAGCAACAAACATTTGAAAAGGAATCATGGTATGGTTCCAAAGATATGTACTGAGAGAGAGTTAATTCCAAGCTTACTCTCTTGAGCAAGATGGCGTAAAAGGGGCAAGAAAATGGCAAAGGATCTTCTCGCACCAAGCAAACATCGAATTCTTCTACACTAGGTGGTAGGAAATGCTTCAAATGTCATGGTTTAAGGCATATTGCTTCTTGTTGTCTGAATAGAATGATTGTTACTTTAGTCAAGGATGTTACTGATGGAGAAGAATATGAAGGTAACAATGACCCCAAACATGAAAGTAATGAGGATGGGATGACCTATGCTGATCATGGTATATTTGTTATAGTGCAACATAACTTGAAAGTGTCCCAAGTGACAAAAGATAAATGTTGGGTGAGAAAGAATGTGTTTCACATAAAATGTACTTCTCATGGTAAGGTGTGTTTACTGATCATTGACAGTGGCAGCTTTGAGAATGTAGTATTCATGGAGATGGTGCAAAAGCTCAAGTTGGATACTATTCCACATCAAAATCCCTACTAATTGTGCTAGTTGCAAAAGAGGAGTGAGATTAAGGTAACCAAAAGATGCTTATTTTTATTTTTTATTGGAAAAAATTATAAAGATGAAGTATAGTGTGATCATGCTTTCATGGATGCTTGCCATTTGTTGTAGGGTAGAACTTGGCTGTGGATGCTTATAATTTGTTGTCAGGTAGTAGGAGGGTGTTGTATGATGGTTATAATTGAGCTTAATAAATAATTGATCTTAATTGGTGATTGAGTCGAATAAAATATTAGACTTAAAATATAATTATAATTAAGTCTAATAATTAACTATACCTAGCAAATACTTATAACCTAACAATTAATTTCTAATAATTAAGTGGCCAAGAATGTAGTTCTACTTAAGAATTAGTTATGTCAAATATCTAATTAGCATAGTAAAAAATTAGACTTCATGCATAATTGGGCCTAAAATATATTTAAGCCTCGAAATAAAATGTAATTGAACCTAACAATTAATTAGGCTTAGAAATTAATTGATGAGCCTCACAATTAATTAAGCCTAATTTTTAATTTATGAATAAGATATAAATGGATGAAAAATTTAATTAGACCAAAGATATAATTGTCATTGTGTGCATAAACCCACTAAATAATTAGGCTTAAAAATGAATTAAGTCTAAGATCTAATTAGACCCAAATTATAATTGAACATAAGATATAGTTGGACATAAAAATTAATTAAATCTAATAACTAATTGGATTTACATTTGTTAATTGGACCCAAATATTGATTGGGCTAAATATGTAATTGATATTAAAAATTAATTAAACTCAAATTATAATTGAACATGAAGATTAATTAAGCTTAATAACAAATTGGGTTTAACATTTATTAATTGGGCCCATAATTTAATTTGGCTAAATGTGGAATCAGTATTAACAATTAATTGGACTTAGCTTCATTAAGCCTTACGCATGCTAGCTTCAACTAATTATTGGGTGTAATTATGTTTTAAATCTAATAAATTATTGGGTCTAATTATATTTGAGACCAATTATGTATTAAGCATATTTTGCTTTTAGGCCAAATAATATATTAAGCTAAATTATTCATTAGGATCAATCATACGGTAAGCTTAATTTTTTATAAGGCCAATTAAATTTTTGCCTAACTAATTATTAGGTACAATTATTTTTAGGTTTAATTAATTTTTAGACTCAATTGCATCTTAGGTCTAACTATTTATGAGGCACATTTCATTATCTAACATAGTTTTATATTAAATCTAAATATTACATGACTAAATTATACATTAAGCAAAGTTTTTATTAAGCCCCACTAAATGTTAAATTTAATTAACAATTAAACCCAATGAATTGCTACATCCAATGAATTATTGGGTGCAAATAATTGTTAGACTTAATTATATTGAAAGTCAATTATTTTTTGTACCAGATTAATTAATAGGGTCAAATTACCTTAAGTTAGTTTCAATTCATTCTTAAGCCTAAATTATCTATTGAATTCATGCATAATAGGCCCAATTTTTAATTAGACCTATTAAATGTTAGGTCTAATTATATAAATCTTGGGCTAATGCCCACTAGGAAAAATAATGTATTAGGCCCATATTTTATTAGCTCAATTAAGTAATGCTCAAATATAATTAATGTTAAGTCAAATTAATTATTAAGTCTAGTTAATTATTAGACTTAATTAAATCTTAAGCCCACATTTTCTTGACTGAATTAAGTAATAAGCCCAATTATTACTATCAATTATTTATTAAGTTAAATCTTATAGTAAACTTATTTTTTATTAAACATAATCAAATATTAAGCTTAATTAATTGTTAAGCATATAATATGATAGGCACAATTAATTGTTAACTTCAATTACATATTTGATCTAATTAATTTTTTGATCCAGTTAATAATTATTAGTCGTAATTAATTGTTATGCTTAATTAGATCATAACTTCAATCATAGTTTGGGTTCAATTATATCTTAAACTCAATACATTCCTAAGTTCAATTATGCACAGAGTTTATGCATGCTACACCCAATTATATCTTTTGCTCAATTAAATTTTTTACCCAGTTATATTTTAGAACCAATTATTTATTTGTGCCATTTACTCAGTTATAGATTAAGCCCAATTATTTATTAGACCTAAGTATATATTAAACTCAATTTTCTTTTTTAGATTTGGTTAAATCTTAGTCTTAATTAATTTTTTTTCTAAAGTTAAATCTTGCTCTAATTAATTATTAAGATCAATTAGTTGTTAGGCCTAATTATAGACTCGTTTACATCTGAGCCCAATCATATATCTTAGACCTACTTAATTATTAAGATCTAATATTTTTAAGCTCAATTACTTATTATATCTGTAAAGTTGAACTTTTAACTAAGCCAAATTAATTCTTAGATTGAATTAAATCTTAGGCTCAATTAATTATTGGATTTAATTAAATGTTAGACCAAATTATTTGTTAGGTTCAATAAATTATTAAACTCACTTACCTCCTTAAGTCTAACATTTTGTTAGGCATATTTATGTATTAGACCCAATTAATTTAATAAGCTAAATTATATATTAAGCTAAATTTCTATTAAATGCAAATAAATTTTAGACTCAATTAATAAATGTTAGGCTTAATTAGTTATTGTACTTTATATCTTAAATTCAATTATAATTTGGATACGATCATATCTTAAATTCAATTCATTTATAGACTTAATTTGTATTAGGTTCAAGCATGTTATGCCCAATTACATCTTACAGTCTATTAAATTTTAGATCTAATTATATTTTAGGTTTATTTATTTATTTATTTATCTCACTTCATTCGTGAACTCAATCATAAATTAAGCCACCAACTATTTATTATGCTTGATTTTATATTAAGTTCAATCATTAATTAGAATTAACTAAATTTTATGTCCAATCAATTCTCGGGCACAATTAAATCTTAAGCTAAAAAAAAATCACTAAACTTAATTGTTAAGTCATTAATTGTTAAACTTAATTACATTTTAAATTCAATTATATCTCAAACTTAACATTATCTCTTCAATCTAATACTAACTTTCAAAATGTATCCAAACAGACCTTGATTTATTAATTGTCCAAATTAAACTTGACTCAAAATGATTATAAAAAATTAAGTTTTTTTATTGTTAAAAATTGCTAAAAACTTCTCAAATAGATTTTACACTTTATTTTGATTTTATTCCTTAAATTTGAAATTTTTTTAACTAATTAACTATTTTTAAGAATTTTTTAAAATTTTTGATGGTATAGTTTTTAAGAAAAATATTTTCAGTTCTTAAAAAAATTTAAAATTTTTTTATGATGATAGCTTAAATATTTAATTACATTCATAAAAAAATTATAAGTCAAAATTCACTGTAAAATATTTTTAATTTAAATATTTTTAATATTTAAATTTTTAATGAAGTTTAATTTTAAAAAAATTAAAATATTAAGGTTTGTTTGGATACTTTTTAAAAGTAAAAATTTGATTGGAGAGAGAGGGTAAAATATAAAATATTAAATGATATTTATCCTAATAAAAATAAAGATAATGTCAATAATAAGAATAATAATAATAATAATAATAGTAAAATAATGTCAGTAATAAGAATCATAAATCATAATTATAGTAATAATAATAATAATAATAATAATAATAATAATGTCAATAATAAGAATCATAAATCATAATTGTAATAATAATAATAATAATAATAATAAAGAAAATATCAATAATAAGAATCATAAATCACAATTGTAATAATAATAAAAATAATAAAGAAGAAAATATCAATAATAAGAATCATAAATCATAATTGTAATAAAAATAATTAAAATTGAGAATATTAAAAAAAGTAAAAATAAAGCAAAAAAAATGATCTCCCTTTCTTTCATTATCTTCTTCAGCAATCACTTATTTAATATTAACATATTATAAAAATAATTTAAATCAAAAAATAATTCTTTTTTTCTCTTATTATTCTGTACAACGACCATTTTTTATTTATAGAAAGCATGATAAGAAATTTTTCTTTCCCATATATAGTGCCCATTTTCTTCAATTATAATGATATCAAGTATCTCTTAAACTTAGATAAAGAGAGAGAAAGATCGAGAATATGTGTTTCTTTTTCAATCCCTCCCTTAATCATCAACTCACTACACTTTTTCGCGTCCACCACCATGAACACCCACCATAAGGTCAGTTATTCTTTCTATCCAACGACGATTTCTCCCTCACCTCTCTATAAATTATGATTGCAACGAAGACCACCACACTACGGTGTCGATCCTAAGAAGCACTTTACAATTGTCTTGAGTAATACATTATAGATTTCTTTTTTCAAGATTAAATGTTTTTCTTATCTTATTAATCTATGTGAATGAATTTATGTATATGAATTGGATTGATTTCAATAATATATGATACTGTATTATGATGAAACTATGTTTGAAATGGTAATGATGTAGAACCTCACAACTCACCACTCAAAGGGTCACAGATGAGCACTACCTTAAGAAATACAAAGATGTTTCTCACCATTCAAAGACTCCTAATCAAAGAGATATGAAGACAAAAGGGAGAACCTAAAAAGTGATAAGGGTCTATTAGATCCTAGACCCTGCACTGTAAATAGACCATAGACCTTAAAACCCTAAAATTCCAAAACTGCAAAACACTAAAACGCTAAAAATCTAAAACTCCAAAGCACAGAAACCCTAGGCCTTAAACTTAAGACTTTTGACTGTAAAACCTTAAATCCCTAAAGCTTAGTCTTTAGATCCTAAAATCATAGATCTAAGACCCTAAAAGCTTAAAACACAAGAATGATACCCTAAAACCTTAGACCTTAAACCGTAGAACTTAGACCCTAAAACCTGAGACCATAAACCTTAAACCTTAAACCCTAAATCCTAAACCTAAAACTTAAACCTTAAAGTCTAGACTAAAAATCTTGGCCTTGACCTTGGAAACCTAAACCTCTACGCTCTAAACCTAAAACTTTAAACCCTAAATACTAAACATAACCTCGTAAGCTCTAAACCCAAAATTTTAAACCCTAAACCTAAATTGAAACTCCTAAACCTTAAATTTTAAATCCTAAACTCTAAACTCTAAACCCTAATCCCTAATCCTCAATCCATAACTTTTAATGCCTAAAGTCTCAACCTTAAACCAAAAAACCTAAACACTAAAACTTAACCTAGTAAGCTTGAAAGTAAGCACCTTAAATCAAATGCTAAACTCTAAACTTGAAACCAGAAACCTATAAACCCTAAACCTAAATCTCCACCACTAAAGGCAAACCCCTAACTTTAAATCCGAAAACCTATCCCCTAATCCTTAAAGCTTAAACCCTAAACCCCTGCCCCTAAACCTAAACCTTTGCCACTAACCCATAAACCCCAAACACTAAACAATTAAACTCATCCCCTAATCTTCGCCTTAAACCCTAACCTTAATCTTACTACCCTATACCATCAACCTTAAACGCCACACCATAAACCTTAAACTATAACTCCCAACCCTTAAACCTTAAACGCCACACCATAAACCTTAAACTATAACTCCCAACCCTTAAACCTTAAACGTTAACCCCTAACCCTAAACATTAAACCATAAGAACAATAGTCCCTTAGCCTTAAACCTTAAATCTTAACCCCTAACTGTTAAACCATATAAAGCCTAAACCATACATGCTAATGTAAAAATTTTGAACGCTAAACTCTAAACCTTTAGTTATGAGCCTTAACCATTACATCGTTACCCCTAAACCTTAAATCATAAACCCAAGCCTAAAACTAAGCCTTAACCCTTAAAACCTAAACTCTGAAGCATAAAACATAAAACCCAAACCTTAAACCCTTAAATCTTAACACAAAACGTAATAACCACTAAACCACAATCCCTAATCTTGAACCCTAAACAATATATTAACCACAAAGCCATACCCTAAAACACAAATCATAACCCCTGATTTGTGAACTCCAAACCCAAACCTAGAACCCTTAACCTTAAGCTCAAACTCCTAACCGCTAAACCTTAATCCCAAAACCCTAAACTTTTCATTGCAACCCTGACACGCAAAACACTAATCCTAAAATCCCCAATCTAAACCTTAACCCCTGAATCGTAAACCTACACCTTAAACTCTAACTCTAAAATCTTAACCCTCAAACTATACACCCTAAACCTTTAATACTAACTCTTAACCCTTAAACCTTAATCTCTAAACTTTAACCCCTAGACATTCATAAAACCTGAAGCCCAAAACCTAAGATCATAAACCTTAAACAGTAAGTCCTAAACCGTATCTATTAAACAAAAAACCTTAAACCATAATCCCTAAATCTTGAAACTGAAACCCTAACCCCTAAACCCCTCTTATCCTTAAGCCCTAATCCTTACCACTTAAATATTAATTCTAAAACCCTAAACCTTAAGCTTTAATCTTTAACCCCTAGACTCTATACCCTTGAACTTTAACCTCTAAACCCTAAACCCTAACATTAACCTCTAAATCCTAACGTAACTTTAACCTTTATACCTAAAATCCAAAAACATAACCCTTAATTTCTAAACCCACACCTTAAACCCTAAATCTTAAATCATAATTCTAAATCTTAAACCCAAAATTTTAACATAAATCGTAAATCTTAATCTCTAAACCCAAAACTTTAACCCTTTAAACGTGGACACTTATACCCTAATCCTAAACCTAGAACCCTAACCCTTTAAATATACACCTTTATACCCTAACCCCCAGCTCCAAGACCCTAACCCTTAACCCTAAATCCTAACCCTTAACTCTTAGATCCTAAACTAACACCTGAACCCCAACCCACACTAACCACTAAAACTAAAACCCTCAACCCTAACACCATATGTGAAACTGTAAAACCCAACCTATAATACCTAAGTCCCAAACCTTACCCTAACCCCTAAACCCTTAACATTAAACCCTAAACCCTAATTTCTAATCCTAAAATCCAAGACCATAACCCTTAAACCATAAACTCCAAACCCCTAAACCTAAGACCATAATCTCTAAATTCTAAACCATAATCCCTAATCTCTAAACTTGAACTACTAAACCCTAAATCATAATTCTGAAATTCCAATCCTAAATCCAAAATGCTAACCCCTAAAGCCCTACACCCAAACCCTAAAACCTTAAACTCAAAAGCCCAAATCTTGACTCTTAAACCTTAATTCCTAACTCTTAAAGCCCAAACCCTAACCCTTAACTTGTAAACCTTGAATAGTAACCCGTAAACCTCACAAAACTCTAACTCATAAAACGTAACCCCCAAATCATAAACCCTAACTCTTAGACCCTAATCCCAAAAATCAAAACCATTAATTGAAAACTTATACCACTAAACCCTAAACTGTGAAACCTAAACAATCCTTAAATCTAAACTCTTAAATCCTAAACCTTAAACCCAAAAACTTAATCTCTAAACTCTAACCCATAAACTAGTAATATTTAACCCATAACCTAATATGTAATTAAGCCTGAGAAGTAAGTGGCCTATCAATTCATTAGGCTTAGATATTCATTGAGTCTAATAATTAATTGAATTTTTATTAAAAATTTTGGCTTAATATGTAATTGACCCACTTGAATAAATTGAACCTAATGTAGCCTATTAAATAGGTCTAAAATTTTGGTTAGGTCTAATAAAAGATTGAACTTAATACATATTTTGATCTAATATGTAATTGACTTTAATATATAACTATGGCCTAAGAACAAAATCGCCTAATAAATTACTAAGGTTAAGATTTATTTGATTCTAATGATTAATTAGGCCTAAGAGTTAATAGTGCCTAAGTTGGTTAGAAGATTTAATTAAGCCTTATAAAAATTAGACTTAATGTATCGTTAATCCTAATAAATAATTATGCTTAATATATAATTGGATCTAAGAACTAACTAAGCTTTTATATATAATTGGGCTTAAAACATAGTTATGTTCAATAATTAATTAAATTTGAGATATAATTAAGTTTATAATTAATTAGACTAAACAAACTAGACTAAGATATGATTGAATTCAAATTATAATTGGACTTTAGATATAATTGAGACATATAAATAATTGAGTCCTTTAGATCATTAATCATAATAATAAATAATAGGATTCAAGATATAATTGGATCTATCGCGTATGAAACTTAGATATAATTCATCCTATGAGCAAATTTAGTTAAATACATATTAATTGGACCTAAAAATTAATTGTACTATAAATAATTAGGCTTACATTGTAATTTAGCCCCATAGTTAATTGGACTGAATAATTCATTTGTCAAACAATAAATTGGGCCCAAGATTTAACTAAGAGTTGATTGTTCTTAAGATTTAATTGAGTTTAACAAAAAATTAAGTGTAATCCATAATTAGATGTAACAATTAATTAGACCTACCAATTCATTTGGTCAAACAATTAATTAAGCCTAGAATTTAATTGAGTTTAATAAAAAAATGTGCTTAATATATGATCGAGCTTAACAATTAATCAGGCTTAATATGCAATTGGACCTAATAAAGTAGTAAATCTAAAATACGATTAAGCCTAATAATTAATTAGATCTAACAAATAATTGGAGCTAACAATTTAACTGAATTTACTAATTAAGTGGGCCAAAGATTTAATTCTATAAAAGAATTAGTTGGGCCTAACAAACATTTAAATTTCATATATGATTGGGCCTAATAAATTTGTGGGTCTAAAAATAAAATTTGACTTAAGATGTAATTGAACCTAATAATTAAAAATATAAATAATTAATTATGTTTAAAAATTAATTAGATTAAAGATTCAATTATGATAGATAATTAATTAAATTGAATATTTAATTGAGCTTAATAAAAATTAAGTTAATATATAATTAGACCTAACAAATAATTGAGCTTAATCTATAAATGGGTTTAAGAAAGAAATAAGACTAATAAATATTTGGACCTAAAATATGATCCAATATTTAGTTAGGGTTAAGATAAAAGTGGATGTGGCGTGTATGAACTGAATATATTGTGTCGAAAAATAAATTAAGCGTAAGATATAATTTAAAACAAATTAAAATTAAAATTGAGATATAATTGACCATAATATTTTATTAGGCTTGGTATTTATTAATTGGACCTAAAATTAAAAAATTGAGTTCAAAAATTTATTGAACTTAATATTTAATTGAAAAAATATTTAATTAAGATTAAAAATTTATTGGACCTAACAATTCATTATACTTAAAAATTAATTAACTCTAAGATTTAATTAGGTTTAAGTAAAAATTGTGCTTAGTATATAATTTGACGAAACAGTTAATTAGGCATAATATTTAATAGTACTTGAGAATTAGTTGGACCTATTAATCAATTAAATCGAATTAATGGGGTTAACATGCATGTGTCCAAGAAATAATCCTACATAATATGGCACAAGATATACGGAGTTAAAATTTATTGGCCTCATATTTAATTGAGCCTAAAAAATTAGACATATGCTATAACTAGGCCTCGTATGCAAGTAGGCCAATGATATAATGGACCAACTATAATTGAACTTGAGATGTAATTAGGCCTAATATATAGATTGAGCTAATATATAATTGAGATTATTATCCAAGATATAATTAGACCTAATATTTTATGGGTCTAATAATTAATTTGGGTCTATTGTGCATAACTCAAGATATAATTGTGCTTAGGGACGAGTTGGACCTTATGTATATTAATTGAGCCTAAATTATTCATTAGGTGTAGCAATTCATTTATTTTATGTGTCCAAAATATGATTGAGCTTAATAAAAGATTTTACTTAATATAAAACTATGCCATTTAAATAATTGGACTTAATATAAAAATGAATCACATAACGAAATCATTTTAGTAAAAAATTGGAACTTAGATTTAATTGAGTTTTACAATTAATTGGAGGTAACAAGTAATTGTGCCTAAGACTTAATTTGTGACTAAGAATTAGTTGGGTTTAAAATTTAATTGAATCTAATAAAAAATTGAAGTTAATAAATAATTGATCATAACAGATAATTGGGCCTAAGAATGAAATAGATTCAATACAATTGAGCGTAAGATATAAATAGACTCAATAATTAATTGGATTAAGCTAGCATGCATAAGTCCAACAAATATTTGGACCTCTGAACAAATTGGATCACAAGTATAATTGGGCTCAAATTATGAACAAATTGGGTTGTTAGTATAATTAGGTCCAAATTATGAACAAGTTGAGACTAACTTATGTCAATAGCACATAAAAATTGCTTGGGCCTAATATGTTATTGATTCTAGTGAGTAAGACTAAATAATTCATTGTGCCATGTAATTAATTTGACCCAAGATTTAATTGGGTTTAATACAAAATTAGGCTTAATATATAATTGTGAATATAAACGAAATGGGCCTTATATATTATTGAGCCTAACACTTTATTAGGCCAAATAGTTGATTGAATCTTGAATTTTGTTCGGTTTAATAAAAAATTAAGCTTGATATATGATTAAGTTAAATAAAACCAAAGACATAATTGAGTCTAATAATTAATTGAATTAGCAAATAATTATGATCTAATAATTAATCTCTAATAATTTACTAGGCCTAAAATTTAATTCTACCTAAGAATTAGTTGGGTCTAATTAGGCCTAATAAAAAGTTTGACTTCATATATAATTGAGCCTAAAACATATTTAAACCTTGGCATAAGGTGTAATTTGAACCTAACAATTAAAAAATTAACCACTAATTAGGTTTAAAAAATAATTATGAATAATAATTAATTAGATCCAAGATTTAATTGAACCTAAGATCTAATTGGTCGTAGCATACATAAACCCACTACATAATTGGGCTTAGAAATGAATTAAGCTAAGATCTAAATATATCCAAATTATAATTGAATATAAGAGATAATTGGCCATAAAATTAAATTGAATCTAATAACTAATTAAGTGTAACATTTATTAATTCGATCAAGAATTTAATTTGGCTAAATATATAATTGATATTAACAATTAAGTGGACCTAGCAATTCATTAGGCCTTATAAGTTATTACCCTATTTGATTGGATATAATATAAAATTGGGTTTAATATATGATTTGATCTAATAAATAATGGACCTTAATATATAATTGGGCATAAGAACTAAATTGACCCAACCAATAATTAAGCATAAGATTTAATTGAATTTAATAATTAATTGGACCTAATAATTAATTTGGTTTAAAATTTAATTATACCTGAAAATTTGTTGAACCTTATAAAATATTAGGTTTAATGTATAATTAGGTCTAAGAAATAATTGAGCCAAAGATATAGTTGGGCTTATTAATTAACGAGACCAAATTAATGAGGCTAATGTACATGAAGCCAAGAAACAATTCCACATAAAATTAGACCTAATAAATAGTCTGACTTGAGATATAATTGAACTTGAAACTATTAGTATAAGCTCTAATTGGATCTAAACAATATGACATAAGTATAATTAGGCCTTACACATAAGTGGGCCTATGATGTAATGAGTTGAATATAATTAAACTTGATATATAATTAGGTTTAACAAATAATTTGGATTAATTCATAATTAGGCCTAGTGTGTATTAATTCAAGATATAATTATGCCTAATAATTAATTAAAAATAATATTTATTGGATCAAATAATTATTATTAGAAGCCTTATTATTTGTAGTAGACCTAATTATCTATAAGATCCAATTATATGTAAGTCCAATTATAGTTTGAATCCAATTGTATCTTAAACCCAATTTATTACTAAGTTCACTATTTTATTAGGTTTATGCATGCTAGGTCCAATTAATTACTAGGCGCAATTATGTTTTAAATCTAATAATTTTTTGGGTCTAATTATATTTGAGACCAATTATGTATTAAGTCTATCTCGTTTTAGGTCCAATAATATATTAGACCTAATAATTTATTAGGATCAATTATATATTAAGTCTAATTTTTTATTAGGTCAAATTAAATCTTTGGTTTAACTAATTTTTAAGTACAATTATTTTCAAGCTCAATTAACTGTTAGGCTCAATTACATCTTAGGTCTAACTATTTATTAGGTTCATTTCATTATCTAACCCATTTTTATATTAAATCCAAATATTTTCATAACCAAATTATATATTAAGCAAAAATTTTATTAATCTCAATTAATAATTAGACCCAATGTATTGCTAGAACTAATGAATTATTGGATGCAAATAATTATTAGGCTCAATTACATAGGATTGTCAATTATTTTTTGTACTCGATTAATTAATAGGGTTAATTATCTTATGTTAGCTTTAATTCATTCTCAAGCCTAAGTATCTATTGAGTTCATGTGTAATAGGCCCAATTAATAATTAGACTTATTAAATGTTAAGTCCAACTATACCTTGGGCTAGTACACACTAGGGCCAATTATGTATTGAGATAATTATGTATTAGGCCAAATTATTTCTTAGGCTTATATCTCTACTTAAAATTATTATTTGGCCATGATATTGTACGCCTAGCTATATGCAACCTAATTATATTATATGTTCAATTTTTTTAGGTCTCATTAAATTTTATGTTTAATTAATTTTAGCTCTAATTATATCTTAGGTGATATTATTTATTAGATTGAATTATACATCAAATTATTTCAGGTGATTACTGATGTTAGCCAAATTAATTAATAGGGTCAATTATATCTTTAGTCAAACTATATCATTGGCCCAATTATATAGTAACTAAATTTTTTATAAGGCGTAATTAAATCTTAAACCCAACTAATGCTCAAACATTGTTAAGTTGAATTAATTATTAAGTCTAACTAATTTTTAGACACAATTAAATATTGAACCCACATTTTATTAGTCCAATTTAGGCTGTAGGTCCCATTATTAAGATCAATTAATTATTAAGTTAAATTTTATAGTAAATCTATGTTTTATTAGACCTAATCAATTATCAACCTCAATGAATTAATGGGTGCACTTAATTATTATTAACCTCAATTATATATTTGTCCCGATTAAATATTAGATCTAATTAATTTTCAAATCCAATTGATAATTGTTAGGCCTAATTAATTATTACACTCAATTACTTCACAAATTTCCTCATTGTTTAGGTTCAATTAAATATTTTTTAATCACAATTAATTGTTAGGCAAATAATTAAGCATAACAAAGCCTAACAATTAATTGTGATTAAAAATTAGTTCGATATATGACTTAATTGAGCCTAATAAAAAAATCAAAATTTATGCATAATTAGGCTGGATAGATTTATAATTGAATGTCAGAAAATGTGACTAATAAAAAATAGGGCTGAAATATATTGCGGTTAAGACATCTAACAAAAAATTTGACTTACTATACAATTTGACATTAAATTTAATTAGACCTAAGATACAATTGGGTATTGTGTGTATGAACTAAACACATATTTAGGCCTAGAAATAAATTGAGGTTAAGATATAATTGGACCCACATTAAAATTGAACTTATGATATGATTGAGCATTATAATTGATTCAATCTATAACTGTGCCTTTTTCCTTAATTGCACATAAAATTAATTTTAACAAATATTTAATAAGGTCAAATATGTAATTGAGATTAAAAATTAATTAAGCCTAATAACTCATTGAACTTGATAATTAATTAAGTTTATGGTTTGATTAGGTTTAATAAAAATCAAGACTTAATATATAATTTGACTTAACAAATAATTGAGCTTACGATTTAATTGAATCTAACAATACATCGAGCATCTAGGTTTAAGGTCTAGGTACCTAATTTTCAAGAACAATTAATTTTAGGGCCAATCAATAGTTAGGTATAATTAATTGTAAGATTTAATTAAATATTAGGCATAATTATTTATTAAGTCAATTTAATTCTTGGGCTAATTATATATTAAGGTCACCTATTTATTAGGTCAAATTTTATATCAATCACAAGTTTTTATTAAATCAAATCAAATCTTACACCTAATTAATTATTAGGCCACATGAACTGATAGGTCTCATTAATTGTTAATCTCAACTACATATTTGACCCAATTATAAATTACATTACATTAGTTTTTAGACTTAATTAATAAATGTTAGGTCCAATTAATATGATACTCAATTATATATAAAGTTTAATTGTAACTTAAGCTAAATTAATTCCTACGTGTTATTATGTATTAGGTTCTTGCGAGCTCATTCTATCTTTGGTCGAATTAAATCTTAAACCCATATATATTTTAGGTTACATCTTAGGCTTAATTCTTTACTAAGCTTAATTATATATTAAGTTCAATTTTTTGTTCAATCCAATTAAATCTTATGCTCAATTAATTATTTTATTTAATAAATTATGAAGTTTAATAAATTGTTAGATCCAATCAATTGTTAAGCCCACTTACACATGAGGCTCAGATCCAATTATATATCAAACCGAATTTTTTATGAAGCCCAATAGAATTTTATGCCCAATTAGTTTTTTGGTGCAATGAATTGTTTAGTCAAATTAAGTGTTAGGCTCAATTATATATTAAACCTAATAATTTTTATAGCTTAATTAATTCTTATGCCCAATTAATATAAGTTGGTCTCAATATTTTTTTTTTGAACTAAATTATTTTTAAGTTTCATGTACAATAGACGCAATTATATCCTATGTGACATTATTTACTATTACGTCCAATTCTTTATAAGACTCAATTGTATCTTAAGCTCAATTATAATTTGTGACTATTATATCTTAGGTCCAATTATTTACTGAGCTAATGAACTATAGGCTTCATTTATTATTAAGCCTAACTATATGTTAAAGACAATCAAAGCTTGAATTTATTTATATTTTAGGCTTAATTATTTATTAGAGTGCTTCTATTTTATACTCAATTATGCATTAAGTTTATTTTTTTATTAAGCCTAATTATATGTTAAGTTTAATAAAATCTTAGGTCTATTTAGGTCTTGGTCACAATTAAATCATGGGACAAATTAATTATTAAATTTTATTAATTATTAAGCTTAATTACTTCTTAAACCCAGTTACATCTCAGATCTAGTTAATTATTTTGTTAAAATGTATCTCCAGCCTAATTATTTATCAGGCCCAATCGTAAATGAAGCTCAACTTTTAAACCCAAATAAATACTAAGCTCATTTAATTGTTCTACCCAACAAATTATTTTCTCAATGAATTGTTGTGCTCCATTATATATTAAGTTTAATTTATATTTAGGCCAAATTAATACACATTAGGCTCAATTTGTTCTTTACCTAAATTATTTCTTAGGCCCAATTATATATTAAGATCAATTTAATCTTGAATCTAGTTACTTTTTAATCTATTTCGTTTTTACGTCTAATTATAGATTAAACCTAATTTTTTGTTATGTTACATTAAAATTTGGACCTTATTTATTCTTATTCACAATTAAATCTCAAGCTCAATTAATTATTAGGCTCAACTAAATGTTAAGCTTAATTAATTATTAGACTTAGTGACATCTCAAGCTCAATCATCTTATACCAAGTTAATTATCACACTCAAATATATTTTAAGCTAAATTAATTGTTAGACTCAAATTATTTGCCTGTTCCAATTAATAATTATAGTCAATTACATTTTAAGTTTGATATTTTAATAGGTCTAATTATAGATTAAACTTTGTTATCTATTAAATTCAATTGTAAATTAATTTTATTTTTTATTAAACTTAATTAATTTTGAGGCTTAATTAATTATTTGATCAAACGAATTATGAGGCTCAATGAATTGTTATGTCAAATTAATATTTAGGTTTAATTATACATTAGGCTCAATTATTTATTAAGCCAATCTTAAGCCTAATTAATATACTTAAACCAAATTGATATACATTAGGCTCAATTCGTTCCTTACCTATATTATTTCTTAAGCCCAATTATATATTAAGATCAATATAATCTTGGACCTAATTGTGAGGCCCGACGAATTGTTATGTCTAATTAATATTTAGGTTTAATTATACATTAAACTCAATTATTTATTGGACTCATTTTCATCTTAAGCTTAATTTTATATTAAATTTAATTTTTTATTAGACTAAATTAAATTTTAATTGCAATTAATTATTTGACATAATAAATAATTTGTTTAATAAAATGTTAAGCTCATTTACATATTAGACCCAATTATTTATGGTCCAATTAATTCTGCAAGATAGACGTAATTATATCTTAACCATCATAATTTATTTATTAAGTCTAACTATCCATTAAATCTAATTATTTATAAGGCTTACTCATATCTTTAAGTCTAATTATATTTTTTAGCCTAATTATGTATTAAGCCAACTTCATTCTTATGTACAAATGTACACTAAGCCAAATTATTTACATCAATTAAATATTAAGCACAATGTTTTATCAAGCCCTATTGAATCTTAGGGCATACTTATTCTTAGTTACAAATAAATCTTAAATATAATCCATTATGAAGTCTAATTAATTGTTAGTCTTAATTATATCATATGTATAATTATTTATTAGGTCGATTTTGTTGTTTGGCCAAATTTTGTATAAACTTTGATTAGATATTAGACCCATCTAATTCTTAGGTAGAACAAAATCTTAGCATAATTAGTTATTAGACTCAGCTAATTGTTAGATTTAGCATTTTAATTTAGACTTATTTATTTATTAAGCTAAATTATTTATTAAGTTAAATTATATATTAAATTTATTTTTTATTAAAACCAATTGAATCCTAAGCTTAATTAATTATTTAATCCTAACGAATTGTGAGGTCCAATGAGTAGTTAGGTTCAATTAAATGTTACACTCAATTAGACATAAGACTCAATTATTTATTAGACTCATTTCATTTTTAAGTCCAATTGTATGTTAAGCCTAATTTTTATTAAGCCCAATTAAATTTAAACCTTGTATCCAAAATACTAAACCCTAGTCCTTAACACGAAACCCTAAATCCCAAGCCTTAAACCTAACCCCCTAAATACTAAACACTAAACACTAAACACTAAATACTAAATCTAAATCCTAAACCCTAACCCCTAAACTCTAACCCCTGCACCTTAACCCTGAATCATAAACTCTAAACCTTAAATCTTAAATCCTAATCCCCAAACTGTAAATTCTAAACAATAAAATCTAAGCCTTAAACTCAAAACTTTATATCCTAAATACTAAATATAATCTCTAATCTCTTAACTTAAATCTTTAAACCTTAAACCTAAATTCAAACTTCTTAAACCCTAAATCTTAAACCCCAACCCTAATCCTTAATCCATAACTCCTAATGCCTAACCTTTCAACCCTAACCCATAAAACCTAAACACAAAAATGTAACCTTGTAAACTCAAAACCAAACACTTTTTATCAAATGCTAAACCCTAAACTCGAACCCTTTAACCCATAATCCTTAAATTTCAACCCTAGATCCTAATTGCTAACCTCTAAATCGAAACCCTTAAATCATAACCAGCGAACCCCTACACTTAAATCCCTAAATCTTAAACCCAAAACTCAAAACCCGAATGCCCAATCCTAGACCCTTAAACATGAAATCTTAACCCTTACAGCCTAAACCCTAACCCTTAACTCGTAAACCCTAAACACTAACTCTTCAACCCTAATCATGAAACTCTAACCCATAAACCCTTATCACTATATCCTAAATCCCAACTTTCAGACCCTAAACCCCAAACGTTAAAACCAAAACCATAAACTTTAACCTAAACAATAATCCTTAAATTCAAACCTCTAAACCATAAACTATAAACTTTAAACCCTAATCCCTCACAAGTGAATATTTAACCAAAACCCTAAAATCTATAATCCCCAAATGTTAATCTTAAACGATAAAACTCTAAACCTAAAGAAATTATCCTGGACCACTAAATCTGAAACCTTAACCCTTAACCCCTCAACCCCTAATACTAGCCCTTAAACCCTAAACCATAACTCCTAAACCCTTAAGCCCAAATCTCAATTCTTAGACTCTAAATCCAAAATCCTAACCCTTAATCCCAAAATTCTAAACACTAAATCCTAAACCTGAATCCTTTAAACCCAAACCTAACATGTAACTGATGAACCCTAAACCCTGATCCTTAGCCCTTAACTCATAAACCATAAACCTTAGAAGCTAATCCCTAAATTATATTTACAAAATCCTAAGCCCTAACTCCTATATCCTAATCCCTAAAACCATAATTCCAAAACCATAAAATTTAACAATAACTACTAATGCTAAACCCTCAATCCTAACCACTAAACCATAAAACCAAATCTCTAAATCCTAAACATTGAATTTTCCTAACCACTAAACTTTGAATCCTAAACCATAAAGCCTAAACCCTACACATTTGAGCCCAACCTTAATTACTGACCCCTAAATTTTAAACCTTAAACATTAGACCATTACCACTAACCGTTAACTTCAAATCAATAAACTCTAAACCCTCAATTTTAACCACTAACCCTAATCCTAAAAACCTTATCCCTATAACACATACCTACACCCTATAGCCTAATTGCTAAACCTTGCACCTTAATTCCTAAAACCTAATTCTAACCCTTAACCCTTCTACACTAAACTTTAAACTATAACCTTTAAAACCTTAATCCTAGACTTTAAAATCCAATTAGGTTCTAGGAGTCAGGGTTTAGGGGTTCGAGTTATTATGGAGTTAGGGTCATGGTTCAAAGCTTAAGGGTTATGGTTTACAGGTTAGGTTTAAAATTTAAGGGTTCAAGTTTGAGTTTTAGGTGTAAGATTAGGTTTACGGGATTAGTGTTTATAGTTTAGGGGTTACAGTTTAAAGTTTAGGATTCAGAGGTAAGAGTTTAAGATTAAGAACTTAAGGTTTAAAATTAAAGTTTAAGGGTTGAGTGTTAGGGTTTAGTGTTTGAGATTTAAGGTGAGGTTAGGATTAAAGAGGTTTGGGCTTTAGGATTTAAAGTTTAGCATTTAGGATTTAAGGGTTAGGTTCAGAAATTAGGGGTTTAAAGTGTAAAGTTAGGATTTAGGTTTTAAGAGTTAAGGTTTAAATTAATTATGAATACTAAGCTTAATACATAATTGATTGTTTTATATAATGTGCTAATGATATATGTGTCCAAAAGAATTAGTTAAATAATCAAGCTTAATACATAATTGATCTTTTTATATAATGGACCTAAGGAAAAAATAGCCTTAACAAATAATTTACCTAACATAAAACTGGACCAAATAATTATTTAAGCATAAGATATAATTAAAATTAGTGTACATGATCCGCCTAGAAACAAAATCAGCTCAATATGTAATTAGGCTAATAAATAATATAGTTTAATATACAATTAAGCCTAAGAATGAAATAGATGAAATAAATAATTATATCAAAATATACATAGGTCTAATAACTAATTAAGCTTAGCAAGCATAAGCTTAATAAATAATTGGGTCAAAGAACGAATCTAGCTTAAATATAATTAGATCCAAAATAATAATTGGAGTTAATATATATAATTAAATTTTAAAAATTAAGCCTAATAATTAATTGAGCTCAACAAATACTTAGACTTAAAAACGAAATAGACCTGACAACTAAGTAGATATAAGATGTAATCGAGCGTAAAAAGTAATTTGACCTAATAATTAATTGAGATGAATACTTAATTGTGTCTAAGAATTAACTACGCTAAAAAAATTAAGTTTCATGTATAATTGATACTAATAAATAATTAACCTTAATATATAATTAGGGTTAAGAAGTAAATAAGCTTATTATATAATTAGACCTAGAATGTAATTGGGCCAACAATTAAGTGGGCCTTGCATGCAAAGTCCAACAAATTATTGAACTTATAATTGAATACAAATTTCAATTACACTTAAAATATAATTAGGTCATTTATATAATTGAGTCTAATAGATATTTTGGTATGATAATAAATGATAGTATCTAAGAAATAATAAGTTTATCAAATTATCAAACAGAAAAAGGAAATTTAGCCTATTGTATGTTAATTGACCTTAAGAATTAATTAGACTATAAAAATAACTAAGCTTGATATATAATTGAGCCTAAAAATTAGTTAAATCAAATAATTTATTATGCAAAATAATTAACTTAACATAAGAATTAATTGATGCTAGTAAAAAATTAGACCTAATAATTGAGTGTAATGTATAATTGAGTAAAAAAATTAATCAGAACTAACAATTCATTTGGTCAAATAATTAATTGAGCCTCTAATAAAAAAATTTTGGGCTTAATAAAAAATTTAGTTTAGTATATAATTTATACATATAAAGTAACAAATTATTTATGCATAAAAAAATAAAGACTTAATACATAATTTGACCTAATAAATAATTAGGCTTATAATTTAATTGAATCTAAAAATTAATTGAACTTGACAATTAAATCAATCTAGTACTTAATAGTGCACAAAAAATAGCTGGGCCCAAAATTTAATTGGATATTATAAAAAATTGAGTTTAATATATAATTTGACCTAAAAAATATTCAGAACAAAAATGAAATTAGGCTATTACTTAATTTAACCAAATTAATTTGGTTAACCTGCATGAGTTCAAAAAATAATTCGAATATGTAATTGGGCCTAGTAAATATTATAGCCTAACATATAATTAAACCTAAAATTAATTCAGCTAAAAAAATTAGACATCTGATATAATTAGGTCTCATGAATAATTGGGTCTACAATGTAATAAGGCAAGTATAATTGGACTAGAGATATAATTGAGCCTAATATCTAAAAGATCTAATAATTTACTCAACTTATTATGCATGAACTTTAGAAATTATCAGACTTAAGAATGTGTTTGGCTTATCGCATATTAATTGGACTTAAGAATTAATTAGACATAAAAAAAATAATTGGGTCTAATATGTGATTAAGCCTAACAAGTAAGTGGCCTATCAATTCACTAGGCCTAGATATTCATTAGGTCTAATAATTAATTGAGCTTTCATTAAAAATTTTGGCTTTCATTAATTGGGCTTAAGATTTAATAGTGCCTAAGTTGGGCATTAGATCTAATAAAAATTAGACTTAATGTATCATTGATCCTAATAAATAATTATGCTTAATACATAATGGGATCTAAAAACTAATTGAGCTTCACATGTAATTAGACTTAAAATGTAATCAAATCTAATAATTAAGTAGATTTGAGATACAATTAAGTCTGTAATTAATCGGACTAAATAAACTATACTAAGATATAATTGAATTTAAATTATAATTGGACTTAAGATATAATTGAGGTCTATAAATAATTAGGTCCATTACATAATTAGTTCTAATAATAAATAATAGAATCCAAGATATAATTAAGTCTACCATGTATACAATTTAGAAATAATTCAGCTTATGAGCAAATTTAGTCAAACGTACATTAATTAGATCTAAGAATTAATCATACTTCAAATAACTAGGCCTACAATGTAGTTTGGCCTAATAGTTAATTGGATCAAATACTTCACTTTGTCAAAAAATAAATTGCCCAAGATTTAGTTATAACTAAGAATTGATTGGGCTTAAAATTTAATTGAGTCTAATAAAAAATCAAACCTAATCCATAACCAGGTGTAACTAATAATTAGACCTAACAATTCATTAGATCAAATAATTAATTAAATTTAATAAAAAAATATACATAATATATATTCAAGTTTAATAATTAATTAGACTTAATATACAATTGGGCCTAATAAAATTTTGAATCTAAAATATTTTTAAGCCTAATAATTAATTAGACATAATAAATAATTATAGCTAACAATTGACTTGAATTTACTAATTAATCAGGCGAAAGATTTAATTCTATATAAGAATTAGTTGGGCCTAACAGAAATTTAAATGTCATATATAATTGGGGCCTAATGAATACGTGGGTTTAAAATATAATTAGATTTAAGATGTAATTGAGTCTAATAATTGAAAATCTCAATAATTAATTATATCTAACAATTAATTGCTACTAAAAATTATTTAAATCGAAGATTTAATTAATTAAACTGATTATTGAATTGAGCTTAATAAAAAAAAACTAAGTTAATACATAATTAGGCCTAGCCGATAATTGAGCTTTATTTCATAAATGTGTTTAAGAATGAAATAACATTAATAAATATTTACGCTTAAAATATTATTGGGTGCAATATTTAGGTAGGCTTAAGATAAAATTGGACATGGCGTGTATGAATTGAATATGTTGTGCCAAAAAATAAATTAAGCGTAAGATATAATTGAAACCAAATTAAAATTAAACTTGAGACATAATTGATCACAATAATTAATTAGACCAGCATTTATTAATTGGACCTGAAATAAAATAATTGAGTTCAAAAATTTTGTTGAATTTAATATTTAATTGAGAAAATTTATTGAGATTAACAATTCATTGCACCTAACAACTAATTAACTCTAAGATTTGATTGGGTTTAAGTAAAAATTGTGCTTAGGATATAATTTGATCGAACAATTAGTTGGCCATAATATTTGATAGTACTTGAGAATTAATTGGACCTATTAGTCAATTAAGCCAAATTAATGGGGTTAACATGTATGAGTCTAAAAAATAATCCTATGTCTATAATTGGGCTTAACAAATAATATATCCTAAGATATATAAACTTAAAATTTATTGGCCTTAGATTTAATTGAGCCTGAAAATTATATATATGATATGATTACCTCTCATATACAAGTAGGCTAATGATATAGTGGGTCAATTATAATAGAATTTGAGATATAACTAGGCTAATGTATAATTAAGGTTAGTGTGTTATCCAAGATATAATTGGACTTAATAATTAATTGGACCTAATATTTAATGGGTCTAATAATAAATTTGGGTCTATTATGCCTAACTCAGTAAATAATTATGCTTTGCAACCAGTTGGGCCTAATATGTATAAATTAAGCCCAATAATTAATTGAACACAAAGAAAAATTGAGCCTAATAATTCATTGGGTTCATGAGCTCAAAAATATGATTGGGCTTAATAAATTATTTGATTTAATATAAAACTATGCCAATTAAATAATTGGATTTAATATAAAAATGAATCACATAACGAAATGGGTTTAGTAAATAATTAAACCTTAGATTTAATCGAGTTTTGAGTGTAGGGTTAAGGTTTTAGGATCTAGGTTTAATGTGTAAGGTTTTAGGATATTAGGGTTTTAAGGTCTATGATCTAAGGTTTTAGTATTTTAAGGTGTAAAGGTCTGGGGTCTTAGGTATGATTTTAGACTTTTAGGGTTTAGGTTCTAAGGTGTTAAATCTTGGCTTTGTAATGTAGGGTCCAAGGTCTATGGTTTAGGTTCCAAGATTTAGGATCTATGATCTAAGAGCTAGGGTTTATACTTTAAAGTCTAAGATTCGAGATTTAAACTTTAGAATGTAGGGTTTAAGATGTAGAACTAAGGTCTAGGATTTATGGTTTAAGGTGTATACTTTATGGGTCAAGGGTCCATGGTTGAAGGTTTCAGGGTCTAAGATTAGGGTTTCAGCGTTTAGAGTTTACAGTTTTAGATCTAGAGTTTAAGGTTTAGCTTTCAAAGTCTTAGGTCTAGGGCCCAAGGTTTATGGTTCAAGTTCTAAGGTATTAAGGTTTTTTGATTTTAAGGCTTTAGGGTTTTAGAAACTAGGTCTATGATCTAAGTTTTAGGGTGAATGTTTCAGAATTCTAACTTCTAAGGCTTAGGGTTTAAGTTGAAAGGTGTAGATTAGGTCTAGGGTTTAGTTTACAAGTTTTAGGGTCTCTGATCCAAGGTTTAGGAATTTAGGTTTTGTTTACTAGGATCTAGGGTTTTAACATTGAGGAATTGGGGATTAAGGTCCAAGGTTTAGCATTTAATGTTAAGGATCCATGGTCTAAAATCTAGCATCTAACATCTAAGTTCTAAGATCTAAGGTCTATGTTTTAAGGATTTAAAGTTTTAGGGTGTATAGGTTTTTAGGTATCATTGTCTTAGCGTTTATTGTCTAAGGTTTAAAAGTTGTAAAATCTAGTATTATGGTGTAAGGTTTAGGTTTTGTGGTTTTTCTACGGTCTGAAGTCTAGCGTGTTGGTGTAAGGTCTAGTGTCTAAGTTGATGAGTCTTAGATCTAAGGTCTTGGTTTCACTCTATGGTTTAGGGTGATATTGTATTCTGATGGAACAGTATTTGGAATGAAAATAATGTAACTTTACTGAAAATTTTGTTTATAAAGTACAGGCATAGGTTCAAATAGATTTGAATGAAAAAGGGAGATAAAAGAGTCAGCACTCACAGGGTTGCCAAAGAAATACAGAAAATAACCATCATAAAGACAATAAACAAGGATACAAAAACCTCAAAACCTACCACTCATAGAGTTACAGATGAGCACCGCTTTAAGAGATAATAGATGTTTTTCACCACTAATGACTCTAAACCAAAGAGATACAAAGATGAAAGAGAGAAATCAAAATGCTTCTGTACATGCAAGCAAAGTCTAGGCTACCTTTAATGTCTAAAGCATAAAAAAATATATATATACTAGTGCATGGAACAACCTTCATGCTTTGGGTCTTCAAAAAATGACTAAGTGTTTGCTAATAACTAGTTCATTCAATTTGCTCATTTGACAAAAATAAATGGAGTTAATGGGTCGAAATAGCTCTCTCTTCAAAATTATTATGGTGCATGCTGATTGCCTACCACTAAAGAAGCTTCCATAACTTCATCTTTTGAAAATCCTCCAAGGGGCATACCAACTGTCTATCACATAGCATCATGAGCTGAATGTGGTAACATAGGCACCCTTGTGCCAATGATTTAAGGACCCCAGGGTCTATTTAGAGTCTAAAGCATAAGAGTTTTGTGGTCTAGAGTCTAGAGTTGAACGATCAAGGGTCGCAAGCTTTGTGGTCTAGAGTCTAAGGTTTAACGACCAACTATCTAGAGTTTTAGGAACTGGAGTCTAAGTTTTAAGCTATAAGAGTCAATGGTGTAAAGTTTAAGGTTTAAGGTCGAAAGATTAGGGTTGTAGGGTCCAGGGTGATACCATATTATGATAAAATAATGTTTGAAATTTTCATAAAATAATGTTTGAAATGAAAATGATATAACTATGGTAGAGATTTTTTTTAGAAATACGAAGCACATGTTCGAACAGACTTGAATGAAAATAAAAGACAAAAGGTTCACCACCATGTTTAATACCAAGGAGATAAAAAAACTTACCACCCTAAGGATAAAGAAATCTCATAACTCACCATTCAAAGGGTCAACATTTAAAGGCTCCTAACTAAAGAGATACCAAGACAAGAGGGAAACCCAGAGAGTGACACTAAGTGTGCTAGATCCTTGCCTACGCCGTAAACTATAGACCTTAGACCTTAAAACCCTACGTGTAAACCCTAAAACCAAAAAACATTAAAACCTAAGGTCATAAATCCAAGATTCTTGATCCTAAAACCCTAGACCTTAAATCCTAAAACCTTAGACCTAGGACCTAGGCCTTGGATCCTAAAACCTAAAGCTTAAACCTTGGAGCCTAGACTATAGACTCTAAACCATGACCTCAAAAACCTCAACTCTAAACCCTAGGCCTTAGACCATGACCTAAAACTTTAAATCATAAAATCTTAAAACCCTAGACCCTGAAATCCTAAAGCTAAAAACTCAAAAAATAAAAACCTATAACCAATGACTCAAGAACTTAAACCCTGATTTAGACACGAGACCTTAAAAACCTAAACACTTTACCCTAAACTCTGGAATCTTGGAACATAAAAACCTAAAACCCAAAACATGGACCATAGACCCAACGACTTTAAACCTAAAACCTTAGAAACATAAACCATAAACTCTAGATCCTGCACCGTATACCCTAGACCTTAGGTTCTAAATCCTTAAAATCATAAAACCATAAAACCCTGCACCCTAGAACCAAAATCCTAGATCATAGACCCAAGACCTTAAAATTCCACAATCCTAAAGCCCTAAAACTTGGACTCTGACCCTAATTTTGAAGCCCTATAACCTAGAAACTAGATACTAATGTGTAATTAATAGGCCCTATAACCTAATACCTAAACTCTAGATCCCATGCAGTTGTATATGGTTTCATTCTTTATACTTAGAACAGAGCTTAGACTTTGAATGCATTCACAAAAACTTTTTAAGTTCTGTCTTTTATCTCTGTATCTCTTTGGTTGGGAACTAATGAGTAGTAAGAAAATGATGTATCTTTTAGGGTGGTACACATCCCTTTGAGTCATGAGTTGTGAGGTTTTTGTATCCTTATTTATTATCCTTAAGGTTGTGACTTTTTGTATCCTTTTGATATTAAATTTAGTGAGCTTTTTATGTCAATTTATTTGAACTTGTTCTCATGCTTTTCAAACAAATTTTCTAACAAAGTTATATAATTTTCATTCTAAATATTGTTACATCATGACATGGTACTAGTTTGGTATCAGAGCATCAGGTAGATCATGGCAAGATGAAATGGAAAAGAAGTTGTTTGTGAAGAAAGTAAACATGGTGATGATGTCCCTTGAGGTTGCAACTTGAAAGATCCGTAGTGTGGATTAGATGAAAGGGATGTAATTATTGTGGAACTTGAGGAATGTAATAATCAATATGATAATGAAGCCCAAAAGTTTGATTCTGATGATGACCCAACTCTCCTAAGAGACTTGGGTAGATATCGTGCAAGGTATGGAGAACAAGATGATGACAAAATATGCACTAACCCAAAATTTGACATCTTAGAGTTTGAAGGTAAAACTTATGTCGATAATTTTTTTTATTGGCTTAATATGATAGATAGAATATTTAAGTTTCATAACTACTAAAACATAAGAAAGTGAAGTTGATTGCACTCAAACTTAAAAAAGATTACATCTTTTTGGTGGGAGAATTTGAAAAGACAGAAAACATAAGGGAAATAATAAGATTGTGACATGAGAAAAAATGAAAAAGGGAGTTGAAAATGAAGGAGAGCTTATAGTGGAGGAGTACACAACAAAATTTAGTACTTTGATGCTAAAGGAGAGCTTGTAGAACCAAAGGATCAAGCCATTGCTAGATACTTTGGGGGGTCTAAATATAAGATTTCTTAAGTGGCTAAACTTCTACATATTGGTCATTAAATGATATGTGCAAGTTGATTTCAAAAACTAAAAAGCAACAAACATTTGAAAAGGAATCATGGTATGGTTCCAAAGATATGTACTAAGAGAGAGTTAATTCCAAGTCTACTTTCTTGAGTAAGGTGGTGTCAAAGGGACAAGAGAATAGTAAAGGATCTTCTTGCACCAAGCAAACATCGAATTTTTCTACACTAGGTGGTAGGAAATGCTTCAAATGTCATGGTCTAGAGTTTTAGGGTATAAGGATTAGGGTCTTGGGGTTTAGAGTTTCATGGCTTTAGGTGTAGGGGTCTAAGATTTACGTTTTAAAGTCTCACATCTAGGGCCTAAGGTTTATGGTCTAGGTTCTACAATCTAAGGTTTTGGGATTTTAAGGTTTTAGGGTTTTAGTAGCTGAGTCTATGATCTAAACTTTAGGGTGAATGTTTTAGGATTCCAACTTCTAAGGTTTCGGGTTTAAGCTCCAAGGTATAGATTAGGTCTAGAGGTTACAGGTTTTAGGATTTTAAGGTCTATGATCTAAGATTTGAAATCTAAGGTCTAAAGTGTAGGAATTTAGGCTTTGTATAGGGTTTAAGGGTCTAGGATCTGGGATCTGGGGCCTACAGTTTTAGCATTGAGGATATAAGGACTAAAGTTCAAGGTTTAGAGTTTAGCATCAAGGATCTAAGGTCTAAAATCTAACATCTAAGATTTAAGTCCTAACATCTAGGGTCTAAGTTTTAAGGATTTCAAGTTTGAGGGTGTATGGGTTTAGGGTATTATGTCTTAATGTCTATTATCTAAGGTTTAAAAGTTATAAGGTCTAGTATTATGCTCTAAGGCCTAGGTTTTAGAGTTTTAGGGTTTTTGGGTCTAGGGTCTAAGTCTAACTTGTTGGATGTAGGGTCTAATGTCTAAATTGATGGGTCTTAGATCTATGTTCTTGGTTTTGGGGTTTATAGGGTTTAGGTTTATGGTTTAGGGTTTTATGATGATATCTTATTATGATGGAATAGTATTTGAAATTAAAATAATGTAACTTTGCTAAAAAAAAATTTTATATTCAAACAGACTTCATTTAAAATAGGAGGTAAAAGGCATGACAAGGCTATCAGAAAGATACAGAAAATCACCACCCTAAGAACAATAAACAACGATACTAAAACCTCATAACTTACCACTCATAGGGTTACAGATGAGCACCATCCAAAGTGATACGAAGATACTTTTCACCATTCAATGGCTTTGAACCAAAGAGACACAAAGATGAAAGAAGAAAATCAAACAGCCTTTGCACATACAATCAAAGTCTAAGCTACCTTCAATGTCTAAAACATCAGAATAAATACTAATGCATGGAATAACCCTCCATGCTTTGGGTCTTTGAAAAATGATTAAGTTTTTACTAATAACCAGCTCGTTCAATGCATTTGTTTGGCAAAAATAAATTGAATTAGTTGGTAGCTTTCTCTTGAAAATTGTTAAGATGCATGCCAACTGTCCACCACTAAAGAAGCTTTCATAACTTCCTCTTTTGAAAATCTTTCAAGGTGCATACCAATTGTCTATCATGTAGCATCATGGGCTGAACGTGGTAATATAGGTACTCTTGTGTCAATGATTTAGAGTCTATGGTTTAGAGTCTAGAGCAAAAGAGTTTAGGGTGTAAGAGTCAAGGGTCTAAAGTTTAAAGTTTAAGGTCGAAAGATTAGGGTTGTATGGTCTATGGTGATATCGTATCATGATGGAACAGTGTTTGGAATGAAAATGATATAACTTTCATGATTTTTTTTTTTTTGGGAAATACTTCACACAATTTTGAACATATTTGAATGAAAATATAATGCAAAAGGCTCACCACCAAGTTTAATACCAAAGAGATAAAAAAAAAAAATCATCACCTTAAGGATAATGAACAAGGATAAAGACATCTCACAACTCACCATTGAGAGGGTTATAGATGAGCATCACTTTAAGAGATACGGAAAGGTTTCTCACCACTCAAATGCTCTTAACCAAAGAGATACAAAGATAAAAGAGAGAACCTAAAGAGTGACATAGATGTGTTAGATCTTAGACCCTACACCGTAGCCATAGACCGAACCAAAAATACTAATACCTTAGGTCCTAGACTTAACCTCTTGACCATAAAACCTTAAACACTTAAATCCTAAACCATAAACCCTAAAACCATTGATCTTAGACCCTAATAGCCTAAAACAGTAGACATGATACCTTGAAGCCGTAGATTCATGATCCTCAAACCTTAAACCTTAGCTCTTGGACCCTAGATCCTAGGCTTTAAATCTTAAAACTTAAACTTAAACCTTGGAGCCTTGACTATGGACTTTAAACCATGATATTAGAAATCTAAACCCTAAACCCTAAACCCTAGATTATGATTTAAAACTCTAAATCATAAAATCTTAAAACCTTTGACCTTAGATCTTAAAAAACCTAAAAACAAAAACCTAGAACGTTGACCTAAGAACCTAGACCTTGATTCAGACCCAAGACCTTAATAACCTAAACCTTAGACCTAAAACCTTAGAAAACATAAACCATGAACTCTAAAATCTACACCATATACCTTAGACCCAAGACCTTAAATCATAGCCCTAATACCCTAAAATCCCACAATCTTAGAACCCAAAAACTTGGACCTTAGCTAGGCTTGTAAGTAATAGACCCTATATCATAATACTTAAACCCTAGATCCCATGCACTAGTATATATTTTCATGCTTTAGACTTAAAAAGGAGCTTAGAATTTAGTCGCATTTGCAAAAACTTTTTGAGTTCTCTCTTTTATCTCTGTATTTCTTTGGTTGTGACCTAAGGTCATACACACTGCGCTTAATTAATTATTGATCCAATTATATCTTAAATCATATTAACTCAACGGCTAGTTATATTTTAGGCTCAATTATGTGATAATGTTATTTCATTCTTAAGCTTAATATAGATTAAGCCCAATTATTTTTAAGATGAATTATATATTAAACCTAATTTTTTATTAGGTGTAGCTAAATGTCAAGTCCAACTAATTTTTAGACACAATTAAATCTTATGTGCAATTCATTATTAAATCAAATTAATTGTTAAGCTCAATTATACCTTAAGTTTAATTATTTATTAAGCTTAATTGTATATTAAGCTTAATTTTTTTATTAAACTCAATTAATTTTTAAACTCAATTATTTATTTGGACCTATTTGTTAGGCCTAATGAATCTTCAGGTTCAATTAATTATTAGGCTTAATTATCTATTATGTCTATTTTATTCTTAGCTTAAGTCCAATTTATCTGGAGCAATAAGTTGTCTAATCTAATTAACTGTTAAGCTCAATTACATAATAGGTCCAATTATTATTATGGTACAATAAATTCTTAGGCCCATCAATAGATGTTAGGTAATTTTTTCCTTAGGCTGAATTGTTTTTTAGATTCATGACTGATAGACCCAATTGCATTATAAGCCCTATTATTGATTATTAGGTCTAATTATATTGTAGGTGTTTTTTTTAGGTCCAATTGTTTGTTAAGTTCATACATGCTAAGCTCAATTAACTATTGATTCCAATTGTATCTTAAATGTAATTAATTACTTAGTCAAATTATATTTTAGGCCAATTATACATTAAGCTCATTTTACTCTTAGGCCTAAAAATATGTTACGCCTAACGATTAATTTGGATCAATTATAAGTTAAGCCATTAATAGGCCCTACTAATTATTAGATACATTTAATCATTAGGTCCAATTAATTGTTAAATTCAATTATCTTAGGCTTGAATGTTTCATTAGGCCTATTTCACTTTGTGATCAATTTTTATATTAAGTCTAATATTTATATGGCCTAATTATATATTAAGTTAAATTTTTTGTTACGTACAGTTAAATCTTTGGATTAGCTAATTATTAGAATCAATGAATTGGTAGTAGACCCACTAAATTATTAGGTGCAAGTAATTGTTAGGTTTAATATTAGGATCGATTATTTTTATGCCCAATTAATTCAAAGGGCCAATTAACCTACGTTATGCCCAATGCATTCCTAAGCCTACTTACTTCTTAGGTTCATGCACGATAGGCCTAATTAATTATTAGACACAAAAAATGTTAAGCTTAATAAATTCTTAGGTTTAGTCATATCTTAAGATTCTTGACCCATTATTTATTAGGTTGAAGTATTTGTTAGATACAGTTATATATGTGACCTAATTATATTATATATCTAATTTTTAAGGCGTAATTAAATTGAGATCCAATTAATTTAAGGTTTAATTGTATCTTAGGTCATGATATTTATTAAGCTCAATTATATCTAATTAATTGACTCAATTATATCTTTGGGCCATTATTTTATAGGTCAAATTATATATTAAGGTTAATTTTTTTATAAAGCCTAATTAAATCTTAGTCGTAACTAATTTTCAAGAATAATTAATTTTAGGGTCAATTAATAGTTAGGTATAATTAATTGTAAGATTTAATTAAATATTTGGCATAATTATTTATTAAGTCAATTTAATTCTTAGGTCTAATTATATATTAAAGTCACCTATTTATCAGGTCAAATTTTATATCAAGCCCAATTTTTTATTAAATCAAATCAAATCTTACACCTAATTAATTATTAGGCCACGTAAATTGATAGGTCCCATTAATTGTTCATCTCAACTACATATTTGACCTAGTTATAAATTACATTAAATTAGTTTTTAAACCTAATTAATAAATGCCAGGTCCAATTAATATGATACTCAATTATATATAAAGTTCAATTGTAACTTAAGCTAATTATATCTTAAGCTCAATTAATTCCTATGTGTTATTATGTATTAGGTTCTTGGGGGCTCATTCTATCTTTGGTCCAATTAAATCTTAAACCTAAATATATTTTAGGTTACATCTTAGGCCTAATTGTTTACTAAGCTCAATTATATATCAAGTTCAATTTTTTGTTCAATCCAATTAAGCTTTAAATGTTAAACACTAAACCTTAGAACCTAAAATCATAGATCTTAGACCCCAAAAGCCTAAAACATTGGACATGATACCCTAAAGCCTTAGATTCTTGATCCTAAAACCCTTGACCTTAGATCCTAAAACTCGATAGCTTAGACCTAGATCCTAAGCCTTGAATCCTAAAACCTAAAGCTTAAACCCTAAAGCCTAGATTATAAACTCTAAATCATGACATCAAAAACCTCAACTCTAAACCGTAGGCCCTAGACCATGACCTAAAACTTTAAACCATAAAATCTTAAAACCCTAGAACCTAAAATCCTAAAGCTGAAAACTCAAAAAATAAAAACTTAGAACTAATGACTCAAGAACTCAAACCTTGATTCAAACCCAAGACCTTAGAAACCTAAACACTTTACCCTAAACTCTGGAATCTTGAAACATAAAAACTTAAAACCCAAAAGATAGACCATAGACCCAAAGACTCTAGACCTAAAACCTTAGAAACATAAACCATAAACTCTAGATCCTACACCGTATACCTTAGACCCTAGGTCCTAAATCCTTAAAATCATAAAACCGTAAAATCATAGACCTTAGAACCAAAACCCTAGATCATAGACCCAAGACCTTAAAATCCACAATCCTAGCGCCCTAAAACTAGGACCCTAGACCCTAAATTTGAAGCCTTATAACCTAGAACCTAGATCTTAATGTGTAAGTAATAGACCTTATAACCTAATACCTAAACTCTAGATCTCATGCAGTTGTATATAGTTTCATTCTTTATACTTAGAAAGGAGCTTAGACTTCGAATGCATTGGTAGAAACTTTTTAAGTTCTATCTTTTATCTCTGTATCTCTTTGGTTAGGACCTAATGAGTAGTAAGAAAAACGATGTATCTTTTAGGGTGGTACACATCTGTAGCCCTTTGAGTCATGAGTTGTGAGGTTTTTGTATCCTTATTTATTATCCTTAGGGTTACGACTTTTTGTATCCCTTTGATATTAAATTTGGTGAGCTTTTTATGTCAATTTATTTGAACTTGTTTTCATGCTTTTTAAACAAATTTTCTAACAAAGTTATATAATTTTCATTCTAAATATTGTTCCATGATGACATGGTACTAGTTTGGTATTAGAGTATCTGGTAGATCATGGTAAGATGACATGGAAAAGAAGTTGTTAGTGAAGGAATTAAATATGGTGATGATGTCACCCTTGAGGTTGCAACTTGAAAGATCCGCAGTGTGGATTAGATGAAAAGGATGTAATCATTGTGCAACTCGAGGGACGTAATAATCAGCATGATAATGAAGCTCAAAAGTTTGATGCTAACGATGACCCAACTCACCTGAGAGAGTTGGGTAGATGTCGTGCAAGGTATGGTGAACAAGATGACGACAAAACATGCACAACCCAAAATTTGACATATGAGATTTTGAAGATAAAACTTTTGTTGATAACATTTTTTGATTGGCTTAATATGATAGAATATTTGAGTTTCATAACTACTAAAATACAAGAAAGTGAAGTTGTTTGCACTCAAACTCAAAAAAGATTGCATCTTTTTGGTGGGAGAATTTGAAAAGACAAAGAGAACATAAGAGGAATAATAAGATTGTGACATGAGAAAAAATGAAAAAAGGAGTTGAAAATGAAGGTGAGCTTATAGTGGAGGAGTACACAATAGAATTTAGCACTTTGATGCTAAGGGAGAGCTTGTAGAACCAAAGGAGCGAGCCATTTCTAGATACTTTGGGGGTTCTAAATATAAGATTTCTTAAGTGGCTAAACTTCTACCATATTGGTCATTAAATGATGTGTGAAAGTTGAATTCAAAAACTAAGAAGCAACAAACATTTGAAAAGGAATCATGGTATGGTTCCAAAGATATGTACTGAGAAAGAGTTAATTCCAAGCCTACTCTCTTGAGCAAGGTGGTGTCAAAGGAGCAAGAAAATGGTAAAGGATCTTCTCGCACCAAACAAACATCAAATTTTTCTACACTAGGTGGTAGGAAATGCTTCAAATGTCGTAGTTTTGGGCATATTACTTCATGTTGTCTGAATAGAAGGATTGTTACTTTAGTTAAGGATGTTAGTGATGGAGAAGAAGTTGAAGGTAACAATGATCCCGAACATGATGGTAATGAGGATGGGATGACCAATGCTGATCATGGTATATTAGTTATAGTGCAACGTAACTTGAAAGTGTCCCAAGTGACAAAGGATAAATGTTGGGTGAGAAAGAATATGTTTCACACAAAATGTACTTCTCATGGTAGGGTGTGTTTAGTGATCATCAATAGTGGCAGCTTTGAGAAAGTGGTATCCGTGGAGATGCTACAAAAGCTCAAGTTGGATACTGTTCCACATCAAAATCCCTACTAATTGTGCTAAGTTGCAAAAGAGGAGTGAAATTAAGGTAACCAAAAGATGCTTATTTTTATTTTCTATTGAAAAAAATTATAAAGATGAAGTATGGTGTGATGTTGCTCCCATGGATGCTTGCCATTTGTTGTAAGGTAGACCTTAGCTGTGAATGTTTATCATTTGTTGTCGGGCAGGCCTTAGCAATATAATAGGAGGATGTTATATGATGGTTGTAATTGAGCTTAATAGATAATTGATCTTAATATGCTATTGAGTTGAATAAAATATTAGACTTAAAATATAATTAAGCCTAATAATTAATTGTACCTAGCAAATAATTATGACTTAACAATTAATTTCTAATAATTAAGTGGCCTAGAACTTAGTTCTACCTAAGAATTAGTTAGGTTTAATATCTAATTAGCATAGTAAAAAATTTAACTTCATGCATAATTGGGCCTAAAATATATTTGAGCCTCAACATAAGATGTAATTGAACCTACCAATTAATTAGGCTTAGAAATAAATTGATGAGCCTCACAATTAACTAAGCCCAATTTTTAATTTATGAATAAGAATTAAATGGATCAAAAATTTAATTGGACCTAAGATATAATTGTCATTGTGTGCATAAACCCACTAAATAATTAGGCTTAAAAATGAATTATGTCTAAGATCTAATTAGAGCCAAATTATAATTGAACATAAGATATAGTTGGGCATAAAAATTAATTGAATCTAATAACTAATTGGGTTTATATTTGTTAATTGGCCCAAATATTGATTGGGCTAAATATGTAACTGATATTAAAAATTAATTAAACCCAAATTGTAATTAGACATGAAGATTAATTGAGCTTAATAACATATTGGGTTTAACATTTATTAATTGGGCCCGTTATTTAATTTGGCTAAATGTGTAATCAATATTAACAATTAATTGGACTTAGCTTCATTAAGCCTTACGCATGCTAGCTTCAACTAATTATTGGGCGCTATTATGTTTTAAATCTAATAAATTTTTGGGTCTAATTATATTTGAGATCAATTATGTACTAAGTTTATTTTGTTTTTAGGCCGAATAATATATTAAGCTAAATTATTCATTAGGATCAATCATATATTAAGCTTAATTTTTTATAAGGTCAATTAAATCTTTTGCCTAACTAATTCTCAAATACAATTATTTTTAAGCCCAATTAATTCTTAAGCTCAATTGCATTTTATGTCTAACTATTTATTAGGCATATTTTATTATCTAACGAAGTTTTATATTAAATCCAAATATTACTAAATTATATATTAAGCAAAGTTTTCATTAAGCTCAACTAAATGTTAAGCTCAATTAACAATTAAACCTGATGAATTGCTACATCCAATGAATTATTGGGTGCAATAATTATTAGGCTTAATTTACATAGAGAGCCAATTATTTTTTGTACCCGATTAATTAATAGGGTCAAATTACCTTAAGTTAGTTTTAATTCATTCTTAGGCCTAAATTATCTATTGAGTTCATGCATAATAAGCCCAATTTTTAATTAGACCTATTAAATGTTAGGTTTAATTATATAAATTTTGGGCTAATGCGCACTAGAGAAAATAATGTATTAGGCCAAATTATTAATTAGACTAAAGTAGATCTCAACTTCAATTATGTTTTGACCCTTCATATTATATGCCAAATTACATATGAGACCTAGTTATATTATATATCCAATTTTTTAGGCCCAATTAAATTTAAGGTCTAATTAATTTTTGCTCTAATTATATTTTAGGTGATATTATTTATTAGACCGAATTATGCATCAAATTATTTTATGAGGTCATTGATATTCTAACCAAATTAATTTGATCAGATTAATTATTATGCTCAATTATATCTTCACTCTGCATATTGGCCAATTATATAATAATTAAATTTTTTATTAAAGCCCAATTAAATATTAGGCTTAACTAATGCTCAAATATAATTAAATGTTAAGTCAAATTAATTATTAAGTCTAGTTAATTATTACACTTAATTAAATCTTAAGCCCATATTTTATTAGCTCAATTAAATAGTAAGGCCAATATTAATATCAATTATTTATTAAGTTAAATTTTATAATAAACTTGTTTTTTATTAGACCTAATCAAATGTTAAGCTTAATTAATTGCGAAGCATGTAATTTGATAGGAACAATTAATTGTTAACTTCAATTACATATTTGATCTAAATAAATATTAGATCTAATTAATTTTTGATCTAGTTAATAATTATTAGTCTCAATTAATTGTTACGCTCAATTAGATCATAACTTCAATCGTAATTTGAGTTCAATTATATCTTAAACTCAATACATTCCTAAGTTCAATTATGCACAGGATTTATGCATGTTACATCCAATTATATCTTTTGTTCAATTAAAGTTTTGACCTAGTTATCTGTTAGAACCAATTATTTATTAGTGTCATTTATCCAGTTATAGATTAAGCTCAATTATTTATTTGACCTAAGTATATATTAAACTCAATTTTTTTTTTTAGATTTGGTTAAATCTTAGGCTTAATTAATTTTTTTCCAAAGCTAAATCTTGCACTAATTAATTATTAAGATCAATTAGTTGTTAGGCCTAACTATAGAATTATTTACATCTAAAACCAATCATATCTTAGACCCATTTAGTTATTGAGATCTAATATGTTTAGGCTCAATTACTTATTATATCTGTAAAGTTGAACTTTTAACTAAGCCAAATTAATTCTTAGATTGAATTGAATCTTAGACCTAGTTAATTATTAGATTCAATTAAATGTTAGACCAAATTATTTGTTGGGTTCAATAAATTATTAAGCTCATTTAGCTCTTAAGTCCAATATTTTATTAGGCATAATTATATGTCAAACCCACTTAATTTAATAAGCTGAATTATATATTAAGCTAATTTTTTATTAAATACAAATAAATTTTAGACTCAAATAATAAATGTTAGGCCTAATTTGTTATTTATACTAAATTATGTTTTAAGTTCAATTATAATTTGGATACGATCATATCTTAGACTTAATTCATTTATAGGCTTAATTTTGCATTAGGTTCAAGTATGCTATGCTCAATTATATCTTAGAGTCCATTAAATTTTAGATCCAATTATATTTTAGGTATAATTATTTATTTATCTCACTTCATTCGTGAACTCAATCATAAATTAAGTCACAAACTATTTATTACGCTTGATTTTATATTAAGCTCAATCATTAATTACAATTAACTAAATCTTATGTCCAATCAATTCTTAGCCACAATTAAATCTTAAGCTTAGAAAATCACTAAATTTAATTGTTAAGTCATTAATTGTTAAACTTAATTACATTTTAAATCCAATTATATCAAAAATCAAGTAAATCATCAAGTTCAAATATATTTTAGCTCAATTATATGTGAAGCCTAATTTTTTATTAGGCCATATTAGTTACTAAGTTTAACTAATTTTTTAGGTTGAAAACTTAAATTAATTGTCAACCTAAATTTTTGTTAGGTCCAACTATTTATTTGGTTGAATTATATATTTGGTCAAGTATTTTATTTGATCTAATTATATATTAAATTTAATTATTTATTAAGCCTAATTATATATTAAGCGTAATTTTTTTATTAAATCTTAAGCTTAATTAATTATTTAGCCAAACAAATTGGTAAACCTAATATATTGTTAGGTTCAATTAGTTATTATGCTAAACTACATATTAGACTCAATTATTCATTAGGTGTATTTCGTTTTTAAATTTAATTATCTATTAAGTTTAATTTTTTATTAGGCTAAATTACATCTTAGGTCCAATTAATTATTTAGCGAAACAAATGATTTAGTTCAATTAACTCTTAGGCTAAATTATATTTTTGGATTAATTATTTTGATGGTCTAATTAATTTTTAAGCTCAATTAATATATATTAGGCTCAATTTTTTTTCTTAAACTGAAATATTTCTCAATTTCATGCATGATATACTCAACTATATCTTAGGCACTATTATTTATACTTCAACAAAATTATCAATCGGATCCAATTATATTAAGTCTAATTAAAATCCAATTATATCTCAAACTCAATTTGTTCCTACATCTAATTATTTGTCAAGCTCATGCACACTAAGCCTAGTTAATTATTGATCCAGTTTTATCTTAAATCATATTAATGGTATGGCTAGTTATATTTTAGGCTCAATTGTGTATTAATGTCATTTTATTTTTAAGTTTAATTATTTGAATTATATATTAAATCTTATTTTTCATTAGTTCTAGTTAAACCTTAGGCCAAACTAATTCGTATGCACAATTAATTCTTAGGCCCAATTCATTATTAAGTCAAATTAATTGTTAAGCTGAATTATATTTTAGATCTAACTATTTATTAAGCTCAATTGTTTTTTGTTAAACGAAATTAATTCGTAGGCTCAATTAATTATTTACACTCATTTGTTAGATCTAATGAATTTTAAGGTCTAATTAATTGTTAAGCTCAATTACTTAGTAGATTTATTTCGTTCTTAGCCCAGGACCAATTTTTTGGTTAGTCTTAATTGAATATTATACCTAATTAATTATTTAAAGCAATAAATTTTCTAATCCAATTAAATGTTATGCATATTAACAAATTAGGTCCCATTACTATTATGATATAATAAATTCTTAGGTCCATTAAAATATATTAAGCTAATTGTTTTCCTAGGCTAAATTATTTCATAGTTTCGTATGTGATAGACCTAATTGTATCTTAAGCCTCATTATTGATTATTAGGACCAATTTATTTGTGAAGTTGATTTATGCGTAAAGTCTAATTATACCTTGGGTCAAATTATATCGTAAACTTTGTTCTTAAGTCCAATTATTTATTGGGCAGAAGCATCCTAAGCTTAATTAATTATTGAGCCTAATGATATTTTAGATTTAATTAATTAGATCAAATAATTTATTGCGTTAAATAATCAATTAGGTCTATATCTAATTAAGTCTAAGAAAAAGTTAGGCATAATATATAAGTAGCCAATGAGCCTAATAATTAATTGGAGTAAATAATTATGACCTAACAATAAATTGAGTCTAATAATTAATTGTACTTGAGATTTAATTTTTTTTGAAAACTAGTTAGGTCTGACATATAAATTGGGCCCAAAAAAAAGTTGGACTTCATATGTAATGGAGTCTTAAATATATTTAAGCCCAATAACTAACTCGATCTAAGATAAAATATGATTTGAGATGTAATTGGACTTAACAATTAATAACATTATAATTAATTAGATCGAAGAATTAATTTTTCTCAAAATTTAAATGCCATCAATAAGAATTAAATGATTCCAAGATTTAATTGGGCATAATGCGTATTATTCATCCACTACATAATTGGATCTACAAATAATTTGGACTCAGATATAATTTAACTGGAGATATAGCTAAGCATAATAAGTAATTTGATTAAATAATTATTTGGACTTAACATATATTGATTGATGCAAAAATTAATTGAATCTAACATTTAATTGGGTCGACCATATAATTGAGACTAATAATTAGTTATGCTTAGTAATTTATTTGGTGTTATTAATTAATCCTTAGTATTGATTAGATCTAATAAAAAATTAGATTTAATATATAATTTGACTTAATAATAAGTGAACTTATTTAATAAATAATTGAACTTTTTAATCAAGTTTTTTTTCATCAACTTTACATACAAACTTTTTAATTGAGTCTAAATTTAAATTATCTTCAATGTTTCAAAATAGATTATTTAAATGAAAGATATTGTACGTTGAACTTTATTTTCAAATTTGCAAATGCAAATAAATATTCAAGCTATCACCAAAAAAATATGTTTCAAAAATTTTTAAAAATATATTTTTGATACTCAAAAATTTTGACTTTTTTGTTCCATATTTCATGTTTCTGAAAAATCTTAAATTTAAAATCTATTGTACAAAGTCACTAATTTGAGTTGTTCTTTTATAAAAATAAAAACAAAAATAAGTTGACTTAGACCAAATAGATGTTTTATGTGTAGAGTTGGTAAAAAACAAATGTAAAAGCTTGACTAAAAAATGTGAATATGCAACGTTCTTTTGATCTTAATATTAATTATTGAATTATTAATGTCACTCTTGATAAAATTATATACATAATATTAAAAATTATAATTAGATAAATTAAAATTTTATGAAATATAATTAAATTTAAAATTAAATACTTTTGATATTATCTTTTAATCAAACATGAGAATAAGGATATAAAAAAATATTATAATATTAGATTAACCATTTTCACTAATTCAATGATCTTTAGATCTCATTTAACTTTATAAAATTAAACAGTATAAAACTATGGTTTTTTTTTCTGCAAAATTTTTATTTAACTGTACAAATTTGTTTGTTTTGAATCAAAAATTATAGAGCTGACAATGATACATATTAATCACCTAATATTTTAAAAATAAACTATTTAAATTTAGAATTAAAGTTTTTTTTAATTTATGCACTTGGTTGATATTTACGTGAATAATTATTAACTAAATCAAGTTGACAATCAATACTATTAAAAATTAATTCTAGAAAACACAATATTTTTTATATTCAACTTCAAATAAATATTGCTTCTTATTATTTCTTCTCAATACATCAATATTCTCAAAATGAAATTCAAAAAAAAATTAAAAAAAATTAAATAAAAAAGACAAAGTATATACAACACTCGCTTCTCATGCACTTCTTTCATGTATTTCACATGGAAGTTATCATATAGGCAATACTTTATTTTTTTAATTAATTTTTATTATGTTCATAATGTATCATTAAGAAAAAGGTTAGCATTTGACCAAATACCATAATACAATGAATAGTTTAATATATAATATAATAATTTTTTTATTTTTTGATATTATCATTACAAATTATTGAAAGAATGAAAATTCAAATTCAAATATGCTTGCTGGTGAGAATAGTAGTAGTAATAATAATAATAACAATAATAATTATGATGATGATGAAGATATTAATAATAATAAAGATAATGTCAATAATAAAAATCATAAATCATAATTGTAGTAGTAGTAGTAATAATAATAATAATAATAATAATAATAATAATGTCCATAATAAGAATCATAAATCATAATTGTAATGATAATAATAACAATAAAGATAATGTCAATAATAAGAATCATAAATCATAATTGTAGTAATAATAATAATAATAATAATAATAATAATAATAATAACAATGTCAATCATAAGAATCATAAATCATAATTGTAATAATAATAATAAAGGTAAATATCATTTAAAATCTTGAGTTTAACATTATCTTTCCAATCAAGCACTAACTTTTAAAACGTATCCAAACAGACTCTGATTTATTAATTTTGTCCAAATTAAACTTGACTCAAAATGATTATGAAAAATTAATGATTTTTTCATTGTTACAAATTACTAAAAACTTCTCAAATAGATTTTACATTTTATTTTGATTTTATTTCTCAAATTTGAAATTCTTTTGACTAATTAAGTATTTTTTATGAATTTTTTAAATTTTTAATGGTATAGTTTTTTTTAAAAAAAATATTTTCGATACTTCAAAATTTTTAAAATTTTTTATGATGATAGCTTAAATATTTTATTACATTCAAAAAAATTATAAATCAAAATTCATTGTAAAAATATCTCTAATTTGAATATTTTTAACATTTAAATTTTTTAATAAGTTTAATTTTAAGAAAAATTAAAATATTAAGGTTTGTTTGGATACTTTTTAAAAATAAAGATTTGATTGGAAAGAGAGGGTAAAACATAAGAATTTAAATGATATTTACCCTAATGAAAAGAAAGATAATGTCAATAATAAGAATCATAAATCATAATTGTTGTAGTAGTAGTAGTAGTAATAATAATAATAATATCAATAATAAAAATCATAAATCACAATTGTAATAATAATAATAATAAAAGATAATGTCAATAATGACAATCATAAATCATAATTGTAATAAAAATAATTAAAATAAAAAAATTTTAAGTAGAATATAAAAAATTTTAGCAAAATAAAAATACAAATTTCAAAAGTAATAAAAATGATAAAAAATAAAAAGTAGGGAGTCATTAAAAATTTTTTGCAAATAAATGGTAAAATAAAAAAACTACAAGAAAATTTAAAAAATCAGAATGTTTTTTGAAAAAAAAGTAAAAATAAAGCAAAAAAAAATGACCCCCTTTTCTCTTATCATTTTCTTCAACAATCACTTATTTAGCATTAATTTATTATAAAAATAATTTAAATCAAAAAATGATTCTCTTTTTCTCTTATTATTCTATACAACGACCATTTTTTATTTATAGAAAGCATGATAAGAAATTTTTCTTTCCCATACATAACTTTTTATTTTCCTCAATTATAATGATACCAAATATCTCTTAAATTTAGATAAAGAGAGAGAAAGATCGAGAATATGAGTTTCTTTTTCAATCCCTCCTTTAATCATCAACTCACTACACTTTTTCGCATCCACCACCATGAACACCTACCACAAGGTTAGTTATTCTTTTGATCCATCGATAATTTCTCCCTCAGCTCTCCATAAATTATGATTGCAACGAAGACCACCACATTACAGTGCCGACCATCAAGGTCTTAAGAACCACTTTACAATTGTCTTGAGTAATACATTATAGATTTTTTTTTTTCAAGATGAAACATTTTTCTTATCTCATTAATATGTGTGAATGAATTTATGCATATGAATTAGATTGATTTCAATAATATATGATATTGTATTAAGATGGAACTGTGTTTGGAATGGTAATGATGTAGAACCTCAAAACTCACTACTCAAAAGGTCACAAATTAGCACTACCCTAAGAGATACAAAGATGTTTCTCACTCTCAAAGGCTTCTAACCAAAGAGATATGATGATAAAAGGGAAAACCCAAAGAGTGATAAGGGTGTGTTAGATCCTAGACCCCACATCGTAAATAGACCCTAGACCTTAAAACCCTAAAATTTTAAAACTGCAAAACATTAAAACCTTAAAAATCTAAAACTCCAAAGCATTGAAACCCTAGGCCTTAAACTTGAGACTCTTGACTGTAAAACTTTAAATCCCTAAAGCTTAGTCTTTAGATCCTAAAACCATATATCTAAGACCTTAAAAGCCTAAATCACAAGAATGATACCCTAAACCCTAGATTGTAGATCCTAAAACCCTAGACCTTAAACCTTAGAACCTAAACCCTAAAACCTGAGACCTTAGACCTTAGACCCTAAACCCTAAACCTTAAAATCTAAAACTTAAACCCTAAAGCCTAGACTACAAAATCTAGACCTTGACCTTGGAAACCTAAATCCTGAATCCCAAGCCCTAAACCATGACCAAAAACCCTAAAATTATAAAATCTTAAAACCTTAAAGCCAAAAACTGTAAAAAACAAAAACCTAAAACATTGGCCCTAGACCCTGATTCAGACCCAAGACCTTAGAAACCTAAACACTATACCCTAAATCCTGAAATCCTAAAACTTAAAACTCTAAAACCTGAAACCTAGACCTTAGGCCCAAAAACTCCAAACCTAAAACCTTAGAAACATAAATAATAAACTTAAACCTTAGAGCGTAGACCATACACCTTAGTCCCTAGGTCCTAAATCCCTAAAATCATAAAATCATAAAACCTTAAACCCTAGAACCTAAAACCTTAGATCATAGACCTAAGACCCTAAAATCCTACAACCTTTAATTGATCCTATACGCTAATACCTGAACCCTAGACACCATGCATTATTATATATTTTCATACTTTGGACTTAGAAGAAAAACTTAGACTTTGATTGCATTTGCAGAAACTCTTTGAGTTCTCTCTTTTATCTCTGTATCTTTTTGGTTTGGAGCCATTAAGCAGTAAGGAACAACTCTATCTCTCTTTGGTTGGAAGCCATTGAGTAGTAAGAAACAACTTTATATCTCTTAGGGTGGTGTTCAATTATTTCCCTTTAAGTCATAAGTTATGAGATGTTTTTGTATCCTCGTTTGTTGTGCTTTGGGTTGTGAATTTTTGTATCCCTTTGATATTAAACTCGATGGTGAGTCTTTTATTCCAATTTTTACTCAAAATTTTTAAACTTGTTCTTGTGCTTTCCAAACAAAATTTTCAACAATTATATAATTTTCATTCTAAATATTGTTCCATCATGATATAGTATCGGTTTGGTATTAGACATCAGGTTAGAGATCATGGCAAGATGGAAAAAAGAAGTTACTAGTGAAGGAAGTAATGATGGTGATGATGTCACCCTTAAGGTTACAGCTTGAAAGATGACAAGGATGATAATGAAGCTCAAGAGTTTGATTCTAATGATAACACAACTCAACCGAAAAACTTGGGTAGATACTATGCAAGGTATAGATAACAAGATGTGATAGAACATACACAGCACAAATTTTGACATCTCAAAGTTTGAAGGTAACCTCTGTTGATAATTATTTTGATTAGCCCAATACATTTATTAGAGTACTTCATTTTTATACTCAATTATACATTAAGTCCTTTTTTTTATTAAGCCTAATTATATGTTAAGTTTAATAAAATCTTAATTCTATTTAAGTTTTGGTCACAATTAAATCTTGGATAACTATTAAAGTTGATTAATTATTGGCTCAATTACATCTTAGACCTAATTATATCTTAGTTAATTATTTTGTTAAACTATATTTCAAGCCTAATTATTTATCAAGCGCAATCACATACAAAGCTCAATTTTTAAACCCAAATAAATACTAAGCTTAATTAATTGTTCGACCCAACAAATTATTTGCTCAATGAATTGTTGCGCTTAATTATTGAATATATTCATTTAGTTCTTTGGGCCAATTATATATTAAGCATAGAAAATGTTAGGCTCAATCAAATTTTTCGGTAAACTCAATTGTTCAATTATACCTTATATCAAGTTAATTATCGTACTCAACTATATTTTAAGCTAAATTAATTGTTAGACTCAAATTGTTTACTCGCTTCAATTAATATTTATGCTCAATTACATTTTAAGTTTAATATTTTAATAAGTCTAATTATATATTAAATTTAATTATTTTAAAATTAAATTATATATTAATTTTATTTTTTATTAAACTTAATTAATTTCGAGGCTCAGTTGACTGTGAGGTTTGATGAATTGTTATGTCTAATTAATATTTGGGTTCAATTACACATTGGACTCAATTATTTATTAGGCACATTTCTATCTTAAACCTAGTTATGTATTAAATACAAGTTTTTTATTAGACTCAAATAAATTATAGGTGTAATTAATTATTTGATGTAATAACTTGCTTCTTCAGTAACATATTAAGCTCATGTACAATATACACCTAATTATTTTATGGTTCAATTCATTCTCTGTTTGATGCACGATAGACCCAATTATATCTTAAACACTACAATTTGTTATTAAGTCTAATTATCTATTAGACTCAATTATATTTGAAACACTATAATTTATTATTATGTCTAATTATCTATTAGATCCGATAATGTCTTAAGCACTACAATTTATTATTAAATCTAATTATCTATTAGACCGATTATTTATAAGACCTAATCATATCTTGAGTCTAATTATAATTGAGGTTTAATTATATTCTTAGAGCTAATTGTGTATTAAGCCAACTTCGTTATTATGCACAAATATATACTAAGTCAAATTATTTACATCAATTAAATATCAATTGCAATGTTTTGTTAGGTCCAATTGAGTTTTAGGCCAAATTAATTCTTAGTTGCAATTAAATCTTAGGCCTAATTCATTATAAGATCTAATTAATTGTTAGTCTTAATTATATTATATATATAGTTATTTATTAGGCCCACTTTGTTATTTGGCCCCATTTTGTATGAAGTACAATTAGATATTAGACTCATCTAATTTTTAGGTAGAATTAAATCCTAGCCTAATTAGTTATAGGCTCAACTAATTGTTAGGTTTAATATTTTAATTTAGATTGAATTATATATTAAGTCTAATTATTTATTAAGTTAGATTATATATTAAATCTACTTTTTTGTTATTAAAACCAATAGAATCCTAAGCTCAATTAGTTATTTAATCCTAACAAATTGTGAGGACTAATGAATTGTTGGGTTCAATTAAATGTTACACTCAGTTATACATAAGGCTTAATTATTTATTAGGCTCATTTCATTTTTAAGTCCAATTATATGTTAAGCCTAATTTTTATCAAGCCCAATTAAATCTAAACTTTAAATCCAAATTGCTAAATCCCTATATCTCAAGCCCTAAGCTTTGCCTTAAACACTAAATGCTAAATCCTAAATTCTAAATTCTAATCTCTATACTCTAACCTTACACCCTGTACCTTAACCTTAAATCGTAATCCCTAAACTCTAAATCATAAACCATAACTTTTAAACGCTAAACTTTAAACTTTAAACCCTAAATACTAAATCATAACCTCTAAGCTCTAAACCCAAAACTTTAAACCCTAAATACTAAACATAACTGCTAAGCTCTAAACCTAAATTGAAACTCTTAAATCTTAAATCTTAAATCCTAAACTCCAAACTCTAGACCCTAACCCCTAATCCTCAATCCATAACCTTTATTGCCTAAACTCTCAACCCTAAACCAAAAAACCTAAACACTAAAACTTAACCTAGTAAACTTGAAAGTAAGCACCCTAAACTTGAAACCATAAACCCATAAACCCTAAACCTATATCTCCACCCCTAAAGGTAAACCACCAACTTTAAATCCGAAAACCTATCCGTTAATCCTTAAAGCTTGAACCCTACACCCTAGCCTCTAAACCTAAACCTCCACAACTAACCCATAAACCCCAAACGCTAAACCACTAAACCCAGCATCTAATCTGCGCCTTAAATCCTAACCAACACCCATACCTTAAACCTTAATCTTAATACCTTACACCATCAACCTTAAACACTAAACCATAAACCCTAAATTGTAAATCTTAATCCTTAAACCTCAAATGCTAACCCCTAATCCTAAACTTTAAACCATAAGAATAATAATCCCTTAGCCCTAAACCATAAATTTAAACCTCTAACTGTTAAACCATAAATCGTAATCAATAAAACCTAAACCATAAATCTTTAATCCTAAACCACAAAACTTAATGTAAAAATTTTGAACCCTAAACTCTAAACCTTTAGCCGTGAGCCTTAACCCTTACATTCTTACCCCTAAACCTTAAATCATAAACTCAAGCCTAAAACCAAGCCTTAACCCTTAAAACCTAAACTTTAAACCATAAACCCAAACCTTAAACCCTAACACAAAACGTAATAATCACTAAACCCTAAACAATATATTAACCACAAAGCCAAACACTAAAACACAAAATCATAACCCCTAATTTATGAACTCCGAACCCAAACCTAGAACCCTTAACCATAAGCCCAAACCCCTAACCGCTAAACCTTAATCCCGAAACCTTAAACTTTCCATTGCAACCCTAACACACAAAATGCTAATCCTAAAATCCTCAATCTAAACCTTAACCAAACTCTAACCCCTGAATTGTAAACCTACACCTTAAACCCTTAACCCTAACTCTAAAATCTTAACCCTCAAACTATACACCCTAAACCTTAAACACTAACTTTTAACCCCTAAACCTTAATCTCTAAAGTCTAACCGCTAGACACTCATAAACTTGAAGCCCAAAACCTTAGACCATAAACCTTGAACAATAAGTCCTAAACCGTATCTATTAAACAACAAACCTTAAACCATAATCCCTAAATCTTGAAACTTAAACCCTAAACCCCTAAATTGCTCTTACTCTTAAACCTTAAACCCTACCACTTAAACATTAATTCTAAAACCCTAAACCTTAAGCCTTAATCTCTAACCCCTAAACTCTATACACTTGAACCTTAACCACTAAACCTTAAACCCTAACATTAACCTCTAAATCCTAATATAACTTTAACCCCTATACCCAAAATCCAAAAACCTAACCTCTAATTCCTAAACCCCACACCTTAAACCCTAAACACTAAATGCTAACACCTAACTCTTAAAACCTAATTCCCAATCCATCTAGGCTAACCCTAAATGCTACACTTGAAACCCTGAGTGCTAAACCTAACTCCTAATGCTTATACCCAAAATCCTAGCAAATCTTTAACCCATAACTCATAACCATAAACACATACCATAATCCATAAACTTTCAACCCTAAATTAAAACTAATTCCTAAACCCTAAATCTTAAACCCAAAATTGCAACATAAATCGTAAACCTTAATCTCTAAATCCAAAACTTTAACCCTTTAAACGTGGACTCTTATACCCTAATCCTAAACCTAGAACCCTAACCCTTTAAATATAAACCTTTATGCCCTAACCCGCAGCCTCAAGACCCTAACCCTTAACTCTTAGATTCCTAAACTAACACCTAAACCCCAACTCACGCTAACCATGAAAACTAACACCTTGAACCCTAACACCATATGTGAAATTGTAAAACCCCAAACTTTATCCTAACCCCTCAACCCTAATTTCTAATCCTAAAATCCAAGATCATAACCCTTAAATCTTAAACTCCAAATCCCTAAACCTAAAACCATAACCCTAAATCCCTAAATTCTAAACCATAACCCCTAATCTCTAAACTTAAACTACTAAACCCTAAATCATAATTCTCAAATTCCAACCCTAAATCTAAAATGCTAATGCCTAAAGCCCTACACCCAAACCCTAAAACCTTAAACACAAAAGCCCAAATCTTCATTCTTAAACCTTAAATCCTAACTCTTAAAACCCAAACCTTAACCCTTAACTCGTAAACCTTAAACAATAACCCATAAACCTCACAAAACTCTAACTCATAAGACGTAACCCCCAAATCCTAAACCCTAACTCTTAGACACTAACCCTAAAACTCAAAACCATAAATTCAAAACCTATACCACTAAACCCTAAATTGTGAAATCTAAGCAATCCTTAAATCTAAACTCCTAAACCTTAAACCTTAAATCCGAAAGCTTTATCTCTAAACTCTGACCCATAAACTAGTAATGTTTAACCAAAACCCCAAAATTTAATCCTTAAATCCTAATCTCAAACACTAAAATTCTAAATCCTAACCCCTAGTACTAATCCATAACATTTAATTCTCAACCAACATCTCAAAGCCCTAAGTCATTAACTCTAAGCCTAACAATAAAGCCTTAATCCCAAATTTTAAACCTTAAACCCTAAACCTAAAGAAATTATACTGAGCCACTAAACCTAAAACCTTAACCCATTAACCCCTAAATTCGAAACCCTAATCACTAAAGCCTAACTCATAAGCACTAAATCCTAAATCATAACACCTAAATGCTTAACCCTAAACCTCAAGCCTTGGAGTCTAAACCCAAAACCTAAATTCTAAACCCTAAACCATAAACCTCAAACACTAAATCCTAAACCTAACATGTAACCGATAAACCTTAAAACATGATCCTTAACCCTTAACCCATAAATGCTAAACCATAGAAGCTAATCCATAAATTATAATCACCAAATCCTAAAGCCTAACTCTTATACCCTAACCCCTAAGCTCTAATTCCAAAACCACAAAATTTAACCATAACTACTAATGCTAAACCTTGAAACCTAGACTTTGATCCCCAAACCGACCTCTAAACTTTTAATCCTTAATCATTATCCCTAAACCCTCCACCTAAACCTTAAATCATAACTACTAATGCCAAACAGCTAGATTGTAAATCCGAACTCTTAAACTCTTAATATTTGATAATAACTACTAAACCTTATATCCAAACCTCTAGCATCAAACCACGAGACTTTAAACCCTAAATCCTAAAGTCAAACCCCAACTCCAAACCCTAAACATGAGGCCTTAATGCAAAACACTAAGTCTTAACCCTTAATGCCAAACCCCTAAAATCTAAATTGTAAACCTTACGCCTTAAATCATAAGCAATAGGTGTCGTAATTACTAAACCTTAAAGCCTTAATGTTAACCCCTGACCCCTTCAACCTAAACCCAAGCTTGTAAACCCTTAACCTAAACCTAAAACATTAAGCTCTAAACTTTAACTAACGCAAATGTGCCCATATTACCACATTCAGCCCATGACACTATATGATGGATAGTTGGCATTCACTTTGAAAGATATTCAAGAGAGAAAGTTATGGAAGGTTTTTAGTGGTGGACAGTTGGTATGCACCTTGGAAGGTAATCAAGAGAGATTTGTTTCAGCTCACTAACTCTTCTTTTTGTCAAAGAAATGCATTGAATGATTTAGTAATAAGCAAAAATTTAATTATTTCGTAATTCCTATACATGAAGGGTTGCTCCATGCACTAGTATTTATTTTTGTGCTTTAAACATAGAAGATAGCCAAGACTTTTGAGTGCATGTGCCAAAACTCCTTTGAGTTCTCTCTTCCATCTCTATATTTCTGAGGTGATGTTTCATCTATATCTCTTTGAGTAGTGAGTTGTGAGGTTTCTGTATTTGCGTTTATTGTCCTTAAGATAATGATTTATGTATCTCTTTGGAATTAAACTTGATAGTGAGCCTTTTATCTATTATTTTCCTTCAAATATGTCTGACCTTGTGCTTTGTACTTTTCAAACAAAATTTTCAGGTATATTACATTATTCCATTTCAAATACTGTTCTTTCATAATACAGTATCATTAACCTAAACCCAAAACACCAACTCTTAAATCATGCACCTTAGAAGATTTTCTAGAGAGTAGGTTTTGAAAGCTTCTTTTGTGGCGGACTGTTGGCAAGCCTCAGACTTATGTCAGTCCAGTAACTTCATTTTCTATCAAACAAATGCATCAAATTATTTAGTTATTAGCAAAACTTACTGATTTTCGAAATCATAATGCTTGAAGGGTTGTTCTATGCACTAATATTTATTTTCATACTTTAAACTTAGAAGACAACTTAGACTTTGAGTTGTATGTATAGAAACTCTTTGGGTTATCTCTTCTATCTCTATATCTCTTTGGTTGGGAGCTATTGAGTGGTGAGAAACATCTCTATATCTCTTAGAGTGGTGTTTATGTATATCACTGCGAGTGCTGAATTGTGAGATTTCTATATCCTTATTTATTATCCTTAAAATTTTGATTTCTGTATCCTTATTTATGTATAGGGTCTGAGGCTATATCTCATTGGTGAACTTGGTGGTGAGTGTTTCATTCCCTGTTTTCGTATAAATCGATTCAAACTTCTCTTCGTACTCTCCAAATAGAATTTTCAGCAAAGTTACATCATTTTCATTCCTAATATCGTTCCTTTAAAATGCGGTATCAACCAAGAACCCTAGACCTAAGACTCAAAACCTTAGACCCTAGAACTAAGCCTCAGACCCTACACCCTTGATAATAGAGCTTAGACCCTAAAATCCAAGGCCATGCAACATAAAATGTAGATCCTAAACCTTTAACCCTAAGCTTTAGACACTTAAACTCTATACTGTATGCCCTATACTATAAAATTTAGATTCTAGACCTTAGACTCTAGACTTTAGACCCCAAAACCTAAGCCTCAGACCTTAACTCCTCAACCCAAAACCAGAGATCCCTGGACTCAATACCCATAGAACCTTGACCCCAGAACCTAGACCATGGAACCTTAAAACCTAACCCTATATCTTAGAGCCTAGACTGTATACCTTTAAATCCTAGACCGAAGACCTTAAAACATAAAACCTGGACCCTAGGAACAAGACCCTCGATGCTGGATTTTGGATTCTATACCCAAAACCCTAGACCTCAATCTTGAAACACTAAACTCTAGACCATAAGCTCAAAAATCCTAAGGCACCAAACCATAAAAATCCAGACATTAGGGATAAGGCTTATGGCCTAACATTTAGGGTTTAGGTTTTAGATTCTAAGATTTAGGGGTTTAGGGTATATAGGGTTTAAAGTTTAGTGTTCAAGACTCAGATTTAAGGTTTAGGATTTATAACTAATTGTTTAAGGTTTGGGTTTAGGATTTGAGGTTTAAGAACATTTAGATTTACAGTTTAGTGTTTAGAATTTAAAATTTAGTGTTCAGGGTTAAAGATTTAGAAGTTGGGCTTGGGTGTTATGATTAAGGGTTTAGTAATTAGAGCTTAGGGTTTAAGAATAAGGAGTTTGGGTTTAGGGGTTACGGTTTTAGGTTTAGGATTTAAGGTATGCAGTTCAGGGCTTCAGGTTTAGGATTGGTTGTTTAGGGGTTAGGGTTTTGTGTTTTAGGGTTTAGTGGTTAAGTTTTAGGATTTAAGATATAGAGTTTATAGGTTAAGGTTTAAGGTAAGAAGTTTTCAGGTTTAGGATTGGATGTTTAAGGGTTTGGGTTTTGTGTTCGGGTTTAGGGTTTAGTGGTTAAGGTTTAGGGATTAGTAGTAATGGTTTGAGGTTTAGGATTCCCAATTCAGGGGTCAAGGTTTTGGATTAAGGATTAACACAATTGTAAGTGATACAAAGATGTTTCTCACCAATTCAATGGTTCCCAACCAAAGAGATACAGAGATGATTAGAGGGTTTCTACATATACAACTTAAGTCTAAGATATCTTTTTAAGTCGAAAGTATGAAAATAAATACTAACGCATGAAATAACCCTTCATGCATAAGGATTTTAAAAATCAGTAAGTTTTGCCGATAATTAAATCATTTAATACATTTGTTTGACAAAAAATGAAGTTAGTGAAAACAAATGTCTCTTGATGATTGGTAAGGTGCATGCCAACTATCCATCCCAAAACAAGCTTTTTTAACCTCCTCTCTAGGAAATCTTTCAAGATGTATGCCAACTGTCCTTCACATAACATCACGTGAAACATGTGGATAACCTCCTTATGTCATTGATCTAGGGTTTAGGAACTTGGGTCTTGGGTTTAATGTCTAGGGTGTCTTTAGGATCTTGATTCATAGGTTTAAGGTCTAAGGTCTACGACTTAGAATAGAGGGTTTAGTGTCAAGCTGGATATTCTAGCGTTCTGGTTTATTGCCTAGAGTATAGAATTGTAGGCTCTAGAGTCCTAGGTTTGAGTGTTTAGAGTTAAGGGTTTAGAGTCTTCAATCTTTGGATTAGGATTTAAGACCTCTGTTTTTGGAGTTTAGCTTAGCATGCTAGGCTTAGAATCAAGGTCTACAGTTTAGTGTCGTGGGTCGACAGTTTAAGGTTTTAGGATATAAAGATCCAGAATAGGGTTTAAAGTTTAAAGTTTTCAGATATAGTGTTTAAGAACAAGGGTCAAGTGTTCAAGGTCTAGGTGCAGGATCTCGGGTATAAAGTGGTCTAGGGTTTAAAGTCTACAGTATAGGAGTTAGATACTAAGGTCTAAGGTCTTATGTCTAGGTTTTAAGAAGGAGAGTTTAGGATCTATGGTTTTAGCGTCTAGAATCAAGGGTCCAAGTTTAAGGTAAAGGGTTAGGGGTCTAGCTAATTTGAATTTAGGGCCTAGGATCTACGGTCTAGGGTCTAAGGTCTAGTGTCTAGGTTTTAGTGTTGGGTAGACCTTGGCAATATAATAAGAGGGTGTTGCATGATGGTTATAATTGAGCATAATAAATAATTGATGTTAACATGCAATTGAGTCAAATAAAATATTAGACTTAAAGTATTAATGAGCTACATAATTAATTGAACCTAGTAGATAATTGTGGCCTAACTATTAATCTCTAATAATTAATTGGGCCTAAAACTTAGTTCTCTCTAAGAATTAGTTAGGTCTAATATAAAATTAGCATAGTAAAGAATTCGAATTCATACATAATTGGGCCTAAAATATATTTGAGGATTGGCATGAGATGTAACTGAACATAACAGTTAAAGAACTAACAATTAATTAGGCATAAGAATTAATTGATGAGCCTCAGAATTATTTAAGCTTGATATTTAATTATGAATAAGAATTAATTAGACCAAAGATATAATTATTGTCGCATGCATAAACCCACTACATAATTAGGCCTAAAAATGAATTAAGTCTAAGACCTAATTATAACCAAATTATAATTGAATATAAGATATAGTTGGACATAAAAATTAATTGAATCTAATAATTAGTTGGGTTTACATTGATTAATTGGACCCAAAAATAGATCGGACTAAATATGTATTTGATATTAACAATTAATTGGATTAAAATTATAATAGAATATAAGATATAATTAGATAGATTAATGGCACCTAATAACTAATTGGGTTTAACGTTTATTAATTGGTCCTAGCTTCATTAAGTCTTATGAATACTTATCCCTAAGATTTGATTGAATATAATAAAAAATTAAGTTTAATATGTAATTTTGTCAATGAATAGTTGACCTTAATATATAATTGGATAGAGAACTAAATTGACCTAACAAATAATTAGGCATAGGATTTAATTAAGGCCAACAATTAAGTAACTCTAATAATTAATGAACCTTAATAATCAATGGGGCTTAAAATTTAATTATGCTCGAAAAGCAATTGAACCTTATAAAATTTTTGGTTTAATGTATAATAAGGCATAAGAAATAATCGAGTCAAAGATATAATTAGGCTTATTAATTAATGAGGCCAATATGGATAAACCCAAAAAATAATTCGACATATAATTAGGTTTAATAAATAATATGACCTAAGATATAATTAAATTTGAAATTAATTAGGTGTAAGATCTAATTGGACCTAAAAAAAACATATGATGTAGTTAGGCTTTACATATAATTGGTCGAATATAATTAAACTTGATATATAATTAAACTTAATAAATAATTTGGACTGATACATAATTAGGCTTAGTATGTATTAGCTCAAGATATAATTAAGCATACTAATTAACTAAAAAATTTTATTAAATTGAATAATTATTATTAGTAGCCCTATTAATAGCAGGAGGCCTAATTATCTATTGGGTCCAATGATTTATGAGATTCAATTATATTTAAGTTCAATTATAGTTTGAGTCCGACTGTATCTAAACCTAATTTATTCTCAAGTCCAACTATCTATTGGGCTTATGCATGCTAGTCTCAATTAATTATTGGGTGTAATTTATTTTTTGAATCTAATAAATTATTCAGTCTAATTATATTTGAGACCAATTATGTGCTAAGCCTATTTTGTTCAAAGGCCTGATAGTATATTAAGTCTAATTATTTATTAGAATTAATCATATATTAAGCGTAATTTTTTGTTAGGTCAATTAAATCTTTGGTATAACTAATTCTTAGGTAAAATTATTTTTAGGCCCAATTAATTGTTACGCTTAATTGCATCTTAGGTCTAACTATTTATTAGGCCCATTTCATTATCTAACCAATTTTTATATTAAATCCAAATATTACATGGCTAAATTATATACTAAGTAAAATTTTTATTAAGCTCGACTAAATATTAAGTTCAATAAACAATTAAACCAAATGAATTGCCAGATCTAATGAATTATTAGATACAAATAATTGTTAGGCTTAATTACATGGAGAGCCAATTATTTTTTTATCTGATTAATTAATAGGGTCAGTTACCTTATGTTTGTTTCAATTCATTCTTAAGCCTAATTATCTATTGAGTTCATGCATAATAGGCCCAATTATTACTTAGATCTATTAAATGTTAGTTCAATTATATAAATCTTGGGCTAATGCACACTAGGACCAATTATGTATTAAGCCAAATTATTAATTAGACTCAATTATATCTTAACTTATGTATTAAGCCAAATTATTAATTAGACTCAATTATATCTTAACTTCAATTATATTTGGCCCATGATATGGTATGCCCAATTATATATGACATCTAGTTATATTATATGTTTAATTTTTTAAACGAATTAAATTTAAGGTCTAATTAATTTTAGCTCTAATTATGTTTTATGTGATATTATTTATTAGACCGAATTATACATCAAAATATATCATGAGGTCAATGCTGTTCTAACCAAATTAATTCGATCAAATTAATTAATATACCCAATTATATCTTCAGCTTGACTATTTCATTGATCCAATTATATATTAACTAAATTTTTTATAAGGCCCAATTGAATACTAGACTTGACTAATGCTCAAACACAATTAAATATTTAGTCAAATTAATTATTAAGTTCAATTAATTATTAGACTCAATTAATTAAGCCCATATTTTATTAGGCCAATTGAAGTAGTAGACTGAATTATTTATTAAGTTAAACTCTATAGTAAACTCATTTTTATTAGACCCAGTCAAATGTTAAGCTTAATTAATTGTTAAGCATAATAAATTAATGGGTGCAATTAATTATTAACCTTTAATTACATATTTGATCCATTAAATATTAGATTTAATTAATTTTCATCTAATTAGTAATTATTAAGTCTAATTAATTGTTATGCTCAATTATATCACAAGTTCAATTATAGTTTGGGTTCAATTATATCTTAGACTCAAAACATTCTTAATTTCAATTATGCATAGGGTTCATACATATTACACCCAATTATATCTTTTGCTCCATTAAATCTTCGATCTAGTTATATTTTAAAATTAATGATTTATTAGTGTTATTTACCCAATTATAGATTAAGTCCAATTATTTATTAGACCTAAGTATATATTAAACTCAGTTTTTTATTAGATTCAGTTAAATGTTAGGCTAAATTAATTTTTTCTTGTAGTTAAATCTTGGGCCTAATGATTATTATGATCAATTAGTTGCTAGGCCTAACTATAGACTCATTTACATCTCAATCCTAAAGCATGCCAAACCCTAAACCCTGGATTGTAAACCTTAAATCCTAACCACTAATGCCAAACCATTAGACCTTAAGCCCTAAAGCCTAAAGTCAAACCACAACTCTAATCCCTAAACATTAGGCTCTAACCCAAAACACTGAGTCTTAACCTCTAATGCCAAACTCCTAAACCCGAAACCTTGAAACCTAAACCATAAACATAGCCCCTTAAATCATAAGCAATAAGCGTACTAACCACTAAACCTAAGCCCTTAAACACTAAACCGAAAATATAAAAACCTACCTACTAAACCCGAAACCCCAAACGCTTTACCCTAAACTCCCTATTGTAAGCACTAACCCTTAGCCCCTTAACCTAAACCCAAAACTTTAAACACTAAATCTTAAACGTTAAATCATAAGCAATAAGCATACTAACCCTATTGTAAGCACTAACCCTTACCACATTTATCCCATGATGCTATGTGATGGATAGTTGGCATGCAACTTGAAAGATATTCAAGAGAGAAAGTTATGAAAGCTTTTTTAGTGATAGATAGTTGGCATGCACCTTGAAAGATATTTAAAAGAGATTTATTTTAGCTCACTAACTCTTCTCTTTGTCAAAGAAATGCATTGAATGATTTAGTTATCAGCAAAAACTTAATTATTTTGTAATCTCTATGCATGGAGGGTTGTTCCATCCACTTGTGTTTTTTTTTTTTTATACGTTAGACTTAGAAGTTAGCCTAGATTTTAGAGTGCATATGCAAAAACTCTTTGAATTCTCTCTTCCATCTCTGCATCTCTTATGGTGATGTTCATCTATATCCCTTTGAGTGGTGTGTTGTGAGATTTTTGTATTCTCGTTTGTTGTCCTTAGGATAATGATTTTTTGTATCCTTTGGTATTAAACTTCGTAGTGAGCCCTTTATCCCCAATTTTCATTCAAATATGTCTGACCTTGTGCTTATACTTTTCAAACAAATTCTTCAGTGAAGTTGCATCATTCCTTTCCAAATACTGTTCTTTCATAATGGGGTATCATTAACTCATAATCCTTAAATTTAAATCCCTATACCAAAGACACCAACTTCCATACCCTAACCTTCATAAACCATAACACCAATCCCTAAACCCTAGCCACAAATCATAACCTAACACCCTTAACCCTATGCCCTAACTTCTAAACCTTCACCAATAAACATTAAACCACACAATTAGGCCTAAGATATGCTTTAGCCTTACGATTATTGAATCTCAATTTTAACTGAGCACACTAATTCATTGATACTAATAATTAAATGTGCTAATAATATAAGTATAGAAAAGAATTAGATAGATAATCAAGCCTAATATATAATTGATCTTTTTATATAATGATCCTAAGAAACGAATGACGTTCACAAATAATTACTTAAACTATAATTAGACGTAAGATATAATTAGACTTAAAGTGCGTGGTCCACCTAGAAACAAATTTGGCTCAATATATAATTGGGCTAACAAATAATGTAGTTTAATATATAGTTGAGTCTAAGAACAAAATGGATCAAGTAAATAATTATATTTCAAATATACTTTGGTCCAATAATTAATTGGTCTTGTATATAACTACGCCTAATAACTAATTGAGCTTAGCAAAGGTGAGCCCAATAAATAATAGGTCTTGTATATAACTACGCCTAATAACTAATTGAGCTTAGTAAGAGTGAGCCCAATAAATAATTGGATCAAAAAATGAATCCAACCTAAATATAAGTAGACCTAAAATAATAATAGGACTTAATATACAATTGTGCCTTAACATATAGTTAGACTTAAGAACGAAACAAATCATACAACTGTAAGATGTAAGTGAGCCGAAAAATTAATTTGAGCTAATAATTAATTAGGATGAATACCTAATGGTGCCTAAGAATTAATTACACTAAAAAAATTAAGTTTTGTAATAATTGATCCTAATATATAATTGGGGCTAAGAAGTAAATGACCTAAAAATAAGTTAATGATTACAATATAAACTTTATTTCAAATCACACAATACCTCATGATTAGTTATAAAAATTAGTTCTAAAATTAAGTGAACCAAAATTAGAGTAATTAAGAATTAATTCTAAAAATTATTATTTTTAAAAAATTTATTTTAAAATTATTTCATTATCTTAAATGTATTAATTAAAAATTATATGAAATTAATTATTTTATCATCTTTAATAAATAAATTAATATTATAAATATTATTTAATGATATTTATGTATTAAATATGATTAAAATATCAATTGGATTATTTTGGTGTAATGTGTTAGAGATGAAAAAGTTTTGATGTTAAAATATTTCAAAATATGCTTTTTTTACACCAAAATGATGCAATTTTTGGTGTTCACCATTGAAAATCATCTAAGCCATAAACTAAAAATGTTAAACACTAGATCCTGAGCTAAAAACTTTAAACCCTAACCACTAAGCCATAAACTCAAAATGTTAAACAGTAGATCCCTAATTCTATTACTGAAATCCTAAACGTTAAATCCTAACCACTAAGCCCTAACCCATAAAGCTTAAACACCAACCTCTTAAACCTAAATACTAAACTTAAACCATAACCCCTAACCACTAACCCTTGCCCTAAACTCTTAATCCTAAAACCTAACCCTTGATTTTTAAAGCTTAACCCCTTTAACACTCAACTCTAACTACTAAACCTTTAAACCCTAAATCTTGATTTTTTTTGTAGCCATTAAAGCTTGAATCGTAAACCATAAAGCCTAAACCTTACACATTTGAGCTCAAACCTTAATTATAAACACCTAAACCTTGAACCATAAATATTAGACCCCTACCACTAACTCTTCACTTAAATCAATAAACTTTAAAACCTACATCTTAAGCCAAAAACCCTAAACCCTCATTTTAACCTCCAACTCTCATTCTAAAACCTTATTCCTACACCTTAATTGCTAAACCTTAAATGCTAACCCATCAACACTAAACCTTAAACTGTAACCCTTAAAACCTTAACTTTAAACTTTAAAATCAATTAGGTTCTATGAGTCGGGGCTTAAGGTTTAGGTTTAAGGATTTCATGCTTAAGATTAGGGTTTAGGGGCAAAGGTGGTTAAGGCCTTAGGGTTTAAGATTTAAAGTTTAAGGCTGGGGGGTTAGAGTTTAATGTTTAAGATTTGGGGTTTACTATCTCAGGATTAGGGTTTAGGATTAAAGATTAAAGGGGTTTCAGCTTTGGGGTTTAAAGTTTAGCATTTAGGGTTTAAGTTTTTTATTTCAGGGTTTAGGAGTTAGGTTTAGGTTTTAGGGGATTAGGATGTGAGTTTAGGGTTTATGGATTAAAGGTTAAGAGGGTTAGGGCTCAGGGGTTAAAGGTTTACAGTATAAGGTTAGGGTTTAAGGGTTAAGGTTGAAATTAATTATGCATAATGCGCATGAAATAAGAAATAATTGAACTTAAAAACGAAGTGGCTTAATACATAATTGGGCCTAAGATATGCTTGAGCCTCATGATTATTCGACCTCAAGTTTAATTGAGTGTACCAATTGATTGACACTAATAATTAAATGTGCTAATGACATAAGTGTAGAAAAGAATTATTTGGATAATCAAGCTTAATATATAATTGATCTTTTTATATAATGATCATACGCAAGGAATGGCCTTAACAAATAACTACTTAAAATATAATTGGACCTAAGATATAATTCGACTTAATTATTTAAGTTTCAGATATAATTAGACTTGAAAGTGCGTGGTCCACCTAGAAATAAATTCAGCTTAATATATAATTGGGCTAACAAATAATATAGTTTAATACATAGTTGAGTCTAAGAATGAAATGAACCAAATAAATAATTATATCTGAAATATACTTAGGTCCAATAATTAATTGGTTTTGTATATAACTATGCCAAATAACTAATTGAGCTTAATAAGCATGAGCCCAATAATTGATTGACCTTGCATATGACTACACCTAATAACTAATTGAGCTTAGCAAGCGTAAGCCCAATGAATAATTAGGCCAAAAAATGAATCCAATTTAGATATAATTAAACCTAAAATAATAATTAGATTTAATATATAACTGAAACTTTAATATATAATTGGACTTAAGAACGTAGGTGTAAGATGTAAGTGAGCCTAAAAATTAATTTAATTTAATAATTAATTGGGATGAATACTTAATTGTGACTAAGAATTAATTATACTAAAAAGATTATGTTTAATATATAATTGATCATAATAAATAATTTTTCTTAATATATTATTAGAGATAAACTAAAGAGCTTAATATACAATTAGATCTAAAATATAATTAGGTCAACAATTAATTGGGTCTTGCATGCATAGGTCTAGCAAATAGTTGAGCTTATAACTGAACACAAATTTTAATTATGCTTAAAATATAATTAGGTCATATAAATAATTGAGTCCAATAGATATTTTAGTTTAATAATACTAGTCTAAGATATAATGAGTCTATCAAACATTAAACTGATGGGTCCAATTAATTGTTAATGTTAACTACATAATTGACCAAATTAAATGTTACATCAAAGCCCGAAACTAATAACTTTAACTCTGAACCTAACAACTAAGCCCTAATTGCAGATCCTAAACCTTAAATCCTAAACATGAAGAAATTATCTTGCACCACGAAACTTGAAACCTTAGCCCTTACTCCTTAAACCCCAAATGATAATCCCTAAATCCTAACTCATAAGCACTAAATCCTAAACCATAACTCTTAACCCTTAACCCTAAACCTCAAGCTTTGGACTCTAAACCCGAAACCCTAGAACTCAAGCCTTGAACTCTAAACCCGAAATCTTAATCCTTAAACTCCAAATTCTAAATCCTAAACCATAAACATTAATTACTAAATCCTAAACCCGATACCTTAAAACCTAAACTTAACACGTAACGGATGAACCTTAACGCTGATCCCTAATCTAAATCCATAAACCTAAAACCTTAAACCTTAGAAGCAAATCCTTAAATTGTAATCATTAAATCCTAAACTCTAACTCCTATACTCTAACCCCTGAACTCTAATTTCAAAATCATAAAATTTGACCCTAACTACTAATTCTAAGCCCTAAAACATAAACTCTATACCTTGACCTCTAAACTTTTAATCCTTATCGTGACCGCTAAATCTTAGACCCTAAATGCTAACCACAAAACCGTGTACCTAAACCCTAAATTCTAAGCACTAATGCCAAATCACCATATGGTAAATCCTTAACAATAACTACTAAACCCTACCCTAACCTTAACCCCTAGACCTTAAGTCCTAACTATTCACGCCAAACCATTAGACCTTAAACCCTAAAGCCTAAAGTCAAACCCTAACCCTAAGCCCTAAATATTAGGCTTTGACTTAAAACACTAAGTCCTAACCTCTATTGCCAAACCCCTAAACCCAAAATCTTAAAACCTAAACTGTAAACCTTACCCTCTAAATCATAAGCAATAAGCGTACTAACCACTAAACCCTAAACCTCAATGTTAACCCCTGACCCACATCCTTAATTTTAACCTTTAACTCTAATCCTTTGCCTTATGCCCACACCATAACGATTAAACCCTATACCTTAATTCTTAAACCTTAAATGCTAACCCTAAGCCTTCACCACTAAATCATAAACTGTAACCGTTAAAACCTTAACCATAAACCCTAAAATCCAATTAGGTCATATAAATAGTTGAATCCAATAGATGTTTTGGTCTAATAATAAAAAGTGTCTGAAAAACAACGTGTCTATCAAACATCAGACAAAGAAATAAAATAATCTTAAAAAAAATTAGCCTATCATATATTAATTGGGCCAAAAAATTAATTAGACCATAAAAATACATGAGCTTGATATATAATTGCGCCCAATAATTAATTAAATCAAACAATTTATTGTGCAAAATAATTAACTTGACCTACGATTTAATTGATACTAATAAAAAATTAGGTTTAATAATTAATTAAATTAAATAAAACATTTAGTTTAATATATAATTTAGCTCAATAAATAATTAAACTTAATATATAATTGAATTGAATAAAATATTGAACTTAATATTTAATTCTGCCTAAGAATTAGTTGGGTCTAACAATTAATTATAATTAAAAATTAATTTGATATAAGACTTAATTGAGCTAGATAAACAAATTAGATTTTATGTATAATGAAGCCTCATAGATTTATAATCAAGTGTAAGAAAAATGAGACTAATAAAAAATTAGGGTTAAAATATATTGAGATTGAAGACACCTAACAATTAGGCATTAAATATATTGACAAAAAATTAGACTTAATATATAATTTGGCATTAAATATAATTAGCCTAAGATTTAATTAGACCTAATATGCAATTAGGCATTGCGTATACGAACTAAAATATATTTAGGCCAAAAAATGAATTAAGCCTAATATATTATTAGATCCAAATTATAATTAAATTGAAGATATAATTGAGTATAATAATTAATTCGATATATAATTATGCCTACTTTTATTGATTGTGCATAAAAGTAATTAGATCTAATTTTAATTAAGTCGAATATGTAATTGAGATGAACAATTAAGTAAACCTAATAACTTATTGGACTTGATAATTAATTAGGTTTATGATTTGATCAGGTCTAATGAAAATTAAGACTTAATATATAATTTAACCTAATGAATAATTAAACTTATGATTTAATTGAATCTAACAATTAATTGGATCTAGTAATTAAATTGATCTAATACATAGTAGTTAGACCTAAAAATTTTATTTGATCTTATGAAAAATTGAGTTTAATATATGATTTAGTCTAAAAAGTAGTCACATCAAAGATATAATTAGGCCTATTACTTAATTTAACTTAATTAATTTAGTTAACCTACATGAGTTCAAAAAGTAATTAAAATGTGTAATTGGGCCTAATAAATATTATGGCCTAAGATAATTAATCTTAAATTAATTAGGCCACAAAAATTAGACATATAATATAATTAGATCTTGTATATAATTGAATCTACAATTTAATAAGTCAAGTATAATTGGACTTGAGATATAATTGAGCCTAACATCTAAAGGATCTAATAATTTATTCAACCATTATGCATGAACCTTAAAAATTATTGAGCTTAAGAATGAGTTTGGTCTATCGTATATTAATTGGACTTAAGAATTAATTAGACACAAAAAGAATAATGGACCTTAACATGTTATTAAGCCTAACAAGTAAATGGCTTATCAATTCCTTAGACCTAGATATTCATTGGGTCTAATAATTAATTGAGCTTTTATAAAAAATTTTAACTTATTATATAATTGACCCACAAGAGATGATTTATATGAATGGTTGGTTATGTCATTTGGATTATTTAATACTTCTAGTACTTTCATGCGATTTATGAATGACATATTTAAGCCATGCATTGGTTTTTTCGTTGTGGTTTACTTTGATGACATATTGGTGTATAATAAAAATGAAGAGGAGCATATGGATCATTTAACAAATGTTTCTTATTTTGAGGGAGCAAAGCCTTTATGCTAATTTGAGAAAGTGTGAATTCTTTACTCCTAGTGTAGTGTCTTTGGGGTTGTTTCAAGAGAAGGAATTATAATGGATCAAAGTAACGTAGAGGCTATTCTCAATTGGCCAACATCTACTTCTTTGCATGACATTCAATGTTTTCATGGGTGTATCTTTTTACAGGTGGTTTACAAAGGGTTTCAGTTTTATCGTTGCTTTAATCACTGAATGCTTGAAAGGTGGAAAGTTCAAGTAGACTAGTGAAGCTGATGATGCTTTTGACTTGTTGAAAAGAAAATGATAGAGGCTTCTATTTCAAACCTTTCGAACTTTGACAAATTGTTTGATGTTAAATGTGATGCTTTTAATGTTGGTATTGGTGCCGCTTTGAGTCAAGGATGAAAGCTTATTGCCTTTTCTAGTGAAAACCTTGATGATTGCCGAATGAAGTATTCTTACTTATGGCATGAACATATACTTTAGCAATCTTCGAGAAAAATTTATTTCAGTCCGCCAAATTCAGTTTTTGTCAAACAAATGCATTAAATAGTTTAGTTATAGTAAAAACTTTTTGAATTCTCTCTTCTATCTATGTATCTCTTTAGTTAGGAACCATTGAGTGGTGAGAAACATATCTATATCTCTTAGGATGATGTTTATATATATCCATTTGGGTAGTGAGTTGTAAGATTTCTTTATCTTTGTTTACTGTCCTTATGGTGATAATTTTCTATATTCCTTTGATATTAACTTGGTGATTAGCCATTTATCCCCAATTTTTCATTTAAATTTGTTCACACTTTTGCTTGTACTTTTCAAAAAAAAATTTCAACAAAATTACATCATTTCCATTCATAATATGACTCCTTCAAAATACGGTATCACCTAACCACTAAATCCTAAATCAAAATACCTAAATTATATCCCTTAAACCATAAACTCAGACTCCTAATCAATAATCTCTAAACCTTGAATCCTAATCCTTAAACTCTAAACCCTAAATAAACTTTTAACTCTTAAATCCTAAACACTAAATCTTAAGCCTTAAACCTTAAGCCTTAGTGCTTAAACCGTAAACACGAACCCTTTAAGCCTAAACCCAAATCCCTAAATGCTAAACCCTATACATAGACCATAACCCCTAAGCACTAAATCTTAAGCTTTAAGCCCTAAACCTTAAGCTCAAAACCATAAACTCAAATACCTAAACCTTCACCTCAAAACCATTAACCCATAAACTCTAATCCTTAAACCAACTTTAATCTCGAAATTGTAATCCCAAGATCGTTAATCATAAATCTTAACCCCTAAACTTGAATTACTCACCCCAAAATTATAGACTCAAAATTTTAATCTAGAAACTGTAAACACCAATTGCTAATCTAAAGTCGCTAAACCCTAAATATTACATTGAAAACCATAAACCTAAACCCCAAAAATCATAAACCTTAAATCCCAAATCCTAAATCACACCCCTAAGCCCGTAATCCTTAAGCCTAAATTCTAAACACCAAACCATAACCATTGGGCCCTAACCCTTAAATCTTAAATCCTAAATTGTAAATTGTGAGTCATAAAACTCTAAAGCCTAACCCGAAAACGTAAATAGCTAAACCCTAAGTTGTAAACCCTTTTCCATAGACCCTAAACCCTAACCGCCATACCTTAAATCATAAACCGTAACCCTTAAGCCCAAAACTTTAAACTGCAAAACCCTAAAACCCCACTTCTTAAACCATAAACCCTAACCTTAACTACAAAGCCCTAAACCTAAAATCCCAAAAACAATGACCCTTGAACACTAAATCTTAATCCTTAAACCTTGTTAACTCTTGATAAATAAACCCAAAAATCTAAACCAAAACCTTAACCATTGAACCTTAAAACCTAAACCATAATCCTAAATCCTAGAAAAAAAACCCTAACCCCTACCCCTAACCCCTACCCCTAACCCCTAAACCCTAAATGTTTAACCCTAACCTGTGAACCATGAACCTTGAAACTTAAACCCAAACCCCCAAATCCAAAGGCCTTAACCCTTGAACTCCACATCCTAACCCGTAAACCCCAAACTTTATACTCGAAACTCTAATCCTTAAATCTAAAATTCTAAAACTTAAATTGTAATCCCTAACATTAAATACTAAACCCTCACCCTTAACCTCTAAACCAACAGTCCTGAACCTTAATCCATTACATCGTAAACCCTAATCTCTAAACTCTAACCCACACCCTAAACTGTACACACTAAAGCTTGAAACCATCCCTTAATCCTAAATCATAATCTTTAAACCTTAAATCCAAAACCTTAAACCCTAAACTCTAGATCCAAACACCTAAACTTAAGACCTTTAACCCTTAAATCCTAAGCCAAGAACTCTAAACCCTAATCACTAATTCCTAAACTTAAACCTTAACATCTTAACCCCTAAGCACCTAAGCCATAAACTTTGATGCCTAGTCCCTTAATCTTAAACCCTAAAACCAAACCCCTAAATTGGAAACCTAACATCCTAAACATAAACACTAAACCCTAAACCTGAATCTCAAAACTGATAAAGCATAAATCCTAATCCCTCATATCTAAACCCCAAAACCTAAACCATAAACCCTAAATCTTAGACCGTTAACACTATCGCCTACATCTAAAACTTAAACTCCAATGTTAAACCCTAAACCACTTCAGTACTTACTTTAAACCTTAACCCCTAAACCGTAAACCATAAATTCTATAGTTTAAACCTTAAAATCTAAGCCTTAACGCATAAATTGTAAACCTTAAAACCTAATCCATATGGCCTTAAAATGCCTAAATACTAAGCCTTAAACCCGAAAGCTAGACCCTAAGCTTGAACCACTAAATTCTAACCTTAACCGCTAAACTTAAACAGTAAATTGAAAATCATAACCACTAAACCTGAATCCCTAAACTTTAAATCCTTAACACTAAACCACAAAGCCTAAACACCAAAACCTTAGCCACTTATCCCTGAACCCTAAACCTATCCCTAAATCAGACCGCTAAACCCTAAGCCTTAACTCTTAAGCCCTCAACCCAAAGTCCTAATCCTTAACTGCAAACCTACCACCACAACCCCAATTCACAAAACCCAAATCTTAAACCCATGAACCATAATTGCTAAGCCGTAGATAGTAAACATTAAGCCCTTAACCCTTAACTCAAACCTCGACCTCCAAACTATAAATCTTAAACCGTAAACCCAAACTCCTAACCACTAAACTTTAAACTCTAAACCTCTAAACCTTTAATCCAAAACCTTAACCCTAAACTGTACATGCTAAACCTCAAACCCTAAGTCCTAATCCCTAAACCAAAACCACTAAACTCTATACCCTGAATTCAAAACCCAAAACCAAAAATCCTAACCCCTAAACACTCAATTCTAAACTTCATACCTTAAACCCTAACCTATAAGCTCTACACGTCAAATCCTAAACCCAATCCCTTTTCCTTAAACCCTTAACCTTGACACCTAGGACCAAACTCCTAAATCCTTAACCCTAATCGCTAGATTCTAAAACTAAACCATAAAACCTAAACCTTGAACCTTAAACAATAGGTTGTAACCCGTAAACTCTAAACGTTAACCACTAAGCCTTAAAGCCGAGCCCTGAACTCTAAACTTTAAACCCTAAATCCTAACTAATATATCGTAAACCCCTAGACATTAAAATCTAGAACCCAAAACCCTAAATGCTAACCTTAAACCTTAATCCCTTAAGCCTAACATCTAGATTTTATGATCTAGTGTCGTAAGATTTTTGGGCCTATGGTCTAGGATTTTAGTGTTTTAAGATTGTGGTCTAGTGTTTTTGGGTCTAGTGTCCAAAATCCAGTGTCTAATGTCTAAGTTTCATGTTTTCGGGTCCCAAGGTTTTAAGGTTTCGTTTAAAGGTTTATAGCCTAGGCTCTAAGATATAGGGTATAGGTTTTAGGGGTCTAGTGTCTTGGGTTCTAGGGTTGAGGAATTAAGGTCTAGGATCTACATTTTAGGTTTAAGGTCTCAAGTTTCGAGGTTCTAAGATTTCAATGTTTTATCATTTAGGTCTAATGTTCAGTGTCTTGGGTCCAATGTGTAGGTTTTAAGTTTTTGGGTCTTAGGGTTTATGGTCTTTGATCTATGGTTTAAAGGTCTAAGGCCTAGTGGCTAGGGTACTGGGTGTAAGTTCCATGGTCTAGGGTATGGAGTTAAGGTTTTAGGGGTCTTGAGTCCTAGGATCTATGGTTTTGAGGTTAAGGACTTAAAGTCTAGGGTTTAGCTTTTAAGATTTAATGCCCAAGGTCTAAGATTTACAGTCTAGGGCTTAGGATCAATGATTAGGACGTACACTTTAGGCTGTAGGGTCTAGGATTTTAGAGTCTAAGTTCTACTATCTAGGATATGAGGTCTGAGGTTTTTTTCTAGGGTTTAAGGTTGTGGACTTGGGGTCTTATGTCTTGGGTCTAGGGTTCTAACTTTAGATTTTTGGTTCATAAGAGGTCTAAGGTCTACGACGTAGGATTAAGGGACTAGGGTTTATGGTCAATGATCTAGGGTTGAGGGTTTACGATTTAGCATCAATGGTCTAGATTGTTTAGCGCCCTAGTCTATGGTCTAGAGTATAGAAATGTTGGCTCTGAGTATCTAGAGTTAAGGGTTTAGGGTCTTTAATCTTTAGATTAGGGTTTAGGATCTATTACTTTTCGGGTTTAGGGTAGTGTTTTAGGTTTACAGTTTGGATCTAGGGTTTAGTGTCCTTGGTCTAGGGTTTTTGGTTTTAGGGTATATTACTTAAGATCAAAGTCAAGTGTTCAAGGTCTAGGCTGAGATCTCAGGTATAAGGATCTCGGGTCTAAGGTAAAAGGTCTAGGGTCTTTAGAGTATAAAGTTAGGTTCTACAGTCTAAAGTCTTTTGTCTAGGTTTTTGGAAGGAGAGTCTAGTGTCTAGGGTTTAAGAATTACGGTCTTGGTTTTAGGATCTAGGGTTCAAGTTCTAGGATCTAGTGTCTAGGTTTTACAGTCTAGTTCTAAAGTAAAATGTCTAGCTAATTGGAGTTTAGGGCCTAGGGTCTATGGTCTAGGGTATAAGGTCTAAGGTCTAGGTCTAAGGTATAGTTTTTATGAATTAGTGTGCTAGGATAGAGGTTCTAGGGTCTAGGCTTTAAGTTTTAGAATTTTAAAGTTTTGGGTGTATTGTGTGAGGTTTTGGGACCTTGGATGTAGGGTTTAGCGACTACAATTTAGGGTCTAAGGTAGATGGCCAAGTTTATAATACAAAGTTCTGGGTTTAAGGTATAAAGTCTAAGGTCTATGGTCTAAGACCTTAAGTATAGGGTGTCGAAAGTTCAGAGTCTAGGGTGTAAGGTTAAGGTTTAAGGATCTAGTGTTTATGTTTACGGTGTAAGGCTTTAAGATTTTAGGATTTTAGGGTTTTAAGGTGTAAAGGTCTAGGGTCTCAGGTAAAAGGTTTTAGATTTTAGGGTTTAGGTTCTAATGTGTAAAGTCTAAGGTTTAGAATGCAGAGCCTAAAAATTTGCAGTTTAAGGGCGAGATTTTAGGATTTAGTGTCCAAGATCCAAGATTTAAAATTTAGGGTGTAAGGTTTAGAATTTAGAGCTAAGGTCTAAGATTTAGGGTCTAAGGTGTATAGTTATGGGTCAAGGGTTCATGGTCTAGGGTTTTAGGGTTTTATGATTTTAGGTCTAAGTCTAAGGTTTGGGTTTTAAGGTCTAAGGTCTAGGACTTAAGGTTAATGGTCTAGGTTCTAAGGCCTAACGTTTTAAGATTTTAAGGTTTCAGGGTTTTAGAAATTATGTCTATGATCTAAGCTTTAAGGTGAATATTTCAAGATTCTAACTTCTAAGGTTTAGGGTTTAAGCTCCAAGGTGTAGATTAGGTATAAGGTCTCAGTTATTGGTTTTGGGGCTTCAGGGTTTTAGGGCAATGATCTAAGGTTCAGAATTTAAGGTCTAAGGTTTAAGAATTTAGGCTTTGTTTAGGGTTTATGGCTTTAAGATCTAGGATCAAAGGCATAGGGTTTTAGCATTGAGTAATTAGGGACTGAGGTCTAAGGTTTAGGGTTTTACGTTGAGGATCTAGGGTCTAAAATCTAGAATCTAGGTTTCAAGTATTTAAGGTTTCAGGATGTATGGATTTTAAGGTTTAGGATTTAGGGTATTATTGTCCTAATGTCTATTATCTAACGTTTGAAGGTGGTAGGCTCTAGTATTATGGTGTAGGGCCTGGTTTAGAGTTTTAGGGTTTTGAATCTAGGGTCTAAAGTCTAATGTGTTGGGTGTATGGTCTACTGTCTATATTTATGGGCCTTAGATCTGAAGTCTTCATTTTACAGTTTGCAAGGTCTAAGGCCTACAATTTAGGTTTATGATTTATGGTTTAAAGTGATATCATGTTATGATAAAATAGTATTTAGAATGAAAATAATGTTAACTTGGTTGAAATTTTTTTTTATGAAGTACAAGCCCATATTTAAATAAATTTGAATGAAAATAAGGAATAAAAGGCTCAGCACTCACAAGGTCACTAAAGAGATATAGAAAATCATCACACTAAGGATAATGAACTCACAACCCACCACTCATAGAGTTATAGATGAGCACTGCCCTAATATATTTCTCACTACTCAATGGCTTTGAACCAAAGACATACAAAGATGAAATTCAAGCTACCTTCATTGACTAAAGCATCAAAATAAAAACTAGTGCTTAGAACAACCTTCGATGCTTTTAGGTCTTCGAAAATAATTAAAGTGCTTACCAATTGCCCACCACTAAAGAAACTTCCATAACTTCCTCTATTGAAAACCTTTCAAGGTGCACACAAACTGTCCATCATATAGGATCATGGGCTAAATGTGGTAATGTAAGCACTCCTGTGTCAATGATTTAGGATCTAAAGTTCAGGCTCTAAGGTGTAAGGTCTATGGTCTATAGTTTAGAATCCACAGCATAAGAGTTTAGGGGTCTAAAGTGCAGGTTAAATGGTCAAGGGTCGAGAGTTTTAAGGTTTAGACTCTAGGTTTTAGGGTATAAGAGTCAAGAGTCCAAAGTTTAGGGTTCTAAGATTTAAATTTCAAAATATTTGGGTTATAGGGTCCAAAGTGATATTGTATTATGATGGAATAGTGTTTGGAATGAAAATGATATAACTTCATTGGAACAATTTTTCGAAAATACCAAGTGCAAGTTTTAATAGATTTGAATAAAAATATGATACAAAAGGTTCACTACCAAGTTTAATATCAAAGATCAAAAGAAATCATTACCCTAATGATGTTGTAAGGATAGAGAAATCTCACAACTCACCACTTAAAAGGTTACAGATGAGAACCACTCTACAAGATACAGAAAGGTTTCTTACCACTCTAAGGTTACTAACGAAAGAGATGCAAAGATAAAAAAGAGAACCCAAACCGTGACATAAGTGTGCCAGATCCCAAAATCTACGCCATAAACCCAAGACCTTGAGACCTTATACCTTAAATCCCTAAACTATAACCTTGAAACCACAAAAAACCTAAAACTTGGAAACATAAAAACCTTTGGTTTTTGACCTGAGACTCTTAACTGTAAAAACCTTAAATCCTAAATGCTAGACGATAAAACCATAGATCTTAGACCCCAAAAAGTTAAAACACTAAACATGATACCCTAAAGCCTTAGATTCTTGATCCTAAAAATCCTAAACTTTAGACCTTAAAACTCTTGACCTTAGACCTTACATCTTAGGCCTTAAATTCTAAAACCTAAAACTTAAATCCTTGAGCTTACACTTCAAACTCTAGACCATGACCAAAAACAATAAATCACAAAATCTTAAAACCTTAGACCCCTAAATCCCAAAGTTGAAAACCTTAAAAACAAAAACCTTGAAATCTTAAACACTATACCCTAACTCTGAAATCCTAAAGCATAGAAACTTAAAACCTAAAACATAAACCATAGACCATAGATCAAAAAACTCTAGACCTAAAACCTTATAAATACAAACCATAAACTCTAAACCCTACACCATAGACCCTAAGTCATAAATCCTTAAAATCATAAAATCATAGACCCTAAAACTTAAAACCTAGATCATAGAGCCAAGCCTCTAAAATCCCACAACCTTAAAGCCCTAAAACTAGGCCCCTAAACTTAGAGCCTTAGAGACTAAACCCTAATTTATGAGTAATAGACCCTATACCCTAATACCTAAACCTTAGATCCCATGCACTAGTATATATTTTCATGCTTTAAACTTAGAAAGGAGGTTAGACTTTGATTGCATTTGTAAAAACTTTTTGAGTTCTCTCTTTTATCTTTGTATCTCTTTGGTTGGGACCCACTGAGTAGTAAGAAACAATTATGTATCTCTTATGGTGGTGCTTATCCATATCCCTTTAAGTCATGAGTTGGTAGATTTCGTATCCTTATTTGCTGTCCTTGGGGTTATGTCTTTTTGTATCCCTTTGATATTAAACTTGATGGTAAGCCTTTTATTCTAATTTTTATTCAAATCCATTTGAACTTGTTCTTGTACTTTCCCAACAAATTTTCCAACTATGTTGTATAATTTCCATTTTAAATATTGTTCCATTATGACATGGTATCGGTTTAGCATCAGGTAGATCATGGCAAGATGAAATGGAAAAGAAATTGCTAGTGGAGAAGTAAATATGGTAATAATGTCACCCTTTAGGTTGCATCCGCAAAAATTGCAGCATAGATTAGATGAAAAGGATGCAATCGTTGAGGAACTCGGGGGGACATAATAACACAATAATGAAGCCTAAGAGTTTGATTCTGATAATGATATAACTCATTCGAGAGATTTGGGTAGATATTATGCAAGGTATGGAGAACAAGATGATGATAGAACATGCACAACTCAAAATTTGACATCTTAGAGTTTGAAGGTAAAACCAGTATTGATAATTTTTTTGATTGGCTTAATACAGTGGAGAGAATATTTGAGTTTCATAAACTACTAAAAACACAAGAAAGTGAAGTTGGTTATACTCAAACTCAGAAAGAATGCAACTTTTTGGTGGGAGAATCTGAAAAGACAAAGAGAACATAAGGGGAACAATAAGATTATGACACAGGAAAAGATCAAAAGGGACTTGAAAATGCAGTACTTTTCCAACTATTATAGGCAAGATATCTCTCTTAAAATTGATAATATTAAGCAAAAAGAACTTATGGTGGAAGAGTACAAAGCAGAATTTGATAATTTCATGCTAAAGGAGAGCTTATAGAACTAGAGGAGCAAACCATTGCTAGCTACTTTGGGAGTTTGAAATATGAGATTTCTAAAGTTGTTAAACTTTTGCCATATTGGTCATTGAACGATGTGTGCAAGTTAACTTTAAAAGCTAAGGAGCAATAGAAGTTTGAAAAAGGGATCATGGTATGGTTTTTGAAAGATATATATATTCAAAGAGAGTTAATTCCAAGCCTTCTCTCCTAAGCAAGGTGGTGTGAAAGGGGTAAGAAAATGGTGAAAGATCTCCTAGCAACAAGCAAACATCCAATTGATGCTTCAAACATCATGGTCTTAGGCATATTGCTTCTTATTATGTGAATGGAAGGATTGTTATTGTAGTTGAGCATGTTAGTGATGGAAAAGAAGATGACAGTAATGAGGATGAGATGACTTATCCTAATCATGGTATGTCCATTATAGTGCAATGTAACTTGAAAGTGCCCCAATTAACAGAGGATAAAAGTTGGGTGAGAAAATATGTATTCCACACCAAATGTATTTCTCATGGCAGAGGGTGTTTGGTGGTCATTGTTAATGGTACCTTTGAGAAAGTGATATATGTTGAGATGGTGCAAAAGCTCAAGTTGGATACAATTCCATATCCAAATCCTTACCAATTGTGCTGGTTGCAAAAAGAAAGTGAAATTAAAGTAACTAAAAGATTCTTAGTTTCATTTTCTATTGGAAAGAATTATAGAGATGAAGCATGGTGTAATATTGCTAGTATGGATGCTTGCCATTTGTTGTAGGGTAGATCTTGGCTATAGATGCTTGTTATTTTTTGTTAGGTAGACCTTGGCAATATAATAACAGAGTGTTGTATGATGGTTATAATTGAGATTAATAAATAATTGATCTTAATATGTAATTAAGTCGAATAAAATATTAAACTTAAGATATAGTTGAGCCTAATAATTAATTTGAACTTAGCAAATAATTATGGCCTAACAATTAATCTCTAATAACTAAATGGGCTAAAAACTTAATTTTGCCTAAGAATTCGTTACGTTTAATATCTAATTAGGCATAGTAAAAAGTTTGAATTCATACATAACTGGGCCAAAAATATATTTGAGCTTTGATATGAGATGTAATTGAACCTAACAATTAAAGAACTAACAATTTATTAGGTTTAAAAATTAATTGAGGAGCCTCACAATTAATTAGGCTGAATATTTAATTATGAATAAGAATTAATCGGAGCTAAGATATAATTGTTGTAGTGACCATAAACCCCTAAATAATTAAGCTTAAAAATGAATTAAGCCTAAGATCTAATTAGACCCAAATTTTAATTGAATCTAATAACTAATTGTACCCCAAAATAGATTGGGCTAAATATGTAATTGATATTAATAATTAATTGAACTCAAATTATAATTGAACAAGATTAGACATGAAGATTAATTGAGCCTAATAACTAGTTAAGTTTAACATTTACTAGTTGGGCCCACAATTTAATTGGGCTTCATTAAGCCTTATGAATAATTATCCCTAAGACTTGATTAGATATAATATAAAATTAAGTTTAATATATAATTTCGTGTAATAAATAATTGACTTTAACATATAATAGGACATAAAAACTAAATTGGCCCAACAGATAATTAGGTATAAGATTTAAATAAGTTTAACAATTAAATAGATTTAATAATTAATTGACCTTAATAATTAATTAAGCTTTAAAATTTAATTATGCTCAAAAATTAATTAAACCTCATAAAATATTAAGTTTAATGTATGATTAGGACCAAAAAATAATTAGGTCCAAAATATAGTTGGGCTTATTAATTAATGACGCTAATGTGCATGAACTCAAAACATAATTCGACATACAAAAAGGCTTAATAAATAATTAATTAGGCCTAAGATCTAATTGGACCTAAAAAATATGACGAATAATATAATTAGGTTTTACATATAATTGGTCAAATATAATTAAACTTGATATATAATTAGAATTAATAAATAATTTAGACTGATACATAATTAGGCCTAGTTATTTATTAGGCCTAACTATCTATAAGATCCAATTATATTTAAATCAAATTATAGTTTGAGTACAATTGTATCTTAAACTCAATTTATTCTTAAATCCAACTATTTGTTGGACTTACGCATACTAGCTCCAATTAATTATTGGGCGTAATTACGTTTTAAATCTAATAAATTATTGAATCTAATTATATTTGAGACCAATTATATGTTAGGCCTATTTCTTTTTTATGATAAATTGTATATTAAACAAAGTTTTTATTAAGCTAAACTAAATCTTAAGCTCAATTAACAATTAAACCCAATGAGTTACTAGGCGCAAATAATTGTTAGGCTTGATTACATGGAAAGTCAATTATTTTTTGTACCTGATTAATTACTAGGGAGTTACCTTAAGTTAGTTTCAATTCATTCTTAAGCCTCATTGTCTCTTGAGTTCATGCATAATAGACATAATTAGTAACTAGACGTATTAATGTTAGGTCCAATTATATAAATATCGGGCTGATGCACTAATGTCAATTATGTATTAGGTCAAATTATTAATTAGGCTCAACTATATCTCAACTTCAATTACGTTTGGCCCATGATATTATATGCCCAATTGTATACGAGACCTAGTTATGTCATCTATTCAATTTTTTAGACTAATTAAATTTGAGGTATAATTAATTTTAGATCTAAGTATATCTTAAATAATTATTATTTATTAGATCGAATTATATATGAAATTATTTCATAAGGTCATTGATATTCTATCCAAATTAATTATTATGCCAAATTATATCTTCAGTTTGTCTATCTCATTGGCCCAATTATATAATATCTAAATTTTTTATAAGGTCTAATTAAATATTAGGCTTAACTAATGCCAAACACAATTAAATGTTAAATCGAATTAATTATTAAGTTCATTTAATTATTAGACTTAATTAAATTTTAAGATCATACTTTATTAGCCTAATTAAGCAGTTGGCCCAATTATTAAGATCAATTATTTATTAAGTTAAATTTTATAGTAAACTATTTTTTTATTAGACCCAGTCAAATGTTAAGCTTAATTAATTGTGAAGCACAATAAATTGATGGGCACAATTAATTGTTAACTTCAATTATATATTTGACCTAATTAAATATCAGATCCAATTAATTTTTTGATCAAATTAATAATTATTTGGTCTAATTAGTTATTAAATATTATTTTTTCTTAAATCTAATTAAATCCTAATTTTAATCAATTATTTATCCCATAAATTTTTAAACCTAATACATGACAAGGTTTAATTAGTTGTTATGTTAAACTACACAGTAGATTCAATTATTTATTAGGTCCATTTCATTTTTAGGTTTAATTATCTATTAAGCTTAATTTTTTATTAGGCTAAACTAGATCTTAGGTTCAATTAATAATTTTGTTAAAACTAATGATTTAGTTCAATTAACTGTTGGTTGAATTATATTTTTTATTTAATTATCTTAATTGGTCCAATTAATTTTTAAGCTCAATTAATGTACATTAGGCTTAATTTTTTTCTTAAGCTGAAGTATTTCTCAATTTCATGCATGATATACCCAACCAAATTTTAAGCACTATTATTTATTATTAAGAAAAATTATATATTAGATCCAATTATATTAAGTCTAATTAAAATTTGGATCCAATTATATCTCAATTTTACTTTGTCCCTGCGTCCAATTATTTGTCAAGCTCATGCACACTAAGCCTAATTAATTATTGATCTAGTTATACCTTAAATCATATTAATTGTATGACTAGTTATATTTTAGACTCGATTATCTATTAATATCATTTTATTCTTAAGCTTAATTATTTATTAGGAAGAATTATATATTAAGTCTTATTTTTTCTTAGGTCTAGTTAAACCGTTGGTCCAACTAATTCTTTTGCATAGTTAAATCTTCGGCCCAAATCATTATTACACCAAATTAATTATTAAGTTCAATTAGATCTTAGGTCTAACTATTTATTAAGCTCAATTATATATTAACCTCAACTTTTTTATTAAATTTAATTAATTTTTAAGCTCAACTAATTATTTAGATTCATTTGTTATGTCTAATGAATCTTGAGATCTAATTAATTATTAAGCTCAATTATTTATTATGTTTATTATGTTGGCCCAAGTTCAATTTTTAATTAGGCTTAATTGAATATTACACCTAATTAATTATTTAGAGGAATAAATTATCTAATCCAATTAATTGTTATGCATAATTACATATTAGGTCAAATTATTATTATGGTACAATAAATTCTTAAGCCCATTAAAATATATTAGGCTAATTTTTTCCTATGCAAAATTATTTCATAGTTTCGTATATGATAGACCTAATTCCAATTATATTATTGATTATTGGGCCCAATTTTTTTGTAAAGTCGATTTATGTGTAAAGTTAAATTATATTTTAGATCCAATTACATTGTAAGTTTTGTTTTTTGATTTAATTATTTATTAAGCTTAAGTATCCTAATTTTAATTAATTACTAAGCCTAATTATATCTCAAATTTAATTAATTGGATCAAACAATCTATTGCATTAACTAATTAATTAGGTCAATATTTAATTGAGTCTAATAAAAAATTAGGCATAATATTTTAGTAGGCTTAAGAACAAAATGAGCCTACTAAATAATTGGACCTAATAATTAATTGGAGTAAATAAGTATGCTTAACAAACAATTGAGTTTAATAATTAATTATGCTTAAAATTTAATTTTTTTGAGAACTAGTCAGATTTAATATATATATTAAGCTCAAAAACAAAAGTTGTGCTTCATTTATAATGAAGGCTTAAATATATTTAAGCCCAATAACTAATTAGATTTAAGATATAATTTGATTTGAGATGTAATTGAACTTAACAATTAACAATACAATAATTAATTAGCCCTAAGAATTAATTTTTCTCAAAATTTAATTGTTGATAAGAATTAAATGGTTCCAAAATTTTAATTGGGTATAATGTGTTCATTAATCCACCACATAATTGGGTCTTCAAATAAGTTGGACCCAAATGTAATTTAAATGATGATATAACTAAGCATACTAATTAATTGGACTAAATAATTATTTGGGCTTAATATGTATTAATTGGAGCAAAATTAATTGGATCTAACATTTAGTTGGGTTGAACATATAATTGGGACAACCAATTAGTTAGACTTAGTAATTTATTTGATATATTAATTAAGCCTAAGTTTTGAATAGATCTAATAACAAATTAGATTTAATATATAATTTGACCTAATAATAAGTGAACTTATTTTTAATAAATAATTGGACTTTCTAATCAAGTTTTTTTATCAACTGTACATATAAACTTTTTAATTAAGTCCAAATTATCTTTAATTTTTTAAAATAAATTATTTAAATAGAAATATTGAACTTTGTTTTGAAATTCCCAAGAAATGCAAATAAATATTCAAGCTACCATCAATTTTTTTTTTAGTAGTAAAATTATTTTCATGATGTTTCAAAAAATTTTTAAAATACATATTACTCAAAATTTTTGACTTTTTCTTGTGTCATATTTCTTTATATTTTTTAAAAATTTAAGTTAAAATCTGTTGTATAAAATTATCAATTTGAATTGTTCTTTTATAAAAATAAAAATAAGTTGATTTAGACCAAATAGATGTTTTATGTGTAAAGTTATTGACAAAAACAACCGTGAATTCTTGACTAAAAAATATGAATATTAATTATTGATTTATTAATCTCACTCTCGGTAAATTTATATACTATTAAAAATTATAATTCATTAAATTAAAATTTTATAAGATATAATTAAATTTAAAATTAAATAATTTTTATATTATCTTTCAATCAAACATTAGAATTAGGATATAAAAAAATATTATAATATTAAATTAATTCAATAATCTCTAAATATCATTTAACTTTTTAAAATTAGAGTGTATAAACCATGGTTTCTTTTTGCAAAATTTTTATTTAATTCTTTAAATTTATTTATTTGGATTAAAAAATTATTAAGCTCACAATGATACATATTAATCATGTAACATTTTTAAAATAAACTATTTTAATTTAGAATTAAAGTTTTTTTTTGTTTGTGCACTTAGGTTGATATTCATGAGAATAAGCACAACTAAATCAAGTTGACGAGTTATACAATCCAAAATTAATTCCAGAAAACACAATATTATTTCATATTCAACTTCGAATAAAGATGGCTTCTTATTATTTCTTCCTCAATACATTAGTATTCTTAAAAAGAAATCCAAAACAAATTTTAAAAAATTTAACATAAAAAATTATGTTAAATTTTTTAAAACTTGTTACACACTCACTTCTTATGCACCTTCTTCCATGTATTTCACATGCAAGTATCATATGACAATACTTTATTTTTTTAATTAATTTTTATTATGTTTATAATGTATGATTAAGAAAAGTTAACATTTAACCAAATACTATAATACAATAAACAATTTGACATATAATATAATAATTTTTTTATTTTTTAATATTATCATCGTAAATTATTGAATGAGTGAAAATTCAAATTCAAGTTTGCTCCTGGTTGAGAATAGTAATAATACTATAGTAATGATAATAATAATAACAATAATGATAATGATGAGATAATGATGATGATAATAATAATAAAGATAAAGTTAATATTAAAAATTAAAAATCATAATTGTAATAAAAATAATAGAATATAATTTTTTTAAATACAATATAAAAAAGTTTACCAAAATGAAAATAAAAATTTCAAAAATAATGAAAAATAGTAAAAAAAAATCGAAAGTAAGGAGACATAAAAACAAAATTTGAATATAAAACATATGATAAAATAAAAAAATACAAGAAAATTTAAATAATCAAAATACTTTTTTGAAAAAATATTTAAAATAAAGCACAAAATAAAGTAAAAAAATAAAAAAATGATGTCACTTTCTCTTATTGTTTTCTTCAACAATCATTTATTTAACATTAATTTATTATAAAAGTAATTCAAATCAAAAACTAAAAATATAAATAAAAAAAGCAATTCTTTTTTTCTCTTATTATTCTCTGGAACGACCATTTGTTATTTATAAAAAGCATGACAAGAGATTTTTCTTTCCCATTTATAGTGCCCATTTTCCTCAATCACAACGACACTAAGGATCTCTTACACTCCGATAAAGAGAGAGAAAGATCAAGAATATGTATTTCTTTTTCAATCCCTCCCCTAATTGTCAACTCACCACTATTACGTTGTGACTTCTTTATGTCCATCACCACAAACCTCCATTGCAAGGTCAATTAGATCTTAGGTTCAATTAATAATTTAGTGAAATTAATAATTTAATTCAATTAATTGTTAGACTCAATTATGTTTTAGGTCTAATTATTTTTATGTCCAATTAATTTCAGATTATTATAGATTAGGTTCTATTTTTTCTTTCTTAGGCTAAAGTATTTCTCAATTTCATGCATGATATACCCAACTACACCTTAGCACTATTACTTATTATAAAGCAAAATTATTTCTTGAGTCCAATCATATTAAATCTAATTAAAATTTAGATCCAATTATATCTGAGACCCATTTTGTTTATTGGTCTAATTATTTGTCAAGCTTATGCACACTAAGCTTATTAATTATTGATCCAGTTATATCTTAAATCATATTAATTATATAGCTTGTCATATTTTAGGCTCGGTTATGTATTATTGTCATCTTGTTCTTAAGCTCAATTATTTATTATGATGAATTATATATTAAACCCAATTTTTTATTAAGTTTAGTTAAATTTTAGGTCTAACAAATTCTTAAGCACAATTAAATCTTAAGCCCAAGTTATTATTAAGCCAAATTAATTGTTAGCTTAATTACATTTTATCTATGAAGCTTAATTTTCAATTCATTATTAAGCAAATTAATTATTAAACTCAATTACATCTTATTTATTAAGCTCAATTTTTTTATCAAACTCAATTAATTCTTAAGCTTAATTAATAATTATTTAGACCCATTTATTAGGTTCAATGAATCCTGAGGTTTAATGCTTGGCTCAATTATTTATTAGATTTATTTTGTTCTTAGGCCTTAGTTTAATTTTTTATTAGGCTTAATTGAATATTATACCTAATTAATTATTTAGAGTAATAAATTGTCTAACTCAATTAATTATTAAGCACAATTAATATTAGGCCCCATTATTATTATGATACAACGAATTCTTAGGCCCATCAATATATGTTAGGTTAATTTTTTGGGCTAAATTATTTCTTAGTTTCGTGTATGATATACCCAATTATATCGTAAGCCCACTATTGATTATTGCACCTAGTCATTTGTAAGTCAATTTATGTGTAAAGTCCAATGACAGTTTGGATCCAATTATATCATAGGCTTTGTTATTAGGTCCAATTATTTATGAGGCTCATGCATGCTAAGCTCTATTAATTAGTGTGCCCAATGATATCTTAAATCTAATTAATTAGATCAAACAATTCATTACATCAAATAATTAATTAGGCCTAATATTTAATTGAACCTAATAAAAAATTGAGCACAATATCAAATTAAGTTTAACAACAAAATGAGCCTAATAATTAATTGAATTAAATAATTTGTTGGGTTTGACAATTCGTCTCCTTGAAACATTAAGCAAGACTAAGATTTAATTGGGTTTAATAAAACAGTAGGCTTAATATATAATAAAACTTAATTAAATAATTAGACTTAATATATAATTTGGCTTAAATACATAAATAAGACTAATAAAATATTGAACCTAAAATTAGGTTGAGCAAAAATTGAGCCTAAAAAATTATTTGAGATCAATAATTAAATTTTTTCAAGATATAATTAGGCCTGAGATGTAATAAAGCCTAACAATTAATGATTTCATGATTAGAATGGTCCAACAATTAATGTAGTCTAATAATTAATTAAGAAGAAAATTAAATTATGACTTAAAATTAATTGAATATAATGAAAAATTAAGCTTCCTATATAATCAAGCCTAATAAATAATTAGACTTAATTTATAATTTAGACTAAGAAAAAATGAGATTAATAAATAACTAGGTCTAAAATATAATTAGGTCCAATATTTATTTAGACATAACTTGCATGAACTAATGATATAATTGGGTTACGCCCATGAACCAAAGATATTGGTTGTAACGTGCATAAACCCAAAACATTATTGGGTTAAGAATGAATTGAGCCTAAGAAATCATAAAAGCTAAATATTGATCCAACTTAAAATATAATTGAACGTAATAATTAATTGGACCTAATAAGTGATTGGGCTTAACTTTTATTAGTTGGACCCAAAAATTAACTTGGTATAATATTTAATTAGATTAAATGTACAATTGAATAATGAATTAAACCTAACAATTCATTAGGTCTTACAATTAATTAGCCCTACAATTTGAAAGATAGGATAAAAAATTAGACTTAATATATAATTTACTTGATAAATAATTCCCTTTAATATATAATTGGACATAAAAACTAAATTGATCAAATAAATAAATAATTAATTAGGTCTAAAAATTAGTTGGATCTTATAAAAAATTATGTTTAATATATAATTAGATTTAAGAAATAATAGGCATATAGATATAATTGGGTCTATTAATGGGACAAAATGATGAAGCTAATATGTGTCGACCCAACTAATAATTCAACGTGTAATTAGGCTTTATAAATAATTACCTAAGATATAATCATATTTGAAATTAATTAGGCATGAGATTTGGTTAAACTTAAAAAAATCTGGCATATAATATGGGTAGGTTCATATATAATTATACCTATGATATGATGAGACACATAATAAATGGATTTGAGATATAATTAGACCTCATAATTAATTTAATTTGATACATGATTAGGCATATTTTGAATAAGTTCTAGATATTATTCAATTTAATAATTAATTGGACCTAATATTTATTCGGCCTAATAATTATTGAGCTTATCGTGCATGAACACAAGAAACAATTGCGTTTCAAAACGAATTTAAGCCTAAGATATAATTAAACCTAATAATTAATTGCGTCTAACAATATATTAAGCCTAATAATTGATTGGGCTTAAGATTAATGGACTTAATAAATACTTTCACTTAATATGTAGTTAGGTTGAATAATTAATTAAATCTAAAATATAATTGATTGGTTTGACTAAATTAGTTGAACCTAAACAATTAGTGGGCCTAATATTTAATTGAGCCTAACAACTACTTGGATCACAATAAAAAAATGAGCTTAGTACATAATTATGTCTAAGAACCAAATGGTCCTAATAAATGATTAATTCTAATGTGTAATTAAGCCTAACGATTAATTTGACATAATAATTCATTAGGCCTAACAACTAATTAAGTCTTAAATGTGATTGAGTTTAGCAAAAAAAAAAAAAGAAGAAGAAAAGAAACAATATATAATTGAACTTAATAAATAATTGGGCTTAATAAATATTGAACTTGATAAAATATTAGATCTAAGATGTCATTGAGCCTAGTAAATAATTAGAGCAAATAATTATGACCTAACAATCGATCGAGTCTAACAATTAATTTTGCTTAAGGTTTAATTTTTCTTAGAACTAGTTAGGTCTAATATATAAATTGGGCCTAAAAAAAAGTTAGGCTTCATATATAATGGAGTGTTAAATATATTCAAGTCTAATAACTAACTAGGTTTGAGATATAATTTGATTTGAGATGTAATTGAATTTAACAATTAATAACATAATAATTAATTAGGTCTAAAAATTAATTGAGCTTAATAATTAATTTTTTTTTTTCAAAATTTAATTATTAATAAGAATTAAATAGGTTCAAAATTTAATTAGGCATAATGTGTATTATTAATCTACCATATAATTGGGTGTACAAATAAGTTGGATCCAAATATAATTCAATTGAAGATATAACTAAGTATAATAATTGATTAAAGTAAATAATTAGTTAGACCTAAAGTATATTAGTACAAAAATTAGTTGGATCCAACATTTTGTTGGGTTAAGCATATAATTGAGACTAACAATTAGTTAGACTTAGTAATATATTTAGTGTTATTAGTTAGGCCTAAGAATTAATTGGATCTAATAAAAAATTAAATTTAATATATAATTTGATCTAATAATAAGTTGACTTATTTAATAAATAATTAGACTTTTTAATCAAGTTATATATTTTTTATCAAATTTAATATATAATTTGACCTAATAATAAGTCGACTTATTTAATAAATAATTAGACTTTTTAATCAAGTTATATATTTTTTATCAAATTTAATATATAATTTGACCTAATAATAAGTCAACTTATTTAATAAATAATTAGACTTTTTAATCAAGTTATATATTTTTTTATCAAATTTACATATAAATTTTTTAATTTAGTTTAAATTAAACATTATCTTTAATTTTTAAAAATAAATTATTTGGATAGATGATATTGTGCAACAAACTTTGTTTTGAAATTTGCATGAAATGCAAATAAATATTCAAGCTACCATTAAAAACTTTTTAGAATTATTTTAGTAAAATTATTTTTATGATGTTTCAAAAAAATTTAAAATATATATTTTCTATACTCCAAAATGTTGACTTTTTTTTGTTTCATATTTCTTCGTATTTGTTTAAAACTATAAGTTAAAGTCTGTTATACAAAAACACCAATTTGAATTTTTTTTATAAAAGAAAAAGATAAAACTTGACTAAAAAAATATGGATATACAAAGTTCATTTTGATTGTTATCTAATATTAATTATTGAATTATTAATCTCATTCTTGATAAAATTATTAAATATTAAAAAATGTAATTAGTTAACTTGAAATTTAATAAAATATAATTAAATTTAAAATTAAATAATTTTCATATTTTCTTTCAATCAAACGTGAAAATAACGATACGAAAAGAAAGATTATGATATTAGATTAATCATTTTCACTAATTTAATAATCTCTAAATATTATTTAATTTTTTAAAATTAGATGGTATAAACCATGACTCTCTTTTGCAAAATTTCTATTTAACTCTTCAAATTTATTTATTTTGAATAAAAAATTGTAGAGTTGATAATGATATATATTAATCAACTAATATTTTTAAAATAAACTATTTAAATTAAGAATTAAAGTTTTTTTTTATTTGTGCAATTGGCTAATATTCACGTGAATAAGCATATCTAAATTAAGCTGGCAAGCAATACAATTCAAAATTAATTCTACAAAACACAATATTATTTTTTATTAAACTTTGAATAAAGATGGCTTCCCATTATTTATTCCTCAATATATTTGTATCCTTAAAATAAAATCCAAAAAATATTTGAAAAATATTAAATGAAAAGAAAAACTATACATAGCACTCGCTTCTCACACACCTTCTTCCATGTATTTCACAAGCAAGTATCATATGTATAGTACTTTATTTTTTATTTTAATTAATTTTAGTTAATTTTTATTATGTTTATAATGTATGATTAAGAAAATAGGTTAACATTAACCAAATATTATAATACAATGAATAATTCAATATATAATATAATAAAAAAATTTAGTTTTTAATATTATCATCACAAATTATTGAAATAGTGAAAATTCAAATTCAAATCTACTCTTTGTTGAAAATAGTAATAATACAAGTAATGATAGTAACAATAATAATAACAACAATAATGATGATGATGATAAAATTGATAATAATAATAATAAAAGATAACATCAATAATAAGAATAAAAAATATGATTAAAATAAAAATAAAATTTCAAATAAAATATAAAAATGTTTAGCAAAATAAAAATAAAAATTTCAAAAATAATGACAAATAGTAAAAAATTAAATGTAGGAGACATTAAATAAAATTTTCAAAATAAAAATTACATAAAAATTTAAAAAACAAAATATTTTTTTGAAAAAATTGAAAATAAAAATACAAAATAAAGCAAACAAAACAAAAAGAAAAAAAATGATATCCCTTTCAACTATTTTCTTTGGCAATCATTTATTTAACATTAACTTATTATAAAAATAATTTAAATAAAAAATATAAATATAAATAGAAAAACAAAAATCAAAAAGCAATTCTCTTTTTCTCTTATTATTCTTTATAGTGATCATTTTTTTATTTACAAAAAACACAATAAGAGATTTTTCTTTCTCATATACAGTGCTCATTTTCCACAATCACAATGGTACCAAGTATGTCTCAAACTCAGATAAAGACAGAGAAAGATTGAGAATATGCATTTCTCCTTCAATCCATCCCCTAGTCGTCAACTTACCATTATTACGTTATGATTTCTTTATGTCCACCCCCAAGAACCCCACAATAAGTTTAATTATTCTTTTGATCTGTCAATAATTTCTCCTGTATTTCTTTGTAAGTTATGATTACAGTGGAGATCACCATATTACGGTGGGCGTCAGAGCATTGAGAGGACCGAGAAAGACGCACCTCTAGTGTACCAGTTACCGTGGGCATGACATTCTTATGCACCTATTTCACATGTTAGGCGTAACTGGTGTATTCGGTGGCTCACTAGGGTCCTAAGGACCAATTTACAGTTGTCTTAAGTAATACATTATAACTTTTTTTTTTTCAAGATCAAACGTTTTTACTATGTCATTAATTTTTGTGAATATATATATATATATATATATACATGAATTGGATTGATTTCGATAATATAATTTTAGTTTTGTCTCCTACGTAGATTTGTATTGGAAAAACAAAAAGAAGAAAAAAGTCAATGTGAATGATGGATCGAGTTATAATATAGTTTTTTTAGTTTTATGGACTCTTGTTGTGTTCTTAGGGAGTTGCTAGTTTGGTTTTTTGTGGGTACAAGAAATGATGTGAGATTTGAAAAAGAATATGACATGGGGATTGGCGATTTTGAATGATGATTGATACAGAAGGAAATTAGAAAATAGGTACGGAAGTCAAAGAAAATGTGGTTAACTTTTTTTTAAAAGATTAAGAGACCATTGTGTAATGACATATACTTGAAAAATTTTCTTATTATAATCAGTTATCAAGGTCAAATCTTAAGTGGAGGTCAAGGTGGAGGTAGTACTGCTTACAAGATACATCATTTTTCAAGTTCTTACATAAATCTCATTTGCTTGTGTAAAGTTTTGGTTATATTAACTTGCATCTCTTCATATAGATTCTAACGTTAATTATTGCATTACGTAACCCTTAAACCCTAAACCAAAACACCTAAATCCTACTCTTTGAACCATAAAACTCAAATTCCTAATCCATAATCTCTTAAACCATAACCTCTAACCTTGAACTCAAAACTTTAAACCCCATATCCTAAATCCTAAACATTAGACCCTTACACCCTAACGTCAAAACCGTAAACATAAAATTCTAAATCCTAAATCATAAACTTTAAAGCCTTTACCCTAAACATAAAATCCATAAGGCTAAACCAAATCCTTAAATACTTACCCTATCCCCTCAACCATAACCCCTAACCACTAAATCTTAAACCCTAAGCCTTAACCCCAAAACCCTAAACTCAAATGCCTGAAGCTTAATTCCAAAACTCCTAACCCGTAAACCCTAATTTTTAAACCCGAAACCTTAATCTCTAAACTTGAATTGCTCAACCTAAAATCCTAGTCTTTCAATTTCAATCTAGGAACCATAAGCCTTAACCTCAAAACTAGCATCACTAAATCGTTAATCCTAAATCCTAAATCACAACCCCTAAGGTTTGAATCCTTAACCTTAAATCTAAAACTCTATTCTAGACAATAAACCATAGCCACTAAACCTTAACCTCTAAACCATTAATTGTAAACCATAAGCCATAAAACACTAAACCTTAATCCTAAACCTAAATTGCTAAACCTTAAATCCTAACCTTAAACACTAAACTTTAAACTCTAAATCGTAACCACTAAACCTTCAATCATAAACCATAACCCTAAGTTCTAAATCTTAAACCACTAAAATCCTACCTCTTAAACCATAAACCCTAGGCTATAACACCAAAATCTTACCTTTACTCCCAAACCCCAAAAGGAAAACCCTAGCCCCTAAACCTTTAGCCTTTATCCGTAAACCATGAACCTTAAAACCTAAGCCTAAACCCCCAAATCCAAAACCTTAACCCTTTAATCCTAGATGCTAAACTTTATACTCGAAACTTTAGTCTTTAAACCTAAAATGCCCACCCCTAAACCCTGAAGTTTAACTCCTAAACCAAAAGTCTTAAACCCTAATCCCCAACATACTAAACCTTAAACCTTAATCCCAAAACTCTAACCCCACAGTCGAACCCCTAAACCTTGAACACTAAACACTAAACCAAAAACCCTAACCCTTTCATCCTAAACCATAACCTCTAAACTCTAAATCCAAATCTTAAACCTTTACCCATAGACCCAAACTCTTAAACCTTATATCCCCTTAAATCTTGCACCTTGCACTTTAATCTTGAACTAAAAACCTTAAACCCCAATCTTTGAACTCTAAATCCAAACCTTAAGCCCTAAACCCTAAGTCGTAACCTCTAATGCCTAACCCCTTAACCATAAACCATACCTAAATCCTAAACCCTAAAACATAACCCCCAAACTTGAAAGGCTAACCCTTAAATCTTTAAACCTTAATCCCTAAACAGGAGAACCTAACACCTTAAACTGTAAATGCTAAAGCCTAAACCTGAACTCTAAAACTTATAAACCTTAAAGCCTTAATCCTAACCGCTAAACTTAAAGCTTTGAAGGCCAAACCCTCAATTCTAAACCCTAAAACGTTAATCCCTAAACCCTAAACCCTAGCCCTTATTCTCTAACCCTTAACCTTCAACATTAAACCATAAATCATGAACCCTAAACATTGAACTCTCAATCATAACCCTTAAACCTTGACAATAAACCCGAACCCTTAAACTCATGGCTTAAACCCTAACCTTTAAACCCTTAACCACTTAAACTCTTACTTTAAACCTAATCCCTAAACTCTAAACCACTTAAACTTTTACCTTAAACCCTAATCCCTAAACCATAAACCATAAATCCAAAATGTTAAATTACAAACACTAAACTCTAAACTATTTAGAAACCTTAATCTTAAATGCTAAACACAAAACCCTAAACCCTAAACCCTAAGTCATATCCTAAAAATCATAAAAACTGATTCATAAACCCTAAACTCTTTCCCAAAACTTTAAATCTTAAACCCTAGCCCAAATTCTTAAACTAAAAACCTAAGCCTTAATCTTAAATCCGAACACCTAAACCCTAAATTCTAAATAATAAACCTTAAACACTAAACCTTAACCTCTAAACCCTAACTTGTAAACCTCAAAACCTAATCCCTAAGCCCTTAAACCCTAGCACAAAATGTCTAAATCCTAACCCCGAAACCCCAACACCAAATGCTTAAATCATAATCCCTTAACCTAAAAGCTTCACCCTTAAACCTTAACCTCAAACCCTAAACCTTAAGTTTAGCCCCTAAACCATAAGTTTAGCCCCTAAACCATAAACACTAACTTGAAAGCCCTAAAACCTTACACTTAAACACTAAATCCAAAACCATAACCACTAAATTCTAATTTGTAAACCTTAAACCTTAAACACTAGACCATAAAAGCCTAACCCCTAAACACAAAACCTTAACCCCTCATCCTTGAACCTTAAACTTAGAAACCTCGCTAAATCCAAAACCCAAAACCATCTTAGCCCCAAATTGAAAACCCTTTACCCTAAAATCCTAAATCTAAACCTTAGCATAACCCTAAACCCTTAACCTTTAAATCGTAAAGCCAAACATTAAACACTAAATCTTAAAACTTAAATCTCAAATTCTAAACCCTAAATCTTAAACTATAACTTGTAACCAATAAACCCTAAACCATAACCAATAAACCCTAAAACCAAACCCTAAATATTAAACTCTAATATCCTAACCAATACACTAAATGTTAAAACCATAACTTGTAACCCATAAACTCTAAACTCTAAATCCCAACCAATACATCTTCAACCCCCAACCACTAACCTTAATGCCTAAACACTAAACTCTAAACCCATAAACCCTGACCTTAATGCCTAAACACTAAACTCTAAATTCTAAATCCTAATCCTAAACCTTAAACCATAACTTGTAAGCCATAAACCCTAAACCTTAACCATTAATCCTTAAAGTTGAACACTAAACACTAAACTCTAAACCTTAAATCCCAACCAATACATGTTAAAACCTAAACCCCTAACCCTGTAACCTTAATGCCTAAACACTAAACCTTAAAATCTAAAACCTAGAATGCTACACCTTAAACCTTAACCCCTAAACCCCAATGTTTAGGTTTTATGGTCTAATGTTTTAGGGTTTTTAGGCTTATGGTCTAGGGTTTTGGGTTTATGTCCAAAATCTAGGGTCTAGAGTCTTGGTTCTAGGGTCTAGATTAAAGGTTTTAGGGTCTTAGGATTTTAAGGCCTTAGGTCAAGGGTCTAAGGGTCCAGTGTTTTGGTTTCTATGGCTTTAGGGTTAAGGAATTAAGGTCCAAGATCTAGGATTTGAGGTCTAAGGTCTTATGTTTTGTGGGTTTAAGGTTTCAATGTTTTTATGATTTAGGACTAATGTTTAAGATCTTGGATCTAGAGTCCAGGTTTTAGGTTCTTGGGGTCTTAGTGTTTTACGTTCTTGGATCTAGAGTTTAAAAGTCTAAATCCTAGGGTCTATGGTATTAGATATAGGTTCCATTGTCTAGGTTCTGGATGTCAAGGTTCTAGGAGTCTTAAGTCCAAGGATGTATGGTTTTGGGGCTGAAGAATTAAGGTTTTAGCGTATAGTTTAAAGTCTAGGGTTTAGGGTCTAAGATCTACAATATAAGGCATAGAGTGTAGAGTCTAGGATCTAGGGTCTAAGACTTAGGGTTAAGCGCTCAAGCTATACATTTTAAGTTGTAGGAATTAGGATGTTGGGGTCCAAGTTTTACTATGTAGGGTTTAGGGTTAGGGTTTTAGTTTTATGATCTAAAGTTTAATTTTAAGGTATAAGGTCTAGGATTTTAGGTTTTAAGGTTTAGGAACTAGGTTCTTGGGCTTAATGTCTAAAGCGGCTACAAGATCTTGGTTCACAGGTTTAAGATCCAAGTTCTAAGGTTTACGGTTATAAGTCTACCGTCTAAGAGCTAGGGTTTAGGGCCAAGGGTCTTGGCGATACCATATTATAAAAGAATGGTATTTGCAATTAAAATGATATGACTTTGCTAAAAAATCTGTTTGGAAACTACACGCACAAGGTCGAATAGATTTTAAATGAAAATAAAGGATAAAAGATTAACCACCAAGTTTAATACCAAAAGGATACAAAAAATGGCCACCCTACAGACAATAATTAAGGATACAAAAACCTCACAAGTTATCACTCAAAGGGATATAGATGAATACTACCTAAGAGATACAAAGATATTTCTCACCACTCAATTGCTCTTAACTAATGAGATATGGAGATAGAAGGGAGAAATCAAAGAGTTTTTGTACATACACTCAAAGTCTAGACTGTCTTGTAAGTCTTAAAAGCATGCTAATAAATACTAGTGCATGGAAGAAACCCTTCATCCATAGGGATTATGAAACAATTAAGTTTTTGCTGATAACTAAATCATTCAATGCATTTTTTTTTATAAAAAAGGAGTTAATTGGCCAAAATAAATCTCTAGAAAATTGTTAAGGTGCATGCCAATTATCCACAACTGAAGAAGCTTTCATAACTTCCCTTCCTGAAAATCTTTGAAGATGCATACCAACTGTCCATCATATAGCATCATGGGCTGAATGTGGTATATGGGCACTCTTGTGTCAATCTCCATTAGTTGAAAAAGACTTGTCCTCAAGTCTTCCAATACCTTTCTCTGCATGATATGGACTTATGTCAGCCATAATGAATATAGGAGAAACTCCATAGTAATTCAATCCCATTAGCATTTTCACCAATCCTCCTAAACATTTTGAATGACCCATTAGCCTTTTGTTTTAACATCCCAAACATGCCTTGTGGAAACTTCTTCTTTCTTAGATGCCAGACCAGATCACCTTGTTTAAACTCCACATGCTTTCAATGCTTATGAGCAACTTGCTTCTATTTCTCATTTTTCTTCTCAATGGCTGCTCTCACATTGTCATAGAAGTTCTTGATTTGTGCTGTCCTCTCAACAACATCTCCACTAAAATTGCTTGGTTGCAAGATGAGGAACTAAATCCAAAGGACTTGTAGGATTAGCACCATAAACAACTTCAAATGGACTCATACCTATGCTATGATACATGGCATAATTGTAGAAAAATTCATTCTGTGAAAGAACCAAATCCCATTGCTTAATATTTTTGCAACATAACTTAGCAAGTTTTCTAGTGTTTGATTGTTAACTCTGTTTGTCCATCAATTTGAGGATGACGGGAGCTAGTGAAATTTAGTGAAGTACCCAGCTTCCTCCATAAGATTCTCCAAAAATGGCCAAAAAAAAATTTGAATCTCGATCTAAAAACAATAGTCTTTAGAATGCCATGCAATTTCAAACTCTTCTTGAGATACAAATCAGCAAAATATGAGATGCATCATTTATTTTGTTGCAACGAACAAAGTGAGACATCTTTGAGAATCTGTTGGCAACAACAATGATACTCAATGTCTCAAGTCTAAGGTTTAGGATGAACGTTTTAGGATTCTAGCTTCTAAGGTTTAAAGTCTAAGGTGTAGATTTGGTAAGGTCTAAGTTATAAGTTTTAGGTTTAGGGTCTATGATCCTGGTCTAGAGTCTAGAGTTTTGAGTGGCTTTGTCTAGGTTTAAAGTTTATGACATAAGTTTTAGGTTTTAATGATTTAGAGTTTTAGGACATAAGGGTTTTAGAAGGTTTTGGGTATTATTCTTTTATTATCTCTTATCTAAGGTTTGAAGCTTTTAGGGTCTAATATTTAAAGGTTTTAGGGTCTAGGGCCTAATATCGTATTTTGAAGAAACGATATTAGGAAGGGAAATGATGTAATTTTGCTGAAATTTTTGAGAGTATAAGCATAAGTTTAAATAGTTTTGAATGAAAATGGAGAATAAAAGGCTAATCACCAAGTTTAATATCAAAGGGACACAAAAAATCATCACCCTAAAGATAATAAATAAGGATACAAAAATCTCACAACTTACCAATCAAAGGAATATAGATAAACATCACTCTAAGAGATACAATGATGTTTCTCACTACTCAATGGCTTCCAACCAAAGAGATACAGAGTTGAAAGAGAGAATTCAAAGAGTTTCTGCACATAAAACTCAATTTTAAGCTCCCTTTTAAGTCTAAAGTATGAAAATAAATACTAGTGAATGGAACGACCTTCCATGCATTGGGATTTCAAAAATCGTTAAGATTTTACTGATAACTAAATCATTTAGTGTATTTGTTTGATAAAATAAAAGAAGTTAGTAGATTATAAATCTCTCTTGAAAATTGCTAAGGTATATGCCAACTGTTCATTAATGAAGAAGCTTCCATAACCTCCTCTTTAGAAAATCTTCCAAGGTGCATGCCAACTATCCTTGACATAGCATCATGCGCTAAATGTAGCAATATAACCATTCCTATGGTCAAGGCCTAGGGTCTAACTTTTAGGGTTATAGTTGATGGGTCTTGGATCTTTGGTCATGGTTTTAGGGTTTATAAGGTTTAGGGCCTAGCTAGTTCTATGGTTTAGGGTATGATACCATATTATAATGAAATGGTATTTGAAATGAAAATGATGTAATTTAGTTAAAAATTTTGTTTGAAAAGTACAAGCACAAGTTCACTACCAAGTTTAATATCAAAGAGACACAGAAAATCACCACCCTAAGGACAATAAGCAATGATAGAGAAATCCGACAACCAAAGAGATACAGAGATGGAAAAGAGAAATCAAATAGTTTTTGCAAATGCAATCAAAGTTTAAGTGTTTAAGTAAACTTTTAAGTCTAAAGCATCAAAATAAATACTAGTGCATGGAATAATACTCAATGCTTTGGGACTTCTAAAAATAAATAAGTTTGTACTGATAATTAGCACATTCAATGCATTTCATTAACAAAAAATTGCTAAGGTGCATGCCGACTATCCAACACTAAAGAAACTTCCATGGCTTCTTCTCTTGAAAATCTTTCAAGGTGCATGCCAATTATCCATCACCTAGTATCATGGGTTGAATGTGGTAACATAGATACTCTTGTGTCAATGATTTAAGCTTTAGACTTTACATCGTAGGACCTAATGTGTAGGTCGATGGTTTATGGTCTAAGGTTCTAGAGTCTAGAGTATAAGAGTTTTAAGGTCCAAAATCCATAGTTGAATGGTCAAGGGTTTAAGGTCTAGTGTCTAGAGTTTTAGGATCAAGGGTTAAAGTTTAGAGTTCTAGAGTTTAGGGTCAAAACATTAAAGTTTTTGGGTCCAAGGTGATATCGTATTATAATGGAACGGTATTTGAAATGAAAATTATGTAACTTTATTGGAAATTTTGCTTGAAAAGTACAAGAACAAGTACGAATAGATTTGAATTGAAATAGGGATAAAAGGTTCATCACTAAGTTAAATATCAAAAGAATGCAAAGAATCACCACCTTAAGGACAAACATTGGTACAGAAATCTCACAACTACCACTTAAAGGATTACAGATAAGCACCATCCCAAAAGACACAGAGACATTTCTCACCACTCAAAGGCTTCTAAAGAGATACAAAGATAAAAAGAGAAAACCTAAAGAGTGACACAAGAGTGCTAGAGCCAAGACCGTACGCCCTAGAGTATAGACCCTAGACTTCAAAACCTAGACCATAGACCCTAAAACACTAAAAATATACAATCTAAAGACATTAAAACCCTAGACCTTGGACTCGAGACTCTTGATCGTAAAACATTAGACCTTCGAGTTTAAAACCCTAGATCTTAGGCCCAAAAAGCCTAAAGCACTAGACAGTAAATCCAATACACTATGCCCTAAAACCATGGACCGTAGACCTTAAATCTTTAAACCTAAAACTTAGACCCTAGAATTTATACTATAAACTCTAGACAAAGACCTTAGGAATCTAAACCCTAGACCCCGGGCCATGGCTCAAAACCTTAAAATAAAAAAATCACAAAACTCTAGACCCTAGACTCTGAAATCCTAAAATCAAAAACCTAAAATATTGACCATAGACACTAGACCCCAATTCTAGACCCAAGACCTTAGAAAGCCTGAAATCCTAAAACCTAAAATCGAGACCTTAGACATAAGACCCTAGCCCCCAAAACAATAGACCTAAGACCTTAGAAACATAAACCCTAAACTCTAGACCTACACTATAGACCCTAGACCATAGGTCCTAAAAATCTAAAACCCTAGACCTTAGAACATAGAACCCTAGATCATAGACCCAAGATCCTAAAACTTAGACCCTAGACTTAATCTCCTGGAACCTAGACCCTAATTTGTAAGCAGTAGACCCTATACCTTATTTCAATCATGGTTGTTCTTGACAGATTCTAAAAGATGTCTCACTTTGTTCCTTGCAACAAAACTGATGGTGCATCCCATGTTGCTGATTTGTATTTAAAGGAGATTGTGAAGTTGCATGGCATTTCAAAGACAACTATTTCAGATTGAGATTCAATGTTTCTTAGCCATTTTTGGAGAACTTTATAGAGGAAGCTGGGTACTTCACTAAAATTTTTGTAGCTCCTATCATCCTCAAATCAATGGACAAATGGAGAAATCAATATGGAACTTAAGGTTTCTAAGAAGTTAAGTCGGGAAAAACATTAAGAAAGGGGATCTAGTTCTTCCAAAAATTGAATTTGCCAATAACCGCTCCATCCATAGCATAGATATGAGTTCATTTGAAGTTGTTTGTGGTGCTGATACTACAAGTCCTTTGGATTTGGTTCCTCATTCTACAACCAAGCGATTTTGTACAGATACTGATGAGAGGGCAAAACAAGTCAAAAAGTTGCATAAATGTGTAAGATTAAGAAACAAAATGAGAAATACATGCAAGTTGCCAATAAACATATCATTTATCTTGTTCTAGGGGTTGTTCTTCCGAAAAAAGCAATCCCTAATTGAGTCGTGAAGAGCATGAAGGCTTTTAAAAGGCAAGTTGATGAGTTGCTGTGAAAAGAGTTGATTCGAGAGAGCATGAGTCCTTGTGCAATTCTAGCCTTATCGTTGATAAAGAATGATGGTTCCTGAAGGATGTGTGTGAAATGCCATGCTATTAACAAAATTAAAATTGATTATTCGTTTCTAGTGCATCTTTGTTCTCTAAATTTGATTTAAGAATTGGTTACTAACAAATTAGAATGAGGCTTGAAGATGCATGAAAGACAACATTTAAAACTAGAGACGATAGTTTATATGAATAGCTGGTTGTGCCATTTAGATTATCTAATGGACCTAGTACTTTCATGAATCACATCCTTAAGCCATGTGTTAGTTCTTTTGTTCTAGTTTACTTTGATGACATACTGGTGTAAAGTAAAAATGAAGAGAGCATACAAATCTCTTAGATAGTTGTTTCTTATTTTGAAAGAGCAAAAATTTCATGCTAATTTGAAAAGTGAGAAATCTTGATTGGAACTATGGTGTTTCTGGGGTATATTATTTTAGAAGGAGGAATTATCAAGTATCAAAGTAAGGTCAAGGGTATTCTCAATTGGCATTGATGTTTGGAGTTTCTATGGTTTGAGGCAGTTCATTAAGGTTTCAAGTTCTATTATTGCCCTAATCACAGAATGCTTGAAAGGGGGTGACAAGTTCAAATGGGTTAATGAAGTTGATGATGCTTTTGAGTTATTGAAGAAGAAAGTGACAAAAGATCTTATTTTAATTCTTCTTAATTTTAGGAATGTGTTTGAGATTGAATGTGATGCTTCTAATGTGGGTATTAGTGCTGTTTTGAGATAAAAAGGAAAGTTAATTACCTTTTTTAGTGAGAAGCGTAATGATTGCTAAAGGAAGTATTGTACATTTGATGAGGAGGTCTATACGATTTGTAAAGTCATTTACCATTGGAGTCAATATATTCCTGCAAACTCTTTTGTTCTTTATTTTAATCATGTAAATTTATTAATCACTAACACAAGTTGAAAATAAGAGACATGCAACTTGGGTTTAGTTCCTGCAACCTTATAACTTTAGAATCAAGCACAAATCTAGTGTTCAAAATGTTGTTGTTGATGCAATAGGTAGGAAGCATTTTCTTTTGTGAACTATGAAGGTTAAAGTGGTGGGATTTGAACATTGCAAGGATCTCTATGAGAATGATGTAAATTTCTGCACAATATGATGGAATTGAAATTCAAGTTCTTTTAAAAAGTTTTATACCTTTGATGGAATTGAAATTGCAAGTTCTTTTTATAACTAACGCATTGTGTGTTTCATCTTATTTTTTGAGGCAATTGATTTTGGTAAAACGTCATGGTAGTGTTTTAGGAGGATACTTTGGAAGAGACAAAATTTTGGCTTTTATTGAAGCTAATTTGTACTAACCCAAGATGTTTGAAGATGTGGATAGATTTGTAAAGCAATGTGGGGTATGTCGTTTGGATAAGTAGTCAAAATTCTAGTTGGTGCGCTCCATTACCGCCGCCTCATGCTCCATGGTAAGATGTGAGTCTTGATTTTGTCACGGGACCGCAAGACCACAAAGAAAAATGATTCAATTGTTGACAGTTCTCAAAGATATCTCACTTTGCTCTATGCAACAAAATAAATAATGCATCTCGTATTGTTGATTTGTATTTCAAGGAGATTGTGTCGTTGCATGGTATTTCAAATATGATTGTACCTAATTGAGATTCAAAGTTTCTTAACCATTTTTGGGGAATTTTATGGATGAAGTTAGGTACGTCACTAAATTTCAAAAGCTTCCGTCATCCTCAAACCGATGGACAAATAGAGGTGAGAAACAAGAGCTTGTGGAGGAGCTAAGCATTAGGATCTTGTTTTTTCACAGATTGAGTTTCCTGCAACCACTCTAAGCAACATAACATAGGTACGAGTCCATTTAAAGTTAATTGTGGTGCTAATCTTACAAGACTTTTGGATTTGATTCCTCATCCTATAACCAATTAATTTTGTGGAGATGCTGATAAAAAGACAAAACAAATCATGAAGTTACATGAGAGTGTAAGAGCAGCCATTTGACAATAAATATTAAAAGCATGTGAAGCTCAAAGGACGAGATTTGGTATGGATTTATCTAGGAAGCAGAGTTTCCCATAAGGTAAATTTGAGAAGTTTAATCTAAAGGCTGATGGTCCATTCAAGGTGATAAGGAGGATTAGTGAAAACACTTATGAGATTGAGTTACCAATTAATAATGGAATTTGCCAAATATTGAATGTGGCTGACTTAAATCCATATCATGGTGAAATAGATATTGGAAACTTGAGAACAAGTCTTTTTCAATCAGAGGAGATTGACGCATGAGTGCTTATGTTACTATAATCAAGCCATGATATTATAGTAGTTTATATAACTGACAATTTATTTTTCATGTATTTTACAATTCTGTTTAAGCCTAACTTGAGGGAAGTGTTTGATAGTGGGTGAATTTTGGAATGTTCTTTTATGTATTGGAACATTCATAATCTTATCTTTAGCTTTTTTTTGAAAAACCAAAAATGCATCTTTCTAGTGAAAGTTATGGTTATTTCTTTAGTGATAGATAGTTTGCATGCACCTTGAAAGATTTTCAAAGGAGAAAGTAAAGGTAATTTCTTTAGTAGTAGACAATTGGATTCCTTTGTAAATTTTCAACAAAGAGTTATTTCAACCCACTTAACTATATTATTTTTGTCAAAAAAATCCATTACATGAGCTAATTTTAAGCAAACAGTTACATATTTCCATAGTCTTTATGCATGGAGGGTTGTTTCGTGCACTAATATCCATTTTCATAAAGTAGCTTAAATTGTGATTGTATCAGCAGAAACTTTTTAAGTTCTCTCTTTTATCATTGTATCCTTTTGTTGGGAGCCATTAAGTGGTAAGAAACATCTTTGTATCTATTAAGATGGTGTTCATCTACATTCTTTTGAATGATTAGTTATGAGGTTTTCGCATCCTTGTTTGTTATCCTTAAGGTGGTGATTTTTACATCCCTTTAGTATTAAACTTTGTGTTGAGTTTTTTATCCTATTTTCATTCAAATTTATCTGAACTTGTTCTAATATTTTCCAAATAACATTTTTTGACAAAGTTACATTCCATTCCAAATACCATTCAATCATAATATGGTATCAAACAACCCTCCATACTAAGGGAATACAAAAATTATTAAGTTTATATTGATGACTAACTCATTCAATGCATTTTTAATAAAAATAAAGTTAGTGGGCTAAAATAACTCTCCCTTGAAAAATCTGTCGATTGTCTATCACTAAAGAAATAGCCATAACTTTTGAGTTGATTCAAAAGAGACTTAATAAATAAGATTATGAATGTTCCAACACATAAAAAGAGCATTCCAAAATTCCTCACAATCGAATTTGACACTTTCCTTAAGTTGAGCTCATAACAAACTTGTAAATTGGATGAAAAATGGATTGTAACTCATGAAAAGTACCACAGTACATGGGCTGATTGAGGAAATGTTGGCACTCGTATGCCACAAGGTCCTCGGTCAAGGGTCTAATGTAGAGCTTCTCAAGTTTAGGGTCTAGGGTCTCAAGTTTCAGGTTTTAGCGTTTGGGGCCAATGGTCCAAGATTTTAGAGTTTTAGTTCTCAAGTTTGAGGGTCAAAGATCTAGGGTCTAGGATTTAGCGTTAGGATCTAGGTTCTAAGGACTAAGGTCTAAGTTCTTGGGACTAGTGTTTAAGGCTATGAGGTTTAAGGTTTAGGGTCTAAGGTCTAGGTTCTAGGGACTAGTGTTTCGGGTTATGAGATTTGAGGTCTAGGGTGTAGGGTTTAGGGCATAAGATCTAGGTTTAAGGGTCAAGATTTTAGGTCTAGTAACTATGGTCAAGAGTTTGGGGTTTAGAGATCAAGGTACAGGATTTAGGGTCAATGCTCTAAGATTTATTGCCTAAGACAAAGGTCTAGGTTCTTCTGTCTATGGTGTAGGGGAAATAGTTTTAGGTTTAGGGATTAAGGTTTAGAGTTTAGGTTTTTTTGGAATTTAGGGTTTACGGTTTATTGTTGTAGGCTTTAGGATATGCGATTTAGGGTTTAATAGCTTAAGATAGGGTTTTAGGGTTTAGGGAATTTGGACTTCATGATTTAGGGTCTAGAGTTTAGGTTCTAGGGCTTTAAGGTTTAGAATTTGTTATTTTAGGGTTTAGGTTTTTAGTGTCTAGGGTGTTTTAGGTTTTGAATTTAGGGTTTGGAGTTCATACTTTAAGGTTTAGCATTTAAGGGGATCTAAGGTTTAAGCTTTTAGGGTATTAAGATAATTGGGTTTAAGGCTTCAGTTTATGATTTATAGTTTTAGGATTTTAGAGTATAGTATTTAGGGTTTATGATTTAGAGTTTAAGGTTTGCAATCCATGGTTTAGAGTCTAGGGAGTAGAGTTTGGGATTTAGGTTATAGTGTATGAGATTTAAGGTTTTGGATTTACAGTTTTAATGTTTAGTGTTTGGGGTGAATATAGCCAAAGAGAGACTCGAGTTTTAAGGCTTTTAGAAAGTGTTTTAGGTTTTTAAGTGTAGGGTTTTACTAATTAAGGAATACCGATTAGGGTTTAGGATTTAGAGTTTTGGATTTAAGAATTTTAGGGTTTTATTGTTTAGTATTTTAGGGTTTTAGAATTTAGAATTTTAGGATTTTAGGGTTTAATGCTAAAGATTTGGGGTTTAGAATTCGAGTTTTAAAGTTTAAAATTTAGGTATTAAGGATTCGAGTTTTAAGGTTTAGGATTTGGGTTTTGAGTTTAGAGTTTAGGGTCAAAGGTCTATTGAATTAATTAAATATTAAATCCAAGTCTAATTTTTTATAGACTTAATTGAATTTTGGAGTCTAATGAATTATTTGATACAATTACAGATTAGACATAATTATTTTATGACCTAATTAACAAACATTAGGCTAAATCTTATCATTGACTAGGCTTAAAAGTATTTCAAGCTTAATTATTTATCTAGCCCAATCATATATGAATCCTAATTTTTAATTCGATCAAATTAGTTTTTAGGTTTAACTAATTATTAAGTAAAATTAAATGTTTAATTAATTATTAGACTCAATTAATTGCTAAGTTCAATCATTTTATAGGTCTAATTAATTATTAAGCTCAACCAAATCTAAAATCTAACAATTTAGTAGATTCAATTATATATTAAGCTTATTTATTTATTAAGCCTAATTTTTTTAAAAACCCAAATAAATCCCAAGCTCAATTAATTGTTCAACCTAACAAATTGTTCACTCAATGAATTTTTAGGTCAAAATAATTGTTAGACTTAATTATTAAATAGGTTTGTTCTTTTTATGGCTAATTATATATTAAGCACAGTAAATATTAAGCTCAATTGATTATTTGGTAGAATGAATTGCTCAGTTTATTTAATTATTGAGCTATTATATATTAGGTCTATTTTATTCTTAAATCAAATTACTACATGTTGGGCCAATTTGTTCCTTAGTTGAATCATTTCTTAGGTACAATTATATCTTATGCTCAATAAAATCTTGGATCCAATTATATATTTAGGTTCAATTACTTTTTAATTTATTTCATTTAAACACAATTACAGATTAAGCCCAATTTTTATTAAGCTAATTAAAACTCAAGCCCAATTCATTCTAAGTCACGATTAAATCTCGATTCAATTAATTGTTGGATTTAATTAATTGTTAGGTCATTAATTATTAGGCTCAATTACATATGAGGTGCAATTATATCTTAGACCTAATTATTGCGTTGAAATATATTTTAAGTCAAATTAATTATTAAGCTCAACTATTTGCTAGGTCTAATGAATTATTACTTTAAATTACATTTTAGATCTAATATTTTAATAGACATAATTATTTATTAAGCTCAATTATATATTAATTTTAATTTTAATTAAATCTAATTAATGCTTAAATCACTACTAAAACACAGAGAATATGTTTTGAATGACAATTCTTTCAATAACTGTCATTAAAAATATTATTAACCATTTAAATGTTAATTATAGAAGAATTGACGTTAAAGGTTGTTACAACAAAACCTTCAACATCAATTACCCAATTATGACATTGAAGGCTTCGTAATTGACGTTGAAGGTCCATTAAATCTAGCCTTTAATGCCAATCCTTAGACATTAAAGCTTAAACCATAAGCCCAAAAGTTTGAAACTCTAGACCACCTTGAAACCCTAAACCTTAGCTTAAATAGACCCTAAATCCTAGACCCTCAAACTTAAAATCTTAAACCCTAATATTCTTGATCCTACACCTATGACTCTAGACCCTTAAAGCCCTAAAACCTAGGCCGTAGCCAACTAAAACCTAAAACTTAAATCTAAGGTTAGACTTTAGACCCTTGACCCTAATCTCATAAACCCTAAAACCAAATACCCTAGATCCTTGATTTCTTCAACATTAGTCCCTAGACCTTAATCTTAAACCCTAGAATGTTGAGAATCAAGAAGCATTAGAAGATCCATTACATGTTTCAATTGGGAAAATTACAAGAGCAAGAGCAATGATAATTCAAAAACCACTTAATGTCTTGATTCAAGATATCTGAGCTGATTTCAAAATACTATATTCTAAGATTGGCCTAAAAAGGAACCTAGTTTAATCAATGTAAGATAAAACGTATTAGATAATATTAACCATATTGCTCTAACAGTTTTTTTTTCCTAGATTTCTATGTCACACCCTTTTATTTTTTTTAAGCACCACTCAACACTACTGCTTGTTCTTTTCACATTATGTTATTTTTTTTTTCCTTTTGCAGCACAATTTGAAGTTATTATTTTCACATTTTTTTTTGCACCATAATCTAAAGCACAATGGCTCTCTCCCTTTGTTTCCTTTTTTCATTTCCTTTTTCTTGTGTGATGAATTGAGAAAGAAAAAATTAATTCTAAATTAAAACAAATGATAGACAAATTTGAGGCTAAAACTAGCTCTAATTCCAACTAATACGAATCTCATAAAGGAAAGTGAGGCCCAAAATCAAGATCGGTAAGTTTCCCTAAATATAGATTTATATGTTACCATAATCCGTTGCTTATATCGAAACAAGAATCTTGGTATAATGAAGATACCATGATAAATTATGGAATGATTGATTGACACCACGAAAATCTCTGATGAGTTCGCATGTTCTCACCAAAATTGGGGAAGCAACTTCACAAATGTTTATTCCCTTCCAAAGCTATTTCTACAAAGCTTGCACCCTCTTTAAATAAGAATAAAAGATAACATAAAATTGAAAAGTAATTATCCTAAATTCAAAAAGGTAATATCCTAAATTTTAAAAGAAAATATCTTAAATTAGAAAAAAAATCTTAAATTTGAAAAGGGAAATATCCTAAATTGAAAATGCAATTATCTTGAATTCAAAAAGTAAATATCCCAAAATCTAGAAAAGAAAGACCTTATACTAAAAAGCAAATAATAGCAAATAATATTGACTATTTTTTGAAATTATAAATGTACTACAGCAAATGTTGACTTACATCAAGCTTTGCAACAAATCTTTTTACATATTATGAACCCATATATTCGATCTTCTAATAATGCTCTTTTGTTTATATTAAAACATTACTTGAAAGGACACTAGGGTAAGAAGATCTTGATGACCTGCAACATTACCCTCATGTGACTCTTAAGGAAAATAACAACAACAACATGGCAAATTCCTAAACTTTGTGAGAAATTCAAAAATAGATAAGTAACAGTAACATGTTTGTCATTTTGGACATCGTAAAAGATGTAAAAAGAGAAGAATAAGCAGAAAGAGCTTTAAAATCTTAAATTTGTTACTAAGGTCACTTAGGAAAGTTAAGCTAGATGGCTTATTGACCCACATGTTAAAAAGTCTATTCTTGCTACTAAGATCATTCATATCATTTTACATGATATAAATAGAATACTAAGAATGCCTATGTTACTACGATTAGCCCATGATGCTACGATACTTTTTACAACCTACGATCTATTTTTTCATGCATTTTACAAGTCTATTTTGAGTCCAACTTGAGGAAAGTTTTAAATTTGAATGTGGAAGAATTTTCGAGTGTTCACTTATGTGTTGAAATGTTCATAATCTTATCTTTTGGTTCTTTTTTGAAACAAGTCAAAAGTATTTTTCTAGAGAAAGTTATGGTTGTTTTTTTTTATGGTAGATAGTTAACATTCATCTTGGTAGATTTTCAAGAGAGAAATATTTTAGCCCAATAACTCCATTTTCATCAAAGAAATGCATTGAATGAGTTAGTTATTAGCAAAAACCTAATTATTTTTGTAATTCTTATGCATGGAGGATTACTTCATACATTTATATTTATTTTCATGCTTTACACATAAAAAGGAGCTGAGATATTGTATTTGCAAAAACTCTATCTTTGTATCTTTTTTGTTGGAAGCCATTGAGTGGTGAGAAATATCGTTATATCAACTAGAGTGGTATTCATCTCTATCACTTTGAATGGTGAGGGTTGAAGTTTCTATATCCTTATTTATTATCCTTGTGATGGTGATTTTCTTTATCTCTTTGATATTAAACTCAGTGGTGAGTCTTGTATCCTTATTTTTATTCAAATCTAGTCGAACTTGTTCTTCTACTTTTCAAATAATTTTTTAAGAAAATTTACACAAGTTCCATCCAAACACTATTTCGTCATAATATAGTCTTAGATAAAACTAAATATATGTCAGTATTTGGCGACTGGTTCCACATTTCGTATCTAAATAGCGATAAATTAGTGGGAAGGCACCCAAACCTTAAAAAAGTAATTACAAAAAAAAAATAAAATTTATCTTTTTATAAATTTTTTTAATTTCAAGATTTTAATGTTGAAATTCGTGTTCATTGTTAAAATTTAATCTAACTTTTATAACGACAGAACCCTTAAATTTTACAATATTTAATTAAAAAATAAAATTTATCTTTTTATTTTTTTATTTTTTCAATTGAAGGAGTTTAGCCATAGATTTTCTTTTTTTGCATGTAATTTGTTTTTTGTTGCTAAAACTAAATCCAAGTTTGAAAATATTTTTCTTAATTTTAGCGGCAAAACTCAAATTGTCACCATTTTATGACAAATTCCACACTTTATCACTAAATAGTGTGTTAATAGAAACGAGTTTTCTTTCTTACTAATAGCAACTAATTCAAAATTTGTCACTATTTAATGATGGAATAATGATGAAACCTTAATCATAAAAAAGAAATTAAATTTGTCTCCTTATAATTTTTTATGTGTTTAATTTGATGAGATTTACAATAAAAATTCGTTAGTCACCCTCCACAACATGAAAATTTGACCAAATTGTAAAGGAATGTAACAAGGAAGGAGACAAATGAGTTTTTTCTTCAGTAAGTCTTGATGGATAAAGAAAAGAGTAAGTTTGAGAGATAACACACCATACTCGTTTTACTGTATGCTTGTGGTACTATAATATAAGAGAAGTTGAATTTTGATTACTTTAGTACAAGGTTGAATAAGTGTAATGATCTTCACAATGAAAAAAAAAAGGCTGAAAAATACATTCAAATTAAAAAGTGGTGATACTTTTGTGATAAGAAAATTTTTTATAATCGCATTTATCAATTAACTCTTTTTTTTATACAACTTACATGACATTTTATTGTATAATATCCAACTTGGTAGCTAATGACATTTATTTTGCTTTTTCAAATATATATCAAAAAATCAGTACAAAATAGAAATGGAACTCATATAAATCATTTTCATTCAAAATTTTCAAGTCTAATTGAATCTTTAAATAAATATAATAAACATGTTTATCTATATACATGTAATTGTATGCACATATGCATGCTTCTATAGATTTATATGTTATATATGCACACAGGTAACTCAATAAACATACACATAAATAAATATCTTTGTATATGTACGGATAAACTTTTACAATAACATAATTTTTATTTGTTAAAGAATGAATCGATTTTATCTATTAATTTCTCAACAAATTTTATTTATATTTAAATGTTAATTAGGTGGCAAAAAATTTTCTAATGCACATATTTCACTCTAAAAAATTCAAAAGCAAAAATGCATTTATCAAAAATTACTAGCATAGAAAAATCAAAAGTAAAATGCATTTATCAAAAATTACTAGCATAGAATTTTTTTTTTACCTGACAACCTACACGTGGCAAAATTTACAAAACCATGGCCTTATCAAGTCAAATAGAGTCTCTTACTTGGCACTTCCAAAAATTTATATATATAATTAGCTATAGCTCTCAAGAATAACAGTGTACTTTTCACTTAATCTTTTCCTACTAAAATACTCTGCCTTTTCTAATTTTTTTCAAGCAGCAAGTGCTGTCACCTTTATTGTTCCTTGACTGTTAGCATCTAGCATCATAAGTGAGTCACTCTTCCAGCACACTACAGTGATGAATTAAGATCCTGAGTCTTCATTATTATCATCCATATCAAGGGAAAAAAATGTATGCCAACTCATAAGTTCAGAGACTCCTGCAATGTGGCCTCATATAACAAGTTAGATTTCAAGCTAAGATGCACAAACATTAGCCATTGCATGCATAAACATCAGCCACCACCTTTAAGTATTTTCTTACCTTAGACATATACTTAGTTTTGTGTGTGTGCCCAACAAGTGTGTCACAAGCACAATGCCCATGGGCATCGGAAGCAAGCCACAATTGCCCTTAGTAGGTACGACATAAGTCGAAGGGCCAACTTGCAGTCATAGAGGGTGGGCCAGCCAAGCTAAGGGTGCCCCCACATGAGCTAGACCCTAGTCGTTGTCCCACGATAATGTGCCCAACAAGCGTGACATGAGCATTGCGTTGCTTGATCCATAGGCAGAACAGGCAATCCATAGTTGCCTCTAGTAGGCATGGCATGGGTACAAGGCCCAACATGCAACCACACAAGGCACATTAGACAAGCAAAAGTTGTCCTGCATAAGCCAGATCCTCATCGCTATCCCTTGATCATCAGCCCAACGAGCATGCAGTGAGAACCGCATCGCTCGGGCCATTGGCACAGGAGGTAAGCTACAATTGCCCCCTGTAGGCATGACATGAGTGCAAGGCCAAGCTTGCAACTGCACAACGTGCGCCAGCCAAGCCAAAGGTGCCCCACGATAGCCACTCCCTCATCGTCATGCCTTGACAGTGCACCAAGTGAGTGTGCCACGAGGCCGTGTCCCTTAGACCATGGGCACTATAGGCAAGCCATGGTTACTCCTAGCAGGCACAGCATAGGTGTAAGACCTAGTATGCAACTGCATATGGTGCATGAGCTGAGCAAAAAGCATGGCACGCGAGCCAAACCTTCATCATAATCCCTCGATAGCGTGCACAACAAGCAAGCCACGAGCACTGCATCGCATCGATCATGGGCATAAGGGCCAAGACATGATTGCTTTTAATAAGCATGACATGGGCGTAAGGCTCAGTGTTCAACTGCATAGGGCATGCTAGCCAATCCAAAGGCTTCCTTGCGATCGAAACCCTTGTCACTGTCCCTCGATAGTGTATTCGGTGAGCATGCCACGAGCACCATATATGGGCTTAAGAGGTAAGCCATGACTGGCCCTAGCAACAACAGCATTGGTGCAAGGCCTTGCATGCAACCGCATAGGGTGTGCTAGCCAAGCCAAGGGCAACTCACATGAGATAGACCTTGTTGCTGTCCCTCGATCATGTTCTTAGCAAGGGTGCCACGATCATCGTGTCTCTCGGACCATGGGCACCCAAGGCAAGCCATAAATGCCCCCAACAAGCACGGCATAGCCAAAAGGCCCAAAATGTAGTCATAGAGGACACACTAGTTAAGCTAAGTGAGCCTTAAGTAAGCTAGACCCTCGTTGTTGTCCCTCGATGTTGTGCCTAGTAAGCATTGCATGAGAGCCATGTCGCCTGGTCCATGGGCATGAGAGGCAAACTACGGCCACCCCTAATAGGAACGACATGGGCACATGGCCCAGTGTAAGGCCATACAAGGCACGTCAAGCAAGTCAAGGGAGTCAATGGGCACTAAAGGCAAGCCATGACTTTTTTCAGCAAGCATGACATTAGTGCAAGGCCCAGCGTGTGCCCGCACATGATACGCCAACCAAGCTAAAGGCACTTCATGTAAGCCAGACCCTCGTCGTTGTCCCTTAATCGATTGCCCAGCGAATGTGCTGTAGGGTTGCATCACCTAAACCATAGGAAAGAGAGGCAGGCCAAAGCTGCCCCCTATAGGATGGAAAGGGTGCAAGGCCTAACATGCGATTGCAAAGGGCACATTAGCTATGCTAAAGGCATCCCTTGCAAGCTAGACCCTTGTTGTCGTCCCTTGATAGTCGCCCAACGAGTGTCACACAAACGTCGCGTTGCTCAAACCATGGGCACAAGAGGCAAGCAATGCTACCCTAGTAGGCATGACATGGGTCCAAACCTAGTGTGCGACTACATAGGCCATGCCAGCCAAGCCATGGGTGCCCCAAGGGAGCTAGACCCTCATTGCTGTCCCTAGATAATGTGCTCAGTGAGTGTGCTATGAGTAATGTGCCATTTAGACCATGGGCACGAGAAGCAAGGCACGACTTCTTTTGGCAGGCATGGCATGGGTGCAAGGCCCAACGTGAGGTCGCATAGGGCACACTAACCAAGCCATGGCTACCCGTAGCTAGCAAGGCATGGTGCAAGTCGCAGCGTGCAAACATATAGTCGCACTAACAAAGCAAAAGGTGCCCCATGCGAGCTAAACCCTTCTTATTGTCCTTCGATCGAATGACTAGTGAGCATGCCATAGGCGTCACATTTGTCAAACCATGGACAAAAGAGGCAAGACACGGCTGTCCCTAATAGGCACGGCATGGAAAACTCATGCCTCACTATGAAAGCTTGACAGTGTGGGTGATAAAGGTTTGCATGAGAGTCTACCTCGCTTGAGGTATTTTGGTGATGTGGAGTGCTTTATCACAGGTCATCGAGGAGGTTGACACGAGGGTTGATCCCAACATTTAAATTTATCGAGGCAGACTTTTTATGCAATGCGATGGATGACATGATCGTCGACCATTAGCATCGTGTGAGCCACATGTTCAACCTAGGCATGCCATGAAACCCTAACAGCCAAGGCCTCATTGACGGTCCTTTGCCATCAAAAATTGATCCTTGCTATTGAAGCTCGATGGTGTGGGTGAGAAAGGGAATGATGATGCATGCTACACAATGGCTACCTCGCTTGGGGAATTATGAGCATACAGAGTGCTTTGCCGCAAGTCCTCGAGGCCACAGATGTAAAAGTTGACCTCAACCCTTAGGCTTATCGGGGTAAACTTTTTACGTAGCTTGATCGATGACACGATATTGACCATTAGCATCGAATGAGCCTGGGCATGGCAAGACACCCCTACTACCAAGGCCTTATTAATGGTGCTTTGCATTAAAAAACTTGTCCTCACTCTGGAAGCTTGATGGTATAGGCGACAAAAGTTAACAATGGTGCATGCTACACTAGGGCCTATTTCACTTCGAGAATTTTGAGCATGCAAAGTGCTTTGCCATTGGCCTTTAAGGTGGTAGATGCGGGGGTTGATCTCAACACTCAAGCTCATTGAGGTAAACTCTTTACATAGCGTGATCAATGACACGATTATCGATCATTAGCATCGCGCGAGCCATACGCTTAGCCTAGGCATGGCATGACACTTGTGCTATCAAGGCCTCATCAGTGGTCCCTTGCCATTGAAAACTTATTGTTTGCCATGGCAGCTTGACAGTATAGGCAACAAAGGTGACGATGATGCATGGTTTAAGAGGGCCTACCCAGCTTAGGGAATTTTAACCACGTAGAGTGCTTTGCCCAAGCCCTCGAGGTGATGAACACAGGGGTCGATCTTGTTGCTCAGACTTGTCGAGATGAACTCTTTACACAATGCAATCGATGACATGTTTGTTGGGTATTAGGATCGAGTGAGCCACATGCGCACTATGGACATGACGTGACACCTCTACTACCAAGGCCTCATCGATGGTCTCTTGCACTTAAAAACTTGTCCCTTGCTATTAAAACATTTTCTCGCTTACCGGCCATGGTGCAGTGGCACTCAATAGCCTGTATGATCGATAAGCCCTTTGCTCATCGACTTGCAACTCGTTTGGTGCTATTACTGCCCATTTGTATCTGTGATGTACGAGTGGTGATCTTATCATGCCTATTGGTAGGTGTTATGCTCTTGCATCAAACTTTCGCTAGCACCTCGCTTCAACTTGACCCCAAGCCCTGTGTTGCCATTTGTGGGTGACTTTGGGACCTTGTGTCATGTGACTTCATAAATGAAATTCAATGATTTGAGTCGCTCGTTTTTGCATCGTGTCCCTCGCGGGCATAGGTGGAAACATCATCTACGCCTCGTGTTTCAAGCACGGCTTACTTCAAGATGTGACTTCTTAGCACATGGGCACTCGGTCGTCCCCTTGGGTGCCAAAGGTATTGCAATAGGAAGGGCCTTGACCTCTGCTTAGCAAAAGCATTTGCCCCGTGTCCAATTAATTTTGAATGACGATTGTAACAGAAGTGGCATCGACCTTATGACACATTCTGGTCCTCATTAGTACGGCATCTTAAAGGTTGCTAACTGGTTGGTCCTGCCAGTAGTCATATGCTTGTCTTAAAGATTAAGCCATGCACATGTAAGTATGAACTAATTCAGACTATGAAACTGCGAATGGCTCGTTAAATTAGTTATAGTTTGTTTGATGGTACCTACCACTCAGATAACCATAGTAATTCTAAAGCTAATATGTGCAAAAAACCTGGACTTCTAAAAAGGACACATTTATTAGATAAAAGGTTGACGTGGCTTCACCTGTTGTTCTGATGATTCATGATAACTTGATAGATCATAAGGCCACCGTGTTGGCAACGCATCATTCAAATTTTTGCTCTATCAACTTTCGATGGTAGGATAATTGCCTACTATAAGACCCTTGAATCTAAGTGCCAAGGCTTAGGCATGGTGTCTTACTCCATGCCCAAACTTACAAGCATGAATGGACCACACTAGCGAAGAAAAGGCATGGGTTAAAGATGGAAATAAATGCAAGAGACTTGGTTAGAAGCTGAGTTTCATACTTATGGTGGTAAGACACGCTAACGAGTTGGGAACATTATGGAATGGGGGATGAAGGACACGAACTGACCCACAACCTACTCAAGGGGAGAGTGGTAGAGACGCTTCGAATAAGTACAAGCACATGGTGGTGCAAAGATGTCTAGGGAAGGGAACACAGGACGAAATTTGGAGAACCCAACTTAGCATGGATAGATAGTTCAGTAAGTAGAGATATTCTACAAAGAGAGATGTGGCCATTTGCTAGAGGAAGGTAAAGGTAATAGAAGGATAAGGAATAGATGTCTATCTTGAAAGCCAAGGGGAAGATAAGGCTTGAGAAATGTCTTAAACAGAAATACTCTTCAAGCTTATCCAAATCGATTGAAAGCAGATAAGAGGGCTTGGAAAAGGCTTCAAAAGAGATGAGATCTTGACTTATGAAGAGTCCTTGTAGGAGAGGGATACAATCCAAACTTTAAAGATAAGTCTCAATTAGATAACAATCCATGACCAATGTTGGCTGGCTAGTCTGAAAAATATGGGATAACAAAGAGAGACTGTTTAAGTGGGACATTCTCTAATTAGTATAAAAAAGGGTTTGGGTTAAATTGTAAACACATTGAGAATAGAAACTCAAGTGTATAGGTAGCTAGAGGCATTGGGTGCTTTTAGTGAGACACTTCTTTTGCAATGAGTTTCTTTATCTTTAATAAAGGCTGATAAAGAGTTCTCATAATACTTGTTTTCTTTACTATACTTTTGCATTATCTTGTTTCTTGCTTCGCTTGTATTGTGGGCTTCGAAAGAGGGCTGGCTAGGTGGACACACTTAGCACCATCACATTAGAGTTTTATAGATCCAGCAATTGATAGTGTGACACCTACAATGGTGGAGACAAATGACGAAGAATTAGGGTTCAATTCCAGAGAGAGAGCCTAAAAGCCGACTACCTTATCCAAGGAAGGCAGCAGGCGAGAAAATTACCTAATCTTGACATGCTGACGTGGTGACAATGAATAACAATACTTGGTTTTTCGAGTCTGGTAATTGAAATGAGTACAATCTAAATTCTTTAACGAGGATCCATTGGACCTTAGGATAGGTCGGTTGGTCTACCTATAGTGTGCACTAGTAGCTCATCCCTATTGCCAGTGATGTGCTCTTAGCCTTAATTGGTCAAGTCGTGCCTCCGATGTTATTACTTTGCAGAAATTAGAGTGCTGAAAGCAAGCTTACACTTTTAATGCATTAGCATGGAATAACATCATAGGATATTAGTCCTATTCTATTGGCCTGCGAGATCGGAGTAATGATTAACAAGGACAGTCAGAGGTATTCATAATTCATAGTCACAGGTGAAATTTTTGGATTTATTAAAGACGAGCAATTGTAAAAGTATTTATCAAGGATGTTTTCATTAATCAAGAACAAAAATTGGGGGTACGAAGATGATCAGATACCATCCTAGTCTCAACCATAAACGATGCCGACCGCAGATCAATTATGGATGTTGTTTTTATGACTTCGCTAGCACCTTATGAGAAATCAAAGTGTTTGGATTGTGGGGGGAGTATGGTTGCAAGGCTGAAACTGAAAAGAATAAATGGAAGGGCACTAGAAGGAGTGGAGCCTGCTACTTAAATTTACTTAACATGAAGAAATATATAAGGTTCAAACATAGCCAGGATTGACAGACCAAGATCTCTTTCTTGATTTTATGGGTGGTGTTGTATGGCCATTCTTAGTTGGTGAAGTGATTTGTTTGTTTAATTCCATTAACAAATGAGACCTCACCCGGCTAACTAGCTACATGGAGGTGACCTTCCACAGTCAACTTCTTAAAAGGAGTATGGTCGCTTATGCCAAGGAAGTTTGAGGCAATAACAGGTGCGACATGGGCAAAAAGCCTAGTGTGCGAGTGTAGCATGCTTATCAGCTAGGCCATGGGGCCTTATGAGAGCTAGACCCTTATTGCTATGCCTCTATAGACTGCCTAGCGAAGGTGCCAAAGGAGTCATATTACATGAACCGTGGGCATGAGAGGCAAGCCATGGCTACCCCTAATAGGCATGACATGTGCAAAAGGCTTGGTGTGTGATCGCAGCAAGCGCTCTAGCCATGCCATGGGCGCCCTACACGAACAAATTGTTCATCACTTTCCTTCGATAGAATGCTCATCGAGCGATTCGAGGCAGCCGTGTCGATTGTGAAGCCACAGCTGCTCACAACAAGAACGACTTAGGCGAAAGGCCAATGTGCGGCCACACGGGGCTTGCCAGCTAGGCCATGCGCACCCCAAATAAGCCGACCATCATCACAATCCCTTAATAGACTGCTTAGTGAAAGTGCTAAAGCAGCCATATTGCGTGGACCATAGGTACGGGAGGCAAGCGACGTTTCTCCATAACAAGTACGGCATGAGTGGAAGACCCATCATGCTGCTGTTATAGGCATGCCAACCAATCCATGTGCGCTAAGGAAGCCACATCGTGTAGACCATTGGCATGGGTAGAAGGCCTAACATACAGCCACAGCAAGCATGAAAGCTAAGCCATGGGCGCCCCACGGGAACTAGACACTCAGTGCTCTCCCTCGATAAACTGCCTAGCAAGTGTGCTAAGGTGTCACGTCCCACAGACCTTGGGCATGGGAGGCAAGCCATGATTGTCCCAATCGGGCATGGTATGGGCAAAATGCCCTGCATACGGTCGCATGGGGCATGGCAACTAGGCCAATGGCACCTCATATGAGCTAGACCTTCGTTGTTGTCCCTTGATAAACTATCCCCCAAGCGTGCCAAGAGAGCCGCGGCGCATGGACCATGGGTTTGGGCAAAAGGCCTAGTGTGCGGCAGTATAGGATGTGCTAGCTAGGGCATGGGTGCCTCACATGGGGTAAATTGTCCATATCCCTCATTAGACTTCCTAACAAGCATGCCAATGATGCCATGTCGCACGGACCATGGCCACAAGAGCAAAGGCATGGCTACCCCTAGTAGGCACAACATGGGCAAAAGGCCAAGTGTGCGGCCGCCACAAGTGCATCAACCATGCCATGGGCGTCGTATGCTAGCCAGACCTTCATCTTGTCCCTTGATAAACTGCCTAGTGACCAAGCCAAAGGAGTTGCATCACACGGACCTTGGGCACTAATGGTAAGCCACAGTTGCCCCAAGTAAACATAGCATGGGCAAAAGGCCCAACTGAGGTCGCAATAGGCATTCCACCCAGGCCATGAATGCCTGACTTGAGCATGACACTCATCATTATCCCTTAATATACTGCTTACTAGGAGTGCCAGGGGGGCCACATCGATAGGCCAGCCATGGTTTCTCCAAAATAGCATGGCTTGGACGAAAGGCTAGCGTGCGATTGTAAGGGGCGCATATGCCAGGACATGCATCCTTTAAACGAGCCATGTTGGACAGACCATGTGTAGAAGAGGCAAGGATAGCTACCCTTAACAGGCACGGCATAAGTAAAAGGCCCAAGGAGCATGGCAAGGGAGTTGAGAAGGAAGCTATGGCCAAACTTTCGTTGTTATCCCTTGCTAGATTGCTCAAGGAGCGTGCTAAGGGAGTTGTGTCCCACGGACACTAGGCACGAGAAGCAAGCCACAACTATCCTTAGCAGGCATACGATGAGTTGAAGGTCGAGAGTGCGACCACAACAGACGAGCCAACTGGACGAAAGGTGCCTCACGCGAGGCATACCTTCATCATTTTTCCTTGATAGATAACCCGACAACTGGGGCAAAGGAGCTACATCGCATGGACCACGGGAAGAAGGCACGACATGGGTAGAAAGCCTTGTATGCAGTCACATGGGGCGCACTAGGCAAGCCAAAGGCACCCCTGGTGAGCTAGACCTCGTTGCTTTCCCTCGATAGGCTACCCAACAAGCATGCCAAGGGAGTCGCATCGCATAGACCATGGGCACAGGAGATAAGCCACAACTAGTCCCAACAAGCACGGCATATGCAGAAGGCCTTTTATGCGATCACTATTAGTGCATCGGCCAGGCCATTGAAGCTCTTCGAGGGCTTGACCCTTATCATTGTCCCTTGATAAATTGCAATGTGAGCATGCCTATGGAGCCACACAATGGACCATGGGCGTGGAAGGAAAACCATAGTTGCTTGCAGCAGGCAAGTTGTAGGTGGAAGGCTAAGCGCACTGCCGCATGAGGCACGTCAGCTAAGCTAAAGGTGCTTTTACTAGTCGGACCTCGTCGTTGCCTCTCGATAGACTACTTAGTGAGCATGTTAATGGAGCCAGTCACATGGACCACATGCTAGGGGCCAAGCCACGACTGTTGCCAGCAAGGACAGCATGGGTAAAAGGCCCTTCCAAGGCATAAGAGCCTTTCATGTGCTTGAACCTCATTGCTCTCCCTTGATAGACTACTCAGTGAGCGTGACAATGAAGTTGCATTGCACGGACCATAGGTATGGGAGGCAAGACACGATTGCCTCTAGCAGGCACAGCATGAGCAGAAGACCCAGGATGCAGTTACAATAAGCCAGACTGTGGTCGCTATCACCTGATAGACTGCCTACTGAGTATGCCAAAAAGAGCTATATCGCACGGACCTTAGGCATGGAAGCCCTTCGCATGCTACACCCTCCTTGTTGTCCCTCAACAGACTGCCCAATGAGCATGAATTAGGCATAGAAGGCAACCAATGGCTTCCCTTAGTAGGGCAGCTTGGGCGAAAGGCCTAGTGTGCTACTACAACAGGCGTGCCACGCAAGCCATGCGCACCCCTTGCGAGCCACACCCTCGTCACTGTCCCTTGATAGACTACAAACAAAAGTGATAATAGAGCCATACTGCATGAATCAATGCGTAAGTACAGTTTAGGCAAGAGGCCAAGCGTGCCATTGCAGCCGACTCACCAACCTATCAATGCATAAGCCACCTAAGCTAGACCCTCATCATGAACCCTCGATAAACTGCCCAACAAGCTTGCCAAGGGAGCTGCCCCCAACAGGGGCCCAAGAGGCTAGCCATACTGCCCCCAACAGGGGCGGTATGGGTTGAAACCCTAGCATGTTGCTGTAGCTGGCGTGCCAATGAAACCAAGGGTGCTTCACACAAGCTTAACACTCATCATTATCCCTCAATAGATTGCCCAACGAGCATGCAAAGAGAGCCGCATCACATGGATCATGTTCATGATAAGAAAGTGATAGCTACCCCTACAAGCATGGCATGGGCGAAAGGCCCAACGTCCGGCCATTGTAAGTGCGCATACCATGGGCACCTGACGCTAGCCAAACCATCGTCGTTGTCTCTCAATAGAGTACACAGCGAGCTTGCGAAAGTAAGGGACCTTGGGCATGCCTGCTTGGCAATGGGCACCCCACTCAAGCGAGGCCTTCATGGCTGTCTCGTGATAGATTGCCCAGTAAGGGTGCTATGGGAGTCGTGTTAGACAAACCATGGGCACTAGAGGCAAGCCATAGCTACCTCTAGTAGGCACAACATGCGCTGAAAGCCCAATGTGTGGTAGCATTGGGCATACTAATCTTGTCATAGGCACTTGACGGAGCCAGATCCTTATCGCTCTCCCTCAGTAGACTACCCAACGAGCAGACCAAGCCAGCTACGTCGCACAGACCATCGGCATGTGAGATAAGTCATGGTTACCCCTAGTAGGTACGGTGTAGGCACACCACGTGAGGTAGACCCTCATCCCTACGCCTCAATAGACTTCGTAGTAAGTGTGCCAAGGGAGCCTCGTAACGTTGACCATGGGTGGAAGGCCTAGTGTGCTATCGCAGTAAGCGTGCCAACCAAGCTTTAAGGGCCTTATGCAAGCCCAACCCTCGTCACTATCCCTCGATGGACCGCTTAGCGAGTGTGCCAAGGAAGCCGCATCCCACAGACCATAGGCATGTAAAAACAGGCCACGGTGACCACGAGCAGGCTTTGCATGGTTGGAAGACCCAGCGTGTGCTTGTAGCAAGTGCACCAGTCAGGCCATGGGCGCTTTGCGTGAGCGAGACTTATCACTATCACTCGATAGACTACCTAGTGAGCGCACCAAAGGTGCCATGTCGCACAGACTGTGGGCATGGGAGGTAAGCCATGGCTGCCTCTAGTAGGCACGACATAGGCGAAAGGCCAAGTGTATGGCCATAGTAGGCGAGCTAGATAGGCCATGGGCGTTCCACGCTTACAGACCCGCATCGTTGTCGCTCAATAGAGTTCCTAACAAGGATGTCGAGAAAGCCACATCACATGGTCGTTAGCTCAGGAGGCGAGCCACAGCTGCCTGTAATAGGCACGACATAGGTGGAAGGCCCAACATGCAACTACAGCAGGCATGCCAGCTAAGCCATGGGTGCTTTACATGAGGCAAACCCATATTGCTATCTCTCGATAGGCTACCCAACGAGCATTCCAAAGGATTCGCGTTGCATGGACCATAGGAAGGAGAGGCAAGCCACAGTTCCCACTTATCAGCACACCATGAGGGAAGGTCCAATGTGCGACCACAACAGTCGTGCCACCCTAGCCATAGGCTTTCCAAGCAAGCAAAACCCTCGTCAATGTCCCTTAATAGATTACTCGACGAGTGTATCTAAGGGAATTGCTTTATACGGACAATGTGCATGGAAGGCATGCTACAGTAGCCCCTAATAAGCACAAAATGGGAGGAAAGCCCACCGTGCGGCCTCATCAGGCACGCCTACTTGGCCATAGGCCTCCCATGTTAGGTGGACCTCGTCATAATCCCTCATTAAACTTCTCAGCATCCTAAAAGAGCCACATCACATTGATCATGGGCATGTGAGGCAAGCTATAGCTGCCCCTAGCAAGGATGACCTAGGTGGAAGGCCTAGCGTGTGGCCATAGCATGCGCCCCAACTAGACCAAGGGTGCTTAAGACAAGCTAGACCCTCTTTACTATCCCTCGATAGACTGGCCAACAAGCGCACCAAGGGAATCGTGTCACATGGACTTCAGGCACAAGAAGTAAGCCATCACTACCACCATCATGCATAGCATTGGCAAAAGGCCCAGCGTGCGACCACAGTAGGCGTGCTAGCTAGACCATGGGTGCCATATGTGTGCTAAACCATCGTTGATGTCCCTTGATAGATTGCCCAGTAAGCTTACCAAAGAAGCGGTGTTGCATGGAGCATGAGCATGGGAGTCAAGCCACAGCTTACCCCATGTTGGTACGGCATGGGCGGAACGCTTAGGGTGTGGTCACGCGGAGCTTGCCAAACAAGCCAAAGACACCTTTCACGAGCCAGACCTCGCCTATCGAGCATGTAAAGGCAGTCATGTTGCATGGACCATGGGCACTTAAGGCAAGCCACAACAGGCCCTAGTAAGCATGATATGAGAAAAAGGCCCAAAGTGAGGTCATAGTTAGCACGCTAGCTAGGCCATGGGTGCCTTGCACATGCCAAACCAGCATCACTATCCTTTGGTAGACTACCTAGCGAGTGTGCCAATGAAGCTACATCACATAAACTGTGGACTTGGGAGGCAAAGCATAGCTGCCTCTAAGAGGCACAACTAAGGTGGAAGGCCCAGCATGTGACAGCAACAGGCTTATTAGCCAAACCATGCGCATTCCAGCGAGCCACACCCACATCATTGTCCTTCGATAGATTACCTAATAAGTGTGCCAAGGCAGCCGTATTGCACAAACCTTATGCATAGGAGGTAAGCCACGGCTACCCACAGCAGGTATATTGTGGGTGAAAGGCCCATTATGCTACCACGCGGGTGCGCCAATGAGGCCAACGGAGCCCTATGCGAGCCTGACCTCATTGCTATCCCCCGATAAACTGCCTAACCAGCATGCTAAGAGAGTCACATGACGTGAACCATTGGCTGGAAAAGTAAGCAATGCCTGCCGACAACTGGAACTGCATAGGTAGATGGCCAAGCATTTCGCTACAACAAGCGCCAGTCAGGCTGCTGGGGCCCTCACAAGTGAAATCCTTATCGTTGAACCGCGACAGACTGCCTTGCGAGCGTGCAAATGGAGTCGCATCGCTTGAACCATGGGAATGAGAGGCAAGTAATGCTGCCCGCAATAGGCATGGCTTGGGTAGAAGGCCCAGCATGTCACAATAAAAAGGGCGCCAGCCAATCCATGCATGCCCGATGTAAGCCAAACAGTCATAATTGTTTCTCGATAGATTACTCGGCAAGCATGCCAAAGGAGTTGTGTCACATAGTCCATGGGTAAGGTAAGTCACAGCTGCCTTTAGCAAGCTCGACATGGGTGAAAATGCCATTATGTGACTGCTACAAGCACATCAACCACACCATTCATGCTCCTAGAGTTCCCAACCCTCGTTGTTATCCTTCGATATACTATCAAACGAGCATGCTAATGGAGCTGCATCGCACGGACCATAGGCTTGGGAGGTAAGCCATGGTTGCCATCAGTATGCAAGTTATGGGTGGAAGACCTAGTGTGAAACCATGTGAGCATGCCAACCAACCCAAGGGCATCTTATGCTAGCTAACCCTTGTCGTTCCCCTCGATAGACTACCCAACGAGCATGCTAAGGAAGCCACATCACCCGGACCATGGGCCGAGGAGGTAAGCCATGGATACTCCCAATAGGCGTGACTGGGTAGAAGGCCTAGTGTGCCACAACAATAGGCATACTAGGTAATCCATGCATACCCTATGCGAACTAGACCCTCGTTGCTATCCATCAATAAGCTATCTAGCCAGTGTGCCAAGAGGGCCATATTGCACAGACTATGGGCACCAAAGGTAAGCCATGGTTGGCCTCATTAGGATCGATAAGGGTGGAAGACCTCATGTGCAATCACAATAGGGGCGCCAGCCAGGCCATGGGTGCCCTAAGCGAGCAAGACTTCCATTGCTATCCCTCGATAGACTACCCATCGAGCGTGCCAAGGGAGCCATATCGTGTAGACCATGGGCATGGGGGCCAAGCCATGGTTGTCTCTAAAAGGCACGACATGGGGTAAAGGCCCAGTATGAGACTACACAAGGCACACTAGTGAGGCCTTGGGTGCCTCACCCAAGCTAAACCCTCGTCGTTGTTCTTTGATACATTACTCAGTGAACATGAAAAGATAGTTGCATTAGACAGACTATAGGCACCAGAGGCAAGCCATGATTGCCCTTAATAGGCGTGACATGGGCAGAAGGCCCAAAGTGTGGCCACACGAGGCACATCAACCTGGCCATAGGCTTCTAATGGAGCCAAGCACTCGTCGCTCTCCCTTGATAGATTGCACTGTGAGCGTGCCAAGGCAGTCATGTCACATGGACCATGACATGTAAAGCAAGCCACTGCTACCTCCAGCTGCCATGGTATGGGCGAAACGCCTTGGCTATGGCCATAACAAGTGCATCTACTATACATGGCTATGGCCAGACAGACCCTCATCACCACCTCTCGATAGATTGCCCAATGAGTGTGCCAAGGGAGCTGTGTCTTATGGACGATGGGCACAAGAGGTAGGCATTATGTGGGCGGAAGGCCTAGTGGGCTGCCCAAATAGGTGCACTAGCCTGGCCTTTGTCGCCTCATTCAAGCGAGAACTTCATTGTTGTCCCTTGATAGATTGCTTAGTGAGCAAGCCAAAGAAGTTGCGTCACATAAAATTGCAGGCATGGGAGGCAAGCCACATCACCAATGAGCAGGTGCATCAGCCAGGCCATTGGCGTTCCATGCAAGCTCGACCCTCGTTGTTGTCTCTTGATTGACTACCTAGAAATTATGCCCATGGTGCTGTAGAGCATGGACTGTGGGAACGGGAAGCAAGCCATGGTTACCTCTAGCATGCATGACATCGGTGGAAGGCTCAATGTGCTGTTACGGTAGGCACGCTTGCTAGGCCATGGTGGTTCCATACGAGTCAGACCTGTGATGTTGTCCATCGATAAAGTTCCTAAAAAGCATGCCAATGGAGCTACGTAGCATGGTCCATGGCACGGTAGGCAAGCTACGGTAGCCTTTAGTAGGCATGGCTTAGGTAAAAGGCCTAACGTGTGGCCATAACAGCCGCACTAGCCAGGCTATAGGCATGCCACATGAGCGAGATTGTCGATGTCGTCCCTCTTTAGATTGGCTAGGGAGCATGCCAAAGGAGTTGAATCACATAGACCATGAGTAAGAAAGGCAAGCCATGGCTGCCCTAGTAGGCATTGCATGGGAGAAAGGCCTAGCGTGCGACTTCAGTAGTCATGCCAGCCAGGCCATTAGCACGTCATGCGAGCAAAATCCTCATCGCAATCCCTTGATAGACTTGCGAGGGTGCCAACGATGCCGTGTCGCACGAACCATCGACATGGGAGGCAAGCCATGGTGGTTCCTAGCAAGAACGGCATGGGCAGTAGGCCTAGCGTGCGGTGGTAGCACGTGCCCCAGCCAGGCCATGGGAGCCCCACCTGAGCAGGACCCTTATCGTTGTCCCTCAATAGGCTTTCCAAGGAGCATGCCAAGGGAGCCACATTGCACAGACCTTGAGCATAGTAGGCAAGCCATGGGCTCCGCAGCAGGCACGACATGGGCAGAATGCCCCCTATGCTACTATAGGAACGGCACTAACCATTGTATGGGCGCCCCGTGTGAAGAAGACCCTCATCTTTGTCCCTCAATAGACTGCCTAGTAAGTGTACAAAAGGAGCCACGTCGCATGGATCATGGGCATGAGAGGTAAGCCACGGCTACCGCTAACTATCATGACATGGGCAAATGGCCCAACATATGGCCTTGAGAAGCGCGTTGCTAGGCCATGGGCACCCCGCTTGAGTTAGAACGTCATCGCTATTCCTAAATAGACTACCCAGCTAGTGTGCCAAAAGAGCTGCATCGCATAAACCATGGGCATGAAAGGCAAGCCGTAACTACCTTTCACAGGCATGGCACGGGTGAAGGCCCAAAATGTGACTGTAACAGGCAAGGCAGCCATGCCATGGGCACCTCACGTAGGGTTGACCCTCACCTATGACCCTCGAGAGATTACCTAGCTAATGTGCCAAGGGAATGGCAATGCACAAGCTGTAGGAATGGAGCCAAGCCATGGGTGCCTACAGCAGACACTGTAAGGGTGGAAGACCTTGTGTGCAATGATAGTAGGCGCGCTAGCCTAGCCATAGGCATCCCACGTGAGCCAGACCTTCGTCGTTATCCCTCAATGGACTTTCCAATGAGCAAGCCAAGGTAGTCATACTAATAGTTTGGTAGTTATTGGGTTCCCCTAAACCTGGTCCTGGCATTAGTGAGGACTTGTGACTTCCACGCAGCAATTTTCGTTTGGCTCTCCTAGTGCTACTTGGCCATTATTGGGCTCGTCAAGTGCTTGCCCTTGCATCTACCTATGCGAGTAACTACCATTAGCCCATCACTACGAGAACCTAATTCAAATGTCTATTAGTGCCTGCGACTGTCACTAAGTCATTTCTGAACTCCCTTAATGCTAGCACTCACCTCTAACAGCGCCAATGATTGCCCAATAAGAGTTGTTGGGCTCCCTCAATGACAGCGACTATCACGAGGACATATCTGGGCTCTTCTAATGCTAGTACTAGCATCCACTAACACTGGTAAGTACCCTGCAATAATTGATGGGCAGTCCCTGGGTTCCCATAGCCCTGGCATTGGCATGTGCCAATAGTAGCAATTTCCGTACATTAGTAGCTAGGCAATTGTTGGTTCTTCCAAAGCTAGCCCTAGCATTTGCCAAGACGAGTGACTTTCGTGCAGCAGTAGTTGGGCTCTCTCAGTGTTAAGAACTGCTACTAAATCGTCGTTGGGCACCTTTAGCACTCGCTATCACGTTTGCATGTGCTAGCGACGTTCGTTGGGCCATCGCTAGGGAAGCCTAACGCAGATGTTTGCCAGTGTCAATGACTATTACTGGGTCATCGTTGAGCTCATCGTGTGATGGAATAGGCCTTTACTTACATCAGTGACTACCTAATCGTAGCCGTTGGCCTCTCAAAATGCAAGCGACTATCATGAGGCTATCCCTAGGCTCCCTCGATGCTTGCACTACCATCTACCAACATGAGCAATTACCTTACAAAAATAGTTGGGTAGTCCTTTAGTTCCCTAAACAGTGGGGGTGGCATGTAATAATGCCAGCAATTACCTGTAGTAGTAACTAGGAAATCGATAGGTTTTTTAAAGTTGGCACCAATATCTATTCGCACTTTTGACTTCCCTATAGTAGTAATTAGGCTCTTATAGTGCCAACTACTATAGCAAGGTCATTGTTGGGCCCTCAAGTGCTTGCCCTCACGTTTTTCTACGCTAATGACCATCGTTGGCGCCATCGTTGGGGGAACCTAATGTAAATGACTGCTAGCGTCAACAATTGCCTCTAAGTCATCGCTGAGCTCCTAGAACGCTGCCACGAGCATCAAACGATGATAGATATGGAAACTATCATAGAGAGATTGTTAGGCTCCTTTGGTGTAGCACTAGTGTCTATGGACATCAACAACCACGTCACAGTAATAATTGGGCAATGCCTATGATCCCCTAGCCCTAGTGCTTGCCAACATTAGCAACTGTCTTGTAACGATAGCTGGGAAGTCGTTAGGATCCCTAAATGTTGACGCTAGCATTTGCTAGCATCAGTGACTTTCCACCAATAGTCATTGGGCTGCCCTAACATCAACAAACACTATTAGGTTATCATTGGGTTCCTCTAGTGCCTTCTCTTGCATTTACCAGCACTAGCAACTTCTACTATGACCTCATTGGGGGGAACCTTGTGGAATTGTCTACCAGTGCTAGTGGCTTCCACTGAGTCACTGACAAGCTCTCGTAATGTTACGCTGGCAACAAACAGCACGAGCAACTGCCCAGCAGCAATTGTTGGGCTTTTACAATGCCAATGACTATTGTAAGGCCATCTTTGGGCTCCTTCGGGGTTAGAACTAGCATTTACTAATACCTACAATTGCCTTATAGTAGTTGCAGTATAGTCGTTGGGTTCCCCTCATATGCCAGCATTAGTGATTTCCCTGCAACAGTTGTTGGAGTTTTTGAGTCTCAATTACTGTTACAAGGCCGCCGTTGGGCTCCTTGTATGCTTGCTTTTGCGCCTTCCTCCACCAATGATAGTAGTTGGCCCACTATTGAGGGAACCCAATCGCAGATGTTTGACAATGTAAGCTACTACAGCTCCATCATCATTGAGCTCTTATAAAGATGGTTCCGGCCTCTACTAGAGCCAACGATAGCCTGCAGCAATCATTATGCTTTACCAACACTAGCAACTTTCATGGGGTCATCATTGGGCTTCCATGGTGCTGGTACTAATGTCTATTAACATTAGGAACTGCCACATAGCAATGGTTGGGTAGTTCTTAGGTTCCTTTAATACTATTGCCAACATCTACCAACACCAGCAACCACCTTACAGTAATAGTTAGGCAATCGTTGGGTTCCTCCAAAGTAACACTAGCGTTTGCAAGCTCCAAAAATTGCCTTGTAACAGTAATTGGGCTTTCAGAGTGTCAACTACTACTATTAGGTCATCGTTGGGCTCCTCTAGTGCTTGTCCTTGTGTTTACGTGCGCTAAAGATTGTCATTAGCCCATTGCTGGGAAAACCAAGCATAGTTGTTTATCAGCACCAATGACTATCACTGGGTCATCATTAAACTCCTTTAATGCAGCTACTAATGACAATGACTGCCCAGCTGTAGTCATTAGGCTTCGCCAACGCCAGTGACTGTCATGGGGTCATCGTTGGCTCCCCGATGCTAGATCTAACACTTATTGACGGCCTTAACTACCCTGTAGCAATAGCTGGGCAGTCCTTGGGTTCCCTTAGTCTTGGTGCTAGCATTTAACAACATGTCAACTGCCCCACACCCGTAACTGGGCAGTCATTGGGCTCCAAAGCCAACGCTAGCATCTTCTAATTCCACCAGCAAATTTCCTGTAGCAGTCATTAGGCTTTCCCAATAGCCATCACAACTACTAGGCCATTATTAGGCTCTTTCAGTGCTTGCCTTCATGTTTGCCTGTGCCAACGATTACTGCTTAGCCGTTCTTAGGGAAACCTAGTACCGATATTTGCCAGCACGAGCGACCACCCAGTAGCAGTCGTGGGCTCTTTCGATGCCAATCACTACTGCTAGGTCATCGTTGGGCTTCTCTAAGGCTTTTCTTCTTGTCTCCCTCGGTGTTGGCACTAGTGTCTATCGACTCTAGCAATTACCTGCAACATTAGCAAGGAAGTTTTTTTGTTTGCCTACAGTTGTCAACATTAGCAATTGCCCCACAATAGTAGTTGGGCAGTTGTTGGGAACCCCAAAGCAAGCATGAGTGTTTACGAGAACCAGCAATTTCCTCACAACTGTTGTCAAGCTTTCCTAACATCAAGAATTATTATAAGGCCATCATTAGGCTCTTCTAGTGTTTACCCTTGCATCAACCTACACCAGCAATTGTCTTTAGGCAATCGCTGGGCAACCTAATGTAGATGTTTGGTACCTTTAATGATTACCACTCAATCATTATTGAGCCTTCTTTACGCTACAGTTAGCATCTGTCAATATCCACCAACATCAGCGACTGCCGAGCAATAGTCAGTGGGCTCTTCCAATGCCAACAACTATCATTGAGTTGTCACTAGATAGTTCTTGGGTTCCTTTAGTCTTAGCATCGTCGTTTACCAACACTGATAACTAGCATCTACCAACCCCACCAACTGGCTACAATAGTAGTTGAGTAATCTCTAGGTTTTGTTAGCGCTAGCACTCATGTTTACGAACACCAGCAACTACCTCACAAAAGTAGTTGGGAAGTCATTAGGTTCCCTCAAAGCTGGCGGTAGTGTCTACAAGCACTAGCGACTGCCCAGCAACAGTCGTTAGGCTCTCCTTGATACTCGTTACTACTATTAGGTCGTCGTTTGGTTGCTCTAGTGCTTGCTCTCACATCTACCTCACTACAAAAAAAAAAATCTAAAAATAGTGACAAAACATATTGACTAATTACATGTCACTGGATAATAACAACATAGCGACAAAATTGTTACAGAATAAAAATTTTAATATACTGATAGACTAATGACAAACTAACGATATACATTAGCAACAAACATAAATTTTATCATTAAAATATTTTTTAATTAATTTATATTAATTATTAATCAATTTAACGATCGATTAGTAACTAAATTTGTATTGGTATCTAATCAAAGGACTAGCGACCACCGAGACTCAGTCGCTAGCTAGCCAAGGTATATTTAACAACCACCGGGACTCATTCACTAACTAGCCAAGGTAGATTTAGCACTGCCCATGGGTGGTTGCTGTGGTTGCCTCATGCATAAACATGGCTTTGCATGCGAAGGCAGGCAAAGGAATGTGGCTTCCACCATGCCCCATGCATGCCTTCGTATGCAAAGCCAACCAATGGTGGCTGCTTGGGTGCCATATGCAGCCACCCGTGGCTATCTTCATAGGCTCCTAAAGGCTTGGAGGTGGTCGCAACCATCCATGGCTGCCTTCGCTAGCTCGCAAGCAAAGACATGCATGGTGCCGCATGCAGCCTCCTATTGCTGCCTTCTTCGGCTTTATAAGGCTCGCAGGTGGCTACATCCACTCATGGCTGCCTGATTCATCAGCTCGTGAAGGATCGTAGGTGGCCATAGCCATCAGTGGCTATCTTCGCCAATTCGCAGGTGAAAGCATGCATGCATAGGTGCCGCATGCAGCCACCTGTGGTTGTCTTCATCGGCTCTTGAAGGCTCAAAAGTGGTTGCGGTCATGGACTCCCAAAGGCTCGTAAGAAAAGGCATGCATGGTTGCCGCATGCAGCCATTTGTGGTTACATTCGTTGGCTCTCAAAGGTTCACAGGTGACTGCAGCCCTCGAAGGTAGCAATGGCTATCTATATTGGCAGTCGCCAAGGCTGCCACTTTGCTGCCCTTGAAGGTAGCCATGGCAACCACCATGTTGCACTTAAAGGGAGCCATGGCGACCTCCATGGTCTATCGGCAAGGCTACTGCCTTGTTGCCCTCAAAGGCAGCCATGACAACCAACCATGGGCAGTCACTAAGCCTACCACCTCTCCACCTTCGAAGGCAACCATGGCGATCGTCACGGGTCATCGCCAAGGCTACCACCTAGCTGCCTCCAAAAGCTGCCATGGACACTTGCATGCAAAAGCATGCCATTGGCGATCTTTGAAGGCAACCATGGATGCTTACCCAGCAGTCGATTGCTAGATTTTACTTCTAAAGACGATAATAAGTGGCTGTTGTTAGGTCCTTATAAATATAAACCCTAATTTTTTTCATTTCGCGCGAGCGCTGCATTTCTTCCCTCCATTTCGTTTGCTATCTTTGCATCTCTCTCTCTATACAGGTCTCTTTCTCCTTGGCCAGCTTCTCGGTCTCTTTCATTTTCTAATCCATTTTCTCCACTATGAAAGGCCATCTTCTCCTTCTCTATACAAGGTTGCCCTTTTTGCTTGATAGTTTGTATAGGTAATTATAGAAAAATTTACTGATAATATTGATAGTTGAAAAATTTTATATACAAATATTATGATTAGATTTGGTAAATATAGAAATTATTTAGATGTTAAACAAATTTTATAGTTATTAATTTTATTTTTAATAAATTTAATTTATGTTATATTAGTTAGGTAATGGTTTAATTTAGTTGTAATTTAATTAACATCTAATTTAAATTAGTTAGATGTTAATTAAATTTTGTAGTTATTAATTTGATTTGTTGATGAATTTAGTCTATGTTTGATTAGTTAGAAAATAATTTAAATAGTTTGTAATTTAAGATAATAATTTAATTAGATTTTTATGAAAATTAAATTAGTTAGGTATTAATTAAAATTTTTAATTGTTAATTTTATAGGTTAATTAAATTTAGTTTCTATTAGATTAGATAGTTAATAGTTTAATTAGATTGTAATTTGAGATAAATAATTTAATTTGATTTTTATGAAATTTAAATTAGTTAGATCTTAATTAAATTTTGTAGTTGTTAATTTGATTTGTTAATAAATTTAGTTTATGTTTGATTTGTTAGAAAATAATTTAATTAGTTTGTAATTTAAAATAAATAATTTAATTAAATTTTTATGAAATTTAAATTAGTTAGGAGTTAATTAAATTTTGTAATTGTTAATTTTATAGGTTAATTAAATTTAGTTTATTTTACATTAGAGAGTTAATAGTTTAATTAGATTGTAATTTGAGATAAATAGTTTAATTAGATTTTTATGAAATCTAAATTAGTTAAATGTTAATTAAATTTTTTAGTTGTTAATTTTATTTGTTAATAAAATTAATTTCTGTTAAATTAGATAGATAATAACTTAATTAGATTGTCATTTCATGAGATAAATAATTTAATTAGATTTTTATGGAAATTAATTTATTTACTTGTGAGATGAGCCAGATTTTGAAAGTTATTTTATGAAGAAATTGGACAAGGAAGTAGAAGAGGAAGACCTTGAAAATGATTAGTTTCTTTATCTTTTAAATTTTTTTGTTTGAATTATTTAATCTATCGGTTTACATAATGTGTTTTGAGAATTATGCCTTGAACTGGTAATTTGTTATATTGTCTTTTCATCATGTATTTTAAGGGGTTTTAGCTTGATTTTCAAGGAAGATTCTATCAATTTTTTTTTATAAATCTATCAAAAACTTAATCTCATAAATTTTATCAACATGATTAAATGAGGGGTCGAGGGAGACGAGATGACTTTAGAGGGAGAGGTGACTCTGGAAAAAGAGGTGAGTATCTCGAAGGGACATGTTTTAGCCTCTTTTAGCCTTGCTGCTATTAAGATGTCTAGCTTATAGAGTATACAGAGTTCAAGTAAACAGCAAATTTATGTAGACAATATCAAGTAAGTATTTATAATTAATATCTTTAGTACTTTCTCTCATTATCCTAATATTTTTTGCTAATATTTATTTATTGTCTTATTTAATAGGATTAAGCCTCCGTATCAATGCTTTGCAAAGATTTATAAAATTTTTTAAGAGAGGATCGATCCATGTGGATACACGGAGAAGACAATTTCTCGAGAAACCAAAGATTTTTACTATGAAGAATTCAAGGTACGTATAATTGTTTACCACAAAAAATTCTATTATATTTTGTCATACTTACTATGAAGAATTCCATGGAAGCCAAGCTCTATCATTGTATTCAAACGATAGTTATAGCAGTGGACGCTCTATTAATAACGTAATTATGTAGGATATGCACTCTCAAATGAAGGTTATGAAAAAGCACATAGAGTTGGAGCATAAGTCTATGGAGGACCGTATGGATCGGAGCATTAGACTTTGAAGAGATATTGGAGGAGGAGAGTAGCGCGAGGTAGCACGATCGTATACGTTTTTAGATTGAATTGCAAGAGCACTTACAGAGAGAGGTTGACATAAATGAGTGCATTCACAAGATAGAGGCTCTTTTTTTAAGAAACACACCCCCAGCACAACCTAATAATTAAATTTAATTTCTTATATGAATATTGTATTTGACAAGAATATAATATAATTTCGAATTTATAATCTTGTTTTATAAATTTTATCTATTTTTTATTTTTTATTTAATTATAATTTAAAATTAATTTTTAACATAAAATTAATTATATTAATAACAGATCTATTAGTCGCTACTAAGTTTTTAAGTTAGCGACAGATCTATTAGTTGTTAATTGGCTTTTAGCTTAGCAACAGATTCATATCGGTCATTAGTTTAGTGACAGATTCATGTCGATTGCTTAGCTTATGACAGATTCGTATTAGTCGCGAATCAGTCACTAATTAACGACAAATATAAAATTTAGTCGTTAGTTTTTTTTTTGCAACAATAATTTTAACTACTAATTTTTTTTTGTCATTAAAATTTGTTTAATTTTCTAATGATGAGTTTTTTTAATTTAGCAATGGATTTATTTGTTGTTAAAATTGAATTTTTTTTAGTGCCTGTGCCAATGACCATTCCTTTTCCATCATTGGGGTAACCCAATATAGATGTTTGTCAATGCCAGTGACTATCATTCGGCAATCGCTGAGCTCCCTTCTTGCTAGTGTTGGCTTTTACCAATGTTAGTGACCACCTAAGAATTGTCATTAGGCTCTACCAACACCGACAATTATAATGAGGTTGTCATTGGGCACCTGATCCTAGTATTAATGTCTACTGACACTAGCAGTAGCCCCACAATAATAGCGGCTAGCCTCACACTAATAGTTGGGCAACCCCTACATTCCCTTAGTGCTGGCACTAGCATCTACTAACATTAACAACTTCACCATTTTAGTAGCTAGTAATCATTGGGTTCCCTCAAAGCTAGTGCTAACCTAAGGAGTCATTGGGCTTTCCCATCACTAACTACTACTATAAGGTCATTGTTGGGCTCCCCAAGTGCTTGCTCACACATCTACCTACACTAGCGATTGCCGTAAAGCCATCTTTAAGGGAAACCAGTGCAAATGTCTGCCAGCACTTATAACTGCTACTAGCTTATTACTGAGCTACCTAGTGTTGGCACTAGCCTTGAACACCGTTAGTGATTGTCGAATAGCAACCGTTGGGCTCTTTCAATGCCAGCAGCTATCTCGACATTATAGGGCACCATTAGTGCTAGCCCTAGTGTCTATCGACACCAATAACTGTCTCGCAGTAATAGTCAGGCAATCCTAAGGTTCCTTAGTCCTGACATTAGCATTTGCCAACGCTAGGAACTATCGTGTAGAGTAGCTGTGTAATCGATGGGTTCCCTTAAAGCTAGCGCTACCATTTGCTAGCACTAGTGACTTTCTTGAAGCTGTCGTTAGTCTCTCACAGTGCCAACAATTGCTGCTAAGACATCATTGGGCTCCTCTAGTGCTTGCCATCACGTTTGGCTGCGCTAGTGAGATTTTTTAGGGCATGCTAGGGGAACCCAGCATAGATGCCTATCAGCGTTAGCGATAACCACTAAGTTATTGCTGAGCTCCCTGAGTGATGGTGTTGGCCTCTACCAGTGCTTACAAATGGCCTGCAACTAGCCTGCCAAAGCCCTTGGGCTCTCATAATGCCACCAACTGTCATGGGGTCATCATTGGCCTCTTTTGGTACTAGTACTAGTTTTTACAAACACAAGCAACTACCCTGCAATAACGATTGGTTGTCCTTGCATTCCCTTAGTGGTGGTGCTGTCATTTGCTATCACCAACAACTACCTTACAATAATAGCTGAGCAATCGGTATGTTCCCTTAAAATTCATGCTAATGCTTGCCGACACTAACAACTTCTCCATCACTATCATGGGGCTCCACAAGTGCTTCATTCGAGCCTACTTGTGCTAGCGACTACCACTAGGGCATCACTAAAAGAACTCGGTGCAAATGTCTACTAGCTCCAACGACTATCGTTAGGTCATTGTTGACTCCCTTAGTGCTAGTGCTGGCCTCAAATAGTGCTAGCGATTGCCATGCATAGTCGTTGGACTCTCTAAAGCCAGTCACTATCATGAGGATGTCATTGGGCCCCCCCGGTGCTAGTTCTTGCTTTCATCGACACCAACAACTACCCTACAGTGATCGATGGGCAGTTCCTAGGTCCCCCCAGTGTTGGCACTAGCGCTCGCCAAAGCTTGCTTCAGTGTCTATTAGTACCCAAGTCTTTCTCACATTAGGCTCCTTTGGTGCCTACTCTCGTGTCTACCTACGTTAGTAACTATGATTATGCTATGGTTTGGGGAACCCAATAGAGATGTCTACCAATATTGGTGACTGCCAAGTAGTGATTGTTGTAGTCTCCCAATGATAGCGGTTATTATAAGCTTATCATTGAGTTCCCCCAGAGCTAGCACTAGTGTCTACCAACACCAGCAACTGCTCTGTGACATTAGCTGGGCAATCCCTGGGTTGCCTTAGTGTTGGTGCTAGTATTTGCCAACACTAGCAACTGTTGTGCTATTGTAACTAGAAGATCATTGGTTTCCCCAAAATCTAGCATCTGCCAGCATAAGTGACTTCCCTGTAACAGTCATTGGGCTCTTACATTTAGGCCATCGTTGGGCTTCTTTAGTGCTTACCTTCGTGTCTACCTATGTCAGTGGCTACTATTGTGCCATTGCTCTTATAACCCAACATAGATGTTTGCCAGCGCTAACAATCGTTGTTGGGTCGTCACTGGCCTCACCTATTGTTGGCGCTCACTTCTATAAGCTCTCCTAGTGCTTGTGCCGGTTTCTACTAACATGAGCAACTGCCCTACATTAGTAGTTGGGCAAACATTAGGTTCCCCAAAAGTTAGTGTAGTGCTTGTCCACACTTGCGACTTCCCCGCAATAGTCATTAGCCTCTCCCAATGCTAACTATTACTGTAAGCCCATTGTTAGGCTCCTATAGTGCTTGTTCTCATGTTTACATGTGCCAACGATAACTATTGGGCCATCATTAGGTGAACTCAGTGCAAATGTCTACCAACGCCAGCGATGGCCACTAAGGTTATTGTTAAGCTCCCCTAATGCTAGCACTGGCCTTAAATAGTAACTATCATAGAGATTGTCATAGAGATATTGTTGGGTTCTCCAATGCTAACGACTGTCTTGAAAACGTCATTGGGCTCACCTAGTGTTAACAGTAGCATTTATTTGACCCAACAACTTCCTCGTAGAAGTAATTGGGCAGTCCTTAAGATCCTCTAGTGCTAGCGCTGGCAACCCCCTAGTAGCTGGGTAGTCGTTGGGTCCAAAAGTGGTACTAGCGTCAGCCAACACTAGTGACTTTCCTGTCATATCCAATGGGCTCTTCTAATGCCAACAACTATTGCTAGGCTATTTTTTTTGCTCCGCTATTGCTTGCCATTGTGTTTATCGATGCTAGCAACTACAGCTGGGCCATTATTGAAAGAACCTAGTTTAAATGTCTAGCAGTACTAGCAACTATCGTTGTGACATCGTAATGCTCCCCTAGTGCTGCACTAGCCTCAAACAGCGCTAACGATTACCCAGTAGCAGTCGTTGGGCTCTCACAATGCCAGCGACTATCATAGGGCAGTCCGTGGGCTCCCTCGAGCCTAGCACTAATGTCTACCAGCATTAGTAACTTCCTCGTAGTAGTCATTGGGTTTTCCCAATAGCCACTACACTTGGGACTTCTGTGTATGAGTAATTAGCCTCTCCCAGCACTAATAATTGTTACAGGGTACTTGGTAATGTTGGCAGATGCTAGTGTCAACACTAAGGGAACCTAAGGATTACCCAACTATTACTGCACGACAGTTGCTAGTGTCAGTAGATTTTAGTGCCTCGCAGCAGTAGTTAGGTAGTCGTTGGGTTCCCCCAAAGTTGGCGTCAATATTTGCCAACTCCAATGACTATCTCTCAATAATTGTTAGCATCTCTAAAGGCCAACTACTGCCATTAGGCCATCATAAGGCTCTTCCAATGCTTGTCCTCATGTTTACGTGCGCTAGCAATTATCACTGGGCCATCATTTGGGGAATCAATCGCAAATGTCTGCTAGTGCCAACGACTATAGCTAGATCATCGCTGAGCTCCTCTAGTGCTGGTGCTGGCTACAACTAACGTCAACGACTGCATAAGTGCAGTCGTTGGGCTCTTTCAATTCTAGCGATTGTGATAGGGTCATCGTTGCGCTCCCTAATGCTAGAATTGGTGTTTATCAACACCAGTGAATGCCCCATAGCAATAACTTGGCAATTGGTTGGTTCCTCTACTCCATGCACTGGCGTTTCACAATAGCACCTACTACCCTGCAATAGTAGTTGGGTAGTCGTTGGGTTCCACCAAAGTTAGTACTAGGGTCTCCAGCACGAGTAACTTCCCTATAGCAACCAATATCAACGACTGCCTAGCAACAGTTGTAAGGCTCTCCCAATGCTTGTGGCTATCAATGGGTCATCGTTGATGAGCTCCTTTAGTGTTGGTACTGGCCTCTACCAGCACTAGTGATTTCTCGGAGTAATCATTGGGCTCTCCTAATGCCAGCGACTATCACGAGATCGTCGCTAGGTTCTTGTATTACTAGCACGAGCATCTACTGACACCAATAAGTAGCCCACAGTAATTGCTAGGAAGTCCCTTAGTTCCCTTAATGTTGGCATCGATGTTAGCCAACATTAGCAACTGCACTATAGTAATAGCTGGGCAGTCATTGCGTTCCCCCAAAATAGGCTCTTCAAATACCGAACATAACTACTAGGCCATTGTTGGGCTCTTTTAGTGCTTACTCTCACACCTATATGCGTAGTGATTATCGTTGGGCTATTGCTAGAGCAACCTAGTGCAGATGTTTAGTAGCATCAGTGACTGCCACTGAGTCATCACTGAGCTTCACTAGTGGAAGCACTAGCAACTACCAGCATCAAAGGTCACCTAATAGTAGTCGTTGGGCTTTCCTAACACCAGTGACTATAACTAGGTTGTCGTTAGGCTCTCGTAGTACTAGCACTACCATCTATCGACACTAGCAACTGCCCTGCAGTAGTTGTTAAGCAGTCCTTGGGTTCCTTTAGTGTTGGTGTCGATGTGTGCCAAAACTTCTTATTACCCCAAAATAATAGGTGAGCAGTCGTTGGGTTCCTCCAAAGCTTGCACAAATATTCACTTGCACCAATGACATGCCTTCATAAGTTTTTAGGCTATCTTAGTGCTTACTACTGCCCTAGACCGTCATTGGGCCCCTTTAATGCTTGCCCTCGTGTCTACGTGGGCTAGTGACTATTGTTGGGCCATCGCTAGGATAACCTAGTGTTGATGTTTACTAATGCCAATGACTATCGCTAGGTCATTGTTGAGCTTTTCTAGTGCTAGGGCTGCCATCTACCAATGTTAACGATTGCCCAGCAGCAGTTGTTAGGCTCTCCTAACACCAATGACTACCACAAGGTCATCACTAGGCTCTCCCAATGCTGGCACTAGCATTTACTGACACCAGTAATTGTATCGCAAAAAAAGCTAGGTAGTCATTAGGTTCGCGTGAAGTTAGCCCGAGTGTTTGTCTACACTAACGAATCCCTCGTAGTTGTTGTAGGGCTCTCCCAATGCCAATTATTACTATTAGGCTATCGTTGGGCTCGTCTAGTGCTTACAATCATGACTGCTAACATAAGCTATTATCATCAAGCAATCATTGACAAAACTCAGCACATATGTTGATCAACTCTAACGAGTGTCATTGGGTCATCCCTAAGATTCTTGAGTGCTGGCACTAGCTTCTACCAGTGTAAGAGATTGCTCAATTATAGTCATTAGGCTCTACTTACGTCAATGACCATCATCGAGTCATTGCTTGGCTCCCTAATGCTAGCGCTAACATCTATTGCTACTAAGAACTACCATGCAGTAATCACTCGGCAGTCCTTCGGTTCCCTTATTACAGGTCTTGGTGTCTACCAACACTAGAACCTGCCCTATAACAATAGCTAGGCAATCGTTAGATTCTTTGAAAGTTGGCACGAGCATTTGCCAGCACCAAGGATTGCACCTCAGAAGTCATTGGGTTTTCCTAGTGCTAATCACTGCTGCTAGGCCATCTTTGAGGTCTGCTGGTGCTTACTCTCGAGTTTACCTGCACCAATGACTAATGTTTGACCATTGTTGAGGTACTCAGCTCAAATATCTACTAGGGCCCAGTGAGTATTGCTTCATCATTGCTATTCTCGCCTAGTGCTCGCAGTGGCATCTACTAGCGTCAATGACTACCCAACAATAGTCATTGGCTTCTTCCAATGCTAACAACTATCACAAGGTTGTCATTAGGCTCCCCCAACGATGGCACTAGTGTCTACCAAAACAGCAACTGCATTGTAGAAGTAATTAGGCAGTCGTTGGGTCCCTTAAAGCTAGTGCAAGAAGCTATTAATAAAAATGATTTCCTTGCAGTAGTAGTTAAGCTCTCCTAATGCCAACTACTGTTGTGATGCCATTGTCGGGCTTCTCTAGTGCTTGCCCTCAAGTCCTCCTGGACCAGCGACTACTGTGCCAGCGACTATGATTGGACCATCACTAGAGCAAGGTAGTGAAGATGTCTACGAGCATCAGGAACTACCTAGCAGGAGTCGTAGGGCTTTCCTCAACGCTTGCGACTATCATTGTGTCATCGTTGGCCTGGCTCGGTGTTGGCACTAGCGTCTATTGACACCAATAGCTTCCTTATAATAATAATAGGGTAGTCTTTGCATTCCCTCAGTGCTGGTGCTAGCGTCTACTAACACTTATAACTGCTATGCAACAATAGCTGAGTAGTTGTTAGGTTTTCCAAGTTGGCCTTAATGTTTGCGAGCATGAGTAACATCCCCATAGAAGTTGTTAGGATATCCTAGTGCCTACTACTATTGCTAGGTCATCATTAGGCTCCTCTAGTGTTTAACATCGCATCTACCTGCGCCAGTGACTCTTGCTAGGCCATTGCTAAGAGACCTAGTGCTGATGTTTGTTAGTGCCAACGATAATCACTATGTTGTTACTGAGGTGCTCCAGTGCTAGTGTTGCCATCTACCAATGTTAATGATTGCTTAGCAGCAGTTGTTGGGCTCTCTCAACACCAGCAACTATCACAAGGTCCTAGTTAGGCTCCCCTAGTGCGGGCACTAACGTTCAGAAACACCAGCAATGGTATCACAAAAATAGTTAGGCAATCATTGGGTTCCCCCAAGGCTGGCGCAAGCTTTAGACAGCACCAACGAATCCCTCGCAATCATCATTGGGCTCTCCTAATGTTAACTATAGTTGGTAGGCTGTCGTTAGGCTCGATTAGTGGTTACCATTGTGTCTACTAACATAAGTACCTACCACTAGGCCATCGCAAGGGGAACCCAGCATAGATGTTTGGCTTGTGCCAACGATTGCCATTAGGTCATCGCTGAGATCCTTAGTGCAGGCACTAGCATCTACTAGAGTCAACGACTACCCAAAAGCAATCGTTGGGCTATCCTCACTCTAGAGACCATGATAAGGTCGTCACTAGTCTACTTCGTGCTTATGCAGATGTTTACTAATACCAGCTACTAGTCCCTCGGTTCCACTAGCATCTATAAGCTTAAGCAATTGTTGTGCCGCATTAGCTAGGTAATCATTTTGCCCCCAAAGCTGGTGCGAGCGTCTGCTAGCATGAATGACTATTGTTAGGCCATCGTTAGAATAGCTAAAGTAGATGTCTGCCAGTGCTAATGAGTGCCGTTTGGTTGTTGCTCTATTCCCTTTATGTTGGCGTTGGCATCTACCTACATCAGTGATTGCCCAGCAATAGTCGTTGGACTTTCCTAATGCTAGCAGCTATCATTAGAATGTCATTAGGTTCCCTTGGTGCTGGCACTCACGTCTACTAACACCAATAACAACACCACAAAAGTAACTGGATAGTCATTAGGTTCCTCTAAAGCTAGTACGAGCATCTACTAGCACAAACAACTTCCCTACAATAGTCCTTAGGCTTTTCCAATTCCAACTATTATTGCTAGGTCATCGTTGGGCTGCTTTAGTGCTTGGCATCGTGCCTTTTCACTTCGACGACTACCATTAGGCTGTTGTTGGAGTAACCCAATGCGAATATCTACCAACGTAAGTGACTACTTAGCAGTAGTCGTAGGGCTCTCCCAACGTCTGTGACAGTCATTAGGTCGTCACTGGGTTGGCTCAATGTTAGAACTAGCATCTATCAACAATAGCAACTGCCTTGCAGCAATAGTGGTGTAGTCCTTGGGTTCCCCTAGTGCGATGCTGGCATTTGCCAACACCAACAACTAGACTACAACAGTAGCAAGAAAGTTAATGATTCCTATAAAGCTAGGTTATCGTTGAGCTCTCCTAATGTTGGCACTAGCATCCATGAATGTCAATGACTCCCCATGAACAATCGTTAGGCTTTCTTAATACTAGCAACTTTTATGGGGTCATCGCTAATGTCCCCTAAATGTTAGCACTAATGTCTACTGACTTATGCCGCTGCCCCACTACAATAGATAAGCGGTCCCTAGGTTCCATTAGTGCTAGCACTAGCATTTAATAACACCAGCTACTACGCCAAAGTAGTAGCTAGGCAGTCATTGTGTTCCCTTGAAGCTAACACACAAGCGTTTGCCAGCACCCACGACTTCCCCGTAGTGGTCGTTAGGCTCTCTTAATGCCTACTAGTGTTGCTAGGCCATCATTGGACTCCTCTAGTGCTTGCCCTCTCATCTACTTGCGCCTACGATGACCATAGAGCCATCGCTGGGGTAACCTAGTGAAGATGTCTACTAACGTCAATGACTTCCTAGTAATAGTTGTTAGGCTCCCCTAGTGCCACCAACTATTGGGTCGTCACTGAGCTCCCCTAATGCTAGTATTAGCATCTACCGACACCACCAACTGCCACACAATAATAATCGAGCAGTCCTTGGGTTCCCTTAGTACTGGTGCTAGCATTTGTCAATACCAATAATTGCCTCACAGTAGTAGCCAGGCTACCATTGGGTTCCCTCAAAGTTGGCTTGAAGGTCTACCAGCACTAGTGACTTTCCGGTAATCTTATGCTACTAGGCCATCTTTAGGCTCTTTTAGTGCCTTCCCTTATGTCTACCTGCACTACCTACTAAATTTTTGATGCAACCCATCGCAGATGTTTGCTAGTGCTAGCGATTGTATAGCAGCCATTGGGCTCTCCAAATACTAAGGATAGTCATAAGTTGTCGCTAGGCTTCTCTGTTGCTAGCACTAGCATCTATTGAAACCAACAACTACCTACAACAGGTGTAACATGGGTGAAAGGCCTAACGTGTGGCCGTAGCAGGCATGTTAGCTAGGCCATAAGAGCCCCACGGTATGCATAGATGGGATGGAAAGTCAAGATTACAACTGTAGTTAGTGTGTCAACCAGGCCATTAGCAGCCCATATGGGCTAGATACTTCTTGTTATCCCTCGATGGAATGCGAGTGAGCATGCCAAGGGAGTCACACAGGACGAATAATGGGCACGAAAGGCATGCCACGGCTTCCCCTAATAGGCATGGCATGGGCGAAAGGCCCACTGAGCGACTACGGCATACGTGTCAGTCAGGGTATGGGCACTATACGCAAGCCAGACCCTCATCGCTATTTGTCGATATACTACCTAGCTTGCATGCCTAGGTAGCCACATTGCATGAAACCTAGGCACGAGAGGTAAGTCACGACTAGCCTATGCCAGCAAGGAATGGGTGGAAGGCTAAAAATGCAACCGTAATAGGCTTGCTAGCCCCATATAGGCTAGACCCTCATCGCTGTCCCTTGATACACTGCCCAGCAAGTCAACTATGGGAGCTATGTTTCATGGACCATGGGCACGAGAGGAAAGCAATGGCTACACCAATAGGCACTGTAAAGGTGGAAGGCTTAGCATGTGGCGGCACTAGGCGCGTTAGCTAGGCCATGGGCACCCTACTCGAGCCAGATCCTTGTCGTTGTCCATCAATGGACTGCCTAGTGAGTATGCCAAGGGAGCCGCATCCCACGGACCATGGGCATGGGAGGTCAGCCATAGTTGCCCTAAACAAGCACGGCATGGGCAGAAGGCCGAGAATGCTGTCATAGCAAGGGCGCCAGCTAAGCCATGGGCACCTCACATGAGGTAGAGCCTCGTTGTTGTCCTTCGATAAACTCCCAAGCGAGCGTGCTAAGGGAGCCATACTGCATGAACCATGAGAAGGGGAGGTAAGCCATGGCTGCTCCCTACAAAGCAGCATGGGTGGAAGGCCTAGCGAGCACACCAACAAGGTCATAGGCACCCCACATGAGCTAGACCTCATCGTTTTCACTGAATAGACTGCCTAACGAGTGAGCTATGGGAACCAAATTGCGTGAAACATGAGCATGGGAGGCAAGCAACAGCTACCACCAATAAATACTACAGGGGCAGATGGCCCACTGTGCGATCGCAATAGGTGCACTAGCCAGGCCATGGGCACCTCACTCGAGCTAGATCCTCGTCATTGTCTATCAATACACTCACCAGTGTGCATGCCAAGGGAGCCACATCCCATGGACCATGGGAATGGGAGGTCAGGCATGGCTGCCACCAACAGCCATGGCATGGGCGAAAGGTCGAGTATACGGTCACAGTAGGCATACCAACCACGCCATGGGTGTCTTACGTGAGGTAGACCTTCATCGCTGTCCCTCAATAAACTCCCTAACGAGCTTCCCAAGGGAGCCGTGCTGCATGGACCATAAGAAGGAGAGATAAGCCACAGCTACCCCCATAAACACGGCATGGGTGGAAGGCTTAGTGTTCGTGCTAACAAGGTCATATGAACCACACGAGAGCGAGATCATCATCGATGTCGTTTGATTTACTGCCCAACAAGCATGCAAAGGCACCACATTGCATGGACCATGGGCCCGAGAGGTAAGTCACCCCCAACCAGTACGTATTAGGTGAAGTCAGCAAACACTAATGCCAAGTCATAAGTGCCCAATGTGAGCTATCGCTAGATGGACTGCCCATCGAGAATGCAAAAGAAGCTGCATTGCACGAACAATGGGCACGGGGTTCAATCACTGCTTAACCCTAGCAGGCATCGCATCGGTGGAACGCCTAGTGTGCAGCCATAACACATGTGCTAGCCACGCCATGAATGCCCCAAGCGAGCCAAACCTTCGACTTCATGCCTAGATAGATTGTCGAGCAAGAATGCTAAGGGAGCCACGTTGCGTGGATCATGTGCACAGGAGGCAAGCCATAGCTACCCGTAAGCGTGCCAGCCAAGCCATGGGAGGCCCATGTGAGCTAGACCCTCGTCGCTATTCCTCAGTAGACTACCTAGCAAACATCCCAAGGGAGCTGTGTCGCACAGACAATGGCAACATGAGGCAAGCTACACCTGCCTCTAGAAGGCACATGATGAGCAGAGGGAGCAACCTGTAGTCGTAGCAAGTGTGCTTGCTAGGCTATGGGTGCCTCACTTGAGCAAGACCCTCCTCAATATACCTCGATAGACTACCCAGCCTATGTGCCATTAGAGCCGCATCACGTGAAACTTAGGCACGAAAGGCATGCCACTACTACCCTAAATAGGCATGCCATGGGTGGAATGCCCAACATGCGACCACAACTGGTGCCAGCCATACCATGGGTGCCATACGTGGGCCAAACCTTTACCGTTGTCCCTTGAGAGGCTGCCAAGCAAGCATGCTAAGGAACCTGCATTGCAAGGATGATAGGCATGGGAGAAAAGCCACGGTTACCACCAGCAGGCACTACATGGGAAAAAGGTCGAGCATTCGGCCTCAATAAGCGCTCTAGCTAGGCCATGGACACCTTTCTTTGGCCAAATCATCGTCGTTGTTCCTCGATCGACTACCTAGCAAGCATGCCAATGGAGTCACATCGCATGGACCATGGGCACGAGAAGCATGCCATGGCTTCCCCAACAAGAACGGTAAGGGTGAATGACCTCGTCATTGCCTCTCGATAGACTAATAAGCATGCCAAGGGAGTCGCATGGCATGGATCATGGGCATGGGTGGAAGGCCCAACATGCGACCGCAAGAGGCACACTAACCAGGCCATGGGCTCCCCGCATGACTAAAACCTTATCATTGCCCCCCAATAGACTACTTAAGGAGTGTGCCAAGGGTGCCACTTTGCATGAAACATAGGCATGGAAGGTAAGCCAGGGCTACCCTTAATTGGTACGAGATGGGCGGAAGGCCCAACGTTCGATTGCAGTAAGCGCACCAACCAATTCATGAGTGCCCCACATAAGCCATACCCTCATCTCTGTCAGTTGATAGACTACCCAGTGAGCATACAAAGGGAGCTGCATTGCACGATCGATGGGCAAGGGACCCTCATCGCTGTTGCTTGATAGACTGCCCAGCACATGTGTGAGCTAGGTTATGGGCGCCTTAAGTGAGCCCGACCCTCGACATCATCCCTTAATAGATTACCCCACGAGCGTGCCAAGGGAGCTGCATGCATGGAATATAGGCACGGGAAGCAAGTCACGGCTGCCCCCACTTGGCACACGATAGGCAAAAGTCCTAATGTGTAACAGTAGTAGGCATGCCAGCCAGACCATTTATGCCCCATGCAAGCTAGACTTTCATTGTTGTCCCTCAAAGGAATTCCAAGCAAGCATGCCAAGGAAGCCGCGTCACATTGACCATAGGCACGAAAAGCATGCCATGTCTACCTCTAGAAGGCATGTGATGGATTAACAGCCCAATGTGCAGTCGTAATAGGCATGCCAGCCAGGCCATGGGAACCCTGTGTAAGCCGAACCCTCGTTGCTATCTTTCAATAGACTACCTAGCCTACATGCGCAGGGAGCCGCGTCACACAGAAGTTGGGCACAGAAGGCAAGCCATTACTACCCCAAATAGGGATCGCATTAGTAAAAGGCCAAACAAGTGGTCAAAGCAGGTGTCAGCCATTCCATGGGTGCCCAACGCAGGCCAAACCTCTTTCGCTGTCCCCCAAGAGACTGCCTAGTGAATGTGACAAAGGAGTCGTGTCACAAAAACTATGGGCATGAGAGGCTGGGCACGGGTGCCCCCTAACGGATGCTGTAAAGGTGGACGACCAAAAGTGTAGTTAGAGCAGGCATAGGAACTAGGTCATGGGTGCCTTATATGACTAGACCCTCATCATTATCTCTCGATAAACTCCTTAGTAATCATGCTAAGAGAGCCGTCATTATGTTACCTAATTGATAGCACTAACGTTTGTCGATACAAACAATTGCCTTCCAACAACAGCTAGGCAGTCCCTAGGTTCCCCTTGTGTTGACGCTGGCGTCTGCCAGCACGAGCAACTACCCCGTAATAATAATAGGGCAATCGTTAGGTTCTCTAAAGTTAACGAAAGTATATGCAAGCACCAACGACTTCTCCACACTAATCATTGAGCTTACGTAATGCCAATTGCTACTAGCGACTACCATTTGGACTATCAATTAGGCCCTTTTAACACCAATAATTGCTTCTAAGTCATCGTTGGACTCTTCTAGTGCTTGCCCTTTCATCTACATGCGCCAGAGACTACCGCTAGGCCATCATCATGGGAACCCAATATAAATGTCTAACAACACTAGCGGCTGCCTTTAAGTCATCATTGAGCGTCCCTAGCATTGGAGCTGGCAACTACTAACATCAATGACTGCCCAGCAGTAGTCCTTGGGCTCTCCTAACATCAATAACTATCACGGGGTGATTACTAGCTCATTCAATGCTAGAATTGGTGTCTACTCACACCAACAACTATACTACAAAAGTCGTTAGGCAGTTATTAGGTTCCCTTAAAGTTGGTGCGAGCATCTACCAGCACTAATGACTTCCCTGCAATAGTCATTGGGCTCTCCAAACACCAACTACTATTGCTTAGTCATCGTTCGACTCCTATAATTCTTCCCTTTATGTCTAGCTGTGCTACTGACTACTATTGGATCATCATTGAGGAAACCTGTGAAGATGTCTACTAGTTTTAGCAACTGCCCAACAAGAGTCGTTAAGCTTTCTTATCACTCTGGCTATCATAGGGTCATCGTTGCGCTCCCCATGTTCTAGCACTAGAATCTATCACCACTAGTAATTGCTTCATAGCAATAATGGGGTAGTCTTTGGGTTACCCTTGTGTTGGTGTTGGCATCTACCTACATATGCAATTGCATCGTAATTGTAGCTCAAAATTCATTGGATTACCCTAAAGCTGGCGCGAGCGTCTACCAGCACCACTGACTTACCTGCAGAAGCCATTGGGCTCTCTTAACATCTGTTACTACTACTAGGTAGTCATTTGGCTCCTCCACTACTTACTCACACATCTACTTACACCAATGACTATCGCTGAACCATCATTGGGATCGCTAGGTCATCATTAAGATTTCGTAATGCTGGCGCTGGCATCTATTAGCTACAGTGACTACTCTACAGTAGCCATTGGGCTCTCCCAATATTAGAGGCTATTATGGTGTCATCGTTAGACTCCTACAATGTTGGCATTAGCATTTATTGACTCTAGCAACTGCACCATAGCAGTAGCAGGGCAGTCCGATGGTTTCTCATGACTTCTATGTAGCCATCATTGGGCTCCTTAAGTGCTTATTATCATGTCTCTTTATGCCAATAGCTGCAATTAGGCCATGGAGGGGGAACATAGCACTCACGACTACTAGCGCTAGTGACTGCTGTTGAGTCATTGTTGAGCTCCCTTAGTGTTGGTGTCGACATTTACCAACGTTTGTAATTACCCAACTATCATAATTGGGCTCCCCCAATGCCAGTGATCGTCATAAGGTTGTCATTGGGCTACGTCGACTCTATCGCTAGCATTTATTGATACCAACAACTGCCATGTTGTTATAGCTGGGTTGTCCCTAGGTTCCCTTTGTGGTAGGATTGGCATCTAATAATACCCATAATTGCCCTATAGTAGTACCTAAGTAATTGTTAAGTTCCCTCAAAGTTGGCGCAACCGCCTGCCAGTACCAACGATAACCACACAACTGTCATTGAGCTTTCCCAATGTTAACTACTTCAGCAAGGCCATTATTAAGCTTCTTTAGTGCTTGCAGTCGCGTTCACCGGCATCAATGATAGTTGTTAGGCTGTCACTAAGTTCCCTTAGTGTTGGTGCTGACATCAACTAGTGTCAACGACTTCCTTGCAACCGTCGTTAGGCATTCCAATGCCACCAACTATCACAAGGTCGTCGCTAGACTCTGTCAATGCTGACTTTAGCATCTATCAACGCCAACAACTGCACTGCAAAAGTAACTGAGTAGTCATTGGGTCTCATTAAAGCTAGCGCCAGCATCTACCTGCATTAGGCACTTCCCGAATCAGTCTTTGCGCTTTCCCAATGCCAACTACAATTGCTAAGCCAAGTTAGGCTCCTTTAGTACTTGTCCTCACATTTACCTATGCCGATGACTACCATTGGGCCATCACAAGGGTAACCCAGTGTAGATGTAGGCCCTATCAATGACTACCACTAGGTCATCGCTAAGCTCTTTTAATGCAGGCGCTGGCCTCTACCAAGGTCAATGATTGCCTAGCAGTAGTTATTAGGCTCACCCAATGCCAGTGGGCACGAGCGTCTGCTAGCACTAGTGACTTCTTTGTAGTTGTTGTTGGGCTTTCTTAATGCCAACTATTGCTGCTAGGCCGTCATTAGGCCCCTTTAGTACTTTTGCCTCATGGCCATGACCATTACTCAGAGAATCCAGCGTTAACTACTACATGACCATCATTGGGAGAATTTAGCATAAATGTTTGCCAACACTAGCAATTACAGCTGGATCATCGTTGAGCTCCCCTAATGTTGGCACTAGCCTTTATTAACGCCCATGATTGCCTAGCACCAGTCGTTAGCTCTCTCAATGCCAATGGCTATCATGGGTCATTGCAAGGCTTCTCCCTTACTAGCACTAGCGTCTACTAACACCAATAACTGCCCCTCTGTGATAGCTAGGTAGTCCCTGGGTTGCCCATATGTTGCAATTGCATTTGCCAGCACCAATAACTGCCACGTTGCTATAGCTAAGTAGTCGTTGGGTTTCCCAAAGCTAGCGCGAGCATTTTCTAGCATTAGCGATTACCCTACAGTAGCCGTTGGGCTCTCTTTGTGCTTCCTACCTTTGTTATGCCATCATTGAGCTCCCCTAGTGGTTACCCTTATACTTACCTGTCCCAGCTACTATTATTGCACTACAGTTAGGAAAACCACAGCATCGATGTCTACCAATGCTAGTGATTACCACCGGTCATCGCTAAACCCCCCTTGCAGCAGCGATTGCCCAATAATAGTCATTGGGCTCTTCCAATGCCAGCGACCATCATTAGGCTGTCGTAGGATTCCCATCGTTTTGCAACAGCATCTATTAACACAATAACTGCCCGCAACAATAGCTAAGCAGTAGTTAGTTTTCCTTTGTGCTAGCATCGGCATCCACCAGCACCAAGGACTTTCTCATGGCAGTCATTGTGCTTTCCTTATGCCAACTACTACCACTGCACCATCTTCTACGTGCATTAGTAGCTGTCACTGGGTCATCGTTGGGGGTGCCTAACATAGATGTCTCCTAGCATAAGCGATTATCGCTAAGTCATCACTTAGCACCCCTAACGCTGCGCTAGCCTTAAACAACGTAAGGCACTCCCCAACAATAGTCATTAGGCTTTCCTAATGCTAGCAACTATGATGAGGACATTGCTAGGCTCTCTTGGTGCTAGCACTAGTTCCTACCGACACTAGCAACTACCCTGTAGCAATAGATGGGAGTTTTAAGGTTCTCTAAATGCAGGCACCCTAGTGCTAGTGATTACCTGGTAATACTTTTTAGGCTCTCACAATGCCAACGACCATCATTGCATCATCACTGCATTCCTTTAGTGTTGGTAATAGCATCTGGTGACACCAACAATTGCCTTATAGTAATAACTAGGTAGTATTTAGTTTCTCTTTGTGCTAGCATCGACATCTGCCAATACCGAGGACCCCATAGTAGTCGTTTGTGCTTTCATTATGCCAACTACTACTACTGCACCATCGTTGGACTCTTCTACGTGCATTAGCAACTATCGCTGGGTCATCGTTGGGGGAGCCTAACATAGATGTCTCCCAACATCAGCGATTATCGCTGGGTCATCGCTTAGCACCCCTAGTGTTTCGCTCGCTTTAAACAGTGCAAGGTACTCCCTAATAAGAGTCATTGGGCTTTCCTAATGCTAGCAACTATCATGAGGACATCACTAGGCTCCCTCAATGCTAGCACTAGCATCTACTGACACTAGTAATTGCGCTGTAGCAATAGTTGGGGAGTTTTAGGGTTTTCTAAATACAGACACCCTAGCGCTAGTGATTTCCTAGTAATTGTCGTTAGGCTATCCTAGTGTTAACAGCCAATATTACATCATCACTACATTCCCTTATTGTTGGCAGTAGCATCTATTGACACCAATAACTGCCCCACAACAATAGCTAAGCAGTACTTAGTTTCCTTTTGTGCTAGCATCGGCATCTACCAGCACCAAGGACTTTCCCATAGCAGTAGTTGTGCTTTCCTTATGCTAACTACTACCACTGCGCCATCGTTGGACTCTTCTATGTGCATTAGCAACTGTCGCTGAGTCATCGTTTGGGGTGCCCAGCATAGGTGTCTCCTAGCATAAGCGATTATCGTTGGATCATCACTTAGCACCCCTAGTGCTGCGCTAGCCTTAAACAATGCAAAGCACTCCCCAACAACAGTCATTAGGCTTTCTTAATGCAAGCAATTATGATAAGGACATCGCTAGGCTCCCTTGGTGCTAGAACTAGTGTCTACTGACACTAGCAACAACCCCGTAGCAATAGTTTAGCAGTTTTAAGGATCTCTAAATGCAGGCACCCTAGCGCTAGTGATTGCCTAGTAATATTCTTTAGGCTCTGTTAAGGCCAACGACCATTATTACGTCATCACTGTATTCCTTTAGTGTTGGCAGTAGCTTATAGTGACACGAACAATTGCCTCACTGTAATAACAAGGCAGTATTTAATTTCTCTTTGTGCTAGCATCAATAGCTGCCAGTACCAAGGACTTCCCTACAGTAGTCGTTGTGCTCTTATTATGCCAACTACTACTAATGCACCATTGTTGGACTCTTCTACGTTCATTAGTAACTGTCGCTGGGTCATCATTGGGGGAGCCTAACATAGATGTCTCCCAGCATCAGCGATTATCGTTGGGTCATCACTTAGCACCCCTAGTGCTGCACTAGCCTTAAACAACGCAAAGCACTCCCCAACAACAGTCATTGGGCTTTCTTAATGCAAGCAATTATGATGAGGACATCGCTAAGCTCCCTCGGTGCTAGCACTAGTGTTTACTGACACTAGCAATTGCCCCATAGCAATAGTTGAAGAGTTTTAGGGTTTTCTAAACGTAGGCACCCTAGCGCTAGTGATTGCCTGGTACTAGTGGTTAGGCTCTCCTAATGCTAACGACCATCATTACGTGATCACTGCATTCCCTTAGTGTTGGTAGTAGCGTTTAGTGACACGAACAATTGCCTTACAGTAATAACTAGGCAGTATTTAGTTTCTCTTTGTGCTAGCGTCAACATCTGCCAGTACCAAGGACTTGCCCCAAGTAGTTGTTGTGCTGTCATTATGCCAATTACTACTACTGTGCCATCATTGGCTCTTCTACGTGAATTAGCAACTGTCGCTGGGCCATCGTTTCGCACCCCTAGTGTTGCACTAGCTTTAAACAACGCAAGGAACTCCCCAACAACAGTGATTAGAGTTTCCTAATGCTAGCAACCATCATGGGGACATCATTAGGCTCCCTCGGTGCTAGCACTAGCGTCTACTGACACTGCCAACTGGCCCGTAGCAATACTTGGTAGTTTTAAGGTTCTCTAAATGTAGGCACCATAGCATTAGTGATTGCTGATAATAGTTGTTAGGCTCTCCTAATGCTAACGACCATCATTACGTCATCATTACATTCCTTTAGTGTTGGCAGTAACGTAGAAGTGTCCCAGCATCAGCGATTGTCGCTAAGTCATCATTTAGCACCCCTAATGTTGTGCTTGCTTCAAACAGTGCAAGGAACTCCCCAACAACAATCATTGGGCTTTCCTAATGCTAGCAACTATCATGAGGACATCACTAGGCTCCCTCGATGGTAGCACTAGCGTCTACTGACATTAGCAACTGCTCCGTAGCCCTAGTTTTAAGGTTCTCTAAATACAGGTGCCCTAGTGCTAGTGACTGCCTGGTAATAGTAGTTAGGCTCTCCTAATGCTAACGACCATCATTACATCATCATTGCATACCCTTAGTGCTGGCAATAACATTTAGTGACACCACAGAAATAACTAGGCAGTATTTAGTTCCTCTTTGTGCTAGCATCGACATCTGCCAACACCATGGACTTCCCCACAATAGTCGTTGTGCTTTCATTATGCCAATTACTACTACTGCGCCATCGTTGGACTCTTCTACGTGAATTAGCAACTATCGCTGGGTCGTCGCTTCGCTCCCCTAATGTTGTGCTAGCTTTAAACAACGCAAGAAATTCCCCAACAACAATGATTTGTGTTTCCTAATGCTAGTAACTATCATGCGGACATCACTAAGCTCCCTCGGTTCTAGCACTAGCATTTACTGACACTAGCAACTGCCCCATAGCAATACTTGGCAGTTTTAAGGTTCTTTAAATGTATGCACTATAACGTTAGTGATTGCGTGGTAACAATTGTCAGGCTCTCCTAATGCTAACGACCATCATTACGTCATCATTGCATTCCTTTAGTGTTGGCAGCAACATCTAGTGACACCAACAACTATGCCACAATAATAACTAGGTTGTATTTAGTTCCACTTTGTGCTAGCATCGACGTCTGCCAGCACCATGGACTTCCCCACAATAGTCGTTGTGCTTTCATTATGCCAACTACTATTACTGCGCCATCATTGGACTCTTTTACGTGAATTAGCAACTATCGTTGGGCCATCGCTTCACACCCCTAACGTTGCACTGGCTTTAAACAGCGCAAGGAACTCCCCAACAACAATGATTGGGGTTTCCTAATGCTAGCAACTATCATGGGGACATCACTAGGCTCCCTCAGTGCTAGCACTAGCGTTGACTGACACTAACAACTGCCCGTAGCAATACTTGGCAGTTTTAAGGTTCTCTAAATGTAGGCACCATAGCGTTAGTGATTGCGTGGTAATAGTTGTCAGGCTCTCCTAATGCTAACGACCATCATTACGTCATCATTGCATTCCTTGAGTGTTGCCAGTAACGTCTAGTGACACCAACAACTATGTCAAAATAATAACTAGGTTGTATTTAGTTCCACTTTGTGCTAGCATCGACGTCTGCCAGCAACATGTACTTCCTCACAACAGTCGTTATGCTCTCATTATGCCAAATACTACTACTGTACCATCGTCAGACTCTTTTACGTGCATTAGCAACTATCGCTGGGTCATCGTTGGGGGAGCCTAACATAGAAGTCTCCCAGCATCAGCGATTATCGTTGGGTCGTTGCTTAGCCCCCTAGTGTTGTGTCGGCTTTAATCAGCTTAAGGCACTCCCTAATAATAGTCATTAGGCTTTCCTAATGCTAGCAACTATCATGAGGACATCACTAGGCTACCTTGGTGCTAGCACTAGCATCTACTGACACTAGCAATTGCCTCATAGCAATAGTTAGGCAGTTTTAAGCTTCTCTAAATGTAGGCACCCTAGCGCTAGTGATTGCGTGGTGATAGTCGTTAGGCTCTCTTAATGCTAACGACCATTATTACATCATCACTACATTCCATTAGTGTTGGCAATAGCATCTATTGACATCAATAACTTCCCCATAACCATAGCTAAGCAGTACTTAGTTTTCCTTTGTGCTAGTGCTGGCATCTACCAGCACTAAGGACTTTCCCACAGCAGTCGTTGTGCTTTCCTTATGCCAACTACTACGACTGCACCATCGTTAGACTCTTTCACGTGCATTAGCAATTATCGTTGGGTCATCGTTAGGGATGCCTAACATAAATGTCTCTTAGCACAAGTGATTATCGCTGGGTCATCGTTGAGCACCCTTAGTGATGCGCTCACCTTAAACAACGCAAGGCACTCCCCAACAACAGTCAATGGGCTTTCTTAATGCTAATAACTATGATGAGGACATTGTTAAGCTCCCTTGGTGCTAGCACTAGTGTCTACTGACATTAGCAACTACCCCATAGCAATAGTTGGGTAGTTTTAAGGTTCTCTAAATGCAGGCACCCTAGCGTTAGTGATTGTGTGGTAATAGTCTTTAGGCTCTCCCAATGCTAACGACCATCATTACATCATCACTGCATTCCTTTAATGTTGGCAGTAGCGCCTACTGACACCAACAAGTGCCCCATAATAATAACTAGGCAGTACTTAGGTTCTCATTGTGTTGGAGTCAGCGTTTATGAGTACCAAGCAGTTCCTCGTAGCAGTCATTGTGCTCCCCTATACCAATTGCTACTATTGCGTAGTTGGACTCTACTACCTGCATTAGTGATTGTTGCTAGGTCACTGCTCGGGTACTCCAACACAGATGTCTCCTAGCGCCAACGAATGTTGCTAGGTCATCACTGTCCCCTAATACTGCATTAGCCTTAAACAGCATGAGACACTCCCTAACAGCAATCATTGGGCTTTTTTAGTGTTAACAATTATCGAGGGGACATCGCTAGGCTCGTCGGTGCTAGCACTAGCATCTAACACTAGCAACTGCCCCATAGCAATAGTTAAGTAGTTCCAAGGTTCTCTAAATGTAGGCGCTGGTGTTTACAAACACTAGCAATTGCATCCATAAAACTTATTGGGCAATCATCAAGGTTCTCTCGAAGCTGGTGTTAATATTTGCCAACACCATTGGGTCGAGGTCCCCTAGTACTGGCACTTGCACTAATGCCAATGATTGCTCAATAGCTGTAGTTGGGCTCTCCAAATGCAAGCAACTGTAATGGGATCATTGCTAGGCTTTCCTATTGCTAACACTAGTGTCTATCGACACCAGCAACATTTTCGCAGCAATTGCTGGCAAGTCCCTTAGTTCCCTTAGTGCTGGCATCGATGTTAGCTAACACTAGCAACTGCCTTACAGTAATAGATCGGTAATCGTTGGGTTCTCTCAAAGCTGGTGCGAGCGTCTATCAATACTAGTGACTTCTTCACAATAGCCATTAGGCTCTCTTAGTGCCAAACATTACTGCTAGACCATCGTTGGGCTCCTCTAGCGCTTATCCTCACGTCTACTTGTGCTAGTGAATACCATTGGGCCATTGCTGGGGCAACCTAACGCTGATGTTTAGTGGTGTCAGTGACTACCGCTGGTTCATCGGTGAGCGCCCTCAGTGCTCGCACTGGCATCTACTAGTATTAACAATCGCCCAGCAACAGTTGTTGGGCTAACTCAATGCCAGCGACTATAATTAGGTGGTCACTGGGGCTCGCTTGGTGTTAGCACTACCATCTATCGACACTAGCAACTACTCCACTATAATGGCTAAGCAGTCCTTGGGTTCCTTTTATTTCTAGTGCCGATGTCTGCCAACACTCATAACTACCCTGTAACAATAAGTTGGCGACTTACTACTAGGTTTCCCCAAAGCTCGCATGAACGTTTGCTTACACTAGCGATATGCCCACAAAAGTTCTTAGGCTCTCTTAGTGCTTAATACTATTGTTAAGCCATCATTCGACCCTCCTAGTGGTTTCTTTCATGTCTACCTATGCTAACGACAACTATTAGGTCCTCATTAGGAGAACCCATGCTGATGTCTGCCAGCCCCAACGACTATTGCTCGATCGTTGTTAAGTTGATCTAGTGGTCACGCTGCCATCTACTAGCATTAGCGATTACTCAGTAGTAGTTATTGGGCTCTTTTAATGCGAGTGACTATCACGAGGTTGTTATTAGGCTACCCTGATGCTAGCAATAGCATTTACCAACACCAGCAATTGTACCGCAAAAATAGTTAGGTAGACATTAGGTTCCCTTGAAGCTCGTGTGAGCGTCTATCTGCACTAGTGAATCCTCAATAGTCCTCATTAGGCTCTCCATATACCAACTAATACTGCTAGACTATCGTTGGGCTCGTCTAGTGCTTACAATCGCGTCTACTTGCACTAGTGATTACTATCGGGCCATCGTTAGAGGAACCCAACATAAACATCGGCCTACCCAAATAACTACCATTAGGTCATCGTTAAAATCCTCTAGTGCCGGCACTCATATCTGCTAGTGTCAACCACTTCCCAGCTGTAGTCATTGGGCTCCCCTTACACTAGTATATCGTTATAGGGTCATCACTTGGCTCCCCTCATGCCAGCGCTGGCATTTACAAATACTAAGAATTACCTCGCAATAATAGCAGGGCAGTACCCAGGTTCCCCTAGTGCAAGCTTTGGCGTTTGCCAACAACAACAACTGCATAGCTACTGTAGCAAGGTAATTATTAGGTCCCCCAAAGCTATCGCGCATCTACTAGTGCCAGCGACTGCCTTGTAGCAGTCGTTGGGCTCCCCCAGCGCTGATCACTGCTACTAGGCCATTGTTGACATCCTTTAGTGCTTGCCCTCGAGTTTACTTACCCTCGGTTTTACTTGCACTAGTGACTATCTTTAGGCCATCACTAGGGTACAAAGCATAAATGTCTTCTAGCCCCAGTGACTATTATTGAGTCATCGCTAATCTCCCCTAGTGCTCACACTGGCATCAACCAACATCAACGACTACCAAGCAATAGTAGTTGGCCTTTCCTAACGCCAGCCACTATCATCGGTTCATTGTTAGGCGCCCCTAATCCTATCACTAGCATCTACCAACATAAGCAACTACATCACAAAAGTAACTAGGTAGTCGTTGGGTTACCCTAAAGCTAGCACAAGTATCTACCAGCATAAACAACTTGCTCGTTGCAGTCATTGGGCTCTCCCAACCTAGTTACTATTACTAAGTCGTCGTTGGGCTCCTCTAGTGCTTGCCCATGTGTCTTCTCGTGCCGGTGATTACCAATGGGCCATCATTAAGGCAACCCAGTAGAGATGTCTGTTAGTGTTAGTGACTATCTAACAGGAGTCGTGGGGCTCTCCTGACACCTGCGACTTTCATTGAGTCTCGACACCAGTGACTGTCATTGGGTCACCGTTGGGCTGCTCTAGTGTTAGCACTAGCGTCTATCAACACTAGTAACTTCCTTAATGGCGAGGCACTCCTTGGGTTTCCCTAGTGCTAGCACTAGTGTCTGTCAACACCTGTAACTGCCTTATAACAAAAGCTGGGTAATCGTTAGGTTCCCCTAAAGCTAGCGTGAGTGTTTGCTAGCATGAGTGACATCCTTGCAGAAGTTGTTAGGCTATCCCAGTGCCTATTACTATTGTTAGGCCATCGCTAAGCTCCTTTAGCACTTGCCTTTGTGTCTACCTACGCCAATGACTATCGCTAGACCATAGCTAAGAGATCCCAGTACTGATGTCTGCGTGCGCTAGCAAACATCACTAGGTGATTGTTGAGCTATTTTAATGAGGGGATTACAATCTACTGACGTTAGTGATTGCCCAACAACAGTTGTTAGGCTCTCATAATGCCAATGACTATCACGAGGTCATCATTGGGCTCCTCTAATACTAGCACTAGTGTTTACTAACACCAACAACTATATCGTAGTAATAGCTAGGAAGTCGTTGAGTTCCCCCAAAGTTGGCGTGAGCTTCGACTAACACCAATGAATCCCTCACAGTCATTGTTGGGTTCTTCCTTTGCACATTACTATTGCTTGGCCATCATTGGGCTCGTTCAGTGGTTATGGTCGCATCTACCTACACCAATTACTATTATAAGGCCATCGCAAGGGGAACTTAACACTGTTCAGCTAGCACCAATGATTGCCATTGGGTCATCACCAAGATCCATTACTGCGAGCACTAGCATCATCGGTGTGAACGACTGCCTAGCTGTAATTGTTAGGCTCTTTATGCTAGTGAACATCATAAGGTCGTCCTTAAGCTCCCGCAATGCTTTCACCAGCGTTTACTAATACCAACGACTACCTCAAAGCAATAGTTGCATGGTCCCTTGGTTCCTTGAGTACTGGTATTATTATTTACCAGCTCAAGCAGCTTCCTTATAATAGTAACTAGGCAACTGGCACTGGCCTTGGTTAACACGAAGCTCGCATGAGCATCCACTAGCACAGGCGATTGCCATGAAATAATTGTTAGGCTCTCCCAATGCTGGCAATTAGTATTAGGCATCCTTAAGCTCCTCCAATGGTTGCCCACACGTCTAACTACGCTAACAACTATCGTTGGGCTATCACTAGGATACCTATAACAGATGTTTGCCAGTGCCAGCGATTGTTGCTGGTCATCGCTAAGCTCCCTTTATGCTGGTGTTGGCATCTACCTACGTCAGGGATTATCCAGTAGTAGTCGTAGGGCTCTTTTAATGCGAGCAACTATCGTTGGGATATCATTAGGCTTCCATGGTGTTGGCACTCATATTAACCACACTAGTAACTGCACCGCAAAAGTAGTTAGGTAGTCGTTGGGTTCCTACAAAGCTAGCACGAGCATCTGCCAACACAAGCGACTTCCCAGCAGTAGTCATTGGGCTCACGCTATGCCAACTACTACTGATAGGCCATCGTTGGGCTACTCTAATGCTTGCCCCTAGGTCTTTTTGCATCAGTAACTACTATTAGGCAATCGCTAGGGCAACCTAAGGCAGATGTTTACTAACGTCAACGATGGCTTCAATAGTAGTTGAAGGACTTTCCTAATACCTGTAATTATCATTGGGCTGTGACTAAGCTGCCTTGGTGTCTAACACTGGCATCTATCAACACCAGCAATTACCCCGTAGTAATAACGAGGCAATCCTTGGGTTCCCCTAGTACGATGTCGATGTCTTCCAACACTGATAACTGGACCATAGTAATAGCAGGGAAGTTGATGATTCCTATAAAGCGGGGTTGTTGTTGTGCTACCCTAATGCTGGTGCTGGCATCTACCAACATCAGCGATTGTCTAACAAAATTTGAGGGAGCCTATACAAGTAAGATCCTCGTGCTGTCCCTTGATACATTGCCTAATGAGCAATTGAGGGAACCTTGTCGCATGGACCATGGGCACATGAGGCAAGCCATGGTAGCTCCCAGCATATAAGGCATTGGCAGAAGGCTAAGCGTGCAACTGCAGCAGGCACGCCAGCTAGGCCATCAATGACTCATATGAGGGAGACGCTTGATGTTGTTCCTTGGTCTAGTGTACTAAGGGAACATAGTCACGCAGACCATAGACATGGGACACAAGCCACGACTGCCCCCAATAGGCCGGCATAGGTGAAAAGCCCAGCCTATAGTCGTAGTAGTCGAGCCAACCAATCCATGGGCGCTTAACACGAGCAAAACCCTCGTCGTTGTCCTTCGATAGGTTGCCCAATAAGGGTGGCAAGGGAGTTACATTGCATGGACCTTGGAAATGGAAGGCAAGCCATGGTAACCCTTAATAGGCATAATATAAGTAGAAGGCCCAGCGTGCGGCCACTACAATAATGCCTGCCACTCCATGGGATAAGGCAAAGGCCTAACTGGTGGGTATAGTAGGCGAGCTTACAAGGCCATCAATGCCCCACATGAGCAAAACCCTCTTCATTCTCCCACAATAGATTGCCTAATGAGCGTGCTAATGAAGCCACGTTGCACAAACCATGGACACAAAAAGCAAGCCATGACAGCCCCCAAAAATCACGGCATAGGTGGAAGGCCTTTTGTGTGGTCACAGTAATTGCACCTACCAAGCCATGGGTGCCTCATGCTAGGAAAACCCTCATCGTTATCCCTTATAGACTGCGCTACCATCATGTCAAGGGAGTTGCGTCACATAGACTATAGGCATGAGAGACAAGCCACGGTTGCTCCTAATAGGCATGACATGTGTCAAAGGCCTAACATGCAGATGCAGTAAGCGCTCCAACAAGGACATAGGCGCCCCATAAGAGTTAGACCATCATCGCTATCCCTTAATAGACAGTTAGTGATTGTGCCAAGGGTGCCACGTCGCACGGATTATAGGCACGAGAAGCAAGCCATGGTAGCTCCTAGCACACATGGCATGGTGAAAGGCCCAACGTGCAGCCATAACAACTGCACTAACTAGGCCATGGGAGCCTTACATGAGCAAGAACCTTATCACTGTCCCTAGAAAAACTACTCGGCTAGCATGTCGAAGAGCCGCATTGCATGGACCATTGGCATGGGAGGTAAGCCATAACTGGCCCTAGCACGCATGGCATGAGAAAAAAAGCCTAACTGATTGGCAAACCATGCTTGCTCAACCTTCATCATTGTTTCTTAATAAATTGCTCCACGAGCATGCTAAGGGAGCCATTCGCATAGATAATGGGATCAAGTGGCAAGCCAACGCTACCTCTAATAAGTATGGTGTGGTAGGAGGCCCAGCCTGCGGTTACAGTAGGCGATAACTAGGCCTTAGGCACTCCATACGAGCAAGACCCCTGATGTCGTCCTTCCATGGATTACCATGCAAGCATGCTAAAGGAGCCACTTTGAAGATCATGGGCATGGGAGGTAAGCCATGGCTGCCTTCAACGTGCACAGCTTGGGCAAAAGGCCCAATGTGCTATTAAAGTAGGCATACCGGTGAGGTTGAGGGCCTCATGCGAGTTAAACCCTGGTCATTGTTACTCGATAAACTATCCAACGAGTGTGCTAATGGAGCCATGTTGCATAGACCATGGGATTAGAAGATAAGCCATGGGTGCCCCATGAGAGCCAAACCCTTAACGTTATCCTTCGATATACTACTAATCAAGCTTGCCAAGGGAGCTGCATCATGGGGATCATGGGCACGGGATGCATGCCATAACTATCTTCAGGAGGTGCAGCAAGGATGGAAGGCCCAGCATGTCACCATAGTAGGAGCACCAACCAGGCCATGGGCGCCCTCATGCAAGCTAGACCCTCATTGTTGTTGCTCGATAGACTGCCAATTGAGCATGCTAAGGGAACCATGTGGTAAGGACCATGGGCATGGGAGGTAGGCCACGGCTGCCCCTAGGAGGTAAAGCAAGGATGGAAGGCCAAACATGGGACCATAGTAGGAGCACCAGCCAGGCCATGGGTGCCCCTATGTAAGCGAGACACTCATCACTATTGCTCAATAGGCTGCCTAGCGAGCGTGCAAAGAGAGCTGCATTGGATGGACCATGGGCATGAAAGTTAAGCCACGGGTGCCCCCGATAATCACGACATGGGTGAAATGCCTAGGTGAAGCCGCGGTAGGCATACCACCCAGGCCATAAGCGCCCCACATGAACGAGACCCTCGTCATTATCCCTTGATAGATTCTTAATTGAGTGTTTTAAGGGAGTCACATCGCACGGACCATGGGCACAAGAGGCAAGTCATAATTGCCTCTAGTAGGCTTATGTTAGCCAACCCATAGGCGACCCAAGGAGCTAAATCCTCTTTGCTAACCCTCGATAAATTGCCCAGAAAGGTTGCCAAGGGGGCCACGTCTTGCAGATGATGGGCATGGGAGCCAAGCCACGAATTTTCGCCATTAGAGGTGGCATGGGCAAAAAGCCCAATGTAAGGCCGCAATAAGCATGCCAAGTAGGCATTGGGCGCCTTAAACATGCCTGACCCTCATTGCTATCCCTCAATAGACAGCTTAGAAGGGGTGCTAAGGGAGCCGTATTGCACGAGACTTAAGCATGAAAGGCATCCCATTGTTACTATCCCTGAAGAGATAGCCCAGTATGCATGCTAAGGGAGCCGCGTCGCATGGACTATAGGCACAGGAAGTAAGCCACGATTGCCATGATTATGCAGTGCATGGGTGATAGTGGGTGGTTATAACTAGCATGCTAACCAAGACATGGGCGCCCCATTCAAGCAAGATCCCCGTCGTTGTCCTTCGATTGACTACCCAGTGAGCGGGCCATGGGAGTCGCATAACACAGACCATGGGCACGAGAGGCGAGCCTCGACTGCTACAAGTAGGCACGACATGGGTGAAAGGCCTAAAATGTGGTACTTGCATGCACACCAGCCAGGCCATGGACGGCCCGCACGAGCTAGACCCTTGTCGCTGTCCCTCAATAGGCTCTCTAGCGAGCGTCCTAAAGGTACGAGAGGTAAGACATGGCTACTAATAGATGCGAAATACGTGGAAGGCCTAGTGTGCAATCGTAGAAGAGACACTAGCCAACCCATGGGCGTCTTATTCGAGCTAGATCCTCGTCAATGTTCGTCGATAGACTCCATAGCTAGAGTGCCAAAGGAGTCGTGTTGCATAAAACATGGACATGAGAGGCAAGTCACGGCTACCCCTGATAGGTACGATATAGGCGAAGGCCTAATTTGCTAGTGCAATAAGCTTGACAGCTAGGTCATGGGCGCTCCATGCGAGCTAGACCCTTGTTATTATCACTCGATAGACTTCCCAGTGAGTGTGTGAAGGGAGTTGTATTGCATGGACCATCAGCATAAGAGGTAAGCCACTGCTACCCTTAGCATGCATCGCATGATTAAAAGGCCCACCATGCAGCCACAGCACGGGTGCCAGCCAAGCCATGGGTGCCCCATGCGAGCCATCATGTTTACTTATGCCATCGCAAGGGGAACCCAACACTGTCGTTGGGTCATCATTAAGCTCACCTAGTATTGGCACTAGCATCTACCAACGTCTGTGATTGCCCAACTGCAGTCAATATGCTCTCCCAATACTAGGATTGTCATGTAATCATCGTTGGGCTACCCCGATGCTATTGCTACTGTCCATCGATACCAATAACTACCCCGTTGTAAAAGCTAGGCTACCTTTAGGTTCCCTTAGTGCTCGGACTGGCATTTACCAACATGAGTAATTGCTCTATAGTAACAGCTAAGTAGATTTTGGGTTCCACCAAAGTTGGCGTACGCATCTCCTAGAACCAGCATTTCCATGCATTAATTATTCGACTCTTCTTATGCTTTTTATTATAACTAGGCCATCATTGAGCTTTTTTAGTGCTTGCACTCACGTCTTAGGTCATCCCTAAGTGCCATTAATGTTGACTTCAACATCTACCAATGTCAACAATTGCCTTATCGTAGTAGTTGGGCATTCCCAATGCCATCGACTACCACGGGGTCATTGCTAAACTCCTCGAGTGCTAGCTTTAGCGTCTACTAACACCAGCAACTGATCGTAAAAAGAACTAAGTAGTTGTTGGGTTCTCCTAAAGTTGGCACCAACATCAGCCTGTACTAGGCACTTCCTTGTACTAATCTTTGGGCTCTTCCAATGCCAATTACTATAGCTAGGCTGACATTAGGCTCATTCAGTGCTTGTCCTCGCATTTATGTGCACTAGTGACTACCATTTAGCCATCACAAGGGCAACTTAGTGTCGATCTTTTCCAACATCAGCAATTGCCACTAACAGTAGTTGTTGGCCTTTACTGGTGCCAGCAACTGCTAATAGTAGTTATTGGGCTCTCACAATGCCAATAACAGTTATGGGTTATCACAAAGCTCCCTTAATGTTGGCACAAGCTTCTACCGACACCAACAACTACCCCATAATAATTAGTGGGCAATGCCTAGGTTCTCTTAGTGCTAACATCGATGTTTGCGAACAATGACAACTACCCCTTAGCAATAGCTGTGCAATCTTAGGGTTCCTCTAAAGCTGGCACGAGAATTTACTAGCATTAGTGACTTCTTTGTAGTCGTCGTTGGGTTCTCTTAATGCCAACTATTGTTGCTGGTGTTTGTTTTTACCTGTGCCTGTGACTACTTAGCAGTAATCATTGGCTCTCTCAATGCCAATGATTATCACTGGGTCGTCGCAAGGCTTCCCTTATATTAATGCTCGCATCTACTGACACCAGTAACTACCCCCCAATAATAGCTTGGCAATCTCTAGGTTTTCCCATGTGTTAGAAATTTTGACTCCTAACAAATACAAGTGCCTCACTGTTATATAGCTAAGTAGTCGTTAGGTTTCCCCAAAGTTAGCAAGAGCATTTGCAAGCATGAGGGACTGCCCTGTAGTAGTTGTTGAGCTCCATTAGTGCTTGCCCTCGCACCTACTTATGCTTCCTACTCTCATTGGGCCATAGTTGGAGGAATGTAGCACCAATGTTTGCTAGTGCTAATGATTACTGTTGGGTGATCGTTAAGCTCTCCTAGTGCTAGTGACTGCCTAGTAGTAGTCATTCATCTTTCCTGATGCCAACAACCATCATGAAGCTGTTGGTAGATTCCTTTAGTGCTGGCACTAGCGTCTACTAACACCAGTAACTACGCTGCAACGATAGCTAGGCAGCACCTTGGTTCCCCTTGTGTTGGCACCGACATCTACCAACACGAAGGACTTCTCTGAGCAGTCGTTATGCCTTCCCTATGCCAACAACTACTAATGCACTATCGTTGGACTCCTCTATGTGCAATACCAATTGTAGCTAGGTCATCGCTGGGACCTAACGCAGATGTTTGCCAACACTAGTTATTACTACTAGGTCATCGCTGAGCTCCTTAAGTGTTGTGTTAGCCTTAAACAGTGTCAACCCCTCCCGAGTAACAGTTATTGGGCATTGAGTAGTTCTAAGGCTCATTCAATGCAGGCGTTGGTGTTAGTTGGTGTTCGCAAGGCTATCATTGGGAGAACCCACTGCAAATGTGTGCCAGTGCCAACGACTCTCTCTCGCTAGTCGCTAAGCGGTCCTAATGGAGATGTTTGCAAGAGTAAGTGATTGCCCTGTAGTAGGTGTACGGCTCTCCCAACACCTGTATCTATCATTGAGTCATCACCGTTGAGCTCCCCTAGTGCTAACAATGGCCCCAACCAGTAGTTATGTTAGGCTCTTCTAACACAAGTAAGCGTCATGGGGTCATCACTAAGCTCCCCCATTGTTGGCACTGGCATCTACTGAAAAAAGCAACTGCTTCACATCAATTATTGAGAAGTCCCTTAATTCCCCTAATGCACTCATCGACATCAATCAACATGAGCGAGCACCTAGTAGTAGTAGCTAGGCAGTTGTTGAGTTCCTCAAAAGCTGACACGAGCATTTGCCAACACCTTTATCTTCCCCACCACATTTGTTGGGCTCTCCCAATGCTAACAACTGCTGCTAGGCCACTATTGGGCTTCTTTAATGCTTACCAGCTCTTCCATCAACATGAGTGATAGCCGTTGGGCCATCGCTGTTGTAATGATAGTGGCTGGCATTTACTAGCATCAACGACTACCTGACAACATTAATAGGGCTTTTCTAATGCCAGTCATTATCATAGGATCATCTTGGTCTCTTTTTGTGCTAGCACTAGTGTCTACCAACACTATTAACTACTATGCAACAACAGTTGAGCAATCTTAGCATTCCCCAAGTGCTAGCACAAGCATTGTGAACAACAATAACTACCTTGCAATAATAGTTGGGTAGTCATTGGGTTTTCCCAAGCTGGTACGAGCATTTACCAACACCAACAACATCGTGCAGAAGACATTGGGCTTTTTCAATGCCTACTATTGCTGCTAGGCCATCGTTCGACGCAACTATGCTTACCCTCATGTCTATGTGCGCCACCAATAACTGCTGGGACATCACTAGGTGAACCCAATGCTAATGTTTGCTAGCGCCAATTATTATTGCTAGGTCACTATTAAGTTGCTCTAGTGTTCATTGCTATCTATTGGCGTCAATGGTTGCACAGCAGTAATTGTTGGGCTCTCCCTGTAATGGCGACTATCATGGGGTCAGTGCTAGGCTCCCTTAGTGCTCGCACTAGTGTTTAATAACACTAGCAATAGCACTGCAAAAATAACTGGTTAGTCATTGGGTCCCCCAAAAAGCTAGCACGAGTATTTGCCAACACCAACGATTTCCTCATAATAGTCATTGGGCTTTCTTAATGCCAATAACTACTGCTTGGTCATGGTTGGGCTCCACTAGCGCTTGCCTTCTCGTCAAATGCCTACTAGTGTCAGCAATTACCCAGTAGTAATCATTAAGCTCTCCTAATGCCAGTTACTGTAATGGGGTTATTACAAGGCTTTCCCTATATTGATGCTGGCATCTACTAACACCAGCAACTACCACTTAGTAATGGCTCGGCAGTCCCTACATTCCTCACTTGTTGGTAATTTCATCTTTGAACACCAATAACAGCCTCACTGCTGTAGGAAAATAGTTGTCAGGTTTTGCCAAAATAAGTGCAAGCATTTGTTAGCATTAGCAATTGCCCTACAACAGTCATTGGGATCTCTTTCCACTTGCTACTCTTACTACGTCGTCACTGAGCTCGTTTAATGCTTAACGTGGTGCCTAGTTGTGCTTGCTACTCTCCTTAGGCCACAATTGGAGGAATACACCACTGATGTTTGCCAACGTTAGTGATTACCACAAGGTCATCACTAAGCTCCCTTAGTGCTGGTGACTACCCAGTAATAATTGTTTAGCTCTCCCAATGCCAACGACTATCATGAGGTCATCCTTAAATTCCCCTAGTGCTGGCACTAGCATCGACTAATACTAGTAACTACCCCATAGTAATATATATAGGTAGTACTTAGGTTCCCTTTGTGCTAGCGTTAGTGTCTGTTAGCACCAGGGACTTCCCCGACCTCTCTATGTTAACTACTTCTACTGCACTGTCATTGGACTTCTCTACTTCTAATAGCAACTATCGATGGGTCATCATTGGGGAACCTAATATAGATGTCTGCTAGTGCAAGCAATTGCTGCTAGGTCATCATTTAGCTCCCTAATGTTATGGTAACCATAAACAACCAGGCACTATCAAATAGCAGTCATTGGGCTCTCCTAATGCTATCAACGATCACAGGGATGTCGCTAGGCTCCCTCGATGCTAGCATTAATGTCCACCAACACTAGTAACTGCTTCACAGCAATAGTTGGGCAGTTCCAAAGCTCTCTCAGAGTATGTGCTAGTGTTGATTGACGTCCACTAGTCCATCCCTAGGAGAACCTAGTATAAATGTCTACCAATGCCAGCAACAATCTTTGGCTCATCGTTGAGCTATCCTAGTGTAGATGTTTGCCAACACAAGCGACTACCTAGCAGTAGTTATAGGGCTCTCCCACCACCTCTAACTATCATTGGGTCATCACCATTGAGCTCCTCTAATACTGATGCTCGCCCCTAACAACGTCAGTCATTGCGCTCTCCTAACGCGAATGACTATCGTGGGATCCTCACTATGCTCCCCCATTGCTGGCATTGGCATATAGCAATAAAAGCAACTGCCTCGCAGCAGTTGCTAGGAAGTCCCTTAGTTCCCTTAATGCATACATCAATGTCAACCAACTCTAGTAACTACTAAATGGCAATAGCTGGGCAGTCGTTGTGTTCCTCAAAAGCTAGCGCGAGCATCTACCAACACGTGCGATCTCCCTACCATAGTTGTTGGATCATTATTGTTAGGCTTTCCCAATACCAACAACTGCACTAGGCTACTGTTGGGCTCTTCTAATGCTTACCCTCACATTTACCAGCATCAGCGACAGTCGTTATGCCATCGCTGTGACAATGACAGTGGCTAGCATCTACTAACACTAGTGTCTGCTGACACTAGCAACTACCCGCAGCAATCATTGGGCTCTCTCAATGCTTGCGATAGTCAATTAGGTCATTGCTAGGATCCTTCGGTGCAAGCTCTAGCATCTATCGACCCAAGCAACTACCCTGCAGCAATAGCGATGTAATCCGTTGGTTCCTCTTATGCTAGTGTCGATGTTTGCTAATACCAATAATTGCACTATAGTAGTAGCTAGGAAATTATCGATTTTCATGAAGTTGGGTTATCATTAAGCTCCTCGAATGCTAGTGCTGGCATTTATCATCCTCAATGACTACTCAACAATAGTCGTTGGCCCTTCCAACATCAGCGACTGTCATTAAGTTGCCACTAAACTCCCCTGATGCTAGTACTAGCGTTTATCAACTCAAGCAACTACCCCACAATAATAGCTGGGTAGTCCTTGGGTTCCCCTAATATTGGCCTAACACCAGCAATTGTCCCACAACTGTAGTTGTGCAATTGTTAGGTTTACCCAAAGCTAATGCAAGCATCTACAAGCACTAGCGACTTCCCCATAGTAGTTGTTGGCTTTCTTAATGCCAACTATTACATTTAGGCCATTGTTGGGCTTTTTCAGTGCTTGCCCTTACGTATTCCAATGCCAATAACTTTTGCTTGGCCATCACTAGAGGAACCCAATACAGATGTTTGCTAGTGTAAGCGACTGCCTAACAGTGATCGTGGGGCTTTCCTAATGCCTACGACTATCATTGGATTATCCCTACTGATCTCCCTCAGTGCTGAACATGGCACTTACAAGCACTAGTAATCGCCTAACAATAGTTGTTTGGCTTTCTAAACGCCAGCGACTATTATAGGGTTGTTGTAAAGCTCCCTCATTGTTGGCATTAATGTTTATTGATAAAAGCAACAACCTTACAATAAGTGTTAGGAAGTCTGTTTATTCACTAACGCTGGCACTAACATAAACCAACACTAGAGACTGCCTCACATCAATAGTTAGGTAGTCGTTGGGTTCCTCAAAGTTATCATTCATTTCTCTCAATGCCAACAGCTAATACTAGGCCATCGTTGGGTTCCTCTAGTGCTTGCCCTCTTATCTACTTGCACATGCAACTGCCATAGAGCCATCACTAAGGTAACCCAGTGTAAATTCTTGCAAACATCAATGACTAACTACTTATAGTTATTTGGCTCTCAAATGCCAACGACTGTCATTGAGTTTTCGCTAGCACTAACATCTACCGACACCACCAAGTGCCACGCAGTAATAACTAGGCAATCCTTGGGTTCCTCTAGTGCTAGGATCGACGTCTGCTTGCACTAACCATTACATTATAGTAGTAGCTGGGTAGTGATTTGGGTTCTTTTAAAGCCAGTGCAAGTGTCTTCCAGCACCAAAGACTTTCTTGTAATAGTTATTGGGCTATCTTAGCGCTAGCTATTAACCATCGTTGAGATATCCTAGTGCCAACTACTAGCTGTCATTAGGTTCCTCCAGTGCTTATCCTCGCGTTTGCCTATACCAGCAACTTCCCTACACTCATTGTTAGGCTCTTCCAATGCCCACTACTTTTACCACACTGTGGTTGGGCTCTACTAGTGCTTACCTTCATATCTACCTAAACCAATAACTGCGGTTGTGCCATCATTAGGGAAATCTAACAGAGATGTCTCCCAATGCCAATGATAGTTGTTGGGTCATCAAAGAGCTCCCAATCTAGTGATAGTTGCTGCATCATTAATTTCCCAACAACAATTATTGGGCTATCCCAATGATATTGATTGTCATAGGGTTGTACCTGCGCTCCCCCAATGTTGACACTAGTGTATGTTGACATGAAGAACTACCCTACGATAATAGGTGGGCAGTCCCTAGGTTCCCTTAGTGCTGACACTAGTTTTTGCCAATACAAATAACTGCATCGCAACAGTAGCTGGGCTATCATTGAGTTCCTTTAAAGTTGGTGCTAATACCTACCAACAGTTGTGACTTCCTCATAACAGTTGTTAGGCTCTTCCGATGCTAACTACTCCTACTAGGCTACTGTTGGGCTTCCCTAGTTCTTGCCCTTGAGTTTACCTACGTTAATGAACGTCGTTAGGCCATCGCTGGGGAAATCTTCAAAAGATGTTTGCCAGTGTAAAAGACTACCGTTGGGCAGTTGCTAAGCTTCCCTAGCGCTTGCACTAGTGATAACCAACACTAGTGACTACCTTACTATAGTTGTTAGGCTCACCTAACGCCAGCAACAGTTATGGGACCGTTATTAGGCTCCCTTGGTGCTAGTGCTTATGTTTACCAACACCAACAATTGCCCTGTAGTAATAGATGAGTAGTCCTTAGGCTCTACTGTGGGCATTGGCATTTGTAAACCCTAGCAACTACCCAATAGTAGTGACTAGGTAGTTATTGGGTTCCCCCAAAGCTGACTCTAGTGTCTACCACCACTAGCGATTTATTGTGTGATCATTAGGCTCTCCTAGTGGTTGTCCTCCTGTCTACTAGTGTCGACAAGTGTCATAAGGTCCTCATTAAGCTGTTCTAGTGTTGGTGATAGCTTTTACTTGCATCAACAACTACCAAACAGTAGCCGTTCACACTCCCTCAACGCCAGCCATTATCCTTGGGCGTCACTAGGTTACCCCAATGCCAGAACTAGCATTTACCAATCTCACAAATTGCCCATAACAATAGCTAAATAGTCCATAAGTTTTGTTAGTGCTAGTGCTCATGTTTGTCAACACTAGTAACAACCTCGTAACAGTAGCTAGATAGTCGTTAGTTTCCTCTAGAGCTAGCAGTAGTGTCAACAAGCACCAACGACTACCCAATAGCAGTCTTAAGGCTCTTCTCGATACAACTGATACTACTAGATTGTCATTGAGTTACTTTAATGCTTACCTCGCATCTACCTGCTCTAACAACTGTTCTTTGTCCATCATTGGGGGAACCCAATGCAAATGTTTGCTAATGCGAGTGACTCTCATTGGGTAGTTGCTGAGCTCCCTTCTTACTAGTGCTGGCTTCTATCAACGTTAATGACTACCTAACAATCGTTGGGGCATCGTTAAGGGCGTATAGTGTAAATATTTTCTAGTGCCACTCACTGCCACTAGGTCATTGAAGAGCTCCCCTAGTGTTGGCGCTAGCCTTAAATGACACCAGTGACTACATAGCAGTAGTTGTTGGGTGTCCTAACAATAGTAACTATTATGGGGATGTCCTTTGGCTCCCATAGTGCTAGCACTAGCATATACCAATGCTAGTAACAACCCCATACCAATAGTTGGCTAGTTCCTAGGTTCTCTTAGTATAAGTGTCAATGTTTACCAACGCCAAAATTGGTGTTAGCGTTTGCTAGCATGAGTAACTACCCCTTAATAGTAGTTATGAAGTCGTTAGGATCCCTTAGTGTTGGGGTTGGCTTCTCCCAGCGTCACTAACTACCCAGTAGCAATCGTTAGGCTCTCTCAATGCTAATAACTATGATGAGGTCATCGTTGGCTTCCTTAGTGCTAGAACTAGCGCTGCTAACACCAACAACAGCTCATCAGCAATAGATGAGCAATCCTTAGGTTTTAGTATAGGTGCTAGAATTTGCCAACACCAACAACTTCCTTTCAGCCATAGCTCGGCAATCATTGGGTTTCACTAAGGTAGTGTTTACAAGCACTAACGACAGCCATGCAACAATCGTGGGCTCTCCCAATACCCACTACTGCTACTAGGCCATCGTTGGCCTACTTTGGTGCTTGCCCTCGTGTCTACTTACGCTAGCGATCGCCATTTATGCATCATTAGGGGAACCTAGTGTAGATGTTTACCAATGCGAACGACTACCATTGGGTCATCGCTACGTTCCCCTAGTGCTCATGCTGGCAGCTACTCATGTTAAAGACTTCTTAATCATGGTCATAAGGCTCTCCTAACGCTGACAATCATAGGATCATCGTTGAGTGGCCGCAGAACTGGCATTAGTGTCTACTGACACCACTAACTGCCCTGCAGCAATAGCTAGGTAACCCTTGCGCTCCTCTAACGCTGTAGTTCGCATCTTATAACACTAGTAACCTCCGTGCTGTAGTAGTTAGGCAGTCGTTGGTTGCCCCAAAGCTAGTGCTAATGTCTACGAACATGAACATTTGCCTTACAATAGTCGTGTGTCTCTCGTAACTTCAATTACTGCTACTATTTCATCATTGATCTCCCTTAATTGCTTGTCGTAGTGTCTACGTGTGTCAGTAACTACCGTTAGACCATCATTAAGGGAACCAAGTGGAGATGTATGCTAGTGCCAGCGACTATCGCTAGGTCGTCATTAACTCCCCTAGTGTTGGCACTGACCTTAAACAATGCCAAAAATTGCCAACCACACTCGTAGGGCTCTTCCAGTGCTAGCAACTGTCATAGGGATGTTGTTGGGCCCCGTCAATCCTAGCACTAGGATCGACCAACACTAGTAACTGCCGCGTAGCAGTAGTTGGCCAGTCCCAAAGTTTTCCTAGCGCAAGCACTAGCTTTTAGCAACACCGACAACTTCCCTATGGTAGTAGCTAGGTAGTCTTTAGGTTCCCCCAAAGTTGGTGTTAAGGTTTGCCAACACTAGCAATTTTTTGGTAGTAGTTATTAGGCTCTATCAATCCCAACTATTACCACTAAGCCATCATTGGGCTTGTCTAGTACTTGGCCTTACATCAGGTTGCGCCAGCAATGTCCACTAGGCCATTAACGGGGCAATCTAAGTAGATCTTTGTCAGTGCCAAGGACTACTGCTAAGTCATCATAGAGATCCCCTAGTGATGGTGCTACCACTACCAATGCTAGTGATTGCCCAATAGTAGTCGTTGGGCTCTCACAATGCGAGCGACTATGATGGACTTGTCCCTAGTTTCCCTTGATGCTAGCACAAATGTCTACTGACACTAGTATCTACCATGTAATAGCAGCTAGGAAGTCGTTGGGTTCCCCCAAAGCTAGTTGAGCATTTGCTACCATTAGTGACTTCCCTGCACCAATTGTTGGTCTTTCTAATGCCAACTACTACTGTTAGGCTGTCGTTGGGCTCGTCTAGTGCTTGCCCTCATGTCTGCCTGTGCCAATGATTATCATTAGGTTGTTGCTGAGCTCCTCTAGTGCTAGCACTAGCATCTACTAGTGTCTAAGACTGTCCAAGATAATGGTTGAGCTTTCCCAATGATCATGACGTTCAAAGGGTCGTTATTAGGCTTCCCTAATGCTAGAATTGGCATCTACCAACACCAACAACTGCCCCATAATAATAGTTAGGCAGTCCAAGGTTGCCTTAATGTTAGCTCTAGCATCAACTGATAGCTTCAACTACTTCGTAGAAGGAGCTGGATAGTCGTTAAGTTCCCCTAAAACTAGTGTTAGAATTTTCCAGCCTTGACAACTGCCCCACATGAGTTGTTGGGCTCTCGTAGTGCCAACTACTACTACTTAGCCATTGTTAGTCTCCTCTAGTGCTTGTCCTTGCGTCTGCCTATGCCAACGAATGCTACTCGACCATCACTGGGGGAACCTAGCATCGATGTTTACCAATGCAAGTGAGAGCCCTGGGTCATCGATAAGCTCCCCTCGTGATGGGGCTTGCCTCTACCAGCACCAGCGATTGCCTAACAACAATTGCTGGGCTCTATCAATGCCAGCAATTGTTGTGGAGTCATCATAAGGCTCCTTTAGTGCTGATAGCATATACTGACACTAGCGATTACCCTACAGCAATAGCTATGAAGTCTAAAGGTTTCCCTAGTGTTGGCATTGATGTCCGCCAAAACTAGCAGTAGACTCGTTGTAGTAGTTATGTAGTCGTTTGATTGCCCCAATATTGGTGCGAGCGTCTGTCAGCACCAGGGACTTCTTCACACTAGCCGTTGGCCTCTCCCAATGCCAACTACTATTGCTAGGCTGTCGTGGGGCTCCTCTAGTGCTTGCTCTCGCGACTAAGCCAGTTAGCAACTACACTTAGGCCATCTTTAGGGGAGCTTAGCTGAGATATCTCTTTACGATAATGACTATCGGTGGGTCATCGTTGAGCTCCCATAATGCTGGTGCTAGCATTTGCCATTATCAGCGACTGCATGTAGTAGTAATTGGGCTTTCCAAATAATAGTGACTATCATGAGGTCATCATTAGGCTCCACCTCTGCTAGCACTAGAGTCTACCAACACCAAAAACTGCCTTGCGACAATAGTTAAGAAATCCTTAGGTTTTCATGCTCTTTATGCTAGCGTTTGCCAATGCTAGTAATTGCCTCGTAGGAGTAGTTGAGTAGCCATTGGGTTCCTCTAAAGCTAGTGTAAGCGTGAGCCAACACAAATGATTTCCAATGCAACAGTCGATGGGCTTTTCTAATGCCAACTGCTGCTGCTAGGCCATCATTGGCCTTCTCTAGTGCTTGCCTTTGTATCTACTTGCACCAAGGACTGCCATTAGGCCATCGCTGGGTAACCTAATGTAGATATTTACTAGTGCTGGTAACTACCGTTGGGCCATTGCTGAACTCTCCTTTTGCTGAAGCTCATGTCTGCCAATGCTAGTGATTGCCTAGTAACAATCATTGGGCTCACCCAACGCTAGCAACAGTCATGAGGCCATCACTATGCTCCCCTATGCTAGCACTAGCGTGTATAGACTCCAACAACTTTCTTGTAGCAATTACTGGGCCATCATTGGGCTCCTCAAGTGTTTGCCTCACGTCTACTTGCACCAGCGACTACTATAGGGCCATTGCTAAGGGAATTGAATGCATATGTCTACGAGTGAAAGTGATTATTGTTGGGTCATCTCTAAGCTCTCTTAGTGATGGCATTGGTGTTTACCAACTCCAATGACTTCTCAGTAGTTGTTGTTAGGATCTCCATACGTTAATGACTGTTATACAGCAATCGTTGGGCTTTCTCAGTGCTTGCACTAGTGTCTACCGACACGAGTAACTACCCTAAAGCAATAGCTAAGCAGTCCTTAGGTTCTCTTAGTGCTAATGCTAGGATCACCTTGCAATAACAACTACCTTGCAATAGTAGCTAGGCAGTCATTGGGTTCTCTTAAGGTCGGTGCTAGAATTTGCTAGTAGTAGTGACTTCCTTAAAATAGTCGTTGGGCTCTCCTAATGCCACCTATTGCTGTTAGGCCTTCATAGGCTCTTTTAGTGCTTTCCCTCATGTTTGCCTTCTCTAGTGACTGTCGCTAGGCCATTGTTGAGGAAATCTAGCAGAGATATCAACCAATGCGAATGACTACCGTGGGATCATCTCCGAGTTCCTCTAGTGATGATGTTGAGGGAATCAAGTGCAAATGTTTACCAATGCCAATGAACACCATTGGGTATTCACTGAGTTCTCCTTGTGCTAGCAGTAGCATGTACCGACACTAACAATTACCTCGTAGCTATTGCCTCATAGTAATAGCCAGGCAATCCTTCGATTCCTTAGGGTTGGCATTTTTGATAACATGAGCAACTGCCCCACAGGAGTCGTTAGGTAGTCGTTGGGCTCTCCCATGACCAATTACTATTGCAAGGTCAATGTTGGGTTCCCCAAGTGCTTGCCCACGTGTCTACCTATGCTAGAGACTATCGTTGGGCCATTATTGAGGAAACCAGTGCAAATGTCTACTAGCACCTATAACTACTGCTAGTTCATCATTGGCTCCCTAATGTTGGCACTGGCCTTAAGCGCCTAGCGATAATCGAGCAGCAGCCGTTGGGGACTTTCAATGCCAGCAACTGTCATTGGGACATCATAGGGCTCCATTGATGCTAGTCCCATAGTCTACCGACACCAACAACTGCCTCGCAGCGATAGCCGAGCAATCTTAAGGTTTTATTAGTCATGACGTTAGCATTTGCCAATACCAAGAACTGCTTGCAATCGTTGGGTTTCCCCAAAGCTAGTATTAGCACCAACACCAGGAACTGTTGCGCAGTCATTGGGTTCCCCCAAAGCTAGTGCTAGCATTTACGAGCACCAGTCACTTTCTTGGAATCGTCATTGGGCTCTCATAGTGCCAACAATTACTGCTAAGCCATCATGGGCTCCTCTAGTGCTTGTCATCATGTTTGGCTATGCCAATGACATTCGTTGGGCCATGCTAGGGGAACCTAGCGACTATCACTAGGTCGCTGCTGAACTACCAAATTAATGGTGTTGGCCTCTACTAGCATCAACAGTTGGCCCTTAATAGTTGTTGAGCTCTCACAATGCCAGTGACTATCGTGGGGAATTAGTTGGCCTCCCTAAGTACTAGCATTAGCTTTTACACACACGAGCGACCATTCTATAGTAACAGCTAGGCAGTCCTTGCATTCCTTTAGTGTTGGCACTGTCATCTGCTAACACTAACAACTCCCTTGCAATAGTAGCTGGGCAGTCGATAGGTTCCCTCAAAGTTTGTGCTAGCATCTGTCAACATCGACGGCTTTTTCATCATTGTCATTAGGCTCCATAAGTGCTTCCCTCGTGCCTACTTATGCTAGTGACTACTGCCAGCCCATCACTGGAGAAACTCGATGCAAATGTTTGTGAACACCAATGACTACTGTTAGGTTATTGTTAACACCCTTAATGCTGGTGCTGCCCTCAAATAATGCCAGCTACTGCCATGCACAGTCATTACACTCTCTAACGCCAGTGACTATTATGGGGACATCATTGGGCTCCCCTGGTGCTAGTACTTGCTTTTATTGACACTAGTAACTCCCTACAGTGATTAATGGGCAGTCCTTGGGTTTGCCAAAGCTACTAGCATCGATGACTGCCCAGTTGCAATTGTTATGGTCTTCGAGCAATAGCGACTATTATAAGGTTATCACTAGGCTCCCTCAAAGCTAGCATTAGTGTTTACCGATACCAGCAACTACTTCGTGACATTACCTAGGCAGTCCCTAGGCTACTGTGGTACTGGTGTTAGCATTTGCCAACACTAGCAACTACCCCATTTCTTTAATTGAACGATCATTGGTTTCCTCCAAAGTTGGTGTTTGCCAACACTAGTGACTTCTTGATAGTAGTCATTAGACTCTTACATGTAAGCCATCGTTGGGCTCCTTTAGTACTTACCCTTGTGTCTACTGACGTCAGCGATTATCGTTGGGCCATCGCTTGAGGAACCCAATGTACATGTTTACTAGCACCAACGACCATCGCTGGGTCGTCGTTGAGCTCTCCTATTGTTGGCACTGGCTTATATAACTGTCTAGTCATCGCACTTACCCAATATCGACGATTATCGAGAGATCATCGCTAAGCTCCCCCGTCGCTAAGACTAGTGTCTATCAACACCAACAAATGCCCTATAATAATAATAGGGCAGTCCTTGGGTTCCCTTCATGCTAGCATTGGCATTTGCCAACATGAGTAACTGCCTTACAATAATACTAAGGTAGTCGTTGGGCTCCTTTAAAGCTAACTTTAGCATTTACCAGCACCAGTGGCTTTCTTGCAACCATTGAGCTCTCCCAATGCTTGCCCTCGCGCCTATCTGTGCTAACGACGTTCACTAGGCCATCATTGGGGGAACATAATGCTGATGTTTGCTAACATCAATGAGTGCCACTAGGTCATCGTTAAGCTCTCCTAGTACTGGTGCTAGCTCCTACTGACATAAGCAACTGCCATGCAGTAATAGTTGGGTAATCATTAAGTTCCCCAAAAGTTGGTGTAATGCCTAACCTTACTTGTGACTTCCCCATAATAGTCATTGGCCTTTCCCAATGCTAACTACAACTGCAAGGCCATTGTTGGGCTCCTTCAGTGCTTATTCTCGCATCTACATGTGCCAACGACAACCATTGGGCCATCGTTGGGGGAACCCAGTGCAAATGTCTACCAGTATGAGCGACGGCCACAAGATGGTTGTTGAGTTCCCCTATCGCCAACACTGACCTTAAATAGCGACTACCAGAAAGACCATCATGGAGACATTGTTGGGTTCTGCAATGCCAGCGACTGTCATGGAAATGTTACAGGCTCACTTAGTGTTAGCAGTAGCATTTATCAATACCAGTAACTTCTTCGCAATAAAAGCTGGGCAGTCGTTAAAGGTCCAAAAGTGACACTAGCATCAACCAACACTAGTGACTTTTCTGTTGTAGTCGATGGGCCTTTCTAACAACAACAACTACTGCTAGGCTGTTGTTTTCGCTCCGCTAGTGCTTGTCATTACATCTATTGATGCTAGCAACTATAGCTGGGCTATTGTTGAGGGAACCTAGTTCAAATATCTGCCAATGCTAGCGAGGGCCATTGAGTCATTGCCAAGCTCCCCTAATGCTCCACTAGCCTTAAACAACGCCAGCGAGTGCCCAGCAGTAATCGTTGGGCTTTCATAATGCTAGTGACTATCATGGGGCAGTCCTTAGCTCCCACAAGGCTGGCACTAGCGTTTGCCAGTACTAATAACTGCCTTATAATAGTCGTTGGGCTCTCCTAATACCCACTACAATTGCTAAGCCATTGTTAGGCTCCTTAAGTGCTTGCCCTTGCTTTGGGTTTTGCTTACAATGCCCTTTAGCCATCATTGGGGGAACCTTATATAGATGTTTGCCAGCATTAACGACTGCCCAATAATTATCATAGGGCTCTTCTAACTTGTGCGACTATCATTAGGTCATCATTGTTGAACTTCTCTAGTGTAGCATTGGCCTCAAACAGTGCCAATGTCTACCAAACAGTAGTCATTGGGCTCTCACAATACGTGTGACAATTATGTGGTTGTCATTGGGCTCCCTCGAAGTTAGCACTAGCGTCTACCAATACCAGCAACTGCCTTGAAGTCGTAGTAAGGCAGTCATCGGGTAATCCTTGGATTCCCTTAGTGTTGGCGCCAGCGTGTGCCAATATTACCAGGTACCCCGCAACAGTAGCTCGGTAGTCGTTGGGCACCCCAAATGCTGGCGAAAACATTTGCTAGCTCCAATGACTACCTTACAACTATTATTGGGCTCTTTAAATGCCAACTACTACTATTAAGCTATCATTAGGCTCCTCAAATGCTTGGCCTACGTCTACCTATGCCAACAATAGTCACTAGGCTATCACAAAGGGAACCAAGCACTGATGTATGCTAGCGCTAATGACTATTTTGGGTCATTGTTGAGCTCTTCTAGTGGTGGCATTGGCTACAACCAACATCAATGACTACATTGCTGTAATTGTTGGGCTTTCCCAATGCCAAACTATGATGGGGTCATCGCTGGGCTCCCTCGGTGCTAGAATTAGCGTTTATCGACATTAGCAACTGCTTAGTAGCAATAGCCTAGCAGTCCCTCTATTCCCTTAATATAGGGCATGGCGTTTCATAACACCACCTACTACCCTGCAATAGTAGCTGGATAGTCATTGGTTCCTACCAAAGTTGGTGCTAAGGTCTCCAGCACGAACAACTTCCTTGCAGCAATCATTGGGCTCTCCTAATACCCGCTACAACTGCTAAGTCGTCATTAGGCTTTTTTAGTGCTTGCCCTCGTGTCTGCCTTTGCCTGCTACTACCATTTAGCCATCATTAGGGGAACCTTGTGTAAATGTTTACCAACGCTAGCGATTGCCTAGCAACAGTCATAGGGCACTTCCAACATTTATGGCTATCTTTAGGTCATCATTGCTAAGATCCCTTAGTGTTGATGCTAGCCTCTACCCGTGCTATGACTCCCCAAGAGCAGTTATTAGGCTTTCCTAATGCTGGTGATTGTCATGAGGTCATCACTAGGCTCCCTTATTGCTAGTATTAGCGTCTACTGACACCAGTACCTACCCTGCACCAATTGCTAGAAAGTCTCTTAGTTTCTTTAATGCTGGAGCCGACGTAAACCAACACCAGCGACTACCCTTTAGCTGTAGCTGGGAAGTCGTTAGGTTCCCCCAAAGTTGGCACAAGTATTTCCCGACACTAGCAACTTCTCCACAGTCACCGTTGGGCTCTCTTAGTGCCAAACACAACTTCTACACTAATGTTGGGCTCCTCTAGAGTTTACTCTCATGTTTACCTTTACCAGCGATTTTCATTAGGTCATTGCCAGGGCAACCTAATGCAGATGTTTGGTAGCATTAGTGACTATTACTGGGTCATCATTGAGCTCTACTAGTGCTAGCACTAGCATCTACTAGCATCTGCAGTCACCCAATAATAGTCGTTAGGTTTTCCCAACACGAGTGACTATAATTAGATTGTCGTTGGGCTCCTCTAATGCTAGCATTACTGGCTATCGACACTAGCAACTACCTCGCTATAGTGGTTAGGCAATCCTTGGGTTCCTCTAGTGCTAATGTCGCCATCTGCCAACATTTCTAACTACCTTGTAACAATAGGTGGGTAGTCGTTGGGTTCCTTCAAAGCTAATGCGAACGTTCACTTGCACCAATGACATGCGTGCATAAGTTATTAGGCTTTCTCAATGCTTACTATTGCTGCTAGGTCATCATTTGACCTCTTTAATGCTTACCCTGGTGTCTACGATCCCCAATGACAGTAGTTGAGCCATCTTTAAGAGAACCTAGTGTTGATGTTTGCCAATGTCAATAACTATCGCTAGGTCATTGTTGAGCTGTTCCACTGCTAGTGCCGCCATCTACAAACATTAGCAACTGCCCAACAGTAGTTGTTAGGCCCTCCCAACTCCTGTGACTATCATGATGTCGTCGCTAGGCTCCCTCGGTGATGGCACTGACGTCTATCAATGCCAGTAACTGTACCGTAAGAAAAGCTAGGTAGTCGTTGAGTTCTCGTGAAGCTAACGCAAGCGTCTATCTACACTAACGAATCCCCCGTAGTCATTGTAGGGCTCTCCAATTTCCAATTATTACTATTAGGCTATCGTTGGGCTCGTCTAGTGCTCACAGTTGTGTCTGCTTGCACAAGCGATTATCATCGGGCCATAATTAGTAGAACCTAGCACAAATGTCGATTAACTCTAATGAGTGTTGCTAGGTCATCGCTAAGATTCCCTAGTGCTAGCACTTACATCTACTAATGTAAGCAACTGCCTAGTTATAGTCATTGGGCTCTCCTTATGCCAATGACCATCATAAGGTCATTTCTTGGCTCCCTAGTGCTAGCACTGACATCTACTGATACCAAGAACTACCATGCAACAATAGCTGGGCACTCCATAGGTTCCCTTAATGCATGTCCAGGCATCTATCAACATTAGTAACTGCCATACAATAGTGGCTAGGCGATTATAAGTTCCCTCAAGTTGGCACGAGCATCTGCCAACGTCAGCGACTGCCCCTGAGAAGTTGTTAGGCTCTCCAAGTGCTGACCACTAGTGCTAGGCCATCTTTGAGGTCCCTTGTGCTTGCCTTCGAGTTTACTTGCACCAGTGACTACCGTTGGGCCATCAGTGGGGTACTTAATGCAAATGTCTACCAACTTTAGTGATTACTACTTGGTCATTGCTAATCTCACCTAGTGCTCGCACTGGTATCTACTAACGTTAACGACTGCTCAGCAACAGTCATTGGCCTCTTCTAATGCCAACAACTATCACGAGGTCGTCATTAGGCTTCCCTGGTGCTCGCGCTAGTATTTACTAATGCAACAACTAGACCGTAGAAGTAACTAGGCTGTCGTTGGGTTCCCTCAAAGCTAGCACAACAAGCTGCTAGTATAAGTGACTTCTTTGTAGTAGTCGTTGGGGTAATCTCAATGCAACTACTACTGCAAGGCCATCGTTGGGTTCCTCTAGTGCTTGTTATTTGTATTTCTACGCCAATGATTACAATTTATCCATCGTTGGGGCAACATCGTAAGATGTTTGCAAGCATCAAGGACTACCTTGTAGGAGTCATAAGGCTTTTTCGACGCCCTTGCGACTATTATTGGGTTACCGTTGGGCTAGCCTAATGCTAACACTAGCGTTTAGCGATACCAGCAACTTCTGTGCAGTAATAGTGAGGCAGTCCTTGGGTTCGCTTAGTGCTATCACTAGTGTCTGCTAACACTTATAACCACCGTGCAACAATAGCTAGGTAGTCATTAGGCTCTCTAAATCTAGTGCTAGTGTTTACCAGCATGAGTAACATCCCCATAAAAGTCATTGAGCTGTCCTAGTGCCTACTACTAAGTCCTTGTTAGGCTCCTCTAGTACTTGCCCTCACATCTACCTATGCTAGTGACTGTCGCTAGTCCATCGCTAAGAGAACCTAGTGCTAATGTCTGCTAACGCCAACGACCATCACTAAATCATTGTTGAGGTGCTCTAGTGCTAGCGTTGCCATCTACCAATGTTAATGATTGCCAAGTAGCAATTACTGGGCTCTCCCAACACCAACGATTATGATAAGGTTGTTGTTGGGCTCCTCTACTGCTAGCACTAGCATTTAGAAACATGAGCGATGGTATCACAAAAATAGATGGGCAGTCATTGAGTTCCCACATGGCTGGCGTGAGCTTTAGCTAGCTTCACTAATGCCAACTACAACTGTGAGGCTGTCATTAGGCTCGATCAGTGGTTACTATCGCGTCTATTGATGCAAGCGACTATCGTTGGCCATCACATGGGGAACCCAGCATAGATGATCGGCCTGTGCCAATAACTACCACTAGGTCATCGCTGAGATCCCTTAGTGCGGGCACTAGCATCTACCAGCGTCAACAACTACCCAATAGCAATCATTGGGCTGTCCTTACGCTAGTAACAATCATAGGGTCGTTGCTAGGCTCCCTCAATGCTTGCGTAAGCATTTGGTAATGCTAACTACGGCCCCAAAGCAATAGCTGCATAGTCCCTCGATTCCCTTAGTACTAGCACTAGTATCTGCTAGCTCTAAATTGCCTTACTGCACTAGCTAGGCAATCATTGGGTTCCTCTAAAGTTGGCACGAGCGTCTGCCAATATAAACAACTACCACCCAATAGTCATTCTGCTCCCCCAACGCTGACTACTACTACTAGGCCATCGCTGAGGTCCTTTAGTACTTGCCCTCGCGTCTACGTATGCTAGTGATTATCATTGGACCATCGTTAGGATACTCAGAGCCATTGCCTGCGAGTGCTAATGACTACCATTGGGGCATCACTATGTTCCACTTGTGTTGGGGTTAGCATCTACCTACATCAGTGACTACCTAGCAATAGTCATTGGGCTTTCCTAACTCCAATAGCTACCACTAAGAAGTTGTTAGGCTCCCCTAGTGCTAGTACTCGCATCTATCGACACTAGTAACTGCACTGTAGAAGTAGCTGGGTATTGGGTTCCTTTAAAGTGAGCATTTACCAACACAAACGACTTCCTGGCAATATTTAAGCCTTCCCTATGCCAACTAATGCTGCTAGGCCGTCATTAGGCTACTCTAGTGCTTGCCCTTGTGCCTTTTTGTTCCAGCGACTGCCATTAGGCGGTCGTTGGGGCAACCCAATGCAGATGTCGACCAACGTTAGTGACTACTTAACCGTAGTCGTATGGCTCTCCCAATGCTTGCAACTATCATTGGGTCTTGACTGGGCTCCCTTGATGCTAGCACTAGAGTCTATCAACACCAACAACTGCCTCGCAGAAATAATGGTGTAGTCCTAAGGTGCCTCTAGTGCGATGCTGGCGTCTGCCAACATCAACAACTAGACTACAATTATAACAAGGAAGTTGATGATTCCCATAAAGTTGGATTGTCGTTAAGCTCTCCTAATACTGGCACTAGCATCCACAAATGTCAATGACTCCCTAAGAATAGTCATTGGGCTCTCTCAATGCTAACGACTATCATGGGGTCATCACTAAAGTCCCGCGATGCTAGAACTAATGTCTACTAACTCTTGCCGCTACTTCATTGTAATAGGCAAGCAGTCCTTAAGTTCCCTTAATGTTGATGCTAGTGTCTGCTAACACCATTTACTGCTCTGAATAGTAGCTGGACAATTATTGGGTTCCCTTGAAGTTATGATGAGCATTTACCAGCATTGGCGACTTCCCTGCAGTAATCATTGGATTCTCTCAATGCCAACTAGTGCTGTTAGGTCATCGTTGGGCTCTTCTAGTGCTTGCTCTCTCGTCTACCTCTGCCAATGATGATCATAGGGCCATCACTGGGGCAACCCGATAAAGATGTTCGTCGATGTCAATGACTGCTTAGTAGTAGTTACTGGGCTCCCCTAGTGCCACCAAACATCATTCGGTCATTACTAGGCTCTTTTGGTACTAGCATTAGCATATATCGGCATCACCAACTACTACGCAGCAATAGCTAGGTAGTCCTTGGTTTCCTTTAGTATTAGTGTCAGCGTTTGTTAATACCAATAATTGCCTCGTAGCAATAGTGGGGCTACTATTGGGTTCCTTCGAAGCTTGTATGAGCGTCTGCCAGCACCATCGACTTTTCTGCAATAGTTGTTTGGCTTCACCAGCACCAAATAGTGCTGCTAGGTTATCTTTAGGCTTTTTTAGTACCTGCCCTCATGTTTACCTGCATTAACTACTACTGTTGGGCCATCTGTGGCGTCACCCAACATAGATGTTTGCTAGCATTAGCGATTGCATAGCAGCAGCCATTTGGCTCTCCCAACACTAGCAACAGTCATTAGTTGTCTCTAGGCTCCTCCGTTGCTAGCACTAACGTCAACTAACCATTGCTAGCACTAGCATCTACTCACCGTTGCTAGCACTAATGCCTACTCACATTAACAACTACCCCCAGCAAGTGCAACTTGGGTGGAAGGCCCAGTGTGCAGCCATAACAGGCGCGCTAGCTAACCTATAGGAGCCCTACGATAGGCAGAACTTGAATGGAAGGCTGAGAATGCGACCGTAGTTAGCATGTCAGCTAGGCTATTGGTAGCCTATATGGGCCAGATCCTTGTTATTGTCCCTCGATGGACTCCCAGTGAGCATGCCAATAGAACAATGCGGCATGGAAAATGGGCACAAGAGACATGCCCCGACTGCCCCCAATGGGCATGGCATGGGTAGAAGGCCTACCGAATGATTGCAGTAAGCACACTAGCCAGGGCATGGGCACCCTACATGAGCCAGACCCTCATCACTATTTGTCGTTAGACTGCCCAACCTGCATGTTAAGGGAGCTGCGTCATACAAAACATGGGCATAGGAGGTAAATCGCGGCTAGTCTCTACCTGTAAGGCATGGGTGAAAGACCAAACATGTAGCCGCAATAAGCTCGCCAGCCATGCTAAAGGTGACCCACGTGGGCAAGGCCCTCATTGTTGTCCCTCGATAGACTACCTAGTGAGTGAGCTATGGGAGCCACATTGCATGAATCATGGGCATGGGAGGCAAGCAATGACTGTCGCCAGCAGGTAGTGTTAGGGCGAAAGTCCCCCAATAGGCGTGCTAGCCAAGTCATGGGCACCTCACTCGAGCTAGATCCTTGTCATTGTCCATCAATGGACTCCCTAGTGAGCATGCCAAGGCAGCTGCATCCCACGAATGATAGGCATGGGAGGTCAGCCACAGCTGCCCTTAATAAGCATGGCGTGGGCTAAAGGCCTAGCATGTGGCCACAACAGGTTAGTCAGCCAAGCCATGGGCACCTCACATGAGGTAGACCCTCATTGCTATCCCTCGATGGACTCCCTAGCGAGCGTGCAATGGAAGCCGTGTCGCATGGATCATAAGAAGGAAAGGCAAGCCACGACCACTCCTTATAGATATAGCATAGGTGGAAGGCCCAGTGTCCTCGCTAACAAGGTCATAAGCACCCCATGCAAGCTAAACCTTCATCACTCTCCCTTCATCGACTACCTAGCGAGAGAGCCATAGCAGTCGTGTCGCATAGACCATGGGCATGAGAGGAAAGCAACAGCTGCCACTAGCACGCATCGCAAGGGCAAAAAGCCCAATGTGCCACTGCAACAAGCGCATTAGCCAAGCCATGGGTACCCCACTCAAGCTAGATCGTCGTCATTGTCCATCAATAGACTCCTTAGTGAGCGTGCCAAAGGAGCTGCATCCCACAGACCATGGACACACGAGGCCAGCCATGGCGGTACTTAATAGGCATGGCTTTGGGCGAAAGCCTAGTATGGGGCTGCTGTAGGCTTGCTAGCCAGGCCATGGGCACCTCTGTGAGGTAGACCCTCGATGCTGTTCCTCGATAAAATCCCAAGTGAGCATGCCAATGGAACCGCATAGGGCCCAACATGTGATCGCAATGAGCATGCCTGCCAGCTCATAAGCGACCAACGCGAGCTATCGTTGGATGGATTGCCCATTCAGAATGTAAAGGAAGCCACATTGCATAGATAATAGGCTTGGGGTGCAATTATCGTTTGCCCCTACTAGGCATCACATGGGTGGAAGGTGTAGTTTGTGGCCATAACACATGTGCTAGCCAAGCCATGGGCGCCCCAAGCGAGCCAGACACTAGACATTATGCCTGGATAGGCTACCCAACGAGCATGCTAAAGAAGCCATAGTCGCATGGAACATGGGAACGAGAGGCAAGCGACGACTGCCCCTAAATTGCACGAGATCGGTGAAAGGAGCGTGCGACTACATTAAGCATGCCAGAGAGGCTATGGGCACCAATGCAAGCCAGACCATTGTCACTGTACCTCAGTAGATTGCCGAACAAGCATGCCAAAGGTGCCGCGTTGCATAGACCATGGCCACAAGAGGCAAGCCATACCTGCCTCTAGAAGGCACGTGATGGGCGGAGAGATCAATGTGTGGCCGCATCAAACACGTTTGCTAGGCCATGGGGGCTTCACTCAAGTGAGACCCTCGTCAATATACCTCAATAGACTGCCCAACCTACGTGATACTGGAGTCGCAGCGCATGAAACTTGGCCATGAATGGCAAGCCACCGCTACCCTAAACATGCGACCACAACTGGTGCTACCCATACCATAGGTGCCCTACGCGGGCTAGACCTTTGAGATTGTCCCTTGAAAGACTGCCCAATAATTGTGTTAATGAATTTACATTACATGGATGATGGGCATGGCAGGTGAGCTACAACCACCACAAGTAGGCACTGAACGGGAAAAAGGCCCAGCGTGTGACCATAACAGGTGTTTTAGCTAGGCCATGGGTGCCTTTCTCAAGCTAGATCATCAACATTATCCTTTGATAGATTGCCCAATAAGCGTGCTAAAGGAGCCACGTCGCATGGACCATAGACATGAGAAACATGGCTGCCCCCAGCAAGAACGACATAGGTGTATGGCCTAGTGAGTGGCTAGAGTAAGAGCGCCAGCCAGGCCATGGGCACCCATAAGAATTAGACCCTCGTTGTTGTCCCTCGATAGACTCCCTAGTGAGCATTCCAAAGGAAAAGCATGGCACGAACCATGGCAGGGGTGGTAAGCCATGGCTATCCTTACCAGATGTGGTATGGGTAGAAGGCCCAATGTACCACAACAGGAGGTGTTGTAGTAGGGCCATGGTCGCCCTACATGAGCAAAACTTCATTGTTGTCCCCCAATAAATTGCCTAGCGAGCGCGCCAGCGGTGCCACGTTGCATGAAACAGGGGCATGGGAGGCAAGTCAGAGCTACCCTTAATAGGTACAAGATGGGTAGAGGGCCTAACGTACGGCTGCAGTAAGCGCACCAACCAGTGCATAGGCACCCCACATGAGCCAGACCCTCATCTTTATCCGTTAATAGATTCCTCAGCAATCATGAGAAGCTAGCTGCATTACACGAAGCATGGGCATGGGATGTAACCCACGACTAGCCCTGTAGGCATAGGATTTGTGGAAGGCCCAATGTGCGGCCCCAGCATGCATGCCAACTAGGCTATAGGAGCCTTATGAGTGCCAAACCCTTAACATCGTCCCTCGATAGACTATGCAATAGCGTGCCAAGGGAGCCTCCTTGCACGGAGGGAACGAGAGGTAAGCCATTGCTACCCTTAATACGTACAGGATAGATGGCAGACCCAACGTACCACCAAATTAAACACGCTTGCTAGGTCATGGGCGCCCAATGCGTGCTAGACCCTTGTTGCTGTCGCTTGATAAACTGCTCCAGTACGCGTACGACCCAGGCCATGGGCGCCTCAAGCGAGTTCGACCCTTAACATCATGCCTCAATAGATTGCCCAACGAGTGTGCCAAGGGAGTCATATGCATGGAACATGGGCACATGAGGCAAGTCACGACTGCCTTAACCTAGCATGAGAAAGAAAGAAGGCCTAACGTGTGGCACTAGTAGGCATACTAGCTAGGCCATTTGCACCTCATATGAGCTAGACTCTCGATGTTGTCCCTCAAAGGACTGCCAAGCGAGCGTGCTAGGGGAGCCACATCACACTGACTGTGGGCACGGGAGGCAAGTCACGCCTACCTCTAGAAGGCATGTGATGGTTTAAGGGTCGAATGTACGACTGTAGTAGGCATGCCAGCCATGCCATAGGCACCCCATTTAAGCAAGACCCTCATTGTTATCCCTCGATAGACTGCCCAACTTGTGTGCCAAGGGAGTGACGAATGAAACTTGGGCATAGTAAGCAAGCCATTACTGCCCCCAATAGGGATCGCATTGGTGGAAGGCCCAATAAGCAGCCATAGCAAGCGCCAACCATGCCATGGGCGTTCAACGTAGGCCAGAACCCGTTGCTATCCCCTAAGAGACTACCTAGCTAATGTGCCAAAAAAGCCGCATCACAAAAACTGTGGGATGAGAGATAAGGCATGAATGCCCCTAACAGATATCGTAAAGGTGGAAGGCCTAAAGTATGGTTAGAAGAGGTGTGTGAGTCGGGTCATGGTCATCTCATGTGAGCCAGACCCTCATCGTTATCCCTTGATAGACTCCTCAGTAAGCATGCTAAGGGAGCCGTCGTTAGATTACCTCATTGTTAGCACTAACATCTACAGATACTAACAACAGCCCTACAGCAACAGCGAGGAAGTCCCTAAGTTCCCTTATTGTTGACGCTAGATTTTGCAAACACTAGTAACTGCCCCATAATAGTAATAGAGCAATCATTAGGTTCCCCAAAAGTTAAGCAAGCATCGACTTCCCACATTAATCATTAAGCTCTCCTAATGCCAAGTACTACTAGTGACTACCATTGGACCATCGTTAGGGTAACCTAAGGCCAAGTTTACGAGTGTCAACGACTTTCTCACAATAGTCATTTGCTTTCCCAACACCAACAATTACTTCTAGGCTATTGTTGGACTCTTTTAGTGCTTGCCCTGTCATCAACCTATGCCAACGACTACTACTGGCTATCATTGTAGGAATCCAACATAAATGTCGAGCAGCGTTAGCGATGGCTGCCAGGTCATCATTGAGCTTCCCCAGTGTTGGTGTTGGCAACTACCAACATCATTGACTGCCCAGCAGTAGTCCTTGGGCTTTCCCGACATCAATAACTATCAGAAGGTCATCGTTAGGCTCCTTCAATGCTGGCATTGGCATTCACTCATACCAACAACTGCACTGCAAAAGTCACTAGCAGTTGTTAGGTTCCCGAAAGATGGCGTGAGCATATACTAGCACTAACGACTTCCCCGTAATAGTCATTGGGCTTTTCGAGCACCGACCACTATTGCTAGGCCATCGTTCGGCTCCTTTAATTCTTCCTCTTATGTTTACCTACGCCAACGACTACCATTAGGCCATCATTTAGGAGACCTATTGAAGATGTCTACTAGCGTCAACGATTGCCCAACAAGCGTCGATGGGCTCTTTCGTCACCTATGATTGTCATTGGGTCATCGTTGGGCTCCCTATGTGCTAGCACTAGCATCTATCGACACCATTGACTGCCTTATGGAAATAACGAGGTAGTCCTTGGCTTCTCCTTGTTTTAGTGTTGTCATTTGCCAACACACGCAACTACACCATAGCACTAGCCTAAAAGTCGTTAGATTACCCTAGAGCTGGCGTGAGGGTCTACTAGCACCTTACCTGTGGAAGCTGTTGATCTCTCGTAATGCCTGTTATTGCTACTAGGCCATCATTTGGCTTCTCTACTGCTTGGTCATGCATCTACTTACACCAACAACTGTCATTGAACCATCATTAGGAGACAATGCTAATGACTATATCTTGGTCATCATTGAGCTTTTGTAGTGCTGGTACTGGCATCTATCAGCTGTAATGGTTGCTCTGCAATAGTCATTGGGCTATCCTAACATTAGAGGCTATTATGATGTCATCGTTAGGCTCTCATAATGCTAGCACTAGCATCTATTAACTTTAGCAATTGCCTTGCGAAAGTAGCAGGGCATTCGATGGTTCCTTGTGACTTCTATGTAGCCGTCGTTGGGCTTCTCTTGTGTTTACTATCGCATTTCCTTGTGCCAATAATTGCTGCAAGGCCATCATAGGGGAAACCCATCATTGATGCCTACTAGCGCTATTGACTGGCGTTGGGTCATCATTGAGCTCTCCTAGTATTGGCGCCAGCATCTACTAATGTGTGCAATTACCCAACTGTCGTCATTAAGCTCTAATGTCGGTGATCGTCATGAAGTCATTGTCGAGTTACGTTGACGCTATTACTAGTGTTCATTGATACCAATAACTACCCTGTTGCTATAGTTAAGCTATCCCTAAGTTCCCCTAGTGCTGGGATTAGCATCTGTTAACACTTACAACTACCCTATAGTAGTAGCTAAGCAGTTGTTAGGTTCCTCCAAGTTGGTACTAGGGTCCGCCAGCACCAGTGACAGTCACGTAGCTATCATTGGGCTCTCTTAGTACTAACTACTATAGCTTGGCCACTATTAACCTTCTTTAGTGCTTGCACTCACATCTGCCAACGTTAGCAATAATTATTGGGTCATCACTAAGCTCCTCTAGTTTTAGTGTTGACATCTACTGGCATCAATGACTACCTAGTAGTAGTCGTTGGGCATTCCCAATGCCATCGACTACCATGGAGTCGTCATTAGACTCCTTTGGTGTTAGCTTTAGCATTTATCAATACCAATAACTGCACCACAAAACTAAGCAGTCGTTGGGTGTCACGAAATCTAGCGCTAGCATCTACCTACACTAGGCATTTCCTTGAATTAGTCTTTGGGCTTTTCCAATGCCAACTACTAATGCTAGGCCAATGTTGGGCTCCTCTAGTACTTGTCCTCACGTTTACCTATGCCGATGATTACTATTGGGGCATTGTAAGGGCAACCCGATACAAATATAGGCCTCATTAGTGACTTCACTAAGTCGTCGTTAAGCTCTTCAGTGCAGGAGCTGGTCTCCACCAGTGCCAATCACTACATAACAATAATGCTTAGGCACTACCAATGCTAGCAACTGTCATGGGGTTGTCATAGGGCTCCCCTCGTGTAGCACAAATGTCTATCGACACCAATAATTACCTAATAATAACTGTTGGGTAGTCCCTGAGTTCTTTTAGTGCTTGCATCAACGTCTAAGGACACCAACAACTGCCCTTTAACAGTAGCTAGACAGTCATAGGGTTCCTCCAAAGTTGGCACGAGGTCTACTAGCACCAGTGACTTCTTTGTCGTCATCATTGGGCTTTTGTAATGCCAACCATTACTGCTAAGCTGTCGTTGGACCCCTGTAGTACTTTTACCTCATGTTTACTTGTGTCACCAACTGCCACATGGCCATCACTGGGAGATCCTATTGTAGATGTCTACAAACATAAGCAACTATTGCTAGATCATCGTTGAGCTTCGCTAATGTTGGCACTAGCCTTTACCAATGCCCACGACTGCCTAGCACTAGTCGTTGGCTCTCCCCATGCCAATGGCTATCATGGGTCATTGTAAGGCTTCTCCCTTGTTGGCACTAGTATCTACTAATACCATCAACTACATCTCAGTGATAGCTAGGCAGTCCGTTGGTTCCCAACGTATTGGCGATTGCATCTATAAGCAACACCGATTACCTCATTGTTGTAGCTAGGCAGTCATTGGGTTCCCCCAAAGCTAGTGCAAGCATTTACTAACATTAGTGATTACCTCCAGCAGTCATTAGGCTCTTTTAGCGCTTCCTACTCTTGTTACGCCATCATTGAGCTCCTCTAGTGCTTACCCTTGTGCCTACCTATGCTAGATAATTTCGATGCGCTACTGTTAGGAAAAACTATAACATCGAGGTCTACCAATGCTAATGATTGTTGTTGAGTCATCGCTAAGCTTTTCTAGCACTAGTGATTGCCTAGCAATAGTAGTTGGGCTCTCCTAATGCTAGTGACCATTATTAGATCATCGCAGGATTCCCTTAATGTTGGCAGTAGCATCTATAGACACTAGCAACTACCCTATAGTAATAGTTAGGCAGTACATAGGTTCCCTTTGTGCTAATGTCGGCATCTGCCAACACCAAGGACTTCCTCGTAATAGTCGATATCCTCTCCCTATGCCAATTGCTACCTCTATGCCATCGTTGAACTCTTTTACCTACATTAGCGACTGTCGTTGGGTCATCATTGGGGGAGCCCAATGCAAATGTCTCCCAACACCAGTGATTACTGCTAGGGCATCACTAAGCTCCCTCAATGCTACGTTAGCCTTAAATAGCACGAGACACTCACCAGCAACGATCGTTAGGCATTTCCAATGCTAGTAACTATTATGGGGATGTCATTAGGCTCCCTCGATGCAAGCACTAGTGTCTACTGACACTATTAACTGCCTCATAACAATAGTTGGGCTTTCCCAATGCCAAATACTGCTACTAAGCCATCGTTGGGCTCCTCTAATGCTTGCCCATGTGTCTTTTTGTTTAAGTTATTGCCATTGGGCTATCACTGGGGTAACCTAGTAAAGATGTCTTAAGTCTTTTTCGACGCCTATGACTTTCATTGGGTCACTATTGGGCTTTCCCTATGCAAGCACTACATCTATTGACACCAATCACTTCCTCGTAATAATAGCGGGGCGGTCCTTAGGTTTCCTTAGTGCTGGCACTAGCGTCTACCAACACCTATAACTGCCCTACAATGAAAGTTGGGTAATCGTTGGGTTCCTCTAAAGCTAACGCTAGTATTTGCCAGTATGAGCGACGTCCCTGTAGAAGTTATTAGCCTATCCTAGTGCCTACAACTATTGTTAGGCCAACGTTAGGCTCGTCTAGTGCTTGCCCTCGTGTCTGCTTGCGCTAATGACTGTCATTAGGCCATCGCTAAGAGAATCTAGTGTTGATGTCTGCGTGTGCCAGCAACCATCGCTAAGTCATTGGTGAGCTGCTCTAGTGCGGGGACTGCAATCTATCAATGTCAGCGATTGCCCATAGCAGTTGTTGGGCTCTCCCAACGCCTACGACTATCACTAGGTCATCACTGGGCTTTCCTAGTGCTGGCATTAGTGTTTACTAACACTAACAACTATATTGTAAAAATAGTTAGGCAGCCGTTGAGTTCCCCTAAAGTTGGCGCGAGCTTTGGCCAACATCAATGAATCTCTAACAATCATTGTTAGGCTTTCCTAATGCAACTACTACTGCTAGGTTATTGTTGGGCTCATTTATTAGTTACCATCGCGTCTACCTACATAAATGAGTGTCATAAGGCCATCGCAAAGGGAAACTAGCACAGTCTTCGGCTAGCACCAACGATTACTGCTGGGTCATCGCTGAGATCCATCAGTGCGAGCACTAAAATATACTAGCATCAGCGACAACCTAGCTATAATCATTGGGCTCTCGTTACGCTGGTAACCATCATAACGTCATCACTAGGCTTCTCAGTGCTTGCGCTAGCATTTGCTAATACCAACTATTGCCCCGAAGCAATAGCTACATGGTCCCTCGATTCCCTAAGTACTGGCACTCACGTTTGCCAGCTCAAGGAACTGCTTTATTATAGTAGCTAAAGCTGGCACGAGCATCTGCCAGCACTAGCGATTGCCATTCAGTAGTCGTTAGGCTTTCATAATGATGATCGTTACTGCTAGGCCATTATTGAGATCCTCTAGTGCTTGCCCTCGCTTCAACTTACTCTAGCGATTGTCATTGGGCCATCGCTAGGACACCCAAAGTAGATGTCTGCTAGTGCTAGCGATTGTCATTGGTCATCATTAAGCTCCCTTTGTGCTGGTGTTGGCATCTACCTACATCAGCGACTACCCAGCAGCAGTCGTTGGGCTCACTTAACTCGAGCGACTATCGCTGGGATGTCGTTAAGCTCTCTTAGTACTAATACTCACATTAACCCACACTAGTAACTGTACCACAAAAGTAACTGGGTAGTTGTTGGATTCCTTCAAACCTAACGTGAACATCTGCCAGGACAAACAACTTCCCAGCAGTAGTTGTTAGGCTTTCGTTATGCCAATTATTGCTATTAAGCTGTCATTGGGCTACTCTAGTGCTTGCCCCCAGGTTCTTTTACATCAACAACTACCATTAGGCCATCGCTAAGGCAACTTAATGCAGATGTTTGCCGATGTTAATAATTGCCCAATAACAGTTGTAAGGCCCTCCCAATGCCAGTGACTATCATTAGGTTGTGACTTAGCTGCCTTAATGTCTAGCATTGGCGTCTATCGACACCAACAACTACCTTTCATTAATAACGAGGCAATCCTTAGGGTCTCTTAGTATGATGCATGCATCTTCCAACATCAATAATTATGCCACAATAATAGTAGGGAAGTTGATGATTCCTATAAAGTGGGGTTGTTACTATGCTCTCTTAATGCCAATGATGATTCCTATAAAGTGGGGTTGTTACTATGCTCTCTTAATGCCAGCGCTGGCATCTACCAATGTCAGCCACTGCCTAGGAAAAGTCTTTGGGCTGTCCTATTGCCAGCGACTATCATGGAGGCATTACTAAACTCCCCTAATGGTAGCAATAATAAGTGAGTAGTCCTTGGATCCCTATTGCTGGCGCTAGCATTTAATAACACCAACTACTATCCCGAAGTAGTACCTGCAGTCATTAGGTTCCCTTAAAGCTAATGCTAGCATTTGCAAACACCAACAACTTCCCTGCAGTAGTTGTTAGGCTTTCTTAATGCTAACTACTGCTACTAGGCCATCATTGGGCTCCTCTAATGCTTACTCTTTTATCTACCTACAACTGTCATATGACCATCATTAGGGTAACCCAGTGAAGATGTCCACCAGCGTCAATGACTGCTTAGTAGTAGTTATGGGGCTTCCCAACGCCAACGATTATCATTAGGTCATCCTAGGCTCCCCTAGTGCTAGTAGTAGCGTTTATTGACACCACCAATTACCACATAGCAATAGCTAGGCAGTCTTTAGGTTCTCCCAATGCTAGTGTCGACATTTGTCAATACGAGTAACTACCTCATAGCAGTAGAGTAACTACCTCATAGCAGTAGTTGGGCAGTCGTTGGGTTCCTCGACGCTGGCGTGATCATCTGCCAGCACTGCTACTTTCCCATAATAGTCGTTGGGCTCCATCACCGCCAATTACTATTCCTAGGCCATCATTAGGCTCTTTTAGTGCCTGCCTCGTGTTTACCGACACCACTTACCACAATTAGGCCATCCCTGGCATAACACAGTGTAGTTGTTTGCTAGCACTAGTGACTACCAAGCAGAAGTTGTTAGGCTATCCTAACTCTAGCAATTGTCATAAGTTGTCATTATGCTATTACGTTGCTAGCACTAGTGTCTATCGACACCAGCACCGACCCCCAGTTGGTATGACATGGGCAGAAGGCCTAATATGCAATCGTAAGGAAAAAACGTTGTCGTAGTCCCTCGATAGACTACCCAACGAACATGCCAAGGGAGCCGCGTTGCGTGGACAATGGGCATGAGAAACAAGCCGCAGTAGGTCGCAACAAGAATTGTATGGGTGAAAGGCCTAAAGTGTTCAGTTGTAATAGGCAGCCCAACCAAGCCATGCGCACCCCATGCAAGCAAAACCCTTGTGTTGTCCCTCGATAGATTACCTAATGAGCAAGCCAAATGAGCCTTATTGCATGGACCATGGGCACAAGAGGCAAGCCATGATAGCCCCCAACACATAAGGCATTTACAGATGGCCCAGCATGCAGCCGCAGCACACACACCAGCCAGGCCATCGAAGCCTCACACTAGGGAAACCTTCGACATCATCCCTTGATTGAGCCAGCCAAGGGAGCTAGGTCATGTGGATTGTGGACAAAGGAGGCAAGCCATTACTACCTCCAACAAGCATGGCATGATCAAAATGCCTTGCCTACAGCTGTAGTAGTCATGCCAAGCAATCCAAGGGCACCTCACACGAGCAAAACCCTCGTCGCTATCCCTCGATAGACTGCCCAGCTAGCGTGCCAAGGAGCCATTGTTGTACGAACCATGGGCATGGGAGGCAAGCCATAGTAGCCCCCATCACACATAGTAAGGATAGAAGGCCCAGCGTGTGGCCATTACAGCTGCTCTTACCAAGCCATAGAAGCCCCACGCGACCATACCTTCGTCGATCTCCCTTGATAGACTACCCACCAAGTGTATCGAGGGAGCTATATTGCATGGGCTATATGTGCGTGAGGTAAGCCACGGGCACCTCATGTGAGCAAAACCCTTGTCGCTATTCCTTGATAGGCTACACAGTGAGCGTGCCAAGAGAGCCGCCATCACATAGACCATAGGCATAAGAGGCAAGCTATGGTAGCCCTCATCAGGCATAGCATGGGTAGAAGGCCTAGCATATGACCATTATAGTTGCTCCTGCTAAGCCATAGGAATCCTACACGAGCCATACCTTCGTTGATCTCCCTTAATAAATTGCCCACTAAGTGTATTAAGGGAGCTGTATTGCATGGACTATATGCACGTGAGGTAAGCCACGGTTTCCCCTAGCCGGAGTGGCATGGGAATAAAACCCAGCATGTAACTGCAATAGGCTCCCAAGCCAGGCCATGGGCGCTCCACGCAAGCAAGACCCTCGTCATTGTCCCTCAATAGGCTACCTAGCAAAAATGCTGAGGGAGTCATATCATTAGACAGTGGACAAGTGCAGCAAGTCAGGGCTGCACCCTATAGGCATAACATTAGTCGCAGGCAATTTGCGGCCACAATAAGAGTGCCAACCAGGCCTTTGGCACCATACGCGAGCTAGACCCTCAACATTGTCCCTTAGTAGATTGCCAAACGAGCTTACTAAGAGAGCTGTGTCGCATGGACCATGTGCATGGTAGACAAGCCACCATTTACCCCAGCTGGCATGGTATGGGCAGATGGCCCAATGTGCGCTTGCAACGGGCGTGCCAACTAGGCCATTGGCACCCTACATGAGCAAAATTCTTGTCATTGCCCTTGGATAAACAGCCAAGTGAGCATGTCAAAAGTGTCACATCAGAAGGATCGTAGGCATGGGAAGCAAGCCACAACGAGCCCCAGCACGCACGATGTAGTAGGATGTCCCAATGTACGATCCTAACAAGCTCCCTAGCCAACCTATAGGTGCCTCATGTTTTAAAAAAGCCCTCATCACTATCCCCCCTTAGACTACCCAATGAGCATGCCAAGGAAGCTACCTGGAATGGACCATGGGCATTGAAGGCAAGACATAATCGCACTCAGTAGGGATGGCATGGGTGGAAGTCCCAACGTTCGGTCATAGCTGGCACCCAGCAAGGTCGTGGTCCTCCCATGCGAGCCAGACCCTTGTCGCTTTCCCTTGATAAATGACTAGCTAATGTATATTGAAGGCATGGGATGGGTGAAAGGCCGAACATGCGACCATAGTAGGCAAGCTTGCAAGGCCATCAGCGCCCCACGCAAGCAAAACCCTCATCATTTTCCTTCAATAGATTGCCTAATGAGTGTGCCAAGGAAGTCACGTTGCATGGACCATAGGCATAGAAAGTAAGCCACGATAGCCCCTAATAAGCATAGCATGGCTGGAAGGCCCTGCATGTGGCCATAACAGGCACCAGCTAGGCCTCGGGCACCTCACGCGAGTAACACCCTCGATGTCATCCCTCTACAAACTGTGCAACAAGCATGCCGAAGAAGCCACTCTGTATGGACCATGGGCATGAGAGGCAAGCCATGGCTATCTTAAATATGCTCAGCATAGGCAAAAGGCCCAATATGTTGCTGAAGTAGGCGCTTCAACGAAGCCATGGTCACCTCATGCAAGCCAAACCCTCATCATTGTCACCAGATAGACTACCCAGTGAGTGTGTTGTGGGAGCCATATTGCACAGACCTTAGATTGGGAGGCAAATCATTGCTACCTCTAGGTTTGTCAAGGGTGGAAGGTTTAGCTTGCATTTATCGCACGTGCACCAGCCAAGCCATGGGTGCCCTACGTGAAAGGAACCCTTGACATCATCTGTCGATTGATTGCCCATCAAACATGCCAAGGGAGCCATGTCGTAGGGATCGTGGGCACGAGACGCAAGCCATGGTTACCTTAAAAAGGTGCAACAAGGATGAAAGGCCTAACATGCGACCATAGTAGGAGCATCAACCAGGCCATGGGCACCCCATGCAAGCTAGACCCTCATCGCTGTCGCTCGAAGGACTGCCCATCGAGCACATCAAAGGTGCCCCATCGCAAGGACCATGGGCATGGGAGGCGGGCCACAACTACCCCTAGGAGGCATAGCAAGGATGGAAAACCTAACGTGCTGCCGTAGTAAGAGTACTAACCTTGCCATGGGCACCCTCACCTAAGCTAGACCTTTACCGCTATTGCTCAATAGATTACCTAGCATGTGTGCAAAGGGAGCTGCGTTAGATGGACCATTAGCACCAAAGGCAAGCCATGGTGCCTCGATTGTCATGACTTGGGCGAAATGCCCAACGTAAAGCCATAGTAGGGGCGCTAGCCAAGCTATGGGTGCTGCACATGAGCTAGGCCCTCATAGTTATCCCTCAATAGACTGTCGAGTGATCATGCTAAGGTAGCTACATCGCATGGACCATAGACAAGGGAGGCAAGCCACGGTTGCCTCTATTAGGCCTGTGATGGGCAGAGGCCCCAACGAGCAGTCGCAACAAGTGTGCCAGCCAAGTCAGGTGCTCTATGCGAGCTTCACCATCATTGTAGTAGCTTGATAGGCTATTGAACGAACATGCAAAAGGAGCTACATTCCACGAACAATTACCATGGGAGGCAGGTCCGACTACCTCGGCAGGTATCTCATCCCTATAGAAGTCGTTAGGCTCTCTTAGTGCCTACTACTATTGTTAGGCAATCATTCGACTCCTCCTACAGTTGCCCTCGAGTCTATTTACGTTAGTGATTGTCATGAGGTTATTGTTGAGTTTCCTTAGTGCTAACACTCCCATCCGCCACCGTCACTGATTGCCTAGCCACAATTATTAGTTTCTCCCAATGCCAACGACTGTTAAGCTGTTAGGCTGTTGTTGGGCTAGATTAGTGGTTACCATTTTATCTATTGGTGCAAGCAACTATCGCCGGCCATCTCAAAGGGAACCCAGCATAGATGTTCAGCCTGTGCCAACAACTGCCGCTGGGTCATCACTAGGATCCCTTAGTGCGAACATTAGTATTTACCAGTGTTCAATGACTACCCAATAGTAATCATTAGGCTGTCTTTGTGCTAGTAATGATCATAGGTCGTTATTAGGCTCCCTCGATGCTTGCGCAAGAGTTTGGTAATACTAACTACTGCCTCAAAGCAACAGCTGCATGGTCCTTCGGTTCCCTCAGTAGTGGTACAAGCATCTGCTAGCTCTAGCAATTGCCCTGCTGCACTAGCTAGGCAATCATTGGGTTCCCCTAAAGCTGGCACAAGCGTCTACTAGTATAAGCAACTGCCACGCAATAGTCATTATGCTCCCCCAACGATGACCACTACTACTAGGCCATCATTGAGGTCCCCTAATAATTGCCCTCGCGTCTATGTATGCTGGCGATTATCATTGGGTCATAGCTAGGATACCTAGAGCAGATGACTGCCAGTGCTAGTGACTATAGCTCGGTCATTGTTATATTCCCCTTGTGCTAGCATTGGCATCTATCTACGTCAGTGACTACCTAGTAATAGTCATTGGGCTTTCCTAACGCCAATAGCTATCACTGAGACATTGTTAGGCTCCCTTGTCTCTGGTACTTGCAATTATCGACACTAATAAGTGTATCACAGAAGTAACTGGGTAGTCATTAGGTTCCTCTAAAGTTAGTGCGAGCATCTGCCAGCACAAGCAACTTCCCCACAATAGTCATTAGGCCTTCTTTATGCCAATTACTGCTACTAGGCTATTGTTGGGCTGTTCTTGTGCTTGCTTTCGCGCCTTTTTGCTCTAGTGACTATTATTGGGCCGTTGTTGGGGTAACCCAATGTAGATATTTACCAACGTTAGTGATTGCCTAACAACATTGGCTCTCCCAACACTAATAATTAGTTCTAGGCCATCCTTGGACTCTTCTAGTGCTTGCCCCCTCATCAAACTGTGCTAATGACTACCACTGGGCCATCGTTGTAGGAGCTCAGCATAAATGTCTAGCAACGCTAGTGAGTATCACCAAGTCATCATTTAGCTTCCCTAATGTTGGTGTTGGCAACTACCAGCATCAATGACTATCCAACAATAGTCCTTGGGCTCTCTCAATATCAATAACTATCCTGAGGTCATCATTAGGCTCTATCGATGTTGGCATTGGCGTCTACTCATACAATAACTACACTACAAAAGTTGTTAGGCAGTCGTTAGGTTCCGTCAAAGCTGGTGTGAGTGTCTACAACACTAATGACTTCCCCGTAATAGTCATTGGGCTCTTCAAACACCAATCACTATTGCTAGGTTGTCATTCTACTCCTTTAATTTTTCCTTTTATGTTTAGCTGTGCCAATGACTGCCATTGGGCCATCGTTGGGGAAGCCTAGTGAAGATGTTTGCTAGAGTCAGTGACTGCCCAATAAGAGTCGTTGGGCTCTCTCATCCCCTACGACTATCATTTGGTCATCGTTGGGCTCCCTATCTGCTAGAACTAGCATTTATCAATACCAGTGACTGCCTTATAGCAATAGCGGCGTAGTCCTTAGGTTCCCCTTGTTTTAGTGTCATCATTTGTCAACACATGCAACTGCACCACAATTATAGCTTATAAGTCGTTAGATTACCCTAAAGCTGGCGCCAGCATTTACCAGCAACACCAAACTTACCTACAAAAGTCATTGGGCTCTTACAATGCCTGTTATTGCTACTAGTTCGTCATTTGGCTTCTCCACTGCTTGGTCATGCATCTAGTTACACCAACGACTATCGTTTAACCATCATTGGGAGACAATGCTAATGACTATCTCTAGGTCATCATGAAGCTTTTATAGTATTGGTACTGGCATTTACTGGCTATAGCGATTACTATGCAGTAGGGCTCTCCCAACAATAGAGGCTATTACGGTTTTGTTGTTAGGTTCTCATGATGCTGGCACTAGCATGTATTAACTCTAGCAACTGCATCGCAAAAGTAGCATGACAGTCCAATGGATCCTCATGACTTTTATGTAGCCGTCGTTGGGCTCCTCCAGTGCTTGCCATCTCATCTTCCTATGCCAATAACTGCCACTAGGCCATCATAAGGGGAACCCATCACTAGCGTTAGTGACTACCGTTAGGTCATCACTGAGTTCTCTTAGTGTTGGCGCGAGCATCTACTAATGTCTGCAATTACCCAACTGTCGTCATTAGGCTCTCCCAATGCTAGCGACCATCATGAAGTCATCATTAGGCTATATCGACACTATTGCTATAGTTAGGCTATCCCATTATCCTTAAGTTCCCCTAGTAATGGGATTGGCATCTGTTAACACCTGCAACTGCCCTGTAGTAGTAGCTAAGAAGTTGTTAAGCTCCTCTAAAGTTGGCATAAGCGTCTGCCTAGCACCACTGACTGGCACGTAGCTATCATTGGGCTCTCATAGTGCTAACTACTGTAGCTAGGTCATCATTAAGCTTCTTTAGTGTAGATGTTTGCTAGTGTCAGCAACAATTATTGGGTCATCGCTAAGCTCTTCTCATGTTAGCGTTGACATCTACTAGTGTTAATGATTGCTTTGTAGCAATCATTAGGCATTCTCAATGTCACCGACTACCACCGAGTCATCGCTAGACTTTTTCAGTGTTGGCTTTATCGTCTACTAACACCAACAACTACACCGCAAAAGTAACTGGACAGTTGTTAGGTCTTATTAAAGCTAGCACTAATATCTACCTACTCTAAGCAATTCCCTAAATCAGTCATTGGGCTTTCCCAATGCTAACTGCTAATGCTAAGCCAATGTTAGGCTCTTCTAGTGCTTGTCCTCACGTATACCTGTGCCAATGATTACTATTGGGCCATCACAGTGGTAACACAGTGGCAGATGCAGGCCTCATTAGTGATTGTCACTAAGTTGTTGCTAAGGTCCCTCACTACAGGTGCTGATCTCTCCATGTGCCAATAACTGCCTAACAATAATTGTTGGGCGTTCCCAATGCTAACGACAGTCATGGGGTTGTTTTGGGCCTCCCCTTATGTAGCACAAGCATCTATCGACACTAGTAATTACTGCCCCATAATAATTGCTGGTAGTTCTCGAGTTCTCTTAGTGCTAGCATTTATGTCTAAGAACACCGACAACTGCCCCTCAACAGTAGTTGGGCAGTCATAGGGTTCCTCCAAAGTTAGCACGAGGTCTTCTAGCACCAACGACTTCTTTGTAGTCGTCGTTATGCTTTCCTAATGCTACAATTACTGCTAGGCCATCGTTTGACCCTTGTATACTTTTGCCTCGTGTCTACTTGTATCAGTGATTGCCACAAGGCCATTACTGGGAAATCCTATCGTAGATGTCTACTGGCATCAACAACCACTACTAGATCATCACTGAGCTCCCCTAATGCTAGTACTACCCTCTACCAATGCCCATGACTGCCTAGCACCAGTTGTTGGGCTCTTCTAACGTCAATGGCTATCATGGGTAATCCTTACTGGCACTGACGTCTACTGACATCAGCAACTACCTTTAAGTGATAGCTAAGAAGTCCCTAGGTTCCCCATGTAATTGCAATTGCATCTACTAGCAACTGCCTCGTTGCTATAACTAGGCAATCATTAGGGTCCCCCAAAGCTAGCGCAAGCATCTACTAGCATCAACGATTGCCCCATAACAGTTGTTGGGCTTTTTTAGCGCTTCCTACTCCTATTACGCCATCATTGAGTTCACAAATGCTCACTTTCATGCCTACTTATGCCAACTACTATCTTTGCATTATTGTTAGGGAAAATCGCAGTATTGATGTCTACTAGGTCTAGTGATTGCCGTTAGGTCATTGCTAAGCTCCCCTAGTGCCAATGACTCCCTAGTAACAATCGTTGGGTTCTCCCAATGCCAGTGACCATTATTAAGTTATCACAGGATTCTTCTAGTATTGGCAGTAGCATCTATAAACACAAGCAACCACCCTGCAGCAATAGTTAGGCAGTACATAAGTTTCCCATGTACTAATGTTGGGATTTACGAGCACCAAGGACTTCCTTGTTTAGTCATTATGCTCTCCTTAGCCATCTACTACCACTGTGCCATCATTGAACTTTTTTACTTAGGTTAGCGACTATCGCTGGGTCATCATTAGCGGAGCCCAATGCTGATATCTTCTAGCACTAGCGATTGTCGTTGGGTCATCGTTGAGCTCCCTAGTGCTGCACTGGCCTTAAATAGCTCGAGACACTCACCAGCAACAATCATTAGGCTTTCCCAACACTTGTAAGATGTCATTAAGTTCCCTCAGTGTTAGCATTAGCGTCTATTGACAATAGCTACTACCCCATAGCAATAGTTGGGCAGTGTTAAGGTTCTCCAAATGCAAGCGCCCTAGTGGCAGTGATTGCCCAACAATAGTCATTAGGCTCTCCCAATGCTAGCAACCATCATTTGGTCATCATAAGATTCCCCTAGTGTTGGCAATAGCATCTATTGACACTACCAACTACCCTACAGTAATAACTAAGCAGTATCTAGGCTCCCCTTATGTTTGAGCTAGTGTCTGTTGGCACCAAGGACTGTCCCTCAGCAGTCGTTGTCCTCTGCCTATGCCAACTACTACTACTGCACCATCGTTGGACTCTTCTAACTGTATTAGTGACTGTTGCTAGGTCATCATTGGGGGAGCCCAACGTAAATGTCTCCCAGCGATTATTGCTAAGTCAAGCTAAGCTCCTATAGTGCTACCTAGTCTTAAATAGTGCGAGACACTCCTCAGCAACAATCGTTAGGCTTTCCCAACACTAGCAACTATTGTAGGGATGTCACTAGGTTCGCTCAGTGCTAGCACTGGCATCTACTGACACTAGCAACTACCCTATAGCAATTGTTAGGCAGTTTCAAGGTTCTCCAAATGTAGGCATTAGTGTTTACCAACACCAGTGACTGCCCTGCAAAAGTTGTTGGGCAGTCATTGGGTTCCCTTAAAGCTAGTGATAATGTTTACCAGCACCAATGACTTCTGCATAGAAATCATTGGGCTCTCCTGATGCCAACTACTAGGTTATCATAGAGCTCCCCTAGTGATGGTGTTAGCCCTTACCAGTGCGAGTGACTACCCAATAATAGTCATTGGGCTCTCACAATGCTAGCAATATCATGGGGTCATTCTTGGGCTCCTTCGGTGCTAGTACAAGCATCTACCGACACCTGTAACTGCCTTGTAGTAATATCTAGCAATCGTTGGGTTCCCTTAAAGCTAGTCGAGCATCTGTCAGCATCAATGACTTCCCCGCACCAGTTGTTAGGCTTTCCCAATACCCACTACAGCTTTTAAACCATTGTTGGGCTCCTTTAGTGCTTGTCTTCACATCTAGCTTTACCTACGACTATGCCTTGATCATCGTTGGTGGAACCTAGTGCAGATGTTTGCTAGTGCCAGTAATTGTCCAACAGTAGTCGTAGGGCTCTCACAACGCCTGCGACTGTCATTAGATCATCATTGCTGAGCTCCTTTAGTGCAGCGCTGACGTCAAACAACACTAGTGATTGCCCAGCAATAGTCTTTAGGCTCTCACAACGGTAGTAACAGTTGTGGGGCCACCCTTAGGCTCCATCAAAGCTGGCACTACTGTTTACTAGCACCAACAACTACCCTGAAGTTGCAGCACGGTAGTCGTTAGATTCCTTCAAAGTTGCTGCTAGTGTTTGCTGGCACGTAAGACTTCCCTATAGTACTTGATGGTCTCTCCCAACACTTATTACTGTTGCAAGGCTGCCATTGGGCTCTTCAAATGCTGATACTATTATCTACCAACACGAACAACTGCCTTGCAATAATAACTAGGCAATCATTAAGTTCCTCTAGTGCCAATGCTAGCATCAACCAACACTAGAAACTGCCCATAACAATAGGTGGGCAATCATTGGGTTCCTCATAAAATTAGTGCTAACGATTATCTCAACAAATTCGTTGGTCTCCCCAAACGCCAATTATTACTAGTAGGCCATCATTGGGCTCCTCTAGTGCTTACCGTCACATCTAATTGTACTAGCGACCATCGTTGGGCTATTGTTAGGGGAATCAAGTGCACATATTTGCTAGCACTAATGACTGCCGTTGGGTCATTGCTGAGCTCCTCTAGTGCTAGTGTTAGCTACAACATAACATCAATGACTACTCAACTATAATCATTAGGCTTTACCAATGCTAGCGATTATCATGGGGTCATCACTAGGCTCCTTTAATGCCAAATTTGGTGTTTATCGACACTTGTAACTGCCCCATGGCAATAGCAAGGCAGTCCTTGGGTTCCCTTAGTACAGGCATTGGCCTTTTACAACACTAGTTACCATCTCGCCAAAGAAGCTCAGTAGTCATTGGGTTCCACCATAGTTGGCACCAACACTTGCCAATGCCACCAATTTCCTCATAGCAGTCGTTATGCTCTCCCAAGACCTACTATAGCTTCTAGGTTTTCGTTGGGCTCTTTTCATTCTTGGCCTCACATCTGCCTTTGCCCATGACTATCGCCACACTATCGCTGAGGGAACCTTGTGAAGATGTTTCCCATGGCTAGCGACTACCTAGCAACAATGGTAGGGCTCTCCCAATGCTTGCGACTATCATTAAGTCGCCACTGATGAGTTCCCCTAGCGCTGGCACTAGCCTGTACGAGCGCTAAAGACTGCCCAGCAGTTGTCATTGCGCTCTCCTAACGTGGGCGACTATCATGAGGTAATAGCTAGGCTCCTCTATTATTGGCACTAGCGTCTACCGATACCAGCAACTTGCCCCCAGTAATTGTTGAAAAGTCCTTGAGTTCCTTTAGTGCTGGCGTCGATGTTAACCACCACCAGCGACTACCCCATAACAGTAGTTGGGCAATCGTTGGGTTCTTCCAAAGCTGGTGTAAGCATCTGCCAATGCCAGCAACTCTTTGTTGTAGTCGTTGGGCTCTCTTAATGCCAAACACTACTACTAAGCCATCATTGGCTCCTTTAATGCTTACCCTTAAGTCTATCTGTGCCAGCGAATACCGTTGGTTCATCACTGGGGTAACCTAGTGCTAATGTTTAGTAATGGCAGTGCTGCTGGGTCATCGTTGAGCTCCCTTATGCTCGCACTACCATTTACTAAATTAACGATCACCCAGCAGTAGTCGTTGGGCTCTCCTAACGTCAGCGAGTATAATTAGGTTATTGTTGGGCTCCTGTGGTACTAGCACTACCATGTATCGACATTAGTAACTGCTTGCCAATAATGGCTAGGCGGTCCTTGGGTTCCTCTATTACTGGTGCCAACGTCTACCAACACTTATAACTACCCTGTAATAATAAGTGGGTGACTTACCGCTAGGTTCCCCCAAAGCTGGCGCGAATGTCTGCTTACACCAGCGATATGGCGACAGAAGTTCTTAGACTCTCTTGGTGCTTACTATTGTTGCTAGGCCATCGTTTGGCGCTTTTAGTGCTTGCCTTCATGTTTACCTATGTCAGCAACAATTGTTGGGCGCTCGCTAGGAGAACTCAGTGCTAATGTCTGCCAGTTTCAACAATTATCACTAGGTCATTACTGAGTTGCTCTAGTGGTCACATTGCCCTTTACCAGTGTTAGTGATTGCTCAGTAGCAGTTATTAAGCTCTCCTGATGCTGGTATTATTAGCGTCTACTGACACTAGCAATTGTATCGTAAAAATAGCTAGGTAGACATTGAGTTCCCCTGAAGCTCATTCGAGCGTTTGTTTACACTAATGAATCCCCTATAGTCCTCGTTGGGCTCTTCGTACACAAACTATTACTGCTAGGCTATCGTTGGGCTTGTCTAGTGCTTACAATCGCATCTACCTACACCAATGATTGCCATTGGGCCATCAATGACCTAGCATAGATGTCGACCTACCCAAATGAATGCCGCTGGATTGTTGCTAAGATCCCCTAGTGCTCGCATTTGCATCTACCAGCTATAGTCATTGGGCTCTTTTTATGCTAGCAGCTGTCATAAGGTCATCATTTGACTGCTCTAGTGCTAATGCTAGTGTCTACTGATACGAAGAAGTACATTGCACTAACAGCAGGGCAGTCCCTAGGTTCCCTTAGTGTAGGCCCTAGCGCCTATCAACAACAACAATTGCCCTGCTGATATGGCTAGGCAATTGTTAGGTTCCCCTAAAGCTATCACAAGCATTTATCAATGACAATGACTACCTTGCAGTAGTCATTGGGCTCTCCTAGCGCTGACCATCGTTGGTAGGCCATTGTTGATGTCCCCTACTGTTTGCCCTCAAGTTTATCTGTAATAAGGACTGTCGTTAGGCCATCTTGGGGTACACAGCGTAAATATCTGCCAGCCCCAGTGATTACTGCCAAGTCATCGTCATCACTAATCTCCCCAAGTGCTTGCACTGGCATTTACCAACGTTAATGTCTACCGAGTAGTAGTCATTAGCCTCTCCTAACACTAGACACTATCACAGGGTCATCATTATGCTCCCCTGATGCTATTACTACCGTCTATCAACACCAGAAACTGCACTGCAAAAGTAACTAGGTAGTTGTTAGATTCCCCCAAAGCTAGCGATAGCATCTATCAGCATAAGCAACTTGCTCATTGTAGTCATTGGGCTCTCCCTATACCAACTACTACTATTAAGCCATCGTTGGGCTCATCTAATGCTTGCCCACGTGTCTTCTTGTGCTAGTGACTACTATTGGGCTATCACTAGGGCAACCTAGTAAAGATGTCTACCAGCGTCAGTGACTGCTTAGCAGGAGAAGTAGGGCTCTCCTGACGCCTACGACTGTCATTGGGTCAATATTGGGCTGCCCCTATGCTAGTACTACCATCTATTGAGACTAGTAACTTCCTCGTAATAATAGCGAGGTAGTCCTTTATTTTCCTTAGTGCTAGAGCCAACGTCTACGTACACCTATAACTGCCTTACTGTGAAGCTAGGCAATCGTTGGGTTCCCCCAAAGCTGACACGAGCATTTGCCAGTATGAGCGACGTCCCTATAAAAGTTATTAGGGTGTCCTAGTGCCTACAATTATTATTAGGCCATCGTTAGTCTCGTCTAGCGCTTGCCTTCACGTGTGCTTATGGTAGTGATTGTCGTTAGGCCATCGCTAGGAGAACCTAGTGTTGATGTTTACGTGCACTAGCAACCATCGCTAGGTTATTGCTGAGCTGCTCTAATGCAAGCACTGCAATCTACCAATGTTAGTGATTGCCCAATAGTAGTTGTTGGGCTCTCTTAACATTGGCAACTATCACCAAGTTGTTGCTAGGCTTTCCTAGTGCTAGAACTAATGTTTACTAACTTTAGCAACTATATCGTAGAAATAGCTAGGCAGTCATTGAGTTCCTCTGAAGCTGGTGCGAGCTTCGACCAATAGTAATGAATCTCTAGCAACCGTTGTTGGGCTCTCTCAATGCCAACCATTGCTGCTAGGCAGTCGTTGGGCTCAATTGGTGGTTAGCGTTGCATTTACCTACATTAATAACTATCATAAGGGCATCGCAAGGGGAACCTAGCATAGTGTTCTAGTAGCACCAACGATTACTGCTGGGTCATCGCTAAGATCCATCAGTGCGAGCGCTAGCATGTACCATCATCAGCACTATCTAGCTGTAATCATTGGGCTCTTCGTATCCTAGTGGTCATCAAAGGGTCATCACTAGGCTCTCTCTGTGCTTGCGCGAGCGTTTGCTAATACTAATTACTGTCCTGAAGTAATAACTACATGGTCCCTCGATTCCCTAAGTGCTGGCATTCGTGTGTGTCAGCTCAAGGAACTGCCTTATTATAGTAGCTTGGCAATTGGCACTGGCGTCCCTTGGTTAACCTAAAGGTGGCACAAGCATTTGCTAGCACTAGCGACTGTCACTCAGTAGTCTTTAAGCTCTCCCAATGCTGACCGTTACTGCTAGGCCACTGTTGAGCTCTTTTGGTGCTTGCCCTCGCATCTACTTACGCTGGCAACTGTCATTGGGCCATCGCTAAGATACCACAATAGATGTCTACCAATGTTAGCGACTATCGCTGGACATCGCTAAGCTCCCCTTGTGCTAAAGCTGGCATCTACGTACATCAACAACCACCCAGCAATAGTCATTGGGCTCTCTTAACACGAGAGACTATCGCTGGGACGTCGTTAGGCTCCCCTCGTACTGGTACTCATGATAACCCATGCTAGTAATTGCATCGCAAAAGTAGTTAGGTTGTTGTTGGGTTCCTCCAAAGCTAGCACGAGCATCTGCCAGCATAAGCGACTTCCAAGCAGTAGTTTTTGGGCTCTCGCTATGCCAACTACTGCTGCTAAGCCATCGTTAAGCTGCTCTAGTGCTTGCCCCTAGGTCTTTTTACATCAACAACTGCCATTAGGCCATCGCTAGGGCAACTTAATACAGATGTCTGCTAATGTTAATGACTGCTATGGCTCTCCCAACGCGTGCGACTATCATTAAGTTGTGATTGGACTGCCCTGGTGTCTAGCATTAGTGTCTATCGACACCAGCAACTACCTCGCATTAATAATGAGGCAATCCCTAGGGTCTCCTAGTATAGTGCCGGCGTCTTCCAACATCAATAACTATGCCACAATAATAGTAGGGAAGTTCATGATTCCTATAAAGTGGGGTTATTACTATGCTCCCTTAATGCTAGTGCTGACATCTACCAATGTCAGCAACTGCCTAGGAAAAGTCTTTGGGCTATCCCAATGCCAGCGATTATCATAGGGGCATTACTAAACTCCCTTGATGCTAGAACTAGTGTTTACCGACTTTTGTAACTACCTCACAACAACAAGTGAGTAGTCCTTGGGATCCCTATTGGTGGCGCTAGTGTTTAATAACACCAGCTACTATCGTGAAGTAATAGCTAGGCAATCATTAGGTTCCCTTAAAGCTAACATTAGCATTTACCTACACCAACAACTTCCTCGCAATAGTCGTTAGGTTTTCTTAATGCTAACCACTACTGCTAGGCCATCATTAGGCTCTTCTAGTGCTTGCTCTCTTATTTACCTGTGCTTGTAATTGCTATATGACCATCATTAGGGCAACCTAATGATGATGTCCATCAGCATCAACGATTGCTTAGTAGTAGTTATAGGGCTTCCCAATGGCAATGAATATCATTGCGTCATTGCTAGGCTCCCCTAGTGCTAAAACTAGCGTTTATTAACACCACCAATTACTGCACAATAATAGCTAGGCAGTTGTTAGGTTCTCCTAGTGCTGGTGCCAACGTTTGTTAATAAGAGTAACTACCTTATAACAGTTGCTAGGCAGTCGTTGGGTTCCCTTGAAGCTAGTGTGAGCATTTGCCAGCACCCGCTACTTTCCCACAATAGTTGTTGGGCTCTATCAATGCCACGTACTGCTCCTAGGCCATTGTTAGGCTTTTCTAGTGCCTGTCTCATGTCTGTTAGCACCACTTATTATAATTAAGTCATCTCTAGCATAACACAATGCAGTTGTTTGCTATCGCTAGGGCTATCCTAACTCTAGCAATTATCATGGGTTGTCGCTAGGCTATTTCGTTGCTGGCACTAGTGTCCATCGACCCCAACAATAGCCCCCAGTTGGTATGGCATGGGCAAAAGACCCAATGTGCGATCGCAGTAGGTGCACTAGCCAAGCCATAAGTGCTATACATGAGAAAAAATGTTATCGTATCACCTCGATAGATTGCCCAATGAATATGCCAAGGAAGCCACATTGCATGAACAATGGACACAAGAAATAAGCCACAGTAGGCCCTAGTAGGCATAGTATGGGAGAAAGACCAGCGTTCAGTTGCAACAGGCACTTAGCCAAGCGATGCGCACCCCATACAAGCAAGAACCTTGTGCTGTCCCTCAATAGATTGCCTAGCGAGCAAGTCGAAGAAGCCTTATCACATGGACCATGGCACAAGATGCAAGCTATGGTAGCCCTCAGCACACAAGGCATTGGAAAAAGGTCCACCGTGCAGTCGCAGCAGGCACGCCAACTAGGCCATCGATGCCTCATGTGAGGGAAACCCTCGACATCATCCCTCAATCTTGCCTACCAAGAGAGCCAGGTCATGTGGATCGTGGACAAGGGAGGTAAGCCATTACTACCTCCAGCAAGCGCAGCTTGGGCAAAAGGCCTTGCCTACAGCTGCAGTAGTCTCGCCACCCAATTCATGGGTGCTTCACGCAAGCAGACCCTCATTTTTATCCCTTGATAGGCTACCCGACAAGGGTGCCAAGGGAGTTGCCGTCACACAAACCATGGGCACGCGAGGCAAGCCATAGTGGCCCCCAGCAAGCATCGCATGGGTAGAAGGCCCAGCGTGCGGCCACTACAATCGCTTCTGCCAAGCCATGGAAGCCCCATGTGAGCCATACCTTCGTCGATGTCCCTCGATAGACTTCCCACCGGTGCATTAAGGGAGTCGTATTGCATGGACTATATGCATGTGAAGTAAGCCATGATTTCTCCTAGTAGGCACGTCATGGGAACAAAACCCATCGTACAGTTACAGTAGGTGCCCAAGCCACGCCATGGGTGCTCCACGCGAGCAAGACCTTCGTCTTTGTCCCTCGATGAACTGCTAGCGAAAGTGCTGAGGGAATCACGTCATTAGACAGTGGGCAAGTGCGGCAAGTTATGGCTGCACCTTGTAGGCACGACATTAGTGGAAGGCAATATGCGGCCATAGCAAGAGCACCAGCCATGCCTTTAGCACCATACGCAAGTTAGACCTCTGTCCCCTGATAGATTGCCTAGTGAGCTTGCTAAGGGAGCTACATCGCATGGACCATATGCATGGTAGGCAAGCCAGGACTTACGCTAGCTAGCATGGCATGGGTCTATGGCCCTATGTACAGCTGTAAAATTCTTGTCATTGACATTAGATAGATAGCCCGAGTGAGCATGTCAAGGGAGCCGCATCAAAAAGTCCATGCGCATGGGAAGCAAGCCATAGCTGGCCCCAACACTCACAGTATAGGAAGATGGCCCAATGTGTGGGCCTAACAAGCTTGCTAACCAACCCATAGGCGCCCCATGTTAACAAAACCCTTGTCACTATCCCCCCCTTAGACTACCCAATAAGCGCGCCAAGGGAGCCGCCTCACATGGACCATGGGCACAAAAGGTGAGCCACAGTTGCCCTCAGCAGGCATGGCATGGGTGGAAGGTCCATCGTTCGGCCACAGCTAGCACCCTGCCAGGCCGTGGTCGCCCATGCGATCTAGACCCTTGTCGTTGTCCCTTGATAAACAACCAACTAGCATATATTGGGAGGTCTAGCATGCAGACACAGCAAGAGTGCCAACTAGGACATAGGCATCTTACGTGGCTTAGATTATTGTCATTGTCCCTTGATAGACTGCTAGCAATCATGCCAAGGAAGCCACGTCGCACAGATCATGGGGATGGGAAGCAATCCATGGCAGCCTCTAGTAGGCCCGACATGGGTGAAAACCGTGGGTACAACCATAGCAGGCGCGTTAAGCTAGGTCATAGGAGCCCTATAAGAACCAGAACCTCATCTTTGTCTCCAGATAAATTACCCAACGAGCATGTAGATAACCACATTGCATGGAGCATTGACACGGCAGGTAAGTTACGACTGGCCCCAATAGGAATGGCATGAGAAAAAGGCCTAACATCTTGTTGCAAATGGTACTTATGCCGAGCCATGGGTTCCCTAAGCTTGCTCGACTCTCATTGTTGTCCTCAATAGACTGCTTTACAAGCATGCAAAGGGAGCCTCATCATATAGACAATGGGGTCAGGTGGCACATAGTAGGCATTAGCAAGGCCTTGGGCACCCCACACGAGCAACACTCTCAATGTTGTCCTTCCACAGATGGCCAAACAAGCATGCCAAAGGAGCCACTCCACATGGACCATGGGCATCAGAGGCAAGCCATGGCTGTCTTTAACAAGCTCAGCATGGGTAAAAGGCATAATGTGTCGTTGAAGCAAGCGCGCCAGTGAGGCCAAAGGCACATCATGCAAGCCAAAACCTCATCATTATCGCCAGATAGACTACCCAATGAGTGTGTTAAGGGAGCCACGTTGCACAAACCATGAGATTGGGAGCAAGCCATGGCTATCTCTAGGCCTGCCTAAGGTGAAAGGCCTATCGTGTGTTTCCCACACGTACACCAGCCAAGCCATGGGTGCTTTATATGAGCCAAACCCTCAACGTCATCCCTCTATTGACTGCCCATCAAATGTGCCAAGGAAGCCATGTCACAGAGACCATGGGGATGGGACACAAGCCATGACTAGCCCCAGAAGGCGCAGAAAGGATGGAAGGCCTAACATGCAGCCATAATAGGAGCACCAGCCAAGCCATGGGCGCGTCCATGCAAGCTAAACCCATATCACTGTCGCTCGATGGACTGCCCACCGAGCATGCCAACGAAACCCCATCGTAAGGACCATGGGCATGGGAAGTAGGCCATGCCTACCTCTAGGAGGTGCGACAAGAATGGAAAGCCTAACGTGCGGTTGTCGTAAAAGCACCAGCCAGGCCATGGGTACTCCCACCCAAGCTAAACCCTTACCGCTGTCGCTTAATAGATTGCCCAGTGAGTTTACAAAGGAAGCTACGTTGGACGGACAAAAGGCATGAAAGGCAAGCCACGGGTGGCCCCGATAGTCATGACTTGGGTGAAATGCCTAGCATGAAGCTATAGTAGGTGTGCCACCCAGGCCATGGATACCCCACATGAGCCAGACCCTCATAGCTATCCCTCAATAGACTATCAACTGAGCGTGCTAAGGAAGCTATGTTGCATGGAGCATAGGCATGGGAGCCAAGCCATGGTTGCCTTTAATAGGCTTGTGATGGGAAAAGGGCCCAATGATGATCGTAGCAAGTGTGCCAACGAAGTCATGGGCACCCTATACAAGCTTGACTCTCATCGCAATCGCTTGATAGAGTACCAAAAGAACATGAAAAGGGAGTCGTGTTGCATGGAAAATGGGCACGAAAGGCAAGCATAACTACCACAGCATGCATCACATCAATAGAAGGCCCATGGGCACCCCATGTGAGCTAGAGCATCAACATCATCCCTCAAGAGACGGCCCAGTGAGTGTGCCAAGGGAGCCACGTCGCAAGAAACATGGAATTGGGACGCAAGCCATGGCTACACCTAATAAGCATGACATAGGCAAAATGCCCAGCTTGTGATCATAGTAGGGGCATTAGCCAAGCCGTCGGCACCCCACAGGAGTTAAATCCTCCTCGTTATCCCTAGATAGATTACCTAGAAATTGTGCCAAGGTGGCTATGTTACACGGATGATGGGCACGAGAGGTAAGCCACAGTTGCCCTTAGTAGGCATGGCATGGGCGAAAGGTCCAAAGTGAGGTTGCAACCGGTGCTCCACTCACGCAATGGGCACCTCACATGTGCCTGACTGTCATTGCTATTCCCTGATAGAATGCCCAGATGGCATTTTAAGGGAGTCGAGTTGCATGAAACTTGGGCATGGAAGGCAAGCCACTTTTACCCCTGACAGGCATTGCATGGATGAAAGGCCTAACATGTAATCACAATGGGCACCGACCATACCATGGATGCCACACGGAGGCTAGACCATTGTTGTTGTCCCTAGAAAGACTGCTTAGCATGCATGCTAAGGGAGTCGCATCGCATGGACCATGGGCATTGGAGGTAAGCCATATCTACCATAAGTAGTCAGTGCATGAGCAAAAGGCCAAGTGTGTGGCTGTAACTAATGCATCAGCCAAGCCATGGGCACCTCACTTGAGCTGGATCCTCATCATTGTCCCTCGATTAACTGCCCAGTGAGCATGCAATAGGAGCCGCATAGCACAGACCATAAGCACAAGAGGGTAGCCATTGTTGCCCGCAATAGGCACGACATGGATGGAAGGCCGAGCGTGTGGAGATAGTAGGCGAGCCAACCAGAACATGGATGGCCCACTCGAGCTATAGCCTTATTATTGTGCCTTCATAGACTCCCTAGCGAGCATCCTAAGGATACAAAAGGTAATGCATGGCTACCCCTAGCAGATGCAACATGGGTGGAAGACCTAGCATGCGATCATAGGAGGCACCTTAGCCAGGCCATGGGTGTCCCATGTCAGCTAGACCCTCGTCGCTATCCCTCGATAGATTGCCCACCGAGTGTGCCAAGGGAGTCGCATTGCATGAAACATGGGCACGAAAGGCAAGTCGCAACTATGCCCAATAGGCATGGTATGGGTGAAGGGCCTAATGTGCTATCGCAATAAGTGTGCCAGCTAGGTCATAGGCTCTCCACACGAGCTAAACCCTCATCGTTATCACTCGATAGACTTGGTAGTGAGTACGTGAAGGGAGCTGCATTGCACGGACCATCAACATAAGAGGCAAGCCATAGCTACCCTTATCATGCATCGCATGGGTGGAAGGCCTACCATATGGCCATAGCATGGGTGCCAGCCAAGCCATGGGAGCCCCACGTGAGTCATCCATTTACCTATGCCAATAACTACTGCTAGGCCATCGTAAGTGAAACCCAGCATTGTCATTGGGTCATCGCTAGGCTCCCCTAGTGTTGGCACCAGCATCTACAAACATTTATGATTGTCTAACCACAACTAATGGGCTCTCACAACACTAGTGACTATTATAGGGTCATCCTTAGGCTACCTCGATGCTATTGATAGTGCCTATCGATACCAACGACTGCCTTATTGCAAAAGCTAGGCTGCCTCTAGGTTCCTTAAGTGCTAGGACTAGCATCTGCCGACACTAGCAATTGCGCTGTAGTAACAACCAAGTAGTTTTTGGTTCCCCCAAAGTTAGCACAAGCATCTCCCAGTGCCAATAACTTACACGCAGTAATCATTGGACTCTCCTTGTGTTTTTTACTATAGTTAAGCCATTATTAAGCTTTTCTAGTGCTTGCACTCATGTTTGCCAGTGTTAGCCATAGTCATTGAGTCATCGCTAAGCGCTTCTAGTGCTGACTCTAACATTTATTAGCATCAACGAATATCTTACCATAGTGGTTAGGCATCCTTAATGTCACCGACTACCATGGGGTCATCGCTAGACGCTCCTGGTGTTAGATCTAGCGTCTACTAACACCAGTAACTGCATCGCAAAAGCAGCAAGTTAGTCATTTGGTTCCCCTAAAGCTGGCGCCACTATGAGCCTGTACTAGGCACTCCCTGCAGTAGTCATTAAGCTATGCCAATGCCAACTACTGCAGCTAGGCCGATGTTAGGCTCATTCAGTGCTTGTCCTCGTGTTTACCTGTGCTAGAGACTACTATTGGGCCATTACAAAGGCAACCTAGTGCAGATCTCTACTAGCATGAGTGACTGCCGCTAGGAGTAGTTATTGGCCTCTACTAATGCCAGCGACTGCCTAGTAGTAGTTGTTGGGCTCTCATGACACCAAAGACAGTTATGAGCTTATTGCAAGGCTCCCTTAATGCTGGCATGAGTGTCTACTGACACCAATAACTACCCTACAATAATTACAAGATAGTGCTCAGGTTCTCTCAGAGCAAGCATCGATGTTTGCAAACATCAACAACCTGGTGCCAGTAGACACTCGTGCCAGTAGACACTACCTTGCAATTATTGTAGGGTAGTTATTGGTGTTAGTAGACACTGGAGTAGCTACACAGTCATAGGGTTCCTCGAAAGCTGGTACTGGCATCTACTAGCATGAGCGACTTTTTCGTAGTCATCATTGGGCTTTTTTAATGTTAACTATTGTTGTCAGTCCATCGTTGGACCTATCTAATACTTTTGCCCCATGTTTACTTGCAACAGTGACTGTTGCATGGTCATCGTTACAAGAACTTAGCGTAGATGTCTGCCAACGTTAGCAATTATTGCTCGATCATCGCTAAGCTCCCCTAATATTGGTGTTGGCCCCTCCCAGTGTCTGTGACTACCTAGCGGTAATCATTGGGCTCTCTCAATATCAACGATTGTCATGGGCTTGTTGCAAGGCTCCCTGTATATTTGCACTCGCATCTACTGACACTAGCAATTACCCCTCAATCATAGCTGGGCATTCTTGGGTTCCTCTTATGTTGGCAATTTCATCTGCGAACACGAACAAGTGCCTCACTGCTGAAGCCAAGTAGTTTTTAGGTTCCCCCAAAGTTATATGAGCGTTTGCAAGCATCAAGGACTGCCCCGCAGCTGTCTTTGAGCTCCTCTAGTACTTGCCCTCATGCTTACTTATGCGTGCTACTCTTCTTAGGCCATTGTTAGGGGAACATAGCATCGATGTATTCCAATGCTAATGATTATCGCTGGGTCATCACTAAGCTGCCCTAGCTCTAATGATTGCCCAGCAATGGTCGTTCAGCTATCTCAATGCTAACGACCATAATGAGGTCATCGTTGGATTCTCTTAGTGCTTGCACTAGCATTTTCTAACACCAGTAATTACCTCAGCACTAGGGACTTCATTGAGCAATTTTTATACCCTCATTACGCCAACTACTACCACTACATCGTCGTTGGACTCTTCTACATGCAATAGTAACTGTTGTTGGGTCATTGCTGGGGCAACCCAATGCAGATCTTTACCAGTGCCAGTGATTATCGTTGGGTCATCGTTGAGCTCCCCTAGTAATATGCTGGCCTTAAACAACACCAGCCACTCCTACGCAGTAGTCATTAGGCTCTGCCAATGCTAGCAACTATCGTGAGGACATCATTAAGCTCCTTTAGTGCTAGTACTAGTGCCTACCGACGCTAGCAACTACTTCACAGCAATATTTGGGCAGTTCCAAGGCTCTCTTAATGTAGGTGCTACTGTTGGTTGACATTAACTAGGCCATCATTTAGAGAACCTACTATAAATATTTGCCAGCGCCAATGATTGTCTTTCGATCATTGCTAAGCTGACCCAGTGCACATGTTTTTTAGTGCAAGTGACTACCCAGCAGTAGTTTTAGGGCTTTCCCAATGCCTATAACTATCATTAAGTCATCGATGCTAAGCTCCCTTAGTGCTGACATTAGCCCCTACCAACAGTTGTCATTAGGCTCTCCTAACGTGAAAAACTGTCACGAGGTCATCACTACACTCCCCTATTGCTAGCACAAGCATTTACTGGTAAGAACAATTGCTTCACACCAATTGTTGGGAAGTCCTTCAATTCCATTAATGCTCACTTCAACGTTAACCAACACCAGCGACTACGCGGTAGCAGTAGTTGGGCAATCGTTGAGTTCCTCAAAAGTTGGCATGAGCGTCTGCAAACACTTATAACTTCCCCACCACAGTCATTAGGCTTTCCCAATGCCAACACATACTGTTAGGCCATTATTGGGCTCCTTTAATGCTTACCCTTATGTTTACTAGCATCAATGGCAGCCGTTGGGCCATTACTGTGGCAATGACAATGGCTAGCATCTATTAGCATCAGGGACTGCCCGACAATAGTAGTTATGCCTTTCTAATGCCAGCCATTGTCATTGGGTCATCGCTGGCCTCTTTTGATGCTAGCATTAGTGTCTACCAATACTGACAACTACCATGCAACAACAGTTAAGCAATCTTAGGGTTCCCTTAGTTCTACCACCAGCATTTGCGAACACCAATAACTGTCTCATAATAATAGGCAAGGCAGTTGTTGGGTTTCTCCAAAGCTGGTGCGAGCCTTTACTAGAACCAATGACATTGTGAAAAATTCGTTGGGCTCTCCTAATGCATGCCTACTAGTGTTGCTAGGCCATCATTCGACCCCAATTGTGCTTGCCCTCATGTTTACTTGCACTAGCTGTAACCGTTAAGCCATCACTGGGTGAACCTAGTGCTCATGTCTACCAGTGCCAATGTCTATCGCTAGGTCATTATTGAGTTGCTCTAATGCTCGTGTTGCCATTTATTAGCCTCAGTCATTGCTTAGTAGTAGTTATTAGGCTCTCCCAATGCTAGCAACTATCATAGGGTCATTGCTGGGCTCCCTCGATGTTTGATAACACTAGCAATAGGATTGCAAAAATAACTAGGTGGTTATTGGGCTCCCTTAAAGCTGGTACGAGCGTTTACTAGCATAAGCAATTTCCCTGTAGTAGTCATTAAGCTCTCTTAGCACCAATAACTGTTACTAGGTCATGGTTGGGCTCCTTTAGGACTTGCCTTCTCATTTACCTGCACCTGCGACTTTCATAGGCCATCGCTGGGGTAACCTGTGTAAATGTCTGCCAGCGTTAGGAACTAGCCAACAATAATCATTGGGCTTTTCCACTGCTAAGTAGTGTCATGAGGTTATCATAAGGTTTCTTCCATATTGGCATTGGCATCTAATGACACCAGCAACTACTTAATAATAGCTAGGCAGTCCGTGGGTTCCCCACATGTTGGTAATTTCATCTGTCAACACCTGTAACTACCTCACTGTTGTAACTAAGTAGTCATTAGGCTGCAGTTAGCACGAGTGTCTGTTAGCATTAGTGACTGCCCCGCAATAGTCGTCAGGCTCTCTTTGCGCTTACTACTCTTGTTACATCATCGTTGAGCTCCTCTATTAATTGCCATCGCACCTACTTACGCCTACTACTCTGATTGGGCCATACTTAGGGAATCTAGCACCGATGTCTGCCAGCATTAGTGATTACTACTGGGCTCCCCTAGCGCTAGTGATTACCCAATAATAGTCGTTCGACTCTCCTAATGCCAACAATCATCATGAGGTCATCACTAGATTCCTTTAGTGCTGGTACTAGTGTTTACTAACACCAGTAACAGCCCCGTAACAATAGCTAAGCAGTACCTAGGTTCCCCTCGTGCTAGCATCGATGTTTGCTAACACATGGGACTTCCCTGAGTAGTCGGTGCGCCTTCCCTATGCCAATTATTGCTACTGCACTGTTGTTGGACTCTTTTACTTACAATTGCAACTATCATTGGGCTATCATTAGGGGAACAAACCACAAATGTTTGCCAATGCAAACGATTGCTGTTGGGTCATCGTTGAGCTCCGCTAGTGCCGTGCTAGCCTTAAACAGTGCCAGCAACTCATGAGCAGCAGTCATTGGGCTCTTTCAATGCTAGGAACTATCATAGGGATGTCGCTAGGCTCCCTCGATGCTAGCACTAGTGTCCACCGACACTAGCAACTGCTTCGCAGTAATAGTTGGGTAGTTTCAAGGCTCCCTCAATGTAGGCGTTAGGGTTAGTTAACATCCACTAGGCCATCACTATGAGAACCCACTTCACATGTCTACTAGTGCCAATGATAATCTCTAACTCGTCGCTGAGCTGTTCTAGTGTAAATATTTGCCAGCTTAAGCGACTGCCCACTAGTAGTTGTAAGGCTCTCCCAACACCTGTAATTATCATTGGGTCATCGTCGTTGAGCTCCTCTAGTGCTAATACTAGCCCTTACCAACACCAACGACTACTTCAGTAACAATAGCTTGGCAGTCGTTGAGTTCCTCATAAGCTAGCACGAGTGTCTACCACCATGTATGACTTCCCTCTATCTTCATTGGACTCTCTCAATGCCAACAACTTCTGCTAGGCCGTTGTTGAGCTCCTCTAATGCTCGCATCTACTAGTAGCAATAGCTGTTGGACCATCATTATAGCGAAAGAGTGGTTGGCATCCACTAACACTAGCGTTTATCGACACTAGCAACTGCGTTGCAGCAATCATTGGGCTCTTCCGATGCCTAAGATAGTCATTGGGTCATCGTTGGGCTCTCTCGATGCAAGCTCTAGCATTTATCGACCCGAGCAACTCCCTCACAATAATAATGGGTTTTCTTACTGCTAGTTTCGGCGTCTACCAACACTGGTAATTACACTGCAGTAGTAGTTGGGAAGTTATCGATTCCGCTAAAGCTAGATTAATATTAAGCTCCTTGAATGTTGATGTTGGCATCTATCATCCTTAATGACTGCTTAATAATAATCGTTGGGCTCTCCCAACATTAATGACTGTCATGGGGTCATCGTTGGACTCCCCTGATGCTAGCACTAGCATCTACCGATGCTAGTAACTACCCATAGCAATAGGTGGGTAGTCCCTAGGTTCCCTTAGTGTTGGCACTAGTGTCTACTAACACCAACAATTATTCTATAGCCATAGCTGAGCAATCCTTAGGTTCACCCAAATCTAACACAAGCATCTATTGCTACGAGCAACTTCCCTACAGCAGTTGTTGGCTCTTTTAATGTCATTTACTACTGCTAGGTCGTTATTTGGGCTCTTTTAATGCTTGCCCTCTCGCGTGCTGACGCTAATGACTTCTTCTAGGTCCTTGCTAGGGGAACCCAGTGTGAATGTTTACCAGGGCAAGTGACTGCCCAACAGCGATCGTAAAGCTCCCAACGCCTATGACTATTATTGGGTTATCACCGCTGAGCTCCCTCAGTGCTGAACCTAGCGCCTACCAACGCTAATGACTGCCTAACGATATTTGTTTGGCTTTCATAACATCAACGACCATCATGAGGTTGTCGCAGGGTTTCCCTATTGCTAGTGTTGACGTCTATCAATAAAAGCAACTACTTACACCAATTGTTGGGAAGTTCGTTTATTGCCTTAGTGCTGGCACTAACAGAAACCAACACTAAAGACTGCCTCGTGTCAATAGCTGGGCAGTTATTGGGTTCCTCAAAAGCAGCTGCGGACGCTTACCAACACGTGTAGCTTCCTTGCAACTGCTGTTCGACTCTCTCAATGCCAATAACTACTGCTAGGCCATCATTAGGCTCCTCTAGTGCTTACCGTCCTGTTTACCAGCACTAGAGATTACTATTAGGGCATTGTTGGGGCAATGATAATGGCAAGCATTTACTAGCATTAGTGACTATCTAATTGCAGTGGTTAGGCTCTCTCAACGCCAGCCACTATAATTGGGTCATTGTTGGGCTCCATTGGTGCTAGGACAAGTATCTACCGACACTAATTAGTGCCTTATAGCAATAGTTGGGTAGTTTTAGGGTTCCTAAAGTGCTAGCACCGGCATTTGTGAGCACCAATAACTGCCTTACAAGAATAGTTAGGCAGTCATTAGGTTCTTCCAAAGCTGGCACGACATTTACCAGCACCAATGACACCACGCAGAAGTCATTGGGTTCTTTCTGTGCCTATTAGTACTGCTAGGCTGTCGTTCACCCCTCCTATGCTTGCCCTCATGTCTACGTCTGACAACAACTTTCGTTAGGTCATCATTGGGGGAACTTAGCACGAATGTTTGCTAATGCCAGCAACTGTCGCTAGGTCATTGCTGAGTTGCTCTAGTGCTCACGCTACTATCTACTAGCATTAGCGATTTTCCAACAGTAATTATTGGGCTCTCCCAATGCAATGACTATGTTAGGGTCGTCATTGGGCTCTCTCGGTGCTGGCACTAACGTTTACCAACACTAGCAACTATACTAAAAAAATAGTTGAGCAGTCATTGGTTTCCCCCAAAGTTGGTACGAACGTGTGCCAGCACCAGTGAATTCCCTGCAGTCATCATTAGGCTCTCCCAATGCCAACTATTATTGCTAGGCTATCACTGGGTTCGTCTGGTGCTTACAATCATGCCTAGCTGCACCACCCACTGTCGCTAGGAGGGTTGCCTTAGTACAATCTTTAGCATTTACCAACACTAGCAATTGCTTTATAGCAGTAGCTAAGTAATCATTGGGTTCCCCCAAAGTTGGCATGAGCGGCTACCAGCACCAACAACTTGCTCGCATTGATCGTTTGGCTTTTTTAACTCTAACCACTATTGCTAGGCTATCGTTGAGCTTGTCTAATGCTTGCCCTTGCGTTTACATGCACTAATGACTATCGTGGGGCCATCACTTGGGTACTCAGCGTAAATATCTACCAGTGCCAACAATTGTCGTTGGGTCGTCTTTAAGCTCCCTTAATGTTGGCACTTGCACCTAGCAGAGTGAGCAACTACCCAACAGTAATCATTGGGCTCTCCCAATGCTAGGGACTACCATAGGGTTGTCGTTAGGCTCCTTTGATGCTTGCACTAGCATCTACTAACACCGACAACTGCACCATAAAAGTAACCAGGCCGTCATTAGGTTCCCTCAAAGTTAGCACGAGCAACTGCCAACACAAGTGACTTCTCTGCAGTAGTCATTCGGCTCTCTCAATCCCAACTATAGTTGTTAGGCTATCATTGGACTCCTCCAGTGCTTGCCCTCTCGTCTTTCTATGCTAGCGACTGTCGTTGAGCCATCGCTGAGGCAACCTAGTGTTGATGTCTTCCAACATCAGTGATTGCCTAATAACAGTCGTAGGGCTCTCCTTATGCCTACGATCGTCATTGGGTGGTCACTTGGCTACCCTAGTGCAAGCACTAACGTCTATTGACACCAGTAACTACCTACAACAATAGTAAGGTAGTCCCTAAGTTCTCTTAGTGTTGGCACCGACGTTTGCCAACACTGAAAACTGCACTACAATAGTAGCTGGCAAGTTGATGATTCCCTTAAAGCTGGGTTGTCATTTAAAGGTGGGTTATCATTGAGCTCCCCTAATGTTGGCGCTGGCATCAATCAATATCAATGACTGCCCAGCAATGATGATTGGGCTCTCTTAACCCCAATGACTATCATTAGGTCAACGATGGACTCCCTTAATGCTAGCATTAGTGTTGTCAACTTTCGCAATTGCCTCATAATAATAGCTGGGTAGTCCCTAGATTCTTATAGTGCTAGTCCTAGCGTCTTCAAGAACAGCCTAGTGGCCATAGTTAAGCAGTCGTTGGGTTTTGTCAAAGCTAATGCGAACATTTGCCAGCACCTACGATTTCCTCTTAGTAATTGTTGGGCTCTCCCAACACTAACTATAGTTGCAAGGATGTGGTTGGGCTCCTCTAGAGCTTTCCTTCTCGTCTACGATGCCTGTGACTTCCACAGGGCCATCACTATGGCAACCAAGTGCAGATGTCTACCAGTGTCAATGACTACCTAGTAGTAATTGTTGGGTTCCCTAAATGTGAGCGACTGTCATTAGGTCACTTAGGTCCCTCGAGGTTAGCACTAGCAACTATCAACACCTGTAACTTCCCTGTAATAATAGCTGCGCAGTCATAGGGTTCCCTTAGTGTTAGTGCTGGCATATGCCAATACGAGCAGCTACCTCATAGCAGTTGTTAGGCTATTATTAGGTTCCCTAAAAGCTGATGTAAATGTCAGCCAGCACCGATGACTTTTGTGCAAAAGTTATTGGGCTATACTAATGTCTAATACTATTGCTAGGTCATCATTGGGCTTTTTCAATGCTTGCCCGCGCGTTTACCTGCACTAACGACTATCGTTGGGCCATCGCTGATGTAATTTGATGTTAATACTTGGCAGCATCAACAATTATTGCTTTGTCATTGGGCTTTCCCAACGCTAGCGACTATCGTTGCATGGATCATGGGTATGAGAAGCAAGCCACGCTAGCTCCCACCATACACCGCATGGGCGAAAGGCCCAGCATCCAGCCACAGCAAGCGCGCTAACTAGGCCATGAGAGCCTTACATTAGCTACAACCTTATCATTGTCCTTAAATAAACTACCCGACAAGCACACCAAAGAGCTGCATTGCATGGACCATTAGCACAAGTGGTAAGCCATAACTGGCCCCAGCAAATGTAAGAGGCCTACCCTCCAGCCACAGTAGGTGCCAGCCAGGCCTTAGGCACCCCATGCGAGCAAGAACACCGATGTCATCCCTCTATAGACTGCCAAGCAAGCATGCTAAGGAAGCCACTCTACACGGACCATGGGCATGGGAGGTAAGCCATGGTGCCTTCAACATGTTCAACATAGGCAAAAAAACCCAACATGCTGCTGAAGCAGACGTGCCAGTGAGGCCAAGGGTGCCTCATGCGAGTCAAGCCTTCGTCATTGTCACTCGATAGACTACTCAGCGACTGTGCTAAAAGAGCCACGTGGCACAGACCATGGGATTGGGAGACAAGCCATGGGTACCTCACGCGGGCCAAACCCTCAACATCATCCCTTAATAGACTACAAATCAAGCGTGCCAAGGGAGCCACATCACAGGAACCATGAGCATAGATGTAAGCCATGGCTGCCCTCAAGAGGTGCAACAACGATGGAAGGCCCAGCTTGTAGCCATAGTAGAAGGACTGGCCCCTCATGCATGCTAGACCCTCATCGCTGTTACTCAGTAGACTGCCTATCGAGCATGCCAAGAGAGTCATGTCATAAGGACCATGGGCATGGGAGGTAGGCCATGGTTGCCCTTAGAAGGCAAAGCAAGATGGAAGGCCTAATTATGACCGTAATAGGAGCACTAACCAAGCCATAGGCGCCCCCATGCAAGTTAGACACTCATCACTGTTACTCAATAGGCTGCTTAGCGAGCATGTAAACGGAGCTACATTAGACGGACCATAGGCGTGAAAGGCATGCCACGAATGCCCCTGATAGTCACGACGTGGGTGAAATGTCGAAGGTGAAGCCGCAGTAGGTGTGCCAGCTAGGCCATGGGCACCCCACATGAGTTAAACTTTCATCACTATCCCTTGATAGACTGTTAACTGAGTGTTCCAATGGAGCCATATCGCATGGACCATAGGCACAGAAGGTAGGCCATAGCTGCCTTTAGTGGGCTTATGATGGGAGGAGGGCCCAACGAGCGACCACAACAAGCGCGCTAGCCAAGTCATGGGTGCCCCATGTGAGCTTGACCCTCATCACAGTCCTCGATAGACTGCTCCACGAATGTTCAAAGAAAGTCGCACTATTCAGATAATGGGCACGAGAGGTAAGCCCAGTTGCCCTCGATGGGCATCGCATTAGTCGAAGGCCCATGGGCACCCCACATGAGCTACACCTTCGATGTCATCCCTCGAAAGACTGTCAAGTAAGTGTGCCAAGGGAGCCACATCGCACAAAATATGGGCATGGGAGGCAAGCCACAGCAACCTCTAGCAAGCACGTCATCGGTGAAAAGCCCAGCTTACGATCGTAGCAGGGGTGTTAACCAACCCATAGGCATCCTAGGGAGCTAAATCCTCCTTGCGATCCCTCGACAAATTGCCTTAAAAGGGTGCCAAGGGGGCCATGTCACATGGATGATGGGCATGGGAGCCAAGCCATGGTTTCTCCTAACTAGGGTGGCACGGATGAAAGGCCCAACATAAGGTTGCAACATGCGTGCCCCACGCGTGCCTAACCCTCGTCCCCATCTCTTGATGGATAGTTTAAACAGCGTGCCAAGGGAGCCATGTTGCATGGGACTTGGGCATGAAATAGGCATTGATACCTCAAATAGGCATCACATGTGTGGAAGGTCCAACATGCGACCACAATAGGCACCGCCATATCGTTGGCGCTACACGGTAGCTAGAACCATGTTGCTATCCTTGAAGAGATTGCCCAGCATGCGTGCTAAAGGAGCTGCGTTGCATGGACCATGGCCACAGGAGGTAAGCCACGATTGCCATGACTATATAGTGCACAAGAGAAAGGCCCATTGGGTGGTTATAACGAGCACACCAGCTAAGCCATTGGTGCCTCACTAGAGCCAGATTCTTGTTGTTTTCCCTAGATTGACTTCCTAATGAGCGTACCATGGGAGCCACATAGGATAGACCATGGGCATAAGAGGCTAGTCATGGTTGCCTTGGGCAGGTACGACATGGGTGAAAGGCCGAGAGTGTGGCAGCAATAAGTGTACCAGCGAAACCCTTGTCCTTATTCCTCGATAAACTCCTTAGCGAGCGTCCCAAAGGTATGGGAGGTAAGCCACGACTACTTTTAGTAAATGCAACATAGGTGGAAGGCCTTGCATGCGATCGTAGGAGGCACACTAGCCAAGCCATGGGCATCCTATGCGAGCTAGACCCTTGTCGCTGTCTGTCGATAGACTACCCAGCGAGCATGCCAAAGGAGTCTTGTTGCATAAAACATAGGCACGAGAAGCAAGCCACGGCTACCCCCAATAATTATGATATAGGTAGAAGGCCTAATTTACAACCACAGTTAGCGTGTCAGCCAAGTCATGGCGCTCCACGTGAGCTAGACCCTCATCGTTATCACTCGATAGACTTCCCAGTGAGTGTGTGAAGGGAGCCACATTGCACGGACCATTGGCATGAAAGGCAAGCCACTGCTACCTTTTGCACCCATCGCATGGTTAGAAGGCCCACCATGCGGCCACAGCACAGGTGACAGCCAAGCCATGAGAGCCTTATGTGAGCCATTGTGTTTACTTATGCTATCACAGGAGGAACCCAGTACTGCCATTGGGTCATCACTAAGCTCCTCTAGTATTGGCACCAGCATATACCAATGTCTATGATTGCCTAACTGTAGTAAATGGTTGTCCCAACACCAGCGACTTTTATACTGTCATCGTTAGGCTACCCCGATGCTGTGGTTAGTGTCCATCGATACCAACGACTACCCCGTTGCAAAAGCTAGGCTACCCCTAGGTTCTTCTAGTACTAGGATCGGTGTCTACCAATATGAGTAACTACCTTGCAGTAGCAGCTAAGTAGGTTTTGGGTTCTCCCAAAGTTGGTGCAAGCATCTGCTAGCACCAATGACTTCCATGTAGTCATCATTAGGCTCTTCTTATGCTTTCTACTGCAGCTGCGCCATCATTGAGCTTCTTTAGTACTTGCACTTACATTTGCCAATGTCAGTGATAGTCATTGGGTCATCCCTAAGTGCCTTTAGTGCTGACTCTAACATCTACCAATGTCAACAATTACTTTGCCATAGTAGTTGGGCATTCCCAATGCCATGACTACCACGGGGTCATCGCTAGACTCCCCTAGTACTAGCTCTAGCATCTACCAACACCAGCAACTACATCACAAAAGAAGTTGGGTAATCACTGGGTTTTCCCAAAGTTAGCGCCACTATTAGCCTGTACTAGGCATTTCCCTGCACTAGCCTTTAGGCTCTCCCAATGCAACCTACTGTTAGCTAGGCTAATGTTGGGCCCATTCAGTGCTTGTCCTCACGTTTACTTGTGCTAGTGACTGCCATTGGGCCATCACAATGGCAACCTAGTGCAGATCTTTGCCAGCATCAGCAAGTACTGCTAGCATTAGTTTTGCCCTCTACTAGCGCCAGCGACTGCCTAGTAGTAGTTGTTGGGCTCTCATAACACCAGTAACAGTTATAGTGTTGTCACACGGCTCCCTTAATGTTGGCATAAGCGCTTATCGACACCAACTGCTACCCCATAAAAAATGTTGGGCAGTGCCCAGGTTAGTGCTAGCATTGATGTTTGTGAACATTGACAACTACCCCGTAGCAGTAACCACATAATCGTAGGGTTAATTCAAAGCTGGCCAGAGTATTTACTAGCATCAGCAACTTCTTTATTGTCATCGTTAGGCTCTCTTAATGTCAACCACTGCTGCTAGGCATCCTTGGACCCATCTAGTACTTTTACCTCGTGTCCACCTGCATCAATAATGATTACATGGCCATTGCTGGAAGAACCTAGCATAGATGTCTGCCAATGTTAATGATTACGGTTGAATTATCACTAAGCTCCCTAGTGCTAGTGTTGGCCTTTGCCTGTGCTGGTGACTACTTAGTAGCAATCGTTGGGCTCTTTTAATGCCAGTGATTGTCATGGGGTCGCTGCAAGGCCTCCCCTATATTGGTGCTCGCATCTACTGACACTAGCAATAACCCCTTAGTCATAGCTGATTAATCCCTAGGTTCTCCATGTGTTAGAAATTTCATCTACCAATACAAACAAGTGCCTCATTGTTAAAGCTAAACAGTTGTTAAGTTCCCCTAAAGTTAGCACGAGCATCTGCAAGCATGAGGGGCTAGCCTGTAGTAGTCATTGAGCTCCTCTAATGCTTACCCACATGCCTACTTATGCCTCCTACTCTCATTAGACCACAGTTGGAGGAATACAACACCAATGTCTACCAGTGCTAATGATTACCGTTGGGTCATCGTTAAGCTCCCTCAACACTAATGGTTGCCCAGCAGTAGTCGTTCGACTCCCCAATGCTAATAACCATCATGAAATCATCATTGGATTACTTTAGTGCTGGCACTAGTGTCTATCAATACCAACAACTGCCTTGCAACAATAACCAGGCAGCACTTAAGTTCCCCTTATGTTTGTGTCGATGTCGACCAGCACCATGAACTTCTCTGAGTTGTCATTGTGCCCTCCCTATGCCAACTACTACTAGTGCACTATCATTGGACTCCTCTACGTGCTATAGCGACTGTCGTTAGGTCATCGCTATAAGAACCTAGCGTAGATGTTTACCAACGCTAGGGACTGCTTTTATGTCATCATTGAGGTCATCTAGTGCTGTATTGGCCGTAAACAGTGCTAGCCACTCTTGAGCAACAGTCATTGGGCTCTTCTAATGATAGTAACTATCGTAAGGATGTTGCTCACTCCTTCGATGCTAGCACTAGCATCCACAAACACTAGCAATTGCTTTACATCAATAGTTGAGCAGTTCCAAGGCTCTCTCAATGCAGGCATTAGTGTTGGTTAACGTTCACTAGGTTAACATTGGGAGAACCCACTACAAATGTCTACGAGTGCCAATGATTATCTTTCGATAGTCACTGAGCTGTCCTAGTGCAAATGTTTGCCAGTGCATGTGACTGCCCACCAGCAATTTTAGGGCTCCCCCAACACTTGTTTTTATCATTGGGTCATCACTGTTGAGCTCCCCTAGTGCTGACATTGGCCCTACCATAACTATTAGTGGGCTCTCATAACATGAGCAACTATCATGGGGTAATCATTAAGCAGTTGCTCGAAAGTCATTTAATTCCCTTAATGGATGCGTTGACATTAACCAACATAAGCAATTGCCTAGTAGTAGTATCTAGGTAGTCGTTAAGTTCCTCAAAAGCTAGCGTGAGCGTCTGCCAACATTTACAACGTCCCCACCACCGTCATTGCGCTCTCTCAATGCCAACAACTACTGCTAGGCCAATATTGGGCTCCTTTAATGTTTACCCTCGCTTCCACCAGCATCAGTGACAGCCATTGGGCCATCGCTGTGGTAATGATAGTGGCTCGCATTTACTGGCATCAACGACTGCCCGATAGCATTAGTTAGGCTCTTCTAATGCTAGCCACTATCATTGGATCATCGTTGGCCTCCTCTCGTGCTAGTACTAGCATTTATTGATTCTAGCAACTATCATGCAGCCACAATTGAGCAATCTTAACATTCCCCTTAGTGCTAGTACCAGCGTTTGTGAACACTCATAACTGCCTCGTAAAAATAGCTAAGCACCCTCGCTCTAGTGACTGCCCAGCATTCAGCTCTCCTAATGCCAATGACTATCATGAAGTTGTGGCTAGATTCTTTCAGTGCTAGCACTAATGCCTACTAAGACTAGTAACTGCCTTGCAATGATAGTTAGGCAACACTTAAGATCCCCTTGTGTTGGCGTTGTTGTGTGCCAGCACGAGGGACTTCTCTGAGTAGTCGTTATGCCCTTCATATGCCAACAATTACTAGTGCACTATCATTGGACTCCTCTATATGCAATAGTGACTATCACTAGGTCATTGCTTGTGGGAACCTAGCACAGATGTTTACCAATATCAACAATTGCTGCCAAGTCATCGTTGAGCTCCTCTAGTGCTGTGCTGGCCTTAAACAATGCCAGTCACTCTTGAGTAATAGTCATTCGGCTCTTCCAATGTTAGTAGCTCTCGTAGGGATGTCGCGAGGCTCCCTTGGTGCTAGCACTAGCATCCACTAACACCAGCAACTGCTTCACAGTAACAGTTGAGCAGTTCAAAGGCTTTTTCAATGCTAGCGTTGGTGTTAGTTAACATTCGCTAAGCCATCATTAGGACTGTTTCTAGCTAGTTTTTGAGCTATCTTAGTGCAGATATTTTTTAGTGCAATTGATTGCCTGACAGTAGTTATAGGGCTCTCCAAATGCCTGTATCTATCAGTGGGTCATCATTGTTGTCCTTGGCCCCTACTAATAACTATCATCGGGCTCTCCTAACATAAATAATTATCACAGGGTTCATCGCTAGTCTCCGTGATTGCTCACATTAGTGTATATCGATAAGAGCAACTACCTCAGATTAATTGCTCAAAAGTCCCTCAATTCCTTTAATGCAAGCATCGATGTCAACCAACAAGAGCAACTACCTAGTAAAAGTAGCTAGGTAGTCGTTTAGTTTCTTAAAAGCTAGCGCGAGTGTCTGCCAACACTTGCAACTTCCCCACCATAGTCATTGGGCTCCCCCAATGCCTATAACTACTGTTAGGTCACTATTAGGCCCCTTTAATGCTTACTCTCACTTTCACCAACATCAGTGATAGTAGTTGGGCCATCGCTATAGTAATGACAGTGGCTCGCATTTACTAGCATCAGCGACTGCTCGACAGCATTAGTTAGGCTCTTCTAATGCCAGCCATTATCATTTGATCATCACTAGCCTCTTTTTGTGCTAGCACTGGCGTCTACCGAAAATGATAACTACCATGCAACAATAGTTGAGCAATCTTAGTGTTCTCTTTAGTGCTAGTACCAGCGTGTGCGAACACCAATAATAGCTCAGCTCCCCTAGTCCTAGTGACTGCCCAATAGTAGTCGTTCGGCTCTCCCAATGCCAATAACCATCATGAAGTCATCGTTAGATTCCTTTAGTGTAACCACTAGCATTTATTAACAGTAGTAACTACCCTGCAATAATAGCTAGGCAGCACCTATGCTCCCCTCGTGTTGGCATCGGCAAGTGCTAGCACCAGGGACTCCTCTGAGTAGCCGTTGTGCCCTCCTTATACCAACAACTACTAGTGCACCATCGCGGGACTCCTCTATGTGCAATAGTGATTATCGCTTGGGGGAACCTAGCGTAGATGTTTACCAGCACCAGTGATTTCTCCTAGAACATTGCTGAGCTCCCCTAGTGCTGTGTTGGCCTTAAAAAGTACCGGCCATTCCCAAGCAACAGTTGTTAGGCTCTTTTAATGTTAGCAGCTATCGTAGGGACATTACTAGGCTCCCTCGATACTAACACTAGCGTCCACTGATATTAGCAATTGCTTCACAGCAATAATTGAGCAGTTCCAAGACTCTCTTAAATCAAGCTTCGGTGTTGGTTGACGTCCACTATCCTAGTGCGGATGTTTACCACCATAAGTGATTGCTAAGCAATAGTTATAGGGCTCTCCCAATGCGTGTAACTATTAATACGTCGTCATCGTTGAGCTCTCTTAGTGTTGACATTGGCCCCTACTAGCAGCTGTCGTTGGGCTCTCCTAACACGAGCAATTGTTCATGGGGTCATCACTAGGCTACCCTATTACTTGCATTGGCGTCTATCAATAAGAGAAACTACCTTGCAGCAATTACTAGAAAGTCCTTTAATTCCCCTAATGCACGCGTCGGTGTCAACCAACACAAGCGACTGCACAGTACCTATAGCTAGGCAGTCGTTGAGTTCCTCAAAAGATGGCGCAAGCGTGTGCCAACACGTGTGACTTTCCCACCATAGTCGTTGGGCTCCCCCAATGCCAACAATTAGTTTTAGGCCACTATTGGGCTCCTTTAATGCTCAACCTCGCTTTCACCACCATCAGTGACAGTGATTAGGTCATCGCTACGGTAATGACACTGGCTCGCACTCATTAGCATCAGCGACTGCCCAACAGCATTAGCTAGGCTCTTCTAATGCCAGCCATTATCATTGGATCATCGCTGGCCTCTTTTTGTGCTAGCACTAGTGTTTACCAGTAGTAGCAACTTCCATGGGATAACAATTGAGCGATCTTAGCGCTCCCCCAAGTGCTAGCACCAACGTCTGCGAACACCAATAATTGCTCGTAACAATAGCTAAGCTCACTTAGCGCTAATGACTGCCCAATAGTAGTCGTTCGGCTCTCCTAATTCCAACGATCATCATGAAGTCATCACTGGATTCCTTTAGTGTTAGCACTAGCGTCCAGTAACTCCAATAACTGCCTTGCAATGATAGCTAGGCATCACCTATGTTCCCATTGTATTGGCGTCAATGTCTTCCAAGACCACAGACTTTTCTAAGCAGTCGTTGTGCCCTCCTTATGCCAACAACTACTAATGCAATGTCTTAGACTCCTCTACGTGCAATAGCGATTGTTGCTGGGTCATCGCTTTTGGAAACCCACCATAGAGGTTTGCCAGTGACAACGATTACTCCTAGGTCATCATTGAGCTCCCTTAGTGCTGTGTTGGCCTTAAACAGTGCTAGCGACTCCCGAGCAACAATCATTGGGCTCTTCCAATGTTAGCAACTATCGTAGGGATGTTGCTAGGCTCCTCGATGCTAGCACTAGCCTCCACGAACACTAGCTACTGCTTCACAACAATAGTTGAGCCGTTCCAAGGCTCTCGCAATGTAGGTGTTGGTGTTCATTGACGTTTGCTAGGCCATCATTAAGAGAACCCATTGTAAATGTCTACCTGTGATAATAACTCTCTCTAGCTAGTTACTGAGCGATCCTTGTGCAGATGTTTGCTAATGTAACTAATTGCTCAACAGCTGTTATAAGGCTTTCCCAATGTCTATATCTATCATTAGGTCATCACTGTTAAGCTCCCCTAGTGCTGACAATGGTCCCTACCAATAACTATCGTTAGGTTCTCCTAGCATGATCAACTGCCATGTGGTCATGACTAGCCTCCCCAATTGCTCGCACCGACGACTACCTCGTAGCAATTACTAAAAGGTCCCTTAATTCCCTTAATGCACGCATTTATGTTAACCAACACGAGTGGCTGCCCACTAGCAATAGCTAGGCAATTGCTAAGTTCCTCAAAAGCTGACGCGAGCATTTGCCATCACCTACATCTTCCCCACCACACTTGTTGGGCTCTCCCAATGCTAACAACTACTTCTAGGCCACTATTTAGCTCCTTTAATGCTTATCCTTACTTTCACCAGCATCAGTGATAGTGGTTGGGCTATCGTTACAGTAATGGGAGTGGCTCGCATTTACTAGCATCAGCGACTACCCGACAGCATTAGTTAGGCTCTTCTAATGCAAGCCATTATCATTAGATCATTGTTGGCCTTTTTTTGTGTTAGCACTAGCATCTAGCAACAGTAGCAACTGCCATGCAACTATAGTTGAGCAATCTTAGCATTCCTTATAGTGCTAGCACCGGCGTGTGTGAACACTAATAGTTGCTCGCAACAGTCGCTAAGCTCCTATAGTGCTAATGAGTGCCCAGCAATAATCACTCGGGTCTCCTAATGCCAACGACAATCATGAAGTCGTTGCTGGATTCTAATAGTGCTAGCACTAGCATCTATTAACATTAGTAACTACCTTGTAATGATAGCTAGGCAGCATCTACATTCCCCTCGCATTGGCGTCAACATCTACCAGCACTAAGGACTTTGCTCAGCAGTCGTTGTGCCCTCTCTATGCCAAGAACTACTATTGCACCATCGTTAGACTCCTTTACGTGTAATAGCGACTGTCGCTAGGTCATTGCTTGGGAGAAACCAAAGCAGACGTTTGCCAGCGCAAGCGATTGCTATTGGGTCATCGTTGAGCTCCCCTAGTGTTGTGTTGGCCTTAAACAGTGCCACCCACTCCTGAGTTAGGCTCTTCCAATGTTCGTAACTATCGTAAGGACATTGCTAGGCTCCCTCAATGCTAGTACTAGCATCCACCGACACTTGCAAGTGCTTCACAGTAATAGTTGAGCAGTTCCAAGGCTCTCTCAATGTAGGCTTTGGTGTTGGCTAACGTTCGCTAGGCCATCATTAGGAGAACCCACTGCAAATGTTTACTAGTACCAACGATTGTCTCCAGCTAATTATTGAGCGATTATTGTGTAGATATTTGGTAGTACAAGTGACTGCCCAGCAGTAGTTGTAAGGCTCTCTCAACGCTTGTACCTATCATTGGGTCATCACTATTGAGCTTCCCCAGTGCAGACATTGGCCTCTACCAATAGCTATCATTGGGATCCCCTAACATGAGCAACTGTCATGAGGTCATTACTAGTCTCCCCCATTGCTCACGCTGGTGTCTATCGATTAAAGCAACTACCTCGCAAGAATTGCTCGAAAGTACCTCAATTCTCTTAACGCATGCGTCGACGTTAACCAACACAAGCTACTGCCTAGTAACAGTAGCTAGGTAGTCATTGAGTTCCTTAAAGGCTAGTGCGAGCGCCTACCAACACCTGCGACTTCTTCACCATAATCGCTGGGCTCCCCTAATGCCAATAACTAGTGTTAGGCCACTATTGGGCTCTCTTAATGCTTACACTTGCTTTCACCAACATCAGTGATAGTAGTTGGGCCATCGCGGCGGTAATGATAGTGGCTTGCATTTACTAGCATGAGTGATTGCCCGATAGCATTAGTTTGCCTCTTGTAATGCCAGCCATTGTCATTGGATCATTGTTGGCCTCTTTTTGGCCTAATACTAATGCCTACCAATAACAGCAACTGCCATCCAATAACAATTATGCAATCTTAGCATTCCCTGTAGTGCTAACACCAATGTCTGCAAGTACTAATAACTCACTCACAACAATAGCTAAGCTCCCATAATGCTAATGACTACCGAGAAGTAGTCATTCGGCTCTCCCAATGCCAATGACCATCGCGAAGTCGTTGCTACATTCCTTTATTGCTGGCACTAGCATCTATTCTAGTGCAAATGTTTGCAAGCACAAGTGATTACCCAACAGCAGTTATAAGGCTCCCCCAATGCTTGTATCTATCATTAGATTGTCACCATTGAGCTCCTTTAGTACTGACATAGGCCCCTACCAACGGCTATCATTGGGCTCTCCTAACATGAGCAATTGTGATGGGGTCATCACTAGCCTCCCCAATTGCTCGCACTGACGACTATCGATAAGAGCAACTCCCTCGTAGCAATTGCTAAGAGGTTCCTCAATTCCCCTAATGCACGCATTCACATTAACCAACACGAGCGGCTGCCCGATTACAGTAGTTAGGTAATTGCAGAGTTCCTCAAAAGCTGACATGAGCCTCTGCCAACACCTTCGTCTTCCTTACCATAGTTTTTAGGCTCTCCCGATGCCAAGAACTACTTTTAGGCCACTATTTGGCTCCTTTAATGCTTACCCTTACTTTCACCAGCAGCAGTGACAGCTATTGGGCTATCGCTGCAACAATGATAGTGGGTCATAGTTACTAGCATGAGTGACTACCCGACAACATTAGTTAGGCTCTTTTAATGCCACTTATTATCATTGGATCATTGCTAGCCTTCTTTTGTGCTGACACCAGCGTCTATCGACACTAATAACTACCATGCAACAACAGTTGAGTAATCTTAGCACTTCCCTTAGTGCTAAAACCTTATTTGTACAAACACCAATAACTGCCTCATAATAATAGTTAAGCTCCGCCAGCACTACTCATTGCCTAGCAGCAATGGTTTGGCAGTCGCTACTAGTGCATTGTTATTGGACTCTTCTACGTGCAATAGCGATTGTCATTGGGTCATCGCTTGGGGGCACCTAGTGCAGATGTTTGTGAGTCCTAGAGATTGCTACTAGGTTATTGTTGAGCTCCCTTAGTGTTATGTTGGCCTTGAACAATGCCACCTAGTCTAGAGAAACAGTTATTAGGTGCTGCCAATGTTAGCAACTATCGTAGGGACTCGCTAGGCTCTATTGGTGCTAGCACTAGCATCCATTGACACTAGCAAGTGCTTTACAGCAATAGTTGAGTAGTGCCAAGGCTCTCTCAATGCATGCTTTGGTATTGGTTGTCGTCGCCTAGGCCATCAGTGGGAGAACCCATTGCAAATACTTGGCAGGACCAACCACTATCTCTAGCTAGTTATTGAGCTATCCTAGTGCACACGTTTGCCAGCGTAAGCCAATCAGCAGTTGTAGGGCTCTCCCAACGCCTATATCTATCATTTAAACGTCACCGTTGAGCTCTCCTAGTGCTAACATTTGCCCCTACGAACAGTTATCGTTAGGCTCTCCTAACACGAGCAACTGTTATAGGGCCATTATTCGACTGCCTAGTAGCAGCAGCTAGCCAATCGTTGAGTTCTACAAAAGGTGGTGCAAGCCTCTGCCAACACGTGCAACTTCCCTACCACAGTCGTTGGGCTCCTCCAATGCCAATAACTCGTATTAAGCCACTATTGGGCTCCTTTAATGCTTACTTTCGCTTTCACCAGCATTGGTGACAGCGATTGGGCCATGTTGTGGTAATGATAGTGGCTCGTATTTACTAGCATTAACGATTGCCCGACAACATTAGTTAGGCTCTTTCAATACCAACCATTATCATTGGATCATCATTGGCCTCTTTTTATGCTAGCACTAGCATCTACCGACGGTGACAACTGCCATGCAATAACAGTTGAGCAATCTTAGTGTTTCACTTAGTGTTAGCACTGGCATTTGTAGACACCAATAATTGCCTCACAACAATAGCTAAGCACCCTAGCACTAATGAGTGTCCAGTAGTAGTTGTTCGGCTCTCCCAATGCAAATGGCCATCATGAAGTCATGGTCGAATTTCTTTCATGCTCGCACTAATGTCTATTAACACTAGTAACTACCTTGCAATGATAGCTAAGTAGCGCCTTTGTTTCCCACATGTTGGTATCGACGTCTACTAGCACTATGGACTTCTCTGAGCAGTTGTTTTGCCCTTCCTATGCCAACAACTACTAGTGCACCATCGTTGGACTTCTCTACATGCAATAGCATCTGTCATTGGGTCATCACTTGGGGGAATGCACGGCAAATGTTTGCCTGCACCAACGATTCTTGCTAGGTCATCGCTGAGCTCCCATAGTGCTATGTTGGCATTAAATAGTGCCAGCCACTCCCAAGCAATAGTCATTGGGCTTTTCCAATGTTAGCAACTATTATACGGACATCGCTAGGCTCCATCGAACACTAGTGTCTACCGACACTAGCAACTAATTCACAACAATAGTTAAGTCATTCCAAGGCTCTCCCAATGCAGGTGTTGGTGTTAGTTAATGTTCGCCAGGCCATCATTGGGGGAACCCACTACAAATGTCTACCAGCACCAATGACTCTCTCTCGCTAGTTACTGAGCTATCCTAATGTAGATGTTTGCAACTGCAAGTGATTGCCAAGCAGCAATTGTAGGACTCTCCCAACGCCTGTATCCATCATTAGGTTGTCACCATTGAGCTCCCCTTGTATTGACAGTGGCCCCTACCAACAGTTATCATTGGGCTCTCGTAACACGAGCAACTATCATGGGGTCATCACTAGGCTCCTCCATTGCTGGCACTAGCATCTACCGATAAGAGCAACTGCCTTGCAGTAATTGCTAAGAAGTCCTTCAATTCCATTAATGCGCTCGTCGACGTCAACCAACATGAGTGACTGCCCAATAGCAGTAGCTAGGATGTCATTGAGTTCCTCAAAAGCTGGTGTAAGCATTTGCCACACGTGCGACTTCTCTACCATAATTGTTGGGCTACCCTAATGCCAACAATTGGTGTTAGGCCACTATTAGGCTCGTTTATTGCTTACCTTCGCTTTCACGAGCATTAGCGACAGCGGTTGGGCCATTGTTGTGGTAATGATAGTGGCTTGCATTTGCTAGCATCAGGGACTACCCAATAGCATTAGTTAAGCTCTTATAATCCCAACCATTATCACTGAATCATCCCTCCTTTTGCTCTAGCATTAGCATTTACCGACACTAGCAACTGCCATGCAATGACATTTGAGCAATTTTAACGTTCCCCCTAATGTTAGCACCAGCGTCTGTGAGCACCAATAATTGCCTCGTAACAATAGCTAAGCTTCCCTAGCGCTATGAGTGCTAAGCAATAGTCATTCAGCTCTCCCAATACTAACGACCATCATGAAGTCATTGTAAGATTCCTTTAGTGCTAGCACTAGCATCTATTAACACTAGTAACTGCCTTGAAATGATAACTAGTAGCACTTTTGTTCCCCTTGTGTTGGCGTTTGACGTCTGCTAGCACTAGGGAATTCTCTAAGCAGTCGTTTTGCCCTCCCTATGCCAACAACTACTAGTGCACCGTCATTGGACTCCTCTACATGCAATAGCCTCTGTCGCTAGGTCATCGCTTAGGGGAACTTAGCGTAAATGTTTGCCTGTGCCAGCGATTACTACTAGGTCATTGCTGAGCTCCCCTACTGCTATGTTGGCCTTAAACATTGCCAACCGCTCCTAAGTAATAGTCGTTAGGCTTTTCCAATGTTAGTAATTATCGTAGGCACGTCGTTAGGCTCCCTCGGTGCTAACACTAGCATCCACTGAACTAGCAACTGCTTCATAGCAATAGTCGATGCAAGCATTGGTGTCGGTTCACGTTCGCTAGGCCATCATTGGAAGGACCCATTGCAAATGTCTTCCAGTGCCAACGATAGTGTCTAACTCACTACTGAGCAATCCTTGTGCAGATGTTCGCGAGTGCAAGCGATTGCCCAAAAGCAGTTGTAAGGCTCTCTTAACAGCTGTATTTATCATTAGATCATCATCGTTGAGCTCCCCTAGTGCTAACATTGGCCCTTACCAATAGCTATCATTGGGCTCTGGCAAAGGTCTACCAGGGCCAACGACTATCTCTCGCTAGTCACTAAGCTATCATAATGCAGATGTTTGCCAGTGTAATTGATTGCCTAGCAGTAGTTATGGGGCTCTCCCAATGCTTGTATCAATCGTTGGGTCGTTACCATTGAGCTCCCTTAGTAATGATATTGGCCTCTACCAACAACTATAGTTAGGCTCTCCTAACACGAGCAACTATTACGGAGTGATCACTAGGCTCCCCTAGTACTCGCATTAGCATCTACCCATAAGAGTAACTACCTCGCAGTAATTGCTTGAAAGTCCCTCAATTCCTCTAACACACACATTGATGTCAACCAACACGAGGGACTGCGTAGCAGTAGTAGCTAGGCAGTCATTAGGTTCTTCAAAAGCTAGTATGAGCATCTGGCAACACTTGTGATTTTTTCACCATAGTCATTGGGATCTCTTAATGCTAACTACTGGTGTTAAGCCACTATTTGGCTCCTTTAATGCTTACCCTCGCTTTCACCAGCATCAATGATAGCGGTTAGGCCATCGTTACGGTATTGACAGTCGCTCGCATTTACTAGCATTAGCGATTGCCTCACAACATTAGTTAGGCTATTTTAATGCCAGCCATTATCATTAGATCATCGCTAGCTTCCTTTTATGCTAGCACTGGCGTCTACCGACAGTAGCAACTGTCGTGCAACAACAGTGGAGCAATCTTAGCGTTCCCTATAATGCTAGCACCAGCGTTTGCAAACACTAATAATTGCTCGCAATAATAGCTAAGCTCCCCTCGCGCTATTCACTACGTACCAATAGTCGTTCTGCTCACCTAATGGAAAAGACCACCATGAAATCATCACTAGGTGCCTTTAGTATTGGCCCCAGCATCTACTAACACCAGTAATTGCCCTACAACGATAACTAGGCAGCATCTAGGTTCCTTTCGTGTTGGCATCGATGTCGCCCAAAGCGAGGGAGATCTCTGAGCAATTGTTGTGCCCTTTTTATGCCAACAACTATTAGTACACCGTTGCTGGACTTTTCTATGTGTAATAGAGATTGTCGCTGGGTCATCGCTTGAGGGAGCCAATTGCAGATCTTTGCAAGCGCTAGCGATTGCTGCTAGGTCATTGTTGAGCTCCTATAGTGTCGTGTTAGCCTTAAAAGTACTAGCCACTCCCGAGCGATAGTTGTTGGCCTCTTCCAATATTAGCAACTATCGTAAGGATGTCGTTAGGCTCCCTCAGTGCTAGCATTAGCGCTCAGTGACATTAGCAATTGCTTCACAACAGTAGTTGAGCAGTTGCAAGGCTCTCTCATTGGAGGCTTTAGTATTGGTTGATGTTTCCTAGGCCATCAATAGGAGAACCCACTGCAAATGTCTACCAGTGCCAACGACTTTCTTTGACTAGTTACTAAGCTATCCCAGTGCAGATGCTTACTAGTGCAAGTGATTGCCTAGCAGCAGTTGTCAGGCTCTCCAATGCTTGTATCTATCATTAGGTCATCACCGTTGTGCTCCCCTAGTGTTGACATAGGCCTCGACTAATAGTTTTTATTGGGTTCTCTTAACACGAGCAACTACCAAGGGGTCATCACTGGGCTACCCCATTACTTGCACTAGCGTCTGCTAATAAGAGCAATTGCCTTGCAGCAATTACTGGGAAGTCCTTCAATTCCCTTAATGCATGCATTGAAGGCAACCAACACCAACGACTGCCCAGTCGTAGTAGCTAGGCACGAGTATCTGCCAATACGTATGACTTCCTAACCATAGTCATTAGGTTTTTCTAATGCCAACCAATAGTGTTAAGCCACTATTGGGCTCTTTTAATGCATACCCTCGCTTCCACCACCATTAGTGACAGCCATTGGGCCATCGCTGCGGTAATGATAGTGGTTGGCATTTACTAGCATCAGCGACTGCCTGATAGCATTAGTTAGGCTCTTCTAATGCCAACCATTATCATTGGATCATTGTTGGCCTCTTTTTGTGCTAGTACTATCATCTACCGATACTAGTAACTGTCATGTAATAATAGTTGAGCAATCTTAGCATTCCCTATAGTGCTAACACTTGCATTTGCGAACACCAATAACTCCTTCCTAACAATAACCAAGCTCCCCTAGTGCTAGTGACTGCCCAATAGTAGTCGTTCGGCTCTCCCAATGCCAATGACCATGATGAATTCGTCATTAGATTCCTTTAGTGCTAGCACTAGCATCTATTAACATCTGTAACTACCGTCCAATGATAGCTAGGCAGCACCTAGGTTTCCCTCGTATTGACGTCGACATCAACCAGCGCTAGGGACTTCTTAGAGCAGTTGTGGTACCCTCCTTATGCCAACAACTACTAGTGTACCATCGTTGGACTCCTCTTCGTGCAATAGTGACTATCGCTGGGTCATCCCCTGGAGGAACCCAATGCAAATGTTTACTAGCGTTAACGATTACTGTTAGGTCATCGCTGAGCTCCCTTAATGCTATATTGGCCTTAAACAATGGCAGCCAGTCTTGAGTAATAGTTGTTAGGCTCCTCTAATGTCAGTAACTATAATAGGGACATCGCTAGTCTTGCTCGGTGCTAGCACTAGCGTCCACCAACACTATCAACTGCTTCACAGCACTAGTTGAGCACTTCTAAGCCTCTTCTGATGCAGGCGAGGGGTTAGTTGACGTTCGCTAGGTCATCCTTGGGAGAACCCACTGTAAATGTCTGCATGCGCCAACGACTATTTCTAGCTAGTTAATGAGCGATCCTTGTGCAAATGTTTGCTAGCGCTAGTGATTGCCTAGTAGCAGTTGTAGGGCTCTCCTAACGCCTGTATCTATCATTGGGTCGACACCATTGAGCTCCCCTAGTTCTGACATTGGCTCTTACCAACAACTATCGTTGGCCTCTCCCAACACGAGTAACCATCATGTGGTCATCACTAGGGTTCCCATTGCTCTCACTGGTGTATACCGGTAAGAGCAACTACCTTGCAGCAATAGCTTGGAAGTCCCTCAATTCCCCTAACGCACGCATTGACATCAACCAATGCGAGTAATTGCCTAGTAGCAGTAGCTAAGTAGTCGTTGAGTTATTCAAAAGCTAGCGCAAGCGTCTACCAACACTTAAGACTTGCCTACCATAGTCGTTGGGCTCCCAATGCTAACAATTAGTGTTAGGCCACTATTGGGCTCCTTTAATACTTACCCTCACTTTTACTGGCATCAATGACAGTGAATGCGCCATCGATGTGGTAATGACAGTGGCTCGCATTAACTAGCATTAGCAATTGCCTGACAGCACTAGTTAGGCTCTTCTATTACTCGCCATTATCATTGGATCATCGCTAGCCTCTTTTTGTGCTAGCATTAGCATCTATCAACTGTAGCAATTACCATGCAATAATAGTTGAGCAATCTTAGCGTTCCTTCTAGTGCTAGCACTAACGTCTGCGAACACTAATAATTGCCTCGCAATAATAACAAAGCTCCCCTGGCGCTTGCAACTGACCAGCAGTAGTTGTTTCGCTCTCCCAATGCCAACGACCATCATGAAGTCATCTATGAATTCCTTTAGTGCTGGCACTATCATCTATTAGCATTAATAATTGCCCTGCAATGATAGCTAGGCAGCAACTATGTTCGCCTCATGTTAGCATCAATGTCTACCATATGACAGACTTCTCTGAGTAGTCGTTATGCCTTCCCGATGCCAACAACTACTAGTGCATTGTTGTTGGACTCCTTTACGTGCAATAGCATCTGTCGCTGGGTCATCGCTTGGAGGAACCTAACGTAGATGTTTGCGAGCACCAATGATTGCTGCTAGCTCATCGTTGAGCTCTCTTAATGCTGTGTTGGCATTAAACAGTGCTAGCCACTGCCGAGCAACAGTCATTGGGCATTTCCAATGTTAGCGAAAATCATAGGGACATCGCTAGGCTCCCTCGGTGCTGGCACTAGCATCCACCGACACAGCAACTACTTCACAACAATAGTTGAACAGTTCTAAGGCTCTAATGTAGACTTTGGTGTTGGATGACGTTCGTTGGGCCATCATTGGGAGAACCCACTGTAATGTCTGCCAGCGCCAATGACTCTCTTTGGCTGGTTACTAAGCTATCTTTGTGTAGATGTTTCCTAGGGCAGGTGATTACCCAGCAGTAGTTGTAGGTCTCTCTTAACGCTAGTATTTATCATTAGTTCTTCATCATTGAGCTCCCCTAGTGTTGACATTGGCCCTTACCAACAGTTATCATTGGACGCTTTTAACACGAGCAACTATCATGGGATCATCATTAAGCTCCCTTATTGTTGGCTCTAGCGACTACCGAGAAGAGTAACTGCCTTACAGCAATTGTTGGGAAGTCCTTTAACTCCCCAGATGCACGCATCGACGTCAACGCTCACAAGTTACTACCTAGTAGCAGTAGCGTGGTAGTCGTTGAGTTCCACAAAAATTGGTGCAAGCATTTTCGAACGCGTGCTACTTTCCCATCACAGTCGTTGGGCTCCCCCAATGCCAAAAACTAGTGTTAGGCCACTATTGGGCTCCTTTAATGCTTAATCTCGCTTCCACCAGCATCACTGATAACTGTTGGGCCATCACTGCGGTAATGATAGTGGCTCACATTTACCAGTATCAACAACTGCCCAAATACATTAGTTAGGCTCTTCTAATGCCACCCATTATCATTGGATCATCGTTGGCTTCTTTTTATGTCGGCACTAGCATCCACTGACACTAACAACTGCCACTCAACAACAGTTGAGTAATCTTAGCATTCCTCCTAGTGCTAGCACTAGCGTTTGCGAACACTAATAACTTCCTCATAATAATGGCTACGCTTCACAAGCTCTAGCAACTTCCCAACAGAAGTCATTCAGCTCTCCCAATGCCAACGACCATCATGAAGTTGTCGCTCGATTCCTTCAGTGCTGGCACTAGCATCTATTAACACAAGTAACTACCATGAACCGACAGCTAAGAAGCATTTAGGTTCCAATTATGTTGGCATCAACATTGACCAACACCAAGGACTTCTCTGAGCAGTCGTTGTGCCCTCTTTATGCCAATAATGACTAATACACTGTCATTAGACTCCTTTATGAGTAATAGTGGCTGTCGCTAGGTCATCACTAAGGGAATTAAGAGATGTTTACCAGTGCTAGCGATTGTTCCTAGGTCATCGTTGAGCTCCCTTAGTGCTGTGTTGCCCTTAAACAGTGCCCGCCAGTTCTGATCAATAGCCATTGGGCTCTTTTAATGTTAGCAAGTATCGTAGGGACGTCGATAGGCTCCCTTGATGCTAGTGCTAGTGTCCACCAATACTAGCAACTGCTACACAACAATAGTTATGCTGTTCCAAGGCTCTCTTAATGTAAGTGTTGGTGTTGGTTGACACTCGCAAGGCCATCACTAGGAGAACCCATTGCAAAGGTCTACCAGTGCCAATGACTGTCTAGCTAGTTGCTAAGCTATCACAGTTCAGATGTTTGCCAGCACAATTGATTGCCTAGTAGTAGTTATGAGGCTCTCCCAACACCTGCATCTATCACTGGGTCGTCACCGTTGAGCTCCCTTAGTGCTGACATTGGCCCCTACTTATAGCTATCATTGGGCCCTCCTAACGCTAGCAACTATCACGGGGTCATCACTAGGCTCCTCCATTGCTGGCAGTGGCTTTTACCAATAAGAGCAACTGCCTCACAATAACTACTTAGAAGTCCCTCAATTCCCTTAGTGCTCGCGTCAACGTCAACCAACAACAGCGACTGTGCATTAACAGTAGCTAAGTAGCCGTTGAGCACAGAAAAAGCTGACGTGAGCATCTGCCAACATGTGCAACCTCCCAGCCATAGTCATTGGGCACTCTTAATGCTAACAAGTACTGCTATACCACTATTAGGCTCCTTTAATGCTCAGTCTCGCTTCCACCAGCATCAATGACAGCCGTTGGGCCATTGCTATGGTAATGACAATGGCTAGCATTTACAAGCTTGAGCGACTGCCCGACAGCATTAGTTAAGCTCTTCTCATGCCACCCATTGTTATTGAATCATCACTAGCCTCCTTTTGTAGTAGCATTAGCATCCACCGACGCTAGCAACTGCCATGCAACAATAATTGAGCAATTTATGCATTCTCCCTAGTGCTAGCACCAGTGTTTTTGAACATCAATAACTGCCTTGCAATAATAATTAAGTTCCCCTAACTCTAATAACTATCCAATAGTAGTCATTCAGCTCTCCTAACACCAATGACCATCATGAACTCATCGCAAGATTCCTTTAGTGCTAGCATTAGCATCTACCAAGACAAGTAATTACCCTGTAACGATAGCTAGGTAGCACAAAGGTTCCTCTTATGTGTGGTGTCGACATCTGCCACCACCAAGGACTTTTCTGAGTAGTTGTTGTGCCCTCCCCATACCAACAACTACTAGTTCATCATCGTTGGACTCTTCTACATCCAATAGCAGCTACTGCTTGGTCAACACTATAGGAACCCAGCGCAGATGTTTGTGAGCACTAGCAATTGCTGCTCGATCATTGCTAAGCTTTTTTAGTGTCGTGTGAGCCTTAAACAGTGCCAGCGACCTCTTAGTAATAGTTTTTAGGCTCTTCCAGTGTTAGCAAGTATCGTAGGGACGTCACTAGGCTCCCTCGGTGTCAGCCCCAATGTCTACCGATAATAACAACTGTTTCACAACAATAGTTGAGCAGTTTCAAGGCTATCTCAATGCAGGCGTTGGTGTTAGTTGACGTTCACTATGCCATCATTAAGAGAATGCACTACAAAGGTCTGCCACTACCAATGACTGTCTATGGCTAGTCACAAAGCCATCCTAGTGCAGATGTTTACCAGTGCAAGTGGTTACCTAACAGCAGTTGCAGGACTCTCCCGACTCCTGTATCTATCATTGGGTTGTCATCGTTGAGCTCTCCTAGGATTGACATTGGCCCCTACTAACAGCTGTTGTTTGGCTCTCTTAACATGAGCAACTGTTATGAGGTCATCACTAGGTTCCCTATTGTTAGCACTGGCGTCTATCGATAAGAGCAATTACCTCACAATAATTGCGTAGAAGTCCCACAATTCCCCTAATGCATGTGTTAACATCAACCAACACCAGCGACTGCCCAGTAGCAGTGGCTAAGCAGTCAGTGAGTTCCTCAAAAGATGACGCGATCATCTGCCAACATGTACGGCTTCCTCACCAAGGTTGTTGGGCTCTCCCAATGTCAACAACTGTTGCTAGGCCACTATTGGGCTCCTTTAATGCTTACCATCACTTTCACCAACATCAATGACAGTCGTTGGGGCCATTGGTGTGGTAATGATAATGGCTGGTATTTTTAAGCATAAGCGATTGCCCAACAACATTATTTAGGCTCTTTTAAAGCGAGCCATTATCATTGGATCATCATAGGCCTCGTTTTGTGCTAGAACTATCATCTACTAACACTTGCAACTACCATGCAATAACAGTTAAGCAATCTTAGCGTTCCTCTTAGTGCTAGCACCAGCATCTCTAAACACTAATAACTGCCTCACGATAATAGCTAAGCTCTTTTACCTCTACTAACTACCCATTACTAGCCATTCAGCTTTCCCAATGCTAACGACCATCATGAAGTCATTGATCAATTCCTTTAGTGCTTACACTAACATCTACTAACACAAGTAGATGACATGCAATGATAGCTAGGCAACACTTAGGTTCCCCTTGTGTTGGTGTCGACGTCTGCTAAAAACAAAGATTTCTCTGAGCAGTCGTTGTGCCCTCTCTATGCCAAAAGCTACTAGTGCACCATCGTTCGACTCCTTTTCGTGCAATAGAAACTGTCACTGGGTCATCACTCGAGGAACCCAAGGATGTTTGACAGTGCCAGCAATGGTTGTTAGGTTATCATTGAGCTCCCCTAGTGCAGTGTTACCTTAAACCGCCCCTGCCACTTCTGAGTAATAGTCGTTAGGCTCTTTCAATGTTAGCAGCTATTGTAGTGATGTCATGAGGCTCCCTCGAGCCTAGCACTAAAGTCCACAGACACTAGCAAGTACTTCAGAGCAATAGTTGTGCAGTTCCAAGGCTCTCTGAATGTAGGCGTTTATGTTGGTTGATGTTCACTAGGCCATCATTGGGAGAACCCATTGCAAAGGTCTACCAGCACCAACAACTGTCTTTGACAAGTCATTGATCTATCCTAGTGTGGATGTTTACCAGCTCAAGTAATTATTCAACAGCAGTTGTAGGGCTCTCCCAATGCTTGTATCTATCATTAGGTCGTCACCGTTGAGCTCCCTTAGTTTTGACATTGGCCCTTACCAATAACTATGGTTAGGCTCCCCTAACATGGCAACTGTCATGGGGTCATCATTGGCCTCCCCCATTGCTAGCACTAACAACTGCCACACAATGACTACTCAGAAGTCCCTCAATTTCCCTAATGCATGCATCGATGCCAACCAACATGAGCGATTACACAGTCGCAGTAGCTAGGCAGTCTTTGAGTTCCCCATCAGCTGACATGACCATTTGCCAACACTAGTGGCTTGCCCACCATAGTTTTTGCGCTCTCCCAATGCCAACAACTGCTGTTAGAACACCATTGGGCTTCTTTAATGCTTATCTTCGCTTCCACCACCATCTGTGATACTCATTGGGCCATCTCTACGGTAATGACATTGGCTGGCATTTACAAGCATCAGCAGCTGCCCAATAGCACTAATTAGGCTCTTCTAATGCTAGCCATTATCATTGGATCATCGTTAGCCTCTTTTTGTGCTAGCACTATCGTCTATCGACACTAGCAACTACCATGCAACATTAGTTAAGCAATCTTAGCATTTCCCCTAGCACTAGCGCTTGTGAACACTAATAACTGCCTCGCAACAATAGTTAAGCTCCCCTAGCTCTAGTAACTGCTTAACAGTAGTCATTCGGCTCTCACAATGCCAATGACCATCATGAAGTTGTTGCCAGATTCCTTTAGCACCAGCACTAGCATTTACTAACATAATTAACTGCCATGCAACGATAGCTAAGCAGCACCTAGGTTCCTCTTATGTAGGCATTGACGTCCGCTGGCACCAGGGACTTCTCTAAGTAGATGTCTGCTAGCACTAACGATTACTGCTAGGATATTGCTGAGCTCCCTTAGTGCTGTGTTGGCCTTAAATAATACAACCACTTGCCAGCACTAGGGACTTCTCTGAGTAGACGTTTGCTGGCGCTAGTGATTGCTGCTTGGTTATCCCTGAGCTCCCTCAGTGTTGTGTTGGCCTTAAACAGTGCAGCCACATCCTAGCAATAGCCATTAGGCTTTTTTATGTTAGTAATTATCATTTGGATGTCGCTAGGCCCCCTCGGTGCTAGCACTAGCGTCCACTGACACTAGTAATTACTTCAGAGCAATAGTTGAGCCGTTCCAAGGCTCTTTTAATGCAGGCATTGGTTTTGTTGATGTTCGCTACACCATCATTGGAAGAACCTACAACAAAGGTGTGCGAGCAGCAAGGACTGTCTCTGACTAGTCGCTGAGCTATCCTAGTGCATAAGTTTGCCAACGTAAGTGACTATCGAGCAATAGTTGTAGGGCTTTCCCAATGCCTGTATCCACCATTGGGTCGTCATCGTTAAGCTTCCTTACAGCTAACATTGGGTGCTACTAACAGCTATCGTTGGGCTGTTATAACATGAGCAACTATTATGGGGTCATCACTAGGCTCCCCCATTGCTTGCACTGGCGTCTGCCGATAAGAGAAAGTGCCTCACAATAAGAAATGGGAAGTCCTTCAATTCCCTTAATGCGCGCATTGACGTCAACCAACACCTGCTCAGTAGGAGTAGCTAGGTAGTCGTTGAGTTCCTCAAAAGCTAACATGACCGTTTGCCAACAACAGTGGCTTCCCAACCCCAGTTATTGGGCTCTCTTAATGCCAACAACTGCTGTTCGGCCACTATTGGGCTCTTATAATGCTAACTCTCACCTCCACCTGCATCAGTGATAGTCATCGGGCCATCGCTGTGGTAATGACAATGGCTGGCATTTACTAGCATGAACGACTGCCCAATAACATTTGTTAGGCTCTTATAAATGCTAGCTATTATCGTTGAATCATCCCTGTCCTCTGTTTGTGCTAGCACTAGCGCATATCGGTACTAGCAACTCCCATGCAACAATAGTAAAGCAATATTAGCATTTTCACTAGTGCTAGCACCAACATCTGCGAATACCAATAACTGCCTCACAACAATAGCTAAGCTCCCCTAGCTCTAGTAACTGTCCAGCAGTAGTCGTTTGGCTCTCCCAATCTTGACGACCATCATAAAGTCATCACTAAATTCCTTCAGTGCTAGCATAGCATCTATTAACACTAATAACTGCCATGGAACGATTGCTAGCCAGCACCTACGTTACCCTTGTGTTGGTGTCAATGTCTGCCACCACCAAGGACTACCCTAAGCAGTCATTGTGCCCTGTCTATGCCAACAACTACTAGTGCACTGTCGTTAAACTCTTTCATGTGCAATAGTGAGCAACACTCATTCGGCTCTTCCAATGTTAGCAACTGTTGTAGAGATGTTGCTAGGCTCCCTTGGTGCTAGCTCTAGCATCCACCGATACTAGTAACTGCTTTGCTGCAATAGTTGAGTAGTTCTAAGGCTCTTTCAATGTAGGCATTGGTGTTGCTTGACATTCACTAGGCTATCATTAGGAGAACCCACTGCAAAGGTCTGTTAATGCCAATGACTATCTTTGAGTAGTGATTGAGCTACCCTAGTGCACATGTTTACTAATGCGATTGATTACCCAATAGCAGTTGTACGACTCTCCCATCGCCTGTATCTATCATTGGGTCGCCACCATTAAGCACCCCTAGTGTTGACATTAGCCCTTACGAATAACTGTCGTTAGGCTCTTTCAACACGAGTAACTATCATAGGGTCATCATTAGGCTCTCCCATTGTTGGCACTGGCATCTACCGATAAGAGCAACTACCTCATGATAATTATTAGGAAGTCTCACAATTCCCCTAATGCATGCGTCGATGTTAACCGACACCAGCGACTACCTAGTAGTAGTAACTAGCTAGTCGTTGAGCTCCTTCAAAGCTGACGCGACCGTCTGCCAAAACCTACAGGTTCACTACCACAGTTGTTGGACTCTTCCAATGCCAACAACTATTACTAGGCCACAATTGGGCTCCTTTAATACTTACCCTCGCTTCCACCAGATCAGTGATAGCTGTTAGGCCATTGCTGCAGTAATGACAATGGCTGGCATTTACTAGCATCAGCGACTTCTCGACTGTATTAGTTAGGCTCTTCTAATGCCAACCATTATCATTGGATCATCACTAACTTCTTTTTGTGGTAGCACTATCAGCTGCCGACATTAGCAACTACCATGGAACAATAGTTAAGCAATCTTAGCATTCCCTCTAGTGCTAGTGCCAGCATCTCTGAACACTAATAACTACCTCGCAACATTGGCTTAGCTCCCTTAGTTCTGGTAACTACCCAACTGTAGTTATTTGGCTCTTTCAATGCCAATGACCATCATGAAGTTGTCGCTCGATTCCTTTAGTCTGGCACTAGCAACTACTAACACAAGTAACTCTCCTGCAACGATAGCTACGGAGCACCTAGGTTCCCATTGTGATGGTGTCGATGTCTACCAGCACAAGGGACTTGTCTAAGCAGTCATTGTGCCCACCCTATGCTAACAACGACTAGTGCACTATCGTTGGATTCCTCTGCGTGTAATAGCAACTGTTGCTCGATCAATATTGAGGGAATAAAGAAATGTTTGTGAGTGCCACCGATTGTTCCTAAGTCATCGTTGAGCTTCCCTAGTGCTGTGTAGGCCTTAAATAGTGCCCATGACTTTCGAGAAACAGTCATTGGGCTTTTTCCATGTTAGCAAGTATCGCAAAGGCATCGTTAGGCTCCCTCGATCCTAGCACTAGCGTCCACCGACACTAGCAACTATTTGATAGCAATAGTTGAGCTATTCCAAGGCTCTCTCAATGCAAGCATTAGTGTTAGTTGATGTTCGTTAGGCCATTATTGGGCTAACCCACTACAAATGTCTACCAGCGTCAACAGCTTCCCTAAATAGTCTTTCAGCAATCCTAGTACGGATGTTTGCAAGCGTAATTAATTGTCTAGTAGTAGTTGTAGGGCTTTCCCAATGCCTATATCTATCATTGGGTCCTCATCGTTAAGCTCCCCTAGTTTTGACATTGGCCCCTACCAACAACTATCGTTGGGCTCTATTAACACGAGCAATTGTCATGGTCATCACTAGGCCCCTCTATTACTAGCACTAGCATCTACCGATAAGAGCAACTGCCTCAAACCAACTACTCAAAAGCCTCTTAATTTCCTTAATGCACACATCATGTTAACTAACACCAGCGGTTACCTAACAGCAGCGGCTAGGCTGTCGTTAAGTTCCACAAAAGCGGACGTGACCGTCTGCTAAAACCTGCGGCTTCCCTACCATAGTCTTTGGGCTATCCCAATGCCAACAATTGCTTCTAGGCCATTATTGGGCTCCTTTAATGCTTACCCTCGCTTCTACTAGCATCAGTGATAGCCATTGGGCCATCGCTACTGTAATGACAACGGCTAGCATTTACTAGCATTAGCGACTTCTTGATAGCATTAGTTAGGCTTTTCTAATGCCAGCCACTATCATTGGATCATCACTGGCCTCTTTTTGTACTAACACTATCGTCTATCGACATTGGCAACTGTCATGCAATAACAGTTAAGCAATCTTAATGTTCCCTATAGTGCTAGCACCAGCGTCTCCGAGCACCAAGAACTACCTCGCAATATTAGCTAAGCTCCCCTAGCTTTAGTAATTGCCTAGTAGTAGTCATTTGACTCTCCTAATACTAACGACCATTAAAAAGTCATCGCGAGATTCTGTTAGTGCTGGTACTAGCATCTACTGACACAAGTAACTGCCCTAAAACAATAGCTAGGTAGCACTTAGGTTCCCTTAGTGTTGGCATCAACGTTTGCCGGCACCAGGGACTTTTCTGAGGAGATGTTTGCTAGCATAAGCGATTGCTGCTAGGTCATCGCTGAGCTCCCTTAATGCTCTGTTGGCCTAAAATAGTACACCCACTAGTAATAGCCATTGGGCTCTTCCTATGTTAACAATTATCGCAAGGACGTTGCTAGGCTCCTTCGGTGCTAGTACTAGCGTCCCCCAACATTAGTAACTGCTTCATAGCAATAGTTGAGCTGTTCCAAGGCTCTCTTAATGCAGACATTGGTGTTGGTTGATGTTCACTAGGCTATCATTTAGAGAACCCACTACAAAGGTCTGCCAGCGCCAACTATTGTCTCTCGCAAGTTACTGAGATAACCTAATGCATATGTTTACCAGCGTAAGTGATTGCCCAAGACTAGTTGTAGGGCTTTCCTATCGCTTGTATCTATCAATGGGTCATCATCGTTGAGCTTCCCTAGTGTTGACATTGGCTGCTACCAACAGCTATCATTGGGCTCTCATAACACGAGTAACTATCACGGGGTCATCACTAAGCTCCCCTATCGTTGGCACTGACGTCTACCGATAAGAGCAACTGCCTCACAACAACTATAAGGAAGTCCTTCAATTCCCCTAGTGCATGCATTGACGTTAACCAACACTAGCGTTTACCCAGCAGCAGCAGCTAGGTTATCGTTGAGTTCCTCAAAAGCTAACGTGATTGGCTACCAACACATGCAGCTTCCCGACCATAGTCTTTGGGCTCTCCCAATGCCAACAACTATTGCTAGGCCACTATTGGGCTCTTTTAATGCTTCTCCATGCTTTCATCAGCATGAGTGACAACTGTTGGGCCATCATTGCAGTAATGACAATGGCTGGCATTTACTAAAATTAGCGGCTGCCCGACAGCATTAGTTAGCCTCTTCCAGTGCCAGCCGTTATCATTAGATCATCACTGGCATTCTTTTATGCTAGCACTCGTCTATCGACACTAGTGACTGCCATGCAATAACAGTTGAGCCATCTTAATGTTCTCCCTAGTGCTAGCACTAGCGTTTGCGGACACCAATAACTGTCACATAATAATAGCTAAGCTCCCCTAGCTCTACTAACTGCCCATTTGTGGTCGTTCAGCTCTCCCAATCCCAACAACCATCATGAAGTTGTCAGTGGATTCCTTCAGTGCTGGCACTAGCATTGATTAACACCAGTAACTGTCGTGCAACGATTGCTATGTAACACCTAGGTTCCTCTTGTGTTGGCATCGACGTCTGCCAGCACCAAGGACTTCCCCAAGTAGTCGCCCTCCTTATGCCAACAACTACTAATGCACCGTCATTGGGCTCCTCTATGTGCAATAGTGACTGTCGCTATGTCAACAATGGGAGAACCCAGCGCAGATGTTTGCCAGCAATAGTGATTGCTCCTACGTCATCGCTGAGCTCCCTTAGTATAGTGTTGCCCTTAAACAGTGCCGACCACTTCCGACCAACACTTATTAGGCTCATCCAATGTTAGCAACTATAATAAGGACATCGCTAGGCTCTCTCGATGCTAGCACCACAGTAATAATTAAGCTGTTCCGAGGCTCTCTCAATGAAGGCGTTGGTGTTGGTTGACATTCACTTGGCCATCATTCGGAGAACCCATTGTAAAGGTCTGCCAGCACTAACAATTGTTTTTAGTTAGTTGCTGAGCTATCCTAGGGCAAATGTTTTGCTAGCGTAAGTGATTGCCTAATAGTAGTTGTAGGACTCTTCTAATGCTTGTATTTATCATTGGGTCGTCACCGTTGAGCTCCCTTAGTGCTGACATTGACCTCTACCAATAGCGATCATTAGACTCTCATAAAACAAGTAACTACCATGGGGTCATCACTAAGCTCCCTTATTACTGGCACTGATGTCTATGATAAAAGTAACTGCCTTAATTCCCGAGCGACTGCCGAGTAGTAGTAGCTGGACAGTCGTTGAGTTCCTCAAAAGCTAATGCAAGCGTTTGCCACCACCAATGACTTACCCACCATAGTCATTGGGCTCTCCTGATGCCAATAACTACAGTGGCTGGCATTTACTAGCATCAATGATTGTCTGACAGTATTAATTAGGCTCCTTTAATGCCAGCCATTATCATTAGCTCATCACTAGCCTCTTTTTGTGCTAGGGCTAGCGTCTACTGACACTAGCAACTGCTATGCAAAAATAATTGAGCAATCTTAGCGTTCCCCCTAGCGGTGGCACCAGCATTTGCGAACATCAATAATGGCTTCACAACAATAGCTGGGCAGTCGTTGGGTTTTCCCAAAGCTGGTGCAAGTGTTTATCAGCACTTATAACATCATGCAGAAGATGTTAGACTTTCCCAATACCTACTACTGCTGCTAGGCCATCGTTCAACCCCAACTATGCTTGCCCTCATGTCTAGTTACGCCAACGACAACTATTAGGCCATCAACTAGGTGAACTAAATACTGATGTCTGCTAGCACCAACGACTATCGCTAAGTCATTATTAAGTTGCTTTAGTGTTCGTGTTGCCATCCATTAGCGTTACTGCTTGCATAGTAGTAATTGTTAGGCTCTCCCAATAATTACTGCTAGGTCGTGGTTGGGCTCTACTAGGGCTTGTCCTCTCGTCAAATGCCTACTAGCGTTAGTAACCCGTGCAAATGCCTCATAGCATGAATAACTACCCAGTAACAATCGTTGGGCTCTCCTAATGCCAGTTAGTGCCATGGGCTTGTCGTAAGGCTATCCCCATATTGATGCTAGCATCTACTAACACTGCAACTACCCCTCAGTAATAGTTGGGCAGTCCCTAAGTTCCCCATTTATTGATCATTTCGTCTGCTAATATCAACAACAACCTCACTGTTGTAGCTAAGTAGTCATTAGGTTTCGTCGGAATAAGTGCGAGCATCTGCTAGCATCAGCGATTGCCCCACAATAGTCATTAGGCTTGCTTTCCACTCATTACTCTTACTACGTCGTCGTTGAGCTCCTCTAGTGTTTACCCTTGTGCCTACTTGTGCTTGCTACTCTCATTAGGCCACAATTGGAGGAACATACCATTGATGTTTGCCAACGTTAGTGATTACTGCTGGGTGATTGCTAAGCTCTCTTAGTGCTAGTGACTGCCCAATAATATTCTTTCAGGTCCTTTAATGCTAACAAACATCAAGAGATTGTTGCTGGATTCCCCTAGTGCTGGCACTAGCATCTATTAACATCAGTAACTGCCCCTTAGCGATAGCTATGTAGTACTTAGGTTCCCCTTGTGTTGACATCAGTGTCTATTAGCACCAAGGACTTCCTCGAGTAGTCGTTATGCCTTTCGTATGCCAACTACTACTACTGCACTGTCATTGGACTCTTCTACTTACAATAGTGACTATCGTTGAGTCATCATTGAAGGAACCCAATGCAAATGTCTACCAATACCAACGATTGCTACTAGGTCATCGCTGAGCTCCCCTTATGTTGTGCTGGCCTTAAACAGCCAGACACTCTTGAGGAGCGATCATTGGGCTCTCCCAATCCTAGCAACTATCATAGGGACGTCGCTAAGCTCCCTCGGTGCTAGCATTAACATCCACCAACACTAGTAACTACTTCATAATAATAGTTTGGCAGTTCTAAGCCTCTCTCAATGCAGGTGCTGGTGTTGATTAACATCCGTTAGGCTATCCCTAAGAGAACCCACTACAAATGTCTGCAATAAGAGTGACTATCTGGCTCGTCACTGAGCTATCCTAGTGTAGATGTTTGCCAATGCAAGCGATTGCCTAGCAATAGTTGTAAGGCTCTCTGAACAGCTGTAATTATCATTGGGTAGTTATCGTTGAGCTCCTATAGTATTGATGCTGGCCCCTAACAACACTAGTCATTGGGCTCTCCTAACGCGAGCGACTGTCATGCGTTCATCGCTACACTCCTCTATTGTTAGCATTAGCATCTACTGATAAAAGCAATTGCTTCGTAACAATTGCTAAGAAATCCATCAGTTCCTATAATGCTCATGTTGACGTTAACCAAATCTAGTAATTACTCGATAGTAATAGCTGGGCAGTCATTGTGTTCTTTAAAAGTTGGCGCGAGCGTTTACCGACACTTGTGAATTGTCCACCACAGTCGTTAGGCTCTCTTAATGCCAACAACTGCTGCTAGGCCACTATTAGGCTCCTCTAATGCTTACCCTTGCATCTACAAGTATCAGCGATAGTCATTAGGCCATTGCCGTGGCAATGACGGTGGCTAGCATCTACTAGCACTAGCGTCTACTAGCTTTGGCAACTACGCGTAACAATCATTAAGCTCTCTCAATGCTTACAAATAGCCAACTGGGTCATCATTGGGCTCTACTAGTGCAAGCTCTAGCATTTATTGACCTTAGCACCTACCTAGCAGCAATAGCGGGGTGGCCCATGGGTTCTTCTAATGCCAGTGTCGATGTCTGCCAATACCGACAATTGTACTATAGTAATAGATGGGAAATTGTTGATTCCTTTAAAGGTAGGTTATCATTAAGCTCCCCGAATACTGATTCTTGCATTTGTTATCCTCAATGACTGCTCAACGATAGTCATTGGCCCTTCTAACATTAGTGACTGTCATAAGGTCGTTGCTGCACTCCCTTGATGCTACTATTAACGTCTTTCAACTCAAGAAACTGCCCCATAACAATAGCTAAGTAGTCCCTAGGTTCCCCTAGTGTTGGCGCTGACATTTATGAACACCAGTAACTATCCCACAACTGTAGTTGGGCAATCGTTAGGTTCCTCCAAAGCTAATGGAAGCATCTACTAGCACTAGCAACTTCCCTATAGCAGTTGTTGGCTCTCTTAATGCCCACTACTATTGCTAGGTCGTCACTAGGCTCCTTTAGTGCTTGCCCTTATGTTTGCTATCACCAACGACTTTTGCTTGGCCATCGCTAGAGGAACCCAGTGCGGATGTTTGCCAGTGCAAGTGACTATCCAATAGTGATCGTAAGGCTTTCCTAATGCCTGCGACTATCATTAGGTTATCACTACTAAGCTCTCCAAGTTCTAAACATGGCACCTACCAGTGTTAATGACTACCCAACAGAAGCCATTTGGCTTTCCCAATGCTAGCGACTATCATGGGAGTTTTTGTAAGGCTCCCCCATTGCTAGCATTCTGTCTATTGATAAAAGCAACAACCTTAAAGCAAATGTTGGGAAGTCTGTTTCTTTCCCTAATGCTGGCACTAACATAAACTAACACTAAAGACTGCCTCCATTAGTAATTGGGTAATCGTTAGGTTCCTTGAAAGCGGATGCTAGCATCGCCAATAAATGTTGCTTCTTCATAGCAATCGTTCGTATCTCTCAATGCCAACAACTGCTGCTAGACCATCGTTGGGTTCCTCTAGTGCTTGCCTTATCATCTATTTGCGCCTACAACTGCCATAAGGCCATTGCTAAGGCAACCTAGTGCGAATGTCTATAAACATTAATGATTGCCTACTTGTAGTTGTTGGGCATCCGAATGCAAATGAAAGTCATTGAATTCTTGCTTGGCTCCTCCAGTGTTGTCATTACCATTTATCGACACCTTCAAGTGCCATCCAGCATTAATTGGACAGTCTTTGGGTTCCTCTAATGCTAGGATCGACATCTGCCCGTACTAACCATTGCCTCGTAGCAATAGTTGGGTAGTCATTTAGATTCCTCTAAAGTTGATGCTAGTGCCTACTAGCATTAAAGGCTTCCCCTTAGTAATCGTTAAGCTTCCCCTTAGTAATCGTTGGGCTATCCTAGTGCCAACTATTGGCCATCATTGGGCTTCTCCAGTGCTTATCCACACGTCTGCCTGCGCTAGTGACTTCTTCGTACCAATTGTTAGGATATTTCAATGCCCATTATTTTTGCTAGGTTGTGGTTGGGCTCAACTACTATTTACCTTGCATCTACCTACACCAACGACTGCAATTGTGCCATCGTTTGGGGAATCTAGTAGAGATGTCTCCCAATCCCTACTACAGTTGTTAGGTCGCTGCGGAGCTCCCAATCCAGTGGCAGTTGTTGCATTAGTGACTACCCAATAGCAGTTATTGGGCTGTCCCAGCAATACTGACTGTTGTAACTAGCTACGATCAATGCTGGAACTAGTGTATATCGACATGAAGAACTACCCTACGATAATAGCTGGGCAGCCCTTAGGTTCCCTTAGTGCTAATGCTAACTTTTGCTAATACCGACAACTGCAGTGTAACAGTAGTTGGGCAATCATTAGGTTCCCCTTAAGTTGGCGCTAGCGCCTACCAGCAGCTGTGACTTTCTTACAGCAGTCGTTGGGCTCTTCCTATGCCAATTACTCCTACTAGGCTATTGTTGGGCTCCCCTAGTTCTTGCCCTCGTGTCTACCTACACCAACCACTGTCATTGGCCCATCTCTAGGGAAATCCACAGAAGATGTTTGGCAATACTAACACTATCATTGGGCAGTTGCTAAGCTTCCTTGTATTGGCACTAATGACTACCAATACTAATGACTGCATTGTTGTAGTTGTTAAGCTCACCTAACGACTAGTAATAATCATGGGACAGTCATTGGGCTCTTTTAGTGCTACTGTTTATGTTTACCAACACCAACTACTGCCCCGCAGTAATAAATGAGCAGTCCTTAGGCTCTAGTGTAGGTGCTGGTGTTGGCATTTGACAATCCTAGCAACTGCCCAATAGTAATGGCTAGGACGTCATTGGCTCTCTCAAAGCTGACTCTAGTGTCTGCCACCACCAACGATTTACTATGCAGTCATTCTACTTTCCTAGTGCTTGTCTTCGCGTTTGCCAGTGTTGACAAGTGCTGTAAGGTCGTCACTTAGCTCTTCTAGTGTTGGCGCTCCTTTTTTACCTGCGTCAATAACTACCTAATAGTAGTTAATTGGCTCTTTCAATGCCAAAAATTGTCTTGGGGCATTATTCGGCTCTCTCGATGCCAGAACTAGCATTTATCAACCATACCAACTGCCCGTAACAATAATTTTGTAGTCCTTAGGTTCTGTTAATGCTGAGGCTCGTGTTTGTCAACAGTAGTAATAGCCTCGCAACAGTAGCTTGATAGTCACTAGGTTTCTCCAAAGCTAACGGTAGTATATACAAGCACTAGCGGCTACCAAGCAGCAGTCGTTAGGCTCTCCTTGATACCAACTTTTACTATTAGATTGTCGTTAGGTTGCTCTAGTGCTTGCCCTTGTATCTACCTGCTCCAACAACTATTTTTTATCCATCGTTGGGGGCACCCAATGCATGATAACTGTTTTTTGCTTGGGGGCCATCATGATGATCCATGATTCATGATAACTGTTTTTTGCTCTAGTGCGAGCGACTCTTATTGGGTGGCCACTAAGCTCCTTTCTTGCTAGCGGTGGCTACTACCAACGTAAGTGACTACCCAATAATCATTGTTGGGCTCGATCAATGTCGACAACTGTCATAGGGTCATCGTTGGGCACCTCAATTCAAGTATTAATGTTTACTAACACTAGCACTCGCCTATAGTAATAGCTAGGCAGGGCCTATGTTCCCTTAGTGCTAGCATTGGCATCTACTAACACTAATAATTTCATTGCTATAGTAGTTAGGCAGTTATTGGGTTCCCTCAAAGTTGGTGTTAGCGTGCACCATACCAGTGATTGCCCCACAATAGTCATTGGGCTCTCTTAGCGATTGCCCCAAAGCTAAGCATTAACATCTACTTGCGCTAGCGACTATCATTTGGACATCGTAGAGGGAGCATAGTGTAAATATTTGCTAGTGGTAGCCACTGCCACTAGGTCATTGAAGAGCTCCCCTAGTGCTGGCACTAGCCTTAAACAACGCGAGCGACTACACAGCAGTAGTCATTGGGTTGCCCCATTGGTAGTAACTATTATGGGTAAGTAACTGGGCTCCTATAGTGCTAGCACTAGTGTCTACCAACACTAGTAACTACCCCACACCTATAGTTGGCCAATTCTTAGGTTCTCTTACTGTAGGCATTGGTGTTTACCAATACCAGTAACTACCTCATAGTAGTAGCTAAGCGATTGTTAGGTGCCTCCAAAGCTAGTGTTAGCATCTACTAGCATCAATAACTACCCTTAATAGTAGTTGGGAAGTTGTTGGGATCCCTTAGTGCTAGGGCTGGCTTCTACTTGAGTCACCGACTACCTAATAGCAGTCGTTGGGTTCTTCTAACACCAGTAATTGTGATGGGGTCATCATTGGCTCCCTTAGTGCCAGAACTAGCGTTTAATGACACTAGCAACTGCCTAGCAGTAATAGATGAGCAGTCTTTAGGTTCTAGTGTAGGCACAGGCATCTGCCAACATGAGCAACTACCTTTCACCTGTAGCTCTGCAGTCAATGGCTTCCACCAAAGCTAGTGATAGTGGTTACAAGCACCAGCAATTGTCGCACAACAGTCATTGGGCTCTCCCAATACCCATTATTACTGCTAGGCCATCGTTGCAATACTTTAGTGCTTGCCTTCACGTCTGCTTATGCTAGCAACCATCGCTTATGCATCACTAGGGGAACCTAGTGTAGATGTTTGCTAATGCCAACGACTACCATTTGGTCATCGCTACATTCCTCTAGTATTGATGTTGGCATCTAATCGTGTTAGGGGCATCCCAATCGTAGTCATTGGCCTCTCCTAACGCTAATGACTATCATAGGGTGATCACTGGGTGACCCCAATGCTGGCATTAGTGTCTACTGTCACCAATAACTACCCCTCAGCAATAGCTAGGCAACCCTTGCGTTCTCTTAATGTTGTCATTTACATCTTATAGCACCAATAACTTCCTCGTTGTAGTAGCTAGGCAGTCGTTACGTTGCCTCAAAGCTAGCGTTAACATCCACCAGCACGAACGATTGCCTTACAACAATCATTAGTCTCTCATAACTCTAATTACTACTACTATTCTATCATTGGTCTCCTTAATTGCTTGCCTTAGTGTCTACCTGTACCAGCAACTGCCATTGGGCCATCATTAAAGGAACCTAATGGAGATGTATGCTAGCGCCAACGACTGTCATTAGGTCATCGTTAAGCTTTAGCCATCATTAGGGGAACCTAATGGAGATGTTTGCCATCACTAACGACTGTCATTAGGTCATTGTTGAGCTACCCTAGTGTTGGCACTGATCTTAAACAGCGCTAGAAACTGCCAGCCACACTCGTTGGGCTCTCCCAATGCTAGCGACTGTCACGGGGATGTCACTAGGCTTCATTGGTCCTAGCACTAGCATCTACTGACACTAGTAACTATCATGCAGCAGTAGTTGGGTAATTCCTAGGTTCTCCTAATGCAAGCGCTAGCATTTACCAATACCAGTAACTGCCCTATAGTAGTAGCTAGGCAATCATTAGGTTCCTCCAAAGTTAGTGTTAAGGTTTGCCAGCACTAGAAATTTTTTCATAACAGTTGTTAGGCTCCATCAATCCTAACTATCGCTACTAGGCCATCGTTAAGTCGTCCAATGCTTCGTCTCACATCTGGTTGCGCAGCGATGTCCACTAGGCCATCAATAGGGGAACCTAACGTAGATCTGTGTCAGTGCTAGGAATTGCTGCTAAGTTGTCATTGAGATCCCTTAGTGATGGGGTTAGCCACTACCAACGATTACCCAACAGCAGTTATTGGGCTCTCACAATGCGAGAAACTATCATGAGATTGTCTCTAGTTTCCTTCGGTGCTGGCACAAATGTCAACTGACACCAATATCTGCCCTGTAGCAGTAGCTAGGTAGTCATTGGGTTCCCCCAAAGCTTGTTGAGTATTGCTACCACTAGCGACTTTTCTGCACCAATTATTAGTCTGTCTCAATGCCAACTGCTACTGTAAGGCCACCATTGAGCTCGTCTAGTGCTTGTCCTTATGTCTGTCTGTGCCAATGACTATCGCTAGGTTGTTGTTAAGCTCCCCTAGAGCTAGCACTAGCATCTACCGGTGCCTAAGACTGCCCAAGACAATGATTTGGCTTTTCCAATGATCAAACGGTCGTTATTGGGCTCCCTTAGTGCTAGTATTGGCATTTACTAACACCAACAACTGCCTACAATAATAATTTGGTAGTCTAAGGTTTCCCTAATATTAGCGTTAGTATCAACTGGTAGCTTTAACTGCTTCGTAACAATAGTTGGATAGTCGTTAGGTTCCAATAAAGCTAGTGTTAGCATTTCCCAGCCCCACGATTGCCCCACAAGAGTCGTTGGGCTTTCTCAGCGCCAACTACTTCTACATGGCCATTATTAGTTTCCTCTAGTGCTTGTCCTTACGTCTGCTTATACTAGTGACTGCTACTGGGCCATCACTAGGAAAACCTAGCATCGATGTCTGCCAATGCAAGCAAATGCTATTGGGTCATCGCTAAGCTCCTCTAGTGATGCTGCTTGCCTGTACCATCGCCAGCGATTGCCTAACAATAGTTGTTGGGCTCTACCAATGCCAACAACTGTCATGGAGTCATCACAAGGTTCCCCCAGTATTGATATCATCTACCGACACCAGCAATTACCCTATAGCAATAGTTGTGAAGTCCCTAGGATCCCCTAGTGTTGGCATTGATGTCTGCCAACACCAGCAATAGACTCACAGTATAGTTGTATAGTTGTTTCGCTGCCCCAATGTTGGTGCCAGCGGATGCTTGCATCAGCAATTTCTTCAAACTACTCATTAGCCTTTCCCAATGCCAACTACTATTGTTAAGCCGTCGTTGGGCTCTTCTAGTACTTACTCTTGCGACTAAGTGAGCCAGCGACTACTATTAGGTCATCTTTAAGGGGAACCCAGCAGACATGTCTCTCTACGATAGTGACTGTCGTTAGGTCATCGTTGAGCTTTTATAATGTTGGAGCTGGCATTTACTATTATTAGTAACTGCACGCAGTAGTCATTGGGCTTTCCCAATAATAGTGACTATCATAAGTCATCGTTAGGCCTCACCTATGCTAGGACTAGAGTCTACGAATATCAAAAACTGCCTTACGATAATAGTTAAAAAATCCTTGGGTTCCCTTATTGCTTGTGCTAGCGTTTGCTAACACTAGTAATTACCTCATAAGAGTAGCTAGGCAGTCATTGGGTTCCTCTAAAGCTAGTGTAAGCATCAGCCAACACAAATGACTTCCCGACAATAGTCGATGGGCTTTCTCAATGCCAATTGCTATTATTAGGCTGTCGTTGGGCTCCTCTAGTGCTTGCCTTTGTGTCTACTTACACCAACGATTGCCATTCGGCCATCGCAGAGCTCTCCCTACACCGAAGCTCGCATCTACCAATGCCAGTGATTGTCTAGCAATAGTCATTATGCTTACCCAACACCAGCAACTGTTAAGAGGCTCACCCAACTCTAGCGATAGTCATGGGGCAATCACTGGGCTCCCTAGTGCCGGCACTAGCGTGTATAAACTCCAACAACTTTTTTGTAGCAATTACTAGGCCATCTTTGGGCTTCTCAAGTGTTTTTCCTCGTGTCTACTTACACCACCAACTACCACGGAGCCATTACTAAGGGAACTAAACGCAAACGTCTACTAGCGATAGTGATTGCTGCTGGGTCATATCTGAGCTCTTCTAGTGATGATGTTGGCATTTACCAGCTCCAATGACTTCTTAGTAGTAGTCATTGGGCTCTCTATACGTTAGTGACTATCATGGAGCCATTGTTGGGCTCCTCATGTGCTAGCTCTAACGTCTATCCACTAGTAACTACCCTAAAGCAATAGTTGGCCAGTCCTTAAATTCCCCTAGTATTGGCGCTAACATTACCTTGCAATAACAACTGCCCTGCAATAATAGCTTGGTAGTCAATGGGTTCCCCTAATGTTGGTGCTAGTATTTGCCAGCACTAATTAGTTCGTCACAATAGTCATTAGGCTCTCTTAATGCTGCCTACTGCTGCAAGGCCTTCGTAGGCTCCTTTAGTGCTTTCCTTTATGTCTACCTTCTCCAATGATTGTGGCTAGGCCATCACTGGGGAAACCTAGCGTAGATATCAACTAGTGCCAATGATTGCCGTTGGATCATCTCCGAGTTCCTCTAATGATGGCGCTGAGGGAATCAAGTATAAATGTTTACCAACACCAACGAACACCATGAGGTTTTCATTGAGTTTCCCTTATGCTAACACTAGCATTTATCGACACTAATAATTGCCTCGTAGCAATTGCTTCATAGCAATTGCTTCATAACAATTGCTAGTCAATCCTTCAGTTCCCTAAGGTTGGCACTGGCTTTTCTAAAATGAGCAATTGTCCCGCAAGAGTGGTTGGGCAATCATTGAGCTCTCCCATCACCAATTGGTACTGCAAGGTCATTATTGGGCTCCTTAAGTGCTTCCCCATGTGTCTACTTGTACTAGTGACTATCGTTGGGCCATCGTTGAATGTCTGTTAGTACCTACAACTACTACTAGTTCATCACTGAGCTCTCTAATGTTGGCACTAGCCTCAAACACTGCTAGTGTTTATCAAGTAGTAGCTGTTAGGCACTTTCAATGCCAGCAGTTTTCATTAGGACATCGCAGCACTTCATTGGTGCTAGCCCCATTATCTATCGACACTAATAATTGCCTTAGAGTAATAGCCAGACAATCTTAGGGTTCCCTTAGTCATGATGTTAGCATTTGCCAACACTAGGAATTGTAGCACAGTCATCGGGTTCCTTCAAAGCTAATGCTAGCATTTGCTAGCACCAATGACTTTCTTGGAATCATTGTTAGCTCTAACAATGCTAACAATTGCTGCTAAGCCATTATTAGGCTCCTCTAGTGCTTACTATCGCGTTTGGCTAGCCAATGACATTCGTTGGGCCATGCACAAATGCCTACTAATGCAGACTATTACTAGGTTATTGCTGAGCTCCTCGAGAGATGGTGTTAGCCTCGACTAGTGTCGACAACTAGCTCGCAATAACTATTGGGCTCTTATAATGCCAGCGACTATCATGGGGACTTCCTTAGCCTCTTTTAGTACTGGCACTAGCTTTTAAACCCACGAGCGACATTTGCTAGGCAGTCCTTGGGTTACCGTGGTGCTAGTACTAGTGTTTGCCAATACTAATAACTACCCCATTGCTTTAACTAGATGGTTGTTTCCCCCCAAGTTGGCGTTTGCCAGCACCAGTGACATCCCCATAGTAGTCATTAGACTCTTACATCTAGGCCATCGTTGGGCTCCTCTAGTGCTTACCCTTGTGTCTACCTACATCAATGACTACTGTTGGGCCATCACTCAGGGAACTTGATATAGATGTTTGCTAGTGCCAACGACCATCATTGGGTCATCGCTAAGCTCCTTTATTATTGGCACTGGCTTCTATAAGCATCTAAGGTTGCCTAGCAGTAGTCGTCGAACTCACTCAATATCAACGGTTGTCATGGGGTTATCGCTAGGCTCCCTTGGTTAACACTAATGTTTACCAACACCAACAAATACCCCAGAGAGATAATAGAGCAATCCTTCGATTCCTTTTGTGCTAGCGCTGACATTTACCAACACGAGTAACTACCCTACAATAATGATAAGGCAGTCATTGGGCTCCCATAATGCTGATGTTCACTAGGCCATCTTTGGGGGAACACAACGTAGATGTTTGCTAGCGTCAATGAGTGCTGTTAGGTCATCGCTAAGCTCTCATAATGCTGGTGCTGGCTCATACCGACATGAGCAACTGCCCTGCAGTAATAGTTGGCAATCATTAGATTCCCAAAAAGTTTGTGCAGTGCCTAATCGCACTTGCAACTTCCCCACAACATCCAACTATAGCTGTTAGGCTATTATTTTTCACTTTGCTAGTGATTGCCATTGCGTCTACCAACGCTGGCAACTATAGTTGGGCTATTGTTGAGGGAACTTAGTTCGAATGTCTGCTAATGCTAGTAATTGTGGTTAAGTCATCGTTAAGCTCCCCTAGTGCTGCACTGGTCTTAAACAGTGCCAGCGATTGCTGAGCAGCAATCATTGGGCTCTCAAAATGCCAGTGACTATCATGGGTTAGTCCCTAGGCTCCAACAAGGCTGACACTAGCGTTTACCAGCACTAGTAACTTCCTTATAGTAGCCGTTGGGCTCTTCTAATAGCCACTATAACTGCTAGGCCATTGTTAGGCTCCTTTACTGCATGCCCTCGATTCTAGCTTTTTTTTTTTTGTTGCAATTACCCCTTAGCCATCGCTGGGAGAACCTTGTGCAGATGTTTACCAATGTTAATGACTGCCTAATAACAGTCGTAAGACTTTCCTAACTCCTGTAACTATCATTAGGTTATCGTTACTAAGCTTCTCTAGTGCATCGTTGGCCTTAAACAACACCAATAATTGCCAAAGAGTAGTCATTGGGCTCTCACAATGCGAGCAACAATTATGTGGGTGCCCTTGGGCTCCCTTGAAGCTAGCATTAGGGTCTACCATCACTAGTAACTGCCCTGAAGTCTTAGGAGGGTAGTCATTAGGTTCCCCCAAAGCTAGTGCTAACGTCTGCTAGCACTTGGGACTTCTCCTTTAATGATTACTGCAAAGTCACTGTTGGGTTCTTCTAGTGCTGGCATTAACATCTTGCATTAACAGTTGGGTAATCCTTGGGTTCCCTTAGTGTTGGTGCTAGTGTGGGTCAACACTACCATGTACCCCGTAGTAGTAGTTAGGCAGTTATTGGGCTCCCTCAAAGTAGGCGCTAACATTTACTAGTTCCAATGACTGTATTGCAATAATCGTTGGGCTCGTTAAATGCCAACTACTGCTATTAAGCTATCGTTATGCTCCTCTAAATGCTTGCTGTCATGTCTACCTATGCCAGCAATAGTCACTGGATCATCGCTGAAGGAACCAATCATAAATGTTTGCTAGCCCCTTTGATTGTTTTTGGGTCATCACTGAGCTCTTCTAATGGTGGCACTAACTGCAACCAATGTCAACAACTACAATACTACAATCGTTGGGCTCTCCCAACACCAGCAATTGTGATAGGGCCATCGTTGGGTTCCATCGGTGTAGAATTGGCGTCTATTGACACTAGTGACTACCCTATAGCAATTGCTTAGTAGCCCCTTGGTTCCCTTAATCTAGCACTGGCATTTCATAACAACACCTACTACCCTACAATAATAGCTGGGTAGTCGTTGGGTTCCACCAAAGTTGGGGCTAGGGTCTCTAGCATGACTTCCTTGCAGCAATCATGGGCTCTCCTAATACCCATTACAATTGCTAGGCCATCATTGGGCTTTTCTAGTGCTTGCCCTCGTGTCTATCTTTACCTGCTATTGCCGCTTAGCCATTGCTATAGGAACCTTGTGACTACCTAGCAATAGTCGTAGGGCTATTCCAATGCTTGCAGCTATCTTTAGGTCATCGTTGCTGAGCTCCTTTAATGTTGGTGCTGGCCTTTACCAGTGCTAGTGACTCCCCAAGAGCAGTTGTTGGGCTCTTCCAATGCTAGTGATTGTCATGAGGTCATCGATAGGCTTCTCTATTGTTGGCACTAATGTCTACTAATGCTAGCATCTACCCCACACCAATTGCTAGATAGTCCCTTAGTTCCCCAAATGCTAGCGCCGACGTCAACCGACACTAGCGACTGCCGTGCAACTATAGTTGGGCAATCGTTAGGTTTCCCCAAAGTTGGCACGAGCGTTTACCAACACGAGTGACTTCTTCGCAGTCGTCATTAGGCTCTTCTAATGTCAAACACAACTTCTAGGCAGTTATTGGGGCTCCTTTAGTGCTTACTCTCATGTTCACCTATGCCAGTGATAATCATTGGGTCATTGCGAGGGCAACCTAGTGCAGATATTTGGTAGTGTTAATGACTACCGCTAGATCATCGCTAAGCTCCATTAGTGCTAGCACTAGCATTTACCAACATCTGCGATCACCCAATAACAGTCTGTACGTTATTCCAACATGTGTGACTATAATTAGGTTGTTGCTGGACTCCCCCAATGCTAGCACTATTGGCTATCGAAATTAGTAAATGCCCTTCAGTAGTGGCTAGGAAGTCTTTGGGTTCTTCTAGTGCTAGTATCGATGTCTACCAACACTTTTAACTACCTCGTAACAATAGGTGGGCAGTCATTAGGTTTGTCCAAAGCTAACGTGAACATTCACTTGCACTAGTGACATGCCCGCATAAGTTGTTAGGTTTTCCTAATGCTTACTACTGTTGCTAGGCAGTTGTTCGACCCCTTTAATGCTTGCTCTCGTGTCTACGTGCACCAGCGACAGTAGCTGGGCCATCACTAAGAGAACCTAGTGTTGATGTCTGCCAATGCCAATAACTTTCGCTGGGTCATTTTTGAGTTGTTTTAGTGCAACGTTGCCATCTACCAAGTTAGTGATTGCTCAACAATAGTTGTTGGGCTCTCCCAACACCAGTGACTATCACGGTGTCATCGCTGGGCTCCCTAGGTGCTAGCACTAGCGTCTATTGATGCTAGCAATTATGCTGTAAAAAAAAGTTAGGCAATCGTTGGGTTCTCATGAAGCTAACACAAGCGTCCATCTGCACTAATGAATCCCTCGTAGTCATTATAGGGCTCTCCCAATGCCAACTATTACTGCTAGGCTATAGTTGGGCTTGTCTAGTGCTTACAGTCGTGTCTGCCTACATAAACAATTGTCATCAAGCCATCGTTAGTAAAACTCAGCACAGATGTCGACCAGCTTTAACGAATGTCGCTAGGTCTTCGCTAAGATTCCCTAATGCCAGCACTTGCTTCTACAAATGTAAGCAAATACCTAGTTATAGTCATTGGACTCTCCTTACGCTAGCGACCATCATAGGGTCATTGCTTCGCTCGCTAGCGCTAGCACTAACTTTTACTGATACCAAGAACTACCACGCAACAATAGCTGGGCAATCCCTAGATTCCCTTAGTACAGGTCCTAGAATTTGCAAACATTAGTAACTACCCTATAACAATAGCTAGGTGATTGTTAGGTTCCCCCAAAGTTGATGCGAGCATTTGCCAACGCTAGTGACTGCCCCTCAGATGTCATTGGGCTCTCCCAGTGCTGACCACTACTACTAGGACATCGTTAAGGTCCTTCGGTGCTTACCCTCAAGTTTGCTTGCATTAATGACTCCCGCTAGGCCATCGTTGGGGTACTTGACGCAAATGTCTTCTAGCTTTAGTGACTACTTCTTGGTCATAGCTAATCTAGTCCAATGCTTGCACTAGCATCTACTAGCATCAACGACTACCCAACAACAATCGTTGGCCTTTCTAATGCCAACAACTATTACTGGGTCATTGTTAGGCTTCCTCGGTCTTAGTACTAGCGTCTACCAACACAACAACTGCACCGTAGAAGTAAGAAGGCAATCTTTGGGTTCCCCCATAGCTAGCACAAGAAGCTGCTAGTATAAGCGAGTTCCTCTTAGTAGTCGTTGGGCTCTCTCAATGCGAACTACTGCTACAAGGCCATTGTTAGGCTTCTTTAATGCTTGCCCTTTGTCTTCCTACACCAATGAGTGTGATTGGGCCATCAGTAGGGCAACCTAGTGAAGATGTGTACGAGCATCAGTGATTACCTAGCAGAAGTTGTAGGGTTTCCCTGATGCTTGCAACTATCATTGGGTTACCGGTGGGCTAGCCTAGTGCTAACACTAGCATCTATCGATATCAGCAACTTCTCTATAGTAATAGCAAGGCAGCCTTGGGTTTCCTTAGTGTTAGCGCCAGCATCTACTAACACTTATAACCACTGTGCAATAATAGCTGGGTAGTCATTGGTTCCTTTAATTCTAGTGCTAGTGTTTGCCAATATGAGTAACATCCCCATAAAAGTCGTTGGGCTATCCTAGTGCCTACTACTATTACTAAGTTAGTGTGAGGCTCTTCTAGTGCTTGCTCTCGCGTCTACCTATGGTAATGACTGTCGCTAGGCCATCACTAAAAGAACTTAGCACTGATGTCTACTTGCAACAATGATGATCACTGAGTCATTGTTGAGGTGCTTTAGTGCTAGCGTTGCCATCTTCCAATCTTAATGATTGCCCAGCAGCAGTTATTGGGCTCTCTTAACACCAGTGACTATGACGAGGTTATCATTGGGCTCCCTTACTTCTGGCAATAGCGTTTAAAAAGACAAGCTATAATATCGCAGAAATAGCTCAGAAGCTATTGAGTTCCCCTAAGCTTGGCACGAGCTTTAGCTCAGAAGCTGTTGAGTTCCCTCAGTGCTTGGGTAAGCATTTGGTAGTACTAACTACTACCCCAAAGCAATAACTAAATAGTCCCTTGGCTCCCTTAGTATTGGCATTAGCATCTGCTAGCTCTAGCAATTACTTTACTGCACTAGTTAGGCAATCATTGGGTTCCCCTAAAGGTGGCGCGAGCGTCTGCCAATATAAGCAACTGTCATGCAATAGTCATTATGCTCCCTCAGTGCTGACCACTATTACTAGGCCATCATTGAGGTCCCCTAGTACTTGCCTTCGTATCTACCTATGCTAGCGATTGTCATTGGGCCATTGCTAGGATACCCAGAGCAGATGTCTACCAATGCTAGTCATTGTCGCTGGGTCGTCGTTATTTTCCCATTATGTTGGCCTTGGCATCTACGTGCATTAGCGACTACCCAACAATAATCAATGGGTTCTTCTAATGCCAACAACTATTACTGAAACGTTGTTAGGCTCCCCTGGTGTTGGCACTCACATCTACCAACACGAGTAACTGCACCATTGAAGTAGCTGGGCAGTCATTGTGTTCTTTTAAAGTTAGTGTGAGCATTTGCCAGCACAAGCGACTTCCCTCCAATAGTCGTTAGGCCTTCCCTCTACTTACTATTGCTACTAGGCCGTCGTTGGGCTGCTCTAGTGCTTGCCCACTTGCCTTTTTGCTCGACTGATTGCTATTGGGCTGTCGTTGGGGTAATCCTATGCAGATATCTTCCAATGTTAGTGACTGCCTAACGGTAGTCATAGGGCTCTTCGAACTCCTGCAACTATCATTGGGTATTGACTGGGCTGCCTTAGTGCAAGCACTAGTGTCTATCAACACTAGCAACTGCCTCGCAGCAATAGCGGTGTAGTCCTTGGGTGCCCCTAGTGCGATTTTGGCATTTGCCAACATCGATAACTAGACTACAACTGTAGTAGCGAAGTTGATTATTCCTATAAAGTTGGGTTGTCGTTGAGCTCCCTTAATGCTGGTACTAGGATCCACAATTGTCAACGACTTCCTAACAATAGTCGTTGGGCTCTCTCAATACTAGTGACTATCATGGATCGTTGCTAAAGTTGCCTGATGCTAGCCCTCATGTCTACCGACTCCAGCCATTGCCCCACTATAATAAGTGAGCAATCCCTAGGTTCCTTTAGTGCTTGCACTAGTGTCTCATAACACCAACTACTGCTCTAAATAGTAGCTGGGTAGTTATTGGGTTCCCTCAAAGTTAGCACGAGCATTTACCAACACTAGCGACTTTCTCACAATAGTCATTGGGTTCTCTTAATGCCAATCAATGTTGCTAGGCCATCGTTGGGCTCTTCTAGTGCTTGCTAGCCCTCTTGTTTATCTGTGGTTGTGATGACCATAGTGCCATCATTGGAGCAACCCAATGAAAATGTCTGCCAGTGTCAAGGACTACCTAATAGTAGTTATTGGGCTCCACTAGCATCTACAGACACCATTAATTGCCATGCAACAATGGCTGGGTAGTCCTTGGGTTCTCTGAGTGTTAGTGCTAGCATTTGTCAATATCAACAATTGCCTTGTAGCAGTAGTTAGGATGCCGTTGGGTTCCCTTGAAGCTGGTGTGATTGTTTGCCAGTACCATCCACTTTCCCGCAATAGTTGCTTAGCTTTTCCAGCACCAACTAGTGCTGCTAGGCTATCTTTAGGCTTTTTTTAGTGCATACCGTCGTGTCTACCTACACTACCTACTATCGCTCAGCCATCTCTAGTGTAACTTAGCACAGATGTTTGCTAGCATTAGCAAATGCACAGCAACAACCGTTTGGCTTTCCTAACATTAGCAATAGTCATTAGTTGTCGTTAGGTACAACTTGGATGGAAGGCCCAGAGTGCGACCGTAGGTAGCGTTTCAATAAGGCCATTGGCAGCCCATATCAGATTCTTGTTGTTATCTCTCGAAGGACTGCTAGTGAGTGTGTCAAGAGAGCAGTATGGCACGGACAATAGGCATGAGAGACAGGCCACAACTACCCCTAATGGGCATGGCATGGGCCAAAGGCCTATTGAGCTGTTGTAGCAAGTGCGCTAGCTAGGGCATGGGCACCTTGCATGAGCTAGATCCTCATCATTGTTTGTCAATAGACTACCTAGCCAACGTGCCAAAGGAGCTATGTCGCATAAAACTTAGGCATGGGAGGTAAATCACGGCTAGTCTCTGCCAGTAAGGCATGGGTGGAAGGCCAAACATGTAGCTAGAATAGGCTCACCAGTCATGCCAAGGGTGGGCAAGACCTTCATCATTGTCCCTCGATAGATTATTCAGTGAGTGAGCTATGGGAGTCACATTGCATGGACTATGGGCATGGGAGGCAAGCAATGATTGCCACTAGTAGGTAGTGCAGGGCTGAAAGGCCCAACATATGGCCCCAATAGGTGCGCAAGCCAAGCCATGGGCACCCCACTTGAGCCAGATCCTTATTGTTATCCATCAATAGACTCCCTAGTAAGTGTGCTAAGGGAGCCATATCCCATGGACCATGGGCATGGCCCCTAACAAGCACGGCATGGGCTGAAGGCCTAGCGTATGGCCGTAGCAGGCTCACCAGCCAAGCCATGGGTGCCCCACGTGAAGTAGACCATTGTCGCTATACCTCGATAAACTCCCTAGTGAGCGTGCCATGGAAGCCGCGCCGCATGGACCATAAAAAGGAGAGGCAAGCCACAACTGCTCCTTATAGATATAGCATGGGTAGAACGCCCAATGTCTGCATCAACGAGGTCATAGGCATCTCACGTGAGCTAGACCTTCATCACTGTCCCTTCATAGACTGCTTAGCGAGTGAGCTATAGGAGCTGTATCGCACAAATCATGGGCATGGGAGGCAAGCAATAGCTGCCACTAGCAAGCATTGCAAGGGCAAAAGGCCTAACGTGCTGCCACAACAAGTGCACTAGTTGGGCCACGGGCACCCCACTCGAGCTAGATCATCATCATTGTCTATCAATAGACTCCCTAGTGAGCGTGCCAAGGGAGCTGTATCCTACAAACCATGGGCACAAGAGGCCAGCCATGGCTGTCCCCAACAGGCATGGCTTGGCCCTAAGGCCTAGTGTGTGGTCGTAGCAGCTTGCCAGCCAAGCCATGGACACCGCACGTGAGGTAGACTCTTAATGCTATCCCTGAATAGAATCCCAAGTGAGCACGCTAAGTGAGCCACACTGCATGGAACATAAGAAAGGGAGCTACACAGGGCCCAAAATGAGGCCATAACGAGCACACCTGCTAGGTCATGATCACTTAACACAAGCTATCGTTAAATGGACTATCATCGAGAGTGCAAAAGGAGTTGCATTGTAAAGACAATGGGCCTAGGGTGCAATTATCGTTTACCCCAGTAGGCATCGCATAAGTGGAAGGTGTAGTTTGTCGCCATAGCACTTGTGCCAGCTAGGCCATGGACACCCTAAGCAAGCCAGACCCTTGGCATTGTACCTGGATAGACTGCCTTATGAGTGTGCCAAGGGAGCTACGTTGCATGGAACATAGGCACAAGAAGCAAGCCGTGGCTGCCCTAAATGGCATAGGATGGGTGAAAGGCCCAGCGTGTGGCTATAATAGGCATGCTAGAGAGGCCATGGGTGGCCAATGCGAGCCAGACCCTCATCGCTGTATCTCAATAGATTGCTCAGTGAGCATGCCAAGGAGCCATATCGCATAGACCATGGCCAGGGAGGCAAGCCACACTTGCATCTAGAAGGCACTTGATAGGCGGAGGGACAAATGTGTGACCATAGCAAGCGTGCTTATTAGGCCATAGGGCCTCACTCGAACGAGACCCTCATTAATATATCTTGATAGACTGCCCAGCTTAAGTGCCATTCGAGTCGCATCGTGCGAAACTTGGGCAAAAATGGCAAGCCACTACTATCCTAAACAGGAATTACATGGGTGAAAATCCTAACATGCGACCACAACTGGTGCTAGCCATGCCATAGGCGCCCCATGTGGCCCAGACCTTTGAGGCTATCCCTCAAGAGATTGCCTAACAAGTGTGTTAAGGAACCTGCATCACATGGACCATGGGCATGGGAGGTAAGCCACAGCTGCCACCAGCAGGTACTGCATGGGAAAAAGGCCCAGTGTGTAGCCGTAACAGGTGCTTTAGCCAAGCCTCGGATGCCCCCTCAGGTTAGATCCTCATCGTTGTCCCTTGATAAATCACCGAATGAGCGTGCCGAGGGAGCCACATCCCATGGACCATAGGCACGAGAAGCATGCCACGGCTGCCCCTAGCAAAAATGACATAGGTGAATGGCCCAGCAAGTGGTTGGAGTAAGAGTGCCAGCCAGGCCATGGACGCCTAATGAGAGCAAGATCCTCGTTGGTATCCCTAGATGGACTCCTTAATAAGTATGCCAAGGGAGCCACGTGGCACAAACCATGGCACGGATGGTAAGCCATGGCAATCCCTACCAAATGCAGCATAGGTGAAAGGCCTAGCGTATGATCGCACGAGGCACGATAGCCAACCATAGGCACCCTATGTGAGTAGAATTTGATTACTGTCCCCCAATAAACTACCTAGCAAGTGTGTTAAAGGTGCCATATCGCATGAAAGGCAAGCCAAGGCTACCTTTAATAGGTAAGGGATGGAGGGAGGGCCCAACGTACGGCCGTAGCAAGCGTACTAACTAGTGCATGGGCACCCCACTCGAGCTAGATCGTTGTCTCAATTGGTCAATAGACTGCCCAGCGAGCATGCAAAGCTAGCCGCATTACATGAACCATAGGCATGGGACATAACCCATAGCTACCTCTGCAGGCATAGCATTGGTGGAAGGCCCAACGTGCAGCCCCAGCATGCATGCCAACAAGGCTATGGGAGCCTCACGAAAGTCAAACCCTCGACGTCGTCCCTCGATAGACTATGCAGCAGCATGCCAAGGGAGCCGCATTGCACGAAACATGGGAATGAGAGGTAAGCCGTGGCTACCCTTAATAGGTACGGGATAGGTGGTGAGCCCTACGTGCAACCTCATTAAGCATGCCTACTAGGCCATGGGTGCCTAATGCATGCCAGATCCTCGTTGTTGTCGCTTGATAGACTACCCCAGTAGTCGTGCGAGCCAGGCCATGGGCACCTCAAATGAGCCTGACCCTCAACATCATCCCTCAATAGATTGCCCAACGAGCGTGCGAAGGGAGTGGGATGCATGGAACATGGGCACGGGAGGTAAGCCACAGTTGCCCCAACTTGGCACGAGATAGGTAGAAGGCCCAACATGTGGCAGTCGTAGGCATGCTAGCCAAGCCATTTGCATCCCATATGAGTTAGACTCTCATTGTTGTTCCTTAAAGGACTGCTAAACGAGTGTCCTAAGGGAGCCATATCACAGTGACCATGGCCACGAGAGGTAAGCCATGTCTACCTCTAGAAGGCCTAAGATAGGTTAAGGCCCTAATGTGCAGTCGTAGTAGGTGTGCCACTCAAGCCATGGGCAGCCCATTTAAGCTAGACCTTCATCACTATTCCTCGATAGATTGCCCAACCTACGTGTCAAGTGAGTGTCGCATGAAACTTGGGCACAAAAGGCAAGCCACTACTACTTCTAACAAGGATCATATTGGTGCGATTATGGCAGGCACGCAAGCCAAGTCATGGGCACCTCAAGTGAGCCAGACCCTCATCGTTATCCCTTGATAAATTGCCCAGTAAGTGTGCAAAGGGAGCCGTTATTAGGTTACCTCATTGTTAGCACTAACATCCACTGATACAAATAAGTGCCCTACAGTAACATTTGGGAAGTTCCTAGGTTCCTTTTATCTTGACACTTGACTGCCCCATAATAGTAACAAGGCAGTTGTTAGGTTTCCCAAAAGTTAGGCCAGCATCTACAAGCACCAATGACTTCCCCACACTAATGATTGAGCTCTCCTAACGCTAACTACTGCTCACAATTGCCATTGGACCATCACTAGAGTAACCTAAGGCCAAGTTTGTTAGTGTCAACGACTTCCCCACAACAGTCATTGGCTCTCCTAACACCAATAATTACTTTTAGGCTAATAACTACTTTTAGGCTATCGTTGGACTCTTTTAATGCTTGTCGTCTCGTCAACTACACCAATGACTACCACTGGGCCATCATTGTAAGAACCTAGCATAAATGTTTGGTAGTGCTAGTACTGCCGCCAAGTCATTATTAAGCTTCCCGATTGTTGGCATTGGCAGCTACCAGCATCAATGACTACCAACAAGTCTTGGGCTTTTCGACATCAACAACTATCACGAGGTCATCACTGGGCTCCCTTGGTGCTAGAATTGGCATCTATTCACACCAATAAATGCACTACAAAAGTCATTAGGTAGTTGTTAGGTTCCCCCAAAGCCGGCGTAAGCATCTACCAGCACTAGTGACTTCCTCACAATAGTCATTGGGCTCTCCAAACACGAACCACTATTGCTAGGCCATAGTTTATCTCCTTTAATTCTTCTTCTTATGTTTACCTATGCCAAGGACTGCCATTGGGCCATCATTAGGAAATCGAGTGAAGATGTCTGTTAGCGTCAGTGACTGCCCTATAGCAGTCGTTGGGCTCTCTCATCACCTACGACTATCATTGGGTCGTCGTTGGGCTCCCTATGTGCTAGCACTAACATCTATTGACAACAGTGACTGCGTTGCAGCAATAGTGGGGCAATCCTTGGGTTTTGCTTGTTTTAGTGTCGTCATTTTCCAACACAGGTAACTACATCACAACTATTGCTCAGAAGTCATTGGATTTCCCTAAAGCTGGCATGAACGTCTTCGAGCACCATTGACTTACCTATAGAAGCCGCTGCAGTCTTGCAACCCCTGTTATTGCTACAAGCCATCATTTGGCTTCTCCACTACTTGCTCATGCATCTACTTACACCAAAGATTGTCGCTGAACCATCATTGGGAGACAACACCAATGATTATTGCTAAGTCATCATTGAGCTTTTATACTACTGGTATGGGCATTTACTGACTGTAACAACTACTCTATAGTAGTCATTAGGCTATTACGATTCATTGTTAGACTCCCATGATGCTGGCACCAGCATCTATTAACTCTAGCAACTACATTGCAAAAGTAGCATAGTAGCCTTGATGGTTCCCCATGACTTCGATGTAGCCGTCGTTAGGCTCCTCTAGCGTTTACCATCACATATCCCTATGCCAATAACTACTGCTAGGCCATCACAGGGGGAACCCATCATTAATGCCTACTAGCGCTAGTGACTGCCATTGGGTCATCATTGAGCTCTCCTAGTGTTGGTGCCAACATCTACTAATGTCTATAATTACCTAACTGTCATCATTGGGTCATCATTGTTGTTAGACAATCATCATGAAGTCATTATTGGACTATGTAGATGCTATTACTAGTGTCTATTGATACTAATAACTACCCTGTTGATATAGCTAGGCTATCCCCAGGTTCCCCTAGTGTTGGGATTAGTATCAATTAACACCTGCAACTGCCTTATAGCAGTAGCTAAGCAGTTGTTAAGTTCCCCTCAAGTTGGTGCAAGCATTTGCCAGTACTAGTGACTACCACGTAGGTATCATGGGCTCTCCTACTGCTAACTACTATAACTAGGCCATCATTGAACTTCTCTAGTGCTTACACTCGCATCTGCCAGTGTGAGCAACAATAATTGGTCATCACTAAGCTCCTCTAGTGTTGGTGTTGACATTTACTAGCGTTAATGACTGCCTTGCAATAGTAGTTCGGCATTCCCAATGCCACCAACTACCACACGGTTGTCGCTAGACTCCTTTGGTGTTGGCTTTAAAGTCTACTAACACCCAATAACCGCAAAAGTAACTAGGTAGCCGTTGGGTCTCACTAAAGCTAACTCCAGCATCAACCAGCACTAGGCATTTCCCCAAATCAGTCTTTGGGCTTTTCTAATGCCAACTACTAATGCTAGGATAACGTTGGGCTCTTCTAGTGCTTGTCCTCATGTTTACTTGTGTCAAAGATTACTATTAGGCCATCGCAGGGGCAACCCAGTATAGATGTAGGCCTCATTAGCGATTATCGCTAAGTCATCGCTAAGCTCCCTCATTATAGGCACTACTCTCTACCAGTGCTAATGACTGCTTAATAATAATTGTTGGGCTCTTCAAATGCTAGAGACAGTCATGGGGTTGTCATAAGGCCCCTCTCGTGTAGCACAAGCGTTTATCAACATTAATAATTATCCCACAATAATTGTTGGGTAGTCCCTGAGTTCTGTTAATGTTAGCATTAATGTCTAAGAACAACGACAATTGCCTATCAACAGTAGCTAGGTAGTCGTAAGGTTCCCCCAAAGTTGGCACTAGGTCGACTAGCACCAGTGACTTCTTTGTAGTCATCGTTGTGCTTTCCTAATGCCAACTATTATTGCTAGGTTGTCATTAGACCCCTGTAGTACTTTTGCCTTGTGTCTACTTGCGTCAGCGACTACCACATGGCCATCACTGGGAGGTCCTATCATATATGTCTACTAATATCATCAACTACCGCTAGATCAACGCTGACCTCCCCTAGTGCTGGCGCTGGCCTCTATCAATGCCGTGACTACTTAACACTAGTCGTTAGGTTCTCCCAACGCTAATGGCTATCATGGGTTCCCCATGTATTGGCAAGTGCATCTACAAGGACCAGCAATTGTCTCGCAGCTGTAGTTAGGCAATTATTGGGTTCCCTTAAAGTGGGCATGAGCATCTACTACATTAGTGATTGCCCTGCAGCAATCATTGGGCTCTTTTAGCTCTTTCTACTCTTGTTATGCTATCATTGAGCTCCTTTAGTGCTTGCCCTTGTGCCTACCTACGCTAGCTACTTTCGTTACACTACTAATAGGGAAAACTATAGCATCGATGTCTACCAGTTCTAATCATTATTGTTGGGTCATCGCTAAGCTTTCCTAGCACTAGTGTCTGCCTAGCAATATTCATTGGGCTCTTCCAACGCTAGTGATCATTATTAGGTCATCACTAGATTCTCCTAGTGTTGGCAGTAGCATCTATAGACACCAGCAACTACCTCCTAGCAATAGCTAGGTAGTGCATAGGTTCCCCTTGTGCTAACGTCGACGTTTGCCAGCACCAAGAACTTCCTCTAGCAATTGTTATGCTCTTCCTACACCAACTACTACCACTGTACCATCGTTGGACTCTTTTACCTACATTAGAAACTGGGTCATCATTGGGGGAGCCCAACGCAGATGTCTCTAGTGCTAGTGATTGTCGCTGCTCATCGCTGAGCTCCCCTAGTGTTGCGCTAGCATGAAAAAGCGCTAGACATTCATTAGGAGTAGTAGTTGTGCTTTCCCAATGCTAGTAACTATTATGGCGATGTCATTAGGCCCCCTTGATGCTAGCATTAGTATTTATCGACACTAGCAATTACCCCGTGACAATAGTTAAGTAGTTCTAAGGTTCTCTAAATGCAAGTTCCCTAGCACTAGTGATTACCCAGCAATAGTCATTAGGCTCTCCCAATGCTAGCAACCATCATTAGGTCATTACAGGATTCCCCTAATGTTGGCAATAGCATATGTTGATACAAGCAACTACCCTATGGCAATGGCTAGGTAGTATTTAAGTTCCTCTTGTGCTAAAGTTGGCATCTGCCAATACCAAGGACCTCCCTGCAGTAGCCGTTGTGCTTTCCTTACACCAATTACTACTACTGTGGCATCATTGGACTCTTCTACTTGCATTAATGACTATTGTTAAGTCATTGCTGGGAGAGCCCAACACAAATGTCTCCTAGCAACAGTGCTACTAGGTCATCGCTGGCCCCTTATAGTGCTGCACTGGCCTTAAACAACGTGAGACACTCCCTAGCAGCAATCATTAGGCTTTCCTAATGCTAGTAACTACCCCATAGCAATTGTTAGGTAGTTTCATGGTTCTCTAGATGCAAGCGCTAGTGTTTACCAACACTAGCAACTGCCCTGCAAAAGTTGTTGGGTAATTGTTGGGTTTGCTCAAAGCTTGCGATAGTGTCTACCAACACTAGTGTCTTCCATGCAAAAATCATTGGGCTTCTAGTGCTAACTACTGGGTTATCATAGAGCTACCCTAATGATGGCGTTGGCCTTTACCAGTGCGAGCAACTACCCAACAGTAGTCATTGGGCTCTCACAATGCTAGCGACTATCATAGGGTCATTCTTGGGCTCTCTGGTGTTGGCACAAGCATCTATCAACATCTTTAACTGTGTGCAGTAATAGCTAAGTAGTCGTTAGGTTCCCTTAAAGGTGGTCGAGCGTCTTCTAGCACTAACAACTTCCTCACACTAGTTGTTAGGCTCTCCTAATACCCACTACGCCTTCTAGACCATTATTGGGCTCCTTTAGTGCTTCCCCTCACGTCTAGCTTTACCTGCAATTGTGCATTGGCCATCATTGGGGGAACCTAGTGTAGATGTTTATTAGTGCTAGCAATTGTCTAACATTAATAAGGCTCCCTCAACGACTATGACTATCATTAGGTCATCATTGCTGAGCTTCTCTAGTGAAGCGCTAGCCTCAAATAGTGCTAACGATTGCCTAGCAAAAGTTCTTGGGCTCTCACAATGCCAGTAATAGTTGTGGGGCTATTCCTGGGCTCCATCAAAGCTCGTACTAGCATTTACTAGTATCAGTAACTACCCTGAAGTTGTAGCAGGGCAGTCGTTAGGTTCTTTCAATGCTGCCATTAGTGTTTGCCAGCATTTAGGACTTCCCCACAGCAGTCATTGTTCTTTCCTAACGCTAATTATTGCTACAAGGCAGCCATTAGGCTTTTCTAGTGCTAGTACTATTGTCAACCGACACAAGCAACTACTTTACAGCAATAACTAGGTAATCATTGGGTTCCTCTAGTGCTAGTGCTAGCATCTGCCAACATCAAAAACTACCTCGCATTAGTAGGTGGGCAATCATTAGGTTCTCTTAAAATTGGTGCTAACATTTGCCGGCTCCAACGATTATCTTGCAAAAATTGTTGGGCTCTCCAAATGCCAATTATTGCTATTAAGCCGTCATTAGGCTACTCTAGTACTTGCCTTCACGTTTACCTATGCCGATGACCATCGTTGGGCCATTGTTAGGGGAACCAAGCGCATAGGTCTGCTAGCACCAACAACTATCTCTAGGTCATCGCTGAGCTTCTCTAGTGTTGGCGGTTGCAACCAACATCAATGATTGCCCAACTGCAATCATTAGGCTATGCCAACGCCAGCGACTATCATGGGTCATTGTTGGGCTCCCTTAATACTAGAATCGATGTTTATTGACACTTGCAATTACCCCGTAGCAATAGCCGGCAGTCCTTGGGTTCCTCTAGTACAGACACTAGTGTTTAACAACACCAGCTACATCTTTGTAATATAAGCTCGGTAATCATTGGATTTCACTTGTCATCACTAGCAACTTCCTCATAACAGTTGTTAGGCTGTCCTAATGCCTATTATAACTTCCAAGTCATCGTTGGGCTCCTTTAGTGTTTGCTCTGACATCTGCTTTTGCCCATGACTGTCGCTAGACCATTGCTAAGGGAACCCTATACAGATGTTTGCCATGGCTAGTGACTACCTAGCAACAATGGTAGGGCTCTCCTAATGCTTGTCACTATCATCGGGTCATCACTACGAAGCTCCCGTAATGCTGGCCCTAGCTTGTACGAGTGCTAGAGACTACCTAGCATTTGTCGTTGGGCTCTCCCAACACGAAAGACTATCATGGGGTCATAGCTAGGCTCCTTTATTGTTGGCACTGGCATCTACCAACATGAGCAACTTGCCTGCATCAATTAATGAGAAATCCCTTAGTTCCCTTAGTGTTGGCATCGACCTCAACCAACACTAGCAATTGGCCCACAATAGTGGTTAAGAAATCGTTCGGTTCCCCTATAGCTAGTGCGAGCCTGCCAATGCTAGTGACTTCTTTGCAGTAGTTGTTGGGCTCTCTTAGCGCCAAAACTACTACTAGGCCATTATTAGGCTCCTTTAATGCTTACCCTCACATCTACCTGTGCCAGTGGATACCATTGGGTCATTGCTGGGGTAACCTTGTGCTGATGTTTAGTAGTGTAAGTGATTACCATTGGGTCATCGTTGAGCTCCCCTAGTGCTCACACTACCATTTACCAGCATTAACCATCGCCAACAGTAGTCGTTGGGCTTTCCCAATGTCAACGACTATAATTAGGTTATCGTTGGGCTCCCCTGGTGCTAGCACTACCATGTACCGACACTAGCAACTGCCTCGCAATAATGGCTAGGTAGCCTTTGGGTTCCTCTATTGCTGATGCCGACGTCTGCCAACACTTATAACTACCCTGTAATAATAAGTGGGTGACTTACCCTTAGGTTCCCCCAAATCTGGCATGAACATCTGCTTACATAAGTGATATGCCCATAGAAGTTCGTAGGCTCTCTTTTACCTCTAACAAGCGCGACATGGGTGGAAGGCCCTGCCCACAGCTGCAATAGTCTCGCCAACCAATCCAAGGGTGCCACACAAGAGCAAAATGCTCCTCGCTATCCTTTGATAGGCTGCCCAGCGAGCATGCCAAGGGAGCCACCATCGCACAGACTATCGGCATGGGAGGCAAGCCATGGTAGCCTTCAGCAAGCATAGCACGAGTAGAAAGCCCAATGTGCGGCCACTACAGTCACTCCTACCAGGCCATGGGAACCTCATGTAAGTCATACCTTTATCGATCTCCCTCAATAAATTACCCACCTAGTGTACCAAGGGCCGTATTGCATGGACTATATGCACGAAAGGTAAGCCATAGTTTCCTCTAGCAGGCACGGCATTGGAACAAAATCTAGCGTATAGCTGCAATAGGCGCCGAAGCCAAGCCATGGGCATTCCATGTGAGCAAGACCCTCATCGTTGTTCCATGATAGATTGCCAGCGAAAGTGCTAAAGAAGTCACATCATTGGATAGTAGGCAAGTGTGGCAAGCAAGGTCTGCACCCAGTAAGCACGACATTTGTGGAAGGCAGTGTGCGGCCATAGCAAGAGCGCAAGCCAAGCCTTTGGCACCATACGCGAACTAGATTTTGGACGTCGTCCCTTGATAAACTGCCCAATAAGCTTGCTAAAGGAGCTGCGTTGCATGGACCATGTGCATGAGCGCCCCATGTTAACAAAAACTCTTGTCACTATCCCCCCTTAGACTACTCAATAAGCATGCCAAGGAAGCTGCCTCGCATGGACCATGGGCATGGAAGGCAAGCCATGGTCGCCCTCAATAGGCATGGCATAGGTGAAAAGCGCAACGTTCGACCACAACTGGCACCTAGCTAGGCCATGGTCACCCCATGTGAGCCCGACCCTTGTCACTGTCCCTTGATAAATCACCAACTATCATATATTGGAAGCATAGGATGGGTGAAAGGCCCAACATGCAGCAGTTGTAAGCGAGCTTGCAAAGCCCTCAATGTCCTATGCGATCTAAACCCTTATCACTCTCCCTTAATAGATTGCCCAGCAAGCATGCCAAATGAGCCACGTCGCATGGACCATGGGCATAAAAACCAAGCCATGACAGCCCCCAACAAGCACAGCAAGGGTGGAAGGCCCTGTGTATGGCCTCAGCAATCGTAACCATCATGCTATGGGTGCCCTATGCTAGTAAAACCCTCGTCGCTATCCCTTGATAGGCTGTCGTACCACCATGTCAAGGAAGCTGCGTCACACAAACTATGGGCATGAGAGACAAGCCACGACTGCCTCTAATGAACATGACATGGGCAAAAGATCTAGCATGCGGATGTAGCAGGTGCGTCAACCAGGACATGGGCATCCCACGTGAGTGGGACCATCGTCATCATTCCTTGATAAACTGCTAGCGATCGTGTAAAGGAAGCCACGTGGCATGGATCATAGGCATGGGAAGCAAGCCACGGTAACCCCTAATGAGCCCTGCATAGGTGAAATTCCCATCGTGCAGCCATAGTAGGTGTGCTAGTTAGGTCATGTGAGCCCCATGCGAGCAAGAATCTCATCACTATCCCTAGATAAATTACCCAACGAGCATGTCGATGAGCCATATTGCATGGACCATTGGCATGAAAGTTAAGCCATAAGTGGTCCCAATAGGAATGGCATGAGAAAAAAGGCCTAACATCCTGTTGCAAATGGTACACTTGCCAGGCCATGGGCGCCCCATGCTTGCTTGACCCTCATCGCTATCCTTCAATAAACTGCTTTGCAAGTGTGCCAAGGGAGCCATATCACACAGACAGTTGGGTCAGGTGGCAAGCTAAGGCTGCCTCCAATTGGTATGGCATGCTGGGAGGCCCAGCTTGTGGCCACAGTAGACATCAGCTAGGCCTGGGGCACCCCACGTAAGTAACAAGCTTCATGTATCCCTCTATAGACTACCTAATAAGCATGCCAAAGGAGCCACTCCGTATGGACCATGGGCATGAGAGGCAAGCCATGGTTGTCTTCAACATGCTCAGCATGGACAAAAGGCCCAACATTTCGCTGAAGTAGGAGCACCAATAAGGCCATGAGCACCTCATGCAAGCTAAACCCTCATCATTATCGCTAGATAGACTACCTAGTGAATGTGTTAAGGGAGCCACGTTGCACAGACCATGGGACTGAGAGGCAAGCCATGGCTACCTCTAAGACTGCCAAGGGCAGAAGGCCTAGTATGCGTTTGTCACACGTGCATTAGCTAGGCCATGGGTGCCCTACGCAGGCCAAACCCTCGACATCGTCCCTCAATTGATTACCCATCAAACATGCTAAGGGACCCACGTCATAGAGACCATGGGCACAGGATGCAAGCCACGACTACCCCCAGAAGGTGTAGCAAGGATAGAAGGCCCAACATGCAACCATAGTAGGAGCGCCACCTAGGCCATGGGCGGCCTTATGCAAACTAGACCCTCATCGTTGCCACTGGTCGACTGCCCATCGAGCATACCAAGGGAGCCTCGTCGCAGGGACCATAGGCATGGAAGGTAGGTCACGATTGCCCTCAAGAGGCACAACAAGGATGAAAAGCCCAACGTGTGACTGTAGTAAAAGCACTAGCCATGCATGGGCAAGCAAAGGGAGCTGCGTTGGATGGACCATGGGCATGAAAGGCAAGCCACAGGTACCCCTGATAGTCATGACCAAGGCAAAATGCCCAACATGAAGCCGTAGTAGGTGTGCTAACCAAGCCATCAGCGCCCCACATGAGCCAGACCCTTATAGCTATCCCTCAATAGACTGTCGAGTGAGCGTGCTAAAAGAGCTATGTCGCAAGGACTATGGGCACGGTAGGGAAGCCAAGGTTGCCTTTAGTAGGCTTGTGATTATGATAAGCAGAGGACCTAACAAGTGGTAGCAGCAAGCATGGTAGCCAAATCATGGGTGCCTTTTGCGAGCTTGACCCTCATCGCAGTCCTTTTGATAGGCTACAGAATGAACATGCAAAAGAAGCCTCGTTGCACGGATAATGGGCATAGGAGTCAAGCCCGACTACCTCAATAGGCATCGCATCAGTGGAAGGACCGTGGGCACCCTACGTGAGTTAGACCCTCAATGTCATCTTTCAAGAGATTGCTCAGCAGGTGTGCCAAGAGAGCCTTATCGCATGAAACATGGGCTCGAAAGGCAAGCCACAATTGCTTCTAACAAGCACAACATGGACGAAAAGCCTAGCTTGCGATCGTAGTAAGGGCATTAGTTAAGTCATAGGCGGCCTATGAAAGTTAAATCCTCTTCGCTATCCCTCGGTAGATTACCCAAATAGGGTGCTAAAGGGCCATGTCGCACGAAGGATGGGGCACGGGACATAAGCCATGATTGGCCGTAATAAGCATGGCCTGGACGAAAGGCCAAACGTGAGGTTACAACAGATGCTCCACCCAGGCAATGGGCACCTCACATGTGCTTAATTGTCATCGTTATCCCTCAATAGAACACCAGATGGCATGCCAAAGAAGCCGAGTCACAAGAAATTTGGGCATGAAAGGCAGGCCATTTTTACCTTAAGCAGGCATAGCATGGCTAAAAGGTCGAACATGTGACCATAATAGGCATCGGCCATACCATGGGCGCCACACGCAGGCTAAACTTCATTTATTTATCCTTAGAGAGACTGCCTAGTATATGTGCTAAGGGAGCTGCATCACAAAGACCATGGGCATAGGAGGCAAGCCACGATTACCACCAGTAGGCAGTGCATGAGAAAAAGGCCCAGTGTGTGGCTGTAACTAATGCACCAGCCAAGCCATAGGTGCCCAATTGAGCTAGATCCTTGTTGTTATCCCTCAATTGACTGCCCGGTGGGCATGCCATGGAGCCACATAGCACGGACCATGGGCACGAGAGGCCAACCACTATTTCCTTGAGCAGGCACGACATGGGTGGAAGGCCCAGCGTGTGGTGATAATAGACAAGGCAACCAGAATGTGGATGGCCCACTTAAGCTAGACCCTTGTTACTGTCCTTTGATAGACTCCCTAGCTAGCGTCCCAAAGGTACAAGAGGTAAGCCACGGCTAACCCTAGCGAATGCGGCATGGGTGGAAAACCTAGCGTGCAATTGTAGGAGGCACGTTAGCCAAGCCATGGGTGTCCCACACGAGCTAAAGCTCTTTGCTATCCCCCAATAGACTACCCAACGAGCGAGCTAAGGGAGTCGAGTTGCACAAAACATGGGCACGGGAGGCATGCTGCGGCTACCCCTAATAGGCATGGTATTGGTAGACGGCCCAATGTGCAGCCACAACAAGCATGCCAGCCAGGTCATGGGCACTCCATATAAGCCAGACCTTCATCGCTATCACTAGATAGACTTTGTAGTGAGTGTGCGAAAGGAGCTGCATTGCACAGACCATCAGCAAGAAGGCAAGCCATAGCTACCCCTAGCACGCATCACATGGGTGGAAGGCCTACCATGTGGCCATAGTACGGGTGCCAACCAAGCCATGGGAGCCCTATGCGACCATCTCGTTTACATATGCCAACAACTACCGCTAGGCCATCGTAAAGGGAACCCAACATTGTTGTTGGGTCATTACTAAGCTCCCTTAGTGTTAGCATCGACATCTACAAATGTCTATGATTGCCCAACTATAGTCAATGGGCTCTCCTAACACCAGTGACTATCATGGGGTTACCGTTGGGTTACCCCGATGCTATCGCTAATGGCTATCGATACCAACAACTATCCTGTTGCAAAAGCTAGGCTGTCCTTAGGTTCCTTTAATGCTAGGACTCGCATCTGCCAACACCAACAACTGCCCTATAATAGCAGCTAAGTAGTTATTGGGTTCCCCTAAAATTGGCACAAATATCTACCAACACTAGTAACTTCCACGTAGTAATCGTTAGACTTTCCTTATGCTTTTTACTATAGCTAAGCCATCATCAAGCTTTGCTAGTGCTTGTACTTGCATTTGCCAGTGTCAATGATAGTCATTAGGTCATCGCTAAGCACCCTAAATGTTAACTTTAACATCTATCAGTGTCAACAACTGCCTTACCATCATGGTTGGGTATTCGTAATGCCACCGACTACCATGCGGTCATCGTTACACTCCCCTGGTGTTAACTCTAATGTCTACTAACAGCAATAACTGCATTGCAAAAGTAACTGGTTAGTCGTTGGGTTCCTCCAAAGCTGGTGCCAGCTTTAGCCTATATGAGAAATTTCCTCGCTGTAGTCGTTGGACTTTTCTAATGCCAACTACTAGAGTGAGGCCGATGTTGGGCTCATTTAGTGCTTGTCCTTGTGTTTACTGGTGCTAGAGACTACAATTGGGCCCTTATAGAGGCAACCTAATGCAAATCTCTACCAACATTAGTGATTGCTGCTAGCAGTATTTGTTGGCCTCTACCAGTGCCAGCGACTACTTAGTAGTAGTGTTCGGCTCTTGCAACTCCAACGACAATTGTAGGGTGGCTGCAGGTCTCCTTTAGTACTAGCACGAGTATCTATCGACACCAATAACTACCCTATAATAATTGTAAGGTAGTGCCTAGGTTCTCTTAAAGCTAGCATCATCATTACGAAATTCAGTAACTGCCCTTAGCAGTAGCTGCGTAGTCATATGGTTCCCCAAAAGCTAGCATTAGCATTTATTAGCATCAATGACTTCTTCATAGGCATCATTAGGCTCTTCTAATGGCAACTATTGTTGTTAGGCCATTGTTGGACCTATCTAATATTTTTGCCCCATCTCTACTTGTATCAGTGATTGTTGCATGGTCATCACTGCAAGAATTTAGCGTAGATGTCTGCCAATGTCAACAACTATTACTCGATCATTGCTAAGCTCCCCTAGTGTTGGTGTTAGCCTCTACCAGTGCCCGTGACTACCTAGCAGCAATCATTGGACTCTCCCAACAATTGGCATGGGGTTGTTGCAAGGCTTCCCTTATATTAGCACTCGCATCTAGTGGCACCAATAACTACCCCTCAATAATAGCTAGGCAATCTTGGGTTCCCCATATGTTAGCAACTTCATTTGCCAACATAAACAAGTGCCTCACTACTAATGTCAAGTAGTCGTTAGGTTCTCCCAACGATAGTGCGAGTGTTTGTAAGCATCAAGAACTACCCTGTAGTAATCGTTAAGCTCCTCTAGTGCTTGCCTTTGCTCTTACTTGTACTTGCTACTCTCGCTAAGCCACAGTTAGGGGAACGTAGCATCGATTTCTACTAGTGCTAATGATTATCACTGGGTCATTGCTAGGCTCTCTTAGCGCTAATGACTACCTAACAGTAGTTGTTCGGCTCTCTTAATGCCCACGACCATCATAAGGTCATTGTTGGATTCCTTTAGTGCTTGCAATAGCGTTTACTAACACTAGTAATTGCTCTGGCACCTAGGCTCCCCTTCTATTGCCGTCGGTGTCTACTAGCACCACGGACTTCCCTAAAGAGTTGTTATACCCTCCCTATGCTGACTACTACTACTGCACCATCTTTGGAATCTTCTATGTGCAATAGTGACTATCGTTGGGTCATTGCTTGGGAAGGATAGTGCAGATCTCTGCTAGTGCGAGTGATTGCCGTTAGGTTATTGCTAAGCTCCCCTAGTGATGTGCTAACCTTAAACAATGCCAGCCACTCCTAAGCAATAGTTGTTGGGCTCTCCCAATGCTGTAACCATCGTGGGGATGTCACTAGGCTCCCTCAGTGCTAGCACTAGCATCCACTAACATTAGTAATTACTTCCCAACAATAGTTGGGCAGTTCCTAGGCTCTCTTAATGCAGGTGTTACTATTGGTTGATGCTCACCAGGCCATTGTTTGGAGAGCCTATTATAAAAGTTTGCCAGCGCTAATGATTATCTCTCAATCATTACTACGCTGACCTAGTGTAGATGTTTACCAACACAAGTGACTGCCCAACAGTAGTTTTAAGGCATTCTTAACGCCTCTAACTATCATTAGGTCGTCGCTCTGGAGCTCCTCTAATGCTGACATTGGTCCCTACTAATAATTATCATTGGGCTGTCCTAACAAGAGCAACTATCATAGGGTTGTCACTAGGCTCTCCCAATTGCTCACACTAGCATGTACCAATAAGAGCAACTGCCTTACCAATTGTTGAAAGTCTTGCAATTCCCCTAATGCTTGTGTCGACATTAACCAACACTAACATTTGCATGGTAGTAGTAATTGGGCAGTGTATGAGTTCCCCAAAAGCTGGCATGAGCATTTGCCAACACACAAGACTTCGCCACCACAGTTGTTGGGCTCTCCCAATGCCAACAAATGCTGCAAAGCCATTATTGGGCTCCTTAATGCTTACCCTCATGTTTACTAGCATCAGTGGTAGCCGTCGAGCCATCGCTACGGCAATGATAGTGGCTGACATTTATTAACATCAATGACTACCCAACAGGATTGGTTAGGCCTTTCCAATACTAGCCATTGTCATTGGGTCATCGTTGGCCTTTTTCAATGGTAACACTAGCGTCTATCGATACTAACAACTACCATGTAACAACAGTTTAGTAATCCTAGGGTTCCCTTAGTGTTAGCACCAACGTCTGCAAACACCAATAACTGCCTTGCACCAATAGGCTAGGTAGTTGTTGGGTTTCTTCGAAGCTGGTGCGAGCCTTTATGAGAACCAACAACATCATGCAGAAGTTGTTGGGCTCTCCCAATGCCTGCTAGTGCTACTAGGCCATCACTCGACCTTAGCTATGCTTGCCCTCATGTTTACTTGCATCAGCAATAACCATTGGGCCATCACTAGGCGAACCTAGTGCTGATGTCTACCAGTGCCAACGACTATCACTAGGGCAATGTTGAGTTGCTCTAGTGCTTACATTGCCATCTATTAGCGTCACTCGTTGCCCAATAGTAGTTGTTGGGCTCCCCTAATTCTAGTAACTATTATGGGGTCATTGCTAGGCCCCCTTAGTGTTGGCACTAATGTTTAACAACACCAATTATAGCATTGCAAAAATAATTGGGCAGTTGTTGGCTCCCTTAATGCTGGAACGAGTGTTTGCCAACATGAATGATTTCCCTATAGTAGTCATTAGGCTCTCCTAACGCCAATAACTATTGCTAGGTCATGGTTGGGCTCTTTCAGGGTTGCTTTTTCGTCTACCTACGCCTATGACTTAAATCGGGCCATCGCTGAGGCAACCCATGTAAATGTCTGCTAGAATTAACAACTATCTAATAACAATTGTTAGGCTCTCCCAATGCTAGTAACTATCATGGGGTTATCGCAAGGCTTCCCCAATATTGGCGCTCGCATCTACTGACACTAGCAACTACTTAATAATAGCTCGACAGTCCATGGGTTCCTTACGTGTTGGCAATTTCGTCTGCCAACACTAGTAACTACCTCACTATTATAGTTAAGTAGTCATTAGGCTCTCTCAAAGTTAGTGGGAGCATCTGTCAGCAATAACAAATGCCCTGCAATAGTCGTTGGACTCTCTTTGCACTTACTACTCCTACTACTGCCATTGAGCTCTTCTTATACTTTCGCGCTTACTTATGCTTACTACTCTTATTACATAGTTGGGGGAACGCAACACCGATGTCTTCCAACATTGATGATTACTGCTGTACTCCCATAGCACTAGTGACTACCCAATAATAGTCGTTCGACTCTCCTAGTGCCACATCATGAGGTCGTCACTGAATTCCCCTAGTGCTGGCACTAGCGTCTACTAACACTAGTAACTGCCTGACAGTGATAGCTAGGTAGTACCTAGGTTCCCTTGTGCTGGCGTCGATGTTTGCCAACAAGTAGGACTCTTCAAGCAGTTGGTGTGCCTTCCCTATGCCAATTACTACTACCACACCGTCGTTGGAGTCCTCTACCTACAATAGCGACTATCATTAGGTCATCATTAAAGGAACATAGCAGACATGTTTACCAGTGCAAGTGATTGTTGTTGGGTCATCGTTGAGCTGCCCTGGTGTTGTGTTGGCCTTAAATAGTGCCACCACTCTTGAGCAACAGTCATTGGGCTCTTTTAATGCTAGCAACTACCGTAAGGACGTCGCTAGGCTCCCTCAGTGCTAGCACTAGCATCCACTGACTCTAACAACTACTTCATAGCAATAGTTGGGTAGTTCCAAGGCTTTCTCAATGCAAGCGCTGGTGTTAGTTGACATCCACTAGGCCATCACTAGAGAACCCTCTTCAAATATCTGCCAGTGCCAGTGATAATTTGGCTCGTCGCTGAGCTATTTGAATATAAATGTTTGCTAGTGCAAGCGATTGCCCACTAGCAGTTGCAGGTCAATGCTTATAACTATCACTGGGTCATCGCTGTTTAGCTCTCCTAGTGCTGACACTAGCCCCTACCAACACCTGTCGTTAGGCTCTCTTAATGCTTGCGTCAATATCAACCAACATTAACAACTACTCGGTAGCAGTAGGTAGGCAGTCGTTGAGTTCCTCAAAAGCTAGCATGAGCGTCTGCTAACACATATGACTTCCCTCCCCCCCTTTCCCCACAGTTATTGGGCTCTCCCAATGCCAACAACTTTTGCTAGGCTACTGTTGGGCTCCTTTAATGGTTACCCTCGCATTTACCAACATGAGCGACAACTGTTGGACCATCAATGCAATGATGATAGTGGTTGGCATCCATTAGCACTAGCATCTACTGAAACTAGCAACTGCCTAGTAGCAATTGTTGGGCTCTCCCAATACCTATGATAGTCATTGGGTCATCGTTAGACTCCCCTAATACAAGCTTTAAAATCTATTAGCATGGACAATTGCCCCATAACAATAGCAAGGTAGTCCATGGGTTCCCCTAATGCTGGTATCGACGTCTGCCAACACCGATAATTACACTATTGTAGTAGTTGGGAAGTTGTTGATTCGCCCTAAGTTAGGTTATCATTAAGCTCCCTGAATGTTGATGCTGGAATCTATCATCCTCAATGACTGCTCAACAATAATCATTGGGTCGTCCCAACCTTAGTGACTGTCATAAGGTCATCGTTGGACTCCCTTGATGCTAGCACTAGCATCTACCAACTCCAGCAACTGCCCAAATAATAGGTGGGCAGTCCCTAGGTTCCCCTAGTGTTGGCATTGATGTCTATTAACACCAGCAACTATCCCATAACCGTAGTTATGCAATCGTTAGGTTTCCCCAAATATAAAGCAAGCATCTACTAGTACTAGTGACTTCCCCATAGCAATTATTCGCTCTTTTAATCCATTTACTACTGCTAGGCCATCATTTAGGCTCTTTTAGTGCTTGCCCTCACGTTTGCTCACATTAATGACCTTTTTTTGGTTGTCACTAGGGGAACCTAGTGCAAATGTTTACCAATGCAAGCGACTGGCCAACAACAATTGTAGAGCTCTCCCAATGCCTGCGACTATCATTAGGATATCACCAATGAGCTCCCCCAGTGCTAAACTGAGCGCCTACCAGTGCCAGTGACCACCCAACAATAGTCATTTGGCTTTCTTAATGCTAATGGCCATGATGGGGTTGTCACAGGGCTCCCCTATTACTAACATTGATGTCTATCGATAAAAGCAACTACCTCACGATAATTATTTGGAAGTTCGTTTATTCCCTTAGTGCTGGTACTAAAATAAACCAACATTGGAGACTACATCACATTAGTAGCTAGGCAGTCATTGGGTTCTTCAAAAGTAAGTGTGAATGCTTACCAATACCTGCAGCTTCCTCGTAGCCACCATTGGACTTTCTCAATGCCAACAATTACTGCTAAGCCATCATTAGGCTCCTCTAGTGCTTACCCTTGTGTCTACCTACACCAGCGATTACCATTAGGGCATCATTGGGGCCATGACTGTGGCAAGCATTTACTAGTATTAGTGACTATCCAATTGTAGTAGTTGCTTTCCCAATGCAAGCCACTGTCATTGGGTCATTGTTGGGCTCCCCCAGTGCTAGGAGAAGCATCTACTAACACTAATTAGTGCCCCATAGCAATGGCTAGGTAGTCTTAGGGTTCCCAAAATGCTAGCACCGACATCTACGAGCACCAATAACTACCTCGTAACAATAGCTTGGCAGTCATTAGGTTCCCAAAGATGGCATGACGTCTGCTAGTACCAATGACATTGTGTAGAAGTCATTTGGTTCTTTCAGTGTTGACTAATACTACTAGGCTGTCATTTGCCCCTCCTATGCTTGCCTTCACATCCGCATGTGACAGCGACTTTCGTTTGATCGTCACTGGGAGAACCCAGCGCAAATGTCTGCCAATGCTAGCGACTGTCACTAGGTCACACTAGCATTAGTGATTTCCTAATAGACATTGTTGGGCTCTCCTAATATTAGTGACTATCATGGGGTCGTTGTTGGGCTTCTTCGGTGCTGGCACTAACGTTTATCAATACTAGCAACTATACCAAAAAAATAGCTGAACACCCATTGATTTCCCCCAAAGCTAGTATGAGTGTGTGCCAGCACCAGTGAATCCCCTATAGTCATCATTAGGCTCTCTTAATGCCAACTATTATTGCTAAGCTATTACTGGACTCCTCTAGTGCTTACACTCATGCCTACATACACTACCCACTGCCATTGGAAGGGTTGCCTTAGTGCAGGCACTAGCATTTACCAACACTAACAACTGCCTAGCAATTGCTAGGCAATAATTAGGTTCCCCTAAAGTTGGCATGAGCATCTGCCAGCACCAACGACTTTTTCGTACTAATCGTTGGGCTTTCCTAGCTTTGACCGTTGTTGTTATGCCATCATTGAGCTCCTCTAATGCTTGCCCTTGCATTCACCTGCACCAACGACTACCGTTGGGCCATCACTTGGGTACTTAGTGCAGATATCTGTCAGTGCCAACGATAATCATCAGATCATCTTTAAGCTCCCGTAGTGTTGGCAATTGCACCTACTAGAGTCAACAACTACCTAGTAGTAGTCATAAGGTTCCCCCAAAGTTATTGCAGGCAATTACCAACACAAGTTACTTTTTTGTAATAGTCATTCGAGTCCTTCAATGCCAACTACTGTTGCTAGGCTGTCATTGGATTCCTTTAGTGCTTGCCATCTCGTCTTCCTGTGCTAAAAATTGCCATGGAGACATCACTGGAGCAACCTAGTGCAGATGTCTACCAGCATTAGCGACTACCCAACAACAGTCATAAGGCTCTCCCAACACCTACGATCGTCATTGGGTCGTCGCTTTTGGCTATCCTGGTACGAACACTAACATCTATTGACACCAGTAACTATCCACAGCAATAACGAGGTAGTCCCTAAGTTCTCTTAGTGTTGGCACCGATGTTTGCCAACACTTAAAACTGCACTGCAATAATAGTTGGCAAATTAATGATTCCCTTACAGTTGAGTTGTCATTGAGTTCTCCTAATGTTGGCGCTAGCATCAACCAATATCAGCGACTGCCCTGCAATAATAATTGGGCTCTCCTAACCCCAACGACTATCATTATGTCATTGATACACTCCCTCAATACTAGTACTAGTGTCTATCGACTTTCGTAATTACCTCATAATAATAGCTGGGTAGTCCCTAGATTCCTTTAGTGCTGGTGTTAGTGTTGCACACACCAGCAGTAGCCCAATGGCTATAGTTAAGCAATCATTGGGTTCTTTCTAAGCTAATGCAAACATTAGCACCAACGATTTCCCCGTAGTAATCATTGGGCCTTTCCAACGCCAACCACTATTACAAGGTCATGGTTGGGGCTCCTAAATGGCAACGACTGTCATTGGGTCACTTGGGTCTCTTGATGCTAGCACTAGCATCTATCAACACGTGTAACTACCCCGTAGTAATAGTTGTGCAGTCCTAAGGTTCCCTTAATGCTAGTGTTGCCATTTACCAATATGAGCAACTACCTCATAGTAGTTGTTAGGTTGTTATTAGGTTCCCCAAAAGTTAGTGTAGAAGTCTCCTAGCACCAACTAATTTCTTACAGAAGTTGTTAGGCTCTACTAATGCCTACTACTACTGCTACATTGTCGTTGGGCTTTTTTAGTGCTTGCCCTCACGTTTACCAACTTTAGTGATTGTCGTTGGGCCATCACTAATGTAACCTAATGCTAATGTTTGGCAGCATCAACAACTATCGCTTAGTCATCTCTGAGCTCCCCTTATGTTAACATTGGCATCTGCTAGTGTTAACGACGGCCTAGTAACATTCATTAGGCCTGCCTAATGCCAATGATTACCAGGAGGTCATCATTGGGCTCCCCCAGTGCTGGCACTAGCGTTTACTAACACCAGTAACTGTACCACAAAAGTAGCTGGGTAGTCATTAGGTTCCCTTACAGTTAGCACTAGCATGCACCAATACTACCGACTTCCCCGCACCAGTAATTGGGCTTTCCCAATGCTAACCACTTCTATTAAGCTATTGTTGAAGTTCTCAGTGGTTGCCCACTTGACTTCCTGCGCCAGTGACTATCATTGGGCGATCGCAGAGGCAACCTAATACAGATGTTTACCAACATTGATGCCTGCCGCTAGATTGTCGTTAAGCTGCCTTAGTGCAGGCGTTGGCCTTTACAAGTGCCACCGACTACTCTCCTAATGCTAGTGACAGTCATAGGGTTGTCGTAGGGCTCCTCTGGTGTTGGCAAGAGTGTCCACTGCCATCAACAACTGTCCTACAATAATTGCTGGGTAGTACGCATGTTCTCTCACTACTGGTGTCGATGTCCACCAAGACCAAAAACTGCCTCATAGTAGTAGCTAGGCAATCGTAAGGTTCCTCAAAAGTTAGCACGAGCATCTACCAGCACCAGGCACTTATTCGTACTTGTCATTAGGCTCTATTAATGCTAATTATTCCTGCGTGATAGTATTTGGACCCCTCTAGTACTTTTGCCTCGAGTCTACCTATGCTTGCGACTGCCGTTGAGCTCCCTTAGTGTTGGCTCTAGCCTCTACTAGCGCCCATGACTACCTAGCAGCAGTCATTGGGCTCTCCCAATGTGAATGACTGTCTTGGGGTCATCAGAAGGCTTCTTTCTTACTCGCATTAGCGTCTATTAACACTAGTTATAACCCCACGATAATAGCTAGGCAATCCTTGGGGTCTTCATGTGTTAGCAATTATGCTTGTTAACATGATCAACTACCTTGCTGCTGTAGCCAAGATGTCATCGGGTTCCCTCAAAGGTGGCATAAATGTGTACTAGCACCAATGATTGCCTCTCGCAGTAGTAGTTGGGCTCTCTCTGTAATTACTACTTCTATTACGCCATCATTGATCTCCTCTAGTGCTCACCTAGCATGGATCATGGGCATGAGATGCAAGCCACGACAACCCTTAAGAGGTACGACATGGGTGGAAGATCGAGCGTGCAGTCACAACTAGTGCTCCTACAAAGCCATAGGAGTACCACGCGAGTTAGAACCTCATTATTTTCCCTTGATTGACTACCTAGTGAGTGTGCCAAGGAGTCACGTTTCACGGACCATGGGCATAAGAGGTAAGCCACGGCTGCCCCTAGTAGGCACGGCGTAAGGAAAAGGCCTAGTGAACGATCAATATTAATGCACTTGCCTCTCATTACTGTCCCTCAGTAGACTACCTGGCGAGCATGCTAAGGAAGCCATGTCACAGGGATTGTAGGCTCGGATGGCAAGTCGAGTTGCTAATAATAGGCGCGCTAGCTAGCCCCTGAGAACTACACACGGGCAAGACCCTCGATGTCATCCCCTCATAGACTACCCAACGAGCATGTCAAGGGAGCCATTCTGCATGGACCATTGGTTTGGGAGGCAAGCCATAAGTACCTCAAACATGCTTAGCATGGGTAAAAGGGCTAGCGTGCTGCCAAAACAGGTATACCAACCAAGCCATGGGCATTTCTCGCAAGCCATACCCTCATCGTCATCCCTCGATAAACTGCCCAACGAACATGCTAAAGGAGCCACGTTGCAAGGAACATTGGCATAGAAGGCAAGCCATAACTACCTCTTAAAAGGTACGATATGGGTCGAAGGCCCAACGTGTGATTGCAATAGTCACATCAACTAAGCCATGGAAGCCCCACATGAGTTGGACTCTCATCGCTATCACTGGATGGACTACCTAGCAAGCATACTAAGAGAGCCATGTTGCATGGACCATGGGCATGAGATAAGCCATGGGCGCCCCACGCGGGCTAAACTCTCAACGTTGTCTCTCAATAGATTGCCCAATAAGGATGCCAAGGGAGCCAAGTCGTATGGACTATGGGCACAAAAGGAAAGCTACGGTTGCTCAAGGAGGCATAGCAAGGGCGAAACATTAAACGTGCAGCTATAATGAGAGTGTTAGCCAGGCCATGGATGCCCCCATGCAAGCTAGACCTTCGTCACTGTGGCTCAATAGACTACCTAGCAAGCATGCAAAGAAAACCACATCAGACAGACCATGGGCTCAAAAGGTAAGCCATGGCTACCCCCAACAGGCATGGCATGGGCAAAATGCCCAACATGCAGTCGTAGCAGGAGTGCCAACCTAACCATGGTTGGAACGCTAATCGTTAGGCTCTGCCAATGTCAACCACTAATGGCAGCAATAGCAAGGAAGTCTTTTGATTTACCTGGTATAGGCGTTAATGTTTGCTAACACTAACAACTACCCTATAGTAGTAGTTCAGCGGTCGTTAGGTTTCTCAAAGCAAGCACGAGCATCTGCCAGCACCAGTGACTTCCTTATAGCAGTTGTTCGACTTTCTTAACACCAAAAATTGTTGCAAAGTAGTCGTTAGGCTCCTCTAATTCTTACTTTAGAATCTACTTGGGCCAACGACTATCATTGGGCCATCGTTGGGGTAACCTAGTGTAGAAGTTTGGCAATTTTGAATGACAATCGTTGGGTTATCACTGAGCTCCTCTTGTGCTAATACTAGCATTTACCAGCATAAATGACTACCTAGTTATAGTTACTAGCCTCTCCTAACTTGAGTAACTATCATTGAGTCGTCGCTGGGCTCCCCTGGTGCTAGTACTAACATCTACTGGCACTAGTAATTTCCTCGTAATAATAGTTAGAAAGTCTTTCCATTCGCCTAGAGTTGGCACCATTGTTTACCTACACCTATAACTACCATGCAATAATAGCTAGGCAATCGTTAGATGCCCTCAAAGCTGGCAAAAGTGTGTGCTAGCACTAGCGATGTCCCTATGGAAGTCTTTTGGCTCTCTTAGTGCCTACTACTATTATTAGGCCATCATTCATTCGACTCTTCCTATAGTTACCCTCGAATCTATCTGCCTTAGTGATTGTCGCGAGGTCGTTATTGAGTTGCGTTAATGCTAATGTTGCCATCTGCTAGGGTCAATGATTGCCTAGCCGTAATTATTAATCTCTCCCAATGCCTATGACTAGCATAGGGTCATTGTTAGGCCCCATTGATGCTAACATTAGTTTTTACCAACATCAACAATTGTAGCACAAAAATAGTTGAGCGCTCATTGGGTTCCCCCTAAAGCTAGCACGACTGCCAACCAGCCCAGTGAATCTCGTGTAATCGTCCTTAGGCTTTCCCAATGCCAATTACTACTGCTATGCCATTGTTGGGCTCCATTAGTGGTTACCATTTTGTCTATCGATGCGGGCGACTGCCACTAGGCCATTGTTGGGGGAACCTAGCATAGATGTCGGCTAGTACCAACAATTACCACTGGCGAATCATTGAGATCCTTTAGTGCTGGCACTACCAGCGTCAATGACTGCCCAGCTAGAGTCATTGGGCTCCTCCAGTGTTAACACCAGCATCTACTAACATCAACAACTAGCTGTAACAATAACTAGGTTGTCCTTAGGTTCTTTTAGTGCTATCAATAGTCTTTAGGCTCTCCTAATGCCAACTACTATTGTTAGGCTGTCGTTAGGCCGCTCTAGTGCTTGCCCCTGCGTCTTCGTGTGCGTGAGACTACCATTGGGCCATCATTGGGGCAACGAAATATAAATATTTACATGCATCAGTAACTGCCCAACAGCTATCATAGGCTTTCCTCGTGTTTACAACTATCATTGGGTCATCGTTGGTTTGCCTCAGTACTAGCACTAGCATCAATCAACACTAGCAACTACCCCGTAGCAATAACAAGGCAATCCTTAGGTTCCACTAGTGTTAGCGTCAACATCTACCAATACCAACAACTGTACTACAATAGTAGTTAGAAGTTGATGATTCCTCTAAGGTTAGGTCATTGCTGAGTTCCCTCAATGCTGATGCTAACATCTACCAATGTTAGCGACTGTCTTGAAATAATCGTTAGGCTCTTTTAGTACCAACGATTAGCGACGCCTCTGATGCAATCACTAGCATCTATCAACTCCTCTGACTGCCTCACACTAATAACTGGGCAGTCCTTAGGCTCCCTTAATGCTTGTGCTAGCATCTGCTAATACCAACAATTTCCCCAAACTAGTAGTTGGGAAGTCATTTGGTTCTCTCAAAGGTAACGAGAGCATTAGTCAGTACTAATGACTTCCTGCAATAGTCATTAGGCTCTCTCAACCCTAACCACTACTACTAGACCGTCACTAGGCTACTCTAATGCTTACTCCCTCATCTACTTACGCTTATGACTACTATAGGGCCATCGCTAGGGCAAGCCAATGCCATTGTCTACCAACATCAATGACTGCTTAGTAGTAGTGTTTAGGCTTCGTGAACGTGAGTGATTATCATAGGGTTATCACTTGGCTCCCTCGATGCTAGCACTAGCATCTACCAACACCACCAACTGCCATGCAGCAATAGCTGGGTAGTCCTTAGGTTCCCCCAATGGTAGGATTATGTCTGCCAGCACTAACCATTGTCCCACATTAATAGCTAGTTAGTTATTAAGTTCCTCCAAAGTTGGTATGAGTGTCAGCCAGTGTAGCAAATCCTGTGCAGACATTTTTCTGCTCTCCCAATGCCAACAATATAGTTAAGCTGTCGTTGGGCTCCATTAGTGTTTATCGTTACATCTACCTATGCCAATGTCTATGAGTCAGCCATCACTTAAGGAACCTAGCACCGATGTCGATTAGCGCCAACGACTACCGCTGGGGTCATCGCTGAGATCCCTTAGTGCTAGCACTAGCATCTACCTACGTTAACAACTGCTGAGTTGTAATCGTTGGGCTTTTTCTATGCCTGTGACCATCATAAGGTTATCATTAAGCTCCTCTAGTGCTAGCGCTAGTGTCTACTAATACTATCAACTACCCCATAACACTAGTTCGGTTATCCTTGGGTTCTTTCAGTGCTAGTACTAGTGTCTATCCGGCAATTGCCCTGCTAGTAGCTAGGTAATAATTAGGTTGCCCTAAAGTTGGCATGAGCATCTGCAAGCACTAGCGATTGTCTTGTAATAGTCATTAGGCTTTCCCAACGCTGACCATTGCCGTTAGGCCATCATTAAGCTCCTCTAATGCTTGCCCTCACTTCTACTTGTGCTACCAACTTTCGTTAGGACATCGCTAGAGTACCCAATGCAGATGTTTGCCAAAGCCAACGACAGTTGTTGGGTCATCACTAATCTCCCTAGGTACTAGCATTGGCATCTACTAACATCAGCAACTAACCTACAGTAGTTATTAGGATCTCTTAACGCCAACCACTATCATAAGGTCATTATGAGGCTACCCCCGTGTTGGCATTAGCATCTACCGACACCAGTAATTGCACAGCAGAAATAGCTAGGCAGTCATAGGGTTCCCTCAAAGCTAGCGCGAGCATCAGCCAACACAAATGACTTACCTATAATAGTTGTTGGGCTCTCTTAATGCCAACCACTACTTCTAGGCCGTCATTTGACTCCTTTGGTGCTTATCCTCATGTCTTCCTATGCCTTCAACTACTACTAGGCCATCGTTGGGGTAACCTAATGTATATGTTTACCACCACTAATGACTACCCAACAGTAGTCACGAGGCTCTCCTAATGCTTGTGACTATCATTAGGCCGTTGTTAGGTTACCCAGTACTAACACTAGCATCAATTGACAACAGAAACTGCCCTGCAGTAATAGTAATCAAGTCCTTGGGTTCTCCTAGTGCTAGCGCCAAAGTCTGCCAACACTGACAACTGCACTGTAGTAGTAGTTGGAAAGTTGATAATTTCTCTAAGGCTGGGTTATCATTGAGCTCCCTTAATGCTAGCACAAACATCTACCAATGTTAGTAATTGCTGTAGAATTATTGATGGGTTATCCCAACACCAGTGATTAATAATGCCATTGATGCTAGCACTAATGTTTACCAAGTCCTGTGACTGCCCTATATTAATAGTTGGGCAGTCCCTAGGTTTCCCTAAGGTTGGTACTAGCATTTTCTAATACCAGTAACTACTCTGAAGCAATAGCTACACAATTGTTGGGTTCTTTCAAAGCTGACGGGAGCATTCGTCGACACCAATAATTCCCCGCAGTAGTCGTTTAGCTCTTTCGACCGCTATTACGCTATTGTTGGGCTCTTCTAGAGATTGCCCTCATGTCCACCTATGCTAGCGACTACCATTGGGGCAATCCAGCATAGATGTCTGTTAGTGTCAGTAACAATTACTGGACATCGCTGGGGTCCTTAGTCCTTCGTTAGCATCGACTAATGTCATCGACAGTCGCAGGCCTATCTGCCAGTGCCAACGACTACTGTGAGGTCATCCTAAAGCACCCTTAGTGTTGGCACTGGCCTTTAGCAATGGTAATGACTTCCAACAACAATTGTTAGGCTCTCTCAATGCCAACGATCGTCATATGGTTATCGCTGAGCTCCCCCAATGTTGGCATAGTGTTTACTAATACCTGTAACAACCCCATAAAAATTGCTAGAGAGTCCTTAATGGCGGCATCGATTGTCTATCAACATTGACAACTACCCTGCAGTCGTAGTTAAGAAGTCATTAGGTTCCTCTAAAGTTGACGAGAGCATTTACCAACATGAACGATGACTTCCTTATAAAAGTAATTATGCTCTCCTAATGCCTACTATTACTGCTAGGCTATTATTGGGCTTTTTTACGGCCTTCCTTCATAATACCTATGCCAATGCCTGCGTTGGGCTCTCTCAACACTAGCGACTGTCATAGGGTTATCGTTGGGCCCCCCTGTGTTGGTACTAGTGTTTACCAACACCATTAATTACCCTATAGCAATAACTAGGTTATCCTTAGGTTCCCTTGGTGTTGGCGTCGGTGTCTGCCAACACTAATAATTTCCCCGTAGTCATAGTTAAGAATTCATTAGGTTCTCCTAAAGTTGGTGCGAGTGTCTACGAGCACTAATGAATTAATCACAATAATTGTTGGGCTCTCTTAATGCCAACTACTACTGCCACGGCATCATTGGGTCCATTAGTGCTTGCTCTCGCATCTACCTATGCCAATGACTACCGTTGGGTCATCATTGGGGGAACACAACACAAATGTCTATCAACACCAGTGACTACTTTTCGATCGTCCCTAGGCTCCCTCAGTGGTGGCGTTGGGTTCTACCAGCCTTAATAGCAATCATTGGGCTCTCCCAATGCCAGCAACTCTTAGGCAATCATTGGGCTCTCCCAATGCCAGCAACTCTTAGGCAATCATCGCTAGGCTTCTGTGGTGTTAGTACTAACGTTTATCGACACTAATAATTGCCCATAGCAGTAGCTGGGAAGTCTCTTGGTTTGCTTAATGCTGGCGTCAATGCATGATAACACTAATAACTATCTCGCTATAGTAACTAGGTAATCATTGGTTCCCCTAAAATAACGCTATTGCTTGGTAGACTACCCATCGAGCATGCCAAGGAAACCACGTCGCAAGGACCATGGGCATAGAAGATAGGCCACGGCTGCCCCTAGAAGGTAGAGCAAGGATGGAAGGCCAAATGTGCAGTCGTAGTAGGAGCACCAGCAAGGCCATAGGCAGCCCCATGCAAGCCAAACACTCATCACCATTGCTCAATAGATTGCTTAAGGAGTGTGCAAAGGGAGCTGCATTGGATGGACCATAAGCATGAAAAGCAAGCTATGGGTTCCCTCGATAATCACCATGTAGGTAAAATTCCCAAGGTAAAGCTGCAGTTGGCTCGCTAGCCAGGCCATAGGCGCCCCACATGAGCTAGACCCTCGTCATTATCCCTCGATAGACCGTCGACTAAGCATTCTGAGAGAGCCACATCGCACGAACCATGGGTAAGCCATGGCTGCCTCTAGTAGACTTGTGATAGGCTGAGGGCCTAACGAGCAGCCGCAAAAAATGCGCTAGCCAGGTCATAGGCACCTCACATGAGCTTGACCCTCATCGTAGTTGCTCCATAGACTGCTCAGTGAATGTGCAAAGAAAGCCACACTGCTCAGACAATAGGACGGGAGGTAAGCCTAGCAACCCTCAGTAGGCATCACATTAGTGGAATGCCCATGGGTACCCCACATGTGCTAGACTTTCAATGTCATCCCTCGTAACGAGCACGGCAAGGGCAAAAAGCCAAACTTATGATTGCAATGGGGGTGTTAGCCAACCCATAGGTGCCCCATTGAGCTAAATCCTCCTTGCTATCCCTCAATAAATTGCCCAAAAAGGGTGCCAAGGGGGCCACATTACACGGATGTTGGCATGGAACCCATGCCACGGTTTCCCTTAGCAGGGGTGGCATGGGCGAAAGGCGCATTATAAGGCTACAACAGGTGCACCAACCAAGCAATGGGTGCCCCACACGTGCTTAACCCTTATCACTATCCCTCGATAAACAACTTATACGGTGTGCCAAGGGAAACATGTTGCACGAGACTTGGGCATGGAAGGTAAGCCCTTGATACCCTAAACAAGCATCACATGGGTGCAAGGCCCAACATGTAGCCATATTAGGCACTAGCCATATCGTTGGTGCCACACGCTAGTGAGACCCTTGTTGCTATCCCTAGAGAGATTGCCTAGCACGTGTGCTAAAAGAGCCGCGTCGCACAGACCATGGGCCCAGGAGGCAAGCCATGGTTGCCATGACTATATGGAGCACAGGTGAAAGACCCAACGGGTGGTTATAACTAGCACGCCAACCAAGCCATTGGTGCTTCACTCAAGCTAAATCCTCTTTGTTGTCCCTTGATTGACTGCCAAGTGAACGCCATATGAGTTGTGTAGCACAGACCATGAGCATGAGAGGCCAGCCATGGCTACCCTGAGCAAGCACGACATGGATGAAAGGCTTAGAGTGTGGTAGAAACAAGCGCACCAGCCAGGCCATGGGTAGCCTATGCGAATTAGATCCTTGTCACTGTCCCTCGATAGACTCCCCAGCAAGCATTCCAAAGGTACGGGAGGTAAGCCATGGCTACTTTTAATAGATGTGGCATAGGTGGAAGGCCTAGTGTGCGATTATAGAAGGCACACTGGCCAAGCCATGAGCGTCCCACGCAAGCTAGCCAAAGGAGTGGCATTGCATAAAACATGGACACGGGAGGCAAGCTGTGGCTACCCCCAATAGGTATGATATGTGCAGAGGAACTAATTTACGATCGCAATAAGTGTGCCAGTCAAGTCACAAGCATTCCACGCGCAACTTCACTCGACAGACTTCGCAGTGAGTGTGAAAAAGGAGTCACATTGCGTGGACCATCAGCATGGAAGGCAAGCCATAGCTACCCTTAGCACGCATCGCATGGTTAGAAGGCCCACTGTACGACCACAGTACGGGTGCCAGCTAAGCCATGGAAGCCCCATGCGAGCCATTGCATTTACTTATGCCATCGTAGGGGAACTCAACACTACCGTTAGGTCATTGCTAAGCTCCTTAAGTATTGGCACTAACATCTATCAACGTTTATGATTGCCCAACTGCAATCAATGGGTTCCCCCAACACCAACGATTATCATACGACCATCGCTGAGGTACTCCGATGCTATCACTAATGTCTATCGATACTAACAACTAACTCATTGCAAAAGCTAGGCACCCCTAGGTTCTCCTAGTGCTGGGACTAGCATCTACCAACATGAGCAACTGTCGTGCAGTAACAGCTAAATAGGTTTCTCCTAGTGCTGGGACTAGCGTCTACCAACATGAGCAACTATCGTGCAGTAACAGCTAAATAGGTTTTGGGTTCCTCCAAAGTTGGAGCACGCCTCTGCCAACACCAGCGACTTTAACGCAGCAATTGTTAGGCTCTCCTTATGCTTTCTACTGTAGCTAGACCATCGTTGAACTTTTTTAATGCTTGTACTCATGTTTGCCAATTGCAACTATAGTCGTTGGGTCATCCCTAAGCACCTTTAGTGCTGATTCTAACATCTACCAACATTAACGACTGCCATTCTGTAGTAGTTGGGCATTCCCAATGCCATTAACTACCACGGGATTATTGCTAGACTCACGCCGCGCTGGCTCTAGCGTCTACCAACACCAACAACTGCATCACAAAAGGAACTGGGTAGTCGTTGGGTTCTTTCAAAGTTGGTGCCAGTATCAGTCTATGTTAGGCACTTCCCTACACTAGTCTTCGGGCTCTCCCAAAGCCAATGACTATAGCAAGGCTAACGTTAGGCTCATTGAGTTTTATCCTCGTGTTTTCCTACACTAGTGACTGCCATTGGGCCATCAAAAGGGCAACTTAATGCAGATCTTTGCCAGCGTCACCAACTACCGCTAGCAGTAGTTGTTGGCCTTTACTAGTGCTAGCGACTGCCTAGTAGTACTTATTGGGCTCTCACAATGCCAGCAACAGTTATGGGGTTGTCGGAGGGTTCCCTTAGTGTTCGCACGAGCATATATCGATACTAATAACTACCTTATAATAATTGCTAGGCAGTGCCTAGGTTCTTTTAGTGCTAGCGTCGATGTTTGCGAACATTGACAACTACCCTATAGTAGTAGCTATACAATTATAAGGTTTCTCAAAAGCTGACACGAGTGTATGCTAGCATCAATGACTTCTTTATAGTTTTTGTTGGGCTCTCTTAATGCCAACCATTGCTGCCAAGCCATCATTGGACCAATCTTTTGCCTAGTGTTTACCTACTTCAACGGTTGTCGTATGGCCATTGCTGGAAGAACTTAGCGTATATGTATGCCAACATTAGCAACTACTGTTGCATTATTATTAAGCTCCCTAGTGTTGTTGTTGGCCTCTACCTGTGCCCATGACTACTTAGTAGTAATCATTGGGCTTTTCTAATGCCAGCGATTGTTATGGGGTCATTGTAAGGCTTTCCCTATATTGGTACTTGCATCGGCTAACACGAGCAACTACTCCCAGTAATAACTAGGCAATCCTTGGGTTCCCCATGTGTTAAAAATTTCATCTACCAACACAAATAAGTGCCTCACTGTTATAGCTAAGTAGTCGTTAGATTCCCCCAAAGGTAGCACGAGCGTCTGTAAGCATGAGAGACCACCCCGTAGTAGTCGTTGAGCTCTTTTAGTGCTTACCTTCGCGTCTACTTATCCCTCCTACTCTCGTTGGACTACAGTTGGAGGAATGTAGCACCAATGTTTGCCAGTGCTAGTGATTACCATCGAGTTATCATTAAGCTCCCCTAACGCTAATGTCTGCCCAACAGTAGTCGTTCAACTCTCCCAATGCTAATGACCATCATGAAGTCATCGTTAAACTTCTATAGTGCTGGCACTAGCATCTAATAACACCAATAACTACCCTGTAATGATGGCTAGGCAGCACCTAGGTTCCCCTTGTGTTGGCGTCGACATCTGCCAGTACCAGGGACTTCTATGAGCAGTCGTTGTGCCTTCTTCATGCCAACTACTATTAGTACACCATCATTGGACTCCTTTACATGCAATAACAACTGTCGCTAGGTCGCCATTGGGGGAACCCAGTGCAGATGTTTGCTAACATCAGCGATTATTACTAGGTCATCATTGAGCTTTTTTAGTTCTGTGTGCTGTGTTGGCCTTAAAAAGTGCCAACCACTCTTGAGCAACCCTCGTTGGCTCTTTTAATGTTAGCAATTATCATAGGGTGTCACTAGGCTCCTTTAGTGCTTGCACTAGCGTCCACCGACACTAGCAGTTGCTTCACAATAATAGTTAAGCAATTCCAAGGCTCTCTCCATGCAGGCATTGGTGTTGGTTGACCTTCACTGGGCCATCATTAGGAGAACCCATTGTAAATGTCTGCCAGCACGAGCGACTATCTTTTACTCGTCGTTGAGTTGTCCAAATGTAGATGTTTGCCAATGCAAATGACTGTATAGCAATAGTTGTAGGGCTCTCCCGATGCCTATAACCATCATTGGGTTGTCACCGTTGAGCTCCCCCAATGGTAACAATGGCCCCTAACAACACTAGTCGTGGGGTCTCCTAATGCGAACAACTATCATGTGATCATCGCTATGTTCCCCTATTGTTGGCATTACCATCTACTGGTAAAACCAACTGCCTCGCAGCAATTGCTAGGAAGCCTCTTAGTTCCCCAAATGCTCACATCGATACCAACCAACTCTAGTAATTACTCGATAGCATTAGCTGGACAGTTATTGTGTTCCTTTAAAGCTGGTGCAAGCGTCTACCAACATGTGCAACTTCCCCACATCAGTATTTGGGCTCTCCCAATGCCAACAATTGCTGCTAGTCCACTGTTAGGCTCCTCTAATGCTTACCCTTGCATTTTTTAGCATCAGTAATGGCCATTGGGCCATCGTTGCGGCAACGACTGTGCTTGGCATCTATTAGCACTAGCGTCTACTAACACTAGCAACTACTTGCAGCAATCTTTGGGCTCTTTTAATGCTTATAATAGTTAATTGGGTCATCGCTGGGCTCCCATAGGGCAAGTTCTTACATTTATTAACCTTAGCAACTAGCCCGCAGTAATCGCAAGATAGTCTATTGGTTCCTCTAATGCTAGTGTCGATGTCTGCTAATACTGATAATTGCACTATAGTAGTAGCTGAGAAATTATTGATTATCCCTCAAGCTGGTTATCACTAAGCTCTTCAAATGCTAGTGCTAGCATTTATCATCCTCAATGATTACTCAACAAGAGTCATTGGCCCTCCCAACACCAGTGATTGTCATGAGGTCATCGCTAGACTCCCCTGATGCTAGTACCAATGTCTATCAACTCAAGCAATTGCCCTACAGCAATAGCTAGGCAATACTTGGGTTCCTTTAGTGTTGGCGCTGGTGTCTATTAACACCAATAACTGTCCCACAATCGTAGTTAGGTAATGGTTAGGTTCTCCAAAGCTAACGCAAGCATTTATTAGCACTAGCGAGTTCCCTATAGTAATTGTTGGCTCTCTTAATTCTAACTACTACTACTAGGCCATTGTTGGGCTTCTTTAGTGTTTGTCCTCACATCTGTTGATGCCAACGACTTTTTCTTGGCAATCGCTAGAGGAACCTAATACGGATGTTTCCAGTGCAAGCGACTACCCAACAGTAATTATATGGCTTTCCCAATGCCTGTGACTATCATTGGGTTATCACCACTGAGCTCCCCAAGCGCTAAACATGGTGCCTAGCAATACTAATGACCATCCAACAATAGTCATTTGGCATTTCTAATACTAGTGACTATCATGAGGTTAAGGCTCCCCCATTACTAGCATTAACGTTTATCGATAAAAGCCATAACCTTATAGCAATTGTTGGGATGTCCATTTGTTCCCTTAGTGCTCATACTGATATATACCAACACTAAAGATTGCTCCGGATCAGTAGTTGGGTAGTCGTTGGGTTTTTCGAAAGTGGGTGCTCGCACCTGCCAACACCTACATTTCTTTGTAGCTATCGTACGTCTCTCTTAATGCCAACAAGTGCTACTAGGCCATCGTTGAGTTCCTCTAATGCTTGCCTTCTCATCTACTTGCGCCTACGACTGCTACAGGGCCATCGCTAAGGCAACCTAATGCGAATGTCTGCAAACGTCAATGACTGCCTACTCAAAGTTGTTAGGCTCCCGAATGCCAACGAGAATGCCAATGACTGTCATTGAGTTGGTGCTTGTCTCCCTCAGTATTAGCACTAGCATCTACCAACACCACCAAATGCCATGCGGCAATAACTGAGCAATCTTTGGGTTCCTCTAGTGCTGGGATCAACATCTGCCCGCACTAACCATTACTTATAGCAGTAGCTGGGTAGTCATTTCGGTTCATTCAGAGCTAGTGCAAGTGTTTACCAGCACTAAAGACTTCCCTATAGCAATCGTTGGGTTATCCTAGCGTATACCACTAGCTGTCATTGGGCTATCCTATTGCCAATTATTAGCAGTTGTTAGGCTTTTTCAGTGCTTGTCCTCAAGTTTGCCTGTGCTAGTGACTTTCTCGCATTAATTTCTAGGCTTTTTTAATGCCTGCTACTTTTACCACGCTATGATTGAGCTCCACCAGTGCTTACCTTCGCATCTACCTACACCAACGATTGCGGTTGTGCCATTGTTTGGGGGAATCTAGCATAAATATCTACCAATACTAACGATAGTTGTTGGGTCATCGCGGAACACCCAATACCACGACAGTTGTTGCATCAGTGACCACCCAACAATAGTTGTTAGGCTTTACCAACGATATTAACTGTCATGGAGTCGTAGCTCGGCTCTCCTAATGCTAGCACTAGCGTGTATCACCACGAAGAACTATCCTAAGATAATAGCTCGGCGGTCGTTAGGTTCCTTGGTGCTGACACTGGCTTTTGCCAATACCAACAACTACATTGCAACAGTAGCTAAGCAGTCATTGGGCTCCCATAAAGTTGGTAGAAGTGCCTACCAAGAGTTGTGACTTCCTTACAGTAGTCATTAGGCTGTTCTAATGCCAACTACTCCTATTAGGCCACTGTTGGGCTCCACTAGTTCTTACCCTCGCGTTCACCTACGCCAACAATCATCGTTGGGCCATCACTCGAGAAATCCACAAAAGATGTTTTCTAACACAAGCGACGACCATTGGTCAGTTGCTAAGCTTCCTTAATGTTGGCATTAGTGACTACCAACACTAGTGACTGCCTCGCTATAGTCTTTAGGCTAACCAAACGCTAACAACAGTCATGGGACCATCATTGGGCTCCCTCCTGCTAGTGCTTATGTTTACCAACACCAACAGCTGCCCCGCAGCAACAGATGAGTAGTTGTTAGGCTCTAGTGGGGAAGCTAGCATTTATCAACCCAAGTAACTGCCCAATAGTGGTGGCTAGGCAATCGTTGGGTTCCTCCAATGCTGACTCTAGTATCTACCACCACCAGTGACTTACTATGAAGTTGTTGTGCTCTCCCAATGCTTGTCCTCACATCTACCAATGTTGAGAAGTGTCGTAAGGTCACCATTGAGCTCTTCTAGTGTTGGCGCAGCCTTTTTACCTGCATTAACAACTACCCAGCAATGGTTGTTAGGCTTCTTCAATGCCAGCGATTGTCTTGGGGCATCACTGGGTTCCTCCAATGCTAGAACAACCATTTACCAACCTCACTAACTGCCTGTAATAATAGTTAAGTAGTTTCTTCTTGAATTCGTTAATGTTGGTGCCCACGTTTGTCAACACTAGCAACAACCTCGCAACAGTAGCTGGATAGTCGTTAAGTGCCCTTAAAACTAGCGGTAATGTCTATAAGCACCAGCGGCTGCCTAGCAGCAGTTGTTAGGCTTTCCTCGATACCAACTACTATTATCATATCGCCGTTGGGTTGCTCTAGTGCTTGCCCTCACATCTACGAGCTTCAACGACTGTTCTTTGTCCATCTTTGGGGGAACCCAATGCAGACATTTATTAGTGTGAGTGACTTTCATTGGGTTGTCACTGAACTCCTTTCTTGCCAGCATTAGCTTCTACTAATGTCAATGACTACCCAGCAATCATTGATGGGCTTTACTAACACTGGCAACTGTCATGAGGTCATCGTTGGGCACCCTCGTCGAAGTATTAGTGCATACTGACATTAGTACTTGCACAACAATAATAGCCGAGCAGCTCTCATGTTCGCATAGTGCTAGCATTGGCATCTGCTAACATTAATAACTTCACAGCTATAGTAGTTAGGCAGTGATTTGGTTCCCCCAATGCTAGCACTAACGTCTACTAGTACGAGTGATTACCCCACAATAGTTGTTAGTCTCTCTTAGCGATTGCACCAAAGCTAGCATTAGTGTCTACTTGCACTAAGGTCTATCATTGGGGCATCGTTAAGGGAGTATAGTGTAAATATTTGCTAGTGCCAGCCACTACCATTAGGTCATTGAAAAGCTCTTTTTAGTGCTGGCACTGACCTTAAACAATTCCGGCGACTACACAACAGTAGTCGTTGGGCCGTCCCAACAGTAGTAACTATCGTAATGATGTCACTAGGCTCCCATAGTGCTAGTATTAGCGTCTATTGACACTAGTAACTACCCTACACCAATAGTTGGCCAGTGCTCAAGTTCTCTCAGTGTGGGCGCTCGTGTTTACTAACACTAGTAACTACCTTGCAGTAGTAGCTAGGCAAGTGTTGAGTTACCCTAAAACTTGGTGTTAATGTCTACTAGCACTAGTAACTACCCCTTAATAGTAGTTGAAAAGTTGTTGGGATTCCCTATTGCTAGGGTTGGCTTCTACGAGCATCATCAACTACCTAATAGTAGTCATTGGGCTCTTTTAATGCCAATAACTGTGATAGGGTCATCGTTGGCTCCCTTAGTGCCAAAACTAGCGTCCATTGACACCAACAACTGCCCAACAGCAATAGATGAGTAGTCCTTAGGTTCTAGTATGGTTGCTGGCATTTTGTCAACACTAGTAACTACCTTTCAACCATAGCTTGGTAGTCATTGGGTTCCACCAAAGCTGGCGACAGTGTTTACAAGCGCCAGCTATAGTTACGCAATAGTCGTTAGGCTTTCCCAATACCCACTACTGCTGCTAGGCAATTGTTGGCCTACTCTAGTTCTTGCCTTTGCTTCTACTTATGTTAACGATCGTCGCTTATGCATTATTGAGGGAACGTAATGTAGATGTTTGCCAATGCCAACAACTGCCATTGGGTCATCGTTACGCTCTTCTAGTGCTGGTGGTGGCATTTACACATGCTCAAGACTTCTTAATCACAGTCATTGGGCTCTCTTAATGGCAATGATTGTCATAGGGTCATTACTGGGTGGCCCTGGTGCTGGCATTAGGGTCAACTGACACTAATAACTGCCCCGCACCAATAGCTAGGTAACCCTTGCGTTTCATTAGTGTTGTCGTTCGTGTCTTGTAACACCAGCAACTTTCCCACTGTAGTAGCTAGGCAGTCATTGGCTTCCCCCAAAGCTAGTGCTAGTGTCTACCAACACGAACGATTGCCCTACAATAGTCATCGATCTTTTATAACTCCAATTACTACCACTATTCCTTCGTTGGTCTCCCTAATTTCTTTCCTTAGCGTTTACTTGTGTAAGCAACAACCGTTGGGCCATCATTAGGGGAACTAAGCGAAGATGTATGCCAGCGCTGGCAACTATCGCTAGGTTATCGTTAAGCTCCCCTAACGTTGGCATTGACATTAAACGGCTCTAGAAATTACGAGCCATACTCATTGGGTCTCTTTATGCTAACAACTGTCATGGTGACGTCGTTGGGCTCCATCGATCCTAGTACTAGCGTGTACTAACACTAGTAACTTCCCGCAGCAGTAGTTGGGTAGTTCCAACGTTCTCCTAATGCAAGCGCTAGTAGTTACCAATACCAACAACTGCCCTATAGTAGTAGCTGGTAGTTGTTAGCTTCCCCCAAAGTTGCTCTTGAGGTTTGCGAGCACTAGTAACTTTTTTGAAGAAATTATTAGGCTCTATCAATCCCAACTACCCCTACTAGGCCCTCGTTGGGCCCGTCCAATGCTTGGCCTCACACCTGGTTGCGCCAACGATGTCCACTAAGCCATCAATAGGGGATCCGAACTGTTAAGTCATCGCAAAGATCCCCTAGTGATGGTGCTGGCCACTATCATTGCTAGCGATTACCCAACATTGATCGCTGGGCTCTCACAATGCCAGCGACTATCATGAGCTTGTCCTTAGTTTCCCTCAATGCTAGCATAAGTGTCTACTGATACCAGTATGTGCCTCATAGTAATAGCTAGGCAGTCATTGGGTTTCCCTAAAGTTCGTTGAGCGTCTACTACCACTAGTGACTTCCTTGCACCAATTGTTGGTTTCTTCCAATGCCAACTACTATTATTAGGCCATCATATAGCTCGTCTAATGCTTGCACTTATGTTTTTTGGCACCAACGACTACCGCTAGGATGTTGCTAAACTCCCCTAGTGCTAGCACTGGCATTTATCAACACCAATAACTGCCCTACAACAATAGTTAGGCAGCCCAAGTTTCCCCTAGTATTAATGGTAGCATTAACTGACAGCTTCAACTGCTTCGTAGCAAGAGCAGGACAGTGGTTAGGTTCCCTTAAAGCTGGTGCTAGCATTTTCAAGCCCCAATTATTACCCCGTAAGATTTGTTGGGCTCTCTTAGTGCCAACTACTACTACTTGGCTATTGTTAGTCTTCTCTAGTGCTTGTCTTTACGTTTGCTTATGCCAGCGATTGCTACCATCACTGAAGGAACCTAGCATCGATGTTTACCAATACAAGCGAGTGCCTTTAGGTCATCGCTAAGCTCCCCTAATGATGATGCTTGCCTCTACCAATGCCAGTGATTGCCCAACAACAATTATTGGGCTCTACCAATGCCACCAACTATCATAGAGTAATCGTAAGGCTTCACCAATACTGATAGCATCTACCGACACTAGCAACTACCTTGCTGTGATGTCCTTAAGTTCCCTTAGTGCTGGCATTGATGTTTGACAATACCAGCAATAGACTCACTGTAGTAGTTGTGTAGTCGTTTGGTTGCCCCAATGTTGGTATGAGCGTCTGCTAACATCACGACTTTTTCACACTAGTTGTTAGCTCTCCTAATGCCAACTACTATTGCTAAGTTGTCATTGGGCTCCTCTAGCACTTATTCTCTTGATTAAGTGAGCCAGCCGCTACTATTGAGCAATCTTTAAGGGAACCCAGCAAAGATGTCTCCTTACGATAGCGATTGTCTTAGGTTATCGTTGAGCTCTCATAGTACCGGTGCTGGCATTTGCCATTGTTAATGATTGCATGCAGTATCATTATGCTTTCCCAATAATAGCGACCATCATAAGGTCATCATTTGGCCCCACCTATGAGAGCATTGACATCTATCGATAAAAGCAACAACCTTACAGCAAATGTTCGGAAGTCCATTTGTTCTCTTACTGCTGGCACTGACGTATACCAACACTAGAGACTGTCTCGCATCAGCAGTTAGGTAGTCGTTGGGTTTTTTGAAAGCAGGCACGAGCACCTGCCAACACCTACATCTTCTTCGTACCTGTCGAATTTCTCTCTCAATGCCAACAACTGCTGCTAGGCCATCGTTGAGTTCCTCTAATGCTTGCCCTCTCATCCACTTGCACCTACGACTGCCATAGGGCCATCGCTAAGGCAACCTAATACGAGTGTGTACAAACATCAATGACTGCCTATCAAAGTTGTTGGGCTCCCAAATGCCAACGAGAATGCCAACGACTATCATTGAGTTGTCATTGGTCTCCCTCAGCGTTAGCACTAGCATCTACCAACACCACCAAATGCCACGCAGCAATAGCTGAGCAATCCTTGGGTTCCTCTAGTACAGGGATCAACGTCTGCCCGCACTAACCATCGCCTCATAGCAGTAGCTGGGTAGTCATTTGGGTTCCTTCAAAGCTAGTGCAAGTGTTTGCCAACATTAAAGACTTTCCCATAGTAGTTATTGGGCTATCCTAGCGTACACCCCTAGCTATCATTAGACTATCCTATCGCCAACTATTAGCCATTTTTGGGCTTTTTTGATGCTTGTCCTCATGTCTACCTATGCCAGCGACTTTCCTGTACTAATTGTTAGGCTTTTTTAATGCTCGCTACCTTTACCACTCTATGATTAAGCTCCATCAGTGCTTATCTTTGCATTTACCTGCACCAACAACTGCGGTTATGCCATTGTTTAAAGGAATCTAGCATAAATGTCCCCCAATACCAATGATAGTTGTTGGGTCATTGTGAAGCACCCAATACAGTGACAGTTGTTGCATCAGTGATTATCCAACAACAGTTGTTGGACTTTCACAATGATATTGACTGTCCTGGAGTCATAGTTGGGCTCTCCTAATGCTAGTGCTAGCGTATATCGACACGAAGAACTATCCTAAGATAATAGCTCGACAGTCCTTAGGTTCCTTGGCGTTGACGCTAGCTTTTACCAATGCCAACTACTGCATCGCAATAGTAGCTGGGCAGTCATTGGGCTCCCTTAAAGTTAGTGGTAATGAGTACCAACAGTTATGACTTCCTTATAGTAGTCGTTAGGCTCTTCCAATGCCAACTACTCCCATTAGGCCACGGTTAGGCTCCACTAGTTCTTGTCCTCGCATCTACCTATGCCAAAGATCATCGTTGGGCCATCGCTCGGGAAATCCACAGAAGATATCTGCTAACACAAGTGACTACCATTAGGCAGTTGCTAAGCTTCCTTAATGTTGGTATTAGTGACTACCAACACTACTAACTGCCTTGTTGCAGTCGTTAGGCTCACCAAACGCTAGCAACAATCATGGGACCGTCATTGGGCTCCCTCGTGCTAGTGTTTATGTTTAACAACACCAACAACTGCCCCGTAGCAACAGATGAGCAGTCGTTAGGCTCTAGTACTGGAGGTAGCATTTACCAACCTAGCAACTATCTAACAATAGTGGCTATGCAATCATTAGGTTCCCCCAATGCTGACTCTAGTGTCTACCACTACTAGTGACTTACCGTGCAGTTGTTGTGCTCTCTCGTGCTAGTCTTCATGTCTGCCAGTGTCGACAAGTGTCGTAAGGTCAGCACTAAGCTCTTCTAATGTTGGTGCAGCCTTTCTACCGCCGTTAACAACTACCCAGTAGTGGTCGTTAGGCTTGGCCAGCGATTGTCTTGGGGCATCCCTAGGTTCCTTTAGAGCTAAAGCTACCATTTACCAATCTCACCAACTACCATAATAATAGTTAAGTAGTTTTTAGGTTTCGTTAATGCTCGTGCTCATATTAGTCAACACTAGCAATAGCCTCACAACAGTAGCTGGATAGTCGTTAGGTGCCCTTAAAGCTAGCGGTAATGTCTACAAGCACCAGCGGTTCCCTTGTAGCTGTTGTTAGGCTTTCCTCGATACCAACTTCTACTATTAGATCGTCATTGGATTGCTCTAGTGCTTGCCCTCACGTCTACGAGCTCCAACGATCGTTCTTATCCATCTTTGAGGGAACTCAATGTAGACATTTGCTAGTGTGAGTGACTCTCATTGGGTTATTGTTGAGCTCCTTTCTTGCTAGTGTTGGCTTCTACCAATATCAATGACTTACCCAGCAATCGTTGTTGGACTTTGCCAATACCGGCAACTGTGGTAGGGTCATTGTTGGGCACCCCGATCCAAGTATTAGTGTCTACTGACAGTAGCACTTGCCCCACAATAATAGTTAGGCAGCCCTTAAGTTCCCTTAGTACTAGCATTGGCATCTACTAATACTAACAACTTCATTTCTATAGCAGCTGGGTAGTCGTTGATTACCTCCAAAGTTGGCACTAGTATCTCCCATTACGAGTGATTACCCTGCAATAATCATTGGGCTCTCTTAGCGATTGCCCAAAAGCTAGCATTAGTGTCTACTTGCGCTAGGGACTATTATTGGGGCATTATTAAGGGAGCACTGTGTAAATATTTGCTAGTGTCAGCCACTACCACTAGGTCATTGAAGAGCTCCCTTAGTGTTGGCACTGGCCTTAAACAACTCCAACGACTACACAACAGTAGTCGTTGGGCTGTACCAACGGTAGTAACTATCGTGGTGATGTCACTAGGCTCTCATAATGCTAGCACTAGCATTTATAGACACTAGTAACTACCCTACACCAATAGTTGGCCAGTTCCCAGGTTTTCTTAGTGTGGGCGCTCGTGTTTACCAACACTAGTAACTACCTCACAGTAGTAGCTAGGCAATTGTTGAGTTACTTCCAAAGCTGGTGTTAATGTCTACGAGCACTAGTAACTATGCCTTAATAGTAGTTGGGAAGTCATTGGGATCCTCTAATGCTGGGTTTGGCTTCTACCAGTGAATCAGACAAGGGCATGATAGTTACCTTTTTTTGTTCACCAACTACCTAATAGTAGTCATTGGGCTCTTTTAATGCCAACAACTGTGATAGGGTCATCGTTGGCTCCCCTAGTACTAGGAACTAGCATTTACTGATACCAACAACTGCCCAATAGAAATAGATGAGCAGTCGTTAGGTTCTAGTGTGGGCATTGGCATTTGCCAACATAAGCTACTACCTTTCAACTGTAGCTCGGCAGTTATTGGGTTCTATCAAAGCTGGTGATAGTGTTTACAAGCACCATTGACTGTTACACAAGAGTCGTTGGGATCTCCCAATACCCACTACTGCTGCTAGGCAATCATTGGCCTACTCTAGTTCTTACCTTTGCGTCTATTTATGTTAGTGATCATCGCTTATGCATCATTGAGGGAACCCAGTGTAGATGTTTGCCAATGCCAATGACTGTCATTGGGTCATCGTTACGTTGTCTTAGTGCTGGTGTTGGCATCTACATGTATTAAGGACTTCTTAATCGCAGTCAATGGGCTCTTCTAATGCTAATGATTATCATGGGGTCATTGCTGGGTGGCCCTCATGCTAGCATTAGTGTCAACTAACACTAGTAACTACCCCACAGCAACAGCTAAGTAACCCTTGGATTTCACTAGTGTTGTCGTTCGTGTCTTATAACACTAGCAACTTCCCCACTATAGTAGCTAGACAATCGTGGGTTTCCCCCAAAGCTAGTGCTAATGTCTACCAACACGAACGATTGCCCTATAATAGTCGTCGGTCTTTCGTAACTCCAATTACTACTACTATACCTTCGTTGGTCTCCCTAATCGCTTTTCTCAGTGTCTACTTGTGTAAGTAACTGTCGTTGGGCCATCATTTGAAAAATTTACAGAAGATGTATACTAGCGCTAGCGACTGTCACTAGGTCGTCGTTGAGCTCCCTTAATGTTGGCACTGATTTAAACAACATCAGAAACTACGAGCCATACACATTGGGCTCTTTTTATGCTAGTGACTATCATAGGGACGTCGTTGGGCTCCGTCGATTCTAGCACTGGCGTTTACCGACACCAGTAACTTCCCCGCAGCAGTAGTTAGGCAGTTCCAAGATTCTCCTAACGCAAGCACTAGTAGTTGTCAACACCAGCAACTGCTCTATACTAGTAGTTGGTAGTCACTAGCTTCCTCTAAAGTTAGTGTTGAGATTTGCCACCACTAGTAATATTTTTTGTAGAAATTGTTAGGCTCTATCAATCTCAATTACCACTACTAGACCCTCGTTGGCCTTGTTTAGTGCTTAGCCTCACGTCTGGTTGCACCAGCGATGTCCACTAGGCCATTAATAGGGGATCTGAGTGTAGATCTCTATCAATGCCAGGATTACTGTTAAGTCATCGTAGAGACCCCTAGTGATGGTGCTGGCTAATACCAATGCTAGCGATTGCCCAATGTAATCGTTGGGCTCTCACAATACCAGCGACTATCATAAGGTCATCCTTAGTTTCCCTCAGTGCTAGCACAAGTGTCTACTGACACCAACATTTGCCCCGTAGTAGTAGTTGGGCAGTCATTGGATTTCCCTAAAGCTAGCTGAGCGTCTACTACCACTAGTGACTTCTTTGCACCAATTATTGGTCTTTCCCAATGTTAGAATTGGGCTCCCCTAGTGTTAGAATTGGCATTTATCAACACCAACAACTGCCCTACAACAATAGTTAGGCAGTCCAAGGTTCTCCTAGCATTAGCGTTAGCATTAACCAACAGCTTCAACTGCTTCGTAGCAGGAGCTCGACAGTGGTTAGGTTCTTCTAAAGCTGGTGTTAGCATCTTTTAGCCCCAACGACTGCCCAATAAGATTCATTGGGCTTTTTCAGTGCCAACTACTACTACTTGGCCAATATTAGTCTCCTTTAGTGCTTTCTTTGTGTCTGCCTATGTTAGTGATTGCTGCCATCATTGGAGGAACTTAGCATTGATGTCTATCAATGCAAGCGAGTGTCGCTGGGTCATCACTAACCTCCCCTAGTGATGATGTTTGCCTCTTTCAACGTCAGCGATTGCCCAACAACAATTATTGGGCTCTACCAATGCCAACAACTGTCATAGAGTCACCATGAGGCTTCACCAATATTGATAGCATCTATCGATACTAGCAACTACCCCGTTGTGATGTCCCTAGGTTCCCTTAGTGTTGGCATTGATGTTTGCCAACACCAGCAACAGACTCACTGTAGTAGTTGTGTAGTCGTTTGGTTGCCCCAAAGTTGGTAAGAATGTCTGCCAACATCAGCGACTTCCACACATTAGTCATTAGCTTCTCCCAATGCTAACTACTATTGCTAGGTTGTTGTTGGGCTCCTCTAACACTTTCTCTGGTGACTAAGTGAGCCAGTGACTACTATTGAGCCATCTTTAGGGGAACCCAGCAAAGATGTCTTCTTACGATAGTGACTGTCATAGGTTATCATTGAGCTCCCATAATGCTAGCGCTGGCATTTCCCATTGTTAATGACTGCACACAGTAATCATTGGGCTTTCTTAATAATAGCGACTATTATGAGGTCATCATTAGGCCCCATCTATGCTAACACAAGAGTCTTCCAATAGCAAAAACTGCCTTGTGGCAAAATTTCAAAAATCTGTGGGTTCTATTGCTGCATGCACTAGCGTTTGCCAGCGCTAATAATTGCCTTATAACAGTAGCTGGGCAGTCATTGGGTCCCTTTAAAACTAGTGTAATTGTCAGCTAACAGAAATGACTTCCCTACAATAGTCGATAGGCTTTCCTAATGCTAATTGCTGCTGCTAGACCATCGTTGGGCTCCTCTGGTGATTGTGTTTGTGTCTACTTACGCCAAGGACTACCATTAGGCCATCGCTGAGGGAACCTAACGCGAATATTTACTAGTGTGGGTGTCTAACGTTGGGCCATTGTTGAGCTCACATTTGCCAATGCTAGTGATTACCTATCAACAGTCATTGGGCTCACTTAACACTAATGACTATCAAGGGGCTTACCGAACCCGAGCGATAGTTATGAGGCAGTCACTAGGCTCCCCAATGCTAGGATTAGCATGCTCCAACAACTTCCTTATAGCAATTACTAGGCCATCATTAGGCTTCTTAATGTTCACCCTCGCACCTGCTTACTCCAACGAATGCCGCAGGGCCATCACTAAAGGAATTGAATGCAGATGTCTACCAGCGATAGTGATTACTGTTAGGTCATCTCTGAGCTCTCTCCGATGATAGGTTGGCATTTACTAGCTCTAATGACTTCTTAGTAGTAGTGTTTGGTCTATCCATACATTAGTGACTATCATAGGGCCATCATTGGGTCCCTCGGTGCTGGTGCTAGTGCTAGCGTCTACTGATACTAGTAACTACCCTGAAGCAATAACTGGGCAGTCCTTAGGTTCCCCTAGTGTTGGCACTAACATCACCTTGCCATAACAAGTGTCTTACAATAGTAGCTTGGCAATCATTGGGTTCCTCCAAGGTTGGTGCTAGCATTTGCCAACACTAATGACTTCCTCATAATAGTCATTGGGCTCTCCTAGTGCCACCTACTGCCGCAAGGCCTTTGTAGGCTCCTTTAGTGCTTTCTTTTTATCTGTCTTCTCTAGCGATTATTGCTAGCCATCGTTGGGGAAACCCAACGCAGATATCAACTAGTGCCAATGACTTCCATGGGGTCATCTCTGAGTTCCTCTAGTGATGGCATTAGGGGAATCAAGTGAAAATGTTTGCCAACACCAACAAATGCCATTATGTTTTCATTGATTTCCCTACTGCTAACACTAGTATCTACAGACACTAACAATTACCTCGCAGCCATTGCTTTGCAGCAATAGCTAGGCAATCCTTCGGTTCCCTAGGGTTGGCACTTACTTTTGCTAACACGAGTAATTGCCCTACAGGAGTGGTTGGGTAGTTGTTAGGCTTTCCTATCACCAATTACTACTATAAGGTCATTGTTGGGATTTTCAAATGCTTGCCCATACGTCTACCTGTGCTAGTGATTATCGCTGGGCCATCATTGAGGGAAATAAGTGCAAATGTTTGCTAGCACCTATAACTACTGCTAGTTTACCACTGAGCTCCCTAATGTTGGCACTAGCCTCAAAAACCACTAGCGATTATCAAGCAGCAGCCGTTAGCCACTTTCAGTGCCAGCAGCTGTCATCAAGACATCGCAAGGCTCCATTGATGTTAGCCCTATTGTCTACTAACACCAACACTACCTCGTAGTACTAGCCAGGCAATCTTAGGGTTCCCTTAGTCATGACGTTACCTTTTGCCAACACTAAGAACTGTTGTGCAATCGTTGGGCTCTTCTAACATCAAAAACTATTGCTAGGCTATTATTTTCGCTCTACTAGTGCTTTTCATTGCATATATCGATGCTAGTAACCACAACTGGGCTATTATTGAGGGAACCTCATTCAAATGTCTGTCAGTGCTAGTGACCTCTGTTAAGTCATCGCAAAGCTCCCCAAGTCCTGCAATGACCTCAAACAGCACCAATGACTGCCCAACAACAGTTGTTAGGCTCTCATAATGCTAACAACTATCATGGAGTAGTCCCTAGCCTCCTACAAGGCTAGCACTAGTGTCTGCTAGCACTATAACATCCTCGTAGTAATTGTTGGGCTCTCTCAATACCTACTACAACTGCTAGACCATTGTTGGGCTCCTTCAGCGCTTGCTCTCGTGTCTAGTTTTTTTTTTTTTTTTGCAGTTGCCCCTTAGCCATCGCTGGGGGAACCTAGTGCAGATGTTTACTAGCGTTAGCAACTACCAAATAGTAGTCGTAAGGCTCTCCCAACTTTTGCAACTATCATTAGGTCATTGTTGCTAAGTTCTTCCAATGCAGCATTGGCCTGAAAAAGTGCCAACGACCGTTGAACAGTAGTCATTGGACTCTCACAACATGAGTGATAATTATGTGGCTAGCCCTAGGCTCCCTCGAACCTAGCACTAGCATTGATGACCCCCAACAACTGCTGTGAAGTCATAGTAAGGCAGTTATTGGGTTCCCCCAAAGCTGGCGCTAATGTATGCCAGCACTTGGGGCTGTTCTACAGGAGTAGTTGGGCTCTCCCAACACTAACCACTACTACAAGGTTACCTTTGGGTTCTTTCAGTGCTGGCACTAACATCTACTCACACCAGTAACTCTTCTACATTAATGATTAGGTAATCCTTGGGTTCTTTTAGTGTTAGCACCAGCATGTACCAACACTACCATGTACCCCGGAGCAGTAGCTAGGTAGTCTTTGGGTTCCCCCAAAGCTGGAGCTAATATTTTCTAGCTCTAACGACTATTTTGCAATAATCATTAGGCTCTTTAAACGTCAATTACTACTATTAAGCTATCATTAGGCTCTTCTAATGCATGCCCTCATGTGTACCTACACCAGCAATAGTCACTGGACCATCACTGAGGGAACCAAGCGCAGATGTTTGCGAGTGCCAATGACTATTTTTGGGTCATCGCTAAGCTCTTCCAGTGGTGGCGCTAGCTGCAACCAATGTTAATGCTACATAGATGCAATCGCTGGGCTCTCCCAACGCCAACGACTTTGGTGGGGTCATTGCTGGGCTCCCTCGATGCTAGAATTGGCGCTTATCGACACTAGCGATTGCCCTGTACCAATAGCGTAGCAGTCACTCAGTTCCCTTAATCTAGGCACTGAGGTTCACAACACCACCTACTACCTTGCAATAGTAGCTGGGTAGCCATTGGGTGCCATCGAAGTTGGCGCTAAGAACTCTAGCATGAAACAACTTCCCTACAGTAATGATTGGGCACTCTTAATACCCACTACAACTGCTAGGTCGTTGTTGGCTTTTCTAGTGCTTGCCCTTGCATTTGCCTTTGTCTACTACTGCTGCTTAGCCATCGCTAAGTGAACCCTGTACAGATGTTTACCCAGGCTAGTAACTACCCAGCAATAGTCGTAAGGCTCTACCGATGCTTGCAGCTTTCTTTTCATTGTTGCTGAGCTCCCTTCGTGTTGGTACTAGCCTTTGCTAGTGCTAGTGACTCTCCAAGAGTAGTTGTTAGGCTTTCCCAATGTTAGTGATTATCATGGGGTCATCACTAGGCTCCTTTATTGCTTGCACTAGCGTTTACTCACACCAGAATCTACACCGCACTAACTACTCGAAAGTCCTTTAATGCCCCTAATGCTAGCGTCGACGCCAACTAACACTAGCAACTACCCTGCAACTATAGCTGGGCAGTCGTTAAGTTCCCCCAAAGTTGGCACAAGCGTTTACCAACACCAGTGACTTCTCTATAGTCGTCGTTAGGCTCTCCCAGTGCCAAACACAACTTCTAGGCCATTATTGGGCTCATTTAGTGCTTACTCTCATGTTTACCTATGCCAGTAATTGTCATTGGGTCATTATCAAGGTAACCTCGTGCAGATCTTTAGCAGCGTCAGTGACTACCACTGGGTCATCGCTGAGCTCCACCAGTGCTAGCACTCGCATCTGCCAGCATTTGCAGTCACCCAATAGCAATCGTTAGGCTCTACCAACACGAGTGACTATAATTAGGTTGCGCTAGGCTTGCCCAATGCTAGCACTACTGGCTATCGACACTAGCAATCACCCCGCAGTAGTGGCTAAGCAGTCTTTGGGTTCCTCTAGTGTTAGTACCAATGTCTGCCAACACTTTTAACTACCATGTAACAAGATGGGCAGTCGTTGGGTTTCTCCAAAGCTAGCGCGAATGTTTTCTTGCACTAGCGATATGCCTGCATAAGTTGTTAGGCTCTCCTAGTGCTTATTACTATTGCAAAGCAGTCATTTGACCCTTCTAATGCTTACCCTTGTGTATACATGCACCAACGACAGCTGTTGGGCCATCACTAGGAGAACCTAGTGTTGATGTCTACCAATGCCAATAACTATCGCTAGGTCGTCGCTGAGCTGTTTTAATGCTAGCGTTACCATTTACCAATTTTGCGATATCCCAGCAGCAGTTGTTGGGATTTCCTAATGTTAATGATTATCACGATGTCATCACTAGGCTCCCCTAGTGCTGGCACTAACATCTATAGATGCTAGCAATTGTACTATAAAGAAAGTTGGGCAGTCATTGGGTTCTCGTGAAGCTAATGCAAGCATTTATCTGCACTAGCAAATGCCTCATATTCATTGCAGGGCTCTCCGAATGGTAACTATTACTGCTAGGCTATCGTTGGGCTAGTCCAGTGCTTCCAGTCATGTCTGCTTGCATAAGCAATTATCATCAGGCCATCATTAGTAGAACCCGACACAAATGTCGAACAAGTGTCGCTAGGTCATCGCTAAGATTTTTTAGTGCTAGCACTTGCTTCTACAACCGTAAGCAACTACCCAGTTATAGTCCATTGTGCTCTCTTTACGCCAGTGACCATTATAGTGTCATTGCTTGGCTCCTTAGTGCTAGCACTAATGTTTACTGATACCAAGAACTACCATGCAATAATAGTTGGATAGTCCCTAGATTCCCTTAGCATAGGTCTTGGAATCTACTAACACCAACAACTACCCCACAACAATAGCTAGGTGATTGTTAGGTTCCCCCAAAGTTAGTGCGAGCATGTGCCAATGCCAGCAACTGCTCCTCAGAAGTCGTTGGGCTTTCCCAGTGCTGACCACTACTACTAGGCCATTGTTGAGGTCCCCTGGTGCTTGTCCTTAAATTCACCTGCATAGTGACTACCATTTGGCCATCATTGTATTTAACGCAAATGTCTGCCAACTTCAGCGACTGTCGCTTGGTCATCGCTAATCTTGCCTAATGCTTGCATTGGCATCTACTAGCGTCAACGACTACCCAGCAATAGTCGTTGGCCTCTCTCAATGCCACAACTATCATGGGGTCATCATTAGGCTTCCTCGGTGCTAGCACTAGCGTCTACCAACATAATAACTGCATCATAAAAGTAACAAGGCAGTCGTTGTGTTCCCCCATAGCTAGCACAAGAAGTTGCTAGTGTAAGCGACTTCCTTGCAGTAGTCATTGGGCTCTCTCAATGCCAACTACTACTGTAAGGCAGCCATTGGGCTCCTCTAGCGTTTACCTTTTGTCTTTCTGCACCAACAATTGTGATTGGGCCATCGTTAGGGCAATTTAGTGAAGCCATGTGCGAGCATTAGCAACTACCTCACAAGAGTCGTAAGGCTTTCCTGATGCCTGTGACTATCATTAGGTTGTCGGTAGGCTAGCCTAGTGCTAACACTAGCGTCTATCAACACCAGCAACTTTCCTACAATAATAGCGAAGCGGCCTTGGTTTCCCTTAGTGTTAGCTCCAACATCTAGTAACGCTTATAATCACCATGCAATAATAGTTGGATATTCATTAGGTTCCCTTAATTCTAGTGCTAGTATTTGCGAGCATGAAAAACGTCCCCACAAAAGTCATTGGGCTATCCTAGTGCCTACTACTATTACTAAGTCAACATTAGGCTCCTCTAGTGCTTGCTCTCGCATCTACTTATGGTAGTGATTGTTGCTAGGCCACCACTAAAAGAACCTAGTGCTGATGTCTTCTTGCATCAGCGACGATCACTGAGTCATTGTTGAGGTGCTCTAGTGCTAACGTTGCCATCTACCAATGTTAATGATTGCCCTGCAGTAGCTATTGGGCTCTTCCAACACCAGCGACTATGACGTGGTCGTCATTGGGCTCTCCTACTGCTGGCATTAGCGTTTCAAAACACGAGCTACGGTATCACAAAAATAGCTCAAAAGTCATTGAATTCCCTTAAGCCTATCACGAGCTTTAGCCAGTGCCAACAAATCCCTCGTAGTCATCATTGGGCTCTTCCAATACCAACTACAGCTACTAGGCTGTCATTGGGCTCGATTAATGGTTACTGTTGCATCTATCAGTGCAAGCGACTATCGTTAGCCATCACAAAAGGAACCCAGCATAGATGTTTGGCCTATGCCAACAACTACTATTGGGTCATCGCTGAGATCCCTTAGTATGGGCACTAGCATCTACCAACATCATGACTACCTAGTAGTAATTGTTGGGCTGTCTTTATGCCGGTGATGATCATAGGGTCATTACTAGGCTCCCTCAGTGCTTGTGCGAGCATTTGTTTGTTAACCCAAAGCAATAGCTACATAGTCCATCGATTCTGTTAGTACTGGCACTAGCATCTGTTAGCTCTAGTACTTGCCCTGCTATACTAGCTAGGCAATCATTGGATTCCCCTAAAGTTGGTACGAGCATCTGCCTGTGTAAGCAACTGCCACGGAATAGTCATTACACCCTCCTAATGTTGACCACTACTACTAGGCCATCATTAAGGTCCCCTAGTACTTGCCCATGCGTCTACGTACGCTAGCAATTTTCATTGGGCCATCTCTAGGATACCTAGAGCAGATGTCTGCCAGTGCTAGTCATTGCCATTGGGTCATTGTTATTTTTCCGTTGTGTTGGCCTTGGCATCTATTTGCATCAATGATTACCCAGTAACAATCATTAGGCTCTCCTAATGTCAGTCACTGAGACATTGTTAGACTCCTCTAGTGCTGGCACTTACGTTTACCGACACTAGTAACTATACCATAGAAGTAGCTGGGCAATCTTTAGGTTTTTCTAAAATTAGTGTGAGCATTTGTCAGCACAAGCGACTTTCGTGCAATAGTCGTTAGGAATTTCCTACGCCAACTACTACTGCTAGGCCGTTGTTGGGCTGTTCTAATGCTTGCCGTCTCACCTGTTTGCTCGAGCAACTGCCATTGGACCATCGTTGGGGTAACCCAATGCAAATATCTTTCAATGTTATTGACTGCCCAACTGCAGTCATAAGTCTCTCCCAATGCCTGTAACTATTATTGGGTCTTGACTGGGCTGCCTCGGTGCAAGCACTATTGCCTTAACACTAGCAATTGCCTTGCAATAATAGCAGTGCAGTCCTTGGGTGCCCTTAGTGCGATGTTGGCATCTGCCAACATCGACATCTAGACTACAACTGTAGCAGAGAAGTTAATGATTTCCATAAAGCTGGATTGTCATTGAGCTCCCCTAATGCTGGCACTAGGATCCATAAATGTCTACTGACTGCAACCATTGCCCTACTACAATAGGAAAGCAGTCCTTAGGTTCTCTTAGTGCCTACGTTAGTGTCTAATAACACTAGTTACTACTCTGAATAGTAGCTGGGTAGTTTTTAGGTTCCCTTGAAGTTAACTCGAGCATTTACCAACACTAGCAACTGCCTCACAGTTGTCATTGGATTCTCTCAATGCCAACCAGTGTTACTAGGCTGTCACTGGGCTCCTATAACGCATGCCCTTTCTTTTACCTATGCCTCTTATGACATAAGGCCATCGTTGGAGCAACCCGATGAAGATGTCTATCGACGTCAATGATTGCCTAGTAGTAGTTGTGGGCTCCCCTAGTACCACCGACTATCATTAGGTCGTTGCTAGGCTCCCCTGATGCTAGCACTAGCATCAATCGACACCACTAACTGCCACGCAATAATAGCTGAGTAGTCCTTGGGTTCCCTTAGTGTTAGTGCCAGCATTTGTCAATACCAACAATTGCCTCGTAGTAGTAGCTAGGATATCGTTAGGTTCCCTCAAAGCTGGTATGAGCGTCTGCCTGCACCACCGACTTTTCCTCAATAGTTGTTTGGCTCTACTAACACCAACTAGTGCTGCTAGGCCATCTTTAGGCTATTTTAGTGCCCACCCTCCTGTCTACCTACACCATCTACTACTGCTGGGCCATCTATAGCGTAACGCAGCGCAGATGTTTGCTAGCGTTAGCGATTGCATAGTAGCAACTACTCACATTAGCAACTACTCCATGGTAGCCACAACTTGGATGGAAGGCCCAGAGTGCGATCGTAGGTAACGTCTCGATCGGACCATCGGTAGCCCATGTGAGTCAGATCCTTGTTATTGTCCCTCGATGAAGTGCCAATGAGCATGTCAATAGAATAGTATGGCATGAACAATTGGCACGAAAGGCATGCCACGACTGCCCTCAATGGGCATGGCATAGGGGGAAGGCCTATTGAGCTACTTTAGCAAGCGCACCAACCAGGGCATGGGCACCCCGCACGAGCCAGACCCTCGTCATTGTTTGTCGATAGACTGCCTAACATGTATGCCAAGGGAGCTGCGTCGCACAGAACTTAGGCATGGGAGGTAAATCACGGCTAGTCTGTGCCAGTAAGGCATAGGTGGAAGGCTAAACATGTAGCCGTAATAGGCTCGCTAGCCATGCCAAGGGTGACCCACGTGGGCAACACCCTCATCGCGACCCCTTAATAGACTACCCAGTGAGGGAGCTACGGGAGCCACGTCGCATGGACCGTGGGCATGGGAGGCAAGCAACGACTGCCACCCGCAGGCACTATAAGAGCGAAAGGCCCAACATGCGGTCCTAATAGGTGCGTTAGCTAGGCCATGGGCACCTCACTTGAGCCAGCTCTTATCGTTGTCCATTAATAGACTCCCTAGTAAGCATGCTAAAGGAGCTGTATCCCACAAACCATAGACACGAAAGGTAGTCATAGCTAGCCCCAACAAGCACAATATGGGCTAAAGGCCTAACGTGTGGTCGTAGCAGGCTCGCTAACCAGGCCATGAGCACCTAGTTTGAGGTAAATCCTCGTTGCTATCCCTCGATAGATTCCCCAGTGAGCGTACCATGGAAGATGCACCAGATGGACCATAAGAAGGAGAGACAAGCCACGACTGCTCCTTATAGATATAGCATGGGTGGAAGGCCCAATGTTTGCGCCAACAAGGTCATAGGCACCCCACGTGAGCTAGACCTTTATCGTTATCCCCTCATAAACTGTCTAGTGAGCGAGCTATTAGAGCTGCATTGCATGGACCATGGCACAGGAGGTAAGCAATAGCTGTCATTAGCATGCATTGCAAGGGCGAAAGGGCTAATGTGCTGCCACAACAAGCACATTAGCCAGGCCATGGGCACCCTGTTCGAGCTAGATCATTGTCATTGTCCACCAATACACTCCTTACTGAGCGTGCCAATGGAGCTGCATCCCACAATCCATAGGCACAGGAGGCCAGCCATGGCTATCCCCAACAGTTACGGCTTGGGCGAAAGGCCCAGTGTGCAGCCATAGCAGGCTCGCCAGCCAGACCATGAGCACCCCACGTGAGGTAGACCCTCGATGTTATCCCTCGATAGAATCCCAAATGAGTGTGCCAAAGGAGCTATGCTGCATAGACCATAGGAAAGGGAGCCGTATAGGGCCCAACGTAGGCCACAACGAGCATGCCTGCTAGGTCATGACCTCCCAATGTGAGCTATTGCTAGATGGATTACCATCGGGAATGCAAAAGAAGCCGCATTGCATAGACAATGGGCCTAGGGTGTAATTACCATTTACCCTAGTAGGCATCACATAGGTGGAAGGTGTAGTTTCTGATCATAACACATGTGCTAGCTAGGCCATGGGTGCCTTAAGTGAGCCAGAGCCACAACGTTATGCCTGGATAAACTGCCCAACGAGCGTGCCAAGGGACTCACGTTGCATTGAACATGGACACGAGAAGCAAGCCGTGGCTGCCCCTATATGGCACAAGATGGGTGAAAGGCCCAGCGTATGGCTATAATAGGCATGCCAAAGAGGCCATAGGTGGCCAATGCGAGCAAGACTCTCATCATTGTACCTTAGTAGATTGCCCAATGAGCATGCCAAAGGAGTTGCGTTGCATAGACCATGCCACGGGAGGCAAGCCACACCTACCTCTAGAAGGTACGAGATGGGCGGAAGGACCAATGTGCGACCACAGCAAGCACGCTTAGTGGGCCATTAGGGCCTCACTTGAGCAAGACCCTTGTCAATATACCTCGATAGACTACTTAGCCTAGGTGCCATTAGAGTTACACCGCATGAAACTTGGGCAAAAATGGCAAGCCACTGCTACCCTAAACAGGCATTACATAGGTGGAAATCCTAACATGCAACCACAACTGGCGCCGGTCATGCCATAGGCACTCTACGTGGTCCACACTTTTAAGGCTGTCCCTTGAGAGATTGCCCAGCAAGTGTGTTAAGGAACCTGCATCACACGAACCATGGGCATGGGAGGCAAGCCACAACTACTACCAGAACGCATTGCATGGGAAAAAGGCCCAGTGTGCAGCTGTAACAAGTGCTTTAACCAAGCCATGGATGCCCTTCTTAAGCTAGATCCTTACCGTTATCCCTCGATAAATTACCCAATGAGCATGCCAAGGGAGCCACATCGCATGGATGATAAGCACGAGAAGCATGTCATGGCTACCCCCAGCAGGAACGGCATAGGCGAATGGCCTAGTGAGTGGTTGAAGTAAGAGTGCCAGCCAGGCCATGGGCGCCCCATGAGAGCAAGACCATTGTTGTTGTCCCTCGATAAACTCCCTAGTGAGCATGCCAAGGGAACCGCATGACACGAACCATGGCACGAATGGTAAGCCATGGCTATCCATACCAGATGTGGCATGGGTGGAAGGCCTCGCATACGACCACTGGAAGCACAATAGCTAGGCCATGGGCACCCCATGCGAGCAGAACTTGATTGCTGTCCCTCACTAGACTGCCTAGTAAGTGTGCTAAAGGTGCCATCTAGTATGAAACACTGGAATTGGAGGTAAGCTAGGGCAACCTTTAATAGGTAACGGATAGGCGGAGGGCCCAATGCCGTGAGCTAGATCGTCATCTCTATCGGTCAATAGACTGCCCAACGAGCATGCAAAGCTAGCTGCATTGCACGAACCATAGGCATGGGACACAACCCAGAGCTATCCCTATAGGCATAACATTAGTGGAAGGCCTAATGTGCAGGCCTAGCATGCATGCCACCTAAGCTATAGGAGCCTTATGAGAGCCAAACCTTCGACGTCGTCCCTCGATAGACTATGTAGTAGCATGCCAAGGGAGCCACGTTGCAAGGAATATGGGAACGAGAGGTAAGCCATGGCTACCCTTAATAGGTATGGGATAGGTGGCAAGCCCAATGTGCAACCGCATTAAACACGCCTACGAGGTCATGGGTGCCTAATGCGCGCTAGACCCTCGTTGCTATCACTTGATAGACTAGCTCGGTACGCGTGCGAGCCAGGCCATGGGTGCCTCAAGTGAACCCGACCCTCAACATCATCCCTCAATAGATTCCCCAACGAGCGTGCCAAGGGAGTCGTATGCATGGAACATAAGCACGGGGGGCAATCGATAGTTGCCCCCAACTTGGCACGAGATAGGTAAAAGGCCCAACGTGTGGCAGTAGTAGGTGTGCTAGCTAGGCCATTTACGCCCCATACGAGCTAGACTTCCGTTATTGTCCCTCAAAGGACTACCAAGTGACTATTCCATAGTAGTCGTATCATAGTGACCATGGGCATGGAAGGTAAGCCATGCTTACCTCTAGAAGGCATGTGATGGGTTAAGGCCCCAATGTGTGGTTGTCATAGGCATGTTAACTAGGCCATGGGCACCCCATTTAAGCCAGACCCTCATCGCTATCCCTCGACAGGCTACCCAACCCGTGTGCCAAGGGAGTGTCGCATGAAATTTAGGTATAAAAGGCAAGCTACTACTACCCCTAATAGGGATCACATTGATGGAAGGCCCAACAAGCGGCCACAGCAGGCGCTAGCCATGTAATGGGTGCTCCACGTAGGCCAGACCCCCATCACTATCCCTCAAGAGACTACCTAGCTAATATGCCAAATGAGCTGCTATCGGGGCAAGTGTGTGAGCTAAGTCATTGGCACCTCAAGTGAGCTAGACCCTCATCGTTATCCCTTAATAGACTCCCCAGTAAGCATGCTAAGGGAGTCATTGTTGGGTTACCTCATTGTTAGCACTAACATCTACCGATACAAACAAGTGCCCTACAGCAACAACTCAGAAGTCCCTAGGTTCCCCTCATGTTGACGCTGGTGTCTGCCAACTTGAGTAACTGCCCCATAATAGTAACAAGGTAGTCATTAGGTTCTTAAAAAGTTAGGCAAGCATCTGCAAGCACCAATAACTTCCCCCCACTAATGATTAAGCTCTCCTAACACCAACTACTTCTTGTGATTGCCATTTGACCATCACTAGGGTAACCCACGGCCAAGTTCTTAGTGTCAACAACTTCCCAATAATAGTCATTAGCTTTCCCAACAATAATAATTGCTTCTAGGTTGTCATTGGACTCTTCTAGTGCTTGTCATCTCATCAACTTACACTAATGACTACCACTGAGCTATCATTATAAGAACCTAGTATAAATGTTTGGTAGCGCTAGTGATTGCCGTCAGTTCATTATTGAGCTTCCCTAGTGTTGGTGTTGACAACTACCAACATCAATGACTGCCCAATAAGTCCTTGGGCTCTCTCAACTTCAATAACTATCACGAGGTCATCATTAGGCTCCGCCACTACTGGAATTGATGTCTACTCACACCAACAACTACACTACAAAAGTCATTGAGTAGTCGTTAGCTTCCCCCAAAGCTAGTGTTAGCATCTACCAGCGCTAATGACTTCCTCGCAATAGTCATTGGCCTCTCCGAACACCAAACACTGTTGCTAGGCCATCGTTCGGCTCCTTTAATTCTTTCTCTTATGTTTACCTACGCCAAGGACTGCCACTGAGGCATCATTGGGAAACCTAGTGAAGATATTTGCTAGCGTCAGCGACTATCGAACAGGAGTCGTTGGGCTCTCTTTTCACTTGCGAATGTCATTGGGTCGTCGTTGGGCTCCCTATGTGCTAGCACTAGCATCTATCGACACCAGTGACTGCATCATAGCAATAGCAGGGCAATCCTCGGGTTATGCATGTTTTAGTGTCGTCATTTGCCAACACACTTTACTACACCACAGCTATAGACTTCGTAGTAAGCATGCCATGGGAGCCGGGAGTAAAACTTCATTGTTGTCCCTAAAAAGACTGCCTAGTGAGCATGCCAAGGGTGCCATGTCACATGAAACATGGGCATAAAAGGCAAGCCAGGGCTACCCTTAATAAGTAAGGGATGGGTGGAGGGCCCAACGTGCAATTACAACAAGCGCATCAGCTAGTGCATGAGCACCCCACAAGAGCCAAACCCTCGTCTTTATTAGTCAATGGACTGCCTAGTAAGCATGCGAACCTAACCGCATTGCACAAACCATAGGCATGGGATACAACCCACGGGTACCCTTGTAGGCATAGCATTGGTGGAAGGCCCAATGTACAGCCCTAGCATGCGTGGTAGCTAGGCTATGGGATGAGAGTCGAACCCTCAATGTGGTCCCTCGATAGATTACGTAGTAGCGTTCCAAGGGAGCCGCGTTGCACAGAACATGGGAATAAGAGATAAGCCATGGCTACCCTTAATAAGTACGAGATCGATAACAGGCCCAATGTGCAATCGCATTAAGCACGCTTGCCAAGTCATGGGTGCCTAATGCGTGCCAGACTCTCATTGCTATCGCCTGATTGACTGCCCAAGTTACGCGTGCGAGCTAGGCCATAGGCACCTCAAGTGAGCCCGACCCTCAACATCATCCCTTAATAGATTAGCCAACGAGTGTGCCAATGGAGTCATATGCATGAACATGAGCAAGAGAGGCAAGGCACAGCTGCCTTAACCTAGCATGAGAGAGGCAGAAGGCCCAACGTGTGACAGTAATAGGCGTGCTAGTTAGGTCATTTATGCCTTATACGAGCTAAACTCTCGTTGTTCTCCCTTAAAGGATTGTCTAGCGAGCGTGCCGCGGGAGCCATATCACATTGACCATGGGCATAGAAGGCAAACGATGTCTACCTCTAGAAGGTATGTGATGGGTTAAAGGCCCAATGTGCAACCATAGTAGGCACACCAACCAGGCCATGTGCACTGTATTTAAGCTAGACCCTCATCGCTATCCTTCGATAGACGGCCTAACGTGCATGCTAAGGGAGTGTTGCACGAAACTTGGGCATGAAAGGCAAGCCACTATTACCCTTAATAAGGATCGCATTGGTGGAAGGACTAACAAGCGGCCACAACAGGTACCAACCATGCCACGGACGCTTCACGTAGGCCAGACTTCCATCATTGTCCCCCGAGAAGCTACTAGCTAATGTACCAAAGCAGCAACATCGCAAAAACTATGGGCATGAGAGGTAAGACACGGGTGCCTCCAATAGATATCGTAAGGGTGGAAGGCCCAAAGTACAGTTAAAGTAGAAGCACGAGCCAGGTCATGGGCACCTCATGCGAGCTAGACCGTCATCGTTATCCCTTGATAGACTCCACAATAGGGATGCTAAGGTAGCTGTCGTTAGGTTACCTCATTGTTAGCATTAACATCTACCGATACAAACAACAATCCTACAATAACAATTAGGAAGTCCTTAGGTTCCCCTCATGTTGACGTTGGGTCTACCAACACCAATAACTGCCCCATAAGAGTAACAGGGTAGTCGTTAGGTTCCCCAAAAGTTAGGCAAGCATCTGCAAGCACTGGTGACTTCCTTACACTAATCATTGAGCTTTCCCAACTCCAACTACTGCTAGTGAGTGCCATTGGACCATCGCTAGGGTAACCCAAGGCCAAGTTTTCCAGTGTCAATGACTTCCTCATATCAGTCATTGGCTCCCCCAACACCAATAATTACTTCTAAGCCATCATTAGACTCTTTTAATGCTTGCCCTCTCATCGACCTGCGCCAGTGACTATTGCTGGGACATCATTATAAAAACCCAGCATAAATGTCTCGCAACGTTAGCGATTACAGCCAAGTCATCATTGAACTTCTCTAATGTTGACATTGGCAACTACTAGTATCAATGACTACCCAGCAAGTGCTTGGGCTTTTTCAACATTAATCACTATCATGAGGTCGTCGTTAGGCTCCCTCGATGCTAGTGTTGGTGTCTGACTCACACCAACAACTACACTGTAAAAGTCCCTAGGCCGTTGTTAAGTCCCCTTAAAGCTGGCGTGAGCATCTATGAGCACTAATGACTTCCCACCAATAGTCATTGGGCTCTCCAAACACCGACCATAATTGCTAGGCCGTCATTCAGCTCCTTTAATTCTTTCTTTTTTGTTTACCTATGCCAACGACTGCCATTGGGCCATTATTGGGGAAACCTAGTGAAGATGTCTACTGACATGAGTGATTGGTCAATAGGAGTCGTTGGGCTCTCTCATTGCCTGCGACTGTCATTGTGTTTTTGTTGGACTCCCTATGTGCTAGCACTAGCATCTATCGATAACAGTGACTATCTAGTAGTAATAACTAGGCAGTTCTTGAGTTCTCTTTGTTTTAGTGTCATCATTTGCTAGCACATGCAACTGCACCATAGTTATAGCTCAAAAGTCATTGGATTACCCTAAAGCTGGCGCGAGCATCTACCAGTACCACCGACTTACCTGTAGAAGCCGTTAGGCTCTCGCAATGCCTGTTATTACTACTAGGCCATCATTTGGCTTATCCACTGCCTACTCATGCATCTACTTACACCAACGACTACTACTGAACCATCATTGGGAGATAACACCAATGACTATCGCTATGTCATCATTGAGCTTTTATAGTGCTAGTGCTAGCATCTATCGACTGTAGTGACTGCACTACAATAATCATTGGGCTTTCCTAACATTAGAGGCTATTACGGTGTCGTCATTAAGCTCCCATGATGCTGGCACTAGCATTTATTGACTATAGTAACTCTATCGCAAAAGTAGCAGGGCAGTTCGATGGTTCATCATGACTTCTATGTAGTCGTCGTTGGGCTCCTCTGGTGCTTACCATCACATCTTTTTTTGCTAATAATTGTCGCTAGGCCTTCGTAAAGGGAACTTATCACTGATGCCTACTAGCACTAGTGACTGTCGGGTCATCACTGAGCTCTCCTAGTGTTGGTGCTAGCATCTACTAATGTCTACAATTACCTAACTATCGTTATTAGGCTTTCCCAAAGCAAGTGATCGTTATGAAGTTATCGTGGGGCTATATCGACGCTATTGATACCAACCACCCCGTTGTTATAGCTGGGCTATCCCTAGGTTCCCTTAGTGCTGGGATTAGCATCTGTTAACACTTGTAACTGCCTTGTAACAGTAGTTAAGCAGTTGTTAGGTTCCCTTAAAGTTGACGCAAGTGTTTGCCAGCACTAACGACTGCCATATAGCTATCATTGGGCTCTCCTAGTGCTAACTACTATAGCTAGGCCATCATTGAGCTTCTTTAGTGCTTGCACTCACGTCTGCCAGTGTCAGCAACAATTGTTAAATCATCGCTAAGCTCTCCTAGTGTTGACCTTATAGCAGTCGTTGGGCATTTCCATTGCCATTGACTACCACAGAGTCACCGCTAAACTCTTTTGGTGCTAGATTTAGCATCTACCAATACTAATAATTGCACCGTAAAAGTAACCTGGGCAGTCATTGGGTCTCACTAAAGCTAGCGTCAGCATCTACCTGTACTAAGCACTTCCCTAAATCAGTCTTTGGGCTTTCCTAATGCCAATTACTAATGCTAGGCCAATGTTGGGCTTCTCTAGTGCTTGTTCTCATGTTTGTCTATGCCAAAAATTACTATTGGGCCATCACAGGGGTAACCCAATATAGATATAGGCCTCATTAGTGACTGTTGTTAAGTCATCGCTAAGCACCCTTAGTGTAGGCGCTGGTCTCTACTAGTGCTAATAACTGCCTAATAATAATTGTTGGGCTCTGCCAATGCTAACGTCAGTCATGTGGTTGTCATAAGGCTCCTCTGGTGTAGCACAAATATTTATCAACACCAATAATTACCCCATAATATTTATTGGGAAATCCTTGAGTTCTCTTAGTGCTAGCATCGACGTGTAACAACACCGACAACTGCCCTTCAATAGTAGCTGGGCAGTGATAAGGTTCCCTTCAAGTTTACACGAGGTCTACTAGCACCAATGACTTCTTTATAGTCATCATTGGGCTTTCCTAATGCCAACTATTACTACTAGGCCGTCGTTAGACCCGTGTAGTACTTTTGCCTTATATCTACTTATGTTAGTGACTGCCACATGGCCATCACTGGGAGATCCTATCGTAGATGTCTACAAATATCAGTAACTAATGCTAGATCATCGTTGAGCTCCCCTAGTGCTGGCACTAGCCTCTACCAATGCCCATGATTGCCTAGCACTAGTCATTGGGCTCTCCCAACACTAATGACTATCATGGGTCATTGTAAGGCTTCTCCCTTTATGGTACTCACATTTACTAACATCAGTAACTACCTCTCAATGATAGCTAGGCACTCCTTAGGTTCCTCACATATTAGCAATTGCATCTACCAGCACTAGCAATTGCCTCGTTAGTGTGAGCATATTCCAGCATCAGCAATTGCCCTGCAATAGTCATTGGGCTTTTTTAGCGCTTCCTACTCTTATTACGTCATCATTGATTTCCTTTAGTGCTTACCCTCATGCCTACGTATGGCAGCTATTGTTGTTACGCTATTGTTAGGGAAAATCACAGCATCGATGTCTACTATCTCCAGCGATTAATCGTTGGATCATTGTTAAGCTTTCTTGGCGCCAGTAAATTGCCTAGCAATAGTCGTTGGGCTCTCCCAATGCTAGTGACCATTATTAGGTTATTGCACGAATTCCCTAGACTTGGCAGTAGCATCTATAAACACCTATAACTGCCCCGCAGCAATAGCTAGGCAGTACATAGGTTCCTTTTGTGTTAATGTCAGCGTTTGCCAGTACCAAGGACTTCCTCGTAGCAGTTGTTATGCTCTCCCTACGCCAACTACCATTGTGCCATCGTTGGACTCTTCTGTCTACATTAGCAACTGTTGCCAGGTCATTGTTGGGGGAGCCCAACGCAAATATCTCCCAGTGCTAGCAATTGTTACTAGGTCATCACTAAGCTCCCCTAATGCTGTGCTAGCCTTAAATAGTGCAAGACACTCACCAGTAGCAGTCATTGGGCTTTCTCAATGTTAGTAACCATTATAGGGACATCATTAAGCTCCCTCGATGCTAGCATTAGTGTCTACCAACAGTAGCAACTGCCTAGTGGCAATAGTTGGGTAGTTCTAAGATTATCTAAATGCAAGCGCCCTAGTGTTAGTGATTGCCCAGCAATAGTCATTAGGCTCTCCCGATGCCAGCAACCATCATTAAGTCATCACAGGATTCCCTTAGTATTGGCAGTAGCATCTACTGATACCAGTAACTGCCCTATAATAGTAATTAGGCTGTATCTAGGTTCTCTTTGTGCTGGAGTTCGCATTTGCCAACACCAAGGACTTCCCCGCAACAGTTGTTATGCTCTCTCTACGCCAACATATACTATTGCGCCATCTTTGGACTTTTTTACCTACATTAGTGACTATTGCTGGGTCATCACTGAGGGAGCCCAACGCAGATGTCTCCCAGCACCAACGATTGCTGCTGGGTAATAGCTAGGCTCCTATAGTGCTGCACTAGCCTTAAACAGCATGAGACATTCCCTAGCAGTAATCGTTGGGCTTTGCTAATGCCAGCAAATGTCATAGGGATGTCGTTGGGCTCCCTCTGTGCTAGCACTAGAGTCTATCAACACTAGCAACTGCCCCATAGAAATTATTATGAAGTTTCAAGGTTCTCCAAATGTAGGCGCTGGTGTTTACCAACATGAGCAACTGCCTTGTAAAAGTTATTGGGCAATCGTTAGGTTCCCTCAAAGCTGGCGATAGTGTCTACCAGCACTGGCAACTTCCATGCGAAAATCATTGGGCTCTTCCAATGCCAATTACTGGGTTATCATAGAGCTCCTATGGTGATGGCGTTGGCCTTTACCAATGTGAGCGACTATGCAACAGTAGTCATTGGGCTCTCACAATGCTAGCGCCTATCATGGGGTCATTCTTGGGCTCCCTCATTGCTAGCACAAGCATATATCAACACCTATAACTTCCCGCAGTAATAGCTAGGCAGTCATTAGGTTCCCTTAAAGCTGGTCGAGCGTCTGCTAGTACCAATGACTTCTCTATACTAACTATTAGGCTCTCCTAATACCCATTACAACTTCTAGACCATTGTTGGGCTCCTCTAATGCTTGCCTTCGTGTCTAGCTTTGCCTGTTACTATGCATTAGCCATCGCTAGGGGAACCTAGTACAGACGTTTGCTAGTGCCAATAATTGTCCAACAGTGGTTGTAAGGCTCTCCTAACGTCTGTGACTGTCATTAGGTCATCATTGTTGAGCTTCTCTAGTACAGGGCTGGCCTTAAACAATGCTAGCGATTGCCCAGCAATAGTCTTTGGGCTTTCACAACACCAGTAACAGTTGTAGGATCGTCCCTAGGCTCCATTGAAGCTGGCACTAGTGTTTACTAACACATGCAACTACCCTAAAGTTGTAGTAGGGCAGTCGTTGAGTTCCCTATGGCAGTCTCTCCCAACATGAATTATTAATGCAAGGCCTTTATTGGACTCTTCCAGTGTTGGTACTATTATCTACCGACACGAGCAACTGCCCTGTAGTAATAACTAGGCAATCATTGGGTTCCTCTAGTGCTAGTGCCAATGTTTGCCAAAACCAAAAACCACCCCGCAGTAGTAGGTGGGCAATCATTGGGTTCCTTCAAAATTGGCACTAACATGTGCTAGCTCCAATGATTATCTCAAAAAAATTATTAGGCTCTCCAAAGGCTAGTTATTGTTATTAGGTCGTCATTGGGCTCCTCTAGTGCTTGCCCTCACGTCTACCAATGCCAGCCACTGTCGTTGGGCGATTATTGGGGAAACTAAGCGCACATGTTTGCTAGCTCCAACGACTGTCGCTAGGTCATCGCTGAGCTCCTCTAGTGCTAACGTTGGTTACAACCAATGTCAATGACTGCCCAACTATAATCACTAGGCTTTACTAACGCCAACGACTATCATAGAGTCATCGCTAGGCTCCCCCAATGCCAAAATTGGCATTTATTGACACTTGTAACTGCCTGGTAGTAATAGAAGGGCAGTCCTTGGGTTCCCCTAGTACAGACACTGGCATTTAACAACACCAGCTACTGCCCTGTAATAGAAGCTCGGTAATTGTTGGGTTCCACCATAGTTAGCGCTAGCATTTACCAGCACCAACAACTTCCTTGTAGCAGTCGTTGGGCTCTTGCAATACCTACTACAGCTTCTAGGTCATTGTTGGGTTCCTTTAGTACTTGCCCTCGCATCTGCCTAGCAGTAGTTGTGGGCTCTCTTAATTTTAACGACTATAATTAGGTTGTCGTTGGGATCCCCTATTTCTATTTCTAGCACTACCATGTACCAACACTAGTAACTGCCTTAGAACAGTGGCTAGGCAGTCCTTGAGTTCCTTTATTGCTGGTGCTGATGTCTGCCGACACTTATAACTATCTTGTAATAATAAGTGGGTGACTTGCTGCTAAGTTCCCCCAAAGTTGGCATGAATGTTTACACCAGCGATATGCCCCCAGAAGTTCTGAGGCTCTCTTAGTGCTTACTATTAGCTGCTAGGCCATCGTTCAACCCCTTTAGTGCTTGCCCTTATGTCTACCTGCGCCAGCGACAATTATTGGGCGTTCACTAGGAAAACCTAGTGGTGATGTCTGCCAGCTCTAGCGACTATCACTAGGTCGTTACTGACTTGCTCTAGTGGTCACGCTGCCATCTACCAGTGTTAGCGATTGCTCAGCACCAGTTGTTGGGCTCTCCTAATGTTAGTGACTATCACGGGGCCATCGTTGGGCTCCATGATGCTGGCATTAGTGTTTACTAGCACGAGCAACAGTATCGCAAAAATAATTAGGCAAGCATTAGGTTCCCCTGAAATTCGCGCGAGCATTTGTCTGCACTAGTAAATCCCCTGTAATCCTCGTTGGGCTCTCCATACACTAACTATTGCTGCTAATCTATCGTTGGGTTCGTCTAGTGCTTACAATTGTGTTTGCCTACACTAGTGATTGCTATCGAGCCATTGTTGGAGGAATTCAGCACAAATGTTGACCTGCCCAAATGACTACCACTGGGTCATCATTAAGATCCCTTAGTGCTCGCACTCACATTTACCAGCCGTAGTCATTGGGCTCTTCTTACGCTAGCAACCATTATAGGTCATCAATTGGCTCCCCTGGTGCTAGTGCTAGCATCTACTGATACCAAGAACTACCTCGTAGTAATAGCAGGGCAGTCCTTAGGTTCCCTTAGTGTAGGTCCTAACGTTTGCCAACAGCAACAACTACCCTAATTTATGGCTGGGCAATTGTTAGGTTCTCCAAAAGCTGTCATGAGCATCTGTTAATGCTAATGACTACCTCGTAGTAGTCGTTGGGTTCTCTAGCGCTGTCCACTGCTGCTAAGCCATCATTGACGTCCCCTAGTGTTTGCCCTTAGGTTTACTTGCACTAGCGATTGTCATTAGGCCATCGCTCGGGTACACAGAGTAAATGTCTGCCAGCCCCAGCGATTTCTATATCACACCTTTTTGTTTTTTATTTTTTTGTAGCATAACTTAACGCCACTGCCTTTTTTTTCAAGTTATGTTTTTTTCCTTTTGCAGCACAATTCAAAGTTATTATTTTCACTTTTTTTTTTGCTACATAATCTAAAGCTCAATAGCTCTCCCCCTTTCTTTTCTTGTGCGATGAATTGAGAAAGAAAAAATTAATTCTAAATTGAAACAAATGCTAGAGAAACTTGGCTCTAATACCAACTGATGCGAATCTCATAAAGGAAAGTGAGGCCCAAAATCAAGATCGGTAAGTTTCCCTAGATACAAATTTGTATGTGACCATAATCTATTGCGGCCATAATCTGTTGCTGATATCAAAGCAATAATCTTGGTACAATAAAGACACCACGATCAATTATGGAATGATTGATTAACACCACAAAAATCTCTAATAAGTTCACATGTTCTCACAAAAATTGAGGAAGCAACTGCATAAATGTTTATTCCCTTCTAAAGTTATTTCTACAAAGCTTGCACCCTCTTTAAATAAGAATAAAAGATAACATAAAACTGAAAAGTAATTATTCTAAATTCAAAAAGGTAATATCCTAAATTTGAAAAGAAAATATCTTAAATTCAAAAAAAATTCTTAAATTTGAAAAAGAAAATATCCCAAATTGAAAATGCAATCATCTTGAATTTGAAAAGTAAATATCCCAAAATCTAAAAAAGAAACACCTTATACTAGAAAACAAATAATAGCAAATATTATTGACTAGTTTTTGAAATTATAAATGTACTGCAGAAAATTTTGACCTACATCAAGCTTTGCAACAAATCTTTTTACATATTGTGATTGACCCATATATTAGGGTAAGAAGATCTTTTAATAATGCTCTTTTGTTTGTATTAAAGAATTACTTAAAAGGACACTAGGGTAAGAAGATCTTGATGACATGCAACATTACCCTTATGTGACTCTTAAGGAAAATAACAACATGGCAAATTCCTAAACTTTGTGAGAAATTCAAAAATAGATAAGTAATAATAACATGTTTGTCATTTTGGACATCGTAAAAGAAGTAAAAGGAGAAGAATAGGCAGAAAGAGCTTTAAAATCTTAAATTTGTTACTAAGGTCATTTAGGAAAGTTAAGCTAGATGGCTTATCAACCCACATGTTGAAAAGTCTATTCTTGCTACTAAGATCATTCATATCATTTTACATGATATAAGTAGAGTACCAACACAGGAATGCCTATGTTGCCACAATTAGCCCATGATGCTATGGTACTTTCTACAACCTACGATCCATTTCTTCATGCATTTTACAAGTTTATTTTGAGTCCAACTTGAGGGAAGTTTTTAATTTGAATGTGGAAGAATTATCGAGTGTTCTTTTATGTGTTGAAATGTTCATAAGCTTGTCTTTCAGTCCTTTTCTGAAACAAGTCAAAAGTATTTTCCTAAAGAAAGTTATGGTTGTTTCTTTTGTGGTGGATAGTTGATATGCATCTTGATAGATTTTCAAGAGAGAAATATTTTAGCCCAATAAACCCATTTTTCATCAAAGAAATGCATTGAGTGAGTTAGTTATTAGCAAAAACCTAATTATTTTTTTAATTTTTATGCATGGAAGATCGCTTCATACACTAATATTTATTTTCATGCTTTAGACATAAAAAGGAGCTGAGATATTGTATTTGCAGAAATTCTTTGAGTTTTTTTTTTTTTTCTATCTTTGTATCTTTCTTATTGAAAGCCATTGAGTGGTGAGAAATATCTTTGTATCAATTAGAGTGGTATTCATTTGTATCACTTTGAATGGTGAGGGTGTTGAAGTTTCTATATCCTTATTTATTGTCCTTATGGTGGTGATTTTCTTTATCCCTTTGATATTAAACTCAATGATGAGTCTTTTATCTTTATTTTTATTCAAATCTAGTCAAACTTCTTCTTGTGCTTGACAAATAATTTTTTAAGCAAAGATACGCAAGTTCCACCCCAAATATTATTCCATCGTAATATAGTATTAGATAGAACTACATATATGTCAGTATTTAGTGACTGATTCCACATTTCGTATCTAAATAGCGATAACATAGTGGGAAGGCACTCAAACCTTAAAAATGTAATTACGAAAATGATAAAATTTATCATTTTATAAATTTTTTGATTTAAAGATTTTAATGTTGAAATTCATGTTCGTTATTAAAATTTAATCTAACTTTTATAATGACAGAACCCTTAAATTTTAAAATATTTAATTAAAAATAAAATTTATTTTTTTATTTTTTTAATTGAAGGTGTTTAGCCATAGAATTTTTTTTCGGCATAGAATTTGTTTTTTGTTGCTAAAACTAAATCCAAGTTTGAAAATATTTTTCTTAATTTTAGTGGCAAAATTCAAATTTTGTCAGTATTTTATAACGAATTCCAAACTTTGCCACTAAATGGTGAGATAATAGAAATGAGTTTTCTTTCTTACTCATAGCGACAAACTCAAAATTTGTCATTATTTAATGATGGAATAATGATGAAACCTTAATCATAAAAAAGAAATTAAATTTGTCTGTTTATAATTTTTCATGTGTTTAATTTGACAAGATTTATAACAAGAATTCGTTGGTCACCTTCAACGATATGAAAATTTGACCAAATTGTAAAAGAATGTAATAAGGAAGCAGACAAATGAGTTTTTTCTTCCATAAGTCTTGATGGATAAAGAAGAGAAGAAGTTTAAGAGATAACACATCATACCCGTTATACTATATGCCCACTTTACTATATTATAAGAGAAAGTTGAATTTTGATTACTTTAGTATAAGGTTGAATAAGGTTTTTTCAATTTTTTTTTCAAAAAATAAAAATGTAATGATCTTCACAATGAAAAAAAAAAGCTAAATACATTCAAATGATAAAAGTGGGGATACTTTCACGATAAGAAAATTTTTTAAAATTGCATTTATCAATTAACTTATTTTTATATAACTTACGTAACAATTTATTATATAATATCTAACTTGGTAGCTTATGACATTATTTTTCCTTTTTAAAAATATATCAAAAATTGGTACAAAATACAAATGGAACTCATATAAATCATTTTCATCAAAATTTTCAAGTCTAAGTGAATCATTAAATAAATATAATAAACATGTTTATCTATATACATCTAATTATATGCACATATACATGGTTCTATATATTTATATATCATATATGCACATGGATAACTCAACAAACATACACATAAAAAAAATATCTTTGCATATGTACAGATCAACTTTTACAATAACATAATTTTCATTTGTTAAAGAAAAATCAATTATATCTATTAATTTTTCAGCTAATTTTATTCATATTTAGATGTGAATTAGGTGGCAAAAAATTTTCTAATGCATGTATTTCACTCTAAAAAAAATCAAAAGTAAAAATACATTTATCAAAAATTACTAGCATAGAATTTTTTTCATACTTAACAACCTACACGTGGCAAAATTTGCAAAACCATGGCCTCATCAAGTCAAATAGAGTCTCTTACTTGACACTTCCAAAAACTTATATATATAAGTAGCTATAGCTCTCAAGAATAACAATAGACTATTCACTTATTCTTTTCCTACTAAAATACTCTGCCTTTCTTTAATTGTTTCAAGTAGCAAGTGCTGGCACCTTTATTCTTCCTTGACCGTTAGCATTTAGCATTACAGGGGAGTCACTTTTCTAGCACACTGTAGTGATGAAGTGAGATCCTGTGTCTTCATTATTATCGTCCATATCAGGAGAACAAAATGTATGCCAAGTCATAAGTTCAGAGACTCCTGCAACGTGGCACTATATAACAAGTTAGATTTTAAGCTAACATGCACAAACATTAGCCATTGCATGCATCAACATCAGCCACCACCTTTAAGTGTTTTCTTACCTTACATATATAGTTGGTTTTGCGTGTAAGCCCATGAAGTGCGTCACAAGCATAATGCCTATGGAAATTGGAGGCAAGCCACAACTACCCCTAGTAGGTGTGACATTAGTAAAAGGCCCAGCGTGCAGTCATAGAGAGTGGGTTAGCCAAGCTAAGGGTGCCCCTACATGAGCTAGACCCTAGTTGTTATCCCACGATAATGTGCCTAATGAGCATGCCATGAGCATTGCATTGCTTGATCCATAGGCATAAGAGGCAAGCCATGGTTGCCCTTAGTAGGCATGGCATGGGTGCAACCGCACAAGGCGCACTAGACAAGCAAAGGTCACCCTGCATAAGCCAAATTCTCATTGCTATCCCTTGATCGTGAGCCTAACGAGCATGCCACAAGAACCACATCGCTTGGGCCATTAGCATAGGAGGCAAGCTATAGCTGCCCTAATAGGCATGACAAAAGTGCAAGGCTAAGCCTACAGTTGCACAAGGCGTGCTAGCCAAGCCAAAGGTGCCCCACGATAGCCACTTCCTCATCACCATGCCTTGACAGTGTGCCAAATAAGCGTGTCAGGAGGTCATGTCGCTTAGACCATGGGCATGATAGGCAAGCCATGGCTACTCCTAGCGAGCACAACATGGGTGAAAAACCCATTGTGCAACTACGTATGGTGTACAAGCCAAGCAAAAAACATCGCATACGAGCCAAACCTTCATCACTGTCCCTTGCTTGTGTGCCAAGAAAGTGTGCCATAAAAGCTACATCACCCGGACCATGGGCATGAGAGGCAAGCCATAATTGCCACCAACAAGGCACGACATGGGGGCAAGGCTATTGTGCAGTCTCATAGGGTAAGCCACGCAAGTTAAGGACACCCCATGCGAGTTAGATCCTTATCACAATCGCTCGATACCGTGCACAATGAGTAAGCCACGAGCACTACATTGCCTCGATCATGGGCATAGGGGCAAGACACGATTGCTTTTATTAAGCATGACATGGGCGTAAGGCCCAATGCTCAACTGCATAGGGCATGCTACCCAAGCCAAAGGCTTCCTCGCGACTTAGACCCTTGTCACTGTTCCTCAATAGTATGTTTAGCGAGCGTGCCACGAGCACTGCATCACTTAGACCATGGGCCTAAGAGATAAGCCATAACTGGTCCTAGTAGCCACAACATTAGTACAAAGGCCTTGTGTGCAACCGCATAGGGTGCACTAGCCAAGCAAATGACACCTCACATGAGATAGACCCTCATTGCTGTCCCTCGATCGTGTGCTTAGCGAAGGTGTCATGAGCGTTGTGTCTCTCGAACTATGGGCACATAAAGCAAGCCATGATTGCTCTCAATAAGCACCGCATAGGTAAAAGACCCAGCATGTGGTCGTAAAGGGCGCATTAGTTAAGCCAAGGGAGCCCTGCACCAACTAGACCCTCGTTGTTGTCCGTCAATGTTATGCCCATACGAGCGTCCCACGAGAGCCACGTCGCCTGGTCTATAGGCATAGGGAGTAAGCTAAGGCCACCCCCAATAGGAATGGCATGGGCATAAGGCCCAGTATAAGGCCACACAAGGTGCACCAGGCAAGCCAAGGGAGTCCATGGGCACTCAAGGCAAGCCATGACTTCTCCCAGCAAGCATGACATTAGCGCAAGGCCTAGTGTGTCCCCACACATGGCATGCCAACCAAGCCAAAGGCACTTCATGTAAGCCAGACCCTCGTCGTTATCCCTTAATCAATTGCCCAACGAATGTGCTATAGGGTTGCATCACCTAGACCATAAGAAAGAGAGGCAAGCCAAAACTACCCCTTGTAGGATGACATGGGTGCAAGGCCCAACATGCGACCGCAAAAGGCACTTTAGCTATGCTAAGGGCATCTTTTGCAAGCTAGACCCTTGTCGTCACCCCTTAATATTTGACCAATGAGTGTAACAAAAACGTCACGTCGTTTAGACGATGGGCATGAGATGCAAGCAATGCTGCCCTAGTAGGCACGACATGGATCCAAGCTAAGTATTTGATTACATAGGCCATGCCAGCCAAGCCATGGGTGCCTCACTCTAGAGCCTCGTCGTTGTCCCTAGATAGTGTGCTCAGTAAGTGTGCCACGAGCAATGTGTCACTTAGACCATGGGCATGGGAAGAAAGGCACGACTTTTTCTAGCAAGCACGGCATGGGTGCAAGGCCTAACTTGAGGCCGCATAGGGTGCGACAACCAAGTCATGGCTATCCATAAACTGGCAAAGTATGGGCGCAAGGCCTAGCATGCAACCATATAGTTGCACTAACAAAGCAAAAGGTGCCCCATGCGAGCTAGACCCTCCTTGTTGTCCCTTGATTGAATGCCCTGCGAGTGTGCCATAGGCATCATGTTGCTCGGACCATAGACAGAGGAGGCAAGACACGGTTGTCCCTAATAGGCATGGCATGGAAAACTCGTCCTTCATTATGGAAGCTTGACGGTGTGGGCAACAAAGGTTTGCATGAGGGTATGCCTCGCTTGAGATATTTTGATGATATGGAGTGCTTTATCGTAGGTCATCGAGGAGGTTAACGCGAGGGTCGATCTTGACGTTTAGATTTATCGAGGCAAACTGTTTATGCAGCTTAATGGATGACATGATCGTTGACCATTAGTATCGAGCGAGCCACATGTTCAACTTAGGCATGGCATGAAACCTAGCTGCCAAGGCCCCATCGACGATCCTTTGCCATCGAAAACTGATCCTTGTTGTTGAAGTTCGATGGTGTGGGTGGGAAAGGCAATGATGATGCATGCTACACGATGGCTGCCTTGCTTGGGGAATTATGAGCATATAATGTGCTTTGTCGCAAGCCCTCGAGGCCACAGATGTAGAGGTTGATCTCGACACTCAGGCTTATCGAGGTGAACTTTTTATGCAGCCCAATCGATAACATGATTGTCGACCATTAGCATCGAGTGCGCCACATGCTTAGCTTAGGCGTGGCAAGACACCCTTACTAACAAGGCCTCATCAATGGTGCTTTGCATTTGAAAACTTATCCTCACTATGAAAGCTCGATAGTATAGGCGAAAAAGGTTAACGATGATGCATGCTACACTAGGGCTTACTTCGCTTGGGGAATTTTGAGCATGAAGAATGCTTTGTCGTAGGCCCTTAAGGTCGCAGATGTGGTGGTTGATCTTGACGTTCAAGCTTACTGAGGCAGACTCTTTGCGTAACATGATCAATGGCACGATTATCGATCATTAGCATCATGCGAGCCATACGCTCAGCCTAGGCATGTCCCTTGTTGTCAAGGCCTCATCAATGGTCCTTTGCCATCAAAAACTCATCCTTTACGATGGCAGGTCGACGCTGTAGGCAATAAAGGTGACAATGATGCATGGTTTAAGAAGGCCTACCTAACTTGGGGAATTTTAACCATGTAGAGTGCTTTGCCGCAAGCCCTCGAGGTGATAAACACAAGGGTTGATCTTGATGCTCAGGCTTGTCAAGGTGAACTCTTTACACAATGTAATCAATGACATGTTTGTTGGCTATTAGGACCGAGTGAGCCATATGCCCACTATGGGCATGACATGACACCTCTACTGCCAAGGCCTCATCGATGGTCCCTTGCCCTCAAAAACTTGTCCCTCTCTATTGAAACATTTTCTCCTTTAGTGGTTTGGATGCAGTGGCATTCGATAGCCTGCATGATCAATAGGCCGTTTGCTCGTCGACTTGCAGCTTGTTTGGTGTTATTACTGCCCATTTGTGTGTGTGATGTGTGAGTGCTGATCTTGTCATGCTTGTTGGTAGGCTTTATGATCTTACATCAAACTTTGACTAGCATCTCGCTTCAACTTGACCCCAAGCCTTATGTTGGCATTTATACGTGACTTTGGGACCTTGTGTCATGTGACTTCACAAATGAAATTCGATGATTCGAGTCGCTTATTTTTGCATTGTGTCCCTTGCGGGCATAAGTGGAAACATCATCTATGCCTCATGTTCCAAGCATGGCTTACTTTGACATGCGACTGCTTAGCTCATGGGCACTCGGTTGTCCCCTTGAGTGCGAAAGGTATTACAATAGGAGGGGCTTCGACCTCTGCCTATTCTAGCAAAAGCATTTTTCCCACGTCCCATTGAGTTTGAATGACGATTTTGACAGAAGTGGCCTCGACCTTACGATAAACTCTGGTCCTCATTGCCACGGCATCTTAAGGGATGCTAACTGGTTGATCCTGCCAGTAGTCATATGCTCCTCTTAAAGATTAAGCCATGCATGTGTAAGTATGAACTAATTTAGACTATAAATTAAACTGCGAATGGCTCATTAAATTAGTTATAGTTTGTTTGATGGTACCTACTACTTGGATAACTATAGTAATTCTAGAGCTAATGTGTACAACAAACCTTGACTTTTCAAAAGGATGCATTTATTAGATAAAAGGTTGACAGGAGCTTCACTTGTTGCTCTGATGATTCGTGATAACTCAAAAGATCACAAGGCCATCATGTTGGCGACACATCATTCAAGTTTTTGCTCTTAACTTTCGATGGTAGGATAATTGCCTACTATCTGACCCTTGAATCTGAGCACCAAGGCTTAGGTGTGGGATCTTACTCCACGCTCTAACCTACAAGCATGAATGGATTACACTAGCAAGGAAAAATGCATGGGTTTGGGATGGAAACAAATGCAAGAGACTTGGTTAGAAGCTGAGTTTCATACTCATAGGGGTAAGATACGCTAATGACTTGGGAATTCAAGAACCCAACTTAGCATGGATAGAAAGTCCAGTAAATAGAGATATTCTACAAAGAGAGAAGTGGCCATTTGCTAGAGGAAGGTGAAGGTAAGGGAAGGATAAGGAAAAGATGTCTATCTTGAAAGCCAAAGGGAAGATAAGGCTCGAGAAGAGTCTTAAACGGAAATGACTCTTCAAGCTTATCGAAACTAGTTGAAAGCAGATAAAAGGGCTTAGAAAAGGTTTCAAAAGAGATGAGATCTTTGACTCATAGGGAGTCCTTGTAGGAAAAGGATACAATCCAAACTTTAAAGATAAGTCTCAATTGGATAATAATCCATGACCAAGGTTGGTTGGCTAGTCCAAAAAATGTGAGATAACAGAAAGAGATCAGTTAAGTAGGACACTCTTCAACTAGTATAAAAAAGGGGCTTGGGTTCAATTGTAAACACATTAAGACATAGAAACTCAAATGTGTAGGTGGCTAGAGGCATTGGGTGCTCTTAGTGAGACCCTTCTTTTGTAATGAGTTCTTTTATCTTTCGTCAAGGTTGTGAAAGAGTTCTCGTAATACTTGTCTTCTTTACTCAGCTTTTGCATTATCTTGTCACGTTACATGGACCAAGGGAATGGGAGGCAAGCCATAGTTTCCACTTATCAACATGCCTTCAGCGAAGGTCCAATGTGGAACCGTAGCAGTCATGCCAGCCCAGCCATGGGCTCCCTAAGTAAGCAAAATCCTCATCGGTTAGGCAGACCTAGTGACAATCCCTTAATAAAATGCTCAGCAAGCATCCCAAGAAAGCTGCATCGCATTGATCATGGGCATGGGAGGCAAGCCATAGCTGCCCCTAGCAAGGATTATATGGGTCGAAGGCCTAGCATGTGACCACAACAGGCGCCTCAGCTAGACCAAGGGTACCTAAGACGAGCTAGACACTCTTTACGATCCCTTGATAAACTAGCCAACAAGCATGCCAAGGAAGCCGCATTGCATGGACCTTAGGCATAAGAAGTAAGCCATGGCTACCACCATCACGCATGGCATGGGCAAAAGGCCTAGCATGTGACCATAATAGGCGTACTATTTAGACTACTGGTGCCAAATGCGTGCCAAACCATCATCATTACCTTGATAGACTGCCCAACAAGCTTACCAAAAGAGCTGTGTTGCATGGACCATGAGCACGGGAGGCAAGCCATAACTACCCCCAGAAGGCATGGCATGGGTGGAAGGCCCAATGTATGGTCGCGTGAAGCTTCCTAGCCAAGCCAAAGAAACCTTTCGCAAGCCAGAACTCATCACTGTCCCTTGATAGACTACCCATTGAGCATGCAAAGGTAGCCATGTGGCATGGACCATGGGCACTAGAGACAAGCCATGGCAGCCCCTCGTAAGCACGATATGGGAAATAGGCCCAAAGTGAGGTCATAGTTGGCACGCTAGCCAGGCCATGGGCGCCTCGCGCGTGCCACAACAACATCACTATCCCTTGATAGACTGCTTAATGAGCGTGCCAATGAAGCTACGTCACATAAACTATGGACTTGGGAGGCAAGTCATAGCTGCCCCTTAGAGGCACAACTAAGGTGGAAGGCCCAGCATGTGATTGTAGCAAGCCCATCAGCTAAACCATGCGCGCTTTAGTGAGCCAAACCTTTATCATTTTCCCTCGATAGACTGCCCAGTGAGTGTGCCAATGGAGTCGCATCACACGGATCTTGGCCATGGGAGGTAAGCCACAGCTGCCTACAGTAGGCATGCTATAGGTGAAAGGCCCATTGTGTTACCGCGCGGGCGCGCCAACGAGGCCAACTGAGCCTTACGCAAGCTTGATCTTAATGCTATCCCCCGATAAACTGTCCAACCAATACGCTAAGGTAGTCATGTGACACAAACCATTGGCTCAAGAAGCAAGCAAAGGCTGCCTGCAATGGGAACTACATGGGCAGATGGCCAAGCGCTTCGCTACAATAACCACCAGTCAGGCTATTGGGGCCCTCGTGAGTGAAACAATTGTCACTGTACCTCGATAGACTACCCAGTGAGCATACAAATGGAATCGTATCGCATGAACCATGGCAATGAGAGGCAAGTAATGTTTGCCCCCAATAGGCATGCCTTGGGCGGAAGGCCCAGCATGTCGCCACAGAAGGGGCGCTAGCCAATTCATGCATGCTCGATGCGAGCAAGACCCTCATCATTGTTTCTCGACAGACTGTCAATAGGCATGCCAAAAGAGCCGTGTCGCACAGACCATGGGTAAGGCAAGTCACGGCTGTCCTCTGCAGGCACAGCATGGGCGAAAATGCCATTTTGTGATCGTTATAAGTGCATTGACCAGGACACTAGTGCTCATTGAGTTCTCGACCCTCGCCTTCGCTATACTGGCAAGTGAACATGCCAATGGACTCCCATCGCACAGACCATAGGCTTCAGAGGTAAGCCACGGTTGCCACTAGTACATAAGTTATAGGTGGAAGGCCTAGTATGAAACCACATGAGCATGCCAACTAACCCAAAGGCATTCTATGCTAGCCAATCCTTGTTGCTGCCCCATGATAGTCTACCCAACGAGCATGCCAAGGAAGCCACGTCACACGGACTATGGGCCTAGGAGGTAAGCCATGGCTAGCAGGCACGGCCTGGGCAAAAGGCCCAGTGTGCCACCACAATAGGAACACTAGGTAATCCATGCGTACCTCATGCACGTTAGACCCTCGTTGCTATCCCTCAATAGGCTATCCAGCGAACGTGCCAAGCGGGCCACATCGCATAGACTATGGGTATCAAGGGCAAGCCACGATTGGTCCTATTAGGATCGATAATGGTGGAAGGCCCTATCTACAATCGCAGTAGGCACGCCAACTAGGCCATGGGTGCCCCAAGCGAGCAAGACCTCCGTCACTATCCCACGATGGACTACCCATCAAGCCTGCCAAGGGAGCCATATCGCGCATACCACAGGCACGAGGGGCAAGCCACGGTTGTCTCTAAAGAGCACGACATGGAGTGAAGGCCTAGCATGAGACTACATGAGGCACGCTAGCCACACCTTGGGTGCCTCACTCGAGCTAGACCCTAGTCATTGTTCCTCGATACACTGCATAGTGAGCATGACAAAAGAGTCACATCGGACAGATTATAGGCACTAAAGGTAAGCCACGACTACCCTCAGTAGGCATGACATGGGTAAAAAGCCCAAAGTGTGACCGCACAAGGCACGCCTCCCTCGATAGATTGCGTAGTAAGTGTGACAAGGTAGTCAAGTCGTATGGACCATGGCACATAAGGCAACCCACTACTGCCTCTAGTGGCCATGGTGTGGGTGAAATGCCTTGCCTATGGCCATAATAGGTGCGTCTACTATGCCATGGGTGCCCTAGGTGAAACAAACCCTTATGCTTGCCCCTCGATAGACTGCCAAGTGAGTGTACCAAGGGAGCCACATCTTATGGACGGTGGGCACGAGAGGTAAGCCATAGTTGCCACTAGCAGGCATTACGTGGGCGAAAGGCCTACTGTGCTGCCAGCATAAGTGCAGCAGCTTGGCCTTGGTCGCCAATTCAAGTGAGACATTCATTATTATCCCTTGATAGATTACTTAGTAAGCAAGTCAAGGAAATTGCATCCCACAAATTGTGGGCATTGAAGGCAAGCCACATTACCCACGAAGAGGTGCACTAGGCAGGCCATTGGCATTCCACGTGAGGTCGATCCTCATCTTTGCCCCTCGATTGACTACCCAAAAATTATGCCCAGGCTGCCATTATGCACAAACCATGGGCACGGGAGGCAAGCCATGGTTACCTCCAGCACGCACGACATGGGTAGAAAGCCTAGTGTGCTGTCGTAGAAGGCATGCTTGCTGGGCCATGGTAGCTCCGAGCGAGTCAAACTTGCGATGCCATCCTTCGATAGGGCTCCTAACAAGCATGCCAACAGAGCTACATTGCATGATTCATGGGCACGGGAGATAAGTTACGGTAGCCTTCAGCAAGCATAGCATGGGTAGAAAGCCCAACGTGCGGCATAACAGCTACACTAGCCAGGCCATGGGCATGCCACATGAGCGAGATTATCGATGTTATCCCTCAATAGACTTACTAGTGAGCATACCAAAAGAATTGAATCACACAGACCATGGGTAGAAGACACAAGTCATGGCTGCCCTAATAGGCATGACATGGGCGGAAGGCCTAGCATTTGACTTCAGTAGTCATGCTAGGCCATGGGCACCCCACGCGAGCAAAACCCTTATTACAATCCTTTGATAGACTTCCTTGTAAGGGTGCCAACAATGCCACGTGGCACGGACCATCGGCATGGGAAGCAAGTCCCTAGCAGGAATGGCATGGCAGTAAGCCTAGTGTGCGGTAGCAGCAGGTGCACCAGCCAGGCCATGGGGGCCAAGTGAGTGAGCCCATCATTGTCGTCCCTTAATAGTCTTCCTAACGAGCATGCTAAGGGAACCACATCGCACAGACCTTGAGCATGATAAGCAAGCCACGAGTGCCCCTGACAGACACGGCATGGGTAAAATGCATCATGTGCGACTATAGTAAGGGCACCAACTATGGTATGGGAACCCCATGCGAAGAAGTCCCTTATCTTTGTCCCTCAATAGACTACCTAGTGAGCGTGCCAAGGGAGCCATGTCACATGGATCATGGGCATGAGAGGCAAGCCACAACTACCCCTAACTGTTATGACATGGGCAAATGGCCCAACATGCGACCTTAGGTGGAGCACTTGCCAGGCCATGGGCACCCCACTTAAGTCAAACCCTCATCTCTATCCCTAGATAGACTACCGAGCTAATGTGCCAAGATAGCCGTGTCGCACGGAAGGCAAGTAGCTACAACCCTTGACAGGCATGGCATGGGTCAAAGGCCCAACATGCGATCGCAACAGGCATGCCAGCCATGCCATGGGCACCCCACATTGGGCTAACCCTCATCTATGACCCTCAAGAGATTGTCTAACTAGTGTGTTAAGGGAATAACAATGCACAAGCCATGGTCATGGTGCCCACAGTAGACACCATGAGGGTGGAAGGCCTAGTGTGCGATGATAATAAGCATATTAGCCTAGCCATGGGCATCCCACGTGGGCCAGACCCTTATCGTTGTCCCTCAATGGACTTTCCAGTAAGCATACCAAGGCAGTCGTACTCATAGCTATGCAGTTATTGGGTTCCCCTAAACCTCATCTTAGCATTAGCTAAGACCTGCGATTTCCACACAGTGATTTTTGTTTGGCTCTCCTAGTGCCAACTAGTGCCGCTTGGCCATTATTAGGCTCCTCAAGTGCTTGCCCTTGCATATACCTATGTGAGTTACTACCATTAGCCCATTGTTGCAGGAACCTAATGCAAATGTCTACTAGTACCTATGACTATCACTAAGTCATTGCTGAGCTCCCTTAGTGCTGGCACTCACCTTAAACCGTGCCAATGATTGCCCAATAAGAGTTGTTGGGCTCCCCCAATGACAACGACTGTCATAGGGATGTATATGGGCCCTTACAGTGCTAGTACTAGCATCCATTGACACTTCTAAGTACCTCACAGAAATAGCTAGATAGTCCCTAGGTTTTCGTAGTCCTGGCGCTAGCATGTGCCACTAGTAGCAATTACCCAACATCAGTAGCTAGGCAGTCGTTAGTTCCTCCAAAGCTAGCCTTAGCATCTGCCAGCATGAGTGACCTTTTCGTAATACTAGTTGGGCTCTCTTAGTGCTAAAAACTACTACTAAATCATCCTTGGGCACCTCTAGCTCTTGTTATCATGTTTGTGTGTGCTAGCAACGTTCGCTAGGCCATTGCTAAGGAAACCTAGCACAGATGTTTGCTAGCGTTAATGATTGTCATTAAGTCATCGTTGACTTTCTTGCAGTAATCAGTGGGCTCTTCTAGTGCCAACTACTACAGCAAGGTCATTGTTGGGCCCTCAAGTGCTTGCCCTTACGTTTACCTATGCCAGTGACCATCGGTTGGCCATCATTGGGGAAACCCAATGTAAATGACTGCCAGCGCCAACAATTGCCTCTAAGTCATTGCTGAGCTCCTCGAATGCTCCCATGAGCCTCAAACAGCAACAGTCATGGAAATTTTCATGAAGAGATCATTAGGCTTCTTTGGTGTTAGCACTAGTGTCTATCGACACCAATAACCACCTTGTAGCAATAGTTGAGCAATGCCTAGGATGCCCTAGCCCTAGTGCTGACGTTTGCCAATACTAGTAACTGTTTTGTAACAGTAGCTGGGCAGTCATTAGGATTCTTAAATGCTGGTGCTAGCATTTACCAACATCGACGACTTTCATGCAATAGTCATTGGGCTATCCCAACATCAACAACCACTATTAGGTCATCATTGGGTTCCTGTAGTGCCTTCCTTTGCATTTACTGGCGATAGCGACTTCTGCTGGGACATCTTTAGAGGGAACCTTATGGAATTGTTTACCAGTGCTAGCAACTACCTCTATGTCAGTTATAAGCTCCCATAGTGCTGCACTGGCATCAAACAGCATGACCAATTTCCCAACAGTAATTGTTGGGCTCTCATAATGCTAATGACTGTTGTAGGGCCATCCTTGGGCTCCCTCAGGGCTGGAACTAGCATCTACCAATACCAGCAATTGGCTTGCATTAGTTGCAAGATAGTCGTTGGGTTCTCCTCATGTGCCAGCATTAATGACTTCCTCGCAGCAGTTGTTGGAGTCTCCTAGTGTTAATTACTATTGCAAGGCCGTTATTGGGCTCCTTGTATGCTTGCCTTTGCGCCTACCTCCACTAATGATAGTAGTTGGGCTATCGTTGGGGGAACCCATCGCAAATGTTTGACAATGTAAGCTACTACCACTCCGTCATCATTGAGCTCTTATAGAGATGGCACTAGCCTCTACTAGGGCCAACGATAGCCTGCAACAATCATTATACTCTACCAACACTCGCAACTATCATGGGGTCATCGTTGGGTTTTCGTGGTGCTAGTACTAATGTCTATTGACACTAAGAACTACTACGTGGCAATAATTGAGCAATTTTTAGGTTCCTTTAATGCTAGCACCAGCATCTACCAACACGAACAACCACTCTATAGTAACAATTAGGCAATCGTTGGGTTCCTCCAAAGCTAGCACTAGTGTTTGCAAGCTCCAACAATTGCCCTATAACAGTAGTTGGGCTTTTAGAGCACCAATTACTGCTACTAGGTCATCATTGGGCTTCTTTAGTGCTTCCCCTTGTGTTTACATGCACTAGAGATTATCTCTAGGCCATCGTTGGGGGAACCAAGCATAGTTGTTTGCCAACACCAATGACTATCACTAGGTCATCATTGAACTCCTCTAGTGCTGCTACCAATTCCAATGACTGCCTAGCTGCTAGCACCTATGATTATCATGTCCCCGATGCTACATCTAGCACTTATTGACACCCATAATTGCCTCGTAGCAATAGCTAGGCAGTCCTTGGGTTCCCTAGTCTTAGCGATAGCATTTAACAACATTATCAACTACCCCACACCCATAGTTGCGCAGTCATTGGGCTCCATCAAAGCTAGCACTAGCAGTTTCTAACACCAGCAAGCTCCCTGTAGCAGTCATTAGGCTTTCCTAATAGCCATGACAACTACTAGGCCGTTGTTAGGCTCTTTTGGTGCTTGTCGTCATGTTTGCCTACTCCAACGATGACTGCTTAGCCATCATTGAGGGAACCTAGTACTAATGTTTGCCAGCACAAGCGACCACCCAGTAGCATTAGTAGGGTCTTTCGATGCCAACCAATATTACTAGGCCATCGTTAGGCTTCTCTAAGGCTCTCCCACTCATCTCTCTCAGCGCTAGCACTTACAACTGCCAACACTAACAATTGCCCTGCAACAGTAGTTGGGCAGTCATTGGGAACCCCAAAGCAAGCACGAGTGTTTACCAGCACCAACGATTTCCTTGCAGCTATTGTCAGGCTTTCCCAACACCAAGAACTACTGTAAGGCCGCCATTAGGCTTTTCTAGTGCTTACCCTTGCATCTACCTATACCAGTAATTGTCGTTGGCCATCATTGGGGCAACCTAATGTAGATGTTTGGCATCTTCAGTGATTATCGCTCGGTCATCGCTGAGCTCCCCTTATTCTAAAGCTAGCATCTATCAGCATCCACTAGCATCAGCGATTGCCGAGCAATAGTCAATGGGCTTTCCTAATGCCAGCGACTGTCATTGGGTTGTTACTGGATAGTCCTTGGGTTCCTCTAGTGTTGGCATTGCAGTTTACCAACACCTATAACTAACATCTACCAACCCCACCAACTGGCCGCAACAATAGTTGAGTAGTACCTAGGTTCTGTTAGTGCTAGCGCTCACGTTTGCCAACACTAGCAACTGCCTCGCAAAAGACGTTGGGAAGTTGTTAGGTTTTTCCAAAGGTGATAGTAATGTCTACAAGCACGAGTAGCTACCCAGCAACAATCGTTAAGCTCTCTTCGATACCCGCTACTACTATTAGGTCATCGTTGGGTTGCTCTAGTGCTTGCTGACACATCTACCTCACTAAAAAAAAAATCTAAAAATAGTGAGAAAACATAGTGACTGATTACATATGTCGCTAGATAACAACAACATAGTGACATAATTATTATAGAATAAAAATTTTAATATAATGATGAACTAATGACATACTACCGATATACATTAGCGATAGACATCAATTTCATTGCTTAAATAATTTTAATTAATTTTAATTAATTATTAATCAATTTAACGATCGATTAGTAACAAAATTTGTATCAATCTCTAATCAGAGGACTAGCGACCATCGAGACTCAGTCGCTAGCTAGCCAAGGCAGATTTAGTAACTGCCCATAGGCGGTCGCTGTGGTAACCTCATGCATAAACATGGCTTTGCATGCAAAGGCAGGCAAAGGTACATGGCTTCTGCAATGCACCATGCATGCCTTCGTATGCTAAGTTAACCAAAGGTGGCTGCGGCCACTTGTGTGTGCACTCGCGAGCGAAGGCATACATGGGTCCCGCATGCAGCCACTTGTTGTTATCTTTATCAGCTCCTGAAGGCTTAAAGGTGGTCACAACCATCCATGGCTGCCTTCGTCAGCTTGCGAGCGAAGGCATGCATGGTGCTGCATGCAGCCTTTTGTTGCAGACTTAGTCAGCTTCAGAAGGCTCGTAGCTGCATCCACTTATCACTGCCTGCTTCGTCATCTCGTGAAGGCTCGCAGGTGGCCATAGCCACCCGCGGCTGCCTTAGCCAACTCGCAAGTGAAAGCATGCATGCATGGGTGCCACATGCAGCCAGTTGTGGTTGTCTTCATTAGCTCCCAAAGGCTCGAAGGTGGCCGCCTGCTTTAGCTTCCAAAGGCTCGCAAGAGAAGGCATGCATGATTATCGTATGTAGCCACTTGTGGCTATGTTTGTTGGCTTTCAAAGGCTCACAGATGATTACAGCCCTCGAAGGCAGCCGTGGCGACCGCTATTGGCAGTTAGCAAGGCTACCACCTTACTGCCCTCGAAAGTAGCCATGGCGACCACCATGGGCAGTCATCAAGGATGCCACCTTGGTGCCTTCGAAGGCAGACATGGTGACGACCATGGGGACTCACCAAGGCTACTAACTCTCCACCTTCGAAGGCAGGAATGGCAAGCACCATGGGTCATCTCCAAGGCTGCCACGTAACTGCCTCTAAAAGCTGCCATGGACACTTGCATGCAAAAGCGTGCCTTTGGTTATCTTTGAAGGCGGCCATGGATCCTTACAGTGAAGGCATGCCTTTGGCTGCCTCTGATGGCAGCCATGGAAGTTTACATGTGAAAGCATGTCTTTGGCTGCTTGAAAGAGTGGTAAGGTGCTTTCATTGCATATCCAGTAGTCGGTCGCTAGATTTTACTTTTAACGATGGTAATAAGTGGCTGTCGCTAGGTCCTTATAAATATAAACCCTAATTTTTTTCATTTCGCGTGAGCGCCGCATTTGTTTCCCCCATTTCTTTTGCTGTCTCTGCATCTCTCTCTCTTTACAGCTCTCTTTCTCTTTGGCCAGCTTCTTGGTCTCTTTCGTTTTGTAGTCCATTTTCTCCACCGTCAAAGGCCATCTTTTCTTTTTCTATATGAGGTTCCCCTCTTTGCTTGATAATTTGTATAGGCAATTATAGAAATTTTTATTGATAATATTCATAGTTGAAAAATCTTATATACAAATATTATGATTAGATTTGGTAATTATAGAAATTATTTAGATATTAAACAAATTTTGTAGTTATTTTTATTTTTCAATAAATTTAATTTATGTTATATTAGTTGGGTAATGGTTTAATTTAGTTGTAATTTGAGATAAATATTTTAATTAAATTTTTGTAAAATTTAAATTAATTAGATGTTAATTAAATTTTGTATTTATTAATTTGACTTGTTAATGAATTTAGTTTATGTTTGATTAGTTAGAAAATAATTTAATTAGTTTGTAATTTAAGATAACAATTTAATTAGATTTTTATGAAATTTAAATTAGTTAGGTATCAATTAAAATTTTTAATTGTTAATTTTATAGGTTAATTAAATTTAGTTTGTTTTATGTTAAAGAGTTAATTGTTTAATTAGATTATAATTTGAGATAAATAATTTAATAGGTTTTTATGAAATTTAAATTAGTTAAATGTCAATTAAATTTTATAGTTTTTAATTTTATTTGTTAATAAAATTAATTTGTGTTAGATTATATAGATAATAGTTTAATTAGATTGTAATTTCATGAGATAAATAATTTAATTAAATTTTTATGAAAATTAATTTGCTTATCTGTTATATGAGCCAGATTTTGAAAGTTATTCTGTGGAGAAAGAGGACAATGAAGTAAAAGAGGAAGACCTTGAAAATGATTAGTTTCTTTATTTTTTAAAATTTTTTGTTTGAATTATTTAATCTGTTGGCTTATATAATCTATTTTGAGAATCATATGTTGAATTGGTTATTTGTTATATTGTCTTTTCATCATGTATTTTAGGGGCTTTTAGTTCGATTTTCAGGGTAGATTCTATCAAATTTTTTACAAATATATCAAACTAATTTAAGCTTATAAATTTCGTTAACATTATTAGATGAGAGGTGGAGGGAGACGAGATGACTCTAGAGGAAGAGGTGAGTATCTCGAAAGGACATGTTTTAGTGTTTTCTAGCTTTGCTCCTAATAGGATTTCTAGCTCACAAAGTATGTGGACTTCAGACAGATAGCAAATTTATGTAGACAATATCACATAAGTATTTACAATTAATATTTTTAGTACTTTTTATCATTATCTTTATATTTTTTGTTAATATTTATTTATTGTCTTATTTAAGAGGATTGAACTTCCACATCAGCTCCTGATGGCTTAAAGCTGATCACAACTATCCATGGCTGCCTTCGTCAGCTCGCGAGCAAAGGCATGCATGGTGCTGCATGTAGCCTTTTGTTGCTACCTTCATTAACTTCAGAAGGCTCGCAGCTGCATTCACTCATCGCTGCTTGCTTTGTCAGCTCGTCAAGGCTCGCAGCTCGCTGTAGCCACCCGCGGTTGCCTTAGCCAGCTCGCAGGTGAAAGCATGCATGCATGACTGCCACATGCAACCACTTGTGGCTGTCTTCATCAGCTTCCGAAGGCTCAAAAGTGGTTGCCTGCGTCAGCTCCTAAAGGCTCACAAGAGAAGGCATCCATGGTTACCATATGGAGCCACTTATGGCTACGTTCATTGGCTCTCAAAGGCTCACAGATGACTGCAGCCCTCGAAGGCAGCCATGGCGACTGCGATTGGCAGTTAGCAAGGCTACCACCTTGCTGCCCTCGAAAGTAGCCATGGCGACCACCATGGGTAGTCACCAAGGCTGCCACCTTGGTGCCTTCGAAGGCAGACATGGTGACCACCATGGGCACTCACCAAGGCTACCACCATGTTGCGGTCGAAGGCAACCATGGCAACCTCCATGGTCTATCACTAAGGCTGCCACCTTGCTGCCCTCAAAGGTAGCCCTGGCGACCTTCATGGTTTGTCATTAAGGCTGCCACGGTGCTGGCACTCATATTAACCCACACCAGTAATTACACTGCAAAAGTAGTTAGGCAGTTGTTGGGTTCCTTCAAAGCTAGCGCGAGCATCTGCTAACACAAGTGACTTCTCAGCAGTAGTCATTGGGCTCGCGCTATGCCAACTGCTACTGTTGGGCCATCGTTGGGTTGCTTTAGTGCTTGCCCCTAGGTTTTTTTGCATCAGTGACTGCTATTGAGCAATTGTTAGAGCAACCTAACACAGATGTGTACCAATGTCAGTGACAGCTCAATAGCAATCGAAGGCTTTCCTAACACCTGTAACTATCATTAGGCCATGATTAGGCTGCCCTAGTGTCTAGCATTGGCGTCTATCAACATCAGCAACCACCTCATAGTAATAACAAGGCAATCCTTGGGTGCCCCTAGTACGGTGCCAACGTCTTCTAACATCGATAACTAGACCACAATAATAGTAGGGAAGTTGATGATTCCTATAAAGTGTGGCTGTTGTTGTGCTACCCTAATGCTAGCACTAGCATGTACCACTATCAGCGATTGCCTAGGAAAATTCATTGGGCTCCCCTAATGCGTGCAATTATCATGGGGACGTCACTAAACTCCCCTGATGCTAGCACTAATGTCTATTTACTCCTACAACTGCCCTATAGCAATAAGTGAGTAATCCCAAGGTTCCTCTAATGCTGGCACTAGCGTTTGATAACACCAACTACTACCGTGAAGTAGTAGTTGGGCAGTCAGTAGCCTCCCTCAAAGCTGACACTGGTATTTGCCAGCATCAACTACTTCCCTCAAGCAGTCATTGAGCTTTCTCAATGCTAACCACTGCTGTTAGGCCATCGTTGGGCCCCTCTAGTGCTTGCTTTTTCATCTACCTATGCCTATGACTGCTATATGACTATCACTAGGGCAACCCAATGAAGATGTCCACTAGTGTCAACGATTGGCTAGCAGTAGGTATGGTGCTTTCCAATTGCCCACAACTATCATTAGGCCGTCATTGGGCTCCTGGGTTCCTTTGGTGTTAGCACTATTGTCCATCGACATCACCAACTGTCACACAACAATAGCTAGGCAGTCTTTGGGTTCCCCTAGTGTTTGTGCTGGCGTTTGTCAATAACAGCAATTGCATCTTAGCAGTAGTTTAGTTGTCGTTGGGTTCCCTCGAAGCTGACATAAGCGTTGCCAGTACCAACGACTTTCTTGCAATAATCGTTGGGCTCTATTGGCACCAACTATTGCTCTTAGGCCTTCGTTAGGCTCTTCTAGTGTCTCGCATCTACTTATGCCACTTACCACAGTTGGGGCCATCTCTTGCGTAACATAGCGTAGTTGTCTGCTAGCGCTAACAACTGCCCAATAGAGGTCGTTGGGCACTTTTAACTCTAGCAACGATCATACATTGTTGCTAGGCTCTTCCGCTGCTAGCACTAGTGTCTATTAACACAAGTAACGACCCTCAGCAGGTATGACATGGGTGAAAGGCCCAACATGCAATCGTAACTAATGCGTCAGCCAAGCTATGGGCACTCCATATGAGAAAAACATTTGTCGTAGTCCCTCGATAGACAACCCAGCGAACATACTAAGGGAGCCGTATTGCACGGTCAATGCGCATGAGAGACAAACCATGGGATGCCCTAGTAGGCATAACATCGGTGAAAGGCCCAGCGTTCAGTTGCAATAAGCGGCGTAGGCAAGCCATGGGCACCCCATGTAGGCAAGACCCTCGTGCTGTCCCTCGATACATTACCCAACGAGCAACTAAAGGAGCCTTATTGCATGGACTATGGGCACATAAGGCAAGCCACGGTAGCTCTCAGCATATAAGGCATTGGTAGAAGACCCAGCGTGCAGTCGTAGCAGGCATGCCAGCTAGGCCATCAATACCTCATGCGAGGGAGACCTTTGACGTCGTCCCATGGTCGAGCGTACTAAGGGAGCCTGGTAACACGGATTGTGGACATGGGACACAAGCCATGACTGCCCTCAATAGGCATGGCATGGGCAAAAAGCCTAGCCTATATTCACAATAGTTGAGCTAATTAATCCATGGGTGCCTTTTGCAAGTAAAACCCTCCTCGCTGTCCCTCAATAGGTTGCCCAATGAGCGTGGCAAGGGAGCTGCATCTCATGGACCATGGTTACGGAAGGCAAGCCATGGTAGCCCCTAATAGGCACAGCATGAGTAGAAGGCCCATCATGCGGCCATTACAATCACGCCTCCCACTCCATGGGATAAGGGAAAGGCCCAACATGTGGCTACAACATGCGAGCTTGCAAGGCCATTGATGCCCCACATGAGCAAAACCCTCTTCACTCTCCCTCAATAGATTATCCAAAGAGCGTGCCAACAGAGCCACGAAAAATGAACCATGGTCATAAAAAGCAAGCCACAACAGTCCCCAACAAGCACGGCATGGGTAGAAGGCCTTATGTGTGGCCGCAGTAATCGCACCTACCAGGTCATAGGCACCTCATGCTAGGAAAACCATCATCGTTATCCCTTAATAGAGTGCCCTACCATAGTGTCAAGGAAGCTACGTCACATAGACCATAGGCACGAGAGACAAGCCCAGGCACGAGAGACAAGCCCCGGTTGCCTCTAATATGCATAACATGTGTTAAAGGTCTAGCATGCAGACGCAGCAGGCGCATCAGCAAGGACATGGGCGTCTCATGCGAGTCAGAACATCATCGCTGTCCTTTGATAGACAGCTAATGATTGTGCTAAGGGAGCCACATCACACGGATTATGGGCACGAGAAGCAAGCCATGGTAGCTCCCAGTACACATGGCATGGCAAAAGGCCTAATGTGTAGCCACAACAAGTGCACTAACTAGGCCACGGGAGCCCTACATGAGCTAGAACCTTATCACTATCCATAGAAACTACTTAGCGAGTGTGTCAAGGAGCCGCATTACATGGACCATTGGCACGAGAGGTAAGCCACAACTGGCCTTAACAAGCATGGCATGGGAAAAAAGGCCTAACATCTTGTTACAAATGATGCACTTGCCAAGCCATGGGTTCCTCACGCTTGCTCGACCATCGTCATTGTTCCTTAATAGATTGCTTCATGAGCATGCCAAGGGAGCCATTTCCATAGATAGTGGGGTCAAGTGGCAAGCTAAGCTGCCCCCAATAAGTATGGCATCATAGGAGGCCTAGCTTGCAGCCACAGTAGGTGCCAACCAGGCCTTAGGCACCCTATGCGAGCAAGACCCCTCATGTCATTCCTCCACAGACTACCAAACGAGCATGCTAAGGGAGCCACTTCGCTAACATGCCTCATGCGAGTTAAACCATCGTCATTTTCACTCGATAAACTACCCAGTGAGTGTGCTAAGGGAGCCACGTTGCATAGACCATGAGATTGGAGATAAGCCATGGGCGGGCCACGTAAGTGAAACCCCTAATGTTATCCCTCGATAGACTGCTAATCAAGCAAGCAAAAAGAGTCACATCATAGGGACCGTGGGCATGGGATACAAGCCATGGCTACCCTGAGGAGGTGCAGTAAAGATGGAAGGCCCAACATGTGGCCATAGTAGGACCACCAGCCAGGCCATAGGCGCCCTCATGCAAGCTAGGCCCTCATCGTTATCGCTCAGTAGACTGCCCATTGAGCATGCCAAGGGAGCCGCGTCGTAAGGACCATAGGCATGGGAGATAGGCCATGGTTACCCTTAAGAGGCAAAGCAAGGATGGAAGGCCCAACGTGCAGCCATAGTAGGCGCCCTTATGTAAGCTAAACACTCTTCATTATTTGCTCAATAGGATGCCTAGCAAGTGTGCAAAAGGAGCTGCATTTGATGGACCATGGGCATGACAGGCAAGCCATGGGTGCCCCCAATAATCACCACATGGGTGAAATGTCTAGGGTGAAGCCACCGTAATGCCAGCTAGGCTATCAGAGCCCCACATGAGCCAAACCCTCGTCACTATCCCTTGATAGATTGTTAATTAAGCATTTTAAGAAAGCCACATCGCAGGGACCATAGAAACAGGAAGCAAGTTACGACTATCTCTAACAAGCCTGTGATGGGCGGAAGGCCCAATGAGTGGCCTCAGCAAGTGTGCTAGCCACGTCATGAGTGCCCCATGTGAGCTTAACCCTAATCGCAGTTGCTCGGTAAACTGCTCAGTGAATGTGCAAAGAAAGCAGCACTGCTTGGACAATAGGTACAGGTGGTAAGTTTGGTTACCCTCGGTAGGCATTGCATCAGTGGAAGGCCCATGGCACCCTACATGAGCTAGACTCTCAATGTCATCACTCGATAGTAGGGGCATTAGCCAACCCATAGGTACCCCAGGGAGCTAAATCCTCCTTATTAACCCTCGATAAATTGCCCAAAAAGGGTGGGTGCCAAGGGGGCCACATCACATAAATGATGGGCATGAGAGCCAAGCAATGATTTCCGCAACAAGGGTGGCATGGGCGAAAGGCCCAGCATAAGGCTACAGCAGGAGTGCCAGCCAGGCAATGGGCACCCCACACGTGCTTGATCCTCATCACTATCCCTCAATAGATAGCTTAGATGGCATGCTAAGGGAGCCGTGTCGCATGGGACTTAGGCATGGAAGGCCATTGATACCCCAAAGAGGCATCACATGGGTGAAAGGCCCAACATGCGACCATAATAGGCACTGGCCATACCATTGGCGCCACATGCTAGCAAGATCCTTGTTGTTATCCTTAGAGAGTTTTCCTAGTACGCATGCTAAAGGAGCTGCATCGCATGAACCATGGGCACAGGAGGTAGCCACGGTTGCCACAACTATGCAGTGCACGGGTGAAAGGCCATGTCGCATGGGATCCTCATCACTATCCCTCAATAGATAGATTAGATGGCATGTAAGGGAGCCGTGTCACATGGGACTTAGGCATGGAAGGCCATTGATACCCCAAAGAGGCATCACATGGGTGAAAGGCCCAACATGCGACCACAATAGGCATTGGCCATACCATTGGCGCCACACACTAGCAAGATCCTTGTTGCTATCCTTAGAGAGTTTACCTAGTACACATGCTAAGGGAGCTACATCGCATGAACCATGGGCACAGGAGGTAGCCATGGCTGCCATAACTATGCAGTGCACGGGTGAAAGGCCCAGCAGGTGATTGCAACTAGCATGCTAGCCAAGGCATGGGTGCCTCACTTAAGCCAGATCCTCATCATGGTCCCTTGATTGACTACCTAGTGAGCGTGCCACGGGAGCTAGCCATAGTTACCCTGAGTAGGCACAACATGGGTGAAAGGCCTAGAGTGTGGTAGCAGCAAGCGTACGAACCAGGCCATGGATGGCCCACGCAGAAAGACCTTTGTCGCTATCACTCGATAGGCTCCCTAGTGAGCATCCCAAAGGTATGAAAGGTAAGCCATGGCTACTTTTAGTAGATGTGACATAGGTGGAAGGCCTAGTGTTCGATCGTAGAAGGCACACCAGCCAAGCTATAGGCATCCCACGTGAGCTAGACCCTCATCATTGTCCGCCGAAAGACTGCCCAACGAGCCTACCAAAGGAGTCACGTTGCATAAAACATGAGTATGGGAGGCAAGTCGCAGCTACCCCTTACAGGTACGATATAAGTGGAAGGCCCAATTTATGGCCGTAATAAGCGTGACAACTAGGTCATGGGCACTTCACGCAAGCTAAACCTTCGGTACTATCACTCGATAGACTTCCTAGTGAGTGAGCGAATGGTGCCACATTTCACGGACCATCAGTATAGGAGGTAAGCCATAATTACCCTTAGCACGCATCGCATGGTTGGAAGGCCCATCGTGCGGCCACAGCACGGGTGCCAGCTAAGCCATGAGAGCCCCATGCGAGCCATCACGTTTACTTATGCCATGGTAAGGGTAACTTAGCACTGCCATTGGGTTGTCGCTAAGCTCTCTAGTATTGGCACCTGTATCTACCAACGTCTATGATTACCCAACTGTAGTCAATGGGCTCTCCCAACACTAGCGATTATCATACGGTAGTCGCTAGGCTACCTCGATGCTATCGTTAATGACCATCGATACCGACAATTACCCCATTGCAAAAGCTGGGCTACCCCTTGGATCCCTTAGTGCTAGGACTGGCGTCTACCAAAATGAGCAATTACCCTGCAGTAGTAGCTTGGTAGATTTTGGGTTGCCCCAAAGTTGGCATAAGCGTTTGTCAGCACCAGCGATTACGAAGTAGTAATCGTTGGGCTCTTCTTATGTTTTTTACTATAGTTAGGCCATCATTGAGCTTTTTTAGTGCTTGCAGTCACGTTTGCCAGCACGAGTGATAGTCGTTGGGTCATCCCTAAGTGCCCTTAATGTTGACTCTCACATCTACCAACGTCAACGACTACCTTGCCATAGTAGTTAGGCATTCCCAATGCCATCGACTACCACAGGTTCGTCGTTACATTCCCCTAGTGTTAGCTGTAGCATCTACTAACACCACCAACTGCATCGTAAAAGGAACTGAGTAGTTATTGAGTTTTCCCAAAGCTGGCGCCAACATCATCCTACACTAGGCACTTCCCTGCACTAGTCTTTGCGCTCTTCCAATGCCAACTACTATAGCTAGGCTAATGTTAGGCTCATTCAGTGCTTGTCCTCACATTTACTTGCGCTAGCGATTACCATTAGGCCATCCCAGGGGCAACCTAGTGCTGATCCCTTCCAACATCAGCAACTACTGCTAACAGCAGTTGTTGGCCTCTACTAGTGCCAGCAACTACCTAATAGTAGTTATTGAGCTCTCACAATGCCAAAAATAGTTATGGGGTTATCGCAGGGCTCCCCTAGGGTTAGCGCGATTGTCTATCAACACCAACAACCCCATAATAATTATTGCGCATTGCCTGGGTTCTTTTAATACTAACACCAATGTTTGCAAACATCGATAACTACCCTTTAGTAGTAGCTGCACAATCGTAAGGTTCCTTCAAAGCTGGCATGAGCATATGCTAGCATCAACAATTTCTTTGTTATCGTTATTGGGCTCTTTTAATGCTAACCATTACTGCTAGGCCATCGTTGTACCCATCTAGTACTTTTGCCTCGTGTCTACCTGCATAAATGATTGTCACATGGCCATTGCTGGAAGAACCTAACGTAGATGTCTGCCAACATTAGTAACTATTGCTGGATTATCGCTAAGCTCCCTAGTGCTGGTGTTAGCCTTTGCCTGTGTCTGTGACTACCTAGCAATAATCATAAGGCTTTCTCGATGCCAGTGATTATCATAGGGTCATTACAAGACTTCCTTTATATTGGTGCTTGCATTTACTAACACCAGCAACTACCCCGACTAATAGCTTAGCAATCCCTGGGTTCTCATGTGTTCAAAATTTCATCTGCTAAAACAAGCAAGTGCCTTACTATTATAGCTAAGTAGTCGTTAGGTTTCCCAAAAGTTAGCACGAGCATATGCAAACATGAGGCACTACCTTGTAGTAGTTGTTGAGCTCCTCTAGTTCTTACCCTCCCACTTACTTATGCCTCCAACACTCGTTAGGCCACAGTTGGAGGAACATAACACCAATGCCTACCAATGCTAGTGATTATCGTTGGATCATTGTAAAGTTCCCTTAACGCTAGTGACTGGTCAGCAGTAGTCATTCGACTATCCCAATGCCAACGACCATCATGAAGTTATTACTGGACTCCTTTAGTACTAGCACTAACGTCTACTAACACCAGTAACTGTGCTGCAATGATAGCTAGGCAGCACCTAGGTTCCCCTTATGTTGGCGTCGACATCGGCCAGCATGAGGGACTTCTCTGATCGGTCTTTGTGCCTTTCTTATGCCAACGATTGTTAATGCACTGTCATTGGACTCTCTATGTGCAATAGTGACTGTCGCTGAGTCATAGTTGGGGGAATCCAACGTAGATGTTTACCAACATAAGTGATTACTGCTAGGTCATCGTTAAGCTCTCGTAGTGCTGTGTTAGCCTTAAACAATGCCAGCCACTCCTGAACAATAGTCATCAGGCACTTCTAATGTTAGCAACTATCATAGGGACGTCGCTAGGCTCCTTTGATGCTAGCACTAGCACCCACCGACACTAGTAATTGCTTCACAGTAATAATTAAGCGATTTTAAGGCTCTTTCAATGCAGGCGTTGGTGTTTGTTAATGTTCGCTAAGCCATCATTGGGTCATTATCATTGAGCTCCCTTAGTGCTGACATTAGCCCTTACCAATAGTTATCGTTACACTTTCCTAGTAGGAGCAAGTGTCATGGGGTCATCACTAGACTCCCCCATTGGTGGCATTGGCATCTACCGATAAGACCAACTACCTCACAACAATTGCTAGGAAGTCCCTCGATTCCCCTAATGCACGCTTGACATCAACCAACACTAGTGATTGCCCAGTAGCAAAAGCTAGGCAATTGCTTAGTTCCTCAAAACCTGGCACGAGCATTTGCCAACACCTATGACATCCCCACCAGAGTCATTGGGCTCTCCCAATGCTAACAACTACTATTAGGCCATTATTGGGATCTTTTAATACTTACAATCGCTTCTACCATCATCAATGATCGTCATTAGGCCATCACTACGATAATGACGGCGGTTGGCATTTATTAGCATTAGTTAGGCTCTTATAATGCCAGCCAGCATCATTGAATCGTTGCTGGCCTTCTTTTATGCTAGCACTAACGTTTACGAACACTAGGAACTGCCATGCAACAACAGTTGAGCAATCTTAGCGTTCCCCGTAATGCTAGCATCAGCATCTACAAACACTAATAACTGCCTTGCAATAATAGCTAGGCAATCGTTGGGTTTCCCTAAAACTGGTGCGAGTATTTACTGGCACCGATAACATTGTGCAGAAGATATTGGGCTCTCTCAATGCCTATTACTATTACTAGGCCGTCGTTCAACCTCAACTGTGCTTGCCTTCATGTCTACATGTGCCAAAGACAACCGTTAGGCCATCACTAGGTGAACCCAGTGCTGATGTCTAAAACTACCAATGACTATCGCTAGGTCATTATTAAGTTGCTTTAGCATTCATGTTGCCATCCACTAGCGTCAATGATTATGCAGTAGTAGTTATCGGGCTCTCCCAATAACAATGACTATCATAGGGTCATTGTCAAGATCCCTTAGTACTCGCACTGGTGTTTAACAACGCTAGTAACAGCACTGCAAAAATAACTAGCTAGTCGTTGGGTTCCTCAAAAGCTGGCATGAGCATTTGCTAGCACTAACGATTTCCCCGTAGTAGTCATTAGGCGTTTCTAACGCCAATAACTACTACTTGTCATGGTTGGGCTCCATTTGGGCTTACCCTCTCGAAAAATGTGTGCTAGCGTCAGCAACCCATGTAATTGCCTACTAGCATCAGCAACTACCCAATAGCAATCGTTGGGCTCTCCTAATGCTAGTTATTGTCATAGGGTTATTATAAGGCTTCCACCATATTGGTGCTAGCATCTATTGACACTAGCAACTACTATTTAGTAATAGCTAGGTAGTCCCGGGGTTACTTACTTGTTCATAATTTCATCTCCTAACACCAATAACAACCTATTGCTATAGCTAAGTAGTCGTTAGGTTCTGCCAAAATAAGTGCGAGCATCTGACTGCATTAGTGACTGCCCCGCAACAATCATTGGGCTCTCTTTCCACTTGGTACTCTTACTATGCCGTCGTTGAGCTCCTCTAGTGCTTACCTTCGTGCCTACTTATGTTTGCTACTTTTGTTAGGCCACAGCTAGAGGAACACACCACTGATATTTGCTAGCGTTAGTGATTACTGCTAGGCCATTGCGAAGCTCCCTTAATGCTAGTGACTACGTAGTAATAGTTGTTCAGCTCTCCCAATGCCAATGACTATCATAAGGTTGTCCCTGAATTCCTCTAGTGCTGGCACTAGCATCAACTAACACCAATAACTATTCCGTAATGATAGCAAGGTAGTACTTGGGTTCTTTTTGTGCTGGCGTCAGTGTCTGTTAACACCAGGTACTTCCCCGAGTAGTTGTTATGCCTTCCCTATGCCAACTACTTTTGCTGCACCGTCATTGGACTCCTCGACTTACAATAGGGATTATCGTTGGGTCATTATTAGGGAACCTAATGCAAATGTCTGCTAGCGCGAGCGATTGCTACTAGATCATTGTTAAGCTCCCCAAATGCTGTACTGGCCTTAAATAGCTAAGCACTCTCGAGCAGTAGTCGTTGGGCTCTTTCAATACTAACAACTATCATAAGGATGTCGCTAGGCTCCCTTGGTGCTAGCATTAGCATCCACTAACACTAGAAACTGCTTCATAGCAATAGTTAGGCAGTTCCAAGGCTCTCTCAATGCAAGTGCTGATGTTGATTGACATTCGTGAGGCCATCCCTAGGAAAACCCACTATAAATGTCTGAGAGTACCAACGACTATCTCTGGCTCATCGTTGAGTTATCCTAGTGTAGATGTTTACTAACACAAGCGACTGCTTAGCAGTAGATATAGGGCTCTCCCAACACCTCTAACTATCATTGGGTCATCACCGTTGAGCTCCCTTAGTACTGACGATGATCCGTAACAAAACCAGTCATTGGGCTCTCCTAATGTAAAAGACTATCGTTGGATCATCGCTATGCTCCCCCATTACTAGCATTGGCATCTACCGATAAAAGCAACTGCCTCGCTGCAGTTGCTACTAAGTCCTTTGGTTTTCCTAATGCTCACATCGACGTCAACTAACTCTAGTGATTACTCGATAGCAATAGCTAGGCAGTCGTTGTGTTCCTCAAAAGGTGGCATGTGCGTTTACAAACATGTATGACTTCCCTACCACAGTTGTTATACCACAGTCATTAGGCTCTTCCAATGCCAACAACTGCTACTAAGCCATTGTTGGGCACTTCTAATGCTTACCCTCGCTTCTATTAGCATCAACGATAGCCGTTGGGCCATCGCTGTTGCAAGGACAATGGCTAGCAACTACTAGCACTAGCGTCTACCGATACCAGCCAGTACTCGCAGTAATCGTTAGGTTCTCTTAATGCTTGTGATATTTAATAAGGTTATCGCTGGGCTGCCCCAGTGCAAGCTCTAGCATCTATTGACCCTAGTAACTACCCTACAGCAATAGCGAGTAGTCTGTGGGTTCCTCTAATACTAGTGTCGGTGTCTACCAACACCGATAATTACACTATAGTAATAGCTCAGAAATTATCGATTTCGTTAAAGCTAGGTTATCACTAAGCTCCCTAAGTGCTGGTGCTGGCATCCATCATCCTTAATGACTGCTTAACAACAGTCATTAGCGCTCTCAACACCAATGACTGTCATGAGATGATAGCTAAACTCACCCAATGCTGGTACTAGCATCTGTCGACTCAAGCAGTTACCCTACAATAATAACTGGGCAGTCCTTGGGTTCCCTTAACGTTGGCCTAACACCAGTAACTATCCCACAACCGTAGTTGGGCAATCATTAGGTTCCTTCAAAGCTAATGCAAGCATCAACTAGCAATAGTAACTTCCTCATAGCAGTTATTGGCTCTCTTAATGCCAACTATGACTGCTAGGCCGTCATTGGGCTCTTTTAGTGCTTGCCCTCATGTCTATCGATGCCAATGACTTATGCTTGGCCATTGCTAGAGGAACCCAGTACAAATGTTTGCTAGTGCAAGCGATTGCCCAACAATGATAGTAGGGTGTTCCTAATGCCTATGATTATTATTGGGTTATCACCACTGAGCTCCCCAAGTGCTGAACATGGTGCCTACCAGTTTTAGTAACCACTCAATAATAGTCGTTTGCCTTTCCTAACACCAGTGACTATCATGAGGTTGTCGTAAAGCTCCCCCATTGCTAGCATTGAAGTCTATCAATAAAAGCAACAACCTTACAATAAATGTTAAGAAGTTCGTTTTGCTCCCTAATGTTAGCACTGACATAAACCAACATTAGAGACTGCCTTACATTAGTAGTTGGGTAGTCGTTGGATTCCTCGAAAGTGACAGTGAACACCTGCTAAAACCTATGACTTCCTCGTAGTCATCATTCATTTCTCTCAATACCAATAACTGCTACTAGGCCATTGTTGGGTTTCTCTAGTGCTTGCCCTCTCATGTACTTGCACCTACGACTGTCATAAGGCCATTGCAAAGGCAACCCAATGCGAATGTCTGCAAACATCAATGACTACCTACTTGTAGTTGCTGGGCTCTCAAATGCCAATGGCTGTCATTAAGTTGTCACTTAGCTCACCCAATGGTAGCACTAGCATCTACCGACACCACCGAGTGCCACACAGTTATAACTAAGCAGTCCTTAGGTTCCTCTAGTGCTAGGATCGACGTCTACTCGCACTAACCATTATGTCATAGCAATAGTTGGGTAGTCATTTGAGTTCCTACAAAGTTGGTGTAAGTGTCTGCCAGCACCAGAGACTTCTTCGTAACAGTCGTTGGGCTATCTTAGCGCAAACTACTAGCTATCATTGGGTTCTTCCAGTGCTTGTCCTCGTGTTTGTCTGTGCTAATGACTTCCATGCACCAATTATTAGGCTCTTTCAATGCCCACTACTTTTACCACGCTATGGTTGTGCTCCACTAGTGCTTACCTTCGCATCTACCTACACCAACGGCTGCAGTTGTGCCATCGTTAGAAAAATCCAACAAAGATATCTTCCAATGCCAATGACGATTGTTGAGTCATCGCAGAGCTCCTAATCCAATGATAGTTGTTGCATCACTAACTGCCCAAAAGCAGTTATTAGGCTCTCCCAACGACACTGACTGTCACGAGGTTGTAGTTGGGCTCTCCCAATGTTGGCACTGGCATATATCGACATCAAAAATTACCCAATGATAATAGTTAGGCAATCCTTAGGTTCCCTCAGTGCCGACACTAGCTTTTGCCAATTCCAGTAACTGCATCGTAATAGTAACTGGGCAGTCATTGGGTTTCTCAAAAGTTGGCACTAGTGCCTATGAGTAGCTGTGACTTCCTTACAACAGTTGTTAGGCTCTTCTAATTCCAATTACTCTTACTAGGCCACTATTGGGCTCCCCTAGTTCTTGCCCTCGCATTTACCTGCACCAACGATCGTCGTTGGGCCATCGCTAGAGAAATCCACAAAAGATGTCTGCCAAGGCAAGCGACTACCATTGGGCAGTTGCCAAGCTCCCTAGCGCTGGCACTAGTGACTACCAATAGTAGTGACTGCCTTACTGCTATTGTTAGGCTCACTAACACCAGCAATAGTCATGGGATCGTCAATAGGCTCCTTTGGTGCTAGTGCTTATGTTTACTAACACCAAACAACTACTTTGCAGTAATAAATGAGCAGTCCTTAGGCTCTAGTGCAAGCACAGGCATTTACCAACCCCAGCAATTGCCCAACAGTAGTGACTAAGCAGTCATTGGGTTCCCCCAAAGCTAACTCTAATGTCTACCACCACCAGCGACTTACCGTGCAGTCGTTGGCCTTTCTCAGTGCTTGTTCTTGCATCTCCCAGTGTCGACAAGTGTCATAAGGTCATCACTGAGCTGTTCTAGTATTGGTACTCACTATTACTTGCGTCAATGACTACCCAATAGTAGTCGTTGATGCTCTCTCAATGCTAGCTATTGTCTTGGGGCGTCGCTGGGTTGCCCGATGCCAAACTAACATTGACCAACCTAAACTAATTACTTATAACAATGGTTAAGTAGTCCTTAGGTTTTATTAGTGCTAGTGCTCACGTTTGTCAACACTAGCAATAGCCTCACAATAGTAGCTGGATAGTCGTTAGGTTCCCCCAAAGCCAGCGGTAGTGTCTACAAGCACCAATGGCTACCCAGCAGCAGTCTTTATGCTCTCCACGATACCAATTAGTACTACTAAATCGTCCTTGGGTTGCTCTAGTGCTTGCCCTCGCATCTACTTGCTCCAATGACTGTTCTTTGTCCATCATTAGGGGAACCCAATGCAAATGTTTACTAATGCGAGCGACTCTGTTTGGGTGGTTGTTTAGCTCCCTTCTTACTAGTGCTGGCTTCTACCAATGTTAGTGACTACCTAGCAATCATCGTTAGGCTCTACCAACATCTATGAGGTCATCGTTAGGTAACCCGATCCAAGTATTAGTGTCTACTAACACTAGCACTTGCCTCTAAGTAATAGCTGGGCAGCCCTTACATTCCCTTAGTGCTAGCATTGGCATCTACTAACATTAACAACTTCGTTACTACAGTAGTTGGGTAGTCATTAGGGTCCCCCAAAGCTGGCCCTAGAATTTACTAGTACTAGTGATTGACCCGCAATAGTCATTGCGCCTTTTTAGCGATTGCCCCAAAGCTAGCATTAACATCTATTTGTGCTAGCGACTATCATTGGGGCATTATTGAGGGAGCATAGTGTAAATATTTACTAGTGCCAGCTACTGCCACTAGGTCATTGAAGAACTCCCTTAGTACTGGCACTAGCCTTAAACAACACTAGCGAGTACACAACAACAATCGTTGGGCTATCCTAATGGTAGTAACTATTGTGGGGATGTTGTTGGGCTCCTATAGTGCTAGCACTAGCATCTACCAACGCTAGTAACTATGCCACATAAATAGTTAGCCAGTTCATAGGTTCTTCTAGTATAGGCACCGGTGTTTACAAACACCAAAGCAAGTGTTAGCGTCTGCTAGCACAAGTAACTACCCCTTAATAATAGTTGTGAAGCTGTTGGGATCCCTTAGTGCTGGGGCTGCCTTCTACCAGTGTCACCGATTACCCAATAGCAGTCATTGGGCTTTCCATCCGTTGGCTCCCATAGTGCGAGAATAGCATCTATTAATACTAGCAACTGCCTAGCAGCAATACATGAGTAGTCCTTAGGTTCCAATATGGGCGCTAGCATTTGTTGACACTAGCAATTATCTTTCAGTAGTAGCTCGATAGTCATTGGGTTTCCAACAAAATTGATGGTAGTGTTCATAGGCACCAACGACTACCATGCAACAGTCGATGGGCTCTCCCAATACCCATTACTACTGCTAAGCCATCGTTAGCCTATTCTAGTGCTTACTATAGTCGCTTATGCTTTGTTGGGGGGACCCATTGTAGATGTTTGCTAATGCCAATGACTGCCTTTGAGTCGTTGCTATGTTCCTCTAGTGCTGGTGCTTGATTATAAGCGTGTTAAGGACTTCTCAATCGTAGTCATTGGGCTCTCCTAACGCTAATGACTGTCATAGGGTCATCGCTCGGTGGCCCTAGTGATTGCATTAGTGTCTACTGAGACCAATAACTGTCCTGCAGTAATAGCTAGACAACCCTTGCGTTCCTCTAGTGTTGTCATTTGCGTCCTATAACACTAATAACTTTCGTGCTGTAGTAGCTAGGCAGTCATTGGTTCCCCTAAATTTAGCGCTAACGTTTATTAGCATGAACTGTTGCCCTACAATAGTCGTCTATCTCTCGTAACTCTAATTACTACTACTATTCCGTCATTGGTCTCCTTAATTATGTGCCTTAGCGTTTACCTATGCTAGCAACTACTGTTGGGCCATCACCAGGGGAACCTAGTAGAGATGTATGCTAGCGCGAATGATTGTCACTAGATTGTCGTTAAGCTCTCTTAGTGTTGGTATTGACCTTAAACAGTGCCAGAAATTGCCAGTCACACTCGTTGGACTCTCTCAATGCTAGCGATTATCATGGGGATGTCGATGGGACTCGTCGATCCTAACACTAGAATCTACCGACACTAGTAACTGCATCGCAGTAATAGTTGGGCAGTTTAAAAGGTTCTCCTAGTGCAAACACTAACATTTACCAACACTAGCAATTTTCCTATAATAGTAATTGGGTAGTCGTTAGGTTTCTCCAAAGTTGATGTTAAGGTTTGCCAACACTAACAATTTTTTTATACCAGTTATTAGGCTTTATCAATCCTAAGTACTACTAGGCCATCATTGGGCTCATTTAGTGCTTGCCTTGGCCATCATTGGGCTCATTTAGTGCTTGCCTTGGCCATCATTGGGCTCATTTAGTGCTTGCCCTCACGTCTAGTTGCGCCAGCGATGTCCACTAAGCCATCAATGGGGGAACCCAACGTAGATCTTTGTCAGTGCTAGGTACTACTACTAAGACATCGTAGAGATCCCTTAGTGATGGTCCTAGCCACTATCAATGCTAGCGATTGCCCAACAACAGTTGTTAGGCTCTCACAATAAGAGCGACTATCATGAGGTTATCCCTAGTTTCCCTTGATGCTGGCACAAGTGTCTACTGATACTAATATCTACCCTATAGCAGTAGCTAGACAGTCATTAGGTTCCCCCAAAGCTGGTTGAGCGTCTGCTGCCACTAGCGACTTCTCTGCACCAATTATTGGTCTCTCCTAATGCCAACTACTAATGTTAGGCCATCATTAAGCTCGTCTAGTGCTTGCCCTTATGTCTGCTTGTGCCAACGACTACCACTACAATGTTGCTGAGCTCCCCTAGTACTACCACTGGCATCTACGAGTGTCTAAGATTGCCCAGGAGAGAGGTTGGGCTTTCCTAATGATCATGACGGTCATGGGGTCATCATTAGACACTCTTAATGCTAGAATTGGCATCTACCAATAGCAATAACTACCCCACAAGAATAGTTGAGCAGTCCAAGGTTCCCATAGTATTAGTTCTAGCATCAATCGAAAGCTTTAATTGCTTCGTAGCAATACCTAAACAGTCGTTAGGTTCCTCTAAAGCTAGTGCTAGGATTTCCCAGTCCCAACAGCTACCCTGTAAGAGTTGTTGGGCTCTCTCAATGCCAACTACTACTACTTGGCCATTTCTCTAGTGCTTGTCTATGCGTCTGCCTATGCCATCGACTACTGTTGGGCCATCGCTAGGGGAACATAGCATCAATATCTACCAACGGAAGCAAGTGCCACTAGGTCATCGCTAAGCTCCCCTAATGATGGTGCATCTCTCTATCAGCGCTAGCGATTACTTAACAATAGTTGTTGGGGTCTATCAATGCCAGCAATTATTGTGGAGTCGTCACGAGTCTCCCCTAGTGCTGATAGCATCTACTGACAGTAGCAACTACCCTGCTGCAATAGTTATGAAGTCCAAAGGTTCCCTTACTGCTGGCATTGATGTCTGCCAACATAAGCAACACCAGCAATGGAGTCCACCAACGCCAAAAACTACCCTACAACAATAATTGGGAAATCCATGGGTTCCCTTACTGCTTGCGCTAGCGTTTGCCAACGCTAGTAATTGCCTCATAGGAGTAGCTGAGCAGTCATTGGGTTTCTCTAATGCTAGCATAAGCATCAGCCAAAATAAATGACTTCCTTACAATAGTCGATAGGCTTTCCCAATGCCAATTACTGCTGCTAAGCCCTCATTAGTCTCCTCTAATGCTTGCCTTTTTGTCTATTTGCACTAAAGACTACCATTGGGCCATCATTGGGGAACCTAACACAGATATTTACTAGTGCTAGTGACTATTGTTAGCCATTGCTGAGCTCTCCTTGTGCTAAAGCTTGTGTTTGCCAATGTCGGTGATTGCTTAGCAATAGTGATTGGGCTCATCCAACACGAGCGACTATCACGGGGCCATCGTTGGGCTCCCCAGTGCTTGTACTAGCGTGTATAGACTCCAAAAAGTTCCTTATAGCAATTACTATGCCATCATTGGGCTCCTCAAGTGTTTTCCCTCGCGTCTACTTGCACCAACGACTGCCGTAGGGCCATCGCTAAAGGAATTAAACGCAGATGTCTACAAGCTATAGTGATTATTGTTGGGTCATCTCTAAGCTCTCTTGGTGATGGCGCTGGCGTAATGACTTCTCAGTAGTAGTCGTTGGGCTCTCCATACATTACTGACTGTCATAGAGCCATTGTAGGGCTCCCTCGGTACCAACACTAGTGTCTACTGACACTAGTAACTACCTTAAAGCAATAGCTAGGCAATCTTTAGGTTCCCTTAGCGCTAGTGCTGGCATCATCTTGTAATAACAACTACCCGACAATAGTAGCTAGGCAGCCATTGGGTTCCTTTAAGGTTGGTGCTAAAATTTACCAGCAGTAGTGACTTCCTTATAATAGTCGTTAGGCTCTCCTAATGCCACGTGTTGCTGCTAGGCCTTTGTAGGCTCCTTTAATGCTTTCTCCCATGTCTACCTTCTCCAATGACTGTTGCTAGGCCATCACTGATAACACCTATTGTAGATATCAATTAGTGCCAGTCACTATCATGGTTCATCTCCGAGTGCCTCTAGTGATGGCGCTCAGGGAATCAAGTGCAAATGTTTGCTAATACCAACGAGCACCATTAGGTTTTTGCTGAGTTTCCCTTGTGCTAGAACTAGGATCTACCGACACTAACAATTGCCTCGTACTCGATTCCCTAAGTTTAGCACTCGTTTTTGGTAATATGAGCAATTAACCCATAAGAGTGGTTAGGTAGTTGTTGGGTTCTTCAATCACCAATTACTATTGCAAGGTCATTATTGGGCTCCTGAAGTGCTTGCCCATGTGTCTACCTATGCTAGTGACTGTCGTTAGGCCATCATTGAGTAAAACTAATGCAAATGTCTGCTAGTACCTATAACTGCTGCTAGTTCATCATTGAGCTCCCTAATGTTGGCACTAGCCTCAAACACCACTAAAGATTATCAGGCAATAACCATTAGGCATTTTCAATGCCAGCAGCTATTATCGGGACATCACAAGGCTCCATTGGTGCTAGCACTATTGTCTACCGACGCCAATAATTGCCTCGCAGTAGTAGCTGGGCAATCTTAGGGTTCTGTTAGTTGTGACGTCAGCATTTGCCAACATAAGGAACTGTTGTGCGCTTGTTGGGTTCCCCAAAGCTAGTGCTAGCATTTTCTAGCACCAATGACTTTCTTGGAATCATCATTGAGCTTTCATAGTGCCAACAATTACTACTAAGCCATCGTTGGGCTCTTCTAGTGCTTGTCATCACGTTTAACTGCACCAGTGACATTCATTGGGCCATGCTAAAGGAACTTAGTGACTATTACTGGGTCATTACTGAGCTCCCCGAGTGATGGTGTTGGCCTTTACTAGCATTGACAACTGGGCCAGTGACTATCATGGGGACTTTCTCAGCCTTCGTTGGTACTGGCACTAGCTTTACACACATAAGCGACTACCCTATAGTAATAGCTGGGAAATCCTTGCATTCCCTTAGTGCTGGCGCTGCCATCTGCTAACACTAACAACTGCCTTGTAATAATAGCTAGGCAATTGATAGGTTCCCCAAAAGTAGGCACTAGCATCTGCCAACACTAATGACTTCTCCATCATTGTCATTAGGCTCCATAAGTGCTTCCCTCGTGCCTATTTATGCTAGTGACTATCACTAGCACATCGCCGAAGGACCTCAGTGCAAATGTTTGCGAGCGCCAATGACCTATCGTTAGATTGTCGTCGACACTCTTATTGCTGGTACTGGCCTCAAACAGTGCCAGCCACTACCATGCATAGTCGTTGGACTTTCTAATGCCACTAACTATCATGGGGACGTCATTGGGCTCCCCCGATGCTAGCACTTGCTTCTGCTGACACTAGTAACTAACCCGTAGTGATTGATCAATAGTCCCTAGGTGCCCTTAATGTTGCACTGGCATTTGCCAAAGCTACTAGCATCAGCGACTACCCAGTTGTAGTCGTTGCGGTCTTTGAACAATAATGGCTAGGCTTCCTTAGAGCTAGCACTAGTTTTTACCAATACGAGCAACTACTCCGCGACATTAGCTAAGCGGTCCCTAGGCTACTATTGTGCTGGTGCTAGTGTTTGCCAACACTAGCAACTAACCTATTCCTCTAACTGGATAGTTGTTAGTTTCCCCTAAAGTTGGTGTTTGCCAACACTAGTGACTTCCCGATAGTAGTCATTGGACTCTTACATGTAAGCCATTGTTAGGCTCCTCTAGTGCTTACTCTCGCGTCTACCTATGTCAGTGACTATCTTCAGGCCATCACTCGGGGAACCAACGTAGATGTTTGCTACCACCAACGAGCATCTCCCCTATTGTTGTCGTCGGCTTCTGTAACCATCTATAGTTGCCTAGCAGTAGCCATCGAACTCACGCAATATTGACGATTATCATGGGATCATCACTAGGCTCCCCCGTTGTTAAGACCAATATCTACCAACACTAACAAATGCCTCAGAGTAATAATAGGGTAGTCCCTAGGTTCCATTCATGTTAACGCTGACGTTTGTCAACACGAGCAACTGCCGTGAAATAATGGCAAGGTAGTCGTTGGGCTCTCCTAAAGCTGACTCTAGCGTCTGCCAACACTAGTGTCTTTCTTGCAATTGTTAAGCTTTCCCAATGCTTGCCCTCGTGCCTACCTATGCCAACGACGTTCACTGGGCCATCATTGAGGGAACGCAACGCAGATGTTTGCTAGCATCAATGAGTGCCATTAGGTCATCGGTAAGCTCTCCTGGTGCTACTGTTAGCTCCTACCGACATAAGCAACTACACTAAAGTAGCAGTTGGGCAATCATTAGCTTCCCCAAAAGTTAGTGTAGTGCCTACTCGCACTTGCAACTTCCCCACAATAGTCATTGGGCTATCCCATTGCTAACTACAATTGCAAGGCCATTGTTGGGCTCCTTCAGGGCTTGTTCTCGCATTTACATGTGCCAAAGACAACCATTGGGCCAATGCTAGGGGAACCCAATGCAAATGTTTACCAGTATAAGTGACGGCTACTAGGTTGTTGTTGAGCTCCACTAATGCCAACATTTGGCCTCAAATAGCGACTATCAAAGAGACCATCATGGAGACATCATTAGGTTCTTCAATGCCAGTGACTGTCGTGGAGATGTTGCAAGGCTCAGTCAGTGTTAGTATTAGCATTTATTAACACTAGTAACTTTCTCGTAGTAATAGCTAGGCAGTCGTTGGGTCCAAAAGTGGCATTAGTATCAGCCAAAACTAGTGACTTTCCTACCACAGTCAATAGGATCTTCTAACGCCAATAACTACTGCTAATCTATTGCTTTTACTTTGCTAGTGCTTGTTATTGCATCTATCGATGCTAGCAATTACAACTGGGCTATTGTTAAGGGAACCTAGTTCAAATGTGTGCTAGTGCTAGCGATTACCGTTGACTCATCGTTAAGCTCCTTTAGTGCTGCACTAGCCTCAAACAGTGCCAACGAATGCCTAGCAGTAGTTGTTGGGCTTTCACAATGCCAACGACTATCATAGGGTAGTCCCTAGCCTCTTACAAGGTCGACATTAGCGTCTTCCAACACTAGTAACTGCCTCGTAGTAGTCATTAGGCTCTCTCAATACCCACTACAGCTGCTAAGCCATTGTTAGGCTCCTCTAGTACTTGCCCTCACTTTTTGCTGGTAATTGCCCCTTAGCCATCGCTGAAGGAACCTTATGTAGATGTTTGCCAGCGTTAACGATTGCCTAATAGTAGCCGCAGAGCCCTTTCAACTCCTCTGACTATCATTAAGTCGTTGTTGTTGAGCTCCTTTAGTGCAACATTGGCCTCAAACAGTGCCAATGACTACTGAACAGTAGTCATTGGGCTCTTACAACACGAGCGACAATTATATTGCTATCCTTGGGCTCCCTCGAAGCTAGCACTAGCGTCAACTAACACTAGCAACTACCTTGAAGTCATAGTAAGGCAGTCGTTGGGTTTCCTTAAAGCTAGCACTAACGTCTGCCAGCACTTGAGACTTCTCCACAGGAGTGGTTAGGCTCTCCCAGTGCTAACAACTGTGCAAGGTTACCATTAGGCTCCTTCGATGTTGGCACTCACGTCTACTGACACCAATAACTCTCCTGCATTAATAATTGGGTAATCCTTGGATTCCTTTAGTATTGGCACTAGCGTGTGCCAACACTACCAATTACCCTGCAGTAATAGTTGGGTAGTCGTTGGGTTCCCTAAAGCTGGCGCTCACATTTGCTAGCTCCAAGGTCTATCCTGCAACAATCGTTGGGCTCTTTAAATGCCAACTATCGCTATTAAGCAATTGTTAGGCTCCTCTAATGCTGGCCCTCATGTCTAGCTATGCCAACAATAGTCACTGGACCATTGCTGAGGGAACCAAGCGCAGATGTGTGCTAGCACCAATGATTATTTTTAGGTCATCGTTAAGCTCTTCTACTGGTGGCATTAGCTGCAACCAACGTCAATAACTGCATAGCTATAGTTATTAGGCTCTCCCAACACCAGTGACTGTGATGGGGTCATTGCTGGGCTCTCTCAGTGCTAGAATTGGTGTTTCTTAATATTAGCAACTACTTCATAGCAATAGCTTAGCAGTCCCTCTGTTCCCTTAATCTAGGCACTGGCCTTTGATAATACCACTAAGAAACCCTACAATAGTCGTTACGTAGTCATTGGGTTCCAACAAAGTTTGTGCTAAGGTCTCTAGTATGAACAACTTCCTTATGGCAATCATAGGGCTCTCCTACTACCCACTACAACTGCCAAGTTGTCATTAGGCTTTTTTAGTGCTTGCCCTCGTGTTTACCTTTGCCTGCTACTGTCGCTTAGCCTTCACTGGGAGAACCCTGTATAGATGTTTACCATGGCTAATGATTGCCTAGGAATAATTGTAGGGCACTCGCAATGCTTATGGCTATCTTCAGGTCATCGTTGCTGAGCTCTTTTAATGTTAGTGCTAGCCTCTACCAGTGCTAGTGACTCCCCGAGAGTCAATTGTTAGACTATCCCATTGCTAGTGATTGTCATGTGGTCATCGCTAGGCTTCCTTATTGCTGGCACTAGCATCTGCTCACACCAGCACCTACTCCATACTAATTGCTAAAAAGTCCCTTAGTTCCCTTAATGTTGGTGTTGACGTCAACCAACACTAGTGACTGCCCTGCAGCTATAGCTAGGAAGTCGTTAAGTTCCCCTAAAATTGGCGTGAGCGTTTGGTAACACCAGGGACTTCTCTGCAGTCACCGTTGGGCTCTTCTAGTGCCAAACACAACTTCTAGGCCATTGTTGGGCTCCTCTAGTGCTTACTTTCATGTTTTCCTGTGCTTGTAATTGCCAATGAGTCATTGTCAGGGCAACCTAGTGTAGATGTTTGGCAGCATCAACAACTACTGCTGGGTCATCGCTGAGATCCACTAGTGCTAGCACTAGCATCTACCAGCATTTGCGGTCACCTAGTAGTAGTCATTAGGCTCTCCCAATATGAGTGACTATAATTAGGTTGTCACTGGGCTCCCCCAATGCTAGCACTAGTGGCTAACGACACTAGCAACTACCTCGCAGTAGTGGCTAGGCAATCCATGTGCTCCTCTAGCACTAGTGCCGACGTCTACCAACATTTCTAGCTGCCTCATAACAATAGGTGGGTAGTCGTTGGGTTCTTGTAAAGCTAGCGTAAACATTCACTTGCACCAATGACATGCTCGCATAAGTTGTTAGGCTTTCTTAATGCTTACTACTGTTGCTAGGTGGTTGTTTGACCCTTTAATACTTGCCCTCATGTCTATGTATGCCAATGATAGCAGTTAGGCCATCGTCAAGAGAACCTAGTGTTGACATTTGCCAATGCCAATAATTATCACTAGGTCATTGCTGAGATGTTCCACCGCTAGTGCTGCCATCTACTAATGTTAGTGATTGTCCAGCAGTGGTTATTGGGCTCTCGCAATGCCAGTGACTATCATGGTATCATCGCTGGGCTTCCCCAGTGCTCGCACTAGCGTCTATTAATGCCAGCAACAGTACCGAAAAAAAAGTTAGGTAGTCATTGGATTCTCGTGAAACTAACACAAGCATCTATCTACACTAGCGAATCCCTCGTAGTCATTGTAAGGCTCTCCCAATGTCAACTATTACTGCTAGGCTATCGTTGGGCTCGTTCAGTGCTTACAATTATGTCTGCCTGCTTAAGTGATTGTCGTCGGGCCATCATTAGTAAAATCCAGCACAGATGTCGACCAACTCTAATAAGTGTTGCTAGGTCATCGCTAAGATTCCCTAATGCTAACATTTGCTTCTACCAATGTAAGTAACGACCTAGTTATAGTCATTGGGCTCTCCTTATGCCAATGACCATCATAGGGTCATTGCTTGGCTCCTTAGTGCTAGCACTAACATATAGTGATACGAAGAACTGCCATGCACTAATAGCTGGGCAATCCCTAGGTTCCTTTAGTGTAGGTCCTTGCATCTGCCAACATCAGCAATTGCCTTACAACAGTAGCTAGGCGATTGTTAGGTTCCCCCAAAGTTAGCGCAAGCATCTGCCAATGCCACTGACTGTCCCTTAGAAATCGTTAGGCTCTCCCAGTGATCATCACTAATGCTAGGCCATCTTTGAGGTCCTCTGGTGCTTGCCCTTGAGTTTACCTATACAAATGACTATCGTTGGGCCATCATTGAGGTCCCCTAGTGCTTGCCCTTGAGTTTACCTATATGAGTGACTATTGTTGGGCCATCGTTGGGGTACTTAACACAAATATCTGACAACGCTGGCCACTATTGCTTGGTTATCGTTAATTTTGCCTAGTGCTCGCACTAGCATTTACTAGCGTTAATGATTACCCAACAACAGTCGTTGGCCTCTTCCAATGCCAATAATTATCACGGGGTCATCATTAGGCTTCCTAGTGCTCGCACTAGCCCTTACCAATGCAACAACTGCACCATAAAAGTAACTAGGCAGTCGGCAGTCGTTGGGTTCTTTCAAAGCTAGCATAAATAAGCTGTAGTATCAGCGACTTCGTTGCAGTAGTTGTTGGGCTCTCTCAATCTGGCTACTACTGCACGACCGTCGTTAAGCTCCTCTAGTGCTTACTTTTTGTATTCTTGTTCCAGCGACTACAATTGGGCCATCACTAGGGCAACCTAGTGAAGATGTCTGCAAGCAACAACGATTACCTAGCAGGAGTCATATGGCTTTCTCGATGCGTGCGACTATTATTGGGTTGCTGGTGGGCTAGCCTGGTGCTAACATTAGTGTCTATCAACAACAGCAACTTCCTTATAACAATAGCAAGGCAATCCTTAGGTTCCCTTAATGCTAGCACCAGTGTCTACCAACACTTATACTCGTAGTGCAACAATAGCTAGGTAGTCATTGGGTTCCTTAAGGCTAGTACTAGTGTTTGCCAGTATGAATAGCATCCCCATAGAAGTCATTGGGCTATCCTAGTGCCTACTACTATTACTAGGTCGTCGTTAGGCTCCTCTAGTGCTTGCCTTCGCGTCTACCTGCGTTAGTAACTGTCGCTAGGCCATCGCTAAGAGAACCTAGCGCTGATGCCTGCTAGAGCCAGCGATGATCGCTGAGTCATTACTAAGGTGCTCCAGTGCTAGTGTTGCCATCCACCAATGTTAATGATTGCCAAGTAGTAGTTATAAGGCTTTCCCAACACTAGCGACTATGACGAGGCCATTGTTGGGCTCTTTTACTACTAGTACTAATGTTTAGAAACATGAGCAATGGTATCATAGAAATAGCTAGGCAGTCATTAAGATCCCCCAAGGCTGGCATGAGCTTTTAGCCAGCTCCAACAAATCCCTTGCAGTCATCATTGGGCTCTCCCAATGCCAACTACAGTTGCTAGGCTATCGTTGAGCTGGATCATTGGTGACCGCTGCATCTATCAATGCAAGCAACTATTGCTAGCCATCGCAAGGGGAACCCAGCATAGATGTTCGACCTATGCGACTAACTACCGCGGGTCATCGATGAGATCCCATAATGTGGGCACTAGCATCTACCAGTGTCAACGATTACCCAGTAGTAATCATTGGGCTGTCCTTGTGCCTTTGACGATCATAGGGTTGTTACTAGGCTCCCTTGATGCTTGGACAAACATTGGGTAATACTAACAACTGCCCCAAAGTAATAGCTGCATAGTCCCTCAATTCCCTTAGTACTGGCACTAGCATCTGCTAGCTCCAACAATTGCCTTGCTGCACTAGCTAGGCAATCCTAAGGTTCCTCGAAAGCTGGCATACGCGTCGGCCAATATGAGTAACTGCCAAGCAATAGTCATTATGCTCTCCCAGCGCTGACCACTACTACGAGGCCATGGTTGATGTCCCTTAGTACTTGCCCTCGCTTATACGTACGCTAGCGATTGTCATTAGCTTATCACTAGGATACCTAGAGCAAATGTCTGCCGGTGCTAGTGACTACCGCTGGGTCATCGTTATGTTCCCTTTATGTTGGTGTTGGCATCGACTTGCGTCAACGACTGCCCAGCAATAGTCATTAGGCTCTCCTAACTCTAGTAACTATCACCAAGATATTGTTAGGCTCCCCTGGTGCTAGCACTTGCATCTACTGACAGTAGTAACTGCACCGTAGAAGTAGCTAGGTAGTTATTGGATTCCTCTAAAGTTATGGTGAGCATCTGCCAGCATAAGCGACTTCACCCTAATATTTAAGCCTTCCCTATGCCAACTGCTATTGCTAGGCGTTTGTTAGGCTACTTTAGTGCTTGCCCTCGTGCCTTTTTGCTCTAGCAACTGCCATTGGGCGGTCGTTAGGCAATCCAATGCAGATATCTACCAACGTCAGTGACTACTTAACAATAGTCGTAGGGCTTTCCCAATGCCTGCAACTATCATTAGGTCTTTGACTGAGCTGTCACTATCATCTATCAACACCAACGATTGCCTTGCAATAATAGCAGTGCAGTCCCTGGGTGCCCTTAGTGTGATGCTAGCATTTGCCAATGTCAACAACTAGACTACAATTGTAACAAGGAAGTTGATGATTCACATAAAGCTGGGTTATCATTGAGCTCCCCTAATGCTGGCACTAGCATCTACAAATGTCAACGACTCCCCAAGAATAGTCGTTGGGCTGTCTCAATGCTAGCAACTATCATGGGGTAGTTATTAAAGTCCCTTGATGCTGACACTAATGTCTACCGACTCTTGCCACTACTGCACTGTAATAGGTGAGCAATCCCTAGGTTCCCTTAGTGCTGGCGCTAATGTCTGATAACACCAACAATTACTCTGAATAGTGGCTAGGCAATTATTAGGTTCCCTCAAAGTTAACACGAGCATTTACCAGCATTCGTGACTTCCCCACAATAGCCATTGGGTTCTCTCAATGCCAACCAGTGCTGCTAGGCCATCGTTGGGCTCCTCTAGTGCTTGCCCTCTCGTCTACTTATGCCAATGATGACCACAAGGCCATCGCTGGGGCAACCCGATGAAGATGTATGTCGGTGTCAATGACTGCCTAGTAGTAGTTATTAGGCTCCTTTAGTGCCACCAACTGTCATTGGGTCATCGCTAGGTTCCCCTAGTGCTACCACTAGTATGTACCGACATCACCAACTGCCACGCAACAATTGCTGGGTAGTCCTTGGGTTCCCTTAGTATTAGTGCCAATGTTTGTCAATACCAACAATTGCCTGTAGCAGTAGCTGGGCTACCGTTGGGTTCCCTCGAAGCTGGTGTGAGCATCTTCCAGCACCATCGACTTTCTCGCCATTAGTTGTTTAGCTCTACCAGTACCTAACTAGTGCTGCTAGACCATCTATAGGCTTTCTTAATGCTTGCCCTCGTGTTTACATGCACTAACTACAATCCTTGGGACATTTCTAGCATAACCTAGCATAGATGTTTGCTAGCATCAGCGATTACATAGCAGAAGCCATTTAGATCTCCTAACACTAGCGATAGTCATTAGTTATCTCTAGGCTCCTCCGTTGCTAGCACTAGCGTCTACTCACCATTACTAGCACTAACGTCTACTTACATTAGTAACTACCCCCAGCAAGTGTGGCATGGGTGGAAGGCCTAACGTGCAATCGTAGCATGTGTGCTACCCAGGCCATAAGAGCCCCATGGTAAGTATAACTTGAATGGAAGGCTGAGAGTGCGACCATAGTTAGCATGCCGGCTAGGCCATTAGCAGCCTATGTGGGCTAGATCCTTGTTGTTGTCCGTCGATGGGCTGCTAGTAAGCATGCCAAAAGAGCAGTATGGCATGGAAAATGAGCACGAGAGGCATGCCACTACTGCCCCTAATGGGCATGGCATAGGGAAAAGGCCTACTGGCTGCTGCAGCAGGCGTGTTAGCTAGGGCATGGGCACCCTACGCGAGCTAGACCCTTATCACTGTTTGTCAATAGACTGCCCAACCTATGTGCTAAGGGAGCCGCGTCGCAAAGAACTTCGGCATGAGAGGTAAATCACAGCTAGTCTCTACCGATAAGGCATGGGTGAAAGGCCAAACATGTAGCCGCAATAGGCTCGGCAACTATGCCAAGGGTGACCTACGTGGGCAAGACTCTCATCATTGTCCCTTGATAGACTACCCAGCGAATAAGCTATGGGGGTCATGTCGCGTGGACCATGTGCATGGGAGGCAAGCAACGATTGCTGCAAGCAACGATTGCTGCAAGCAAGCACTACAAGGGCGGAAGGCCCAACATGCGGCCCCAATAAGCACATTAGCTAAGCCATGGGCACCTCACTCGAGCTAAATCCCTGTCGTTGTCCATCAATAGACTTCCTAGTGAGTATGCTAAGGGAGCCACATCCCATAGACCATAGGCATGGGAGGTCAGCCACAACTGCCCCTAATAAGCACGGCATAGGTTGAAGGCCTAGCATGTAGCCGCAGCAGGCTCGCCAGCTAGGACATGGGCGTTCCACGTGAGGAAGACCCTTATTGCTATCCCTCAATACACTCCTTAACGAGTGTGCCATGGAAGCCGTATCGCATGGACCATAAGAAGGAGAGGCAAGCCACGGCTTCTCCCTATAGACACAACATGGGTGGAAGGCACAGTGTCCTCGCCAACAAGGTCATAGGCACCTCACGCGAGCTAAACCTTCATCGTTGTCCCTCCATAGACTGCCTAGTGAGGGAGTTATAGAAGCTGCATCTCACGGACCATAAACATAGGAGGCAAGTAATAACTGCCACTAGCATGTATTGCAAGGGCGAAAAGCCTAGTGTGCCATTGCAACAGGTGCATTAACCAAGCCATAGGCACCCTACTCGAGTAAGATCATCATCATTGTCCATCAATAGACTCTTAATGAGCATACTAATGGAGCGACATCCCATAGACCACACGCACAAAAGGCTAGCCATGGTTGTCCTTAATAGGCACAACTTGGGCAAAAGGCGTAATGTACGGTCGCAACAGGCTCGCCAACAAGGCTATAAGCACCCCACGTGACTTAGACCCTCGACCCTATCCCTCAATAGAGTCCCAAGCAAGCATGCCACGGGAGTCGTGCTACATGGACCATAAGAATGAAAGTCTCGTAGGGCCCAACATGCTACCACAACGAGCATGCCTACCAGGTCACGAGCACCCAACATGAGCTATCGCTGGATGGACTGCCCATCAAGAATGCAAAAGGAGCCGCGTTGCATAGACAATGGGCCTGGGGTGCAATTACTGTTTATCCCCACTAGGCATTGCATGGGTGGAAGGCATAGTTTGTGGCCACAACACGTGTTAGCCAGGTCATGGGCACCTCAAACGAGCCAGGCCCTCGACATTATGCCTAGAAAGACTGCCTAACGAGTGTGCCAAGGTAACCACATTACATGGAACATGGGCACGAGAGGCAAGCCATGGCTGCCCCTAAATTACACGAAATGGGTAAAAGGAGCGTGCGGCTATAATAGGCATGCCAGAGAGGCCATGGGTGCTAATGCAAGCTAGAACATCACAGTTGTACCTCAGTAGATTGCCCAACAAGCGTACCAAAGGGGCCACGTCGCATAGACCATGGCCATAGGAAGTAAGCCACACCTGCCTCTAGGAGGCACGTGATGGGTGGAAGGACAAATGTGCGGCCATAACAAGCGCGCTTGTTAAGCCATGGGGGCCTCACTCGAGTGAGGCCCTTCTCAATATACCTCGATAGACTGCCCAGCCTAGGTGCCATTGGAGTTACATTACACGAAACTTAGGCACAAACGGCAAGCCACTGTTACCCTAAATAGGCATTCCATTGGTGGAAATCCTAACATGTGACCACAACTGGCACTACCCATACCATAGGCACCCCACTCGACCAGACCTTTGAGGTTATCCCTTGAAAGACTGCCCCGCAGGTGTGTTATGGAACCTGCATCACACAGACCATGGGCATGGGAGGCAAGCCATAGTTGCCACTAGTAGGCACTGTATAGGGAAAAAGCGCAGCATACACTCGTAATAGGTGCTCTAACCATGTTGTGGACACCTTTTTCAAGCTAGATCCTCATCGTTATCCCTCGATAGATTTCCCAATGAGCATGCTAAGGGAGCCACATCGCACAGACCATAGGCATGAGAAGCATGCCATGGCTGCCCCGAGCAGGAACAACATAGGCGAATGGCCCAGTAAGTGGCTGAAGTAAGAGTGCCAGCAAGCCATAGGCATCCCACTAGACTAGACCCTTATCACTATCCCTTGATAGACTCCTTAGTGAGCATGCTAAGGGAGCTGTGTGGCATGAACCATGGCAGGGGTAGTAAGCAACGGTTGTCCCTCTCAGATGCAGCATGGGTAGAAGGCCTAGCCTATGATCGCAAGAGGCATAATAGCCCAGCCATGGGCACCCTATGCGAGCAGAACTTCATTGTTGTCCCCCAATAAACTGCTTAGTGAGCGTGCCAAGGGTGCCACATTGTATGAAACAGGAGCATAGAAGGCAAGCTAAGGCTACCCTTAATAGGTACGGGATGGGCGAAGGGCCTAATGTATAGTCCTAATAAGCGCGCCAGCCAGTGAATGGGTGCCCCACGTGAGCCAGACCTTCGCCTCTATCGGTCAATGGATTGCCCAGCGACCATGAGAAGCTAGCGCATTACACGAAGCATGGGTATGGGACACAATACACGAGTACCCCCGTAGGCATAGCATTGGTGGAAGGCCTAACCTGAGGCCCCAACATGTGTGCCAGCCAAGCTATGGAAGCCTCACAAAAGCCAAATCCTCAACATCGTCCCTCGATAAACTACGCATCAGTGTGCCAAGGGAGGTGCATTGCACAGAACATGGGAACAAGGGGTAAGCCATGGCTACCCTTAATAGGTACCGGAAGGGTGACGAGCCCAATGTATGACCGCATTAAGCATGCCTGCTAGGTCATGGGCTCCTAATGCGCGCCAAACCCTCATTGTTGTTGCTTGATAGACTGCTGCAGTATGCGTGCCACCCAGGCCATGGGCACCTCAAGCGAGCTCGACCCTCAACATCATCCCTCAATAGATTTGCCAACAAGCATGCTAAGGGAGTCGTATGCATGGAACATGGGCATGAGAGGCAAGCCACGACTGCCTTAACCCAGAATGAAATTGGTAGAAAGCCAAATATATGGCACTAGTAAGCATGTTAGCTAGGCCATTTGTGCCCTATATGAGCTAGACTCTCGTTGTTGTCCCTCAAAGGACCGCTAAATGAGCTTGCCAAGGGCTCTACATCACACTGACCATGGGCACGAGAGGCAAGCCATGCCTACCTCTAGCAGGTATGTGATGGGTTAAAGGCCCAATGTGTGGCCATACTAGGCACGCCAGCCAAGCCATGGGCACCTCATTTAGGCCAGACTCTAATCACTGTCCCTTGATAGACTGCTCAACCTGTGTGTCAAGGGAGTGTCGCATGAAATTAGGCACAGTAGGCAAGCAACTATTACTCCTAACAGGGATCACATTGGCGAAAAGCCCAACAAGCAACCACAACAAGCGATAGCCATGCCATGGGCGCTCGACGTAGGCCAAACCGCCATCGCTGTCCCCCGAGAGATTGCCTAGCTAATGTGCCAAAGGAGCCACATCGTAAAAACTGTGGGCATGAGAGGTAAGGCACGGATGCCCCCAATAGATATTGTAAAGGTGGAAGGCCTAAACTGTGGTTGGAGCAAGCGTGCGAGCCGGATCATGGGCACTTCATGTGAGCCAAACCTTTATTGTTATCCCTCGATAGACTCTCCAGTAAGCATGCTAAGGGAGCCATTATTAGGTTACCTCATTGTTAGCACTTACGTCTACCGATACAAAAAATTGCCCTATAGCAGCAACTAGAAAGTCCCTAGGTTCCCCTAATGTTGATGTTGGCATTTGCCAACACTAGTAACTGCCCCATAACAATAATAGGGCAGTCATTAGGTTCCTCAAAAATTAGGGAAGCATCAACAAGTACCAATGACTTCCCACACTAATCATTGACCTCTCCTAATGCCAACTACTACTAGTGACTGCCATTGGACCATAGCTAGGGTAACTTAAGGTCAAGTTTGCCAGTGTCAAGGACTTCCCCACAATAGTCATTGGCTTTTCCAACACTAACAATTATTTTTAGGTCCTTGTTGGACTCTTCTAGTGCCTACCTTCTCATTAATCTATGCCAATGACTATCGCAAGGCCATCATTGTAAGAACCCAGCATAAATGTTTGGTAGCACTAGCAACTACTGCTAGGTCATCATTAAGCTTCCATAGTGTTGGCGTTGGCAACTATAGACATCAATAATTGCCCAGCAGTGGCCCTTGGGCTTTCTCAACATCCATAATTATCACGAGGTCATTGTTAGGCTCCTTTAGTGCTAGCATTGGAACAACTGCGCTACAAAAGTCAATAGGCAGTCGTTAAGTTCCCCCAAAGATGGTGTGAGCATCTACCAGCACTAATGACTTCCCCGCAATAATTATTGGGCTCTCTGAACACCAATCACTATTATTGGGCCATCAATCGGCTTTTTTAATTCTTCCTTTTATGTTTACCTGCACCAACGACTATTATTGGGCCATCATTTAGGAAACCTAGTGAAGATTTTTGCTAGCATTAGTGATTGCCCAATAAGAGTCATTAGGCTCTCTATGTGCTAGCACTAGCATCTATCAACACTAGTGAATGCCTCGTAGCAATAGCGGGGTAGTCCTTGGGTTCCCCTTGTTTTAATGTCGTCATTTGCCAACACACACAACTGCAACACAGCTATAGCTCAAAAGTCATTGGATTACCCTAAAGTTGGCGCGAGCGTCTACTACACCATCAACTTACCAGTAAAAGCCATTGGGCTCTTGCAACACCTGTTATTGCTACTAGGCTATTATTTGGCTTCTCCATTGCTTGGTCATGCATTTACTTACATCAAAGACTGTCATTAAACCATCATTGGGAGACAATGCTAATGACTATTGCTAGGTCATCATTGAGCTTTTATAGTGTTGGTCTGGCATCTATCGGCTAAAGCGATTGCTCTACAGTAGTCGTTAGGCTCTCTCAACACTAGAGGCTTTTACGGTGTCATCGTTTGGCTCCCACAATATTGGCACCAGCATATATTGACTCTAGCAACTGCATCCAAAAGTAGCAGGGCAGTCTGATGGTTCCTTATGACTTCCATGTAGCTATCATTGGGCTTCTCTGGTGCTTACCATCGCATGTCCCTATGCCAATAACTGCCACTAAGCCATCGTAAGGGGGATCCATCACTGATGCCTACTAGTGCTAGTGACTACAGTTGGGTCGCACTGAGCTTTCATAGTATTGGCACCAGCATCTACTAATGTCTATAATTATCCAACTATCATTATTGGGCTCTCCCAATGCTGGAGATCATCATGAAGTCATCGTTGGGCTACATCGACACTATTACTGGTGTCTATTAGTACCAACAATTACACCGTTGCTATAACTGAGCTATCCCTAAGTTCCCTTAGTACTGGGATAAGCATCTGTTAACACCCGTAACTGCCTTGTAGCAGTAGCTAAGCAGTTGTTAGGTTCTCCTAAAGTTGGCACAAGCGTCTGCCACCACCAATGACAATTATGTAGCTATCATTGGTTCTTCCAGTGCAAACTATTGCAGTTAGGCCATCATTAAGCTTCTTTAGTGCTTGCACTCATGTTTGCCAGCGTCATCAATAATTATTAGGTTATTGCTAAGCTCCCCTAGTGTTGGTGTTGACATCTACTAGCTTTAATGACTGCCTTACAGCAGTTGTTGGGCATTTGCAATGCCATCGACTACCATGGAGTCGTCACTAAACTCTATCGGTGCTGGCATTAGCATCTACCAACACCAACAACTATACCGCAAAAGTAATTAGGCAGTCGTTAGGTCTCATTAAAGCTAACACCAACATCTACCTGTATTAAGCACTTCCTCAAATCAGTTTTTGGGCTTTCCCAATGCCAACATTGGGCTCCTCTAGTGTTAGTCCTCATGTTTACCTATGCCGACGATTACTATTGGGCTATCGCAAGGGCAACCCAATCCAAATGTAGGCCTCATTAGCGATTATCATTAAGTCGTCACTAAGTTCCCTTAGTGCAGGAGTTAGTCTTTACCAGTGCCAATGACTACCTAACAACAATTCTTGGGCATTCCCAATGTTAGTAACACTCATGGGGTTGTCATAGGGCTCCCTTGGTGTAGCACAAGCGTCCATCAACACCAATAATTACCCCTTAATAATTGCTAGGTAGTCCTCAAGTTCTCTTAGTGTTAGCATTGACGTCTAAGAACAGCGATAATTACCCACAGTAATAGTTGGGCAATCGTAGGGTTCCTCTAGAGTTGACACAAGGTCCACTAGCACCAGTGCCTTCTTTGTAATGTCATTGGGCTTTCCTAATGCCAACTATTATTGTTAGGCCATTGTTGGACCTCTGTAGTACTTTTGCCTCGTGTTTGCTTGTGTCAGTGACTGCCACATGTGGCCATCACTAAGAGATCCTATCGTAGTTGTCTACTAACATGAGCAACTATCGTTAGATCATCGCTGACTCCTTTAGTGCTAGCACTAGCCTCTACTAATGTCCATGATTGCCTAGCACCAGTTGTTGGGCTCTCCCTATGCCAATGGCTATCACGGGTCATTGTAAGGCTTCTCCCTTATTGGTACCAGCGTCTATTAACACCAGCAACCATCTCTTAGTGATAGCTAGGTAGTCCCTCGATTCCCCACGTATTGGTAATTGCATTTATTAGCAATAGTAATTACTTAATTGCTGTAGCTAGGCAGTCGTCGGGTTCCCCAAAAGCTGGTGCGAGCATCTACTAGCATTAGTGATTACCTTGCAACAGTTGTTGGGCTCTTTTAAAGCTTCCTACTCTTGTTACACCATCATTGAGTTCCTCTAGTGTGCACCCTCATGCCTATCTATGCCAGCTAATGTTGGTGCGCTACTATTAAGGAAAACTACAGTACCAAGGACTTCTAACGCTAGTGATTGCTGTTGGGCCATCGCTAAGCTCTCCTAGCACTAGTGATTGCCTAGTAATAGTCGTTGGGCTCTCCCAATGCAAGTGACCATTATTAGGTCATCGTCGGATTCCCTTAGTATTGGCAGTAGCATTCATATACACCAGCAACTACCCTGCAGCAATAGTTAGGCAGTGCATGCATTCCTCCTGTGCTAATACGAGCATTTGCCAACACTAAGGACTTCCCCGTGTAGTCGTTATGCTTTGTCTACGCCAACTACTACCCCTGTGCCATTGTTTGACTCTTTTGCCTACATTAGTGTCTATCGCTGGGTCATCATTGGGGGAGCCCAACGTAGATGTCTCCCAATGCCAGCAATTGCCGCTCGATCATCACTGAGCTCCTTAGTGCTACGTTAGCCTTAAACAACATGAGACACTCACTCACAGCATTTGTTAGGCTTTCCCAATGCTAGCAACTATTATAAGGACATCATTAGGCTCCTTCAATGCTAGCACCAGTATCTACCAACACTAGCAACTGCCCCATAGCAATAGTTAGGCAGTTTTAAGGTTCTCTAAATGTAAGCACGCCAATGATTACCGAGCAATAGTCATTAGGCTCTCCCAAAGCCAATAACCATCATTTAGTCATCGTAGGATTCCTTTTAGTGTTGGCAGTAACATTTACTGACACCCGTACCTAGGTAGTATCTAGGTACCCTTATGCTCGAGTCGATGTCTGCCAGCACCAAGGACTTTCGTGCAGTAGTCATTATGCTCTCCACACACCAACTGCTACTATTACACCATCGTTGGACTCCTCTACTTGCATTAGTGACTGTTGCTGATCATCATTAGGGTAGCCCAACGCAGATTTCTCCCAATGCCAGCATTGTTGCTAGGTCATCGCTGAGCTCCCATAGTGCTGCACTGGCCTTAAACAGCATGAAACACTCCCTAGCAGCAATCGTTAGGCTTTCCCAATGCTAGCAACTATCATGGAGATGTTGTTAGGCTCCCTCAATGCTAGCAGTAGCATCTACCGACACTAGCAACTGGCCTGTAAAAGTTGTTGGGTAGTCGTTAGGTTCCTCAAAGCTTGCAATAGTGTCTACCAGCACCAGTGACTTTCGCGAAAGAATCATTGGGCTCTCCCAATGCCAACTACTGGGTTATCATAGAGCTCCCCTAGTGATGGCATTGTCCCCTACTAGTGCCAGCGACTACCTAATAGTAGTCATTAGGCTTTCACAATGCTAGCGACTATAATGGGTTCATTCTTGAGCTCCCTCGGTGCGGGCACAAGCATCTATCAACACCTGTAACTATGTTGTAGTAATAGTTAAGCGATTGTTGGGTTCCCTTAAAGCTGGTTGAGCGTCTGCCAACACCAACGACTTCCCTTCATTAGGTTTTTAGCTCTCATAACACCCACTACACCTTCTAGACCATTCTTGGGCTCTTTTAGTGCTTGCCTTGCGTCTAGCATTGCTTGCGATTGTGCATTAGCCATCATTGGGGGAACCTAGTGTAGATGTTTGTTAGTGCTAGAAATTGTCCAACAGTAGTTGTGAGGCTCTCTCAGCACCTGCGACTGTCATTAGGCCATCATTGTTGAGCTCTTCTAATGCAGTGCTAGCCTTAAAAAGCACTGGTGATTGCCCAACAATAGTCTTTTTGCTCTCACAACAATAGTAATAGTTATGGGGCCATCAATAGGCTTCATCGAAGGTGGCACTAGTGTTTACTGGCACCAACAACTACCGTAAAGTTATAGCAGGGCAGTCATTAAGTTCCCTCAATGCACTTGAGACTTCCCCATAGTAATCGTTGGTCTCTCCTAATGCTAATTACTGCTGCAAGGCCGCCATTGGGCTCTTCCAGTACTGGTACTATTGTTTACTAACATGAGCAACTACCTTGCAAAAATAACTAAATCATTGGGTTCTTCTAGTGCTAGTGCCAGCCTCTACCAACACCAAAAACTACCCCACAACAGTAGGTTGGCAATCAATGGGTTCCCTCAAAATTTGCACTAGCATTTACCGGCTCTAATTATTGTCTCGCAAAAATAGTTGGGCTAGGCCATCATTGGGCGTCTCTAATGCTTGCCCTCACATTTACTTGTGCTAGGGACTGTCATTGGGCCATTGTTAGGGAAACCAAGCGCACATGTCTGCTAGCACCAACAACTATCGTTGGCATCGCTGAGCTCCTCTAGTGTTGGCGTTGGCTGCAACCAACATCAATGATTGCCCAAGTGCAATCATTGGGCTTTGTCAATGCGAACGACTATCATGGGGTCATCGCTATCTCTCCGATGCCAAAATTGGCATTTATCGACACTCGCAATTGCCTTGTAGCAATAACAGGGCAGTCCTTGAGTTCTTTTAGTATCGGCACTAGTGTTTAACAACACTAGCTACTGCTCCGCAATAGAAGCTTGGTAGTTGCTAGGTTCTGCCATAGTTGGCGCTAGCACTTGCCAACACCAACAACTTCCTCGCTATAGTCGTTGGGCTCTCCCAATACCTATTACAGCTTTTAGGTTATCGTTGGGCTCCTTTAGTGCTTGCCCTCGCATCTACCTTTGCCCATGATTGTTGTTAGACTATCGCTGAGGGAACCCTGTGCAGATGTTTGCCAGGGCTAGCGACTACCTAGCAACAGTGGTAAGGCTTTCCCAATGCTTGCGACTATCATTAAGTCATCAGTGTTGAGCTCTTCTAGTGCTGGCACTAGCTTGTACGAGCGCTAGAGACTACCCAATAGTTGTGGTTAGGCTCTCCCAATGCAAACGACTATCATGGAGCATATCTAGGCTCATTTATGGTTGGAACTAGCAACTTGCGTGCAGTAATTGCTAAAAATCCCTTTGTTCCCTTAGTACTTGCATCGACGTCAACCAACACTAGCGAATTCCTCGAAACAATAGTTGGGCAATTGTTGGTTTTTCCTAGAGTTGGTGTGAGCATCTGCCAACCCCAGCGACTTCTTTACGATAACCATTGGGCTCTTCTAGTGCCAAACACTATTGCAACTGGTGCTAGCACTATTATGTACCAACACTAGCAACTGCCCCGCAATTATAGCTAAGCAATCCTTGGGTTCCTTTATTGTTGGTGCCGACGTCTGCCAACACTTATAACTACCCTGTAACAATAAGTGGGTGACTTGCCGCTAGATTCCCCCAAAGCTGTAGTCATTAGGCTCTCCTAATGCTGACCGTTACTGCTAGGCCATTGTTGAGCTCGTCTAGTGCTTGCCCTTGCTTTTACCTATGCTATCGACTGTTATTGGGCCATCGCTAGGATACCCAGAGTAGATGCCTGCTAGTGCTAGTGATTATCGCTAGTCATCATTATGCTCCCTTTATGCTAGCGTTGGCATTTACCTAAATCAGTGACTACCCAGCAACAATCGTTGAGCCCTCTTAACGTAAGTGACTATCGCTGGGATGTCATTAAGCTCTCTTGGTGTTGGTACTCACATTAACCCATACTAGTAACTGCACCACAAAAGTAATTGGGCAGGTGTTGAATTCTTTCAAAATTAGCATGAGCATCTGCCAGTAGAAATGACTTCCTAACAGTAGTTGTAGGGCTCTCGCTATGCTAACTACTATTGCTAAGCCGTTGTTGGGCTGCTCTAGTGCTTGCCCCCAAGTCTTTTTACATTAAAGACTGCCATTAGGCCATTGCTATGGTAACTTAATGCAGATGTCTACCAATGTTAGTGATTGCCCAACAGCAGTCGTAAGGCTCTCCCAACGCCTGTGACTATCATTAGGTCGTGACTGGGCTACCCTGGTGTCTAGAATTTGCATCTATCGACACCAGCAACTACCTTGCATTAATAACAGAGCAATCCCTAAGGTCTTCTAGTACGGTGCATGCATCTTCGAACATCGATAACTAGACAACAATAATAGTAGGGAAGTTAATGATTACTATAAAGCGGGGTTATTATTGTGCTCCCCTAATGTTGGCATTGGCATCTATCAACATCAGCGACTACCTAGGAAATATCGTTAGCTCTCCCAATACCAGCAACTATGATGGGGTCATTGCTAAACTCCCTTGATGCTAGCATTAGTGTCTACCAACTCTTGCAACCGCCTTATAATGATAAGTGAGCAGTCCTTAAGTTGCCCTAGTGCTAGCGCTAGCATTTAATAATAGTAGCTACAATCGCGATGTAGTAGCTATGTAGTCATTGGGTTCCCATCGCATTTGTGAGCACCAGTGACTTCCCTACAGTAGTCATTGGGCTTTCTCAATGCTAATCACTACTGCTAGGTCGTCGTTAGGCTCCTCTAGTGCTTGCTCTCTTGTCTACCTGTGCCTACAACTACTATATGACCATTATTAGGGTAACCCAGTGAAGATGTCCACCAGTGTCAATGACTACGTAGCAGTAGTTGTGGGGCTTCCTAATGCCAACAATTATCATTAGGTCATCACTAGGCTCCGCTAGTGCTAGCACTAGCGTTTATCGACACCACCAACTACCACATAGCAATAGCTAGGCAGTCCTTGGGTTCTCCTAGTGCTGGTGCTGACATTTGTCAATATGAGTAATTGCCTCATAGTAGTAGCTAGGCAGTCATTGGGTTCCCTCAAAGCTGGCGTGAGCGTCTCTTAGCACCATTACTTTCCCACAATAGTTGTTAGGCTCTATTAGCACCAATTACTGCTCTTAGGCCATCGTTAGGCTCTTCTAGTGCTTGCCTTGTGTCTTCTTACACCACTTACTACAATTGGGCCATCTTTGGCATAACACTGCATTTGTTTGCTAGCGCTAGCAACTGCCCAGCAGAAGTCATTGGGCTATCCTAACTCTAGTAACTGTCATAAGTTATCTCTAGGTTATTTCATTGCTAGCACTAGTGTCTACTAACACTAGCTACGGCCCCCTGTTAGTATGGCATGGGTAGAAGGCCCAATGTGCGGTTGCAAGAGGTGCACCAACAGGGCCATAGGCGCCCTACATGAGAAAAAACGTTGTCGCATTCCCTCGATAGACTACCTAACGAACATGCCAAGGGAGCTGCATTGCATGGACAATAGGCATGAGAAACAAGCCACAGTAGGCCCCAACAAGCACAATATGGGTAAAAAGCTTAGCATTCAGCTGTAATAGGCAGCCCGACCAAGCCATGGGCACCCCGCACAAGTAAGATCGTCGTGCTATCCCTTAATAAATTGTCTAACGAGCAAGCCAAAGAAGCCTTCTTGCATGGACCATGGGCATAGGAAGCAAGCCATGGCAGCCCCCAGCACGCAAGGCATTGGCAGAAGGCCCAGCATGCAGCCGCAGCACGCTCGCCAGCCAGGCCCTCGACATCTCACTCGAAAGAAAGCCTCGACATCGTCCCTCGTTCAAGCCTGCCAAGGGTGCCGCTTCACGCGGATCGTGAACAAGGAAGGCAAGCCATTACTGCCTCTAGCAAGCATGGCATGGCCTACCTACAACTACAGTAGTCATGCTAACAATTAATGGGCACCTCACGCGAGTAAAACCCTCGTCACTATCGCTCGATAGGCTGCCCAGTGAGCATGCCAAGGGAGTCACCATCGCACGGACCATCGGCACTGGAGGGAAGCCATGGTAGCCCCCATCAAGCATAACATAGCATAGGTAGACAGTCTAGCATGCAACCCACTATAGTTGCTTCTGCCAAGCCATAGCAGCCCCATGCGAGCCATACCTTCATCGATCCACCTCGTTAAACTACCCACTGAGTGTATCAAGGGAGCCGTATTGCATGGACTATATGCATGTGAGGTAATCCACGGTTTCTCCTAGCCGGCACTGCATGGGAACAAAACCCAGCATGCAGATACAGTAGGCACCCAAACCAGGCCATGGGCACTCCACGCAAGTAAGACCTTTTTCATTGTCCCTCGATAGGCTGCCTAGTCAAAGTGCCGAGAGAGTCATGTCATTAGACAGTGGGTAAGTATGGCAAGCTAGGGCTGCACCTAATAGGCACGACATTAGTAGAAGGCAGAAAGCAGCCATAATGAGAGCGCCAGCTAGGCCTTTGGCACAATGCGTGAGCTAGACCCTCGACATCGTCACTTAATAGACTACCCAGCAAGCTTCCTAAGGGAGCTACATCACAAGGACCATGTGCATGGTAGACAAGCCACGACTTACCCTAGCTGGCATGGCATGAGCGGATGGCCTAATATGCTATTGCAACAGGCGCACCAACGAGGTGATTGGTGCCTACATGAACAAAATTCTTGTCATTGTCCTTGGATAGACAGTCGAGTGAGCATGTCAAGGGAGTTGCATCAGAAGGACCATGGGCATGGGAAGCAAGCCATAACTGCCACCAATAGGCACGATGTAAGAGAATGGCCTAATGTAGGGGCCTAACAAGCTTGCTAGCTAATGTATGAGCGCCTCACGTTAAAAAAGAGCCTCATCACTATCCCCTCTTAGACTACCCAATGAGTGTGCCAAGGAAGCCATCTCGAATGGACCATGGGCACATAAGGCAAGCCACGGTCGCCCTCAGCACGTACGGCATGGGTGGAAAGCCTAGCGTTTGGTCATAGCTAGCACCCACCTAGGCTGTGGTTGCCCGATACGAGTCAGACCCTTGTCACTATCCCTTGATAGATGGCCAACTAGCGTATATTGGGAGCATGGAATGGGTGAAAGGCCCAACATGCGACCATAGAAAGTAAGCTTGCAGGCCATCAATGCCCCACACAAGCAAAACCTTCATCATTCTCCCTCAATAGATTGCCCAGCGAGTGTGCCAAGGGAGCCACGTCGCACGGACCATGGGCATAGAACGCAAGCCATGATAGCCCTTAACAAACATTGCATGGGTGGAAGGCCCTGCTTGTGGCTGTAGCAATTGCACCCGCCAGGCCATGGGCACCCCACACTAGTAAAACCATTGCTGCTATCCCTTGATTGATAGGCTTCCTTACCACCATGTTGAGGGGGCTGCGTCACACAGACCATGGGCACAAGAGACAAGCCACGGCTGCCCCCAACAAGCATAACTTGGGTGGAAGATCTAGCATGTGGATGCAGTAGGCATGCTAATGAAGACATGGACGTCCCACGTTAGTCAAACCATCTTCATTGTCCCTTGATAGACTACTAGCGAACGTGCCAAGGGAGCCACATTGCATGGATCATAGGCATGGGAAAGAAGCCACGGCCTACCCTAGTAGGCCCAGCATGGGAGGAAGGCCAAGGGTGCAGCCACAACAGGCATGATAGTTGGGTCAAGGGAACCCCACACGAGCCAAAACCTTATCACTATCCCTAGATAAATTACCTAGTGAGCATGTTGAGGAGCTGCATTGCATGGACCATTAGCACAGGAGGTAAGCCATGACTAGCTCCAATAGGAATGGCATGAGAAAAAATGCTTAACATCCTTTCGCAAAATGGTACACCTGTCAGGCCATGGGCACCCACGCTTGTTTGACCCTCGTCGTTGTCCCATAATAGACTGCTTTGCAAGCATGCCAAGGGAGCCATTTCGCACAGACAGTAGGGTCAGGCGGTAAGCCATGGCTGTCCCTAATAGGTATGGCATGGTAGGAGGCCCAGCTTATGGCCATAGCAGGCACCAGCCAGGCCTTGGGCACCCTAAGTGAGTAACACCCTCGATGTCATCCCTCCATAGACTGCCCAACAAGCATGCCAAAGCAACCACTCCACATGGAGCATGGGCATGAAAGGCAAGCCATGGCTATCTTCAACAAGCTTAGCATAGGCAAAAGGCCCAATGTGTTGCTAAAGTAGGCACGCCAGCGAGGCCACAGGCGCCTTATGCAAGCAAAACCATCATCATTGTCACTAGATAGACAACCCAATGAGTGTGTTAAGAGAGCAAGGTTGCACAGACCATAGGATTGAAAGGCAAGCCATGGCTACCTCTAGGCCTACCAAGGGCAAAAGGCTTAGCATGCGTTTGTCGCCATGGTTGCCCCACATGAGACAAACCCTTAACATCATCCGCCGATTGACTGCCCATTAAACGTGCTAAGAGAGCCATGTCACGGGGACCATGGGCACGGGACGCAAGCCACGATTACCTCTAGAAGGTGTAGAATGATGGAAGGCCGAGCATGCGGCCAAAATAGGAGCATCAGCCAGGCTATTGGCACCCCATGCAAGCTAGACCCTCATTATTGTTGCTCAATGGACTGCCCATTGAGCATGCCAAGGGAGCCCCATTGCAAGGACCATGGGCATGGGATGTAGGCCACGATTACTCTTAGGAGGCAGAGTAAGGATGGAAAGCCAAACGTGCGCCCGTAGTAAGAGTACCAGCTAGGCCATCGGCACCCCCACCTAAGCTAAACCCTTACTGTTATCGCTCAATAGACTGCCCAGCGAGCATGTAGAAGGAGCTGCATTGGATGGACTATGGGCATGAAAGGTAAGCCACGGGTGCCCTCGATAGTCAAAACTCAGGTGAAATGCCTAGCGTGAAGCCGTAGTAGGCGCTCTAGCCAGGCCATGGGGCTCCACATGAGCCAGACCCTCATGGTTATCCCTCAATAGATTGTCGAGTGAGCGTGCTAAGGAAGCTACATCACATGGACCATGGGTATGGGAGGCATGCCACAGTTACCTCTAATAGGCTTGTAATGGGTAGAGGGCCCGAGGGGCTGTCGCAACAAGCGCCCTGGCCAAGTCTTGGGCACTCTATGCGAGCTTGACCCTCATCGTAGTTGCTTGATAGGCTATTGAATGAACATGCAAAAATAGCTGCGTTGCACGAACAATGGGCATGAGAGGCAAGCCTGACTACCTCGGAAGGTATCATATTAGTGGAAGGCCTATTTGCACCCCATGTGAGCTAGACCCTCGATGTCATCCCTCAAGGGATTGCCCAGTGGGTGTGCCAAGGGAGCCACGACATATGAAACATAGGCACAGGAGGCAAGTCATGGTTGCCCCTAACAAGCACGACATAGGCGAAAAGTCCAACTTGCAACAACAATAGGGGCATTAGCCAAGCCGTAGGCACCCTATAAGAGTTAAATCCTCCTCGCTACCCCTTGATAAATTACCCAGAGGAGGTGCCAAGGGGGCCACATCTCACAGATGATGGGCATGAGAGGTAAGCCATGGTTACCCGCAATAGGCGTGGCATGGGCGAAAGGCCCAATGTGAGTTGCAACAGGTGCTCCATCCAGGAAATGGGCACCTCACATGTGCCTAATTATCATTGCTATCCCTTAATAGAACGCCCAAACAGCATGCCAAAGGAGCCGAGTAGCATGGAACTTAGGCATGGAAGGCAAGCCACTTTTACCCTAAACAAGCATCATATGGGTGGAAGGCCCAACATGCGACCATAATAGGCACCGACCATACCATGGATGCCACACACAGGCCAGACCCTTTTTATTGTCCTTAAAGAGACTACCCAGCATGCATGCTAAGGGAGCTGTGTTGCATGGACATGGGCACTAACGAAAAGCCACGGTTGCCATGAGTAGGTAGTGCAAGAGTACAAGGCCTAACGTGTGGCTGCAACTAATGTGCCAGCCAAGCCATGGGTGCCCCACTCAAGCTGGATCCTCATCATTGTTCCTCGATTGACTGCTCAACGAGCATGCCACGGGAGTCGCATAGCATGGACCATGGGCACAAGAGGCCAGCCACTATTGCTCTGAGCATGCACGACATGGGTAGAAGGCCCAGCATATGGCAATAGTAAGCGAGCAAGCTAGAACATGGGTAGCCCACTCGAGCTAGACCCTCATTGCTGTCCCTTGATAGACTCCCTAGCGAGCATCCCAAGGGTACAAGAGGTAAGCCATGGCTAACCCCAGCAGATGCGACATGGGTGAAAGGCCTAGTATGCAAGTAGGAGGCACGTTAGCCAAGCCATGGGTGTCCCACATAACATAAACCCTTATTACCATCCTTAATATACTGCCCAATGAGCGTGCCAATGGAGTCGCATTACACCAAACATGGGCACATGAGGCAAGTTACAGTTACCACTAATAGGCAAGGTATAGGCGAAGGGCCCAATGCGCGATCACAACAAGCATGCCAGCTAGGTCATGGGCAATCCACACGAGCCAGACCCTCATCACTATCACTCGATAGACTTCATAATGAGTGTGCAAAGGGAGCTGCATTGCAAAGACCATGAGCATAAGAGGCAAGCCATAGCTTACCTTAGCACGCATCGCATGGGTGGAAGGCCCATCGTATGGCCATAAAATGGGTGCCAACCAAGGCATGGGAGCCCCATGCGAGCCATCGCATTTACCTATGCCAGTAACTACTGCTAGGCCATCATAAAGAGAACCTAACACCGCTGTTGGGTCATCGTTTAGCTCCCCTAGTGTTAGCACCGATATATACAAACGTTTATGATTGCCCAACTACAGTCAATAAGCTTTCCCAACACTAATGACTACCATAGGGTCATCGTCGACCTACCCCGATGCTATCGCTAGTGCTTACAGATACCAACAACTACCCTGCTACAAAAGCTGGGCTGCCTCTAAGTTTATATACTATTAGGATTGGCATCTGCCAACACCAGCAACTGCCTTGCAGTAATAGCTAAGTAGTTGTTGGGTTCCCTCAAAGTTGGCACAAGTGTTTACTAGCACTAGCAACTTCCACATAGTAATCGTTAGACTCTCCTTTTGCTTTTTACTATAGCTAAGCCATCTTTAAGCTTTTCTAGTGCTTGCACTTGCATCTACCAATGTCAGTGATAGTCATTGAATGGTCATTGGGTCATCCCTAAGCACCCTTAGTGTTGACTTTCACATCTATCAACGTCAATAACTGCTTACCATAATGGTTAAGCATTCCCAATGCTACCGACTACCATAGAGTCATCACTAAACTCCCCTAATGCTAGCTCTAGTGTCTACCAACACTAGCAACTGCATCACAAAAGCAACTGGTTAGTCATTGAGTTCCCCCAAAGCTGGTGCTAGCATCAACCTATACTAGCCACTTCCCTACAGTAGTTGTTAGGCTCTCCTAATGCCAACTACTGTAGATTGATCGATGTGGGGCTCATTTAGTGCTTGTCCTCATGTTTACATGTGCTAGAAACTATCGTTAGGCCATTGTGAAGGCAACCTAGTGTAGATCTCTACCAGCATTAGTGACTGCTGCTAGTAGTCATTATTGGCCTCTATCAGTGCCAACGACTACCTAGTAGTAGTTGCTGAGTTCTCGCAATGCCAATGATAGTTATGGGGTTGTTGCAAGGCTGCCTTAGTGCTGGCACGAGTGTCTACTGACACCAATAACTACCCTATAATAATTGCAAGGCAGTGCCCAATTTCTGTTAGAGCTGGTATCGATGCTTGCGAACATCGACAACTCCCCTATAGTAGTAGCTACACAGTCATAAGATTCCCCCAAAACTAGCACTAGCATCTACTAACATCATCGACTTCTTTATAGTTGTCATTGGGCTCTTTTAATGCCAATTATTGATGTTAGGCCATTGTTGGGACTATCTAATGCTTTTGCCTCATGTCTACCTTACATCAGCGACTATTGCATGGCCATCGCAATTATTGCTCGATCATTGCTAAGCCCCCCTAATGTTGGTATTGGCCTCTGCCAGTGCTCATGACTACCTAGTAGCAATCATTAGGCTCTCCCAATGCCAATGATTGTCATAGGGTTGTTTCAAGGCTTCCTCTCTATTAGCACTCGCATCTACTGACACCAACAATTACCCCTCAGAAATAGCTAGGCAATTTTGGGTTTCCCAAGTGTTGGTAACTTCATTTGTCAACACGAAAAAATGACTCACTGCTGAAGCCAAGTAGTCATGAGGTTCCTCTAAGTTAGTGTGAGCGTTTACAAGCATCAAGGACTGCTTCGCAGTAGTCGTTAAGCTCCTCTAGTGCTTACACTCAAGCCTACTTATGCTTGCTACTCTCATTGGTCTATAGTTGGGGGAACACAGCATCGATGTCTACTAACACTAATGATTAGTGTTGGGTTATCGCTAATCTCCCCTGGCGCTAATGACTACTCAACAGTAGTCGTTCGGCTCTCTCAATGCCAATGACCATTATGAGGTTATCACTGGATTCCCTTAATGCTTGCACTAGCGTTTATTAACAACAACAATTGCGTCGGCACCTAAGTTCCCCTTGTGTTGTCATTGATGTTTGCTAGCACCAGGGACTTATCCCAAGCAGTTGTTATACCTTCCCTATGCCAACTATTGCTACTGCACCATCGTTAGACTCTTTTACGTGCAACAGCGACTATTGTTGGGTCATTGTTGAGGGAGGCCACCGCAGATCTCTAGCAGTGCCAGCAATTGCCATTAGTCATCACTGAGCTCCCCTAGTGATATGCTGGCTTAAGACAATGCCAGCCACTCCTAAGCAATAGTCGTTGAGCTCTCCCAATGCTAACAACTATTATGGGGATGTCGCTAAGCTCCATCAATGCTAGCACTAGCATCCACTAACACTAGCAATTACATCGCAGTAATAGTTGGGTAGTTCCAAGGCTCTCTTAATGCAAGTGTTACTATTGGTTGACGTTCACTAGGCCATCATTTGGAGAACCTACTGTAGATGTTTGCTAGCGCTAATGACTATCTCTCGATCATTGCTGAGCTAACCCATTACAGATGCTTGTGAGTGCAAGTGGCTGCCTAGCAATAGTTTTAGGGCTTTCCTAACACCAATAACTATCATTAGGTCATCGTAGCTCATTTCCCCTAGTGTTGACATTGGCCCTACCAACAACTGTCATTGGGCTTTCCTAACACGAGCAACTATCATGAGGTTGTCATTAGGCTCCCCCATTACTGGCATTAGCATCTATCAATAAGAGCAACTGCCTTACACCAATTGCTAAGAAGTCCCTCAATTCCTCCAATGCTCGCATTGACATTAACCCCAACACCATGACTGTATGGTAGGAGTAGTTAGGCAATTTAAGTTCCTCACAAGCGAGCATGAGCGTTTGCCAACGCTTATGACTTCCCAGTCATAGTCATTGGGGTGTCCTAATACCAATAAATGCTGTTAGGCCACTATTAGGCTCCTTTAATGTTTATCCTTATGTCTACTAGCATCAATGGCAGTAATTGGGCTATCACTATGGCAATGACAGTGGCTAGCATTTACTAGCATCAGCGACTGCTCGACAACAACTGTTGGGCCTTTCCAATGCCAGCCATTGTCACTAGATCATCACTGGGCTCTTTTGATGATAGCACTAGCGTCTATCGACACTAGCAACTACTATGCAACAACAGTTGAGCAATCCTAGGGTTCCCCTAGTGCTAGCACTAAGATCTGCAAAAACTAATAACTACCTCGCAACAATAGGCTAGGCAATTGTTGGGTTTCTTCAAAGTTGATGCAAGCTTTTACTAGAGCCAACGATATCGTGCAAAAGTCATTGGGCTTTCCTAATGCCTACTACTACTGCTAAGCCATCATTCGACCCCAATTATGCTTGCTTTTATGTTTACTTGTACCACCGATAACCATTGGGCCATCACTGGGTGAACCTAGTGCTGATGTCCATCAGTGCCAACGATTATCACTATGTCATTGTTGAGTTACTCTACTGCTCACGTAGCCATCGATTAGCGTTAGTCATTGCCTAGCATTAGTTATTAGGCTCTCCCAATGTGAGCGACTATCATGGGGTCGTTGGGCTCCCTTAAAACTGGCACGAGTATTTGCCAACATAAGCAATTTCATCGTAGCAGTCATTGGGCTCTCTGAACGCCAATAACTATTACTAAGTCATGGTTGAGCTCCTCTAGGGTTTGCCCTCTAGTCTACGTGCGATTGCAACTTCTATAGGACCATTATTGGGGCAAGCCATGTAAATTTCTACCAGCGTTAACAACTGGCCAGCTGCAACCGTTGGGCTCTCCTAATGCTAATGACTGTCATGGGGTTATCGCAAGGCTTCCCCTATATTGGCGTTGGCATCTACTAACACCAGCAACTACTTAGCTGTCCTGTCCTTGGGTTCCGCATGTGTTGGTAATTTCGTCTATCAACACAAGTAACTTCCTTACTGCTATAGCTAAGTAGTCATTAGGCTCCCTCAAAGTTAGTGCGAGCGTCTGTTAACATTATTTATTACCCCGTAAAAGTCATTGGGCTCTCTTTCCGCTTACTACTCTTACTACACCGTTGTTGAGCTTTTCTAGTACTTGCCATCGTGCCTACTTACGCTTGTTACTCTCATTAGGCCACAGTTGGGGCAACATAGCACCGATGTCTGCCAGCATTAGTGATTACTACTGGGCTCCCCTAGCACTAGTGACTACCCCATAATAGTCATTCGGCTCTCCTAATGTCAACGACCATCATGAGGTCATCGCTGGATTTTTTTAGTGCTGGCAGTAGTGTTTACTAACACCAGTAACCACCTCACAGCGATAACTAAGCAGTACCTAGGTTCCCTTCGTGCTGACGTCGACGTTTGCCGAAACATGGGACTTCCTCGAGCAGTGTTGGTAAGACTTCCTCAAGTAGTCAGTGTGCTTTCCTTATGCCAATTACTACTACTGCACCGTCGTTGGACTCCTTTGCTTACAATAGCGACTGTCACTAGGTCATTATTAAGAGAACCTAACATAGATGTTTACCAGTGCAAGTGATTATTGTTGGATCATCGCTGAACTCCGCTTCTGCTATGCTAGCCTTAAATAGTGTTAGCCACTCCTGAGCAGTAGTCATTGGGCTCTTTCAATGCTAGAAACTATCATAGAGACGTCGCTAGGCTCCCAAGTGCTAGTACTAACGTCTATGGATACTAGCAACTACTTCGTAGCAATAGTTAGGTAGTTCCAAGGCTCTCTCAATGCAGACATTAGTGTTAGTTGACGTCCACTAGGCCATCACTGGGAGAAGCCACTATAAATGTCTGCTAGCGTCAGCAATAATCTCTGGCTCGTCGCTAAGCACTCCTAGCATAAATGTTTGCCAATGCAAGCAATTGCCCACTAGTAATTGTAGGGCTCTACCAACATATGTAACTAGTATTAGGTCATCGTCATTGAGCTCCTGTAGTGCTGATACTAGCCCCTAACAACACTTGTTGTTGGGCTCTCCTAATGCTCGCATTATCGTCAACCAGCACCAATGACTCCCTGGTAGCAGTAGCTGGGCAGTCGTTGAGTTCCTCAAAAGCTAGTACGAGTGTCTGCCAACATGTATGACTTCCCCTTCCATAGTCGTTGGGCTCTCTCAATTCTAACAACTTCTACTAGGCCATTGTTGGGCTCCTCTAATGCTTACCCTCGCATCCACCAGCATCAGCGATAGCTGTTGGCCATCACTATAATGATGATAATGGTTGGCATCCAGTAGCACTAGCGTCTACCAATACTAGCAACTGCCCAGCAACAATTTTAGGCTTTTCTAACACTTGTGATAGTCATTAGGTCATCATTGGGTTCCCCCATTGCAAGCCCTAGCACCTATCGACTTGGGCAACTACCCCACAACAATAGTGAAGTAGTCTATGGATTCCCCTAATGCTAGTGTCAGTGTGTGCCAACATCGGTAATTACACTATAATAGTACCTGGGAAGTTGTCAATTCCCCTAACGCTAAGTTATCGTTAAGCTCCCCGAATACGGATAGTGGCATCTATCATCCGCAATGACAGCTCAACAATAATTGTTGGGCCCCCCCAACACTAGTGACTGTTATGGGATCGTCGTTGGACTCCCTTAATGCTAACATTAGTGTCTACTGACTCCAGTAACTACCCACAAGAATAGGTGTGCAATCCATGGGGTTCCCCTAATGTTGGTGCTGGTGTCAGTAGACACCAGTAACTGCCTTATAGCCATAGTTGAGTAATCCTTAGGTTCCCCCAAGTCTAACGCAAGCATCTATTAGCACCAACGACTTCCCCACTATAGTTGTTGGCTCTCTTGATGTCATGTATTACTGCTAAGCTATTATTTGGGCTCTTTTAGTGCTTGCCTTCACGTTTGTTGATGCTAATGACTTCTGCTTAGTTGTCACTAGGGGAACCCAGTACGGATGTTTACCAGTGCAAGCAATACCTTACAACAATTGTTGGGAAATTCATTTATTCCCTTAATGTTGGCACTAACATAAACCAATACTTCAGACTGCCTCACATCAGTATCTTGACAGTTGTTAGGTTCCTTGAAAGTAGGCGTGAATGCATACCAACACCTGTAGCTTCCCGCAGCTACTGTTTAACTCTCTCAGTGCCAATAACTGCTGCTAGGCCATCGTCAGGCTCATCTAGTTCTTACCTTCGCGTCTACTTACACCAGCGATTACGGTTGGGGCAATGGCAATGGCAAGCATCTACTAGCATTAGTGATTATCCAATTATTGTGGTTAGGCTTTCTTAACACCACCCACTATCATTAGGTCATTGTTAGGCTCTGCCAATGCTAGGACAAGGGTCTACCGACACTAACTAGTGCCCTGTAGCAATAGCTGGGGAGTCTTTAAGATTCCCAAAGTGCTAGCACCGACATCTACGAGCACCAATAACTGTCTTACAAAAATAGTTAGGCTGTCCTTAGGTTCTCCCAAAGCTGGCACGACGTCTACTAGCACTAGTTACACCATGCAAAAGTCATTAGGTTCTTTCAGTGCCTACTACTACTGGTAGGTTGTCATTCGCCCCTCTTATGCTTGCCCTCATGTCTACGTGTGACAGCAACTTTCGCTGGGTCGTCACTAGGAGAACCTAGCATGGATGTTTGCCAATGCCAATGACTGTCACTAAGTCGTTACTGAGTTTCTTTAGTGCTCACACTGCCATCTACTAGTATTAACGATTTCCTAGCACTTATTATTGGGTTCTCCTAATGCCAGTGACTATCATGGGATCGTTGCTGGGCTTCCTCAATGCTGGCACTAACATTTAGCAACATCAGCAATTGTACCAAAAAAATAGGTAAGAAGTTATTGGTTTCCCTCAAAGCTAGTACAAGTGTGTGCCAGCACCACTAAATCCCCTGTAGTCATCATTAGGCTCTCCCAATGCCAACAATTGTTGCTAGTTATCATTGGGCTCCTTTAGTGCTTACAGTCATGCCTACCTACACCACCCATTGTCTCTAGGAGGGTTGCCTTAGTGTAGGCACTAGCATTTACAAACACTAGTAACTATCTTAAGGAAGTAGCTAGGCAATCATTGGGTTCCCCCAAAGTTGGCATGAGCGTTTGCCAGTACCAACGACTTTCTTGTACTAATCGTTGGGCTTTCCTAGCTCTGACCATTGTTGTTAGGCCATTGCTAAGCTCCTCTAATGCTTGCCCTTGTATTTAGCTTCGAATGACTACCGTTGGGCCATCACTTTGGCACTCAGCACAGATATCTACCAGTGCCAATGACTGTCGTGAGGTTGTCTTTAAACTGCCTTAGTGTTGGCACTTGCACCTACCAGAGTCAACAACTACCCAACAGTAGTCATTGGGCTCTCTTAATGCCAATGACCACCACAGGGTCAATGTTAGGCTCCCCTAATGCTAGTACTAGCATCTACCGACACTGACAACTATGCCACATAAGAAACAGGGTAGTCATTAGGATCCCCCAAAGTTAGCGTGAGCAATTACCAACACAAGTGACTTCTCTGCAGTAGTCATTCGGCTTTCTCAATGCCAACTACTATTGCTGGGCTGTCATTGGACTCCTCTAGTGCTGCCTTTCCATCTTCGTGTGCTAGCGACTGCCGTTGAGCCATTGCGAGGGGCAAACTAGTGTAGCTATCTGCCAGCATCAGTAACTGCCCAATAACAGTCGTAGGGCTCGCCCAACGCCTTCAATCATCATTAGGTTGTCACTTGGCTACCTGATGCAAACACTAATGTGTATTAACACCAGTAACTACCCGCAGCAATAATGAAGTAGTCGCTAGGTTCTGTTAATGCTGGCACCGATGTCTACCAACACTGAAATATGCACTGTAATAGTGGCTAGCAAGTTGATGATTCCCTTAAAACAAGGTTGTCATTGAGCTCCCTTAATATTGGCGCTAGCATCAACCAATATCAATGACCGTCCAACAATAATAGTTAGGCTCTCCCAACCCCAGTAACCATCATTAGGTCATCAATGGACTCCCTTAATGCTAGCACTAGTGTCTATCAACTTTCATAGTTGCCTCATAATAATAGCTCGATAGTCCCTAGATTCCCTTAGTGCTTGTGCTAACGTTTACACACAGCAGTAACAGCCCAGCGGTCATAGTTAAGCAATCATTAGGTTCCCTCAAAGCTAACGTGAACATTTGCTAGCATTAGCGATTCTTCATCGCAATTGTCGGGCTCTCTAATGCCAACCATTACTACAAGGCTATGGTTGGGCTTCTCTAGGGCTTACCTTCTCATTTACCTATGCCTGCGAGTAGCAATTGTTAGGCTCCCTCAATGATAGTGATTGTCATTAGGTCGCTTGGGTCCTTCTATGCTAGCACTAGCATCTATCAAAACCTGTAACTACCTCACAACAACAGCTGCGCAGTCCTAAGGTTCCCTTAATGCCAGTGCTCGCATCAGCCAATATGAGCAACTACGTTATAGCAGTTGTTGGGCTGTTATGAGGTTCCTTAAAAGCTGGTGTAGACATCTACCAGCACCGACAACTTTCCCACAGAAGTTGTTGGGCTATTTTAATGCCTACTACTACTACTAGGTCATCATTGGGCTTTTTTAGTGCTTGCCTGTCGTTGGGCCATCATTGGTGGAACCCAACGCTAATGTTTGGCAGCATTAACAACTATTGGTTAATCATCTCTCAACTCCCTTTTATGCTAACAGTGGCATCTACCAGCGTTAGTGACTGCCTAACAACATTTGTTGGTCTCGCCCAATGCTAGTGACTACCACAAGGTCATCATTAGGCTCCGCTAGTATTGGCACTAGCATTTACTAACACCAATAACTGTACTATAGAAGTAGCTAGCTCGTTAGGTTCCCCTAAAGTTAGTGCTAGCATTTGCTTGTACTACCAACTTCCCCACACCAGTCATTGGGCTCTCCCAATGCTAACCAATGCTATTAGGCCATTGTTGAAGTTCTCAGTGCTTGCCCACTTAACTTCTTACGCCAGTGACTACCATTGGGCCATCATAAGGGTAACCCAATGCAGATGTCAACCAACATTGGCGACTGCCGCTAGATTGTCACTAAGCTCCCTTAGTACAGGCTCTAGCCTCTATTAGTGGCAGCGACTATTCTCCCAATGCTAACGACAGTCATGGGGTTGTCTCAGGGCTCCCCTAGTGCTAGCATGAGTGCTTACCGCTACCACTAACTGCTTCATAATAATTGCTGGGTAGTACTCACGTTCTCCTAGTGCTGGTGTCGATGTCTATCAATACTAAAAATTGCCTCGCAGTAGTAGCTAGGCAGTCGTAAGGAACACCAAAAGGTGGCATGAGCGTGTGCCAGCACTAGCGACTTCTTCGTAGTCGTCATTGGGCTTTTCTAATGCCAATTATTCTTGCTTGACCATTTTTGGACCCCTTTAGTACTTTTGCCTCCTGTTTACCTACGCTTGCGACTGCCACTGAGCTCACTTAGTGCTGGCTCTAGCCCTCTGAGCTCATTGGGCTCCTTCAATATGAGCGACTGTCATGGGATCATCATAAGGCTTTGCCCTTACTAGCACAACCATCTACTAACACCAGCTACAACCCTGTAGTAATAGCTAGGCAATCCTTGGGTTCCCCACGTGTGAGCAACTACGTCTGCTAACACGATCAACTGCTTCGTTGCTATAGCTCGGATGTTATTGTGTTTCCCCAAAGCTGGCACTAGTGTTTACTAGCACTAATGATTGCCCTGCAGTAGTAACTGGGTTCTCTCTATGCTTACCATTCCTACTTTGCCATCATTGATCTCCTCTAGTGCTTGCTCAGCACATATCATGAGCATGGGATGCAACCCACAGCAACCCTCAACAGGCACGACATGGGTGAAAGGGCGAGTGTACGATCGTAACTGGTGCTCCTACCAAACCATAAGAGCACCATGTGAGTTAGAAACTCGTTGTTTTTCCTCGATTAACTACCCAATGTGCATGCTAAGGAGCCGCGTTTCACGGACCATGGGCATGAGAGGTAAGCCAAGGCCGCCCCTACTTTGCATGGCATGAGAAAAAGGCACAACAATATATCGATATTTGTGCACTTGCACCTCATCATTGTCCCTCAATAAACTACCTAACGACCATGCTAAAGAAGCCATGTCACAGATATTATGGGATCGGATGGCAAGTCAAGGTTGCCCACAGTAGGCCCATCAACTAGCCCTTGGGCACCCCATATGAGCAAGACCCTTGACGTCATCCCCTCATAGACTGCCCAGCAAGCGTGTCAAGGGAGCCATTCTACATGGACCATGGGTTTGGAAGGCAAGCTACAGGTACCTGAAACATGCTTAGCATGGGTAAAAGGCCCAGCGTGTTACCAAAACAAGTGCGCCAACCAAGCAATGGGCACTCCTCGTGAGCCGTACCCTCATCATCATCCTTCGATAGACTGCCAAGCCATAATTCAAGTAACATTGGAATAAAAGGCAAGCCATAACTACCCTTTAAAAGGTATGATATAGGCAAAAGGCCCAACGTGTGATTGGTATAGGCATGCCAATCAAGCCATGGGAGCCTTACACGAGCCAGACCCTCATTGCTATCGTTAGATGGACTACCCAGCAAGCACACTAAGGGAGCCATGTCCACCATCAACAGGCCTACCAAGTGTGGAAGGCCTATCATGTGACTGCAGTAGGTGCGCCAGCCAAGCCATGGGCACCATACGCGTGCTAGACCCTCAACATTGTCTCTCAATAGATTACGCAGCGAGAATGCCAAGGGAGCCATGTCTCATGGACCATGGGCATGGGAGGAAAGCTACGGTTTCCCTACGAGGCACAGTAAGGGCAGAACGTCAAACGTGCGGTTACAATGAGAGCGCCAGCCAGGCCATAGGCGCCCCCATGTATGCCAGACCCTTGTCACTATCGCTCAATAAGCTGTCCAGTGAGCATGTAAAAAAAGTCGCATTGGATGGACCATGGGCTCAAAAGGTAAGCCACAGTTACCCCTAACAAGCATGGTATAGGCGAAATGCCCAACATGCAATCGTAGCAGGAGCGCTAACCTGGCCATAGCCGAAATGCCAATCATTAGGCTCTGCCAATGCCAACCACTGCTAGCAGTAATATCAAGGAAGTATTTTGGTTCACCTGGAGTTGGCGTTGGCATTCGCATTGTAGTAGTAGTTCGACCGTTGTTAGGTACTTCAAAGCAAGCATGAGCATTTGCCACCACCAACGACTTTCTTACAGCAGTTGTTAGGCCTTCCTGACACCAAAAACTGTTGCTAGCTAGTCGGTAGGCTCTCTAATGCTTACCCTTATGTCTATTTGCGCTTGTCATTAGGCCATCATTGGGGCAACCCAGCATAGATGTTTGGTAGCTTTAATGATAATCGTTGGGTTGTCTCTAAGCTCCCATTATGTTAGCATTGGCATTTACCAACATCAATGACTACCCAGCTATCGTCACTAGGCTCTCTTAACAACTATCATCGGGTCGTCGCTGGGATCCTCCAATGCTAGTACTAGCGTATACTCACACTAGTAATTTCCTCGTAATAATAGCTGGGAAGTCTTTCAATTCCCTTAATGTTGGGACCATTGTTTACTAACACTTATAACTACCACACAATAATAGCTAGCGAAACATTAGCTTCCCCCAAAGCTGACGCAAGTGTGTGCTAGCACCAGTGATGTCCTCGTAAAAGTCGTTGGGCTCTCTTAGTGCCTACTAGTACTGTTAGGCCATCATTCAACTTTTCCTACAGTTACCCTCGCGTTTATCTGCATTAATGATTGTCGCAAGGTCGTTGTTAAGCCCCATCCGTGCTAACATTAGCATTTACCAACATCAACAATTACAGCGCAAAAATAGCTGAGTTGTCATTGGGCCTCCCAAAGCTAGCCCAAGTGTCAGCCCGCCTAGTGAATCCCGTATAATCATCATTCGGCTCTCCCAATGCTAATTACTACTACCATGTCGTTGTTGGGCTCTATTAGTGGTTATTGTTACGTTCATCTATGCGAGCGACTATTGTTGGGCCATTGCTCGGGGAACCTAGTATAGATGTCGGCCAGCAACAACGACTACCGCTGGCTTATTAGTGAGATCCTTTAGTGCTGGCACTAGTATCTACCAGCGTCAATGATTGCCCAGCTACAATTGTTGGGCTCCCCCCGTTCTAACACCAGTGTCTACTAACACCAACAACTACCCCGCAATAATATTTGGGTTGTTCTTAGGTTCCTTTAGTGTTAGAAGTAGCCATTGGGCTCTCCCAATGCCACTTACTATTATTAGGCGGTCGTTGGGCTGCTCTAATGGTTGCCCCTGCACCTTCTTGCGCTTGCGACTACCATTGGACCATTATTGGGGCAACCAAATGCAAACGTCTACATGCATCAATAACTGCCCAACAGTTGTTATAGGCCTTTCTTAACACTTACGACTATCATTGGGTCATCGTTGGGTTGCCTCATTACTAGCACTAGCGTCAATCAACACTGTTAACTACCCCATATCAATAATAAGGCAGTCCTTAGGTTCCCCTAGTGTTAGTGTCAATATCGACCAACACCAATAACTGCACTGCAGTAGTGGCTGAGAAGTTGATGATTCCCCTAAGGTTGGGTTGTTGTTGAGTTCCCTCAATGTTGTTGCTAGCATCTACCAACGTTAGCGACTACCCTAGAACAGTCATTAGGCTTTCCTAGCACCAGCGATTAGCGATGCCTCTAATGTAATCATTAGTGTCTACCAACTCCTCTAATTGCCCTATAGTAATAGTTAGGCAATCCCTAGGCTCCCCTAGTGATCGTGCTAGCATCTGATAATACCAACAACTGCCTCAAAGAAGTCATTAGGTTCCTTCAAAAGTGACAGGAATATTAGTCTGCATCAATGACTTCCTTGCAATAGTCGTTGGGCTCTCCTAACCCCAATCACTACTATTATGACTAGTATAGGGTCATCGCTAAGGCAAGCTAATGCCAATGTCTAACAACATCAACAATACCTTGTAGTAATATTTGGGCTTTGTGAGCACAAGTGACTATCATTGGGTTATCACTTGGCTCCCTCAATCTACAGACACCACTAACTGCCACATAGTAATAGTGAGGTAGTCCTTAGGTTCCCCTAGTGCTGAGCTGACATCCGCCAGCACTAACCATTATCCTACACTAGTAGCTAGTTAGTTATTAGGTTCCCCCAAAGTTGGTACGAGTGTCAGCCAATGCAATGAATTCGTCTAGTCATTATTCTGCTCTTCTAATGCCAATAACTACTTTTGGGCCATTGTTAGGCTCCATTAGTGGTTATCATTACATCTACTTGTCCGAACGACTATGACTGGGCCATCGCTTTGGGAACCTAGCATTGATGTCAACCACCGCCAATAATAATCGGTAAGGTCATCGTTGAGATCCTTTAGTATTGGCGTCAGCATTTACCTACTCAACAACTATCTAGCTATCGCCATTGGGCTTTTTCTATGCGTGTAACCATCATAAGGTCGTCATTAAGCTCATCTAGTGCTAGTGCTAGTGTCTATTAATACCATCAATTACCCCACAACAACAGTTAGGTTGTCCTTGGGTTGTATTAGTGCTAGCATCGGCGTCTGGCAACTCCAGCTATTACCCTGCTAGTAGCTAGGTAATCATTGGGTTACCGCAAAGTTGGCACAAGCATCTGCAAGCACTAGCGATTACCTCGCAATAGTCATTGGGCTTTCTCAGCGCTAATCATTACCACTAGGCCATCATTAAGCTCCTTTAGTGCTTGCCCTCACTTCTACTTGTCCTAGCGACTTTCATTAGGGCATCGCCAGGGTACCCAACACAGACATCTGGGTCATCACTAATCTTTGTAAGTACCAACGTTGACATCTACTAACATTAGTGACTAACCTGTAGCAGTCGTTGGGCTCTCCTAATGCTAGTGACTACTATAAGGTCATCTGAGGCGCCCCTCATGTTGATAATTGCACAATAGAACTAGTTGGGCAATCATAGGATTCCCTCAAAGCTAGCGTGAGCATTAACCAGCAACTTCCCCCGAGCAATAGCTGGACAATTCTTGGGTTCTCTATATATTAGAAATTTCATTTGCCAACATAAACAAGTGCCTTATTACTGTAGCTATGTAGTCGTTAGGCTCCCCTCAAGTTAGCATGAGTGTTTGCAAGCATGAAAGACTGCCTCGTAGTAGTCGTTGAGATCCTTTAGTGCTTACCACAGCTAGAGGAACGCAGCACCAATATCTACCAGTGCTTGTGATTACCATTGGGTCATCGTTAAGCTCCCCTAGCGCTAGTCACTGCCTAGCAGCAGTAATTCAGCTCTCCCAATGCCAATGACTATCATGAAGTCATCGTTGCATTCCTTTAGTGCTGGCACTAGAGTCTACTAACACTAGTAATTGCCTTGCAATGATAGCTAGGCAACTCTTCGGTTCTCTTTACAGTGATCCTTGTGTAAATGTTTGCTAGTGTAAGTGATTTCCTACCAATTATAGGGCTTTCTCAATGCCTGTATCTATCATTGGGTCATCACTGTTGAGCTCCCATAGTGCTGACATCGGCCTTTACCAACAGCTTTCGTTGGGCTCTCCTAACACGAGCAACTGTAATGGGTTCACCACTAGGCTCCTTTATTGCTGGCATTGGCGTCTACAGATAAGAGTAACTGTTTCATAGTAATTAATGGGAAGTCCTTCAATTCCTTTAATGCACGCATCAATGTCAGCCAACACTAGCGATTGCCTAGTAACAGTAGCTAGGCAGTGGTTGAGTTCCCCAAAAACTGGCGTAAGCATCTGCCAACACCTGTGACTTCCCCACTATAGTCAGTAGGATCTACCTAACAACTACTGTTAGGCCACTATTGGGCTCCTTTAATGCTTACACTCGCTTTTACTAGCATTAGTGACAGTTATTAGGCCATCGCTGCAGTAATGATAGTGGCTGGCATTTACTAGCATCAACGACTGCTAGATAGCATTAATTAGGCTCTTCTAATGCCAGCTATTGTCATTGGATCATCGCTGGCTCCTTTTTGTGCTAACACTAGTGTTTACCGACACTAGCAACTGCCATGCAACAATAGTTGAGCAATCTTAGCATTCCCCTTAGTGCTAGCACAACCATCTGTAAGCACCAATAACAGCCTTGTAATAATACATTAGGCTCTCCCAATGCCTACTGCAGTTGTAGGCCGTCGTTCGACCCCAATTGTGCTTTGCCCTCTTGTCTACCTACGCAAGTGACAACCGTTGGGCCATCACTAGGCGAACCCAGTGCTGATGTCTGCTAGTGCCAAGAACTATCGCTGGGTCATTGTTAAGTTGCTCTATTGTTCATGTTGCCACAATTAACATTAATGATTGCATAGTAGTAGTTGTTAGACAATTAGCATTAATGATTGCGTAGTAGTAGTTGTTAGCAACTATCATTGGGTTATTGCGCTCCATCAGTGCTCGCACTAGTGTTTGACAACACTAGCAACAATGCTGCAAAAATCACTAGTTAGTCGTAGGGTTCCCCCAAAGTTGGTACGAACATTTGTGAGCACCAGCATTTTCCCCTTAGCAATCATCTTAGTGGCAATAATTGCTGTTAGGTCATGGTTGGGCTTCACTAGGGCTTGCCTTCTTGTCAAATGCCTACTAGCATTAGTAACTCATGCAAATGCCTGCTAGTGTCAACAACTACCTAGTAACAATCATTGGGCTCTCCCAATGCCTGTTACTGTCATGGGTTATCGTAAGGCTTCCCCCATATTGGTGCACGAATCAGATGACACTAGCAACTATCCCTCAGTAATAGCTGGGCAGTCCCTAGGTTCCCCAGTAGCTGGTAATTTTATCTACAAACACTAACAACAGCCTCACTATTATAGCTAAGTAGTTGTCAAGTTTCGCCAAAATAAGCGCGAGCATCAACTAGCATCAGCAACTACCCCATAACAGTCATTGGGCTCTCTTTTCGCTTACTACTCTACTACACCATTGTGGAGGCCCTCTAGTGCTTATCCACGCCCCTACTTGCGCTTGCTACTTTCGTTAGGCCACAATTGGAGTATCATACCACTAATGTTTACCAGCATTAGTGATTATCGCAAGGCCATTGCTAAGCTCCCTTAATGCTAGTGACTACCCAGTAATAGTCATTTGGCTTTCCCAATGCCAACAAATATCATGAGGTCCTCGCTCGATTCCCCTAGTACTGGCCCTAGCATCTATTAACACTAGTAACTGTCCTATAGCGATAGCTAGGTAGTACCTAGGTTCTCCTTATGTTGGCGTCAGTGTCTGTTAGCACCAGGGACTTCCTCGGTAGTCGTTGTGCCTTACTTATGCCAACTACTACTGAATCATCTTTAGACTCCTCTGCTTACAATAGCGACTATCACTGGATCATCGTTGGGGAAACCCAATGCAGATGTCTGCTAGTGCTAGCGATTGCTGGTGGGTCATCGCTGAGCTCCCCCAATGCTGTACTGGCTTTAAACAGCTTAGCACTCTTAAGCAACAATTGTTGGGCTCTCGTAATGCTAGCAACTATCATAGGGACGTCATTAGGCTCCCTCGGTGTTAGCACTAGCATCCACCAACACTAGCAACTGCTTTGCAATAATAGTTGGGGAGTTCCAAGGCTCTTTCAATGCAGGTGTTGGTGTTGATTGACATCTACTAAGCCATCCCTAAGAGAACCCACTACAAATGTCTGCCAACACTAATGACTATCTCTAGCTCGTCACTAAGCTGTCCTAGTGTAGATGCTTACCAATGCAAGCGATTGCCTAACAATAGTTGTAGGGCTTTCCCAACACCTGTAACTATCATTGGTTCATTGCCGTTGATCTCCCCTAGTACTGACGCTGGCCACTAACAACACCAGTCGTTGGGCTCTGCGACTGCATGGGAACATCGCTACACTTCCCCATTGCTGGTATTGGCATCTACCAATAAAAGCAACTACCCTACAGTAATTGCTAAAAAATCCCTCAGTTCCCCTAATACTCATGTCGACGTCAACCAACTTTAGCGACTACTTGATAGCAATGTTGGGCAGTCGTTATGTTCCTCAAAAGTTTCTATGATTATCTACCAACACATGCGACTTCCCCACCATAGTCATTGGGCTCTTCTAATGCCAACAAATGCTACTAGGCCACTGTTGAGCTCCTCTAATGCTTACCTTCGCATCTATTAGCATTAGCAACATCCATTAGGCTATTGTTGCGATAATGACAATGGCTAGCATCTACTAGCACTAGTGTCTACTAACACTAGCAACTACCTATAGCAATCGTTGGGCTCTCCCAATGCCTGCAATAGTCAACTACCATCTATCAACCCTAGCAACTACCCTGCAACAATAGCGGGGTAATCCGTGGGTTCCTCTAATGCTAGTGTCTGTGTCTGCCAACACTGATACTTGCACTATAGTAGTAGCTGGGAAATTATCGATTCCCCTAAAGCTGGGTTATCACTATGCTCTTCGAATGCTGGTGCTGGCATCTATCATCCTCAATGACTGCTCAACAAAGATCGTTGGCCCAACACTAGTGACTGTCAGGAGGTCATCGCTAAACTCCCTTGATGCTAGTACTAACATCTATTGACTTAAGCAACTGCCCCACAACAATAACCAGGCAATCCATAGGTTCTCCTATTGTTAGCACTAGCGTCTACTAAGACTAGTAACTATCTTACAGCCATACTTAGGCAATCGTTAGGTTCCTTAAAGCTAACACAAAAATCTACTAGCACTAGCGACTTCCCCTTAGCAGTTATTGGCTCTTTTAATGCCAACCACTACTGCTAGGCCGTCATTAGACTCCTGTAGTACTTGCCTTCACGTCTGTCGATGCTAACGATTTTTGCTTGGCCATCGCTAGAGGAACCTATTGCAGATGTTTACCAGTGCAAACGACTGCCCAACAGTGATTGTATGGCTTTCCTAGTGCCTATGACTATCATTGGGTTATCACCACTGAGCTCCCCAAGTACTGAACATGGCACCCATCAATGCTAGTAACCACTCAACAATAGTCATTTAGCTTTCCTAATGCTAGCAACTATTATGAGGTTGTCGTAAGGCTCCGTTATTACTAGCATTAATGTCTATCGATAAAAGTTGTTCCCTACAGAAAATGTTGGGAAGTCCATTTGTTCCCCTAATGCTAGCACTAACATAAACCAACACTAGAGACTGCCTTACATTAGTAGTTAGGTAGTCATTGGGTTCCTCCAAAGTGGACGCGAGGTAACGCCAACACCTACGGCTTCCACGTCGCCATCGTTCGTCTTTCTCAATGCCAACAACTACTGTTAGGCCATCGTTGGGTTCCTCTAGTGCTTGCTCTCTCATCTACTTGCACCTGCAACTGCCATGGGGCCATCGTTATGGCAACCCAGTGTGAATGTCTGCAAACATCAATGACTGCCTGCTTATAGTTGTTGGGCTCTCAAATTCCAACGACTATCATTGAGTTGTCGCCTGGCTCCCCTAGTGCTAGCACTACCATCTACCAACACCACCAAGTGCCATGCATCGATAGCTGGGTAGTCCTTCGATTCCTCTAATGCTAGGATCAATGTCTGCCGGCATTAACCATTGCCTCGTAGTAGTAGCTGGGTAGTCATTTAAGTTCCTCCAAAGCTGGCGCAAGTGTTTGCCAGCACCAAAGACTTCCTCGTAGTAATCATTGGGCTATCCTAACGCCAACTACTAGCCATCTTTGGCCTATCCTAGTGCAAATTACTAGCTGTTGTTGGGCTCTTCCACTACTTGTCCTCAAGTCAGCCTACACCAGCGACTTCCCTACATTAACTATTAGGCTCTTCCAACACCCACTACATTTACGAGGCTGTGATTAGGCTCCACTAGTGCTTACCTTCACATCTACCTACACCAATGACTACAGTTATGCCATCATTAGAGGAATCCAGCAGAGATGTCTTCCAATGCCAATGACAGTTGTTAGGTCATCATGGAGCTCCCAATCCAGTAATAGTTATTGCATTAGTGACTACGTAGTAGAAGTTATTGGGCTCTCCCAACGATACTGGCTGTCATAGGATCATAGCTGGGCTCCCCTAATGCTGGCACTAGCACATATCGGCACGAAGAATTACCCTGAGATAAAATTTAGGCAGTTTGTAGGTTCCCTTGGTGCTATTGCTAACTTTTGCTAATACTAAAAACTGCATCGCAACAGTATTACTTAGTTATTAGGTTCCTTTAAAGTTAGTGCTAGCTCCTACAGCAATTGTGATTCCTTATAGCAGTCGTTAGGCTCTTTTAATGCCAACTACTCCTACTAGGCCACTGTTGGGCTCCCCTAGTTCTTGCCCTTGTGTCGACCTATGCCAACGACCATCGTTGGGCCATTATGGGAAAATCCATAAAAGATGTCTGCCAGCACAAGTGACTACCGTTGGGCAATTGCTAAGCTTCCCTAGTGTTGGCACTAGCGACTACCAACACTAGTGATTGCCTTATTGCAGTTGTTAGGCTTACCTAACATTAGTAACAGTCATGGGGCCATCATTCGGCGCCCTTGATGCCAGTGGTTATGTTTACCAACACCAACAACTGCCCAGCAATAATAGATAAGCAGTCCTTAGGCTCTAGCACGGGCGCTGACGTTTATTAACCTTAGTAACTGCCTAACAATAGTGGCTAGGTAGTCGTTAGGTTCCCCCAAAGCTGACTCTAGTGTCTGCTACCACTAGCAACTTATCATGCAGTCGTTGGGCTTTTCGAGTACTTGTACTCGTGTCTGTTAGAGCCGACAAGTGCCATAGGGTTGTCATTGAGCTCTTTTAGTATTAGCACAAGCTTTTACCTGCATCAATGACTACCTAACAGTAGTCATTGGGTTCCCTTAATACCAATGATTGTTTTGGGGCATCGCTGAGTTGCCTCGATACCAGAACTAGCATTTTTTAACCATACAAACTGCCCGTAACAATAGTTGAGTAGTCCCTAGATTCTGTTAGTGCTGACACTCATGTTTGTCAACACTAGCAATAGCCTCGTAATAGTAGCTTTATAGTCATTAGGTTCCCCCAAAGTTAGTGGTAGTGTCTATAGGCACCAGCGGCAGCCTAGCAACAGTCGTTAGGCTTTGCCCAATACAAACTACTACTCGATCGTTGTTGGGTTGCTCTAGTGCTTGCCCATGCATCTACCTACTCCAATGATCATTCTTTCTCCATCGTTGGGGAACCCAATGCAAATGTTTACTAATGTGAGCGACTCACATTAGGTGGTTGCTGAGCTCCCTTCTTGCTAGTACTAGCTTCTACCAACGTCAATGACTACCCAACAATCATCATTAGGCTCTGCCAACCCCAGCAACTATCATGAGGTCATCATTGGGCTTCTCGATTCAAGTATTAGTGTCTATTGACACTAGCACTTGTCCTACAGTAATAGGTGGGAAGCCCTTACGTTCCCGTAGTACTGGCATTGGCATCTACTGACACTAACAACTTCACTGCTATAATAGTGGGGCAATCATTGGATTCCCCTAAAACTAGCACTACTGTCTATAAATACTAGTGATTGCCCCACATAGTCATTGGGCTCTCTTAGCGATTGCTCCAAATTTAGCATTAGCGTTTACTTGCGCTAGCGACTATCGCTGGGGCATCATTGAGGGAACATAGTGTAAATATTTGCTAGTGTCAGCCACTGCCACTAGGTCATGCAAGAGCTCCCCTAGTGTTGGCACTAGCCTTAAACAATGCCAGTGACAACACAGCAGCAGTCGTTAGGTTGTCCCAATAGTAGTAACTTTCAAAGGGACGTCACTAGGCTTTCATAGTACTAGCACTAGCATTTATCTACACTAGTAACTACCCCACACCAATAGTTGGCCAGTTCCTTCATTATCCTAGTGTAGGCGCTCATGTTTACTAACACGAGTAACTACCTCGTAGTAGCTAAGCAATTGTTGAGTTCCCTTAAGGCTGGTGTTAGCATCTGCTAGCACTAGTAACTACCCCCTAATAGTAGTTGGGAAGTTGTTGAGATCCCCTAGTGCTGGGGCTGGCTTTTACCAACATCACCAACTACCTAGTAGCAGTTATTGGGCTCTCCTAACGCCAACAAGTGTGATGGGATCATCACTGGCTCCACTAGTGAGAGAACTACTGTCTACTAACACTAGCAACTGCCTAGTAATAATAGATGAGTAGTCCTTAGGTTCTAGTGTGGGTGCTGGCATTTACCAATGCCAGCAATTATGTTTCAGCCGTAGCTCGGTAGTCATTGGGTTTCACCGAATCTAGCAGTAATGTTTACAAGCACCAATGACTACCACGCAATAGTTGTTGGGCTTTCCCAACACTTATTACAGCTACAAGGCCATCATTGGCTTACTCTACTGCTTGCCGTCACATCTACTTACGCTAGCGACCGTCGCTTATGCATTACTGGGGGTACCTAATATAGATGCTTGCTAATGTCAACGATTGTCATTGGGTCATCACTATGCTCCCCTAGTGCTGATACTAGCATCTATTCATGTTAGGAATTTTGCAGTCATAATAATTGTGCTCTCTTAATGCTAATGACTGTCATAGGTCGTCGCTGGGTGGCCTCGCTCCTGGCATTAGTTTCCACTGACTCCAATAACCACCCCGCAGTAATAGCTAGGCAACCTTCGTGTTCCCTTAATGTTTTCATTCGTGTCTTATAACACCTGAAACTTCCCCGTTGTAGTAGCTAAGCAGTCATTGGGTTCCCTCAAAACTAATACTAACGTCTACTAGCATAAACGATTGCCCTATAACAGTCATCAATCTCTCATAACTCTAATTACTGCTACTATTTTGTCATTGGTCTCTTTAATTGCTTGCCTTAGTGTCTACCTATGCCAACAACTATTGTTAAGCCATCCTTAGGGGAACCTAGTGGAGATGAATGCCAGCACAAATGATTCTTGCTAGGTCATCATTGAGCTCCCCTAATGTTAGCATTGACCTTAAACAACACCAGAAACTGCCAGCCACACTCGTTGGGCTCTCCCAATGCTAGCGAGTGTCATAGGGACGTCATTAGGCTTTGTCGGTCTTAGTACTAGCGTTTATCGACACTAGTAACTACCCTGCAACAGTAGTTGAGTAGTTCCAAGGTTCTCTTAGTGCAAGCATTAGCATTTACAAACACCAACAACTGTCCTATAGTAATAACTCTGCAGTCATTAGGTTCCCCAAAAGTTGGTGTTAAGGTTTGCCAGTACTAGTAATTTTCCCATAGTAGTTGTTGGGCTCGTCTAATGCTTGGCCTCATGCTTGGTTGCTCCAGCGAACACTAGGCCATCAATGGGGGAACCCAACATAGATCTCTATCTCTGCTAGGAAATGCTGCCAAGTTGTCTTAGAGATCCCTTAATGATAGTGTTAGCCACTAGCAACATTAGCAATTGCCCAACAACAGTCGTTGGGCTCTCATAATGCTAATGACTATCACAGGGTTATCCTTAGTTTTCCTCGGTGCTGGCATAAGTGTCTATTGACACTAGTATATGCCCAATAGTAGTAGCTAGGCAGTCACTGGGTTCCCTCAAAGTTAGTTGAGCATTCGCTACCACTAGCAACTTCCCTGCACCAATTGTTGGTCTTTCCCAATGCCAACTACTACTGTTAGGCCATCGTTGAGCTCATCTAGTGCTCGCCTTCATGTCTGCCTATGCCAATGACTACCACTAAGTTATTACTAAACTTCCCTAGTGTTAGCACTAGCATGTACAAGTGTCTAAGACTGCTAAGATAGTGGTTGGGCTTTCCTAATGATCACGACGGTCAAAGGGTTGTCATTGGGCTCCCTTAGTGCTAGAATTGGCATCTACTGACACTAACAACTGCCCCACAACAATAGTTGGGCAGTCCATGGTTCTCTAATATTGGTGCTAGCATAAATCGACAGCTTCAACTGCTTCGTAGCAGTAGCTAGACAGTGGTTAGGTTCCTTTAAAGCTAGTGTTAGCTTTTTGCAGCCCCAATGACTGCCTCGTAAGAGTTGTTTGGCTTTCTCAGTGCCAACTGCTACTACTTGGCCACTGTCCCCTCTAGTGCTTGTCCTTGTGTCTGCCTATGCCAATGACAACTACTGGGCCATTATTGGGGGAACTTGGCATTGATGTCTATCAATGCAAGGGAGTACCGCTGGGTCATTGTAAAGCTCCCCTAGTGATGGTGCTTGCCTCTACTAGCACCAGCAATTGCCCAACAATAGTTGCTAGGCTCTACCAACGCGTCCAACTATCGTGGAGTCATCACGAGTCTCCCTCAATGCTAATAGCATCTACCGACACCAGCAATTACCCTATAGCAATAGCTGTGAAGTCCCTAGGTTTCTCTAGTGCTGGCATTGATGTTTGCCAACACCAGCAATAGACTTGTAGTAGTAGTTATGTAGTCATTTGATTTCCTCAATGTTGGTGTGAGCGTCCACCACCACCAGCAACTTCTCCACACTAGTTGTTAGCCTCTTCTAATGCTAACTACTACTGCTAGGCCGTCGTTAGGCTCCTCTAGTGCTTACTCTTGTGATTAAGTGAGCCAGCGAATATTATTAGGCCATCTTTGGGGAAACCCAGTAAGGATTTCTCTTTACGATAGCGACTGTCAGTGAGTCATCGTTGAGCTCCCATAGTGCTAGTGCTACCATTTGCCATTGTCAGTAACTTCATGTAGTAGTCATTGGGCTTTCCCAATAATAGCGACTTTCATGAGGTCATTGTTAGGCTCCACCTATGCTGGCACTAGAGTCTACCAACACCAAAACCTATCGTGCAACAATAGTTGAAAAATCCTAGGGTTCCCTTGCTGCTGGCGCTAGCATTTGCCAATGCTAATAATTGCCTCATAGGAGTAGCTAGGCAGTCATTGTGTTCCTCTAAAGCTAGTGTAAGCGTCAACAAACACAAATGACTTCCTCGCAATGGTCGATGGGATTTCCCAATGCCAATTGCAACTATAAGGCCATCGTTGGGCTCCTCTAGTGCTTGCCTTTGTGTCTGCTTGCACTAAGGGCTGCCATTAGGCCATCACTAGGGGAAACTACGCAGATATTTACTAGTGTCAGTGACTACCGTTGGGTCATTATTGAGCTCTCCCTGTGTTGAAGCTCAGGTCTACCAGTGCTAATGATTGCCTAGTAATAGTAATTGGGCTCACCCAGCACCAGCGATTGTTAAGGGGCTCATTTAATCCTAGCGAGAGTCATGGGGCAGTCGCTGGGCTCCATAGTGCTAGCACTAGCGTGTGTAGACTCTAACAACTTCCTTGTAGCAATTACTAGGCCATCATTGGGCTCCCTAGTGTTGATACTAGCTCGTGTAGACTCCACAACTTGCTTGTAGCAATTATTGGGCCATCATTGGGCTCTTCAAGTGTTTGCCCTCGTGTCTGCTTGCACCAGCGACTGTCGTAGGGCCATTGCTATGGGAACTGAACGTAGATGTTTACAAGCGATAGTGATTGCTACTGGATCATCTTTAAGCTCTCTTAGTGATGGTGTTGGTGTTTACCAGCTCCAATGACTTCTTAACAGTAGTCATAGGGCTTTCTATACATTAGTGACTGTCATGGGGCCATCGTTAGGCTCCCCTAGGGCTAGCAATAACGCCTACCAACACTAGTAACTACCCTGAAGCAATAGCTAGGTAGTCTTTAGGTTCTTTTAATGTTAGCGTTAGCATCATCTGGCAATAATAGCTGCCCTACAATAGTAGCTTGGCAGTCATTGGGTTCCCCAAGGTTGGTGCTAGGATTTGCCGGCACTAGTGACTTCCTCACAACAGTCTTTGGGCTCTCCTAGTTCCACTTGCTGCTGCTAGGTCTTCGTAGGCTCGTTTAGTGCTTTCCCTCATGTCTGCCTTCTCTAGTGACTGTCGTTAGGCCATCACTGAGGAAACCCAGCGCGGATATCAACTAGTGACAATGACTGCCGTAGGGCCATCTTCGAGTTCCTCTAGTGATGGCATTAGGGGAATGAAGTGCAAATGTTTGCCAACGTTAACGAACACCATTGGGTTTTCGCTGAGTTCCCTTGGTGCTAGCACTAGCATCTACCGACATTAACAATTGCCTCATAGCAATTTCTTCATGGCAATAGCTAGGAAATCTATTAGCTCCCTATGGTTGGCACTCACTTTTCCTAACACGAGCAACTTGTTGCAGGAGTGGTTGGGTAGTCATTGGGATTTCCCATCATCAATTACTATTGCATGGTCATTGTTGGGCTTGTTAAGTGCTTGCCCATGCGTCTACCTATGCTAGCGACAATCACTAGGCCATCATTGATAAGAACTAGTGCAAATGTCTATTAGCACCTATAACTACTGTTAGTTTATCACTGAGCTCCTTAATGTTGGCAATAGCCTCAAACATCGCTAGTGATTATCTAGCAGCAGTTGTTAGACACTTTTAATGCTAATAGCTGTCATCAAGACATCGTGGGGCTCCATTGGTGGTAGCCCCATTGCCTACCGATACCAACAACTACCTTGCAGCAATAGTCAAGCAATCTTAGGGGTTCCCTTAGTTGTGACATTAGCATTTGCTAATGCCAGGAACTGCCGCGTAAATTCATTGGTTTCCCCTAAAGCTAGTGCTAGCATTTGTTGGGCCATGCTAGGGGAACCCAGCACAAATTCCTACGGGTGCCAGCGACTATCACTGGGTTATCGCTGAGCTACCCGAGTGATGGTGTTGGCCTTTACTAGTGCCGACAACTGGTCGGCAATAATTGTTAGGCTCTCATAATGCCAACGACTATCATGGGGACTTCCTTGACCTCTCTTGGTATTGGCACTAGCTTTTACACACATAAGCAACTACCTTGTAGTAATAGCTCGATAGTCCTTGCATTCCCTTAGTGCTGGTGCTGTTATTTACTAACACAAACAACAGCCTTACAATAATAGCTAGGCAGTCGATAGGTTCCACTAAAGTTGGCGCTAGCATGTGCCAACACCAACGACTTCTCCATCATTGTCATTGGCTAGCCCATCACTAGAGGAACTCGATGCAAATGTCTGCAAGTGCAAACTACTATCATTAGGTTGTCGTTGACTCCTTTAGTGCTGATGCTGGCCTCAAACAGTGCTAGCGACTGCCATGCATAGCGGTTGGACTCTTTAATGCCAGTAACTGTCATGGGGACGTCATTGGGCTCCCTCAGTGCTAGCACGTACTTCTGCTCGTACCAGTAACTAAACCATAGTGATCGATGGGCAGTCCCTGGGTGCCCTTAGTGCTGACACTAGAGTTGGCAAAGCTAACAACATCGACGATTACCCAATAGCAATCGTTGTGGTCTCCGAACAATAGCGACTACTATAGGGTCATCATTGAGCTCCCTCAAAGTTGGCACTAGTGTCCACCCACACTAGTAATTACTCTACGACATTAGCTAGGTAGTCCCTAGGTTACCGTGGTGCTGGTGCCAGCGTTAGCCAACACTAGCAATTACCCTATTACTCTAACTAAACGATCATTGGTTTCTCCTAAAATTAGCGTCTGCCAGCACCAGTGACTTCCTCATAGTAGTCATTGGACTCTTACATCTAGGCTACCATTGGGCTTCCCTAATGCTTACCCTCCCGTCTACCTATGTCAATCACTACCATTAGGCCATCGCCTGGGGAACCCAACGTAGATGTTTGCTACTGTCAATGACCATCGCTGGGTCGTCGCTTAGTTCCCCTATTTTGGCGTTGGCTTCTATAAGCGTCTACGATTGCCAAGTAGTAGTCTTCGGACTCATCCAACAACGATGAATGTCATAGGGTCATCGCTAAGCTCCCCTGGCACTAACACTAGTGTCTACTAACACCAACAAATGCCTCATAGTAATAGTAGGGCAATCCCTGAGTTCCTTTTGTGCTAGTCCTGATGTTTGCCAATGAGCAACTGCTCTACAATAATGGCAAGGTAGTCGTTGGGCACCTCTAAAGCTGATGTTTGTTGGGCCATCGTTGGGAAAACACATCGCAGATGTTTGCTAGTATCAATGAGTGCCATTAAGTCATCACTAAGCTCTCCTAGAGGTAGTGCTAGCTCCTACCGACATGAACAACTGCCCTATAGTAGTTGGCCAATCATCAGGTTCCCTAAAAGTTGGTGCACTTGTGACTTCCCCATAATAGTAATTGGCCTTTCCCAATGATAACTACAATTACAAGGTCATTGTTGCTTTTCTTCAGTGTTGATTCTTGTGTCTACATGTGCCAACGATAACCATTGGGCCATCGCTGGGGGAACCCATTGCAAATGTCGACTAGCACTAGTGACGACCACTAGGTTATTGTTGAGCTCCCCTATTGCCAACATTGGCCTCAAATAGTAACTATCAGAGAAACTGTCATGGAGGTGTCGTTGGGTTCTCCAATGCCAGTGGTGATGTTGTCGGGCTCACTCAACATTAGCAGTAGTGTTTATTGACACCAATAACTTCCTTGTAATAATAATTGGGCAATTATTTGGTCCAACAGTAGCACTAGCATCAGCCAACACCAGTGACTTTTCTACCATAGCCAATGGGCTTTTCTAATGCTAACAACTGTTGCCAGGCAATTGTTTTCGCTCTGATAGTGCTTGCCATTATGTCTACCGATGCTGGGATCTATAGTTGGGCTATTATTAAGGGAACTTAGTTCAAATGTTTACTAGTGCTAGCAGCTATCGTTGAGTCATCACTAAGCTCCCTTATTGCTGCACTAGCCTCAAACAGCGTGAACGACTGCCTAGCAGCAGTCGTTGTGCTCTCACAATGCCAGTGACTATCATGGTGCAGTCCCTAGGCTCCCACAAGGCTGGCACTAGTAACTTTTTCTTATTAGTCATTAGGCTCTCTCAATACCCACTACAACTACTAGGCTATTGTTGGGCTCCTCTAGCAACATTAACAACTACCCAATAGTAGTCGTAGGGCTCTCCCAACTTCTGCGACTATCATTAGGTCATTATTGCTAAACTCATCTAATGTAGTGTTGGCCTCAAACAACATCAACAACTGCTGGACAAAAGTCATTGGGCTCTTACAACGTGAGCGACAGTTATGCGATTGTCCCTGGGCTCCCTTAAAGCTGGCACTAACGTCTACTAACACCAGCCACTACCTTGAAGTTGTAGCAGGGCAATCGTTAGGTTCCTCCAAAGCTAGCACTAAAGTCTGCTAGCACTTAAGACTTTTCCGCAAAGTAGTTAGGCTTCCCCAGCGCTAGCAAGTGCTGTAAGGTTACTATTAGGTTCTTCTAGTGTTGGCACTAATGTCTACTGACACCAGTTACTTTCTTACATTAATAATTGGGTAATCATTGGGTTCTCTTAATGTTGGCGCCAACGTGTACCAACACTACCATGTACCCCGCAGCAGTAGCTGGGTTGTCATTGGGTTCCCCTAAAGTTGACGCTAACATTTGCTAGCTTCAATGACTATCTTGCAATAATCGTTAGGCTTTTTAAATGCTAACTACTGCTATTAAGCTGTCGTTAGGCTCTTTTAATGCTTGCCCTCATGCCTACTTACACCAACAGTAGTCTCTGAAGCATAACGAAACCAAGAGTAGATGTTCACTAGTGCTAATGACTGTTTCTAGGTCATTGCTGAGCTTTTCTAGTGGTGGCGCTGGCTACAACCAATGTTAACGACTGCATAGCTATAATCATTGGGCTCTCCCAACGCTAACGACTATGATAATGTCATTGTTGGGCTCCCTTAGTGTTAAAATTGGCATTTATTGACACCAGCGACTACGCCATAACAATAACTTAGCAGTCTTTCAGTTCCCTTAATCTAGGCACTGGCGTTTCACAACACCACCTATTACCTTGCAATAGTAGCAAGGTAGTCGTTAGGTTCTACCAAAGTCGCGCTAGGGTCTCTAGCATGAACAACTTCCTTTAAGCAATCATTAGGCTCTCTTAATACCCACTACAACTGCTAAGCCGTCATTAGGCTTTTCTAGTGCTTGCCCTCGCGTCTACCTTTGTCTGCTACTGTCGTTTAACCATCATTGGGGAACCTTGTGCAGATGTTTACGAAGGCTAGTGACTACCTAGCAATAGTCGTAATGCTCTCCTGTCGCTAGTGGCTATCTTTGGATCATCATTGCTGAGCTCTCTTAGTGTTGGTGCTGGCCTCTACCAGTATTAGTGACTTCCTAAGAGCAGTTGTTGGGCTCTGCCAATGTAGTGATTTTCATGGGGTCATCGCTAGGCTTCTCTATTGCTGGCACTAACATCTACTGACACTTGCACCTACCCCGCACTAATTGTTGAAAAGTCCCTTAGTTCCTCTAATGCTAGCACTGACGTCAACCAACACTAGCAACTACCTTACAGTTATAACTAGGCACTAGTTATGTTCCCCAAAAGTTAGCGTGAAAATCTGCCAACACCAATAACTTCACCTCAGTTGCTATTGGACTCTCCCAATGCCAAACATAACTTTTAGGCCATTATTGGGCTACTCTAGTGCTTACTATCACATTTATCAGTGCCAATGATTGTGATTGGGTTATTGCCAGGGCAACCCAGTGCAGATTTTTAAGAGCGTCAATGACTATTGTTGGGTCATCACTAAGCTCCATTAGTGCTAGCACTAGCATCTACCATCATCTGCGATCACCTAGTAGCAGTCATTAGGCTCTCTCAATATGAGTGACTATAATTAGGTTGTTGCTGGGCTCTCTTAGTGTTGGCACTATTAGTTATCAACAATAGCAACTGCCCCGCAATAGTGGCTAAGTAATCCTTTGGTTACTCTGGTGCTAGTGCCGACATTTGCCAACATTTCTAACCACCTCGTAACAATAGGTGGGCAGTCATTGGGTTCCTCCAAAGCTAACGCGAACATTCACTTGCACAAGCAATATACCCGCATAAGTTGTTAGGCTCTCCTAGTGCTTACTACTGCTGCTAAGCCATTGTTCAACCCCTTTAATGCTTGCCCTTATGTTTACGTGTGCCAGCGATAGCAGTTGGGTCATCACTAGGAGAACCTAGTGTTGATGTCTGCCAATGCTAATAACTATTACCAGGTCGTTGCTGAGCTGTCTTAGTGCTAGCACTGCCATCTACTAATGTTAGCGATTGCCAAGCAGCACTTATTGGGCTCTCCCAACACCACTGACTATCATAGTGTCATCGTTGGCTCCCTCAATGCTGAAACTAGTGTCTACCAACGCCAACAACCACACCATAAAAATTGTTGGGCAATCGTTGGGTTCTCGTGAAGCTAATGCAAGTGTTTATCTGCACTAGCGAATCCCCCGCAATCATCATAAGGCTCTCCCAACGTCAGTGACTATAATTAGGTTGTCGTTATGCTCCCCTGGTGCTAGCACTACCATGTATCGACACTAGCAACTGCCCCGCAATAATGGCTATGCAGTCCTTAGGTTCCTCAATTGCTGGTGCCGACGTCTGCCAACACTTATAACTACCCTATAACAATGGTGGGTGACTTCCTGCCAAGTTCCACCAAAGCTGGCGCGAATGTTGCTTACACCAGCGATATGATCGTAGAAGTTCTTAAGCTCTCTTAGTGCTTACTATCCCTAATAGACTACCCAATAAATGTGCCAATGGAGTCGCATTACACCAAACATAGGCACATGAGGCAAGTCGTAGTTACCACTGATAGGCATGGTATAGGCAGAGGGCCTAATGTGCCGTCGCAACAAGCATGCCAGCTAGGTAATGGGCAATCCACACGAGCCAGACCCTCGTCACTATCACTCGATAGACTTCATAGTGAGTGTGCGAAAGGAGTTGCATTACAAAGACCATGAGCATAAGAGGCAAGCCATAGCTTACCTTAGCACGCATCGCATGGGTGGAAAGCCCATCTTATGGCCACAGAATAGGTGCTAGCAAGGCATGGAAGCCCCATGCTAGCCATTGCATTTACCTATGCCAATAACTACTGCTAGGCCATCGTAAGGAGAACCCAGCACCGCTGTTGGGTCATCGTTTAGCTCCCCTAGTGTTAGAACCGGTATCTACAAATGTTTATGATTGCCCAACTACAGTCAATAGGCTCTCCTAATACTAATGATTGCCATAGGGTCATCGTTGGCCTACCCCGATGCTATCGCTAGTGCTTATAGATACCAACAACTACCCTATTGTAAAAGCTGGGTTGCCTCTAGGTTCATATAGTGCTAGGACTAGCGTCTGTTAACACCAGCAACTGCCTTGCAGTAACAACTAAGTAGTTGTTGGGTTCCCTCAAAGTTGGCATAAGCTTCTGCTAGCACTAGCAACTTTCACGCAGTAATTGTTAGACTCTCCTTATGCTTTTTACTGTAGCTAAGCCATCTTTAAGCTTTTCTAGTGCTTGCACTTGCGTCTGCCAATGTCAATGATAACCATTGGATGGTCATTGGGTCATCCCTAAGTGCCCCTAGTGTTGACTCTCACATCTATCAGCGTCAATAACTGCCTTACCATAATGGTTAAGCATTCCCAATGCCACCGACTACCACAGAGTCATCGCTAAACTCCCCCAATGCTAGCTTTAGCATCTACCAACACTAGCAATTGCATCGCAAAAGCAACTAGTTAGTCGTTGAGTTTCCCAAGCTAGTCCCAGCATCAACATATATTAGCCACTTCCCCGCAATAGTCGTTAGGCTCTCCTAATGCCAACTACTGCAGCTAGGCCGACGTTGGGCTCATTCAGTGCTTGTCCTCATGTTTACATGTGCTAGAGACCATTTTTGGGCCATTGCAAGGGCAACCTAGTGTAGATCTCTACCAGCATTAGTCACTGCTGCTAGTAGTCATTATTGGCCTCTATCAGTGCCAATGACCACCTAGTAGTAGTTGCTGAGTTCTTGCAATGCCAATGATAGTTATGGGGTTTTTGCAAGGCTTCCCTAGTGCTGGCACAAGTGTCTACCGACACCAACAACTACCCTACAATAATTGCAAGGCAGTGCCCAATATCTCTTAGAGCTAGCATCAATGCTTGCGAACATCGATAACTCCCCTATAGTAGTAGTTGCACAGTCATAGGGTTCCCCCAAAACTAGCACTAGCATCTACTAGCATCATCGACTTCTTCATAGTTTTCATTGGGCTCTTTTAATGCCAATTATTGTTGTTAGGCCATGGTTGGGACTATCTAATGCTTTTACCCCATATTTACCTGCATCAGTGACTGTTGCATGGTCATCGCTGCAAGAACTTAGCGTAGATTTCTGCCAACATCAGCAACTATTGCTCGATCATTACTAAGCTCCCGTAATGTTGGTGTTAGCCTCTGCTAGTGCTCATGACTACCTAGTAGCAATCATTAGGCTCTCCCAATGTTAATGATTGTCATGGGGTTGTTGCAAAGGCTTCCCCTCTATTAGCGCTCGCATCTACTAACACCAACAATTACCCCTCAGAAATGGCTAGGCAATTCTGGGTTCCCTATGTGTTGGCAACTTCATCTGCTAACATGAACAAATGACTTACTACTGAAGCCAAGTAGTCATTAGGTTCCTCTAAAGTTAGTGCGAGCACTTGCAAGCATCAAGGACTGCCTCGCAGTAGTCGTTAAACTCCTCTAATGCTTACCCTCAAGCCTACTTATGCCTGCTGCTCTCGTTGGTCCACAGTTGGGTGAACACAGCATCGATGTGTACTAACACTAATGATTACCGTTGGGTCATCGCTAATCTCCCCTGGCACTAATGACTGCTCAGCAGTAGTCGCTCGACTCTCTCAATGCCAATGACCATTATGAGGTTATCGCTGGATTCCCTTAGTGCATGCACTAGTGTTTACTAACACCAACAATTGCATCGGTACCTAAGTTCCCCTTGTGTTGTCATTGATGTTTACTAGCACCAGGGACTCATCCCAAGCAGTTGTTATACCCTCCCTATGTCAACTATTGCTACTGCACCGTCGTTAGACTCTTTTACGTGCAATAGCGACTGTCGTTGGGTCATTGTTGGGGGAGCCCACCGCAGATCTCTAACAGTGCCAGCAAGTGCCATTAGTCATCACTGAGCTCCCCTAATGATATGCTGGCGTGAAGCAATGCCAGCCATTCCTAAGCAATAGTCGTTGGGCTCTCTCAATGCTAACAACTATCATGGGGACGTCGCTAAGCTCCGTCACTGCTGGCACTGGCATCCACTGACACTAGCAATTACATCGTAGTAATAGTTAGGCAGTTCCAAGGCTCTCTTATTGCTCTCTTATTGCAGGTGTTACTATTGGTTGATGTTCACTAGGCCATCATTTGGAGAACCCACTATAGATGTTTGCCAGCACCAACGACTATCTCTCGATCATTGCTGAGCTAACCCATTACAGATGCTTGTGAGTGCAAATGACTACCTAGCAATAGTTTTATAGCTTTTCTAACGCCAGTAACTATCATTAGGTCGTCGTCGCTCATCTCCCTTAGTGTTGACATTGGCCCTACCAATAGCTATCAATGGGCTCTCCTAACATGAGCAACTGTCATGAGGTCGTCACTAGGCTCCCCTATTACTGGTATTAGCATCTATCGATAAGAGCAACTGCCTTACACCAGTTGCTAGGAAGTCCCTCAATTCCTCTAATGCTCGCATTGACATTAACCTCAACTCCATGACTGCATGGGAGGAGTAGTTAGGCAGTTTAAGTTCCTCATAAGTGAGCATGAGCATTTGCCAACACTTGTGACTTCCCAGTCATAGTTGTTGGGCTCTCCTAATGCCAACAAATGCTGTTAGGCCACTATTACCTTCATGTCTACTAGCGTCAATGGCTGTAATTGGGCTATCGTTGTGGCAATGACAGTGGCTTGCATTTACTAGCATCAGCGACTACTCGACAACAATAGTTAGGCCTTTCCAATGCCAGCCATTATCTTTAAATCGTCATTGGACTCTTTTAATGCTAGCACTAACGTCTATCGACACTAGCAACTACTATGCAACAACAGTTGAGCAATCCTAGGGTTCCTCTAGTGCTAGAACCAACATCTATAAAGACTAACAACTACCTGGCAATAATAGGCTAGGTAGTTGTTGGGTTTCTTCAAAGCTGGTGCAAGCCTTTACCAGAGCCAATGATATCGTGCAAAAGTCATTGGGCTCTCCTAATGCCTACTACTACTGCTAGGCCATCCGCTTGACCTCATGTTTACTTGTACCACCGATAACCATTGGGCCATCACTAGGTGAACCTAGTGCTGATGTCCATTAGTGCCAATGATTATCACTAGGTCATTGTTGAGTTACTCTACTGCTCATGTTGCCATCGATTAGCGTCAGTCGTTGCCTAGCAGTAGTTATTAGGCTCTCCCAATGTGAGCGACTATCATGGAGTCGTTGGGCTCCCTTAAAACTGGCATGAGCATTTGCCAACATGAGCGATTTCATCGTAGCAGTCATTAGGGTCTCCTAACGCCAATAACTATTACTAAGTCATGGTTAAGCTCCTCTCGGGCTTGCCCTCTCGTCTACGTGCGACTGCAACTTCATAGGACCATTGTTGGGGCAAGCCATGTAAATGTCTACCAGCGTTAGCAACTGGCCAGCTGCAACCGTTGGGCTCTCCTAATGCTAGTGACTGTCATGGGGTTATCGCAAGGCTTCCCCCATATTGGCGCTGACATCTACTGACACTAGTAACTACTTAGCTGGGCAATCCTTGGGTTCACCATATGTTGGTAATTTTGTCTGCCAACACTAGTAACTTCCTTACTACTATAGCTAAGTAGTCATTAGGCTCCCTCAAAATTAGCGCAAGCATCTGTTCGCATTAGTGACTAGCCCACGAAAGTCATTAGGCTCTCTTTGCGCTTACTACTCTTACTACACTGTTGTTGAGCTCTTCTAGTACTTGCCATCGTGCTTACTTACGCTTGCTACTCTCATTGGGCCACAATTGCGAGAACACAACACTGATGTCTGCCAGCACTAATGATTACTACTAGGCTCCCTTAGCGCTAGTGACTACCCAATTATAGTCATTCGGCTCTCCTAATGTCAATGACCATCGTGAGGTTATCGCTAGATTTTTCTAGTGCTGGTACTAGTGTTTACTAACACCAGTAACCACCTCGCAGTGATTACTAGGCAGTACCTAGGTTCCCTTTATGCTGACGTCGACGTTTGCCAACACATGGGACTTCCTTGAGCAGTGTTGGCAAGAGTTCCTCAAGCAGTCAGTGTGCCTTCCTTATGCCAATTACTACTACTTCACCATCGTTGGACTCCTTTGCTTGCAATAGGGATTGTCACAAGGTCATCATTAGAGAACATAGCATAGATGTTTACTAGTGCAAGTGATTGCTGTTGGATCATCATTGAACTCTGCTTGTGCTATGCTAGCCTTAAATAGTGTCAGCCACTCCTGAGTAGTAGTCATTGGGCTCTTTCAATGCTAGAAACTATCATAGGGATGTCTCTAGGCTCCCAAGTGCTAGTACTAGCATCTACCGACACTAGTAACTACTTCGTAGCAATAGTTAGGCAGTTCCAAGGCTCTCTCAATGCAGGCACTAGTGTTAGTTGATGTCCACTAGGCCATCATTGGGAGAACCCACTACAAATGTTTACTGGTGCTAGCAATAATCTCTGGCTCATTACTAAGCACTCCTAGTATAAATATTTGCCAACGCAAGCAATTGCCCACTAGTAATTGTAGGGCTCTCCCAACATATGTAACTATTATTGGGTCATTGTCATTGAGCTCCCCTAATGCTGATACTAGCCCCTAACAACACCTGTTGTTGAGCTCTCCTAATGCTCGCATCGACGTCAACCAGCACCAATGACTACCTGGCAGCAGTAACTGGGCAATCATTGAGTTTCTCAAAAGCTGATACGAGCATCTGCTAACATGTATGACTTCCCCCTCCACAGTCGTTGGGCTCTCTCAATGGAAACAACCGATACTAGGCCATTGTTGGGCTCCTCTAATGCTTACCCTCGCATCCACCAGCATCAACGATAGCTATTGGGCCATCACTGTAATGATGATAATGGTTGGCATCCACTAGCACTAGCGTCTACCAATACTAGCAGCTACCCAGTAGTAATCATTAAGCTCTCTTAATGCTTGTGATAGTCATTAGGTCATCACTGGGTTCCCCCAGTGCAAGCTCTAGCATTTATTGACTTGGGCAACTGCCCTACAATAATAGTGAAGTAGTCTATGGATTCCCCTAATGTTGGTGTCGGTGTGTGCCAACACCAGTAATTACACTATAATAGTACCTGGGAAGTTGTCAATTCCCTTAACGCTAGGTTATCATTAAGCTCCCCGCATACAAATAATGGCATCTATCATCCGCAATAACTGCTCAACAATAATCATTGGGCCCTCCCAACATTAGTGACTGTTATGGGATCGTCGTTGGACTACCTTAATGCTAGCACTAGTGTCTACCGACTCTAGCAACTACCCACAGCAATAGGTGTGCAATACATGGGGTTCCCCTAATATTGGTGCTAGTGTCAGTAGACACCAGTAACTACCCTATAGCCATAGTTGAGTAATCTTTAGGTTCCCCCCAAGTCTAATGCAAGCATCTACTAGCACCAGCGACTTCCCCACAGTAGTTGTTGGCTCTCTTGATGTCATGTATTACTGCTAAGCTATTGTTTGGGCTCTTTTAGTACTTACCCTCACGTTTGTCGATGCTAATGACTTCTGCTTAGTTATCGCTAGGGGAACCCAGTACGAATGTTTACCATGCAAGCAACTACCTTACAACAATTGTTGGGAAGTTCATCTATTCCTTTAATGTTGGCAATAACATGAACCAACACTACAGACTGCCTCACATCAATAGCTCGATAGTCGTTAGGTTCCTCGAAAGTAGGCGTGAACGCTTATCAACACCTGCAGCTTCCTGCAGCTGCCGTTTAACTCTCTTAGTGCCAATAACTACTGCTAGGCCATCGTCAAGCTCATCTAATTCTTACCCTCGAGTCTACTTACACCAGCGATTACTATTGGGGCAATGGTAGTGGCAAGCATCTACTAGCATTAGTGATTATCCAATTGTTATGGTTAGGCTTTCCTAACACCACCTACTGTCATTGGGTCATTGTTAGACTTTGCCAATGTTAGGACAAGGGTCTACCGACACTAACTAGTGCCCTGTAACAATAGCTGGGGAGTCTTTAAGATTCCCAAGATGCTAGCATCGATGTCTACGAGCACCAATAACTGCCTTACAACAATAGCTAGGCTGTCATTAGGTTCTCCCAAAGCTGGCACGACGTCTACCAGCACTAGTGACACCATGCAAAAGTCATTAGGTTTTTTCAGTGCCTACTACTACTGGTAGGTTGTTGTTTGCCCCGCTTATGCTTAGTGACTTTCACTGGGTTGTCACTGGGAGAACCCAGCATGGATGTTTGCCAATGCCAGTAACTGTCACTAGGTCGTTACTGAGTTGCTCTAGTGCTCACATTGCCATCTACTAGTATTAGCAATTTCCCAGCACTTATTATTGGGTTCTCCTAATGCCAGTGGCTATCATGGGATCGTTGCTGGGCTCTCTCAATGCTAAAACTAACATTTAGCAACATCAGCAATTGTACCAAAAAAACAGGTGAGCAGTCGTTGGTTTCCCTCAAAGCTAGTACAAACGTGTGCCAGCACCACTGAATCCCCTATAGTCATCATTAGGCTCTACCAATGCTAACAATTGTTGCTAGGTATCATTGGGCTCCTTTAGTGCTTACAGTCATGCCTACCTACACCACCCATTGTTGCTATGAGGGTTGCCTTAGTGCAGGCACTAGCATTTACCAGCACTAGCAACTACCTTAAGGTAGTAGCTAGGCAATCATTGGGTTCCCCCAAAGTTGGCATGAGCCTTTGCCAGCACCAATGACTTTCTCGTACTAATCGTTGGGCTATCTTGCTCTGATCATTGTTGCTAGGCCATCGTTGAGCTCCTTTAATGCTTGCCCTTGTATTTAGCTACACCAATGACTACTATTGGGCCATCACTTGGGCACTCAGCACAGATATCTACCAGTGCCAATGACTGTCATGGGGTCATCTTTAAACTCCCCTAGTGTTGGCACTTGTACCTACTAGAGTCAACAACAACCCAGCAGTAGTCATTGGGCTCTCTCAATGCCAATGACCACCACAAGGTCAATGTTAGTCTCCCCTATTGCTAGCACTAGCATCTATCGACACCGACAACTATACCGCAGAAGTAACCAGGTAGTCATTGGGATCCCCCAAAGTTAGCACGAGCAATTACCAACACAAGTGACTTCTCTACAGTAGTCATTAGGCTCTCTCAACGCCAACTACTATTGCTAAACTGTCATTGGACTCCTCTAGTGGTTACCGTCACAACTTCGTGTGCTAACGACTGTCGTTGAGCCATTGCTAGGGGCAAACTAGTGAAGCTGTCTGCCAGCATCAGCAACTGCCTAACAACAGTCGTAGGGCTTGCCCAACACCCTCGATCATCATTAGGTCATCACTTGGCTACCTTGGTGCAAACAATAATTTGTATTAACACCAGTAACTACCTGTAGCAATAGTGAAGTAGTCCCTAGGTTCTCTTAATGTTGGCACTGACATCTACCAACACTGAAATGTGCACTATAATAGTAGCTGACAAGTTGATGATTCCCTTAAAACAGGGCTGTCATTGAGCTCCCTTAATATTGGTGCTAGCATCAACCAATATTAGTGACTGCCTAGCAATAATAGTTGGGCTCTCCCAACCCAAGCAACCATCATTAGGTCATCGATGGACTCCCTTAATGTTAGCACTAATGTCTATCAACTTTCGTAGTTGCCTCATAATAATAGCTAGGTAGTCCCCAGATTCCCTTAGTGCTTATGCTAATGTTTGCACACAGTAGTAACAGCCCAGCAGTCATAGTTAAGTAGTCATTAGGTTTCCTCAAAGCTAACATGAACATTTGCCAGCACTAGTGATTTCCTCATAGCAATCATCAGGCTCTCCTTATGCCAAGCATTACTACAAGGCTATGGTTGGGCTCTTATAGGCTTACCTTCTCATTTACCTATGCCTACGAGTAGCAATTGTTAGGCTCCCTTAATGACAGCGATTGTCATTAGGTCGCTTGGTCCTTCTATGCTAGCACTAGCATCTATCAACACCTATAACTACTTCACAACAATAGCTGCGCAGTCCTAGGTTCCCTTAGTGCTAGTGCTCGCATTAGCCAATATGAGCAACTACGTTAGAGCAGTTGCTGGGCTGTTATGAGCTTCATTAAAAGCTGGTGTAGACATATACCAGCAATGACGACTTTCCCACAGAAGTTGTTGGGTTATATCAATGCCTACTACTGCTGTTAGGTCATCATTAGGCTTTTTTAGTGCTTGCCCTCGCGTTTACCTACGTTAGCGATTGTCGTTGGGCCATCGTTGGTGTAACCCAACGCTAATATTTGGCAGCATTAACAACTATCGGTTAGTCATTGCTCAGCTCTCTTTTATGCTAACATTGGCATCTACCAGCGTCAAGGACTGCCTAACAACATTTGTTGGGCTCGCTAAATGCCAGTGACTACCACAAGATCATCAGGCAGCCAATGCTAATGTTGGCACTAACGTTTACTAACACCAACAACCGTACCGCAGAAGTAGCTAGCTCGTTAGGTTCCCCTAAAGTTAGCGCTAGCATGTGCCAGTACTACTAACTTCCCCACACCAGTCATTGGGTTTCCCAATGCTATTAGGCTATTGTTGAAGTTCTCAATGCTTGCCCACTTAACTTCTTGCACCAACGACTACCATTAGGCTATCATAGGGGCAACCCAATGTAGATGTCTACCAACATTGGTGACTGTCGCTAGATCGTCGCTAAGCTCCCTTAGTACAAGCTCTAGCCTTTACTAGTGGCAGCGACTATTCTTCCAATGCTAACGACAGTCATGGGGTTGTCTCAGGGCTCCCCTAGTGCTAGCATGAGTGTCTACAGCCACCACTAACTACCCCACAATAATTGCTGGGTAGTACTCACGTTCTCTTAGTGCTGGTGTCGATGTCTATCAACACCAAAAATTGCCTTACAGTAGTAGCTAGGCAGTCATAAGGAACACTAAAAGGTGGCACGAGCGTCTGCCAGCACTAGCGACTTCTTCGTAGTCATCATTAGGCTTTTTTAATGCCAACTATTCCTACTTGACCGTCTTTGGACCCCTTTAGTACTTTTGCCTCCTGTTTACCTATGCCTGCGATTGCCACTGAGCTCACTTAGTACTGGCTCTAGCCTTTACCAATGCTCGTGACTGCCTAGCAGTCTTTATTGGGCTCCTTCAATTTGAGCGACTGTCATAAGATCATTATAAGGCTTTCCCCTTGTTAGCGCAAGCGTCTACAAACACCAGCTACAACCCTATAGTAATAGCTAGGCAACCCTTGGGTTCTTCACGTGTACGTCTGCTAACACGACCAACTGCCTCGTTGCTGCAGCTCGGATGTCATTGGGTTTCCCCAAAGCTGGCACTAGTGTCTACTAGCACTAACGATTGCCTCGCAGTAGTAGTTGGGTTCTCTCTGTGCTTACCATTCCTGCTACACCATCATTGATCTCCTCTAATGCTTGCTCAGCACATATCATGAGCACGGGATGCAACCTACGGCAACCCTTAACATGCATGAGATGGGTGAAAGGGCGAGTGTGCGATTGTAACTGGTGCTCTTACTAAATCATAGGAGCACCACGCAAGTTAGAACCTCGTTGTTTTTCCTTGATTAACTACCCAACGTGCATACCAAGGAGCCACGTTTCACGGACCATGGGCATGAGAGGTACGCCAAGGCCGCCCCCACTAGGCATGGCATGAGAAAAAGGCCCAGCAATATATCAATATTTGTGCACTTCAACCTCATCATTGTCCCTCAATAAACTACCCAACGAGCATGCTAAAAAAGCCATGTCACAGATATTGTGGGCTCGAATGGCAAGTCAAGGTTGCCCACAGTAGGCACGCCAACTAGCCCTTGGGCACCCCATATGAGCAAGATCCTCGACGTCATCCCCTCATAGATTGCCCAGCAAGGATGTGAAGGGAGCCATTCTACATGGACCCTGGGTTTGGGAGGCAAGCCACAGGTACGTGAAACATGCTTAGCATGGGTAAAAGGCCCAACGTGCTATCAAAACAAGTGCGCTAACCAAGCCACGGGCACTCCTCGTGAGCTGCACCCTCATCATCATCCCTTGATAGACTGCCAAGTGAATGTGCCAAAGAAGCCACATTTCAAGTAACATTGGCATAAAAGGCAAGCAATAACTACCCTTTAAAAGATACGATATAGACAAAAGGCCCAACGTGTGATCGCAATAGGCATGCTAGTCAGGCCATGGGAGCCCTACACGAGCCAAACCCTCATCGCTGTCGTTAGATAGACTAACCAACAAGCATACTAAGGGAGCCATGACCACCTTCAACAGGCCTACCAAGTGTGGAAGGCCTAGCATGTGACTGTAGCAGGTGCTCCAGCCAAGCCATGGGCACCATACGCGTGCTATACCCTCAACATTGTCTCTCAATAGATTACGCAGTGAGCATGCCAAGGGAGCCATGTCTCATGGACCATGGGCATGATAGGTTACGGTTTCCTCACAAGGCACAGTAAGGGCGGAACGTCAAACATGCGGTTGCAATGAGAGTGCTAGCCAAGCCATAGGCACCCCCATGCATGCCAGACCCTTGTCATTATCGCTCAATAAACTGTCTAGCGAGCATGTAAAAAAAGTCGCATTAGATGGACCATAGGCTCAAAAGGTAAGTCACGGTTACCCCCAACAAGCATGTATGAAATGCCCAACATGCAGTCGTAACAAAAGCACTAACCTAGCCATAGCTGAAATGCTCATTGTTAGGCTCTACCGATGCCAACCACTGCTAACAGTAATAGCAAGGAAGTATTTTGGTTCACCTGATGCTGGTGTTGGCATTTGCCAACACCAACAACTGCCCCGTAGTAGTAGTTCGACCCTTGTTAGGTTCCTTAAAGCAAGCATGAGCATCTGCCAGCACCAGCAGCTTTCTTACAGCATTTGTTAGGCCTTCCTGACACCAAAAATTGTTGCTAGGTAGTCGTTAGGCTCCTCTAATGCTTACCCTTACGTCTACTTACGCTAGTCATTGGGCCATCATTGGGGCAACCCAGCGTAGATGTTTGGTAGCTTCAATGACAATCGTTGGGTTGTCTCTAAGCTCCCCTTGTGTTAGCGCGACAATTTATCAACATCAACCACTACCTAGTTATTGTCACTAGGCTCTCTTAACGCTAACAACTATTATCGGGTTATCACTGAAATCCCCCAATCCTACTACTAGTGTATACTCATATTAGTAATTTTCTCATAATAATTGCTAGGCAGTCTTTTAATTCCCTTAATGTTGGCACCATTATTTATTAACACTTATAACTACCACGCAATAATAGCTAGTGAAACATTAGCTTCCCCCAAAGCTGACGCAAGTGTGTGCTAGCACCAGTGATGTCCTCGTAAATGTCGTTGGGCTCTCTTAGTGCCTACTACTACTATTAGGCCATTATTCGGCTCTTTCTGCCGTTACCCTTGCGTCTACCTGCATTAATGATTGTTATGAGGTTGTTGTTAAGTTGTTTTAGTGCTAACACTCCCATCTGCTAGCGTCATTGATTACCTAACCGCAATTGTTAGTCTCTCCCAATGCCAATGACTATCACAAGGTTAGTGTTAAGCCCCATCAATGCTAACATTAGCATTTACCAACATCAGCAATTGCAGCGTAAACATAGCTGAGTTGTCATTGGGTTTTCCCAAAGCTAGCCCAAGTGTCAGCCAGCCTAGTGAATCTTGTAAAATCATCATTCGGCTCTCTCAATGCTAACTACTACTACTACTATGTCATCATTGGGCTCCATTAGTGGTTGTTGTTACGTCCATCTATGGGAATGACTATCGCTGGGCCATTGCTCGGGGAACCTAGTATAGATGTCAACCAACACCAACGACTGTCGTTGGCTTATCAGTGAGATCCTTTAGTGCTGGCACTAGTATCTACCAGCGTCAATGACTACCTAGCTGCAATCGTTGGGCTCCCCCCATTCTAACACCAGCGTCTACTAACACCAACAACTAGCCCGCAATAATAGTTGGGTTGTCCTTAGGTTCCTTTAGTGTTAGAACTAGTCGTTAGGCTTTCCCAATGCCACTTACTATTGTTAGGCTGTTGTTAGGCCGCTCTAGTGGTTGCCCCTGCACCTTCTTGCGCCTGCAACTACCATTGGACCATCACTGAGGCAACCAAATACAAACATCTACATGCATCAGTAACTGCCCAACAATTCTTATAGGCCTCTCTTAACACTTACGACTATCATTGGATCATTGTTAGGTTGCCTCATTACTAGCACTAGCGTCAATCGACATTAGTAACAAAGTAGTCCTTGGGTTCCCCTGGTGTTAGTGTCAATATCTACCAATACCAATAACTGCACTATAGCAGTAGCTGAGAATTTGAAGATTCCCTTAAGGTTGGGTTGTTGTTGAGTTCCCTCAATGTTGCTGCTAGCATCTACCAACATTAGCAATTGCCCTAGAACAGTCATTAGGCTTTCCTAGCACCAGCGATTAGTGATGCCTCTGATGCAATCATTAGCGTCTACCAACTCCTCTAACTGCCCCACAGTAATAGTTGGGCAGTCCCTAGGCTCCCCTAGTGATCGTGCTAGCATCTGGTAATACCAACAACTGCCCCAAAGAAGTCATTAGGTTCCTTCAAAAGTGAAGGAACATTGGTCTGCACCAATGACTTCCTCGCAACAGTCGTTGGGCTCTCCTAACCCCAATAACTACTATTAGGCCATCATTAGGCTACTCTAGTTCTTATTCTCTCATATACTTGTGCTTATGACTAGTATAGGGTCATCGCTAAGGTAAGCTAATGCCAATGTCTAACAACGTCAACAATAACTTATAATAGTGTTTGGGCTTCGTGAACGCAAGTGACTATTAAAGGGTTATCACTTGGCTCCCTCGATCTACCAACACCACCAACTGCCACATAGTAATAGCTTGGTAGTCCTTAGCTTCCCTTAGTGTTGGGACTGACTTCCGCTAGCACTAACCATTATCCCACACTAGTAGCTAGTTAGTTATTGGGTTCCCCAAAAGTTGGTATGAGTTCAGCCAATGCAATGAATCTGTGCAGTCATTGTTCAGCTCTTCTAATGCCAATAACTACTTTTAGGCCATTCTTAAGCTCCATTAGAGGCTTATCATTGTATCTACCTGTGCGAACGACTATGAGCACCAAAAATAATTGGTAAGTCATCGTTGAGATCCCTTAGTATTAGTGTCAGCATTTACCTACGTCAATAACTACCTAACTACAGTCATTGGGCTTTCTCTATGCGTGTGACCATCATAAGGGTGTCATTAAGCTCGTCTAGTGCTAGTGCTAGTGCTAGTGTCTATTAATACCATGAATTACCCCACAACAATAATTAGGTTGTCCTTGGGTTGTATTAGTGCTAGCATCGGCGTCTGGCAACTCCAACAATTGCCCTACTAGTAGTTAAGTAATTATTGGGTTACCCTAAAGTTGGCATGAGCATCTGGAAGCACTAACGATTACCTCGCAATAGTCATTGGGCTTTCCCAGTGCTAACCATTGCCAATAGGACATCATTAAGCTCCTTTAGTGCTTGCCCTCACTTCTCACTTCTACCTATCCTAGGGACTGTCATTAGGGCATCGCTAGGGTACCCAACATAGACATCTGGGACATCATTAATCTTCGTATGTACTAGCATTGACATCTACTAACATCAGTGACTAACCTGTAGCAGTCATTAGGCTCTCCTAACGGCAGTGACTATCATAAGGTCATCTGAGGCTCCCCTCGTGTTGGTAATTGCACAATAAAACTAACTGACCAATCATAGGATTCTTTCAAAGCTAGCGTGAGCATTAACCAGCACAATGACTTCCTTGTAGTAGTTGTTGGGCTCTCCCAATGCCAACTATTACTACTAGGTCATCGTTTTACTCCTCTAGTGCTTGCCCTCAAAGCTAGCGTGAACATTAGCCAGCACAAGTGACTTCCCTATAGTAGTTGTTTGGCTCTCTTGGATGGACCATAGGCCCGAAAGGCAAGCCACTATTGCTTTAGAAGGCTTGTGATGGGCAGACAGCCTAACGAGAGGCCACACCAAGCATGCCAGCTAAGTCATGGGCACCCGATGTGAGCTTGACCCTCATCACAATCACTTGATAAACTGTAAAGAAAATGTGCAAAGAGAGCCTAGCTGCCCGAACAATAGGCACAAGAGGTAAGCTTAGCTACTTTCAGCAAGCATCGTATCAGTGAAAGGCGCATGGGCACCCCATGTCATTTAGACCCTCGGCATCATCTCTTGATAGACAGCCGAGTGAGTGTGCCAAGTGAGCCACATTGCACGAAACATGGGCATGGGAGGCAAGCCACGACAGCCCCTAACAAGCATGGCATGGGTGAAAAGCCCAGGGAGCTAAACCCTCCTTGCTATCCCTCGATAAATTGCCCAGAAAGGGTGCCAAGGGGGGCATGTTGCATGGATGATGGGCATGTGAGCCAAGCCACAGTTTCCCCTAGTAGGGGTGGCATGGGTGAAAGGCCCAACATAAGGCTGCTAAAGGTATGCCAGCCAAGCAATAGACGCCCCACAGGTGCCTAACCCTCGTCGTTATCCCTCGATAAATAACTTAGATGGCGTACCAAGGAAGCCATGTCACATGGGACTTAGGCATGGAAGGTAAGCCATTGATTCCTCAAACAGGCATCACATGGTTGGAAGGCCCAACATGCGACCACAATAGGCATCGACCATACTATTGGTGCCACACTCTAGCCAGACCCTTGTTGCTACCCCTAGAGAGATTGCTCAGCACGCGTGCTAAGGGGGCCGCATCGTATGAACCATAGGCACAGAAGGCAAGCCATAGTTGCCAAGACTATGCACTGCACGAGTGAAAGGCCGAGCGAATGGTTGCAATTAGCACATCAGCTAAGCCAAGGGCACCCCATTCGAGTAAATCCTCTTTGTTATCCTTCGATTGACTGCCTAGTGAGCATGCCATGTGAGTTGCATAGCATGGACCATGGAAATGAGAGGCCAGCCATGGTTGTCTCAAGCAAGCACGACATGGGTGAAAGGCCCAGAGTGTGGTAATAGCAAGCGCACCAACAAGGCCATGGACGGCCCACATGAGCTAGACCCTTGTTGCTGTCCCTCGATAAACTCCCTAGCGAGCTTCCCAAACATAATTCTAGCATATATGACATAGGTGGAAGGCCTAGCATGCCATTGTACTTCTAGCTTATGTGACATAGGAGAAAGGCCCAGCGTGCGACCGTAAGACCAGCCAAGCCATGGTGGTCTCATACGAGTTAGACCATTATCGCTATCCGATGATAGACTGCCCAGTGAGCTTGCCAAAAAGTCATGTTGCACAAAACATGGGCACGAGAGGCAAGCCGTAGCTACCCCCAATGCAACAATCGTTGGGCTCTCACAAAACGTGACTGCCATATGATCGTCGTTGGGCTACCTCATTGCTATCACTAGTGTCCATCGATACCAACAACTATGTTGTTGCAAAAGCTGGCCACCCCTAGGTTCCCTTAGTGCTAAGACTGGTGTTTACCAACACTAACAGCTAAATCAGTTTTGTGTTCCCCTGAAGTTGGCGCAAGTGTCCGTCAGCACCAGTGGCTTCCATGAAGCAATCATTGGGCTCTCTTTATGCTTTCCACTGTAGCTAGGCCATCATTTAGCTTTTCTAGTGTTTTCACTCACATCTGCCAGCATCAGTGATAGTCATTGGGTCATCCCTAAGCGCCCTTAGTGTTGACTCTGACATCTACCAATGTCAACGACTACCTTGCCATAATAGTTGGGCATTCCCAAGGCCACCGACTGCCATGGGGTCATCACTAGAATCCCCTAATATTGGCTCTAGCATCTACAAACACCAATAACTTCATCGTAAAAGGAACTGGGTAGTCGTTGGGTTCTCCTAAAGCTAACGTTAACATCAGCTTGTACTAGGCACTTTCGTGCACTAGTCTTTAAGCTCTCCCAGTGCCAACTACTATGGCTAGGTGACTTTGGGCTCATTTAGTGCTTGTTCTCGTGTTTACCTACACTAGCGTCTACCATTGGGCCATCATAAAGGTAACCCAGTGCAGATCTCTACCAACATCAGCAAATTATCGCTAATAGTAATTGTTGGCCTCTACCAATGCTAGCAAGTGCCTAGAGTAGTTGTTGGGCTCTAGCAGCACTAGCAACAGTTACAGATTTGTCATGGGGCTCCTTTAGTGTTGGCACGAGCGTTTATCGACACCAAAAACTACCCTATAATAATTACTGGGTAATGTCGAGTTTCTTTTAGTACTAGCATCGATGTTTGAGAACATCGATAACTACCCCATAGCAGTAGCTACATAATCGTAGGGTTCCTCTAAAGCTGGCACGAGTATCTGCTAGCATCAATGACAACTTTATAGTCGTCGTTAGGCTCTTTTAATTCCATCTAGTGCTTTTGCCTTGTGTCTACCTGCATCAAAGACTGTCGCATGACCATTACTGGAAAAACTAAGCATAGATGTCTACCAATGTCAATAACTACTTCTAGATTGTCGTTAAGCTCCCTAGTGTTGGTGTTGGCCTTTGCATGTTCCCGTAACTACCTAGCAGCAATCATTAGGCTCTCTCAATGCCAGCAGTTATCATGGGTTTGTTGAAAGGCTTCCTTTATATTGGTTCTCGCATCCATTAACACCAGCAATTACCCCCGAGCAATAGCTGGATAATTCTTGGGTTCTCCATGTATTGGAAATTTCAGCTACCAACATAAACAAGCGCAACATTACTGTAGCTAAGTAATCGTTAGGTTCCCCTCAAGTTAGCATGAGTGTTTGCAAGCATGAGAGACTGCTCCGTAGTAGTCGTTGAGCTCCTCTAGTGCTTGCCACAGTTGGAAGAATGCAGTACCAATATCTGCTAGCACTTATGATTACCGTTGGGTCATCGTTAAGCTCCCCTAGCGCTAGTCATTGCCTAGCAATAGTCATTCGGCTCTTCCAATGCCAATGACTATCATGAAATCATCGTTGGATTCCTTTAGTGCCGGCACTACAGTCTACTAACACTAATAAATGCCTTGTAATGATAGCTAGGCAACTCCTAGGTTCTCTTTATGTTGGCATCGACATCTGTTAGCACTAGGGACTTCTCTAAGCAGTCGTTATGCCCTCCTTATGCCAACTACTACTAGTGCACCATCGTTGGACTCTTTTACATGCAATAGCGACTGTCACTTGGTCATTGCAAGGGGAACTTAGTGCAGATGTTTGCCAATGCCTGTGATTGCTCCTAGCTCATTGCTGAGCTCACCTAGTGCTATGTTGGCCTTAAATAGTGCCAGCCACTCCCGAGTAACAGTCGTTGGGCTCTTTCAATGTTAGCAACTATTGTAAGATGTCATTAGGCTCCCTTGGTGCTGTGAGCATCCACCGATACTAACAACTACTTCACAGCAATAGTTGAGCAGTTCTAAGGTTCTTTGCCAACACCAACAACTATCTCTAGCGAGTTACTAAGCGATCCTTGTGTAAATGTTTGCTAGTGCAAGTGATTGCCTAACAGTTATAGGGCTTTCTCAATGCCTATATCTATCATTGGGTCATTACTGTTGAGCTCCCCTAATGCTAACATCGGCCCCTACCAACAGCTTTTGTTGGGCTCTCCTAACATGAGTAACTATCATGGGTTCACCACTAGGCTCCTTTATTGCTGGCATTGGCATCTATCGATAAGAGTAACTGTTTCGCAGTAATTAGTGGGAAGTCATTCAATTCCTCCAATGCACGTGTCGACGTCAGCCCAATGCCTACTACTGCTGCTAGGCTGTCATTCAACCCCAGTTGTGCTTTGCCCTCTTGTCTACCTACGCAAGCTACAACCGTTGGGCGATCACTAGGTGAACCCAGTGCTGATGTTTGCCAGCGCCAAGGGCTATTGCTTGGTCATTGTTAAGTTTCTTTATTATTTGTGTTGCCACTATTAGCATTAATGATTGCATAGTAGTAGTTGTTAGCAACTATTATTGGGTCATTGCACTCCGTTAGTGCTCGCACTGGTGTTTAACAACACTAGCAACAATGCTGCAAAAATAACTAGTTAGTCGTTGGGTTCCCCCAAAGTTGGCACGAGCAATTGCGAGCACCAGTATTTTCCCTGTAGCAATCATTGGGCTTTCTTAACGCCAATAATTGCTACTAGGTCATGGTTGGGCTCTACTAAAGCTTGCCTTCTCGTCAAATGCCTACTAGCATTAGTAACTTGTACAAATGCCTGCTAGCATCAGCAACTACCTAGTAACAATCGTTGGGCTCTCCCAATGCTTGTTACTGTCATGGGTTGTCGTAAGGCTTCCCCCATATTGGTGCACAAATCTACTGACACTAACAACTACACCTCGGTAATAGCTGGGCAGTCCCTGGGTTCCCCACTTACTGGTAATTTCATCTACAAACACCAACAGCAGCCTCACTACTGTAGGTAAGTAGTTGTTAGGTTTCGCTAAAATAAGCGCGAGCATCAACTAGTATCAGCAACTACCCCATAATAATCATTAGGTTCTCTTTTCGCTTACTACTCTCACTACACCATTGTGGAGGTCCTCTAGTGCTTATCCACGCCCTTACTTGCGCTTGCTACTTTCGCTAGGCCACAATTGAGGGATCATACCACCAATGTTTATCAGTGTTAGTGATTATCGCTAGGCCATTGCTAAGCTCCCTTAATGCTAGTGACTATCCAGTAATAGTCATTCGGCTTTCCTAATACCAACAACATCATGAGGTCGTCGCTCGATTCCCCTAGTACTGGTGCTAGCATCTACTAACATTTGTAACTATCTTACAGCGATAACTAGGTAGTACCTAGGTTCTTCTTATGCTGGTATCAGTGTCTATTAGCACCAGGGACTTTCTCCGTAGTCGTTGTGCCTTCCTTACACCAACTACTACTGCATCGTCTTTGGACTCCTCTACTTACAATAGTGATTATCACTAGGTCATCATTAGGGAAACCCACTACATATGTCTACTAGTGCCAACGATTACTGCAGGGTCATCACTGAGCTCCCCTAATGCTGTGCTGGCCTTAAACAGCTTGGCACTCTCAAGCAACAATTGTTGGGCTCTCATAATGCTAACAATTACCATAGAGACATCGATAGGCTCCCTCTGTGCTAGCACTAGCATCCACCAACACTAGCAATTGCTTTGCAGTAATAGTTGGGCAATTCCAAGGCTCTTTCAATAAAGGTGCTGGTGTTGATTGACAACTACTAAGCCATCTCTAAGAGAACCCACTGTAAATGTCTGCCAACATCAATGACTATCTCTGGCTTGTCACTAAGCTGTCTTAGTGTAGATGTTTGCCAATGCAAGCGATTGCCTAGCAATAGTTATAGGGCTTTCCCAACACCTATAACTATCATTGGTTCATTGCCGTTGACATCCCCTAGTGCTGATGTTGGCCACTAACAACGCCAGTCGTTGGGCTCTAAAATTGCATAGGAACGTCGCTACGCTTCCCCATTGCTAGTATTGTCGTCTACCAATAAAAGCAACTGCCCCGCAACAATTGCTAAGAAATCCCTTAGTTCCCTTAATACTCATGTCAATGTCAAATAACTTTAGCGACTACTTGATAGCAATGTTTGTCAGTCGTTATGTTCCTCAAAAGTTTTCGTGAGTATCTACCAACACGTGTGACTTCCCAACCATAGTCGTTGGGCTCTTCTAATGCCAACAAATGCTGTTAGGCCACTATTAAGCTCCTCTAATGCTTACCCTCGCATCTATCAGCATCAGCAACATCCATTAGGCCATTGTTGCGATAATGACAATGGCTAGCATCTACTAGCATTAGTGTCTGCTAACACTAGCAACTACCCGCAGCAATCATTGGGCTCTTTCAATGCTTGCAATAGTGAACTACCATCTATCAACCCTAGCAACTACCCTGCAACAATAACGAGGTAGTATGTCGGTTCCTCTAATGCTAGTGTCTATGTCTGCCAACACCGATACTTACACTATAGTAGTAGCTGGGAAATTGTCATTTCCCTAAAGCTGGGTTATCACTAAGCTCTTCGAATGGTGGTGCTAGCATCTATCATCCTCAATGACTGCTCAACAATAGTCGTTGGCCCAACACTAATGACTGTCAAAAGGTCATCGCTAGACTCCCTTGATGCTAGTACTAACGTCTATTGACTCAAGCAACTGCCCCATAACAATAGCCGGGCAATCCTTAGGTTCCTCTAGTGTTAGCACTGGCGTCTACTAAGACCAGTAACTATCTCACAACCATAGTTGGGCAATCATTAGGTTCCCCAAAGCTAATGCAAGCATCTACTAGCACTAACGACTTCCCCTTAGCAGTTATTGGATCTCTTAATGCCAACCACTACTGCTAGGCCATCATTGGACTCCATTAGTGCTTGCTTTCACGTCTGTCAACACTAACGATTTTTGCTTGGCCATCGCTAAAGGAACCTATTACGGATGTTTGCCAGTGTAAACAATTGCCCAACAGTGATTGTACAGCTTTCCCCATGCATGTGACTATCATTGGGTTATCACCACTAAGCTCCCCAAGTATTGAACATGGCACCAACTAATGCTAATGACTACCCAACAATCATCATTTGGCTTTCCTAATGCCAGTGACTATCATGAGGTTGTCGTAAGGCTTCGTTATTACTAGCATTAATGTCTATCGATAAAAGTTGTTCCCTACAGCAAATGTTGGGAAGTCCATTTGTTCCCCTAATGTTGGCACTAACATAAACCAACACTAAAGACTACCTCACATTAGTAGTTGGGTAGTCATAGGGTTCCTTCAAAGTGGACGTGAGGTAACGCTAACACCTATGGCTTCCACATAGCCATCGTTCGTCTTTCTCAATGCCAACAACTACTGCTAGGCCATCGTTGGGTTCCTCTAGTGCTTGCTCTCTCATCTACTTGCACCTACAACTGCCATAGGGCCATTGTTATGGCAACCTAGTGTGAATGTCTGTAAACATCAATGACTGCCTGCTTTTAGTTGTTGGGCTCTCAAATTCCAACGACTATCATTGAGTTGTCGCCTGGCTCCCCTAGTGTTAGCACTAGCATCTACCAACACCACCAAGTGCCATGCATCAATAACTGGGTAGTCCTTCAGTTCCTCTAGTGCTAGGATTGATGTTTGCCTGCATTAACCATTACCTCGTAGCAGTAGCTGGGTAGTCATTTGGGTTCCTCCAAAGCTGGCACAAGTGTTTGCCAGTACCAAAGACTTCCTCATAGCAATCGTTGGGCTATCTTAACTCCAACTACTAGCCATCTTTGGGCTATCTTAAAGCTAATTACTAGCTGTTGTTGGGCTCTTCCACTACTTGTCCTCACGTCACCTACGCCAGTGATTTCCCTACATTAATTGTTAGGCTCTTCCAACACCCACTACTTTTACCAGGCTGTGATTAGGCTCCACTAGTGCTTACCTTCACATCTACCTACACTAATGACTATAGTTATGCCATCATTAGAGGAATCCAGCAGAGATGTCTTCCAATGCCAATGACAGTTGTTAGGTTATCGTGGAGCTCCCAATCCAGCGATAGTTGTTGCATTAGTGACTACCTAATAGTAGTTATTGGGCTCTCCCAATGATACTGACTATCATAGGGTCATAGCTAGGCTCCCTTAATGCTGGCACTAACGCATATCGACACGAAGAACTACCCTACAGTAATAATTGGGCAGTTCGTAGGTTCCCTTAGTGCTGATGCTAGCTTTTGCTAATACCAAAAATTGCATCGCAACAGTACTATATAGTTATTAGGTTCCTTTAAAGTTAGTGCTAGCTCCTACCAGGAGTTGCAATTCCTTACAGCAGTCGTTAGGCTCTTTTGATGCCAACTACTCCTACTAGGCCACTATTAGGCTCTCTTAGTTCTTGCCCTCGCGTCGACCTATGCCAACGACCATCGTTGGGCCATCATGGGAAAATCCACAAAAGATGTCTGCCAGCACAAGCAACTACCGTTGGGCTATTGCTAAGCTTCCTTAGTGTTGGCAATAGCGACTACCAACACTAGTGATTGCCTTGCTGCAGTCATTAGGCTTACCTAACGCTAGTAACAGTCATGGGGCCATCATTTGGCTCCCTTGGTGCTAGTGCTTGTGTTTACCAATACTAACAACTGCCCCGCAATAATAAATAAGCAGTCCTTAGGCTCTAGTACGGGCGTTCATGTTTATTAACCCTAGTAACTACCTAACAATAGTGGCTAGGCAGTCGTTACGTTCCCTCAAAACTGACTCTAGTGTCTGCCACCTCCAGTAACTTATTATGCAATCGTTGGGCTCTCCGAGTACTTGTCCTCGTGTCTGTTAGTGCTAACAAGTGTCATAAGGTTGTCATTGAGCTCTTCTAGTATTGGCACTAGCTTTTACCTGCGTCAACGACTACCCAACAGTAGTCATTAGGCTCCCTTAATGCCAAAGATTGCCTTGAGGCATCACTGAGTTCCTTTAGTACCAAAACTAGCATTTTCTAACCACACTAACTGCCCATAAAAATAGTTGAGTAGTCCCTTGATTCTATTAGTGCTGGCACTCATGTTTGTCAACACTAGCAATAGCCTTGCAATAGTAGCTTTATAGTCATTAGGTTCCCTCAAAGCTAGTGGTAGTATCTACAGGCACCAGTGGCTGCCTAGCAACAGTCGTTAGGCTTTGCCCAATATAACCTATTACTCGATCATTGTTGGGTTGCTTTAGTGCTTGCCCATGCATCTACCTACTCCAATGATCATTCTTTGTCCATCGTTGGGAAACCCAATGCAAATGTTTACTAATGTGAGCGACTCACATTGGGTGGTCATTGAGCTCCCTTCTTACTAGTACTAACTTCTATCAACTTCAATGACTACCCAACAATCATCGTTGGGCTTTGCCAATGCCAGCAACTATCATGTGGTCATCATTGAGCACCCTAATTCAAGTATTAGTGTCTACTGACACTAGCATTTACACTACAGTAATAGGTGGGAAGCCCTTACGTTCCCTTAGTATTGGCATTGGCATCTACTAACACTAACAACTTTACTGCTATAGTAGATGGGTAGTCATTGGGTTCTCCTAAAACTAGCACTACTGTCTATAAATACTAGTGATTGCCCCATAATAGTCATTGGGCTCTCTAAGCGATTGCTTCAAAGATAGTATTAGCGTTTACTTGCGCTTGCTGGGGCATCGTTGAGGGAACATAGTGTAAATATTTGCTAGTGCCAGTCATGCCACTAAGTCATGGAAAAGCTCCCCTAGTATTGACATTGGCCTTAAACATTGCCAGCGACAACAAAGCAGCAGTCATTGGGTTGTCCCAATAGTAGTAACTTTCATAGGGATATCACTAGGCTCTCATAATACTAGCACTAGCGTCTATCAACACTAGTAACTACCCCACACCAATAGTTGGCCAATTCAACTAACACGAGTAACTACCTCGTAGTAGCTAGGCAATTGTTGAGTCCCCCAAGGCTGGTATTAGCATCTGCTAGCACTAGTAACTACCCCCTAATAATAGTTGGGAAATTGTTGAGATCCTCTAGTGCTGGGGCTGGCTTCTACCAATGTCATCGACTACCTTGTAGCAGTTATTAGGCTCTTCTAATGCCAATAAGTGTGATGGGATCATCGCTGGCTCCGCTAGTGAGAGAACTAGCATCTATTGACACCAGCAACTACCTAGTAATAATAGATGAGTAGTCCTTAGGTTCTAGTGTGGGGGCTAGCATTTGCCAATGCCAGCAACTACCTTTCCGCCGTAGCCCAGTAGTCATTGAGTTCCACCAAAGCTGGCAGTAATGTTTACAAGCACCAATGACTATCATGCAATAGTTGTTGGGCTTTCCCAATTCCTATTACTGCTACTAGGCCATCATTGTCTTACTCCAGTGCTTGTCGTCATGTCTACTTACTCTAGCAACCGTCGCTTATGCATTGCTAGGGTACCCAATGTAGATGCTTGCTAATAATGTCAACGATTTCCATTGGGTCATCATTATGTTCCCCTAGTGCTGATGCTGGCATCTATTCATGTTAGGAATTTCGCAATCATAGTCATTGTGCTCTCCTACTGCTAATGACTGTCATAGGTTGTCGCTGGGTGGCCTCGGTGCTGGCATTAGTTTCCACTGACTCTAATAACTACCCCGCAGTAATAGCTAGGCAAACCTTGTGTTCCCCTAATGTTGTCGTTCGTGTCTTATAACACCAGCGACAACAAAGCAGCAGTCATTGGGTTGTCCCAATAGTAGTAACAATCATAGTCATTGGGTTCCCTTAAAACTAAAGCTAACATATACTAGCATAAACGATTGCCTTACAACAGTTGTCGATCTCTCATAACTCTAATTACTGCTACTATTTTGTCATTGGTCTCTTTAATTGCTTGCCTTAGTGTTTACCTATGCCAACAACTATTGTTGGGCCATCATTAAGGGAACCTAGTGAAGATGAATGCCAGCACAAATGATTCTCGCTAGGTCATTATTGAGCTCCCTTAATGTTGGCATTGACCTTAAACAACACCAGAAACTGCCAGCCACACTCATTAGGCTCTCCCAATGCTAGCGAGTGTTATGGGGACATCATTGGGCTTCGTCGGTCCTAGCACTAGCGTCCATCGACACTACTAACTACCCCGCAGAAGTAGTTGAGTAGTTCCAAGGTTCTCTTAGTGCAAGCATTAGCATTTACAAACACCAACAACTATCCTATAGTAATAGTTGTGCAGTCGTTAGGTTCCCCCAAAGTTGGTGTTAAGGTTTGCCAGTACTAGTAATTTTCCCGTAGCAGTTGTTGGGCTCGTCTAGTGTTTGGCCTCACGCCTGGTTGCTCCAGTGAACACTAGGCCATCAATGGGGGAACCCAACGTAGATCTCTATCAGTGCTAAGAAATGCTACCAAGTTATCGTAGAGATCCCTTAATGATGGTGCTAGCCACCAGCAACATTAGTAATTGCCCAACAACAGTCTTTGGGCTCTCACAATGGTAATGACCATCATTAGGTTATCCTTAGTTTTCCTTGGTGTTGGCACAAGTGTCTACTGACACTAGTATCTACCCTGTAGTAGTAGCTAGGCAATCATTGGGTTCCTTCAAAGTTGGTTGAGCATCTGCTACCACCAGCAACTTCCCTGCACCAATTGTTGGTCTCTCCCAATGCCAACTACTACTATTAGGCCATTGTTGAGCTCATTTAGTGCTTGCCCTCATGTCTGCCTACGCCAATGACTACCACTAAGTTGTTACTAAACTTCCCTAGTGCTAGCTCTAGCATCTACGAGTGTCTAAGACTTCTAAGATAGTGGTTGGGCTTTCCCAATGATCACGACAGTCAAAGGGTTATCATTGGGCTCCCTTAGTGCTAGAATTGGCATCTACTTACACTAACAACTGCCCCACAATAATCAATGACTGCCTCGCAAGAGTCGTTTGGCTTTCTCAGTGCCATCTACTACTACTTGGCCATTATGAGTCTCCTCTAGTGCTTGTCCTTGCATCTGCCTATGCCAGTGACTATTGCTAGGCCATTATTGGGGGAACTTGGCATTGACGTCTGCTAATGCAAGGGAGTGCTGCTGGGTCATCGTAAAGCTCCCCTTGTGATGGTGCTTGCCTTTACTAGCGCCAATGATTGCCCAACAATAGTTGTTGGGCTCTACCAATGCCACCAACTGTCATGGAGTCATCGCGAGGCTCCCTCAATGCTGATAGCATCTACTGACACCCACAATTACCCCATAGCAATAGCTATGAAGTCCTTTGGTTCCTCTAATGCTGGCATTGATGTCTGCTAACACCAGCAATAGACTTGTAGCAGTTATTGTGTAGTCATTTAGTTTCCCCAATGTTGGTGCGAGCGTCCACCACCACCAGCAACTTCTCCACACTAGTTGTTAGCCTCTCCTAATGCCAACTATTATTGCTAGGCCGTCGTTAGGCTCCTCTAGTGCTTACTCTTGTGATTAAGTGAGTCAGTGAATATTATTAGGCCATCTTTGAGGAAACCCAGTAAAGATGTCTCCTTACGATAGCGACTGTCGGTGGGTCTTCGTTGGGCTCCTATAGTGCTAGCGCTAACATTTGCCATTGTCATAACTTCATGCAGTAGTCATTGGGCTTTCCCAATAATAAGGACTATCATGAGGTCATTGTTAGGCTCCACCTATGCTGGCACTAGAGTCTACTAACACCAAAACCTGCCCTGCAACAATAGTTGAGAAATCCTTGGGTTCCCTTGCTGCTGGCGCTAGCAATTGCCAATGCTAGTAATTGCCTTATAGGAGTAGCTAGGTAGTCATTAGGTTCCTCTAAAGCTAGTATAAGTGTCAACCAACCCAAATGACTTCCTCGCAATAGTCGATGGGCTTTCCCAATGTTAATTGCAATTGCAAGGCCATCGTTGGGCTCCTCTAGTGCTTACCTTTGTGTCTACTTGCACCAAGGGTTGCCATTAGGCCATTACTGGAGGAATCTAACGCAGATATTTACTAGTGCCGGTGACTACCGTTGGGCCATCATTGAGCTCTCCCTATGTTGAAGCTCGGGTCTACCAATGCTAGTGATTGCCTAGCAATAGTAATTGGGCTCACCTAACACCAGCGATTGTCAAGGGGCTCACTTAATGCTAGCAAGAGTCATAGGGTCGTCGCTGGGCTCCCTAGTGTTGGCAATAGCATGTGTAGACTTTAACAACTTCCTTGTAGCAATTACTAGGCTATCATTGGGCTTCCTAGTGTTGGTACTAGCTTGTATAGACTCCAATAACTTGCTTGTAGCAATTACTGGGTCATCATTGGGCTCTTCAAGTGTTTGCCCTCGCGTCTGCTTGCACCAGCGACTGTTATAGGGCCATCGCTAAGGGAACTGAACGTAGATGCCTACAAGCGATAGTGATTGCTACTAGGTCATCTCTGAGCTCTCTTAGTGATGATGTTGGCATTTACCAGCTCTAATGACTTCTTAATAGCAGTCATAGGGCTCTCCATACATTAGTGACTTTCATGGGGCCATCGTCAGGCTCCCCTAAGGCTACCAATAACGCTTACTGACACTAGTAACTACCCTAAAGCAATAGCTAGGCAGTCTTTAGGTTCTTTTAGTGTTGGCATTAGCATCATCTTGTAATAACAGCTATCCTACAATAGTAGCTTGGCAGTCATTAGGTTCCCCTAAGGTTGGTGCTAGGATTTGCCGGCATTAGTGACTTCCTCACAACAGTCGTTGGGCTCTCTTAGTTCCACTTAATGCTGCTAGGCCTTCGTAGGCTCCCTTAGTGCTTTCCCTCATGTCTACCTTCTCTAGTGACTGTCGTTAGGCCATCACTGAGGAAACCCAACGCGGATATCAATTAGTGCCAATGACTACCGTAGGGTCATCTTTGAGTTCCTCTAGTGATGGCATTGGGGGAATCAAGGGCAAATGTTTACCAACATTAACGAACACCATTGGGCTTTCGCTGAGTTCCCCTGGTGCTAGCACTAGCATCCACCGACATTAACAATTGCCTCATAGCAATTTCCTCGTGGCAATAGTTAGGCAATCTATCAGCTCCCTATGGTTGCCACTCGCTTTTACTAACATGAGCAACTATGCTGCAGGAGTGGTTGGGTTGTCATTGGGCTTTCCTATCATCAATTACTACTGTATGGTCATTGTTGGCCTTGTCAAGTGCTTGCCCATGCGTCTACCTGTGCTAGTGACAATCGTTGGGCCATCATTTACGAGAACTAGTGCAAATGTCTACTAGCACCTATAACTACTGTTAGTTCATCACTGAGCTCCTTAACGTTGGCAATAGCCTCAAACATCGCTAGCGATTATCTAACAGCAGTTGTTAGACACTTTCAATGCTAATAGCTATCATCGATGGTAGCCCCATTGCCTACCGACACCAACAACTACCTTGCAGCAATAGTCAAGCAATCTTAGGGTTCCTTTAGTCATGACATTAGCATTTGCTAATGCCAGGAACTACTGCCCAAATTCGTTGGGTTCCTCCAAAGCTAGTGCTAGCATTTGTTGGGCCATGCTAGGGGAACCCAATACAAATTCCTACGGGTGCCAGCGACTATTACTGGGTTGTCGCTGAGCTCCCCAAGTGAAGGTGTTGGCCTCTACTAATGCCGACAACTGGCCGACAATAGTTATCAGGCTCTCATAACGCCAACCTCTCTTGGTATTGGCACTAGATTTTACACACATAAGCGACTACTTTGTAGTAATAGCTCGGTAGTCCTTGCATTCCCTTAGTGCTGGTGCTATCATCTACTAACACTAACAACAGCCTTACAATAGTAGCTGGGTAGTCGATAAGTTCCCCTAAAGTTGCCGCTAGCATGTACCAACACCAACGACTTCTCCATCATTGTCATTGGACTTCATAAGTGCTTCCATTGTGTCTACTTATGCTAGCGACTACCGCTAGCCCATCAATAGAAGAGCTCGATGCAAATGTCTGCGAGTGCGAACTACTATCATTAGCTCGTCGTCGACTCCCTTAGTGCTGATGTTGGCCTCAAACAGTGCCAGCTACTGCCATGCATAGTCATTGGACTCTTTAATGCTAGTAACTGTAATGAGGACGTCACTGGGCTCCCTCGATGCTAGCATTTACTTCTGCTAGCACTAGTAACTAAACCATAGTAATCGATGGGCAGTCCCTGGGAGCCCTTAGTGCTGGCACTAGCGTTGCCAAAGCTAACAACATCGACAATTACCCAGTAGCAATCGTTGTGGTCTTCGAACAATAGCGGCTACTATAGGGTCATCATTGAGCTCCCTCAAAGTTGGCACTAGTGTCCACCGACACTAGTAGTTACTTTACGACATTAGCTAGGTAGTCCCTAGGTTACCGTGGTGCTGGTGCCAGTGTTGGCCAACACTAGCAACTACCCCATTGCTCTAACTAAACGATCATTGGTTTCTCCCAAAATTGGCATCTGCTAGCACTAATGACTTCTTCATAGTAGTGATTGGACTCTTACACCTAGGCCATTATTGGGCTTCCCTAATGCTTACTCTCGCGTCTAGCTATGTCAACGATTACTGTTAGGCCATCGCTCGGGAAACCCAACGTAGATGTTTTCTACCGCCAATGACCGTCGCTGGGTTGTTCCTCAGTTCCCCTATTATTGGCACTTGCTTCTATAAGCGTCTATGGTTGCCAAGTAGTAGTCTTCGGACTCACCCAACAACGATGAATGTCATGGGGTCATCGCTAAGCTCCCCTGGCACTAACACTAATGTCTACCAACACCAATAAATGCCTCAGAGTAATAGTAGGGCAATCCTTGAGTTCCTTTTGTGCTAGTGCTGATGTTTGCCAGTGAGTAACTACTCTACAATAATGGCAAGGTAGTCGTTGGGCTCCCCTAAAGCTGACGTTTGTTGGGCCATCATTGGGGGAACACATCGCAGATGTTTGCTAGCATCAATGTGTGCCATTAGGTCATTACTAAGCTCTCCTAGTGCTAGTGCTAGCTCTTACCGACATGAATAATTACCCTATAGTAGTTAGGCAATCATTGGGTTCCCTAAAAGTTGGTGCACTTGTGACTTCCCCATAATAGTAATTGGCCTTTCCCAATTCTAACTACAACTACAAGGTCATTGTTGGGCTTCTTCAGTGTTGATTCTCGTGTCTACATGTGCCAACGACAACTATTAGGTCATCACTAGGGGAACCCAGTGCAAATGTCGACTAGCACTAGTGACGACCACTAGGTTATTGTTGAGCTCCCCTATTGCCAACATTGGCCTCAAATAGCAACTATTAGAGAAATCGTCATGGAGGTGTCGTTGGGTTCTCCAATGCTAGTGACTGTTGTGGTGATGTTGCAAGGCTCACTCAGTGTTAGCAGTAGCATTTATTAACACCAATAACTTCCTTGTAATAATAATTGGGCAATCGTTGGGTCCAACAGTAGCACTAGCATTAGCCAACACCAGCGACTTTTTTGCTATAGCCAATGGGCTTTTCTAATGCTAACAAGTGCTGCCAGGCTGTTGTTTTCGCTCTGATAGTGCTTGCCATTATGTCTACCGATGCTAGGAACTATAGCTGGGCTATTGTTAAGGGAACCTAGTTCAAATGTTTGCTAGTGCTAGCGACTATCATTGAGTCATCACTAAGCTCCCCTATTGCTGCACTAGCCTCAAGCAGTGCGAACGACTACCTAGCAGCGGTCGTTGTGCTCTCACAATGCTAGTGACTATCATGGTGTAATCCCTAGGCTCCCACAAGGCTGGCACTAGCATCTGCTTGCACTAGTAACTTCTTCGTATTAGTCGTTAAGCTCCTCCCAATACCCACTACAACTACTAGGCTATTGTTGGGGTCCTCTAGCTACCCAATAGCAGTCATAGGGCTTTCCAAACTCCTGCGACTATCATTAAGTCATTATTTTTGAACTCGTCTAATGTAGCGTTGGCCTCAAACAACATCAATAACTGCTGAAAAAAATTCATTGGGCTCTCACAACGTGAGCGACAGTTATGCGACTATCCTTGCGCTCCCTCAAATCTGGCACTAACGTCTACTAACACCAACAACTACCCTGAAGTTATAGCAGGGCAATCGTTGGGTTCCTCCAAAGCTGGCGCTAACGTCTACCAGCACTTGAGACTTCTCTGCAAAGTAGTTGGGCTCCCCTAGCGCAAACAACTACTGCAAGGTTACTGCTAGGTTCTTCCAGTGTTGGCACTAATGTCTGCTAACACTAGTTACTCTCTTGCATCAATAATTGGGTAATCGTTGGGTTCACTTAATGTTAGCACTAGCGTGTACCAACACTATCATGTACCCTACAGTAGTAGCTGGGTAGTCATTGGGTTCCTTCAAAGTTGACGCTAATATTTGCTAGCTTCGATGACTATCTTACAATAATCATTGGGCTTTTTAAATGCTAACTACTGCTATTAAGCTGTCGTTAGGCTCCTTTAATGCTTGCACTCATGCTTACCTACACCAACAGTAGTCACTAGACCATAAAGGAACCAAGAGTAGATGTCCACTAGTGCCAATGACTGTTTTTTGGTCATTACTGAGCTTTTCTAGTGGTGGTGCTGGCTACAACCAATGTTAACGACTGCATAGCTATAATCGTTGGGCTCTCCCAACACTAGCAACTATGATAACATCATTGTTGGGCTCCCTTGGTGTTAGAATTGGCATTTATCGACACTAGCGACAACACCCTAGCAATAGCTTAGCAGTCTTTCAGTTCCCTTAATCTAGGCACTGGCATTTAACAACACCACCTATTACCTTGCAATAGTAGCTGGGTAGTTGTTAGGCTCCACCAAAGTTGCACTAGGGTCTCTAGCATGAATAACTTCCTTGCAACAATCATTAGGCTCTCCTAATACCCACTACAACTGCTAGGCCATCGTTGGGCTTTTCTAGTGCTTGCCCTCACGTCTGCCTTTGCCTGCTACTACTACTTAGCCATCACTGGGGAACCTTGTACAGATGTTTACCAAGGCTAGTGACTGCCTAGCAATAGTCGTAATGCTCTCCCATCACTTGTCGCTATCTTTGGATCATCATTGAGGAGCTCCCTTAGTGTTGCTGCTGACCTCTACCAGTGTTAGTGACTCCCTAAGAATAGTTGTTGGGCTCTACCAATATAGTGATTGTCATGGGGTCATCTCTAAGCTTCTCTATTACTGGCCCTAGTATCTATTGACACTTGCACCTACCCCGCACTAATTGTTGGAAAGTCCCTTAGTTCCCCTAATGCTGGCACTGACGTCAACCAACACTAGCAATTACCCTATAGTTATAGCTAGGCACTAGTTAGGTTCCTCAAAAGTTAGCGTGAACATCTGCCAACACCAGCAACTTCTCCGCAGTCACTATTGGGCTCTCCCAATGCCAAACATAACTTCTAGGCCATAATTGGGCTCCTCTAGTGCTTACTATCACATTTATCAGTGCCAATGATTATGATTGGGTTATTGCTAAGGCAACCCAGTGCAGATTTTTAGAAGCGTCAACGAATACTGTTGGGTCATGGCTAAGCTCCATGAGTGCTAACACTAGCATCTATCATCATTTGCGATCACCTAATAGCAGTAATTAGGCTCTCTCAATATGAGTGACTATAATTAGGTTATTGTTGGGCTCTCTAAGTGCTAGCACTATTAGCTATCGACAATAGCAACTGCCCCGCAATAGTGGCTAGGCAATCCTTTGGTTCCTCTAGTGCTAGTGCCGATATTTGCCAACACTTCTAACTACCTCGTAACAATAGTCGGGTAGTCGTTGGGTTTCTCCAAAGCTAACGCAAACATTCACTTGCACAAGCGATATGCCCGCATAAGTTGTTAGGCTCTCTTAGTGCTTAGTACTGCTGCTAGGCCATCGTTCAACCCTCTAATGCTTGCCCTTATGTTTATGGGTGCCAGCTATAGCAGTTGGGCCACCACTAGGAGAACCTAGTGTTGATGTCTGCCAATGCCAATAACTATCACCAGGTCGTTGCTAACCCGTCTTCGTGCTAGCACTACCATCTACTAATGTTAGCGATTGCCGAGCAGCACTTATTAGGCTCTCCCTACGCCACTGACTATCATAGTGTCGTCGTTGCCTCCCCCGATGCTGAAACTAGTGTCTACGAATGCCAACAACCATACCATAAAAATTGTTAGGCAATCGTTGGGTTCTCGTAAAGCTAATACAAATGCTTATCTGCACTAGCGAATCCCCCGCAGTCATCGTAGGGCTTTCCCAATGTCAATGACTATAATTAGGTTGTCGTTAGGCTCCCCTGGTGCTAGCACTACTATGTATCGACACTAGCAATTGCCCCGCAATAATGGCTATGCAGTCCTTGGGTTCCTCTATTATTGGTGCCGACGTCTACCAACACTTATAACTACCCTGTAACAATAAGTGGGTGACTTGCCGCTAGGTTCCCCCAAAGCTAGCGCGAACGTTGCTTACACCAGCGATATGGCTGTAGAAGTTCTTAAACGTTCTTAGTGCTTACTACTGCTGGTAGGCCATCGTTTAGCTTTTTTAGTGCTTGCCCTCAAGCCTACCTATGCCAATAATAGTTGTTGGGCGCTCATTAGGAGAACCTAATTCTTATGTCTGCCAGCTCGAGTGACTATCACTAAGTTGTTACTGAGTTGCTCTAGTGGTCATGCTACCATCTATTAGTTTTCACGATTGCTTAGCAGTAATTGTTGGGCTTTCCTAACACAAGTGACTATCACAGAGTCATCGTTGGGCTCCCCCAATGCTGGCATTATTAGCGTTTACTGGGACCAGCAACTATACCATAAAAATAGCTAGGCAGACATTGAGTTCCCCTGAAACTCAAATGAGCGTCTGTCTGCACTAACGAATCCTGCCTAGCCTTCGTTGGGCTCTCTATACACCAACTATTGTTGCTAGGCTATCGTTAGGCTTGTCTAGAGCTTACAATGGCATCTACCTACACTAAGGATTGCTATTCGGCCATCGTTGGGGGAACCCAGCACAAATGTCGACCTGCCCAAACAATTGCGACTGGATCATCGCTAAGATCCCCTAGTGCTCGCACTTGCATCTATTAGCTAAGGTCATTGGCCTCTTCTTACGCTAGCGACCATCATAAGGTCATCACATGGCTCCCTTGGTGCTAGTGCTAGCGTCTACTGATACAAAGAACTACATCGCAGTAACAGCAAGGCAGTCCTTAGGTTTCCTTAGTGCAGGCCCTAGCGTTTACCAATAGCAACAAGTGCCCTGCTGCTATGGCTAGGCAATTGTTAGGTTCCCTCAAAGCTGTCGTGAGCATCTGTTAATGCCAGCGACTACCTCGCTGTACTCGTTAGGTTGTCTCAGCGTTGACCATTGCTGCTAGCTATCGTTCACATCGCCTAGTGTTTGCCCTCAAGTTACCTGTAGTAGGGACTGTTGTTAAGCCATCCTAAGATACACAACATAAATGTCTGCCAGCTCTAGCCATTGCTGCTAGGTCATCGCCAATCTCCCTTAGTGCTTGCATTGGCATTTACCAGCGTTAATGTCTACTAAGTAGTAGTCGTTGGCCTCTCCCAATGCTAGCCACTATCATAGGATCATCATTAGGGTCCTTCGATGTTGTCACTGGCATCTACCAATATCAGCAACTGCACCTCAAAAGTAAATGAGAAGTTATTGGGTTCCTTCAAAGCTAGTGCAAGCATCTGCCAGCATAAGCAACTTGCTCGTAATAGTCATTGGGCTTTCATAACACCAACTATTGCTACTAAGCCATTGTTGGGCTCGTCTAATACTTGCCTACGTGTCTTCTTGTGCCAGTGACTGCCATTGGGCCATCATTGGAGTAACCTAGTAAAGACGTTTATTAGCATCTAATAGGAGTTGTAAGGCTTTCCTAACGCCTACAACTGTCAACGGGTCATTGTTGGGCTACCCTTATGCTAGCACTAGTATCTATCGACACTAGTAACTACCTCGTAATAATAGTGAGGTAGTCTTTCAATTTTCTTAGTACTAGCACCAGGGTCTACCAACACCTATAATTGCCTTGCAACGAAAGCTGGACAATCGTTGGGTTCCCCCAAAGCTGACACGAGCATTTGCTAGTATGAGCAACGTTTTTGTAAAAGTTATTAGGCTATCCTAGTGCTTACAATTATTATTAGGCCATCGTTAGGCCCGTCTAACGCTTGCCCTCGTGTTTACTTACGTTAATGACTCTCATTAGCAGCAGTTATTGGGCTCTCCCAATGGCCAACGACTATCACCACGTCATTGGACTCTCCTAATGTTACTAGTGTTTACTAACTCTAGTAACTATATCGTAAAAATAGCTGGGCAGTCATTGAGTTCACCTAAAGCTGGCGCGAGCTTCGACCAACACCAATGAATCCTTAGCAATTGTTATTAGGCTCTCCCAATGCCAACTACTATTGTTAGGCTGTCATTAGGCTCGATTAGTGGTTACCATTGCATCTACCTACACCAATGACTATCATAGGAGCATTACATGGGGAACCTAGCACAGTTTTTAGCCAGCACCAACGATTGGCACTGGGTCATCGCTAAGATCCATCAGTACGAGCACTAGCATATAGTAGTGTCGGTGACTGTCTAACTATAATAATTAGGCTCTTCTTATGCTAGTGACCATGAAAAGGTCATCATTAGGCTCCCTTACTGTTTGCGCGAGCGTTTATTAACACTAACTACTGCCCTAAAGCAATAGCTACACGGTCCCTTAATTCCCTAAGTACTGGCACTCGTGTCTGCGAGCTCAAGGAACTGCCTCATTGTAATAGCCAAGTAACTGAAACTGGGTCACTTGGTTAAACCAAAGCTAGCACGAGCGTTTGCCAGCACTAGCGACTACCACGTAGTAGTCGTTAGGCTCTCCCAATACTGACCGTTGTTGTTAGGCCATTGTTGAGCTCCTTCGGTGCTTGTCCTTGCATTTATCTATATTAGCAACTGTCATTGGGCCATCACTAGGATACCTACAGCAGATGACTGCTAATAGTAGCGACTATTGCTGGTCATCACTAAGCTCCTCTCGTGTTGGAGTTGGCATCTACTTACATCAACTACTACCTAACAACAGTCATTGGGCTCTTTTAACATGAGTGACTATCGCTGGGATGTCGTTAGGCTCCCCTAGTACTAGTACTCATGATAACCCACACCAGTAATTGCACCGTAAAAGTAGTTGCATAGTTGTTAGGTTCCTCAAAAGTTAGCGTGAGCATCTGCTAACACAAACGACTTCCCAGCAGTAGTTGTTGGGCTCTTACTATGCCAACTACTATTGCTAGGCCATCAATGGGCTACTCCAATGCTTGCCCCTAGGTCTTTTTACATTAACGATTACCATTGGGTGATAGCTAGGGCAACCTAATACAAATGTCTGCCAATGTCAGTGACTGCTACGACTCTCCCAACTCGTGCGACTATTATTAGGTTGTGATTGGGCTGCCTTCGTGTCTAACATTAGCGTCTATTGACACTAGCAACTACCTCGCATTAATAATGGGGCACTCCTTAAGGTCTTAGTATGGTGCCAGCATGTTCCAACATCAATAACTAGACCACAATAATAGCAGGGAATTTCATGATTCCCATAAAGCAGGGTTGATGCTATGCTCCCCTAATATTGGCATTGGCATGTACCAACGTCAGCGACTGCCTGGGAAAAGTCGTTGGGCTGTCCAAACGCTAGCGACTATCATGGGGGCATTACTAAACTCCCTTGATGCTAGCCCCAGTATTTACTGACTTTTACAATTGCCCCACAATAATAAGTGAGCAGTCCCTAGGTTTCCCTAGTGTTGGCGTATTTAATAACACGAGCTACTATAGTAAAGTGGTAGCTAGGCAGTCATTGAGTTCCCTTAAAGCTGACACTAGCATTTGCCAACACTAACGACTTCCCTGCAGTAGTCGTTGGGCTTTCTCAATGCTAACCATTATTGTTAGGCCGTCGTTAGGCTTCTCTAGTGCTTGCTCTCTTATCTACCTGTGCCTCTAGCTGCCATATGACCATCATTAGGGCAACCCACTGAAGATGTCCACGAGCGTCAATGACTGTTTAGTAGTAGTTGTGGGGCTTTCCGATGCCAAAATTATCATTAGGTCATCGTTAAGCTCCCCTAATGCTAGCACTAATGTTCATCGACAACACCAACTATCGCACAATAATGCTAGGCAGTCCTTGGGTTCTCCTAGTGCTAGTGTCGACATTTGTCAATAAGAGTAACTGCCTCATAGTAGTTGCTGGGTAGTCATTAGGTTCCCTCAAAGCTAGCATAAGAGTGCGCTAGCACCAACTACTTTCCCACAACAGTCGTTGGGCTCTATCAGCGCCGACTATTGCTATTAGGCCATTGTTAGGTTCTTTTAGTGCCTACCTTACGTTTACCTATGCCACTTACTATAGTTGGGCCATCTCTAACACAAAACAGTGCAGTTATTTGCTAGTGCTAGCGATTGCCTAACAGAAATCGTTGGCCTATCATAACTCTAGCAACTATCATAGGGTGTCGCTAGGCTATTTCATTGCTAACACTAACGTCTATCAACCTCAGCAATAGCCCACAATAGGCGCACTAGCCAGGCCATGAGTGCCCTACATGAGAAAAAACATTGTCGCGGCCCCTTGATAGACTGCCCAACAAATATGCCAGGGGAGCCATGTTGTATGAACAATGGGCACAAGAAACAAGCCACAACAGACCCCAGTAAACACAGTATGGGTGAAAGGCCTAGCATTTAGTTGCAATAGGCAACCCAGCCAAGCCATGCACACCCTACTTAAGCAAGACCCTCGTGCTTTCCCTTAATAGATTGCCAAGCGAGTATGCCGAAGAGAACATATCGCATGGACCATGGCACAAGAGGTATGCCACAATAGCCCCCAGCCTATAAGGCATTCATAAAAGGTCCAGTATGTAGCCACAACAGGCGCACCAGCTAGGCCATTAATGCCTCACATGAGGGAAACCCTCAACATCATCCCTCGATCGTGCCTACTAAGGGAGGCAGGTCACATGGATCATGGATAATAGAGGCAAGCCTTTATTGCCACTAGCAAACGTAGCATGGGCGAAAGGCCTTGTTTACAGTTATAGTAATGCAAGCCAATCCATGGGTGCCTCACGCTAGTAAAACCCTCATCATTATCCCTCGATAAGCTACCAGCAAGCATGGCAAGGGAGCCACCATCGCATGAACCATCGACACGGGAACCAAGCCATGGTAGCCCCCAACGGGCATAGCATGGATAGAAGGCCCAGTGTGCGGCCACTACAGTCGCTCCTACTAAGCTATGGGAGCCCTACGCGAGCCATACCTTCATCGATCTCCCTCGATATACTGCCCACTGAGTGTATCAAGAGAGTCGTATTGCAATGGACTATCTGCACCTGAGGTAAGCCACAATTCCCCCAACAAGCACGGCATGGGGACAAAGCCTAGTGTACGACTACAAGAGGCGCCCAGGCCAAGCCATGGGTGCTCAACGTGAGCAAGATCCTTATGATTGTCCCTCTATAGACTGCCCAGCAAAAGTGCAGAGAGAGTCATGTCATTGGACAGTGTTCAAGTATGGTAAGCTAGGGCTACATCTAGTAGGCATGACATTGGTGGAACGCAGTGTGCGGCCATAAGAAGAGCGCTAGCCAGGCCTTTAGCACCATATGCTAGTTGAATCCTTGATGTCATCCCTTGATAGATTGCCCAGCGAGCTTGAGAAAGGAGCTACATTATATAGACCATGTGCATGGTAGGTAAGCCAGGACTCACCCTAGCTTGCATGGCATGGGCGGATGGCCCAATGTGCAGCTCAACGGCTTGCCTGGTGCTAGGACAAGCATTTATCGACATTAACTAGTGCCCTATAGCAATAGCTTGGCCGTCTTAAGGTTCCCAAAGTGCTAGCACTGGCATTTGCGAGCACTAATAATTGCCTCATAATAATAGCTAGGTAGTCATTAAGTTCACCCAAAGCTGGCATGGCCTCCACCAGTACCAGTGACACCATGTAGAAGTCATTGGGTTTTTTCAATGCCTACTAGTACTGCTAGGTTATCGTTCGCCCCTCTTATGCTTGCCCTCACGTCTACATTTGATAGCGACTTCCGTTGGGTTGTCACTAGGAGAACCAACGCAGATGTCTGCTAATGCTAGTTACTGTCACTAGGTCATTGTTGAGTTGCTCTAGTGCTCACGCTACCATCTACTAGCATCAATAATTTCCCAAAAGCCATTGTTAGGCTCTCCCAATGCTAGTGACTATCATGAGGTCATCGTTGGACTCCCTCAGTGTTGGCATTCATGTTTACCAACTCTAGCAACTATATCGAAAAAATAGTTGAGCAGTCATTGGTTTCCCCTAAAGTTGGTACGAATGTGTGCCAGCACCAATGAATCCCCTGCAATCATCATTAGGCTCTCCTAATGCTAACTATTGTTGCTAGGCTATCGCTGGGCTCGTCTAGTGCTTACAGTCATGCCTACTGGCACCCACCCACTGCCACTACGAGGGTTACTTTATGCAGTCACTAGCATTTACCGACACTAGCAACTGCCTTGTAACAGTAGCTAGGCAATCATTTAATTCCCCCAAAGTTGGCATGAGCTTCTACCAGTACAAATGACATGCTCATACTGATTGTTGCGCTTTCCTAGCTCTGACCACTATTACTAGGCCATCATTGAGCTTGTCTAATGCTTGCCTTTGTGTTTACCTGCACCAATGACTATCATTAGGCCATCACTTGGGTACTCAGCGTAGATATCTGCCAGTGCCAACAATTGTCGTTGGGCCATCTTTAAGCTCCTCTAATGTTGGCACTTGTATCTACCATAGTTAGCAACTACCCAGTAGTAGTCATTGGGCTCTCCCAATGCTAGTGACTACCATAGGGTCATCGTTAGGCTCCCTTGATGCTAGCACTAGCATCTACCAACATCAACAACTACACCACAAAAGTAACCAGACAGTCATTGGGTTTCCTCAAAGTTACCGCGAGCAACTGCCAACATAAGAGACTTCTCCATAGTAGTCATTCGGCTCTCTAAACGCCAATTACTGTTGTTAGGCTATCATTGGACTCCTTTAATGCTTGCCCTCTTATCTTCCTATGCTAAAGCACGGCATGTGTGAAAAGCCTACCTAATCGTGATAGGGGCATTAGCCAACCCGTAAGCGTCTTAAGGAGTTAAATCCTCCTTGCTATCCCTCGATAAATTGCATAGAAACGGTGCCAAGAGGGCCGTATTGCATGGATGATGGGCATGGGAGCCAAGCCATAGTTTCCCCTAGTTGGGGTGGCATGGGCGAAAGGCCCAATGTAAGGCTGCAACGAGTGCACCCCACGCGTGCCTGACCCTCGTCGCTATCCCTCGATAGAGAGCTTAGACGGTGTGCTAAAGGAGCCATGTCACACCGGACTTGGGCATGGAAGGCAAGCCATTGATACCCTAAATAGGCACCGCATGTGTGGAAGGCCAACATGCGACCACAAAAGGCGCTGACCATATTGTTAGCACCACATGCTAGCAAGAACCTGTTGCTATCCTTAGAGAGATTATCCAGCATGCATGCTAAGGGAGCTGCGCCGCATAGACTATTGGCATAGGAGGCAAGCCATGGTTGCCATGACTATGCAGTGCATGGGTAAAAGGCCTAGCAGGTGGTTACAACGAGCATGCTAGTTAAGCCATAGGGGCCCCACTAGAGCTAGATTCTCATCATTACCCCTCAATTGACTGTCCAGTAAGCATACCATGAAAGCCACATAGCATGGACCATGGGCATGAGAGGCCAGCCATGGTTGTCTCGAGCAAGCACGATAAGGGCCAAGAGTTTGGTAGCAACAAATGCACCAGCGAGGCCATGGACGGCTCACTCAAGATAGACCCTTGTCACTGTCCCTCGATAGAGTCCTTAGCAAGCATTCCAAAGGTATAAGAGGTAAGCCATGGCTACTTCTAGCAGATGTGACATAGGCAAAAAGCCTAGTGTGTGACCATAGAAGGCACACTAGCCAAGCCATAAGGGTCCCACCCGAGCCGCGGCTACCCTAATAGGTACGATATGGGCGGAGGGCCCAATTTACGACCACAATAAACATGTCAGCAAGGTCATGGGCACTCCACGTGAGCCAAACCATCGTTGCTATCACTCGGTAGACTTCCCAATGAGTGTGCAAAAGGAGCCACATTGCACTGACCATTGGCATAGGAGGTAAGCCACAGCTACTTTTAGCATGCATCGCATGGTTGAAAGGTCCACTGTGCGCCCACAGCACTCGTGCCAGCCAAGCCATGGGAGCCTTATGCGAGCCATTGTGTTTGCTTATGCCATCATAGGAGAAACCCAGTACTGTCATTGGGTCATCGCTAAGCTCCTCTAGTATTGGCACCAGCATCTACAAACATCTATGATTGCCCAACTATAATCAATGGGCTATCCCAATGCAAGCAACTTTCACACGGTCGTCATTCAACTACCTTGATGCTATCACTAGTGTCCATTGATACCACCAACTACCTTATTACAAAAGCTGGGGTACCCTTAGTTTCCTCTAATGCTAAGACTAGCGTCTACCAATATAAGCAACTGCCCTGTAGTAGCAGCCAAGTAGGTTTTGGGTTCCCTCAAAGTTGGTGCAAGCATCTACTAGCACCAGCGACTTCCATGCAGTAATCATTGGGCTCTTCTTATGCTTTCTACTAGTGCTTGCACTTGCATTTGCTGGCATCAACTATAGCCGTTGGGTCATCCCTAAGTGCCTTTAGTGTTGATTTTAACATCTACCAATGTCAACAACTACCTTGTCATAGTAGTTGGGCATTCCCAATGCCATTGACTATCACGGGGTCATCGCAATACTCCTCTAGTGCTGGCTCTAGCATCTAGCAAGACCAGTAACTGCATTGCAAAAAGAATTGGGTAGTCGTTAGGTTATCCTAAAGCTGGTACCAGTATCAGCCTATACTAAGCATTTCCCTGCACTAGTCTTTTGTCTCTCCCAATGCCAACTACTGTAGCTAGGTCGATGTTGGACTCATTCCGTGCTTGTCCTCACGTTTAACTTGCTAGCAACTACTATTGGGTCATCACAAGGGCAACCTGGTGCAGATCTTTGCTAGCATTAGCAAGTATTGCTAGCAATAGTTGTTGGCCTCTACTAGTACCAACGACTACGTAATAGTTGTTATTAGGCTCTCATAACACTAGCAATAGGTATGGTCTTTTTGCAAGGCTCCCCTAGTGTTGGCATTAGCGTCTATCGACACCAATAACTACCCTATAAAAATTGCTAGGTAGTGCCCAGGTTCTCTTAGTGCTAGCATCGATGTTTGTGAGCATTAACAACTACCCCGTAGAAGTAACTGCACAGTCGTAGGGTTTCTCCAAAGCTGGCACGAGTGTTTGCTAGCATCAGCGACTTCTTTATAGTTATCGCTGGGCTCTCTTAACGCTAACCATTGCTGCTAGGTGTCGCTGGATCCATCTAATACTTTTGCCTCGTGTCTACCTGCATCAACAATGGTCACATGGCCATTGTTGGAAATTGTAGATGTCTGCCAACATTAGCAACTACTGTTGGATTATCACTAAGCTCCCTAGTGTTCGTGCTGGCCTCTGACTATGCTCATGACTACTTAGCAGTAATCATTGGACTCTTCCAATGCCAGCGATTGTCATGGGGTCATTGCAAGGCTTCCTTTATGTTGGTGCACCATCTACTTACCCCTAATAATAGCGGGGTAATCCCAAGGTTCCCCATGTGTTGGAAATTGCATCTGCAAACACAAATAAATGCTTCACTACTGTAGCTAAGTAGTCGTTTGGTTCCCTCAAAGTTAGCATGAGCATCTATAAGCATAAGGGACTGCCCTGTATAGTCTTTGAGCTCCTCTAGTGCTTAACCTCATGCATACTTATGCCTCCTACTCTCGTTGGGCCACAGTTGGACCAATGCAACACCGATGTTTGCCAACGCTAATGATTACCATTAGGACATCGTTAAGCTCCCCCAGCACTAATGATTGCCCAGCAATAGTCATTTGGCTCTCCCTATGCCAACAACCATCATGAAATTCTCGCTGGATTCCTTCAGTGTTAGCACTAGCGTCTACTAACACCAGTAACTACCCTGCAACGATAGCTAGGCAGCACTTAAGTTCCCCTTATGTTGGCGTCAATGTCTACCAGCACCACAGATTTTTCTAAGCTATCATTGGGCCTTCTCTATGCCAACTACGACTAGCGCACCGTCGTTGGACATTTTTATGTGCAATAGCAATTGTCGCTGGGTCATTGCTAGGAAGCCTAGTGTAGATGTTTGCCAATGCTATTGACTCATTCTAGGTCATCGCTGAGCTCCCTTAGTGCTGTGCTGGCCTTAAATAGTGCCAGCCACTCCAGAGCAATAGTCGTTGGGCTCTTCCAATGATAGCAACTATTGTAGGGACGTCGCTGGCTCCTTCGGTGCTAGCACTAATATCCACCGATACCAGCAACTCCTTCACAGCAATAGTTGAGTAGTTCCAAGGCTCTCTCAACATAGGCGTTGGTATTGGTTGACGTTCACTAGGCCATCATCGAGGGAACCCACTGCAAATACCTACGAACGGAAACGACTATCACTTGCTAGTCATTGAGTTATCCTAGTGCAAATGTTTGCGAGTGCAAGAAATTGCCCAGCAGTAGTTGTAGGGCTCTCCCAACACCTGCAGCTATCGTTGGGTCATCACTGTTGAGCTCCCCTAATCCTGACATTGGCTCTTAGTAACAACTATCACTAGGCTCCCCTATCACGAGTAACTATCATGGGGTCATCACTACACTTCCCCATTGTTAGCACTAGCATTTACTGATAAAAGCAACTGCCATGCAACAATTGCTTGGAAGTCCATCAGTTCCCTTAATGTACGTGTCAACATCAACCAACATGAGTGATTGCCTAGTGGTAGTACCTAGGCAATTGTTGCGTTCCTCAAAAGCTGGCGCGAGCATCTCCAACCACTTGCGACTTCTCCATCACAGTCTCTGGGCTCTCCCTATGCCAACAACTGTTGCTAGGCCACTATTGAGCTCCTTAAATGCTTACCCTCATGCGAACACCAATAATTGGCTCGTAATAATAGCTAAGCTCCCTTAGCGCCAGTGACTATAGAGCAGTAGTCGTTCAACTCTCTTAATGCTAATGACCATCACGAAGCCGTTGTTCGATTCCTTTATTGCTGGCACTAGCATCTAATAACACCTGTAAACTACCCTGCAATGATAGCTAGGCAGCACTTAGATTCCTCTCGTGTTGGCATTGATGTTTGCTAGCATTAAGGACTTCTCTGAGTAGTCGTTATGCCCTCCCTATGCCAACAATTGCTAGTGCATCGTCGTTGGACTCCACTACATGCAATAGTAACCATCGCTGGGTCTTCGCTTTGGGGAACCTAGCGCAAACGTTTGGTAGTGTCGGCCATTACTTTTAGGTCATCATTGAGCTCCCCCAGTGTTGTGTTGGCCTTAAATAGTGTCAGCCACTCATAAGCAATAATCGTAGGGCTCTTCCAACGTTAGCAACTATCGTAAGGATATCGCCAGGCTCCCTCATTGCTAGTACGAACGTCCACCGACAATAGTAAGTGCTTCACAGCAATAATTGAGTAGTTACAAGGCTCTCTCAATGCAGGCGTTGGTGTTGCTTGATGTTCGCTAGGCCATTTTTAGGAGAACCTGCTGCAAATGTATACCGGCGCCAACAACTCTCTCTCGCTAATTACTAAGTTATCCTAGTGCAGATGTTTGTGAGCGCAAGTTATTGCCCAGCAGCAGTTGTAGGGCTCTCCCAACGCCTATATCTATCATTGGATCATCACCATTGAGCTCTCCTAGTGTTGATGTTGGCCCCAACAAGTAGCTATATTTGGGCTCTCCTAACACGAGCAACAATCATTACATCATCACTAAGCTTCCCAATTGCTAACATTAGCAACTACCGATAAGAGCAACTCTCTCGTAGCAATTACTGAGAAGTCGATCAATTCCCTTAATACACGCCTCAATGTTAACCAACAAGAGTGGCTGCCTAGTAGCAGTAGTTAGGCAATTGTTGAGTTCCTCAAAGCTGGTGCGAGCATCTACCAACACCTATGACTTCCTGACCATAGTTGTTGGGCTCTCTCAATGCCAACAACTGCTGCTATGCCAATATTGGGCTCTTTTAATGCTTACCCTCGCTATCATCAACATCAGTGACAGCCATTGGGCCATCGCTGCAGTAATGATAGTGGCTCGCATTTACTAGCACTAGAGACTGCTCAACAGCATTAGTTAAAAGCTCTTCTAATGCTAGTAATTGCTATTGGATCATCACTAGCCTTTTTTTATGCTAGCACTAGCGTTTACCGATGTTAGCAACTATCACGCAACAACAGTTGAGTAATCTTAACGTTCCCTCTAATGGTAGCACCAGCATCTGCGAACGTAAACAATTGCCTTGCAATAATAGCTAAGCTCCCCTAGTGCTAATCACTACCAGTAGTATTTGTTTTGCTCTCCCAATGCTAACAACCATCATGAAGCCATCACTAGATTTCTTTTGTGCTGGCACTACCATCTACTAACACTAGTAACTGCCCTGCAATAATAGCTAGGTAGCACCTTAGTTCCCTTCATGTTGGCGTTGTCGTGAGCTAGCACGAGGAAATTTTTTAAGCAGTTGTTGTGCCCTCCCTATGCCAACACTACTAGTGCACTGTCGTTGGACTCCTCAACATGCAATAGCGACTGTCGTTAGGTCATCTCTTGGGGGAGCCCAACGTAAATGTTTGCCAATGCCAGCGATTGCTCTTAAGTCATCGTTGAACTCTCTTAGTGCTATGTTGGCCGAAAATAGTGCCAACCACTCCCAAGCAACAGTCGTTGGTCTCTTTTAATTTTGGCAACTATCGTGGGGATGTTGCCAAGCTCCCTCAGTGCTAGCACTAGTGTTAATCGACACTAGCAACAGCTTTATAATAATAATTGAGCACTTCTAAGTCTCTCTCAATGCAAGTGTTAGTGTAGTTGACATTCATTAGGCCATCATTAGGAGAATCCACTGTAAATGTCTGCCAGCACCAACGACTATCTTTCATTAGTTATTGAGCAATTCTAGTTCGCCAGCGCAAGTGATTATGCGGTAGTCGTTGTAAGGCTCTCCTAATGCCTATAACTATCATTGGGTCATCACCATTGAGCTCCCTTAGTCTTGAAATTGGCCTCTACTAATAGCCATGGTTAGGCTCTCTTAACACAAACACCTATCATGGGGTCATCACTAGGCTTCTTTAGTGTTGGCACTAGCATTTACCAGTAAGAGCAACTACCTGGCACTAAATGCTATGATGTCGCTTAATTCCCCTAATGCACATATGGAAGTCAACCAACACTAGCGACTGCCCAGTAGCTGTAGCTAGGCAATCATTGAGTTCCTCAAAAGCTAGCGCAAGCATCAGCCAACACCTGTGACTTTCCCACCATAGTCGTTGTGCTCTCCCAATGCCAGCAACTGCTACTAGGCCACTATTAGGCTCCTTTAATGTTTACCCTCGCTTCCATCAGCATTAGTAATAACAGTTGGGCCATCACTATAATAATGACAATGGCTCGAATTTACCGACATTAGTGACTGCTTGATAGTATTAGTTAGGCTTTTCTGATGCAAATTATTATCATTGGATCATCGCTAGCCTCTTTTCATGCTAGTACTATAGTCTACCGACACTAGCAACTGCTATGCAACAACAATTGTGCAATCGTTGCATTCCCCCAGCGCTAGCACCAACGTGTGCAAACACCAATAACTAGCTCACAACAATAGCTAAGCTTCCCTAATGCTAGTGACTGTAGAGCAGCAGTTGTTCGGCTCTTCTAATGCCAACGACCATCATGAATTCGTTGTTGGATTCCTTTAGTGCTAGCACTAGCATCTATTAGTACTTGTAACTATCGTCCAACAATAGCTATGCAGCACTTAGGTTCCCTTCGTGTTGGTGTCGACATCTACCAGCATTAGGGACTTTTCTAAGCAGTCGTTGTGCCCTCCATATGCCAATAACTACTAGTGCACCATTGTTGGACTCCATTACGTGCAATAGTGATTGTCGTTGGGTCACCACTTAGGGAAAATTAGTGCAGATGTTTGCTAGCATTAGTCATTGCTGCTTTGTCATTGCTAAGCTCCCATAGCGTTGTGTTACCCTTAAACGGTGCCAGCCACTTTCGAGCAATAATCGTTAGGATCTTACAGTGTTAGCAACTATAGTAGGGATATTGCCAGGCTCCCTCGATTGCAGCACTAACATTAGCAACTGCTTCATAGCAATAGTTGAGCAGTTCGAAGGCTCTCTCGATACAAGTGTTGGCGTTGGTTGACATTCGTTAGGTCATCTTTGGGGCAACCTGCTGCAAATGTCTACCTGCACCAACGATTCTCTCTCGCTAGTTACTGAGCTATCCTAGTACACAAAGTTTACGAGAGCAATTGATTACCTAGTAACAGTTGTAGGCCTCACCCAACGCCTGTATTTATCATTGGGTCATCATTGTTGAGCTCCCCTAGTGCTAACATTGGCCCCTACCAACGGGTGTCGTTGCGCTCTTTTAGCACGAGTAACTGTCATGGGGTCATCACTAGGCTTCCCAATTACTGGCAATGGTAACTACCGATAAGAGAAACTCCCTGGCAGCAATTGTTGAGAAGTACCTTCATTTCCTTAATGCATGCATTAACGTTAACCAACACGAGCGGCTACCCAATAGTACTAGCTAAGGAATCGTTGGATTCCTTAAAAGCTAACGCTAGCGTTTATCAACACCTATGACTTCTTGACCATAATTGTTGGCCTCTCCCAATGCTAACAATTGCTATTAGGCCACTATTACTCTCCTTTAATGCTTACCCTCATTATTACCAGCATCAGTGACAACGGTTGGGCCATCGCTGTAGTAATGATAGTGGCTTATGTTTACTAGTATCAACAACTGCCCGACTGTATCAATTAGCCTCTTTTAATCTTAGCCATTATCATTGGATCATCGCTGGCCTTCTTTTGTGTTAACACTACTGTTTATCAACCCTAGCAACTGCCATGCAATAATAGTTGAGTAATCTTAACGTTCCCTCTAGTGCTAGCACCAGTGTCTGCGAACACCAATAACTACCTCACAATAATAGCTAAGCTCCCTTAGCACTAGTGACTGCCCAGCAATTATCGTTCGGCTCGCCCAATGCCAATGACCATCATGAAGTCGTTGCTAGATTTCGTTAGTGCTGGCACTAGCATCTACTAACACCAGTAACTGTCTTGCAATAATAGCTAGGCAGCATCAAGGTTTCCCTCGTTTTGGCATCAGTGTCTACCAGCACCAAGGACTTTTGTGAGATGTCGTTATGCCTCCCTACGCCAACAACTACTGATGCACCATCGTTGGACTCATCTACATGCAATAACGAATGTCGTTGGGTTATCTCTTAGGGGAATCTAATGCAGATATTTGCCAGTGCCAACGATTGCTATTAGGTCATCGTTGAGCTCCTCTACTACTACGTTGGCCTTAAATAATGCCAGTCACTCCTGAGTAATAGTCGTTGGGCTCTTCTAATGTTAATAACTATCGTAGGGACATCACTAGGCTCCTTCAGTGCTAGTATTAACGTCCACCAACACTAGCAGTTGCTTCACAACAATAGTTGAACTGTTGCAAGGCTATCCCATGCAAGCATTGGTTTTGGTTCGCATTCACTAGGCCATCATTGGGAGAACCCACTGTAAATGTCTGCCAACGCCAATGACTCCCTCTAGCTAGTTACTGAGTGATCCTTGTGTAGATGTTTGCCAGCGAAAGTGATTACCTAGCAGCAGTTATAGGGCTCTCCTAACGCGTGTATGTATCTTGGGGTTGTCACTGTTGAGCTCACTTAGTGCTGACATTGGCCCCTACTAATAGCTATCATTGAGCTCTCTTAACGCAAGCAACTGTCATGGGGTCATCACTAGGCCCCCTTATTGTTGGCACTAGCGTCTACCGATAAAAGCAACTACCTTGCACCAATTGCTAAGAAGTCCCTCAATTCCCTTAACAGACGCATCGGCGTCAACCAACACGAGCGACTACCTAGTAGCAGTAGCTATGTAAACATTGAGTTCCTCAAAAGCTAGCGTGAGCATCTACCAACACCTGCAACTTCCCTACCACAGCCATTAGGCTTTCCTAATGTCAACAACTAGTGTTAGGCCACTATTGGGCTCATTTAATACTTACCCTCACTTTCACCAACATCAGTGACAATGGTTGGACCATCACTATAATAATGACAATAGCTCGCATTTACTAGCATTAACGATTGCTCGACAGCATTAGTTAGGCTCTTCGAATGCCAGCCATTATCATTGGATCATCGTTTGCCTCTTTTTTATGCTAGCACTAACGTCTACCGACAATAATAACTACCATGCAACAACAGTTGAGCAATCTTAACATTCCTATTAGTGCTAGCACCAGCATTTACGAACACCAATAATTGCCTATGAATAATAGCTAAGCTCCATTTGCGCTAGTGACTACCCAGTAGTAGTCGATCGACTCTTCTAATGCCAACGACCAACGTGAAGTAGTCACTGGAATCTTTTAATGCTGGCACTAGCATTTACTAACACACCAGTAGCTACCTTGCAATAATAGCTAGGCAGCATATACGATCCCCTCGTATTGGTGTCGACATCTGCCAACACGAGGGACTTCTTTGAGCAATCATTGTGCCCTCCCTATGCCAAAAACTACTAGTGTGCTGTCATTGGACTCCTTTACGTGCAATAGCGACTGTCGTTAGGTCATCCCTTGGGGGAACCCAACGCAGATGTTTGTCAGCGTAAGCCATTACTGCCAGGTCATCGTTGAGCTTCCTTAGTGCTGTGTTGGCCTTAAAGAGTGCCAGAACTCCTGAGCAACAGTCGTTGGGCTCTGCCAATGTTAGCAACTATCCAAGGGACATCACTAGGCTCCCTTAGTGCTAGCATTAACATGCACTAACACTAGCAACTGCTTCACGGCAATAGTTGAGCAGTTCAAGGCTCTCTCAATGCAAGTGTTGGTGTTGGTTAACGTTCGCTAGTCCATCATTGGGAGAACTCACTGCAAATGTATGCAGGCACCAACGACTGTCTCTCGCTAATTATTGAGCTATCCTAGTCTAGATGTTTGCGAGTGCAAGTGGTTGCCCAACAGCAGTTATGAGGCTCTCCCAACGCCTGTATCTATCTTTGAGTCGACACCATTGAGCTCCCCTAGTGCTCATATTGGCCTCTACAAATAGCTATCGTTGGGCTTTCATAACACGAGCAACTGTTATAGGATAATCACTAGGCTCCCCAATTGCTAGTAGTGGCAACTATCGATAAGAGCAATTCCTTCATAGTAATTGTTAAGAAGTCCCTCAATTCTCCTAACGCACGCATCAACGTTAACCAACATGAGCAGCTGCCTAGTAGTAGTAGTAGCTAGGCAATCGTTGAGTTCCTGAAAACTTGGCGCGAACGTTTGCCAACACCTACGACTTCCTGACCATAGTTGTTTGGCTCTTGTAATGCCAAGAACTATTATTAAGTCACTATTAGGCTCCTTTAATGCTATAATGGCTCACATTTATGCATCAGTGGTTGTCCGATAACATTAGTTAGGCTTTTCTAATGTCAACCATTATCATTGGATAATCATTAGCCTCCTTTTTGCTAGCACCAACGTTTACCAACATTAGCAACTGCCATGCAACAATAACTGAGCAATCTTAGTATTCCCTTTAGTGCTAGCACCGTCATGTGCAAACACTAATAACTGCCTCGCAATAATAGCTAATCTCCGTTAGCACTACCGACTGCCCAGCTCTGCTCATTCGGCTCTCCCAATGCTAATGACCACCATGAAGTAGTCGCTAGATTCCTTTAGTGTTGGCACTAGCATTTATTAACACTAGTAACTATCATGCAATGATAGCCACGCAGCGCCTAGGTTCCCTTCATGTTGTCATTGATGTATTTCAGCACTAAGGACTTCTCTGAGCAGTTGTTATGCCCTCCCTATACTAACAACTACTAGTGTACCATCGTTAGACTCCTTTACGTGCAATAGCGACTATCGCTGGGTCATTGTTGAGCTCCCCTACTGCTGTGTTGGCCAAACACAATGCAGTGAGTCCCGAGCAACAGTCCTTAGTCGCTTCCAATGTTAGCAATTATCGTAGGGACATTGCTAGGCTCCCTCGGTGCCAGCACTAGCATCTATCAACACTAGCAATTGCTTCACAGCAATGGTTGAGAAGTTCCAAGGCTCTCTTAATGCATGCATTGGTATTAGTTAATGTTCACTAGGCCATTATTAGGAGAACCCCCTATAAATATCTAGCGTTACTAACGATTGTCTATGGCTAGTTACAAAGCAATCTTAGTGCAAATGTTTGCCAGCGTAAGTGATTGCCCAGCAGCAGTTGTAGAGCTCTCTTGACGCCTGTATCTATCCTTGGGTCATCACCGTTGAGCTACTCTAATGTTGACATTGGCCCTTACAAACTATTATCATTAGACTCTCCCAACATGAGCAACTGTCATGGGTTCATCACAAGGATCCACCATTACTAGCACTAGCATTTATTAATATACCTCATAGCAATTGCTTGAAAGTCCTTCAATGCCTTTAACGCACGCGTTGACATCAACCAACACGAGTGACTGCCTAGTAGCAGTAGCTAGGTAGTTGTTGAGTTCCTTAAAAGCTAGCGTGAGTGTCTATAAATGATTGCGTTTGGGCCATCGCTGCGATACTAATAGTTGTTCGCCTTTACTAGCATCAACGACTACCCCACAACATTAGTTAGAGTCTTTTAAAGCCAGACATTGTCATTGGATCATCGTTGGCCTCTTTTTGTGCTAGCACTATCATTTATTGACTGCAGTTACTGCCATGCGACAACAGTTGAACAATCTTAGCCTTCCCGCTTGTGCTAACATGAGTGTCTACGAACACCAATAATTGCCTCGAATCACTAGCTAAGCTCCCCTAGCACTAGTGATTGCCCAGTAGTAGTCATTTCGCTCCCCTAATGCCAACGACCGTTATGAAGTCATCACTAGATTACTTTATTCCTGGCACTAGTTTGTACTAACAATAGTAAGTTCCATACAATGATAGTTGGGTAGCACCTAGTTTCCCCTCGTGCTGGTGTCGACGTCTACCAGCACTAGGGACTTCTCTGAGCTGTCATTGTGCCTTCCCTATGCCATCTACTACAAGCACACGGTTGTTGGACTCCTCTATGTGCAATAGTGACTGTTAACTAGGTTGTCGCTTTAGGGAACATAGTGTAGATGTTTGCGAGCACCAGCAATTACTGCTAGGTCATCGCTAAGCACCCCTAGTGTTGTGTTGGCCTTAAACAATGCCAGCCACTCTTGAGAAACAGTCATTAGGCTCTTTCAATGTTAACAACTATCGTAGGGATGTCACTAGGCTCCTTCGGTTCTAGCACTATTGTCCACCAACACTCATAACTACTTCATGGCAATAGTTGAGCACTTCCAAGGCCCTCCTAATGGAATTGTTGGTGTTGGTTGGCGTTCGCTATGCCATCATTAGGAGAACCCACTAAAAATGCCTGCCAGCACCAACGACTGTCTCTAGCTAATTATAGAGTGATCCTAGTGCAGCTGTTTGCTAGCGCAAGTGATTGCCCAACAGTAGTAATAAGTCCCAACAGCAGTAATAGGTCACTCCCAACTCTTATACTTATCATTTGGTCATCACCGTTGAGCTCCTTTAGTGCTAACATTGGCCCCTACTAACAACTATCGTTGGGCTCTCCTAACACAAGCAAATGTCATAGGGTCATCACTAAGCTCCCTCATTGTTGGCACTAGCGTGTACCAATAAGAGCAATTACCTCGTAGGAATTACTGAAAAGTCCTTCAATTCTCGTAATGCACGCGTCAATGTCAAGCAACATGAGTGATTGCCTAGCAGCTATAGCTAAACAGTCATCGAATTCCTCAAAACCCGCATGAGCGTCTGTCATTACATGCGACTTCCCAACCACAGTCGTTGGGCTCTCCCAATGCCAACAACTAGTGTTAGGCCATTATTGGGCTCCTTTAATGCTTACTTTCACTTTCACTAGCATCAGTGATAGTAGTTGGGCCATCGTTGCGTAATGACAGTGGCTCATATTTACTGGCATCAGCGACTATGCGATAACATTAGTTAGGCTCTTCTAATGCAGGCCATTATCATTCGATGATTGCTGGCCTCCTTTTGTGCTAGCACTAGCATCTACCGATAGAAGCAACTACCATGCAACAACAAATGAGAAATCATGGCATTCTGCCTAGTGCTAGCACTAATGTTTGCAAACACCTATAGTTGCCTCGCAACAATAGCTAAGCTCCCTTAGCGCTAGTGACTGCCCACTGGTAGTTGTTCGGCTCTTCTGATGCGAATAACCATCATGAAGTCATTGTTTGATTCCTTTAATGCTGGCACTAGCATCTACTAACACTAGTAACTGCCTTACAAGCTGAGCAGCACCTAGATTCTTGGCATGTTGGTGTCGACGTTTGCGACTACCAGGGACTTCTTCGAGTAATCGTTGCGTTCTCCCTATGCCAACAACTACTAGTGCACCATCGTTGGACTCCTCCATGTGTAGTAGCGACCGTCACTACAACATCGCGTAAATGTTTGCCAATGCCATAGAATGCTCCTAGGTCATCGCTGAGCTCCTATGGTGTTACATTGGCCTTAAAGACTGCTAGCCACTCCCAAGCAATAGTCATTAGGCTCTTCCAATGTTAGCTACTACCGTAAGGACGTCACTAGGCTGACTCGGTGCTAGCACTAGCGTCCACCAACACTAATAACTACTTCACAAAAATTATTGAGCAGTTCCAAGGCTCTTTCATTGCACGCTTTAGTGTTGGTTGACGTTCACTAGGCCATCACTGGGAGAATCCAATCCAAATGTTTGCGAGCGCCAATGACATTCACTAGCTAATTAGTAAGCTATCCTAATGCAGATGTTTGCTAACGCAAGTGATTGCCCAACAATAGTTGTAAGGCTCTCCCGATGCCTGTATCTATCATTAGGTCATGACCGTTGAGCTCCCTTAGTGCTGACATTTGCCCTTACTAACAACTATTATTGGGCTCTCCTAACACAAGCAAATGTCATAGGGTCATTACTAGGCTCCCCCATTGCTGGCACTAGCTTGTATCGATAGGAGCTATTACCTCATAAGAATTATTAGAAAGTCCTTCAATTCCCGTAATGCACGCGTCAACATCAACCAACACGAGTGACTGCCTAGTAGCTGTAGCTAAGCAGTCGTTGAGTTCCTCAAAAGCCCACATGAGCGTCTGTTATCACATGCAACTTCCTTACCACAGTCGTTGGGCTCCCTCATGCCAACAACTTGAGTTAGGCCACTATTGGGCTCCTTTAATGCTTACCCTCGCTTTTACCAGGATCGATGATAGTGGTTGGGACATCACTGCTGTAATCAGAGTGGCTCGCATTCATAGCATCAACGACTGCCCCACAACATTAGTTAGGCCCCTTTTAATGCCAGCCATTATCATTGGATCATTGCTGGCCTCCTTTTATGCTAGCATTAACATTTACTGACAATAATGACTACCTTGCGACAATAGTTGAGTAATCTTAGCGTTCTGCTAGTGCTAGCACTAGTGTCCATGAACACCAATAATTGCCTTGAATCAAAAGTAAAGTTCCCTAGCGCTAGTGATAGCCCAGCAGTAGTCGTTCCGCTATCCCAATGCCAATGACCATCATGAAGTCGTTGCTAAATTCCTTTAATGTTGGCACTAGCATCTACCAACACCAGTAACTGCCCCAGAAGAATAACTATGTAGCAGCTAGTTTGCCTTCGCGCTGGCATCGACGTCTGCGAGTACTATGGACTTCATTGAGCAATTGTTATGCCCTTCTTATGCCATCTACTACTAGTGCACCGTCGTTGGATTCCTCTATGTGCAATAGCGACTGTCGTTGGGTCATCGCTTGGGGGTATCCAGCCCAAGTGTTTGTGAGTGCCAGCAATTGCTGCTAGGTCATCGCTGAGCTCCCCTAATGCTGTGTTGGCCTTAAACAATGCCAGCTACTCTCGAGCAACAATCGTTGGGCTCTTGCAATGTCAGCAACTATTGTAGGGATGTCGCTAGGCCCCCTCGGTGCAAGCATTATCATCCATCGACACTCACAACTACTTCACGGTAATAGTTGAGCAGTTCCAAGGCCTTCCTAATGGAAGCGTTGGTGTTGGTTGTCGTTTGCTACGCCATCATTGGGATAACCCATTGTAAATGACTGTTTCGAGTTAATTACAAAGCGATCCTAATGCACATGTTCGCCAGTACAAGTGATTGCCTAATAACAATAGTAGGTCATTCCCAACTTTTGTATCTATCATTGGGTCATCAATGTTGAGCTCCCTAAGTGCTGACATTGGCCCATTGCTGGCACTAGCATGTACCGATAAGAGCAATTACCTCGTAAGAATTGCTGGGAAGTCCCTCAATTCCCCTAACGCACGCGTCAACGTCAACCAACACGAGCGACTAACTAGTAGTGGAAGTTAAGCAGTCGTTGAGTTCCTCAAAAGCCTGCATGAGCGTTTGCCAACACGTGCAACATCTCTACCATAGTCGTTAGGCTCTTCCAATGCCAACAACTAGTGTTAGGCCACTATTGGGCTCCTTTAATGCCTACTTTCACTTTCACTAGCATCAGTGATAGTGGTTGAGCCATCACTGCAGTAATAATAGTGGCTCGCATTTACTAGCATTAGTGACTACGCGTTAGCATTAGTTAGGCTCTTCTAATGCAAGCCATTATCATTAGATGATCACTGGCCTCCTATTGTGCTAGCACTAGCATCGACCAACAGTAGTAACTACCATAAAACAATAGATGGGAAATGTTAAGGTTCCCTATAGTGCTAGCACTAGGATCTACAAACACCAATAATTACCTCACAACAATAGCTAAACTCCCCTTGTGCTAGTGACTGCCTATCGATAGTCGTTTGGCTTTCTCAATGCCAATGACCATCTTGAAGTCATCGTTAGATTCTTGTAATGCTGGCATTAGCCTCTACTAGCACTAGTAACTACCCTGCAAGCTAGGCAACACCTAGGTTCTTGGCGTGTTGGCATCGATGTCTGCAAGCACCATGGACTTCTTTGAGTAATCATTGTGCCTTCCCTATGCCAATAACTACTAGTGCACCATTGTTGGACTCCTCTATGTGCAGTAGGAACTCTCCCTGGGTCATCGCTTAGGGGAACCCAGCGTAGATGTTTGCCAATGCCAACGCCAACGATTGCTCCTAGGCCATTGCTGAACTCCCCTAGTGCTGTGTTGGCCTTAAAAAGTGTAAGCCACTCCCGAGCAGTAGTTGTTGGGCTTTTCCAAGGTTAAAAACTATCATAGGGAGGTCCCTAGGCTCCTTTGATGTTAGTATTGGCATCCACCGACATTAACAACTACTGCACAACAATAGTTAAGCAGTTCCAAGGCTCTCTAAATGCAGGCTTTTGTGTTGGTTGACATTTGCTAAGCCATCATTGGGATAACCCACTCCAAATGTCTGTGAGTGCCAATGACTCTCTTTAGCTAGTTACCGTGCTATCTTAGTGCAGATATTTGCTAGTGCAAATGATTGCCCAACAGTAGTTGTAGGGCTCTCCCAACGCTTGTATCTATCATTAGGTCGTCACCGTTGAGCTCTTCTAGTGTTAACATTAGCCTTTACCAATAATTGTTATTGGGCTCTCCTAACACAAGCAACTATTATGGGGTTATCACTAAGCTCCCCCATTACTAGCATAGGCATCTATTGATAAGAGCAATTGCCTGCACCAACTGTTGGGAAGTCCTTCTATTCTGCTTATGCACTCGCCGATGTCAACCAACATGAGCGACTGCCTAGTAGCAATAGCTAAGCAGTCGTTAAGTTCCCTAAAAGCTGGCGTAAGTGTCTTCCAACACGTGCTACTTGCCCACCACAGTCGTTGGGCTTTCCCAATGCCAACAAGTAGTACTAGGCCACTATGGGATCTTTTAGTGCTTACACTGGCTTTCACCAGCATTAGTGATAGTTGTTAGGCCATCGCTGGGAAATGACAGTGGTTGGCATTTACTAGCATCAAAGACTGCCCGACAGCCAGAGTTAGGCTCTTCTAATATCAGCCATTATCATTGTATCCTCGCTGGCCTCCTTTTGTGCTTGCACTAGCGTTTACCGACAATAACAACTACCATGCAATAACAATCAAGCATTCTTAGCGTTCCCTCTAGTGCTAGCACCAGCGTCTGCAAACACCAATAGTTGCTTCGAATCAATAGCTAAGCTGCCCTAGTGCTAGTGACTGCCCAGCAGTAGTCGTTCCGTTCTCCCAATTCCTGCGACCATCATGAAGTCGTTGCTCGATTCCTTTAACGTTGGCACTAGCATCCACTCACACTAGCAACTGCCCTACAATGATAACTTGGCAGCAGCTAGTTTCCCCTTGTGATGGCATCGATGTTTGCCAGCACGAGGGACTTCTATGATCAGTCGTTGGGGTCTCTCTATGGCAACAACTACTAGTGCACTGTCATTGGACTCCCCCATATGCAATAGCAACTATCGCTAGGTCATCGCTTAGAGGAACCTAGTGCAAATATTTGGCAGCACCTGTAATTGCTGCTAGGTCATCGTTAAGCTCTCCTACTGCTGCGTTGGCCTTAAATAGTGCTAGCCACTCTAGAGCAATAGTTAGTAACTATCGCAGGGACGTCGCTAGGCTCCCTCAATGGTAGGAATAGCATCCATCGACACTAGTAACTGTTTCACAGCAATAATTTAGTAGTTCTAAGGCTCTCTTAATGCAGGCTTTGGTGTTGGTTGACGTTCGCTAGGCCATCATTGGGATAATGCACTCCAAATGTCTCCGAGTGCCAAATACTCTCTCTTGTTAGTTACTGAGCTATCTTAGTGCAGGTGTATGCTAGCACACGTGATTGCCCACTAACAGTTGTAGGGCTCTCATAACGCCTGTATCTATCATTTGGTCATCATCGTTGAGCTCCCCTAGTGTTAACATTGGCCCTTACCAACAATTATGGTTGAGCTCTCCTAACACAAGTAATTGTAATATGGTCATCACTAGGCTCCCGCATTACTGGCCCTTGTGTCTTTCGATAAGAGCAATTGCGTCGCAGCAATTGCTCAAAAGTCCTTCAATTCCCTTAATGCATTCATCGACGTCAGTAAACACGAGCGACTGCTAATAGTAATAGCTAGGGAGCCGTTGAGTTCCATAAAAGATGGCACCGGTGTCTACCAACACAGGCTACTTCCCTTCCACAGTCATTGGGCTCCTCCAATGCCAATAATTGGTGTTAGGCCACTATTGGGCTCCTTTAATGCATGTCATCGCTTTCACCAGCATCACTGATCGTGGTTGGGCCATCGCTATGGTGATGATCGTGGCTCGTATTTCCTAGCATCAGTGACTGCCCGACAACATCAGTTAGGCTCTTTTAATACGGGCCATTATCATTGGATCATCGTTGGCCTCTTTTTGTGCTTACACTAGAGTTTACCGATTATAGCGACCATGTAACAACAATTGAGCAATCTTAGCGTTCCCCCTTGTGTTAGCCCCAGCGTCTACAGACACTAATGAATCAATAGTTAAACACCCCTAAGGTTAGTGACTGTCTAGCAACAGTCATTCTGCTCTCCCATTGTTGATGACTATCATGAAGTAGTCATTGTATTCCTTTAATGCTTGTACTAGCATCTACTAACACCAGTAACTACCTGACAATGATAGTTAGACAACACCTAATTTTCCCTCGTGGTGGCATCAATGTCTACCAGCACGGGGTCTTCTCTGAGTAGTCATTAGGCCCTCCCAATGCCATCTACTATTAGCGCACTGTCGTTGGCCTCCTCTATGTGCAATAGCGACTGTCGCTGGGTCATTGCTTTGGGAAACCCAACAAAGATCTTTGCCAACGCTAGTGATTGCTACTGGGTCATCGCTGAGCTCCCCTAGTGCTTTATTGGGCTTAAATAGTGCCAGCCACTCTCGGGCAACCGTTGTTGGGCTCTTCTAATGTTAGCAACTATCGTAGCGACGTCGCTAGGCTCCCCCGATACTAACACTAGTGCCCATCGACACTAGCAATTGCTTCATGGCAATGGTTGAGCAGTTTCAAGGCTCTCCCAATGAAAGCATTTGTGTTAGTTGATGTTTGCTACACCATCATTAGGAGAACCCACTGCAAATGTGTGTCAGTGGCTATGACTGTCTCTAGCTAATTATAGAGTGATCCTAGTGCAGATGTTTGCTAGCGCAAGTGATTACCCAACAACTGTAGTAAGTCCCTTCCAATTCCTGTAGCTATCATCGAATCATCAACGTTGAGCACCCTTAGTGCTGACATTCGCCCCTACCAACAGCTATCATTGGGCTTTCCTAAGACAAGCAGATGTTATGGGGTCATCACTAGGCTCCCTCACTACTAGCGCTAGCGTGTACCGGTAAGAGCAACTGTGCTGTAAAAATTATTGAGAAGTCCCTTAATTCCCCTAATGCACGCGTCGACGTCTACCAACATGCTCGATTGCCTAGTAGCAGTAGTTAATCAGTCGTTGAGTTCCTCGAAAGCTCGCGTGAGTGTGTGCGAACACTTGTAGCTTCCCCTCATAGTCGTTGGGCTCTCCCAATGCCAACAGCTAGTGTCAGGCCACTATTGGGCTCTTTTAATGATTACTCTCACTTTCACCAGCATCAGTGATAGTGGTTGGGCCATCGCTGTGATAATGATAGCGACTCGCATTTACTAGCATCAACGATTGTGCGACAGCATTAGCTAGGCTCTTCTAATGCAAGCCATTATTATTGGATCACTGCTAGTCTTCTTTTGTGCTAGCACTAGCGTCTACCGACCATAGTACCTACCATGCAACAACAGATAGGAAATCTTAGCGTTCCCTCTAGTACTACTGCCAGCTCTGCGAACATTAAGAATCCCCTAGCAACAATAGCTAAGCTCCCATAGTGCTAGTGATTGACCACCGGTAGTCGTTCAGCTCTCCTAATGGTAACGACCATCATGCAGTTGTCACTAGATCCTTTAATGTTGCCACCAGCACTTACTAACATGAGTAACCGCCCTGTAATCAAGGCAGCACCTAGGTTCCCAGCGTGTTGGCGTCAATGTTTGCAAGTACTATGGACTTCTCTGAGCAAACGTTGTGCCCTTCCTATGCTAACAACTATTAGTGCATCGTTGTTGGACCCCTTTATGTGCAGTAGCGACTCTTACTAGGTCATCGCTTAGAGAAACCCAACGCAGATGTTTACCAACACCAATGATTGCGTCAAGGTCATCGCTGAGGTCCCCTAGTGCTGTGTTGGCCATAAAGAGTGCCAACGACTCCCAAGCAACAGTCGTTGCGCATTTCCAAAGTTATCTACTATCGTAGGGACATCGCTGGGCTCCCTCACTTCTAGCACTAGCGCCCACCGACATTAGCAACTGTTTTACAGCAATGGTTGAGTAGTTCCAAGGCTTTCTCAATGCAGGCTTTGGTGTTGGTTGACGTTCGCTAGGCCATTAATGGGAGAACCCACTCCAAATGTGTGCGAGCGCCAACGACTGTCTCTAGCTAGTTATTAAGCTATCCTAGTGCAGATGTTTACTAGCACAAATGATTGCCCAACAGTAGTTGTAGGGCTCTCCCAACGCCAGTATCTGTCATTAGGTCGTTACTATTGCTAGTGCTGATGTTGGCACTTACTAACAATTATCGTTGGGCTCTACTAACACGAACAACTATCATGGGGTTATCACCAGGCTCCCCCATTACTAGAACAGGCGTATACTGATAAAGGCAATTGCCTTGCAGCAATTTTTGGGAAGTCCTTCTATTCCATTAATGCACGCGCCGACATCAACTAACATGAGTGATTGCCTAGTAGCAGTAGCTAGGCAGTCGTTGAGTTCCCCAAAAGCTAGCGCAAGTGTCTGCCAACATGTGCGACTTGCCCACCATAGTCGTTGGGCTTTCCCAATGCCAACAAGTGATCCTAGACCATTATGGGGCTCCTTTAGTGCTTACATTCGCTTTCACCAACATCAGTGACAATCATTGGGCCATCGCTAGGAAATGACAGTGGTTGGCATTTATTAGCATCAAAGACTGCCCGACAGCCTGAGTTAGGCTCTTCTAATGCCAGTCATTATCATTGTATCCTCCCTGGCCTCCTTTTGTGCTTACACTAGCGTTTACTGATAATAACAACTGCCATGCAATAATAATCGAGCATTTTTAGCGTTCTTTCTAGTGCTAGCACCAGCGTCTGCGAACACCAATAGTTGCTTTGAATCAATAGCTAAGCTGCCTTAGTGCTAGTGACTGCCCAGCAGTAGTCGTTCCGTTCTCTCAATGTCTACGACCATCATGAACGACCATCATGAAGCCATTGTTAGATTCCTTTAATATTGGCACTAGCATGCACTCACACTAGTAACTGCTCTACAATGATAACTTGGCAAAAGCTAGTTTCCCCTCGTGATGGCATCGACGTCTGCCAACACGAGGGACTTCTGTGAGCAGTCGTTGGGGTCTCTCAATGGCCACAACTATTAGTGCACTATCATTAGACGCTTCTTGGTGCAATAGCGACTGTCGCTGTGTCATCCCTTGGGGGAACCCAGCGCAGATGTTTGCCTGCGCCTGCAATTACTACTAAGTCATTGCTGAGCCCCCTTAGTACATTGTTGGCCTTAAACAGTGCCAACCACTCCTGAGTAACAGTCATTGGGCTCTTTCAAAGTTAGCAACTATCGCAAGAAGTCGCTAGGCCCCCTCATTTGTAACAATAGCGTCCATCGACATTAGCAACTGTTTCATAGCAATAATTGACAGATCCAAAGCTCTCTCAATGTAGGCTTTCGTGTTGGTTGACGTTCACTAGGCCATCATTGGGACAACGCACTTCAAATGTCTCCGAGTGCCAAATACTCTTTCTCATTAGCTATTGAGCTATCTTCGTACAGGTGTATACTAGCACAGGTGATTGAACACTAGCAGTTGTAGGGCTCTCCCAATGCCTATATCTATCATTTGGTCGACATCATTGAGCTCCCTTAGTGTTGGCATTGGCCCCTACCAACTGTTATCGTTGGGCTCTCCTAACACAAGTAATTGTAATACAGTCATCACTAGGCTCCCCATTGTTGGCCCTCGTGTCTATTAATAAGAGCAACTACCTCGCAGTAATTGCTCGGAAGTGGTTTAATTCCCCCAGTGCGTTCGTCGAAATAAACCAACACTAGCGACTACTAGTAGTAATAGCTTGGGAGCCATTGAGTTCCATAAAAACTGGCACCAGTGTCTTGTAACGCAGGTGAATTCTTCACCACAGTCATTAGGCTCCCCCAATGCCAACAACTGGTGTTAGGCCACTGTTGGGCTCCTATAATGCATGCCCTCGCTTTCGCCAGGATCACTGACCGCGGTTGGGCCATTACTACAGTAATGATAGTGGCTTGTATTAACTAGCATTAACGACTACTCGACAGCATCAATTAGGCTTTTCTAATGCCAGTCATTATCATTGGATCATCGTTGGCCTCCTTTCGTGCCTGCACTAGCGTTTACCGACTATAGCTACCATGTGACCATAGTTAAGCAATCTTAGCATTCCCTCTTGTGCTAACCCCAACGTATATGAACACTAATCACTACATCGAATCAATAGCTAAACTCCCTTAAAGCTAGTGACTGCCTAGCAGTACTCGTTTTGCTCTCTAATGTTGACGACCTTCATGAAATAGTCGTTGGATTCCTTTAATGCTGCACTAGCATCTACTAACACCAGTAACAACCTTACAATGATAGTTAGATAATACCTAATTTACCCTCATGGTGGCATTGATGTCTACCAGCATTAGGGTCTTCTCTGAGCAGTCGTTAGGCCCTGCCAATGCCATTTACCACTAGCGCACCATCATTGGACTCCTCTATATGTAAGAGCGCCTATCGCTGAGTCATTGCTTTGGGAAACCAACGAAGATGTTTGTTAACGCCAGCGATTGCTACTAGGTCATCGTTGAGCTCCCCTAGTGCTATGTTGGCCTTAAACAATGCTAGCCACTCTTGGGCAACAGTCGTTGGGCTCTTCCAATGTTAGCAAGTATCGTAGCGACGTCGCTAGGCTCCCTCGATGCTAACACTAGCGTCCACCGACACTAGCAATTGCTTCACGGCAATGGTTAAGCAGTTTCAAGGCTCTCCTAATGGAAGCATTTGTGTTGGCTGACATTCACTACGCCATCTTCGGGAGAACCCACTACAAATGTGTGTCAGCGGCAACGACTATCTCTAGCTAATTATAGAGCGATCCTAGTGCAGATGTTTGCTAGTGCAAGTGATTACCCAACAGCAGTAGTAGGTCCCTTCCAACTCCTGTAGCTATCATCGGATCGTCAACGTTGAACACCCTTAGTGCTGACATTCGCCCCTACTAACAATTATCATTGGGCTCTCCTAACACAAGGAAATATCATAGGGTCATCACTAGGCTTCCTCATTGCTAGCACAAGCATGTACCGATGAGAGCAACTACCTCGTAGGAATTGCTGAGAAGTCCCTTAATTCCCCTAATGCACACGTCGACGTCAACCAACATGCTTGATTGCCTAGTAGCAGTAGCTAAGCAGTCGTTGAGTTCCTTAAAAGCCCGGGCGAGCGTCTATCAACACATGCAGCTTCCCCGTTGCAGTTGTTAGGTTCTCCGACACAAGTTTTAGGCCTCTGTTGGGCTCCTTTAATGCTTACACTCCCTTTCACCAGCATCAGTGACACTGGTTGGGCCATCGCTGCGATAATGATAGTGGCTCACATTTATTAGCATCAGTGACTTCGCGATAGCATTAGTTAGGCTCTTCTAATGCAAGCCATTATCATTGGATTATCGCTGGCCTTCTTTTATGTTAGCACTAGCGTCTACCCACAGTAGTATCTACCATGCAACAACAGATAGGAAATCTTAGCGTTTCCTCTAGTACTAGCAGCACCATTTGCGAACACCAATAATTACCTCACAATAATTGCTAAGCTCCCTTAGTGCTACTGACTGCCCAACGGTAGTCGTTTAGCTCTCCCAATGCTAACGACTTTTATGCAGTCGTCGTTGGATTCCTTTAGTGTTAGCACTAGCACCTGCTAACACGAGTAACTACCCTGCAAGCAAGGCAGTACCTAGGTTCTCGACGTGTTGGCGCCGACGTTTGCAAGCATCAGGGACTTCATTGAGCAAATGTTATGCCCTCCGTATGCCAACAACTACTAGTGCACCGTTGTTGGACCTCTCTACGTGCAGTAGCAACTTTCACTGGGTCATCACTTGGTAAAACCCAGTGCAAATGTTTACCAACATCTACGATTGTTCTTAGGTCATCGCTGAGCTTGCTTAGTGCTGTATTGGCCTTAAAGAGTGCCAACCACTCCTGAGCAATAGTCGTTGCACTTTTCCATTATTAGCTTACTATCGTAGGGACATCGCTAGTTTCCCTCCGTGCTAGTACTAATGCCCACTGACACTAGCCACTGCCTTATAACAATAGTTGAGTAGTTTTAAGGCTTTCTCAATGCAGGCTTTGGTGTTGGTTGATGTTCGCTAGGACATTATTGGGAGAACCCACTCCAAATGTGTGCGAGTGCTAACGACTGTCTCTAGCTAGTTAATAAGCTATCATAGTGCAGATGTTTGCTAGCGCAAATGATGGCCCAACAGTGCTTATAGGGCTTTCCCAACGCTTGTATCTGTCATTAGGTCCTCGTTATTGATCTCCCCTAGTGCTGACATTGGCTCTTACCAACAGTTATCGTTGGGCTCTCCTAGCATGAGCAAGTATCATGGGGTTGTCACTGCGATAATGATAGTGGCTCGCATTTACTAGCATCAGCGATTGCCCGATAGTATTAGTTAGGCTCTTCTAATGCCAACCATTATCATTGGATCATCGCTAACCTCCTTTGATGCTAGCACTAGCGCTTACCGACTATAACAACTAGCATGTGACAACGGTTGCGTAATCTCAGTGTTTCAACATCTACGAATACCAATAATTGCCTTGAATTAATAGCTAAACTCCATCGAGTCTAGTGATTGGCCAGCATTAGTCGTTCAGCTCCCCCACTGCCGACGTCCATTATGTTGTCGTCGCTGGATTCCTTTAATTTTGGCACTAGCAGCCACTAACATAAGTAACTGACCTACAATGATAGCTAGCCAGCACTAGTTTACCCTCGTGTTGGCATTGACGTCTGCCAGCACCATGAACTTCTCTGAGTAGTCATTGTGCCCTCGCATTGCCATCTACTACTGATGCACCATTGATGGACTCCTCTATGTGCAATAGCGACTATCATTCGGTCATCACTTAGGGAACCAGCACAAATGTTTGCCAGTGCCAACAATTACTACTAGGTCATCGCTGACCTCCCTTAGTGCTGTGCTACCCTTAAATATTGCTCGTTACACTCGAGCAACAATCGTTGGGCTCTTCCAATGTTAGCAACAATCTAATGGATGTCGCTAGGCTCCTTCGGTGCTAGCATTAGCGCCCACCGACATTAGCAACTGCTTCACAGCAATAGTTGAGCAGTTCCAAGTATCTCTCAATGCAAGATTTGGTGTTGGTTGAAGTTCACTAGGCCATCATTTAGAGAACCAACTTCAAATGTCTGCCAGTGCCAACGACTATCTATAGGTAGTTACTGAGCTATCCTAGTACAGATGTTTGTTAGCAAAAGTGATACCCAATAGCAGTTGTAGGGCTCTCCTAACACTTGTATCTGTCATTAGGTCATCACTATTGATCTCCCTTAGTGTTGGCATTGGCCCTTACCAACAGTTATCGTTGGGCTTTTTTAACACGAGCAACTATTATGGGGTTATCACTAGGCTCCCCCATTACCAGCACTCACGTTTACTAGTAAGAGCAATTGCCTCACAGTAATTGTTGTGAAGTCTGTCAATTACCCTAATGCATGCGTCGATGTCAACAAACATTAATGCCAGACTAGTAGCAGCATTAAGGAAGTCTCTGAGTTACACAAAAGCTAGCGTGAGTGTCTATCAACACTTGCGAATTCCCCATCATAGTTGTTAGGCTTCCCAATGCCAACAAGTGGCACTAGGTCACTATTGCCTCCTTTAATGCTTACACTTGCTTCCACTAGCATCAGTGATAGCCGTTAGGCCATCACTGAGAAATGACAGTGGTTGGCATTTACTAGCATCAGCGATTGCCCGACAGCATTAGTTAGACTTTTTTAATGCCAGTCATTATCCTTGGATGATCGTTAGCCTCTTTTTGTGCTTGCACTAGCATTATCCAACAGTAGTAACTGTCATGCAACGACAATTGAGCAATGTTAGTGTTCCCCTTAGTGCTAGTACCAGCGTCTACGAACACCAATAATTGCGTCGAATCACTAGCTAGGCTCTCCTAGCGTTAGTGATTGCCCAGTAGTGGTCATTACGCTCTCCTAATGCCAACTACCATCATGAAGTCATCGCTGGATTCCTCTACTCACATTGGCAATTATCTTACAATGATAGCTAGGTAGCAGCTAGTTTCCCCTCGTGTTGGCAATGACGTTTGCCAGCACGAGGGACTTTTCTGAGTAGTTGTTGTGATCTCTATGCAAACAACTACTAATACACTATCGTTGGACTTCTCTATGTGCAATGGTGACTATCGCTGTGTCATTCCTTGAGGAACCCAGCGCAGATGTTTGCTAGTGCCAGCGATTGTTGCTAGGTCATCACTGAGCTCCCTTAGTGCTGTGTCGACCATGAACAGTGCCAGCCACTCCCGAGCAACAGTCATTGGGCTCTTTCAATGTTAGCAACTATCATAGGGACGTCGCTAGGCTCCTCAATGGTAGTAGTAGCGTCCGTCGACACTAACAACTGCTTCACAGTAATATTTGAGCAGTTCCAAAGCTCTCTCAATGCACGCTTTGGTGTTAGTTGATATTCGCTAGGCCATCATTGCGGTATCCTACTCTAAATGTCTCCTAGTGCTAAAAACGCCCTCCACCTAGTTAGTGAGCTATCCTAGTGCAGATGTTTGCTAGCACAAGTGATTGCCTAAGCAGTATAGGGCTCTCCCAATGTCTGTATCTATCATTTGGTCGTCCCTATTAAGCACCCCTAGTGTTGACATTGGTTCCTACTAATAGTTATTGTTGGGCTCTTCTAACACGAGCAACTATAATGGGGTCATCACTAGGCTCCCTTATTGTAGGCCCTCGCACCTATCGATAGGAGCAACTACCTTGCAACAATTGCTAGGAAGTCCTTTAATTCCCTTAACGCATGCGTCGATGCCAACCAACACGAGCGACTGCGTAGTAATGATAGCTAGGTAGCCTTTGACTTCCAAGAAAGCTAGCACAAGTGTCTACTAACACGTACGACTCCCTACCACAGTCGTTAGGCTCCCCCAATGCTAACGACTGGTGTTAGGCCACTATTGGGCTCCTTTAATGCTTACCCTCGCTTTCAGTAGCATCAATGATCGTAATTGATCCATCGTTACGATAATGACAGTGGCTCGCATTAAATAGCATCAACGACTGCCCGACAGCATTAGTTAGGCTCTTCTAATACCAGCCATTATCATTGGATCATCGCTGACCTCTTTTTATCCTAGTAGTAGCGCTTACCGATTATAGCAACTGCCATGTGACAATAGTTGAACAATCTCAGTGTTCCAGCATCTATAAACACCAATAATTGCCTCAAATCAATAGTTAAACTCCCTCGAGGCTAGTGATTAGCCAACATTAGTCGTTCAACTCCCCCACTACCGACGACCATCATGATGCCGTCGTTGGATTCCTTTAATGCTGGCACTAACATCCACTAACATGAGTAACTACCTTACAATGATAGCTAGCCAGCACTAGTTTACCTTCGTGTTGGCATCGATGTTTGCCAGTACCAGGGACTTCTTCGAGTAGTCGTTGTGCCTCCCAATGCCATCCGCTACTAGTGCACCATCGTTGGACTCCTCTATGTGCAATAGCGACTGTTGCTAGGTCATCGCTTGGGGGGACCAGCGTAAATGTCTGCCAACGCCAATGATTACTGCTAGGTCATCGCTGACCTCCCTTAGTGCTGTGTTGCCCTTAAATAGTGCTCGCTACACAAGAGCAACAGTCGTTGGGCTCTTCGAATGTTAGCAGCTATTGAAGGGATGTCGCTAGGCTCCTTCAGTGCTAGCATTAGCGCCTACCGACACTAGAAATTGCTTCACAGCAATAGTTGAGCAGTTCCAAGTCTCTTTCAATGTAGGATTTAGTGTTGGTTGAAGTTCGCTAGGCCATCATTGAGAGAACCCACTCCAAATGTCTACCAGTGCCAACGACTATCTATCGTTAGTTGCTGAGCTATCTTAGTGCAGATGTTTGTTAGCGAATGTGATTGCCCAATAGTGGTTGTAGGGCTCTCTTAACGCCTGTATTTGTCATTAGGTTGTCACTGTTGATCTCCCCTAGTGCTGACACTGGCCCTTACTAGCAGTTATCGTTAGGCTTTCCTAACACGCGCAACTATCATGAGGTTATCACTAGGCTCCCCCATTACTAGCACTCGCCCCTACTGATAAGAGAAATTGCCTCACAGCAATTGTTATGAAGTTTGACAATTCCCCTAATGCACGCATTGATGTCAACAAACATTAGTGCCTACTTAGTAGTAATAGCAAGGCAGTCGTTGAGTTGCACAAAAGCTAACGTGAGTGTCTGCCAACACATGCGACTTCCCCGCCATAATTATTGGGGTTTCCTAATGCCAACAAGTGGTACTAGGCCATTATTGGCCTTCTTTAGTGCTTACACTCGCTTCCACCATTATCAGTGATAGTCGTTAGGCCACCTTGGGAAATGGCAATAATTGGCATTTACCAGCATCAGTGACTGCCCGACAGCATTACTTAAGCTTTCCTAATGCTAGCCATTATCCTTGGATCATCTTTGGCCTTCTTTTGTGCTTGCACTAGCGCTTACTAACAGTAGCAACTGTCATGCAACAACAATTAAGCAATGTTAGTGTTCCCTTTAATGCTAGTACCAGCGTCTACGAACACCAAAAATTGCATCGAATCAATACTTAAGCTCCCCTAATGCTAGTGATTGCCCAATAGTGGTCGTTACACTCACCCAATGCCAACGATCATCATGAAGTCATCGTTGGATTCCCTTTAATGATGGCACTAGCATTTACTCACTTCAGTAATAATCCTACAATGATAGCTAGGTAGCAGCTAGTTTCCCCTCATGTTTGCATCGATATCTGCTAATACGGGGGATTTATCTGAGCAGTTCTTGTGGTCTCTATGCCAACAACTGCTAATGCACTATCGTTGGACTCCTCTACATGCAGTAGCGACATCACTGGGTCATTCCTTGGGGGAACCCAAGGCAGATGTTTCCTAGCGCCAGCGATTGCTGTTAGTTATCGCTGAGCTCCCTTAGTGCTGTGTTAGCCATGAACAGTGTTAGCCACTCCGAGCAACAGTCATTGGGCTCTTTCAATGTTAGCAACTATTGTATGAACGTCGCTAGGCTCCCTCAATGGTAGCAGTAGCGACCGTCGACACTAGCAACGACTTCACAGTAATATTTGAGCAGTTCCAAAGCTTTCTCAATGCACGCTTTGGTGTTAGTTGACATCTGCTAGGCCATCATTAGGATAACCCACTCCAAATGTCTCCCAATGCCAAAAACTTTAGCTAGTTAGTGATCTATCCTAGTGTAGATGTTTGCTAGCACAAGTTATTACCCATTAATAGTTGTAGGGCTTTCCCAATGCCTATATCTATCATTTTGTCATCACCGTTGAGCTCCCTTAGTGTTTGACATTGGCCCCTACCAAAAGTTATTGTTGGGCTCTCCTAATTGGAGCAACTGTAAAGGAGTCATCACTAGGCTCCCCTGTTGCTGACCGTAGCATCTATCGATAAGAGCAACTACGTCACCACAATTACTGGGAAGTTCTTCAATTCCCCTAATGCACGCGTTGATGCCAACCAACATGAGCGACTGCATAGCAGCAATAGCTAGGTAGTCGTTGAGTTCGAAGAAAGCTAGTGCAAGTGTCAGCCAACAAGTGCGACTCCCTACCACAGTCGTTAGGCTCCCCCAATGCCAACGACTGGTGCTAAGCCATTATTGGGCTCCTTTAATGCTTGTCCTCGATTTCATCGACATCAAAGATCACAGTTGATCTAGCGCTACGATAATGACAGTGGCTCGCATTAAATAGCGTTAACGACTACCTGACAGCATTAATTAAGCTATTCTAATGCGAGCCATTATCATTGGATCATCGTTGACCTCCTTTTATGCTAGCACTAGCGCTTACTGACTATAGCAACTACCATGCGACAACAGTTGAGCAATCTCAGTGCTCCAGCGTCTACAAATACCAATAATTGCATCAAACCAATAGCTAAACTCCCTCGAGGCTAGTGATTGGCCAGTATCAGTCGTTCAGCTCCCCTATTGCTGACGACCATCATGATGTTGTCATTGGATTCCTTTAATGCTAGCACTAGCATCCACTAACATTAGTAACTAGCCTACAATGATAGCTAGCCAACACTAGTTTACCCTCGTGTTGGCATCAATGTCTGTCAGCACCAAAGACTTCTCTAAGCAGTCGTTGTGCCCCTCCCAATGCCATCTACTACTAGTGCACCATCATTGGACTCCTTTATGTGGAATAATGACTATCGCTGGGTCATCACTTGGGGGAACCAATGTAAATATTTGCTAGCGCCAATAATTACTGCTAGGTCATTGCTGGCCTCTCTTAGTGCTGTGTAGCCCTTAAATAGTGCTCGCTACACCTAAGCAACAGTCAGTGGGCTCTTCGAATGTTAGCATATCAATGGGATGTCAACTAGGCTCCCTCGGTGCTAACACTAGCGCCCACTGGCACTAGCAACTACTTCACGGCTATAGTTGAGCAGTTCCAAGTCTCTCTCAATGTAGGGTTTAGTGTTGGTTGAAGTTCGCTAGGCCACCATTGGGAGAACCCACTGCAAATGTTTGCTAGTGACAACGACTGTCTATAGTTAGTTACTGAGCTATCCTGGTGCAGATGTTTGTTAGCGGAAGTGACTGCCTAACAGTAGTTGTAAGGCTCTCCCAACGCCTATATCTATCATTAGGTCACCACCATTGAGCTCCCCTAGTGCTGACATTAGCCGCTACCACTAGTTTTTGTTGGGCTCTCCTAGCATGGGTAATTATCATGGGGTCATGACAACGCTTCCCCATTACTGGTACTTGCGTTTACCGATAAAAGCAATTGCCTCGCAACAATTATTGGGAAGTCCTTCAATACCTCTAATGCACCTGTCGACGTCAACCAGCATGAGTGACTACCTAGTAGCAGTAGTTAGGCAGTCATTGAGTTCCACAAAAGCTGACGCGAGCATTTGCCAACATGTGCTACTTCCCCACTATAGTCATTGGGCTTTCCAAATGCCATCAAGTGGTGCTAGGCCACTATTGGGCTCCTTTAGGGCTTACACTCGCTTCCACTAACATCAGTGACAATCGTTAGGCCATCACTGGGTGATAACAGTGGTTGGCATTTACTAGCATCAGCGACTGCCCGATAGCATTAGTTAGGCTCTTCTAATGCTAGCCATTATCATTGGATCATTGTTGGCCTCTTTTAGTGGTAATAGTAGCATTTTTCGAAAGTAGCAACTACCATGCAATAACAATTGAGTAATCTTAGCGTTCTCCTTAGTACTAGCACCAGTGTCTGCGAACACCAATAATTGCCTCGAATCAATTGCTAAGCTCCCCAAGCGCTATGGTGTGCCCAAAGTAGTCGTTTCGCTCTCCCAATGCTAACGACCATCATGAATTTGTCATTGGGTTCCTTTAAGGCTGGTACTAGCATCTACTAACACTACTAACTACCCTACAATGATAGCTAGGCAGCACTTAATTTTCCCTCGTGTTGGCATCGACGTCTACTAGCACGAGGGACTTTTGTGACCAGCCGTTATGCTCTCCCTATGCCAACAATTACTGGTGCACTGTCATTGGACTCCTCTACGGGCAATAGTGACTGTCGCTAGGTCATCACGAGAGGGAACCTAGCGCAGATGTTTGCTAGCGCCAGCAATTGCAGCTAGGTCATCGCTGAGCTCCCTTAATGCTGTGTTGCCCTTAAACAGTGCCAGCCACTCCCAAGCAACGGTCTTTGGGCTATTTCAATGTTAACAACTATCATAGGGACGTCACTAGGCTGCCTCAGTGCTAGTAGTAGCATCTACCAACACTAACAACTGTTTCATAACAATAGCTGAGCAGTTCCAAGGCTCTCTCAAAGCAAGCTTTGGTGTCGCTTGACATTCGCTAGGCCATCATTAGGATAACCTACTCGAAATATCTCCCAGTGCCAATGACTCTCTCTAGAATGTTATTGAGCTATCCTAGTGTAGTTGCTTACCAGTAGTTGTAAGGCTTTCCCAACGCTTGTATCTATCATTAAGTCATCACAGTTGAGCTTCTCTAGTGTTGACATTGGCCCCTGTCAACATTTATCGTTGGGCTCTCCTAACACGAGCAACTGTCATGGGGTCATCACTAGGCTTCCCCATTGGGGTGCATCACTAGGCTTCCCCATTGTTGGCCCTTGCGTCTACCGATAAAAGCAACTCTCTCATAGCAATTGCTGGGAAGTCCTTCAATTCTACTAATGCACATGTCGACATCAACCAACACGAGCGACTGCCTAGTAGCAATAGCAAGGTAGTTGTTCAGTTCCACAAATGCTGGCGCAAGTGTCTGCCACCATGTGCGACCTCTCCATCATAGTCGTTAGGCTCCCTCAACGCCAACAACTGGTGTAAGGCCACTATTGGGCTCCTTTAATACTTACCTTACTTTCACCAGCATCGGTGATTGCGAGTAGGCCATCGCTACGATAATGACAGTGGGTCGCATTTACTAGCATTAGCGACTACGTGACAGCATTAGTTACGCACTTCTAATGCATGCCATTATCATTGGATTATCGTTGGCCTCTTTTTGTGCTAGCACTCACATTTATTAACACTAGCAACTGCCATGCAACAATAATTAAGCAATCTTAGCGTTTTGCCTAGTGCTAGCACTAGCGTTTGCGAACATAACAATTACCTCGAATTAATAGCTAAGCTCCCCTAGTGCTAGTGACTGCCCAGAAGTAGTAGTTCTGCTCTCCCAGTGCCAACGACCATTAGAAATTCATCGTTAGATTCCTTTAATGTTGGCACTAGCATCTATTAACATCACTAACTGCCCTACAATGATAGCTAGGCAGCACCAAGTTTACACTCGTGTTGGCGTCGACGTCTCTCGACACGGGGGACTTCTCTAATCATTCGTTATGCCCTCCCTATGCCAAATACTATTAGTGCATAATTGTTGGACCCCATTACATGTAATGGTGACTGCTGTTTGGTCATCTATAGGGGGAATCGAGCGCAGATGTTTGCCACCTCCAACGATTGCTGCCAGGTCATTGCTGAGCTCCCCTAGTGCTGTGATGCCCTTAAACAGTGCCAACCATTCTCGAGCAATAGTCGTTGGGCTCTTCTATTATTAACAACTATCGTAAGGACGTCACTAGGCTCTTTCGGTGCTAGCATTAGCGTCTACCGTCCATAACAATTGCTTTACAGCAACAGTTGAGCAATTCCAAGGTTCCCCCATTGCTACCACTAATGTCTACCGATAAGAGCAACTACCTTGTACTAATTGATACGAGGTCCCTTAATTCCCTTAACTTACGCGTTGACATCAACTAACATGAGCAAATGCCTAGTAGCAATAGCTAGGCAGTCGTTGAGTTCTTCAAAAGCTAGTGCAAACATCTGCCCACACGTACTATTCCCACCAGAGTCGTTAGGCTCTCTCAATGCAAACAACTAGTGTTAGACCATTATTGGGCCCCTTTAATGCTTACTCTCGCTTTCACCAACATTAGTGATAGCGGTTGGGCCATCGCTACGGTAATGACAAAGGTACACATTTACTAGCATCAGCAACTGCCTGATAGTTAGGCTCTTCTAATGCCAACCATATTCATTGGATCATCGCTGGCCTCTTTTTATACTAGCACTAGGGTTATCGACAGTCACAACTGTCAAGCAATAACAGTTGAGCAATCTTAGCATTCCCCCTAGTGCTAGCACCAGCATGTGCTAACATTATTAATTACCTCGAATCAATAGCTAAGCTCCCCTAGTGCTAGTGACTGCCAAGCACTAGTCGTTTTGTTCTCCCAATGCCAATGACCATCATGAAGTCATTGCTTGATTCCTTTAATGTTGGCACTAGCATCTACTAATATGAGTAACTACCCCACAATGATAGCTAGGCAACACCTAGTTTCCTCTCGTGGTGGAGTTGACGTCCACCAACACCAGGGACGTCTCTGAGCACTCGTTATGCCCTCCCTATGCCAACAACTACTAATGCACTGCCGTTGTACTGCTCTATATGCAATAGTTATAGTCGTTGGGTCATCGCTTGGGGGAACCCTATATAAATGTTTACTAGTGCCAACGATTACTGCTAAGTCATTGCTGAGCTCCCCTAGTGTTGTGTTGGCCTTAAATAGTGCTAGCCACTCTCAAGCAATAGTTGTTGGGCTCTTCCAATGTTAGTAACTATCGTAAGGACGTCGTTAGGCTCGCTCAATGCTAGCATTAGTGTCCATCGACAATAGCAATTACCTCATAACAATAGTTGTACAGTTCCAAAGCTTCCTTAATGCAAGTGTTGGTGTTGGTTGACGTTCGCTAGGTCATCATTGGGAGAACCCACTGCAAATGTCGACCAGCACCAATGACTGTCTCTAACTAATTACTAAGCAATTCGAGTGCAGATGCTTGCCAGCGCAAGTGATTGCCCAGCAATAGTTGTAGGTCATTCCCAATGCTTGTATCTATCATTAGGTTGTCACCATTGAGATCCCCTAGTGTTGACATTGGCCCCTACCAATAGCTATCGTTGGGCTCTCCTAACACAAGCGACTGTCATAGGGTCATCACTAGGCTCCCCCATTGCTAGCACTAGCATCTACCGATAAGAGCAACTACCACGTAACAATTGCTGCGAAGTCCTTCAATTCCCATAACGCATGCATTGACGTCAACCAACATGAAGGACTGGCTAGTAGCAGTAGCTAAGCAATTGTTGAGTTCCCCAAAATCCAACGTAAGCATGTGTCAACATGTGCGACTTCCCCACCACAGTCATTAGGCTCTCCCAATGCCAATAACTAGTGTTAGGCCACTGGTTAGTAGTAGTAGCTAAGCAATTGTTGAGTTCCCCAAAAGCCAACGTGAGCATGTGTCAACATGTGCGACTTCCCCACCACAGTCATTGGGCTCTCCCAATGCCAATAACTAGTGTTAGGCCACTGTAGGGCTCCTTTAATACTTACTCTAGCTATCACCAGCATCAGTGATAGCGATTGGGCCATCACTACGATAATGACAGTGGCTCGCATTTACTAGCATTAGCGATTTCCTGACAGCATTAGGTAGGCTCTTCTAATGCCAGCAATTACATTGGATCATCGCTATCCTCTTTTTGTACTAACACTAGCGTTTACCGACAGTAGCAGCTGCCATGCCATAATGGTTAAGTAATCTTAGCATTCCCCTTAGTGCTAGCACTAGCATCTGCGAACCCCAATAACTGCCTCGAATCAATAGCTAAGCTCCTTTAGTGTTAGTGACTGCCCAGCAGTAGTCGTACCAGTAACTGCCCGACAATTATAGCTAGGCAGTACCTAGTTTTCCCTTCATATTTGCATCGATGTTTGCCAGCACCAAGGACTTCTCTAAGCAGTAGTTGTGCCCTCCCTATGCCAACAACTAGTAATGCACCGTCGTTAGACTTTTTTACGTGCAATAGCGACTGTTGTTGTGTCGTCACTTCGGGGAGCCCTGCGCTGATGTTTGGCAGTGCCAGTGATTGCTGCTACGTCATCACTGAGCTCTCTTAGTGTTGTGTTGGCCTTAAACAGGGCCAGCCATTCTCGATCAACGATCGTTGGGCTCTTCTAATGATAGTAGCTATCGTAGGGACGTTATTAGGCTCCCTTAATGCCGTCATTACCGTCCACCAACACTAGCGATTGCTTCATGACACTAGGCCACAATTGGGAGAACACACTGCAAATGGCTGCCAGTGCCAACGAGGGTCTTTAGCTAGTTACTAAGCAATCCTAATGCAAATGTTTGCCAGCCCAAGTGATTGTCGAGTGGTAGTTATAAGTCACCCCCAATGCGTGTATCTATCATCAGGTAATCACTATCGTTAGGCTCTCCTAACACCAGAAACTATCAAGGGGTCATCACTAGGCTCCCCCATTGTTGGCAATAGCATCTATCGATAAGACCAACTACCTCGGAACAGTAACTAAGTAGTCATTGAGTTCCTTAAGAGCTGACGCGAGCATCTACCAACACCTGCGACTTCTCTACCACAGTCGTTGGTCTCTCCCAATGCCAACAACTGGTGTTGGGCCACTATTGGGCTTTCTTAATGCTTACCCTCGCTTTCACCAGCATGAGTGACAGTGGTTGGGCCATAGCTACGATAATGACAGTGGCTCGCATTTATTAGAAACAACTACTGCTGGATAGTATTTGTTAGGTTTTTCTAATGCGAGCCATTATTATTAGATCATAGTCGACCTTTTTCTGTGCTAGCACTAGTGTTTATCGATAGTAGCAACTACCATGTGGCAATAGTTAAGCAATCTTAGCATTTGCCCTAGTACTGGCCCTAGCATCTGTGAACACAAATAATTGCCTCAAATCCATAGTTAAGCTCCCTTAGCACTAGTGACTATCCAGTAGTAGTCGTTCTGCTTTCCCAATGCCAACAACCATTATGAGATCGTGGCTCAATTCCTTTAATGCTGGCACTAGCTTCGAGGAACACTAGTAACTACCCAACAATGATAGCTAGGTAGCACCTAGTTTCCCCTCGTGGTGACGTCGATGCCTGCCAGTGCGAAAGACTTCTCTAAGCAATCCTTGTGCCTTCCCTATACCAATAACTACTTGTTGCACTATCGTTGGACTCTTCCACGTGCAATAGCGACTATTGCTGGTTCATCACTTGGGGGAACCTAACGTAGACGTTTGCCAGTGCAAGTGACTGGTCTTAGGTCATCGCTGAGCTCCCCCTAGGGCTGTATTGGCCTTAAACAGTGCTAGCCACTCTTGAGTAACAGTCCTTGGGCTCTCCCAATGTTAGCAACTATCGTTGGGACATCATTAGGCCCTCTCAATGCTAGCACTAGCGTCCATCGACAATAGCAACAGCTTTACAGCAATAGTAGAGCATCTCCATGGCTCTCCCAATGTAGGCATTGGTGTTGGTTGAAATTCGCTAGGTCATCATTGGGAGAACCCACTGTAAATGTTTACCAGCGCCAATGACTGTCTTTAGCTAGTTATTAAGCAATCCTAGTTTAGATGTTTGCTAGTGTAAGTGATTACCCAGCAGTAATTGTGGGGCTCTCCCAATGCCTGTATAGATCATTGGGTCGTCACTGTTGCGCTCCCCTAATGCTGACATTGGCCCTTACCAATAGCTATCATTGGGCTCTCCTAACACGAGCAACTATCATGAGGTCATCACTGGGCTTCCCCATTGCTGCCACTGATGTCTATCGATAAGAGCAACTACCTCGCAGCAATTGCTGGAAAGTCCCTCAATTCCCCTAACGCAAGCGTCAATGTCAACCAACATGAGCGACTGCCTAATAGCAGTAGCTAGGTAAACGTTGAGTTCCTCAAAAGTTGGCTCAAGCATCTGCAAGCACCTATAACTTCCCTACCATAGTCATTGGGCTCTCCCAATGCCAACAACTGGTGTTAGGCCACTATTGGGCTCTTTTAATGCTTACCCTCGCTTTCACCAGCATGAGGGAAAGCGATTAGGCCATTGTTGCGATAATGACAGTAGCTCGCATTAATTACCATCAGTGACTGCTTGACAACATTAGTTAGGTTTTTCTAATGCGAGCCATTATCATTGGATCATCACTAGCCTGCTTTTGTGCTAGCACTAATGTCCATCGACAATAGCAACTGCCACGCAATAATAGTTGGCAAATCTTAGCATTCACCCTAGTGCTAGCATCAGCACCTTCGAACACCAATAACCCCTTCCCAATAATAGCTAAGTTCCCCTAGCACTAGTGACTGCCGAGCAGTATTAGTTTAGCATTAGCCAATGACCATCATGAAGTCGTCATCAGATTCCTTTACTACTGGCACTTGCATCTACTAACACTAGTAACTATTGGGCAATGATAGTTAGGCGGCGCCCAGGTTCCCTTCGTGTTGGTGTCGACGTTTGCCAGCACCAGGGGCTTCTCTGAGAAGTCATTATGCCCTCCCTATGCCAACAACTACTAGTGCACTATCGTTGGACCCTTCCATGTGCAATAGCAACTATCGCTGAGTCATCACTTAGGAGAACCCAGTGTAAATGTTTGCTAGCACCAACAATTATTGCTAGGTCATCGTTGTGCTCTCTTAATGCTGTGTTAGCCTAAACAGTGCCAACCACTCCCGAGCAACAGTCGTTGGGCTCTTTCAATGTGAGCAACAACCATAGGGACATTACTAGGCTCCCTCGGTGTTAGCACTAGCGTCCAGCGACACTAGCAACTGCTTTAGAGCAATGGTTGAGTAGTTCCAAGGCTCTCTCAATGCTCATTGCCATTGGTTGACGTTCTCTAGGCCACCATTAGGAGAACCCACTACAAATGTTTGCCGGTTGCCAATGACTATCTCTGGCTAATTACTGAGCTATCCTAGTGCAAATGTTTGCCAGCGCAAGTGATTGCCCAGTAACAGTTGTAGGGCTCTCTTAACACCTGTATCTATCATTGGGTTGTCACCGTTGGGCTCCCTCAGTGCTGACTTTAGCCCCTACCAATAGCTATCGTTGGGCTCTTTTAACAAAAGCAACTGTCATGGGCTCATCACTAGACTCGCTAATTACTAGCATTGGTCTCTACTGATAAGAGCAACTGCCTCGCAACAATTGCTGGGAAGTCCTTCAAATCCTCTAATGCATGAATCGACGTCAACCAACACCAGTGACTACCCAATAGTAGTAGCTAGGTAGTCATTGAGTTCCTCAAAAGCTGGTGCAAGCGTCTGCCAACACCTACGACTTCCTCATCACAATCGTTGGGCTCTCCCAATGCCAAAACTACTGCTAAGCCACTATTAGGTTCCTTTAATGCTTACCCTCGCTTCCACTAGCACCACTGATAGCCGTTAGATTATCACTGCAGTAATGATAGTGGATGGCGTTTACTACATCAGTGACTGCCCGTCAGCATTAGTTAGGGTCTTTTAATGCTAGCCATTACCATTGGATTATCGCTGGCCCTCTTTTGTACTAGTATTAATGTCTATTGACACTAGCATCTGCCATGCAACAATAGTTGAGCAATCTTAACGTTCTTTTTAGTGCTAGCACCAGTGTCTATGAACACCAATAATTACTTCACAACAATAGTTAGGCAGCTATTAGTTTTCCCCAAAGCTGGTGCAAGTGTTTACCAGCACCGAAGACATCATGCAAAAGATGGTGGGCTCTTCCAATGCCTTCTACTGCTGCTAGGCCGTCTCAACCCCAACTGTGCTTGCCTTTATGTCTACATGTAACAGCGACAATTGTTGGGCTATCGCTAGGTCATTGTTAAGTTGCTTCAGTGTTTGCATTGCCATCCATTAGCGTCAATGATGGCGTAGGAGTAGTTGTTGGGCTCTCCTAATAACAACGACTATCATGCGATCATTGCTAGGCTCCTTCAATGCTCACATTAGTGTTTAACAACACTAGCAATAGTGCTACAAAAATAACTGGTTAGTCATTGGGTTCTCCTAAAGCTAGCACAAGTGTTTGCCAGCACTAGTGATTTCCTCATAGAAGTCATTATGCTTTCTTAATGCTATTAATTGCTGCTAGGTCATGGTTGGGCTCCACTTTGTCACATGCCTATTAGCATCAGCAACCCATGCAAATGCCTGCTAGCGTCAATAATTACCCAGTAGTAATCGTTGGGCTCTCTCAATGCTAGTTACTATCATAGGTTTATCACAAGGCTTCCCTCTCATTAGTGCTGGCATCTACTACACCTGCAACTACCTCTCAGTAATAGCTGGGTACTCCTTGGGTTCCTCACTTATTTGTAATTTCATTTGCCAACACTAGTAATAACCTCACTACTATAACTATGCAGTCGTTAGGTTCTGCAAAAATAAGCACGAACATCTGCTAGCATTAGCGACTACCCCATAATAGCTAAGTAGTCATTAGGCTCTCTTTCCACTTACTACTCTTACTACGCCATCGTTGAGCTCCTTTAGTACTTGCCCTCGTGCCTACTTGCGCTTGCGACTCTCGTTAGGCCACAGTTGGAAGAACACACCACTAATGTTTACCAGCATTAGTGATTACCATTGGGTCATTACTAAGCTCCCCTAGTGCTAGTGACTGCCCAGTAATAGTTGTTTGGCTCCCCTAGTGCCAACGACCATCATGAGGTCATCATTGGATTACCCTAGTGCTGGCACTAGCGTTTACCAACACCAGTAACTACCCTGCAATGATAGCTAGGAAGTACCTTGGTTCCTCTTGTGCTGGTGTTAGTGTCTATTAGCACTAGGGACTTCCCCAAGCAGTTGGTTTGCCTTCCCTATGCCAACTACTACTACTGCACTGTTTTTAGACTCCTCTACTTACAATAGCGACTATCGCTGGGTCATCACTAGGGGAAACCAATGCAGATGTCCGCCAGTGCCAACGATTGTTGTTGGGTCATCGCTAAGCTCCCCTAATGCTGGGCTGGCCTTAAATAGCCAAGCACTCTCGAGCAGCAGTTACTGGGCTCTTCCAATGCTAGCAACTATCATAAGGATGTCGTTAGGCTCTCTTAGTGTTAGCAGTAGCATCAAGTAACATAGCAAGTGCTTTGCAGCCATAGTTAGGCAGTTCCAAGGCTCTCTCAATGTAGGTGCTAGTGTTGATTGACGTCTGCAAGGCCACCCCTAAGAGCACCTACTACAAATGTTACTAGCACTAGCGGCTTTCTTTGGCTCATCGTTGAGCTATCCCAGTGTAGATGTTTGCTAGTGCAAGTGATTGCCCAGTAATAGTTATAGGGCTCTCCCAACACCTTTAATTATCATTGGATCATTGTCGTTGAGCTCCCCTAGTGCTGATGCTAGCCCTCCATCGTTGGACCTTTATAGTACTTTTGTCTCATGTATGCTTGTGTCAGCGATTGCCACATGGCCATCACTTGGAGATCCTATTGCAGATGTTTACCAACATTAGCAATTACCGCTAGATCATTGTTGAACTCTCCTAATCCTAGCACTAGCCACTACCAATGCCTGTGACTGCGTAGCACCAGTTGTTGGGCTCTCCCAATGCCAATGGCTATCATGGGTCATTGTAAGGCTTCTCCCTTACTAGCACTAGCGTCTACTGACTCGAGCAACTATCTTTTAGTGATAGCTAAGTAGTCCCTGGGTTTCTTACGTATTGGCATCTACTTATGTCATGAGCGCCCTATGCGAGCTTGACCCTCATTACAGTCACTCAATAAGCTACTAAACAAACATGCAAGGGGAGTCGCGTTGCACGAACAATAGGCATAGGAGGCAAGCTTGACTACCTTGGCAGGCATCGCATCAATGGAAGGCACATGGACACCCCATGTGAGCTAGACCCTTGACATCATCCTTCAAGATACTGCCCAACAAGTGTGCCAAGGGAGCATGAAATAAGGGCTCACGAGGCAAGCCATGGCTACTTCTAACAAGCACAATATGGATGAAAGGCCCAACTTGCGACTACAGTAAAGGATTAGGCGAGCCGTAGACACCCCATGGTAGTTAAATCCTCCTTATTATCCCTCGATAGATTACCTATAGAGGGTGCCAAGAGGGCCACGTCGCTTGAATGATGGGCACAGGAGGTAAACAATGGTTACCCCTAGTAGGCGTGGCATGGGCGATAGATCCAACGTGAGGTTACAACAGATGCTCCACCCAGGCAATGGGCACCTCATGTTTGCCTGATGATCATCACTATCCCTAGATAGAATGCCCAGATGGCATGTCAAGGGAGTCGAGTTGCACAAAACTTAAGCATGAAAGGTAAGCCACTTTTACCCCAAATAGGCATTGCACGGGTGGAAGGCCCGACATGCGACCATAATAGGCACCGACCATACCATGGGAGCCACACGCAGGTCCTTGGAGAGACCCTTGTTGTTGTCCTTGGAGAGACTACCCAACATGCGTGCTAAGTGGGCGTGCCATAGGAGCTGCATAGCACGAACCATGAGCACGAGAGGCTAGCCACTGTTGCCTTGAGCAGGCATGACATGGATGGAAGGCCTAGTATGCAGTAATAGTAGTTGAGCCAGCCAAAACATGGATGGTCCACTTAAGCTAGACGCTTGTTGTTGTCCCTTGATAGACTCCCTAATGAGCATCCCATGGGTATAGAAGGTAAGCCACGACTAGCCCTAATAGGTGCAGCATGGGTGGAAGGCCTAGCGTGCGACTGTAGAAAGCTTGTTAGCTAAGCCATGGCTATTCTACACGAGCTAGACTCTTGTCACTATCCCCTGACAGACTGCCCAGCAAGCTGGCAAAAGAGTCGCATTGCACGAAACATGGGCACAGAAGGCAAGCCACGAGTACCCCCAATAGGCATGTTATGGACGGAGGGCCAAATGTGTGACTGCAACAAGTGTGCTAGCCAGGTTATGGGCACTCCATATGAGCCATACCATCGTCATTACCACTCGATAAACTTCGCAGTGAATGTGTGAATAGAGCTACACTACATGGACCATCAGCATAGGAGGTAAGCCACAACTACCCCTAGCACACATCGCATGGGTGGAAGGCCCACTGTATGGCCACAGCAATTGTGCCAAGCAAGACATGGGAGCCCCATGCGAGCCATCGTGTTTACCTATGGCAACAACTGTTGCTAGGCCATAGGGGAACCCAGCATAGCCGTTGGGTCATTGCTAAGCTCCGTTAGTGTTGGCATTGACATCCACAAACATCTATGATTGCCCAACTATAGTTAATAGGATCTCCCAACACCAACGACTATCATGGGGTCGTCGTGGGGTTACCCCGATGCTATTGCTGGTGCTTATCAATACCAATAACTGCCTTGTTGTAAAAGCTGGGCTATTCCCTAGGTTCTCCTAGTGCTAGAACTGGTGTCTACCAACACCAGTAATTACCCTACAGTGATAGCTAAGTAGTTATTGGGTTCTCCCAAAGTTGGCACAGGCAACTGCCAGCATCAGCAACTTTCATGTAGTAATCGTTAGACTCTCCTTGTGCTTTTTACTATAGCTAAGCCATCATTAAGCTTTTCTAATGCTTGCACTTACGTCTGCCAATGTCAACGACAGTCATTTGGTCATTCTTAAGTGCCCTTAGTGCTGACACTGACATCTATCAGCGTCAACAATTACCTTACCATAGTGGTCGGGCATTCTTAATGCTACCGACTACTATAGGGTCATCGGTAGACTCTCTCAATGTTAGCTCTAGCTGCTACTAACACGAGCAACTGCATCGCAAAAGTAACTAGTTAGTCATTGGGTTCCCTCAAAGCTACGCTAATATCACGCTATATACTAGGCACTTCCTTGTAGTAGTCGTTGGGCTCTCCCAATGCCAACTACTGCAGTTAGGCCAATGTTAGGCTCATTCAGTGCTAGTTCTCAACTATTGGGCCATCGCAAGGGCAACCTAGAGCAGATCTCTGCTAGCATTGGTGACTACCATTAGCAACAGTTGTTAACCTCCACCAGTGCCAACAATTGCCTAGTAGTAGTTGTTGGGCTCTCGTAATGCCAATGACAATTATATGGTTGTCGCAGGGCTCCCTTGATGCTAGCACGAGTGTCTAACGACACTAATAACTACCCTACAATAATTGCAGGGTAGTGCCTAGGTTCCCTTAAAGCTAGCATTAACGTTTGCGGACATCAACAATTACCCCATAGCAGTAGTTGCACAGTCATAGGGTTCCTCTAAAGTTAGCACTAGCATCAACAACTTCTTTGTAGTTGTCGTTGGACTCTTCTAATGCCAATTATTGTTGTTAGGCCATCGTTAGACCTATCTAATTTTTGGCCCCATGCCTACTTGCATCAGCGACTGTTGCATGGTCATCGCTGCAAAAATTTAGCGTAGATGTCTGTCAACATCAGTAACTATTGCTTGATCATCACTAAGCTCCCCCAAAGTTTATGTTGGCCTCTACTAGTGCTCATGACTACCTAGCAGCAATCATTGGCTCTCCTAATGCTAACAATTGTCATGGGGTTGTTGCAAGGTTTCCCCTATATTAGTGCTTGTATTTACTAATACTAACAACTATCTCTCAATAATAGCTGGGCAATCCTAGGTTTCCCATGTGTTGGCAACTTCATCTGCCAACATGAATAAGTGCCTCACTGCTGAAGCCAAGTAGTGGCTAGGTTCCCCCAAATTTAGCACGAGCATTTGCAAGCATCAGGGATTGCCCCTGCAGTAGTCGTTAAGCTCCTTTAGTGTTTGCCTCACACCTACTTATGCCTGCTACTCTCGTTGGGCCACAGTTGAGGGAATGTAGCATCGATGTCTACCAGTACTAATGATTACCGCTGGCTCATTGCTAAGCTCCCTTAGTGTTAATGACTGTTTAGCAGTAGTCGTTTAGCTCTCTCAATGCCAACAACCATCATGAGGTAATTGCTAGATTCCCCTAGTGCTTGCATCAGCGTTTACTAACACTAGTAATTACCTCAGCACCTAAATTCCCCTTGTGTTGGCGTTGGCTTTTACTAGCACTAAGGACTTCCTCGAGCAGTTGTTATACCCTCCCTATGCCAACCATTACTACTATACCATCGTTGGACTCCTCTACGTGCAATAGTGACTGTCACTAGGTCATTGCTAGGGGAGCCGAACACAGATCTTTGCCAGTGCCAGTTATTACTGTTGGGTCATCATTGAGCTCTCCTAGTGATGTTCTAGCCTTAAACAGGGCCAGCCACTCTCGAATAGTAGTCGTTAGCGAATGCTAGCAACTATCATGGGGACGTCACTAATCTCCCTTAGTGCTAGCACTAGCCTCCACTAACATTAGCAACTATTTCGCACCAATAGTTGGGGCAGTTCCAAGGCTCCCTCAATGCAGGTGCTGTTGTTGGTTGACATTCATTAGGCCATCGTTTGGAGAACCTACTGTAAATGTTTGCCAGCCCCCACAACTGTCTCTCGATCATTACTGAGCTGCCAGTGCAGATGTTTGCAATACCTCTAACTATCATTAGGTCATCGCTGCTGAGCTCCCCTAGTGCTGACATTAGCCCCTACCAATAGCTGTTGGTGGGCTCTCCTAACATGAGTAACTATCATGGGGTTGTCACTATTGCTGGCACTAACATTTACTGATAAGAGCAACAGCCTCACACCAATTGCTGGAAAGTCCCTCAATTTCTTTATTGCTCCTGTCGATGTTAACCAACACCAACAACTGCACGATAGCATTAGTTGGGTAACCATTGAGTTCTTTAAAAGCTGGTATAAGCATTTGCCAACACTTATGACTTCCCCACCGCAATCATTAGACTTTCGCAATGCCAAAGATGCTGCTAGGCCACTATTGGGCTCCTTGAATGTCTACCCTCGCGTTTATTATATCAGTGGCAGCCGTTGGGCCATCGCTATGGCAATGATAATGGCTGGCATCTAGTAGCATCAGCGACTGCATGAGAATAGTAGTTAGGCCTTTCCAATGTCGAGCATTGTCATTAGGTCATCGCTGGCCTCTTTCGATGCTAACATTAGCGTCAACTGACACTAGCAATTATCATGCAACAACAGTTGAGCAATCTTAGGGTTCCCCTAGTGCTAGCACCAATGTTTATGAACACCAATAACTGCCTCGCAACAATAGGCTAGGCAGTTGTCTGGTTTCTCTAAAGCTGGTGCGAGCCTTTACAAGAACCAACGACATCATGCAGAAGTCGTTGGGCTCTCCTAATGCCTACTACTGCTGCAAAGTCACCATTTGACCCTAGTTGTGCTTACCCTCATGTTTACTTGCACCACCAATAACTTTTTAGCCATCATTGGGTGAGCCTAGGTGCTGATGTCTATCAGTGCCAACGGCTATCACTAGGTCATTATTGAGTTACTTTAGTGCTCTTGTTGCTATCTATTAACATATGTCATTGCCTAGCAGTAGCTATTAGGCTCTCCCAATGCCAGTGACTATCATGGGGTCATTGTTAGGTTCCCTCAATGCTGGCACTAGTGTTTAACAACACTAGCAATAATGCTACAAAAATAACTAGGTAGTCATTAGGATCCCTTAAAGCTAGCATGAGCATTTACTAGCATGAGGGATTTCCCTGTAGCAATCATTGGGCTCTCCTAATGCCAATAATTTTTGCTATGTCATGGTTGAGCTCCTTTAGGGTTTGCCCTCACGTCTATCTGTGCCTGCAACTTCTATAAGGCCATTGTTGGGGCAAACTCATGTAAATGTCTGCCAATATTTATAGCTGGCAAGCAACAGTCGTAGGCTCTTCTAATGCTAGTAACTATCATGGGGTTATCACAAGGCTTCCCTTATATTGGCACTGGTATCTACTAATACGAGCAAATACTTAATAATAGCTAGGCAGTCCCTAGGTTCTTAGTGTTGGCAATTTCATCTACCAACACAAGTAACTACCTCACTCTTATAGCTAAAAAGTCATTAGGCTCCCTCAAATTTAGTGGAAGCATTTATTAGCATTAGTGACTACCCCGCAACAGTCGTTGGGCTCACTTTGTGCTTGCTACGCCGTCATTGAGCTCTTTTAGTACTTGTCATCATACCTATTTGCTCTTGCTACTCTCATTGGTCCACTGTTGGGGGAGCGCAGCACTAATGTCTGCCAGCATTAGTGATTACTGCTGGGCTCCCCTAGTGCTAGTGGCTGCCTAACAATAGTCCTTCAGCTCTCCTAATGCCAATGACTATCATAAGGTCGTCATTGTATTCCTCTAGTGCTGGCATGAGTGTCTACTAACACTAGTAACTGCCCCGCAATAATAGCTAGGTAGTACCTAAGTTCCCCTTGTGTTGGCGTCGATGTTTGCCAACATGTGGGACTTCCCCAAGAAGTCGGTATGCCTTCCCTATGTCAATTGTTACTACTGTACCATATTTAGACTCTTCTACTTATAATAGCAACTATCACTGGGTCATCATTAAAGGAAAATAGCACAGATGTTTGCTAGTGCAAGCGATTGCTATTGGGTCATCTTTGAGCTCTCTTGTGCTGTGCTGGCCTTAAACAGTGCCAGCCACTCTTGAGCAGTGGTCATTGGGCTCTTTCAATGCTAGCAACTATTGTAAGGACATCACTAGGCTCCCTCGGTGGTAGCAGTAGCATCCATTGACACTAGAAACTGCTTTGCAACAATAGTTGGGTAGTGTCAAGGCTCTTTCAATGCAGGCACTAATTTTAGTTGACGTCTACTAGGCCATCACTGGGAGAACCCATTGTAAATGTATACTAGCACTAGTGAAAATCTCTAGCTTGTCGCTGAGCTTTCCCAATATAGATGTTTCTTAACATAAATGACTACCCACTAGTAGTTGTACGGCTCTCCCAATGCCTATAACTACCATTGGGTCATCGTCGTTGAGCTCCCCTAGTGCTGACACTAGCCCCTACCAACACTTTTCATTAGGCTTTTCTAATGCTCGCGTTAACGTCAACCAATACGAACGACTACCTGATGGCAGTAGTTAGGTAGTCATTGAGTTCCTCAAAAGCTAGCACGAGCGTCTGCCAACACATATGACTTCCCCTCACAGTTGTTGGACTCTCCTAAGGACAACAACTTCTGCTATGCCACTATAAGACTCCTCTAAATGCTTACCTTCACATCTACTAGCATCAACGACATCCGTTGGGCCATTACTGTAGCGATGACAGTAGTTGGCATCCATTAGCACTGTCATCTACTGACCTTAGCAACTACTCAGCAGCAATCGTTAGGCTCTTCCAATGCCTGCGATAGTCATTAAGTCATCGTTGGGCTCCCTCGGTGCAAGCTCGAGCATCTATCAACGCAAGTAACTGCCTTATCATAATAGTGAGGTAGTCCGTGGGTTCCTTTAATGCTAGTGTCGCGTCTGCCAACACTAGTAATTACACTACAGTAATAATTTGGAATTATCGATTTCCCTAAAGCTAGGTTTTCATTAAGCTCCCTAAATGCTGGTGCTGGCATCTATCATCCTCAATGACTGCTCAACAACAATTGTTGGGCCCTCCCAACACTAGTGACTATTATGGGTCATTATTGGACTCTCGTGATGCTAGCACTATCGTCCATCGACTCCAACAACTGCCCACAACAATAAATGGGCAGTCCCTAGGTTCCCCTAGTGTTGGCATTGGTGTCTACTAACACCAGCAACTATCCTATAGCCATAGCTGAGCAATCATGAGGATCCCCCAAATCTAACATAAGCATCTACTAGTAACAGCGACTTCCCCACAGCAGTTGTTGGCTCTCTTAAAGCCATCTACTACTGCTAGGCCATCGTTTGGGCTTTTTTAGTGCTTGTCCTTATGTCTACCAATGCTAATGACTTTTACCTGGTCATCGCTAGGGAACCTAGTACAAATGTTTACTAGTGCAAGCTACTGCCCAATAGCAATTATAAAACTCTCCCAACGCTTGCGACTATCATTGGGTTATCACCACCAAGCTCCCCCAGTACTAAACCTCATGCCTGCCAGTGCAATGACTGCCCAACAATAGTCGTTTGGTTTGTCTAATGCCAGTAACTATCATGGGGTTGTCGCACAGCTCCCCCATTGCTAGTGTTGACGTCTATCGATAAAAGCAATTATGTTATAGTAATTGTTGGGAAGTTTGGTTATTCCCTTGGTGCTCGTACTAACATAAACCAATACTAGAAACTATCTTGCATTAGTAGGAGGGCAATCGTTGGGTTCCTTGAAAGCAGGCATGAATGCTTACCAACACTTGCAGCTTCCCCGTAGTCACCGTTTGACTCTCTCAATGCTAACAATTGCTACTAGGCCATTGTTAAGCTCTTGTAGTGCTTACCTCACGTCTCCTGCGCCATTGATTACCGTTAAGGCATCGTCAGGGCAATGACAGTGGCAAGCATTTATTAGCATTAGTGACTATCCAATTATAGTGGTTAGGCTCTCCCAACAGCAGCCACTATCATTAGGTCTTTGTTGGGCTCCAGCGATGCTAGGACAAGCGTCTACTAACACTAACTAGTGCCCCGTAATAATACTTGGGCAGTCTTAGGGTTCTTAATCAGCTAGCACTGGCTTCTACGAGCATTGATAACTGCCTCACAAAAATAGCTAGGCAATCATTAGGTTCTCCTAAAGCTAGCACGACGTCTGCTAGCACTAGTGACACCATGTAGAAGTCATTGGGTTCTTTTAGTGCCTATCACTAGGCTCTCATTCACCCCTCCTATTCTTGCCCTCATGTCTTCATGTGATAGCAACTTCCATTGGGTTATCACTGGGAAAATCCAGCACTGATATCTGCCAATGCCAGCGACTGTTGCTAGGTCATTGCTGAGTTGCTATGGTGCTCATGCTGCCATCTACTAACGATTTCCTAGCAGCCATTATTAAGCTCTCCCAATGATAATGACTATCATGAGGTCATCGCTGGGCTCCCACCGTGCTAGCACTAACGTTTACCAACACTAACAACTGTACTGACAAAATAATTGAGCAATCCTTGGTTTCCCCAAAAGCTGTAACGAGTGTGTGCCAGCACCAGCGAATCCCTAGGAGTCATCATTAGGCTTTCCCAATGCCAATATTATTGCTAGGCTATCGTTCGGAACCTCTAATGCTTACAATCATGCCTACCTGCACCACCCATTGCCGTTAGGAAGGTAGCCTTAGTATAGGCACTATTATTTACTAACACTAGAAACTACCTTACAACAGTAGCTAGGCAATCATTTGGTTCCCCCAAAGTTGGCATGGGCTTCTGCCAGCACCAATGACTTGCTCGTACTAATCATTAGGCTTTCTTAGTTCTGACTACTATTTCTAGGCCATCGTTGAGCTACTCTAATGCTTGCCCTTGCGTTTACCTACACCAATGACTATCGTTGGACCATCACTTGGGTACTTAGCATAGATATATGCCAGTTCTAATGACTATCGTCGGGTCTCTTTAAGCCCCCTTAGTGTTAGCACTTACACTTACTAGAGTGAGTAACTACCCAGCAGTAGTCATTGGGCTCTCGCAATGAGAGTGACTACCATAGGGTCGTCGTTAGGCTCCCCTGATGCTAGTGCTAGCATCTACCGACACCGATAACTACGCCAAAGAAGTAACCAAGCAATCATTGGGTCCCTCAAAAGTTAGGGCGAGCAACTGCTAACACAAGTGACTTCTCTACAGTAGTCGTTCGGCTCTCTTACTGCTAAATACTGTTGCTAGGCTGTCATTCGACTCCTTTGCTTGCCTTCTTGTCTTCTTGTACTAAAAACTACTATTAAGCAATTGCTAGGGCAACCTAGTGCAAATGTCTGCCAGCATCAACGACTACCTAACAACAATCATAGGGCTTTCCTAATGCCTATGATTGCCATTGGGTCGTCGCTTGGCTACCCCGGTGCAAGTACTAATGTCTATTGACACCAGTAACTATCCGCAATAATAACAAGCCAGTCCCTAAGTTCTCTTAGGGCTGGCACCAATGTTTGCTAACATTGAAAATTACACTACAATAGTAGCTGGTAAGTTGATGATTCCCTTAAAGCTGGGTCGTCATTGAGCTCCCCTAATGTTGGCTCTAGCATCAACCAATATCAGCGACTGCGCAACAATAATGGTTGGGCTCTTTCCACCCCAACAACTATCATTGGGTCATCGATGGACTCCCTTAATGCTAGCACTAGTGTCTATCGACTTTCACAATTGCCTCATAATAATAGCTGCACAGTCCCTAGATTCCCCTAGTGCTGTGCTAGCATCTGCACAGACCAACAATAGCCCAACGGCCGTAGTTAAGCAGTCGTTGGGTTCCTTCAAAACTAACGTGAACATTTGCCAGCACCAGTGATTTCCTTGTAGTAATCATTGGGCCCTCCCAATGCCAACCACTACTGCAAGGGCATGGTTGGCCTCTCTAGGACTTACCTTCACATCTACCTTTGCATGTAACTTCCATAGGGCCATCGCTTATGCAACCAAGTACAAATGTCTGCCAATGTCAACGACTACCTAATAGCAGTTGTTAGACTCCTTAAATGCCAGCAACTGTTGTTGGGTCACTTGGGTTCCTCGATGCTAGCACTAGCATCTATCAACACCTGTAACTACCCCACAGTAATAGCTGCATAGTCCTAGGGTTCCCTTAATGCTAATGCTGGCATCTACCAATATGAGCAACTACCTCATAGCAATTATTGGTTTGTTATTAGGTTCCTCAAAAGCTGGTGCAGACGTCTAACAAATGACTTTTTCATAAAATTTGTTAGGCTATACTAATGCCTACTACTACTGCTAGGTTGTTGTTGGGCTTTCTCAATGGTTGCCCTCACGTTTACTTGCGCGAGCAACTGTCGTTGGGCCATCGCTGGTGCAACCCAACACTAATGTTTAGAAGTGTCAACAACTATTGCTTAGTCATCTCTGAACTCCCCTTATGCTAACATTGGCATCTACTAGCGTAAGCGACTGCCTCGTAATATTCGTTGGGCTCGCCCAATGTCGACGATTACTACGAGGTCATCATTAGGCTCCATTGCTGTTGGCACTAATGTTTACTAACACCAGCAACTGTACCGCAGAAGTAGCTGGGTAGTCATTAGATTCCCTTAAAGTTAACGCTAGCATGTGCGAGTACTACTGACTTCCTTACACTAGTCATTGGGCTCTCATAATGCTAACCACTGCTATTAGGCTGTCGTTGAAATTCTCAGTGCTTGCCCACTTGACTTCCTATGCCAACGACTACCACTGGGCCATCGCAGGGGTAATCCAATGCAGATGTCTAACAACATTGATGACTGCCGCTAGATTATCGCTGAGATCCCTTAGTGCAAGCACTGACCTCTACCAGTGCCAGTGATATTCTCCCAATGCTAATGACAGTCATATGGTTATCACAAGGCTCGCCCAATGTTGGCATGAATGTCTATCGCCACCAATAACTGCCCCACAATAATTGCTTGATAGTACTCACGTTCTCTTAATGCTAATATCAATGTCTACCAACACCAAAAACTGCCTCACAATAGCAGCTGGGTAGTCGTAGGGTTTCCTAAAAGCTAACACGAGCGTTTGTCAGCACTAGCGACTTCTTTGTAATTGTCATTGGGCTCTTCTAATGCCAACTATTCCTACTTGACCGTCTTTGGACCCCTCTAGTACTTTTGCCTCACGTATACCTATGCCAATGACTGCCGCTGAGCTCTCTTAATGTTGGCTCTGGCCTCTACCAGTGCCTCTGACTGCCTAGCAACAGTCATTAGACTCCCCAATACAAGCAACGGTCATGGGGTCATCTGAAGGTTTCCCCTTTACTAGCACTAGTGTCTACTAACACCAATTATAACCTTGCAATAATAACTAGGCAATCCTTGGGTTCCCTACGTGTTAGCAATTATATGTGCTAACATGACAGACTGCCTCACTGCTATAGCCAGGATGTCATTGGGTTTCCTTAAAGCTGGCACAGTGTCTACTAGCACCAACGATTGCCTCGCAATAGTAGTGTTTCCCCTAGTGCTTACCACTCCTGCTATGCCATCATTGATCTCCCCTCGTGGTTGCCCAGCATGGATAATGGGCATGGGATACAAGCCACGTAACCCTCAATAGGCATGACATGGTGGAACGCTGAGCGCGCAGTCGCAATTGAAGCTCTTGCCAAGCTATAGGAGCACCATACGAGTTAGAACATTGTTGTTTTCCCTCGATTAACTGCCCAATGAGCATGCAAAGGAGCCACATCTCATAGACCATAGGCATGAGAGGTAAGCCACAACTGCCTTTAGTAGGCACAGTGTGAGAAAAAGGCCCAGTGAGCGATCAACATTTGTGCACTTGCCTTTCATTACTGTCCCTCAGTAGACTACCTAGCGAGCATGCTAAGGGAGTCGTGTCATAGAGATTGTGGGCTTGGATGGCAAGTCGGGGCTGCCTACAGTAGGCATGCTAGCTAGCCCTTAGGCACCCCACATGAGCAAGACCCTCGACGTTGTCCCTTCATAGACTGCCCAACGAGCGTGTCAAGGGACCCATTTGCATAGACCATGAGCTTAGAAGGCAAGTCACAGGTACCTCAAACATGCTTAGCATGGGTAAAAGGCCTTACATAATATTGAAACAAGTGCGCCAACCTAGGCCACGGGCACTTCCCATGAGCCATACCATCATCGTCGTCCCTCAATAGACTGAACGTGCCAAAGAAGCCGTATTGCAAGGAACATTGGCATAGAAGGCAAGCCACAACTTCCCCTTAAAAGGCATGATATGGGCGAAAGGCCCAATGTATGATCATAGTAGGCACACCAGCCAGGCCATGGAGCCTCCACTCGAGCTAGACCCTCATCATTATCGTTAGACGGACTACCTAACAAGCATACTAAGGGAGCCATGTTGCATGGACCATGGGCACGGGATGTAAGCCATGACCACCTTCAACAGGCCTATCAAGGGCGAAAAGCCTAGCATGTTAGTGCAACAGGTGTGCCAGCTAAGCCATGGCCACCTCGCGCAGGCTAAACTCTTAATGTTATTTCTCAATAGATTGCCTAACAAGCAACAGAGCCATGTCACATGGACCGTGGGCATAAGAGGAAAGCTACCATTGTCAAGGAGGCACAGCAAGGGCGAAACGTTAAAAGTGCTACTATAACAAGAGTGCCAGCTAGGCCATGGGCACCCCCATGTAAACTAGACCCTTGTTAGTATCGCTCGATAGGTGGTCTAACAAGCATGCAAAAAAAGCCACATTGGAAGGACCATGAGCTCAAAAGTTAAGCCATAGCTACCCCAACAGGCATGGCATGGGCAAAATGCCCAACATGCAATCGTAGCAGGAGTGCCAACTCGACCATGGGCGGAACGCCAATCGTTAGGCTCTATCAATGCCAACCGCTGCTAGCAGTAATAACAAGGAAGCTTTTTGGTCCACCTAGTACTGACGTTGGCATTTGCGAACACCAACAACTGCCCCATAGTAGTAGTTCGATTGTCATTAGGTTTCTCAAAGCAAGCACGAACATCTAACAACACCAGCGACTTCCCTATAACAATTATCAAGTTTCTTAACACCAAAAACTACTATAAGGCAGTCGTTAGGTTCTTCTAATGCTTACTATCGCGTCTACTTGCATCAGCTACTGTTGTTACGCCATCATTGGGGCAACCCAGCATAGATGTTTGGGAGCTTCAATGACAATCATTGGGTTGTTACTGAGCTCTCCTTGTGCTAGTGCTGGCATTCACTAATATCAACGACTACCCAGCTATAGTCACTAAGCTCTCCCAACGCTAACAACTATCATTAGGTAGTCCTTGGACTCCCCCAATGCTAGTACTAGCATCTATCAACACTAGTAATTTCCTCACAATAATAGCTGGGAAGTCTTTCAATTTCCATAGTGTTGGCATCGTTGTTTACCAACACCTATAACTATCATGCGATAATAGCTAAGCAATCGTTAGATTCCTCAAAGCTGGCGTTAGTGTGTGCTAGCACCAGCGATGTCCCCGTAAAAGTCATTGGCCTCTCTTAGTCTCTACCACTACTGTTAGGCCATCATTTGGCTCCTCTTATAGTTACCTTCGCGTCTATCTACATTAGTGATGTTGTGAGGTCGTTGTTGAGTTACTTTAGTACTCACGCTGCCAGTTGCCAGCATAAGTGATTGCCTAGCCATAATATTTAGTTTTTCCCAATGCCAATGACTATCATGAGGTCATTGTTAGGCCCCGTCAATGTTGACTATTATTGTTAGGCTGTCGTTGGGCCACTTTAGTGCTTGCCCCCGCGTCTTCATGCGCCTACGACTGCCATTGGGCCATCGTTCAGGTAATCAAATGCTAATGTCTACATGCATTAGTAACTGCCCAACAATTGTCACAGGCCTCTTCTAATGCCTATGGCTATCATTTAGTCATCACTGGGTTGCCTCGGTACTCGCATTAGCATCAATCAACACTAGCAATTATCCTGTAGCAATAACAAGGCAGTCTTTCAGTTCCCCTAGTGTTAGTGTCAACATCTACCAATACCAACAACTATACTACAGTAGTAGCTGAGAAGTTGATGATTCCCCTAATATTGGGTTATTGTTGAGTTCCCTCAATGCTGACACTAGCATCTACCAACATAGCCTGGGAATAATCATTAAGCTTTCCTAGTACCAACAATTAGCGATGCTTCTGATGCAATCACTACCATCTACCAAGTCTTCCGACTGCCTCATAGTAATAGCTGGGCAGTCCCTAAGCTCCCCTTGTGCTCGTGCTAGCATCTGGTAATACCAATAATTGCCCCAAAGCAGTAGTTGGGAAGTCATTAGGTTCCCTTAAATATGACAGGAGCATTGGTTGGCACCAATGACTTCCTAATAGCACTTTGGACTCTCCTAACCCCAGCCACTACTGCTAGGTAGTCATTGGGCTACTCTAATGCTTGCTTTCTTGTTAACTTATGCATATGACTATTATAGGGCCATCGCTAGGGAAACCTGATGCCAATGTTTATCAATGTCAATAACTGCCTAGTAGTAATGTTTGAGCTTCGTAAATACGAGTGACTATCATTGGCTTATCACTTGGCTCCTTTGATACTAGCACTAGCATTTACCACACCACCAACTACCACACAACAATAGCTGGGTAGTCCTTAGGTTCCCTTTGTGCTGGGACCAACGTGTGCGAGCACTAACCATTGTCCTACACTATCAGCTAATTAGTTATTGGGCTCCATTAGTGGTTATTGTTGTATCTACCTATGAAATGATTATGAGTAGGCCATCGCTTAAGGAACCTAGCACCAATGTCGACCAGCACCAATGACTATCGCTAGGGTCATCGCTGATATCCCTTAGTGCTGGCACTAGCATCTGCCTACGTGAATAATTGCCTTGCTATAGTGGCTGGGATTTCTCTATGCCTGTGACCATCATAAGGTCATTATTAAGCTTCCGTAGTGCTAGTGCTAGTGTCTACTAATACCATCATCTGCACTACAACAATAGTTGGGTTGTCTTTGGGTTCTTTTGGTGCTAGCACTAGTGTCTCACAACCCCAGCAACTGCCCTACTAGTAGCTAGGTAATCATTAGGTTGCCCTAGTGCTGGCACGAGCATCTGCAAGCACTAGTGACTACACCCCAATAGTCATTGGGCTTTCCCAGTGCTGACCATTGTCACTAGGTCATCGTTGAGCTCCTACAGTGCTTGCCCTCACTTTTACCTGTGCTAGCGACTTTCGTTAGGACATCGCTAAGGTACCCAACACAAATGTTTCCCAATGCTAACGACAGCTACTAGGTCATCGCTAATCTCCGTAGGTACTAGCGATGGCATTTACTAACATTAGCAACTAACGTGCAGCACTCGTTGGGCTTTCCTAATGCCAGCGACTATCATAAGGTCATCGTGAGGCTCCCCTCGTGTTGGCATTAGCATCTACCGACTTTAATAATTACACTGTAGAAGTACTTGGGCAGTCGTAGGGTTTCCTTGAAGCTAGTGCCAGCATCAACCAGCACAAGCGACTTCCCTGTAGTAGTTGGCCTCTCTCGATGCCAACTACTACTACTAGGCAATCGTTTGACTCCTCTAGTGCTTGCCCTCGTGTCTTCCTATGCCTTCAACTACCGATGGGCCATTGCTAGAATAACCTAATGCATATGTTTGCCACTACCGATGACTACCTAATAGTAGTCACGAGGCTCTCCTAACGCCTGTAACTGTCATTGGGTCATTGTTAGGTTATCCAATACTACCATTAGCGTCAATTAACACCAGCAACTACCCTACAGCAATAGCGATCAAGTCCTTGGGTTCTATTAATGCTAGCATCGAAGCTTGCCAACACCGACAACTACACTGTAGTAGTAGTTGGGAAGTCAATGATTCCCCCAAGGGTGGGTTGTCACTGAGCTCCCTTAATGCTAGTGCTGGCAACTACCAATGTTAATGATTACCCTAGAGTAGTCGTTAGGCTGTCCCAACATGAGTGATTAATAATGCCCTTGATGCTAGCACTAGTATTTACTAACTCCTGTGATTGCCCCACATCAATAGTTGGGCAGTCCCTAAGTTCCCCTAATGCTAGTATTAGCATCTTCTAATACCAATAATATTCCAAAGTAGTAGCTAAGCAGTCATCAAGTTACTTCAAAGCTGACAGGAGTATTTATCAGCACCACCAAATTCTTCGCAGTAGTCGTTGGGCTCTCTTAACCCTAACTACTATTACTACGCCATCGTTGGGCTCTTTTAGACCTTGCCCATGTGCCTACCTACGCTAGCGACTACCATTGGGGCAACACAGCGTAGATGTCTACTAGTGTTAGCATTTGTCGCTGGATCATCACTGAGGTCCATTAGTGTTGCGTTGGTATTGACCAACGTAAATGTGTGCTAATGCCAACGACTAGTACAAGGTCATCCCAAAGCTCCCTTAGTGTTGGCACTAGCCTTTATTAATGGCAACGACTTTTCAACAACAGTTGTTAGGCTCTTTCAATGCCAGCAACCACCATGTGGTAGTTGCTAGGTTCCCCCAATGTTAGTATGGCATTTACCAACACTTATAACTGCCCTGCAAGAATAGTTAGAGAGTCACTACGTTCTCTTAATGTTGACATTCATGTCCACTAACATTGATAACTATCAGCATGAGAGCATTTACCAGCACTAGCGACTTCCCCACAAAAGTAATTATGCTCTCTTATTGCTTACTACTACTAGGAGGCCATTGGGCTCTTTTAGTGCCTTATCTCGGGACTACTTGCACCAGTGCCTGCCTAGTGGTAATCATTAGGCTCTCTCAATGCTAGTAACTGTCATAGGGTTATCGTTGGGCTTCCCCATATTCGCACTAGTGTTTACCAACACCATTAATTGCCCTGAACAATAACTAAGTTGTCCTTGGGTTCACCTAGTGTTGGTGTCAATGTCTGTCAACAACAATAATTGCCCCACAATTATAATTATGAAGTCATTGGGTTCTTCCAAAGTTGGCACAAGTGTCTGCCAGCACCAGTGACTTTCCTGCAATAATTGTTGGGCTCTCCCAATGCCAACTATTATTGCCATGGCATCGTTGGGTCCTCTAGTACTTGCCCTCGAGTCTACCTACACAAGTGACTACCATTAGGCCATTGTTGGAGGAATCCAACATAGATGTTTGTTGACACTAATGACTGCTTTTCGATCATCCTTAGGCTCCCTCAGTAATGGCGCTAGGTTTTAGCAATACCAACGATTACCTAATAGCACTCTTTGGGCTTTTCCAATGCTAGTAAATCATAGACGGTCATCGCTAGGCTCCTACGGTGCCAGTACTAACATCTATCGACAGTAACAACTACCAGCAGCAATAGCTGGGAAGTCTCTTGGTTCACTTGATGTTGGCATTAGTGTCTGATAACACTAACAAGTACCTCACAGTAGTAACTGGGTAATCACTTGTTTGCCAAAAATAGCGTGAGGGTCTGCCAGCACCAACAACTTTCTCATTGCAGTCGTTAGGCTCCTTTAATGGTTGCTCTCATGTATATGTGCACCAAAGTCTATCATTAGGCCATAACAGTAGGGGATCACCTTGTTTGCCAAAAATAGCGTGAGGGTCTGCCAGCACCAACAACTTTCTCATTGCAGTCGTTAGGCTCCTTTAATGGTTGCTCTCATGTATATGTGCACCAAAGTCTATCATTAGGCCATCAGTAGGGGAACCTAACGCAGATATTTGCCAGCGCCAGTGACTACCACTAAGTCATCGCTCTACTCCCCTAGTGTTGACGCTGGCCTTCATCTACGCTAATGACGTCCAACAGTAGTCATTAGGCTGTCCAAACACTAGCGACTATCATTGGATCATTAATGGGCTGCCTGGGCTCTGGCATTAGTGTTTAATGAGACCAGTGATTACCTTGCAATAATAGTTAGGTAATCTGTGGGCTTCACTAGTGTTGACAGTAGTGTTAGGTACCACCAGCAAGAGAGCCTGGTCATGTGGACCGTGGGCATGGGATGCAAGTCACGACTGCCCCCAGTAGGTGTGGCATGGCCGAAAGGCCCTACCTACAGTCACAACAATCGAGCCAACCAATCCATTTGGTGCCTTACACAAGTAAAACCCTCATTATTGTCCCTCGATTGGTTGCCCAACAAGCATGGCAAGGGAGTTGCATCGCATGAACCATGGGCACGGGAAGTAAGCCATAGCCCCCAGTAGGCACGACATGAGTAGAAGGCCCAGTGTGTAGCCAATACAATCACGCCTCCCACTCCATGGGATGGGTGAAAGGCCCAACATGTGGCTGCAAGAGGCAAGCTTACAAGGCCATTGATGCCTCACATGAGTAAAACCCTCTTCACTCTCCCTCGATAAATTGCCCAGCGAGCATGTGAATAAAGCCACATCACATGGATCATAAGCACAAAAAGCAAGCCATGACAACCCCGTAACAAGCACGACATGGGTGGAAGGCCTTGTGTGTGGCCGCAGGAGTCGCATCTACCAGGCCATGGGCACCTCATGCTATCAAAAACCTCATCACTATCCCTTAATAGACTGCCTTGCCACCATGTCAAGGGAGCTGCATCACACAAATCATAGGCACGAGAGACAAGCCACAGTTGCCTGCAATAGGCATAACATGGGTTAAAGGCCGAGCATGCTAACGCAGTAGGCACGCTAGTAAGGACTTGGGCGTCCCATACGAGTCAGACCATCGTTGCTGTCCTTTGATAGATAGCTAGTGATTGTGCCAAGGGAGCAACGTCGCAAGGATCATGGGCATGAGAAACAAGGCACGGTAGTTCCTAGCACACATGAGATGGGCGAAAGGCCTAGCGTACAGCCACAGTAGGCACACTAACTAGGCTATGTGAGCCCTACATGAGCTAGAACCTTATCACTGTCCCTAGATAAACTACTCGACGAGTGTGCCAAGGAACCGCATTGCATGGACCATTGGCACGGGAGGTAAGCCACTACTGGCCCTAATAGGTATGGCATGAGAAAAAAGGCCTAACATCTTGTCGCAAATGGCCAACCCGACAAGCCATGGGCGCCCCATACTTGCTCGACCCTCGTCGTTGTTCCTTAATAGATTGCTCCATGAGTGTGACAAGGAAGCCATATCGCATAGACAATGGGGTCAAGCGGCAAGCCAAGGTTGCCCCCAATAGGTATGGCATAGTAGGAGGCCTAAGTTGTGACCACAGTAGGCGCCAATTAGGCCTTAGGCACTCTATGCGAGTAAGACCCCTGGTGTCGTCCCTCCATAGACTGCCAAGCGAGCATGCTAAAGGAGCCATTTCGCACAGATCATGGCATGGGAGGTAAGCCATGGCTACCTTCAACGTGCTTAGTATGGGCGAAAGGCCCAATGTACTATTGAAGCAGACGTGCTAGCGAGGCCAGGAACGCCTCATGCAAGTCAAACACTCGTTATTGTCACTTGATAGACTACCCAGTGAGTGTGCTAAGGAAGCCACATTGCATAAACCATAGGATTGGGAGAGAAGCCATGGATGCCTCACATAGGCCAAAGCTTCAACATCATCCCTCGATAGACTACTAATCAAGAGTTCCAAAGGAGCCGCATCACAGGGACCATGGGCAAAGGATGCAAGCCACAGCTACCCCCAAAAGGAACAGCAAGGATGGAAGGCTTAGCATGCGACCATAGTAGGAGCACCGACCAACCCATGGGTGCCCTCATGCAAGCTAGACCCTCATCGCTATCGCTTGGTAGACTACCCATCACGCATACCAAGGGAGCCGCATCGCAAGGACCAGTGGCATGAGAGGTAAGCCACGGTAGCCTCTAGGAGGTAGAGCAAGGATGAAAGGCCCAACGTGCAGCCGTAGTAGGAGCATTAGCCAGGCCATGGGCACCTCATGCAAGCCAGACACTCATCACTATTACTTAATAGACTGCCTAGCGAACATGCAAAAAAAGCTGCATTAGACGGACCATGGGCATGATAGGCAATCCATGGGTGCCCTCGATAGTCACGACATGGGTAAACTGCTTAGGGTGAAGATGCAGTACGCACGCTAGCCACGCCACGGGCGCCCCACATGAGCTAGACCTCATCATTATCCCTCGATAGACTGTCGATTGAGCATTCTAAGGGAACCATATCGCACGGACCCTGGCATGGAAGGCAAGCTACAGCTACCTCTAGCAGGCTTGTGATGGGCAGAAGGCCCAACGAGCAGCCACAACAAGCGCCCCAGCCAAGTCGTAGGCGCCCCACATGAGCTTGACCCTCGTCACAGTCGCTCGATAGACTGCTTAGCAAATGTGCAAAGAGAGCCATGCTGCTCGTACAATAGGCACAGGAGATAATCCCAGCTACCCTTGGCAAGCATCGTATCAATGGAAGGCCCATAAGCACCCCACGTGAGTTAAACCCTCGACATCTTCCCTTGATAGACTGCCGATTATGCCAAAGAAGCCACGTCACATGAAATATGAGCATGGGAAGCAAGCTATGGCAGCCCTAAAAAGCATAGCATGGGTGAAAAGCCCAACTTATGATTGTAGTAAGCGCCGTAGGGAGCTAAATCCTCCTTGCTATCCCTGGATAAATTGCCAAGAAAGGGTGCCAAGGGGGCCATATTGCATGGATGACAGGCATGGGAGCCAAGCCACGGTTTCCCTCAACATGGTGGCATGGGGAAAAGGCCCAACATAAGGGGCATGCTAACCAAAATGGGCGCAGCATGCATGCCTACCCCTCGTCGCTATCCCTCGATAAATAGCTTAGACGTGTGCCAAGGGAGCCATGTTGCATGGGACTTGGGCATGAAAGGCAATCCATTGATACCCCAAACAAGCATCACATGGGTGGAAGCGCAACCACAGTAGGCACTGGCCATACCATTGGTGCCACACACTAACTAGCCACCTATTGCGATCCTTGGAGAGTACCTAGATGCATGCTAAGGGAGCCGCATCGCGCGGACCATGGGCACAAAACATAAGCCACGATTGCCATGACTATACAATGCACAGGTCAAAAGCCCAATAGAAGGTTACAACTAGCACGCCAACCAAGCCATGGGCACCCTACTCCAGCCAGATCCTTATAGTTGCCCCTTAATTGACTGCCCAGTGAGCATGCCATGGGAGCCACATAGCATGGACCATGGGCATAAGAGGCGAGTCATGGCTCCCCTGAGTAGGCACGACATGGGTGAATGGCCTAGAGTGTGATAGCAGTAGGCACAGCAGCTAGGCCATGGATGGCCCACGCGAGCTAGACCCTTATCATTGTCCCTCGATAGGCTCCCTAGCAAGCGTGCCAAAGTTACAGGAGGTAAGCCACGACTACTTCTAGCAGATGCGACATAGGTGAAAGGTCTAATGTGCAACTGTAAGAGCCACATTAGCTAAGCCATGGGTGTCCCACTTGAGCCAGACCCTCATTGTTGTCCGCCTATCGACTACACAACGAGTATGCCAAAGGATTCGCGTTACACAAAACATGGGCATTGGAGGCAAGCCATGGCTACCCCCAATAGGTATGATATGGGCAGAGGGCATAAGAGGCAAATCACAACTACCCTTAGTATGCATTGGATGGTTGAAAGGCCCATCATGCAGCCACAGCACAGGTGGCAGCCAAGCCATGGGAGCCCTATGCGAGCCATCACATTTACTTATGCCATCATAGAGGGAACCCAGCACTACCCTTAGGTCATCACTAAGCTCCTCTAGTATTGGTACTAGCATCTACCAACATCTATGATTGCCCAACTGCAGTCAATGGGCTCTTCCAACATGAGCGACTGTCAAACAATCTTCGCTGGGCTATCCCAATGCTATCACTAGTGTCCGTCGATACAAATAACTACCCTCTTACAAAAGCTACCCTACCCCTAGCTTCCTCTAGTGCTAGGACTGGCATCTACCAACATGAGCAATTGCCTATAGTAGTAGTTAAGTAGGTTTTAGGTTCCTCTAAAGTTGGTGTAAGTGTGTGCCAGCATCAGCGACTTCCACGCAGCAATCGTTGGCCTCTCCTTATGCTTTCTACTACAGTTAGGCCATCATTGAGCTTCTCTAGTGCTTGCACCCGCGTTTACCAGCGTTAGAGATAGTCGTTGGGTCATCCCTAAGTGCCTTTAGTGTTGACTCTGACATTTACTAACGTCAACGATTGCCTAGCCATAGTAGTTGGGCATTTCTAATGCCACTGACTACCACGGGGTTATTACTAGACTCCTCCAGTGCTGGCTCCAACATCTACCAACACTAGCAATTGCATCGTAAAAGGTACTAGGTAGTCATTGGGTTCTCCCCAAGCAGGCGCCAACATCAGCCTGTACTAGGCACTTCCCTACACTAGTCTTTGGGCTCTCCCAATAACAGCTACTATAGCTAGGCCAATGTTAGGCTCGTTCAGTGCTTGTCTTTGCGTTTGCCTACTTTAGCGACTATCATTGGGCCATTACAAGGGCAACTTAGTGGATATCTCTAGCAGAATTAGCAACTACCACTAACAGTAATTATTGGCATGTACCAGTGCCAGCGACTGCTTAGTAGCAGTTGTTGGGCTCTCACAATGCCAACAATAGTTATGGGGTTATCACAGGGCTCCCGTAGTGTTGGCACAAATCTCTATCGACACCAATAAGTACCCCATAATAATTGCTGGGCAGTGTCGAGGTTTTCTTAGTGCTTGCGTCGATGTTTGCGAACATCGACAATTACCCTATAGCAGTATATGTGCAATTATAGGGTTCCTTCAAAGCTGGCACGAGCGTCTCCTAGCATCAGTAACTTCTTTGTAGTCATCATTGGGCTCTCTTAATGCCAACCATTGCTATTAGGCCGTCGTTGGACCCATTTAGTACTTTTTTGGCGTGTCTACCTGCATCACAACTGTCACATGGCCATTGCTGGAAAAATCTAGAGTAGATGTTTACCGATATTAGCAACTAATATTGGATTGTCGGTAAGCTCCCTAGTGCTGGTGTTGGCCTCTGCCTGTGCTGGTGATTACCTAGCAGTAATCATTGGACTCTCTCAATGCTAGTGATTGTCATGATGTTATTGCAAGGCTTCCCCTATCTTGGTGCTTGCATCTACTGACATCAGTAACTACCTCATAGTGGTAGCTGGGCAATCCTTGGGTACCCCATGTGTTAGAAATTTCATCTGCCAACACAAATAAGTGCCTCACAACTGTAGCTAAATAGTCGTTAGGCTCCCCAAAAGTCAGCACGAGTGTCTACAAGCATGAGGGACTGCCCTGTAGTAGTCGTTGAGCTCTTCTAATGCTTGCCCTCGTGCCTACTTATGCCTCCTACTCTCATTGGGCCATAGTTGGAGGAACGCAACACCAATGTCTGCCAGTGCTAGTGATTACCCTTGGGTCATCGTTAAGCTCCCTTAGTGCTAGTGACTACCTAGCAGTAGTGGTTTGGCACTTCCAATGCCAACGACCATCATGAATTCATCACTAGATTCTTTTATGCTGGCAATAGCATCTACTAACACCAGTAACTACCCTGCAACAATAGCTAGGTAGCACCTAACTTCCTCTTATGTTGCCGTCGACGTCTACCAGCACCAGGGACTTCCGTGAGCACATATGTTGTGCCCCTCATATGCAAACTACTACTAATGCACCATCGTTAGACTCCTCCACGTGCAATAGTAGCTATCATTGGGTCATAGTTGAGGGAACCCTAGTACAAATGTTTGCCAACACCAATGATTACTATTACGTTATCGTTGAGCTCCCCTAGTGTTGTGTTGGTCTTAAACAGTGCTAGCCACTCCCAAGGAGCAGTCGTTGGGCTATTCTAATTTTAGCAACTATCGTAGGGACATCACTAGGCTCCCACAATGCTAGCACAAGCATCCACTCATACTAGCAACTGCTTCACAGCAATAGCAGAGCAATTTTAAGGTTGTCTCAATGCTAGCATTGGTGTTGGTTGATGTTTGCTAGGCCATCATTAGGAGAACCCACTACAAATGTTTGCGAGCCCTAATGACTGTCTCAGGCTTATTATTAAGCTATCCTAGCGCAGATGTTTTCCAATGCAAGTGATTGCTAAGCAGTAGCTATAAGGCTCTCCCAACGCCTATTTCTATCCTTAGGTCATCACCGTTGAGCTCCCTTAATGCTGACATTGTCCCCTACCGACAACTATTGTTCGGCTTTCCTAATAAAAGCAACTGTCATGGGGTCATGACTAGCCTCCCCTATTGCTAGCACTGGCATATATCGATAAGAGTAACTGCCTCTCAGTAATTGCTAAGAAGTCCTTCAATTCCCCTAATGCACGTGTTGATGTCAACCAACACCAACGATTATCTAGTAATAGTAGCTAGGCAGTCGTTAAGCTCCTCAAAAGCAGGCACAAGCGTCTCCTTACACCTACGACTTTCACACTATAATCATTGGGCTGTCCTAATGGCAACAACTATTGTTACGCTACTATTGGGCTTGTTTAATGCTTACCTTAGCTTTCACCAACATGAGTGACAACCTTTGGTTAGTCACTATGGTAATAACAACGGTTGGCATTTACAGGCATTAGCGATTGCTCGACAACATTAGTTAGGCTCTTTTAATGCTAACCATTATCATCGGATCATTGCTAGCCTCTTTTTATGCTAGCACTAGCGTCTACTGACACTAACAATTGCCATGCAACAAAAGTTAAGTAATCTTAGCATTCCCCCTAGTGTTAGCATCAACATCTGCAAACACGAATAACTGCCTCGCAATAATAGGTAAGCTCCCTTAGTGCCAGTGACTGCCTAGCAGTAATCGTTCGGCTCTCTCAGTGCCAACGTCCATCATGAAGTCATCGCTGGATTCCTTTAGTGCTGGCACTAGCATCTACTAACACAACTAACTGCCCTACAATGATAGCTAGGCAGCATCTAGGTTCCACTAGTGTTGGTGTTGACGTCTACCAGCACGAGGGACTTCTTTGTGCAGTCGTTATGCCCTTTTTATGCCAACTACTACTTGCGTGCAATAGCCATTATTGCTGGGTCATCACTGAGGGAACCCAACATATATGTTTACCAATACTAGCGATTACTCCTAAGTCATCTTTGAGGTCCTCCAATGCTAGGTTGGCCTTAAACAGTGCTAGCCACTCCTAAGCAATAGTCGTTGGGCCCTTCCAATGTTAGCAACTATCATAAGGACGTCGTTAGGCTCCCTCGGTGCTAGCACCAATGTCCACCGACATTCGAAAGTCCTTTAGAGTAATAGTTGAGTGGATCCAAAGGCTCTGTTAATGCAGGCATTGGTGTTAGCTGACATGCGCTAAGCCATCATTGGAAGAACCCACAGCAAATGTCTGCCAGCGCCAACAACTGTCCCTGGCCAGTCACTAACCTATTCTAGTGCAGATGTTGACCTATACAAGTGATTGCCCAGCAGCAATTATAGGGCTCTCCTAACGCCTATATTTATCATTGGGTTGTCAGCGTTGAGCTCTCTTAGTGCTGACATTGGCCCCTACCAACAGCTATCATTGGGCTCTTCTAACACGAGCCAATATCATGGGTCATCACTAAGCTCCCTTATTGCTGGCACTAGCATCTATTGATAAGAGCAACCGCCTCACAACAATTGTTGAGAAGTCCCTTAATTCCCCTAATGCATGTATCGACATCAACAACACCAGTAACTGCTAAGTAACAGTAGCTACGTAGTCGTTGAGTTCCTCAAAAGCTGGCATGAGCGCTACCAACACTTGCAACTTCCACACCATAGTCGTTAGCTCTCGAAATGGCAGTAACTGCTTTTAGGCCACTATTGGGCCCCTTTAATGCTTATCCTTGCTTCTACCAGCATCAGTGACAACCGTTGGCCCATCGCTGTGGTAATGACAATGGCTGGCATTTACTAACGTGAGCGAATGCCCAACAACATTAGTTAGGCTCTTTTAATCCCAGCCATTATGATTGGCTCATCATTGGCCTTTTTTTGCTGTAGTACTAGTGTCTACCGACACTGGCAACTACCATGCAACAATAGTTGAGCAATCTTAGAGTTCCCCTTACTACTAGCACCAGCATTTGGGAACACTAATAGTTACCTTGCAATAATAGCTAAGCTCCCCTAGTGCTAGTCACTAGCAAGTAGTAGTCGTTCAACTCTCCCAATGCCAATGAGCATCATGAAGTAGTCGCTAAATTCGTTTAGTGTTGGCACTAGCATCTATTAACCCTAATAACTTCCCTGCAATGATAGCTAGGGAGCAACTAGGTACCTCTTGCGTTGGTGTCGACCTCTGCTAACACAAGGGACTTTTCTGAGCAATCGTTGTGCCCTTACTATGCCAACTACTATAAGTGCACCGTTGTTGGACTCCTCTATGTGCAATAGTGACTACCACTAAGTCATCATTAGGGGAACCCAACGAAGATATTTGCCAATGCCAGTGATTGCTGCTAAGTCATCGCTGAGCTCCTCTAGTATTGTATCGGCCTTAAACAATGCCAGCCACTCCCGACCAATAGTTGTTGGGCTCTTCCAATGTTAGCAACTATTGTAGGGATGTTGCTAGGCTCCCTTAGTGTTGAGGAATTCTAAAGCTCTCTGAATGCAGGGTTTATGTTAGTTGACGTTCGCTAGGCCATCATTGGGAGAACCAATTACAAATGTCTGCTAATGCCAACGACTGTCTTTGGCTAGTCGCTGACTTGTCCTATTGCAGATGTTTACCAATGTAAGTCATTGCTTAACAGTAGTTGTAGGGCTCTCTCAATGCCTATATCTATCATTGGGTTGTCACCGTTGAGCTCCTTTAAAGCTGACATTGGCCCCTACCAGTAGCTATTTTTGGGCTCTCTTAACACTAGTAACTTTCATGGCTCATCACTAAGCTCCCCTATTGTTGGCATTGGCATCTACCGATAAGAGTAACTGCCTCACAGCAATTGCTAAAAAGTCTTTCAATTCCCCTAATGCATGTGTTGACATCAACTAACACCAACGACTACCAAGTAGTAGTAGCTAGGCAATCATTGAGTTCCTCAAAAGTTGGCATGAGTGTGTGCCAACACGTGCGACTTCCCCACCACAGTCATTTGGCTCTTCAAATAGCAATAATTTCTGCTCGACCACTGTTGGGCTCCTTTAATGCTTACCCTCGCTTCCACCAACATTAGTGACAATCTTTGGCCCATTGGTGCGGTAATGACAATGGTTGGCATTTAGTAACGTGAGCGATTGCCCAACAACATTAGTTATGCTTTTTTCATCCCAGCCATCATCATTGGATCATCACTAGCCTCTTTTTGCGCTAGCACTACCATGCAACAGCAGTTTAGCAATCTTAACGTTCCCCCTAGTGGTAACACCAGCGTTTGCGAACACTAATAACTGCCTCACAATAATAGCTAAGCTCCCCTAGTGCTAGTGAATGCCTAGTAGTAGTCGATCAGCTCTCCGATTGCCAATGATCATCATTAAGTTGTCACTAGATTCCTCTAGTGCTAGCATTAGCATCAATCAACACTAGTAACTGCCCTGCAACGATAGTTATGCAGCTCTTAGGTTCCCATTGTGTTGGCGTTGATGTCTACCAGCACCATAGACTTGCTTGAGCAATCGTTGTGCCCTCCTTATGCCAACTACTACTAGTGCATTGTTGTTTGACCCCTCTACCTATAATAGCGACTGTCTCTAGTCATCGCTGGGGGAACCCAGTGTAGATGTTTACCAATGAGAGCGATTGTTGCTAGGTCATTGCTGAGCTTCCCTATTGCTATGTTGGCCTTGAACAGTGCCAACCACTCTCGAGCAATAGTCAATGAGCTCTTCCAATGTTAGCAACTATTATACAAACGTCGCTCGGCTCCTTCGGTGCCAGCACAAGCATTACTCACACTAGCAACTGCTTCACAACAATAATGGAGCAGTTTCAAGGCTCTCTCAAATGTAGACGTTGGTTGTTAACGTTTGCTAGGCCATCATTAGGAGAACCCACTGCAAATATTTGCTAGCCCCAATGACTGTCTCAGGCTTATTGTTAAGTTATTCTAGTGCAGATGTTTTTTAGCGCAAATGATTGCCAAGCAGCAGTTGCAAGGCTCTCCCAATGCCTGTTTCTATCATTGGGTCATCACCGTTGAGCTCCCCTAATGCTGACATTTGCCCCTACTAACACGAGTAACTATCTTGGGGTCATGACTAGGCTCCCCCATTGCTACCACTGGCATCTACCGATAAGATCCACTACTTCCCAACAATTTCTAGGAAGTCCCTCAATTCCCCTAATGCATGCGTTAATGTTAACCAACATTAGTGACTGTCTAGTAATAGTAGCTAGGTAGTCGTTGAGTTCCTTAAAAGCTAGCGTGAGCGTCTCCCAACACGTGCGACTTCCTCACCACAGTCGTTGGGCTCTCCCAATGCTAATAACTGCTATTGGGCCAGTATTGGGCTTCTTTAATGCTTACCCTCGCTTCCACCAACATCAGTGACAATCGTTGGGCCATCATTGCGATAATCGCAGTGGCTAGCATTTACTAGCATTAGCGACTGCCTGACAACATTAGTTAGGCTCTTCTTATGCAAGCCACTATCATTGGATCATCGCTGGCTTCCTTCTGTGCTAGCACTAGCATCTATCGACACTAACAACTACCATGCAATAACATTTAAGCAATATTAGCGCTCCTCCTAATGCTACCACGAGCGTGTGCGAACACCAATAACTGCCTCATAATAATGGTTGGGCAGTCGTTAAGTTTCATTGGGCTTCTACACGTATTAAGGACTTCCTAATCGCAGTCATTGGGCTCTTCTAATGCGAATGATTATCATGGGGTGATTGCTGGGTGGCCCTTATGCTAGCATTAGTGTCAACTAACACTAGTAACTGCCCCACAGCAATAGCTAAGTAACCCTTGGATTTCACTAGTGTTGTCGTTCGTGTCTTATAACACCAGCAACTTCCCCACTATAGTAGCTAGACAGTCGTTGGTTTTCCTCAAAGCTAGTGCTAATGTCTACCAACAAGAATGATTGCCCTATAATAGTCGTCAGTCTTTCATAACTTTAATTATTACTACTATTCCTTCGTTGGTCTCCCTAATTGCTTTCCTCAGTGTCTACTTGTGTAGTAACTATCATTGGGCCATCATTTGGAAAATTTACAGAAGATGTATGCCAGCACTAGCGATTGTCACTAGGTCATCGTTGAGCTCCCCTAATGTTAGCACTGATTTAAACAGCATCAAAAACTACGAGCCATACGCATTGGGCTCTTTTTATGCTAGTGACTATCATAGGGACATCGTTGGGCTCCGTCGATCCTAGCACTGGCGTTTACTGACACCAGTATCTTCCCTGCAGCAATAGTTGGGTAGTTTCAAGGTTCTCCTAATGCAAGCGCTTGTAGTTGCTGACACCAGCAACTGCCCTATACTAGTAGTTAGCAGTCGTTAGCTTCCTCTAAAGTTGGTGTTGAGGTTTTCCACCACTAGTAATATTTTTTGTAGAAATTGTTAGGCTCTATCAATCCCAATTACCACTACTAGACCCTCATTGGCCTTGTTTAGTGCCTGGCCTCACGTCTGGTTACACCAGCGATGTCCACTAGGCCATCAATAGGGGATCTAAGTGTAGATCTCTATCAATGCCGGGACTATTGTTAAGTCATCCTAGAGATCCCCTAGTGATGGTGCTGGCTAATACCAATGCTAGCGATTGCCCAATGTAATCGTTGGGCTCTCACAATACTAGCGACTATCATAAGGTAGTCCTTAGTTTCCCTCAGTGCTAGCACAAGTGTCTACTAACACCAACATTTGCCCCGTAGTAGTAGTTGGGCAGTCATTGGATTTCTCCAAAGCTAGTTGAGCATCTACTACCACAAGTGACTTCTTTGCACCAATTATTGGTCTTTCCCAATGATCATGACAGTCAAAAGGTCATCATTGGGCTCCTCTAGTGTTAGAATTAGCATTTATCAACACCAACAACTGCCCTACAACAATAGTTAGGCAGTCCAAGGTTCTCCTAGCATTAGCGTTAGCATTAACCAACAGCTTCAACTACTTCGTAGCAGGAGCTCGACAGTGGTTAGGTTCCTCTAAAGCTGGTGTTAGTATCTTTTAGCCCCAACAGCTGCCCAATAAGATTCATTGGGCTCTTTTAGTGCCAACTACTACTACTTGGCCATTATTAGTCTCCTTTAGTGCTCTCTTTGCGTCTGTCTATGCTAGTGATTGCTGCCATCATTGGAGGAACTTAGCATTAATGTCTATCAATGCAAGCGAGTGTCGCTGGGTCATCACTAACCTCCCCTAGTGATGATGTTTGCCTCTTTCAACACCAACAATTGCCCAACAACAATTATTAGGCTCTACCAATGCCAACAACTGTCATAGAGTCACCATGAGGCTTCACCAATGTTGATAGCATCTACCGATACTAGCAACTACCCCGTTGTGATGTCCCTAGGTTCCCTTAGTGCTGGCATTGATGCTTGCCAACACCAACAACAGACTCACTGTAGTAGTTGTGTAGTCGTTTGGTTGCCCCAAGTTGGTAAAAGTGTCTGCCAACATCAGCGACTTCCACACATTAGTCATTAGCCTCTCCCAATGCTAACTACTATTGCTAGGTTGTTGTTGGGCTCCTCTAACACTTACTCTGGTGACTAAGTGAGCCAGTGACTACTATTGAGCCATCTTTAAGGGAACCCAGCAAAGATGTCTCCTTACGATAGTGACTGTCATAGGTTATCATTGAGCTCCCATGATGCTAGCGCTGGCATTTCCCATTGTTAACGACTGCGCACAGTAATCATTGGGCTTTCTTAATAATAGCGACTATCATGAGGTCATCATTAGGCCCCATCTATGCTAACACAAGAGTCTACCAACAACAAAAACTGCCTTGCGACAATATTTCAAAAATTCGTGGGTTCTATTGTTGTATGCACTAGCGTTTGCCAGCGCTAATAATTGCCTTATAAAAGTAGCTAGGTAGTCATTGGGTCCCTTTAAAACTAGCGTAATCGTCAGCTAACAGAAATGACTTCCCTACAATAGTCGATAGGCTTTCCTAATGCTAATTGCTGCTGCTAGGCCGTCGTTGGGCTCCTTTAGTGATTGTGTTTGTGTCTACTTACACCAAGGACTACCATTGGGCCATTGCTGAGGGAACCTAACGGGAATATTTACTAGTGTGGGTGTCTAACGTTGGGCCATCGTTGAGCTCACATTTGCCAATGCTAGTGATTACCTATCAATAGTCATTGGGCTCACCTAACATGGGCTTACCGAACCCGAGTGATAGTTATGAGGCCGTCACTAGGCTCCCCAATGCTGGGATTAGCATGCTCCAACAACTTTTGTAGCAATTACTAGGCCATCATTAGGCTTCTTAATGTTTACCCTCGCGCTTGCTTGTTCCAACGAATGCCGCAGGGCCATCACTAAAGGAACTAAATGCAGATGTCTACCAGTGATAGTGATTACTGTTAGGTCATCTCTGAGCTCTCTTCGATGATAGCGTTGGCATTTACTAGCTCTAATGACTTCTTAGTAGTAGTCTTTGGTCTATCCATACGTTAGTGACTATCATAGGGCCATCATTGGGTCCCTCGGTGCTAGTGCTAGCGTCTACTGATACTAGTAACTACCCTGAAGCAATAACTGGGCAGTCCTTAGGTTCCCCTAGTGTTGGCACTAACATCACCTTGCCATAACAAGTGTCTTGCAATAGTAGCTTGGCAATCATTGGGTTCCTCCAAGGTTGGTGCTAGCATTTGCCAGCACTAGTGACTTCCTCATAATAGTCATTGGGCTCTCCTAGTGCCACCTACTGCTGCAAGGCCTTCGTAGGCTCCTTTAGTGCTTTCCTTATGTCTGCCTTCTCTAGCGACTATCGCTAGCCATTGTTGGGGAAACCCAGCGCAGATATCAACTAGTGCCAATGACTTCCATGGGGTCATCTCTGAGTTCCTCTAGTGATGGCACTAGGGAATCAAGTGAAAATATTTGCCAACACCAACGAATGCCATTATGTTTTCATTGATTTCCCTAGTGCTAACGCTAGTATCTACAGACACTAACAATTGCCTCGTAGCAATTGCTTTGCAACAATAGCTAGGCAATCCTTCGGTTCCCTAGGGTTGGCACTTACTTTTTGCTAACACGAGCAATTGCCCTACAGGAGTGGTTGGGTAGTCGTTAGGCTTTCCCATCACTAATTACTACTACAAGGTCATTGTTGGGCTTTTCAAATGCTTGCCTATACATCTACCTGTGCTAGTGATTATCGCTAGGCCATCATTGAGGGAAATAAGTGCAAATGTTTGCTAGCACCTATAACTGTTACTAGTTTATCACTGAGCTCCCTGATGTTGGCACTAGCCTCAAAAACCACTAGCGATTATCAAGCAGCAGCCGTTAGCCACTTTCAATGCCAGCAGCTGTCATCAAGACATTACAAGGCTCCATTGATGTTAGCCCTATTGTCTACTAACACCAACAACTACCTTGTAGTAATAGCCGGGCAATCTTAGGGTTCCCTTAGTCGTGACGTAACCTTTTGCCAACACTAGGAACTGTTGTGCAATTGTTGGGCTCTTCTAACACCAAAAACTATTGCTAGGCTATTGTTTTCGCTCTACTAGTGCTTTTCATTGCATATATCGATGCTAGCAACTACAGCTAGGCTATTATTGAGGGAACCTTATTCAAATGTCTGTCAGTGCTAGTGACCTCTGTTAAGTCATCGCTAAGCTCCCCTAGTGCTGCAATGACCTCAAACAGCACCAATGACTGCCCAACAATAGTTGTTAGGCTCTCATAATGCTAACGATTATCATGGAGCAGTCCTTAGCCTCCTACAAGGCTAGCACTAGTGTCTGCTAGCACTATAACTTCCTCGTAGTAATTGTTGGGCTCTCTCAATACCCACTACAGCTGCTAGACTATTGTTGGGCACCTTCAGCGCTTGCTCTCGCATCTAGTTTTTTTTTGCAATTGCCCCTCAGCCATCGCTGGGAGAACCTAGTGCAGATGTTTACTAGTGTTAGCGACTACCAAATAGTAGTCGTAAGACTCTCCCAACTTTTGCAACTATCATTAGGTCATTGTTGCTAAGTTCTTCCAGTGTAGCATTGGCCTGAAAAAGTGCCAACGACCGTTGAACAGTAGTCATTGGGCTCTCACAACATGAGTGATAATTTTGTGGCTGGCCCTGGGCTCCCTCGAACCTAGCACTAGCATTGACGACCCCCAATAACTGCTGTGAAGTTGTAGTAAGGCAGTTATTGGGTTCCCCTAAAGCTGGCGCTAATGTATGCCAGCACTTGGGGCTGCTCCACACGAGTAGTTGGGCTCTCCCAACACTAACCACTACTACAAGGTTACCTTTGGGTTCTTTCAGTGCTGGCACTGACATCTACTCACACCAGTAACTCTTCTACATTAATGATTAGGTAATCCTTGGGTTCTTTTAGTGTTGGTGCCAGCATGTACCAACACTACCATGTACCCCAGAGCAGTAGCTAGGTAGTCGTTGGGTTCCCCCAAAGCTGGAGCTAATATTTTCTAGCTCTAATGACTATTTTGCAATAATCATTAGGCTCTTTAAATGCCAATTACTGCTATTAAGCTGTCATTAGGCTCCTTTAATGCATGCCCTCATGTGTACTTACACCAGCAATAGTCACTGGACCATCACTAAGGGAACCAAGTGCAGATGTTTGCTAGTGCCAATGACTATTTTTGAGTCATCGCTAAGCTCTTCCAGTGGTGGCGTTAGCTGCAACCAATGTCAATGCTACATAGATACAATCGTTGGGCTCTCCCAACGCCAATGACTTTGATGGGGTCATTGCTGGGCTCCCTCAGTGCTAGAATTGGCGCTTATCGACACTAGCGACTGCCCTATAGCAATAGCATAGCAGTCACTCGATTCCCTTAATCTAGGCACTGAGGTTCACAACACCACCTACTACCTTGCAATGGTAGCTGGGTAGCCATTGGGTGCCACCGAAGTTGGCGCTAAGAACTGTAGCATGAGCAACTTCCCTACAGTAATGATTGGGCACTGCTAATACCCACTACAACTGCTAGGTCGTTGTTGGGCTTTTCTAGTGCTTGCCCTTGCATTTGCCTTTGTCTACTACTGCTGCTTAGCCATTGCTAAGTGAACCCTGTACAGATGTTTACCAAGGCTAGTAACTGCCTAGCAATAGTCGTAAGGCTCTACCAATGCTTGCAGCTTTCTTTTCATCGTTACTGAGCTCCCTTCGTGTTGGTACTAGCCTTTGCTAGTGCTAGTGACTCTCCAAGAGCAGTTGTTAGGCTTTCCCAATGTTAGTGATTATCATGGGGTCATCACTAGGCTCCTCTATTGCTCGCACTAGCGTTTACTCACACCAGAATCTACACCGCACCAACTACTCGAAAGTCCTTTAATGCCCCTAATGCTAGCGTCGACGCCAACTAACACTAGCGACTACCCTGCAACTATAGCTGGGCAGTCATTAAGTTCCCCCAAAGTTGGCACAAGCGTTTGCCAACACCAGTGACTTCTTTGTAGACGTCGTTAGGGTCTCCCAGTGCCAAACACAACTTCTAGGCCATTATTGGGCTCATTTAGTGCTTACTCTCATGTTTACCTGTGCCAGTAATTGTCATTGGGTCATTGTCTAGGTAATCTCGTGCAGATCTTTAGTAGAATCAGTGACTACCGCTGGGTCATCGCTGAGCTCCACTAGTGCTAGCACTCACATCTGCCGGCATTTGCAGTCACCCAATAGCAATCGTTACGCATTACCAACACAAGTGACTATAATTAGGTTGCGCTGGGCTCGCCCAATGCTAGCACTACTGGCTATCGACACTAGCAATCACCCCGCAGTAATGGCTAAGCAGTCCTTGGGTTCCTCTAGTGTTAGTGCCAATGTCTGCCAACACTTTTAACTACCATGTAACAAGGTGGGCAGTCGTTGGGTTTGTCCACAGCTAGCGCGAACGTTTTCTTGCACTCGCGACATGCCTGCATAAGTTGTTAGGCTCTCCTAGTGTTTACTACTATTGCTGAGTAGTCATTTGACCCTTCTAATGCTTGCCCTTATGTATACATGCACCAATGACAGCTGTTGGGCCATCACTAGGAGAACCTAGTGTTGATGTCTGCCAATGCCAATAACTATTACTAGGTCATTGCTGAGCTGTTTCAATGCTAGCGTTACCATTTACCAATTTTGCGATATCCCAGCTGCAGTTGTTGGGCTTTCCTAATGTTAATGATTATCAGGATGTCATCGCTAGGCCCCCCGATGCTGGCACTAGCATCTATAGACTCTAGCAATTGTACTATAAAGAAAGTTGGGCAGTCATTGGGTTCTCGTGAAGCTAACGCAAGCGTTTATCTGCACTAGTGAATGCCTCATATTCATTGCAGGGCTCTCTGAATGGCAACTATTGCTGCTAGGCTATCGTTGGGCTAGTCCAGTGCTTCCAGTCATGTCTGCTTGCATAAGCAATTATCATCAGGCCATCATTAGTAGAACCCAACACAGATGTCGAACAAGTGTCACTAGGTCATCGCTAAGATTTCCTAGTGCTAGCACTTGCTTCTACCAACGTAAGCAACTACCCAGTTATAGTCCATTGTGCTCTCTTTACGCCAGTGACCATCATAGTGTCATTGCTTGGCTCCCTAGTGCTAGCACTAATGTTTACTGATACCAAGAACTACCATGCAATAATAGTTGGATAGTCCCTAGATTCCCTTAGCATAGGTCTTGGAATCTACTAACACCAGCAACTGCCCCACAACAATAGTTAGGTGATTGTTAGGTTCACCCAAAGTTAGTGCGAGCATGTACCAATGCCAGCGACTGCTCCTCAGAAGTCGTTGGGCTTTCCCAGTGCTGAGCACTAGTACTAGGCCATTGTTGAGGTCCCCTGGTGCTTGTCCTTGAATTTACCTGCATAGTGACTACCATTGGGCCATCATTGTATTTACCGTAAATGTCTGCCAACTTCAGTGACTGTCGCTTGGTCATCGCTAATCTCGCCTAATGCTCGCACTGGCATCTACTAGCGTCAACGACTACCCAGCAATAGTCGTTGGCCTCTCTTAATGCCACAACTATCATGGGGTCATCATTAGGCTTCCTCGGTGCTAGCACTAGCGTCTACCAACATAATAACTGCATCATAAAAGTAACAAGGCAGTCGTTGGGTTCCCCTATAGCTAGCACAAGAAGTTGCTAGTATAAGCGACTTCCTTGCAGTAGTCGTTGGGCTCTCTCAATGCCAACTACTATTGTAAGGCAGCCATTGGCCTCCTCTAGCGTTTACCTTTTGTCTTCCTACACCAACAATTATGATTGGGCCATCGTTAGGGCAATTTAGTGAAGCCGTGTGCGAGCATTAGCAACTACCTAGTAAGAGTCGTAAGGCTTTCCTGATGCCTGTGACTATCATTGGGTTGTCGGTAGGCTAGCCTAGTGCTAGCACTAGTGTCTATCAACACCAGCAACTTTCCTGCAATAATAGCGAAGCGGTCTTAGGTTCCCTTAGTGTTAGCACCAGCATCTAGTAACGTTTATAACCACCATGCAACAATAGTTGGATATTCATTGGGTTCCCTTAATTCTAGTGCTAGTGTTTGCCAGCATGAATAATGTCCCCATAAAAGTCATTGGGCTATCCTAGTGCCTACTACTATTACTAAGCCAACGTTAGGCTCCTCTAGTGCTTGCTCTCGCATCTACCTATGGTAGTGACTGTTGCTAGGCCACCACTAAGAGAACCTAGTGCTGATGTCTGCTTGCATCAGCGATGATCACTGAGTCATTGTTGAGGTGCTCTAGTGTTAGCGTTGCCATCTACTAATGTTAATGATTGCCCTGCAGCAGTTATTGGGCTCTTCCAACACCAGCGACTATGACGTGATCGTCATTGGGCTCCCTTACTGCTGGCATTAGCGTTTAAAAACACGAGCTACGGTATCACAAAAATAGCTCAAAAGTCGTTGAATTCCCTTAAGCCTATCACGAGCTTTAGCCAGCTCCAACAAATCCCTCGTAGTCATCATTGGGCTCTTCCAATACTAACTACAGCTACTAGGCTGTCATTGGGCTCAATTAGTGGTTATCAGTGCAAGCAACTATCGTTAGCCATCACAAAAGAAACTCAGCATAGATGTTCAGCCTGTGCCAACAACTGCTATTGGGTCATCGCTGAGATCCCTTAGTATGGGCATTAGCATCTATCAATATCAATGACTACCTAGTAGTAATTATTGGGCTGTCCTTATGCCGGTGTTGATCATAGGGTCATTACTAGGCTCCCTCAGTGCTTGCGTGAGCATTTGTTTGTTAACCCAAAGCAATAGCTACATAGTCCATCGATTCCAGTAGTACTGGCACTAGCATCTGCTAGCTCTAGCACTTGCCCTGTCGCACTAGCTAGGCAATCATTGGGTTCCCCTAAAGTTGGCACGAGCATCTGCCTGTATAAGCAACTGCCACGAAATAGTCATTACACCCCCCTAATGTTGACCACTACTACTAGGCCATCATTAAGGTCCCCTAGTACTTGCACTTGCGTCTACGTACGCTAGCGATTGTCATTGGGCCATCTCTAGGATACCTAGAGTAGATGTCTGCCAGTGCTAGTCATTGCTGCTGGGTCATTGTTATTTTTTCGTTGTGTTGGCCTTGGCATTTATTTGCATCAGTGATTACCCAGCAACAATCATTAGGCTCTCCTAATGTCAGTCACTGAGACATTGTTGGGTTCCCCTAGTGCTAGCACTCACGTTTACCGACACTAGTAACTATACCATAGAAGTAGCTGGGCAATCTTTAGGTTTCTCTAAAATTAGTGTGAGTATCTATTAGCACAAGCGACTTTCGTGCAATAGTCGTTAGGAATTTCCTACGCCAACTACTACTGCTAGGCCGTTGTTGGGCTGTTCTAATGCTTGCCCTCTCACCTGTTTGCTCGAGCAACTGCCATTTGACCATCGTTGGGGTAACCCAATGCAAATATCTTTCAATGTTATTGACTGCCCAACTGCAGTCATAAGGCTCTCCCAATGTCTGTAACTATTATTGGGTCTTGACTGGGCTGCCTCGGTGCAAGCACTACTGCCTTAACACTAGCAATTGCCTCACAATAATAGCAGTGCAGTCCTTGGGTGCCCTTAGTACGATGTTGGCATCTGCCAACATCGACATCTAGACTGCAACTGTAGCAGAGAAGTTAATGATTTCCATAAAGCTGGATTGTCGTTGAGCTCCCCTAATGCTGGCACTACGATCCATAAATGTCTACTGACTGCAACCATTGCCCTACTACAATAGAAGAGCAGTCCTTAGGTTCTCTTAGTGCCTGCGTTAGTGTCTGATAACACCAATTACTACTCCGAATAGTAGCTGGGTAGTTATTAGGTTCCCTTGAAGTTAACTCGAGCATTTACCAACACTGGCGACTGCCTCACAGTAGTCATTGGATTCTTTCAATGCCAACCAGTGTTGCTAGGCTGTCATTGGGCTCCTATAACGCTTGCTTTCTTTTCTAACTATGCTTCCTATGACCATAGGGCCATCGTTGGAGCATCCCGATGAAGATGTCTATCGACGTCAATGATTGCCTAGTAATAGTTGTGGGCTTCCCTAGTACCACCGACTGTCATTAGGTCGTCGCTGGGCTCCCCTGATGCTAGCACTAGCATCTACCGACACCACCAACTGCCACGTAATAATAGCTGAGTAGTCCTTGGGTTCCCTTAGTGTTAGTGCCAGCATTTGTCAATACCAACAATTGCCTCGTAGTAGTAGCTAGGATATCGTTAGGTTCCCTCGAAGCTGGTATGAGCGTCTGCCTGCACCACTGACTTTTCCTCAATAGTTGTTTGGCTCTACTAACACCAACTAGTGCTACTAGGCCATCTTTAGGCTTTTTTAGTGCCCACCCTTGTGTCTACCTATACCATCTACTACTGCTGGGCCATCTATAGCGTAACCCAGCGCAGATGTTTGCTAGCGTTAGCGATTGCATAGTAGCAACTGTTTGGCTCTCCCAACACTAGCTACAATCATTAGTTGTCTCTAAGCTCCTACTTTGCTAGCACTAGTGTCTGCTCACATTAGTAACTACTCCATGGTAGCCACAACTTGGATGGAAGGCCCAGAGTGCGATCGTAGGTAACGTCTCGATCGGGCCATCGGTAGCCCATGCGAGTCAGATCCTTGTTATTGTCCCTCGACGGAGTGCCAGTGAGCATGTCAAGAGAATAGTATGGCATGAACAATTGGCACGAGAGGCATGCCACGACTGCCCCCAATGGGCATGGCATAGGGGGAAGGCCTATTGACCTACTTTAGCAAGCGCACCAACCAGGGCATGGGCACCCCGCACGAGCCAAACCCTCGTCATTGTTTGTCGATGGACTACCTAACATGTATGCCAAGGGAGCCGCGTCGCATAAAACTTGGGCATGGAAGGTAAATCACGGCTAGTCTGTGCCAGTAAGGCATAGGTGGAAGGTGAAACATGTAGCCGTAATAGGCTCGCCAGCCATGCCAAGGGTGACCCACGTGGGCAACACCCTCATCGCTACCCCTCAATAGACTACCCAGTGAGGGAGCTACGAGAGCCACGCCACATGGACCATGGGCATGGGAGGCAAGCAACGACTGCCACCCGCAGGCACTATAAGGGCGGAAGGCCTAACATGCGGTCCTAATAGGTGCGTTAACCAGGCCATGGGCACCCCACTTGAGCCAGATCTTATCGTTGTCCATCAATAGACTCCCTAGTAAGCATGCTAAAGGAGTCATATCCCACAAACCATAGGCATGAAAGATAGTCATAGCTAGCCCCAACAAGCACGATATGGGCTAAAGGCCTAACGTATGGTCGTAGCAGGCTCACCAACCAGGCCATGAGCACCCAGTTTGAGGTAAATCCTCATCGCTATCCCTCAATAGACTCCCCAGTGAGCGTACCATGGAAGATGCACCACATGGACCATAAGAAGGAGAGATAAGCCACGACTGCTCCTTATAGATATAGCATGGGTGGAAGGCCCAATGTTTGCGCCAACAAGGTCATAGGCACCCCACGTGAGCTAGACCTTTATCATTATCCCCTCATAAACTGCCTAGTGAGCGAGCTATTGGAGCTGCATTGCATGGACCATGGCACGGGAGGTAAGCAATAGCTGCCACTAGCACGCATTGCAAGGGCGAAAGGGCTAACGTGCTGCCACAACAAGCAGACTAGCCAGGCCATGGACACCCCTTTCGAGCTAGATCGTCGTCATTGTCCACCAATAGACTCCCTACTGAGCATGCAAATGGAGCTGCATCCCACAATCCATAGGCACAGGAGGCCAGCCATGGCTATCCCCAACAGGTATGGCTTTGGCGAAAGGCCTAGTGTACAGCCATAGCAGGCTCGCCAGCCAGACCATGAACACCCCACGTGAGGTAGACCCTCGACGTTGTCCCTCGATAGAATCCCAAGTGAGTGTGCCAAAGGAGCTATGCTGCATGGACCATAGGAAAGGGAGCCGCATAGAGCCCAACGTAGGCCACAACGAGCATGCCTGCTAGGTCCTGACCTCCCAACGTGAGCTATCGCTAGATGGATTACCATCGGGAATGTAAAAGAAGCCACGTTGCATAGACAATGGGCCTGGGGTGTAATTACCATTTACCCCAGTAGGTATCGCATAGGTGGAAGGTGTAGTTTCTGACCATAACACATGTGCTAGCTAGGCCATGGGTGCCTCAAGTTAGCCAGACCCACAACGTTATGCCTCGATAGACTACCCAACAAGCGTGCCAAGGGACTCACATTGCATTGAACATGGACACGAGAGGCAAGCCGTGGCTGCCCTTAAATGGCACAGGATGGGTGAAAGGCCCAGCATATGGCTATAACATGCGTGCCAAAGAGGCCATAGGTGGCCAATGCGAGCAAGGCTCTCATCGTTGTACCTCAGTAGATTGCCCAATGAGCATGCCAAAGGAGCTGTGTTGCATAGACCATGCCACGGGAGGTAAGACACACCTGCCTCTAGAAGGTACGAGATGGGCGGAAGGACCAACGTGTGACCACAGCAAGCATGCTTACTGGGCCATTAGGGCCTCACTTGAGCTAGACCCTTGTCAATATACCTCGATTGACTGCTTAGCCTAGGTGCAATTAGAGTGGCACCGCATGAAAATTGGGTAAAAATGGCAAGCCACTGCTACCCTAAACAGGCATTACATGGGTGAAAATCCTAACATGCAACCACAATTGGCGCCAGCCATGCCATAGGCACTCTACGTGGTCCACACCTTTGAGGTTGTCCCTTGAGAGATTGCCTAGCAAGTGTGTTAAGGAACCTACATCACACGGACCATGGGCATGGGAGGCAAGCCACAACTACCACCAGCACGCACTGCATGGGAAAAAGGCCCAGTGTGCAGTTGTAACAAGTGCTTTAACCAAGCCATGGATGCCTTCTTAAGCTAGATCCTCACCATTATCCCTCGATAAATTACCCAATGAGCGTGCCAAGGGAGCCACATCGCATGGACCATAAGCACGAGAAGCATGCCATGGCTGCCCCCAGCAGGAATGGCATAGGCGAATGGTCTAGTGAGTGGTTAAAGTAAGAGCGCCAGCCAGGCCATGGGCGCCCCATGAGAGCAAGACCATTGTTGCTGTCCCTCGATAAACTCCCTAGTGAGCATGCCAAGGGAGCCGCATCACACGAACCATGGCACGAATGGTAAGCCACGGCTATCCAGACCAGATGTGGCATGGGTGGAAGGCCCCGCATACGACCGCTGGAAGCACAATAGCTAGGCCATAGGCACCCCACGTGAGCAGAACTAGATTGTTGTCCCTCACTAGACTGCCTAGTAAGTGTGCTAAAGGTGCCATCTAGTATGAAACACTGGAATGTGAGGCAAGCTAGGGCAACCTTTAATAGGTAAGGGATGGGCGGAGGGCCCAATGTCGTGAGCTAGATCGTCATCTCTATCAGTCAATAGACTGCCCAACGAGCATGCAAAGCTAGCTGCATTGCACGAACCATAGGCATGGGTCACAACCCAGAGCTATCCTTATAGGCATAGCATTAGTGGAAGGCCCAACGTGCAGGCCTAGCATGCGTGCCACCTAAGCTATGAGAGCCTTATGAGAGCCAAACCCTCGACGTCGTCCCTCGATAGACTATGTAGCAGCATGCCAAGGGAGCCACGTTGCATGGAATATGGGAACGAGAGGTAAGCCATGTCTACCCTTAATAGGTATGGGATAGGTGGCAAGCCCAATGTGCAACCGCATTAAACACGCCTACGAGGTCATGGGTGCCTAATGCGCGCTAGATCCTCGTTGCTGTCACTTGATAGACTAGCTCAGTACGCGTGCGAGCCAGGCCATGGGTGCCTCAAGTGAGCCCGACCCTCAACATCATCCCTCAATAGATTTCCCAACGAGCGTGCCAAAGGAGTCGTATGCATGGAACATAAGCACGGGGGGCAATCGATAGTTGCCCCCAACTTGGCACGAGAAAGGTAGAAGGCCCAACGTGTGGCAGTAGTAGGTGTGCTAGCTAGGCAATTGACACCCCATACGAGCTAGACTCCCGTTGTTGTCCCTCAAAGGACTACCAAGTGACTATTCCATAGGAGTCGTATCATAGTGACCATGGGCATGGAAGGCAAGCCATGCTTACCTCTAGAAGGCATGTGATGGGTTAAGGCCCTAATGTGTGGTTGTGGTAGGCATGTTAACTAGGCCATGGGCACCCCATTTAAGTCAGACCCTCATCACTATCCCTCGATAGACTACCCAACCTGTGTGCCAAGGGAGTGTCGCATGAAATTTAGGCATAAAAGGCAAGCTACTACTACCCCTAATAGGGATCACATTGGTGGAAGGCCCAACAAGCGGCCACAGCAGGCGCCAACCATGCCATGGGTGCTCAACGTAGGCCAGACCCCCATCACTATCCCCCAAGAGACTACCTAGCTAATATGCCAAAGGAGCTGCTATCGGAGCAAGTGTGCGATCCAAGTCATTGGCACCTCAAGTGAGCTAGACCCTCATTGTTATCCCTTGATAGACTCCCCATTAAGCATGCTAAAGGAGTTGTTATTGGGTTACCTCATTGTTAGCACTAACATCTACCGATACAAACAAGTGCCCTACAGTAATAACTCAGAAGTCCCTAGGTTCCCCTCATGTTGACGCTGGTGTCTGCCAACTTGAGTAACTGCCTTATAATAGTAACAAGGTAGTCGTTAGGTTCCCAAAAAGTTAGGCAAGCATCTGCAAGCACCAATAACTTCCCCCCACTAATGATTGAGCTCTCCTAGAACCAACTACTTCTTGTGATTGCCATTTGACCATCACTAGGGTAACCCAAGGCCAAGTTGTTAGTGTCAAGGACTTCCCAATAATAGTCATTAGCTTTCCCAACAATAATAATTGCTTCTAGGCTGTCGTTGGACTCTTCTAGTGCTTGTCATCTCATCAACCTACACTAATGACTACCATTGAGCTATCATTATAAGAACCCAGTATAAATGTTCGGCAGCGCTAACGACTACCATCAGTTCATTATTGAGCTTCCCTAGTGTTGGTGTTGACAACTACCAACATCAATGACTGCCCAATAAGTCCTTGGGCTCTCTCAACTTCAATAACTATCACGAGGTCATCATTAGGCTCCGTCGCTACTGGAATTGATGTCTACTCACACCAATAACTATACTACCAAAGTCGTTGAGTAGTTGTTAGGTTCCCCAAAGCTAGTGTTAGCATCTACCAGCACTAATGACTCCCCCGCAATAGTCATTGGCCTCTCCGAACACCAAACACTATTGCTAGGCCATCGTTCGGCTCCTTTAATTCTTCCTCTTATGTTTACCTGCGCCAAGGACTGCCACTGAGGCATCATTGGGAAACCTAGTGAAGATGTTTGCTAGCGTCAACGACTGTCGAACAGGAGTCGTTGGGCTCTCTTTTCACCTGCGACTGTCATTGGGTCGTCGTTGGGCTCCCTATGTGCTAGCACTAGCATCTATCGACACCAGTGACTGCATCATAGCCATAGCAGGGCAATCCTCGGGTTGTGCATGTTTTAGTGTCATCATTTGCAAACACACATTAGTACACCACAGCTATAGACTTCGTAGTAAGCATGCCATGGGAGCCGGGAGTAAAACTTCATTGTTGTCCCCAAAAAAACTGGCTAGTGAGCATGCCAAGGGTGCCATGTCACATGAAACATGAGCATAAAAGGCAAGCTAGGGCTACCCTTAATAAGTAAGGGATGGGTGGAGGGCCCAACGTGTAACTACAACAAGTGCATCAGCTAGTGCATGGGCACCCCAGAAGAGCCAGACCCTCGTCTTTATCGGTCAATGGAGTGCCTAGTAAGCATGCGAACCTAATCGCATTGCATGAACCATAGGCATGGGATATAACCCATGGGTACCTTTGTAGGCATAGCATTGGTGGAAGGCCTAATGTACAGCCCTAGCATCCGTGGTAGCTAGGCTATGGGAGCTCATGAGAGCCAAACCCTCAATGTGGTCTCTCGATAAATTACGTAGTAGCGTGCCAAGGGAGCCGCGTTGCACAGAACATGGAAATAAGAGATAAGCCATGGCTACCCTTAATAGGTACGAGATCGGTAGCAGGCCCAATGTGCAATCGCATTAAGCACGCTTGCCAAGTCATGGGTGCCAAATGTGCGCCAAACTCTCGTTGCTATCGCCTGATTGACTGCCCAAGTACGCGTGCGAGCTAGGCCATAGGCACCTCAAAGGAGCCCGACCCTCAACATCATCCCTTAATAGATTAGCCAACGAGCGTCCCAAGGGAGTCATATGCATGAACATGAGTAAGAGAGGCAAGGCACGACTGCCCCAACCTAGCATGAGATAGGCAGAAGGCCCAACGTATGGCAGTAATAGGCGTGCTAGTTAGGTCATTTACGCCTTATACGAGCTAAACTCTCGTTGTTGTCGCTCAAAGGATTGTCTAGCGAGCGTGCCGCGGGAGCCATATCACATTGACCATGGGCACAGAAGGCAAACGACGCCTACCTCTAGGAGGTATGTGATTGGTTAAGGGCCCAATGTGCAACCATAGTAGGCACACTAGCCAGGCCATGTGCATTGTATTTAAGCTAGACCCTCATCGCTATCCTTCGATGGACGGCCTAACGTGCATGCCAAGGGAGTGTTGCACGAAACTTGGGCATGAAAGGCAAGCCACTACTACTTCATAGGGATCGCATTGGTGGAAGGCCTAATAAGCGGCCACAACAGGTACGAGCCATGCCACAGACGCTTCACGTAAGCCAGACTTCCATAATTATCCCCCGAGAAGCTACTAGCTAATGTACCAAAGCAGCAGCATCGCAAAAACTATGGGCATGAGAGGAAAGACACGGGTGCCTCCAATAGACACTACTACAAAAATTATAATAATTGACACTAATTAAATGATAGTTATTCAAAAAACTGTCATTAAAAGATTTATCAACATTTTTTACGACAGTTATTTCAAAACTGTCATCAAAAGTAAGGTGTTTCAAAACTTTTAACGTCAGTTCCTTAAGAACTGACGTTAAAAGATAACATTTAACGTCAGTTCCATGAGAACTGACGTTAAAAGAAACATTTAACGTCAGTTCTCAAGGGACTGACATTAAATGTTAAAACTTTAACGCCAGTTCTTAAAAGAAACATGTAACGTCAGTTCTCAAGGGACTGACGTTAAATGTAAAAACTTTGACGCTAGTTCTTCAAGAACTGGCGTCAAAGGCCAAAATTGCAGCAGCATGGGTTGCTGCTACTTTCCTTGCTACAGCTGTAAGTAGCCATGGCTGCTGCTGTTGCTGCAAGAGGCAGCACCAAGGTCCGGATTGAAGACCATTGCTGTAGCTGTAAGCAGCCATTGCTCTGCTGCAATGGCTGCTGCTGTTGCTGCAAGAGGCAGCACCAAGGTCCAGATTGAAGAACATTGCTGCAGCTGTAAGCAGCCATTGCTCTGCAGCAATGGTTGCTGCTGTTGCTGCAAGAGGCAGCACCAAGGTCCGGATTGAAGACCATTGCTGCAGTTGTAAGCAGCCATTTCTCTGCAGCAATGGCTGCTGCTGTTGTTGCAAGAGGCAGCACTAAGGTCCGGATTGAAGACCATTACTGCAGTTGTAAGTAGCCATTGCTCTGCTGCAATGGCTGCTGCTGTTGCTGCAAGAGGCAGCACCAAGGTCCTTATTGAAGACCATTGCTGCAGCTGTAAGCAGCCATGGTCTTTTTTTTAAAGCTATGGTTGGTGATTTAAGTTCTTTACTTAGTTTTAGTGAAATTGCGAGCCAACACAAAAGCAGAGTTATCCCACTACTCTGGCCTTCAACGTCAGTTCTGTAAGAACTGGCGTTGAAGGACAGAGTAGTGACCTTCAACGTCAGTTCTGTAAGAACTGATGTTGAAGGCCAGAGTACTGACCTTCAACATCAGTTCTGTAAGAATTGGCGTTGAAGGACAGAGTAGTGACCTTCAACGCCAGTTCTTACAAAACTGGCGTTGAAGGCCAGAGTGGGGTTCTAAATATTTTTTCAGAGCCCTCTAGAGCCCGCCATAACCTCCCGCTTCATTTTTTCTCTCTAAGTTAAGAATTCTCCTCTTCACAGACTGTCCAGAAGCAGCTGTACCGCCAGCCATCCATTCTCCGGTGATTCTCCTGTCTGTAGTCCATCCACAACCAGGTGGGGTAGCTGGTTGCAGCCTTTTCCCCACTCTTCTCCAGCCATTCTCCTTTCTGCAGTCAATCCAGAACCAGTTGGTGTAGCTGCTGGCAGCGTTTCCAGCACTCTCTGTTTTGGTCTTTGTCCACACAGCAGCCATTCTCCGGCGATTCTCCAGTCTGCAGTCCATCCACAACCAGCTAGGGTAGCTGGTGGCAGCCGTTTCCCCACTCTTCTTCGGCCATTCTCCTTTCTGCAGTCAATCTAGAATCAGCTGGTGTAGCTGCTGGCAACGTTTCCAGCACTCTCTGTTTTGGTCTTTGTCCACACAGCAGCCATTCTCCGGCGATTCTCCTGTCTGCAGTCCATCCACAACCAGCTGAGGTAGCTGGTGGCAACCTTTTCCCCACTCTTCTCCGGCCATTCTCTATACAGGTAGATGAAATTTTATTTTGAGAAGTTTTTGTTTAATTGTATTAGGTGAATTGTTATTGAATGATGAAATTTTAATTTTTTTCATTAATATATTTGGATGAACATATTTTGTATGAATGGATATATATTGATATATTTATTATTTCATAATTATTAAAATTTTTAGATTAATTGATAAATTAAAAATGTTAATTAGATGAATTTATATTTTGATAAATTAATTATATATTAGGTGTAGATGAATTTATGGTTGAATTAATTTTTTTACGTAAGATTAATTGGTATATTTTATCAAATTTAATTATATTGATTTATTGTTAACATAAATTAATATATTTAGTTAAATTTTAAATAGATAATTAATTAGATTATGCTGTTCAAAATAGTATATTAGATGCTTGAAACGTAAATAATTAAATGCCTTTTAAATTTCAGAATGGATAAACTTGGATGTTTACTGATAGAAGATCAGAGGCATATGATGTAGGGGTGAATAACTTTTTAGATTATGCTGTTCAGAATAGTGATAACCCTGAATTAATTCGATGAGCATGTATTAAATGTGGCAACATGAAGCGTCATACCTCATACGAGATACGGAATCATTTATATATATATGGAGTTGATAGCAGCTATCAAAACTGGATATGGCACGGAGAAACAAGTATTGTTGGGTCTTCTACTAGTAAAAATGCTAAAGTTGTTAAGGAGGTAGAACACATTGAAGAAGTTGATAACACTATAGAAATGGTACAAGAGGCATTTGCAGAGTATGATAGTAATCCTAACCACTTTGAAAGATTACTTTGTGATGCTGAGAAACCTTTGTACTCTGGATCAGTGAAGTTTACTAAATTATCTGCTCTAGTTAAATTGTACAATTTGAAGGCAAAATATGGTTGGTCCGATCAAAGCTTCAGTGATCTTTTAAATTTGATTGCCGACATTTTGCCTGATAATAATGAAATGCCTACATCCATGTATGATGCCAAGAAAACATTGAATGCATTAGGGATGGAGTATCAAAAGATTCATGCCTGTCCAAATGATTGCATATTATATCGAATGAGTTTCAGGATGACATTCAATGTCCAACTTGTGGACTTTCAAGATGAAAAGTAATGAAAAACGGTAACAAAATAAAGACTGGTGTGCCTGCTAAGGTGTTATGGTATTTTCCACCAATACCAAGATTTAGAAGAATGTTCAAAAGTTCTGAAATATCAAAACAGCTTGCATGCCATTCAAATAAAAGGGAAATTGATGGTCAGTTGAGGCATCCATCGGATACACCATCATGGAAATTGGTTGACTACATGTGGCCAGAGTTTGCTTCAGAGCCAAGAAACTTAAGGCTTGCTATATCAGCAGATGGGATTAATCTGCATAGTACATTGAGTAGTCGATATAGTTGTTGGCCGGTGATTATGGTGAACTATAATTTACCGCCATGGTTAACAATGAAGAGAAAGTTCATGATGTTGACATTACTAATATCAGGTCCTAAACAACCTGGTAATGATATCGATGTCTATTTGGCTCCACTTATAGAAGACTTAAAAATGTTATGGGACACAGGTGTAAAAGTACATGATGTGCACCGTAATGAGTCATTTTACTTGAAAGTTGTTTTGTTATGGACAATCAATGATTTTTCTGCATATGGTAATTTATCTGGTTGCATTGTTAAAGGGTATTATGCTTGTCCTATTTGTGCTGAGAACACCCAAGCTAGTCACTTAAAATATAGTAAAAAGATGTCATATGTTGGACACATGAGATTCTTACCACGGCATCATCCTGACCGCAAATAGAAAAAGGCCTTCAATGGTGAACAAGAATTCAGAATTGCTCCCCAACCATTAAGAAGTGAAGAAGTCTTTTACAAAGTTCAATGTTTAGTAAATTCATGGGGAAAGTCAAAGAAACGAAGTACAATGGGTAAAGAAGATGTTGTTACATAGTGCTGGAAAAAGAGGTCGATTTTTTTTGATTTACCATATTGGAAATCCATGCATATTAGACATATTCTAGATGTCATGCACATTGAAAAGAATATTTGTGATAGTCTTCTTAGGACATTGCTTGATATTCCAGGAAAATCTAAAGATGGATTAGCAGCAAGAATGGATTTGAAAGACATGGGGTTAAGGTCTGAGTTGGAACCACAAGTTCGCGGTAATCGTACATTTCTACCACCTGCATGCTACACTTTATCTAGAGAAGAAAAAAAAATATTCTGTAAAGTTTTCAGTGAGATTAAGGTACCGGATGGGTATTCTTTGAACATCAGAAATCTAGTATCCATGGACGACTTGAAACTATATGGGTTGAAGTCACATGATTGTCACATCCTAATACAACAACTTTTACCTATTGCTTTACAAGGTGTGCTATCCAAACATGTTAGATATGCTCTCATCAGACTTTGCATGTTCTTCAATTTGTTATGCCAAAAGGTGGTGGACGTGTCAAAGTTAGATGAAATTCAAAACGAACTTGTCACAACACTTTGTTTGCTTGAGAAGTACTTTCCTCCCAGCTTTTTTGATATTATGGTCCACCTCACAGTTCATCTTATCAGAGAATTAAAATTATGTGGTCCCGTATATTTACGATGGATGTACCCATTTGAAAGATACAATAAAGTGTTAAAGGGTTATGTTCGAAATCGTAATAGACCTGAGGGTAGTATTGCTGAGTCGTACATTGCAGAAGAGGCATTAGAATTTTGCGTTGACTATTTATCTGATATGAATATTATTGGAATTCCCCCACGAAAGAATGTACTTGGTCATTCAACTCGGAATGGAAAAGCTCTAACTAGTGGAAATGTTGAGAAAGCTGATCATGTCCTCCTTCATCAAGCGCACTTGTATGTTTTGATGAATACGAGTGAAGTTCAACCATATATAAGGTAATTAAATTTTATGACTCATATTTTATTATTATATGAAATAATATTTGAATTATTGTATGATGATTTATTCTTAACATGCAGTGAGCACTTAAATCAGTTAAGGGTCGACAATTCTATCAAGTCAAAACGACTCAAATGGTTACATGATGAACAAAATCGAACCTTAAGTAATTGGTTACGCACACGGGTAAGAATACTTATTATTATCTAGACATTAAATTTATTTTTAATATGGATCATCTAATATATGTTATGTTACAGATTGAGAATGAACTGTTATCATCGAATCATAATGTCTCATCAACACTACGATGGCTTACCCATGGTCCTTGATCCACAATAATCAAGTATCCTGGATATATCATCAATAGTTGTTGCTTTTACACAAAACAACCAGATAACTCAATGATCCATCAAAATAGTGATGTCACTCTAGTTGCCAACACCATGCAAATCTCCAGTGCTAAGGATAAAATCCAATATACGGTGATTTATCATTCTATGGAGTTATACAAGAAATATGGGAACTAGATTATACAACTTTCAGAGTTCCAGTTTTCAAATGTGATTGGATTGAGAATAGTAGCGGTGTTAAAGTTGATGATCTAGGAGTTGTGCTAGTTGATCTCAATTGGATTGGACATAAGAATGATCAGTTTATATTGGCTTCACAAACAAGACAAGTATTTTACATTGAAGATCCAATTGATGCCAAATGGTCTGTGGTGCTGTCAACACCTCCACAAGACTATGATGAAGATGATGATTTATGCGATATTAGTATGGAGCACATGTCTTCTTGTAATAATTTGCCACTTGCTGATTTATTTGACCAAATGGATGAGCATCATCTTGAGTATGCTCGAGACAATGATGAAGGATTGTGGGTTTGAGTATTTTTTAAGGTAATAATCAATTGCCTCATGTGTTAAAGTTATTGTGTTTTTTTATAATTTTATTTTATTTTTCTAATTTTATCGTGTTATATCATATTTTGCATATGTGATGCTAACCATATTTTGTTATTGTTCATAGATTTGATGGATCCTTTTGAACACTCAAGTGAAGGCTCTCAAGGGCCCAAAAAACAAGGTATCGCCGGTATGCCTAAGATAATTAAAAGTCCTGCTTCCGGAGTTAAGCTTATGATCGAGGTAAATGATAAAGGTCAACCAACTGGGAGGAATGACGTCTAATTCAATAGCTATATTGGGGTGGTGGTACGTAATACGGTGCCTATAAATATCGTGAATTGGCACTCAGTAAGCATTGAAATGAAAAATAAGATTTGGGAGACAATATTGGTAAGTTAAATGAAACACAATGTGGTATTGCTTTTCAATTAGTTTACTGCTAATTAATTTGATTTGCACCAATTCACTTTTTTATAATATGTTGTAGGAGACGTATGACATTGATGCGAGTATGAAAAGGTACGTACTTCAGTCTGCTGCAAACAAATGGAGGAACTTCAAGACCAATCTTACATCAAAGCACATATTCCCTCACATTGATGACTTGGAATTTTTATCACTTCCACCTGAAGAATATAGCAGTGTTATTGATGTTGGGGTATGGCAAGAATTTGTGAACTCCTGTATGACAGAAGAGTTTCAGGTATGTATTTATAGTTAATAAAGTTTTTGTTTATATAATTTTCTCCAAATGTTGATGTGTATTGATCATACAGGAAAAGAGACAAATAGCAAAAGAGAAAAGAAAGAAGAATGTGTATGATCATCGTCTATCTAGAGAGGGATTTGCAGGGCTGGAAAGTGAACTTGTAAGTTTTTCTCTTCCATTTATTATGTTTATAATTGATAATATATTCATTTGGTAATACATTCTAAAATCTAACATGTTCACTCTTTATGTTAAAAAAAAAAAACAAGCATTGGGTAGCGATGCTCAAATTGATCGTGCCTTATTGTGGAAGGCTTCACGACAGAATAAAAAGGGAGAATATGTGAATGATGCGAGTCGACTGTGTGGGGAAAGAATTGTAAGTATAGTTCAACTTTTTTCTAGCATTTATAGTAATAAATTTCATGTTTATTGATTAATTTTATTATAACATTGTAGGATGAGTTGATGACACAGAGCACAGAAGGTAAATTTACAAACTTCGGTCTAGAAGATGTACTGATGAAAGCTCTTGGTATACTTGAGCACCCCGGACGAATTAGAGGTCAAGGATCTAAGGTAACTATCACATCTTATTTTGGGAAGCCCAAAAAGTTGAATGTCCCTCAAGGTATGCAATTAGATCAACAGCAATTGACAGAGATGATAAGGTGGTTTACAGAGCATAAAGAGGTTTTGACAAACATTGTTGCGAACAAAAATGATGATGTCCAACAAGAAAAATCTACAATGCAATTTTGTTCAAGTAAAGCTAGCAATAATATAACTAGTTTATTGGAGGAAGAAGAATATCCAATACCTCAGTCACCTATGCCAGTCACACCACCAGCACCTACAGTGGCACCACACGACAACAAAGTATGTTACATGTTATTCATAGTATATGTGATATTAATAATATTACGAACGTAACTTATGTTTTTTTGGATCATTACAGTGTGAGCCATGCCATCTGTTCATCTAGTCATCAGACTACATAGTGGCAAGTGGATGTAGCTACTCATGGTGATGCACCGTTGCCTCGTCCTAACCTAGAAGATGGACTGACAAATGTTTTTTCTGCACTTGGTTCAGTTGTTGCTTGGCCTCGAGATTGGGTCATTGTTGGTACACATGAGGTAATGTTTTTGGTAATATAATAAAGTAAAGACAACCTATTAATGTGAACTAAGTTTGCAAAATTTTTTCAACTATCGACTATAAAGCAACAAGGTAAGTTGCCAGTTAAGAAAGCACTAACATTGACAAAACCACAATCATCACAACAAGTGTCTTCCATTGGGCTACCACAAGGATTACAGAAGATGTATAATTATGTGAATAAGGTGATGGCACCTGATGAAGCAATACACATACCTTTTACTGAAGTCTTTGCTTCTGATGGACATGTATTTGTGGCTCGAGAAGATATCATGCAATTTTGTCACATGGAAGAGCGATTATTCAGATATCATGCAATTTTGTCACATGGAAGAGCTAAGTGTCAGGCTTACATTGTGTACGTATGTCTTTTGAATTTTTATTTGGTTATTATTATTTGGCTACATCATATTTATATTTTTCTTACTCTTTGTTATTTCAGTAAACTTTATACAGATTTAGCTGCACTTGGCTTGAGAAAGTATTTTGTATTTGCTGATCCGTCAACATTGTCATATGGAATGTCTATAAGTATAGACACTCAAGCTCGTCACTTAGCCAATAGAATGATGGATCCATGTGACGAAGGAGTAGTGATATTTTCTTATAACTTGAGGTAAGTTATAATACTAATTAAAATTATTAATAGATTTGTTTAACATATTTTTTACATTTATTTTTCATAATGTCGGCAGCACTGGTTTTTGGTGGTTGTCGAGCCTCGTAATTTTGTGTACAGTATTTTGATCCTTAGAACCATGGTTCTCGTCAAGAACTAGATCAACTTATGTCCACGTAAGTGAAAATATTTTCATTTATGTTGGTATATATTTTTTCTTACTCTTAATAATATTGATTATTTTCTATTAGCAGTTCTTTTAAATTATTTCAAGTTTTCAAAGAATCAAGCAATAGGCGCATTCCTATGAGTATTCCTGCTAAGGTATGTATATTTAAACCTATATATGATGTTAGTTTTATTTATTTTGCAAAATGTAGTAATGATAAATTTTTAATGCAGTGTCCACATCAGCCTTTAAATACTGAATGTGGACATTATATTATGAAATTTTTAAGGAACATCATTGATAAACGTGATAGAAATATCCCATATGCAAAAATGGTAAGTTTTTAATCATTTGCTTATGTAAATACTTAAGTAATTAAATGATGTGTTTATTAAAAATTTTAATTGGATTAACTTTTTTTTTTTGAAATATAGTTAATGGACATAGATACTTACACCCAATCGGATATTGATGAAGTTAGAAAGGAGGTTGGACAATTTCTTTGGAGTGCCATATTAGAAAGTTGAATCTTGAAGATTTTTGTACACATGACCATTATTGAATTTATATAGTTGAATTTTTAGGATTGTGTAATATTTTAACTTATATATTGTACATATAGAGTTTAATTATAATTAACATCAAATATTAGTGATCTTTTGTTTTATTTGTCTCTTATTACTTTTTTGGATTAGATTATTTTGAGTGTTTTCATATATGAAAGAAGTAATGACGATCTCTGTTAGAATGGTATTGAAGTGTATAACATAAAAATTTTGGTTGCATATATATTGTGAAGAATTGTATTGATGTATATGGATGATGTGAAAACAGGTTTTGGATAATTTGAATTTTATTTATTTTGAAATAAATACAAAAAATACCTTTAATGGGTATCCCCTTTTAACGACAGTTCCAACAAAACTGTCGTTAAAGAGTACCCTTTTTAATGACAGTTTCGTTGGAACTGTCATTAAAGGGTACCCCTTTAACGACAGTTCTGTTGGAACTGTCGTTGAAGGGTACCCCCCTTTAACGACAGTTCTGTTTGAACTGTCGTTGAAGGGTACTCCCCTTTAATGACAGTTCTGTTGGAACTATCATTAAAAGGTAATGCTTTTAATGACAGTTCCATAACTGTCATTAAAACTTCTTCCCTTAGATGACATGAACAAAGATGACAATTTTACAACTGTCATTAAAAACCATTTTAAACTGTCATTAAAGCTTTTATTTGTAGTAGTGAGACATCGTAAGGGTGGAAGGCCCAAAGTGCAGTTAAAGCAGGAGCACGAGCCAGGTCATGGGCACCTCATGCGAGCTAGACCGTCATCGTTATCCCTTGATAGACTCCACAGTAAGGATTCTAAGGTAGCCGTCGTTAGGTTACCTCATTATTAGCCTTAACATCTACCGATACAAACAACAATCCTACAGCAACAATTAAGAAGTCCTTAGGTTCCCCTCATGTTGACGTTGGGTCTACCAACACCAATAACTGCCCCATAAGAGTAACGGGGTAGTCGTTAGGTTCCCCAAAAGTTAGGCAAGCATCTACAAGCACTAATGACTTCCCTACACTAATCATTGAGCTTTCCCAACTCCAACTACTGTTAGTGAGTGCCATTGGACCATCGCTAGGGTAACCCAAGGCCAAGTTTGCTAGTGTCAATGACTTCCTCATAACAGTCATTGGCTCCCCCAATACCAATAATTACTTCTAAGCCATCATTGGACTCTTTTAATGCTTGCCCTCTCATTAACCTACGCCAGCGACTATTATTGGGACATCATTACAGGAACCCAGCATAAATGTCTCGCAACGTTAGCGACTACAGCCAAGTCATCATTGAACTTCTCTAATGTTGACATTGGCAACTACTAGTATCAATGACTACCCAACAAGTGCTTGGGCTTTTTCAACATTAATCACTATCATGAGGTCATCATTAGGCTCCTTCGATGCTAGTATTGGTGTCTTACTCACACCAACAACTACACTGCAAAAGTCCCTAGGCAGTTGTTAGGTCCCCCTAAAGCTAGCATGAGCATCTACGAGCACTAATGACTTCCCACCAATAGTCATTGGGCTCTCCAAACACCGACCATAATTGCTAGGCCGTCATTCAGCTTCTTTAATTCTTTCTCTCTTGTTTACCTATGCCAACGACTGCCATTGGGCCATCATTGGGGAAACCTAGTGAAGATGTCTACTAACATGAGTGATTGGTCAATAGGAGTCGTTAGGCTCTCTCATCGCCTGCGACTATCATTGTGTTTTTATTGGACTCCCTATGTGCTAGCACTAGCATCTATCGATTATAGTGACTATCTAGTAGTAATAGCTAGGCAGTTCTTGAGTTCTCTTTGTTTTAGTGTCATCATTTGCTAGCACACGCAACTGCACCATAGCTATAGCTCAAAAGTCATTGGATTACCCTAAAGCTGGCGTGAGCATCTACCAGTACCACCGACTTACCTGTAGAAGCTGTTAGGCTCTCGCAATGCCTGTTATTACGACTAGGCCATCATTTGGCTTATCCACTGCCTACTCATGCATCTACTTACACCAACGACTACTACTAAACCATCATTGGGAGACAACACCAATCACCATCGCTATGTCATCATCGAGCTTTTATAGTGCTAGTGCTAGCATCTATCGACTGTAGTGACTGCTCTACAATAATCATTGGGCTCTCCCAACATTAGAGGCTATTACAGTGTCGTCATTAAGCTCCTATGATGCTAGCACTAGCATTTATTGACCATAGTAACTCTATCGCAAAAGTAGCAGGGCAGTTCGATGGTTCCTCATGACTTCTATGTAGTCATCGTTGGGCTCCTCTGGTGCTTACCATCACATCTTTTTTTGCTTATAATGTCGCTAGGCCTTCATAAAGGGAACCTATCACTGATGCCTACTAGCACTAGTGACTGTTGGGTCATCACTGAGCTCTCTTAGTGTGGGTGCTAGCATCTACTAATGTCTGCAATTACCTAACTATCGTCATTAGGCTTTCCCAATGCTAGTGATCATTATGAAGTTATCGTAGGGCTATATCGACGCTATTGCTAACGTCTATTGATACCAACTTCCCCATTGTTATAGCTGGGCTATCCCTAGGTTCCCCTAGTGCTAGGATTAGCATCTGCTAACACTTGTAACTGCCTTGTAACAGTAGTTAAGCAGTTGTTAGGTTCCTTTAAAGTTAACGCAAGCATCTGCCAGCACTAAAGACTGCCACATAGCTATCATTGGGCTCTCCTAGTGCTAACTACTATAGCTAGGCCATCATTGAGCTTCTTTAGTGCTTGCACTCACGTCTGCCAGTGTCAGCAACAATTGTTAGATCATCGCTAAGCTCTCTTAGTGTTGACCTTATAGCAGTCGTTGGGCATTTCCATTGCCACTGTCTACCACAGAGTCATCGCTAAACTCTTTTGGTGCTGGATTTAGCATCTACCAACACCAATAACTACACTATAAAAGTAACCTGGGCAGTCATTGGGTCTTACTAAAGCTAGTGTCAGCATCTACCTGTACTATGCATTTCCCAAAATCAGTCTTTGGGCTTTCCTAATGCCAATTACTAATGCTAGGCCAATGTTGGGCTCCTCTAATGCTTGTTCTCATGTTTGTCTATGCCAAAAATTACTATTAGGCCATCACAGGGGTAACCCAATATAGATATAGGCCTCATTAGCGACTGTCGCTTAGTCATCGCTAAGCACCCTTAGTGTAGACACTAGTCTCTACCAGTGATAATGACTGCCTAATAATAATTGTTGGGCTCTGCCAATGTTAACGACAGTCATGTGGTTGTCATAAGGCTCATCTGGTGTAGCACAAACGTCTATCAACACCAATAATTACCCCACAATATTTATTGGGAAATCCTTAAGTTCTCTTAGTGCTAGCATCGACGTGTAACAACACCGATAACTGCCCTTCAGTAGTAGCTGGGCAGTCATAAGGTTCCCTTAAAGTTTAGACGAGGTCTACTAGCACCAATGACTTCTTTATAGTCGTCATTGGGCTTTTCTAATGCCAACTATTACTACTAGGCTGTCGTTAGACCCATGTAGTACTTTTGCCTTATGTCTACTTATGTTAGTGACTGCCATATGGCCATCACTGGGAGATCCTATCGTAGATGTCTACCAACATCAACAACTAACGCTAGATCATCGTTGAGCTCCCCTAGTGCTGGCACTAGCCTCTACCAATGCCCATGACTGCCTAGCACTAGTCATTGGGCTCTCCCAACACTAATGGCTATCATGGGTCATTGTAAGGCTTCTCCTTTTTTGGTACTCGCATTTACTAACACCAATAACTACCTCCCAATGATAGCAAGGCACTCCTTAGGTTCCTCACGTATTAGCAATTGCATCTACAGCACTAGCAATTGCCTCGTTGATGTGAGCATCTTCTAGCATCAGCAATTGCCCTGCAATAGTCATTGGGCTTTTTTAGCGCTTCCTACTCTTGTTATGTCATCATTGATTTCCTTTAGTGCTTACCCTCATGCCTACCTATGGCAGCTATTGTTGTTGCGCTATTGTTAGGGAAAATCACAGCATCGATGTCTACTAGGTCTAACGATTAATCATTGGGTCATCGCTAAGCTTTCTTGGTGCCAGTGAGTTGCCTAGCAATAGTCGTTGGGCTCTCCCAGTGCCAGTGACCATTATTAGGTTATTGCATGAATTCCCTAGACTTGGCAGTAGCATCTATAAACACCTATAACTGCCCCACAGTAAAAGCTAGGCAGTACATAGGTTCCTTTTGTGTTAATGTCAGCGTTTGCCAGTATGAAGGACTTCCTCATAGCAGTTGTTATGCTCTCCCTACGCCAACTACTACCATTGTGCCATCGTTGGACTCTTCTATCTACATTAGCAACTGTCGCCAGGTCATTGTTGAGGGAGCCCAACACAAATATCTCCCAGTGCCAGCAATTGTTACTAGGTCATCACTAAGCTCCCTTAGTGCTATGCCAGCCTTAAGTAGTGCAAGACACCACCAGTAGCAGTCATTGGGCTTTCCCAATGTTAGTAACCATTATAGGGACATCATTAAGCTCCTTCGATGCTAGCGTTAGTGTGTACCAATAGTAGCAACTGCCCTGTGGCAATAGTTGGGTAGTTCTAAGATTATCTAAATACAAGCGTCCTAGTGTCAGTGATTGCCCAGAAATAGTCATTAGGCTCTCTCGATGCCAGCAACCATCATTAGGTCATCGCAGGATTCCCTTAGTATTGGCAATAGCGTCTACTGATACTAGTAACTGCCCTATAGCAATAATTAGGCTCTATCTAGGTTTTCTTTGTGCTGGAGTTTGCATTTGCCAACACCAAGGACTTCCCCGTAGCAGTTGTTATGCTCTCTTTACGCCAACTAATACTATTACACTATCTTTGGACTTTTTTACCCACATTAGTGACTATTGCTGGGTCATCACTGGGGGAGCCCAACGCAGATGTCTCCCAGCACCAACGATTGCTGCTAGGTAATCGCTAGGCTCCTATAGTGCTGCACTAGCCTTAAACAGCGTGAGACATTCCCTAGCAGCAATCATTGGGCTTTGCTAATGCCAGCAAATGTCATGGGGATGTCGTTGGGCTCCCTTTGTGCTAGCACTAGAGTCTATCGACACTAGCAACTGCCCCATAGAAATTATTATGTAGTTTCAAGGTTCTCCAAATGTAGGCGCTGGTGTTTACCAACATGAGCAACTACCTTGCAAAAGTTATTGGGCAATCATTAGGTTCCCTCAAAGCTGGCAATAGTGTCTACCAGCACTAGCAACTTCCATGCAAAAATCATTGGGCTCTCCCAATGCCAATTACTGAGTTATCATAGAGCTCCTATGGTGATGGCGTTGGCCTTTACCAATGTGAGCGACTATACAACAGTAGTCATTGGGCTCTCACAATGCTAGTGCCTATCATGGGGTCATTCTTGGGCTCCTTCATTGCTAGCACAAGCATATATCAACACCTATAACTGCTCGCAGTAATAGCTAGGCAGTTGTTAGGTTCCCTTAAAGCTAGTCGAGCGTCTGCTAGTACCAGTGACTTCTTTATACTAACTATTAGGCTTTAATACCCACTACAACTTCTAGACCATTGTTGGGCTCCTCTAATGCTTGCCTTCGCGTCTAGCTTTGCCTGTTACTATGCATTAGCCATCGTTAGGGGAACCTAGTACAGATGTTTGCTAGTGCCAATAATTGTCCAACAGTGGTTGTAAGGCTCTCCTAACGCCTGTGACTGTCATTAGGTCATCATTGTTGAGCTTCTCTAGTACAGGGCTGGCCTTAAACAGTGCTAGCGATTGCCCAGCAATAGTCTTTGGGCTTTCACAACACCAGTAACAGTTGTAGGACCGTCCCTCGGCTCCATCGAAGTTAGCACTAGTGTTTACTAGCACAAGCAACTACCCTGAAGTTATAGTAGAGCAGTCATTGGATTCCCCATGGCAGTCTCTCCCAACACGAATTATTAATGCAAGGCCTTTATTAGACTCTTCCAGTGTTGGTACTATTATCTATCGACACGAGCAACTGCCCTGCAGTAATAACTAGGCAATCATTGGGTTCCTCTAGTGCTAGTGCCAACGTTTGCCAAAACCAAAAACCACCTCGCAGTAGTAGGTGGGCAATCATTGGGTTCCTTCAAAATTGGCACTAACATGTGCTAGCTCCAATGATTACCTCGAAAAAATTATTGGGCTCTCCAAAGGCTAGTTATTGTTATTAGGCCGTCATTAGGCTCCTCTGGTGCTTGCCTCACGTTTACCAATGCCAGCGACTTTCGTTGGGTGATTATTAGGGAAACTAAGCGCACATGTCTGCTAGCTCCAACGACTGTTACTAGGTCATCACTGAGCTCCTCTAGTGCTAACATTGGCTACAACCAACGTCAATGACTGCCCAACTGTAATCACTGGGCTTTACTAACGCCAACGACTATCATAGAGTCACCACTGGCTCCCCCAATGCTAAAATTGGCATTTATTGACACTTGTAACTACCTGGTAGCAATAGAGGGGCAATCCTTGGGTTCCCCTAGTACAGACACCGACATTTAACAACACCAGCTATTGCCCCGTAATAGAAGCTCGGTAGTTGATGGGTTCCACCATAGTTAGCGCTAGCATTTACCAGCACTAACAACTTCCTCGTAGCACTCGTTGGGCTCTTGCAATACCTACTACAGCTTCTAGGTCATTGTTGAGTTCCTTTAGTACTTGCCCTCGCATCTACCTTTACCCGTGACTGCTGCTAGACCATCGCCAAGGGAACTCTATGCAGATGTTTGTCATGGCTAGCGACTACCTAGCAACAGTGGTAGGGCTCTCCCAATGTTTGCGACTATCATTGGATCGTCCGTGTTGAGCTCCCCTAGTACTGGCGCTAGCTTGTACGAGTGCTAAAGACTACCCAATAGTTGTCATTCAGCTCTCCCAATGCGAGCGACTATCATGCAATCGTAGTTACTCTTTTTTATTGTTGGCACTAGTATATACTAACACCAGCAACTTGCCTGCAGTAATTATTGAGAAGTCTCTTAGTTCCCTTAGTGTTGGCATCGATGTCAACCAACGCTAGTAATTGCCTTACAATAGTAGTTGGGCAATCGTTGGATTCTCGTAAAGCTAATGCGAGCGTCTCCTAACACCAACAATTTCTTTGCTATAGCTGTTGGGCTCTCCTAATGCCAAAACTACTGCTAGGCCATCACTGGGCTCTTTTAATGCTTACCCTCACATCTACCTTTGCCAACAAATACCGTTGGGCCATTGTTGGGGTAACCTAGTATTGATGTTTAGTAGTGTAGTGACTGCCGTTGGGTCATTATTAAGCTCCCTTAGTGCTTACACTGCCATTTACCAGCATTAACGATCACCTAGCAGTAGTTGTAGGCTCTCTTAATTTTAGCGACTATAATTAGGTTGTCGTTAGGATCCCCTATTTCTAGCACTACCATGTACCAACACTAGTAATTGCCCTAGAATAGTGGCTAGGCAGTCCTTGAGTTCCTCTATTGTTGGTGCTGATGTCTGCCGACACTTATAACTATCTTGTAATAATAAGTGGGTGACTTGCTGCTAAGTTCCCCCAAAGTTGGTATGAATGTATGTTTACACCAATGATATGCCCCCAGAAGTTCTGAGGCTCTCTTAGTGCTTACTATTGCTGCTAGGCCATCGTTCAACCCCTTTAGTGCTTGCCCTTATGTGTACCTGCGCCAGCGATAATTGTTGGGTGTTCACTAGGAAAACCTAGTGGTGATGTCTGCCAGCTCCAACAACTATCACTAGGTCGTTACTAACTTGCTCTAGTGGTCACGCTACCATCTACTAGTGTTAGCGATTACTCAACATCAGTTGTTGGGCTCTCCTAATGTTAGTGACTATCACGGGGCCATCGTTGGGCTCCATGATGCTGGCATTAGTGTTTACTAGCACGAGCAATTGTATTGCAAAAATAATTAGGCAAGCATTACGTTCCCTTGAAATTCGTGCGAGTGTTTGTCTGCACTAGCGAATCCCCCGTAATCCTCGTTGGGCTCTCCATACACTAACTGTTGCTGCTAATCTATCATTGGGTTCGTCTAGTGCTTACAATTGTGTTTACCTACACTAGTGATTACTATCGAGCCATTGTTGGGGGAACCCAGCACAAATGTTGACCTGCCCAAATGACTACCACTGGGTCATCATTAAGATCCCTTAGTGCTCACACTCACATTTATCAGCTGTAGTCATTGGGCTCTTCTTATGCTAGCAACCATTATAAGGTCATCAATTAGCTCCCCTGGTGCTAGTGCTAGCATCTATTGATACCAAGAACTACCATGCAGTAATAGCAGGGCAGTCCTTAAGTTCCCTTAGTGTAGGTCCTAACGTTTGCCAACAACAACAACTGCCCTGCTGTTGTGGCTGGGCAATTGTTAGGTTCCCCAAAAGCTGTCATGAGCATCTGTTAATGCCAACGACTACCTCGTAGTAGTCGTTGGGTTCTCTAGCGCTGTCCATTGCTGCTAGGCCATCGTTGATGTCCCCTAGTGTTTGCCCTTAGGTTTACTTACACTAGCGATTGTCGTTAGGCCATTGCTCGGGCACACAGAGTAAATGTCTGGCAGCCCCAGCGATTTCTATATCACACCTTTTTGTTTTTTATTTTTTTGTAGAACAACTCAACGCCGCTGCCTTTTCTTTTCACATTATATTTTTTTCCTTTTGCAGCACAATTCAAAGTTATTATTTTCACTTTTTTTTTTCAACATAATCTAAAGCTCAATAGATCTCCCCATTTATTTCCTTTTTTTTTTTCCTTTTCTTGTGCGATGAATTGAGAAAGAAAAATTAATTCTAAATTGAAACAAATGCTAGACAAATTTGGCTCTAATACAAACCGATGCAAATCTCATAAAGGAAAGTGAGGCCCAAAATCAAGATCGGTAAGTTTTCTTAGATACAAATTTGTATGTGACCATAATCTATTGCGGCCATAATCTATTGCTGATATCAAAGCAATAATCTTGGTACAATAAAGACACCATGATCAATTATGGAATGATTGATTGACACCACGAAAATCTCGAATAAGTTCACATGTTCTCACAAAAATTGAGGAAGCAACTGCATAAATGTTTATTCCCTTCTAAAGTTATTTCTACAAAGCTTGCACCCTCTTTAAATAAGAATAAAAGATAACATAAAACTGAAAAGTAATTATTCTAAATTCAAAAAGGTAATATCGTAAATTTGAAAAGAAAATATCTTAAATTCAAAAAAAATTCTGAAATTTGAAAAAAAAATATCCCAAATTGAAAATGTAATTATCTTGAATTTGAAAAGTAAATATTCCAAAATCTAAAAAAGAAACACCTTATACTAGAAAACAAATAATAGCAAATATTATTGACTAGTTTTTGAAATTATAAATATACTGCAGAAAATTTTGACCTAAATCAAGCTTTGCAACAAATCTTTTTACATATTGTGATTGACCCATATATTAGATCTTTTAATAATGCTCTTTTGTTTGTATTAAAGAATTACTTGAAAGGACACTAGGGTAAGAAGATCTTGATGACATGCAACATTATCCTTATGTGACTCTTAAGGAAAATAACAACATGGCAAATTCCCAAACTTTGTGAGAAATTCAAAAATAGATAATTAATAATAACATGTTTGTCATTTTGGACATCGTAAAAGAAGTACAAGGAGAAGAATAGGCAAAAAGAGCTTTAAAATCTTAAATTTGTTACTAAGGTCATTTAGGAAAGTTAAGCTAGATGGCTTATCAACCCACATGTTGAAAAGTCTATTCTTGCTACTAAGATCATTCATATCATTTTACATGATATAAGTAGAGTACCAACACAGGAATGCCTATGTTGCCACAATTAGCCCATGATGCTATGGTACTTTCTACAACCTACGATCCATTTCTTCGTGCATTTTACAAGTCTATTTTGAGTCCAACTTGAGGGAAGTTTTTAATTTGAATGTGGAAGAATTATCGAGTGTTCTTTTATGTGTTGAAATGTTCATAATCTTGTCTTTCGGTCCTTTTCTGAAACAAGTCAAAAGTATTTTTCTACAGAAAGTTATGGTTGTTTCTTTTGTGGTGGATAGTTGATATGCATCTTGATAGATTTTCAAGAGAGAAACATTTTAGCCCAATAAACCCATTTTTCATCAAAGAAATGCATTGAGTGAGTTAGTTATTAGCAAAAACCTAATTATTTTTGTAATTTTTATGCATGGAAGATCGTTTCATACACCAGTATTTATTTTCATGCTTTAGACATAAAAAAGAGCTGGGATATTGTATTTGCAGAAACTCTTTGAGTTTTTTTTTTTTTCTATCTTTGTATCTTTTTTATTGAAAGTTATTGAGTGGTGAGAAATATCTTTGTATTAATTAGAGTGGTATTCATTTGTATCACTTTGAATGGTGAGGGTGTTGAAGTTTCTATATCTTTATTTATTGTCCTTATGGTGGTGATTTTCTTTATCCCTTTGATATTAAACTCAATGATGAGTGTTTTATCCTTATTTTTATTCAAATCTAGTCAAACTTCTTCTTGCACTTTTCAAATAATTTTTTAAGCAAAGATACGCAAGTTCCACCCCAAATATTATTCCATCGTAATATAGTATTAGATATAACTACATATATGTCAGTATTTAGTGACTGATTCCACATTTCATATCTAAATAACGATAAAATAGTGGGAAGGCACTCAAACCTTAAAAAAGTAATTACGAAAATGATAAAATTTATCATTTTATAAATTTTTTGATTTAAAAATTTTAATGTTGAAATTCGTGTTCGTTGTTAAAATTTAATCTAACTTTTGTAATGACAGAACCCTTAAATTTTAAAATATTTAATTAAAAAATAAAATTTATTTTTTATTTTTTTATATTTTTAATTGAAGGTGTTTAGCCATAGAATTTTTTTTCGGCATAGAATTTGTTTTTTGTTGCTAAAACTAAATCCAAGTTTGAAAATATTTTTCTTAATTTTAGTGGCGAAATTCAAATTTTGTCAGTATTTTATAACGAATTCCAGACTTTGTCACTAAATGGTGAGATAATAGAAATGAGTTTTCTTTCTTACTCATAGCACAAACTCAAAATTTGTCATTATTTAATGATGGAATAATGATGAAACCTTAATCATAAAAAAGAAATTAAATTTGTCTATTTATAATTTTTCATGTGTTTAATTTGACAAGGTATATGAAAATTTGACCAAATTGTAAGAGAATGTAATAAGGAAGGAGACGAATGAGTTTTTTCTTCCATAAGTCTTGAAGGATAAAGAAAAGAGGAAGTTTGAGAGATAACACATCGTACCCGTTATACTGTATACCCATTCTACTATATTATAGGAGAAAGTTGAATTTTGATTACTTTAGTACCAGGTTGAATAAGGTTTTCTCAATTTTTTTTCAAAAAATAAAAATGTAATGATCTTCACAATTAAAAAAAAAAAAGCTAAATACATTCAAATGATAAAAGTGGGGATACTTTTACGATAACAAAATTTTTTAAAATCGCATTTATCAATTAACTTATTTTTATATAACTTACGTAACATTTTATTATATAATATCTAACTTGGTAGCTTATGACATTATTTTTCTTTTTTAAAAATATATCAAAAATTGGTACAAAATACAAATGGAACTCATATAAATCATTTTCATCAAAATTTTCAAGTCTATGTGAATCATTAAATAAATATAATAAACATGTTTATCTATATACATCTAATTATATGCACATATACATGGTTCTATATATTTATATATTATATTTGCACATGGATAACTCAATAAACATACACATAAAAAAAATATCTTTGCATATGTACAGATCAACTTTTACAATAACATAATTTTCATTTGTTAAAGAAAAATCAATTATAGCTATTAATTTTTCAGCTAATTTTATTCATATTTAAATGTGAATTAGGTGGCAAAAAATTTTCTAATGCATGTATTTCACTCTAAAAAAAATCGAAAGTAAAAATGCATTTATCAAAAATTACTAGCATAGAATTTTTTAATACTTAACAACCTACACGTGGCAAAATTTACAAAACCATGGCCTATTCAAGTCAAATAGAGTCTCTTACTTGACACTTCCAAAAATTTATATATATAAGTAGCTATAGCTCTCAAGAATAACAATAGACTATTCACTTATTCTTTTCCTACTAAAATACTCTGCCTTTCTTTAATTGTTTCAAGTAGTAAGTGCTGGCACCTTTATTCTTCCTTGACTATTAGCATTTAGCATTATAGGGGAGTCACTTTTCCAGCACACTGTAGTGATGAAGTGAGATCCTGTGTCTTCATTATTATCATCCATATCAGAAGAACAAAATGTATGCCAAGTCATAAGTTCAGAGACTCCTGCAACGTGGCACTATATAAAAAGTTAGATTTTAAGCTAACATTCACAAACATTAGCCATTGCATGCATCAACATTAGCCACCATCTTTAAGTGTTTTCTTACCTTACATATATAGTTGGTTTTACGTGTAAGCCTATCAAGTGCGTCACAAGCATAATGCCTATGGGCATGGGAGGCAAGCCCCAACTACCCCCAGTAGGTGTGACATTAGCAGAAGGCCCAGCGTGCAGTCATAGAGGGTGGGTGAGCCAAGCTAAGGTGCCCCTACATGAGCTAGACCCTAATTGTTATCCCACGATAATGTGCCCAACGAGCGTGCCATGAGCATTGCGTTGCTTGATCCATAGGCATAAGAGGCAAGTCACGGTTGCCCTTAGTAGGCATGGCATGGGTGCAACCGCACAAGGCGCACTAGACAAGCAAAGGTCACCCTGCATAAGCCAAATTCTCATTGCTATCCCTTGATTGTGAGCCTAACGAGCATGCCACAAGAACCACATTGCTTGGGCCATTAGCATAGGACGCAAGCTATAGCTGCCCCAATAGGCATGACAAAAGTGCAAGGCTAAGCCTGCAGTTGCACAAGGCGTGCCAGCTAAGCCAAAGGTGCCCCACGATAGCCACTTCCTCATCACCATGCCTTGACAGTGTGCCAAATAAGCATGCCAAGAGGTCATGTCGCTTAGACCATGGGCATGATAGGCAAGCCATGGCTACTCTTAGCAAGCACAACATGGGTGAAAAACCCATTGTGCAACTACGTATGGTGTACGAGCCAAGCAAAAAACATCGCATACGAGCCAAACCTTCATCACTGTCCCTTGCTTGTGTGCCAAGAAAGTGTGCCATAAAAGCTACATTACCTGGACCATGGGCATGAGAGGCAAGCCGTAATTGCACCAACAAGGCACGACATGGGGGCAAGGCTAGTGTGCAGTCTCATAGGGTGAGCCATGCAAGTTAAGGACCCCTACGCGAGTTAGATCCTTATCACAATCGCTCGATACCATGCACAACGAGTAAGCCACGAGCACTGCATTGCCTCGATCATGGGCATAGGGGCCAAGACACGATTACTTTTAGGAAGCATGACATAGGCGTAAGGCCCAATGCTCAACTGCATAGGGCATGCTACCCAAGCCAAAGGCTTCCTCGCGACCTAGACCCTTGTCGTTGTTCCTCGATAGTATGTTTAGTGAGCGTGCCACGAGCACTGCATCACTTAGACCACGGGCCTAAGAGATAAGCCATAACTGGCCTTAGTAACCACAGCATTAGTGCAAGGCCTTGTGTGCAACCGCATAGGGTGCACTAGCCAAGCAAATGGCACCTCACATGAGATAGACCCTTATTGTTGTCCCTCGATCATGTGCTTAGCGAGGGTGCCACGAGTGTTGTGTCTCTTGAACCATAGGCATGTAAAGCAAGCCATGATTGCTCTCAATAAACACCGCATAGGTAAAAGGCCCAGCATGTGGTCGTAAAGGGCGCATTAGTTAAGCCAAGAGAGCCCTGCACCAACTAGACCCTCGTTGTTGTCCCTCAATGTTATGCCCAGACGAGCGTCCCACGAGAGCCACGTCGCCTAGTCTATAGGCATGGGGAGTAAGCTAAGGCCACCCCCAATAGGAATGGCATGGGCACAAGGCCTAGTGTAAGGCCACACAAGGTGCACCAGGCAAGCCAAGGGAGTCCATGGGCACTCAAGGCAAGCCATGACTTCTCCCAGCAAGCATGACATTAGCGCAAGGCCTAGCGTGTCCCCACACATGGCATACTAACCAAGCCAAAGGCACTTCATGTAAGCCAGACCCTCGTTGTTGTCCCTTAATCGATTGCCCAACGAATGTGCTATAGGGTTGCATCACCTAGACCATAGGAAAGAGAGGCAAGCCAAAGCTACCCCTTGTAGGATGACATGGGTGCAAGGCCCAACATGTGACCGCAAAAGTCACATTAGCTATGCTAAGGGCATCTTTTGCAAGCTACACCCTTGTCGTCACCCCTTGATATTCGACCAATGAGTGTAACAAAAACGTCATGTCGCAAGACGATGGGCACGGGATGCAAGCAATGTTGCCCTAGTAGGCACGACATGGATCCAAGCTAAGTATGTGATTACATAGGCCATGCCAGCCAAGCCATGGGTGCCTCACTCTAGAGCCTCGTCATTGTCCCTAGATAGTGTGCTCAGTAAGTGTGCCACGAGCAATGTAACACTTAGACCATGGGCATGGGAAGCAAGGCACGACTTCTTCTAGCAAGCACGACATGGGTGCAAGGCCCAACATGAGGCCGTATAGGGTACGACAACCAAGTCATGGCTATCCATAAACTGGCAAAGTATGGGCGCAAGGCCTAGCATGCAACCGTATAGTTACACTAACAAAGCAAAAGGTGCCCCATGCGAGCTAGACCCTCCTTGTTGTCCTTTGATTGAATGCCCAGCGAGCGTGCCATAGGCATCATGTTGCTCGGACCATAGACAGAGGAGGCAAGACATGGTTGTCCCTAATAGGCATGGCATGGAAAACTTGTCCTTCATTATGGAAGCTTGACGGTGTGGGCGATAAAGGTTTGCATGAGGGTGTGCCTCACTTGAGATATTTTGATGATATGGAGTACTTTATCATAGGTCATCGAGGAGGTTGACGCGAGGGTCGATCTTGACATTTAGATTTATCGAGGCAAACTGTTTATGCAGCTCAATGGACGACATGATCGTTGACCATTAGCATCAAGCAAGCCACACGTTCAACCTAGGCATGGCATGAAACCCTAGCTGCCAAGGCCTCATCGACGATCCTTTGACATCGAAAACTGATCCTTGTTGTTGAAGCTCGATGGTGTGGGTGGGAAAGGCAATGATGATGCATGCTACACGATGGCTGCCTTACTTGGGGAATTATGAGCATATAGAGTGATTTATCGCAAGCCCTCGAGGCCATAGATGTAGAGGTTGATCTCAACACTCAGGCTTATCGAGGTGAACTTTTTATGCAGCCCAATTGATAACATGATTGTCGACCATTAGCATCGAGTGAGCCATATGCTTAGCTTAGGCATGGCAAGACACCCTTACTAACAAGGCCTCATCAATGGTGCTTTGCATTCGAAAACTTGTCCTCACTATGAAAGCTCGATAGTATAGGCGAAAAAGGTTAACGATGATGCATGCTACACTAGGGCTTACTTCGCTTGGGGAATTTTGAGCATGAAGAATGCTTTGTCGTAGGCCCTTAAGGTCGCAGATGGGGTGGTTGATCTTAACGTTCAAGCTTACTGAGGCAGACTCTTTGTGTAACATGATCAATAGCACGATTATCGATCGTTAGCATCACGCGAGCCATACGCTCAGCCTAGGCATGTCCCCTATTGTCAAGGCCTCATCAATGGTCCTTTGCCATCAAAAACTCATCCTTTGCGATGGCAGGTCGACGCTTTAGGCAATAAGGGTGACAATGATGCATGGTTTAAGAAGGCCTGCCTAGCTTGGGGAATTTTAACCATGTAGAGTGCTTTGCCGTAAGCCCTCGTGGTGATAAACACAAGGGTTGATCTTGATGCTCAGGCTTGTCAAGGTGAACTCTTTACACAATGTAATCAATGACATGTTTGTTGGCTATTAGGATCGAGTGAGCCATATGCTCACTATGGGCATAACGTGACACCTCTACTGCCAAGGCCTCATCGATGGTCCCTTGCCCTCAAAAACTTGTCCCTCGCTATTGAAACATTTTCTCTCTTAGTGGTTTGGATGCAGTGGCATTCGATAGCCTGCATGATCAATAGGCCGTTTGCTTGTCGACTTGCAGCTTGTTTGGTGTTATTACTGCCCATTTGTGTGTGTGATGTGTGAGTGCTGATCTTGTCATGCTTGTTGGTAGGCTTTATGATCTTACATCAAACTTTGACTAGCATCTCGCTTCAACTTGACCCCAAGCCTTATGTTGGCATTTATGGCTGACTTTGGGACCTTGTGTCATGTGACTTCACAAATGAAATTCGATGATTCGAGTAGCTTATTTTTGCATCATGTCCCTTGCGGGCATAAGTGGAAACATCATCTATGCCTCATGTTCCAAGCATGGCTTACTTTGACATGCGACTGCTTAGCTCACGGGCACTTGGTTGTCCCCTTGAGTGCGAAAGGTATTACAATAGGAGGGGCTTTGACCTTTGCCTGTTCAAGCAAAAGCATTTTTCCCACGTCCCATTGAGTTTGAATGACAATTTTAACAGAAGTGGCCTCGACCTTACGATGAACTCTGGTCCTCATTGCCACGGCATCTTAAGGGATGCTAACTGGTTGATCCTGCCAGTAGTCATATGCTCCTCTTAAAGATTAAGCCACGCATGTGTAAGTATGAACTAATTTAGACTATAAAACTGCGAATGGCTCATTAAATTAGTTATAGTTTGTTTGATGGTACCTACTACTCGGATAACTATAGTAATTTTAGAGCTAACATGTACAACAAATCTCGACTTCTCAAAGGGATGCATTTATTAGATAAAAGGTTGACATGAGCTTCACTTATTGCTCTGATGATTTGTGATAACTCGAAAGATCACAAGGCCATCATGTTGGCGACATATCATTCAAGTTTTTGCTTTTAACTTTCGATGGTAGGATAATTGCCTACTATTTGACCCTTCAATCTGAGTGCCAAGGCTTAGGTGTGGTGTCTTACTCCACGCTTTAACCTACAAACATGAATAGATTACACTAGCAAGGAAAAATGCATGGGTTCGGGATGGAAACAAATGCAAGAGACTTGGTTAGAAGCTGAGTTTCGTACTCATAGTGGTAAGATACGCTAACGACTTGGGAATGTTATGGAGTGAAGGATGAAGAACATAAGCTGACCCATAAGCCTATTCAAGGAGAAAGTCATAGAGATGCTTCGAATAAGCACAAGCACATGGTGGTGCAAAGATGTCTAGTGAAAAGAACACAAGACAAAATTCAAGAACCCAACTTAGCATGGATAGAAAGTCCAGTAAATAGAGATATTCTACAAAGAGAGAAATGGTCATTTACTAGAGGAAGGTGAAGGCAATAGAAGGATAAGGAAAAGATGTCTATCTTGAAAGCCAAAGGGAAGATAAGGCTCGAGAAAAGTCTTAAACAGAAATGACTCTTCAAGCTTATCGAAACCGGTTGAAAGCGGATAAGAGGGCTTAGAAAAGGTTTCAAAAGAGATGAGATCTTTGACTTATAGGGAGTCCTTATAGGAAAAGGATACAATCCAAACTTTAAAGATAAATCTCAATTGGATAACAATCCATGACCAAGGTTGGTTGGCTAGTCCAAAAAATATGGGATAACAGAGAGAGATCAGTTAAGTAGGACACTCTTCAACTAGTAGAAAAAAGGGGCTTGGGTTCAATTGTAAACACATTAAGACATAGAAACTCAAATGTGTAGGTGGCTAGAGGCATTGGGTGCTCTTAGTGAGACCCTTCTTTTGTAATGAGTTCCTTTATCTTTCATCAAGGTTGAGAAAGAGTTCTCGTAATACTTGTCTTCTTTACTCAGCTTTTGCATTATCTTGTTTCTTGCTTTGGTTGCGTTGTGGGCTTCGAAAGAGGGCTGGCTAGGTGGACACACCTAGCACCATTACATTAGAGTTTCATGGGTCCAGTAACTGACGATGTGACACCTATGATGGTGGTGATAGGTAATGAAGAATTAGGGTTTAATTCTAGAGAAGGAGCTTGAAAAACAACTACCCCATCTAAGGAAGGCAGCAGGCAAGCAAGTTACCTAATCTTAACATGGGGAGGTAGTGACAAAAAAATAACAATATTTGGCGTTTTGAGTCTAGTAATTGGGATAAGTATAATCTAAATCCTTTAATAAGGTTCCATTGGAGGGCAAGTCTAGTGTCAGCATCCATAGTAATTCTAGCTCGAATAGCATATATTTAAGTTGTTGTAGCTAAAAAGATCATAGTTGGACCATAGGATGGGTCAATTGGTCTACCTATAGTGTGCACTAGTAGGCTCATCCCTATTGCCAGCAATGCGTTCTTAGCCTTAATTGACCGAGTCGTGCCTCCGATGTTGTTACTTTGAAGAAATTAGAGTGCTCATAGAAAACCTATACTTTGAGTGCATTAGCATGGGATAACATCATAAGATTTTAGTCCTATTCTGTTGGCCTTCGAAATCGGAGTAATGATTAACAAAGACCATAAGAGGCATTCGTATTTCATAGTTCGAGGTGAAATTTTTGGATTTATGAAAGATAAGTAACTGTAAAAGCATTTATCAAGGATGTTTTCATTAGTCAAGAATGAAAGTTGGGGGTTTGAAGACGATCAGATACCATCCTAGTCTTAACCATAAACTTTGCCAACTAGGGATCAATGAATGTTGCTTTTATGACTCCGTTGGCACTTTATGAGAAATCAAAGTGTTTGGGTATTGGGGGGAGTATGGTCGCAAGCCTAAAACTTAAAAGAATCGATGGGAAGGCACCAAAAGGAGTAGAGCTTGCTACTTAAATTTACTCAATAGAAAGAAACTTATAAGGTCCAAAAATAACAAGGATCGACAGACCGAGATCTCTTTCTTGATTTTATGGGTGGTGTTGTATGGCCATTCTTAGTTGTTGAAGTGATTTGTCAGTTTAATTCCATTAACAAATGAGACTTTAGCTTGCTAACTAGCTACATGGAGGTGACCCTCCACAGCCTGCTTCTTAAAGGGAGTATGGTTGTTTATGCCAAGGAAGTTTGAGGCAATAATAGGTGCGACATGGGTGAAAGGCCTAGCGTGCGAGAACAACATGCTTATTAGCTAAGCTGTGGGCCCTTAGGAGAGCTAAACCCTTATTGTTGTGCCTCGATAGACTACCTAACGAGGGTGCCAAGGGAGCCGCATCGCACGAACCATGGGCACAGAAGGCAAGCCATGGCTACCCCTATAGACATGACATAGGTGAAAGGCCTAACGTGTGATTGCAGTAAGCGCTTTAGCCATGCCATGGGAGCTCCACATGAGCGAGATGCTCATCACTTTCCTTTAATAGACCACTCAATGAGAGTGCTTAGGTAGCTGCATCGGTCGGTAAGCCACGGCTGCTTGCAACAAGAACGACTTGGGCAAAAGGCTAGTGTGTGGCTGCACGGGGCTTGCCAGCTAGGCCATGCACACCCCAAATAAGCCTGACCAATAGACTATATAATGACAGTGCCAAAGCAGTACCATTGCATGGACCATCAGCGTGGGAAGCAAGTGACGGTTGCCTGCAGCGGGCACTACATGAGTGGAAGGCCTATCATGCAGCTGTTATAGGAACGCCACCTAATCTGTGTGCACCAAGGAAGCTGCATTGGATAGACCATTAGCATTAGAGGAAAGGCACGACCTGCCCTAGCAGGACACGGTATGGGTAGAAGACCTAACATGCGATCACAATAAACATGCGAACTAGGCCATGGGAACCCCATGGGAACTAGACATTCATTGCTCTCCCTTGATAAACTGTCTAGCAAGCGTGCTAAGTTGGTCACGTCCCACAGGCCTTGGGCATGGGAGACAAGCCATGATTGTCCCAATTAGGCATGGTATAGGTGAAATGCCTAGCGTGCGATTGCATGGGGCACTCCAACTAGGCCAATGGCACCCTATACGAGCTAGACCTTCATTGTTGTCCCTAGATAGACTATCCCTCAAGCGTGCCAAGGAAGCCGTAGTGCATTGAACATGGGTGTGGGCAAAAGGCCTAGTGTGCAGCAGTGTGGGATGCACTAGCCAGGGCATAGGCGCCTCACATGAGGTAGATCGTCCATGTCCCTCGTTTGACTTCCTAACAAGCATGCCAAGGATGTTGCGTCGCATGGACCGTAGACACTAGAGCAAAGGCATGGCCACTTTGGCCGGCATAGCATGGATGAAAGGCCAAGCGTGCAGCTGCAATAGGTGTACCAGCCAAGCCATGGGCCCTTATGCTAGCCAGACCTTTGTCTTGTCCCTTGATAAACTGCCTAGTGAGCAAGCCAAAGGAGTCGCATCGCTCGGACCTTAGACACTAATGGTAATCCATAATTGTCCCCAATAAGCACATCATGGGTAGAGGGCCCAACGTGGGATCATAGTAGGCATGCCACCCAGGCCACAGGTGCCTGACTTGAGCATGACACTTGTCATTACCCCTCAATAAACTGCCTATAAGGAGTGCCATGGGGGCCGCGTCGATAGGCCAACCATGGTTGCTCCCAACTAGCATGGCTTGGGCAAAAGGCTAGTGTGCAATTGCAAGGGCCGCATATGCCATGACATGCATCTCCTAAATGAGCCTTGGTGCATAGACCATGTGCAAAAAAGGCAAGGATAGTTGGCCCCAGCAGGCACGACATAAGCAAAAAGCCCAGCGAGCATAGCAAGAGAGTCGAGAAGGAAGCTACGGCTAGACTTTCGTTGCTATCCCTTGCTAGATTACCCAACGAGTGTGCCAAGGGAGTTACATCCCACGGACGCTAGGCATGAGAAGCAAGCCATGGCTACCCTTAGCAAGCATGGGATGGGTTAAAGGCTGAGAGTGCGACCACAGTAGACGAGCCAACTAGACAAAAGGTACCTCACCCGAGGCATACCATCATTGTTTTTCCTTGATAGATAGCCCAATGAGTGTGGCAAAAGAGCTACATCGCATTGACCATGGGCATGAGAAATAAGCTATGGCTACCCCGAGTAAGCATGGCATGGGCAAAAGGCCCACTGTGTGACCATAGTAAACATGCTAGCCAGACTATGGGCGCACAACACGAGTTAGACCATCGTCGTTGTAACCTTAGGCATGGGAGGCAAACCACGGCTACTCCAAGTAGGCATGACATGGGTAGAAGGCCTTGCATGTAGTCACATGGGGCTCGCTACGCAGGCCAAAGGCACCCCTCGTGAGCTAAACCTCATCGCTTTCCCTCGATAGGCTACCCAACGAGCATGCCAAGGGAGCTGCATCGCACAGACCATGGGCACGGGAGGTAAGCCAGGACTAGCCCCAGCAAGCATGGCATGGGCGGAAGGCCTTTTGTGCAGTCATTGCTGGCGTATTGGCCAAGCTAGTGAAGCTCCTTGAGTGCCTAACCCTCATCATTGTCCTTTCATAAATTGCAATGCGAGTGTCCATATAGAGCCGCAAAATGGATCGTGGGCATGGGAGGCAAGCCACAGTTGCTTGCAGCAGGCAAGTTATAGGTGGAAGGCCAAGCACACTACCGCATTAGGCATGCCAGCTAAGCTAAGGGCGTCGTACGCTAGTTTGACCTCGTTGTTACCCTTCGATAGATTGCCTAGTGAGCATGTTGAGGGAGCTAGTCGCATGGACTGCATGCCAAGGGGTAAGCCACTGTTGCTGCCAATAAGGACAGCATAGGTAGAAAGCCCTTTTGACGCATGGGAGCCCTTCGTGTGCCGAAACCTCGTCGCACTCCCTTGATAAACTGCCCAATGAGCGTGACAATGGAGCTGCGTTGCATGGACCATAGGTATGGGAGGCAAGCCACGGTTGCCCCCAGTAGGACAGCTTAGGTAGAAGACCCAAGGTGCAGTCGCAATAGGCCCGCGAGACAATCCATGCATGCCTCACACAAGCCAAACCGTGGTCACTGTTACTTGATAGACTGCCTACTGGGCATGCTAAAAGGAGCTACATCGCATGGACATTGGGCATGGAAGGCAAGCCACAATTGCCTCTAGAAGGAAAGTATGGGTGGAAGGCCTATCGTGCAGTCGCTGCAGACGCACCATATAGGCCAGGGCCGCCCTTCGTGTGCCAAATCCTCCTTGTTGTCCCTTGACAAATTGTGCAACGTGATGAATTCAACACGGAAGGCAACTAACGGCTTCCCCTAGCAGGGACAGCTTGGGCAAAAGGCCTAGCGTGCCACCGCAACAGGTGCACCAAGCAAGCCATATGCACCCCTCGTGAGCCATACCCTCATCACTATCCCTCAATAGATTGCTAACAAACATGATAATAGAGCCACACTCTATGAATTATGGGCATGGGAGGCAAGCCACGGTTGCCTGTAGTAGGCACAATTTAGGCAAGAGGCCAAGCGTGCCATTGTAACCGGCTCACCAACCAATCAATGCGCAAGCCACCCAATCTAGAACCTTATCATGAACCCTTGATAGGTTGCCCAACGAGCTTGCCAAGGGAGCAGCATTGCGTGATCCATGGGCTCTAGAGGCTAGCGATAGCTATCACCTACAAGGATGGCTTGAGTGGAAGGCCTAGCGTGTTGTTGTAGCTGGCATGCCAACCAGACCAAGGGTGCTTCACACGAGCTTAACTCTCATCGCTATCCTTCAATAAATTGCCCAGCGAATGTGCAAAGAGAGTTGCATCATATGGATCATGTTCATGATAAGTAAGGGACTGTTACCCTTACAAGTAAGGGATGGGCGAAAGGCCCAACATGTGACCATAGTAAGTGCGCATACCATGGGCACCTGATGCCAACCAAACCATCATCGCTGTCCCTCGATGGAGTGCACAGCGAGCTTGCCAAGCGAACCACATCAGATGGACCATGGGCAAGCTTGCTTGGTGATGAGTGACCCACCTGAGCGAGACTTTCATGGCTGTTCCTTAACAGATTTCCCAGTAAGGGTGTTAAAGGAGTCGCGTTAGATGGACCATGGGCACTAGAGTTAGAGACAAGTTAGAGCTGCCTCTAGTAGGCACGGCATGGGCTGAAAGCCCAATGTGTGGTAGCATAAGGCATGCTAGCCTGGCCATGGGCGCTTGAAAAAGCCAGACCTTTGTCACTCTCCCTCGATAGACTACCCAATGAGCATGCCAAGCCAACTATGTTGCACAGACCATAAGCACGTGAGACAAGTGACGGTTGCCCTCAATGGGTACAGCAAGGGCACGCCATCTGAGATAGACCCTTATCCCTAGCCCTCAATAGACTTCCTAGTAAATGTCCTAACGGAGCCTAGTCATGTGGACCCTGGGCAGTGGAGGTAACCCACAGCCACCCCCAACAAGCATGGCATGGATGGAAGGCCCAACGTACTATCGTAGTAGGTGTGCCAGCCAAGCCTTAGGAGCCTTATGCGAGGCTAACCCTCGTCATTGTCCCTTGATAGACTGCTCAGTGAGTGTGCCAGGGAAGCCGCATCCCACAGACCATGGGCATGAGAAGTAGGCCACAATGACCATAAGCAGGCTTTGTAGGGCTGGAAGACCCAGCGTATGGTCTTAGCAAGTGCACCAGTCACGCCATAGGAGCTTTATGTTAGCTAGACCTCATCGCTATCCCTTGATAAACTGCCAAGCAAGCGCACCAAAGGTGTCATGTCCCATAGACTGTAGGCACGGGAGACAAGCCATGGCTGCCTCTAGTAGGCATGACATAAGTGGAAGGCCAAGTGTGTGGCCGCAGTAGGTGAGGTAGCCAGGCCATGGGCGCTTCACGCTTGTAGACCTATATCGTTGTCGCTTGATAGAGTTTCTAATAAGGATATTGAGAGAGCCGCATCGCACTGCCATAGGCTCAGGTGGCAAGCCACAACTTCTCGCAAAAAGCATGACATAAATGGGAGGCCCAGCTTGCGACCGCAGTAGGCATGCCACCTAAGCCATGGGTGCTCTACATGAGCCAAACCCTCATTGATGTCTCTCGATAGGCTACCTAGTGAGCATTTTAAGGGAGTCACATTACATGGACCAAGGGAATGGGAGGCAAGCCATAGTTTCCACTTATCAACATGCCTTCAGGGAAGGTCCAATGTGCAACCGTAGCAGTCATGCCAGCCCAGCCATGGGCTCCCTAAGTAAGCAAAACCCTCGTCGGTTAAGCAGACCTAGTGACAATCCCTTAATAAAATGCTCAACAAGCATCCCAAGAAAGCTGCATCTCATTGATCATGGGCATGAGAGGTAAGCCATAGCTGCCCCTAGCAAGGATTATATGGGTCGAAGGCCTAGCATGTGACCACAGTAGGCACCTCAGCTAGACTAAGGGTGCCTAAGATGAGCTAGACACTCTTTACGATCCCTTGATAAACTAGCCAACAAGTATGCCAAGGGAGCTGCATTGCATGGACCTTAGGCATAAGAAGTAAGCCACAGCTACCACCATCACGCATGGCATGGGCAAAAGGCCTAACATGCGACCATAGTAGGCGTACTATTTAGACCACTGATGCCACATGTGTGCCAAACCATCATCATTACCTTGATAGACTGCCCAACAAGCTTACCAAAAAAGCTGTATTGCATAGACCATGAGCACGGGAGGCAAGCCATAACTACCCCCAGAAGGCACGGCATGGGCGGAAGGCCTTGTGTATGGTCGCGTGAAGCTTCTTAGCCAAGCCAAAGACACCTTTTGGCAAGCCAGAACTCATCACTATCCCTTGATAGACTGCCCATTGAGCATGCAAAGGTAGCCATGTCGCATGGACCATGGGCACTAGAGACAAGCCATGGCAGCCCCTCGTAAGCACGATATGGGAAATAGGCCCAAAGTGAGGTTATAGTTGGCACGCTAGCCATGCCATGGGTGCCTCGCGTGTGCCATAACAACATCACTATCCCTTAATAGACTGCTTAACGAGCATGCCAATGGAGCTACGTCCCATAAACTATGGACTTGCGAGGCAAGTCATAGCTGCCCCTTAGAGGCATAACTAAGGTGGAAGGCCCAGCATGTGATTGCAGCAAGCCCGTCAGCCAAACCATGCGCGCTTTAGTGAGCCAAACCTTTATCATTTTCCCTCGATAGACTGCCCAGTGAGTGTGCCAATGGAGTCGCATCACACGGATCTTAGCCATGGGAGGTAAGCCACAGCTGCCTACAGTAGGCATGTTATTGGTGAAAGGCCCGTTGTGTTACCGCGCGGGCGCGCCAATGAGGCCAACTGAGCCTTATGCAAGCTTGATCTCAATGCTATCCCTCGATAAACTGTCTAACCAATACGCTAAGGTAGTCATGTGACACAAACCATTGGCTCAAGAAGCAAGCAACAGCTGCCTGCAATGGTAACTGCATGGGCAGATGGCGAAGCATTTCGCTACAATAAGCACCAGTCAGGCTATTGCGGCCCTCGCGAGTGAAACAATTATCACTGTACCTCGACATACTACCCAGTGAGCGTACAAATGGAATCGTATCGCACCATGGCAATGAGAGGCAAGTAATGTTTGCCCCCAACAGGCATGGCTTGGGTGGAAGGCCCAGCATGTCGCCACAGAAGGGGCGCTAGCCAATCCATGCATGCTTGATGTGGGCAAGACCCTCATCATTGTTTGTCGACAGATTGTCAACAGGCATGCCAAAAGAGCCGTGTCGCACAGACCATGGGTAAGGCAAGTCACGGCTGTCCTTGCCAGGCACAACATGGGCGAAAACACCATTTTGTGATCGTTATAAGTGCATCGACTAGGCCACTAGTGCTCATTGAGTTCTCGACCCTCATTATTGTCCTTTGCTATACTGGAAAGCGAACATGCCAATGGACTCCCATCGCACAGACCATGGGCTTCAGAGGTAAGCCATGGTTGCCACCAGTACATAAGTTATGGGTGGAAGGCCTAGTATTAAACCACATGAGCATGCCAACTAACCCAAAGGCATTCTATGCTAGCCAGCCCTTGTTGTTGCCCCACGATAGTCTACCCAACGAGCATGCCAAGGAAGCTACGTCACACGGACCATGGGTTTAGGAGGTAAGCCATGGCTAGCAGGCACGGCTTGGGCAAAAGGCCCAGTGTGCCACCACAATAGGAACACTAGGTAATCCATGTGTATCTCATGCACGTTAGACCTTCGTCGCTATCCCTCAATAGGCTATCCAGCGAACATGCCAAGGGGGCCACATCGCACAGACTATGGGTACCGAGGGCAAGCCATGATTTGCCCTATTAGGATCGATAATGGTGGAAGGCCCTACGTACAATCACAGTAGGCACACCAACTGGGCCATGGGTGCCCCAAGCGAGCAAGACCTCCGTCACTATCCCACGATGAACTACCCATCAAGCCTGCCAAGGGTGCCATATCTCGCATACCATAGGCACGAGGGCAAGCCACGGTTGTCTCTAAAAAGCACGGCATGGAGTGAAGGCCTAGCATGAGACTACACGGGGCACGCTAGCTAGACCTTGGGTACCTCACTCGAGCTAGACCCTAGTCATTATTCCTCGATACACTGCATAGTGAGCATGATAAAAGAGTCATATCAGACAGATTATAGGCACTAGAGGCAAGCCACGACTACCCTCAGTAGGCATGACATGGGCAAAAAGCCCAAAGTGTGACCGCACAAGGCACGCCAACCTGGCCATAGGCTTTTAAAGGAGCCAGGCCCTCGTCGCTCTCCCTCGATAGATTGCGTAGTAAGTGTGCCAAGGTAGTCAAGTCGTATGGACCATGGCACATAAGGCAAGCCACTATTGCCTATAGTGGCCATGGTGTGGGTGAAATGCCTTGCTTATGGCCATAACAGGTACGTCTACTATGCCATGGGTGCCCTAGGTGAGACAAACCCTCATCCTTGCCCCTCGATAGAATGCCCAGTGAGTGTACCAAGGGAGCCGCATCTTATGGACGGTGGGCACGAGAGGTAAGCCGTAGTTGCCCCTAGTAGGCATTATGCGGGCGAAAGGCCTACTGTGCAGCCAGCACAAGTGCACCAGCTTGGCCTTGGTCGCCAATTTAAGTGAGACCTTCATTATTATCCCTCAATAGATTACTTGGTAAGCAAGTCAAGGAAATTGCATCCCACAAATTGTGGGCATAGAAGGCAAGCCACATTACCCACGAACAGGTGCACTAGGCAGGCCATTGGCATTCCACGCAAGGTCGACCCTCGTCTTTGCCCCTCGATTGACTACCCAAAAATTATGCCCAGGCTGCCATTATGCACAAATCGTGGGCACAGGAGGCAAACCATGGTTACCTCCAGCATGCACGACATGGGTAGAAAGCCTAGTGTGCAGTCGTAATAGGCATGCTTGCTGGGCCATGGTGGCTTCGAGCGAGTCAAACTTGCGATGCCATCCTTCGACAGGGTTCCTAACAAGCATGCTAACAGAGCTACATTGCATGGTTCATTGGCATGGGAGATAAGTTACGGTAGCCTTCAGCAAGCATAGCATGGGTAGAAAGCCCAACATGCGGCATAACAGCTACGCTAGCCAGGCCATGAGCATGCCACATGAGCGAGATTATCGATGTTATCCCTCGATAGACTTACTAGTGAGCATACCAAAAGAATTGAATCACATAGACCATGGGTAGAAGACAAAAGCCATGGCTGCCCTAATAGGCACAACATGGGCGGAAGGCTTAGCATTTGACTTCAGCAGTCATGCTAGTTAGGCCATGGGCACCCCACGCGAGCAAAACCCTCATTGCAATCCCTTGATAGACTTCCTTGTAAGGGTGCCAACAATGCCACGTGGCACAGACCATCGACATGGGAAGCAAGTCCCTAGTAGGAATGGCATGGCAGTAAGCCTAGTGTGCGGTAGCAGCAGGTGCACCAGCCAGGCCATGGGGGCTAAATGAGTGAGCCCATCATTTTCATCCCTCAATAGACTTCCTAACGAGCATGCCAACGGAACCACATCGCACAGACCTTAAGTATGGTAGGCAAGCCACGAGTGCCCTTAACAGACACGGCATGGGTAGAATGCATCACGTGCGACTGTAGTAAGGGCACCAACTATGGTATGGGAACCCCATGCGAAGAAGTCCCTTATCTTTGTCCTTCAATAGACTACCTAGTGAGCGTGCCAAGGGAGCCATGTCACATGGATCATGGGCATGAGAGGCAAGCCACAACTACCCCTAACTGTCATGACATAGGCAAATGGCCCAACATGCGACCTTGGGTGGAGCACTTGCCAGGCCATGGGCACCCCACCTAAGTCAGACCCTCATCTCTATCCCTAGATAGACTACCAAGCTAGTGTGCCAAGAGAGACGTACCGCACGGAAGGCAAGTAGCTACAACCCTTGACAGGCATGGCATGGGTCAAAAGCCCAACATGCGATCGCAACAGGCATGCCAGCCATGCCATGGGCACCCCATGTTGGGCTAACCCTCATTTATGACCCTAAAGAGATTGTCTAACTAGTGTGTTAAGGGAATAACAATGCACAAGCCATGGTCATGGTGCCCACAGTAGACACCGTGAGGGTGGAAGGCCTAGTGTGTGATGATAATAAGCATATTAGCCTAGCCATGGGCATCCCACGTGGGCCAGTCCCTTATCGTTGTGCCTCAATGGACTTTCCAGTAAGCATATCAAGCCAGTTGTACTCATAGCTATGCAGTAATTGGGTTCCCCTAAACCTCATCTTGGCATTAGCTAAGACCCGCGATTTCCACGCAGTGATTTTTGTTTGGCTCTCCTAGTGCCAACTAGTGTTGCTTGGCCATTATTAGGCTCCTCAAGTGCTTGCCCTTGCATCTACCTATGTGAGTTACTACCATTAGCCCATTGTTACGAGAACCTAATGCAAATATCTATTAGTACCTATGACTATCACTAAGTCATTGCTAAGCTCCCTTAGTGCTGGCACTCACCTTAAACCGTGCCAACAATTGCCCAATAAGAGTTGTTGGGCTCCCCCAATGACAACGACTGTCATAGGGATGTATATGGGCCCTTACAGTGCTAGTACTAGCATCCATTGACACTTATAAGTACCTCACAGAAATAGTTGGATAGTCCCTAGGTTTTCATAGTCCTGGCGCTGGCATGTGCCAATAGTAGCAATGAATGACTTTCTCGTAATAGTAGTTGGGCTCTCTTAGTGCTAAAAACTACTACTAAATCATCGTTGGGCACCTCTAGTTCTTATTATCATGTTTGTGTGTGCTAGCAACGTTCGCTAGGCCATCACTAAGGAAACCTAGCGCAGATGTTTACTAGCGTTAATGATTGTCGTTGGGTCATCGTTGACTTCCTTGCAGTAGTCGTTGGGCTCTTCTAGTGCCACCTACTACAGCAAGGTCATTGTTGGGCCCTCAAGTGCTTGCCCTTATGTTTACCTATGCCAGTGACCATCGGTGGGCCATCATTGGAGAAACCCAATGTAAATGACTGCCAACGCTAACAATTGCCTCTAAGTCATTACTGAGCTCCTCGAATGCTTCCACGAGCCTCAAACAGCGACAGTCATGGAAATTGTCATGAAGAGATCATTAGGCTCCTTTGATGTTAGCACTAGTGTCTATCGACACCAATAACCACCTTGTAGCAATAGTTAAGCAATGCCTAGGATGCCCTAGCCCTAGTGCTTGCGTTTGCCAATACTAGTAACTGTTTTGTAACAGTAGCTGGGCAGTCATTAGGATCCTTAAATGCTGGTGCTAGCATTTGCCAGCATCAACGACTTTCATGCAATAGTCATTGGGCTATCCCAACATCAACAACCACTATTAGGTCATCATTGGGTTTCTGTAGTGCATTCCCTTGCATTTACTGGCGATAGCGACTTCTGCAGGGACATCGTTAGGGGGAACCTTATGGAATTGTCGACCAGTGCTAACAACTACCACTATGTTAGTTATAAGATCCCGTAGTGCTGCGCTGGCATCAAACATCATGACCAATTGCCCAACAGTAATTGTTGAGCTCTCATAATGCTAATGACTGTTGTCGGGCCATCCTTGGGCTCCCTCAGGGCTGGAACTAGCATCTACCAATACTAGCAATTGGCTTGCATTAGTTGCAAGATAGTCGTTGGGTTCTCCTCATGTGCCAGCATTAATGACTTCCTCGTAGCAGTTGTTGGAGTCTCCTAGTGTCAATTACTATTGCAAGGCCGTTGTTGGGCTCCTTGTATGCTTGCCTTTGCGCCTACTTCCACTAATGATAGTAGTTGGGCCATCATTGGGGGAACCCATCACAAATGTTTGACAATGTAAGCTACTACCACTCCGTCATCATTGAGCTCTTATAGAGATGGTACCAGCCTCTACTAGGTCCAATGATGGCCTGCAACAATCATTATACTCTACCAACACTCGCAACTATCATGGGGTCATCGTTGGGCTTTCGTGGTGCTAGTACTAATATCTATTGACACTAAGAACTACTACGTGGCAATAATTGGGCAATTTTTAGGTTCCTTTAATGCTAGTGCCAGCATGTACCAACACGAGCAACTACTCTGTAGTAACAATTAGGCAATCATTGGGTTCCTCCAAAGCTAGCACTAGTGTTTGCAAGCTCCAACAATTGCCCTATAATAGTAGTTAGGCTTTTAGAGCACCAATTACTGCTACTAGGTCATCATTGGGCTTCTTTAGTGCTTCCTCTTGTGTTTACATGCACTAAAGATTGTCATTAGGCCATCGCTGGGGGAACCAAGCGTAGTTGTTTGCCATCACCAATGACTATCATTAGGTCATCATTGAACTCCTCTAGTACTGCTACCAATGCCAATGACTGCCTAGCTGCTAACACCCATGATTATCATGTCCCCAATGCTACATCTAGCACTTATTGACACCCACAATTACCTCATAGCAATAGCTAGGCAGTCCTTGGGTTCCTTAGTCTTAGCAATAACATTTAACAATACTATCAACTACCCCACACCCATAGCTGCGCAGTCATTGGGCTCTATCAAAGCTAGTGCTAGCATTTTCTAACACTAGCAACCTCCCTTTAGTAGTCATTAGGCTTTCGTAATAGCCATGACAACTACTAGGCCATTGTTAGGCTCTTTTGGTGCTTGCTGTCATGTTTGCCTATGCCAACGATTACTGCTTAGCCGTCATTGAGGGAACCTAGTGCTAATGTTTGCCAGCACAAGCGACCACCCAGTAGCATTAGTAGGGTCTTTTGATGCCAACCACTACTACTAGGCCATCGTTAGGCTTCTCTAAGGCTATCCCACTCATCTCTCTCAGTGCTAGCACTAACATTTATCGACTTTAGTAATTGCCCGCAACAATAGCAAAGAAGTCTTTTTGTTCACTTACAACTGCCGACACTAACAATTGCCCTACAACAGTAGTTGGGCAGTCATTGGGAACCCCAAAGCAAGCACAACTGTTTACCAGCACCAACGATTTCCTTGCAGCTGTTGTCAGGCTTTCCCAACACCAAGGACTACTGTAAGGCCGCCATTAGGCTTTTCTAATGCTTGCCCTTGCATCTACCTATACCAGTAATTGTCGTTGGCCATCATTGGGGCAACCTAATGTAGATGTTTGGCATCTTCAGTGATTATCGCTTGGTCATCACTGAGCTCCCCTTATTCTAAAGCTAGCATCTATCAGCATCCACTAGCATCAGCGATTACCGAGCAATAGTCAATGGGCTCTCCCAATGCCAGCAATTGTCATTGGGTTGTTACTGGATAGTCCTTGGGTTCGTCTAGTGTTGGCATCGCAGTTTATCAACACCTAAAACTAACATCTACCAACCCCACTAATTGGCCGCAACAATAGTTGAGTAGTACCTAGGTTCTGTTAGTGCTAGCGCTCACGTTTCCCAACACTAGCAACTACCTCGCAAAAGATGTTGGGAAGTTGTTAGGTTTTTCCAAAGGTGATAGTAATGTCTACAAGCACGAGCAGCTACTCAGTAGCAATCGTTAAGCTCTCTTCGATACCCGCTACTACTATTAGGTCATCGTTGGGTTGCTCTAGTGATTGCTCACACATCTACCTCACTAAAAAAAAATTAAAAATAATGAGAAAACATAGTGACTGATTACATATGTCGCTAGATAACAATAACATAGTGACATAATTATTATAGAATAAAAATTTTAATATAATGATGAACTAATGACATACTACCGATATACATTAGCGATAGACATAAATTTCATTGCTTAAATAATTTTAATTAATTTTTATTATTTATTAATTAATTTAACGACCGATTAGTAACAAAATTTGTATCGATCTCTAATCAGAGGACGAGCGACCATCGGGACTCAATCACTAGCTTGCCAAGGCAGAGTTAGTAACTGCCCATAGGCAGTCGCTGTGGTCACCTCATGCATAAACATGGCTTTGCATGCAAAGGTAGGCAAAGGTACATGGCTTTTGCAATGCACCATGCATGCCTTTGTATGCTAAGTTAACCAAAGGTGGCTACGACCACTTGTGTGTGCACTCGCGAGCAAAGGCATACATGGATCCCGCATGCAACCACTTGTGGTTATCTTCATCAGCTCCTAAAGGCTTAAAGGTGGTCACAACAATCCATGGCTGCCTTCGTCAACTTGCGAGCGAAGGCATGCATGGTGCTGCATGCAGCCTTTTATTGCAGACTTAAGCAGCTTCAGAAGGCTCGCAGCTGCATCCACTTATCGCTGCCTGCTTTGTCACTTCGTGAAGGCTCGTAGGTGGCCATAGCCACCCGCGGCTGCCTTAGCCAACTCGTAGGTGAAAGCATGCATGCATGGGAGCCACATGCAGCCAGTTGTGGTTGTCTTCATTAGCTCCCAAAGGCTCAAAGGTGGCTACCTGCGTTAGCTCCTAAAGGCTCGCAAGAGAAGGCATGCATGATTATCATATGTAGCCACTTGTGGCTATGTTTGTTGGCTTTCAGAGGCTCACAGATGATTACAGCCCTCGAAGGCAGCCATGGCGACCGCTATTGGCAGTTAGCAAGGCTGCCACCTTACTGCCCTCGAAAGTAGCCATGGCGACCACCATGGCCAGTCATCAAGGATGCCACCTTGGTGCCTTCGAAGGCAGACATGGTGACCACCATGGGGACTCACCAAGGCTACCAACTCTCCACCTTTGAAGGCAGCAATGGCGAGCGCCATAGGTCATCTCCAAGGCTGCCACGTAACTGCCTCCAAAAGCTGCCATGGACACTTGCATGCAAAAGCATGCCTTTGGTTATCTTTGAAGGTGGCCATGGATCCTTACACGTGAAGGCATGCCTTTGGCTACCTCTGATGGCAGCCATGGAAGTTTACATGTGAAAGCATGCCTTTGGCTGCTTGAAAGAGTGGTAAGGTGCTTTCATTGCATATCCAGTAGTCGGTCGCTAGATTTTACTTTTAACGATGGTAATAAGTGGCTGTCGCTAGGTCCTTATAAATATAAACCCTAATTTTTTTCATTTCGCGCGAGTGCCGCATTTGTTTCCCCCATTTCTTTTGCTGTCTCTGCATCTCTCTCTCTTTACAGCTCTCTTTCTCTTTGGCCAGCTTCTCAATCTCTTTCGTTTTGTAGTCCATTTTCTCCACCATCAAAGGCCATCTTTTCTTTCTCTATATGAGGTTGCCCTCTTTACTTGATAATTTGTATAGGCAATTATAGAAATTTTTATTAATAATATTCATAATTGAAAAATCTTATATACAAATATTATGATTAGATTTGGTAATTATAAAAATTATTTAGATATTAAACAAATTTTATAGTTATTAATTTTATTTTTCAATAAATTTAATTTATGTTATATTAGTTAGGTAATGGTTTAATTTAGTTGTAATTTGAGATAAATATTTTAATTAAATTTTTGTAAAATTTAAATTAATTAGATGTTAATTAAATTTTGTATTTATTAATTTGACTTGTTAATGAATTTAGTTTTTGTTTGATTAGTTAGAAAATAATTTAATTAGTTTGTAATTTAAGATAACACTTTAACTAGATTTTTATGAAATTTAAATTAGTTAGGTATCAATTAAAATTTTTAATTGTTAATTTTATAGGTTAATTAAATTTAGTTTATTTTACATTAAAGAGTTAATAGTTTAATTAGATTGTAATTTGAGATAAATAATTTAATAAGTTTTTATGAAATTTAAATTAGTTAAATGTCAATTAAATTTTATAGTTTTTAATTTTATTTGTTAATAAAATTAATTTGTGTTAGATTATATAGATAACCGTTTAATTAGATTGTAATTTCATGAGATAAATAATTTAATTAAATTTTTATGAAAATTAATTTGCTTACCTGTTATATGAGCCAGATTTTGAAAGTTATTCTATGGAGAAAGAGGACAATGAAGTAGAAGAGGAAGACCTTGAAAATGATTAGTTTCTTTGTTTTTTAAAAATTTTTGTTTGAATTATTTAATCTATTGGCTTATATAATCTATTTTGAGAATCATGTGTTGAATTGGTTATTTGTTATATTGTCTTTTCATCATGTATTTTAAGGGGTTTTAGTTCGATTTTTAGGGTAGATTCTATCAAATTTTTTACAAATCTATCAAACTGATTTAAGCTTATAAATTTCGTTAACATGATTAGATGAGGGGTGGAGGGAGACGAGATGACTCTAGAGGAAGAGGTGACTCTGGAGGAAGAGGTGAGTATCTCGAAGGGACATGTTTTAGTGTTTTCTAGCTTTGCTCCTGATAGGATTTCTAACTCACAGAGTATGTGGACTTCAGATAGATAGCAGATTTATGTAGACAAGATTACATAAGTATTTATAATTAATATTTTTAGTACTTTCTATCATTATCTTTATATTTTTTGTTAATATTTATTTATTATCTTATTTAAGAGGATTGAACTTCCACATCAGCTCCTGAAGGCTTAGAGCTGGTCACAACTATCCATGGCTGCCTTCGTCAGCTCGCAAGCAAAGGCATGCATGGTGCTGCATGTAGCCTTTTGTTGCTGCCTTCATCAACTTCAGAAGGCTCGCGGCTGCATTCATTCATCGCTGCTTGCTTTGTCAGCTCGTGAAGGCTCGCAGGTGGCTATAGCCACCCGCGGCTACCTTAGCCAGCTCGCAGGTGAAAGCATGCATGCATAACTACCACATGCAACCACTTGTGGCTGTCTTCATCAGCTTCCGAAGGCTCGAAAGTGGCTGCCTGCGTCAGCTCCTAAAGGCTGACAAGAGAAGGCATCTCTGGTTACCATATGTAGCCACTTGTGGCTACATTCATTGGCTCTCAAGGGCTCACAGATGACTACAGCCCTCGAAGGCAGCCATGGCGACTGCTATTGGCAGTTAGCAAGGCTATCACCTTGCTGCCCTCGAAAGTAGCCATGGCGACCACCATGGGCAGTCACCAAGGCTGCCACCTTGGTGCCTTCAAAGGCAGACATGGTGACCACCATGGGCACTCAACAAGGCTAGCACCATGTTGCGGTCAAAGGCAGCCATGGCAACCTCCATGGTCTATCGCCAAGGCTGCCACCTTGCTACCCTCAAAGGTAGCCCTGGCGACCTTCATGGTTTGTCATTAAGGCTGCCACGGTGTTGGCACTCATATTAACCCACACTAGTAATTGCACCGCAAAAGTAGTTAGGCAGTTGTTGGGTTCCTTCAAAGCTAGCGCGAGCATCTGTTAGCACAAGCGACTTCTCAGCAGTAGTCATTGGGCTAGCACTATGCCAACTGCTACTGTTGGGCCATTGTTGGGCTGCTTTAGTCTTGTCTCTAGGTTTTTTTGCATCAGTGACTGCTATTGAGCAATCATTAGAGCAACCTAACGCAGATGTGTACCAATTTCAGTGACAGCTCAACAGCAATTGAAGGCTTTGCTAACACCTGTAACTATCATTAGGCCGTGATTACGCTGCTCTAGTGTCTAGCATTGGCGTCTATCAACAACAACAACCACCCTATAGTAATAACGAGGCAATCCTTGGGTTCCCCTAGTACAGTGCCGACGTCTTCTAACATCGATAACTAGACCACAATAATAATAGGGAAGTTGATGATTCTTATAAAGTGGGGTTGTTGTTGTGCTACCCTAATGCTAGCACTGGCATGTACCACTATCAGTGATTGCCTAGGAAAATTCATTGGGCTCCCCCAATGCGTGCAATTATCATGGAGACGTCACTAAACTCGCCTGATGCTACCACTAGTGTCTATTTACTCCTACAACTGCCCTATAGCAATAAGTGAGTAATCCCAAGGTGCTTCTAATGCTGGCACTAGCATTTGATAACACCAACTACTACCGTGAAGTAGTAGTTGGGCAGTCATTAGCCTCCCTCAAAGCTGACACTGGCATTTGCCAACATCAACGACTTCCCTCCTGCATTCATTGAGCTTTCTTAATGCTAACCACTGCTGTTAAGCCATTGTTGGGTCCCTCTAGTGCTTGCTTTTTCATCTACCTATGCCTATGACTGCCATATGACTATCACTAGGGCAACCCAATGAAGATATCCACTAGTGTCAACAATTGGCTAGTAGTAGGTATGGTGCTTTCCAATTGCCCACAACTGTCATTAGGCCATCACTGGGCTCCTGGGTTCCTTTGGTGCTAGCACTATTGTCCATCGACATCACCAACTGTCACACAACAATAGCTAGGCAGTCTTTGGGTTCCCCTAGTGTTGGTGCTGGCGTTTGTCAATAACAACAATTGCATCTTAGCAGTAGTTTAGTTGTCGTTGGGTTCCCTCGAAGCTGACATAAGCGTTGCCAGTACCAACGACTTTCTTGCAATAATTGTTGGGCTCTATTGGCACCAACTATTGCTCTTAGGCCTTCGTTAGGCTCTTCTAGTGCTTGCCTCGCATCTACTTATGCCACTTACTACCATTGGGGCCATCTCTAGCGTAACATAGCGTAGTTGTCTGTTAGCGCTAACAACTGCCCAATAGAGGTCGTTGGGCACTTTTAACTCTAGCAACGATCATACGTTGTTGCTAAGCTCTTCCGCTGCTAGCACTAGTGTCTACTAACACAAGTAACGACCCTCAACAGGTATGACATGGGTGAAAGGCCCAACGTGCAATCGTAACTAATGCGTCAGCCAAGCTATTGGCACTCCATATGAGAAAAACATTTGTCGTAGTCCCTCGATAGAGAACCCAGTGAACACACCAAGGGAGCCGCATTGCACGGTCAATGCGCATGAGAGACAAGCCACAGGATGCCCTAGTAGCCATAACATCAATGAAAGGCCTAGTGTTCAGTTGCAATAAGCGGCGTAGCCAAGCCATGGGCACCCCATGCAGGCAAGACCCTTGTGCTGTCCCTTGATACATTACCCAACGAGCAACTGAAGGAGCCTTATTGCATGGACTATGGGCACATAAGGCAAGCCACGGTAGCTCCCAACACATAAGGCATTGGTAGAAGACCCAGCGTGCAGTCGCAGCAGGCATGCCAGCTAGGCCATCAACACCTCATGCGAGGGAGACCTTTGACGTCGTCCCATGGTCGAGTGTACTAAGGGAGCCTAGTAACACGGATTGTAGACATGGGACATAAGCCATGACTGCCCTCAATAGGCATGGCATGGGCGAAAAGCCTAGCCTATATTCACAATAGTTGAGCCAATTAATCCATGGGCGCCTCTTGCAAGTAAAACCCTCATCGTTGTTCCTCGACAGGTTGCCCAGTGAGCGTGGCAAGGGAGTTGCATCTCATGGACCATGGTTACGGAAGGCAAGCCATGGTAGCCCCTAATAGGCACAGCATGAGTAGAAGGCCCAACATGCAGCCATTACAATCACGCTTCCCACTCCATGGGATAAGGGAAAGGCCCAACGTGTGGCTATAACATGCGAGCTTGCAAGGCCATTAATGCCCCATATGAGCAAAACCCTCTTCACTCTCCCTCAATAGATTGTCCGAAGAGCGTGCCAACAGAGCCACGACAAATGAACCATGGTCATAAAAAGCAAGCCATGATAGTCCCTAACAAGCACGGCATGGGTAGAAGGCCTTATGTGTGGCCGCAGTATCGCACCTACCAGGTCATAGGCACCTCATGCTGGAAAAACCATCATCGTTATCCCTTAATAGAGTGCCCTACCATTGTGTCAAGGAAGGTACATCACATAGACCATAGGCACGAGAGACAAGCCCCGATTGCCTCTAATATGCATAACATGTGTTAAAGGTCCAACATGCAGACGCAGCAGGCGCACCAGCAAGGACATGGGCGTCACATGCGAGTCAGAACATCATCGCTGTCCTTTGATAGACAGCTAATGATTGTGCTAAGGGAGCCATGTCATACGGATTATTGGCATGAGAAGTAAGCTATGGTAGCTCCCAGTACACATAGCATGGCGAAAGGCCTAACGTGTAGCCACAACAAGTGCACTAACTAGGCCATGGGAGCCCTACATGAGCTAGAACCTTATCACTATCCATAGAAACTACTCGGCGAACGTGTCGAGGAGCCACATTACATGGACCATTGGCACGAGAGGTAAGCCACAACTAGCCTTAGCAAGAATGGCATGGGAAAAAAGGCCTAACATCTTGTTGCAAATGATGCACTTGCCAAGCCATGGGCTCCCCACGCTTGCTCGACCCTCATCATTGTTCCTTAATAGATTGCTTCGTGAGCATGCCAAGGGAGCCATTTGCATAGATAGTGGGGTCAAATGGCAAGCTAAGCTGCCCCCAATAAGTATGGCATGGTGGGAGGCCTAGCTTGCAGCCACAGTAGGTGCCAACCAGGCCTTAGGCACTCCTATGCGAGCAAGACCTCTCATGTCATTCCTCCACAGACTACCAAACGAGCATGCTAAGGGAGCCACTTCGCTGGCATGCCTCATGCGAGTTAAACCATCATCATTTTCACTCGATAAACTACCCAGTGAGTGTGCTAAGGGAGCCACGTTGCACAAACCATGAGATTGGAGATAAGCCATGGGTGGGCCATGTAAGTGAAACCCTTAATGTTATCCCTCGATAGATTACTAATCAAGCAAGCAAAAAGAGTCACATCATAGGGATCGTAGGCATGGGATACAAGCCATGGCTACCCCGAGGAGGTGCAGTAAAGATGGAAGGCCTAACATGTGGCCATAGTAGGACCACCAGCTAGGCCATAGGCGCCCTCATGCAAGCTAGACTCTCATCGTTATCGCTCTGTAGACTGCCCATTGAGCTTGCCAAGGGAGCCGCGTCGTAAGGACCATAGGCATGGGAGATAGGCCATGGCTACCCTTAAGAGGCAAAGCAAGGATGGAAGGCCCAACGTGCAGCCATAGTAGACGCCCATATGTAAGCTAAACACTCTTCATTATTTGCTCAATAGGATGCCTAGCAAGTGTGCAAAAGGAGCTGCATTTGATGGACCATGGGCATGACAGGCAAGCCATGGGTGCGCCTAATAATCACCACATGGGTGAAATGCCTAGGGTGAAGCCACCGTAAGTGTGCCAGCTAGCTATCAGAGCCCCACATGAGCCAAACCCTCGTCACTATCCCTCCATAGATTGTTAATTAAGCATTTTAAGAAAGCCACATTGCAGGGACCATGGGAACGGGAGGCAAGCTACGACTATCTCCAACAAGCTTATGATGGGTGGAAGGCCCAATGAGTGGCCTCAGCAAGTGTGCTAGCCATGTCATGAGTGCCCCACGTGAGCTTAACCCTAATCGCAGTTGCTCGATAGACTGCTCAGTGAATGTGTAAAGAAAGTAGCACTGCTTGGACAATAGGCACAGGTGGTAAGTTCGGTTACCCTCGGTAGGCATCGCATCAGTGGAAGGACCATGGCACCCTACATGAGCTAGACTCTTGATGTCATCACTCGATAGACTACTGAGCAAGTGTGCCAATGGAGCCACGTCGTACAAAATATGGGCATGGGAGGTAAGCCACGGCAACCCCTAACAATCACAACGTGGGTAAAAAGCCTAGCTTACGATTGTAGTAGGGGCATTAGCCAACCTATAGGCGCCCCAGGGAGCTAAATCCTCCTTATTAACCCTCGATAAATTGCCAAAAAAGGGTACCAAGGGGGTCACATCACATAAATGATAGGCATGAGAGCCAAGCAATGATTTCCCCAACAAAGGTGGCATGGGCGAAAGGCCCAGCATAAGGCTATAGCAAGAGTGCCAGCCAGGCAATGGGCACCCCACACGTGCTTGATCCTCATCACTATCCCTCAATAGATAGCTTAGATGGCATGCTAAGGGAGCCATGTCGCATGGGACTTAGGCATGGAAGGCCATTCATACCCCAAAGGGGCATCACATGGGTGAAAGGCCCAACATGCGACCACAATAGGCACTGGCCATACCATTGGCGCCACACGCTAACCAGATCCTTGTTGTTATCCTTAGAGAGTTTGCCCAGTACACATGCTAAGGAGCTGCATCACATGAACCATGGGCACAGGAGGTAGCCACGGTTGCTACAACTATGCAGTGCATGGTTGAAAGGCCCAGCAGGTGATTGCAACTAGCATGCTAGCCAAGGCATGGGTGCCCCACTTGAGCCAGATCCTCATCATGGTCCCTTGATTGACTACCTAGTGAGTGTGCCACCAAAGCTAGCCATAGTTACCCTAAGTAGGCATAACATGGCTGAAAGGCCTAGAGTGTGGTAGCAGCAAGCGTACGAACCAGGCCATGGACGGCCCACGCGAGAGAGACCCTTGTTGCTATCACTCGATAGGCTCTCTAGTGAGCATCCCAAAGGTATGAAAGGTAAGCCATGGCTACTTTTAGTAGATGTGACATAGGGGGAAGGCCCAGTGTACGACTGTAGAAGGCACACCAGCCAAGCTATAGGCATCCTACGTGAGCTAGACCCTCATCATTGTCCGTCGACAAACTGCCCAACGAGCCTACCAAAGGAGTCGCGTTGCATAAAACATGGGTATAGGAGGCAAGTCGCAGCTACCCCTGACAGGTACAATATAGGTGGAAGGCCCAATTTGTGGCCGTAATAAGCGTGACAGCTAGGTCATGGGCACTTCACGCAAGCTAGACCTTCGTTACTATCACTCGATAGACTTCCTAGTAAGTGTGCGAATGGCACCACATTTCACGGACCATCAGTATAGGAGGTAAGCCATAATTACCCTTAGCACGCATCGCATGGTTGGAAGGCCCATCATGCGGCCACAGCACGGGTGCCAGCTAAGCCATGAGAGCCCCATGTGAGCCATCACGTTTACTTATGCAATGGTAAGGGTAACCTAGCGCTGCCGTTGGGTTGTCGCTAAGCTCTCTAGTATTGGCACCTGTATTTACCAACGTCTATGATTACCCAACCGTAGTCAATGGGCTCTCCCAACACCAGTGATTATCATACGGTAATCGCTAGGCTACCTTGATGCTATCGTTAATGTCCATCGATATCGACAATTACCCCATTGCAAAAGCTGGGCTACCCCTTGGTTCCCTTAGTGCTAGGACTGGTGTCCACCAAAATGAGCAATTACCCTGCAGTAGTAGCTTGGTAGATTTTGGGTTCCCCCAAAGTTGGCATAAGCGTTTGTCAGCACCAACGATTTCCAAGTAGTAATCCTTGGGCTCTTCTTATGTTTTTTTACTGTAGTTAGGCCATCATTGAGCTTTTTTAGTGCTTACAGTCACGTTTGCCAACATGAGCGATAGTCGTTGGGTCATCCCTAAGCGCCCTTAGTATTGACTCTCACATCTACCAATGTCAACGACTACCTTGCCATAATAGTTGGGCATTCCCAATGCCATCGACTACCACAGGTTCATCACTAGACTCCCCTAGTGCTAGCTCTAGCATCTACTAACACCACCAACTGCATCGTAAAAGGAACTAAGTAGTTATTGGTTTTTCCCAAAGCTGGTGCCAACATCAGCCTGCACTAGGCACTTCCCTGCACTAGTCTTTACGCTCTTCCAATGCCAACTACTATAGCTAGGCTGACGTTAGGCTTATTCAGTGCTTGTCCTCGCATTTACCTGCGCTAGCGATTACCATTAGGCCATCCCAGGGGCAACCTAGTGCCTATCCCTTCCAACATCAGCAACTACTACTAACAGCAGTTGTTGGCCTCTACTAGTGCCAGCGACTACCTAATAGTAGTTATTGGGCTCTCACAATGCCAATAATAGTTATGGGGTTATCGCAGGGCTCCCCTAGTGTTGGCGCGAGTGTCTATCAACACCAACAAAATCCCATAATAATTGTTGCGCATTGCCTGGGTTATCTTAATACTAACACCAATGTTTGCAAACATTGATAACTACCCTTTAGTAGTAGCTGCACAATCGTAAGGTTCCTCCAAAGCTGGCATGAGCATATGCTAGCATCAGCAACTTCTTTGTTATCGTTATTGGGCTCTCTTAATGCTAACCATTGCTGCTAGGCCATCGTTGGACCCATCTAGTACTTTTGCCTTGTGTCTACCTGCATAAAATATTGTCACATGGCCATTGCTGGAAGAACCTAATGTAGATGTCTGCCAACATTAGTAACTATTACTAGATTATCGTTAAGCTCCCTAGTGCTAGTGTTGGCCTTTGCCTGTGTCTATGACTACCTAGCAACAATCATAAGGCTTTCTCGATGCCAGTGATTATCATAGGGTCATTACAAGACTTCCTCTATATTGGTGCTTGCATTTACTAACACCAGCAATTACCCCGACTAATAGCTTAGCAATCCCTGGGTTCCCATGTGTTCAAAATTTCGTCTGCTAAAACAAGCAAGTGCCTTACTATTATAGCTAAGTAGTCGTTAGGTTCCCCAAAAGTTAGCACGAGCATTTGCAAGCATGAGGGACTACCTTGTAGTAATTGTTGAGCTCCTCTAGTTCTTGCCCTCGTACTTACTTATGCCTCCAACACTTGTTAGGCCACAATTGGAGGAACATAACATCAATGCCTACCAATGCTAGTGATTATCGTTGGGTCATTGTAAAGTTCCCTAACGCTAGTGACTGTCCAGCAGTAGTCATTCTGCTATCCCAATGCCAACGACCATCTTGAAGTTATTGCTGGACTCCTTTAGTACTAGCACTAACGTCTACTAACACTAGTAACTGTGCTGCAATGATAGCTACGCAGTACCTAGGTTCCCCTTATGTTGGCGTCGACATCGGCCAGCATGAGGGACTTCTCTGACTGGTATTTGTGCCTTCCTTATGCCAACAATTGTTAATGCACTGTCGTTGGACTCTCTATGTGCAATAATGACTGTCACTGGGTCATAGCTAGGGGAACCCAACGTAGATGTTTACCAACATAAGTGATTACTGCTAGGTCATTGTTAAGCTCCCTTAGTGTTGTGTTAGCCTTAAACAATGCCAGCCATTCCTGAATAATAGTCATCAGGCACTTCTAATGTTAACAACTATCATAGGGACATCGCTAGGTTCCCTCGATGCTAGCACTAGCGCCCACCGACACTAGTAACTGCTTCACAGTAATAATTGAGCGATTTTAAGGCTCTCTCAAAGCAGGCGTTGGTGTTTGTTAATGTTCGCTAAGCCATCATTGGGTCATTATCATTGAGCTCCCTTAGTGCTGACATTAGCCCTTACCAATAGTTATAGTTACACTTTCCTAGTAGGAGAAAGTGTCATGGGGTCATCACTAGACTCCTCCATTGGTGGCATTGGCATCTACCGATAAGACCAACTACCTCACAACAATTGCTAGGAAGTCCTTCGATTCCCCTAATGCATGCTTGACATCAATCAACACCAGTGATTGCCCAGTAGCAAAAGCTAGGCAATTGCTTAGTTCCTCAAAACCTGGCACAAGCATTTGCCAATACCTATGACTTCCCCACCAGAGTCATTGGGCTCTCCCAATGCTAACAACTATTATTAGGCCATTATTGGGATCTTTTAATACTTACAATCGCTTCTACCAGCATCAATGATCATCATTAGGCCATCGCTGTGATAATGATGGTGGTTGGTATTTATTAGCATTAGTTAGGCTCTTACAATGCCAGCCATCATCATTGGATCATTTTTGGCCTTCTTTTATGCTAGCACTAACATTTACCAACACTATCAACTGCCATGCAACAACAGTTGAGCAATCTTAGCGTTCCCCGTAGTGCTAGTATCAGCATCTACGAACACTAATAACTGCCTTGCAATAATGGCTAGGCAATCGTTGGGTTTCCCTAAATCTGGTGCGAGTATTTACTGGCACCAATAACATTTTGCAGAAGATGTTGGGCTCTCTCAATGCCTATTACTATTACTAGGCCGTCGTTCAACCTCAACTGTGGTTGCCTTCATGTCTACGTGCGCCAGAGACAACCGTTGGGCCATCACTAGGTGAACCCAGTGCTGATGTCTAAAACTACCAATAACTATCACTAGGTCATTATTAAGTTGCTTTAGCATTCATGTTGCCATCCACTAGCGTCAATGATTATGCAGTAGTAGTTATCGGGCTCTCCCAATAACAACAACTATCATAGGGTCATTGTTAAGCTCCCTCAGTGCTCGCACTGGTGTTTAACAACGCTAGTAATAGCACTGCAAAAATAATTGGCTAGTCGTTGGGTTCCCTAAAAGCTGGCACGAGCATTTGCTAGCACCAACGATTTCCCTATAGTAGTCATTAGGCGTTCCTAATGCCAATAACTGCTACTTGGTCATGGTTGGGCTCCATTTAGGCTTACCCTCTCGAAAACTGTGTGCTAGCGTCAGCATCCCATGTAATTGCCTACTAGCATCAGCAACTACCCAATAGCAATCGTTGGGCTCTCCTAACGCTAGTTACTGTCATAGGGTTATTATAAGACTTCCCTCATATTGGTGCTAGCATCTATTGACACTAGTAGCTATTATTTAGTAATAGCTAGGTAGTCCCTAGGTTACCTACTTGTTCGTAATTTCATCTCTTAACACGAATAACAACCTACTGCTATAGCTAAGTAGTCGTTAGGTTCTGTCAAAATAAGTGCGAGCATCTGTTTGCATTAGTGACTACCCCGCAACAATCATTGGGCTCTTTTTCCACTTAGTACTCTTACTATGCCGTCGTTGAGCTCCTCTAGTGCTTACCTTCGTGCCTACTTGTGTTTGCTACTCTCGTTAGGCCACAGTTAGAGGAACACATCACTGATATTTGCTAGCGTTAGTGATTACTGCTAGGCCATTGCGAAGCTCCCTTAATGCTAGTGACTACGTAGTAATAGTTGTTCAGCTCTCCCAATGCCAATGACTATCATAAGGTTGTCCCTGAATTCCCCTAGTTCTGGCAATAGCATCAACTAACACCAATAACTACCCCGCAATGATAGCAAGGTAGTACTTGGGTTCTTTTTGTGCTGGTGTTAATGTCTGTTAACACCAGGGACTTCCCCGAGTAGTCGTTGTGCCTTCCCTATGCCAACTACTTTTGCTGCACCGTCATTAGACTCCTCGACTTACAATAGGGATTATCATTGGGTCATCACTAGGAACCTAATGCAAATGTCTACTAGTGCGAGTGATTGCTACTAGATCATTATTAAGCTCCCTAATGCTGTGCTGGCCTCAAATAGCTAAGCACTCTTAAGCAGTAGTCGTTGGGCTCTCTCAATACTAATAACTATCATAAGGATGTCGCTAGTCTCCCTTAGTGCTAGCATTAGCATCCACTAACACTAGAAACTGCTTCACAGCAATAGTTAGGTAGTTGCAAGGCTCTCTCAATGCAAGTGTTGATGTTGATTGACATTCACGAGGCTATCCCTAGGAAAATCCACTATAAATGTCTGAGTGCACCAACGACTATCTCTGGCTCATCATTGAGTTATCCTAGTGTAGATGTTTACTAACACAAGCGACTGCCTAGCAATAGTTATAGGGCTCTCCCAGCACCTCTAACTATTATTGGGTCATCACCATTGATCTCCCTTAGTACTGACGATGATCCCTAACAAAACCAGTCATTGGGTTCTCCTAATGCAAAAGACTGTCGTGGGATCATCGCTATGCTCCCCCATTACTAGCATTGGCATCTACCGATAAAAGCAACTGCCTCGCTGCAGTTGCTACTAAGTCCTTTGGTTTTCCTAATGCTCACATCGACGTCAACCAACTCTAGTGATTACTTGATAGCAATAACTAGGCAGTCGTTGTGTTCCTTAAAAGGTGGCATGTGCGTTTACAAACATGTATGACTTCCTTACCACAGTTGTTAGACCACAGTCATTAGGCTCTTCCAATGCCAACAACTGCTACTAAGCCATTGTTGGGCTCTTCTAATGCTTACCCTCGCTTCTATTAGCATCAGCGATAGCCATTGGGCCATCACTGTTGCAAGGACAATGGCTAGTATCTACTAGCACTAGCGTCTACCGACACTAGCAAGTACTCGCAATAATCGTTAGGTTCTCTTAATGCTTGTGATATTTAATAAGGTCATCAATGGGCTGCCCCAGTGCAAGCTCTAGCATCTATTAACCCTAGTAACTACCCTACAGCAATAGCGAGTAGTCTGTGGGTTCCTATAATACTAGTGTCGGTGTCTACCAATACCGATAATTGCACTATAGTAATAGCTCAGAAATTATCAATTTCGTTAAAGCTAGGTTATCACTAAGCTCCCTGAGTGCTAGTGCTGGCATCTATCATCCTCAATGACTGCTCAACAACAGTCATTAGCGCTCTCAACACCAATGACTGTCATGAGATTATCGCTAAACTCACCCAATGCTGGTACTAGCGTCTATCGACTCAAGCAGTTACCCTACAATAATAACTGGGCAGTCCTTGGGTTCCCTTAATGTTGGCCTAACACCAGTAACTGTCCCACAACCATAGTTGGGCAATCATTAGGTTCCCCCAAAGCTAACGCAAGCATCAACTAGCAATAGTAATTTCCTCAAAGTAGTTATTGGCTCTCTTAATGCCAACTATTACTACTAGGCCATCGTTGGGCTCTTTTAGTGCTTGCCCTCATGTCTACCGATGCCAATAACTTATGCTTGGCCATTGCTAGAGGAACCCAGTACAGATGTTTGCTAGTGCAAGCGATTGCCCAATAATGATAGTAGGGTGTTCCTAATGCCTATGATTATTATTGGGTTATCACCATTGAGCTCCCCAAGTGTTGAACATGGTGCCTACCAGTTTTAGTAACCACTCAACAATAGTCGTTTGGCTTTCCTAACACCAGCGACTATCGTGAGGTTGTCGTAAAGCTCCCCCATTGCTAGCATTGAAGTCTATTCATAAAAGCAACAATTTTACAATAAATGTTAAGAAGTTCGTTTTGTTCCCTAATGTTAGCACTGACATAAACCAGCATTAGAGACTACCTTACATCAGTAGTTGGGTAGTCGTTGGATTCCTCAAAAGTAGGCATGAACACCTGCTAAAACCTATGACTTCCTCATAGTCATCATTCATTTCTCTTAATACTAATAACTGCTACTAGGCCATTGTTGGGTTCCTCTAGTGCTTGCCCTCTCATCTACTTGCACCTGCGACTGTCATAAGGCCATTGCAAAGGCAACCCAATGCGAATGTCTACAAACATCAATGACTGCCTACTTGTAGTTACTGGGCTCTCAAATGCCAATGGCTGTCATTGAGTTGTCACTTAGCTTACCCAATGGTAGCACTAGCATCTACCGACACCGCCAAGTGCCATACAGTTATAACTAAGCAGTCCTTAGGTTCCTCTAGTGCTAGGATCGACATCTACTCGCACTAACCATTGTGTCATAGTAGTAGTTGGGTAGTCATTTGAGTTCCTACAAAGTTGGTGTAAGTGTCTGCCAGCACCAGAGACTTCTTCGTAACAGTCGTTGGGCTATCCTGGCGCCAACCACTAGCTATCGTTGGGTTCTTCCAGTGCTTGTCCTCACGTTTTTTTGTGCTAATGACTTCCATGCGCACCAATTATTAGGCTCTTCCAATGCCCACTACTTTTACCATGCTATGGTTATGCTCCACTAGTGCTTAACTTCGCATCCCCCTACACTAACGGCTACAATTGTGCCATCATTAGAGGAATCCAACAGAGATATCTTCCAATGCCAATGACGATTGTTGAGTCATCACGGAGCTCCTAATCCAGTGATAGTTGTTGCATCACTAACTGCCTAACAACAGTTATTAGGCTCTCCCAACGACACTAACTGTCACGAGGTTGTAGTTGGGCTCTCCTAATGTTGGCACTGGCATATATCGACATGAAAAATTACCCAATGATAATAGTTAGGCAATCCTTAGGTTCCCTCAGTGCTGACACTAGCTTTTGCCAATTCTAGTAACTGCATCGTAATAGTAACTGGGCAGTCACTGGGTTTCCCTAAAGTTGGCACTAGTGCCTACGAGTAGCTGTGACTTCCTTACAACAGTTGTTAGGCTCTTCCAATTCCAATTACTCTTACTAGGCCACTATTGGGCTCCCCTAGTTCTTGCCCTCGCATTTACCTACACCAACGATCGTCGTTGGGCCATCGCTAGAGAAATCCACAAAAGATGTCTGCCAAGGCAAGCGACTACCATTGGGCAGTTGCCAAGCTTCCCTAGCGCTGGCATTAGTGACTACCAACAGTAGTGACTGCCTTACTGTTATTGTTAGGCTCACCTAACACCAGCAATAATCACGGGATCATCAATAGGCTCCTTTGGTGCTAGTGCTTATGTTTACTAACACCAAACAACTACTTCGTAGTAATAAATGAGCAGTCCTTAGGCTCTAGTGCAAGCATAGGCATTTACCAACCCCAGCAATTGCCCAACAGTAGTGACTAAGCAGTCATTGGGTTCCCCCAAAGCTAACTCTAATGTCTACCACCACCGGCGACTTACCGTGCAGTCGTTGGCCTTTCTCAGTGCTTGTTCTTGCATCTCCTAGTGTTGACAAGTGCCATAAGGTCATCACTGAGCTGTTCTCGTATTGGCACTCACTATTACTTGCGTCAATGACTACCCAATAGTAGTCGTTGATGCTCTTTCAATGATAGCTATTATCTTGGGGCATCGCTGGGTTACCCGATGCCCAAACTAACATTGACCAACCTCACCAATTGCTCATAACAATGGTTAAGTAGTCCCTAGGTTTTATTAGTGCCAGTGCTCACATTTGCCAACACTAGCAATAGCCTCACAATAGTAGCTGGCTAGTCGTTAGGTTCCCCCAAAGCCAGCGGTAGTGTCTACAAGCACCAACGGCTACCCAGCAGCAGTCTTTATGCTCTCCACGATACCAACTAGTACTACTAGATCGTCCTTAGGTTACTCTAGTGCTTGCCCTCGCATTTACTTGCTCCAATGACTGTTCTTTGTCCATCATTAGGGGAACCCAATGCAAATGTTTACTAGTGCGAGCGACTCTGTTTAGGTGGTTGTTGAGCGCCCTTCTTACTAGTGCTGGCTTCTACCATGTTAGTGACTACCTAGTAATCATTGTTAGGGTCTACCAACATCTATGGGGTCATCGTTAGGTAACCCGATCCAAGTATTAGTGTCTACTAACACTAGCACTTGCCTCAAAGTAATAGCTAGGCAGCCCCTACGTTCCCTTAGTGCTAGCATTGGCATCTACTAACATTAACAACTTCATTACTACAGTAGTTGGGTAGTCGTGGGGTTCCCCAAAAGCTGGCGCTAGAATTTACTAGTACTAGTGATTGACCCGCAATAGTCATTGCGCCCTCTTAGCGATTGGTCCAAAGCTAGCATTAGCATCTATTTGTGCTAGTGACTATCAATGGGGCATTATTGAGGGAGTATAGTGCAAATATTTACTAGTGCCAGCTACTGCCACTAGGTCATTGAAGAACTCCCTTAGTGCTGGCACTAGCCTTAAACAACACCAGCGAGTGCACAACAGTAATCGTTGGGCTATCCTAATGGTAGTAACTATTGTGGGGATGTCAGTGGGCTCCCATAGTGCTAGCACTAGCATCTACTAACGCTAGTAACTATGCCACATAAATAGTTTGCCAGTTCATAGGTTCTTCTAGTATAGGCACTGGTGTTTACAAACACCAAAGCTGGTGTTAGCGTCTGCTAGCACAAGTAACTACCCCTTAATAATAGTTGTGAAGCCGTTGGGATCCCCTAGTGCTAGGGCTACCTTTTACCAGCATCACCGATTACCCAATAGCAGTCATTGGGCTTTCCATCCGTTGGCTCCCATAGTGCGAGAATAACATCTATTAATACTAGCAACTGCCCAGTAGCAATACATGAGCAGTCCTTAGGTTCCAGTATGGGCGCTAACATTTGTTGACACTAGCAACTATCTTTCAGTAGTAGCTCGATAGTCATTGGGTTTCCAAAAAAATTCATGGTAGTGTTCATAGGCACAAACGACTACCATGCAACAGTCGATGGGCTCTCCCAATACCCACCACTACTGTTAAGCCATCGTTAGCCTACTCTAGTGCTTATTATAGTCGCTTATGCTTTGTTGGGGGGACCCATTGTAGATGTTTACTAATGCCAATGACTGCCATTGAGTCATTGCTACGTTCCTCTAGTGCTGGTGCTTGATTCTACTCGTGTTACGGACTTTTCAATCGTAGACATTAGGCTCTCATAACGCTAATAACTGTCATAAGGTCATCGCTGGGTGGCCTTGGTGATTGCATTAGTGTCTACTGACACCAATAACTGTCCTGCAGTAATAGCTAGACAACCCTTGCGTTCCCCTAGTGCTGTCATTTGCGTCTTATAACACTAATAACTTTCGTGCTGTAGTAGCTAGGCAGTCATTGGTTCCCCCAAATTTAGCACTAATGTTTATTAGCATGAACTATTGCCCTACAATAGTCGTCTATCTCTCGTAACTCTAATTACTACTACTATTCCTTCATTGGTCTCCTTAATTACGTGCCTTAGTGTCTACCTGTGCTAGCAACTACTGTTGGGCCATCACTAGGGGAACCTAACAGAGATGTATGCTAGCACGAATAATTGTCACTAGATTGTCGTTAAGCTCCCTTAGTGTTGGTATTAACCTTAAACAGTGGCAGAAATTGCCAGCCACGCTCATTGGACTCTCCCAATGCTAGCGACTATCATGGGGATGTCGATGGGACCCGTCGATCCTAACACTAGCAACTACCGACACTAGTAACTGCATCGCAGTAATAGTCGGGCAGTTTCAAAGGTTCTCCTAATGCAAACACTAGCATTTACCAACACTAGCAATTTTCCTATAATAGTAATTGGGTAGTTGTTAGGTTTCCCCAAAGTTGATGTTAAGGTTTGCCAACACTAGCAATTTTTTTGTACTAGGTGTTGGGCTTTATAAATCCCAACTACTACTAGGCCATCATTGGGCTCATCTAGTGCCTGCCCTCACGTCTAGTTGCGCCAGTGACGCCCACTAAGCCATCAATGGGGGAACCCAACGTAGATCTTTATCAGTGCTAGGTACTACTGCTAAGACATCGTAGAGATCCCTTAGTGATGGTCCTAGCCACTATCAATGCTAGTGATTGCCCAACAATAGTCGTTAAGCTCTCACAATAGGAGCGACTATCATGGGGTTATCCCTAGTTTCCCTTGATGCTGGCACAAGTGTCTATTGACACTAATATCTACCCTATAGTAGTAGCTAGACAGTCATTGGGTTCTCCCAAAGCTGGTTGAACGTCTGCTGCCACTAGCAACTTCTCTGCACCAATTATTGGTCTCTCCTAATGCCAACTACTAATGTTAGGCCATCATTAAGCTCATCTAGTGCTTGTCCTTATGTTTGCTTGTGCCAACGACTACCACTACAATGTTGCTGGGCTCCCCTAGTGCTACCACTAGCATCTACGAGTGTCTAAGATTGCCCAAGACAGAGGTTGGGCTTTCTTAACGATCATGACGGTTAAGGGGTCATCATTAGGCACCCCTAATGCTAGAATTGGCATCTACCAATAGCAACAACTACCCCACAAGAATAGTTGAGCAGTCTAAGGTTCCCATAGTATTAGTGCTAGCATCAACCAAAAGCTTTAATTGCTTCGTAGCAATAGCTAAATAGTCGTTAGGTTCCTCTAAAGCTAGTGTTAGGATTTTCCAGTCCTAACAGCTACCCTGCAAGAGTTGTTGGGCTCTCTCAATGCCAACTACTACTACTTGGCCATTTCTCTAGTGCTTGTCTATGCGTCTGCCTATGCCAACGACTGCTGTTGGGCCATCGCTGGAGGAACCTAGAATCAATATCTACCAACGGAAGCAAGTGCCACTGGGTCATCGCTAAGCTCCCTCAATGATGGTGCATCCCTCTACCAGCGTTAGCGATTGCCCAACAATAGTTGTTGGGGTCTATCAATGCTAGCAATTATTGTGGAGTCATCGCGAGGCTCCCCTAGTGCTGATAGCATCTACTGACAACAGCAACTACCCTGCTGCAATAGTTATGAAGTCTAAAGGTTCCCCTACTGCTGGCATTGATGTCTGCCAACATAAGCAACACCAGCAATGGAGTCCACCAACGCCAAAAACTGCCCTACAGTAATAGTTGGGAAATCCATGGGTTCCCTTACTGCTTGCACTAGCGTTTGCCAACGCTAGTAATTGCCACATGGGAGTAGCTGAGCAGTCATTGGGTTTCTCTAAAGCTAGCGTAAGCGTCAGCCAAAATAAATGACTTCCTTATAATAGTTGATGGGCTTTCCCAATGCCAATTGCTGCTGCTAAGCCGTCATTAGTCTCCTCTAATGCTTGCCTTTGAGTTTATTTGCACTAAAGACTGCCATTGGGCCATCATTGGGGAACCTAACACAGATATTTACTAGTGCTGGTGACTATTGTTAGGCCATTGCTGAGCTCTCCTTGTGCTAAAGCTTATGTTTGCCAATGTCGGTGATTGCTTAGCAATAGTGATTGGGCTCATCCAACATGAGCGACTGTCACGGGGCCATTGTTGGGCTCCCTAGTGCTTGTACTAGCATGTATAGACTCCAAAAAGTTCCTTATAGCAATTACTATGCCATCATTGGGCTCCTTAAGTGTTTTCCCTCGCGTCTACTTGCACCAATGACTGTCGCAGGGCCATTGCTAAAGGAATTAAACGCAGATGTCTACAAGCTATAGTGATTGCTGGTGGGTCATCTCTAAGCTCTCTTGGTGATGGCGTTGGCGTAATGACTTCTCAGTAGTAGTCGTTGGGCTCTCCATACGTTAGTGACTGTCATAGGGCCATTGTAGGGCTCCCTCGGTGCCAGCACTAGCGTCACTAACATTAGTAACTATCTTAAAGCAATAGCTAGGCAATCTTTAGGTTCCCTTAGTGCTAGTGCTGGCATCACCTTGTAATAACAACTACCTGGCAATAGTAGCTAGGCAGTTGTTGGGTTCCTCTAAGGTTAGTGCTAAAATTTACCAGCAGTAGTGACTTCCTTATAATAGTCGTTAGGCTCTCCTAATGCCACGTGTTGCTGTTAGGCCTTTGTAGGCTCCTTTAATGCTTTCCCTCATGTCTGCCTTCTCCAATGACTGTTGCTAGGCCATCATTGATAACACCTATTGTAGATATCAATTAGTGCCAATCACTATCATGGTTCATCTCCGAGTGTCTCCAGTGATGGCACTGAGGGAATCAAGTGCAAATGTTTGCTAATGCCAACGAGCACCATTAGGTTTTCACTAAGTTTCCCTTATGCTAGCACTAGGATCTATCGACACTAATAATTGCCTTGCAATAATTGCCTCGTACTTGGTTCCCTAGGTTTAGCACTCATTTTTGGTAATATGAGAAATTAATCGATAATTGTGGTTAGGTAGTTGTTGGGCTCTTCGATCACACGTTACTACAGCAAGGTCATTGTTGGGCTTCTCAAGTGCTTACCCTCGTGTCTACCTATGCTAGTGACGGTCGTTAGGCCATCATTAAGCAAAACTAATGCAAATATCTGCTAGCACCTATAACTGCTGCTAGTTCATCACTGAGCTCCCTAATGTGGGCACTGGCCTCAAACACCACTAAAGATTATCAAGCAATAACCATTAGGCATTTTCAATGCCAGCAGCTATCATCAGGACATCACAAGGCTCCATTGGTGCTAGCACTATTGTCTACCGACACCAACAATTGCCTCGCAGTAGTAGCTGGGCAATCTTAGGGTTTTGTTAGTTGTGACGTCAGCATTTGCCAACATAAGGAACTGTCATGTGCTTGTTGGGTTCCCCAAAGCTGGTGCTAGCATTTTCTAGCACCAATGACTTTCTTGGAATCATCATTAGGCTTTCACAGTGCCAATAATTACTACTAAGCCATCATTAGGCTCTTCTAGTGCTTGTCTTCGTGTTTAGCTGCACTAGTGGCATTCATTGGGCCATGCTAAAGGAACTTAGTGACTATTACTAGGTCGTTGCTGAGCTCCCTGAGTGATGGTGTTAGCCTTTACTAGCATTGACAACTGGGCCAGTGACTATCATGGGGACTTCCTCAGCCTTCGTTAGTACTAGCACTAGCTTTTACACATAAGCGACTACCCTATAGTAATAGCTGGGAAATCCTTACATTCCCTTAGTGCTGGCGCTGTTGTCTGCTAACACTAACAACTACCTTGTAATAATAGCTAGGCAATTGATAGGTTCCCCCAAAGTTGGCACTAGCATCTGCTAACACCAATGACTTCTCCATCATTATCATTAGGCTCCATAAGTGCTTCCCTCGTGCCTACTTATGCTAGTGACTATCGCTAGCACATCGCTGAAGGACCTCAGTGCAAATGTTTGCGAGCGCTAATGGCTATCGTTAAATTGTCGTCGACATTCTTATTGCTGGTGCTGGCCTTAAACAGTGCCAGCCACTGCCATGCATAGTCGTTGGACTTTCTAATGCCACTAACTGTCATGGGGACGTCACTGGGCTCCCTCGGTGCTAGTACTTGCTTCTGCTGACACTAGTAACTACCCCGCAGTGATTGATCAGCAGTCCCTAAGTGCCCTTAATGTTGGCACTGGCATTTGCCAAAGCTACTAGCATCGACGACTACCGAGTAGTAGTCATTGTGGTCTTTGAACAATAATGGCTAGGCTTCCTCAGAGCTAGCACTAATTTTTACCAATACGAGCAACTACTTCGCGACATTAGCTAAGTGGTCCCTAGGCTACTATTGTGCTGGTGCTAGTGTTTGCCAACACTAGCAACTAACCTATTGCTCTAACTGGATAGTCGTTAGTTTCCCCCAAAGTTGGTGTTTGCCAACACTAGTGACTTCCCGATAGTAGTCATTGGACTCTTACATGTAAGCCATCGTTGGGCTCCTCTAGTGCTTACTCTTGCATTTACCTACGTCAGCGACTATCTTTAGGTCATCACTCGGGGAGCCAATGTAGATGTTTGCTACCACTAACGACCATCGTTGTGTCATCGCTAAGCTCCCCTATTGTTGTCGCTAGCTTCTATAACCATCTATAGTTGCCTAGCAGTAGCCATCGAACTCAGCCCAATATCGACGATTATCATGGGATCATCACTAGGCTCCCCCGTTGTTAAGACCAATGTCTACCAACACCAACAAATGCCTCAGAGTAATAATAGGGTAGTCCCTAGGTTCTATTCATGCTAACGCTGACGTTTGTCAACATGAGCAACTGCCCTGCAATAATGGCAAGGTAGTTGTTGGGCTCTCCTAAAGTTGACTCTATCATCTGCCAACGCCAGTGGCTTTCTTGCAATTGTTAAGCTTTCCCAATGCTTGCCCTCATGCCTACCTATGCCAACGACGTTCACTGGGCCATCATTGGGGGAACATAACGCAGATGTTTGCTAGCATCAATGAGTGCCATTAGGTCATCGCTAAGCTCTCCTAGTGCTGCTGTTGGCTCCTACCGACATAAGCAACTACACTAAAGTAGTAGTTGGGCAATCATTAGGTTCCCCAAAAGTTAGTGTAGTGCCTACTCACACTTGCAATTTCCCCACAACAGTCATTGGGCTATCCCAATGCTAACTACAATTACAAGGCCATTGTTGGGCTCCTTGAGGGCTTGTTCTCGCATTTACATGTGCCAAAGACAACCATTGGGCCATTGCTAGGGGAACCCAGTGCAAATGTTTACCAGTATAAGCGATAGCTACTAGGTTGTTGTTGAGCTCCACTAATGCCAACATTTGGCCTCAAATAGCAACTATCAGAGAGACTATCATGGAGACATCATTAGGTTCTTCAATGCCAGTGACTGTTGTGGAGATGTTGCAAGGCTCAGTCAGTGTTAGTGTTAGCATTTATTAACACCAGTAACTTCCTCGTAGTAATAGCTAGGCAGTCATTGGGTCTAAAAGTGGCATTAGTATCAGCCAAAACTAGCGACTTTCCTACCACAGTTGATAGGATTTTCTAACATCAATAACTACTGCTAGCCTATTGCTTTTGCTTCGCTATTGCATTTATCGATGCTGGTAATTACAATTGGGCTATTGTTAAGGGAACCTAGTTTAAATGTGTGCTAGTGCTAACGACTGCCGTTGACTCATCGTTAAGCTCCTTTAGTGCTGCACTGGCCTCAAACAGTGCCAACAAATGTCTAGCAGTAGTTGTTGGGCTTTCACAATGCCAACGACTATCATAGAGTAGTCCCTAGGCTCTTACAAGGTCGATATTAGCGTCTTCCAGCACTAGTAACTTTCTCATAGTAGTCATTGGGCTCTCTCAATACCCACTACAGCTACTAAGCCATTGTTAGGCTCCTCTAGTACTTGCCCTCACTTTTTGCTTGTAATTGCCCCTTAACCATCGCTGAAGGAACTTTATGTAGATGTTTGCCAATGTTAACGATTGCCTAATAGTAGCCGTAGAGCCCTTTCAACTCCTCTGACTATCATTAAGTCATTGTTGTTGAGCTCCTTTAGTGCAGTATTGGCCTCAAACAGTGCTAACGACTACCAAACAGTAGTCATTGGGCTCTTACATCATGAGCGACAATTATATGGCTATCCTTGGGCTCCCTCGAAGCTAGCACTAGCGTTAACTAACACCAGCAACTGCCTTGAAGTCGTAGTAAGGCAGTCGTTGGGTTTCCTTAAAGCTAGCACTAACGTCTGCCAGCATTTGGGACTTCTCCACAAGAGTGGTTAGGCTCTCTAGTGCTAACAACTGTGCAAGGTTAAGGCTCTTTCGGTGTTGTCACTCACGTCTATTGACACCAATAACTCTCCTGCAATTGGGTAATCCTTGGATTCCTTTAGTATTGGCACTAGCGTGTGCCAACATTACCAATTACCCCGCAGTAATAGTTGGGTAGTCGTTGGGTTCCCTAAAGCTGGCGCTCATATTTGCTTCCAAGGACTATCTTGCAATAACTGCCAACTACTGCTATTCTATTGTTAGGCTTCTCTAATGCTGGCCCTCATGTCTACCTATGCCAACAATAGTCACTAGACCATTGCTGAGGGAACCAAGCGCAGATGCTAATGACTATTTTTGGGTGGTTAAGCTCTTCTGGCTGCAACCAACGTCAATAATTAACTGTAATTATTAGGCTCTTCCAACGCCAGCGACTATGATGGGGTCATTGCTAGGCTCTTTCAGTGCTAGAATTGGTGTTTATCAATATTAGTAACTACTTTATAGCAATAGCAGTCCCTTTGTTCCCTTAATCTAGGCACTGGCGTTTGATAATACCACTAAGAAACCCTACAATAGTTATTGCGTAGTCATTGGGTTCCAACAAAGTTTGCACTAAGGTCTCCAGCACGAAGAACTTCCTTATAGCAATCATAGGGCTCTCCTACTACCCACTATAACTGCCAGGTTGTCATTAGGCTTTTTTGGTGCTTGCCCTCGTGTTTACCTTTGCCTGCTACTGTCGCTTATCTTTCACTGGGAGAACCCTGTATAGATGTTTACCAAGGCTAATGATTGCCTAGCAACAATCGTAGGGCACTCGCAATGCTTATGGCTATCTTCAGGTTATCGTTGCTGAGCTCTCTTAATGTTGGTGCTGGCCTTTACCGGTGCTAGTGACTCCCTAAGAGTCAGTTGTTAGACTGTCCCAATGCTAGTGATTGTCATGGGGTCATCGCTAGGCTTCCTTATTGCTGGCACTAGCATCTGCTCACGCCAGCACCTACTCCATACTAATTGCTGAAAAGTCCCTTAGTTCCCTTAATGTTGGTGTTGACGTCTAGTGACCTATAGTTAGGAAGCCGTTAGGTTCCCTTAAAATTGGCGTGAGCGTTTGCTAACACCAGGGCCTTGTAGCTATAGTTAGGAAGCCGTTAGGTTCCCTTAAAATTGGCGTGAGCGTTTGCTAACACCAGGGACTTCTCTGCAGTCTACCGTTGGGCTCTCCTAGTGCCAAACACAACTTCTAGGCCATTGTTGGACTCCTCTAAGTGCTTACTTTCACCGTTTGCCAATGCCAATAATTATCGCTAGGTCATTACTGAGATGTTCCGCCGCTAGTGCTGCCATCTACCAATGTTAGTGATTGTCCAGTAGTGGTTATTGGGCCCTTGCAATGCCAGTGACTATCATTGTGTCATCGCTGGGCTCCCCCAGTGCTCACACTAACGTCTATTAATGCCAGTAACAGTACCGAAAAAAAAAGTTAGGTAGTCATTGGATTCTCATGAAACCAACGCAAGCATCTATCTGCACTAGCGAATCCCCCGTAGTCATTGTAAGGCTCTCCCAATGTCAACTATTATTGCTAGGCTAACGTTGGGCTCGTTCAGTGCTTACAATTATGTCTGCCTGCACAAGTGATTATCGTCGGGCCATCATTAGTAAAATCCAGCACAAATGTCGACCAACTCTAATGAGTGTTGCTAGGTCATCGCTAAGATTCCCTAGTGCTAACACTTGCTTCTACCAATGTAAGCAACGACCTAGTTATAGTCATTTGGCTCTCCTTATGCCAATGACCATCATAGGGTCATTACTTGGCTCCCTAGTGCTAGCACTAACATATAGTGATACGAAGAACTACCGTGTACTAATAGCTCGGCAGTCCCTAGGTTCCTTTAGTGTAGGTCCTTGCATCTGCCAACATCAGCAATTGCCTTACAACAGTAGCTAAGTGATTGTTGGGCTCCCCAAAAGTTGGCGCAAGCATCTGCCAATGCTAGTGATTGCCCCTCAGAAGTCGTTGGGCTCTCTCAGTGATCATCACTAATGCTAGGCCATCGTTGAGGTCCTCTGGTGCTTGCCCTTGAGTTTAACTGTACGAATGACTATCGTTAGGCCATCATTGAGGTCCCCTGGTGCTTTCCCTTGAGTTTACCTATATGAGTGACTATTGTTGGGCCATCATTGGGGTACTTAACACAAATGTTTGCCAACGCTGGCCACTATTGCTTGGTCATCGTTAATTTTGCCTAGTGCTCGCACTAGCATCTACTAGCGTTAATGATTACCCAGCAACAGTCGTTGGCCTCTTCCAATGCCAACAATTATCATGGGATCATCATTAGGCTTCCTGGTGCTCGCACTAGCCCTTACCAATGCAACAACTGCACCATAGAAGTAACTAGGTAGTCGTTGGGTTCTTCCAAAGCTAGCATAAACAAGCTGTAGTATCAGCGACTTCGTTGCAGTAGTCGTTGGGCTCTCTCAATCTGACTACTACTGCACGACCGTCGTTAAGCTCCTTTAGTGCTTGCTTTTTGTATTCCTGTTCCAGCGACTACGATTGGGCCATCACTAGGGCAACCTAGTGAAGATGTCTGTAAGCAACAATGATTGCCTAGCAGGAGTCATATGGCTTTCTCGATATGTGCGACTATTATTGGGTTACTGGTGGGCTAGCCTGGTGCTAACATTAGCGTCTATCAACAACAGCAACTTCCTTATAATAATAGCAAGGCAATCCTTAGGTTCCCTTAGTGCTAGCACTAGTGTCTACCAACACTTATACCCGTCGTGCAACAATAGCTAGGTAGTCATTGGGTTCCTTAAGGCTAGTGCTAGTGTTTGCCAGTATGAATAACATCCCCATAGAAGTCATTGGGCTATCCTAGTGCCTACTACTATTACTAGGTCGTCGTTAGGCTCCTCTAGTGCTTGCCCTTACCTCTACCTACACTAGTAACTGTCGCTAGGCCATCGCTAAGAGAACCTAGCGCTGATGCTTGCTAGCACCAGCAATGATCGCTGAGTCATTGCTGAGGTGCTCCAGTACTAGTGTTGCCATCCACCAATGTTAATGATTGCCAAGTAGTAGTTATAAGGCTTTCCCAACACTAGCGACTATGACGAGGCCATTGTTAGGCTCCTTTACTACTAGCACTAATGTTTAGAAACAGGAGCAATGGTATCATAGAAATAGCTAGGCAGTCATTGAGATCCCCCAAGGCTGGCACGAGCTTTAGCCACCTCCAACAAATCCCTCGCAGTCATCATTGGGCTCTCCCAATGCCAACTACAGTTGCTAGGCTATCGTTGAGCTGGATCATTGGTGACCGTTGCATCTATCGATGCAAGCGACTATTGTTAGCCATCATAAGAGGAACCCAGCATAGATGTTTGACCTATGCGAATAACTACTGCGGGTCATCGATGAGATCCCTTAATGTGGGCACTAGCATCTACCAGCGTCAACGACTACCCAGTAGCAATCATTGAGCTGTCCTTGTGCCTTTGACGATCATAGGGTCGTTACTAGGCTCCCTCGATGCTTGCATAAGCATTGGGTAATACTAACAACTGCCCCAAAGTAATAGCTGCATAGTCCCCCGATTCCCTTTGTACTGGCACTAGCATCTGCTAGCTCCAATAATTGCCTTGCTGCACTAGCTAGACAATCCTAAGGTTCCTCGAAAGCTAGCATACGCGTCTGCCAATATGAGCAACTGCCATGCAATAGTCATTATGCTCTCCCAGCGCTGACCACTACTACGAAGCCATCGTTGATGTCCCTTAGTACTTGCCCTCTCTTCTACGTACGCTAGCGATTGTCATTAGCCTATCACTAGGGTACCTAGAGCAAATATCTGCCGATGCTAGTGACTACCGCTGGGTCATCGTTATGTTCCCTTTATGTTGGCGTTGGCATCTACTTGCGTCAATGACTGCCCAGCAATAGTCAGTGGGCTCTCCTAACTCTAGTAACTATCACCAAGATATTGTTAGGCTCCCCTGGTGCTAGCACTCGCATCTACTGACAGCAGTAACTAGACCGCAGAAGTAGCTAGGTAGTCATTGGGTTCCTCTAAAGTTAAGGTGAGCATCTGCCAGCATAAGCGACTTTACCCTAATATTTAAGCCTTCCTTATGCCAATTGCTATTGCTAGGCGTTTGTTAGGCTACTTTAGTGCTTGCCCTCGTGCCTTTTTGCTCTAGCGACTACCATTGGGCAATCGTTAGGCAACCCAATGCAAATATCTACCAACGTCAGCGACTACTTAACAATAGTCGTAGGAATTTCCCAATGCCTGCAACTATCATTAGGTCTTGACTGAGCTATCACTATCATCTATCAATACCAACGATTGCCTTGCAGTAACAGCAGTGCAGTCCCTGGGTGCCCTTAGTGTGATGCTAGTGTTTGCCAACGTCGACAACTAGACTACAATTGTAGCAAGGAAGTTGATGATTCACATAAAGCTGGGTTATCATTGAGCTCCCCTAATGCTGGCACTAGCATCTACAAATGTCAACGACTCCCCAAGAATAGTCATTGTGCTGTCTCAATGCTAGCAACTATCATGGGGTCGTTATTAAAGTCCCTTGATGCTAACACTAATGTCTACCGACTCCTACCACTATTGCACTGTAATAGGTGAGCAATCCCTAGGTTCCCTTAGTGCTAGCGCTAATGTCTGATAACACCAGCTATTGCTCTGAATAGTGGCTGGGCAATTATTGGGTTCCCTCGAAGTTAACACGAGCATTTACCAGCATTCGTGACTTCCCCACAATAGTCATTGGGTTCTCTCAATGCCAACCAGTGCTGCTAGGCCATCGTTGGGCTCCTCTAGTGCTTGCCCTCTCCTCTACTTATGCCAATGATGACCACAAGGCCATCGCTGGGGCAACTCGATGAAGATGTCTGTCGGTGTCAATGACTGCCTAGTAGTAGTTATTAGGCTCCTTTAGTGCCACCAACTGTCATTGGGTCATCGTTAGGTTCCCCTGGTGCTACCACTAGTATGTACCGACATCACCAACTGCCATGTAGCAATTGCTGGTTAGTCCTTGGGCTCCCTTAGTATTAGTGCCAGTGTTTGTCAATACCAACAATTGCCTGTAGCAGTAGCTGGGCTACCGTTGGGTTCCCTCGAAGCTGGTGTGAGCATCTTCCAGCACCATCGACTTTCTCACCATTAGTTGTTTAGCTCTACTGGCACCAACTAGTGCTGCTAGGCCATCTTTAGGCTTTCTTGGTGCTTGCCCTTGTGTTTACCTACACTAACTATTATCCCTGGGACATTTCTAGCGTAACCTAGCATAGATGTTTGCTAGCATCAATGATTACATAGCAGAAGCCATTTAGCTCTCCTAACACTAGCGATAGTCATTAGTTATCTCTAGGCTCCTCTGTTGCTAGCACTAGCGTCTACTCACCATTGCTAGCACTAGTGTCTACTCAACGTTGCTAGCACTAACGTTTACTTACATTAGTAACTACCCCCAGCAAGTGCGGCATAGGTGGAAGGCCTAACGTGCAATCGTAGCACACGTGCTAGCCAGGCCATAAGAGCCCCATGGTAAGTATAACTTGAATGGAAGGCCGAGAGTGCGATCGTAGTTAGCATGTCGGCTAGGCCATTGGCAGCCTATGTGGGCTAGATCCTTGTTGTTGTCCTTCGATGGGCTGTTAGTAAGCATGCCAAGAGAGCAGTATGGCATGGACAATGGGCACGAGAGGCATGCCACTACTGCCCCTAATGGGCATGGCATAGGGAAAAGGCCTACTGGCCGCTGTAGCAGGCGCGTTAGCTAGGGCATGGGCACCCCACGCGATCCAGACCCTTATCACTATTTGTCAATAGACTGCCCAACCTGTGTGCTAAGGGAGCCGCGTCGCAAAGAACTTCGGCATGAGAGGTAAATCACAGCTAGTCTCTACCGATAAGGCATGGGTGAAAGGCCAAACATGTAGCCGCAATAGGCTCGCCAACCATGCCAAGGGTGACCTATGTGGGCAAGACCCTTATCATTGTCCCTCGATAGACTACCCAGCGAATAAGCTATGGGGGCCGTGTCGCATGGACCATGTGCATGGGAGGCAAGCAACGATTGCTGCAAGCAAGCACTACAAGGGCGGAAGGCCTAGCATGCGGCCCCAATAAGTACATTAGCTAAGCCATGGGCACTTCACTCGAGCTAAATCCCTGTCGTTGTCCATCAATAGACTCCCTAGTGAGCGTGCTAAGGGAGCCACATCCCATAGACCATAGGCATGGGAGGTCAGCCACAACTGCCCCTAATAAGCACGGCATAGGTTGAAGGCCTAGCATGTAGCCGCAGCAGGCTCGCTAGCCAGGACATGGGCGTTCCACGTGAGGAAGACCCTCATCGCTATCCCTCGATACACTCCCTAACGAGTGTGCCATGGAAGCCGCATCACATGGACCATAAGATGGAGAGGCAAGCCACGGCTTCTCCCTATATATACAACATGGGTGGAAGGCACAGCGTCCTCGCCAACAAGGTCATAGGCACCTCACGTGAGCTAAACCTTCATCGTTGTCCCTCCATAGACTACCTAGCGAGGGAGTTATAGAAGCTGCATCTCACGGACCATAAACACAAGAGGCAAGCAATAGCTACCACTAGCACGTATTGCAAGGGCGAAAAGCATAGTGTGCCATTGCAACAGGCGCATTAGCCAGGCCATGGACACCCTACTCGAGTTAGATCATCATCATTGTCCATCAATAGACTCTTAATGAGCGTACCAATGGAGCGACATCCCATAGACCACACGCACAGAAGGCTAGCCATGGTTGTCCCTAATAGGCACAGCTTGGGCAAAAGGCGTAATGTACGGTCGCAACAGGCTCGCCAACAAGGCTATAAGCACCCCACGTGACTTAGACCCTTGACATTATCCCTTAATAGAATCCCAAGCAAGCATGCCACGGGAGTCACGCTACATGGACCATAAGAAAGAAAGTCACGTAGCGCCCAACATGCTGCCATAACGAGCATGCCTACCAGATCACGGGCACCCAATGTGAGCTATCGCTGGATGGACTGCCCATCAAGAATGCAAAAGGAGCCGCATTGCATAGACAATGGGCCTAGGGTGCAATTACTGTTTGTCCCACTAGGCATCACATAGGTGGAAGGCATAGTTTGTGGCCACAACACGTGTTAGCCAGGTTATGGGCACCTCAAACGAGCCAGACCCTCGACATTATGCCTAGAAAGACTGCCTAACGAGTGTGCCAAGGTAATCACATTACATGGAACATGGGCACGAGAGGCAAGCCATGGCTGCCCCTAAATTGCACGAGAGGCAAGCCATGGAGCGTGTGGCTATAATAGGCATGCCAGAGAGGCCATGGGTGCTAATGCAAGCTAGACCATCATTGTTGTACCTCAGTAGATTGCCCAACAAGTGTACCAAAGGGGCCACGTCGCATAGACCATGGCCATAAGAAACAAGCCACACTTGCCTCTAGGAGGCACGTGATGGGTGGAAGGACAAATGTGCGGCCATAACAAGCACGCTTGTTAAGCCATGGGGGCCTCACTCGAGTGAGGCCCTTCTCAACATATCTCGATAGACTGCCCAGCCTAGGTGCCATTGGAGTTACATTACACGAAACTTGGGCACGAATGGCAAGCCACCGCTACCCTAAACAGGCATTCCATTGGTGGAAATCCTAACATGCTACCACAACTGGCACTACCCATACCATAGGCACCCCACTCGGCCAGACCTTTGAGGTTGTCCCTTGAAAGACTGCCTAGCAGGTGTGTTAAGGAACCTGCATCACACAGACCATGGGCATGGGAGGCAAGCCATAGCTGCCACTAGCAGGCACTGTATAGGAAAAAAGCCCAGCATACGCCCGTAATAGGTGCTCTAACCATGCTGTGGACACCTTTCTCAAGCTAGATCCTCATCGTTATCCCTCAATAGATTACCAATGAGCGTGCTAAGGGAGCCACATCGCACGGACCATAGGCACGAGAAGCATGCCATGGCTGCCCCGACCAGGAACGACATAGGCGAATGGCCCAGTAAGTGGCTGAAGTAAGAGTGCCAACAAGCCATAGGAATCGCACTAAACTAGACCCTTATCACTATCCCTTGATAGACTCCTTAGTGACCATGCTAAGGGAGCTGTGTGGCATGAACCATGGCAGGGGTAGTAAGCGACGGTTGTCCCTCCCAGATGCAGCATGGGTAGAAGGCCTAGCCTATGATCGCAAGAGGCGTAATAGCCCAGCCATGGGCACCCTATACGAGCAGAACTTCATTGTTGTCCCCCAATAAACTACTTAGTGAGCGTGCCAAGGGTGCCACGTTGCATGAAACAGGAGCATAGAAGGCAAGCTAGGGCTACCCTTAATAGGTACGGGATGGGCGAAGGGCCCAATGTATAGTCCTAATAAGCGCACCAGCCAGTGAATGGGTGCCCCACGTGAGCCGGACCTTCGCCTTTATCGGTCAATGGATTGCCCAGCGACCATGAGAAGCTAGCACATTACACGAAGCATGGGCATGGGACGCAATACACGAGTACCCACGTAGGCATAGCATTGGTGGAAGGCCTAACATGAGGCCCCAACATGTGTGCCAGCCAAGCTATGAAAGCCTCACAAAAGCCAAATCCTCAATATCGTCCCTCGATAGACTACGCATCAGCGTGCCAAGGGAGGCGCATTGCACAGAACATGGGAACAAGAGTTAAGCCATGGCTACCCTTAATAGGTATTGGAAGGGTGACGGGCCCAATGTATGACCGCATTAAGCATGCCTGCTAGGTCATGGGCTCCTAATGCGTGCCAAACCCTCATTGTTATTGCTTGATAGACTGCCCCAGTATGCGTGCGACCCAAGCCATGGGCACCTCAAGCGAGCTTCACCCTCAACATCATCCCTTAATAGATTTGCCAACAAGCATGCCAAGGGAGTCGTATGCATGGAACATGGGCATGAGAGGCAAGCCACGACTGCCTTAACCCAGAACGAAATTGGTAGAAAGGTAAATGTATGGCACTAGTAAGCATGTTAGCCAGGCCATTTGTGCCCTATAGGAGCTAGACTCTCGTTGTTGTCCCTCAAAGGACCGCTAAATGAGCATGCCAAGGGCTCTACATCACACTGACCATGGGCACGAGAGGCAATCCATGCCTACCTCTAGAAGGTATGTGATGGGTTAAGGGCCCAATGTGTGGCCATATTAGGCACGCCAGCCAGGCCATGGGCACCTCATTTAGGCCAGACTCTCATCGTTATCCCTTGATAGCTGCTCAACTTGTGTGCCAAGGGAGTGTCGCATGAAATTAGGCACAGTAGGTAAGCAACTATTACTCCTAATAGGGATCACATTGGCGGAAAGCCCAACAAGCAACCACAACAAGCGATAGCCATTTCATGGGCGCTCGACGTAGGCCAGACCGTCATCGCTGTCCCCCGAGAGATTGCGTAGCCAATGTGCCAAAGGAGCCACATCGTAAAAACTGTGGGCATTAGAGGTAAGGCACGGATGCCCCCAATAGATATCGTAAAGGTGGAAGGCCTAAACTGTGGTTAGAGCAAGCGTGCGAGCCGGATCATAGGCACTTCATGTGAGCCAAACCTTTATTGTTATCCCTCGATAGACTCCCCAGTAAGCATGCTAAGGGAGCCATTATTAGGTTACCTCATTGTTAGAACTTACGTCTACCGATACAAAAAATTGCCCTGTAGCAGCAACTAGAAAGTCCCTAGGTTCCCCTACTGTTGATGTTGGCATTTGCCAACACTAATAACTGCCCCATAACAATAATAGGGCAGTCGTTAGGTTCCTGAAAAATTAGGGAAGCATCAACAAGTACCAATGACTTCCCACACTAATCATTGACCTCTCCTAATGACAACTACTACTAGTGACTGCCATTAGACCATAGCTAGGGTAACCTAGGGCCACGTTTGCCAGTGTCAAGGACTTCCCCACAACAGTCATTGGCTTTTCCAACACTAACAACTACTTTTAGGTCCTTGTTGGACTCTTTTAGTGCCTACTCTCTCATTAACCTATGCCAACGACTATCGCAAGGCCATCATTGTAAGAACCCAGCATAAATGTTTGGTAGCGCTAGCAACTACTGCTAGGTCATCATTGAGCTTCCATAGTGTTGGCGTTGGCAACTATAGGCATCAATAATTGCCCAGTAGTGGCCCTTGGGCTTTCCCAACATCCATAATTATCACGAGGTCATTGTTAGGCTCCCTTAGTGGTGGCATTGGAACAACTGCACTATAAAAGTCACTAGGCAGTCGTTAAGTTCCCCCAAAGATGGTGTGAGCATCTACCATCACTAATGACTTCCCCGCAATAGTCATTGGGCTCTCTGAACACTAACCACTATTATTGAGCCATCGATTGGCTCTTTTAATTCTTCATTTTATGTTTACCTGCACCAACGACTACCATTGGGCCATCATTAAGGAAACCTAGTGAAGATTTTTGCTAGCATTAGTGATTGCCCAATAAGAGTCATTAGGCTCCCTATGTGCTAGCACTAGCATCTATCAACACTAGTGAATGCTTCGTAGCAATAACGGGGTAGTCCTTGGGTTCCCCTTGTTTTAATGTCTCATTTGCCAACACACGCAACTGACCACGACTATAGCTCAAAAGTCATTGGATTACCCCAAAGTTAGTGTGAGCGTCTACTACACGATCAACTTACCAGTAAAAGCCGTTGGGCTCTTGCAACAGCTGTTATTGCTACTAGGCTATTATTTGGCTTCTCCATTGCTTGGTCATGCATTTACTTACATCAAAGACTGTCATTAAACCATCATTGGGAGACAATGCTAATGACTATTGTTACGTCTTCATTGAGCTTTTATAGTGCTGGTCTGGCATCTATCGGCTAAAGCGATTGCTCTACAATAGTCGTTGGGCTCTCCCAACACTAGACGTTTCTACGGTGTCATCGTTCGGCTCCCACAATGTTGGCATCAGCATATATTGACTCTAGCAACTGCATCCAAAAGTAGCAGGGCAGTCTGATGGTTCCTTATGACTTCCATGTAGCTGTCATTGGGCTTTTTTGGTGCTTACCATCGCATGTCCCTATGCCAATAACTGCCACTAAGCCATCGTAAGGGGGATCCATCACTGATGCCTACTAGTGCTAGTGACTACAGTTGGGTCGCACTGAGCTCTCATAGTATTTGTACCAGCATCTACTAATGTCTATAATTATCCAACTATCATCATTGGGCTCTCCCAATGCTGGAGATCACCATGAAGTCATCATTGGGCTACGTCAACACTATTACTAGTGTCTATTAGTACCAACAATTACCCCGTTGCTACAACTGAGCTATCCCTAAGTTCCCTTAGTACTGGGATAAGCATCTGTTAGCACCCGTAACTGCCTTGTAGCAGTAGCTAAGTAGTTATTAGGTTCTCCTAAAGTTGGCACAAGCGTCTGCCACCACCAATGACAGCTACGTAGCTATCATTGGTTCTTCCAGTGCAAACTATTGCAGTTAGGCCATCATTAAGCTTCTTTAGTGCTTGCACTCATGTTTGCCAGTGTCAGCAATAATTATTGGGTTGTCGCTAAGCTCCCCTAGTGTTAGTGTTGACATCTACTAACTTTAATGACTGCCTTACAGCAGTTACTGGGCATTCCCAATGCCATTGACTACCACGGAGTCGTCACTAAACGCCATCGGTGCTGGCATTAGCATCTACCAACACCAACAACTACACCGCAAAAGTAATTAGGTAGTCGTTGGGTCTCATTAAAGCTAACACCAACATCTACCTGTATTAAGCACTTCCTTGAATCAGTTTTTGGGCTTTCCCAATGCCAACGTTAGGCTCCTCTAGTGTTAGTCCTCATGTTTACCTATGCCGACGATTACTATTGGGCCATCGCAAGGGCAACCCAATCCAAATGTAGGCCTCATTAGCGATTATCATTAAGTCATCACTAAGTTCCCTTAGTGCAGGAGCTAGTCTTTACCAGTGCCAATGACTACCTAACAACAATTCTTGGGCACTCCCAATGCTAGCAACACTCATGGGGTTGTCATAGGGCTTCCTTAGTGTAGCACAAGCGTCCATCGACACCAATAATTACCCCCTAATAATTGCTGGGTAGTCCTCAAGTTCTCCTAGTGTTAGCATTGACGTCTAAGAAAAGCGACAACTACCCACAGTAATAGTTGGGCAATCGTAGGGTTCTTTTAGAGTTGACACAAGGTCCACTAGCACTAGTGCCTTCTTTGTAGTGTCGTTGGGCTTTCCTAATGCCAACTATTATTGTTAGGCCATCGTTGGACCTCTATAGTACTTTTGCCTCATGTTTGCTTGTGTCAGTGACTGCCACATATGGCCATCACTAAGAGATCCTATCGTAGTTATCTACTACCATGAGAAACTATCATTAGATCATCGCTGAGCTCTCTTAGTGCTGGCACTAGCCTCTACTAATATCCATGATTGCCTAGCACCAGTCGTTGGGCTCTCCCCACGCCAATGGCTATCACGAATCATTGTAAGGCTTCTCCCTTATTGGTACCAGCGTCTATTGATATCAGTAACCATCTCTTAGTGATAGCTAGGTAGTCCCTCGATTCCCTACGTATTGGTAATTGCATTTATTAGCAATAGTAATTGCTTAATTGCTGTAGCTAGGCAGTCGTTGGGTTCCCCAAAAGCTGGTGCGAGCATCTACTAGCATTAATGATTACCTTGCAACAGTTGTTGGGCTCTTTTAAAGCTTCTTACTCTTGTTATGCCATCATTGAGTCCCTCCAGTGTGCACCCTCATGCCTATCTATGCCAGCTAATGTCGGTGCGCTACTGTTAGGGAAAACTACAGTACCAAGGACTTCCAATGCTAGTGATTGCTGTTGGGCCATCGCTAAGCTCTCCTAGCACTAGTGACTGCCTAGTAATAGTCGTTGGGCTCTCCCAATGCCAGTGACCATTATTAGGTCATCGTCGGATTCCCTTAGTATTGGCAGTAGCATCCATATACACCAGCAACTACCCTGCAGCAATAGTTAAGCAGTGCATACATTCCTCTTGTGCTAATGCGAGCATTTGCCAGCACTAAGGACTTCCCTGAGTAGTCGTTATGCTTTTTCTACGCCAACTACTACTCCTGTGCCATTATTTGACTCTTTTGCCTACATTAGCGACTATTGCTAGATCATCATTGGGGGAGCCCAACGTAGATGTCTCCCAATGCCAGCGATTGCCGCTCGATCATCACTGAGCTCCTTAGTGCTCCATTAGCCTTAAACAACACGAGACACTCACTCACAGCATTTGTTAGGCTTTCCCAATGCTAGCAACTATTATAAGGACATCATTAGGCTCCTCCAATGCTAGCACCAATATCTACCAATACTAGCAACTGCCCTATAACAATAGTTGGGCAGTTTTAAGGTTCTCTAAATGTAAGCACCCTAGCGCCAATGATTGCCGAGCAATAGTCATTAGGCTCTCCCAATGCCAATAACCATCATTTAGTCATCACAGGATTCCTTTAGTGTTGGCAATAACATTTACTGACACCCGTACCTAGGTAGTATCTAGGTACCCTTATGCTCAAGTCGATGTTTGCCAGTACCAAGGACTTTCGTGCAGCAATCATTATGCTCTTCACACACCAACTACTACTATTGCACCATCGTCGGACTCCTCTACCTGCATTAGTGACTATTGCTGATCATCATTAGGGTAACCCAACGCAGATTTCTCCCAATGCCAGCATTGTTGCTAGGTCATCGCTGAGCTTCTGTAGTGCTGTGCTAGCCTTAAATAGCATGAAACACTCCCTAGCAGCAATCGTTAGGCTTTCCCAATGCTAGCAACTATTGTGGGGATGTTGTTAGGCTCCCTCAATGCTAGCAGTAGCATCTACCGACATTAGCAACTGGCCTGTAAAAGTTGTTGGGTAGTCGTTAGGTTCCTCAAAGCTTGCAATAGTGTCTACCAGCACCAGTGACTTTCGCGAAAGAATCATTGGGCTCTCCCAATGCCAACTATTGGGTTATCATAGAGCTCCCCTAGTGATGGTGTTGGCCCCTACCAGTGCCAGCGACTACCCAATAGTAGTCATTAGGCTTTCACAATGCTAGCGACTATAATGGGTTCATTCTTGAGCTCCCTCGGTGTGGGCACAAGCATCTATCAACACCTGTAACTATGTTGTAGTAATAGTTAAGCGATTGTTGGGTTCCCTTAAAGCTGGTTGAGCGTCTGCCAACACCAACGACTTCCCCTCATTAGTTTTTTGGCTCTCATAATACACACTACACCTTCTAGACCATTGTTGGGCTCTTCTAGTGCTTGCCTCGCGTCTAGTGTTGTTTACGATTGTGCATTAGCCATCTTTGGGAGAACCTAGTGTAGATGTTTGTTAGTGCTAGAAATTGTCCAATAGTAGTTGTGGGGCTCTCTCAGCACCTGTGACTGTCATTAGGCCATCATTGTTGAGCTCTTCTAGTGCAGTGCTAGCCTCAAAAAGCACTGGTGATTGCCCAGCAATAGTCTTTTTGCTCTCACAACAATCGTAACAGTTATGGGGCCATCAATAGGCTTCATCGAAGGTGGCACTAGTGTTTACTGGCACCAACAACTACCGTAAAGTTGTAGCAGGGCAGTCATTAAGCTCCCTCAAAGCACTTGAGACTTCCCCGTAGCTGTCGTTGGTCTCCCCCAATGCTAATTACTGCTACAAGGCCGCTATTGGGCTCTTCCAGTACTGGTACTATTGTTTACTAACATGAGCAACTGCCTTGCAAAAATAACTAAATCATTGGGTTCTTCTAGTGCTAGTGCCAGCCTCTACCAACACCAAAAACTACCCCACAGTAGTAGGTTGGCAATCATTGGGTTCCCTCAAAATTTGCACTAACATTTACCGGCTCTAATTATTGTCTTGCAAAAATAGTTGGGCTCTCCAAACGCCAATTATTGTTATTAGGCCATCATTGGGCTTCTCTAATGCTTGCCCTCACGTTTACTTGTGCTAGGGACTGTCATTGGGCCATTGTTAGGGAAACCAAGCGCACATGTCTGCTAGCACCAACAACTATCGCTGGGTCATCGCTGAGCTCCTCTAGTGTTGGCATTGGCTGCAACCAACATTAATGACTGCCCAAGTGCAATCATTGGGCTTTGTCAATGCAAGTGACTATCATGGGGTCATCGCTAGGCTCTCCGATGCCAAAATTGGCATTTATTGACACTCACAATTGCCTTGTAGCAATAACGGGGTAGTCCTTGAGTTCCTTTAGTATCGGCACTGGTGTTTAACAACACTAGCTACTACTCCGCAATAGAAGCTTGGTAGTTGCTAGGTTCCGCCATAGTTGGCGCTAGCACTTGCCAACACCAACAACTTCCTCGCTACAGTCGTTTGGCTCTCCCAATACCTATTACAGCTTTTAGGTTATCGTTGGGCTCCTTTAGTGCTTGCCCTCGCATCTACCTTTGCCCATGATTGTTGTTAGACTATCGCTGAGGGAACCCTGTGCAGATGTTTGCCACGGCTAGCGACTACCTAGCAACAGTGGTAAGGCTTTCCCAATGCTTGTGACTATCATTAGGTCATCAGTGCTGAGCTCCCCTAGTGCTGGCACTAGCCTGTACGAGCGCTAGAGACTACCCAGTAGTTGTGGTTAGGCTCTCTCAATGCAAACGATTATCATGGGGCATATCTAGGCTCATTTATGGTTGGCACTAGCAACTTGCGTGCAGTAATTGCTAAAAATCCCTTTGTTCCCTTAGAACTTGCGTCGACGTCAACCAACACTAGCGAAATCCCCGAAACAATAGTTAGGCAATTGTTGGTTTTTCCTAGAGTTGGTGTGAGCATCTGCCAACCCCAGTGACTTCTTTACGATAATCATTGGGCTCTTCTAGTGCCAAACACTATTGCAACTGGTGCTAGCACTATCATGTACCAACACTAGCAACTGCCTCGTAATTATAGCAAAGCAATCCTTGGGTTCCTTTATTGTTGGTGCCGACGTCTGCCAACACTTATAACTACCCTGTAACAATAAGTGGGCGACTTGCCGCTAGATTCCCCCAAAGCTGTAGTCATTAGGCTCTCCCAATGCTGACCGTTACTGCTAGGCCATTGTTGAGCTCGTCTAGTGCTTGCCCTCGCTTTTACCTACGCTAGCGACTGTCATTGGGCCATCGCTAGGATACCTAGAGTAGATGCCTGCCAGTGCTAGTGATTATTGCTAGTCATCATTAAGCCCCCTTTATGCTAGCGTTGGCATTTACCTAAATCAGTGACTACCCAACAACAGTTGTTGAGCCCTCTTAACATGAGCGACTATCACTGGGATGTCATTAAGCTCTCGTGGTGTTGGTACTCACATTAACCCATACTAGTTACTGCACCGCAAAAGTAATTGGGCAGGTGTTGAATTCTTTCAAAGTTAGCATGAGCATCTGCCAGCAAAAATGACTTCCTAACAGTAGTTGTAGGGCTCTCGCTATGCTAACTACTGTTGCTAAGTCGTCGTTGGGCTGCTCTAGTGCTTGCCCCCAAGTCTTTTTACATTAAAGACTACCATTAGGCCATTGCTATGGTAACTTAATGCAAATGTATACCAATGTTAGTGATTGCCCAACAGCAGTCGTAAGGCTCTCCCAACGCCTGTGACTATCATTAGGTCGTGACTAAGCTACCCTGGTGTCTAGAATTTGCATCTATCGACACCAGCAACTACCTTGCATTAATAACAGGGCAATCCCTAAGGTCTTCTAGTATGGTGCATGCATCTTCGAACATCGATAACTAGACAATAATAATAGTAGGGAAGTTGATGATTACTATAAAGTGGGGTTATTACTGTGCTCCTCTAATGTTGGCGTTGGCATCTATCAACATTAGCGACTACCTAGGAAATTTCGTTAGCTCTCCCAATGCCAGCGACTATGATGGGGCCATTGCTAAACTCCCTTGATGCTAGCATTAGTGTCTATCGACTCTTGCAATCGCCTTATAATGATAAGTGAGCAGTCCCTAAGTTGCCCTAGTGCTAGCGCTAGCATTTAATAATAGCAGCTACAATCGCGAAGTAGTAGCTATGTAGTCATTGGGTTCCTTTCGCATTTGCGAGCACCAGTGACTTCCCTACAGTAGTCATTAGGCTTTCTCAATGCTAATCACTACTGCTAGGCCATCTCTAGGCTCCTCTAGTGCTTGCTCTCTTGTCTACCTGCGCCTACAACTGCTATATGACCATCATTAGGGTAACCCAGTGAAGATGTCCACCAGCGTCAACGACTATGTAGTAGCAGTTGTGGGGCTTCCTAATGCCAACGATTATCATTAGGTCATCACTAGGCTCCGCTAGTGCTAGCACTAACGTTTATCGACACCACCAACTACCACATAGCAATAGCTAGGCAGTCCTTGGGTTCTCCTAGTGCTGGTGCTGACGTTTGTCAATATGAGTAATTGCCTCATAGTAGTAGCTAGGCAGTCATTGGGTTCCCTCAAAGCTGGCGTGAATGTCTTTTAACATCAAATACTTTCCCACAGTAGTTGTTAGGCTCTATTAGCGCCAATTACTGCTCTTTGGCCATCGTTAGGCTCTTCTTGTGCTTGCCTTGTGTCTTTTTACACCACTTACTACAATTGGGCCATCTTTGGCATAACACTGCATTTGTTTGCTAGCGCTAGCAACTGCCCAGCAGAAGTCGTTGAGCTATCCTAACTCTAGTAACTGTCATAAGTTATCTTTAGGCTATTTCATTGCTAGCACTAGTGTCTACTAACACTAGCTACAGCCCCTTGTTAGTGCAGCATGGGTAGAAGGCCCAATGTGCGGTTGTAGGAGGTGCACTAACCAGGCCATGGGTGCCCCACATGAGAAAAAACATTGTCACATTCCCTCGATAGACTACCTAACGAACATGCCAAGGGAGACGTATTGCATGGACAATAGGCATGAGAAACAAGCCACAGTAGGCCCCAACAGGCACAGTATGGGTAAAAGAGCATTCAGCTGCAATAGGCAGCCCGACCAAGCCATGGGCACCCCGTACAAGCAAGATCGTCGTGCTATCCCTTAATAAATTGTCTAGCAAGCAAACCAGAGAAGCCTTCTTGCATGGACCATGGGCATAAGAAGCAAGCCATTGCAGCCCCCAGCACGCAAGACATTGGCAGAAGGCCCAGGATGCAGCCACAGCATGCTCGCCAGCCAGGCCCTCGACACCTCACACGAGGGAAAGCCTCGACATCGTCCCTCGTTCAAGCCTGCCAAGGGTGCCACTTCACGTGGATTGTGGACAAGGAAGGCAAGCCATTACTGCCTCTAGCAAGCGTGGCATGGCCTACCTACAACTATAGTAGTCATGCTAACAATCCATGGGCACCTCACGCGAGTAAAATCCTCGTCACTATCCCTCGATAGGCTGCCAGTGAGCATGCCAAAGGAGTCACTGTCGCACGAACCATCGGCACTGGAGAGAAGCCATGGTGGCACCCATCAAGCATAGCATAGGTAAATGGTCTAGCATGCGACCCACTATAGTTGCTTCTGCCAAGGCATAGCAGCCCCACGCGAGCCATACCTTCGTCGATCAACCTCGTTAAACTACCTACTGAGTGTATCAAGGGAGTCGTATTGCATGGACTATATGCACGTGAGGTAATCCACGGTTTCTCCTAGCTGGCACTGCATGGGAACAAAACCCAGCATGCAGATACAGTAGGAACCTAAACCAGGCCATGGGCACTCCACGCAAGCAAGACCCTTTTCATTGTCCCTTGATAGGCTGCCTAGTAAAAGTGCCGAGAGAGTCATGTCATTAGACAGTGGGTAAGTATGGCAAGCTAGGGCTGCACCTAATAGGCACGACATTGGTAGAAGGCAGAAAGTGGCCATAGTAAGAGCGCCAGCTAGGCCTTTGGCACCATGCATAAGCTAGACCCTCGACATCATCACCTAATAGACTGCCCAGCAAGCTTCCTAAGGGAGCTACGTCACAAGGACCATGTGCATGGTAGACAAGCCACGACTTACCCTAGCTGGCATGGCATGAGCGGATGGCCTAATATGCTATTGCAACAGGCGCACCAACGAGGTGATTGGTGCCTACATGAGCAAAATTCTTGTCATTGTCCTTGGATAGACAGTCGAGTGAGCATGTCAAGGGAGCTGCATAAGAAGGACCGTGGGCATGGGGAGCAAGCCACAACTGCCACCAGTAGGCACGATGTAAGAGGATGGCCTAATGTAGGGGCCTAACAAGCTTGCTAGCTAATGTATGGGTGCCTCACGTTAAAAAAGACCCTCATCACTATCCCCTCTTAGACTACCCAATGAGTGTGCCAAGGAAGCCATCTCGAATGTACCATGGGCACAAAAGGCAAGCCACAGTCACCCTCAGCACGTACAGCATGGGTGGAAAGCCCAGCGTTCGGTCATAGCTAGCACCCACCCAGGCTGTGGTTGCCCGATACGAGTCAGACCCTTGTCACTATCCCTTGATAAACGGCCAACTAGCGTATATTGGGAGCATGGAATGGGTGAAAGGCCCAACATGCGACCATAGCAGGTAAGCTTGCAGGCCATCAATGCCCCACACGAGCAAAACCTTCATCACTCACCCTCAATAGATTGCCCAACGAGTGTGCCAAGGGAGCCACGTCGCACGAACCATGGGCATAGAAAGCAAGCCATGATAGCCCTCAACAAACATTGCATGGGTGGATGGCCCTGCTTGTGGCTGTAGCAATTGCACCCGCCAAGCCATGGGCACCCCACACTAGTAAAACCATTATCGCTATCCCTTGATAGGCTGCCCTACCACCATGTTGAGGGAGTTGTGTCACACAGGCCATGGGCACAAGAGACAAGCCACGGCTGCCCCCAACAAGCATAACTTGGGTGGAAGATCTAGCATGTGGATGCCAGTAGGCGTGCTAATGAAGACATGGACGTCCCACGTTAGTCAAACCATCTTCGTTGTCCCTTGATAGACTACTAACGAACGTGCCAAAGGAGCCACGTTGCATGGATCATGGGCATGGGAAACAAGCCACGGCCTACCCTAGTAGGCCCAGCGTGGGAGGAAGGCCAAGGATGCATCCACAACAGGCATGATAGTTGGGTCAAAGGAACCCCACACGAGCCAAAACCTTATCACTATCCCTAGATAAATTACCCAGTGAGCATGCTGAGAAGCTGCAGTGCATGGACCATTAGCACAGGAGGTAAGCCATGACTAGCCCCAATAGGAATGGCATGAGAAAAAATGCTTAACATCATTTCGCAAAATGTTACACCTGTCAGGCCATGGGCACCCCACGCTTGCTTGACCCTCGTCACTGTCCCGTAATAGACTGCTTTGCAAGCATGCCAAGGGAGCCATATCGCACAGATAGTGGGGTCAGGCGGTATGCCAGGGCTATCCCTAATAGGTATGGCATGGTAGGAGGCCCAGCTTATGGCCATAGCAGGCACCAGCTAGGCCTTTGGCACCCCAAGCGAGTAACACCCTCGATGTCATCCTTCTATAGACTACCCAACAAGCATGCCAAAGCAACCACTCCGCATGGACCATGGGCATGAAAGGCAAGCCATGGCTGTCTTCAACAAGCTTAGCATAGGCAAAAGGCCCAATGTGTTGCTGAAGCAGGCACGCCAGCGAGGCCACAGGCTCCTTATGCAAGCAAAACCGTCATCATTGTCACTAGATAGACTACCCAATGAGTGTGTTAAGAGAGCGAGGTTGCACAGACCATGGGATTGAAAGGCAAGCCATGGCTACCTCTAGGCCTACCAAGGGCAAAAGGCTTAACATGCGTTTGTCGCCATGGGTGCCCCACATGAGACAAACCCTTAACATCATCCGTCGATTAACTACCCATTAAACGTGCCAAGGGAGCCACGTCATAGGGACCATGGGCACGGGACGCAAGCCACGATTACCTCTAGAAGGTGCAGAATGATGGAAGGCCAAACATGCGGCCAAAATAGAAGCATCAGCCAGGCTATGGGCACCCCATGCAAGCTAGACCCTCATTATTGTCGCTCAATGGACTACCATCGAGCATGCAAAGGGAGCCCCATTGCAAGGACCATGGGCATGGGATGTAGGCCACGATTACTCCTAGGAGGCAAAGTAAGGATGGAAAGCCAAACGTGCGCCCGTAGTAAGAGTACCAGCTAGGCCATTGGCACCCCCACCTAAGCTAAACCCTTACTGTTATCACTCAATAGACTGCCCAGCGAGCATGTAGAGGGAGCTGCATTGGACGGACTATGGCCATGAAAGGCAAGCCACGGGTGCCCTCGATAGTCAAAACTCGGGTGAGATGCCTAGTATGAAGTTGTAGTAGGTGCTCTAGCCAGGCCATGGGGCTCCACATGAGCTAGACCTTCATGGTTATCCCTCGATAGATTGTCGAGTGAGCGTGCTAAGGAAGCTACATCGCATGGACCATGGGTATGGGAGGCATGCCACGGTTACCTCTAATAAGCTTGTAATGGGTAGAGGGCCCGAAGGGATATCGCAACAAACGCCCTGGCCAAGCCATGGGCACTCTATGCGAGCTTGACTCTCATCGTAGTTGCTCGATAGGCTATTGAATGAACATGCAAAAGGAGCTGCGTTGCACAAACAATGGGCATGAGAGGCAAGCCTAACTACCTCGGCAGGTATCATATTAGTGGAAGGCCTATTTACACCCCATGTGAGCTAGACCCTCGATGTCATCCCTCAAGGGATTGCCTAGCGGGTGTGCCAACGGAGCCATGACATATGAAACATAGGCACAGGAGGCAAGCCATGGTTGCCCCTAACAAGCACGACATAGGCGAAAAGTCCAGCTTGCAACAACAATAAGGGCATTAGCCAAGCCGTAGGCACCCCATAAGAGTTAAATCCTCCTCGCTACCCCTTGATAAATTACCCAGAGAGGGTGCCAAGAGGTCCACATTGCACAGATGATGGGCATGAGAGGTAAGCCATGGTTACCCCCAATAGGCGTGGCATGGGCGAAAGGCCCAACATGAGTTGCAACAAGTGCTCCATCCAGGAAATGGGCACCTCACATGTGCCTAATTGTCATTTCTATCCCTTAATAGAATGCCTAAACAGCATGCCAAGGGAGGCAAGTAGCATGGAACTTAGGCATGGAAGGCAAGCCACTTTGACCCTAAACGGGCATCATATGGGTGGAAGGCCCAACATGCGACCATAATAAGCACCGACCATACCATGGATGCCACACGCAGGCCAGACCCTTGTTATTGTCCTTAGATAGACTACCCAGCATGCATGCTAAAGGAGCTGTGTGGCATGGACATGGGCACTAAAGGAAAGCCACGGCTGCCATGAGTAGGCAGTGCAAGAGTACAAGGCCTAACGTGTGGCTGCAACTAATGCACCAGCCAAGCCATGGGTGCCCCACTCAAGCTGGATCCCCGTAATTGTTCCTCGATTAACTGCCCAACGAGCGTGCCACGGGAGCCACATAGCATGGACCATGGGCACAAGAGGCCAGCCACTATTGCTCTGAGCAGGCACGACATTGGTAGAAGGCCCAGCATAGGGCGATAATAAGTGAGCAAGCTAGAACATGGGTAGCCCACTCGAGCTAGACCCTCATTGCTATCCCTTGATAGACTCCCTAGCGAGCGTCCCAAGGGTACAAGAGGTAAGCCATGGCTAACCCCAACATATGCGACATGGGTGAAAGGCCTAGTATGCAAGTAAGAGGCACGTTAGCCAAGCCATGGGTGTCCCACATAAGATAGACCCTTATCACCATCCTTACTAGACTACCCAATGAGCGTGCCAATGGAGTCGCATTACACCAAACATGGGCACATGAGGCAAGTTGCAGTTACCACTAATAGGCAAGGTATAGGCGAAGGGCCCAATGTGCGGTCACAACAAGCATGCCAGCTAGGTCATGGCCAATCCACACGAGCCAGACCCTCATCACTATCACTCGATAGACTTCATAATGAGTGTGCAAAGGGAGCTGCATTGCAAAGACCATGAGCATAAGAGGCAAGCCATAGCTTACCTTAGCACGCATCGCATGGGTGGAAGGCCCATCGTATGGCCATAAAATGGGTGCCAACCAAGGCATGGGAGCCCCATGCGAGCCATCGCATTTACCTATGCCAATAACTACTGCTAGGCCATCATAAAGGGAACCTAACACCGCTGTTGGGTCATCATTTAGCTCCACTAGTGTTAGCACCGATATATACAAACGTTTATGATTGCCTAACTACAACCAATAGGCTTTCTCAACACTAATGACTGCCATAGGGTCATCGTCGGCTTACCCCGATGCTATCGCTAGTGCTTATAGATACCAACAACTGCCCTGTTGCAAAAGCTGGGCTACTTCTAAGTTTATACAGCCAACATCAGCAACTGCCTTGCAGTAACAGCTAAGTAGTTGTTGGGTTCCCTAAAAGTTAGCACAAGCGTCTACTAGCACTAGCAACTTCCACACAGTAATCGTTAGACTCTCCTTGTGCTTTTTACTATAGCTAAGCCATCTTTAAGCTTTTCTAGTGCTTGCACTTGCATCTGCCAATGTCAGTGACAGTCATTGAATGGTCATTGGGTCATCCCTAAGCGCCCTTACTGTTGACTCTTACATCTATCAGCGTCAATAACTACTTACCATAATGGTTAAGCATTCCCAATGCCATCGACTACCATAGAGTCATCACTAAACTCCCTCAATGCTAGCTCTAGCATCTATCAACACTAGAAACTGCATCACAAAAGCAACTGGTTAGTTGTTGAGTTCTCCCAAAGCTAGTGCCAGCATCAACCTATACTAGCCACTTCCCCACAGTAGCCGTTAGGCTCTCCTAATGCCAACTACTGTAGATTGGCCAATGTGGGGCTCATTTAGTGCTTGTCCTCATGTTTACATGTGCTAGAGACTATCGTTGGGCCATTGTGAGGGCAACCTAGTTAAATTTCTACCAGCATTAGTGACTACTGCTAGTAGTCATTATTGGCCTCTATAAGTGCCAACGACTACCTAGTAGTAGTTGCTGAGTTCTCGCAATGCCAATGATAGTTATGGGGTTATTGCAAGGCTCCCCTAGTACTAGCACGAGTGTCTACTAACACCAATAACTACCCTATAATAATTGCAAGGCAGTGCCCAATTTCTATTAGAGCTTCAAAACTAGCACTAGCATCTACTAGCATCATCAACTTCTTCATAGTTGTCATTGGGCTCTTTTAATGCCAATTATTGTTGTTAGGCCATCGTTGGGACTATCTAATGCTTTTGCCTCATGTCTACCTACATCAGCGACTGTTGGATGGCCATCGCAATTATTGCTCGATCATTGCTAAGCTCCCCTAATGTTGGTATTGGCCTCTGCCAGTGCTCATGACTACCTAGTGGCAATCATTAGGCTCTCCCAATGCTAATGATTGTCATGGGGTTGTTACAAGGCTTCCTCTCTATTAGCACTCGCATCTACTGACACCAACAATTACCCCTCAGAAATAGCTAGGCAATTTTGGTTCCCCATGTGTTGGTAACTTCATTTGCCAACACCGAAAAAATGACTCACTGCTGAAGCCAAATAGTCATGAGGTTCCTCTAAGTTAGTGCGAGCGTTTACAAGCATCAAGGACTGCCTCGTAGTAGTCGTTAAGCTCCTCTAGTGCTTACACTCAAGCCTACTTATGCTTGCTACTCTCGTTGGTCTACAGTTGGGGGACGCAGCATCGATGTCTACCAACACTAATGATTAGTGTTGGGTTATCACTAATCTCCCCTGGCGCTAATGACTGCTCAACAGTAGTCGTTCGGCTCTCTCAATGCCAACGACCATTATAAGGTTATCACTGGATTCCCTTAATGCTTGCACTAGTCTTTATTAACAACAACATTTGCGTCGACACCTAAGGTCCCCTTGTGTTGTCATTGATGTTTGCTAGCACCAGGGACTTATCCCAAGCAGTTGTTATACCCTCCCTATGCCAACTATTGCTACTGCACCGTCGTTAGACTCTTTTATGTGCAATAGCGACTGTTGTTGGGTCATTGTTGAGGGAGCCCACCGCGGATCTCTAGCAGTACCAGCAATTGCCATTAGTCATCACTGAGCTCCCCTAGTGATATGCTGGCTTGAGACAATGCTAGCCACTCCTAAGCAATAGTCGTTGGGCTCTCCCAATGCTAACAACTATTATGAGGACGTCGCTAAGCTCCATCAGTGCTAGCACTGGCATCCACTGACACTAGTAATTACATCGTAGTAATAGTTGGGCAGTTCCAAGGCTCTCTTAATGCAGGTGTTACTATTAGTTGACGTTCACTAGGTCATCATTTGGAGAACCTACTGTAAATGTTTGCTAGCGCCAACGATAATCTCTCGATCATTGCTGAGCTAACCCATTACAGATGCTTGTGAGTGCAAGTGACTGCCTAGCAATAGTTTTAGGGCTTTCCTAATGCCAATAACTATCATTAGGTCATCGTAGCTCATTTCCCCTAGTGTTGACGGTGGCCCTACCAACAGCTGTCATTGGGCTTTCCTAACACGAGCAACTATCATGAGGTCATCATTAGGCTCCCCCATTGCTAGCATTAGCATCTATCGATAAGAGCAACTACCTTACACCAATTGCTAGGAAGTCCCTCAATTCCCCTAATGCTCGCATTGACATTAACCCCAACACCATGACTACATGGTAGGAGTAGTTAGGCAATTTAAGTTCCTCACAAGCGAGCATGAGCGTTTGCCAACACTTATAACTTCCCAGTCATAGTCATTGGGGTGTCTTAATACCAACAAATGTTGTTAGGCCACTATTAGGCTCCTTTAATGTTTATCCTTATGTCTACTAGCGTCAATGGCAGCAATTGGGCTATCACTGTGGCAATGACAGTGGCTGGCATTTACTAGCATTAGTGACTACTCGACAACAACTGTTAGGCCTTTCCAATGCCAGCCATTGTCATTAGATCATCATTGGGCACTTTTGATGCTAGCACTAGCGTCTATCGACACTAGCAACTATTATGCAACAACAGTTGAGCAATCCTAGGGTTCCCCTAGTGCTAGCACCAACATCTGTAAAAACTAATAATTACCTCACAACAATAGGCTAGGCAATTGTTGGGTTTCTTCAAAGTTGATGCAAGCCTTTACCAGAGCCAACGATATCGTGTAAAAGTCATTGGGCTCTCCTAATGCCTACTACTACTGCTAGGCCATCATTTGACCCCAATTATGCTTGCCTTCATGTTTACTTGCACCACCGATAATTGGGCCATCACTGGGTGAACCTAGTGCTGATGTCCATCAGTGCCAATGATTATCACTAGGTCATTGTTGAGCTGCTCTACTGCTCATGTAGCCATCGATTAGCGTTAGTCATTGCCTAGCAGTAGTTATTAGGCTCTCCCAATGTGAGCGACTATCATGGGGTCGTTGGGCTCCCTTAAAACTGGCACGAGCATTTGCCAACATGAGCGATTTCATCGTACCAGTCATTGGGCTCTCTGAACGCCAATAACTATTACTAAGTCATGGTTGAGCTCCTCTAGGGCTTGCCCTCTAGTCTACGTGCGATTGCAACTTCTATAGGACCATTATTGGGGCAAGCCATGTAAATGTCTACCAGCGTTAGCAACTGGCCAGCTGCAACCGTTGGGCTCTCCTAATGCTAATGACTGTCATAGGGTTATCGCAAGGCTTCCTCCATATTGGCGCTGGCATCTATTGACACCAGCAACTACTTAGCTGTCCAGTCCTTGGGTTCCGCATGTGTTGGTAATTTCCTCTACCAACACAAGTAACTTCCTTACTGCTGTAGCTAAGTAGTCATTAGGCTCCCTCAAAGTTAGCGCGAGCATCTGTTAGCATTAGTTATTACCTCGTAAAAGTCATTGGGCTCTCTTTGCGCTTACTACTCTTACTACGCCATTGTTGAGCTGTCCTAGTACTTGCCATCGTGCCTACTTATGCTTGTTACTCTCATTAGGCCACAGTTGGGGGAACACAGCACCGATGTCTGCCAGTATTAGTGATTACTATTGGGCTCCCCTAGCACTAGTGACTACCCAATAATAGTCATTCGGCTCTCCTAATGTCAATGACCATCATGAGGTCGTCACTGGATTTTCTTAGTACTGGCAGTAGTGTTTACTAACACTAGTAACTACCTCACAGCGATAGCTAAGCAGTACCTAGGTTCCATTCGTGCTGACTTCGACGTTTGCCAACACGTGGGACTTCCTCGGGCAGTGTTGGCAAGACTTCCTTAAGTAGTGAATGTGCCTTCCTTATGCCAATTACTACTACTGCACCATCGTTGGACTCCTTTGCTTACAATAGCGACTGTCACTAGGTCATCATTAGGAGAACCTAACATAGATGTTTACCAGTGCAAGTGATTATTGTTGGATCATCGCTGAACTCCGCTTCTGCTATGCTAGCCTTAAATAGTGTTAGCCACTCCTGAGTAGTAGTCATTGGGCTCTTTCAATGCTAAAAACTATCATAGCGACGTTGCTAGGCTCCCAAGTGCTAGTACTAGCATCTACCGATACTAGCAACTACTTCGTAGCAATAGTTAGGTAGTTCCAAGGCTCTCTCAATGCAAACATTAGTGTTAGTTGACGTCCACTAGGCCATCACTAGGAGAAGCCACTATAAATGTCTGCTAGCGCCAGTGATAATCTTTGGCTCGTCGCTAAGCACTCCTAGAATAAATGTTTGCCAATGTAAGCAATTGCCCACTATTAATTGTAGGGCTCTACCAACATATGTAACTAGTATTAGGTCATCGTCATTGAGCTCCCCTAGTGCTGATACTAGCCCCTAACAGCACCTGTTGTTGGGCTCTCCTAATGCTCGCGTCAGCGTCAACCAGCACCAATGACTACCTGGTAGCAGTAGTTGGGCAGTCGTTGAGTTCCTCAAAAGCTAGTACGAGTGTCTGCCAACATATATGACTTCCCCTTTCATAGTCGTTGGGCTCTCTCAATGCTAACAACTTCTACTAGGCCATTGTTGGGCTCCTCTAATGCTTACCCTCGCATCCACCAACATCAGCGATAGCTGTTGGGCCATCACTGTAGTGATGATAATGGTTGGCATCCAGTAGCACTAGCGTCTACCAATACTAGTAGCTGCCCAGCAACAATCGTTAGGCTCTTCTAATGCTTGTGATAGTCATAAGGTCATCAATGGGTTCCCCCAGTGCAAGCTCTAGCATCTATCGACTTGGGCAACTACCCCACAACAATAGTGAAGTAGTCTATGGAATCCCTTAATGCTTGTGTCAGTGTGTGCCAACACCGGTAATTACACTATAATAGTACCTGGGCAGTTGTCAATTCCCCTAACGCTAGATTATCATTAAGCTCCCCGAATATGGATAGTGGCATCTATCATCCATAATGACAGCTCAACAATAATTGTTGGGCCCCCAAACACTTGTGATTGTTATGGGATCGTCGTTGGACTCCCTTAATGCTAGCACTAGTGTCTACCGACTCCAGCAACTACCCACAGGAATAGGAGTGCAGCCCATGGGGTTCCCCTAATGTTGGTACTGGTGTTAGTAGACATCAGTAACTGCCTTATAGCCATAGTTGAGTAATCCTTAGGTTCCCCCAAGTCTAACGCAAGCATCTACTAGCACCAGCGACTTCCCCACTGTAGTTGTTGGCTCTCTTGATGCCATGTATTACTGCTAAGCTATTGTTTCGGCTCTTTTAGTGCTTGCCCTCACGTTTGTCGATGCTAATGACTTCTGCTTAGTTGTCGTTAGGGGAACCTAGTACGGATGTTTACCAGTGCAAGTAATTACCTTACAACAATTGTTGGGAAATTCATTTATTCCCTTAATGTTGGCACTAACATAAACCAACACTACAGACTGCCTCACATCAGTAGCTTGACAGTCGTTAGGTTCCTCGAAAGTAGGCGTGAATGCTTACCAACACCTGTAGCTTCCCGCAGCTGCTGTTTAACTCTCTCAGTGCCAATAACCGCTGCTAGGCCATCGTCAGGCTCATCTAGTTCTTACCCTCGCGTCTACTTACACCAGTGATTACAGTTGGGGCAATGGCAGTGGCAAGCATCTACTAGCATTAGTGATTATCCAATTATTGTGGTTGGACTTTCCTAATGCCACCCACTGTCATTGGGTCATTGTTAGGCTCTGCCAATGCTAGGACAAGGGTCTACCGACACTAACTAGTGCCCTATAGCAATAGTTGGGGAGTCTTTAAGATTCCCAAAGTGCTAGCATCGACATCTACAAGCACCAATAACTGCCTTACAATAATAGCTAGGCTGTCATTAGGTTCTCCCAAAGCTGGCACGACGTCTACTAGCACTAGCGACACCATGCAAAAGTCATTAGGTTCTTTCAGTGCCTACTACTACTGGTAGGTTGTCATTCACCCCTCTTATGCTTGCCCTCATGTCTACGTGTGACAGCAACTTTCGCTGGGTCGTCATTGGGAGAACCCAGCATGGATGTTTGCCAATGCTAATGACTGTCACTAAGTCGTTACTGAGTTTCTCTAGTGCTCACACTGCCATCTACTAGTATTAACGATTTCCCAGCACTTATTATTGGGTTCTCCTAATGCCAGTGACTATCATGGGATCATTGCTGGGCTTCCTCAATGCTGGCACTAACATTTAGCAACATCAGCAATTGTACCAAAAAAATAGGTAAGCAGTTGTTGGTTTCCCTCAAAGCTAGTACAAGTGTGTGCCAGCACCACTAAATCCCCTGTAGTCATCATTAGGCTCTCCCAATGCCAACAATTGTTGCTAGGTATCATTGGGCTCCTTTAGTGCTTACAGTCATGCCTACCTACACCACCCATTGTCTCTAGGAGGGTTGCCTTAGTGTAGGCACTAGCATTTACAAACACTAGTAACTATCATAAGGTAGTAGCTAGGCAATCATTGGGTTCCCCCAAAGTTGGCATGAGCGTTTGCTAATACCAACGACTTTCTCGTACTAATCGTTGGGCTTTCCTAGCTCTGACCATTGTTGCTAGGCCATTGTTGAGCTCCTCTAATGCTTGCCCTTGTATTTAGCTTCGAATGACTACCGTTGGGCCATCACTTGGGCACTCAGCACAGATATCTACCAGTGCCAATGACTGTCGTGAGGTTGTCTTTAAACTCCCCTAGTGTTGGCACTTGCACCTACCAAAGTCAACAACTACCCAATAGTAGTCATTGGGCTCTCTTAATGCCAATGACCACCATAGGCTCAATGTTAGGCTCCCTTAATGCCAGTACTAGCATCTACTGACACCGACAACTATGCCACATAAGTAACCAGGTAGTCATTAGGATCCCCCAAAGTTAGCGTGAGCAATTACTAACACAAGTGACTTCTCTACAGTAGTCATTTGGCTTTCCCAATGCCAACTACTATTTCTGGGCTGTCATTGGACTCCTCTAGTGCTTACCTTTCCATCTTCGTGTGCTAGCGACTACCGTTGAGCCATCGCTAAGGGCAAACTAGTGTAGCTGTCTGCCAGCATCAGTAACTGCCTAACAACAGTCGTAGGGCTCGCCTAACGCCTTCGATCATCATTAGGTTGTCGCTTGGCTACCTGATGCAAACACTAATGTGTATTAACACCAGTAATTACCTGCAGCAATAATGAAGTAGTCCCTAGGTTCTGTTAATACTGGCACCAATGTCTACCAACACTGAAATGTGCACTGTAATAGTAGCTAACAAGTTGATGATTCCCTTAAAACAGGGTTGTCATTGAGCTCCCTTAATATTGGCACTAGCATCAACCAATATCAGTGACTGCCCAGCAATAATAGTTAGGCTCTCCCAACCCCAGCAACTATCATTAGGTCATCAATGGACTCCCTTAATGCTAGCACTAGTGTTTATCAACTTTCATAGTTGCCTAATAATAATAGCTCGATAGTCCCTAGATTCCCCTAGTGCTTGTGCTAACGTTTGCACATAGCAGTAACAGCCCAGCAGTCATAGTTAAGCAATCATTAGGTTCCTTCAAAGCTAACGTGAACATTTTCCAGCATTAGCGACTTCTTCATAGCAATTGTCGGGCTCTCTAATGCCAACCATTACTATAAGGCTATGGTTGGGCTTCTCTAGAGCTTACCTTCTTATTTACCTATGCCTGCGAGTAGCAATTGTTAGGCTCCTCAATGATAGCGATTGTCATTAGGTCGCTTGGGTTCTTCTATACTAACACTAGCATCTATCAAAACCTGTAACTACCTCACAACAATAGCTGCACAGTCCTAAGGTTCCCTTAGTGCCAGTGCTCGCATCAGCCAATATGAGAAACTATGTTATAGCAGTTGTTGGGCTGTTATGAGGTTCCTTAAAAGCTGGTGTAGACATCTACCAGCACTGATGACTTTCCCACAGAAGTTGTTGGGTTATATTAATGCCTATTACTACTGCTAAGTCATCATTGGGCTTTTTTAGTGCTTGCCTGTCATTGGACCATCATTGGTGGAACCCAACACTAATGTTTGGCAGCATTAACAACTATTGGTTAATCATCTCTCAGCTCCCTTTTATGCTAATAGTGGCATCTACCAGCGTCAGTGACTGCCTAACAACATTTGTTGGGCTCGCCCAATGCCGGTGACTACCATAGGGTCATCGTTAGGCTCCGCTAGTGTTGGCACTAGCATTTACTAACACCAATAACTATACTACAAAAGTAGCTAGGTCGTTAGGTTCCCCTAAAGTTAGCGCTAGCATTTGCCTGTACCACCAACTTCCCCACACCAGTCATTGGGCTCTCCCAGTGCTAACCAATGCTATTAGGCTATTGTTGAAGTTCTTAGTTCTTGCCCACTTAACTTCTTGCGCCAGCGACTACCATTGGGCCATCATAAGGGCAACCCAATGCAGATGTCAACCAACATTGGTGACTGTCGCTAGATCATCGCTAAGCTCCCTTAGTACAGGCTCTAGCCTCTACTAGTGGCAGCGACTATTCTCCCAATGCTAACGACAGTCATGGGGTTGTCTCAGGGCTCCCCTAGTGCTAGCATGAGTGCCTACAACTACCACTAACTGCCTCATAATAATTGCAAGGTAGTACTCACGTTCTCTTAGTGCTAGTGTTGATGTCTACCAATACCAAAAATTGCCTCGCAGTAGTAGCTGGGCAGTCGTAAGGAACACCAAAAGGTGGCATGAGCATCTGTCAACACTAGCAACTTCTTCGTAGTCGTCATTGGGCTTTTCTAATGCTAATTATTCCTACTTGACCATTTTTGGACTCCTTTAGTACTTTTGCCTCCAGTTTACCTACGCTTGCGACTGCCACTGAGCTCACTTAGTGCTGGCTCTAGCCCACTGAGCTCATTGGGCTCCTTCAATGTGAACGACTGTCATGGGATCATCATAAGGCTTTGCCCTTACTAGCACAACCATCTACTAACACCAGCTACAACCTTGTAGTAATAGCTAGGCAATCCTTGGGTTCCCCACGTGTGAGCAACTACGTCTGCTAACACGACCAACTGCTTCGTTGCTATGGCTCGGATGTTATTGGGTTTCCCCAAAGCTGGCACTAGTGTCTACTAGCACTAACGATTGCCCCGCAGTAGTAGCTGGGTTCTCTCTGTGCTTACCATTCCTACTATGCCATCATTGATCTTCTCTAGTGCTTGCTCAGCACATATCATGAGCACGGGATGTAACCCACGATAACCCTCAACAGGCACGACATGGGTGAAAGGGCGAGTGTACGATCATAACTGGTGCTCCTACCAAACCATAGGAGCACCATGTGAGTTAGAAACTCGTTGTTTTCCCTCGATTAACTACCCAACGTGCATGCTTAGGAGCCGCGTTTCACGGACCATGGACATGAGAGGTAAGCCAAGGCCGCCCCTACTTTGCATGGCATGAGAAAAAGGCACAACAATATATCGATATTTGTGCACTTACACCTTATCATTGTCCCTCAATAGACTACCTAACGAGCATGCTAAAGAAGCCATGGTACAGATATTATGGGATCGGATGGCAAGTCAAGGTTGCTCACAGTAGGCCCATCAACTAGCCCTTGGGCACCCCATATGAGTAAGACCCTTGACGTCATCCCCTCATAGATTGCCTAGCAAGCGTGTCAAGGGAGCCATTCTCCATGGACCATGGGTTTGGAAGGCAAGCCACAGGTACCTGAAACATGCTTAGCATGGGTAAAAGGCCCAGCGTGCTACCAAAACAAGTGCGCCAACCAAGCCATGGGCACTCCTCATGAGCCGTACCCTCATTATCATCCTTCGATAGACTGCCAAGCGAATGTGCTGAAGAAGCCACAATTCAAGTAACATTGGCATAAAAGGCAAGCCATAACTACCCTTTAAAAGGTATGATATAGGCAAAAGGCCCAACGTGTGATCGGTATAGGCATACCAGTCAAGCCATGGGAGCCCTACACGAGCCAGACCCTCATCGCTGTCATTAGATAGACTACCTAGCAACTACACTAAGGGAGCCATGACCACCATCAACAGGCCTACCAAGTGTGGAAGGCCTATCAGGTGACTGCAGTAGGTGCGCCAGCCAAGCCATGGGCACCATACGCGTGCTAGACCCTCAACATTGTCTCTCAATAGATTACGTAGTGAGCATACCAAGGGTGCCATGTCTCATAGACCATGGGCATAGGAGGAAAGCTATGGTTTCCCTATGAGGCACAGTAAGGGCAGAACGTCAAACATGTGGTTGCAATGAGAACACCAGCCAGGCCATAGGCACCCCCATGTATGCCAGACCCTTGTCACTATCGCTCAATAAGCTGTCCAGTGAGCATGTAAAAAAAGTCGCATTGGATGGACCATGGGCTCAAAAGGTAAGCCACGGTTACCCCTAACAAGCATGGTATAGACGAAATGCCCAACATGCAATCGTAGTAGGAGTGCTAACTTAGCCATAGCCGAAATGCCAATCATTAGGCTCTGCCAATGCCAACCACTGCTAGCAGTAATAGCAAGGAAGTATTTTGGTTCACCTGGAGTTGGCGTTGGCATTTGCTAACACCAACAACTACCTTGTAGTAATAGTACGATCATTGTTAGGCTCTTCAAAGCAAGCATGAGCATCTGCCACCACCAACGGCTTTCTTACAGCAGTTGTTAGGCCTTCCTGACACCAAAAACTATTGCTAGCTAGTCGTTAGGCTTCTAATGCTTACTCTTATGTATACTTGCGCTAGTCATTGGGCCATCATTGGGGCAACCCAGCGTAGATGTTTGGTAGCTTTAATGATAATCGTTGGGTTGTCTCTAAGCTCCCATTGTGTTAGCACTGACATTTACCAACATCAATGACTACCCAGTTATTGTCACTAGGCTCTTTTAACAACTGTCATCGGGTCGTCGCTGGGATCCTCCAATGCTAGTACTAACGTATACTCACACTAGTAATTTCCTCGTAATAATAGCTGGAAAGTCTTTCAATTCCCTTAATGCTGGCACCATTGTTTACTAACACTTATAACTACTACACAATAATAGCTAGCGAAACACTAGCTTCCCCTAAAGCTGACGCAAGTGTGTGCTAGCATCAGTGATGTCCTCGTAAAAGTCGTTGGGCTTTCATAGTGCCTACTACTACTGTTAGGCCATCATTCGACTTTTCCTACAGTTACCCTCGCGTCTATCTGCATTAGTGATTGTCGCGAGGTCGTTGTTAAGCCCCATCAGTGCTAACATTAGCATTTACCAACATCAGCAATTGCAGCGCAAAAATAGCTGAGTTGTCATTGGGCCTCCCAAAGCTAGCCCAAGTATCAGCCAGCCCATGTGTTAGCCAGCCCAGTGAATCCCATATAATCATCATTCGGTTCTCCCAATGCTAATTACTACTACAGTGCAGTCGTTGGGCTCCATTAGTGGTTCTTGTTACGTTCATCTATGCGAGCGACTATTGCTGGGCCATTGCTCGGGGAACCTAGTATAGATGTCGGCCAGCAACAACGACTGCCACTGGCTTATTAGTGAGATCCTTTAGTGCTGGCACTAGTATCTACCAGCGTCAATGACCGCCCAGCTACAATTGTTGGGCTCCCCCCGTTCTAACACCAGTGTCTACTAACACCAACAACTACCCCGCAATAATATTTGGGTTGTTCTTAATTTCCTTTAGTGTTAGAATTAGTCGTTGGGCTTTCCCAATGCCACCTACTATTGTTAGGCAGTTGTTGGGCTGCTCTAATGGTTGCCCCTGCACCTTCTTGCGCTTGCGACTACCATTGGACCATCGTTGGGGCAACCAACTGTAAACGTCTACATGCATCAATAACTGCCCAACAATTGTTATAGGCCTCTCTTAACACTTACGACTATCATTGGGTCATCGTTGGGTTGCCTCATTACTAGTATTAGCGTCAATCGACACTGTTAACTACCCCGTATGAATAATAAGGCAGTCCTTGGGTTCCCCTAGTGTTAGTGTCAATATCTACCAACACCAATAACTGCACTGCAGCAGTAGCTGAGAAGTTGATGATTCCCCGAAGGTTGGGTTGTTGTTGAGTTCCCTCAATGTTGCTGCTAGCATCTACCAACGTTAGCGACTGCCTTAGATCAGTCATTAGGCTTTCCTAGCACCAGCGATTAATGATGCCTCTAATGTAATCACTAGCGTCTACCAACTCCTCTAATTGCCCCACAGTAATAGTTAGGCAGTCCCTAGGCTCCCCTAGTGATCGTGCTAGCATCTGATAATACCAACAACTGCCTCAAAGAAGTCATTAGGTTCCTTCAAAAGTGACAAGAATATTAGTCTGCATCAATGACTTCCTCACAATAGTTGTTGGGCTCTCTTAACCTCAATCACTACTATTAGGCCATCAGTGGGCTACTCTAGTTCTTATTCTCTCATATACTTGCACTTATGACTAGTATAGGGTCATCGCTAAGGCAAGCTAATGCCAATGTCTAACAACGTCAACAATACCTTGTAGTAATGTTTGGGCTTCGTGAGCACAAGTGACTATCAATGGGTTATCACTTGGCTCCCTCGATCTACCAACACCTCCAACTTCCACATAGTAATAGCGAAGTAGTCCTTAGGTTCCCTTAGTGCTGAGCTGACATCCGCCAGCACTAACCATTATCCCACACTAGTAGCGAGTTAGTTATTAGGTTCCCCCAAAGTTGGTACGAGTGTCAGCCAATGCAACAAATTCGTGTAGTCATTGTTCGGCTCTTCTAATGCCAACAACTACTTTTAGGCCATTGTTAGGCTCCATTAGAGGTTATCATTGCATCTGCTTGTGCGAACGACTACGGCTGGGCCATCGCTTTGGGAACTTATCATCGATGTCAACCACCGCCAACAACAATTGGTAAGGTCATCGTTGAGATCCCTTAGTATTGGCGTCAGCATTTACCTACTCAACAACTACCTAGCTACAGTCATTGGCCTTTTTCAATGCGTGTGACCATCATAAGGTCGTCATTAAGCTCATCTAGTGCTAGTGCTAGTGTCTATTAATACCATCAATTATCCCACAACAACAGTTAGGTTGTCTTTGGGTTGTACTAGTGCTAGCATCGGCATCTGGCAACTCCAGCTATTGCCTTACTAGTAGCTAGGTAATCACTGGGTTACCCCAAAGTTGGCACGAGCATCTGCAAGCACTAGCGATTACCTCGCAATAGTCATTGGGCTTTCTCAGCGCTAACCATTACCACTAGGCCATCATTAATCTCCTTTAGTGCTTGCCCTCACTTCTACTTGTCCTAGCGACTTTCGTTAGGGTATCGCCAGGGTACCCAACATAGACATCTGGGTCATTACTAATCTTTGTAAGTACTAGCGTTGACATCTACTAACATTAATGACTAACCTGTAGTAGTCGTTGGGCTCTGCTAATGCCAGTGACTACTATAAGGTCATCTGACGTGCCTCTCATGTTAATAATTGCACAATAGAACTAGTTGGGCAATCATAGGATTCCCTCAAAGCTAGCGTGAGCATTAACCAGCAATTACCCCCGAGCAATAGCTGGACAATTCTTGGGTTCTCCATGTATTAGAAATTTCATCTACCAACAGAAACAAGTGCCTTATTACTGTAGCTATGTAGTCGTTAGGTTCCCCTCAAGTTAGCATGAGTGTTTGCAAGCATGAGAGACTGCCTCGTAGTAGTCGTTGAGATCTTCTAGTGCTTACCACAACTAGAGGAACGCAACACCAATATCTACCAGTGCTTGTGATTATCGTTGGGCCATCGTTAAGCTCCCCTAGCACTAGTCACTGCCTAGCAGTAGTCATTCAGCTCTCCCAATGCCAATGACTATCATGAAGTCATCATTGCATTCCTTTAGTGCTGGCACTAGAGTCTACTAACACTAGTAAATGCCATGCAATGATAGCTAGGCAACTCTTAGGTTCTCTTTACAGTGATCCTTGTGCAAATGTTTGCCAGCGTAAGTGATTGCCTAACAATTATAGGGCTTTCTCAATGCTTGTATGTATCATTGGGTCATCACTATTGAGCTCCCCCAGTGCTGACATCGGCCCCTACCAACAGCTTTCGTTGGGCTCTCCTAACATGAGCAACTGTAATGGGTTCACCACTAGGCTCCCTTATTGCTGGCATTGGCATCTACCGACAAGAGTAACTGTTTCACAGTAATTCGTGGGAAGTCCTTCAATTCCTTTAATACACGCGTCAACGTCAGCCAACACTAGCGATTGCCTAGTAACAGTAGCTGAGCAGTGGTTAAGTTCCTCAAAAGCTGGCGTAAGCATCTGCCAACACTTGTGACTTCCCCACTATAGTCAGTGGGATCTACCTAACAACTATTGTTAGGCCACTATTGGGCTCCTTTAATGCTTACACTCGCTTTTACTAGCATTAGTGATAGTTGTTGGGCCATCGCTGCAGTAATGATAGTGGCTGGCACTTACTAGCATCAACAACTGCTAGATAGCATTAATTAGGCTCTTCTAATGCCAGCCATTATCATTGGATCATCACTGGTCTCCTTTTGAGCTAACACTAGTGTTTACCAACACTAGCAACTGCCATGTAACAATAATTGAGCAATCTTAGCATTCCTCCTAGTGCTAACACAACCATCTTTAAGCAGCAATAACAGCCTTGCAACAATACATTAGGCTTTCCTAATGCCTACTGCTGCTGCTAGGCCGTCGTTCGACCCCAGCTGTGCTTTGCCATCTTGTCTACCTACGCAAGCGACAACCATTGGGCCATCACTAGGCGAACCCAGTGCTGATGTCTGCTAGTGCCAAGGACTATCGCTGGGTCATTGTTAGGTTGCTCTATTGTTCATGTTGCCATAATTAACATTAATGATTGCGTGGTAGTAGTTGTTAGACAATTAGCATTAATGATTGCGTAGCAGTAGTTGTTAGCAACTATCACTGGGTTATTGCGCTCCATCAGTGCTCGCATTAGTGTTTGACAACACTAGCAACAATGCTGCAAAAATAACTAGTTAGTCATTGGGTTCCCCCAAAGTTGGCACGAGCATTTGCGAGCACCAATATTTTCCCTGTAGCGATCATTGGGCTTTCTTAATGCCAATAATTGCTGTTAGGTCATGGTTGGGCTCCACTAGGGCTTGCCTTCTCATCAAATGCCTACTAGCATTAGTAACTAATGCAAATGCCTGCTAGCGTCAGTAATTACCTAGTAAGAATCATTGGGCTCTCCTAATGCCTGTTACTATCATGGGTTATCGTAAAGCTTCCCCTATATTGGTGCACGAATCTGCTGACACTAGCAACTACCCCTCAGTAATAGCTGGGTAGTCCCTGGGTTCCCCACTTGCTGGTAATTTTATCTACAAACACTAACAAAAGCCTCACTACTATAGCTAAGTAGTTATTCGGTTTCACTAAAATAAGCGTGAGCATTAACTACCCCATAACAGTCATTGGGCTCTCTTTTCGCTTACTACTCTCACTACACCATTGTGGAGGCCCTCTTGTGCTTATCCACGCCCCTACTTGCGCTTGCTACTTTCGTTAGGCCACAATTGGAGTATAATACCACTAATATTTACCAGCATTAGTGATTATCGCAAGGCCATTGCTAAGCTCCCTTAATGCTAGTGACTACCCAGTAATAGTCATTCGGCTTTCCCAATGCCAACAAATATCATGAGGTCCTTGCTCGATTCCCCTAGTACTGGCCCTAGCATCTACTAACACTAGTAACTGTCCTGTAGCGATAGCTAGGTAATACTTAGGTTCTCCTTTTGTTAGCGTCAGTGTTTGTTAGCACCAAAGACTTCCTCGGTAGTCGTTGTGCCTTCCTTATGCCAACTACTACTGCATCGTCTTTGGACTCCTCCACTTACAATAGGGACTATCGCTGGGTCATCGTTGGGGAAACCCAATGCAAATGTCTGCTAGTGCCAGTGATTGCTGGTGGGTCATCGCTGAGCTCTCCTAATGCTGTACTGGCTTTAAATAGCTTAGCACTCTCAAGCAACAATTGTTGGGCTCTCGTAATGCTAGCAACTATCATAGGGACGTCACTAGGCTCACTCGGTGTTAGCATTGGCATCCACCAACACTAGCAACTGCTTTGCAATAATAGTTGGGGAGTTCCAAGGCTCTTTCAATGCAGGTGCTGGTGTTGATTGACATCTACCAAGCCATCTCTAAGAGAACCCACTGCAAATGTCTGCCAACACTAATGACTATCTCTAGCTCGTCACTGAGCTGTCCTAGTGTAGATGTTTGCCAATGCAAGCGATTGCCTAACAATAGTTGTAGGGCTTTCCCAACACCTGTAACTATCATTGGTTCATTGCCGTTGACCTCCCCTAGTGCTGACACTGGCCACTAATAACACTAGTCGTTGGGCTCTGAGACTGCATGGGAACATCTCTATGCTTCCCCATTGCTGGTATTGGCATCTACCAATAAAAGCAACTGCCCTACAGTAATTGCTAAAAAATCCCTCAGTTCCCCTAATACTCATGTCGACGTCAACCAACTTTAGTGACTACTTGATAGCAATGTTGGACAGTCGTTATGTTCCCCAAAAGTTTTTGTGAGTATCTACTAACACGTGCGACTTCCCCACCATAGTCATTGGGCTCTTCTAATGCCAACAAATGCTACTAGGCCTCTGTTGAGCTCCTCTAATGCTTACCTTGGCATCTATGAGCATTAGCAACATCCATTAGGCCATTGTTGCGATAATGACAATGGCTAGCATCTACTAGCACTAGTGTCTACTAACACTAGCAACTACCTACAGCAATCGTTGGGCTCTCTCAATGCCTGCAATAGTCAACTACCATCTCTCAACCCTAGCAACTACCCTAAAATAATAGTGGGGTAGTCCGTGGGTTCCTCTAATGCTAGTGTCTGTGTCTGCCAACACTAATACTTGCACTACAGTAGTAGCTGGGAAATTATCAATTCCCCTAAAGCTGGGTTATCACTATGCTCTTCGAATGCTGGTGCTGGCATCTATCATCCTCAATGACTGCTCAATAATAGTCGTTGGCCCAACACTAGTGACTGTCAGGAGGTCATCGCTAGACTCCTTTGATGCTAGTACTAACGTCTATTGACTTAAGCAACTGCGCCACAACAATAACCGGGCAATCCTTAGGTTCCCCTAGTGTTAACGCTAGCGTCTACTAAGACTAGTAACTATCTTACAGCCATACCTGGGCAATCGTTAGTTTCCTTAAAGCTAACGCAAGCATCTACTAGCACTAGCGACTTCCCCTTAGCAGTTATTGGCTCTTTTAATGCCAACCACTACTGCTAGGCTGTCATTAGACTCCTTTAGTGCTTGCCTTCACGTCTATCGAGGCTAATGATTTTTGCTTGGCCATCACTAGAGGAACCTATTGCGGATGTTTGCCAGTGCAAACGACTGCCCAACAGTGATTGTACGGCTTTCCTAGTGCCTATAACTATCATTGGGTTATCACCACTGAGCTCCCCAAGTACTAAACATGGCACCTATCAATGCTAATGACTACCCAACAATAGTCATTTGGCTTTCCTAATGCTAGCAACTATCGTGAGGTTGTCGTAAGGCTCCGTTATTACTAGCATTAATGTCTATCGATAAAAGTTGTTCCCTACAGCAAATGTTGGGAAGTCCATTTGTTCCCCTAATGCTAGCACTAACATAAACCAACACTAGAGACTGCCTTACATTAGTAGTTAGGTAGTCATTGGGTTCCTCCAAAGTGGACGCGAGGCAACGCCAATACCTACGGCTTCCACATAGCCATCGTTCGTCTTTCTCAATGCCAACAACTACTGCTAGGCCATCGTTAGGTTCCTTTAGTGCTTGCTCTCTCATCTACTTGCACCTACAACTGCCATAGGGCCATTGTTATGGCAACCTAGTGTGAATGTCTGCAAACATCAATGACTACCTACTTTTAGTTATTGGGCTCTCAAATTCCAACGACTATCATTAAGTTGTCGTCTGGCTCCCCTAGTGTTAGCACTAGCATCTACCAACACCACCAAGTGCCACGCATCAATAGCTGGGCAGTCCTTCGGTTCCTCTAGTGCTAGGATCGATGTTTGCCTGCATTAACCATTGCCTCGTAGCAGTAGCTGGGTAGTCAATTGGGTTCCTCCAAAGCTGGCACAAGTGTTTGCCAGTACCAAAGACTTCCTCATAGCAATCATTGGGCTATCTTAACGCCAACTACTAGCCATCTTTGGGCTATCCTAGCGTAAATTACTAGCTGTTGTTGGGCTCGTCCACTACTTGTCCTCATGTCACCTATGCCAGTGACTTCCCTACATTAATTGTTAGGCTCTTCCAACACCCATTACTTTTACCAGGCTGTGATTAGGCTCCATTAGTGCTTACCTTCACATCTACCTACACCAATGACTACAGTTATGCCATCATTAGAGGAATCCAGCAGAGATGTCTTCCAATGCCAATGACAGTTGTTAGGTCATCATGGAGCTCCCAATCCAGCGATAGTTATTGCATTAGTGACTACCTAATAGTAGTTATTGGGCTCTCCTAATGATACTGACCATCATAGGGTCATAGTTGGGCTCCCTTAATGCTGGCACTAGTGCATATCGACACGAAGAACTACCCTATGATAATAATTGGGTAGTTCGGAGGTTCCCTTAGTGCTGATGCTAGCTTTTGCTAATACCAAAAATTGCATCGCAACAGTACTATATAGTTATTAGGTTCCTTTAATGTTAGTGCTAGCTCCTACCAGCAGTTGCGATTCCTTACAGCAGTCGTTAGGCTCTTTTGATGCCAACTACTCCTACTAGGCCATTATTGGGCTCCCTTAGTTCTTGCCCTCGTGTCGACCTATGCCAACGACCATCGTTGGGCCATCGTGGGGAAATCCGCAAAAGATGTCTGCCAGCACAAGCGACTACCATTGGCCTATTGCTAAGCTTCCCTAGTGTTGGCAGTAGCGACTACCAACACTAATGATTACCTTGCTACAGTCATTAGGCTCACCTAACGCTAGTAACAGTCATGGGGCCATCATTTGGCTCCCTTGGTACTAGTGCTTGTGTTTACCAACACTACCAACTGCCCCGCAATAATAGATAAGCAGTCCTTAGGCTCTAGTACTGGCGCTGATGTTTATTAACCCTAGTAACTACCCAACAATAGTGGCTAGGCAGTCGTTAGGTTCCCTCAAAACTGACTCTAGTGTCTGCTACCACCAGTAACTTATTGAGCAGTCGTTAGGCTCTCCGAGTACTTGTCCTCGTGTCTGTTAGTGCTAACAAGTGTGATAAGGTTGTCATTGAGCTCTTCTAGTATTGGCACTAGCTTTTACCTACGTCAACGACTACCCAACAATAGTCATTGGGCTCCCTTAATGCCAAAGATTGCCTTGGGGCATCGCTGAGTTCCTTCAGTACCAAAATTAGCATTTTCTAACCACACTAACTGCCCGTAACAATAGTTAAGTAGTCCCTTGATTCTGTTAGTGCTGGCACTCATGTTTGTCAACACTAGCAATAGCCTTGCAATAGTAGCTTTATAGTCATTAGGTTCCCTCAAAGCTAGTGGTAGTGTCTACAGGCACTAGTGGCTGCCTAGCAACAGTCGTTAGGCTTTGTCCAATGCAACCTACTACTCGATCGTTGTTGGGTTGCTTTAGTGCTTGCCCACGAATCTACCTACTCCAATGATCATTCTTTGTCCATCGTTGGGGAACCTAATGCAAATGTTTACTAATGTGAGCGACTCACATTGGGTGGTCATTGAGCTCCCTTCTTACTAGTACTAGCTTCTACCAACGTCAATGACTACCCAACAATCATCGTTGGGCTTTGCCAATGCCAGCAACTATCATGAGGTCATCATTGGGCACCCCGATTCAAGTATTAGTGTCTACTGACACTAGCATTTACCCTACAGTAATAGGTGAGAAGCCTTTACGTTCCCCTAGTATTGGCATTGGCATCTACTAACACTAACAACTTTACTGCTATAGTAGATGGGTAGTCATTGGGTTCTTCTAAAACTAGCACTACTGTCTACAAATACTAGTGATTGCCCCACAATAGTCATTGGGCTCTCTAAGCGATTGCTCCAAAGATAGCATTAATGTTTACTTGCGCTAGTGACTATCGCTGGGGCATCGTTGAGGGAACATAGTGTAAATATTTGCTAGCGCCAGTCATGCCACTAAGTCATGGAAGAGCTCTAACATTGCCAGCGACAACAAAGCAGCAGTCATTGGGTTGTCCCAATAGTAGTAACTTTCATAGGGACATCACTAGGCTTTCATAGTGCTAGCACTAGCGTCTATCGACACTAGTAACTACCCCACACCAATAGTTGGCCAGTTTTTACATTATCGTAATGTAGGCACTCATGTTTACTAACACGAGTAACTACCTCGAAGTAGCTAGGCAATTGTTGAGTCCCCCAAGGCTGGTATTAGCATCTGCTAGCACTAGTAACTACCCGAAATAATAGTTGGGAAATTGTTGAGATCTTCTAGTGCTGGGGCGGGGTTCTACCAATGTCATCGACTACCTAGTAGCAGTTATTGGGCTCTCCTAATGCCAATAAGTGTGATGGGATCATCGCTGGCTTCGCTAGTGAGAGAACTAGCATCCACTGACACCAGCAACTGCCTAGTAATAATAGATGAGTAGTCCTTAGGTTCTAGTGTGGGGGCTAGCATTTTCCAATGCCAGCAACTACCTTTCCGCCGTAGCCCAGTAGTCATTGAGTTCCACCAAAGCTAGTAGTAATGTTTACAAGCACCAATGACTATCACGTAATAGTTGTTGGGCTTTCCCAACACCCATTACTGCTACTAGGCCATCATTGGCTTACTCTAGTGCTTGTTGTCACGTCTACTTACGCTAGCAACCGTCGCTTATGCATTGCTAGGGGTACCCAATGTAGATGCTTGCTAATAATGTCAACGATTGCCATTGGGTCATCATTGTGTTCCCCTAGTGCTGATGCTGGCATCTATTCATGTTAGGAATTTCGCAATCATAGTCATTGTGCTCTCCTAATGCTAATGACTGTCATAGGTTGTCGTTGGGTGGCCTCGATGCAGGCATTAGTTTCCACTGACTCTAATAACCACCCCGTAGTAATAGCTAGGCAACCCTTGTGTTCCCCTAATGTTGTCGTTCGTGTCTTATAACACCTGCAACTTCCCCGTTGTAGTAGCTAGGCAGTCATTGGGTTCCCTTAAAACTAACGCTAACATCTACTAGCATAAACGATTGCCCTACAACAGTTGTCGATATCTCATAACTCTAATTACTGCTACTATTTTGTCATTGGTCTCTTTAATTGCTTGCCTTAGTGTCTACCTATGCCAACAACTATTGTTGGGCCATCATTAAAGGAACCTAATGGAGATGAATGCCAGCACAAATGATTCTCGCTAGGTCATTATTGAGCTTCCCTAATGTTGGCATTGACCTTAAACAACACCAGAAACTGCCAGCCACACTCGTTAGGCTCTCCCAATGCTAGTGAGTGTCATGGGGACGTCATTGGGCTTCGTCGGTCCTAGAACTAGCGTCTATCGACACTACTAACTACCCCGCAGAAGTAGTTGAGTAGTTCCAAGCTTCTCTTAGTGCAAGCATTAGCATTTACAAACACCAAAAACTATCCTATAGTAATAGTTGTGCAGTCGTTAGGTTCCCTCAAAGTTGGTGTTAAGGTTTGCCAGTACTAGTAATTTTCCCGTAGCAGTTGTTGGGCTCATCTAGCGTTTGACCTCACGCCTGGTTGCTCCAACGAACACTAGGCCATCAATGGGGGAACCCAACATAGATCTCTATCAGTGCTAGGAAATGTTGCCAAGTTGTCGTAGAGATCCCTTAATGATGGTGCTAGCCACTAGCAACATTAGCAATTGCCCAACAGTAGTCTTTGGGCTCTCACAATAGTAATGACCATCATAGGGTTATCCTTAGTTTTCCTCGGTGTTGGCACAAGTGTCTACTGACACTAGTATCTACCCTGTGGTAATAGCTAGGCAATCATTGGGTTCCCTCAAAGTTGGTTGAGCATCTGCTACCACTAGCAACTTCCTTACACTAATTGTTGGTCTCTCCCAATGCCAACTACTACTGTTAGGCCATTATTGAGCTTATTTAGTGCTTGCCCTCATGTCTGCCTACGCCAATGACTGCCACTAAGTTGTTACTAAGCTTCCCTAGTGCTAGCTCTAGCACCTACGAGTGTCTAAGACTTCTAAGATAGTGGTTGGGCTTTCCCAATGATCAAGACAATCAAAGGGTTATCATTGGGCTCCCTTAATGCTAGAATTGGCATCTACTGACACTAACAACCGCCCCACAATAATCAATGACTGCCTCGCAGGAGTCGTTTGGCTTTCTCAGTGCCAACTACTACTACTTGGCAATTATGAGTCTCCTCTTGTGCTTGTCCTTGCGTCTGCCTATGCCAATGACTACTGCTGGGCCATTATTGGGGGAACTTGGCATTGACGTCTGCTAATGCAAGGGAGTGCCGCTGGGTCATCGTAAAGCTCCCCTTGTGATGGTGCTTGCCTCTACTAGCACCAATGATTGCCCAACAATAGTTGTTGGGCTCTACCAACGCCACCAACTGTCGTGGAGTCATTGCGAGGCTCCCTCAATGCTGATAGCATCTACTGACACCCGCAATTACCCCATAGCAATAGCTATGAAGTCCCTTGGTTCCTCTAATGCTGGCATTAATGTCTGCTAACACTAGCAATAGACTTGTAGCAGTTATTGTGTAGTCATTTAGTTTCCCCAATGTTGGTGCGAGCGTCCACCACTACCAGCAACTTCTCCACACTAGCTGTTAGCCTCTCCTAATACCAACTATTATTGCTAGGCCGTCGTTAGGCTCTTCTAGCGCTTACTCTTGTGATTAAGTGAGTCAGCGAATATTATTAGGCCATCTTTGAAAAAACCCAGTACAGATGTCTCCTTACGATAGCGACTGTCGGTGGGTCTTCGTTGAGCTCCCATAGTGCTAGCGCTAACATTTGCTATTGTCATAACTTCATGCAGTAGTCATTGGGCTTTCCTAATAATAGCAACTGTCATGAGGTCATTGTTAGGCTCCACCTATGCTAGCACTAGAGTCTACTAACACCAAAACCTGCCCTGCAACAATAGTTGGGAAATCCTTGGGTTCCCTTGCTGCTGGCGCTAGCAATTGCCAATGCTAGTAATTGCCTTATAGGAGCAGCTAAGTAGTCATTAGGTTCTTCTAAAGCTAGTGTAAGCGTCAACCAACCAAATGACTTCCTCGTAATAGTCGATGGGCTTTCCCAATGCTAATTGCAACTGCAAGGCCATCGTTGGGCTCCTCTAGTGCTTGCCTTTATGTCTACTTGCACCAAGGGCTGCCATTAGGCTATCACTGGAGGAATCTAACGTAGATATTTACTAGTGCCGGTGACTACCGTTGGGCCATCATTGAGCTCTCCCTATGTTGAAGCTAGGGTCGACCAATGCTAGCGATTGCCTAGCAATAGTAATTGGGCTCACCTAACACCAACAATTGTCAAGGGGCTCACTTAATGCTAGCGAGAGTCATGGGGCTGTCGCTGGGCTCCCTAGTGTTGGCACTAGCGTGTGTAAACTCTAACAACTTCGTTGTAGCAATTACTAGGCTATCATTGGGCTCCTTAATGTTGGTACTAGCTTGTATAGACTCCAACAACTTGCTTGTAGCAATTACTAGACCATCATTGGGCTCTTCAAGTGTTTGCCCTCGTGTCTGCTTGCACCAACGACTGTCGTAGGGCCATCGCTAAAGGAACTGAACGTAGATGCCTACAAGCGATAGTGATTGCTACTAGGTCGTCTCTGAGCTCTCTTAGTGATGATGTTGGCATTTGCCAGCTCTAATGACTTCTTAATAGTAGTCGTAGGGCTCTCCATACATTAGTGACTTTCATGGGGCCATCGTTAGGCTCCCCTAGGGCTAGCAATAACGCTTACCGACACTAGTAACTACCCTGAAGCAATAGCTAGGCAGTCTTTAGGTTCTTTTAGTGTTGGCATTAGCATCATCTTATAATAATAGCTACTCTACAATAATAGCTTGGCAGTCATTGGTTCCCCCAAGGTTGGTGCTAGGATTTGCCGGCACTAGTGACTTCCTCACAACAGTTGTTGGGCTTTCCTAGTTCCACTTAATGCTGTTAGGCCTTCGTAGGCTCCTTTAGTACTTTCCCTCATGTTTGCCTTCTCTAGTGACTGTCGTTAGGCCATCACTGAGGAAACCCAATGCGGATATCAATTAGTGCCAATGACTATCGTAGGGTCATCTTTGAGTTCCTCTAGTGATAGCATTGGGGGAATCAAGTGCAAATGTTTCCCAACGTTAACGAACACCATTGGGCTTTCGCTGAGTTCCCCTGGTGCTAGCACTAGCATCCATCGACATTAACAATTGCCTCATAGCAATTTCCTCGTGGCAACAGTTAGGCAATCTATCAGCTCCCTATGGTTGCCACTCGCTTTTACTAACATGAGCAACTATGCTGCAGGAGTGGTTGGGTTGTTATTAGGCTTTCATATCATCAATTACTATTGCATGGTCATTGTTGGCCTTGTCAAGTGCTTACCCATACGTCTACCTGTGCTAGCGATAATCGTTGGGCCATCATTGACGAGAACTAGTGCAAATGTCTACTGTTAGTTCATCACTGAGCTCCTTAACGTTGGCAATAGCCTCAAACATCGCTAGCGATTATCTAACAGCAGTTGTTAGACACTTTCAATGCTAATAGCTATCGTTGGGACATCGTGGGGCTCCATCGGTGGTAGCCCCATTGCCTACCGACACCAACAACTACCTTGTAGCAATAGTCAAGCAATCTTAGGGTTCCTTTAGTCATGACATTAGCATTTGCTAATGCCAAGAACTGCCGCTCAAATTCGTCTGGTTCCTCCAAAGCTAGTCCTAGCATTTGTTGGGCCATGCTAGGGGAACCCAATATAAATTCCTATGGGTGCCAGCGACTATCACTGGGTTGTCGCTGAGCTCCCCAAGTGAAGGTGTTGGCCTCTACTAGTGTCGACAACTGGCCGACAATAGTTATTAGGCTCTCATAACGCCAATGACTATCATGGGGACTTCCTTGACCTCTCTTGGTATTGGCATTAACTTTTACACACATAAGCGACTACCTTGTAGTAATAGCTCGGCAGTCCTTGCATTCCCTTAATACTGGTGCTATCACCTACTAACATTAACAACAGCCCTACAATAGCAACCGGGTAGTCGATAGGTTCCCCTAAAGTTGGCGCTAGCATGTACCAACACCGACTTCTCCATCATTGTCATTGGACTCCATAAGTGCTTCCATTGTGTCTACTTATGCTAATGACTACCGCTAGCCTATCAATAGAGGATCTCGATGCAAATGTCTACGAGTGCGAACTATTATCATTAGGTCGCCGTCGACTCCCTTAGTGCTGATGTTGGCCTCAAACAGTGCCAGTGACTGCCATGCATAGTCATTGGACTCTTTAATGCCAATAACTATCATGAGGACATCACTGGGCTCCCTCGGTGCTAGCACTTGCTTCTACTAGCACCAGTAACTAAACCATAGTAATCGATGGGCAGTCCTTGGGAGCCCTTAGTGCTGGCACTAGCGTTGCCAAAGCTAACAACATCGACGATTACCCAGTAGCAATCATTGTGGTCTTTGAACAATAGCGGCTACTATAGGGTCATCATTGAGCTCCCTCAAAGTTGGCACTAGTGTCCACCCATACTAGTAATTACTCTACGACATTAGCTAGGTAGTCCCTAGGTTACTGTGGTGCTGGTGCCAGCGTTGGCCAACACTAGCAACTACCCTGTTGCTCTAACTAAACAATCATTGGTTTCTCCCAAAATTAGCATTTACTAGCACTAATGACTTCTTCATAGTAGTCATTGGACTTTTACACCTAGGCCATTATTGGGCTGCCCTAATGCTTACTCTCGTGTCTAGCTATGTCAACGATTATTGTTAGGCCATCGCTTGGGGAACCCAATGTAGATGTTTTCTACCGCCAATGATCGTCGCTGGGTTGTCGCTCAATTCCCCTATTATTGGCACTTGCTTCTATAAGCGTCTATGGTTGCCAAGTAGTAGTCTTCGGACTCACCCAACAATGATGAATGTCATTGGGTCATCGCTAAGCTCTCTTGGCACTAACACTAATGTCTACCAACACCAATAAATGCCTCAGAGTAATAGTAGGGCAATCCTTGAGTTCCTTTTGTGCTAGTGCTGATGTTTGCTAGTGAGCAACTACTCTATGGTTGCCAATGGTAGGTAGTCGTTGGGACTCACCCAACAATGATGAATGTCATGGGGTCATCTCTAAGCTCTCTTGGCACTAACACTAATGTCTACCAACACCAATAAATGCCTCAGAGTAATAGTAGGGCAATCCTTGAGTTCCTTTTGTGCTAGTGCTGATGTTTGCTAGTGAGCAACTACTCTACAGTAATGGCAAGGTAGTCGTTGGGCTCCCCTAAAGCTGATGTTTGTTGGGCCATCATTGGGGGAACACATCGCAGATGTTTGCTAGCATCAATGAATGCCATTAGGTCATTGCTAAGCTCTTCTAGTGCTAGTGCTAGCTCTTACCGACATGAACAATTGCCCTATAGTAGTTGGGCAATCATTAGGTTCCCTAAAAGTTAGTGCACTTGTGACTTCCCCACAATAGTAATTGGCCTATCCTAATGCTAACTACAATTACAAGGTCATTCTTGGGCTTCTTCTGTGTTAATTCTCGTGTCTACATGTGCCAACGACAACCATTAGGCCATCACTAGGGGAACCCAGTGCAAATGTCGACTAGCACTAGTGACGACCACTAGGTTATTGTTGAGCTCCCCTATTGCCAACATTGGCCTCAAATAGTGGCTATTAGAGAAACCATCATGGAGGTGTTGTTGGGTTCTCCATTGCTAGTGACTATTGTGGTGATGTTGCAGGGCTCACTCAGTGTTAGCAGTAGCATTTATTGACACTAATAACTTCCTTGTAATAATAATTGGGCAATCTTTGGGTCCAACAGTAGCACTAGCATCAGCCAACACCAGCGACTTTTTTGCTATAGCCAATGGGCTTTTCTAATGCTAACAAATGCTGTCATGCTGTTGTTTTCGCTCTGATAGTGCTTGCCATTATGTCTACCGATGCTAGGAACTATAGCTGGGCTATTGTTAAGGGAACCTAGTTCAAATGTTTGCTAGTGCTAGTGACTATCATTAAGTCATCACTAAGCTCCCCTATTGCTGCACTGGCCTCAAACAGTGCGAACGACTACCCAACAGCAGTCGTTGTGCTCTCACAGTGCCAGTGACTATCATGGTGTAATCCCTAGGCTCCCACAAGGCTGGCACTAGCATCTGCTTGCACTAGTAACTTCTTTCTATTAGTCGTTAAGCTCTCCCAATACCCACTACAACTACTAGGCTATTGTTGGGGTCCTCTAGCTACCCAATAGTAGTCATAGGGTTTCCAAACTCCTGCGACTATCATTAAGTCATTATTACTGAACTCGTCTAATGTAGTGTTGGCCTCAAACAGCATCAATAACTGCTGAACAAAAGTCATTGGGCTCTCACAACGTGAGCGACAGTTACGCGGCTATCCTTGGGCTCCCTCAAAGCTGGCACTAACGTCTACTAACACCAGCAACTACCCTGAAGTTATAGCAGGGCAATCGTTGGGTTCCTCCAAAGCTGGCGCTAAGGTCTGCCAATACTTGAGACTTCTCCGTAAAGTAGTTGGGCTCCCCTAGCGCTAACAACTACTGCAAGGTTACTGTTAGGTTCTTCCAGTGTTGGCACTAATGTTTGCTAACACTAGTTACTCTCTTGCATCAATAATTAGGTAATCGTTGGGTTCACTTAATGTTGGCGCCAGCATTTACCAACACTACCATGTACCCCACAGTAGTAGCTGGGTAGTCATTGGGTTCCTTCAAAGTTGACACTAATATTTGCTAGCTTCGATGACTATCTTGCAATAATCATTGGGCTTTTTAAATGCTAACTACTGCAATTAAGCTGTTGTTAGGCTCCTTAATGCTTGCCCTCATGCCTACCTACACCAACAGTAGTCACTAGACCATAAGAGAACCAAGAGTAGATGTCCACTAGTGCCAATGACTATTTCTGGGTCATTACTGAGCTTTTCTAGTGGTGGCGCTGGCTACAACCAATGTTAACGACTGCATAGCTATAATCGTTGGGCTCTCTCAACACTAGCGACTATGATAACATCATTGTTGGGTTCCCCTGGTGTTGGAATTGGCATTTATCGACACTAGCGATAACACCCTAGCAATAGCTTAGCAGTCTGTCAGTTCCCTTAATCTAGGCATTGGTGTTTAACAACACCACTTATTACCTTGCAATAGTAGCTGGGTAGTTGTTAGGTTCCACCAAAGTTGCGCTAGGGTCTCTAGCACGAACAACTTCCTTGTAGCAATCATTGGGCTCTCCTAATACCCACTACAACTGCTAGGCCGTCGTTGGGCTTTTCTAATGCTTGCCCTCGCGTCTGCCTTTGCCTTCTACTACCGCTTAGCCATCACTGAGGAACCTTGTACAAATGTTTACCAAGGCTAGTGACTGCCTAGTAATAGTCATAATGCTCTCCTATCACTTGTCGCTATCTTTGGATCATCATTGATGAGCTCCCTTGGTGTTGATGCTGACCTCTACCAGTGTTAGTGACTCCCTAAGAATAGTTGTTGGGCTCTGCCAATATAGTGATTATCATGGGGTCATCTCTAAGCTCCTCTATTGCTGGCACTAGCATCTATTGACACTTGCACCTACCCCGCACTAATTGTTGGAAAGCCCCTTAGTTCCCCTAATGCTAGCACTGACGTCAACCAACACTAGTAACTACCCTATAGTTATAGCTAGGCACTAGTTAGGTTCCCCAAAAGTTAGTGTGAACATCTACCAACACCAGCAACTTCTCCGCAGTCATTATTGGGCTCTCCCAATGCCAAACATAACTTTTAGGCCATTGTTGGGCTCCTCTAGTGCTTACTATCACATTTATCGGTGCTAATGATTATGATTGGGTTATTGCCAAGGTAACCCAGTGCAGATTTTTTGTAGCGTCAATGAATACTGTTGGGTCATCGCTGAGCTCCATGAGTGCTAACACTAGCATTTACCACCATTTGTGATCACTTAATAGCAGTCATTAGGCTCTCTCAATATGAGTGACTATAATTAGGTTATTGCTGGGCTCTCTTAGTGCTAGCACTATTAGCTATCGACAATAGCAACTGCCCCGCAATAGTGGCTAGGCAGTCCTTTGGTTCCTCTAGTGCTAGTGCCGACATTTGCCAACACTTCTAACTACCTCGTAACAATTGGCAGGTAGTCGTTGGGTTCCTCCAAAGCTAACGCAAACATTCACTTGCACAAGCGATGTGCCCGCATAAGTTGTTAGGCTCTCCTAGTGCTTACTACTGCTACTAGGCCATCGTTCAACCCCTCTAATGCTTGCCCTTATGTTTACGTATGCCAGCGATAGTAGTTGGGCCATCACTAAGAGAACCTAGTGTTAATGTCTGCCAATGCCAATAACTATCACCAGGTCGTTGCTAACCCGTCCTAGTGCTAGCACTACCATATACTAATGTTAGCGATTGCCAAGCAGCACTTATTAGGCTCTCCCTACGCCACTGACTATCATAGTGTCGTCGTTGGCTCCCCCGATGCTGAAACTAGCGTCTACCAATGCCAACAACCATACCATAAAAATTGGTAGGCGATTGTTAGGTTCTCGTAAAGCTAATGCAAGTGTTTATCTGCACTATCAAATCCCCCGCAATCATCGTAGGGCTTTCCCAACGTCAATGACTATAATTAGGTTGTCGTTGGGCTCCCCTGGTGCTAGCACTACCATGTATCGACACTAGCAATTGCCCCGCAATAATGGCTATGCAGTCCTTGGGTTCCTCTATTATTGGTGCCGACGTCTACCAACACTTATAACTACCTTGTAACAATAAGTGGGTGACTTGCCGCTAGGTTCCCCCAAAGCTGGCGCGAACGTTGCTTACACCGGCGAGATGGCTGTAGAAGTTCTTAAGCTTTCTTAGTGCTTACTACTGCTGGTAGGCCATCATTTGGCTTTTTTAGTGCTTGCCCTCAAGCCTACCTACGCCAACAATAGTTGTTGGGTGCTCATTAGGAGAACCCAGATCTGACGTCTGCCAGCTCGAGTGACTATCGCTAAGTTGTTACTGAGTTGCTTTAGTGGTCGTGCTGCCATCTATTAGTTTTCACGATTGCTCAGCAGTAATTTTTGGGCTCTCCTAACATAAGTGACTATCACAGAGTCATCGTTGGGCTCCCCCAATGTTGGCATTATTAGCGTTTACTGAGACCAGCAACTATACCACAAAAAGAGCTAGGCAAACATTGAGTTCCCCTGAAACTCACACGAGCATCTATCTGCACTAACGAATCCTGCCTAGCCTTCGTTGGGCTCTCTATACACCAACTATTGCTGCTAGGCTATTGTTAGGCTTGTCTAGAGCTTACAATCGCATCTACCTACACTAGAGATTGCTATTGGGCCATCGTTGAGGGAACCCAGCACAGATGTCGACCTGCCCAAACGATTGCGGCTAGATCATCACTAAGATCCCCTAGTGCTCGCACTTGCATCTATTAGCTAAGGTCATTATCCTCTTCTTACGCTAGTGACCATCATAAGGTCATCACATGGCTCCCTTAGTGCTAGTGCTAGCGTCCGCTGATACAAAGAACTACATCGTAGTAACAGCAAAGTAGTCCTTAGGTTCCCTTAGTGCAGGCCCTAGCATTTACCAATAGCAACAAGTGCCCTGCTGCTATGGCTAGGCAATTGTTAGGTTCCTTCAAAGCTATCGTGAGCATCTGTTAATGCCAGTGACCTCGTTGTACTCGTTAGGCTATCTCAGCGTTGACCATTGCTACTAGCATCGTTCACATCACCTAGTGTTTGCCCTCAGGTTACCTGCAGTAGGGACTATCGTTAAGCCATCCTGGGAAACACAACATAAATGTCTGCCAGCTCTAGTCATTGCTGCTAGGTCATCGCTAATCTCTCTTAGTGCTTGCATTGGCATTTACCGGTGTTAATGTCTACTAAGTAGTAGTCGTTCGCCTCTCTCAATGCTAGCCACTATCACAGGATCGTCATTAGGCTCCTCCGATGTTGTCACTGGCGTCTACCAACATCAGCAACTGCACCGCAGAAGTAAATGGGAAGTTATTGGGTTCCCTCAAAGCTAGTGCAAGCATCTACCAGCATAAGCAACTTGCTCGTAATAGTCATTGGGCTCTCCTAACACCAACTATTGCTATTAAGCCATCGTTGGGCTCGTCTAATACTTGCCTACGTGTCTTCTTGTGCCAGTGACTGCCATTGGGCCATCATTGGGGCAACCTAGTAAAGATGTCTATTAGCATCTAATAGGAGTTATAAGGCTTTCCTAACGCCTACAACTATCAACAGGTCACTGTTGGGCTACCCTTATGCTAGCACTAGCATCTATCGACACTAGTAACTACCTCGTAATAATAGCGAGGCAGTCCTTCAATTTTCTTAGTGCTAGCACCAGTGTCTACCAACACCTATAATTGCCTTGCAACAAAAGCTGGACAATCGTTGGGTTCCCCCAAAGCTGACACGAGCATTTGCCAGTATGAGCAACGTTCTCGCAAAAGTTATTAGGCTATCCTAGTGCTTACAATTATTGTTAGGCCATCGTTAGGCTCATCTAATGCTTGCCCTCATGTTTGCTTACGTTAGTGACTCTCATTAGTAGCACTTATTGGGCTCTCCCAATGGCCGGCGGCTATCACAACATCGTTGTTGGACTCTCCTAATGTTGGTACTAGTGTTTACTAACTCTAGTAACTATATCGTAAAAATAGCTAGGCAGTCATTGAGTTCACCTAAAGCTGGTGCGAGCTTTGGCCAATACCAATGAATCCTTAGTAATTATTATTGGGCTCTCCCAATGCCAACTACTATTGTTAGGCTATTGTTGGGCTCGATTAGTGGTTACCGTTGCATCTACCTACACCAATGACTATCATAGGAGCATTACAAGGGGAACCTAGCATAGTTTTCAGCTAGCACCAACGATTGCCACTGGGTCATCGCTAAGATCCATCAGTGCGAGCACTAGTATATAGTAGTGTCGGTGACTATCTAACTATAATCATTAGGCTCTTCCTACGCTAGTGACCATGAGAAGGTTATCATTAGGCTCCCCCACTGTTTGCACGAGTGTTTACTAATACTAACTACTGCCCTAAAGCAATAGTTACATGGTCCCTCAATTCCCTAAGTACTGGCACTCGCGTCTGCGAGCTCAAGGAACTACCTTATTGTAATAGTCAAGTAACTGAAACTTGGTCACTTGGTTAAACCAAAGCTAACACGAGCGTTTGCCAGCACTAGCGACTACCACATAGTAGTTGTTAGGCTCTCCCAATGCTGGTCGTTACTGTTAGGCCATTGTTAAGCTCCTTCGGTGCTTGTCCTCGCATTTATCTATGCTAGCGACTGTCATTTGGCCGTCACTAGGATACCCACAGCAGATTTCTGCCAATAGTAGCTACTATCGTTGGTCATCACTAAGCTCCTCTCGTGTTGGAGTTGGCATCTACTTACATCAACTACTACCCAACAACAGTCGTTGGGCTCTTTTAACACGAGTGACTATCGCTGGGATGTCGTTAGGCTCCCCTGGTACTAGTACTCATGATAACCCACACTAGTAATTGCACCGTAAAAATAGTTGCACAGTTGTTGGGTTCCTCAAAAGTTAGCGTGAGCATCTGCCAATACAAACGACTTCCCAACAGTAGTTGTTGGGCTCTTGCTATGCCAACTACTACTGCTAGGACGTCAATGGGCTACTCTAGTGCTTGCCCCTAGGTCTTTTTACATTAACGATTACCATTGGGCGATAGCTAGGGCAACCTAATACAGATGTGTGCTAATGTCAGTGACTGCTATGACTCTCCCAACGCGTGCGATTATTATTAGGTTATGATTGGGCTGCCCTCGTGTCTAACATTAGCGTCTATCGACACTAGCAACTACCTCGCATTAATAATGGGGCACTCCTTAAGGTCTCCTAGTATGGTGCCGGCATGTTCCAACATCAATAACTAGACCACAATAATAGCAGGGAATTTCATGATTCTCATAAAGTAGGGTTGTTGCTATGCTCCCCTAATATTGGCATTGGCGTTAGCGACTATCATGGGGGTGTTACTAAACTCCCTTGATTCTAGCCCTAGTATTTACTGACTTTTACAACTGCCCCACAATAATAAGTGAGCAGTCCCTAAGTTTCCCTAGTGTTGGCGCCAGAATTTAATAACACGAGCTACTATAGCAAAGTGGTAGCTAGGCAGTCATTGAGTTCCCTTAAAGCTGACACTAGCATTTGCCAACACTAACGACTTCCCTGCAGTAGTCGTTTGGCTTTCTCAATGCTAACCATTATTGTTAGGTCGTCGTTAGGCTTCTCTAGTGCTTGCTCTCTTATCTACCTATGCCTCTAGCTGCCATGTGACCATTATTAGGGCAACCCACTGAAGATGTCCATGAGCGTCAATGACTGCTTAGTAGTAGTTATGGGGCTTTTCGATGCCAAAATTATCATTAGGTCATCGATAAGCTCCCCTAATGCTAGCATTAGCGTTCATCGACAACACCAACTATCGCACAATAATGCTAGGTAGTCCTTGGGTTCTCCTAGTGCTAGTGCCGACATTTGTCAATAAGAGTAACTGCCTCATAACAGTTGCTGGGTAGTCATTGGGTTCCCTCGAAGCTAGCATGAGCGTGCGCCAACACCAACTACTTTCCCACAACAGTCGTTGGGCTCTATCAGCGCCAACTTTTGCTCTTAGGCCATTGTTAGGTTCTTTTAGTGCCTAGCTTACGTTTACCTGCGCCACTTACTATAGTTGGGCCATCTCTAACACAAAACAGCGCAGTTATTTGCTAGTGCTAGCGATTGCCCAGCAGAAATTATTGGCCTATCATAACTCTAGCAACTATCATAGGTTGTCGCTAGGCTATTTCATTGCTAGCACTAGCGTCTATCAACCTCAGCAATAGCCCACAATAGATGCACTAGCCAGGTCACAAGTGCCCTACATGAGAAAAAACATTGTCATAGCCCTTCGATAGACTACCCAACAAATATGCCAGGGGAGCCATGTTGTACGAACAATGGGCACGAGAAGCAAGCCACAACAGACCCCAGTAAGTATAGTATAGGTGAAAGGCCTAGCATTTAGTTGCAATAGGCAACCCAGCCAAGCCATGCACACCTTACTTAAGCAAGACCCTCATGCTTTCCCTTAATAGATTGCCAAGCGAGTAAGCCAAAGGGGCCATATAGCATGGACCATGGTAGAAGAGGTATGCCACAATAGCCCCCAGCCCACAAGGCATTGACAAAAGGTCCAGTGTGCAGTCGCAACAGGCGCACCAGCTAGGCCATTAATGCCTCACATGAGGGAAACCCTCGACATCTTCCCTCGATCGTGCCTACTAAGGGAGGCAGGTCACGTGGATCATGGATAATAGAGGCAAGCCTTTACTGCCACTAGCAAACACAGCATGGGCAAAAGGCCTTATTTATAGTTATAGTAATGCAAGCCAATCCATGGGTGCCTCACGTTAGTAAAACCCTCATCATTATCCCTCGATAGGCTACCTAGTAAGCATGGCAAGGGAGCCACCATCGTGCGGACCATCAACACGGGAGCCAAGCCATGGTAGCCCCCAACGGGCATAGCATGTGTAGAAGGCCTAGTGTGCGGCCACTACAGTCGCTCCTGCCAAGCTATGGGAGCCATACGGGAGCCATACCTTCATCGATCTCCCTCGATAAACTGCCCACTGAGTGTATCAAGAGAGTCATATTGCAATGGACTATCTGCACGTGAGGTAAGCCACAGTTCCCCCAACAAGCACGGCATGGGAACAAAGCCTAGCGTACGACTACAAGAGGCGCCCAGGCCAAGCCATGGGTGCTCAACGCGAGCAAGATCCTTATGATTATCCCTCTATAGACTGCCCAACGAAAGTGCAAAGAGAGTCATGTCATTGGATAGTGTTCAAGTGTGGTAAGCTAGGGCTACATCTAGTAGGCATGACATTCATGGAAGGCAGTGTGTGGCCATAAGAAGAGTGCTAGCCAGGCCTTTAGCACCATATGCTAGTTGAATCCTTGATGTCATCCCTTGATAGATTGCCCAACGAGCTTGATAAGGGAGCTACATTGTATAGACCATGTGCATGGTAGGTAAGCCAGGACTTACCCCAGCTTGCATGGCATGGGTGGATGGCCCAATGTGCAACTGCAACGGCTTGCCTGGTGCTAGGACAAGCATTTATCGACATTAACTAGTGCCCTATAGCAATAGCTGGGCCGTCTTAAGGTTCCCAAAATGCTAGCACTAGCATCTGCGAGCACTAATAATTGCCTCACAATAATAGCTAGGTAGTCATTAAGTTCTCCCAAAATTGGCATGGCGTCCACCAGTACCAGTGACACCATGTAGAAGTCATTAGGTTTTTTCAATGCCTACTAGTACTTTTAGGTTGTCGTTCGCCCTTCTTATGCTTGCCCTCACATCTAAATTTGATAGCGACTTCCGTTGGGTTGTCACTAGGAGAACCAACGTAGATGTCTGTTAATGTTAGTTACTATCACTAGGTCATTATTGAGTTGCTCTAGTGCTCACGCTACCATCTACTAGCATCAGCAATTTCACAAAAGCCATTGTTAGGCTCTGCCAATGCTAGTGACTATCATGAGGTCATCGTTGGACTCCCTCAGCGCTGGCACTAATGTTTACCAACTTTAGCAACTATATCAAAAAAATAGTTGAGCAGTCATTGGTTTCCCCTAAAGTTGGTACAAACGTGTGCCAGCACCAATGAATCCCCTGCAATCATCATTAGGCTCTCCCAATGCTAACTATTGTTGCTAGGCTATCACTGGGCTCGTCTAGTGCTTACAGTCATGCCTACTGGCACCCACCCACTGCCACTAGGAGGGTTGCTTTATGCAGTCACTAGCATTTACCAACACTAGCAACTGCCTTGTAACAGTAGCTAGGCAATCATTTAATTCCCCTAAAGTTGGCATGAGCTTCTACCAGTACAAATGACATGCTCATACTGATTGTTGCGCTTTCCTAGCTCTGACCACTATTACTAGGCCATCATTGAGCTTGTCTAATGCTTGCCTTTGTGTTTACCTACACCAATGACTATCATTAGGCCATCATTTGGGTACTCAGCAGAGATATCTGCCAGTGCCAACAACTGTCGTTGGGTCATTTTTAAGCTCCTCTAATATTGGCACTTGCATCTACCAGAGTCAGCAACTACCTAGCAGTAGTCATTGGGATCTCCCAATGCTAGTGACTACCATAAGGTCATCGTTAGGCTCCCTTGATGCTAGCACTAGCATCTACCACCATCAACAACTACACCACAAAAGTAACCAGACAGTCATTGGGTTTCCTCAAAGTTACCGCGAGCAACTGCCAACACAAATGACTTCTCCACAGTAGTCATTCGGCTCTCTAAATGCCAATTACTGTTGTTAGGCTATCATTGGACTCCTTGAATGCTTGCCCTCTTATCTTCTATGCTAAAGCACGACATGTGTGAAAAGCCTACCTAATCGTAATAGGGGCATTAGCCAACCCGTAAGCGTCCTAAGGAGTTAAATCCTCCTTGCTATCCCTTGATAAATTGCATAGAAAGGGTGCCAAGAGGGCCATATCGCATGGATGATAGGCATGGGAGCCAAGCCATAGTTTCCCCTAGTTGGGGTGGCATGGGCGAAAGGCCCAATGTAAGGCTGCAACGAGCGCACCCCACGCGTGCCTGACCCTCGTCGTTATCCCTCGATAGAGAGCTTAGACGGTGTGCTAAAGGAGCCATGTCACATCGGACTTGGGCATGGAAGGCAAGCCATTGATACCCTAAATAGGCACCACATGTGTGGAAGGCCAACATGTGACCATAATAGGCACTGACCATATTGTTGGCACCATATGCTAGCAAGAACCTGTTGCTATCCCTAGAGAGATTATCCAGCATGCATGCTAAGGGAGCTACGTCGCATAGACTATTAGCATAGGAGGCAAGCCATGGTTGCCATGACTATGCAATGCATGGGTGAAAGGCCTAGCAGGTGGTTACAACGAGCATGCCAGTCAAGCCATGGGGGCCCCACTAGAGCTAGATTTTCGTTGTTGCCCCTCAATTGACTGTCCAGTAAGCATACCATGGAAGCCACATAGCATGGACCATGGGCATGAGAGGCCAGCCATGGTTGTCTCGAGCAAGCATGATAAGGGCCAAGAGTTTGGTAGCAACAGGTGCACCAGCGAGGCCATGGATGGCTCACTCAAGATAGACCCTTGTCACTGTCCCTCGATAGAGTCCTTAGCGAGCATTCTAAAGGTATAGGAGGTAAGCTATGGCTACTTCTAGCAGATGTGACATAGGCAAAAGGCCTATTGTGTGACCATAAAAGGCACACTAGCCAAGCCATAGGCGTCCCACCCTAGCCAAACCCTCGTTGCTGTCCATTGATAGATTGCCAAGCAAGCATGCCAAAGGAGTCATGTTACACAAAACGTAGGCATGGGAGGCAAGTTGCAGCTACCTCCAATAGGTACGATATGGGTGGAGGGCCCAATTTACGACCACAATAAACATGTTAGCAAGGTCATGGGCACTCCACGCGAGCCAGACCATCGTTGCTATCACTCGATAGACTTCCCATTGAGTGTGTAAAGGGAGCCGCATTGCACGGACCATTGGCACAGGAGGTAAGCCATAGCTACTTTTAGCATGCATTGCATGGTTGAAAGGTCCACTGTGCGGCCACAGCACTCGTGCCAGCCAAGCCATGGGAGCCTCATGTGAGCCATTGTGTTTACTTATGCCATCATAGGAGAAACCCAGTACTGTCATTGGGTCATCGCTAAGCTCTTCTAGTATTGGCACCAACATCTACAAACATCTATGATTGCCCAACTACAATCAATGAGCTGTCCCAATGCAAGTGACTTTCACACGGTCGTCATTCAACTACCTTGATGCTATCACTAGTGTCCATTGATACCACCAACTAATTTATTGCAAAAGCTGGAGTACCCCTAGTTTCCTCTAATGCTAGGACTAGCGTCTACTAATATGAGCAACTGCCCTATAGAAACACCCAAGTAACTTTTGGGTTCCCCCAAAGTTGGTGCAAGCATCTACTAGCACCAGCGACTTCCATGCAGTAATCGTTAGGCTCTTCTTATGCTTTCTACTACAGTTAGGCCATCCTTGAACTTTTCTAGTTCTTGCACTTGCATCTACTGGCATCAACTATAGCCATTGGGTCATCCCTAAGTGGCTTTAGTGTTGAGTTTAACATCTACCAATGTCAACAACTACCTTGCCATAGTAGTTGGGCATTCTCATTGCCATTGACTATCACGGGGTCATCGCTATACGCCTCTAGTGCTGGCTCTAGCATCTAACAAGACCAGTAACTGCATTGCAAAAAGAATTGGGTAGTCGTTAGGTTCTCCTAAAGCTAGTACCAGTATCAGCCTATACTAGGCATTTCCCTGCACTAGTCTTTTGGCTCTCCCAATGCCAACTACTGTAGCTAGGTCGATGTTGGACTCTTTCCATGCTTGTCCTCGCGTTTAACTGTGCTAGCAACTACCATTGGGTCATCACAAGGGCAACCTGGTGTAGATCTTTGCTAGCATTTGCAACTACTGCTAGTAATAGTTGTTGGCCTCTACCAGTACCAACGACTACGTAATAGTTGTTATTGGGCTCTCATAACACTAGCAACAGGTATGGTCTTTTTGCAAGGCTCCCCTAGTGTTGGCATGAGCGTCTATTGATACCAATAACTACCCTATAAAAATTTCTAGGTATTGCCCAGGTTCTCTTAGTGCTAGCGTCGATGTTTGTGAACATTAACAACTACCCCGTAGAAGTAACTGCACAGTCGTAGGGTTTCTCCAAAGGTGGCACGAGTGTGTGCTAGCATCAGCAACTTCTTTATAGTTATCACTGGGCTCTCTTAACGCTAACCATTGCTGCTAGGTGTCGTTGGACCCATCTGATACTTTTGCCTCGTGTCTACCTTCATCAACAATGGTCACATGGCCATTGTTGAAAATTGTAGATGTCTGCCAACATTAGCAACTACTATTAGATTATCACTAAGCTCCCTAGTTTTGGTGCTGGCGTCTGACTGTGCTCATGACTACCTAGTAGTAATCATTGGGCTCTTTCAATGCTAGCGATTGTCATGGGGTCGTTGCAAGGCTTCCTCTATGTTAGTGCACCATCTACTTACAGTAGCAACTACCCCCCAATAATAGCGAGGTAATCCCAGGGTTCTCCATGTGTTGGAAATTTCATCTGCGAACACAAACAAATGCTTCACTACTGTAGCTAAGTAGTCGTTCGATTCCCTCAAAGTTAGCATGAGCATTTATAAGCATAAGGGACTGCCCTGTAGTAGTCTTTGAGCTCCTCTAGTGCTTAACCTCATGCATACTTATGCCTCCTACTCTTGTTGGGCCACAGTTGGACCAATGCAGCACCAATGTTTGCCAACGCTAATGATTACCATTAGGACATCGTTAAGCTCCCCTAGCACTAGTGACTGCCCAGCAATAGTCATTTGGCTCTCCCTATGCCAACAACCATCATGAAATTCTCACTGGATTCCTTCAGTGTTAGCACTAGCATCTACTAACACCAGTAACTACCCTGCAACGATAGCTAGGCAGCACTTAAGTTCCCCTTATGTTGGCATCGATGTCTACCAGCACCATAGACTTTTCTAAGCTATCATTGTGCCTTCTTTATGCCAACTACGATTAGTGCACCATCATTGGACATTTTTACATGCAATAGCAATTATCGCTGGGTCATCGCTAGGAAGCCTAGTGTAGATGTTTATCAATGCTATTGACTCCTTTTAGGTCATCGTTGAGCTCCCTTAGTGCTGTGCTGGCCTTAAACAGTGCCAGCCACTCCAGAGCAATAGTCGTTGGGCTCTTCCAATGATAGCAACTATCATAGGGACGTTGCTGGCTCTTTCGGTGCTAGCACTAATATCCACTGACACCAGCAACTCCTTTACAGCAATAGTTGAGTAGTTCCAAGGCTCTCTCAATGTAGGCGTTGGTATTGGTTGATGTTCGCTAGGCCATCATCGGGGGAACCCACTGCAAATACCTACGAACGGAAACGACTATCACTTGCTAGTCATTGAGTTATCCTAGTGCAAATGTTTGCGAGTGCAAGAAATTGCCCAGCAGTAGTTGTAGGGCTCTCCCAACACCTGCAGCTATCATTAGGTCATCACTGTTAACCTCCCCTAATGCTGACATTGGCCCCTACTAACAACTATCACTAGGCTCCCCTATCACGAGTAACTGTCATGGGATCATCACTACACTTCCCCATTGTTGGCACTGGCATTTACTGATAAAAGCAACTGCCATGCAACAATTTCTTGGAAGTCCATCAGTTCCCTTAATGTACGTGTCGACGTCAACCAACAAGAATGATACCTAGTAGTAGTACCTAGGCAATTGTTGCGTTCCTCAAAAGCTGGCTCGAGCATCTCCAACCACTTACAACTTCTCCATCACAGTCTCTAGGCTCTCCCTATGCCAACAACTATTGCTAGGCCACTATTAAGCTCCTTAAATGCTTACCTTCGTGCGAACACCAATAATTGGCTCACAATAATAGCTAAACTCCCTTAGTGCCAGTGACTATAGAGCAGTAGTCGTTTAACTCTCTTAATGCTAATGACCATCACGAAGCCGTTGTTGGATTCCTTTATTGCTGGCACTAGCATCTAATAACACCTGTAAACTACCCTGCAATGATAGCTAGGCAGCACTTAGATTCCTCTCATGTTGGCATCAATGTTTGCTAGCATTAAGGACTTCTCTGAGTAGTCGTTATGCCCTCCCTATGCCAACAACTGCTAGTGCACCATCGTTAGACTCCACTACATGCAATAGCAACCGTCGCTGGGTCTTTGCTTCGGGGAACCTAGTGCAAACTTTTGGTAGCGTCGGCCATTGCTTTTAGGTCATCATTGAGCTCCCCCAATGTTGTGTTGGCCTTAAATAGTGCCAGCCACTCATGAGCAATAATCGTAGGGCTCTTTCAACGTCAGCAACTATCATATGGATATCGCCAGGCTCCCTCATTGCTAGTACTAACGTCCACCAACAATAGTAAGTGCTTCATAGCAATAATTGAGTAGTTACAAGGCTCTTTCAATGTAGGCGTTGGTGTTGCTTGACGTTCACTAGGCCATTTTTGGGAGAACCTGTTGCAAATGTATGTCGGTGCCAACAACTCTCTCTCGCTAATTATTGAGTTATCCTAGTGCAGATGTTTGCGAGCGCAAGTTATTGCTGAGCAACAGTTGTAGGGCTCTCCCAATGCCTATATCTATCATTGGGTCATCATCATTGAGCTCTCCTAGTGCTGATGTTGGCCCCAACCAGTAGCTATATTTGGGCTCTCCTAACACGAGCAACAATCATTGCATCATCACTAAGCTTCCCAATTGCTAACATTAGCAACTACCGATAAGAGCAACTCCCTCGTAGCAATTACTGAGAAGTCGATCAATTCCCTTAATGCACGCATCAATGTTAACCAACAAGAGTGGCTGCCTAGTAGCAGTAGCTAGGCAATTGTAAAGTTCCTCAAAAGCTGGCGCGAGCATCTACCAACACCTATGACTTCCTGACCATAGTTGTTGGGCTCTCCCAATGCCAACAACTGCTACTATGCCACTATTGGGCTCTTTTAATGTCTACCCTCGCTATCATCAACATCAGTGACAGCCATTGGGCCATCGCTGTAGTAATGATAGTGGCTCGCATTTACTAGCACTAGAGACTGCTTGACAACATTAGTTAAGCTCTTCTAATGCCAGTAATTACCATTGGATCATCACTAGCCTCTTTTTATGCTAGCACTAACATTTACCGATGTTAGCAACTGCCACGCAACAATAGTTGAGCAATCTTAACGTTCCCTCTAATGGTAGCCCCAACGTTTGCGAACGCAAACAATTGCCTTGCAACAATAGCTAAGCTCCCCTATTGCTAATCACTACCCAGCAGTATTTGTTTTGCTCTTCCAATGCTAACGACCATCATGAAGCCATCACTAGATTTCTTTAGTGCTGGCACTACCATCTACTAACACTAGTAACTGCCCTGCAATAATAGCTAGGCAGCACCTAAGTTCCCTTCATGTTGGCGTTGTCGTGAGCTAGCACGAGGAAATTTTTTGAGCATTTGTTGTGCCCTCCCTATGCCAACACTACTAGTGCACTGTCGTTGGACTCCCCAACATACAATAGCGACTGTCGTTAGGTCATCTCTTAGGGGAACCCAACGTAAATGTTTGCCAATGCCAGCGATTGCTCCTAAGTCATCGCTGAACTCTCTTAGTGCTGTGTTGGCCGAAAACAGTGCCAACCACTCCCAAGCAATAGTCGTTGGTCTCTTTTAATTTTAACAACTATCGTAGGGATGTTGCCAAGCTCCCTCAGTGCTAGCACTAGTGTTCACCGACACTAGCAACAGCTTCATAATAATAATTGAGCACTTCTAAGTCTCTCTCAATGCAAGTGTTAGTGTAGTTGACATTCATTAGGCCATCATTAGGAGAATCCACTGTAAATGTCTGCCAGCACCAATGGCTATCTTTCGCTAGTTATTGAGCAATTCTAGTTCGCCAGTGCAAGTGATTGCTCGACAGTCGTTGTAAGACTCTCCTAATGCCTACAACTATCATTGGGTCATCACCATTGAGCCCCCTTAGTCTTGAAATTGGCCCCTATTAATAGCCATGGTTAGGCTCTCTGAACACGAACACCTATTATGGGGTCATTACTAGGCTCCTTTAGTGTTGGCACTGGCATTTACCAGTAAGAGCAACTACCTGGCACTAAATGCTATGATGTCCCCTAATTCCCCTAATGCACGTGTTGAAGTCAACCAACACTAGCGACTGCCCAGTAGCTGTAGCTAGGCAATCATTGAGTTCCTCAAAAACTAGCGCAAGCATCAGCCAACACCTATGACTTTCCCACTATAGTCGTTGGGCTCTCCCAATGCCAACGACTGCTACTAGGCCACTATTAGGCTCCTTTAATGTGTAACCTCGCTTCCATCAGCATTAGTAATAACAGTTGGGCCATCACTACAATAATGACAGTGGCTCGAATTTACCAACATCAGTGACTGCTTGACAGCATTAGTTAGGCTCTTCTAATGCAAACTATTATCATTGGATCATCGCTAGCCTCTTTTCATGCTAGTACTATCGTCTATCAACACTAGCAACTGCTATGCAACAACAATTGTGCAATCATTGCATTCCCCCAGCGCTAGCACCAGCGTGTGCAAACACCAATAACTAGTTCATAACAATAGCTAAGCTTCCCTAATGCTAGTGACTGTAGAGCAGCAGTTGTTCGGCTCTCCTAATGCCAACGACCATCATGAATTCATTGTTGGATTCCTTTAGTGCTAGCACTAGCATTTATTAGTACCTGTAACTACCCTGCAATGATAGTTATGCAGCACTTAGGTTCCCTTCGTGTTGGCATCGACATCTACCAGCATTAGGGACTTCTCTAGGCAGTCGTTGTGCCCTCCATATGCCAATAACTACTAGTGCACCATTGTTGGACTCCATTACGTGCAATAGCGACTATCATTGGGTCACCACTTGGGGAAAATTAGCGCAGACGTTTGCTAGCATTAGTCATTGCTGCTTTGTCATCGCTAAGCTCCCCTAGCGTTGTGTTACCCTTAAACGGTGCCAGCCACTTTCGAGCAATAATCGTTGGGATCTTACAATGTTAGTAACTATAGTAGGGATATTGCCAGGCTCCCTCGGTGCCAGTACTAACATTAGCATCTGCTTCATAGCAATAGTTGAACAGTTCGAAGGCTCTCTCAATACAAATGTTGGTATTGGTTGACATTCGCTAGGTCATCTTTGGGGCAACCTGCTGCAAATATCTACCTGCACTAACGATTCTCTCTCGCTAGTTACTGAGCTATCCCAGTACACAAGTTTACGAGATCAATTGATTGCCTAGTAACAGTTGTAGGCCTCACCCAATGCTTGTATTTATCATTGGGTCATCATTGTTGAGCTCCCCTAGTGCTGACATTGGGCCCCTACCAACGGTTATCGTTGCGCTCTCTTAGCACGAGTAACTGTCATGGGATCATCACCAGGCTTTCCAATTGCTGGCAGTGGCAACTACCGATAAGAGAAACTCCCTGGCAGCAATTGTTGAGAAGTACCTTCATTTCCTTAATGCATGCGTTAACATTAACCAACACGAGCGGCTACCCAATAGCACTAGCTAAGGAATCGTTGGATTCCTCAAAAGCTGGTGCAAGCATCTATCAACACCTACGACTTCTTGACCATAATTGTTGGCCTCTCCCAATGCCAACAATTGCTGTTAGGCCACTATTACTCTCTTTTAATGCTTACCCTCGTTATTACCAGCATCAGTGACAACGGTTGGGCCATCATTGTAGTAATGATAGTGGCTCATATTTACTAGTATCAACAACTGCCCGACAGCATCAATTAGCCTCTTTTAATCCTAGCCATTATCATTGGATCATCATTGGCCTTCTTTTATGTTAGCACTAGTGTTTATCAACCCTAGCAACTGCCATGCAATAATAGTTGAGCAATCTTAACGTTCCCTCTAGTGCTAGCACCAGTGTCTGCGAACACCAATAACTACCTCACAATAATAGCTAAGCCCCCTTAGCACTAGTGATTACCCAGCAATTATCGTTCGGCTCGCCCAATGCCAATGACCATCATGAAGTCGTTGCTAGATTTCGTTAGTGCTGGCACTAGCATCTACTAACACTAGTAACTGTCTTGCAATAACAGCTAGGCAGCATCAAGGTTTCCCTTGTTTTGGCATCAGTGTCTACCAGCACCAGGGACTTTTGTGAGATGTCGTTATGCCTTCCCTATGCCAACAACTACTGATGCACCGTCGTTGGACTCCTCTACATGCAATAACGACTGTCATTGGGTTATCTCTTAGGGGAATCTAACGCAGATATTTGCCAGTGCCAACGATTGCTATTAGGTCATCGTTGAGCTCCTCTACTATTATGTTGGCCTTAAATAATGCCATTCATGCCTGAGTAATAGTCGTCGGGCTCCTCTAATGTTAATAACTATCGTAGGGACATCACTAGGCTCCCTCGGTGCTAGCATTAACGTCCACCAACACTAGCAGTTGCTTCACAACAATAGTTGAGCTGTTGCAAGGCTACCCCATGCAAGCATTGGTTTTGGTTCACATTCGCTAGGCCATCATTGGGAGAACCCACTGTAAATGTCTGCCAATGCCAATGACTCCCTCTAGCTAGTTACTGAGTGATCCTTGTGTAGATGTTTGCCAGCGAAAGTGATTACCTAGTAGCAGTTATAGGGCCCTCCCAACATGTGTATGTATCCTGGGGTTGTCACTGTTGAGCTCACTTAGTGCTGACATTGGCCCCTACTAACAGCTATCGTTGAGCTCTCCTAACACAAGCAACTATCATAGGGTCATCACCAGGCTCCCTTATTATTAGCACTAGTGTCTACCGATAAAAGCAACTACCTCGCATCAATTGCTAACTAGTCCCTCAATTCCCCTAACAGACGCATCGGCGTCAACCAACATGAGCGACTACCTAGTAGCAGTAGCTAGGTAAACATTGAGTTCCTCAAAAGCTAGCGTGAGCATCTGCCAACACTTGCGACTTCCCTACCATAGCCATTAGGCTTTCCTAATGCCAACAACTAGTGTTAGGCCACTATTGGGCTCATTTAATGCTTACCCTCACTTTCACCAACATCAGTGACAATGGTTGGACCATCGCTATAATAATGACAATAGCTCGCATTTACTAGCATTAGTGATTGCTCGACAGCATTAGTTAGGCTCTTTGAATGCCAGCCACTATCATTGGATCATCGTTTGCCTCTTTTTTATGCTAGTACTAACGTCTACCGACAATAATAACTACCATGCAACAATAGTTGAGCAATCTTAACATTCCTACTAGTGGCAGCACCAGCATCTACGAACACTAATAATTGCATATGAATAATAGCTAAGCTCCATTTGCGCTAGTGACTACCCAGCAGTAGTTGATCGACTCTCCTAATGCCAACGATCATCGTGAAGTAGTCGCTCGAATCTTTTAATGCTGGCACTAGCATTTACTAACACCAGTAGCTACCTTGCAATGATAGCTAAGCAGCACATACGATCCCCTCATATTGGCGTCGACATCTGCCAATACAAGGGACTTCTTTAAGCAATCGTTGTGCCCTCCCTATGCCAAAAAACTACTAGTGTGTTGTCATTGGACTCCTTTACGTGCAATAGCGACTGTCGTTGGGTCATCCCTTGGGGGAACCCAGCGCAGATGTTTGTCAGCGCAAGCCATTACTGCCAGGTCATCGTTGAGCTTCCTTAGTGCTGTATTGGCCTTAAAGAGTGCCAGAACTCTCGAGCAACAGTCGTTGGGCTCTGCCAATGTTAGCAACTATCCAAGGGACATCGCTAGGCTCCCTTAGTGCTAGCATTAACATGCACTAACACTAGCAACTGCTTCATAGCAATAGTTGAGCAGTTCAAGGCTCTCTCAATGCAAGTGTTGGTGTTGGTTGACGTTCGCTAGTCCATCATTGGGAGAACTCCTAGTCTAGATGTTTGCGAGTGCAAGTGGTTGCCCAACAGCAGTTATGAGGCTTTCCCAACGCCTGTATCTATCATTGAGTCGTCACCATTGAGCTCCCTTAGTGCTGACATTGGCCTCTACCAATAGCTATCGTTGGGCTTTAATAACACAAGCAACTGTTATGGGGTAATCACTAGGCTCCCTAATTGCTAGTAGTGGCAACTATTGATAAGAGCAATTCCTTCACAGTAATTGTTAAGAAGTCCCTCAATTATCCTAACGCACGCATCGACGTTAACCAACATGAGCAGCTGCCTAGTAGTGGTAGCTAGGCAATCGTTGAGGTCTTGAAAACTTGGCGCGAACGTCTCCCAACACCTATGACTTCCTGACCATAGTTGTTTGGCTCTCGTAATGCCAAGAACTATTATTAAGTCACTATTAGGCTCCTTTAATGCTATAATGGCTCACATTTATGCATCAGCGGTTGTCCGATAACATTAGTTAGGATTTTCTAATGCCAGCCATTATCATTAGATAATCATTGGCCTCTTTTTTGCTAGCACCAACATTTACCAACATTAGTAACTGCCATACAATAATAACTGAGCAATCTTAGCGTTCCCTTTGGTGCTAGCACCGGCATGTGCAAACACCAATAACTGCCTCGCAACAATAGCTAATCTCCGTTAGCACTACCGACTGCCCAGCTTTGCTCATTCGGCTCTCCCAATGCTAACGACCACCATGAAGTAGTCGCCAGATTCCTTTAGTGTTGGCACTAGTATTTACTAACACTAGTAACTACCATGCAATGATAGCCACGCAGCGCCTAGGTTCCCCTCATGTTGTCGTCGACGTATTTCAGCACCAAGGACTTCTCTAAGCAGTCGTTATGCCCTCCCTATACTAACAACTATTGTACCATCTTAGACTCCTTTACGTGCAATAACGACTGTCGCTAAGCACAATGCAGTGAGTCCCGAGCAGCAGTCCTTGGGTGCTTCCAATGTTAGCAATTATCGTAGGGACATCGTTAGGCTTCCTCGGTGCTAGCATTAGCATCTATCAACACTAGTAACTGTTCATAGCAATGGTTGAGAAGTTCCAAGGCTCTCTTAATGCATGCATTGGTATTAGTTAATGTTCGCTAGGCCATCATTAGGAGAACCCCGTATAAATATCTGGCGTTACTAACGATTGTCTCTGGCTAGTTACAAAGCAATCTTAGTGCAAATGTTTGCTAGCGTAAGTGATTGCCCAACAGCAGTTGTAGAGCTCTTTTGACGCCTGTATCTATCCTTGGGTCGTCACCGTTGAGCTACTCTAATGTTCACATTGGCCCTTACAAACTGCTATTATTAGACTCTCCCAACACAAGCAACTGTCATAGGCTCATCACAAGGATTCACCATTACTAGCACTAGCATTTATCAATATACCTCATAGCAATTGCTCGAAAGTCCTTCAATTCCTTTAATGCACGTGTCGACATCAACCAACATGAGTGACTGCCTAGTAGCAGTAGCTAGGTAGTTGTTGAGTTCCTTAAAAGCTAGCGTGAGTGTCTATAAACACGTGTGACTTCCCCACCACAGTTATTGGGCTCTTCCAAAGCCAAAAATTGGCGTTAGGCTACTGTTAGGCTCCTTTGATGCTTACCCTTACTTTGACAAGCAAGAGTGACAACGGTTGGGCCACCACTATGGCAATGATAGTGGTTAGCATTTACTAGCATCAGCGACTGCCCAACAATATTAGTTAGGCTCTTTTAATGCTAGCCATTATCATTGGATCATCGCTGGCATCTTTTTGTGCTAGCATTAGCGTCTACCAACACTAGCAACCACCATGCAACAACAATTGAGTAACCTTAGCATTTACCCTAGTACTGGCACCAGCGTTTGTGAACACGAATAACTCCCTCCCAACAATAACTAAGTTCCCCTTTTGGTAGTGATTGCCCAACAGTAGTGATTCAACTCTTCTAATGCCAACTACTATCATGAAGTCATTGCTGGATTCCTTTAGTGCTAGCACTGGCATGTACAAACACTAGTAACTTCCGTGCAATGGTAGCTAGGAAGCACCTAGTTCCCTCATGTTGGCGTTAACGTCTACCAGAACGAGGGTCTTCATTGAGCAATCATTGTGCCCTCCCTATGCCAACAACTACTAGTGCATTATCGTTAAACTCCTTTACATGGAATAGCGACTGTCGTTAGGTCATCCATTGGGGGCACCATGCATAGATGTTCACGAGTGCCAAGGATTGCTATTACGTCATAGCTGAGCTCCCCTAGTGCAGTGTTGCCCTTAAATTATGCCAACCATTTCAATCAATCGTCATTGGGCCCTTTCAATGTTAGCAACTATCATAAGGTAATGCTAGGCTCCCTCAGTACTAGCACTAAGATACATCAGCACTAGTAACTGCTTTATAGCAATAATTGAGCAGTTCCAAGGCTTTCCCAAATGCAGGTATCTATCATTAGGTCATCACCGTTGAGCTCTCGTAGTGCCGACATTGGCCCTTACCAATAGTTATCATTAGGTTTCCTAACACGAGCAACTGTCATGGGGTTATCACAGAGGGCTCCCCCATTGCTAGCACTAGCGTATACTAATAAGAGCAACTACCTCACTGCAATTGCTCGGAAGTCCTCAATTCCCTAACGCATGCATCGATGTCAGCCAACACGAGCTATTGCCTAGCAACAACAGCTAGGCAGTCGCTCAGTTCGTGAGCGTCCTCCAATGTGTGCGACTTCCCCACTATAGTCATTGGGCTTTCCCAATGTCAACAAGGGGTGCCAGGCCACTATTAGGCTCCTTTAATGCTTACCTCTGCTTCCACCAGTATCAACAACAGTGATTGGGCTATCACTGCAATAATGATAGTGGCTCGCATTTATTAACAACAGCGATTGCCAACACCATTAGTTAGGCTCCTCTAATGCCAGCCATTATCGTTAGATCATCGCTAGCCTGCTTTTGTACTATGCACTAATAATAGCAACTGCTATGCAATGACAGTTGAGCAATCTTAGCATTCCCCTTAGTGCTAGCACCAACGTTTACGAACACCAATAACTCCCCCTCGATAATAGCTAAGCTCTTATAGCACTATTGACTACATAGTAGTAGTCGTTCCGCCTTCCCAATGCCAATGACCATCATGAAGTCGTCATTGGATTCCTTCAATACTGGGACTAGCATCAATTAGCACTATTAACTGCCTTGCAATGATAGCTAGGTAGCACCTACGTTCCCCTCGTGTTGACGTCGATGTCTGCCCGCACCAGGGACTTCTCTAAGCAGTCGCCATGCCCTTCTTATGCCAACAACTATTAGTGCACCATTGTTGGACCCTTTTACGTGCAATAGTGACTGTTGTTGGGTCATTGCTTGGGGAACCCAACGTAGATGTTTGCCAGCGCCATCGATTGTTGTCGAGTCATTGTTGAGCTCCCACAATGCTATATTGGCCTTAAATAGTACTAACCATTCCCGAGCAATAGCCGTTAGGCTCTTCCAATGTTAGCAATTATCGTAGGGATGTCGCTAGGCTCGCTCGATGCTAGCACTAGCGTCCACCGAAATTAGTAACTTATTCACAATAATAGTTAAGTAGTTCCAAGGCTCTCCTAATGTAGGCTTGGTGTTTATTGACATTCGCTAGGCCATTACTGGGAGAACCCATTGCAAATGTCTATAGTGCTAACAACCGTCTCTAGCTAGTTAGTGAACTATCATAGTGTAAATGTTTACTAGTGCACGTGATTGCCCAGCAGCAGTTATAGGGCTCTCCCAATGCCTTATTTATCGTTGCGTCGTCACCGTTTAGCTCCCTTAATTCTGACATTGGCCTGTAGCAGCAGTTATGGTTGGGCTATCCCAATAGAAGCAACTGTCATGGGATCATCACTAGGCTTTCCCATTGCTTAGTAGCGGTGGTTAGGTAACTGCTGAGTTCCTCCAAAGCTGGAACGAGTGTCTACCAATACCTGCGACTTCCCCACCACAGTCGTTGGGCTCTTCCAATGCCAACAACTGGTATTGGGCTCCTGTAATGCTTACCCTCACTTTCACCAGCATCAGTGATAGTGATTAGACCATCACTGCGGTAATAACATTGGCTCGCATTTACTAGCATCAGCGATTGTTCAACAACATTAGTTAGGCTATTTTAATGCATGTCCTTATCATTAGATCATCACTGGCCTCCTTTTGTGCTAGTACTAGCATCCACGGACAGTAGCAACTCCCATGTAGCAATAGTTGAGCAATCTTAACGCTCCCCCTAGTGCTAGCACTAGCGTCTGCAAATACCAACAATTGTCTTGCAATAATAGCTAAGCTCCCCTAGCACTAGTGAGTGCCCAGCACTAATCGTTCCCCTCTCCTAATTCCAACGATCATCATGAAGTAGTCGTTGGATTCCTTCAGTGCTCGCACTAGCATTTACTAACATTAGTAACTTCCTTGTAATGATAGCTGCGTAGCACGTAGGTTCCCTTCGCGTTGGCGTCGGTGTTTGCCAACACCAAGGACTTATGTGAGCAGTCGTTGTGCCCCCTTATTTCAACAACTACTAGCGCACATCGTTGGACTCCTCTTCGTGCAATAGGGACTGTTGCTGGGTCATCTCTTTGGGGAACGCAAAATAGATGTTTGCTAGCGCCAGCGATTGTTGCTGGGTCATGCTGAGCTCCCCTAGTGCTGTGTTGGCCTTAAATAGTGCCAGCCACTCCCAAGCTGTAGTCATTAGGCTCTTCCAATGTTAGCTACTATTGTGGAGACGTTGCTAAGCTCTTTCCACACTAGCACTGTGCACTGACAATAGTAACTATTTCACAGCAACAGTTGAGTAGTTTTAATGCTCTTTCAATGCACGTTTTGGTCTCTATTGACATTCGTGAGGCCATTAGTGGGAGAACCCATTATAAATGTCCACTAGCGCTAACAACTCTTTCTGGCTAGTTACTCACTTACCCTACTGTAGATGTTTGCTGATGCAAGTGATTGCCTAGCAACAATTGTGCGGCTCTCCTAACGCTTTTGTCTATAGTTGGGTCGTCACCCGTTAAGCTCCTTTAGTGTTGACATTGGCCTCTACCAATAGCTATGGTTAGGCTCTCCAAACACGAGCAACTGTCATAGGGTCATCGCAAGGCTCACCAATTGCTCGCCCTAGCGTCCACCAATAAGAGCAACTGCCTCGTAGCAATTGCTCAAAAATCCTTCAATTCCCCTAATGCACACGTCAACGTCAGCCAACATGAGTGACTACCTAGTAACAGTAGCTAGGCCATTGTTGAGTTCCTTCAGAGCTGGCACGAGCTTCTGCAAACACAAGTGACTTCCCCGCCATAGTCGTTGGGCTCTTTCAATGCCAAACACTGGTGTTAAGCCACTATCGGGCTCCTTTAATGCTTACCCTCACTTTCACCAGCATCAATGACAACGATTGGGCCATCACTACTGTAATGACTGTGGCTTACATTTACTAGACTCAGCAACTGCCTAACAGCATTAGTTAGGCTGTTTTAATGCCTGTCATTATCATTGGATCATCCCTGGCCTCTTTTTCTGCTAGCACGAGCATCTACCAACCGTAGCAATTGCTATGCAACAATAGTTGAGCAACCTTAATGCTCCCCTTAGTGCTGTCACAAGTGTCTGCAAACACTAATAATTGCCTTGCAATAATAGCTAAGCTCCCCAATTGCTAGTGACTTCCTAGTAGTAGTCATTCCGCTCTCCCTATGCCAACGACCATCATGAAGTCGTCTTTGGATTCCTTTAACGCTGGTACTGGCATCTACTGACATTAGTAGCTATCTTGCAGTGATAGCTAGGTAGCACCTAGGTTTCCCTCGTCTTAGCGTCAACGTATGCCAGTACGAGAGACTTATATAAGCAGTCGTTGTGCCCTCTCTATGCCAACAACTACAAATGCATAATTGTTGGACTCTTTTACGTACAATAGCGACTGTCGTTCGGTCATCTCTTTGGGGAACGCAACGCAGATGTTTGCTAGCACCAATGATTGCTCTTAGGTCATCGCTGAGCTCCCCTAATGCTGTGTTGGCCTTCAACAGTGCCATCCGCTCCTGAGCAATAGTCGTTGGGGCATCACTAGCTCCCTTGGTTCTAGCACTAGCATCCATCGACACTAGCAACTACTTCACAACAATAGCTGAGTAGTTTCAAGGCTCTCTCAATGCACGCTTTAGTGTTTATCGACGTTTACTAGGCCATCATTGGGAGAACCCATTGCAAATGTCTGTGGGTGCCAATGACTCTCTCAAGCTAGTTACTTAGTTATCCAAGTGCAAAAGTTTGCTAATGTAGGTGATTGCCCACTAGTAGTTGTGAGGCTCTCCTAACACCTGTATTTATCATTAAGTTGTCACCATTAAGCTCCCCTAGTGTTGACATTGGCCCCTACAAACAGTTTTTATTGGCCATTCCAAACACGACCCACGATCATGGGGTCATCACTAGGCTCCCCCATTGCTGGCCCTGGCATCTACCGTTAAGAGCAACTGCCTTACAGTGCACTAGTAGCATTACCTAGGAAGTCGTTGAGTTCCACAAAAGCTAGTGCAAGCGTCTGCCAACACGTGTGACTTCCCCACCATAGTCGTTGGGCTTCCCTAATGCCAACAACTTGTATTATGCCATTATTAGGCTCCTTTAATGCTTACCTTCGCTTTCACCAGCATTTGTGACAGCCATTAGGCCATCATTGCAGTGTTAATAGTAGCTTACTTTTACTGGCATCAGCGATTGCCCAACAACATTAGTTAGGCTATTCTAATGCCAGCCATTATGATTGGATCATCGTTGGCCTTCTTTTGTGCTAGCACTAGTGATTACCCATAGTAGAAACTCCACACAATAACAGTTGAGCAATCTTGGCATTCCCCTTAGTGCAAGCGCCCGCATTTGCGAACACTAACAATTGCCTCGCAATAATAGCTAAGCTCCCCTAGCGCTAGTGATTGGCTAGCAATAGTCATTCCACTTTCCCAATACCAATGGCTATCATGAAGCCATCGATGGATTCCTTTAATGATGGCACTAACCTTTACTAACACCAGTAATTGCCCTGCAATGACAACTAGGGAGTACCAATGTTCCCCTCGTGTCGGCATCGACGTCTCCTAGCAAGGACTTCTCTGAGTAGTCATTCTGCCCTCCCTATGCCAACAACTACTAGTGCATTGTCGTTGGACTCCTCTACCTATAATAGTGACTGTTGTCGGGCCATCGCATGGGGGAAACTAATGCAGATGTTTGCTAGCGTCAGCGATTAGTGCTAGGTCATCGCTGAGCTCCTCTAGTGTTATGTTGGCCTTAAATAGTGCCAGCCACTCTCGAGCAACATTCGTTAGGCTTTTCCAATGTTAGCAACTATGGTAAGGACATCAGTAGGCTCCCTCGTGCTAGCACTAGTGTCTACCATTACTAGCAACTGCTTGACAACAATAGTTGAGCAGTTCTAAGGCTCTCCGAATGCTAGTGTTGGTGTTGGATAACGCTCGCTAGGCCATCATTAAGCGAACCCATTGTAAATATCTACCAGCACCAACGATTGTCTCCAGCTATTTACGGAGCAATCCTAGTGCAAATGTTTGCTAGCATAAGTGATTGCCTAGCAATAGTTATAGGGCTCTCCCAATGCTTGTATCTATCGTTGGCTCGTTAGCATTGAGCTCCCCTAGTGCTAACATTGGCCCCCACCAATAGCTATCGTCAGGCTCTCATGACACGAGCAACAATCATTGGGTCATCAGTAGGTTCCCCGATTGTTGGCACTAGCGTCTACCGATAAAAGCAACTACCTCACAGCAATTGCTGGGAAGTCCCACGATTCTCTTAACGCAAGCGTCGACATCAACCAACATGAGCGATTGCCTAGTAGCAGTGGCTAGGCAGTTGTTGAGTTAGTCCACTATTAGTGTCCTCTAATGCTTACCCTCGCCTTCACCAACATCAGCGACAGTGGTTGGGCCATCACTACGCTAATGACTGTGGTTCGCATTTACTAACATCAGCGATTACCCGACAGCATTAGTTAGGCACTTCTAATGCTAGCCACTATCATTGGATCATCGCTGGCCTCCTTTTGTGCTAGAGCTAGCATTTATCGACTGTGGAACCTGCCATGCAACAACATTTGAGCAATCTTAGTGTTCTTTCTAGTGCTAGCACAAGCGTCTATGAACACCAATAATTGCCTTTTGTGCTATAGCTAGCAGCTATCGACTGTGGAACCTAGTGCCATGCAACAACATTTGAGCAATCTTAGTGTTCTTTCTAGTGCTAGCACAAGCGTCTATGAACACCAATAATTGCCTTGCAATAATAGCTAAGCTTTTTAGTGCTACTGACTACATAACAGTAGTCATTTCGCTCTCCTAATTCCAATGACCATCATGAAGTTGTCGCTAGATTCCTTTAGTGCATCCAATAGCATTTATTAATACCAGCAACTGCCCTGCAATGATAACTAGGCAGCACCTATGTTCCACTCTTATTGGCGTCGAAGTCTGCCAGCACCAAGCACATCCTTGAGCAGTCGTTGGGCCCTCTCTATGCCAAAAACTACTTATGCACCATCGTTGGACTCTTCTACACGCAATAGCGATTGTCGCTAAGTCATTGCTTGGGGGAACCCAAGGTAGATATTTACCAACACTAGCGATTGTTGTTAGGTGATCGCTGAGCTCCTCTAGTGCTTTGTTCACCTTGAACAGTGCCAGCCACTCCCGAGCAACATTTGTTGGGCTCTTCCAATGTTAGTCACTATCGTAGGGACGTCACTAGGCTCCCTTGGTGCTAGCACTAGCGTCCATCGACACTAGCAACTACTTCACACCAATAGATGAGCAATTCTAAGGCCCTCTTAATGCAAGCTTTTGTGTTGGTTGTCATTCGCTAGGCCATTATTAGGGGAGCCCATTGCAAATGTCTACCAGAGCCAATGACTCTATCTGGCTAGTTACTCAACCATCCAAGTGCAAATGTTCGCTAGTGCAAGTGATTGCCCAGTAGCAGTTGTGAGGCTCTCCCAATGCCTATATCTATCATTAGGTTGTCACTGTTGAGCTCCCCTAGTGTTGACATTGGCCCCTACCAAAGGTTATCGTTGTACTCTCCAAACACGAGCAACTGTCATGGGATCATGACTAGGCTACTCTATTGCTCGCCTTTGCGTCTACCGATAAGAGCAACTACCTTACAACAATTGTGTGGAAGCCCTTCAATTCCCCTAACGCACTCGTGGATGTTAACCACGATGAGGGACTACCTAGTAGCATTAGTTAGGAAGTCGTTGAGTTCCACAAAAACTGGCGCAAGTGTCTACCAACACGTGCGACTTCCCCACCATAGTCGTTGGGCTCTCCCATTGCCAACAACAGGTGTTAGGCCACTATTAGGCTCCTTTAATGCTTACCCCCTTTTCCCTAACATCAGTAACAGCCATTGGGGCATCGCTGCGGTAATGACAGTGGCTTGGATTTACTAGCATCAGCAATTGCCCAATAGCATTAGTTAGGCCTTTTCAATGCCAGCCATTATCATTAGATCATCGTTGGCCTCCTTTTGTACTAGCACTAGCGTTCACCCATAGAAGAAACTATCATGCAACAACAATTGAGCAATCTTGGCGTTCCCCTCTAGTGCAAGCACTAGCATTTGCAAACACCAATAATTTTCTCGCAACAATAGCTAAGCTCTCCTAGCACCAGTGACTGTCCAACACTAGTCGTTCGACTTTCCAAGTGCCAATAACCATCATGAAGTCATCATAAGATTCCTTTAGTGCTGGCACTAGCATCTACAAACTCTAATAATTGTGGTGCAATGATAGCTAGGCAGCACCTAGTTTCCCCTCGTGCTGGTGTCGACGTCTGCCAACACTAGGAACTTCTTTGAGCTGTCATTGTGCCTTCCCTATGCCATCTACCACAAGCACACCGTTGTTGGACTCCTCTACGTGCAATAGTGACTGTTAACTAGGTCGTCGCTTTGGGGAACCCAATGCAGATGTTTGCGAATGCCAGCAATTACTGCTAGGTCATCGCTAAGCGCCCCTAGTGCTGTGTTGGCCTTAAACAATGCCAGCCACTCTCGAGAAATAGTCATTGCGCTCTTTCAATGTCAACAACTATCGTAGGGATGTCATTAGGCTCCTTCAGTTCTAGCATTATTGTCCACCAACACTCATAACTACTTCATATCAATAGTTGAGCACTTCCAAGGCCCTCTTAAAGGAATTGTTGGTGTCGGTTGGCGTTCGCTATGCCATCATTAGGAGAACCCACTACAAATGTCTGCCAGCACCAACGACTGTCTCTAGCTAATTATATAGTGATCCTAGTGCAGCTGTTTGCTAGTGCAAGTGATTGCCCAACAGTAGTAATAAGTCCCAACAGCAGTAATAGGTCACTCCCAACTCTTGTACTTATCATTTGGTCATCACTGTTGAGCTCCTTTAAAGCTGACATTGGCCCCTGCCAACAACTATCGTTGGGCTCTCCTAACACAAGCAAATGTCATAGGGTCATCACTAAGCTCCCTCATTGTTGGCAATAGCATGTACCAATAAGAGTAATTGCCTCGTAGGAATTACTGAAAAGTCCCTCAATTCTCGTAATGCACGCATCAATGTCAAGCAAGACGAGTGATTGCCTAGTAGCTGTAGCTAAGCAGTCGTCGAATTCCTCAAAACCCGCATGAGCGTCTGTCATTACATGCGACTTCCCCACCACAGTCGTTGGGCTCTCCCAATTATCGGGCTCCTTTAATGCTTACTTTCGCTTTCACCAGCATCAGTGATAGTAGTTGGGCCATCGTTGTGCAATGACAGTGGCTCATATTTACTGGCATCAGTGACTACGCGACAACATTAGTTAGGCTCTTCTAATGCGGGCCATTATCATTCGATGATTGCTGGCCTCATTTTATGCTAGCACTAGCGTCTACCGATAGTAGCAACTGCCATGCAACAACAGATGAGAAATAATGGCATTCTGCCTAGTGCTAGCACTAGTGTCTGCGAACACCTATAGTTGCCTCGCAATAATAGCTAAGCTCCCTTAGCGCTAGTGACTGCCCACTGGTAGTCGTTCAGCTTTTCCGATGCGAATAACCATCATGAAGTCATTGTTGGATTCCTTTAATGCTGGCACTAGCATCTACTAACACTAGTAACTACCTTACAAGCTGGGCAGCACCTAGATTGTTGGCATGTTGGTGTCGATGTTTGCGACTACCAGGGACTTCTTCGCGTAATCGTTGCGTTCTCCCTATGCTAACAACTACTATTGCACCATCGTTGGACTCCTTCATGTGCAGTAGCGACCGTCATTACAACATCGCGTAAATGTTTGCCAATGCCAAAGAATGCTCCTAGGTCATCGCCGAGCTCCTATAATGTTACATTGGCCTTAAAGATTCAGTGCTAGCACTAGCGTCCACCAACACTAATAACTACTTCACAAAAATTGTTGAGTAGTTCCAAGGCTCTTCAATGCACGCTTTGGTGTTAGTTGACGTTCACTAGGCTATAACTAAGAGAATCCAATCCAAATGTCTGCGAGTGCCAATGACATTCACTAGTTTGTGAGCTATCCTAATGCAGATGTTTGCTAGCACAAGTGATTGCCTAACAATAGTTGTAGGGCTCTCCCGATGCCTGTATCTATCATTAGGTCATGACCGTTGAGCTCCCTTAGTGCTGACATTTGCCCTCACCAACAACTATTGTTGGGCTCTCCTAACACAAGCAAATGTCATAGGGTCATTACTAGGCTCCCCCATTGCTAGCACTAGCTTGTATCGATAGGAGCTATTACCTCATAAGAATTATTAGAAAGTCCTTCAATTCTCGTAATGCACTCGTCAACGTCAACCAACACGAGTGACTACCTAGTAGCTATAGCTAAGCAGTCGTTGAGTTCCTCAAAAGCCCGCATGAGCGTCTGTTATCACATGTGACTTCCCCACCACAGTCGTTGGGCTCCCCCAATGCCAACAACTTGAGTTAGGCCACTATTGGGCTCCTTTAATGCTTACCCTCGCTTTTACCAGGATCGATGATAGTGGTTGGGATATCACTGCTGTAATCAGAGTGGCTCGCATTCATAGCATCAACGACTGCCCCACAACATTAGTTAGGTCCCTTTTAATGCCAGCCATTATCATTGGATCATTGCTAGCCTCCTTTTATGCTAGCATTAACATTTACTGACAGTAATGACTACCTTGCGACAATAGTTGAGTAATCTTGGCGTTCCACTAGTGCTAGCACTAGTGTCCGTGAACACCAATAATTGCCTTGAATCAAAAGTAAAGTTCCCTAGCTAAGCTCCCCTAGTGCTGTGCTGGCTCTAAACAGTGCCAACTACTCTTGAACGACAGTCGTTGGGCTCTTTCAATGTTAGCAGCTATTATAGGGACGTCGCTAGGCTCCCTTAGTGCCGGCAGTGGCATCCACTGACAGTAGCAACTGCTTCACAGCAATAGTTAAGCAGTTGCAAGGCTCACTTAATGCAGGTTTTGGTGTTGGTTGACATTCCCTAAGCCATCATTAGGACAACCCAGTCCAAATGTGTGCTAGCACTAACGACTCTTCCTGGCTAGTTAGAAGTGATTGCCCCTTAGCAGTTGTAAGGCTCTCCCAATGCCTATATCTATGATTAGGTTATCACTGTTAAGCTCCCCAAGTATTGACATTGGCCTCTACCAACAGTAATGGTTTGGCTCTCCTAACACGAGCAACTGTCATAGGGTCACTAGGCTCCCCCGTTGTTGGCCCTCGCGTTCATCGATAGGAGCAACTGCCTCGCTATAATTACTAGGAAGCCCTTTAATTCCCCTAATGCATTGGTTGACATGGATCAACTCGAGTAACTGCCTAGTAGCAATATTTAGGCAGTCGTTGAGTTCCATAAAAGCTGGGGCAAGTGTCAAGCAGCATGCGTAACTTCCCAACCACAGTCATTGGGCTCTCCCAATGCCAAAAACTAGTGTTAGGCCATTATTAGACGCCTTTCATGCTTACCCTCACTTTCACTAGCATCAATGATTGCGATTGGGCCATCGCTGCAGTACTAATAGTTGTTCGCATTTACTAGCATCAGCGACTACCCCACAACATTAGTTAAAGTCTTTTAAAGCAAGACATTATCATTGGATCATCGTTGGCCTCCTTTTGTGCTAGTACTATCATTTACCGACTGTAGTTACTGCCTTGCAATAATAGTTGAACAATCTTAGCCTTCCCGCTTGTGCTAACACGAGTGTCTACAAACACCAATAATTGCCTCGAATCACTAGCTAAGCTCCCCTAGCACTAGTGATTGCCCAGCAGTAGTCATTTCGCTCCCCTAATGCCAACGACCGTCATGAAGTCGTCGCTGGATTACTTTATTGCTGGCACTAGTTTGTACTAACACTAGTAAGTGCCATACAATGATAGTTGGGTAGCACCTAGTTTCCCCTCGTGCTGGTGTCGACATCTGCCAACACTAGGGACTTCTCTGAGCTGTCATTGTGCCTTCCTTATGCCATCTACTACAAGCACATCGTTGTTGGACTCCTCTACGTGCAATAGTGACTGTTAACTAGGTCGTCACTTTGGGGAACCCAATGCAAATGTTTGTGAACGCCAGCAATTACTCCTAGGTCATCGCTAAGCGCCCCTAGTGCTGTGTTGGCCTTAAACAATGCCAACCACTCTCGAGAAACAGTCATTGCGCTCTTTCAATGTCAACAACAACCGTAGGGATGTCACTAGGCTCCTTCGATTCTAGCACTATTGTCCACCAACACTCATAACTACTTCATATCAATAGTTGAGCACTTCCAACGCCCTCCTAATGGAATTGTTGGTGTTGGTTGGCGTTCGCTATGCCATCATTAGGAGAACCCACTACAAATGTTTGCCAGCACCAACGACTGTCTCTAGCTAATTATAGAGTGATCCTAGTGCAGCTGTTTGCTAGCACAAGTGATTGCCCAACAGTAGTAATAAGTCCCAACAGCAGTAATAGGTCACTCCCAACTCTTGTACTTATCATTTGGTCATCACTATTGAGCTCCTTTAGTTCTGACATTTGCCCCTACCAACAACTATCGTTGGGCTCTCCTAACACAAGCAAATGTCATAGGGTCATCACTAAGCTCCCTCATTGTTGGCACTAGCGTGTACCAATAAGAGTAATTGCCTCGTAGGAATTACTGGAAAGTCCCTCAATTCTCGTAATGCACGCATCAATGTCAAGCAAGACGAGTGATTGCCTAGTAGCTGTAGCTAAGCAGTCGTCGAATTCCTCAAAACCCGCATGAGCGTCTGTCATTACATGCGACTTCCCCACCACAGTCGTTGGGCTCTCCCAATTATCGGGCTCCTTTAATGCTTACTTTCGCTTTCACCAGCATCAGTGATAGTAGTTGGGCCATCGTTGTGTAATGATAGTGGCTCATATTTACTGGCATCAGTGACTACACGAACAACATTAGTTAGGCTCTTCTAATGCAGGCCATTATCATTCGATGATTGCTGGCCTCCTTTTGTGCTAGCACCAGCATCTACCGATAGTAGCAACTACCACGCAACAACAGATGAGAAATCATGGCATTCTACCTAGTGCTAGCACTAGTGTCTGCGAACACCTATAGTTGCCTCGCAACAATAGCTAAGCTCCTTTAGCGCTAGTGACTGCCCACTGATAGTCGTTCGGCTCTTTCGATACGAATAACCATCATGAAGTCATTGTTGGATTCCTTTAATGCTGGCACTAGCATCTACTAACACTAGTAACTGCCTTACAAGCTGGGTAGCACCAAGATTCCTGGCATGTTGGTGTTGACGTTTGCGACTACCAGGGACTTCTTCGAGTAATCGTTGCGTTCTCCCTATGCCAACAACTACTAGTGCACCGTCGTTGGACTCCTCCATGTGCAGTAGCGACCGTCACTACAACATCGCGTAAATGTTTGCCAATGCCAAAGAATGCTCCTAGGTCATCGCCGAGCTCCTATAGTGTTACATTGGCCTTAAAGACTGCCAGCCACTCCCGAGCAATAGTCATTCGGCTCTTCCAATGTTAGCAACTACCGTAAGGACGTCACTAGGCTGACTCAGTGCTAGCACTAGCGTCCACCAACACTAATAACTACTTCACAAAAATTGTTGAGTAGTTCCAAGGCTCTTTCAATGCACGCTTTGGTGTTAGTTGACGTTCACTAGGCTATCACTAAGAGAATCCAATCCAAATGTCTGTGAGTGCCAATGACATTCACTAGTTTGTGAGCTATCCTAATGCAGATGTTTGCTAGCACAAGTGATTGCCTAACAATAGTTGTAGGGCTCTCCCGATGCCTGTATCTATCATTAGGTCATGACCGTTGAGCTCCCTTAGTGCTGACATTTGCCCTTACTAACAACTATTGTTGGGCTCTCCTAACACAAGCAAATGTCATAGGGTCATTACTAGGCTCCCCCATTGCTGGCACTAGCTTGTATCGATAGGAGCTATTACCTCATAAGAATTATTAGAAAGTCTTTCAATTCCCATAATGCATGCGTCAACGTCAACCAACATGAGTGACTGCCTAGTGGCTGTAGCTAAGCAGTCGTTGAGTTCCTCAAAAGCCCGCATGAGCGTCTGTTATCACATGCGACTTCCCCACCACAGTCGTTGGGCTCCCCCAATGCCAACAACTTGAGTTAGGCCACTATTGGGCTCCTTTAATGCTTACCCTCTCTTTTACCAGGATCGATGATAGTGGTTGGGACATCACTGCTATAATCAGAGTGGCTCGCATTCATAGCATCAATGACTGCCCCACAACATTAGTTAGGCCCCTTTTAATGCCAGCCATTATCATTGGATCATTGCTGGCCTCCTTTTATGCTAGCATTAACATTTACTGACAGTAGTGACTACCTTGCGACAATAGTTGAGTAATCTTGGCGTTCCACTAGTGCTAGCACTAGTGTCCATGAACACTAATAATTGCCTTGAATCAAAAGTAAAGTTCCCTAGTGCTAGTGATAGCCTAGCATTAGTCGTTCCGCTATCCCAATGCCAATGACCATCATGAAGTCGTTGCTAAATTCCTTTAATTTTGGCACTAGCATCTACCAACACCAGTAACTGCCCTAGAAGGATAACTATGTAGCAGCTAGTTTGCCTTCGTGTTGGCATCGACGTCTGCGAGCACTATGGACTTCATTGAGCAGTCGTTATGCCTTTCTTATGCCATCTACTACTAGTGCACCATCGTTGAACTCCTCTATGTGCAATAGCGACTGTCGCTGGGTCATCACTTGGGGGTATCAAGCCCAAGTGTTTGTGAGTGCCAGCAATTGCTGCTAGGTCATCGCTGAGCTCCCCTAATGTTGTGTTGGCCTTAAACAATGCCAGCCACTCTCGAGCAACAATCGTTGGGCTCTTCTAATGTCAGCAACTATCGTAGGGATGTCGCTAGGCCCCTTCGGTGCGAGCATTATCATCCATCGACACTCACAACTACTTCATGGAAATAGTTGAGCAGTTCCAAGGCCCTCCCAATGGAAGCGTTGGTGTTGTTTGTCGTTCGCTACGCCATCATTGGGATAACCCATTGTAAATGACTGTTTCGAGTTGATTACAAAGCGATCCTAATGCACATGTTTGCCAGTGCAAGTGATTGCCTAATAACAGTAGCAGGTCATTCCCAAATTTTGTATCTATCATTGGGTCGTCACTGTTGAGCTCCCTTAGTGCTAACATTGGCCCATACCAATAACTATCATTGGGCTCTTCAAACACAAGCAAATGTGATGGGGTCATCACTGGGCTCTCCCATTGCTGGCACTAGCATGTACCGATAAGAGCAATTACCTCGTAGGAATTGCTAGGAAGTCCCTCAATTCCCCTAACGCACGCGTCAACACCCACATGAGCGTTTGCCAACACGTGCGATATCTCTACCATAGTCGTTGGGCTCTCCCAATGCCAACAACTAGTGTTAGGCCACTATTGGGCTCCTTTAATGCCTACTTTCACTTTCACTAGCATCAGTGATAGCGGTTGAGCCATCACTGTGGTAATAATAGTGGCTCGCATTTACTAGCATCAGCGACTACGCGTTAGCATTAGTTAGGCTCTTCTAATGCAAGCCATTATCATTAGATGTTCACTGGCCTCCTTTTGTGCTAGCACTAGCATCGACCAACAGTAGTAACTACCATGCAACAATAGATGGGAAATGTTAAGGTTCCCTATAGTGCTGGCACTAGGGTCTACAAACACCAATAATTACCTCACAACAATAGCTAAACTCCCCTAGCGCTAGTGACTGCCCATCGATAGTCGTTTGGCTTTCTCAATGCCAATGACCATCTTGAAGTCATCGCTAGATTCTTGTAATGCTAGCATTAGCCTCTACTAGCGCTAGTAACTGCCTTGCAAGCTAGGCAACACCTAGGTTCTTGGCATGTTGGCATCGATGTCTGCAAGCACCATGGATTTCTTTGAGTAATCATTGTGCCCTCCCTATGCCAATAACTACTAGTGCACCATTGTTGGACTCCTCTATGTGCCGTAGCGACTGTCCCTAGGTCATCACTTGGGGGAACCCAGCGTAGATGTTTGCCAATGCCAACGATTGCTCCTAGATCATTGTTGAACTCCCCTAGTGCTTTGTTGGCCTTAAAGAGTGCAAGCCACTCCTGAGCAGTAGTCGTTGGGCTTTTCCAAGGTTAAAAACTATCATAGGGAGGTCCCTAGGCTCCTTCGGTGTTAGTATTGGCATCCACCGTCATTAACAACTGCTTCACAATAATAGTTAAGCAGTTCCAAGGCTCTCTCAATGCAGGCTTTGGTGTTGGTTGACATTTGCTAGGCCATCATTGGGATAACCCACTCCAAATATCTGTGAGTGCCAATGACTCTCTTTAGCTAGTTACCGTGCTATCTTAATGCAGATATTTGCTAGTGCAAATGATTGCCCAACAGTAGTTGTAGGGCTCTCCCAATGCTTGTATCTATCATTAGGTCGTCACCGTTGAGCTCTTCTAGTGTCAACATTAGCCCTTACCAACAATTATTATTGGGCTCTCCTAACACGAGCAACTATTATGGGGTTATCACTAAGCTCCCCCATTACTAGCATAGGTGTCTATTGATAAGAGCAATTTCCTGCACCAATTGTTGGGAAGTCCTTTTATTCTGCTAATGCACTCGTCGATGTCAACCAACATGAGCGACTGCCTAGTAGCAATAGTTAGGCAGTCGTTAAGTTCCCCAAAGACTGCCCGACAGCCTGAGTTAGGCTCTTATAATATCAGCCATTATCATTGTATCCTCGCTGTCCTTTTTTTGTGCTTGCACTAGCGTTTACCGACAATAACAACTACCATGCAATAACAATCGAGCATTCTTAGTGTTCCCTCTAGTGCTAGCACCAGCGTCTGCAAACACCAATAGTTGCTTCGAATCAGTAGCTAAGCTGCCCTAGTGCTAGTGACTGCCCAGCAGTAGTCGTTCCGTTCTCCCAATGCCTGCGACCATCATGAAGTCGTCGCTCGATTCCTTTAATGTTGGCACTAGCATCCACTCGCACTAGTAACTACCCTACAATGATAATTTGGCAGCAGCTAGTTTCCCCTTGTGATGGCATCGATGTCTGCTAGCACGAGGGACTTCTATGATCAGTCGTTGGGGTCTCTCTATGGCAACAACTACTAGTGCACTGTCATTGGACTCCTCTATGTGCAATAGCAACTATCACTGGGTCATCACTTAGGGGAGCCTAGTGCAAATATTTGGCAGCGCCTGTAATTGCTACTAGGTCATCATTAAGCTCTCCTAGTGCTGAGTTAGCCTTAAATAGTGCCAGCCACTCTGGTGTAATAGTTAGTAACTATCGCAAGGACGTCGCTAGGCTCCCTCAATGGTAGCAATAGCATCCATTGACACTAGTAACTGTTTCACAGCAATAATTTAACAGTTCTAAGGCTCTCTCAATGCAGGCTTTGGTGTTGGTTGATGTTCGTTAGGCCATCATTGGGATAACGCACTCCAAATGTCTCCGAGTGCTATATACTCTCTCTCGTTAGTTACTGAGCTATCCTAGTGCAAGTGTATGCTAGCACAAGTGATTGCCCACTAACGGTTGTAGGGCTCTCATAACGCATGTATCTATCATTTGGTCATCATCGTTGAGCTCCCCTAGTGTTGACATTGGCCCTTATCAACAGTTATCGTTGAGCTCTCCTAACACAAGTAATTGTAATATGGTCATCACTAGGCTCCCGCATTATTGGCCCTCGTGTCTTCCGATAAGAGCAATTGCGTCGCAGCAATTGCTCGAAAGTCCTTCAATTCCCCTAATGCATTCATCGACGTTAGCAAACACGAGCGACTACTAATAGTAATAGCTAAGGAGCCGTTGAGTTCCACAAAAGCTGGCACCGGTGTCTGCCAACACAGGCTACTTCCCTTCCACAGTCATTGGGCTCCCCCAATGCCAATAATTGGTGTTAGGCCACTATTGGACTCCTTTAATGCATGTCCTCGCTTTCGCCAGCATCACTAATCGCGGTTGGGCCATCGCTACGGTGATGATAGTGGCTCGTATTTCCTAGCATCAGTGACTGCCCGACAAACATCAGTTAGGCTCTTTTAATGCGAGCCATTATCATTGGATCATCGTTGGCCTCTTTTTGTGCTTGCACTAGCGTTTACCGATTATAGCGACCATGTAACAACAATTGAGCAATCTTAGCGTTCCCCCTTGTGCTAGCCCCAGTGTCTGCAGACACTAATGATTGCCTTGAATTAATAGCTAAACACCCCTAGGGTTAGTGACTGCCTAGCAATAGTCGTTATGCTCTCCCATTGCTGATGACTATCATGAAATAGTCACTGTATTCCTTTAATGCTTGTCCTAGCATCTACTAACACCAGTAACTACCCTATAATGATAGTTAGACAACATCTAATTTTCCCTCGTGGTGGCATTAATGTCTACCAGCACGAGGGTCTTCTCTGAGTAGTCGTTAGGCCCTCCTAATGCCATCTACTACTAGTGCACCGTCGTTAGCCTCCTCTACGTGCAATAGCGACTGTCGCTGGGTCATTGCTTTAGGAAACCCAACAAAGATCTTTGCCAACGCCAATGATTGCTGCTAGGTCATCGCTGAGCTCCCCTAGTGCTTTATTGGGCTTAAACAGTGCTAGTCACTCTTGGGCAACCGTTGTTGGGCTCTTCCAATGTTAGCAACTATCGTAGCGACGTCGCTAGGCTCCCTCGGTACTAACACTAGTGCCCATCGACACTAGCAATTGCTTTATGGCAATGGTTAAGCAGTTTCAAGGCTCTCCCAATGAAAGTGTTTGTGTTAGTTGACGTTCGTTACACCATCATTTGGAGAACCCACTGCAAATGTGTGTCAGCGGCTATAACTGTCTCTAGCTAATTATAGAACGATCCTAGTGCAGATGCTTGCTAGCACAAGTGATTACCCAACAACAGTAGTAAGTCCCTTCCAATTCCTGTAGCTATCATCGGATCATCAACGTTGAGCACCCTTAGTGCTGACATTCGGCCCTACCAACAGCTATCATTGGGCTTTCCTAAGACAAGCAAATGTTATGGGGTCATCACTAGGCTCCCTCATTACTAGCGCTAGCGTGTAACGGTAAGAGCAACTGCCCTATAGAAATTGCTGAGAAGTCCCTTAATTCCCCTAATGCACGCATCGACGTCAACCAACATGCTCGATTGCCTAGTAGCAGTAGCTAATCAGTCGTTGAGTTCCTCGAAAGCTCGCGTGAGTGTGTGCGAACACTTGCAGCTTCCCCATCATAGTCGTTGGGCTCTCCCAATGCCAACAACTAGTGTCAAGCCACTATTGGGCTCTTTTAATGATTACTCTCACTTTCACCAGCATCAGTGATAGTGGTTGGGCCATCGCTATGATAATGATAGCGGCTCGCATTTACTAGCATCAACGATTGTGCGACAGCATTAGCTAGGCTCTTCTAATGTAAGCCATTATTATTGGATCACTGCTAGTCTTCTTTTGTGCTAGTACTAGCATCAACCAACCGTAGTACCTACCATGCAACAACAGATAGGAAATCTTAGTGTTCCCTCTAGTACTAGTACCAGCGTCTGCGAACATTAATAATTGCCTGGCAACAATAGCTAAGCTCCTATAGTGCTAGTGATTGACCACCGGTAGTCGTTCAGCTCTCTTAATAGTAACGACCATCATGCAGTCGTCACTAGATCCTTTAGTGTTGCCACCAGCACTTACTAACATGAGTAACCGCCCTGTAAGCAAGGCAGCACCTAGGTTCCCAGCGTGTTGGTGTCAACGTTTGCAAGCATCATGGACTTCTCTGAGCAAACGTTGTGCCCTCCCTATGCCAACAACTACTAGTGCATCGTTGTTGGACCCTTTTATGTGCAGTAGCGACTCTCGCTGGGTCATCGCTTAGAGAAACCCAACGCAAATGTTTGCCAACACCAATGATTACGTCGAGGTCATCGCTGAGGTCCCCTAGTGTTGTGTTGGCCTTAAGGAGTGCCAACCACTCCCGAGCAACAATCGTTGCGCATTTCCAAAGTTATCTACTATTGTAAGGACATCACCAAGCTGCCTCACTTCTAGCGCTAGCGCCCACCGACATTAGCAACCGTTTTACAGCAATGGTTGAGTAGTTCCAAGGCTTTCTCAATGCAGGCTTTGGTGTTGGTTGATGTTCGCTAGGCCATTAATGGGAGAACCCACTCCAAATGTGTGCAAGCGCCAATGACTGTCTCTAGCTAGTTATTAAGCTATCATAGTGCAAATGTTTACTAGCACAAATGATTGCCCAACAGTAGTTGTAGGCTCCCCCAACGCCAGTATCTGTCATTAGGTCGTCACTATTGATCTCCCTAGTGCTGATGTTGGCACTTACTAATAATTATCATTGGGCTCTCCTAACATGAGCAACTATCATGGGGTTATCACTAGGCTCCCCCATTACTAGCACATGCGTCTACTGATAAAGGCAATTGCCTTGCAGCAATTTTTGGGAAGTCCTTCTATTCCATTAATGCATGTGCCGACGTCAACTAACATGAGTGATTGCCTAGTAGCAGTAGCTAGGCAGTCGTTGAGTTCCCTAAAAGCTGGCGCGAGCGTCTGCCAACACATGCGACTTGCCCACCATAGTCTTTGGGCTTTCCCAATGCCAACAAGTGATACTAGACCACTATGGGGCTTCTTTAGTGCTTACATTCGCTTTCACCAGCATCAGTGACAATCATTGGGCCATCGCTAGGAAATGACAGTGGTTGGCATTTATTAGCATCAAAGACTACCCGACAGCCTGAGTTAGGCTCTTCTAATACCAGTCATTATCATTGCATCCACGTTGGCCTCCTTTTGTGCTTACACTAGCGTTTACCGACAATAACTGCCATGCAATAATAATAGAGCATTCTTAGCGTTCCCTCTAGTGCTAGCACTAGCGTCTGCGAACACCAATAGTTGCTTTGAATCAATAGCTAAGCTGCCCTAGCGCTAGTGACTGCCCAGCAGTAGTCGTTCCGTTCTCTTAATGCCTACGACCATTATGAATGACCATCATGAAGCCATTGTTAGATTCCTTTAATGTTGGCACAAGCATGCACTCACACTAGCAACTGCCCTACAATTATAACTTGGCAAAAGCTAGTTTCCCCTCGTAATGGCATCGACGTCTGCCAACATGAGAGACTTCTGTGAGCAGTCATTGGGGTCTCTCAATGGCCACAACTATTAGTGCACTATCATTAGACTCTTCTTGGTGCAATAGCGACTGTCCCTGGGTTATCCCTTGGGGGAACCCAGCGTAGATGTTTGCTAGCGCCTGTAATTGCTACTAAGTCATCGCTGAGCCCCCTTAGTGTAGTGTTGGCCTTAAACAGTGCCAACCACTCCCGAGTAATAGTCATTGGGCTCTTTCAAAGTTAGCAACTATCGCAAGAAGTCGCTAGGCCCCCTTAATGGTAACAATAGCATCCATCGACATTAGTAACTGTTTCACAGCAATAATTGAGCAGATCCAAAGCTCTTTCAATGTAGGATTTCGTGTTGGTTGACGTTCACTAGGCCATCATTGGGACAACACACTTCAAATGTCTCCGAGTGCTAAATACTCTCTCTCATTAGTTATTGAGCTATCTTTGTACAAGTGTATGCTAGCGCAGGTAATGGCCCACTAGCAGTTGTAAGGCTCTCCCAATGCCTATATCTATTATTTGGTCGACATCATTAAGCTCCCTTAGTGTTGGCATTGGCCCCTACCAACTGTTATCGTTGGGCTCTCCTAACACAAGTAATTGTAATACGGTCATCACTAGGCTCCCCATTGCTGGCCCTCGTGTCTATCAATAAGAGCAACTACCTTGTAGCAATTGCTTGGAAGTGGTTTAATTCCCCCAGTGCGTTCGTCGAAGTAAACCAACACTAGCGACTGCTAGTAGTAATAGCTTGGGAGCCGTTGAGTTCCACAAAAACTAGCACTGGTGTCTGGTAACGCAAGTGACTTCCTCACCACAGTCATTAGGCTCCCCCAATGCCAACAACTAGTGTTAGGCCACTGTTGGGCTTCTATAATGCATGCCCTCACTTTCGTCAGGATCATTGACCGCGGTTGGGCCATTACTACGGTAATGATAGTGGCTCGTATTTACTAGCATTAATGACTACTCGACAACATCAGTTAGGCTTTTCTAAGGCCAATCATTATCATTGGATCATCATTGGCCTCCTTTCGTGCTTGCACTAGCGTTTACCGACTATAGCTGCCATGTTACCATAGTTAAGCAATCTTAGCATTCCCTCTTATGCTAGCCCTAACGTATATGAACACTAATCATTGCATCAAATCAATAGCTAAACTCCCTTAAGGCTAGTGACTGCCTAGCATCATCATTGGACTCCTCTATATGTAAGAGCGCCTATTGCTGAGTCATTGCTTTGGGAAACCAACGAAGATGTTTGTTAGCGCTAGCGATTGTTGCTAGGTCATCGTTGAGCTCCCCTAGTGCTATGTTGGCCTTAAACAATGCTAGCCACTCTTGGGCAATAGTCGTTGGGCTCTTCCAATGTTAAAAACTATCGTAGCGACGTCGTTAGGCTCCCTCGGTGCTAACACTAGCGTCCACCGACACTAGCAATTGCTTCATGGCAATGGTTGAGCAGTTTCAAGGCTCTCCTAATGGAAGCATTTATGTTGGCTGACATTCACTACACCATCATCGAGAGAACCCATTGCAAATGTGTGTCAGCGGCAACGACTGTCTCTAGCTAATTATAAAGCAATCCTAGTGCAGATGTTTGCTAGCGCAAGTGATTACCCAACAGCAGTAGTAGGTTCCTTCCAATTCCTATAGCTATCATCGGATCGTCAACGTTGAGCACCCTTAGTGCTGACATACACCTCTACTAACAACTATCATTGGGCTCTCCTAACATAAGAAAATGTCATAGGGTCATCACTAGGCTTCCTCATTGCTAGCACAAGCATGTACCGATGAGAGCAACTACCTTGTAGGAATTGCTGAGAAGTCCCTTAATTCCCCTAATACACACGTCGACGTCAACCAACATGCTTGATTGTCTAGTAGCAGTAGCTAAGCAGTCATTGATTTCCTTAAAAGCCCGCACGAGCGTCTATCAACACCTGTAGCTTCCCCATTACAGTCGTTAGGTTCTCCAGCACGAGTTTCAGGCCCCTATTGGGCTCCTTTAATGCTTACACTCGCTTTCACCAGCATCAGTGACACTAGTTGGGCCATCGCTGCGATAATGGTAGTGGCTCGCATTTACTAGCATCAGCAACTGCCCGACAGCATTAGTTAGGCTCTTCTAATGCAAGCCATTATCATTGGATTATCGCTGGCCTTCTTTTGTGCTAGCACTAACGTCTACCCACAGTAGTATTTACCATGCAACAACAGATGGGAAATCTTAGCGTTCCCTCTAGTACTAGCAGCACCATTTGGAAACACCAATAATTACCTCACAACAATTGCTAAGCTCTCTTAGTGCTACTGACCGCTCAACGGTAGTCGTTCAGCTCTCCCAATGCTAACGACTTTCATGCAGTCGTCGCTGGATTCCTTTAGTGTTAGCACCACACCTGCTAACACGAGTAACTGCCCTGCAAGCAAGGCAGTACCTAGGTTCTCGACGTGTTGGCACCGATGTTTGCAAGCACCAGGGACTTCATTGAGCAAACGTTATGCCCTCCGTATGCCAACAACTACTAGTGCACTGTTGTTGGACCCCTCTACGTGCAGTAGCAACTTTCACTAGGTCATCACTTGGTAAAACCCAATGCAAATGTTTACCAACACCTATGATTGTTCCTAGGTCATCGCTGAGCTCGCCTGGTGCTGTGTTAGCCTTAAAGAGTGCCAACCACTCCTGAGCAACAGTCGTTGCACTTTTCCATTGTTAGCTACTATCGTAGGGACGTCGCTAGGCTCCTTCCGTGCTAGTACTAACGCCTACTGACACTAGCCACTACCTTACAACAATAGTTGAGTAGTTCTAAGGCTTTCTCAATGCGGGCTTTGGTGTTGGTTGATGTTCGCAAGGACATTATTGGGAGAACCCACTCTAAATGTGTGCGAGTGCTAACGACTGTCTCTAGCTAGTTAATAAGCTATCATAGTGCAGATGTTTGCTAGTGCAAATGATTGCCCAACAGTGCTTGTAGGGGTTTTCCAACGTTTGTATCTGTCATTAGGTCCTCGCTATTGATCTCTCCTAGTGCTGACATTGGCTCTTACCAACAGTTATCGTTGGGCTCTCCTAGCATGAGCAACTATCATGGGGTTGTTGCTGCCATAATTATAGTGGCTCGCATTTACTAGCATCAGCGACTGCCCGACAGTATTCGTTAGACTCTTCTAATGCCAACCATTATCATTGGATCATCGCTAACCTCCTTTTATGTTAGCACTAGCGCTTACCGACTATAACAACTACCATGTGACAACGATTGCGCAATCTCAGTGTTTCAACATCTACGAATACCAATAATTGACTTGAATCAATAGCTAAACTCTATCGGGTCTAGTGATTGGCCAGCATTAGTCGTTCAGCTCCCCAACTGCCGACGTCCATCATGTTGTTGTCGCTGGATTCCTTTAATTTTTGCACTAGCACCCACTAACATGAGTAACTGACCTATAATGATAGCTAGCCAGCACTAGTTTACCCTCGTGTTGGCATTGACGTCTGCTAGCACCATGAACTTCTCTAAGTAGTCGTTGTGCCCTCGCATTGCCATCTACTACTAATGCACCGTTGATGGACTCCTTTATGTGCAATAGCGACTGTCGTTCGGTCATCGCTTGGGGGAACCAGAACAAATGTTTGCCAGTGCCAACGATTACTACTAAGTCATCGCTGACCTCCCTTAGTGCTGTGCTACCCTTAAATATTGCTCGTCACACTCGAGCAGCAATCGTTGGGCTCTTCCTATGTTAGCAACTACCTAATAGAAGTCGCTAGGCTCCTTTGGTGCTAGCATTAGCGCCCACCGACATTAGCAACTGCTTTAAAGCAATAGTTGAGCAGTTCCAAGTATCTCTCAATGCAAGATTTGGTGTTGGTTGAAGTTCACTAAGCCATCATTTGGAGAACCAACTTCAAATGTCTGCCAGTGCCAATGACTATCTATAGTTAGTTACTGAGCTATCCTAGTGCAGATGTTTGTTAGTGAAAGTGATGCCTAATAGTAGTTGTAGAGCTCTCCTAACACTTGTATCTGTCATTAGGTCGTCACTATTGATCTCCCTTAGTGCTGACATTGGCCCTTACTAACAGTTACCGTTGGGCTCTTTTAACACGAGCAACTATTATGGGGTTATCAAAAGGCTCCCCCATTACCAACACTCATGTTTACTGGTAAGAGCAATTGCCTCACAGTAATTGTTGTGAAGTCTGTCAATTACCCTAATGCACGCGTTGACGTCAACAAACATTAATGCCAGACTAGTAGCAGCATCAAGGAAGTCGCTGAGTTGCACAAAAGCTAGCATGAGTGTCTATCAACACTTGCGACTTCCCCACCATTGTTATTAGGCTTTCCCAATGCCAACAAGTGGCACTAGGTCACTATTGCCTCCTTTAATGCTTACACTTGCTTCCACTAGCATCAGTGATAGCCGTTAGGCCATCGCTGAGAAACGATAATGGTTGGCATTTCCTAGCATCAGAGATTGCCCGACAGCATTAGTTAGGCTTTTTTAATGCCAATCATTATCCTTGGATGATCATTGGCCTCTTCCTTGGATGATCATTGGCCTCTTTTTGTGCCTGCACTACCATTATCCGACAGTAGCAACTGTTATGCAACAATAATTGAGCAATGTTAGTGTTCCCCTTAGTGCTAGTACCAGCGTCTACGAACACCAATAATTGCGTCGAATCAATAGCTAAGCTCTCCTAGCGCTAGTGATTGCCGAGTAGTGGTCATTACGCTTTCCTAATGCCAATGACCATCATGAAGTCGTCGCTGGATTCCTTTAATGCTAGCACTAGCATCTATTCACATCAGCAATTGTCTTACAATGATAGCTAGGTAGCAGCTAGTTTCCCCTCATGTTAGCAATGACGTTTGCCAGCACGAGGGACTTTTCTCAGCAGTTGTTGTGATCTCTATGCAAACAACTACTAATACACTATCGTTGGACTTCTCTACATGCAATGGCGACTGTCGCTGGGTCATTCCTTGGGAAGCCCAGCGCAGATGTTTGCTAGCACCAGCAATTGTTGCTAGGTCATCGCTGAGCTCCCTTAGTGCTGTGCCAGCCACTCCCGTGCAACAGTCTTTGGGCTCTTTCAATGTTAGCAACTATCGTAGGGACATCGCTAGGCTCCTCAATGGTAGTAGTAGCGTCCGTCGACACTAACAATTACTTCCCAGTAATATTTGAGCAATTCCAAAGCTCTCTCAATGCACGCTTTGGTGTTAGTTGATATTCGCTAGGCCATCATTGCGGTACCCTACTCTAAATGTCTCCTAGTGCCAGAAATGCCCTCTACCTAGTTAGTGAGCTATCCTAGTGCAGATGTTTGCTAGCATAGGTGATTGCCTACTAGCAATATTAGGGCTCTCCCAATGCCTGTATCTATCATTTGGTCGTCCCTATTGAGCACCCCTAGTGTTGACATTGGCCCCTACCAATAGTTATTATTGGGCTCTTCTAACACGAGCAATTATAATAGGGTCATCACTAGGCTCCCTTGTTGCAGGCCCTCGCACCTATCGATAGGAGCAACTACCTCGCAACAATTGCTAGGAAGTGCTTCAATTCCCCTAATGCATGCGTCGATGCTAACCAACACGAGCGACTGCGTAGTGATAATAGCTAGGTAGCCTTTGAGTTCCAAGAAAGCTAGTGCAAGTGTTTGCTAACACGTACGACTCCCTACCACAGCCGTTAGGCTCCCCCAATGCTAACGACTGGTGTTAGGCCACTGTTTGGCTCCTTTAATGCTTGCCCTCGCTTTCAGCAGCATCAATGACCGTAGTTGATCCATTGCTACGATAATGACAGTGGCTCGCATTAAATAGTATCAACGATTGCCCGATAGCATTAGTTAGGCTCTTCTAATACCAGCCATTATCATTGGATCATCGCTGACCTCTTTTTATCCTGGTAGTAGCGCTTACCGATTATAGCAACTACCATGCGACAATAGTTGAGCAATCTCAGTGTTCCAGCATCTACGAACACCAATAATTGCCTCAAATCAATAGTTAAACTCCCTTGGGGCTAGTGATTGGCCAGCATTATTCATTCAGCTCCCCCACTATCGACGACCATCATGATGCCGTCACTGGATTCCTTTAATGCTGGCACTAGCATCCACTAACATGAGTAACTACTTTACAATGATAGCTAGTCAGCAGTAGTTTACCCTCCTGTTGGCATCGATGTTTGCCAGCACCAAGGACTTCTTCGAGCAGTCGTTGTGCCTCCCAATGCCATCCGCTACTAGTACACCATCGTTGGACTCCTCTATGTTCAATAGCGACTGTCGCTAGGTCATCGCTTGGGGGGACCAGCGCAAATGTCTGCCAACGCCAATGATTACTGCTAGGTCATCGTTGACCTCCCTTAGTGCCGTGTTGCCCTTAAATAGTGCTCGCTACACAAAAGCAACAATCGTTGGGCTCTTCGAATGTTAGCAACTATTGAAGGGATGTCGCTAGGCTCCCTCAGTGCTAGCACTAGCACCCACCGACACTAGAAATTGCTTCACAGCAATAGTTGAGTAGTTCCACATCTCTCTCAATGTAGGATTTGGTGTTGGTTGAAGTTAACTAGGCCATCATTGAGAGAACCCACTCTAAATGTCTACCAGTGCCAATGACTATCTATTGTTAGTTGCTGAGCTATCCTAGTGCAGATGTTTGTTAGCGAAAGTGATTGCCCAATAGTAGTTGTAGGGCTCTCCTAACGCCTGTATTTGTCATTAGGTTGTCACTATTGATCTCCCTTAGTGCTGACACTGGCCCTTACTAGCAGTTATCATTAGGCTCTCCTAACACGCGTAACTATCATGGGGTTATCACTAGGCTCCCCCATTACTAGCACTCGCGCCTACTGATAAGAGAAATTGCCTCACAGCAATTGTTATGAAGTTTGACAATTCCTCTAATGCACGCATTGACGTCAACAAACATTAGTGCCTACTTAGTAGCAATAGCAAGGCAGTCGTTAAGTTGCACAAAAGCTTATGTGAGTGTCTGCCAACACATGCGACTTCCCCGCCATAATTATTGGGGTTTCCCAATGCCAATAAGTGGTACTAGGCCACTATTGGCCTTCTTTAGTGCTTACACTCGCTTCCACCATTATCAGTGATAGTCGTTAGGCCATCCCTGGGAAATGGCAATAGTTGGCATTTACCAGCATCAACGACTGCCCGATAGCATTACTTAAGCTTTCATAATGCTAGCCATTATCCTTGGATCATCTTTGGCCTTCTTTTGTGCTTGCACTAGCGCTTACCAACAGTAGCAACTGTCATGCAACAACAATTGAGCAACGTTAGTGTTCCCCTTAATGCTAGTACCAGCGTCTATGAACACCAACAATTGCGTCAAATCAATAGCTAAGCTCTCTTAATGCTAGTGATTGCCTAATAGTGGTCGTTACACTCACCCAATGCCAACGATTATCATGAAGTCGCCGTTGGATTCCTTTAATGATGGCACTAGCATCTACTCACATCAGTAATAATCCTACAATGATAGATAGGTAGCAGCTAGTTTCCCCTTATGTTGGCATCGACATCTGCCAATATGAGGGACTTATCTAAGCAGTTCTTGTGGTCCCTATGCTAATAACTGCTAATGCACTATCGTTGGACTCTTCTACATGCAGTAGCGACGTCACTGGGTCATTCCTTGGGGGAACCCAAGGCAGATGTTTCCTAGCGCCAGCGATTGCTGTTAGGTTCTCACTGAGCTCCCTTAGTGTTGTGTTGGCCATGAACAGTGTTAGCCACTCTCGAGCAACAGTCATTGGGAGGTTTCAATGTTAGCAACTATCGTATGAACGTCGCTAGGCTCCCTCAATGGTAGCAGTAGTGACTGTCGACACTAGCAACTACTTCACAGTAATATTTGAGCAGTTCCAAAGCTCTTTCAATGCACGCTTTGGTGTTAGTTGACATCTGCTAGGCCATCATTAGGATAACCCACTCCAAATGTCTCCCAATGCTAAAAACACTCTTTAGCTAGTTAGTGATTTATCCTAGTGTAGATGTTTGCTAGCACAAGTGATTACCCATTAATAGTTGTAGGGCTCTCCCAATGCCTATATCTATCATTTTGTCATCACCGTTGAGCTCCCCTAGTGTTTGACATTGGCCCCTACCAAAAGTTATTGTTGGGCTCTCCTAACACGAGCAACTGTAAAGGAGTCATCACTAGGCTCCCCTGTTACTGGCCATAGCGTCTACCGATAAGAGCAATTACATCGCAACAATTACTGGGAAGTTCTTCAATTCCCTTAATGCATGCGTCGATGCCAACCAACACGAGCGACTGCATAGCAGCAATAGCTAGGTAGTCGTTGAGTTCTAAGAAAGCTAGCGCAAGTGTCAGCCAACAAGTGTGACTCCCTACCACAGTCGTTAGGCTCCCCTAATGCCAACGACTGGTGCTAGGCCATTATTGGGTTTCTTTAATGCTTGTCCTCGATTTCATCGACATCAAAGATCGCAGTTGATCCACCGCTACGATAATGACAGTGGCTTGTATTAAATAGCATTAATGACTGCCTGACAGCATTAGTTAGGCTCTTCTAATGCGAGCCATTATCATTGGATCATTGTTGACCTCCTTTTATGCTAGCACTAGCGCTTACCGACTATAGCAACTACCATACGACAACAGTTGAGCAATCTCAGTGCTCCAGCGTCTACAAACACCAATAATTGCATCAAACCAATAGCTAAACTCCCTCGAGGCTAGTGATTGGCTAGCATTAGTCGTTCAGCTCCCCTACTGCTGACGACCATCATGATGTCGTCATTGGATTCCTTTAATGTTGGCACTAGCATCCACTAAAATTAGTAACTAGCCTACAATGATAGCTAGCCAGTACTAGTTTACCCTCGTGTTAGCATCAATGTCTGTCAGCACCAGGGACTTCTCTAAACAATCATTGTGCCCCTTCCAATGCCGTCTGCTACTAGTGCACCATCATTGGACTCCTCTATGTGGAATAGCGACTGTCGCTGGATCATCGCTTGGGGGAACCAACGCAAATATTTACCAGCACCAATAATTACTGCTAGGTCATTGTTGGCCTGTCTTAGTGCTGTGTTGCCCTTAAATAGTGCTTGCTACACTCGAGCAACAGTCATTGGGCTCTTCGAATGTTAGCAACTATCAAAGGAATGTCAGCTAGGCTCCCTCGGTGCTAGCACTAGCGCCCACTGGCACTAGCAACTCCTTCACAACTATAGTTGAGCAGTTCCAAGTCTCTCTCAATGTAGGGTTTAGTGTTGGTTAAAGTTCGCTAGGCCATCATTGGGAGAACCCACTGCAAATGTTTGCTAGTGCCAACGACTGTCTATAGTTAGTTACTGAGCTATCCTAATGCAGATGTTTGTTAGCGGAAGTGATTGCCTAACAGTAGTTGTAGGGCTCTCCCAACGCTTATATCTGCCATTAGGTTGCCACAATTGAGCTCCCCCTAGTGCCGACATTAGCCCCTACCACCAGTTTTTGTTGGGCTCTCCTAGCATGGGCAATTATCATGGGGTCATGACAAGGCTTCCCCATTACTGGTACTTGCGTTTACCAATAAAAGCAATTGCCTCGCAACAATTATTGGGAAGTCCTTCAATTCCTCTAATGCACGTGTCGACGTCAACCAGCATGAGTGACTGCCTAGTAGCAGTAGTTAGGCAGTCATTGAGTTCCACAAAAGCTGAGGCGAGCATTTGCCAACACGTGCTACTTCCCCACTATAGTCGTTGGGCTTTCCCAATGCTATCAAGTGGTGCTAGGCCACTATTGGGCTCCTTTAGGGCTTACACTCGCTTCCACTAACATCAGTGACAATCGTTAGGCCATCATTGGGTGATAACAGTGGTTGACATTTACTAGTATCAGCGACTGCCTGATAGCATTAGTTAGGCTCTTCTAATGCCAGCCATTATCATTGGATCATAGTTGGCCTCTTTTAGTGGTAATAGTAGCATTTTTTGAAAGTAGCAACTACCATACAATAACAATTGAGTAATCTTAACGTTCTCCTTAGTACTAGCACCAGTGTCTGCAAACACCAATAATTGCCTCGAATCAATAGCTAAGCTCCCAAAGCGCTATGGCGTGCCCAAAGTACTCGTTCCGCTCTCCCAATGCCAACGACCATCATGAATTTGTCATTGGGTTCCTTTAATGCCGGTACTAGTATCTACTAACACTAGTAACTACCCTACAATGATAGCTAGGCAGCACCTAGTTTTCCCTCGTGTTAGCATCGATGTCTACTAGCACGAGGGACTTCTGTGACCAGTCGTTGTGCTCTCCCTATGCCAACAACTACTGGTGCACTGTCATTGGACTCTTCTATGGGCAATGGTGACTGTCACTAGGTCATCACGAGAGGGAACCTAGCGTAGATGTTTACCAGCGCCAGTAATTGCAGCTAGGTCATTGCTGAGCTCCCTTAATGCTGTGTTGCCCTTAAACAGTGCCAACCACTCCCAAGCAACAGTCTTTAGGCTATTTTAATGTTAGCTACTATCATAGGGACGTCATTAGGCTGCCTCAATGCTAGTAGCAGCATCTACCAACACTAGTAACTGTTTCACAACAATAGCTGAGCAGTTCCAAGGCTCTCTCAATGCAGGCTTTGGTGTCGCTTGACATTCACTAGGCCATCATTAGGATAACCTACTCGAAATATCTTTCAGCACCAATGACTCTCTCTAGCATGTTATTGAGCTATCCTAATGTAGATGCTTACCAGTAGTTGTAAGGCTTTCCCAACGCTTGCATCTATCGTTAAGTCATCACAGTTGAGCTCTTCTAGTATTGACATTAGCCCCTATCAACATTTATCATTGGGCTCTCCTAACACGAGCAACTGTCATGGGGTCATCACTAGGCTTCCCCATTGTTGGCCCTTGCGTCTACCGATAAAAGCAACTCTCTCGTAGCAATTGCTGGGAAGTCCTTCAATTCTACTAATGCACATGCCGACATCAACCAACACGAGCGACTACCTAGTAGCAATAGCAAGGCAGTTGTTTAGTTCCACAAATGCTGCCACAAGCGTCTGCTAACATGTACGACCTCCCCACCATAGTCGTTAGGCTCCCCCAATGCCAACAACTGGTGTAAGGCCACTATTGGGCTCCTTTAATACTTACCTTACTTTCACCAGCATCGGTGATTGCGAGTAGGTCATCGCTACGATAATGACAGTGGGTCGCATTTACTAGCATCTGCGACTACGTGATAGCATTAGTTAGGCACTTCTAATGCATGCCATTATCATTGAATTATCGCTGGCCTCTTTCTGTGCTAGCACTCGCATTTATTAACACTAGCAACTGCCATGCGACAATAGTTAAGCAATCTTAGCATTTCGCCTAGTGCTAGCACTAGCGTTTGCAAACATAACAATTACCTCGAATCAATAGCTAAGCTCCCCTAGTGCTAGTGACTACCCAGAAGTAGTAGTTCTGCTCTCCCAGTGCCAATGACCATTAGAAATTCATTGTTAGATTCCCTTAATGTTGGCACTAGCATCTATTAACACCACTAACTACCCTACAATGATAGCTAGGCAGCACCAAGTTTACCCTCGTGTTGGCGTCGACGTCTCCCGACACGGGGGACTTCTCTAAGCATTCGTTAAGCCCTCTTTATGCCAAATACTATTAGTGCACAATTGTTAGACCCCATTACATGTAATGGTGATTGCTGTTTGGTCATCTATAGGGGGAATCGAGCGCAAATGTTTGCCACCTCCAACGATTGCTGCTAGGTCATTGCTGAGCTCCCCTAGTGCTGTGATGCCCTTAAACAGTGCCAACCATTCTCGAGCAATAGTCTTTTGGCTCTTCTATTATTAGCAACTATCGTAAGGACGTCACTAGGTTCTTTCGGTGCTAGCATTAGCATCTACCGACACTAACAATTGCTTTACAACAACAGTTGAGCAATTCCAAGGTTCCTCCATTGCTACCACTAATGTCTACTGATAAGAGCAACTACCTTGTACTAATTGCTATGAGGTCCCTTAATTCCCTTAACTTACGCGTTGACATCAACTAACATGAGCAAATGCCTAGTAGCAGTAGCTAGGCAGTCGTTGAGTTCTTCAAAAGCTAGTGCGAGCATCTGCCCACACGTACTATTCCCACTAGAGTCGTTAGGCTCTCGCAATGCAAACAACTAGTGTTAGACCATTATTGGGCCCCTTTAATGCTTACTCTCGCTTTCACCAGCATCAGTGACAGCGGTTGGGCCATCGCTACGGTAATGACAATGGTTCACATTTACTAGCATCAGCGACTGCCCGATAGTTAGGCTTTTCTAATGCCAACCACATTCATTGGATCTTCACTGGCCTTTTTTTATACTAGCACTAGGGTTATCGATAGTCACAACTGTCAAGCAGTAACAGTTGAGCAATCTTAGCATCCCCTCTAGTGCTAGCACCAGCATATGCTAACATTATTAATTACCTCGAATCAATAACTAAGCTCCCCTAGTGCTAGTGACTGCCAAGCACTAGTCATTTTGTTCTCCCAATGCCAATGACCATCATGAAGTCATCGCTTGATTCCTTTAATGTTGGCACTAGCATCTACTAATATGAGTAACTGCCCTACAATGATAGCTAGGCAACACTTAGTTTCCTCTCGTGTTGGCGTTCACGTCTACCAACACCAGGGACCTCTCTGAGCACTCGTTATGCCCTCCCTATGCCAATAGCTACTAATGCATCGTCGTTGTACACCTCTATATGCAATAGCTATAGTCACTGGGTCATCGCTTGGGGGAACCCTATATAAATGTTTACTAGTGCCAACGATTGCTGCTAAGTCATTGCTGAGCTCCCCTAGTGTTGTGTTGGCCTTAAACAATGCCAGCCACTCTCAAGCAATAGTTGTTGGGCTCTTCCAATGTTAGCAACTATGGCTCCCTCAATGCTAGCATTACCGTCCATCGACACTAGCAATTACCTCACAACAATAGTTGCGCAGTTCCAAAGCTTCCTTAATGCAGGCATTAGTATTGGTTGACGTTCGCTAGGCCATCATTGGGAGAACCCACTGTAAATGTCTACCAGCACCAATGACTATCTCTAACTAGTTACTAAGCAATTCGAGTGCAGATGCTTGCCAGTGCAAGTGATTGCCCAGCAGTAGTTGTAGGTCATTCCCAACGCCTGTATCTATCATTGGGTCGTCACCATTGAGATCCCCTAGTGTTGACATTGGCCCCTACCAACAGCTATCGTTGGGCTCTCCTAACACAAGCGACTGTCATAGGGTCATCATTAGGCTCCCCCATTGCTAGCACTAGTATCTACCGATAAGAGCAACTACCAAGCAACAATTGCTGCGAAGTCCTTCAATTCCTATAACGCACGCATCGACGTCAACCAACATGAAGGACTGGCTAGTAGCAGTAGCTAAGCAATTGTTGAGTTCCCCAAAAGCCAACGTGAGCATGTGTCAACATGTGCGACTTCCCTACCACAGTCATTGGGCTCTCCCAATGCCAATAACTAGTGTTAGGCCACTGTAGGGCTCCTTTAATACTTACTCTAGCTATCACCAGCATCAATGATAGCGATTAGGCCATCGCTACGGTAATGACAGTGGCTTGCATTTACTAGCATTAGTGATTGCCTGATAGCATTAGGTAGGCTCTTCTAATGCCAGCAATTATCATTGGATCATCACTATCCTCCTTTTGTACTAGCACTAGCGTTTACCGACAGTGGCAACTGCCATGCCATAATGGTTAAGTAATCTTAGCATTCCCCCTAGTGCTAACACCAGCATATGTGAACACCAATAATTGCCTCAAATCAATAGCTAAGCTCCCATAGTGTTAGTGACTACCCAGCAATAGTCGTACCAGTAATTGCCGTACAATTATAGCTAGGTAGTACCTAGTTTTCTCTTCATATTTGCGTCGATGTTTGCCAGCACCAAGGACTTCTCTAAGCAGTAGTTGTGCCCTCCCTATGCCAACAACTAGTAGTGCACCGTCGTTAGACTCCTTTACATGCAATAACGACTGTTGCTATGTCGTTACTTCAGGGAGCCCTGCGCTGATGTTTGGCAGTGCCAGTGATTGCTGCTACGTCATCGCTGAGCTTTCTTAGTGTTGTGTTGGCCTTAAATAGGGCCAGCCATTCTCGATCAACAATCGTTGGGCTCTCCCAATGATAGCAACTATCGTAGGGACGTTAATAGGCTCCATCAACGCCGTCATTAGCGTCCACCAACACTAGCGATTGCTTCACGACAATAATTAAGCATTTTTAAGGTTCTCCCAATGCAAGAGTCAACGTTGGTTGACGTTCGCTAGGCCATCATTGGGAGAACACACTGCAATTGGCTGCCAGTGCCAACGAGGGTCTCTAGCTAGTTACTGAGCGATCCTAATGCAGATGTTTGCAAACCCAAGTGATTGTCGAGTGGCAGTTAGAAGTCACCCCCAATGCATGTATCTATCATCAGGTAGTCATTATTGGGCTCCCCTTGTGCTGACATTGGTCCTTACCAACAACTATCGTTGGGCTCTCCTAACACAAAAAACTATCAAGGGGTCATCACTAGGCTCCCCAATTGCTGGCAGTAGCATCTATCGATAAGACTAACTACCTCGCAACAATAGCTAAGTAGTCATTAAGTTCCTTAAGAGCTGATGCAAGCATCTACCAACACCTGCGACTTCTTTACCATAGTCGTTGGTCTCTCCTAATGCTAACAACTGGTGTTGGGCCACTCTTGGGCTTTCTTAATGCTTACCCTCGCTTTCACCAGCATGAGTGACAGTGGTTGGGCCATAGCTACGATAATGACAGTGGCTCGCATTTACTAGAAACAACTACTGTTGGATAGTATTTGTTAGGTTTTTCTAATGTGAGCCATTATTATTAGATCATAGCCAGCCTCCTTCTGTGCTAGCACTAGCGTTTATCGATAGTAACAACTACCATGTGACAATAGTTAAGCAATCTTAGTATTTGCCCTAGTACTGGCCCTAGCGTGTGTGAACAAAAATAATTGCCTCGAATCCATAGTTAAGCTCCCTTAGCACTAGTGACTATCCAATAGTAGTCGTTCTGGTTTCCCAATGCCAACAACCATTATGAGATCGTGGCTCGATTCCTTTAATGCTGGTACTAGCTTCGAGGAACATTAGTAACTACCCAACAATGATAGCTAGGTAGCACCTAGTTTCCCCTTGTGGTGGCGTCAATGCCTGCCAGCACGAGGGACTTCTCTGAGCAATCCTTGTGCCCTCCCTATGCCAATAACTACTTGTTGCACTATCGTTGGACTCCTCTACGTGCAATATCGACTATTGCTGGTTCACCACTTGGGGGAACCTAATGTAGATGTTTGCCAGTGCAAGTGACTGGTGTTAGGTCATCACTGAGCTCCCCCTAGTGCTGTATTGGCCTTAAATAGTGCCAGCCACTCTTGAGTAACAGTCGTTGGGCTCTCCCAATGTTAGCAACTATCGTTGGGACATCGCTAAGCCCTCTCAATGCTAGCACTAGCGTCCACCGACAATAGCAATAGCTTTATAGCAATAGTAGAGCATCTCCATGGCTCTCCCAATGTAGGCGTTGGTGTTGGTTGACATTCGCTAGGTCATAATTGAGAGAACCTATTGCAAATGTCTGTCAGCGCCAATGACTGTCTCTAGCTAGTTATTAAGCAATCCTAGTTTAGATGTTTGCTAGCTCAAGTGATTACCCAGCAGCAGTTTTGGGGCTCTCCCAACGCCTGTATAAATCATTGGGTCGTCACTGTTGAGCACCTCTAGTGCTGCCATTGGCCCCTACCAATAGCTATCGTTGGGCTTTCCTAACACGAGCAACTATCATGGGGTCATCACTGGGCTTCCCCATTGCTGCCACTGATGTCTATCGATAAGAGCAACTACCTCGCAGCAATTGCTGGAAAGTCCCTCAATTCCCTTAACGCAAGCGTCAATGTCAACCAACATGAGCGACTACCTAATAGCAGTAGCTAGGTAAACGTTGAGTTCCTCAAAACTTAGCTCAAGCGTCTGCAAGCACCTATAACTTCCCACCATAGTCATTGGCCTCTCCCAATGCCAACAACTGGTGTTAGGCCACTATTAGGCTCTTTTAATGCTTACCCTCGCTTTCACCAGCATGAGTGAAAGCGATTAGGCCATTGCTGTGATAATGATAGTAGCTCGCATTAATTACCATCAATGATTGCTCGACAACACTAGTTAGGTGTTTTTAGTGCAAGCCATTATCATTGGATCATCACTGGCCTACTTTTGTGCTAGCACTAGTGTCCATCGACAGTAGCAACTGCCACGCAACAATAGTTGGCAAATCTTATCATTCACCCTAGTGCTAGCACCAGCACCTTCCCCTTCCCAACAATAGCTAAGTTCCCCTAGCACCAGTGACTGCCGAGCAGTATTCGTTTAGCTCTCCTAATGCCAACGACCATCATGAAGTAGTCATCGGATTCCTTTACTACTGGCACTAGCATCTACTAACACTAGTAACTATTGTGCAATGATAGTTAGGCGGCGCCCAGGTTCCCTTCGTGTTGGTGTCGACATTTGCCAGCACCAAAGGCTTTTCTGAGAAGTCATTATGCCCTTCCTATGCCAACAACTACTAGTGCACTATCGTTGGACCCCTCCACGTGCAATAGCAACTGTTGCTGAGTCATCACTTGGGAGAACCCAGCGTAAATGTCTGCTAGCACCAACGATTATTGCAAGGTCATCATTGAGCTCTCCTAATGCTGTGTTAGCCTAAACAGTGCCAGCCACTCCCGAGCAACAGTCATTGGGCTCTTTCAATGTGAGCAACAACCATAGGGACATTACTAGGCTCCATCGGTGCTAGCACTAACGTCCAGCGACACTAGCAACTACTTTAGAGCAATGGTTGAGTAGTTCCAACGCTCTCTCAATGCTCATTGCTGTTGGTTGACGTTCCCTAGGCCACCATTAGGAGAACCTACTACAAATGTTTGCCGGTTGCCAACGACTATCTCTGGCTAATTACTAAGCTATCCTAGTGCAAATGTTTGCCAGCGCAAGTGATTGCCCAGCAACAGTTGTAGGGCTCTCTTAACACCTGTATCTATCATTGGGTTGTCACCGTTGGGCTCCCTCAGTGCTGACTTTAGCCCTCACTAACAACTATCTTTGGGCTCTTTTAACACGAGCAACTGTTATGGGCTCATCACTAGACTTGCTAATTACTAGCATTGGTCTCTATCGATAAGAGCAACTGCCTCGCAATAATTGCTGAGAAGTCCTTCAAATCCTCTAATGCATGAATCGACATCAACCAACACCAGTGACTACCCAATAGTAGTAGCTAGGTAGTCATTGAGTTCCTCAAAAGCTGGTGCAAGCTTCTGCCAACACCTACGACTTCCTCATCACAATCGTTGGGCTCTCCCAATGCCAAAACTACTGCTAAGCCACTATTAGGTTCCTTTAATGCTTACCCTCGCTTCCTCTAGCACCACTGATAGCCGTTAGGTTATCACTACAGTAATGATAGTGGATGGCATTTACTAACATCAGTGACTGCCCGTCAGCATTAGTTAGGGTCTTTTAATGCTAGCCATTATCATTGGATTATCGCTGGCCCTCTTTTGTACTAGTATTAGTGTCTATTGACACTAGCAACTGCCATGCAACAATAATTGAGCAATCTTAACGTTCTTTTTAGTGCTAGCACCAGCGTCTATGAACATCAATAATTACTTCACAACAATAGTTGGGCAGTCATTAGTTTTCCCTAAAGCTGATGCAAGCGTTTACCAGCACCGAAGACATCATGCAAAAGATGTTGGGCTCTTCCAATGCCTTCAACTGCTGCTAGGCCGTCTTAACCCCAACTGTGCTTGCCTTTATGTCTACATGTACCAGCGACAATTGTTGGGCTATCGCTAGGTCATTGTTAAGTTGCTTCATTGTTTGCATTGCCATCCATTAGCGTTAATGATGGTGCAGGAGTAGTTGTTGGGCTCTCTTAATAACAACGACTATCATGCGATCATTGCTAGGCTCCTTCAATGCTCACACTAGTGTTTAATGACACTAGCAATAGTGCTACAAAAATAACTGGTTAGTCATTGGGTTCTCCCAAAGCTAGCACAAGTGTTTGCCAACACTAGTGATTTCCTCGTAGAAGTCATTGTGCTTTCTTAATGCTAATAATTGCTGCTAGGTCATGGTTGGGCTCCACTTTGTCACATGCCTATTAGCATCAGCAACCCATGCAAATGCCTGCTAGCGTCAATAATTACCCAATAGTAATCGTTGGGCTCTCTCAATGCTAGTTACTGTCATAGGTTTATCACAAGGCTTCCCCTACATTAGTGCTGGCATTTACTAACACCTGCAGCTACCTCTTAGTAATAGCTGGGTACTCCTTGGGTTCCTCACTTATTAGTAATTTCATTTGCCAACACCAATAATAACCTCACTACTATAACTATGTAGTCGTTAGGTTCTGCAAAAATAAGCATGAACATCTGCTAGCATTAGCAACTACCCCATAATAGCTAAGTAGTCGTTAGGCTCTCTTTCCACTTACTACTCTTACTACGCCATCGTTGAGCTCCTTTAGTGCTTACCCTCGTGCCTACTTGTGCTTGCTACTCTCGTTAGGCCACAGTTGGAGGAACACACCACTAATGTTTACCAGCATTAGTGATTACCATTGGGTCATTGCTAAGCTCTCCTAGTGCTAATGACTGCCCAGTAATAGTTGTTTGGCTCCGCTAATGCCAACGACCATCATGAGGTCATCGTTGGATTACCCTAGTGCTGGCACTAGCGTTTACCAACACCAGTAACTACCCCGCAACGATAGCTAGGAAGTACCTTGATTCCCCTTGTGCTGGTGTTAATGTCTATTAGCACCAGGGACTTCCCCAAGCAGTTGATCTGCCTTCCCTATGCCAACTACTACTACTGCACTGTTATTAGACTCCTCTACTTACAATATTGACTATAGTTAGGTCATCACTAGGGGAAACCAATGCAGATGTCTGCCAGTGCAAACAATTGTTATTGGATCATCGCTAAGCTCCCCTAATGTTGTGCTGTCCGTAAATAGCCAAGCACTCTCGAGCAGCAGTTATTGGCCTCTTCCAATGCTAGTAACTATCATAGGGATGTCGCTACGCTCCCTTAGTGTTAGCAGTAGCATCCAGTAACATAGCAACTGCTTTGCAGCAATAGTTTGGTAGTTTCAAGGCTCTCTCAATGTAGGTGCTAGTGTTGATTGACGTCCGCAAGGCCATCTCTAAGAGCACCTACTACAAATGTTACTACCACTAGCGGCTATCTTTGGCTCGTCGTTGAGCTATCCTAGTGTAGATGTCTGCCAGTGCAAGTGACTGCCCAGTAATAGTTATAGGGCTCTCCCAACACCTTTAATTATCATTGGGTCATTATCGTTGAGCCCCCTTAGTGCTGATGCTAGCCCTCCATCGTTGGACCTTTATAGTACTTTTGTCTCATGTATGCTTGTGTCAGCGATTGCCACATGGCCATCACTAGGAGATCCTATTGCAGATGTTTACCAACATTAGCAATTACTACTAGATCATTGTTGAGCTCCCCTAATCCTAGCACTAGCCTCTACCAATGCTTGTGACTGCCTAGCACCAGTTGTTGGGCTCCCCTAATGCCAATGGCTATCATGGGTCATTGTAAGGCTTCTCCCTTACTAGCACTAGCGTCTACTGACTCGAGCAACTACCTTTTAGTGATAGCTAAGTAGTCCCTGGGTTTCTTATGTATTGGCATCTACTTATGTCATGAGCGCCCTATGCGAGCTTGACCCTCATCACAGTCGCTCAATAAGCTACTAAACAAACATGCAAGGGGAGTCACGTTGCACGAACAATAGGCACAGGAGGCAAGCTCAACTACCTTGGCAAGCATCGCATCAATGGAAGGCACATGGACACCCCACGTGAGCTAGACCCTTGACGTCATCCTTCAAGATACTGCCCAACAAGTGTGCCAAGGGAGCATGAAATAAGGGCTCACGAGGCAAGCCGTGGCTACTCCTAACAAGCATGATATGGATGAAAGGCCCAGCTTGCGACCATAGTAAAGGCATTAGCCGAGCCATAAGCACCCCATGGTAGTTAAATCCTCCTTGTTATCCCTCAATAGATTACCTATAGAGGGTGCCAAGAGGGCCACGTCGCATGAATGATGGGCACAAGAGGTAAACAGTGGTTACCCCTAGTAGGCGTGGCATGGGTGATAGATCCAACGTGAGGTTACAACAGATGCTCCACCCAGGCAATGGGCACCTCATGTTTGCCTGATTATCATCACTATCCCTAGATAGAATGCCCAGATGGCATGTCAAGGGAGTCGAGTCGTATAAAACTTAGGCATGAAAGGTAAGCCACTTTTACCCCAAATAGGCATCGCATGGGTGGAAGGCCCGACATGCGACCATAATAGCCACCGACCATACCATGGGAGCCACACGTAGGCCAGACCCTTGTTGTTGTCCTTGGAGAGACTACCCAACACGCGTGCTAAGGGAGCTGCATCACACGGACCATGGGCATGGGAAGCAAGCCACGGCTGCCACGAGTAGGCAATGCATGAGCAAAAGGCCCAATGTGTGGCTACAACTAATGCACCACCTAAGCCATAGGCACTTCACTCGAGGAGGATCCTCGTTGTTATCCCTCAATTAACTTCTAAGTGGGCGTGCCATAGGAGCTACATAGCACGAACCATGAGCACGAGAGGCTAGCCACTGTTGCCTTGAGCAGGCACGACATGGATGGAAGGCACAATATGCGGTAATAGTAGTTGAGCCAGCTAGAACATGGATGGTCCACTAAAGCTAAACCCTTGTTGTTGTCCGTTGATAGACTCCCTAATGAGCATCCCATGGGTACAGAAGGTAAGCCATGACTAGCCCTAATAGGTGCAGCATGGGTAGAAGGCCTAGCATGCGACTGTAGAAGGCTTGTTAGCTAAGCCATGGCTGTCCCACACGAGCTAGACTCTTGTCGCTATCCCCTGATGGACTGCCCAGTAAGCTGGCAAAAGAGTCGCGTTGTCATAAAACATGGGCACAGAAGGCAAGCCACAAGTACCCCCAATAGGCATGTTATGGACGGAGGGCCCAATTTGCAGCTGTAACAAGTGTGCTAGCCAAGTTATGGGCACTCCATACGAGCCATACCATCATCATTACCACTCGATAAAATTTGCAGTGAATGTGTGAATGGAGCTGCACTGCATGGACCATCAGCATAAGAGGTAAGCCACAGCTACCCCCTAGCACGCATCGCATGGGTGGAAGGCCCACTGTATGGCCATAACAATGGTGCCAAGCAAGACATGGGAGCCCCATGCGAGCCATCGCGTTTACCTATGGCAACAACTATTGCTAGGCCATAGGGGAACCCAGCATAACCGTTGGGTCATTGCTAAGCTCCGTTAATGTTGGTATTGACATCCATAAACGTCTATGATTGCCCAACTATAGTCAATAGGATCTCCCAACATCAACAACTATCATGGGGTCGTCGTGGGGTTACCCCAATGCTATTTCTGGTGCTTATCAATACCAATAACTGCCTTATTGTAAAAGCTGGGCTATTCCCTAGGTTTCCCTAGTGCTAGAACTGGTGTCTATCAACACCAGTAACTGCCCTACAGTGATAGCTAAGTAGTTGTTGAGTTCTCGTAAAGTTGGCACAGGCATCTACCAGCATCAGTAACTTTCATGTAGTAATCGTTATACTCTCCTGGTGCTTTTTACTATAGCTAAGCCATCATTAAGCTTTTCTAATGCTTGCACTTACGTCTGCTAGTGTCAACAATAGTCATTTGGTCATCCTTAAGTGCCTTTAGTGCAACACTGACATCTATCAGCGTCAACATTTACCTTACCATAGTGGTTGGGCATTCCTAATGCCACCGACTACCATGGGGTCATTGGTAGACTCTCTCAGTGTTAGCTCTTGCTGCTACTAACACGAACAACTGCATCATAAAAGTAACTAGTTAGTCATTGGGTTCCCTCAAAGCTGCGCTAATATCACGCTATATACTAGGCACTTCCTTGTAGTAGTCGTTGGGCTCTCCCAATGCCAACTACTGCAGTTAGGCCAATGTTAGGTTCTCAACTATTGGGCCATCGTAGGGGCAACCTAGAGCAGATCTCTGCCAGCATTGGTGACTACCATTAGTAACAGTTGTTAACCTCCACCAGTGCCATCAACTGCCTAATAGTAGTTGTTGGGCTCTCGCAATGCCAATAACAATTATATGGTTGTCGCAAGGCTACCTTGATGCTAGCATGAGTGTCTATCGACACTAATAACTGCCCTACAATAATTGCAGGGTAGTGCCTAGGTTCCCTTAAAGCTAGCATTAACGTTTGCGGACATCAACAGTTACCCCATAGTAGTAGTTGCACAGTCATAAGGTTCCTCTAAAGTTGGCACTAGCATCTACTAGCATCAACAACTTTTTTGTAGTTGTCGTTGGGCTCTTCTAATGCCAATTATTGTTATTAGACCATCGTTAGACCTATCTAATTTTTGGCCCCATGCCTACTTCCATTAGCGACTGTTGCATGGTCATCGCTGCAAAAACTTAGCGTAGATGTCTGTCAACATCAGCAACTATTGCTCGATCATCACTAAGCTCCCCCAAAGTTTATGTTGGCCTCTACTAGTGCTCGTGACTACCTAGCAGCAATCATTGGCTCTCCTAATGCTAACAATTGTCATGGGGTTGTTGCAAGGCTTCCCCTATATTAGTGCTCATATTTATTGATACCAACAACTATCTTTCAATAATAGCTGGGCAATCCTAGGTTCCCCATGTGTTGGCAACTTCATCTGCTAACATGAACAAGTGCCTCACTGCTGAAGCTAAGTAGTGGCTAGGTTCCCCCAAATTTAGCACGAGCATTTGCAAGCATCAGGGATTGCCCCCGCAGTAGTCATTAAGATCCTTTAGTGTTTGCCTCATGCCTACTTATGCCTGCTGCTCCCGTTGGGCCACAGTTGAGGGAATGTATCATCGATGTCTACCAGTACTAATGATTACCGCTGGCTCATTGCTAATCTCCCTTAGTGCTAATGATTGTTTAGCAGTAGTCGTTTAGCTCTCTCAATGCCAACAACCATCATGAGGTAATTGCTAGATTCCCCTAATGCTTGCATTAGCGTTTACTAACACTAGTAATTACCTCAGCACCTAAATTCCCCTTGTGTTGGTGTTGGCTTTTACTAGCACTAAGGATTTCCTTGAGCAGTTGTTATACCCTCCCTATGCCAACTATTACTACTGCACCATCGTTGGACTCCTCTACGTGCAATAATGACTGTCACTAGGTCATTGTTGGGGGAGCTGAACACAAATCTCTGCCAGTGCCAGTTATTACTGTTGGGTCATCACTGAGCTCCCCTAGTGATGTTCTGGCCTTAAATAGGGCCAGCCACTCTCGAATAGTAGTCGTTAGCCAATGCTAGTAACTATCATGGGGACATCACTAATCTCCTTTAGTGCTAGCACTAGCCTCCACTAACACTAGCAACTATTTCGCACCAATAGTTGGGCAGTTCCAAGGCTCTCTCAATGCAGGTGCTACTCTTGGTTGACATTCATTAGGCCATCGTTTGGAGAACCTACTGTAAATGTTTGCCAGCCCCCACGACTATCTCTCGATCATTACTGAGCTGCCAGTGCAAATGTTTGCCAACACCTCTAACTATCATTAGGTCATCGCCGCTGAGCTCCCCTAGTGCTGACATTGGCCCCTACTAATAGTTGTTGTTGGGCTCTCCTAACATGAGCAACTATCATGGGGTTGTCACTATTGCTGGCACTAACATCTATTGATAAGAGCAACTGCCTCACATCAATTGCTAGGAAGTCCCTCAATTTCTTTATTGCTACTGTCGACGTTAACCAACACCAACAACTGCACGATAGCATTAGTTGGGTAGCCATTGAGTTCTTTAAAAGCTGGTATGAGTATTTGCCAACACTTATGACTTCCCTACTGCAATCATTAGACTTTCGCAATGCCAAAAATGCTGCTAGGCCACTATTGGGCTCCTTTAATGTCTACCCTCGCGTCTATTACATCAGTGGCAGCCGTTGGGCCATCGCTATGGCAATGATAATGGCTGGCATCTAGTAGCATCAGTGACTACATAAGAATAGTAGTTAGGCCTTTCCAATGTCGGGCATTGTTATTAGGTCATCGCTGGCCTCTTTCGATGCTAACATTAGCGTCTACCGACACTAGCAATTATCATGCAACAACAGTTGAGCAATCTTAGGGTTCCCCTAGTGCTAGCACCAATGTCTATGAACACCAATAATTGCCTCGCAACAATAAGCTAGGCAGTTGTTTGGTTTCTCCAAAGCTGGTGCGAGCCTTTACAAGAACCAACGACATCATGCAGAAGTTGTTGGGCTCTCTTAATGCCTACTACTACTGCAAAGTCATCATTTGACCCTAGTTGTTCTTACCCTCATGTTTATTTGCACCAGCAATAACTTTTTGGCCATCATTGGGCGAACCTAGTGCTGATGTCTATCAGTGCCAACGACTATCACTAGGTCATTATTGAGTTACTCTAGTGCTCTTGTTGCTATCTATTAGCATATGTCATTGCCTAGCAGTAGCTATTAGGCTCTCCCAATGCTAGTGACTATCATGTGGTCATTGTTAGGTTCCCTCAATGCTGGCACTAGTGTTTAACAACACTAGCAATAGCACTACAAAAATAACTAGGTAGTCATTAGGCTCCCTTAAAGCTAGTATGAGCATTTACTAGCATGAGCGATTTCCCTGTAGCAATCATTGGGCTCTCCTAACGCCAATAATTTTTGTTGTGTCATGGTTGAGCTCCTTTAGGGTTTGCCCTCACGTCTATCTGTGCCTGCAACTACTATAGGGCCATTGTTGGGGCAACCCATGTAAATGTCTGCCAATATTTGTAACTGGCAAGCAACAGTCGTGGGCTCTTCTAATGCTAGTAACTATCATGGAGTTATCGCAAGGCTTCCCTTATATTGGCACTGGTATCTACTAACACCAGCAAATACTTAATAATAGCTAGGCAATCCCTAGGTTCCTAGTGTTGGCAATTTCGTCTACCAACATAACTAACTACCTCACTCTTGTAGCTAAGAAGTCATTAGGCTCCCTCAAAGTTAGTGCAAGCATTTATTAGCATTAGTGACTACCCCGCAACAGTCGTTGGGCTCTCTTTGCGCTTGCTACGCCGTCATTGAGCTCTTTTAGTACTTGTCATCATACCTATTTGCTCTTGCTACTCTCATTGGTCCACTGTTAGGGTAGTGCAGCACTAATGTCTACCAGCATTAGTGATTACTGCTGGGCTCCCCTAGTGCTAGTGGCTGCCTAATAATAGTCCTTCAGCTCTCCTAATGCCAATGACTATCATGAGGTCGTCATTATATTCCTCTAGTGCTGGCATGAGTGTCTACTAACACTAGTAACTGCCCTGCAATAATAGCTAGGCAGTACCTAATTCCCTTTGTGTTGGCGTCAATGTTTGCCAACATGTGGGACTTCCCCAAGAAGTCGGTGTGCCTTCCCTATGTCAATTGTTACTACTGTACCATATTTAGACTCTTCTACTTATAATAGCGACTATCACTGGGTCATCATTAAAGGAAAATAGCACAGATGTTTGCTAGTGCAAGCAATTGCTCTTGGGTCATCTCTGAGCTCTCTTGTGCTGTGCTAGCCTTAAACAGTGCCAGCCACTCTTGAGCAGTGGTTATTGGGCTCTTTCAATGCTAGCGACTATTGTAAGGACATCACTAGGCTCCCTCGGTGCTAGCACTAGCATCCATCGACACTAGAAACTGCTTTGCAACAATAGTTGGGTAGTGCCAAGGCTCTCTCAATGTAGGCACTAATGTTGGTTGACGTCTACTAGGCCATCACTGGGAGAACCCATTGTAAATGTATGCTAGCACTAGTGAAAATCTTTAGCTTGTCGCTGAGCTGTCCCAATATAGATGTTTCTTAACATAAGTGACTACCCATTAGTAGTTGTACGGCTCTCCCAATGACTATAACTACCATTGGGTCATCGTCGTTGAGCTCCCCTAGTGCTGACACTAGCCCCTACCAACACCTTTCATTAGGCTTTTCTAATGCTCGCGTTGACATCAACCAATACGAATGACTACCTGATGGCAGTAGTTAGGTAGTCATTGAGTTCCTCAAAAGCTAGCATGAGCCTCTGCCAACACATATGACTTCCCCTCATAGTCGTTGGGCTCTCCTAAGGACAACAACTTCTGCTATGCCACTGTAAGGCTCCTCTAAATGCTTACCCTCACATCTACCAGCATCAGCGACATCCATTGGTCCATTACTGTAGTGATGACAGTAGTTGGCATCCATTAGCACTGTCATCTACTGACCTTAGCAACTACCGAGCAGCAATCGTTAGGCTCTTCCAATGCTTGCGATAGTCATTCAGTCATCGTTGGGCTCCCTCGGTGCAAGCTCTAGCATCTATCAACGCAAGTAACTGCCTTATCATAATAATGAGGTAGTCCGTGGGTTCCTTTAATGCTAGTGTCGTGTTTGCCAACACTAGTAATTACACTACAGTAATAATTTAGAATTATCGATTCCCCTAAAGCTAGGTTATCATTAAGCTCCCTAAATGCTGGTGCTGGCATCTATCATCCTCAATGACTGCTCAACAATAATTGTTAGGCCCTCCCAACACTAGTGACTGTTATGGGGTCATCGTTGGACTCTCGTGATGCTTGCACTGGCATCCATCGATTCCAGCAACTGCCCACAGCAATAAATGAGCAGTCCCTAGGTTCCCTTAGTGTTGGCATTGGTGTTTACTAACACCAGCAACTATCCCGTAGCCATAGCTGAGCAATCATTAGGATCCCCCAAATCTAACGTAAGCATCTACTAGCAACAACAACTTCCCCAAAGTAGTTGTTGGCTCTCTTAATGCCATCTACTACTGCTAGGCCATCGTTTGGGCTTTTTTAGTGCTTGTCCTTATGTCTACTGATGCTAATGACTTTTGCCTGGTCATCGCTAGGGAACCTAGTACAAATGTTTACTAGTGCAAGTGACTACCCAATAGCGATTGTAGAACTCTCCCAACACTTGCGACTATCATTGGGTTATCACCACCGAGCTCCCCCATTACTAAACTTAGTGCCTGCCAGTGCAGTGACTACCCAATAATAGTCGTTTGGCTTGTCTAACGCCAATAACTATCATGGGGTTGTTGCACAGCTCTCCCATTGCTAGTGTTGACGTTTATCGATAAAAGCAATTATGTTATAGCAATTGTCGGGAAGTTTGGTTATTCCCTTGGTGCTCGTACTAACATAAACCAATACTAGAAACTGTCTCGCATTAGTAGGAGGGCAATCATTGGGTTCCTTGAAAGCAGGCATGAATGCTTACCAACACTTGCAGCTTCCCCGTGGTCACTGTTTGACTCTCTCAATGCTAACAATTGCTGCTAGGCCATCGTTAAGCTCTTGTAGTGCTTACCTCACGTCTCCTACGCCATTGATTACCATTAAGGCATCGTCAGGGCAATGACAGTGGCAAGCAGTTATTAGCATTAGTGACTATCCAATTATAGTGGTTAGGCTCTCCCAACACCAGCCACTGTCATTAGGTCTTTGTTGGGCTCCAACGGTGCTAGGACAAGCGTCTACTGACACTAACTAGTGCCCCGTAATAATACTTGGGCAGTCTTTGAGTTCTTAATCAGCTAGCACTGGCTTCTACGAGCATTGATAACTGCCTCACAACAATAGCTAGGCAATCATTAGGTTCTCCTAAAGCTAGCATGACGTCTGCTAGCACTAGTGACACCATGTAGAAGTCATTGGGTTCTTTTAGTGCCTATCACTAGGCTCTTAGTCACCCCTCCTATTCTTGCCCTCATGTCTTCGTGTGATAGCAACTTCCGTTGGGTTATCACTGGGAAAATCCAGCGCTGATCTCTGCCAATGCCAGTGACTATTGCTAGGTCATTGCTGAGTTACTGTAGTGCTCACGTAGCCATATACTAATGATTTCCTAGCAGCCATTATTGAGCTCTCCCAATGATAATGACTATCATGGGGTCGTCGCTGGGCTTCTACAGTGCTAGCACTAACGTTTACCAACACTAATAACTGCACTGACAAAATAATTGAGCAATCCTTGGTTTCCCCCAAAGCTGTAACAAGTGTGTACCAGCACCAGCAAATTCCTAGGAGTCATCATTAGGCTTTCCCAATGCCAACTATTATTACTAGGCCATCGTTCGGAACCTCTAATGCCTACAGTCATGCCTACTTGCACCACCCACTACCGTTAGGAAGGTAGCCTTAGTATAGGCACTATTATTTACTAACACTAGAAACTACCTTGCAATAATAGCTAGGCAATCATTTAGTTCCCCCAAAGTTGGCATGGGCTTCTGCCAGCACCAATGACTTGCTCGTACTAATCATTAAGCTTTCTTCGCTCTAACCACTATTTATAGGCCATCATTGAGCTACTTTAATGCTTGCCCTTGCGTTTACTTACACCAATGATTATCGTTGGGCCATCACTTGGGTTCTTTAGCATAGATATCTGCTAGTGCTAATGACTATCGTCGGGTCTCTTTAAGCCCCTTTAGTGTTAGCACTTACACTTACTAGAGTGAGTAACTACCCAGCAGTAATCATTGGGCTCTCCCAATGAGAGTGACTACCACAGGGTCGTCGTTAGGCTCCCCTGATGCTGGTGCTAGCATCTACCGACACCGATAACTACGCCAAAGAAGTAACCAAGCAATCATTGGGTCCCTCAAAAGATAGCGCGAGCAACTGCTAACACAAGTGACTTCTCTGCAGTAGTCGTTCGGCTCTCTTACTGTTAAATACTGTTGCTAGGCTGTCATTCGACTCCTTTGTTTGCCTTCTCGTCTTCTTGTACTAAAAACTACTATTAAGCCATCGCTAGGGCAACCTGGTGCAAATGTCTGCCAGCATCAACGACTACCCAACAACAATCATAGGGCTCTCCCAATGCCTATGATTGCCATTGGGTCGTTGCTGGGCTACCCTGGTGCAAGCACTAACGTCTATTGACACCAGTAATTACCGCAATAATAACGAGTCAGTCCCTAAGTTCTCTTAGGGCTGGCACCAATGTTTACTAACATTGAAAATTACACTGCAATAGTAGCTGGTAAGTTGATGATTCCCTTAAAGTTGGGTTGTCATTGAGCTCCCCTAATGTTGGCTCTAGCATCAACCAATATCAGCGACTGCGCAACAACAATGGTTGGGCTCTTTCAACCCCAACAACTATCATTGGGTCATCGATGGACCCCCTTAATGCTAGCACTAGTGTCTATCGACTTTCACAATTGCCTCATAATAATAGCTGCACTGTCCCTAGATTCCCCTAGTGCTGTGCTAGGATCTGCGCAGACCAACAATAGCCCAATGGCCGTAGTTAAGCAGTCGTTGGGTTCCTTCAAAGCTAACGTGAACATTTGCCAACACCAGTGATTTCCCCATAGTAATCGTTGGGCCCTCCTAATGCCAACCACTTCTGCAAGGGCATGGTTAGGCCCCTCTAGGACTTGCCTTCACGTCTACCTCTGCATGTAACTTCCATAGGGCCATCGCTTATGCAACCAAGTACAGATGTCTGCCAGTGTCAATGACTACCTAATAGCAGTTGTTAGACTCCCTAAATGCCAGCAACTGTTGTTGGGTCACTTGGGTTCCTCGATGCCAGCACTAGCATCTATCAACACCTATAACTACCCCACAGTAATAGCTGCATAGTCCTAGGGTTCCCTTAATGCTAATGCTGGCATCTGCCAATATGAGCAATTATCTCATAGCAATTGTTGGTCTATTATTAGGTTCCCCAAAAGCTAGTGCAGAGGTCTAACAGATGACTTTTTCATAAAATTTGTTAGGCTATACTAATGCCTACTACTACTGCTAGGTTGTCGTTGGGCTTTTTCAGTGGTTGCCCTCACGTTTACCTATGCGAGCAACTGTCGTTGGGCCATCGCTGGTGCAACCTAATGCTAATGTTTAGAAGTGTCAACAACTATCGCTTAGTCATCTCTAAACTCCCCTTATGCTAACATGGGCATCTACTAGCGTAAGTGACTGCCTCGCAATATTCGTTGGGCTCGCCCAATGGCGACGATTACTACGAGGTCATCATTAGGCTCCCTCGCTATTGGCACTAATGTTTACTAACGCCAGCAACTGTACCGCAGAAGTAGCAGGGTAGTCATTAGGTTCCCCTAAAGTTAGCGCTAGCATGTGCGAGTACTACTGACTTCTCTGCACCAGTCATTGGGCTCTCCTAATGCTAACCACTGCTACCGACTTCCTATGCCAACTACTACCACTGGGCCATCGCAGGGGCAATCCAATGCAGATGTCTACCAACATTGATGACTGCCACTAGATTGTCGCTGAGATCCCTCAGTGCAAGCACTGGCCTCTACCAGTGCCAGTGATATTCTCCCAATGCTAATGACAGTCATATGGTTATCACAGGGCTCGCCCAGTGTTGGCATTAGTGTCTATTGCCATCAATAACTGCCCCACAATAATTGCTTGATAGTATTCACGTTCTCTTAATGCTAATGTCAATGTCTACCAATACCAAAAACTGCCTGGCAATAGCAGCTGGGTAGTCGTAAGGTTTCCCAAAAGCTGACATGAGCGTTTACCAGCACTAGCGACTTCTTTGTAATTGTCATTGGGCTCTTCTAATGCCAACAATTCCTGCTTGACCGTCTTTGGACCCCTCTAGTACTTTTGCCTCGAGTCTACCTATGCCAACGACTGCCGCTGAGCTCCCTTAATGCTGGCTCTGGCCTCTACCAGTGCCCGTAACTGCCTAGCAGTAGTCATTAGGCTCTCCCAATACAAGCAACGGTCATGGGGTCATCTCAAGGCTTCCCCCTTACTAGCACTAGTGTCTACTAACACCAATTATAACCTCACAATAATGACTAGGCAATCCTTAGGTTCCCTACATGTTAGCAATTATATGTGCTAACATGACCAACTGCCTCACTGCAGTAGCCAGGATGTCATTGGGTTTCCTCAAAGCTGGCATAGTGTCCACTAGCACCAACGATTGCCTCGCAATAGTAGTGTTTCCCCTAGTGCTTACCATTCCTGCTATGCCATTATTGATCTCCTCTAGTGCTTGCCCAGCACGGATTATGGGCGCGGGATACAAGCCACGATAACCCCCAACAGGCATGACATGGTGGAACACTGAGCGTGCAGTCGCAATTGAAGCTCTTGCCAAGCTATAGGAGCACCATGCGAGTTAAAACATTATTGTTTTCTCTCGATTGACTGCCCAATGAGCATGCAAAGGAGCCACATCTCATAGACCATAGGCATGAGAGGTAAGCCACAGCTGCCTTTAGTAGGCACAGTGTGACAACAAGGCCCAGCGAGTGGTCAACATTTGTGCACTTGCCTTTCATCATTGTCCCTCAGTAGACTACCTAGCGAGCATGCTAAGGGAGTCGTGTCATAGAGATTGTGGGCTTGGATGGCAAGTCGGGGCTGCCTAAGTAGGCATGCTAGCTAGCCCTTAGGCACCCCACACGAGTAAGACCCTCGACGTTGTCCCCTCATAGACTGCTTAGCGAGCGTGTCAAGGGACCCATTTGCACGGACCATGAGCTTAGAAGGCAAGTCACAGGTACTTCAAACATGCTTAGCATGGGTAAAAGGCCTTACATGTTATTGAAACAAGTGCGCCAACCAGGCCACGGGCACTTCCCATGAGCCATACCATCATCGTCGTCCCTCGATAGACTGCCTAGTGAACGTGCCAAAGAAGCCATATTGCAAGGAACATTGGCATAGAAGGCAAGCCATAACTACCCCTTAAAAGGCATGTATGGGAAAAAGGCCCAATGTATGATCATATTAGCACACCAGCCAGGCCATGGGAGCCCCCACTCGAGCCAAACCCTCATCATTATCATTAGACGGACTGCCTAGTGAACGTGCCAAAGAAGCCATATTGCAAGGAACATTGGCATAGAAGGCAAGCCATAACTACCCCTTAAAAGGCATGTATGGGAAAAAGGCCCAATGTATGATCATAGTAGCACACCAGCCAGGCCATGGGAGCCCCTACTCGAGCCAAACCCTCATCATTATCATTAGACGGACTACCATGTTGCATGGACCATGGGCACGGGATGTAAGCCATGACCACCTTCAACAGGCCTATCAAGGGCGAAAAGCCTAGCATGTTAGTGCTGCAGGTGTGCCAGCTAAGCCATGGCCACCCTACGTAGGCTAGACTCCCAATGTTGTTTCTCAATAGATTGCCTAACGAGCAACAGAGCCATGTCACATGGACCATAGGCATCAGAGGAAAGCTACGATTGTCGAGGAGGCACAGCAAGGGCGAAACGTTAAAAGTGCTACTATAACAAGAGTGCCAGCTAGGCCATGGGCACCCCCATGTAAACTAGACCCTCATTACTATCGCTCGATAGATGGTCTAACAAGCATGCAAAGAAAGCCACATTGGAAGGACCATGAGCTCAAAAGTTAAGCCACAGCTGCCCCAACAGGCATGGCATGGGCGAAATGCCCAACATGCAATCGTAGCCGGAGTGCCAACTCGACCATGGGCGGAACGCCAATCGTTAGGCTCTATCAATGCCAACCGCTGCTAGTAGTAATAGCAAAGAACCTTTTTGGTTCACCTAGTGCTGATGTTGGCATTTGCGAACGCCAATAACTGCCTCATAGTAGTAGTTCGATTGTCATTAGGTTCCTCAAAGTAGGCACGACCATCTAACAGCACCAGCGACTTCCCTACAACAATTATCAAGTTTCTTAACACCAAAAACTACTGTAAGGCAGTCGTTAGGCTCTTCTAATGCTTACTGTCATGTCTACTTGTATCAGCTACTGTCGTTACGCCATCATTGGGGCAACCCAACATAGATGTTTGGGAGCTTCAATGACAATCGTTGGGTTGTTACTGAGCTCTCCTTGTGCTAGTGCTGGCATTCACTAATATCAAAGACTACCCAGCTATAGTCACTAAGCTCTCCCAACGCTAACAACTATCATTAGGTAATCGTTGGACTCCCCCAATGCTAGTACTAGCATCTACCAACACTAGTAATTTCCTCACAATAATAGCTGGGAAGTCTTTCAGTTTCTATAGCGTTGGCATCGTTGTTTACCAACACCTATAACTACCATGCGATAATAGCTAAGCAATCGTTAGATTCCCCAAAGCTGGCATGAGTGTGTTCTAGCACCAGCCATGTCCCCGTAAAAGTCATTGGCCTCTCTTAGTCTCTACCATTACTGTTAGGCCATCATTTAGCTCCTCTTATAGTTACCCTCGCGTATATCTACATTAGTGATGTTGCGAGGTCGTTGTTGAGTTGCTTTAGTGCTCACGCTGCCATTTACTAGCATAAGTGATTGCCTAGCCATAATATTTAGTTTTTCCCAATGCCAATGACTATCATGAGGTCATTGTTGGGCCCCGTCAGTGCTAACTATTAGTATTAGGCTGTCATTAGGACACTTTAGTGCTTGCCCCCGCGTCTTCATGTGCCTACGACTGCCATTGGGCCATCGTTGGGGCAATCAAATGCTAATGTCTACATGCATTACTAACTACCCAACAATTGTCAAAGGCCTCTTCTAATTCCTATGGCTATCATTTAGTCATCGTTGGGTTGCCTCAATACTCGCACTAGCATCAATCGACACTAGCAATTATCTTGTAGCAATAACAAGGCAGTCTTTCGGTTCCCCTAGTGTTAGTGTCAACATCTACCAATACCAACAACTATACTACAGTAGTAGCTGAGAAGTTGATGATTCCCCTAATATTGGGTTATTGTTGAGTTCCCTCAATGCTGACACTAGCATCTACCAATATAGCCCGAGAATAATCATTAAGCTTTCCTAGTACCAGCAATTAGCAATGCTTCTGATGCAATCACTAGTATCTACTAAGTCTTCCGACTGCCTCAAGTAATAGTTGGGCAGTCCCTAAGCTCCCCTAGTGCTCGTGCTAGCATCTGGTAATACCAATAATTGCCCCAAAGCAGTAGTTGGGAAGTCATTAGATTCCCTTAAAGATGACAGGATCATTGGTTGGCACCAATGACTTCCCAATAGCACTTTGGACTCTCCTAAACCCAGCCACTAATGCTAGGTAGTCATTGGGCTACTCTAATGCTTGCTTTCTCATTAACTCATGCATATGACTATTATAGGGCCATCGCTAAGGCAACCTGATGCCAATATTTATCAATGTCAACAACTGCCTATTAGTAATGTTTGAGCTTCGTAAATGCGAATGACTATCATTGGCTTATCACTTGGCTCCTTTGATACTAGCACTAGCCTTTACCACACCACCAACTGCCACACAGCAATAGTTGGGTAGTCCTTGGGTTCCCTTTGTGCTGGGACCGACGTGTGCGAGCACTAACCATTGTCCTACATTATCGGTAATTAGTTATTGGGCTCCATTAGTGGTTATTGTTGTATCTACCTATGAAATGATTACGAGTAGGCCATCGCTTAAGGAACCTAGCACCAATGTCGACCAGCGCCGACGACTATCGCTAGGGTCATCGTTGATATCCCTTAGTGCTGGCACTAGCATCTGCCTACATGAATAATTGCCTTGCTATAGTGGCTAGGATTTCTCTATGCCTGTGACCATTATAAGGTCATCATTAAGCTTCCGTAGTGCTAGTGCTAGTGCTAGTGTCTACTAATACCATTATCTGCCCTGCAACAATAGTTGGGTTGTCTTTGGGTTCTTTTAGTGCTAGCACTAGCGTCTCACAACTCCAGCAACTGCCCTACTAGTAGCTAGGTAATCATTAGGTTGCCCTAGTGCTGGCACGAGCATCTGCAAATGCTAGTGACTGCACCCCAATAGTCATTGGGCTTTCCCAGTGCTGACCATTGTCGCTAGGTCATCGTTGAGCTCTTACAGTGCTTGCCCTCACTTCTACCTGTGCTAGCGACTTTCGTTAGGACATCGCTAAGGTACCTAACACAAATGTTTCCCAATGCTAACGATAGCTGCTAGGTCATCGCTAATCTCCCTAGGTACTAGCGATGGCATTTACTAACATTAGCGACTAACGTGCAGCACTCGTTGGGCTCTCCTAATGCCAGCAACTATCATAAGGTCATCGTGAGGCTCCCCTCATGTTGGCATTAACATCTACCGACTTTAATAATTGCACTATAGAAGTACCTGGGCAGTCATAGGGTTCCCTTGAAGCTAGTGCCAGCATTAGCCAGCACAAGTGACTTCCCTGTAGTAGTTGACCTCTCTAGATGCCAACTACTACTACTAGGCCATTGTTTGACTCCTCTAGTGCTTGCTCGTGTCTTCCTGTGCCTTCAACTACCAATGGGCCATTGCTAGAATAACCTAATGCATATGTTTGCCACTACTGATGACTACCTAGTAGTAGTCACGAGGCTCTCCTAATGCTTGCGACTGTCATTAGGTCATTGTTAGGTTATCCAATACTAGCATTAGCATCAATTGACACCAGCAACTGCCCTACAGCAATAGCAATCAAGTCCTTGGGTTCTGTTAATGCTAGCGTCGAAGCTTACCAACATCGATAACTGCACTGTAGTAGTAGTTGGGAAGTCAATGATTCCCCTAAGGGTCAGTTGTCACTGAGCTCCTTTAATGCTAGTGCTGGCAACTACCAATGTTAGCGATTACCCTAGAGTAGTCGTTAGGCTGTCCCAACACGAGTGATTAATAATGCCCTTGATGCTAGCACTAGTATTTACTAACTCCCACATCAATAGTTGGGCAATCCCTAAGTTCCCCAAATGCTAGTACTAGCATCTTCTAATACCAATAATATTTCGAAGTAGTAGCTAAGCAGTCATCAAGTTCCTTCAAAGCTGACAGGAGTATTTATCAGCACCACCAACTTCTTCGTAGTAGTCGTTGGGCTCTCTTAACCCCAACTACTATTACTACACCATCGTTGGGCTCTTTTAGACCTTGCCCAAGTGCCTACCTACACTAGCGACTACCATTGGGGCAACCCAGCGTAGATGTTTACTAGTGTCAACATTTGTCGCTGGATCATCGCTGAGGTCCATTAGTGTTGCGTTGGTATTGACCAATATCAGCGCCAGCTGCAGGCCCATGATTGCGAGAATCCAACGTAAATGTGTGCTAATGCCAATGACTAATACAAGGTCATCCCAAAGCTCCCTTAGTGTTGACACTAGCCTTTATTAATGGCAACGACTTTTCAACAACAGTTGTTAGGCTCTTTCAACACCAGCAACTGCCATGTGGTAGTTGCTAGGTTCCCCCAATATTAGTATAGCATTTACCAACACCTATAACTGCTCCGCAAGAATAGTTAGAGAGTCCCTATGTTCTTTTAATGTTGGCATTCATGTCCACTAACATTGATAACTACCAGCATGAGAGCATTTACCAGCACGAGCGACTTCCCCACAAAAGTAATATGCTCTCTTAGTGCTTACTACTACTGCTAGGCCATTATTAGGCTCTTTTAGTGCCTTGTCTCGAGACTACTTGCACCAATGCCTGCCTAGTAGTAATCATTAGGCTCTCTCAATGCCAGTAACTGTCATAGGGTTATCGTTGGGCTCCCCCATATTTGCACTAGTGTTTACCAACACCATTAATTGCCCCAAACAATAGCTAAGTTGTCCTTGGGTTCACCTAGTGTTGGTGTCAATGTCTGTCAACAACAATATTGCCCCACAATTATAGTTATGAAGTCATTGGGTTCTTCCAAAGTTGGCACAAGTGTCTGCCAGCACCAGTGACTTTCCTGCAATAATTGTTGTGCTCTCCCAATGCCAACTATTATTGCCATGGCATTGCTGGGTCCTCTAGTGCTTGCCCTGGAGTCTACCTACACAAGTGACTACCATTAGGCCATTGTTGGAGGAATCTAACATAGATGTTTGTTGACACTAGTGACTGCTTTTCGATCATCCTTAGGCTCCCTCAGTGATGGTGCTAGGTTTTACCAATACTAACGATTACCTAATAGCACTCTTTGGGCTTTCCCAATGCTAGTAAATCATAGACGGTCATCGCTAGGCTCCTATGGTGCCAGTAATAACTACCAGTAGCAATAGTTGGGAAGTCTCTTGGTTCACTTGATGCTGGCATTAGTGTCTGATAACACTAATAACTACCTCGCAGTAGTAACTGGGTAATCATTGGTTTGCCAAAAATAGTGTGAGGGTTTGCCAACACCAACAACTTTCTCATTGCAGTCGTTAGGCTTCTTTAATGATTGCTCTCATGTATACATGCACTAAAGTCTATCATTAGGCCATCAGTAGGGGAACCTAACGCAGATATTTGCCAGTGCCAGTGACTACCACTAGGTTATCGCTCTACTCCCTTAGTGTTGACACTGGCCTTCATCTTGCTAATGACGCCTAACAGTAGTCATTAGGCTGTCCCAACACTAACGACTATCATTGGATCATCAATGGGCTGCCTGGGCTCTGGCATTAGCGTTTAATGAGACCAGTGATTACCTTGCAATAATAGTTAGGTAATCCGTGGGCTTCACTAGTGTTGACACTAGTGTTAGGTACCACCAGCAAGGGAGTTTGGTCATGTGGACCGTGGGCATGGGACGCAAGTCACGACTACCCCCAGTAGGTGTAGCATGGGCAAAAGGCCCTACCTACAGTCACAAAAATCGAGCCAACCAATCCATTGGTGCCTTACACAAGTAAAACCCTCATCATTGTCCCTCGATTGGTTGCACAACGAGCATGGCAAGGGAGTTACATCGCATGAACCATGAGCACGGGAAGCAAGCCATAGCCCCCAGTAGGCACGACATGAGTAAAAGGCCTAGTGTGTAGCCAATACAGTCACACCTCCCACTCCATGGGATGGGTGAAAGGCCCAACATGTGGCTGCAATAGGCAAGCTTACAAGGCCATTGATGCCTCACGTGAGCAAAACCCTCTTCACTCTCCCTTGATAAATTGCCCAGCGAGCATGTGAACGAAGCCACATCACATGGACCATAAGCACAAAAAGCAAGCCACGATAGCCCCCTAACAAGCACGACATGGGTGGAAGGCCTTGTGTGTGGCCACAGGAGTCGCACTTACCAAGCCATGGGCACCTCATGCTATCAATAACCTCATCGCTATCCCTTAATAGACTGCCTTGCCACCATGTCAAGGGAGCTACATCACACAGATCATAGGCATGAGAGACAAGCCACGATTGCCTGCAATAGGCATAACATGGGTTAAAGGCTGAGCATGCTGATGCAGTAGGCACGCTAGTAAGGACTTGGGCGTCCCACACGAGTCAGACCATCGTTGCTGTCCTTTGATAGATAGCTAGTGATTGTGCCAAGGGAGCAATGTCGCAAGGATCATGGGCATGAGAAACAAGGCACGGTAGTTCCTAGCACACATGAGATGGGCGAAAGGCCTAGTGTACAGCCACAGCAGGCACACTAACTAGGCCATGGGAACCCTACATGAGCTAGAACCTTATCACTGTCCCTAGATAAACTACTCGACGAGCATGCCAAGGAACCGCATTGCATGGACCATTGGCACGGGAGGTAAGCCACTACTGGCCTAAATAGGTATGGCATGAGAAAAAAGGCCTAACATCTTGTCACAAATGGCTAACCCGACAAGCCATGGGCGCCCCATACTTGCTTGACCCTCGTCGTTGTTCCTTAATAGATTGCTCCGTGAGTGTTCCAAGGGAGCCATATCGCATAGACAATGGGGTTAAGCGGCAAGCCAAGGTTGCCTCCAATAGGTATGGCATAGTAGGAGGCCTAACTTGTGACCACAGTAGGCACCAGCCAGGCCTTAGGCACTCTATGCGAGTAAGACCCCTGGTGTCGTCCCTCCATAGACTGCCAAGCGAGCATGCTAAAGGAGCCATTTCGCACAGATCATGGCATGGGAGGTAAGCCATGGCTACCTTCAATGTGCTTAGTATGGGCGGAAGGCCCAATGTACTATTGAAGCAGGCGTGCTAGCGAGGCCAGGAATGCCTCATGCGAGTCAAACACTCGTTATTATCACTTGATAGACTACCCAGTGACTGTGCTAAGGAAGCCACATTGCATAAACCATGGAATTGGGAGAGAAGCCATGGATGCCTCACATAGGCCAAAGCTTCAACATCATCCCTCAATAGACTACTAATCAAGAGTTCTAAGGGAGCCGCATCACAGGGACCATAGGCAAGGGATGCAAGCCATAGCTACCCCCAAAAGGAACAGCAAGGATGGAAAGGCTTAGCATGCGACCATAGTAGGAGCACTGACCAACCCATGGGTGCCCTCATGCAAGCTAGACCCTCATCGTTGTCGCTTGGTAGACTGCCCATCACGCATGCCAAAGGAGCCGCATTGCAAGGACCATTGGCATGGGAGGTAGGCCACGGTAGCCTCTAGGAGCTAGAGCAAGGATGAAAGGCCCAACGTGCAGCCGTAGTAGGAGCATTAGCTAGGCCATGGGCGCCCCATGCAAGCCAGACACTCATCACTATTGCTTAATAGACTGCCTAGCGAACATGCAAAGAAAGCTGCATTAGACGGACCATGGGCATGATAGGCAATCCATGGGTGCCCTCGATAGTCATGACATGGGTGAACTGCTTAGGATGAAGACACAGTAGGCGCGTTAGCCAAGCCACGGGCGCCCTACATGAGCTAGACCTCATCATTATCCCTCGATAGACTGTCGATTGAGCATTCTAAGGGAGCCATGTCGCACAGACCATGGCATGGGAGGCAAGCTACAGCTACCTCTAGCAGGCTTGTGATGGGCAGAAGGCCCAACGAGCAGCCATAGCAAGCGTCCCAGCCAAGTCGTAGGCGCCCCACATAAGCTTGACCCTCGTCACAGTCGCTCGATAGACTGCTTAGCAAATGTGCAAAGAGAGCCGTGCTACTCGTACAATAGGCTCGGAGATAATCCCAGCTACCCTCGGCAAGCATCGTATCAATGGAAGGCCCATAAGCACCCCGCGTGAGTTAAACCCTCGACATCATCCCTCGATAGACTGCCGATTGTGCCAAGGGAGCCACGTCACATGAAATATGAGCATGGGTGAAAAGCCTAGCTTACAATTGTAGTAGGCGTCGTAGGGAGCTAAATCTTCCTTGCTATCCCTCGATAAATTACCAAGAAAGGGTGCCAAGGGGGCCATATTGCATGGATGATAGGCATGGGAGCCAAGCCATGGTTTCCCCCAACATGGTTGCCATGGGCAAAAGGCCCAACATAAGGCTATAATAGGCGTGCTAGCCAAGTAATGGGCGCAACATGCACGCCTACCCCTCATCGCTATCTCTCGATAAATAGCTTAGATGGCGTGCCAAGGGAGCCATGTTGCATAGGACTTGGGTATGAAAGGCAAGCCATTGTTACCCCAAACAAGCATCACATGGGTGGAAGTCCTAACATGCAACCACAGTAGGCACTGGCCATACCATTGGTGCCACACACTAACCAGCCACTTATTGCGATCCTTGGAGAGTGCCTAGATGCATGCTAAGGGAGCCGCATCGCACAGACCATGGGCACAAGACATAAGCCACGATTGCCACGACTATACAGTGCACAGGTCAAAAGCCCAATAGGAGGTTACAACTAGCACGCCAACCAAGCCATGGGCGCCCTACTCCAGCCAGATCCTTATAGTTGTCCCCTAATTGATTGCTCAGTGAGCATGCCATGGGAGCCACATAGCATTGACCATGGGCATGAGAGGCGAGCCATGGCTGCCCCGAGTAGGCACGACATGGGTGAATGGCCTAGAGTGTGATAGCAGTAGGCACAGCAGCTAGGCCATGGACGGCCCACGCGAGCTAGACCCTTATCACTGTCCCTCGATAGGCTCCTTAGCAAGCGCGCCAAAGTTACAGAAGGTAAGTCACGACTACTTCTAGCATATGCGACATAGGTGAAAGGTCTAGTGTGCGACAGTAAGAGCCACACTAGCTAAGCCATGGGCATCCCACATGAGCCAGACCCTCATTGTTGTCTGCCTATCAACTACACAATGAGTATGCCAAAGGAGTCGCGTTGCACAAAACATGGGCATTGGAGGCAAGCCATGGCTACCCTCAATAGGTATGATATGGGCAGAGGGCCCAATTTGTGACCGTAATAAGCATGCTAGCCAAGGCATGGATGCTCCACGCGAGGCAAAACCTCGTCACTATCACTCGATAGACTTCCCAGTAAGAGTACAAAGGGAGATGCATTGCACAGACCATTGGCATAAGAGGCAAATCACAACTACCCTTAGTATGCATTGGATGGTTGAAAGGCCCATCATGCGGCCACAGCACAGGTGCCAGCCAAGCCATGGGAGCCCTATACGAGCCATCACTTTTACTTATGCCATCATAAGGGGAACCCAGCACTACCCTTGGGTCATCACTAAGCTCCTCTAGTATTGGTACTAGCATCTGCCAACATCTATGATTGCCCAAATGCAGTTAATGGGCTCTTCCAACATGAGCGACTGTCAAACAATCTTCGATGGGCCATCCCAATGCTATCACTAGTGTCCGTTAATACAAATAACTACCCTCTCACAAAAGCTAGCCTACCTCTAGCTTCCTCTAGTGCTAGGACTGGCATCTACCAACATGAGAAACTACCTATAGTAGCAGTTAAGTAGGTTTTGGGTTCCCCTAAAGTTGGTGTAAGTGTGTGCCAGCACCAGCGACTTCGGCAGCAATCGTTGGCCTCTCCTTATGCTTTCTACTACAGTTAGGCCATCATTGAGCTTTTTTAGTGCTTGCACCCACGTTTACCAGCGTTAGCGATAGTCGTTGGGTCATCCTTAAGTGCCCTTAGTGTTGACTCTGACATTTACTAACGTCAATGATTGCCTAGCCATAGTAGTTGGGCATTTCTAATGTCACTGACTACTACGGGGTTATTACTAGACTCCCCTAGTGCTGGCTCCAACATCAACCAACACTAACAATTGCATCATAAAAGGTATTAGGTAGTCATTGAGTTCTCCCCAAGCTGGCGTCAGCATCAGCCTGTACTAGGCACTTCCATGCACTACTCTTTAGGCTTTCCCAATGCCAACTACTATAGCTTGGCCGATGTTAGGCTCGTTCAGTGCTTGTCTTTGTGTTTACCTACTCTAGCGACTATCATTGGGCCATCACAAGGGTAACTTAGTGGATATCTCTACCAAAATTAGCAACTACCACTAACAGTAATTATTGGCATGTACCAGTGCCAGCGACTGCATAGTAGCAGTTGTTGGGCTCTCACAACGCTAACAATAGTTATGGGGTTATTGCAGGGCTCCCGTAGTGTTGGCACGAATGTCTATCGACACCAATAAGTACCCCTTAATAATTGTTGGGCAGTTTCGAGGTTCTCTTAGTGCTTACTTCGATGTTTACGAACATCGACAATTACCCCGTAGCAATAGATGTGCAATTATAGGGTTCCTCCAATGGTGGCATGAGTGTCTCCTAGCATCAGTAACTTCTTTGTAGTCATCATTTGGCTCTCTTAATGCCAACCATTGCTATTAGGTCGTTGTTGGATGCATTTAATACTTTTTTGGCGTGTATACCTGCATCACAACTGTCACATGGCCATTGTTGAAAAAATCTAGAGTAGATGTTTACCGATATTAGCAACTACTACTGGATTGTCGCTAAGCTCCCTAGTGCTGGTGTTGGCCTGTGCCTGTGCTGGTGATTACCTAGCAGTAATCATTGGACTCTCTCAATGCTAGTGATTGTCATGATGTTATTACAAGGCTTCCCCTACCTTGGTGCTTGCATCTACTGACATCAGTAACTACCTCCCAGTGGTAGGTGGGCAATCCCTGGGTACCAAATGTGTTAGAACTTTCGTCTGCTAGCACAAATAAGTGCCTCACAACTGTAGCTAAATAGTCATTAGGTTCCCCAAAAGTCAGCATGAGCGTCTGCAAGCATGAGGGACTGCCTCGTAGTAGTCGTTGAGCTCTTCTAATGCTTGCCCTCGTGCCTACTTATGCCTCCTACTCTCATTAGGCCATAGTTGGAGGAACGCAACACCAATGTCTGCCAGTGCCAGTGATTACCCTTGGGTCATCGTTAAGCTCCCTTAGTGCTAGTGACTGCCTAGCAATAGTGGTTCGGCACTTCCAATGCCAACGACCATCATGAAGTCATCACTAGATTCTTTTATGTTGGCAATAGCATCTATTAACACCAGTAACTACCCTGCAACCATAGCTAGGTAGCACCTAACTTCCCCTTATGTTGCCGTCGACGTTTACCAGCACTAGGGACTTCTGTGAGCACTTGTTGTGCCCCTCATATGCAAACTACTACTAGTGCATCATCGTTAGACTCCTCCACGTGCAATAGTAACTATCGCTGGGTCATAGTTGGGGGAACCCTAGTACAAATGTTTGCCAACACCAATGATTACTATTAGGTTATCGTTGAGCTCCCCTAGTGCTGTGTTGGTCTTAAACAGTGCCAGGCACTCCCAAGGAGCAGTCATTGGGCTATTCTAATTTTAGCAACTATCGTAGGGACATCACTAGGCTCCCACAATGCTAGCACAAGCGTCCACTCATACTAGCAACTGCTTCACAGCAATAGCAGAGCAATTTTAAGGTTGTCTCAATGCTAGCATTGGTGTTGGTTGACGTTTGCTAGGCCACCATTAGGAGAACCCACTATAAATGTTTGTGAGCCCTAATGACTGTCTCAAGCTTATTATTAAGCTATGCTAGTGCAGATGTTTCCCAACGCAAGTGATTGCTAAGCAGTAGTTGTAAGGCTCTCCCAATGCCTGTTTCTATCATTAGGTCATCACCATTGAGCTCCCCTAATGCTGACGTTGTCCTCTATCAATTGCTATTGTTCGGCTCTCCTAACAAAAACAACTGTCATGGGGTCATGACTAGCCTCCCTTATTGCTAGCACTGGCATATATCGATAAAAGTAACTGCCTCTCAGTAATTGCTGAGAAGTCCTTCAATTCCCCTAATGCACGTGCTGATGTCAACCAACACCAGTGATTGTCTAGTAATAGTAGCTAGGCAGTCGTTAAGCTCCTCAAAAGCTGGCATGAGCGTCTCCTAACACCTACGACTTTCACACTATAATCGTTGGGCTGTCCTAATGGTAACAACTACTGTTACGCTACTATTGGGCTTGTTTAATGCTTACCTTAGCATTCACCAGCATAAGTGACAACCTTTGGGCCATCGCTATGGTAATAACAATGGTTGGCATTTACAGGCATTAGCGATTGCTCGACAACATTAGTTAGGCTCTTTTAATGCTAACCATTATCATCGGATCATCGCTAGCCTCTTTTTATGCTAGCACTAGCGTCCACTGACACTAACGATTACCATGTAACAAAAGTTAAGCAATCTTAGCATTTCCCCTAGTGTTAGCATCAGCATCTGCGAACACGAATAACTGCCTTGCAACAATAGGTAAGCTCCCCTAGTGCCAGTGACTACCTAGCAGTAATCGTTCGGCTCTCTCAATGCCAACGTCCATCATGAAGTCATCACTGGATTCCTTTAGTGCTTGCACTAACATCTACTAACACTACTAACTGCCCTACAATGACAGCTAGGCAGCATATAGGTTCCACTAGTGTTGGTGTCGACGTCTACCAGCACGAGGGACTTCTTTGTGCAGTTGTTATGCCTTTTTATGCCAACTACCACTTGCGTGCAATAGCCATTATTGCTGGGTCATCATTGAGGGAACCCAACATATATGTTTGCCAACACTAGCGATTACTCCTAAGTCATCTTTGAGGTCCTCTAATGCTAGGTTGGCCTTAAACAGTGCTAGCCACTCCCAAGCAACAGTCGTTGGGCCCTTCCAATGTTAGGAACTATCATAGGGACGTCGTTAGGCTCCCTCAGTGCTAACACCAGTGTCCACCGACATTTGAAACTCCTTTAGAGTAATAGTTGAGTAGATCCAAAGGCTCTGTTAATGCAGGCATTGGTGTTAGCTGACATGCGCTAGGCCATCATTGGGAGAACCCACAGCAAATGTCTGCCAGTGCCAACGACTATCCCTGGCCAGTCACTGACCTGTCCTAGTGCAGATGTTAGCCAGTACAAGTGATTGCCCAGCAATAGTTGTAGGGCTCTCATAACGTCTATATTTATCATTGGTTTGTCAGCGTTGAGCTCCCTTAGTGCTGTCATTGGCCCCTACCAACAGCTATCATTGGGCTCTTCTAGCACGAGCCAATATCATGGGTCATCACTAAGCTCCCTCACTGCTGGCACTAGCATCTGTTGATAAGAGCAACCGCCTCACAGCAATTATTGAGAAGTCCCTCAATTCCCCTAATGCATGTATCGACGTCAACAACACCAGTAACTGCTGAGTAACAGTAGCTACGTAGTCGTTGAGTTCCTCAAAAGCTGGTATGAGCTCTACCAACAAGTGCGACTTCCCTACCACATTCGTTAGCTCTCGAAATGGCAGTAATTGCTTTTGGGCCACTATTGGGCCCTTTTAATGCTTATCCTTGCTTCTACCAGCATCAGTGACAACCGTTGGCCCATCGCTGTGGTAATGACAATGGCTGGCATTTACTAACGTGAGTGACTATCCGACAACACTGGTTAGGCTCTTTTAATCCCAGCCATTATGATTGGCTTATCGCTGGCCTTTTTTTATTGTAGCATTAGTGTCTACCGACACTAGCAACTGCCATGCAATAATAGTTGAGCAATCTTAGAGTTCCCTTTACTACTAGTACCAGCGTTTGGGAACACTAATAGTTGCCTTGCAATAATAGCTAAGCTCCCCTAGTGCTAGTCACTGGCAAGTAGTAGTCGTTCAACTCTCCCAATGCCAATGAGCATCATGAAGTCGTCGCTAAATTTGTTTAGTTTTGGCACTAGCATCTATTAACCCTAATAACTTCCCTGCAATGATAGCTAGGGAGCAACTAGGTACCTCTTGCATTGGCGTCGACCTCTGCCAACACAAGGGACTTCTATGAGTAATCATTGTGCCCTTACTATGCCAACTACTATGCACCGTTGTTGGACTCCTCTATGTGCAATAGCGACTATCACTAGGTCATCATTAGGGGAACCCAACGAAGATATTTGCCAATGCCAACGATTGCTGCTAAGTCATCGCTGAGCTCCTCTAGTATTGTGTCGGCCTTAAACAATGCCAGCCACTCCCGACCAATAGTTATTGGGCTTTTCCAATGTTAGCAACTATCATAGGGATGTTGCTAGGCTCCCTTAGTGTTGAGGAATTCTAAGGCTCTCTGGATGCAGGTGTTGGTGTTAGTTGACGTTCGCTAGGCCATCATTGGGAGAACCAATTACGAATGTCTGCTAACGCCAACGACTGTCTTTGGCTAGTCGCTGACTTGTCCTATTGCATATGTTTACCAATGCAAGTCATTGGCTAACAGCAGTTGTAGGGCTCTCTCAATGCCTATATCTATCATTGGGTTGTCACCGTTGAGCTCCCTTAGTGCTGACATTAGCTCCTACCAGTAGATATTGTTAGGCTCTCTTAACACGAGTAACTTTCATGGCTCATCACTAAGCTCCCCTATTGCTGGCACTAGCATATACCGATAAGAGCAACTGCCTCACAGCAATTGCTAAAAAGTCTTTCAATTCCCTTAATGCATGTGTTGACATTAACTAACACCAACGACTACCAAGTAGTAGTAGCTAGGCAATCATTGAGTTCCTCAAAAGTTGGTATGAGCGTGTGCCAACATGTGCGACTTCCCCACCACAGTCGTTCGGCTCTTTAAATGGCAATAATTTTTGCTGGACCACTATTGGGCTCCTTTAATGCTTACCCTCGCTTCCACCAACATTAGTGATAATCTTTGGCCCATTGGTGCAGTAATGACAATGGTTGGCATGTAGTAACGTGAGCAACTGCCTAACAACATTAGTTAGGCTCTTTTAATCCCAGCCATTATGATTGGCTTATCGCTGGCCTTTTTTTATTGTAGCATTAGTGTCTACCGACACTAACAACTGCCATGCAATAATAGTTGAGCAATCTTAGAGTTCCCTTTACTACTAGTACCAGCGTTTGGGAACACTAATAGTTGCCTTGCAATAATAGCTAAGCTCCCCTAGTGCTAGTCACTGGCAAGTAGTAGTCGTTCAACTCTCCCAATGCCAATGAGCATCATGAAGTAGTCGCTAAATTCGTTTATGTTGGCACTAGCATCTATTAACCGTAATAACTTCCCTGCAATGATAGCTAGGGAGCAGCTAGGTACCTCTTGCGTTGGCGTCGACCTCTGCCAACTCAAGGGACTTCTCTGAGTAATCATTGTGCCCTTACTATGCCAACTACTATAAGTGCACCGTTGTTGGACTCCTCTACGTGCAATAGCGACTATCACTAGGTCATCATTAGGGGAACCCAGCGAAGATATTTGCCAATGCCAACGATTGCTGCTAAGTCATTGCTGAGCTCCTCTAGTATTGTGTCGGCCTTAAACAATGCCAACCACTCCCGACCAATAGTTATTAGGCTCTTCCAATGTTAGCAACTATCATAGGGATGTTGCTAGGCTCCTTTAGTGTTGAGGAATTCTAAGGCTCTCTGGATGCAGGTGTTGGTGTTAGTTGACGTTCGCTAGGCCATCATTGGGAGAACCAATTACGAATGTCTGCTAACACCAACGACTGTCTTTGGCTAGTCGCTGACTTGTCCTATTGCATATGTTTACCAATGCAAGTCATTGCCTAACAGCAGTTGTAGGGCTCTCTCAATGCCTATATCTATCATTGGGTTGTCACCGTTGAGCTCCCTTAGTGCTGACATTGGCTCCTACCAGTAGCTATTGTTAGGCTCTCTTAACACGAGTAACTTTCATGGCTCATCACTAAGCTCCCCTATTGCTGGCACTAGCATCTACCTATAAGAGCAACTGCCTCACAGCAATTGCTAAAAAGTCTTTCAATTCCCTTAATGCATGTGTTGACATTAACCAACACCAACGACTACCAAGTAGTAGTAGCTAGGCAATCATTGAGTTCCTCAAAAGTTGGTATGAGCGTGTGCCAACATGTGCGACTTCCCCACCACAGTCGTTCAGCTCTTTAAATGGCAATAATTTTTGCTCGACCACTATTGGGCTCCTTTAATGCTTACCCTCGCTTCCACCAACATTAGTGATAATCTTTGGCCCATTGGTGCAGTAATGACAATGGTTGGCATTTAGTAACGTGAGCAACTGCCCAACAACATTAGTTAGGCTTTTTTCATCCCAGCCATCATCATTGGATCATCACTAGCCTCTTTTTGCGATAGCACTACCATGCAACAATAGTTGAGCAATCCTAACGTTCCCCCCTAGTGGTAGCACTAGCGTCTGCGAACACTAATAACTGCCTCACAATAATAGCTAAGCTCCCCTAGTGCTAGTGACTACCTAGTAATAGTCGATCAGCTCTCCCATTGCCAATGATCATCATTAAGTTATCGCTAGATTCCTTTAGTGCTAGCATTAGCATCAATTAACACTAGTAACTGCCGTGCAATGATAGCTATGTAGCTCTTGGGTTCCCATTGTGTTGGCATTGATGTCTACCAGCACCACAGACTTGCCTGAGCAATCGTTGTGCCCTCCTTATGCCAACTACTACTAGTGCATTGTCGTTTGACCCCTCTACCTACAATAGCGACTGTCGCTAGTCATCGCTAGGTGAACCCAGTGTAGATATTTACTAATGAGAGCGATTGTTGCTAGGTCATTGCTGAGCTTCCCTATTGCTATGTTGGCCTTGAACAGTGCCAACCACTCTCGAGCAATAGTCAATAGGCTCTTCCAATGTTAGCAACTATTATACAGATGTTGCTCGGCTCCTTCGGTGCTAGCACAAGCATCACTCACACTAGCAACTGCTTCACAGCAATAATTGAGCAGTTTCAAGGCTCTCTCAAATGTAGATGTTGTTGTTGGTTAACGTTTGCTAGGCCATCATTGGGAGAACCCACTGTAAATATTTGTTAGCCCCAATGACCGTCTCAGGCTTATTGTTAAGTTGTCCTAGTGCAGATGTTTTTTAGTGCAAATGATTGCCAAGCAGCAGTTGCAAGGCTCTCCCAACGCCTATTTCTATCATTGGGTCATCACCGTTGAGCTCCCCTAATGCTAACATTTGCCCCTACCAACACAAGTAACTGTCTTAGGGTCATGACTAGGCTCCCCCATTGCTAGCACTGGCATCTATCGATAAGATCCACTACTTCCCAACAATTTCTAGGAAGTCCCTTAATTCCCCTAATGCATGCGTTAATGTTAACCAACATTAGTGACAGTCTAATAACAGTAGCTAGTTAGTCATTGAGTTCCTTAAAAGCTGGCATGAGCGTCTCCCAACACGTGCAACTTCCCCACCACTGTTGTTGGGCTCTCCCAATGCCAATAACTGCTATTGGGCCAGTATTGGGCTTCTTTAATGCTTATCCTCGCTTCCACCAACATCAGTGACAGTCGTTGGGCCATCATTGCGATAATCGTAGTGGCTGGCATTTACTAGCATTAGCGACTGCCCGACAGCATTAGTTAGGCTCTTCTTATACAAGCCACTATCATTGGATCATCGCTGGCTTCCTTTTGTGCTAGCACTAGCATCTATCGACACTAACAACTACCATGCAATAACATTTAAGCAATTTTAGCGTTCCCCCTAATGCTACCACAAGCGTGTGCGAACACCAATAACTGCCTCATAACAATGGCTGGGCAGTCGTTAAGTTTCCCAAAAGCTAGTGTGAGTATTTATGAGCACTGATGACATCGTGCAGAAGACATGGGCTCTCCCAATGCTTACTATTACTGCAAGGCCATCGTTTGACCCCAATAGTGCTTGCCCTCATGTGTACCTACACCAATGACAATCATTGGGCCATCACTAGGCGAACCCAGTGCTGATGTCCGTAAGCACCAATAACTATCACTATGTCATTATTAAGTTGCTGTAGTGTTCATGTTGCCATCCATTAACATTAGTGATTGCATAATAGTTATTGCTAGGCTCTCCTAATAACAACGACTATCATGAGGTCATTGCTAGGCTCCCTTAGTGCTTCACTAGTGTTTAATAACAGTAGCAACAGTGCTACAAAAATAACTGGTTAATCATTGGGTCCCCTTAAATTGGCACGAGCGTTTGCCAACACCAATGATTTCCCCGTAGTAATCATTAGGCTGTCCTAATGTCAATAACTGCTGCTAGGTCATGGTTGGGCTCCATTAAGGCTTGCCCTCTCATCAAATGCTTGCTAGCGTCAGCAACCCGTGCAAATGCGTGCTAGCATCAGCAACTAACCAAAAGCAATCGTTGGGCTCTCCCAATACCAGTTACTGTCGTGGGGTTGTCGTAAGACTTCCCTCTTATTGGTGTTGGCATCTACTGCCACTACTACCCCTCAATAATAGCTGGGCAGTCCCTAGGTTCCCTACTTGTTGGTAATTTCATCTACGAACACAAACAACGGCCTCACTACTATAATTAAGTAATCCTTAGGTTCCGCCAAAATGAGTGCAAGCATCTGCTAGCATCAGCGACTACCCTGCAACAGTCGTTGGACTCTTTTTCTGCTTATTACTCTGACTACGCTGTCATTTAAGCTCTTCTACTGCTTACCCACGTGCTTACTTGGGCTTGCTACTCTAGTTAAGCCACAGTTGGAGAAACATGCCACTGATGTTTGCAAGTGTTAGTGATTACTACTGGGTCATTACTAAGCTTCCGTAGTGCTAGTGACTGTCTAGTAATAGTTGTTCAGTTCTCCTAATGCCAACAACCATCATGAGGTCATTGTTGGATTCCCTTAGTGCTGGCACTAGTATCTACTAGCACTAGTAACTGCCTTGCAGTGATAACTAGGTATTATCAACGTTCCCCTTGAGCTGGCGTTAATGTCTGTTAGCACCAGGGACTTCCCCGAGCAGTCCTTATGCTTCTTTATGCCAACTACTATGACTGCACCATTGTTGGACTCCTCCACTTATAATAACAACTATCGCTGAGTCATCGCTAGAGGAACCCAATGCAGATGTCTACCAATGCTAACGATTGCAACTAGGTCATCATTGAGCTCCCCTAAAGTTGTGCTGGCATTAAACAGCCAGGTACTCTCAAGCAGCAGTCATTGGGCTCTCCTCATGCAGTAACTATCATAGAGACGTCGCTAGGCTCCCTTGGTGCTAGCACTAGTGTCCATCAACACTAGCAATTTCTTTACAGCAATAATTAGGCAGTTCTAAGGCTTTCTTAATGTAGGTGCTGGTGTTGGTTGACGTCCGCTAGGCAATCCATAGGAGAACCCATTGTAAATGTTTGCCAACGCCAGCCACTATTTTTGGCTCGTCGCTGAGCTATCCCAGTGTAGATGTTTGCCAATGCAAGTGACTACGCAACAATAGTTGTAGGGCTCTCCCAACACCTGTAACTATCATTGGGTTATCTCCGTTGAGCTTCCATAGTGCTAACACTGGCCCTTAACAACACTAGTCGTTGGGCTCTCTTAACACGAGCACTGTCATGGGATCATCACTACACTACCCTATTGCTAGAAGTGGCATATACTGATAAAAGGAACTGCATCGTAGTAATTGCTAGGAAGTACCTCAGTTCCTTTAATGCTCACGTCGACGTCAACCAACTCTAGTGATTACTCAATAGCAATAGGTCGGCAGTCGTTATGTCTCTTAAAAGTTGGCATAAGAGTCTACCAACACGTGCGACTTCCTCGCCACAGTCCTTGGGCTTTCCCAATGCCAACAACTACTGCTAAGCAACTGTTGAGCTCCTCTAATTCTTACCTTCACATCTACCAACATCAGCGATAACCATTAGGCCATCGCTATGGCAATGACAATGGTTGGCATCTACTAGCACTAGCGTCTACTGACACTAGCAACTACTTATAGCAATCGTTAGGCTTTCCCAATGCTTGCGATAGTCAATTGGGTCATTGGTGGGCTCTCTCAGTGCAAGGTCTAGCATCTATCCACCCTAGTAACTACCCCGCAACAATAATGGGGTAGTCCTTGGGTTCCTCTAATGCTAGTGTTAGTGTCTACCGACACCAACAATTGCACTATAGTAGTTGAGCTGGGAAATTTTCGATTCTTTTAAAGCTGAGTTATCATTAAGCTCCTCAAATGCTAGTGCTAGCATCTACATCTTTAATGATTACTCAACAATAATCATTGGCCCTCCTAACACTAATGACTGTTATGAGGTCATCGCTAGACTTCGTTGATGTTAGCACTAGTGTCTATTGACTCAAACAACTGCCGCACAATAATAGCTAGGCAGTCCCTAGGTTCCCCTAATGCTGGTGCTGGCATCTAGTACCACGAGCAATAGTCCCACAACCATAGTTAGGCAATCATTAGGTTCCCCCAAAGCTAACGCAAGCATCTACTAATACTAATAACTTCTCCATAGCAGTTATTGGCTCTCTTAATGCCTACTACTACTAGGCCGTCATTGGGCTCTCTTAATGCTTACCCTTACGTCTACCGATGCCAACAACTTTTGCTTGGCCATCATTAGAGGAACCCAGTGCAGATGTTTGCTAGCGCAAGCAACTACCCAACAGTGATCGTAAGGCTTTCCCAATGCTTGTGACTGTCATTGGGTTATCATCATTGAGCTCCCCAAGTGCTAAACATGGTGCCTACTAGTGCTAGTGACCGCCCAACAATAGTCGCTTGGCTTTCCCAACTCTAACAACTATCATGGAGTTGTCATAAGGCTCCCGCACATTGCTAGCATTAATGTCTATCGATAAAAGCAACTACCTTATAGCAAATGTTAGGAAGTTTGTTTGTTCCCCTAATGCTTACACTAACATAAACCAACAATAGAGACTACCTCGCATTAGTAGTTGGGTAGTCATTGGCATTAGTGACTATCAGAGAGCATTAGTTAGGCCATCGTTGGGTTCTTCTAGTGCTTGTCCTCTCATCTACTTGCGCCTGCGACTGCCATAGGGCCATCGCTAAGGTAACCCAGTGCGAATGTCTGCAATCATCGATGACTGCCTACTTGTAGTTGGTAGGCTCCTGAATGCCAACGATTGTCATTATTAAGTTATCACTTGGCTCCCCCAGTGCTAGCACTAGCATCTACCAACACCACCAAGTGCTACGCAGTAATAGCTGGGCATTCCTCAGGTTTCTTTCTTGCTAGGATTGACATTTGCCCGCACTAACCATTGCCTCATAGCAGTAGCTGGGTAGTCATTTGGGTTCATCCAAAGCTAGCGCGAGTGTTTGCCAGCATCAAAGATTTCCTTGTAGCATTCGTTGGGCTATCCTAATGCCAATTAGTAGCCATCATTAGGCTCCTCTAGTGCTTGTTCTCGCATCTACTTGTGCCAGTGACTTCCCCACACCAATTGTTAGGCTCTTCCAATGCCCATTACTTTTATTAGGTTGTGGCTGGGCTCTACTAGTGCTTACCTTCACTTCTACCTACACCAGTGATTGTGATTATGCCATTGTTGGGGGAATCCAACAAAGATGTCTCCCAATGCCAATAACAGTTGTTGGGTCGTGGCGGAGCTCCTAATTCATCGACAGTTGTTGCATAAGTGACTACCCAATAGCAATTATTAGGCTCTCCCAATGATACTAACTATCATGGGGTGGTAGCTGGGCTCCCCAATGCTGGCACTAGCGTATGTCGACACAAAGTACTCCTTGATGATAGTAGGAGGCAGCCCTTAGGTTCCTTCGGTGCTAACGCTAGCTTTTGCCAATACCAACAACTGCATTGCAATAATAGCTGGGCAGTCATTGGGTTCCCTTAAAGTTTATAGTAGCACCTACGAGCAGTTATGACTTCCTTATAGTAGTCATTAGGCTCTTCCAATGCCAACTACTCCTACTAGACCACTGTTGGGCTCCCCTGGTTCTTGCCGTTGCGTCTACATAACTCCATCACTAGAGAAATCCATAGAAGATGTCTACGAGCGTAAGCAACTACCATGGGCAGTTACTAAGCTTCCCTAATGCTAGCACTAATAACTACCAACACTAGTGACTATCTTGCTGTAATCGATACACTCACCTAACGCCAGCAATAGCCATGGGACCATCATTGGGCTCCCTAGGCATTAATGCTTATGTTTACCAACACCAACAACTATCCCACAGCAATAGATGACTAGTCGTTAGGCTCTAGTACAAGCACTGATGTTTACCAACCTTAGCAACTGTCCAACAGTAGTGGCTAAACAGTCGTTGGGTTCCCTTAAAGTTGACTCAAGTGTCTAACATCACTAGTGACTTACCGTGTAGTCGTTGGGCTCTCTCAGTGCTTGTCCTTGCATGTATCAGTATCGATAAGTGCCATAAGGTCGTCACTGAGCTTTTTTAATGTTCGCACTAGCTTTTACCTATGTCAACGACTACCTAGCAATAGTTGTTGGGTTCCTTTAATGCCAGCGATTGTCCTAAGGCGTTGCTGGGTTCCTCGATGCCAAAACTAGCATTTACCAACCCTACCAATTGCCCGTAACAATAATTAAGTAATCCTTAGGTTCCGTTAGTGCTGGTGCTCATGTTCGTCAACACTAGCAACAGCCTCTCGCAACAGTAGCTGGATAGTCATTAGGTTCCCCCAAAGCTAACGGTAGTGTCTACAAACACTAACAATTATATTCCCCTAATGCTAGCGTTGGCATCTACTAACACTAACAACTTCACTGCTATAGTAGCTGAGCAGTCATTGGGTTCCCCAAAAGCTAGCACCAGTGTCTAGTAGTACTAATGATTGCCTCGCAATAGTTGTTGGGCTCTCGTAGCGATTGCCTCAAAGCTAGCATTAGCAGCTACTTACGTTGGCGACTATCGTTGGGGTATCGTTGACAGAGCATAATGTAAATATTTGCTAGTGCTAGCCATTGCCACTAGGTCATGGAAAAGCTCCCCTAGTGTTGGCACTAGCCTTAAACAATGCGAGCGACTACACAACCGTAGTCATTAGGCTGTCCCAATGGTGATAACTTTCATGGGGACGTCACTAGGCTTCCATAGTGCTAGCACTAGTGTCTACTGACACTAGTAACTACCCCACACTAATAGTTGGCTAGTTCCTAAGTTCTCCTAGTATAGGCGCTGGTGTTTACCAACACGAGTAATTACCTCGCAATAATAGCAAGCAATTGTTGGGTTTCCCCAAAGCTGGTGTTAACGTGTGCTAACACTAGTAACTACCCCTTAATAGTAGTTGGGAAGTCATTAGAATCCCTAGAGGCTGGCTTGTGCGAGCATCATCGACTACCCAATAGCAGTCGTTAGGCTCTTCTAACATCAACAACTGTGATAGGGTCATTGTTGGCTCCCCTAGTGCTAGAACTAGCATCTACTGACACTAGCAACTGCCCAGCACATGAGCAGTCCTTAAGTTCTAATGTGGGCGCTCGCATTTATCAAAACTCGCAACTACCTTTCAATCGTAGCTTAGCAGTCATTGGGTTCCATCAAAGCTGGCAGTAGTGTTTACAAGCACCAGCGACTGCCACGCAACAATTCGTTGGGTTTTCCTAATACCCACTACTGTTGGTAGGCCATCGTTGGCCTACTCTAGTGCTTACCTTCGCGTCTACCTATGCTAGCGATCGTCAGTTATGGATCATTAGGGCAACCCAATGTAAATGCTTGCCAATGCCAACGACTGCCATTGGGTCATTGCTATGTTCCCTTAGTGCTGTTGTTTGCATCTTATAACCCCAGTGACTTCCCCGTTGTAATAGCTAGGCAATCGTTAGGTTCCCTCAAAGCTAGCGCTAATGTCTACCAACATGAACGATTGCCCTATAATAAGCATCGGTCTTTCATAACTTCAATTATTGTTACTATTTCGTCTTTGGTCTCCTTAATTGCTTGCCTTAGCATTTATTTGTGCCAATAACTATCGTTGGGTCACCTTTAGGGGAACCTAGTGGAGATGTATGCCAACACTAGCGACTGTCGCTAGGTCACTGTTGAGCTCCCCTAGTGTTGGCACTGGCCTTAAATAGTGCCAAAAACTGCCAACCACACTCGTTAGGCTCTCCCAATGCTAGCGACTACCGTATCGACATTATTGGGCTTCATCGATCCTAGCACTAGTGTCTACTGACACTAGTAATAGCCCCGCCATAATAACTCGGCAGTTCCAAGGTTCTCCTAGTGTAAGTGTTAGCATTTACCAACATCAGTAATTGCCCTATAGTAATAGCTGGCAGTTATTAGGTTCCCATAAAGTTGGTGCTAAGGTTTGCCAACGCTAGCAATTTTTTTATAGAAGTTTTTAGGCCCTATCAATCCCAAATACTACTGTTACGCCATCGTTGGACTCATCAAGTGCTTGGCCTCATGTCTGGTTGTGCCAGTGATGTCCACTAGGCCATCAATGGGGGAACCCAGCATAAATCTCTGTCAGTGACGGGGATTGTTGCCAAGTCATTGCAGAGATCCCCTAGTGATGGTGTTGGCCACTACCAATGCTAGCAATTGCCCAATAGTAGTCATTGGGCTCTTACAATGCTAGTGGCTGTTGGGGGTTGTCGCTAATTTCCCTCGGTGCTGGTAAAAGTGTCTACTGACACCAATGTCTGCCTTGTAGTAGTAGCTAGGCAGTCGTTGGGTTTTCCCAAAGCTAGTTAAGCGTCTGCTACCACTAGTGAATTCCCTGCACTAATTGTTAATCTCTCTCAATGCTAACTACTACTGTTAGGCAGCCATTGTTGAGCTCATCTAGTGCTTGCCCTCATGTCTGCCTACTCCAATGACTACCACCAGGTTGTTACTAAGCTCGCCTAGTGCCAGCACTGGCATCTACCAGTGTCTAAGATTGCCCAAGCCAGTGGCTTGGCTTTCCCAATGATCATTGGTCAAAGGGTCGTCATTAGGCTCCCCTAGTGCTAGAATTGGCGCTCGCATTAACCAACAGATTCAACTTCGTTGTAACAGCAGCTAAACAGTCGTTAGGTCCCCCTATAGCTAGTGTTAGCATTTTTTAGAACCAATGACTACCCCACAAGAGTCATTGGGCTTTCTCAGTGCTAACTACTACAACGTGGCCATTGTTAGTCTTCTTTAGTGCTTGTCCTTATGTTTGCTTATGCCAATGACTACTATTGGGATGGCACTAAGAGAATCTAGCATCGATGTCTGCCAATGCAAGCGAGTGTTATTGGGTCATCGCCAAGTTCCCCTAATGATGGTGCTTGCCTCTACCAGTGCTAACGATTGCCCAACAACAGTTGTTGGGCTCTACTAACATTAGCAACTATCGTGGAGTCATCGCAAGGCTCCCTCAATGCTGATAGCATCTACCAAGACTAGTAACTACCCTACAGTAATAGCTATGAAGTCCCTAGGTTCCCCTAGTGCCAGCATTGATGTCTACCAACATGAGCCATAGACTCATAGTAGTAGTTGTGTAGCCATTTGGTTGCCACAATGTTGGTGCGAGCCTTCGCTAGCACCAACGACTTCTTCACACTAATCATTGGCCTCTCCCAATGCCAACTACTATCGTTAGGCCATTGTTAGGCTCTTCTAGCGCTTGTTCTTGCGACTAAATGAGCAAGCAACTATTATTGTGTCACCTTTAGAGGAACCCGACAGAGATGTCTCGTTACAATAGCAACTGTTGTTGGGTCATCGTTGAGCTCCCATAGTGCTGGAGTTAGCATTTGCCATTGTTAATGACTACACGTAGTAGTCATTGGGGTTTCCTAATAATAGGGACTATCATGAGGTCATTATTAGGCTCCACCTATGCTAGCACTAGAGTCTACCAAGACCAAAAACTGCCCTGCAATGTTAGTTGGGAAATCCTTAGGTTCCTTTGCTACTTGCACTAACATTTACCAACACTAGTAATTGCCTTATAGGAGCAGCTCAGTAGTCATTGGGTTCCTCTAAAGCTAGGGTAAGCATCAACCAACATAAATGACTTCCCCACAATAGTCAATGGGCTTTCCTAGTGCCAATTGCTGCTGCTAGGCTGTTGTTGGGCTCTTCTAGTGCTTGTCTTTATGTCTACCTGCACAAAGGACAGCAATTAGGCCATCGCTGGGGGAACCTAATACAAATATTCACTAGTGCTAGTGACTATAGTTGGGCCATTGTTGAGCTCTTCCTATGCTGAAGCTCACATCTACCAACGCCAGTAATTGCTTAGAAATAGTCATTGGGCTCACCCAACACTAGTGACTGTCAAAGGGCTCACATAACACTAGCGATAGTCATGGGGCCATTAATGGGCTCCATAGTGCTAGCACTAGCATGTATAGACTCCAAAAACTTCCTTGTAGTAATTATTAGGCCATCATTGGGCTCCTTAAGTGGTTGCCCTCATGTTTGCTTGCCCGAGCGACTGTCGCAGGGCCATCGCTAAGGGAACTAAATACATATGTCTACCAGCGATAGTTATTGCTGCTCGATCATCTCTGAGCTCTCTTAGTAATGGCATTGTCACTTACCAGCTTCAATGACTTCTCAATAGTAGTTGTTGGGCTCTTCACACGTTAGTTGTCATGGGGCCATTGTTGGGCTCCCTTGTTGTTAGCACTAGCGTCTACCGACACTAGTAACTACCCTAAAGCAATAGCTGGGTAGTCCTTAGGTTTCCCTAGTGTTAGCACTAGCATCACCTTACAATAACAACTACCCTACAATAATAGCTTGGTAGTCATTGGGTTCCCCCAAGGTTGTGCTAGCATTTGTCGGCACAAGTGACATCCTCACAATGTTGGGCTCTCCTAATGCCACCTATTGCTGCTAGGCCTTCGTAACCACCTTTAGTGCTTTCCCTCATGTTTGCTTTCTCTAGCAATTGTCGCTAGGCCATCGTTGGGGAAACCTAGTGCAGATATTAACTAATGCCAATGATTGCTGTAGGGTCATCTCCGAGTTCCTCTAGTGATGGTGCTGGGGGAATCAAGTTCAACTGTTTGCCAATGCCAACGAACACCAATAGGTTTTCACTGAGTTCCCCTAGTGCTAGCACTAAAATCTACTGACAATAACAATTGCCTCGTAGTAATTGCCTCGCAGCAATAGATAAGCAATCCCTCGGTTCCTTAGGGTTAGCACTCGCTTTTACTAACACGAACAGCTACCCTACAGGAGTGGTTAGGTAGTCGTTGGGCTCTCCCATCACCAATTAATACTGTAAAGTCATTATTGGACTCTTCAAGTGCTTGCCCACACGTTTACCTGTGCTAGCGACTATCGCTAGGCCATCATTGAGGGAAATTAGTGCAAATGTCTGCTAGCACCTATAAGTGCTGCTAGTTCATCACTGAGCTCCCTAATGTTGTCATTAGGCTCAAACATCACCAGTGATTATTGAGCAGCAATCATTAGGCATTTTCAATGCTAGTAGTTGTCATCGGGACATCGCAGGGTTCTATTGGTGCTAGCCCTAGTGTTTACCGACACCAACAACTACTTTGCACTAATGGTCAGGCAATTTTAATGTTCCTTCACAACATTAGCATTTGCCAATACCAGGAACTGCCGTGCAGTTATTGGGTTCCCTTAGAGCTAGTACTAGCATTTGCTAGAACCAGTGACTTTGTTGGAATCATCATTGGGCTCTCATAGTGCTAATAATTGCTGCTAAGCCATCATTGGACTCCTCTAGTGCTTGCCATCGTGTTTCGCTACACCAATGCCAGTCATTGGGCCATGTCAATGGAACCTAGCACATATTCCTACAAGTGCGAGCGACTATTACTAGATCATTGCAGAGCTCCCCGAGTGATGGTGTTGGCCTCTATTAGCACTAACAACTGGCCTGCAATAACTGTTGGGCTCTCATAACACTAACGACTATCATGGGGACTTCCTTAGCCTCCCTTGGTACTAGCACTAACTCTTACACATATAAGCAACTACCCTATAGTAATAGTTGGGTAGTCCCTACATTCCCTTAGTGCTGGTGCTATTGTCTATTAACACTAGCAACTACCTTACAATAGTAGCTAGGCAATCAACAAGGTCCCCCAAAGTTGGCACCAGTGTGTGTTAACACCAATGACTTCTTATCATTGTCATTGGGATCCATAAGTGCTTCTCTCATGCCTACATATGCTAAGGACTATCGCTAGTGCATCACTACAAGAACTCGGTGCAAATGTCTGTGAGTGCCAACGACTACTGTTAGGTCAATGTTAACTCCCTTAGTGCTGGAGTTGGCCTCAAACAATGCCAGCGACTGCCATGCACAGTCGTTGGACTCTCTAACACCAGTGACTATCATGGGGACGTCATTGGAGTCCCTTGATGCTAGAACTTGCTTTTATTAACACTAGTAACCACCTCGCAATGATTGATGGGTAGTCCCTAGGTGCCTTTAGTGTTGGCACTATCGTTTGCCAAAGCTACTAGCATCGATGACTGCCCAATAGCAGTCGTTATGGTCTTCAAACAATAGTGGTTATTATAAGGTCATCACTGGGCTCCCTCAGAGGTACAACTAGTGTCTACCGACACCAGCAACTACTATGCGATATTAGCTAGGTGCCCCTAGGTTAACATGGTGCTGGTGCTAGCGTTTGCCAATACTAGCAACTACCTCATTACTCTGATCTAGACGGTCCTTGGTTTCCCCAAATGTTGGCATTTGCTAGCATCAGTGACTTCCCCATAGCAGTCATTAGACTCTTACATCTAGGCCATCGTTAGACTTTTCTAGTGCTTACCCTCACATTTACCTACGTCAGTAACTACTGTTGGGCCATCATCTTGTGGAACCCAACGTAGATGTGTTAAAGCTAACGACCATGGCTGGGTCATCGTTGAGCTCCCTTATTATTGTTGCTAGCTTCTATAAGTGTCTACGATTGCCCAGCAGTAGTCATCGGACTTGCCTAATACCGATGACTATAATGGGGTTGTCACTAGGCTCCCTTGACGCTAACAATGGTGTCTACCAACACCAATAAATGGTCCAAAGTAATAATAGGGCAATCCCTAGGTTCCCTTCATGCTAACGCTGACGTTTGCCAACATAAGCAATTACCTTACAGTAATGGCAAGGCAGTCATTGGGCTCTTTTAAAGCTAATGTTCACTGGGCCATCGTTAGGGGAACACAGTGTAGATGTTTGCTAGCACCAATGAGTGCCATTGGGTCATCGCTAAGCTCTCCTTGCTGGTGTTGGCTGCTACTAACTTAAGAAACTGCCTCGAAATAATAATTGGGTAATCATTAGCTTCCCCAAAAGTTGGTGCAGTGCCTACCTGCACTTGGCAACATCCCCACAACAGTCATTGCCCTGTCCCAGTGCTAACTACAACTGTAAGGCCATTATTAGGCTCCTTTAGTGCTTATTCTCGCATCTACATGTGCCAATGACAACCATTGTGCCATCATTGTGGAACCCCAATGCAAATGTCTATCAGAATCAGCAATAGCCACCAGGTTATTGTTGAGCTCCCCTATTACCAGTATTGGCCTCAAATAACAACTATCAGAGAAACTGTCATAGAGACGTCATTGGGTGCTCCAATGCCAGCGATTGTTATGGAGACATTGCAAGGCTTACTCGGTGTTAGCAATAGCATTTATTGACGCAAATAACTTCCCCGCAGTAATAGCTGGGCATTCATTGGATACAAAAGTGGGACTAGCATCAGCCAACACTAGTGACTTTCCTGCCATAATCAATGGGCTTTTGTAACACCAACAACTACTGATAGGCTATTGTTTTCGCTCTGCTAGTTCTTGCCATTGCGTCTATTGGTGCTAGCAACTATAACTGGGCAATTGTTGAAGGAACTTAGTTCAAATATTTGTCAGTGCTAGCGATTGTCGTTGAGTTATTGCTAAGCTCCCCCAATGCTGGACTGGCCCTAAACAGCACCAGCAACTGCCTAGCAACAGTTGTTGGCTCTCACAATGCTAGCAACTATCATGGGGCAATCCTTAGACTTCTACAAGGCTGGCACTAGCGTCTGTCAACACTAGTAACTTCCTCGTAGTAGTTGTTAGGCTCTCTTAATATCCTTTACAGTTGTTAGGCCATGGTTAGGCTCCTTTAGTGCTTGCCCTAGTGTTTAGCTTTGCTTGCAATTACCTTTAGCCATCGTTGAGGGAACCTTATAAAGATAAGTTTGCCAACGTTAACGACTGCCCAATAGTAGTCGTAAGGCTCTCCTAACTCCTGTGACTATCAGTAGGTCATCGTTGCTGAGCTCCTCTAATGCAGCATTGGCCTTAAATAGCGCCAACGACTGCCGAACAGTAGTTATTGGGCTTTCACAATGTGAGTGACAATTGTGTGGCCTGGGCTCCCTTGAAGCTAGCATTAGCGTCTACCAACACCAAGAGCTGCCTTGAAGTTGTAGTAAGGCGGTCGTTGGGTTCCCTCAAAGCTGGCACTAATGTCTGCCAGCACTTAGGACTTCTCTGCAAGAGTAGTTAGGCTCTCCCAGCGCTAATAACTGCCGTAAGGTTACCGTTTGGTTCTTCTAGTGCTGGTACTAATGTTTACTTACACCAGTAATTCTTTTGCATTAATAGTTGGCTAATCCTTGGGTTCCCTTAGTGTTGGCACCAGCGTTTGCCAACACTACCATATACCCCATAGTGGTAGCTGGGCAGTTGTTTGGTTCCCTCACCAGCTAACATTTGCCAGCTCCAACGACTATCTTGCAACAATCATTAGGCTCTTTACATGCCAACCACTACTATTAAGCTGTCGTTAGGCTCCTCTAATGCTTGCCCTTACGTTTACCTACCCAGTAATAATCATTGGACCATCACTGAGAGAACCAAGGACAGATGTCTGTTAGAGCCAATGACTGTTTCTAGGTCATCGCTGAGCTCTTCTAGTGGTGGCGCTGGCTGTAAGCAATGTCAACGACCACATAGCTGTAGTCGTTAGGCTCTCGCAATGCTAGCGACCATGATTGGTTCATCGTTGGGCTCTTTCGGTGCTAGAATTGGCATTTATTAACACCAGTGAATACCCCATAGCAATAACTTAGCAGTCCCTCGGTTCCCTTAATTTAGGCACTAGCATTTCATAACACCACCTACTACCCTGCAATAGTAGCTGGGTTGTCATTGGGTTCCACCAAAGTTGGCACTAAGGTCTCTAGCACGAATAACTTCCTTGTAGCAATCATTGGGTTCTCTTAATACCCACTATAACTGCTAGGCAATTGTTGGGCTTTTCTAGTGCTCACCCTCGTGTCTGCCTTTGCCTACTATTGCCGCTTAGCCATCGCTGAAGGAACCTTGTGCAGATGCTTACCAAGGCTAATGACTGCCTAGCAACAATTGTAGGGCTCTTCTAACGCTTATGGCTATCTTTAGGTCATCATTACTGAGTTCCCTTAGTGTTAATGCTACCCTCTACTAGTGCTAGTGACTCCCAAAAAGCAGTTGTTGGGCTCTCCCAATGCTAGTGATTATCATGGGGTCAATGCTAGGCTCCCCTATTACTCGCATTAATGTCTATTGATACTAGCACTTACTCCGCGCTAATTGTTGGAAAGTCCCTTAGTTCCCCTAATGCTAGCGTCGATGTCAACCAACACTAGTGATTGCCCTGCATCTATAGCTAGGCAGTTGTTAGGTTCCCCCAAAGTTGGCGCTAGTGTCTACCAACACTAGCGACTTTTCACAATCGTCGTTGACTCTCTTAGTGCTAAACATAACTTATAGGCCATTGTTCGGCCCATCTAATGCTTACTCTCAAGTTTACATGTCTAACAATTGTCAATGGGTCATTGCCAGGGCAACCTAGTTTAGATGTTTGGCAGCATCAGCGACAACAGCGGGTTGTCGCTGATCTCCACTAGTGTTAGCACTAGCATCTACCAGCATTTGCTGTCACCTTGTAACAGTTATTAAGCTCTTCTAACACAAGTGACTATAATTAGGTTATCGCTTGGCTCCCCCAATGCTAGCACTACTAGCTATCGACACTAGTAACTACCCCGTAGTAATGGCTAAGAAGTCCTTGGGTTCCTCTAGTGCTAGTGCTGACATTAGCCAACACTTTTAACTACTTTATAATAATAGGTGGGCAGTCTTGGGTTCCTCCAAAGCTAGTGCGAATGTTCACTTGCACTAGTGGCATATGTGCATAAGTTGTTAGGCTCTCCTAGTGCTTACTACTATTGCTAGGCCGTTGTTCGACCCCTCTAATGCTTGCCCTCCTGTCTATGTGTGCCAGCGACAGCAGCTAGGCCATCGCTAGAAGAACATAGTGTTAATGTCTGCTAATAACTATCATTAGGTCATTGTTGAGCTGTTTCAGTGCTACTGCTGCCATCTACCAACGTCAGTGATTATCTAGCAGTAGTTATTGGGCTCTCCCAACGCTAGTGACTATCATAGTGTCGTAGCTGGGCTCACCTGGTGCTAGTACTAGTGTCTATCGATGCCAGCAACTATACCGTAAAAAAAGTTAGGCAGTCGTTAGGTTCTTGTGAAGCTAACGCAAGCGTCTGTCTGCACTAGCAAATCCCTTATAGTCATTTTAGGGCTCTTCTAGTACTGATTATTACTGCTAGTTATCGTTAGGCTCATCTAGTGCTTACAGTCATGTTTGCTTGCACAAGCGATTATCGTCGAGTCATCGTCAGTAGAACCTAACATAGATGTTGACCGGCTCTGTCGTTATGTTCCCCTTGTGCTGGCGTTGGCATCTACCTACGTCAACGACTACCCAGCAACAATCATTGGACTCTTCTAACGCCAGTAGCTATCACTGAGACGTTGTTAGGCTCCCTTGGTGCTAGCACTTGCATCTACTGACACCAATAACTGCACTGTAAAAGTAGCTATGTAATCATTAGGTTCCACTAAAGTTAGTGTAAGCATCTGCCAGCACAAATGACTTCCCCACAATTGTTGTAGGCCTTCCCTATGCCAACTACTGCTGCTAGGTCGTCGTTGGGTTACTCTAGTGCTTGCCTCAATGACTGCCATTAAGTCGTCGTTGGGCTACTCTAGTGCTTGCCCCAATGACTGTCATTAGGTCATTGTTGGGGCAACCTAATGCATATATCTACCAACGTCACGGACTGCTTAACAACAGTCATACGGTTCTCCCAACGTCTGCAAGCCCCAATGACTGCCATTAGGTCATTGTTGGGGCAACCTACTGCATATATCTACCAACGTCACGGACTGCTTAACAACAGTCATACGGTTCTCCCAACGCTTGCAACTATTATTGGATCTTGATTGGGCTGCACTAGCATCCACAAATGTCAAGGACTCCCAAGAATAATCGTTTGGCTTTCTCAACATTAGCGACTATGATGGGGTTTTCGCTAAAGTCCCCTGATGCTAGCACTAATGTCTACCAACTCCTACCATTGCCTCGCTACAATAGGTGAGCAGTTCTTAGTTTCTCTTAATGCTGGCGCTAGTGTCTGATAACACCAGTTATTGCTCAAAGTAGTAGCAGGGCAGTTATTGGGTTCCTTCGAAGTCTACACGAGTATTTACGAGCATAGGCGTTTTCCACGTAGTTGTCATTGGGTTCTCTCAATGCCAACCAGTGCTCCTACACCATCGTTGGGCTCCTTTAGTGCTTGCCCTCTCGTCTATATACGCCTACGATAATCATAAAGCCATTACTAAGGTAACCCAATGAAGATTTCTACCAGCATCAATGACTGCCTAGTAGCAGTTGTTGGGCTTCCCCAATGCCATCGACTATCATTCAATCATCGCTAGGTTCTCCTAGTGCTAGCGTTAGCATCTATCGATACCAGCAATTTCCACGCAACAATAGCTGAGTAGTCTTTGGGTTCCCTTAGTGTTAGTGCCAGAGTTTGTTAATACCAACAATTGCCTTATAGCAGTAGTTGGGCTATCGTTAGGTTCCCTCGAAGCTAGTGTGAGCATCTGCCAACACCATCGACTTTCCCATAATAGTTGTTTGGCTCTACCAGCACTAACTAGTGCTGCTAGGCCATCTTTAGGCTTTGTTAGTGCCTGCCCTCATGTCTACCTGCACCACCTACTACCGTTGGACCATCTATTGTGTAACCAAGCGCAGATGTTTGCTAGCGTTAGCGATTGCACAGCAACAGCCGTTTGGCTTTCCCAACACTAATGATAGTCATTAGTTGTCACTAAGCTCCTCTGTTGCTAGCAGTAACATTTGCTCACATTAGCAATTACCCCCAACAAGTATGGCTTGGGTCGAAGGCCTAACTTGCGGCCACAACAGGTGTGCTAGCCAAGCCATAGGAACCCCAAGGTAGGCATAACTTGAATGGAAGGCCTAGAGTGCGATCGTAGTTAGCGTGTTAATCGGGTCATTGGCAGCCCATGTGGGCTAGATCCTTGTTGTTGTCCCTCAATGGACTGCCAATAAGCATGCCAAGAGAGTAGTATGGCATGAACAATAGGCACGAGAGGCAAGCCATGATGACCTCAATAGGCATGGCATGGGCAAAAGGCCTACTGAGCGGTTGTAGCAGGCGCGCCAGCCAGGACATGAGCACCCCATGCGAGTCATACCCTCATCACTGTTTGTCGATAGACTACCTAGCCTGCGTAACAAGGAAGCTGTAACAGGCTAGGCATGCATTGCACAGAACTTGGTCATGAGAGGTAAATCATGGCTAGTCTCTATTGGTAAGGCATGGGTGGAAGGCAAAACATGTAGCCGTAATAGGCTCGCTAGCCATGCCAAGGGTGACCCACGTGGGCAAGACCCTCACGCTGTCCCTCGTTACACTACCCAGTGAGTGAACTATAAGAGCTGCATCATGCGGACCATGGGCATGGGAGGCAAGCAACGACTGCCACCAATAGGCACTATAGGGGAGGAAGGCCCAACATGTGGCCCCAATAAGCACGCTAGCTAGGCCATGGGCACCTCAATCGAGCCAAATCCTTGTCATTGTCCATCAATAGACTCCCTAGTGAGCATGTCAAGGGAGCTGCATCCCACAGACCATGCACATGAGAGGTCAGCCATAACTGCCCTTAACAAGTAATGCATGGGCTGAAAGCCTAGTGTGTGGCCATAATAGGCTTGTTGGCAAAGCAATGGGCGCCCCATGCAAGGTAGACCCTCAACGTTGTCTATCGATAGAATCCCAAACAAGCGTGCCAAGGGAGTCATGCTGTATGGACCATAAGAAAGGAAGTCATGCAGGCCTAACATATGGCCACAATGAGCATGCTTGCCAGGTCATGGGCGCCTAACACAAGTTATCGCTGGATGGACTGCCCATCGAGAGTACAAAGGAAGCCATGTTGCACAGACAATAGGCCTAGGGTGCAATTACCGTTTACACCCAATAGGCATTGCATGGGTGGAAGGCGTAGTTTGTGGCCACAGTACATGTGCCAGCCAGGCCATGGGCACCCTAAGCGAGCTAGACCCTCGACGTTGTGCCTGGATAGACTACCCAACAAGCATGCCAAGGGAGCCATGTTGTATGGAACATGGGCACAAGAGGCAAGCCACGGCTGCACCTAAATGGCACGGGATGGGCGACAGCGTATGGCTATAATAGGCATGCCAGAGAGGCCATGGGCTGCCAATTCAAGCAAGACCCTCGTCTCTATACCTCAATAGATTACCCAGCGAGCATGCCAAGGGAGCCACATCGCATAGACCATGGCCACAAGAGGCAAGCCACATCTGCCTCTAAAAGGCACGCGATAGGTGGAGGGACCAACGTACGGTCGCAGGAAGCGCACTTGCTAGGCCATGGGGGCCTTACTCGAGCTAGCCCTCATTAATATGCCTCAATAGACTGCCCAAGTTCCATTAGAGTCACATCACACAAAACTTAGGCATGAATGGCAAGCCATTACTACCCTAAACCAGCATTGCATGGATGGAAATCCTAACATGCGATCACAACCAACGCCAGCAATACCATAGGCACCCCACACGGGCTAGACCTTTAAGGCTGTCCCTTGAGAGACTGCCCTGTAAGTGCATTAAGGAACCTGCATCACACGGACCATGGGCATTAGAGGCAAGCCACAATTGCCACCAGCAGCCACTGCATGGGAAAAATGCTGAGCTAGTCATGGACGCCCTTTTCAAGCTAAATCCTCATCGTTATCCCTTAATAAATTGCCCAATGAGCATGCCAAGGGAGCCACATCGCATGGACCACAGGCATGAGAAGCAGGCCATGGTTGTCCCTAGTAGGAACGGCATAGATGGATGGCCCAGCGAGTGGCTGGAGTAAAAGCACCAGCCAGGCCATGGGTGCCCTAAGAGAGCTAGATCCTCATCGCTGTCCCTCGATAGACTCCCTAGTGAGCATGCCAAAGGAGCCACGTGGCACGAACCATGGCATGGGTGGTAAGTCACGGCTATCCCTACCAGATGCCGCATGGGTAGAAGGCCCAATGTACGACCATAAGAGGTGCGGTAACTAGGCCATGGGTGCCCCATACGAGTAGAACTTCATTACTATCCCCCAATAGTCTACTAGCAAGCGTGCCAAGGGTGCAATGTCACATGAAACACAGGCATGACAGGTAAGCTAGGGCTATCTTTAATACGTACGAGATGGGCAGAGGGCCCAACTTGCGACCACCGCAAGTGCATGAGCCAGTACATGGGCGCCCATGTGAGCCAGACTCTCATATTTATCGGTCAATAGACTGCCCAACAAGCATGTAAAGCTAACTGCATTGCACAAACCACGGGCATGGGACGTAACCCATGGATACCCCTGTAGGCATAGCATTGGTGGAAGGCCCAACTTGCGACCCCAATATGCATGCTAGCTAGGCTATAGGAGCCTCACAAGAACCGAACCCTCGATGTCATCCCTCAATAGACTAGCAGCAGCATGCCAACGGAGCTACGTTGCATAGAACATGGAAACGAGAGGTAAGCCATAGGCACAGGACGCAAGTCATGCCTACCTCTAGAAGGCATGTGATAGGTTAAGGTCCCAAGGTGTGACCATAATAGGTGCACCAGCCAGGCCATGGGTACCCTATTTAAGCTAGACCCTATCGCTATCCCTTGATAGACTGCCCAACGTGCATGCCAAGGGAGTGTCATATGAAACTTGGGCATTAAAGGCAAGCCACTACTGCCATTAATAGGGATCACATTGGTGGAAGGCCTAACATGTGGCCATAACAAGTGCCAACCATGCCATGGGCACTCTACATAGGCCAAATCCCTGTCGCTATTCCCTGAGAGATTGCCTAGCTAATGTACCAAAGGAGCCGCATCGCAAAAATTATGGGCATGAGAGGTAAGGCACGGGTGACCTTGATAAACATCATAATGGTGGAAGGCCTAAAGTACGGTCAAAGCAAACGCGCGAGCTAGGTCTTGGCCACCTCATGCGAGCCAGACCCTTATCATTATCTCTTGATAGACTCCTTAGTAAGCGTGCTAAGGGAGCTGTCATTAGGTTACCTCATTGTTAGCACTAACGTTTACCGATACAAATAACTACCTAACAGCTAGGAAGTCCCTTGGTTCCCCTTATGTTGACGCTGATGTCTGCTAACATAAGTAACTCCCTCATAATAGTAATAGGGCAGTCGTTAGGTTCCCCAAAAGTTAGGCAAACATTAATGACTTCCCTACACTAATCATTAAGCTCTTTTAACGCCAACTACTACTAGTGACTACCATTGGACTATGGCTAGGGTAACCAAGGTCAAGTTTGCCATGGGCACAAAAAGCAAGCAACGACAGCCCCTAATAAGCACAGCATGGGTGGAAGGCCCTACGTATGGCCGTAGTAGTCGCACCCGCCAGGCCATGGGTGCCCCACGCTAGTAAGACCCTTATTGCTATCCCTTGATAGGCTGCCCTACCATCTTGTTGAAGGAGCTGTGTCACATAGACCATGGGCATGAGAGATAAGCCACGGCTGCTCCCAGCAAGCATAAGATGGGTAGAAGGTCTAATATATGGACGTAACAGGCACGCTAGCCAAGAAGGTCATAGGCGTCACACGAGAGTTAGACTATCGTCGTTGTCCCTTGATAGACTGCTAGTGATCTTTCCAAGGGAGCCACGTTGCATGGATCATGGGCAAAGGAAACAAGCCACAATAGCCCCTAGTAGGCCTAGCATGGGTGGAAGGCCTAGGGTGCAGCGATAGTAGGTTGCGCTAGTCGGGTCATAGGAGCCTCATGCGAGTGAGAACCTCATCACTATCCCTAGATAAATTGCGTAGAAACCATGCCATGGAGCCATATTGCATGGACCATTGGCACGAAAGGTAAGCCACGATTGGCCCCAACAAGAATGGCATGAGAAAAAAGACATAACATCCTGTCGCAAATGGTACACCTACTAACCCATGGGTGCCCCACGCTTGCTTGACCCTTGTCGCTATCCCTAACTAGACTTCTTTGCAAGCGTGTCAATGGAGCCATATTGTACAGACATTGAGGTCAGGTGGCAAGCCAAGGCATCCCCCAAAAGTTATGGCATGGTAGGAGGCCCAGTCTGCGGCCACAGCAAGCCCCAGCCAGGCCTTGGGCACCTCATACAAATAACACCCTCGATGTCGTTCCTCCACAAACTGCCCAACAACCATACAAAAGAGCCACTCCGCATGGACTATGGGCATGAGAGGCAAGCCATGGTTGTCTTCAAGTTGCTCAGCTTAGGCAAAAAGCCCAACGTGTTGCTGAAGTAAAAGCGCTAGCAAGGCCATGAGCACCTTATGCAATCCAAATCCTCATCATTGTTGCTAGATAGACTACCCAATAAGTGTGTTAAGGAAGCCATGTTGCACAGACCACAGGATTAGGAGGTAAGTCGTGGCTACCTCTAGGCCTGCCAAGGGTGCAAGGCCTAGCGTGCATTTGCCGCACATGCACCAGCTAGGCCATGGGTGCCCCATGCAGCCAAACCCTTGATGTCATCCCTCGATTAAGTGCCCATCAAACATGCCAAGGGAGCCATGTCACAGGGACGATGGGCATAAGATGCAAGCCACGGCTACCCTTGGAAGGTGCAGTAAGGATGGAAGGCCCTACGTGCAACCATAGTAAGAGTACCAGCCAGGCTATGGATGCCCCATGCAAGATAGACCCTCATCGTTGTCGCTCAATGAACTGCCTATTGAGCATGCCAAAAGAGCCCCGTTGCAAGGACCATTGGCATGGGAGGTAGGGCACAACTGCCCTTAGGAGGCGCAGCAAGGATGGAAAGCCCAACGTTCGATCATAATAAGAGCAACAGCCAGGCTATGGGCACCCCCACCAAAGCTAGATCTTCACCACTATCACTAAATAGACTTGCGAGCGTGCAAAAAAAGCTACGTTGAATTGACCATGGGCACAAAAGGCAAGCCATAAGTGCCCTCGATAGTCATGACCTAGGTGAAATACCCAGCGTGAAGCCGTAGTAGGCGGGTCAGCCAGGCCATGGGCACCCCACATGAGTGAGACACTCATAGCTATCCCTCCAAAGACTATTGAGTGAGTATGCTAAGGGAGCTACTTTGCATGGACCATGGGCGTGAAAGGCAAGCCACGGTTGCCTCTAGTAGGCTTGTGATAGGTGGAGGGCCCAACGGGTTATTGCAGCAAACGTGCTAGCCAAGTCATGGGTGCCCTATGCGAGCTTGACCCTCATCATTGTTGCTTGATAGGCTATCAGATGAGCATACAAAAGGAGCCCCGTTGCACAGACAAGTAGGCATGAGAGGCAAGCCCAACTACCTCAGTAGGCATCGCATCAATGGAAGGCCTATGGGCACCACACTGGAGATAGGCCCTCGACGTTATCCCTCAAAAGACTGCCCAATAGGTGTGCCAAGGGAGCCATATCACATGGAACATGGGCTCGGGAGGCAAGCCATGGTTGCCCCTAATAAACACGACATGGGCGAAAACTCTAGCTTACGACTGCAGTTGGGGCATTAGCAAAGCTGTAGGCACCCCACGGGAGTTAAATCCTCCTCCTTATCCCTCGATAGATTACCCAAAAAGGGTGCCAAAGAAGCCATGTCTCATGTATGATAGGCAGAGAGACAAGACACGGTTGCCCCTAGTAGGCATGGCATGGGTGAAAGGCCCATTATGAGTTGCAACAGGTGCTCTATCCAGGCAATAAGCACCTTACATGTGCGTGACCGTCATTACTATCCTTCAATAGCATGCCTAGATGGCATGCCAAGGGAGCTGAGTCGCATGAAACTTGGGCATGGAAGGCAAGCCCCTTCTAACCCAAACAGGCAATGCATGCGTGGAAGGCCAGACCCTTATTGTTATCCTTCGATAGACTGCCCAGCACAAGTGCTAAGGAAGCCGGGTTGCATGAACTATGAGGACTGAAGGCAAGCCACAATTACCACGAGTAGGCAGTGCACGAGTAAAAGGCCAGCGTATGGCTGTAACTAATGTGCCAGCCAAGCCATGGGTGCCCCACTCGAGCTGGATCCTCGTCATTATCCCTCAATTAACTGCTTAATGAGCGTGCCATGGGAGCCACATAGCATGGACCATGGGCACTAGAGGCTAGCAATTATTGCCCTGAGCAGGCATGTCATGGGTGGAAGGCCAGTGTGTGGCAATAGTAGGTGAGCCAACCAAAACATGGATGGCCCACTGGAGCTAGACCCTTATTGTTGTCCCCTGATAAAGTCCGCAGTGTGTGTCCTAATGGCATAAAAGGTAAGCCATGGCTACCCCCAACAAATGTGGCATGGGTGGAAGGCCGAGGGTGCGATCATAAAAGGCACGTTAACCAAGCCATGGGCATCCTACGTGAGCTAGACCCTCATCGCTATCCCCTGATAGATTACCCAGCAAGTGTGCCAAGGGAGTCACGTTACATGAAACATGGGCACAAGAGGCAAGCCGCGATTACCCTTAATAAGCATGGTCTTGGCGGAGGTCCCAATGTGCAGCTATAACAAGCGTGCCAGCCAAGTCATGGGCACCCCACATGAGCCAGACCTTCATTGCTATCACTTAATAGACTTTGCAGTGAGTGTGCGAAGGGAGCTACATTGCATGGATCATCAGTAAAAGAGGTAAGCCATATCTGCCCTAGCACACATCGTATAGGTGGAAGGCCTACTGTATGGCCACAACCCAGGTGCTAGGCAAGCCATGAAAGCCTCATGCAAGCCATCACATTTACTTATTCCAGTAACTACCATTAGGCCGTCTTGAGGGGAGCCCAGCACTGCCGTTGGATCGTCGCTAAGCTCCCCTAGTGTTAGTACTGACATCTACAAATGTTTATGATTGATAGGCTCTCACAACACTAGCGACTGTCATGTGGTTGTCATTGGGCTACCTTGATGCTATCACTAGTTCCTATCAATACTAATGACTGTCCTATTACAAAAGCTGAGCTGCCCCTGGGTTCTCTTAGTGCTAGGACTGGCGTTTGCCAACACCAGTAACTACCTTGCAGTACTAACTAAGTAGTTGTTGGGTTCCCTTAATGTTGGCACAAGCGTTTACCAGCATCAGTAACTTCCACGCATAATCGTTAGACTCTCCTTATGCTTTTTACTATAACTAAGCCATCATTAACCTTTCCTAGTACTTGCACTCGCATTTACCAGTGTCAGCGATAATCATTGGGTCATCCTTAAGCACCCCTAGTGCTGACTCTAATGTCTATCAATGTCAATGACTGCCTTACCGTAATGGTTGGGCATTCCCAATGCCACCGACTACCACGGGGTCATCGTTAGACTCCCCCCGTGCTAGCTTTAGCGTCTACTAACAGCACCAATTGCATCACAAAAGTAATTGGTTAGTTGTTGGGTTCCTCCAAAGCTAGCGCTCGCATGAGCTTGTATTAGGCACTTCCCTGCGCCAATCATTATGCATTCCCAATGCCAACTATAGTAGCTAGGCTGACATTGGGCTCATTCAATGCTTTTCCTTATGTTTACTTACGTTAGAGAGTACCACTAGGCCATCACGGGGGCAACCTAGTGCACATCACTGCCAGCATCACTGATTACCACTAGCAATATTTGTTGGCCTTTATCAGTGCTAGCGACTGCTTAGTAGTTGTTGGGCTCTCGTAACACCAACGACAGTTATGAAGTTGTCATAAGGCTCCCTTAGTGCTACCTCGAGTGTCTACCAACACCAATAATTATGCTACAATAATTGCAAGGTAGTACCCAGGTTCTCTTAGAGTTAGCGTTGACATTTGCAAACATCGACAACTACCTCATAGTAGTAGCTGCACAATTATAGGGTTCCCTCAAAGCTGGCACTAGCGTTTACTAGCATCAGCGACTTCTTTGTAGTCATCTTTCGGCTCTTATAATGCCAACTATCATTGTTAGGCCATCGTTAGACCTATCTAATACTTTTGCCCCATGTCTACCTGCATTAGTGACTGTTGCATGGTCATCGCTGCAAGAACTTAGTGTAGATGTCTGCCAACGCAAGTAACTATTGGTCGACTACTAAAGCTCGTGACTACCTAGTAGCAATCATTGGGCTCTCCCAATGCTAATGATTGTCCTAAGTTATTGCAAGGCTTCCCCTATAATGGTGCTCGTATCTATTGACACCAACAACTACCTCTTAGTAACAGCTAGGTAATCCTCGATTCGCCTTGTGTTAGCAACTTCATCCACCAACACGAACAAGTGCCTCAATGCTAAAGCCAAGTAGTCATTAGGCTCCCCTAAAATTAGTGCGAGCCTTTGGAAGCATCAGGGATGGCCCCACAGTAGTCGTTGAGCTCCTCTAGTGTTTGCCCTTGTGCTTACTTATGCCTGCTATTTCATTGAGCCACAATTGAGGGAACTCAACATTCATATCTACCAATGCTAATGACTACTGTTGAGTCAACGCTAAGATCCCCTGGCACTAATGACTACCCAGTAGTAGTCGTTCAACTCCCTTAATGCCAATGACCATTTTAAGGTCATTGTTGGATTCCCCTAGTGCTTGCACTAGCATTTACTAATACCAATAATTGCACCGAAGTTCCTTTCGTGTTGGTGTCAACGTCTACTAGTGCCAAGGACTTCCCCGAGTAGTTGCTATAGATTCCCTATGCCAACTACTACTGCACCATCGTTGGACTCTTTTACATGCAATAGTGACTGTCGTTGGGTCATTGCTAGGGAAGCCCAGCATAGATCTCTGCCAGTTCCAAAGATTGTGTTGGGTCATCGTTGAGCTCCCTTAGTGATGTGCTAGCCTTAAGCATTGCCAGTAGTTGGGCTCTCCTAATGCCAGCAACTATCAAGGGGACGTCGTTAGGCTTCCTTAATGCTAGCACTAGTGTCCACCAACACTAGCAACTACTTCACAAAAATAGTTAGGTAGTTCCAAGGCTCTTTCAATGTAGTTGCTGTTGTTGGTTGACATTTACTAGGCCATCATTTAGAGAACCTACTACAAATGTTTGCCAGCGCCAATAATTGTCTCTCGATCATTGGTGAGCTGACCCAGTGCAGATGTTTGCCAATGCAAGTGACAAGTTAGCAATACTTTTAAGGCTTTCCCAATGCCTTTAATTATCATTAGGTTGTCACCATTGAGCTCCCTTAGTGCTAACATTGGCCCTTACCAAAAACTGTCATTGGGCTCTCCTAACGTGAGCAACTATCATGGGGTTGTCACTAGGGTGCCCCATTGTTGGCACTAGCGCTTATCGATAAGAGCAACTTCCTCACATCAATTGATGAGAAGTCTCTCAATTCCCCTAATGCTCCGTCGCCGTTAACCAACACCAGTGACTGCACGGTAGTAATTGTTGGGCATCCAACACTTGTGGCTTCCCCACCACAGTCGTTGGGGTCTCCCAATGCCAAGAAATGTTGCTAGGCCACTATTAGGCTCCTTTAATGCTTATCATCACGTCTACTAGCAGTAATGGTAGCTGTTGGGCCATCGCTGCAGTAATGATAGTGGCTGGCATCTACTAGCATCAACGACTATGCGACAGTAGTAGTTAGGCCTTTCCAATGCCAGCCATTGTCATTAGGTCATCGTTAGCCCCTTTTGATGCTAGTACTAGCGTCTATCATCACTAACAACTGCCATGCAACAACAGTTAAGCAATCCTAGGGTTGCCCTAGTGCTAGCATCAGCGTTTGTGAACACCAATAACTGCCTCGCAATAATAGGCTAGGCAGCTATTTTGTTTCTCCAAAGCTGGTGCGAGCCTTTGCCAGAACCAATGACATCGTGCAGAAGTTGTTGGCTCTCCCAATGCCTACTACTATTGCTAAGCCATCATTCAACCTTAACTGTGCTTGCCTTCATGTTTACTTGCACCAGCGATAACCGTTGGGCCATCACTGGGCGAACCTAGTGCTGATGTCTACTAATGCCAACGACTATCATTAGGTCATTATCAAGTTACTCTAGTACTCATGTTGCCATCTATTGTGTCAATCGTTGCCCAGTAGTAGTTGTTGGGCTCTCCCAATGCTAGTAACTATCATAGGGTCATTACTAGGCTCCCTCAGTGTTGGCACTAGTGTTTAACAACACCAACAATAGTGTTGCAAAAATAACTAGCCACTCATTGGGCTCCTTTAAAGCTGGCATGAGTATTTGCGAGCATAAGCAATTTCTCTGTAGCAATCATTAGGCTTTTCTAGTGCTAATGATTATTGCCAGGTCATGGTTGGGCTCATCTAGGGCTTGCCCTCTTATCTACCTATGCTTGTGACCTCCATAGGGCCATTCTTTGGTAACCCTTGTAAATCTTTGCAGTTGTTAACAACTGGCCAGTAGCAATTGTTAGGCTCTCCCAATGCTAGTGACTATCATGGGGTTATCGCAAGGCTTCCCTCATATTAGTGCTCACATCTACTGACACTAGCAACTACTTAATAATAGTTGGGCAGTCCTTGGGTTCCCCACATATTGGTAAGTAGTCACTAGGCTACCGCAAAGTTAGTGTGAGTGTCTGTTAGCATCAGTGATTACCCTACAATAGTCGTTGGGCTCTCTTTGTGCTTACTACTCTTGCTACGTCGTCGTTAAGCTCTTTTAGTACTTACCATCATGCCTACTTGCGCTTGTTACTTTCATTGGCCCCGTAGTAGTCATTGTGCTCCTTAGTGTTTGCCCTCGCGCCTACTTATGCCTGCTATTCTCATCGGGCCACAATTGGGGGAACACAACACTAATATCTACCAGTGCTAATGATTACCATTGGGTCATCGCTAAGCTCCCCTAGCACTAGTGACTGCCTAATAATAGTTGTTTGGCTCTCCCAATGCCAATGACCATCATGAGGTCGTCATTAGATTCCCTTAGTGGTGGCACTAGTGTCTCCTAACACCAGTAAATTTCCCGCAGCAATAGCTAGGCAGTACCTAGGTTCCTCTTATGCTATCGTCGACGTTTACCAACACGTGGGACTTCATCAGTAGTCGGTGTGCCTTCCTTATGCCAATTACTACTATTGCATCGTCGTTGAACTCTACCTACAATTATGACTGTTACTGGGTCATCATTGGAGGAACACAGCACAGATGTTTGCTAGTACAAGCAATTGTTGTTGGGTCATCGCTGAGTTCCCCTAGTGCTGTGCTGACCTTAAACAGTGCCAGCCACTCTTAAGCAACAGTCATTGGGCTCTTTCAATGCTAGCAACTATCATAGAGATGTCACTAGGCTCCCTCGATGCTAGCACTAGCATCCATCAACACTAGCAACTGTTTCGCAGCAATAGTTGGGTAGTTCCAAGGATTTCTCAATGCAGGCGCTGGTGTTAGTTGATGTCCACTAGGCCATCACTAGAAGAACCCACATGTCCCAGTGTAGATGTTTGCTAGCATAAGCGATTGCCCATTAGTAATTGTAGGTAAACCTGACCATAGTTCGGATTCAGTTTGATTTCGATTTCGAACTATCGGTTCAAGGTTCATGGTTAGAATAAATCGGAACCTGAACCATTAAGCTGCGGTTTCGGTTAAGGTTCAGTTGAAAAGTGGTTCCGTTTCAGTTTTGGTTTTGGTTCATATATGGTTCAAGTTTCAGTTCGTTTCGATTTCGGTTTATATTTTAATTATAAATATAATATTTTTATTTTAATTATAAATTTTTAATAAAATTAAAAATAAAAATAATTATACTTTTATTAAAATATATATTTTAAAACTAAAATTATTTTTAAAATTTTTAAAATTAATTTTTTAATAATTTTTAAATTAAATTTTTTAATATTTTAAAAATTAATTTAATTAAAAACCGAACCGGAACCATCGATTTTGAACTGTTAGTTTTGGTTCCGATTCAAAATTTACATGAACCGTATCCGAACCATTTTCAAAATGCTTTCGATTACGGTTTAAAACCAAAATCGTTTATACCGATTCCGGTTCGGTTAAAAACCTTAAAATTACGATTCAGTTCATCTATTTGAGCCGAACCACGGTCAAATCTAGTTGTAGGGCTCTCACAGCGACTGTAACTATCATTGGGTCATCGTCATTAAGCTCCTCCAATGCTAACACTAGCCCCTACTAACACCTGTCATTGGGCTCCCACAACCAACACAAATGACTACCCGATAGTAGTAGCTGGGTGGTCATTGAGTTCCTCAAAAATTGGCATGAGCATTTACCAACACGCACGACTTCCTCCCCATAGTCATTGGGCTTTCCCAATGCCAACAACTTCTACTAGGCAATGTTAGGCTTCTCTAATGCTTACTCTCGCATCTACCATCATCAGCAACAACCGTTGGGCCATTATTATAGCAATGACAGTGGCTATAATCCGCTAACACTAGCGTCTACCAACACTAGCAACTGCCTAGCAGCAATCGTTAGGCTCTCTCAATTACTGTAACAGTCATTGGGTCATTACTGGGCTTATTTGGTGCAAGCTCTAGAATCTATCGACCTAGGCAACTGTCATACAATAATAGTGGGGTAACCCATGGGTTCCTTAATGCTGGTGTCGACGTGTGCCAACACTGGTAATTACATTATAATAGTAGTTGGGAAGTTGTCGATTCCCTTAAAGTTAGGTTATCATTAAGCTCCCCAAATGCTGATGCTGGCATCTAACATCCTCAATGACTACTCAACAACAATCATTGGGCCCTCCCAATACTAGTGACTATCATGGGGTCATCACTGGACTCTCCTGATGTTAGCGCTAACATCTACCGACTCTAGCAACTACCCATAGCAATACATGGGCAATCCCTAGTTCCCCTAGTGTTGGTGCTGGTGTCTATTAACACCAGCAACTATCCAATAGCCACAGTTGAGCAATCTATAGGTTCCCCATAATTTAACGTAAGCGTCTATCAGCACCAATGACTTCCCCAAAATAATTTTTGGCTCTCTTAATGCCACCTACTACTATTAGGCCATCTTTTGGGTTCTTTTAGTGCTTGCCCTCACATCTGGGTACACTAATGATTATTGCTTGGTTATCACTAGGCGAACCCAATGCAGATGTTTACTAGTGCAAGCGACTACCCAATATCGATTGTAGAGCTCCCCTAATGCCTACGACTATCATTGGGTTATCACTGCTGAGCTCCCCAGTGTTAAACCTAGCACCTACCAGTGCCAATGATTGCCCAATAATAGTCGTTTCGCTTTTCGAACACCAGTGACAATCATGGTGTTATCGTAGAGCTCCCCCATTGCTAACATTCGATAAAAGTAACTACCTTACAATAATTGTTGGGAAGTTCGTTTATTGCCTTAGTGCTAGCACTAACATAAACCAACACTAGAGATTGCCTCACATCACTAACTGGATAGTCGTTGGGTTCCTCGAAAGCAAGTGGAAATACTTACTATTACCTGCAGCTTCCCTACTCTCTCAATGCTAACAACTACTGCTAGGCCATCGTTAGGCTCTTCTAGTGCTTACCTTTACGTCGATTGACACCAGCGATTACTGTTGGGGCATCATTGAGGGAATGGCAATGGCAAGCATCTACTAGCATTAATGACTATCCAATTACAGCAGTTGTGCTCTCCTAATGCTAGCCATTAGGTCATCGTTAGGCTCCACCGATGCTAGGACAAGCATTTACTAACATTAACTAGTGCCCCGTAGTTATAGCTGGGCAGTTTTAAGGTTCGCAAACTGTAAGCACCGGCATCTATGAGCACCAATAACTGCCTCATAACAATAGCTAGGCAATCATTAGGTTGTCCTAAAGCTGGCATGACGTCTGCCAGCACCAGTGACACCACACAAAAGTCATTGGGTCTTTCAGTGCCTACTACTACTGCTAGGCTATTGTTCGCCCCTCCTATGCTTGCCGTCACGTCTATGTATGATAGCAACTTTCGTTGGGTCATCACTAGGAAAACCCAGTGGTAGTACTAGCATGTATCAACACTAGTAATTTCCTCGCAGTAATAACTATGAGGTCTTTCGATTCCCCTACTGTTGGCACCATTGTTTATTAACACCTATAACTACCACGCAATAATAGCTAGGCAATTGTTAGGTTCCCCCAAAGTTGGCACGAGTGTGTCCTAGCACCAGCAATATCCCTGTAGAAGTCATTGGGCTTTCTTAGTGCCTAGTACTATTGTTAGGCCATCCTTCGATTCCTTCTACAGTTACCCTCACGTTTATCTACGTTAGCGATTATCGCAAGGTCGTTGTTGAGTTGCCTTAGTGCTAACACTACCATCTACCAACGTCAGTGATTGCCTAGCCATAATTGTTAGTCTCCCCAATGCCAATGACTATCATGGGGTCATCGTTAGGTCCAATCGATGCTAACACTAGCATTTACCAACATCAGCAATTGCAGCGCAAAAATAGTTAAGTAGTCATTGGGTTCCCCCGGACCTAGTGTGAGTGTCAGCCAGCCCAACGAATCTCGTGTAATCGTCATTTGGCTCTCCCAATGCTAACTACTATTGTTATGCCTTCGTTGGGCTCCATTAGTGGTTATCATTGCATCTATCTATACGAGCAACTATTGTAGAGCCATTATTGGGGGAACTTAGTACAAACGTTGACAAGCGCCAACGACTACCATTGGCTCATCAGGTACTCGTATTAGTATCTACTAGCGTTAATGACTGCTGAACTATAGTCGTTAGGCTCCCTCAATGCTAATAGTAATGTCTACTAACACCAACAACTACCCTGCAGTAATAGTTGGGTTGTCATTAGGTTCCTTTAGTGCTAAAAATAGTCGTTGGGCTCTCCTAATGCCAATTACTATTGTTAGGCTATCGTTGGGCCACTCTAGTGCTTGCTCCCGCGTCTTTATGTGCCAGCTACTACAATTGGGCCATTTTTGGGGCAACAAAATACAAATTTCTACATGCCTCAGTAACTACCCAATAGCTGTCATAAGCCTCTCCTAACGCCTGTGATTATTACTGGGTCGTCCTTGGGTTGCCTCAATACTAGTACTAGTATCAATCGATGCTAAAAACTACCTCGCAGTAATAACAAGGCTGTCCTTTGGTTCTCCTAATGTTAGCATCAACATCTACTAGTATCATTGGGCTACTCTAGTGCTTACTCTATCATCTACTTGTGCTTATGATTACTATAGGGCCATCGCTAGGGCAACCCAATGCCAATGTCTACTAACGTCAACAATAACCTAGTAGTAGTGATTGGGCTTCGTGAATGCGAGCATCTATTATTGGGTTATCACTTGGGTCCCTCGATGCCAACACTAACATTTACCAACACCACCAACTGCCACACAACAATAGCTTGGTAGTCTTTGGGTTCTTTTAGTGTTGGGACTGATGTCTGCTAGCACTGACCATTGCCCCACACTAGTAGCTAATTAGTTATTGGGTTCTCGTAAAGCTGGTACAAGTTTTAGCCAGTGCAACGAGTTCCTCGTAGTCATTTTTTGGCTATTGACTTTCGTTAGGACATCGCTAGGGCACTTAACGTAGATGTCATTTAATGCCAATGACAGTTATTGGGTCATCGCTAATCTCCGTAGGTACTAGCGTTGGCATCTACTAACATTACCAACTAACCTGCAATAATCATTGGGCTCTCCTAATGCCAGTGACTATCGTAAAGTCATCGTAGGGCTCCCCCCATGTTGGCATTAGCATTTATCGACACCACTAATTGCACAATAGAAGTAGCTAGGCAGTCATAAGTTCCCTCAAAGCTAGTGCGAGCATCAACCAGCACAAGTGACTTCCCTGCAATAGTTGTTGGGCTCTCTTGATGCCAACTATTACTACTAGGTCATCGTTTGGCTCCTTGAGTGCTTACCCTCGTGTCTTCTTGTGCCTTTAACTACCATTGAGCCATTGTTGGGGTAACCTAATGCATATGTGTACCACTACCAATGACTACCCAATAGTAGTCACAATGCTCTCCTAATGCCTACGACTGTCATTTGGTCATTATTGGCTTACCCAATATTAGCACTAACGTCAGTCGATAGCAACAATTACTCCGCAGTAGTAGCGATCAAGTCCTCGGGTTCCCTTAGTTTTAGCATCGAAGTTTGCCAACACTAACAACTATACTATAGTAGTTATTGGGAAATTGATGATTCCCTTAAGGTAAGGTTGTCGCTGAGCTCCGTTAATGTTAGCACTGGCATCTACCAACATCAGCGATTGCCTTAGAATAGTCGTTGGGCTATCCTAACACCAATGCTTAATGATGCCCTTAATGCTAGCACTAGTGTTTACCAACTCTTGTGACTGCCCTACATCAATAGTTGGGCAATCCCTGGGTTCCCCTAATGCTAGTGCTAGCATCTTTTAATACCAGTAACTACTCTAAAGTAGTCGCTCGGCAATCATTGGGTTCCTTCAAAGCTGACGAGAGCATTTGTCGGCACTAGCGATTTCCCCGCAATAGTCATTAAGCTCTCCCAACCCCAGCTACTTCTACTACGCCATCGTTGGGCTCTTTTAGAGCTTGCCCTCGTGTCTACCTATGCTAGCCACTGCCATTTGGGCAACCTAGTGTAGATCTCTGCCAGTGTCATAATTGTCACTGAATCATCATTGGAGTCCCTTAGTGCTGCATTAGCATCGACCAATGTCAGGGACGGCCGTAGGGCCATGATTATGAGAATCTAATGTAAATGTTTGTGAGTGCCAATGACTACTACAAGGTCATCCCAAAGCTCCCTTAGTGTTGGCACTGAACTTTACCAATGGTAACTTTCCAACAACAGTTGTTAAGCTTTCTCAACACCAGCGACCATCATGTGGTAGTCGCTAGGCTCCCCTAATGTTGGCATAGTGTTTACTAACATATGTAACCGCCCGCAAAAATAGCTAGAGAGTCCCTGTGTCCTCTTAATATTGGTGTTGATGTCTACCAACTTCGATAAATACCCTGTAGCCATAGTTAAGAAGTTGCTGGGTTCTCTCAAAGTTGATGAGAGCGTTTACCAGCACGAGCGACTTACCCACAAAAGTAGTTGTGCTCTCCTAGTGCCTACTATTACTGCTAGGCCATTTTTAGGCTCTTTTAGTTCCTTCCCTTGTGACTACCTGCACTAGTGCCTGCCTAGTAGCAATTATTGGGCTCTTTCAATGCCACTGACTATCATGGGGTTATCGTTGGGCTTCCTTGTGGTGGCACTAGGCTTTACTAACACCATTAATTGCCTTGCAGCAATAACTAGGTTATCCTTAGGTTCCCCTAGTGTTGGCGCCACTATCTGCTAATACCAATAATTCCCCCACAGTCACAGCTAAGAATTCCTTGGGTTCTCCCAAAGTTCGTGTGAGTATTTGTCAGCACCAGTGACTTCCCTACAATAATTTTGGGCTCTCCCAATGCCAACTACTGTTACCACAGCATCGTTCGGTCCTTTAATGCTTACCCTCGCGTCTACCTATGCTAGCGACTATCGTTGGGCCATCATTGGGGGAACCTAGCACTGATGTCTGATGGCCCTAGTGACTACTTTTCGGTCATCCTTAGGCTCCCTCAGTGGTGGTACTAGGTTCTACTGGTACCAACGATTGCCTAGTAGCAATCTTTACGCTCTCCCAATGCCACCAACTCTTAGGCAATCATCACTAGGCTCCTGTGGTACTAGTACTAACATCTATCAACACCAACAATTGCCTACACAAGTAGCTCAAAAGTCTCTTGGTTCACTTGATGCTGGCGTCAGCGTCTGATAACACCAACGACTACCCTATAGTAGTAACTAGGTAATCATTGGTTCCCCCAAAATAGCGTGAGCGTCTGCCAGCACCAACGACCTTCCTGTTATAGTCGTTAGGCTCTCCCAGTGTTAACCATTACTACTAGGTCATCGTTAGGCTCGTTTAATGCTTGCTCTAGCATAGACGTGCGCCAACGAATATCATTGGGCCATTAGTGGGGGAACCCAACATAGATATTTGCCAGTGCTAGTGACTACCGCTGGGTCATTGCTCTACTCCCCTAGTGCTAGCACTGGCCTCCATCTACTCTAATGACCCCCAACAGTAGTCATTGGGCTCTCCTAATGCTAGCGACTCTCATTGGATCATCAATGGGCTCCCTCGGCTCTAGCATTAGCATCTACTAACACCAGCAATTACCTTGCAATGTAGTCCCTAGCCTCCACTAGTGCTAGTATTGGTGTTCGGTAACACCAGCAAGGGAGCCTAGTCACGCGAACCATGGACATAGCATGTAAGCCACGACTACCCCCAGTAGGCAGGCATGGGCAGAAGGCCCTACTTACAGTCGTAGCAGTCAAGCAAACCAATCCATGGTCGTCTCATGCGAGCAAAACCCTCTTTGCCGTCCGTCGATAGGTTGCACAGCGAGCATGGCAATGGAGCCGCATTGCATGAATAATAGGCACGGGAGACAAGCCATGGTAGCCCCCAATAGGCATGGCATGAGTAGCAGGCCCAGTGTGCGGCCACTATAGTCATGCCTCCCACTCCATGGGATAGGTGAAAGACCCAACATGTGGCTACAACAGGCAAGCTTACAAGGCCATCAATGCCTTACGTAAGCAAAATCCTCTTGGCTCTTCCTCAATAGATTGACCAGAGAGTGTGCTAACGGAGCCACGTCACATGAACCATAGGCATAAAAAGCAAGCCATGATAGCCCCCAACAAGCATGACACAGGTTGGAAAGCCCTGTGTGTTGTTGCAGTAGCCGCACCTGCTAGGCCATGGGCACCTCATGCTAGCAACACCCTTGTCACTATCCCTTAATAGACTACCCTGCCACTATGTCAAGGAAACTGCATCATATAAACCATAGGCAGGAGGGACAAGCCGCGGTTGCCTCCAATAGGCATGATATGGGTTAAAGGCTCAACTTATGAACATAGTAGGCACATCAGGAAGGATATGGGCATCCCACGTAAGTTAAACCATCATCGTTGTCTCTTGATAGATAGCTAGTGATTGTTCCAAGGGAGCAACGTAGCATGGATCATAGGCATGAGAATCAAGACATGCCCACCACACACGACATCGACAAAAGGCCCAGCCTGCAGCCACAGCAGGCGTGCTAACTAGGCCATGGGAGCCTTACGTGAGCTAGAACCTTATAACTATCCCTTGATAAACTGCCAAGTGAGCGTGCAAAGGAGCCACATTGCATGGACCATTAGCATTTGACGCAAGCCACGACTGGCCCTAGGAGGCATGGCATGATGAAAAAGGCCTAATGTTTTGTTGTAAATGACATACCGGCCAAGCCATGGGCACCCCACGCTTTTTCGACCCTTGTCGTTGTTCCTTAATAGATTGCTCCACGAGCGTGCCAAGGTTGCCGTATCACATAGACAGTAGGCTCAAGTGGCAAGCCCGAGCTGCCCCAATAGGTATGAGATGTCCGCCCAGCTAATGGCCATAATAGGTGCCAACCAGGCCTTAGGCAACCCAGGTGAGCAAGATCCCTAATTTTGTCCCTCCACATACTGCCAAGCAAGCATGCTAAGGGAGATGCTCCATATAGATGGGCATGGAGGTAAGCTATGGCTATCTTTAACATGCTTAGCATGGGCAAAAGGCCCAACGTGCTGCTGAAGCAAGCATGCTAGCGAGGCTAATGGTGCCTCATGCATGTCAAACACTCATCATTTTCACTCAATAAACTACCTAGCAAGTGTGCTAAAGGAGCCATGTTACACAAACCATGGGATTAGGAGACAAGCCATGAGTGCCCTACGTATGCCAAACCCTCAACGTGATCTATCAATAGATTACCAATCAAGCATGCCAAGGGAGCTGCATCACAAGGACCATGGGCACGGGATGCAAGCCACGGTTGCCTCCACGCGATGTAGCAAGGATGGAAGGCCCAACATGTGGCCATAGTAAGAGCACCAAACAGGCCATGGGTGCTCTCATACAAGCTAGACCCTCATTGCTATCGCTCTGTAGACTGCCCATTGAGCATGCCAAGGAAGCAGCGTTGCAAGCACCATGGGCATGGGAGGTAGGCAAGGGCTATCCCTAGCAGGCAGAGCAAGGATAGAAGGCCCAACGTGCAACCGTAGTAGGTGCACCAGCCATGCCATGGGTGTCCCCATGCAAGCTAGACACTCATAACTTTTGCTCAATAGATTGCCTAGCGAGAGTGCAAAAGGAGCTGCATTGAATGAACCATAGGCATGAAAGGTAAGCCATGGGTGCCCCCAATAGTCACGATGTGGGTGAAATGCCCAAGGTGCATTCGTAGTGGGCACGCTAGCCAGGCCATGGGCACCCCACATAAGCCAGACCCTTATCACTATCCCTCGATAGGTTGTTGATTGAGCATTTTAAGTGAGCCACATCACATGGACCATGGGCACGGAAGCAAGCCACGCTGGCTTTAGTAGGCTTGTGATGGGTGGAGCGCCCAACAAGTGATCGTAGTAACTGCGCCACCAAGTCATCGGTGCCCTATGTGAACTTGACCCTCATCGTATCGCTCGATAGATTGTTCAGCGAATGTTCAAAAAGAATCGCACTGCTCAGACAATAGGCATGAAAGGTAAGCCTAGTTACCCTCGGTAGACATCACATTAGTGGAAGGGCCATGGGCATCCCATGTGAGCTAGACCCTCGACACCATCCGTCAATAGACTGCCGAGTGAGTGTGCCAAGGGAGCCATGTCGCACGAAACATGGGCATGGGAGGCAAGCCATGATAGCCCCTGACAAGCATGGCATGGGCAAAAAGGCAAGCTTACAATCATAGTAGGGGCATTAGCCAACCCATAGGTGCCTTATAGAGCTAAATCCTCCTTGCTATCCCTCGATAAATTGCCTTAGAAAAGGTACTAAGGGGGCCACATCACACAAATGATGGGCATAAGAGCCAAGCCATGATTTCCCTTAGGAGGGGTGGCATGGGCGAAAGGCCCAACGTAAGGTTGCAATAGGTGCGGCAGCCAGGCAATGGTCACCTCACATGTGCCTAACCCTTATCGCTATCTCTCGATAGATAGCTTAGACGACGTCCCAAGGGAGCTGTGGTGCACGGGACTTAGGCATGGAAGGCAAGCCATCGATACCTTAAACAAGCATCACATGGGTGGAAGGCCTAACATGCGACCATAATAGGCACCGATCATGACATTGGCACCACACACTAGCCAAGCCCTTGTTGCTATCCATGGAGAGAGATTACCCAACAGACGTACTGAGGGAGCTACGTCGCATGGACCATGGGCACAGGAGGCAAGTCACAGTTGCCAATCATAGTCAACACTAGCAACAACCTCGTAATAGTAGTTGGATAGTCGTTAAGTTCCCCCAAAGCTAGTAGTAGTGTCTATAAGCACCAACGGCTGCCCAGCAGTAGTCTTTAGGCTCTTTTTGACACTAACTACTACTACTAAACTGCTGTTAGGTTACTCTAATGCTTGCCCTCATATCTACGTACTCCAATGATCGTTCTTTGTCCATCGTTGGGGCAACCCAATGCATATGTTTACCAGTGCGAGCGACGCTCATTAGGTGGTTGTTTAGCTCTTTTCTTATTAGTGCTCGCTTTTATCAATGTCAGTGCCTATCCAGTAATCGTCATTGGGCTCTGCAACGCCAACAACTATCATAGGGTCATCATTAGGCACCCCGATCTAAGTTTTAGTGTCTAGTGACACTAACACTTGCCCTACAGTAATAGTTGGGTAGCCCCTACGTTCTCCTAGTGCTAACATTAGTGTCCACTAACACTAACTACTTCACTACTACAATAGCCGGGCAGTCATTGGGTTCCCCCAAAGCTGGTGCTAGCATCTACCAATACCAGTGATTACTCTGTAATAGTTGTTAGGCTCTCTTAGCGATTACCCAAAAGCGAGCATTAGCGTCTACTTACGCTAACGACTATCGTTGGGGCATCGTTGAGGAAGCATAGTGTAAATATTTGCTAGTGCCAGCCACTGCCACTAGGTCATGGAAGAGCTCCCCCAATGCTGGCACTGGCCTTAAACAAAGCCAACGAATACACAGTAACAATCATTAAGCTGTCTTAATGGTACTAACTGTCATGAGGATGTCACTGGGCTCCTGTACTGCCAGTACTAGCGTTTACTGATAGTACTAACTACCTCACACCAATAATTGGCCAGTCCCTAGGTTCTCCCAGTGTAGGCACTGGTGTTTACCAATACCAATAACTACTTCACAGTAATAGCTATGCAATTATTGGGTTAGCCTAAAGTTGGTATTAGCATCTACTAGCACCAATAACTACCCCTTAATAGTAGTTGGGAAGTCGTTGTGATCCCTTAGTGTTGGGGTTAGCTTTTACTAGTGTCACCCACTACTCAGTAGCAGTCGTTGGGCTTCCCTGACGCCAACAACTATGATAGGGTCATCACTCACTCCGTTAGTGCCAGAACTAGCGTTTACTAACACTAGTAACTACCCAGCAGCAATAAATGAGTAATCCTTAGGTTCAAGTGTGGGCGCTCGCATTTGCTAATACTAACAACTACCTTTCTATCGTAACTCGATAGTCATTAGGTTTCACCAAAGCTAACGGTAGTTGTTACAAGCACCAGCGACTGCCACACAAGAATTTTTGGGCTTTCTTAATACCCACTAATGTTGTCAGGCCATCGTTGGCCTATTCTAGTGCCTCCCCTCGCATTTACTAACGCTAGCGACCGTCGCTTATGCATCACTGAGGGAACCCAGTGTAAATGTTTGCCAATGCTGACAATTACCATTGGGTCATTGCTACATTCCTTTAATGCTGGTGCTAGCATTTACTAGTGTTAGGGACTTCCCAATCGTAGTCATTGGGCTTTCTCAACACTAATGACTATCATAGGGTAGTCGCTAGGTGGCCTTGGTGTTGGCATTAGTGTCTACTTACACAAATAATTACCCGACAGCAACAGTTAGGCAACCCTTGCATTCCCTTTGTGTTATCGTAAGTGTCTAATAACACCACCAACTTCCTCGCTATAGCAGCTAGGCAGTCGTTGGGTTCCCCCAAAGCTAACGACTATCGCTAAGTTATTGTTGAGCTCCCTTAGTGCTAGCACTAGCATCAACGAGTGTATAGGACTGCCTAAGAAAGTGGCTGGGCTTTCCCAATGATCATGACGATCAAAGGGCCGTCATTAGGCTTCATATTGGCATCTACTGACGCCAACAACTGCCCAACAATAATAGTTGGGCAGTCTAGGGTTCCCTCAGTATTGGCACTAGCATCAACCGATAGCTTCAACTGCTTCATAGCAGTAGCTGGACAATTGTTAAGTTCCCTTAAAGCTAGTGTTAGCATTTTCCAGTCCTAACAATTGCCCCGCAATAGTCATTGGGCTCTCTCAGTGCCAACTATTGCTACTTGGCCATTGTTAGTCTCCTTTAGTGTTTTTCCTTGCGTTTGCCTATGCCAGCGACAACTACTAGGCCATTACAGGGGGAACCTAGCATTGATGTTTGTTATTGCAAGTGAGTGTCTTTGGATCATCGCCAAGCTACCCTAGTTATAGTGCTTGCCTCTACTAGCGCCAGTAATTGCCCAACAAAAGTTGTTAGGCTCTACCTACGCCAGTAACTGTCGTGGATTCATCGCAAGGCTCCCTCAATGTTCATAGCATCTACCGACACCAGTAACTACGCTACAGTAATAGCTGTGAAGTCCTTAGGTTCCCCTAGTGCTGGCATTTGATGTCTGGCAACACCAACAATAGACTCATAATAATAATTGTGTAGTCATTTGGTTGCCCAAATGTTGATGCGAGCGTCCACCAGTAGGAGTGACTTCATCACACTAGTGGTTGGCCTCTCCCAATGCCAACTACTATTGCTAGGCCGTCATTAGGCTTCTCTAATGCTTACTCCCGTGACTAAGTGAGCTACTGATTACAATTGGGCCAACTTTAGGGGAACCTAACAGAAGATATCCCCTTATAGTAGCGACTGTTGTTTGGTTGTCGTTGATCTCCCATGGTGGTAACGCTCGCATTTACCATTATCAAGGACTACACGCAGTAGTTGTTGGGCTTTCATAATAATAGTGACTATCATGTGGTCATTGTTAGGCTCCACCTATGCTAGCAATAGAGTCTACCAATACCAAAAACTACCTTGTGACAATAGTTGATAAATCCTTGGGTTCCTTTGTTGCTTGCGCTAGCGATTGCCAACACCAGTGATTGCTTCATAGGAATAGTTGAGCAGCCATTGGGTTCCTTTAAAGCTAGCGTAAGCGTCAGCCAACACAAATGACTTCCCTGTAATAGTCGATGGACTTTTCCAATGCCAATTTCTACCACTAGGACATCGTTAGGCACCTCAACTGCTTGCCTTTGTGTTTACTTGCACCAAAAACTACCATTAGGCCATCGTTGGGGAACCTAATGTAGATATATTTAGTAGCATCGGTGAATACCGTTGGGCCATCGTTGAGCTCTCCTATGCTGAAACTTCAATGCACTTGATTGCCTAACAACAATCATTAGGCTCTCCTAACACCAGTGACGGCCAAGGGGCTCACTCAATGCTAGCAACAGTCATGGGGCTCACCCAATGCTAGCGATAGTCATAGGGCTCACCCAATGTTAGCGATAGTTATGGGGCAGTCGCTAGCCTCGGTGCTGGCATTAGTGTCTACTGACACAAATAATTACCTTACAGCAACAGCTAGGCAACCCTTGCATTCCCTTTGTGTTATCGTAAGTGTCTTATAACACCACCAACTTCCTCGCTATAGCAGCTAGGCAGTCGTTGGGTTCCCTCAAAGCTAATGGTAAGGTCTACCAGCACGAACGATTGCCCTACAATAGTCATCGATCTCGCGTAACTCAAATTACTACTACTATTTTGTCATTGGTCTCCTCAACTACTTGCCTTAGCATCTACCTGTGTCAGCAACTACCGTTGGGCCATCATTAAAGGAACCAAGTGGAGATGTATGCCAGTGCCAATAACTGTCACTAGGTCATCGTTGAGCTCCCCTAGTGTTGGCACTAACCTTAAACAGCTCCAAAAACTGCCAATTATACTCGTTGGGCTCTCCTAATGCTAGTGGCTGTCATAAGGATGTCGTTGGGCTCTATCGATCCTAACACTGGCGTCTACCGACACTAATAATTTCCTCACAGTAAAAGTCGCGCAATACTAAGGTTCTCTTAGTGCGAGGATTTTCATTTACCAACACGAGAAGTTGCCCTATAGTAGGAGGTTAGCAATTGTTAGGTTCCCTCAAAGTTAGTGTTAAGGTTTGCCAGCACTATCAATTTTGCCATAGTAGTTGTTAGGCTTTATTAATCCCAACTACTACTACTAGGCCATCGTTGGGCTCGTCGAGTGCTTGGCCTCACATCTGGTTGTGCTAGCAATGTCCACTAGGCCATCAATAGGGGAACCCAGTGTAGATCTCTGTCAATGCGAAAGACTGCTGCTAAGTCATAGTAGAGATCCCCTAGTAATTGTGCTAGCTACTACCAATGCTAGCAATTGCCCAACTACAGTTTGGGCTCTCACAATGCTAGCGACTATCATAGGGTTGTCCTTAGTTTTCCTTGGTGCTAGCACAAATATCTACAGACACTACTATCTGCCATGTAGCAGTCGTTGGGTTCCCTCAAAGCTGGTTGAACTTCTGCAACCATTGGCGACATCCCTGCACCAATTGTTGGTCTCTCCCATTGTCAATTACTACTGTTAGGCCATTGTTGAATCAACGACCATCGCTAAGTTATTGTTAAGCTCCCTTAGTGCTAGCACTAGCATCAACGAGTATGTAGGACTGCCAAAGAAAGTGGCTGGGCTTTCCCAATGATCATGACGATCAAAGGGTCGTCATTAGGCTTCCTATTGGCATCTACCGACACCAACAACTGCCCAACAATAATAGTTGGGCTGTCTAGGGTTCCCTTAGTTTTGGCGCTAGCATCAACCGATAGCTTCGCAGCAGTAGCTGGACAATTGTTAAGTTCCCCTAAAGCTAATGTTAGCATTTCCCAGTCCCAACAACTGCCCTGCAAGAGTCATTGGGCTCTCTGTGTGCCAACTATGGCTACTTGGTCATTGTTAGTCTCCTCTAGTGTTTTTCCTTACGTCTGCCTATGCTAGCGACAACTACTGGGCCATTACAGGAACTTGGCATCGATGTCTGCTAATGCAAGTGAGTGCCGTTGGATCATTGCCAAGCCACCCTAGTTATAGTGCTTGCCTCTACTAGCGCCAGCAATTGCCCAACAATAGTTGTTGGGCTCTACCTACGCCAGTAACTATCGTGGATTCATCACAAGGCTCTCTCGGTGTTGATAGTATCTACCGACACCAGCAACTACACTGCAGTAATAGCTATGAAGTCCTTAGGTTCCCCTAGTGCTGGCATTTGATGTCTGCCAACACTAACAATAGACTCATAATAATAATAGCGTAGTCATTTGGTTGCCCAAATGTTGATGCTAGCATCCACTAGCATGAGTGACCTTTTCACACTAGTGGTTGGCCTCTACCAATGCCAATTACTATTGCTAGGCCGTTGTTAGGCTTCTCTGATGCTTACTTTCGCGACTAAGTGAGCTACTGATTACTATTGGGCCATCTCTAAGGGAACCTAACAGAAGATGTCCCCTTATAGTAGCGACTGTCATTTGGTCGTCGTTGATCTCCCATGGTGGTAACGCTCGCATTTACCATTATCAACGACTGCACACAGTAATTGTTGGGCTTTGATAATAATAGTGACTATCATGTGGTCATCGTTAGGCTTCACCTATGCTAGCAATAGAGTCTACCAACACCAAAAACTACCTTGTGACAGTAGTTGATAAATCCATTGGTTCCCTTGTTGCTTGCACTAGCAGTTGCCAACACCAGTGAGTGCTTCATAGGAATATTTGAGCAGTCATTGGGTTCCTTTAAAGCCAGCGTAAGCGTCAGCCAACACAAATAACTTCCCTGTAATAGTCGATGGACTTTTACAATGCCAATTTCTACACTAGGACGTCGTTAGGCACCTCAACTGCTTGCCTTTGTGTTTACCTGCACCAAAGACTACCATTTGGCCATCGTTGGGGAACCTAATGCAGATATATTTAGTAGCATCGGTGAATACCATTGGGCCATCGTTGAGCTTTCTTATGCTAAAACTCCAATGCACTTGATTGCCTAACAAAAATCATTAGGCTCTCCTGACACTAGTGACTGTCAAGGGGCTCGCTCAATGTTAGCAATAGTCATGGGGCTCACCCAATGCTAGCAATAGTCATGGGGCAGTTGCTGGCCTCGGTGCTGGCATTAGTGTCTACTGACACAAAGAATTACCCTACAGCAACAGCTAGGCAGCCCTTGTATTCCCTTTGTGTTATCGTAAGTGTCTTATAATACCACCAACTTCCTCGTTATAGCAGCTAGGCAGTCGTTGGGTTCCCCCAAAGCTAACGGTAATGTCTAGCAACACGAACGATTGCCTTACAACAATCGTCGATCTCTAGTCTCTCAAATTACTACTCCTATTTTGTCATTGGTCTCCTTAACTACTTGTCTTAGCATCTACCTGTGCCAACAACTACCGTTGGGCCATCATTAAAAGAACCAAGTGGAGATGTATGCTAGTGCCAATAACTATCGCTAGGTCATTGTTGAGCTCCGCTATTGTTCGCACTGACCTTAAACAGCGCCAAAAACTGCCAGTTATACTCGTTGGGCTCTCTCAATGCTAGTGACTGTCATGAGGACGTCGTTGGGCTCTATCAGTCCTAACACTGGCATCTACCGACACTAGTAATTTCCTTACAGTAACAGTTGGGCAGTACTAAGGTTCTCTTAGTGCGAGCATTAGCATTTACCAACATGGGAAACTGCCCTATAGTAGTAGGTTCGCAATTGTTAGGTTCCCTCAAAGTTAGTGTTAAGGTTTGCCAGCACTAGCAATTTTACCATAGTAGTTGTTGGGCTTTATCAATCGCAACTACTACTACTAGGCCATCGTTGGGCTCGTCGAGATCTTGGCCTCACATCTGGTTGTGCTAGCGATGTCCACTAGGCCATCAGTAGGGGAACTCGGCGTAAATCTCTGTTAATGCGAAGGACTGCTGCTAAGTCAAAATAGAGATCCCCTAGTAATGGCGCTAGCTACTACCAATGCTAGCGATTACCGAACAGCAGTTTGGGCTCTCGCAACGCTAGCGACTATCATGATGTTGTCTTTAGTTTTCCTTGGTGCTAGCACAAATGTCTACAGACACTAGTATCTGTCCTGTAGCTGTCATTGGGTTCCCCCAAAGCTGGTTGAACTTTTGCAACCACTAGCGACATCCCTGCATCAACTGTTGGTCTCTCCCAATGTCAATTACTACCGTTAGGCCATTGTTGAGCCAACAACTATCGCTAAGTTATTGTTGAGCCCCCTTAGTACTAGCACTAGCATCAACGAGTGCGTAGGACTGCATAAGAAAGTGGCTGGGCTTTCCCAATGATCATGACAATCAAAGGGTCATCATTAGGCTTCCTATTGGCATCTACCGACACAAACAACTGCCCCAAAATAATAGTTGGGCTGTCTAGGGTTCCCTTAGTATTGGCACTAGCATCAACCGATAGCTTCAACTGCTTCGTAGCAGTAGTTGGACAATTGTTGAGTTCCCCAGAAGCTAGTGTTAGCATTTCCCAGTCCCAACAACTGCCCCGCAAGAGTCATTGGGCTCTCTTAGTGCCAACAATTGCTACTTGGCCATTGTTAGTCTCCTCTAGTGTTTTTCCTTGCGTCTGCCTATGCCAACGAAACCTAGTGGGCCATTACGGGGGGAACCTGGCATCGATGTCTGCTAATGCAAGTGAGTGCCGTTGGATCATCGCCAAGCTACCCTCGTTATAGTGCTTGCCTCTACTAGCGCCAGCAATTGCCCAACAATAGTTGTTGGGCTCTACCTACGCCAGTAACTGTCGTGGATTCATCGCAAGGCTCCCTCGGTGTTGATAGCATCTACCGACACCAGTAACTACGCTGCAGTAATAGCTATGAAGTCCTTAGGTTCCCCTAGTGCTGGCATTTGATGTTCGCCAACACCAACAATAGACTCATAATAATTGTGCAGTCATTTGGTTGCCCAAATGTTGATGCGAGCGTCTGCCCGCATGAGTGACCTCTTCACACTAGTGGTTGGCCTCTCCCAATGCCAACAACTATTGCTAGGTTGTCGTTAGGCTTATCTGATGCTTACTCTCGCGACTGAGCTACTGATTACTATTGGGCCATCTTTAGGGGAACTTAACAGAAGATGTCCCCTTATAGTAGCGACTGTCGTTTGGTCGTCGTTGATCTCCCATGGTGGTAGCGCTTGCATTTACCATTATCAACAACTGCACGCAACAGTTGTTAGGCTTTCATAATAATAACGACTATCATGGGGTCATCGTTAGGCTCCACCTATGCTGGCAATAGAGTCTACCAGCACCAAAAACTTCCTTGTGGCAATAGTTGATAAATCCTTGGGTTCCCTTGTTGCTTGCGCTAGCAATTGCCAACACCAGTGATTGCTTCATAGTTATAGCTGAGCAGTCATTGGATTCCTTTAAAGCTAGCGTAAGCGTCAGCCAACACAAATGACTTCCCTGTAATAGTCGATGGACTTTTTCAATGCTAACTTCTACCACTAGGACGTCGTTAGGCACCTCAACTGCTTGCCTTTGTGTTTACTTGCACCAAAAACTACCATTAGGCCATCGTTGGGGAACCTAATGCAGATATATTTAGTAGCATCGGTGAATATCGTTGGGCCATCGTTATGCTCTCCTATGTGGAAACTCCAATGCACTTGATTGCCTAACAACAATCATTAGGCTCTCTTAACACCAGTGACGGTCAAGGGGCTAACTCAATGCTAGCGATAGTTATGGGGCTCAACCAATGTTAACGATAGCCATGGGGCAGTCGCTGGCCTCGGTGCTGGCATTAGTGTCTACTGACACAAATAATTGCCCTACAGCAACAGCTAGGCAACCATTGCATTCCCTTTGTGTTATCGTAAGTGTCTTATAACACCACCAACTTCCTCGCTATAGCAGCTAGGCAGTCGTTGGGTTCCCCCAAAGCTAACAGTAATGTTTACCAGCACGAACGATTGCCCTACAATAGTCATCGATCTCGCGTAACTCAAATTACTACTACTATTTTGTCGTTGGTCTCCTCAACTACTTGCCTTAGCATCTACCTGTGCCAACAACTACCGTTGGGCCATCATTAAAGTAACCAAGTGGGGATGTATGCCAGTGCCAATAACTGTCGCTAGGTCATCGTTGAGCTCCCCTAGTGTTGGCACTAACCTTACATAGCGCCAAAAACTGCCAATTATGCTCGTTGGGCTCTCCCAATGCTAGTGGCTGTCATAAGGATGTTGTTGGGCTCTATCGGTCCTAACACTAGCGTCTACCGACACTAATAATTTCCTCGCAGTAATAGTTGGGCAGTACTAAGGTTCTCTTAGTGCGAGCATTAGCATTTACCAACACGAGAAGCTGCCCTATAGTAGTAGGTTAGCAATTGTTAGGTTCCTTCAAAGTTAGTGTTAAGGTTTGCCAGCACTATCAATTTTGCCATAGTAGTTGTTAGGCTTTATCAATCCCAACTACTACTACTAGGCCATCGTTGGGCTCGTCGAGTGCTTGGCCTCACATCTGGTTGTGCTAGCAATGTCCACTAGGCCACCAATAGGGGAACCCAGTGTAGATCTCTGTCAATGCGAAGGACTGCTGCTAAGTCATAGTAGAGATCCCCTAGTAATTGTGCTAGCTACTACCAATGCTAGCGATTGCCCAACTGCAGTTTGGGCTCTCACAATGCTAGCGACTATCATGGGGTTGTCCTTAGTTTTCCTTCGTGCTAGCACAATTGTCTACAGACACTACTATCTGCCCTGTAGCAGTCGTTGGGTTCCCTCAAAGCTGGTTGAACTTCTGCAACCACTGGCGACATCCCTGCACCAATTGTTGGTCTCTCCCATTGTCAATTACTACTGTTAGGCCATTGTTGAATCAACGACTATCGCTAAGTTATTGTTGAGCTCCCTTAGTGCTAGCACTAGCATCAACGAGTATGTAGGACTGCCTAAGAAAGTGGCTGGGCTTTCCCAATGATCATGACGATCAAAGGGTCATCATTAGGCTTCCTATTGGCATCTACCGACACCAACAACTGCCCTATAATAATAGTTGGGCAGTCTAGGGTTCCCTTAGTATTGGCACTAGCATCAATCAATAGCTTCGTAGCAGTAGCTGGATAATTGTTAAGTTCCCCTAAAGCTAGAGTTAGCATTTCCCAGTCCCAACAATTGCCCCGCAAGAGTCATTTGGCTCTCTTAGTGCCAACTATTGCTACTTGGCCATTGTTAGTCTCCTTTAGTGTATTTCCTTGCGTCTGCCTATGAGAGCGACAACTACTGGGCCATTACAGGGGGAACCTGGCATCGATGTCTGCTAATGCAAGTGAGTGCCGTTGGATCATTACCAAGCTACCCTAGTTATAGTACTTGCCTCTACTAGCGCCAGTAATTGCCCAACAATAGTTGTTGGGCTCTACCTACACTAGTAACTGTCGTGGATTCATCGCAAGGCTCTCTCGGTGTTGATAGCATTTACCGACACCAGCAACTATGCCGCAGTAATAGCTGTAAAGTCCTTAGGTTCCCCTAGTGCTGGCATTTGATGTCTACCAACACCAACAATAGACTCATAATAATAATTGCATATTCATTTGGTTGCCCAAATGTTGGTGCGAGCGTCCGCCAGCATGAATGATTTCTTCACACAAGTGGTTGGCCTCTCCCAATGCCAACAACTATTGCTAGGTTGTCGTTAGGCTCATCTGATGCTTACTCTCGCGACTAAGTGAGCTACTGATTACTATTGGGCCATCTTTAGGGGAACCTAACAGAAGATGTCCTCTTATAGTAGCGACTATCGTTTGGTCGTCGTTGATCTCCCATGGTGGTAACGCTCGCATTTACCATTATCAACGACTGCATGCAATAGTTGCTGGGCTTTCATAATAATAACGACTATCATGGGGTCATCATTAGGCTCCACCTATGTTGGCAATAGAGTCTATCAACACCAAAAACTTCCTTGTGGCAACAGTTGATAAATCATTGGGTTCCCTTGTTGCTTGCGCTAGCAATTGCCAACACTAGTGATTGCTTCATAGGAATAGCTGAGCAGTCATTGGGTTCCTTTAAAGCTAGCGTAAGCGTCAGCCAACATAAATGACTTCCCTGCAATAGTCGATGGACCTTTCCAATGCTAATTTCTACCACTAGGACGTCGTTAGGCACCTCAACTGCTTGCCTTTGTGTTTACTTGCACCAAAGACTACCATTAGGCCATCGTTGGGGAACCTAATGCAGATATATTTAGTAACATCGGTGAATACCATTGGGCCATCATTGAGCTTTCTTATGCTGAAACTCCAATGCACTTGATTGCCTAACAACAATCATTAGGCTCTCCTAACACTAGTGACTGTCAAGGGGATCAATCAATGCTAGCAATAGTCATGGGGCTCACCCAATACTAGCGATAGTCATGGGAAAGTTGCTGGCCTCAGTGCTGGCATTAGTGTCTACTGACACAAAGAATTACCCTACAGCAACAGCTAGGTAGCCCTTGTATTCCTTTTGTGTTATCGTAAGTGTCTTATAATACCACCAACTTCCTCGTTATAGCAGCTAGGCAGTCGTTGGGTTCCCCCAAAGCTAACGGTAATGTCTAGCAACACGAACGATTGCCTTACAACCGTCGTCGATCTCTAGTCTCTCAAATTACTACTCCTATTTTGTCATTGGTCTCCTTAACTACTTGTCTTAGCATCTACCCGTGCCAACAACTACCGTTGGGCCATCATTAAAGGAACCAAGTGGAGATGTATGATAGTGCCAATAACTATCGCTAGGTCATTGTTGAGCTCCGCTATTGTTCGCACTGACCTTAAACAGCGCCAAAAACTGCCAGTTATACTCGTTGGGCTCTCCCAAAGCTAGTGACTGTCATGAGGACGTCGTTGGGCTCTATTGGTCCTAACACTGGCGTCTACCGACACTAGTAATTTCCTCGCAGTAACAGTTGGGCAGTACTAAGGTTCTCTTAGTGCGAGCATTAGCATTTACCAACATGAGAAACTACCCTATAGTAGTAGGTTCGCAATTGTTAGGTTCCCTCAAAGTTAGTGTTAAGGTTTGCCAGCACTAGCAATTTTACCATAGTAGTTGTTGGGCTTTATAAATCGCAACTACTACTACTAGGCCATCGTTGGGCTCGTCGAGATCTTGGCCTCACATCTGGTTGTGCTAGCGATGTCCACTAGGCCATCAATAAGGGAACCCAGCGTAGATCTCTGTTAATGCGAAGGACTGTTGCTAAGTCATAGTAGAGATCCCCTAATAATGGTGCTAGCTACTACCAATGGTAGCGATTGCCCAACAGCAGTTTGGGCTCTCCCAATGCTAGCGACTATCATGGGGTTGTCCTTAGTGTTCCTTGGTGCTAGCACAAATGTCTATAGACACTAATATCTGCCCTGTAGCAGTCGTTGGGTTCCCCCAAAGCTGGTAGAACTAATACAACCACTAGACACTTCCTTGCCCCAATTGTTGGTCTCTCCCAATGTCAATTACTATTGTTAGGTCATTGTTGAGCCAACGACTATCGCTAAGTTATTGTTGGGCTCCCTTAGTGCTAGCACTAGCATCAACAAGTGCGTAGGACTGCCTAAGAAAGTTGCTGGGCTTTCCCAATGATCATGACGATCAAAGGGTCGTCATTAGGCTTCCTATTAGCATCTACCGACACCAATAACTACCCCACAATAATAGTTGGGCAGTCTAGGGTTCCCTTAGTATTGGCACTAGCATCAATCGATAGCTTCGTAGCAGTAGCTGAATAATTGTTAAGTTCCCCTAAAGCTAGAGTTAGCATTTTCCAGTCCCAACAATTGCCCCGCAAGAGTCATTGGGCTCTCTCAGTGCCAACTATTGCTACTTGGCCATTGTCAGTCTCTTTTAGTGTTTTTCCTTGCGTCTGCCTATGAGAGCGACAACTACTGGGCCATTACAGGGGGAACCTGGCATCGATGTCTGCTAATGCAAGTGAGTGCTGTTGGATCATCGCCAAGGTACCCTAGTTATAGTGCTTGCCTCTATTAGCGCCAGTAATTGCCCAATAATAGTTGTTGGGCTCTATCTACGCCAGTAAATGTCGTAGATTCATCGCAAGGCTCCCTCGGTGTTGATGGCATCTATCGACACCAGCAACTACGCTGCAGTAATAGCTGTGAAGTCCTTAGGTTCCCCTACTGCTGGCATTTGAAGTCTGCCAAAACCAATAATAGACTAGTAATAATAATTGTGTAGTCATTTGGTTGCCCAAATGTTGATGCGAGTGTCCACCAGCATGAGTGACTTCTTCACACTAGTGGTTGGCCTCTCCCAATGCCGACTACTATTGCTAGGCTGTTGTCAGGCTTCTCTAATGCTTGCTTTCGCGACTAAGTGAGCCACTGATTACTATTGGGCCATCTTTAGGGGAAACCAACAGAAGATGTCCCCTTATAGTAGCGACTGTCGTTTGGTCATCGTTGATCTCCCATGGTAGGAATGCTCGCATTTACCATTATCAATGACTGCACGCAGCAGTTATTGGGCTATCATAATAATAGCGACTATCATGTGGTCATCGTTAGGCTCCACCTATGCTAGCAATAGAGTCTACCAACACCAAAAACTACCTTGTGACAATAGTTGATAAATCCTTGGGTTCCCTTGTCGCTTGCGCTAGCAATTGCCAATACCAGTGATTGCTTCATAGGAATAGCTGAGCAGTCATTGGGTTCCTTTAAAGCCAGCGTAAGCGTCAGCCAACACAAATGACTTCCCTGCAATAGTCGATGGACTTCTCCAATGCCAATTTCTACCACTAAGACATCGTTAGGCACCTCCACTGCTTGCCTTTGTGTTTACTTGCACCAAAGACTACCATTAGGCCATCGTTAGGGAACCTAATGCAAATATATTTAGTAGCATCGGTGAATACCGTTGGGCCATCATTGAGCTCTCCTATGCTGAAACTCCAATGCACTTGATTACCTAACAACAATCATTAGGCTCTCCTAACACTAGTGACTGTCAAAGGGGTCACTCAATGCTGGCAATAGTCATGGGGCTCACCCAATGCTAGCGAGAGTCATGGGGCTCACCCAATGCTAGCGATAGTCATGGGGTAGTCGCCAGCCTTGGTGCAGGCATTAGTGTCTACTGACACAAATAATTACCCTACAGCAACAGCTAGGTAGCCCTTGCATTCCCTTTATGTTATCGTAAGTGTCTTATAATACCACCAACTTCCTCACTATAGCAGCTAGGCAGTCATTGGGTTACCCCAAAGTTAATGGTAACGTATACCAGCACGAACGATTGCCCTACAACAGTCGTCGATCTCTCGTAACTCAAATTACTACTACTATTTTGTCATTGGTCTCCTTCACTACTTGCCTTAGCATCTATCTGTGCCAACAACTACCGTTGGGCCATCATTCAGGGAACCAAGTGGAGATGTATGCTAGTGCCAATAACTGTCGCTAAGTCATCGTTGAGCTCCCCTAGTGTTGGCACTGACCTTAAACAGCGCCAAAAACTGCTAGTTATACTCGTTAGGCTCTCCCAATGCTAGTGATTGTCATGAGGACGTCATTGGGGTCTATCTGTCTTAACACTAGCGTCTACCGACACTAGTAATTTCCTCGCAACAATAGTTGAGTAGTACGATGGTTCTTTTAGTGCGAGCATTAGCATTTACCAACACGAGAAACTGCCCTATAATAGTAGGTTGGCAATTGTTAGGTTCCCTCAAAGTTAGTGTTAAGGTTTGCCAGCACTTGCAATTTTTCCATAGTAGTTGTTGGGCTTTATCAATCCCAACTACTACTACTAGGCCATCGTTGGGCTCGTCGAGTGCTTGACCTCACATCTGGTTGTGCTAGTGATGTCCACTAGGCCATCAATAGGGGATCCCAGCGTAGATCTCTATCAATTCAAAAGACTACTGCTAAGTCATAGTAGAGATCCCCTAGTAATGGTGCTAGCTACTACCAATGCTAGCGATTGCCCAACAGCAGTTTGGGCTCTCACAACGCTAGCGACTATCATGGGGTTGTCCTTAGTTTTCCTTGGTACTAGCACATATGTCTACAGACAATAGTATCTGCCCTGTAGCAGTGGTTGGGTTCCCCCAAAGCTGGTTGAACTTCTGCAACCACTAGCGACTTCCCTGCACCAATTGTTGGTCTCTCCCAATGTCAATTACTACTATTAGGCCATTGTTGAGCCAACGACTATCGCTAAGTTATTGTTGAGCTCCCTTAGTGCTAGCACTAGCATCAACGAGTGTGTAGGACTGCCTAAGAAAGTGGCTGGGCTTTCCCAATGATCATGACGATCAAAGGGTCGTCATTAGGCTTCCTATTGGCATCTACCGACACCAATAACTGCCCCACAATAATAGTTGGGCAGTCTAGGGTTCCCTTAGTATTGGCACTAACATCAATCGATAGCTTCGTAGCAGTAGCTGGATAATTGTTAAGTTCCCCTAAAGCTAGAGTTAGCATTTCCCAGTCCCAACAATTGCCCCGCAAGAGTCATTGGGCTCTCTCAGTGCCAACTATTGCTACTTGGCCATTGTCAGTCTCCTCTAGTGTTTTTCCTTGCGTCTGCCTATGCGAGCGACAACTACTGGGCCATTACAGGGGGAACCTGGCATCGATGTCTGCTAATCCAAGTGAGTGCCATTGGATCATCGCCAAGCTACCCTAGTTATAGTGCTTGCCTCTACTAGCGCTAGTAATTGCCCAACAAAAGTTGTTGGGCTCTACTTACGCCAGTAACTGTCGCGGATTCATTGCAAGGCTCCCTCGGTGTTGATAGCATCTACCAACACAAGCAACTACACTGCAGTAATTGCTGTGAAGTCCTTAGGTTTCCCTAGTGCTGGCATTTGATGTCCGCCAACACCAACAATAGACTCATAATAATAATTGTGTAGTCATTTGGTTGCCCAAATGTTGATGCGAGTGTCTGCCAGCATGAGTGACCTCTTCACACTAGTGGTTGGCCTCTCCCAATGCCAACAACTATTGTTAGGTTGTCGTTAGGCTTATCTGATGCTTACTCTTGCGACTAAGTGAGCTACTGATTACTATTGGGCCATCTTTAGGGGAACCTAACAGGAGATGTCCCCTTATAGTAGTGACTGTCGTTTGGTCATCGTTGATCTCCATGGTGGTAACGCTTGCATTTACCATTATCAATGACTGCACGCCATAGTTGTTGGGCTTTCATAATAATAACGACTATCATGGGGTCATCGTTAGGCTCCACCTATGCTAGCAATAGAGTCTACTAACACCAAAAACTTCCTTGTGGCAATAGTTGATAAATCCTTGGGTTCCCTTGTTGTTTGCGCTAGCAATTACTCACACCAGTGATTGCTTCATAGGAATAGCTGAGTAGTCATTAGGTTCCTTTAAAGCCAGTGTAAGCGTCGGCCAACACAAATGACTTCCCTGCAATAGTCGATGGACTTTTCCAATGCCAATTTCTACCACTAGGACGTCGTTAGGCACCTCAACTGCTTGCCTTTTTGTTTACTTGCACCAAAGACTACCATTAGGCCATCGTTGGGGAACCTAATGCAGATATATTTAGTAGTATCGGTGAATACCGTTGGGCCATCATTGTGCTCTCCTATGCTGAAACTCCAATGCACTAGATAGCCTAACAACAATCCTTAGGCTCCCCTAACACTAGTGACTGTCAAGGGGCTCACTCAATGCTAGCAATAGTAATGGGGCTCACCCAATGCTAGCGATAGTCATGGGGCTCACCCAATACTAGAGATAGTGATAGGACAGTCGCTAGCCTCGATGCTGGCATTAGGGTATACTGACACAAATAATTACCCTACAGCAACAACTAGGCAACTCTTGCATTCCCTTTGCGTTATCGTAAGTGTCTTATAACACCACCAACTTCCTCGCTATAGCAGCTAGGCAGTCGTTGGGTTCCCCCAAAGCTAACGGTAACGTCTACCTGCACGAACGATTGCCCTACAACAATCGTCGATCTCTCGTAACTTAAATTACTACTACTATTTTGTCTTTGGTCTGCTTAACTACTTGCCTTAGCATCTACCTGTGCTAACAACTACCGTTGGGCCATCATTAAAGGAACCAAGTGGAGATGTATGCTAGTGCCAATAACTGTCGCTAGGTCATCGTTGAGCTCCCCTAGTGTTGGCACTGACCTTAAATAGCGCCAAAAACTACCAATTATATTCATTGTGCTCTCCCAATGCTACTGACTATCATGAGGACGTCGTTGGGCTATATCTGTCCTAACACTGGCGTCTACCGACACTAGTAATTTCCTCGCAGTAATAGTTGGGTAGTACAAAGGTTCTCTTAGTGCGAGCATTAGCATTTACCAACACGAGAAACTGCCCTATAATAGTAGGTTGGCAATTGTTAGGTTCCCTCAAAGTTAGTGTTAAGGTTTGCCAGCACTTGCAATTTTGCCATAGTAGTTGTTGGGCTTTATCAATCCCAACTGCTACTACTAGGCCATCGTTGGGCTCGACGAGTGCTTGGCCTCACATCTAGTTGTGCTAGTAATGTCCACTAGGCCATCAATGGGGGAACCCAGCGTAGATCTCTGTCAATGCGGAAGACTGCTGCTAAGTCATAGTAGAGATCCCCTAGTAATGGTGCTAGCTACTACCAATGCTAGCGATTGCCCAACAGCAGTTTGGGCTCTCACAACGCTAGCGACTATCATGGGGTTGTCCTTAGTTTTCCTTGGTACTAGCACAAATGTCTACAGATACTAGTATCTGCCCTGTAGCAGTGGTTGGGTTCCCCCAAAGCTGGTTGAACTTCTGCAACCACTAGCGACTTCCCTGCACCAATTGTTGGTCTCTCCCAATGTCAATTACTACTATTAGGCCATTATTGAGCCAACGACTATCGCTAAGTTATTGTTGAGCTCCCTTAGTGCTAGCACTAGCATCAACGAGTGTGTAGGACTGCCTAAGAAAGTGGCTGGGCTTTTCCAATGATCATGACAATCAAAGGGTCGTCATTAGGCTTCCTATTGGCATCTACCAATACCAACAACTGCCCTACAATAATAGTTGGGCAGTCTAGAGTTCCTTTAGTATTGGCGCTAGCATCAACCGATAGCTTTAACTGCTTCGTAAGAGTAGTTGGATAATTGTTAAGTTCCCCTAAAGCTAGTGTTAGCATTTCCTAGTCCCAACAACTGCCCCGCAATAGTCATTGGGCTCTTTCAGTGCCAACTATTGCTACTTGGCCATTGTTAGTCTCCTCTAATGTTTTTCCTTGCGTATGCCTATGCCAGCAACAACTACTGGGCCATTACAGGGGGAAGCTGGCATCAATGTCTGCTAATGCAAGTGAGTGCCGTTGGATCATCGCCACGCTACCCGATTTATAGTGCTTGCCTCTACTAGCGCCAGCAATTGCCCAACAATAGTTGTTGGGCTCTACCTACGCCAGTAACTGTCGCAGATTCATTGCAAGGCTCCCTCGGTGTTGATAGCATCTACCAACACAAGCAACTACGCTGCAGTAATTGCTGTGAAGTCCTTAGGTTTCCCTAGTGCTGGCATTTGATGTCCGCCAACACCAACAATAGACTCATAATAATAATTGTGTAGTCATTTGGTTGCCCAAATGTTGATGCGAGCGTCCATCAGCATGAGTGACTTCTTCACACTAGTGGTTGGCCTCTCCCAATGCCGACTACTATTGCTACGCCGTCGTTAGGCTTCTCTAATGCTTACTCTCACGACTAAGTGAGCTACTGATTACAATTGGGCCATATTTAGGGGAACCCAACAGAAGAAGTCCCCTTATAGTAGCGACTGTCGTTTGGTCGTCGTTGATCTCCTGTGGTGGTAACGCTCGCATTTACCATTATCAACGACTGCACCGAGTAGTTGTTGGGCTTTCATAATAATAGTGACTATCATGTGGTCATTGTTAGGCTCCACCTATGCTAGCAATAGAGTGTACCAACACCAAAAACTTCCTTATGACAATAGTTGATAAATCCTTGGGTTCCCTTGTTGCTTGCGCTAGCAATTGCCAATACCTGTGATTGCTTCATAGGAATAGCTGAGCAGTCATTAGGTTCCTTTAAAGCCAGCGTAAGCGTCAGCCAACACAAATGACTTCCCTGCAATAGTCGATAGACTTTTCCAATGCTAATTTCTACCACTAGGACGTCGTTAGGCACCTCAACTGCTTGCCTTTGTGTTTACTTGCACCAAAGATTACCATTAGGCCATCATTGGGGAACCTAATGCAGATATATTTAGTAGCATCAGTGAATACCGTTGGGCCATCGTTGAGCTCTCCTATGCTGAAACTCCAATGTACTTGATTGCCTAACAACAATCATTAGGCTCTCCTAAGACCAGTGATTATCAAGGGGCTCACTCAATGCTAGCAATAGTCATGGGACTCACCTAATGCTAGCGATAGTCATGGGGCTCACCCAATGCTAGCGATAGTCATGGGGCAGTCGCTGGGCTCTCCAATGCTGGCACTAGCATGTATAGACTCCAAAAACTTCCTTGTTACAGTTACTGGGCCATCATTGGGCTCTTCAAGTGTTTAGCTTTGCATTTGCTTGCACTAACAACTGCCGTAAGGCCATCGCTAAAGGAACTAAACGTAGATGTCTACCAACGATAGTGATTGCTGCTGGGTCATCTCTAAGCTCTCTTATTGATGGCGTTGGTGTTTACCAGCTCTAATGACTTTTTAGTAGTAATTGTTGAGCTCTTCACATGTTAGTGACTGTCATAGGGCCATCGTTGGGCCCTCTCAGTGCTAGCACTAGCATTTACCAACATTAGTAACTACTCTAAAGCAATAGATGGGCAGTCTTTAGGTTCACCTAGTACTGGTGCTAGCATGACCTTGCAATAACAACTACCTTGCAATAGTAGCTTGGTAGTCATTGGGTTCTCCCAAGGTTGGTGTAAGCATTTGTCGACACTAGTAACCTCCTCACAATAGTCATTAGGCTCTCTTAGTGCCACCTACTATTACTAGGCCTTCGCAAGCTCCTTTAATGCTTTCCCTTATGTCTACCTTTTCCAGCGACTGTCACTAGGCCATCGCTGGGGAAATTCAACATAGATATCAACTAGTGCCAATGACTACTGTGGGGTCATCTCTAAGTTCCTTTAGTGATTCCACTAGGGGAATCAAGTGCAAATGTTTGCCAATGCTAATGAACAACATTGGGTTTTTGTTGAGTTCCCCTAGTGCTAGCATTAGCATCTATAGACACTAACAATTGCCTTATAACAATTGCCTCGTAGCAATAGCTAGGAATCCTTCAGTTCCCTAGGGTTGGCAGTCACTTTTACTAACACGAGCAACTATCCTGCAAGAGTGGTTAGGTAGTCTTTGGGCTCTTGTATGACCAATTACTACTGCAAGGTCATTGTTGGGCTCCCCAAGTGCTTACCCACGCATCCACCTGTGCTAGCAACTATCGTTGGGCCATCGTTGATGAAAACCAATGCAAATGTCTGCTAGCACTTATAACTTCAGCTTGTTTATCACTAAGCTCCTTAATGTTTGCATTGGCCTCAAACACCGCTAGCGATTATCAAGCAGCAGCCGTTAGGCACTTTGAATGCCAGCAGCTATCATTGGGACATCGCAGGGCTCCATTGGTGCTAGCCCCATTGTTTACCAACACCAATAACTACCTCACAGCAATAACCGGGTAATTTTAAAGTTCCCTTAGTTATGACGTTAGCATTTGCCAATATCAAGAACTGCCGTGCAGTCGTTCGGTTCCCCTAAAGCTAGTGCTAGCATTTTCTAGCACCAGTGACTTTTTTGAAACCATCGTTGGGCTCCTCTAGTGCTTATCATATTATTTGGCCACGCCAGTAACGTTCGTTGGGCCATGCTGGAGGAACCCAGCATAGATGCCTACGAGTGCCAGCGACTATTACAGGTCGTTACTGAGTTCTTAGAGTGATGGTATTGGCCTCTATTAGTGCTGATAGCTAGCTCGCAATAGTTGTCAGGCTCTCTTAATGCCAGTGACTATCGTAAGGACTTCCTTGGCCTCCTTTGGTACTGACACTAGCTTTTACACACACGAGTGACTATCGTGTAGTAATAGCTCAGTAGCCCTTTCATTCCTTTACTGCTGGCACTACTGTCTGATAACATTAACAATTGTCTTGCAGTAATAGCTGGGTAGTCGGTAGGCTCCCCCAAAGTTGGTGCTAGCATTTACCAACACCAACAACTTCTTCATCATTGTCATTGGGCTCCATAAGTGCTTCCCTTATGCCTACTTATGATAGCGACTACTGCTAGCCCATCGTTGGAGAAACTCGGTGCAAATGTTTACGAGCGCCAACGACTACTGTAAGGTCATCGTCGACTCCCTTAGTGCTGTTACTAGCCTGCAAGAGTGGGGAGCGACTGCCATGCATAGTCATTTGACTCTCTAACACAAGTGACTGTCATAGGGACATCATTGGGCTCCCCCTATGCTAGCACTTGCTCCTGTTGACACTAGTAATTACCTCGCAGTAATCGATGGGCAATCCTTCGGCGCCTCTGGTGTTGGCATTAGCATTTGCCAAAGCTACTAGCACCAGCGACTGCCTAATAGCAATCATTGTGGTCTCCGAGCAATATTAGCTATTACGGGATCGTCACTGGGCTCCTTCAAAGCTGGTACTAGTATCTATCGACACCAGCAACTACTTCGTGACATTAGCTAGGCAGTCCTTGGGTTACCATGGTGCTGGTGCTAGCGTTTGCCAACAATAACAACTACCCCATTGCTCTAATTAGATGGTCGTTGGTTTCCACCAAAGTTGGCATCTGCCAGTACCAATGACTTCTTTATAGTAGTCATTGGACTTTTACATCTAGGCCATCGTTGGGCTCCTTTGGTGCTTACCCTCACGTCTACTAACGTCAGTAATTGCCTTTTGGACCATCATTCAGGGAACCCAATGTAGATGTTTCCTAGTGCTAACGACTGTAGTTGGGGCGTCGCTGAGCTCCCCTATTTCTAGCGCTGGCTTCTATAAGTGTCTACAGTTGCCTACCAATAATCGTCGGACACACCAAATACCGACTACTGTTATAGGGTCATTGCTAGGCTCCCTCAATGCTAACACTAGTGTCTTCCAACACCAATATATGCCCAAAAATAATAATAGGGTAGTCCTTGGGTTCCCTTCACGCTTGCTCTGATGTTTGCCAGCATGAGCAACAGCCTTACAATAATGGCAAGGTAGTTGTTGGGCTCCCTTAAAGCTGACGTTTGTTGGGCCATCATTAGGGGAACACAGCACAGATGTTTACTAATGTTAATGAGTGCCGTTGGGTCATCAATGCTCTTCTAGTGACTGCCTTTGTAATTGGTCAGGTTCCTCAAAATGTAGTGCCTACCAGTACTTGCGACTCCATAATAGTCATTGGCCTTTCTTAATGCTGGCCATTGTTGGATCACTACACCCAACCACTAGGAACGACTGCCCTTACAGTGAGTGCCAATTGGACGACTATCAGAGAGACCGTCATGAAGATGTCGTTGGGTTCTCCAATGCCATCGACTGTCAAAAGGGCTCACTAGCCAACACCAGTGTTGTATGTTTATTGCTAATAGCTAGTCGTTAGGTCTAAAAGTTGCACTAGCTTGCAGTGACTTTCTTGCCGTAGTCCGTTTCTAATATTGCTGCTATAGCTTACCATTTCAATTGGCCTATTCAATTATTAATGCTAATGCTAGCGAATGCCATTGACTCACTAAGCTCCCCTAGTGCTGCATTGGCCTCAAACAGTTGGGTCTGGGCACTCAAAATCATGACTATCATGGGGCTTAGGCTGCCACAAGGCTCTCAACTAGTAACTTCCTTGTAGTAGTTATTGGGCTTTCCCAATACCCACTACAGCTGCTAGCCTATTGTTGGGCTCCCTTAGTGCTTGCCCTCGCATCAAATTGCCTTTTAGTCATCATTGAAGGAACCTTGTGCACATGTTTGCAAGCATTAACGACTGCCCAATAGCAATCGTAGGGCTCTCCCAACTCCTATGACTATCATTAGATCATCATTGCTGAGCTCTTCTAGTGCAACATTGGCCTCAAACAATGCCAATGACTGCCGAATAGTAGTCATTGGGCCCTCACAACATGAGTGACAATTATATGGCTATCCCTGGGCTCCATTGAAGCTAGCAGTAGCCTTCACTAACACCAGCAACTGCCCTGAAGTCATAGTGAGGCAGTTGTTGGGTTCCCCCAAAGCTGGCGATAACATCTATTAGCACTTGGGACTTCTTTGCATGAGTAGTTGGGCTCACCCAACACTAATAATTACTACAAGGTTACCATTGGGTTCTTCCAATACTTGTACTAACGTCTACTTACGCCAACAATAGTCACTGGACAATCATTGAGGGAACCAAGCGTAGATGTTTACTAGTGTCAATGACTGTTTTTGAGTCATTACTAAGCTTTTATAGTGGTGGTGCTGGCTACAACCAATATTAATGACTACATAGATGCAATCGTTGGGCTCTCTCAATGCCAACGACTGTGATGCGATCATCGCTAAGCTCTCTCGGTGCTAGAATTGGCGTTTATCGACACCAGCAATTGCCACATAGCAACAACTTAGCAGTCCCTCGGTTCCTCTAATCTAGGCACTAGTGTTTCACAACACAACCTACTACCTGTAATAGTAGCTAGGCAGTCCTTAGGTTCCACCAAAGTTGATGCTAGGGTCCCCAGCACAAACAACTTCCTTGCAGCAATCATTGGGCTCTCCTAATACTTATTACAACTGGTAGGCCATCATTAGGCTTTTCTAATGCTTGCCTTCGGATCTACCTTTGCTTGCTATTACTGCTTAGCCATCTCTAGGGGAACCCTGTGCAGATATTAGGCTTTCGTAACACAAATGATTATAATTAGCCTGTCGCTGGGCTCCTCCAATGCTAGCATTACTCGCTATCAACACTAGTAATAGTGCCGTGGTAGCAGCTAGGCAGTCCTTGGGTTTCTCTAGTGCTAGTGATAACGTCTACCAACACTTTTTACTACCTCATAACAATAGGTGGGCAGTCGTTGGGTTCCTCCAAAGCTAACGCGATCGTTCACTTACACCACTGACATACACGCATAAGTTGTTAGGCTTTCTTAGTGCTTACTATTACTGTTAGGTCGTCGTTCGATCCCTCTAATGCTTGCTCTCATGTTTACGTGCGCCAGCGACAACAGCTAGGCCATCACTAGAAAAACCTAGTATTGATGTCTGCCAATGCTAATAACTATCAGTAGGTCATTGCTGAGTTGTTCCAGTGCTAGTGCTGTTATCTGCCAACATTAGCAATTACCTAGAAGTAGTTGTTAAGCTCTTTCAACACCAATAACTATCACGGTGTCATCGCTAGGCTCCCTTGATGCTAGCACTAACGTCTATCGATGCCAGTAACTGTATTGGCAAAAAAGTTAGGCAATCATTGGGTTCTCATGAAGCTAACGCAAGTGTCTATCTTCACTAACGAATTCCCCTGCAATCGTCGTAGGGCTCTCCCAATGCCAACTATTACTATTAGGCTATCGTTAGGCTCATCTAGTGCTTATAGTAGTGTCTACCTGCATAAACAATTTTCATCGGGCCATCATTAGTAAAACTCAGCATAGTCATTGGGCTCTCCTTATGCTATCGACCATCATAGGGTCATTGTTTGGCTCTTTAATGCTAGCATTGACATCTACTGATACCAAGAACTACCATGCAACAATAGCTAAGTAGTCCCTAAGTTCACTTAATGCAGGTCCTAGCATTTATCAACACCAGTAATTGCCCTACAGTAGTAGGTAGGCGATTGCTAGGTTTCCTCAAAGTTGGTGGGAGCATCTGCCAAAGCCAACGACTATCCCTCAGAAGTCATTAGGCTTTCCCAATGCTAATAACTACAGCTAGGCCATCCTTGAGGCCCCTGGTGCTTGCCTTCAAGTTTACCTGCACCAATGAGTACCGTTGGGCCATCGTAGGGCTCTCCCAATGCCTAGCCTATTAGCTGTTACTATCGTTAGGCTCCCATCTAGTGCTTATGCCTAGTGCTCACCCCTGCATCTATTAAGCAATTTTCATCGGGCCATCATTAGTAAAACTCAGCATAGTCATTGGGCTCTCCTTATGCTATCGACCATCATAGGGTCATTGTTTGGCTCTTTAATGCTAGCATTGACATCTACTGATACCAAGAACTACCATGCAACAATAACTAAGTAGTCCCTAAGTTCACTTAATGCAGGTCCTAGCATTTATCAACACCAGTAATTGCCCTACAGTAGTAGGTAGGCGATTGCTAGGTTTCCTCAAAGTTGGTGGGAGCATCTGCCAAAGCCAACGACTATCCCTCAGAAGTCATTAGGCTTTCCCAATGCTAATAACTACAGCTAGGCCATCCTTGAGGCCCCTGGTACTTGCCTTCAAGTTTACCTGCACCAATGAGTACCGTTGGGCCATCATTGGGTTACTTAATGCAAATGTCTGCCAGCGTCACTAACTATCCCTTGGTCATCACTAATCTTGCCTAGTGCTCACCCTAGCATTTATTAGGGTCAATGACTACCCAGCAATAGTTGTTGGCCTCTTCCAATGCCAACAAAGGTCATGTGGTCATTAGGCTTCCTTAGTGTTGGCACTAATGTCTAACAACACAACAACTGCACCGTTAAAAAAACTAGGTAATTGTTGGGTTCCCCTAAAGCTAGCACAAGAAGTTACTGGTATAAGCGACTTCTTTACAGTAATCGTTGGGCTTTCTCAATGCCAACTACTATTACAAGGCTATCGTTAGGCTCCTCTAGCGCTTACCCTCTGTCTTCTTGTGCCAGCGACTGTGACTGGGCCATCGTTGGGGCAACTTAGAAAAGATGTGTGCGAGCATCAACGACTACCTAACAAGAGTCATAAGGCTTTCCGGAAACCTACGACTATTATTGGGTTACTGATGGGTTAGCCCAGTGCTAACATTAGCGTTTTTGGACAATAGCAACTTCCTCACAATAATAGCGAGGTAGTCCTTGGGTTCCATTAGTGCTAGCACCAGCGTCTACTAATACTTGTAATCACTATGCAACAATAGCTGGGTAGTCATTAGGTTCCCTTAAAGCTAGTGCTAGTGTTTGCCAGCATGAGTAACGTCCCTACAAAAGTCATTGGGCTATCCTAATGCTTATTACTATTAACTGGTCGTCGTTAGGCTCCTCTAGTGTTTGCCTTCGTGTCTACCTACACTAGTGCCTGTCACTAGGCCATCGCTAAGAGAACTTAGTGCCAATGTTTGCTAGCACTAGCGACGATCGCTGAGTCATTGCTGAGGTGCTCTAGTGTCAGCGTTGCCATCGACCAATGTTAATGATTGCCCAGCAATAGTTACTGGGCTTTTCCAACACTAGTGAGTATGACAAGGTCGTCGTTGGGCCCCTTACTACTGGCACTAGCGTTTATAAACGTGAGCGACGGTATCGTAGAAATAGCTGGATAGTCGTCGAGTTCTTTTAAAGTTGGCACGAGCTTTAGCCAGCTCCAACAAATCCCTCGTAGCCATCGTTGGGCCCTTCCAATGCCTAGTATAACTGCTAGGCTATCATTGGGCTCGATTAGTGGTTTACCGTTGCATTTATCAGTGCAAGCGACTATTGTTGGCCATCATAAAAGAACCTAGCATAGATGCTCGACCTGTGCCAACAACTGTCGCTAGGTCATCATTGAGATCCCTTAATGCGAGCATTAGCATCTACCAATGTCAATGACTACCCAGTAGCAATTGTTGGCTATCCTTACGCTAGTGATGATCATAAGGTCATTACTAGGCTCCCTCGGTGCTTATATGAGTGTTTCATAATACTAACTACTGCCCCAAAACAATAGTTACCTAGTGCCTCAGTTCCCATAGTACTAGCTCTAGCAATTGCCCTGCTGCACTAGCTAGGCAGTCATTGGGTTCCCCCAAAGCTAGTGCGAGCATCTGCTAGTATGAGCAACTGCCATGCAATAGTCATTATGCTTCCCTAGCGCTGACCACTACTACTAGGCCATCGTTATGGTCCTCTAATCCTTGCCCTCGTGTCTACGTACGCTAGCGATTGTCATTGGGCCTTTGCTACGATATTTGGAGTATATGTCAACCAATGTCAGTGGCTGCCTCTAAGTCGTTGTTATATTCCCTTTGTGTTGGTATTGGCATTTACCGACATCAATGACCACCCAACAACAGTCATTGGGCTCTCCTAATGCCAATAGCTATCACAGAGACATTGTTAGGCACCCCTGGTGCTGGCAGTCATACCTATCGACACCAGTAACTGCACGGCAAAAGTAGTTGGGCAGTCATTGACTTCCTCTAAAGTTAGTGTGAGCATCTGCCAGCACAAGCGACATCCCCGCAATAGTCGTTAGGCCTTCCTTATGCCAACTACTAATGCTAAGCCATCATTGGGCTACTCTGGTGCTTGCTCTTTTACTTTTTGCTCCAGCTACTGCCATTGGGCCGTCGTTAGGGTAACTCAATGTAGATATCTACCAATGTCAATAACTGCTTAACAGCAATCGTAAGGCTCTCCCAACGCATGTAACTATCATTGGGTCTTGACTGGGCTGCCTCGATGCTAGCATTAATGTCTATCAACACCAGTAATTGCTCGCAACAATAGCAGTGTAGTCCTTGGGTGCTCCTAGTGCGATGCTGGCATCTGCCAACATCGATAACTAGACTACAATTATGGCTAGGAAGTTAATGATTCCTACAAAGTTGGGTTGTCATTGAGCTCCCTAATGCTAGCACTAGCATCCACAAATGTCAACGACTCCTCAAGAATAGTCATTGGGCTCTCTCTATGTTAGCGACTATCATGGGGTCATCGATAAAGTCTGCTGATGCTAGCACTAATGTCTATCAACTCCTGCCACTACCCCACTATAATAGGTGAGCAGTCCCTAGGTTCCCTTAGTGCTGGCATTAGTGTTTGATAACACCAGCTACTGCTCCGAATAGTAGCTGGGTAGTTATTGGGTTCCCTCAAAGTTAATATGAGCATTTACTAGCACTGGCAACTTCCCCGCAGTAGTCATTGTGTTTCATCAATGCCAACAAGTGCTGCTAGGCCATCGTTGGGCTCCTTTAGTACTTGCCCTCTCGTTTTCCTATGGCTACGATGACCACAGGGCCATCGCTAGGGCAACCCAATGAAGATGTTTACTAGCATCAATGACTGTCTAGTAGTAGTTACTGGGCTCCCCCAGTGCCACCAACTGTAATTGAGTCATCGCTAGGCTCCCTTGGTGCTAGCACTAGCATCTATTGTCACCACCAACTGCCATGCAGCAGTAGGTGGGTAGTCCTTGGGTTCCCTTACTGTTAGTGCTAGTGTTTTTCAATACCAACAATTGCCTTATAGTAGTAGCTGGGCTACCGTTGGGTTCCCCCGAAGCTGGTTTAAGCGTCTGCCAGCCCCACTGACTTTCCCGCAATAGTTATTTGGCATTACCAGCACCAACTAGTGCTACTAGGCCATCTTTAAGCTTTTTAGTACCCGCCCTCATGTCTACCTGCACCACCTAGTACCGCTGGGCTATCTCTGGCATAACCCAACGCAGACATTTGCTAACGTTAGCGATTGCACAACAGCAGCCGTTTGACTCTCCCAACACTAACAACAGTCATTAGTTTTCGCTAGGCTCCTCCGTTGTTAGCACTAGCATCTACTCACATTTGCAACTACCCTTAGCATGTGCGGCATGGGTGGAAGGGCCAACATACGGCCGCAGCAGGTGCTAGCCAGGCCATAAGAGCCCCACGGTAGGCACAACTTGGATCGAAGGGCCAAAGTGCCACCGTAATTGGCATGTTGGCTGGGCCATTAGCAGCCCATGTAGGCCAGATTGCTATTGTTGTCCCTCAATGGACTGCCAATGAATGTGCCAAAAGAGCAATATGGCACGGACAATGGGCATGAGAGGCATGCCATGACTGTGCCCCTAATGGGCATGGCGTGGGCGGAAAGCCTAGCATGGTGCCCCAATAGATGAGTTAGCGAGGCCATGGACACCCTACTTGAGCCAGATCCTTGTCGTTTTCCATTAATAGACTCCCCAGTGAGCGTGCCAAGGGAGCCACATCCCACGGACCATAGGCATGGAAAGTGAGCCACACGTGCCCCTAACAAGCACAACATGGACGGTAGGCTTAGTGTATGGCTACAGTAAGCTCACCAGCCAGGCCATGGGTGCCCCACGTGAGGTAAACCCTCGTTGCTCTCTCTCAATAGACTCCCTAGTGAGCATGCCATGGAAGCCATGCCATATGGACCATCAGAACGAGAGGCAAGCCACGGCTACTCTGTATAGATACATCATAGGTGAAAGGCCCAGCATCTATGCCAAAAAGATCATAGGCACCCCACGTGAGCTAGACTTTCATCGTTGTTCCTGCATAGATTACCTAGCAAGTGAGCTATAGGAACCATGTCGCATGGACCATGGGCATGGGAGGTAAGCAATAGTTGCCACTAGCATGCATTGCATGGGGAAAAGGCCAGCGTGCCATCGCAACAGACGCATTAGCCAGGCCATAGGCACCTCACTCGAGTTAGATCGTCGTCATTGTCCATTAATAGACTCCCTAGTGAGCGTGCCAAGGGAACTGCATCCTATGGACCATGGGCACAAAAGCCTAACTATGGGTGTCCCCAATAGGCATGGCTTAGGCGGAAGGCCCAGTGTGCGACCGTAGCAAGCTCGATAGCCAAGCTATGGGCACCCCACATAAGGTAGACCTTTGATTTTGTCCCTCGATAGAATCATAAGCGAGTGTGCCAAGGGAGCCGGACTACATGGACCATAAGAAAAGGAGTCGCATAGGGCCCAACATGTGACCGCTATGAGCACACCCACCAAGTCATACGCACTCAATGCGAACTATCGCTGATTAGACTACCCATCACGAATGCAAAGGAAGCCACGTTACATAGACAATTGGCCTGCGGTGTAATTACCATTTACCCTTAATAGGCATCGCATGGGTGGAAGGCATAGTTTGTGGCCAGAGCACATGTGCCAGCCAAGCCATGGGCACCCCAAGTGAGCCAAACCTTCGACGTTACGCCTGGATAGATTGCCTAACGAGCATGCTAAGGGAGCCATATTACAAGGAATATAGGCACGAGAGGCAAGATACGGCTGCCTCTAAATGGCACAGGATGGGCAAAAGGCCCAGCGTGCAGCTATAACAGACATGCTAGAGAGGCCTTGGGTGGCCAATGCTAGCCAGACCCTCATCGCTGTACCTTAGTAGATTACCAGCGAGCAGGCCAAGGGAGCCATGTCACATAAACCATGGCCACGGGAGGCAAGCCATACCTACGTTTAAAAGGCACGTGATGGGCAGAGGGACCAACGTGCGGCCGCAATAAGCGTGCATACTAAGCCATAGAGGCTTCACTCCAACTAGACCCTCATCGATATACCTTGATAGACTACTCAGCTTAGGTGCCATTAGAGTCACATTGCACAAAACTTGGGCACGAATGGCAAGCCACTGTTACTTTGAACAGGCATTTCATGGGTAGAAATCCTAACATGCGACCATAACTAGTGCCAGCCATACCATAGGCGCCCCACGCGGGCTTGACCTTTGAGGTTGTCCCTTGAGAGATTGCCTAGTAAGTCTGTTAAGGAACCCGCCTTACATCGGACCATAGGCATGGGAGGTAAGCCATAACTCCTACCAATAGGCACTGCATGGGAAAAAGGCCCAGCGTGTGACCGTAACAGATGCGTTAGCCAGTCCGTGGATGCCCTTCTCAACCTAGATCCTCATCGTTATCCCTCGATAGATTGCCTAAAGAGAGTGCCAAGGGAGCCATATTGCATGGACTATAGGCACGAGAAGCATGCCATGGCTGCCCTCAGCAAGAACAACATAGGTGGATGGCCCAGCCAGTAGCTAGATAAGACTACCAGCTAGGCCATGGGCGCCGCATGAGAGTTAGACCCTTGTCGTTGTCCCTTGATAGATTCCCTAGTGAGCATGCCAACGGAGCTACGTAGCATGAACCATGGCACAAATTAGTAAGCCATGACTATCCCAGCTAGATGTGGCAAAGGTGGAAGGCCTAGCGTACTACTGCAGAAGGCGGGGTACCCAAGCCATGGGTGCCCCACGCCAGCAGAACTACATTATTGTCCCCTAATAGACTGCCTAGCCAGCGTGCCAAGGGTGCCATGTTGCATGAAACATGAGCATGAGTGGCAAGCCAAGGGTACCCTTAATAGGTACGGGATGGGCGGAGGGCCCAACATGCGGCCACAACAAGCACACCAGCCAATGCATGGGCACCACACGTGAGCTAAACCTACATCTTTATTGGTCAATAAACTATCCAGCGAGCATTCGAAGCTAGCCGCATTGCACGAACCATGGGCATAGGAAGTAAACCATGGCTACCCATGCAAGCATAGCATTAGTGGAAGGCCCAACCTGCGGCCCCAGCATGCATGCTAGCCAGGCTATGGGAGCCTCGCGAGAGCTGAACCCTCAACGTCATCCCTTGATAGACTACGCAGCAGCATACCAAGGGAGCCTCATTGCATAGACCATGGGAATGAGAGTTAAGCCATGGCTACCCTTAACAAGTACGGGATAGGTAGCGGGCCTAACGTGCGACCACATTAAGCATGCCTACCAAGTCATGGGTGGCTAATGTGCGCCAGACCCAGGATGCTATCGCTTGATAGATAGCCCGAGTACCCGTGCGAGCTAGGTCATGGGCACCTCAAGCAAGCCTGACCCTTAACATCATCCCCTAATAGATTGCCCAATGAGAGTGCCAAGGCAGTCGTATGCATGGAACATGGGCATAAGAGGCAAGCCACGGCTGCCTCAACCTAGCATGAGATAGGCAGAAGGCTCTACGTGTGGCAGTAATAGGCATGCTAGCTAGGCCATTTGCACTCTATACGAGCTAGACTCTCGTTGTTGTCCCTCAAAGGACTACCGAGCGAGTGTGCCAAGGGAGCCCCATCACATTAACCATGGTCACAAGGGCAAGCCACGCCTACCTCTAAAAGGCATGTGATGGGTTAAGGGCCCCATGTGCAGCTGTAATAGCCAAGGCATGGCCACCACATTTAAGCCAAACCATCATCGCTATCCTAAAATAAACTACCTAACCTACATGCCAAGAGAGTGTCGCATGAAACCTGGGCATAGAAGGCAAGCCATTACTACCCCTAACAGGGATCTCATTGGTGGAAGGCCCAACAAGCGGCCACAGCAGGCACCAGCCATGCCATGGGCACTCCATGTAGGCCAAACCCTCGTCACTATTCCTCGAGAAACTACCTAGCTAATGCACCAAAGGAATCACTTTGTAAAAACTGTGAGCATGAGAACTGAGGCACGGGTGCCCCTAACAAACATCATAAGGGTGGAAGGCCCAAAGTGTGATTGGAGCAGGCACGTAAGCATTGTCATGGTACCACATGCGAGCCTAATCCTCATCGTTATCCCTTGATAAACTCCACAGTAAGCATGCTAAGGGAGCCATTGTTAGGTTACCTTATTGTTAGCACTAACATCTATCAATACAAATAATTTCCTTGCAGCAACAGCTAGAAAATCCTTAGGTTCTCCTCATATTGATGCTAGCATTTACCAATACTGGTAACTGCCCCATAACAATAATAGGGTAATTGTTTGGTTCCCCAAAACTTAGGCAAGCATCTGCAAGCACCAATGACTTTCCCACACCAATCATTAAGCTTCCTAATGCCAGCTAATGCTAGCGACTGCCATTGGACCATCGCTAGGGTAACACAGGGCCAAGTTTGGCAGTGTCAATGACTTCCCCACAACAATCATTGGCTCTCCCAACACCAATAATTACTTCTAGGCCGTTGTTGGATCTTATAATCCTTGCCCTCTCATCAACCTATGCTAATGACTATCGCTGGGCCTTTGTTGTAGAAACCAAACATAAATGTTTGCGAATGTTAGCAATTGCCGCCAAGTCATCATTGAGCTTCCCTAGTGTTGGCGTTGGCAACCACCAATATCAATGACTATCGAGCAGTAGTTCGTAGGATCTTTTGACATCAATAACTATTATGAGGTCATCGTTAGTCTCCCTTGGTGCTAGCATAAGAGTCTACTCACACCAACAATTGCACTGCAAAAGTCTCTAGGGTAGTCGTTAGGTTCCCCCAATCTTGGCATGAGCATCTACCAACACTAATGACTTCCTCGCAATAGTCATTGGGCTCTTCGAACATCAACACACACAATTGTACCACAACTATAGCTCAAAAGTCATTGGATTACGCTAAAGCTAGCACTAGTGTCTACCAGCATCACCGATTTACCTTTAAAAGCCATTAGGCTGTTGCAACGCCTCTTATTGCTACTAGGTCATCATTTGGCTTATACACTGTTTGCTCTTGCATTTACTTACACCAATGACTACCACTAAGCCATCATTAGGAGACAATACTAATGACAATCTTTAGGTCATCATTGAGCTTTTATAATGCTAGTGCTGGTATCTACTGATTGCAGCAACTGCTTTGTAGTAGTCGTTGGGCCCTCCCAACATTAGAGGTTATTACGGTGTTGTTGTTAAGCTCCCAGGATGCTAGCACTAGCATCTATTGACTCTAACAACTGCATCGCAAAAGTAAAAAGGCCATCCAATGATTCCTCATGACTTCCATGTAGCCATCGTAGGGTTGCTCTAGTGCTTACCATTGCATCTCCTTATGCTAATAACTGTTGTATGCCATCATGGGGGGAATCCATCACTGATGTCTACTAGCAGTGGTGATTACTATTGGGTCATCACTAGGCTCTCCTAGTGTTGGGGCCAGCATCTACTAATGTTGGCAATTACCCAACTATCATCATTAGGCTCTCCCAATGCCAGTGATCGTCATAAAGCCATCGTTAGGCTACGTTGATGCCATTCCTAGCATCTATTGATACCGATAACTACCTCGTTGCTATAGCAAAGCTATCCCTAGGTTTTTTTAGTATTGGGATTAGCATTTATTAATACTTGCAATTACCTTGTAACAGTAGTTAAGCAGTTGTTAGGTTCCCCAAAGTTGGCCTAAGCATCTGCCAGCACCAGCGACTGCCATGTAGCTATCAATTAGCACTTCTCGTGCTAATAATTGTAGCTAGGCCATCATTGAGCTTCTTTAATTCTTGCACTCACGTCTACCAGCATGAGAAATAATTATTGGGTCATCGCTAAGCTCCTTTGCTATTGCCGTTGACATTTACTAGCATCAATGACTACCTTGCAGTAGTCATTGGGCATTCCTACTGCCACCGAATACTATAGGATCATTGCTAGACTCCTTCAGTGTTGGCTTTGGCATATACCAACACTAGCAACTACATCACAAAATAACTGGACAGTCGTTGGGTCTGCTAGCTATAACATCTACTTGCACTAGGCACTTCCTCGAATCAATCTTTAGGCTTTCCCAATGCCAACTATTAATGCTAGGGCAATGTTAGGCTACTCCATCAGTGCTTGTCCTTATGTTTACCTGTCGATGATTACTATTAGGCCACCATAGGGGTAACCTAGTATAGATACAGGCCTCGTTAACGACTGTCACTAAGTCATCGCTAAGCTCCCTCAGTGTAGGTGCTAGTCTATACCAATGTCAATGATTGCCTAACAATAATTTTTAGGCTCTCCCAATGCTTACAACAGTCATGGGGTCCTTATAGGGCTCCCTTAATGTAGCATAAGCGTCTATCGACACCAATAATTGCCCCATAGTAATTGCTGGGTAGTCTCCAAGTTCTTTTTGTGCTAGCATCGATGTCTAAGAACACAGACAACTACCCCTCAGCAGTAGTTCGATAGTCGTAAGGTTCCCCCAAAGTTGGCACGAGGTCTATTAGCACCAATGACTTTTTTGTAGTCGTCATTGGACTTTCTTAATGTCAACTATTGCTGCTAGGTCATCGTTAGTCCTCTGTAATACTTTTGCCTCGTGTTTACCTATGTCAGTGACTACCACGTGGCCATCACTGGGAGATCTTATTGCAGATGTCTACCAACATCAACAACTACTGTTAGATCATCACTGAGCTCCCTTAGTGCTGACACTAGCCTTTACCAATGCGCATGACTGCCTAACATTAGTCGTTGGGCTCTCTCAATGCCAATGGCTATCATAGGTCATTGTAAGGCTTTTCCTTTACTGGCACTGGCATCTACTGACAATAAAAAATACCTTTCAATGATAGCTAAGCAGTCCCTGGGTTTCCCCACTTATTGGCAATTGTATCTACTAGCACCATAATTGTCTTACTGCTGTAGCTAAGCAGTTGTTGGGTTTCTTCAAAGCTAGTGTGAGCATCTACTAGTATCAGCGATTGCCCCGCAGCAGTGGTTGGGTTCTTTTAGCACTTTTTACTCCTACTACACCATCATTAAGTTCCTTTAATGCTTACCCTCATGCCTACCTATCCTAGCTATTGTCGTTGCACTATTGTTAGGGAAAACTGCAGCACTGATGTCTACTAGCACTGGTGATTATCGTTGGGTCATCACCAAGCTCTCCTAGCACCAATGATTGCTTAGCAATAGTCGTTAGGCTCTTCCAATGCCAATGACCATTATTAGGTCATCACAGGATTCCTCAAGTGTTGGTTGTAGCATCTATAGACACTAGTAACTACCCTACAATAATAGGTAGGTAGTACATAGGTTTCGCTTGTGCTAATTTCGGCATTTGCCAACACCAAGGACTTCCTTATAACACTAGTTATGCTCTCCCTACGCTAACTACTATAACTATGCCATCATTGGACTCTTCTACCTACATTAGCGACTGTCGCTAGGTTATCATTGAGGGAGCCTAATGTAGATGTCTCCTAGTGCCAACAATTGCTGTTGGATCATTCCTGAGCTCCCTTAGTGCTGCGCTTGCCTTAAACAGCGCGAGACACTCACCAGCAGCAGTCGTTGAGCTGTCCCAATACTAGCAACTATCATGAGGACATCATTAGGCTCCCTCAATGCTAGCATTAGTGTCTACTAACACTAACAATTGCCCCGTAGCAAATAGTTGGGTAGTTCTAAGGTTCTCTAAATGCAAGTACCCTAGCGCCAGTGATTGCCCAGCAATAGTAATTAGGCTTTCCCAATGCTAGCAACCATCATTACGTCATCGTAGGATTCCCCTAGTGTTGGCAGTAGCATCTACTAACAGTAGCAATGTCTTGCAGTAACAGCTAGGCAGTATCTAAGTTCCTCTTGTGCTGGAGTGAGCGTTTGCCAACACCAAGGACTTCCCTACAACAGTCGTTGTGCTCTCCCCATGCTAATTACTACTACTACACCATCGTTGGACTCTTCTACCTGCATCAGTGACTGTTGCTGGGTCAGCACTAGGGGAGCCCAATGCAGATGTCCCCTAGTGCCAACGATGGCTGCTGGGTCATTGCTGAGCTCTCATAGTGCTACATTAGCTTTAAATAGCGTGAGACACTCCCGAACTATAATCGTTGGTCTTTCCCAATGCTAACAACTATCATGGGATGTCGCTAGGCTCCCTCCGTGCTAGCACTAGCATTTATCGACACTAGCAATTACCCCATGCCAATTATTAGGTAGCTTCAAGGTTCTCAAAATGCAGGCACTGGTGTTTACCAACACGAGCAACTGCCCTACAAAAGTTATTAGGCAGTCATTGGGTTCCCTTAAAGTGAGCGATAATGTTTACCAGCTTAATCGACTTTCATACAGAAATCATTGGGCTCTCCTAATGCCAACCACTAGGTTATCATAGAGGTCCCCTAATGGTGGCGCTAGCCTCTACTAGTGCCAGTGACTACCCAACAATAGTCATTAGGCTCTCACAATGCTATTGACTATCATGGGGTCATTGTTCGGCTCCCTTGGTGTTGACACAAACATCTACCCACACATTTAATTATCCTACAGTAATAGCTAGGCTATCGTTCAGGTTCCCTTAAAGCTAGTCGAGCATCTATCAGCACCACTGACTTCCCCACACTAGTTGTTGGGCTCTCTTAATACCCACTACAGCTTCTAAACCATTATTGGGCTCCTCTAGTGCTTGCCTTGCGTCTAGCTTTGCCTATAATTGTGCATTAGCCATCATTAGGGGAACCTAATGCAGATGTTTGCTAGTGCTAACAATTGTCTAACAGTAGTCGTAGGGCTCTCTCAATGTCGGCTACTGTCATTAGGTCATCATTGCTCAACTCTTCTAGTGCAGCACTAGCCTCAATCAATGCTAACGATTGCCTAGCAATAGTCTTTGGGCTCTCACAATGCTAGTAATAATTGTGAGGCCATCATTGGGCTCCATCGAAGCTGGCACTAGCATTTACTAGCACCAGCAACCACCCTGAAGTTATAATAAGGCAATTGTTAGGTTCTTTCAAAGCTGTTGTTAGTGTTTGCCAGCACTTGGGACTTCCCTACAGCAGTCATTGGTCTCTCCCAATGCTAATTACTACTGTAAGGCAGCTATTGGGCTCTTTCATTGTTGGTACTATTTGTCTGCCAACATGAGCGACTGCCATGCAGCAATAATTAGGTTCCTCTAATGCTAGGGGCAGCGTTTGCCAACACCATAAACTACCCCGCAGCAATAGGTGGGCAATCATTAGGTCCCCCCAAAATTGGTGCTAACATTTGCGAGCTCTAATGATTATCTTGCAAAAATCATCGGGCTGTTCAAATGCCATTTATTAGTATTAGGCCGTCATTAGGCTCGTCTAATGCTTGCCCTCACGTCTACTTGTACTAGGGATTGTCATTGGACCATTGTTGCGGGAACCAAGCACACATGTCTGCTAGAACCAATAACTATTTGTTGGGTCATTGTTGAGCTCCTTTAATACTAGAGTTGGTTGTAACCAACATCAACGACTGCCCAACAATAATCGCTAGGCTTTGCCAATACTAGCGACTATCATGGGGTCATTTTTGGGCTCCTTCGATGCTAGAATTGGCGTTTATCAACACTCGCAACTGCCTCATACCAATAGCGGGGCAGTCCTTGGGTTCCCCTAATACAGGCACTGGCGTTTAATAACACCAGCTACTACTTCACAATAGAAGTTCGGTAGTTGTTGGGTTCCACCATAGTTGGTGCTTGAACTTGCCAGCACCAGCAACTTCCTCGCAGCATTCGTTAGCTCTCCCAATAGCTACTACAACTTTTAAGTCATTGTTAGGCTCTTTTAGTGCTTGCCGTCGCATTTGACCATCGCTGAGGGAACCCTATGCAGGTGTTTGCCACGGCTAGCGACTACCTATCAACATGGTAGGGCTCTCTATATACTTGCGACTATCATTAGGTCATCACTTTCGAGCTTCCTTACTGTTGGCACTAGCCTGTACGAGTGCTAGAGACTACCCAACAATTACCGTTGGGCTTTCCCAATAAGATTGACTATCATGGGGTCATTGTCCTTTGTTATTAGGGTCTACCAACACCAACTTGCATTGCTAGGAAGTCCCTTAATTCCCTTAGTGCTGCTAGTCAACCAACACTAACAACTGCCCCACAATATTAGTTGGGCAATCGTTGGGCTCCCTCAAAGTTGGTGTGAGCATCTGACTTCTTTGCAGTCATTAGGCTTTCCTTAACTAACTAGGCCATTATTGGGTTCCTTTTGCTTACCCTCATGTCTAACTGTGCCAACGAATATCGTTGGGCCATTGTTAGGGTAATCTAGTGCTGATGTTTAGAAGTGTCACTGACTGTCGCTTGGTCATCATTGAGCTCCCCTAGTGCTCACACTATCCTAACATTAACGATCGCCTTGCAGTAAGTCGTTGGGCTCTCCCAAAGTCAACAACTATAATTAGGTTGTCTTTAGGCTCTCATAGTTTTAGCTACGATGTATCGACACTAATATCTGCCTCGTAATAATGGCTAGATAGTCCTTGGGTTCCTTTGTTGCTAGTGTCGGTGTTTGCCAACACATATAACTATCTTGTAACAATAAGTGGGTGACTTACTGCGAGGTTCCCCTAAAGTTGAAGTGAACGTTTACTTACAGCAGCGATATGGTCGCAAAAGTTTTTAGGCTCTTTTAGTGCTTATTACTATTGCTAGGCCATTGTTCGGCCCCTTTAGTGCTTGCCCTCATGTCTACCTATGCCAAACAATTATGCACTCAGTGCTGACCAGTAACTATTGGTAAGGCGTTATTGAGTTGCTCTAGTGGCACGCTGCCATCTACAGTGTTAGCGATTGCTTAACAACAGGTTCCTCCTAATGATAGTGACTATGACGGGGCACTGGGCTCATTCGATTTGGGTTTATTTACTGACACCAACACACAAAAATAGTTGGGTAGATGTTGGGCGTAGCTTGGGTGAGCGTCTATCTCACAAAATCGCTGTAGTCTTTATGGGCTCTCCATACAACAACAATGACTGCTGCGGCTATCGTTGGTTGTTGTCAGGCCATCATTACACTAGTGATTGTTGTCATGCCCATGAGCTGTCGTCGTTGACTGCTGTAGGACGTCTACTGCTCAGCATTGGGCTTTTCTACTAGCACCATCATATGGTTATCACCTCTAGTGCAGTGCCAGCGTCTACGTACCAAGAACTAGCAATAACTACCCTCCCTAGGTTCCCTTAGTGCAGGCTCTAGCGTCGGCCAACAGGAACTATTGCCTTGCTGTTATAGCTAGGCAATTGTTTGGTTCCCAAAAACCTATCGCGAGCATTTATATTAGCCAACGACTACCTCGTAATTGGGCTCTCCCAGCGTTGACCACTACTGCTCAGCCATCATTGACATCCCCTAGTGTTTGCCTTCAGGTTTCCCTGCACCAGCGACTGTCATTAGGCCATTACTGGGGCACACAGTGTAAATGTCTACCAGCCTCGATTGTGGTCGAGTCATCGCTAATCTCCCCTAGTGCTTGCATTGGCATTTACTAGCGTTAACATATATCGAGCAGTAGCCGTTGGCCTCTTCTAATGCTAGCCACTATCACAAGGTCATCGTTAGGCTCCTTGATGGTGTCACTAGCTTTTATCGACACCAGCATCTGCGTTGCAGAAGCAACTAGGTAGTTTTTGGGATCCCCTAATGCTAGCATAAGCATCTATCAGCATAAGCAACTTCCACGTTGTAGTTGTTAGGCTCTCCCAACACCAACTACTGCTACTAAGCCATCGGGCTCCTCTAATGCTTGCCCACGTGTCTTCTTGTGCCAGTGACTGCCATTAGGCCATCACTAGGGTAACCAAGTAAAGATGTCTGCCAACATCAGCGACTGCTTAGTAGGAGTCATAGGGCTTTCTCGTATAACTATCATTAGGTCACTGTTGGGCTGCTCCTATGCTAGCACTAGCATTTATCGACATTAGTAACTTTCTTGCAATAATAGTGGGGTAGTCCTTGAGTTTCCCTAGTGATAGTGCCAGCATCTATTAACACTTATAATTGCCCTACAACGAAAGCGGGATAGTCGTTGTGGTCCCCTAAAGCTGACGCGAGCGTTTACCACTATGAACGATGTCCCCGCAGAAGTTATTTGGCTATTCGAGTGCCTATAACTATTGATAGACCATCGTTAAGCTTGTGTAGCAGTTGCGCTCATGTTTAGTTACACCAATGACTGTCGTTAGGCCATATCTAAGAGAACCTATTGTTGGTGTTTACGTGCGCCAGCAACTATCACTAGGTCATTGCTGAGCTGTTCTAGTGTGGGCATTGCAATCTACCGACGTTAGTAATTTCCTAGTAGTAGTTATTGGGCTGTCTCAATGCTAGCGACTATCACTAGGTCATTGTTGGGCTCTCCTAGTGCTGGCACTAGTGTTTACTACCACCAGTAACTATATCATAAAAATAGCTAGGCAGTCGTTGAGCTCCCTTAAAGCTGGTGCGAGCTTCGGGCAACACCAATGAATCCTTAGTAGCTCTCCCAATGCCAACTACCCCTGCTTAGCCATCGTTGGGCTCGATTAGTGGTTACCATCATGTCTACCTACACTAATGACTATCATAAGGGCATCCCAAGGGGAACCTAGCATAATGTGCAGTTAGCACCAATGATTATCGTTGGGTCATCGTTGAGATCCATCAGTGCGAGCACCAGCATATACCAGCATTAGCGACTACCTAGCTGTAATTGTTGGGCTCCTCTAATACTTGCCCTTGCTTTTACTTATGTTAGCGACTATCATTGGGCCATCACTAGGATACCTACACCAGGTGTTTGCCAGTGCTAGCTACTATCATTGGTCATCATTAAGCTCCCGTTATGCTGGCGCTAGCATCAACCTACATCAGCGACTATCTAGCAACAGTCGTTGGTCTCTCTTAACATGAGCGACTATCGCTCGAATGTCATTAGGCTCCCTTGGTACTGGTACTCACATTAACCCACACAAGTACTGCATCGCAAAATTAGTTGAACAGTCATTAGGTTCCTTTAAAGCTAGCGTGAGCATCTACCAGCACAAGCGACTCCTAGCAGTAGTTGTTGGGCTCTCACTATGCCAACTACTACTGCTAGGCTGTCATTGGGCTGCTTTAGTGCTTGTCGTGTCTTTTTACATCCATGATTGCCATTGAGCCAGCGCTAGGGCAACCTAATGCACATGTCTGCAAATGTCAATGATTGCCCAACATCAATCATAAGGCTCTTCCAACACATGCAACTATCATTAAGTCGTGACTGGGCTGCCCTGGTGTCTACCAGTGGCGTCAATCGACACTAGCAACTACCTCGCATTAATAACAGAGCAATCCCTAGGGTCTCCTGGTACTGTGTCGGCGTCTTCCAATATCGATAACTAGACCACAATAATGATAGGGAAGTTGATGATTCCTATAAAGTGGGGTTGTTACTGTGCTCCCCTAATGCTGGTGCTATCATCTACCGACATTAACGACTGCCTAGGAAAAATCGTTGGGCTCTTCTAATGCCAACCACTATCATGGGGTCGTTACTAAACTTCCTTGATGCTAGCACTAGTATCTACCGACTCTTGCAACTGCCCTACAATAATAAGTAAGTAGTCCTTGGGTTCCCCTAGTGCCGGTGCTAGCATTTAATAACATCGGCTACTATTATGAAGTAGTAGATAAGCAATCATTGGGTTCCCTCAAAGCTAACACTAGCATTTGCCAACACTAGCGACTTCCCTACAGTAGTCATTGGGCTTTCTTAATGTTAATCAGTGCTGCTAGGCTATCCTTGGGCTCTTCTAGTGCTTTCTCTCTTATCTACCTGTGCCTGCAACTGTCATATGACCATCATTAGGGCAACCCAATGAAGATGTCCACCAACGTCAACGACTACTTAGTAGTAGTTGTGAGGCTTTCTAATGCTAACGATTGTTATTGAGTCATTGCTAGGCTCCCCTAGTCCTAACACTAGCATTTATTGAGACCACCAACTACCGCACAACAATAACTAGGCAGTCCTTAAGTTCTTTTAGTTGTGGTGCTGATGTTTGTCAATATGAGTAATTGCCTTATAGTAACAGCTGGGCAGTTGTTGGGTTCCTTCGAAGTTGTTGTGAGCATTTGCAAGCACCAACTACTTTCCTACAATAGTTGTTGGGCTCTATCAGCACCAACTACTGCTCTTAGGCCATCTTAGGCTCTTCTAATGCTTCCCTTTCATCCACCTGCGCCATTTACTATAATTGGGCCATTTCTGGCATAACACAGTGCAGTTGTTTGGTAGCGCTAGCGACTGCCTAGCAGAAGTCACTGGGCTATCCTAACTCCACCAACTGTCATAGGTTGCCACTAGGCTATTTTGTTGCTAGTACTAAAGTCCATCGACCCCAGCAATGGCCCCCAGTTGGTACGGCATGGGTGAAAGGCCCAATGTACGATCGCAGCAAGGTGCACCAAGGTGCACCAGCTAGGCCATAGGCGCCCCACATGAGAAAAAGTGTTTCCGCAGTCTCTCGATAGATTGCCTAACGAACATGCCAAGAGAACCACGTTGCACAAACAATGGGCACAAGAAACAAGCCATGGCAGGCCTTAGTAGGCATAGTATGGGTGAAAGGCCTCACATTCAATTGCAACAAGCAGCCCAGCGAAGCCATAGGCACCCCATGCAAGCAAGACCCTCGTGCTGTCCCTTGATAGATTGCCCAGTGAGCAAATCGAATGAGCCTTATCGTATAGGCCATGGGCATAGGAGGCAAGCCATGGTAGCCTCAGCACATAAGGTATTGGCAGAAGGCCTAGCGTCTAGCCGTAGCAGGCGCGCTAGCCAGGCCATTGACACCTCACACGAGGGAAACCCTCAACATCATCCCTCGATCGTGCCTGCTAAGGGAGCTAGGTCACATGGATCGTGGACAAGATAGGCAAGCCATTGTTGCCTCTAGCAAGCATGGCATGGGCGGAAGGTCCTACCTATAGCTGTAGTAGTCCCATTAACTAATCCATGTGCACCTCACAAAAGCAAAACCGTCATTGCTATCCCTCAATAGGCTGCCTAGCAATCATGCAAAGGGAGCCATCGTGGTAGGGACCATGGGCACGAGAGGCAAGCCATGGTAGCCCCCAGCATGCATAGCATGGATAAAAGGCCTAACGTGCGGCTACTACAGTTGCTCCTGCTAGGCCATGGGAGCCCCATGTGAGTTATACCTTTGTCAATCTCCCTTGATAGACTGCCCATCGAGTATACCGAGGGAGCCATATTGCATGGACTGTATGCACGTGAGGTAAGCCACAGTTTACCTCAGCAGGCGTGGCATGGAGTAAAACCTAGTATGTAAATAGCCGTCCAAGCCAAGCCATAGGTGTCCACTCAAGCAACACCCTCGTCATTGTCCTTCGATAGACTGCCCAGCGAAAGTGCCGAGGGAGTCACATCATTAGGTAGTGGGCAACTGTGGCAAGCAAAGGCTGCACCCGGTAGACATGACATTGGTGGAAGGCAGTACGCAGCCACAGCAAGAGCGCTAACCAAGCCTTTACAACCATACGCGAGTTATACCCTTGATATCGTCCCTTAATAGACTGCCCAGCGAGCTTGCTAAGGGAGCTGCGTTGCATGGACCATGTGCATGGTAGGCAAGCCATAACTTACCCTAGTTGGAATTGCATGGGTGGATGGCCCGATATGCAGCTACAATAAGCGCACCAACTAGGCCATTGGCGCCTCACACTAACAAAATTCTTGTCGTTGTCCTCAGATAGACAGTCGAGTGAGCATGTCAATGGAGCCATATTAGAAGGACCGTGGGCATCCCACAGCTAGGCAAAGTAGGCACGATGTGGGAGGATGGCCCAATGTGCGGGCCTAACAAGCTTGCTAGTCAACCCATGGGCAGCCCACGTGAAGAAAACCCTCATCACTATCCCCCATTACACTACCCAATGAACATCCCAAGGAAGCTAGCTCACATGGACAATGGCACGAAAGGTAAGCCATGGTTGCCTTCAGTAGGCATGGCATAGGTGGAAGGCCTAGCGCTCGACCACAGCTTGCACCGAGTCAAGCCCTTGTCCCCCCATGCAAGCCAGACTCTTGCTGTTGTCCCTTAATAAATGGCCAACTAGCGTATCTTGGGAGCATGGGATGGGTGAAAGGCCCAACATGCGACTGTAGCAAGTGAGCTTGCAAGGCCATTACTGCTTTATACAAGTAAAATCCTCATCATTACCGCTCTATGCCAAGGGAGCCACGTTGCATGGACCATGGGAATAGAAAGCAAGCCACGGCCTTAGTAGGCATAGTATGGGTGAAAGTGCCTGGCCACATTCAATTGCAACAAGCAGCCCAGCGCCAGCCATAGGCACCCCATGCAAGCAAGACCCTCGTGCTGTCCCTTGATCCCTCAATGCTTTGCAGTGAGCAAATCGAATGAGCCTTATCGTGCATAGGCCATGGGCATAGGAGGCAAGCCATGACAAGCCTCAGCACATAAGGTAGGCATTGGCAGAAGGGCCAAGCGTCTAGCCGTACAGCAGGCGTGCTAGCCAGGCCATTCACACCTCACACGAGGGAAACCCTCAACATCATCCCTCGATCGTGCCTGCTAAAGGAGCTAGGTCACATGGATCGTGGACAAGAGAGGCAAGCCATTGTTGCCTCTAGCAAGCATGGCATGGGCGGAAGGTCCTACCTATAGCTGTAGTAGTCCCATTAACTAATCCATGTGCGCCTCACAAAAGCAAAACCGTCATTGCTATCCCTCAATAGGCTGCCTAGCAATCATACAAAGGGAGCCATCGTGGTAGGGACCATGGGCACGGGAGGTAAGCCATGGTAGCCCCCAGCACGCATAGCATGGATAAAAGGCCTAACGTGCGGCTACTACAGTTGCTCCTGCTAGGCCATGGGAGCCCCATGTGAGTTATACCTTTGTCAATCTCCCTTGATAGACTGCCCATCGAGTATACCGAGGGAGCCATATTGCATGGACTGTATGCACGTGAGGTAAGCCACAGTTTACCTCAGCAGGCGTGGCATGGAGTAAAACCTAGTATGTAAATAGCCGTCCAAGCCAGGCCATAGGTGTCCACTCAAGCAACACCCTCGTCATTGTCCTTCGATAGACTGCCCAGCGAAAGTGCCTAGGGAGTCACATCATTAGGTAGTGGGCAACTGTGGCAAGCAAAGGCTGCACCCAGTAGACATGACATTGGTGGAAGGCAGTACGCAGCCACAGCAAGAGCGCTAACCAAGCCTTTACAACCATACGCGAGTTATACCCTTGATATCGTCCCTTAATAGACTGCCCAGCGAGCTTACTAAGGGAGCTGCGTTGCATGGACCATGTGCATGGTAGGCAAGCCACAACTTACCCTAGTTGGAATCGCATGGGTGGATGGCCCGATATGCAGCTACAACAAGCGCACCAACTAGGCCATTGGCGCCTCACACTAACAAAATTCTTGTCGTTGTCCTTAGATAGACAGTCGAGTGAGCATGTCAATGGAGCCATATTAGAAGGACCGTGGGCATCCCACAGCTAGGCAAAGTAGGCACGATGTGGGAGGATGGCCCAATGTGCGGGCCTAACAAGCTTGCTAGTCAACCCATGGGCAGCCCACGTGAAGAAAACCCTCATCACTATCCCCCATTACACTACCCAATGAACATCCCAAGGAAGCTAGCTCACATGGACAATGGCACGAAAGGTAAGCCATGGTCGCCTTTAGTAGGCATGGCATAGGTGGAAGGCCTAGCGCTCGACCACAGCTTGCACCGAGTCAAGCCCTTGTCCCCCATGCAAGCCAGACTCTTGCTGTTGTCCCTTAATAAATGGCAAACTAGCATATCTTGGGAGCATGGGATGGGTGAAAGGCCCAACATGCGACTGTAGCAAGTGAGCTTGCAAGGCCATTACTGCTTTATACAAGCAAAAGCCTCATCATTACCGCTCTATGCCAAGGAAGCCACGTTGCATGGACCATGGGCATAGAAAGCAAGCCACGACAACCCCTAAAAGCCTAGCATGGGTGAATGGCCCTATGTGTAGCCACAGCAGTCACAGCTGCTACGCCATGGGCGCCCCATGCTTCCTTTACCCTCATGGCTGTCCCTCAATAGACTACTTTGCAAACATGTAAAAAGAGCCATATTGCATAAATAATTGGGTTAGATGACAAGCCAGGGCTACCCCCAATAGGCATGGCATGGTGGGAGGCCAAGCCTACGACTACAACAGGCATCAACGAGGCCTTGGGCACCCTAGGCTAGCAGCGCCCTTGATGTTGTCCCTCCACAGGCTACCCAACAACCATGCCAAATGAGCCACTCTGCATGGACCATTGGCATGAAAGGCAAGCCATGGCTGTCTTTAACATGCTCAGCATAAGCAAAAGGCTTAACGTGTTGTTGAAGTAGGCGCGCCAGCGAGGCCATGGGCACCTCATGCAAGCGAAACCCTTATCATTGTCGCTAGATAGACTACCCAGTCAGTGTGTTAAAGGAGCCACATTACACAGACCATGGGATTGATAGGCAAGCCATGGTTACCTTAAGGCCTACCAAAGGCGGAAGATCTAGTGTGCGCTCACTGCATGTGTACCAGCCAAGCCATGGGTGCCCCACGCAGGCCAAACCTTTGACGTCATGCCTTGATTGACTGCCCATCAAATGTGCCAATGGAGCCACGTCTCAAGGACCATGGGCATGGAATGCAACCCATGGCTACCATCAGAAGGTGTAAGGATGGAAGGCCTAACATGCGACCATAGTAAGAGCATTAGCCAAGCCATGGGCGCCCCTATGCAAGTTAGACAGTCATCGCTGTCGCTTGGCGAACTGCCCCTCGAGCATGCCAAGGGAGCCCCGTTGCAAGGACCATGGGCATGGGAGGCAGGCCACGATTACCCCTAGCAAGCACAGCAAGGATGGAAAACCCAATGTGCTATCGTAGTAAGAGCACGAGTCAGGCCATGGGCTTCCCCACCCAAGTTAGACCCTCATAGCTGTCGCTGAATAGACTACCTAATGAGCATGCAAAAGGAGCTACATTGGATGAACCATGGGCATGAAAGACAAGCCATGGGTGCCCCCGATAGTCACGACTTGGGTAAAATGCCCAGTGTGAAGCCAAAGTAGGCACGCCAGGCAGGCCATTGGTGCCCCACATGAGCCAGACCCTCATAGCTATCCCTCGATAGACTGTCAAGTGATCGTGCTAAGGGAGCTACATCACATGGACCATAGGAATGGGAGGCAAGTCATGATTGCCTCTACTAGGCTTGTGATAGGCGAAAGGCGCAACAAGCAATCACAACAAGCGCGTCAGCCAAGCCATGGGTGCCCTATGTAAACCTGACCTTCATCACAATCACTCGATAGGCTACCGAACGAACATGCAAAAGGAGCCGCGTTTCATGGACAATGGGCATGAGAGGTAAGCCTGACTACCTCGGTGGGCATCGCGTCAATGGAACGCCCATGAGCACCCGACATGAGCTAGACCCTTAACATCATCCCTCAAGAGACTGCTAAGCGAATGTGCCAAAGGAGCCACGTTGCATGAAACATGGGCTTAGGAGGCAAGCCATGGCTGCCCTAACAAGTACGACATGGGCGAAAAGCCCAGCTTGTGATCATAGTAGCGGCATTAGCCAAGCTGTAGGAGCCTCATAAGAGTTAAATCCTCCTCGCTATCCCTCGATAGATGACTTAAAGAGGGTGCTAAGTGGGCCACATCACATGGATGATAGGAAACGAGAGGGAAGTCATAGTTGCCTTCACTAGACATGACGTAGGCGAAAGGACCAACGTGAGGTTGCAATAGGTGCTCCGCGCAGGTTATGGGCACTTCAAGTGTGAGTAACTGTTGTCACTATTCCTCGATAAAACACCCAAATGGCATGCCAAAGGAGCTGAATCGCATGTAGCTTAGGCATGGAAGGCAAGCCACTTCTATCCCAAATAGGCATCACATGGGTAAAATGCCCAACATGCGACCATGATAGGCACCAGCCATATAATGGGCGTCACACACAGGCTAGGCCTTATTGTTGTCCCAAGAAAGATTTCCAAACACACGTGCTAAAGGAGCCATATCGCATGGACTATGGGCATTGGAGATAAGCCACAACTGCCATAAGTAGGCAATGTACGAGCAAAAGGCCCAGCGTGTGGCTGCAACTAATGCGCTAGCTAAGCCATGGGCACCCCACTTAAGCCAGATTCTCATCATTATCCTTCGAGACTGCCCAGTGAGCGTGCCATAGGAGCTGTATAACATAAACCATGGGTGAGAGAGGCCAACCACTAAGTAGAGACGACCTAGGTGGAAGGCCTAGTGTGTGGTGATAATAGGCAAACCAGCTAGAACATGGATGGCTTGCTTGAGCTAGACCCTTAGTGTTGTCTCTTAATAGACTCCTTAGCAAGTGTCCCAAGGTACACAAGGTAAGCCTTAGCTACCCCCAGCAGATGCGACATAGGTGGAAGGCCTAGTGTGTGACCGTAGAAGGCACATTAGCCAAGCCATGGGTGTCCCACGCAAGCTAGACCCTCATCGCTAACCCCTGATAGACTGCCTAGTAAGCATGCCAAGGGAGTCGCATTACACGAAATGTGGGCAAAAGGAAGCAAGCTGCAATTACCACCCAATAGACATAGTATGGGCGAAGGGCCCAATGTGCAACTGCAACAAGTGTGCTAGCCAAGTTATGGGCACTCCACATGAGGTAGACCCTCATCACTGTCACTTGACAGACTTCGCAGTGAGTGTGTGAATGGAGCTGCATTGTACAGACTATTACCATAAGAGGCTAGCCACAACTACCCCTAGCATGCATCGCATGGGTGGAAAGCCCATCGTGTGGTCACAACACCTGCGCCAACCAAGCCATGGAAGCCCCATGCGAGCCATTGCACTTACTTATGCCAATAATTGTAACTAGGCCATTGTAAGGGGAACCCAACACTACCATTGGGTCATCGCTAAGCACCCCTAGTGTTGGGACCAGCATCTACAAATGTCAATGCTTGCCCAACTACAGTCAATGGGCTCTCCTAACACCAATGACTGTCATAAGGTTGTTGTTGGGCTACCTTGGTGGTATCACTGGTGCCTATTGATACCAACAATTGCCGTATTGCAAAAGCTGGGCTGCCCCTAGGTTCCTGAAATGCTAAGACTAGTATCTCCCAACATCAGCAACTGCCACGAGTAAGTAGTGTACGAGCAAAAGGCCTAGCGTGTGGCTGTAACTAATGCGCTAGCCAAGCCATGGGCACGTCACTCAAGCTGGATTCTTATCATTATCCTTCGAGACTGCCTAGTGAGCGTGCCATTTGAGTTGTATAGCATAAACCATGGGCATGAGAGGTCAACCACTAAGCAGGGATGACATAGGTGGAAGGCCCAATGTGTGGCGATAATAAGCAAACCAGCCAGAACATGGATGGCTTACTCAAGCTAGACCTTTAGTGTTGTCACTTGATAGACTCCCTAGCTAGTGCCCCAAGGTACAGGAGGTAAGCCCTAGTTGCCCCCGACAGATGCGACATGGGTTGAAGGCCTAGTGTGTGATCGTAGGACACACATTAGCGAAGCCATGGATGTCCCATGCGAGTTAGACCCTTATTGCTAACCATCAATAGACTGCCTAGTGAGCATGCCAAGGGAGTCGCGTTGCACGAAACGTGGGCAAAAGGAAGCAAGCTGCAACTACCACCCAATAGACATGGTATGGGTGGAAGGCCCAGTGTGCAGCTGCAATAAGAGGGCTAGCGAAGTCATGGGCACTCCACATGAGGTAGACCCTCATCACTATCACTTGATAGACTTCGCAGTGAGTGTGCGAAGGGAGCTGCATTGTACGGACCATTAGCATAAAAAGCTAGCCACAACTACCCCTAGCACGCATCGCATGGGTGGAAGGCCCACCGTGTGGCCACAACACTGGTGCCAACTAAGCCATGGGAGCCCCATGCAAGCCATTGCACTTACTTATGCCAATAATTGTAACTGGGCTATCGTAATGGGAACCTAGCACTATCATTGAGTCATCGCTAAGCACCCCTAGTGTTGGGACCAGCATCTACAAATGTCTATGGTTGCCCAACTACAGTCAATAGGCTCTCCTAACACCAATGACTGTCATGAGGTTGTCGTTGGGCTACCTTGATGCTATCGCTAGTGCCTATTGATAGCAATAATTGCCCTATTGCAAAAGCTGGGCTGCCCCTAGGTTCCTTAAGTGCTAAGATTAGTATCTTCTAACACTAGAAACTGTCGTTCAGTAACAGCTAAGTAGTTGTTGGGTTCCCTCAAAGTTGGCACAAGCGTTTGTCAGCACCAGTAACTTCCATGGAGTAATCGTTGGACTCTCCTTGTGCTTTTTACTCAGCTAAGCCATTATTATGCTTTTCTAATGCTTGCACTCACGTCTGCGAATGTCAACGATAGACATTGTGTAATCCCTAAGCATCCCTAGTGCTAACTTTGACATCTATCAGTGTCAACAACAGCCTTACCATAACGATTGAGCATTCCCAATGCCACCGACTTCCATGGGGTCATCGCTTCCCCCGATGCTAGATCCAGCATCTACCAACACCAACAACTACATCCCAAAATCAATTAGTTAGTCATTAGGTTCCCCCAAAGCTAGCGCAGCACTAGCTTGTACTACGCACTTCCCCTCAATAGTCATTAGGCTCTCCCAATGCCAATTACTAAAGCTAGGTCGACGTTGGACTCATTCAGTACTTGTGCTCGTGTTTAGCTGTGCTAGAGACTACCATTGGGCCATCTAAGGGCAACCTAGTGCAGATCTCTAGCAACATCATTGATTCCTACTAGCAGTAATTATTAGCCTCTACGAGTGCCAGCGACTGCTCAGTAGTTGTTGTTTAGCTTTCGCAATGCCAACGACGGTTATGGGGTTATCGCAAGGCTCACCTAGTGCTCGCATGAGTGTTTACCAATACAAATAACTACCTTATAATAATTGCAGGGTAATGCCTAGGTTCTCTTAGAGCTAACATCAACGTTGTGAAAATCGACAATTACCCCGTAGCAGTAGTTGAACAATCATAGGGTTCCTCCAAAGCTAGCGCTAACATCTACTAGTATCAATAACTTTTTTGTAGTCGTCGTTGGGCTTTTCTAATGCCAACTATTATTATTAGGCCATCGTTGGACCTACCTAATACTTTTGCCCCATATCTACCTGCATCAATGACTCTTGCATGGTCATCGCTATAAGAACATAGTGTAAATGTCTGCCAATGTCAGCAACCATTGCTCGATCATCGCTCAGCTCCCCTAATGTTGGTGTTGGCCTTTATTAATGCTCAGGACTACTAATAGTAATCATTAGGCTCTCTGAATGCCAACGATCTTCATAGGGTTGTTGCAAGGCCTCCTTTATATTGGTGCTCGTATTTACTGATACCAACAACTACGCCTCAGTAATAAATGGGCAATCTTAGATTCCCCATGCATTGGAAACTTTATCAACCAACATGAACAAGTGCCTCACTACTAAAGTCAAATAGTCGTTAAGTTCCCCTAGAGTTAGTGCGAGCACTTGCAAGCATAAAAGACTACCTCGTAGCAGTCGTTGAGCTTCTCTAATGCTTGCCCTTATGGATACTTATGCTTTTTACCCTTATTGGGCCACAGTTGAGGGAACATAGCATTGATGTCTACAAGCGCTTATGATTACTGTTGAATCATTGCTAAGCTCCTTTAGCACTAATGACTGCCTAACAGCAGTCGTTTGGCTCTCTCAATGCCAATGACCATCCTAAGGTCATTGCTGGATTCCCTTAGCACTTGCATTAGCATTTACCAACACTAGTAATTGCATTGGCATCTAGATTCCCCTTGTGTTAGCATCGACATCTACTAGCACTAAAAACTTTCTCGAGCAGTTGTTATACCCTCCTTATGCCAACTACTACTATGTCGTCGTTGGACTCCTCTACATGCAATAGCGATTATCGCTAGGTCATTACAAAGGCAGCCCAATGTAGATCTTTGCCAATGCTAGTGATTGTCGTTGGGTCATCGCTAAGCTCTCCTAGTGATGTGCTGACCTTAAAAAAGCGCCAACCACTCCGAGCAGTAGTCATTAGGCTCTCCTAATGCTAATAACTATCGTGGGGATGTCGTTATGCTCCCTCAGTGCTAGCACTAGCGTCCACCGACACTAACAACTACTTCACAGCAATAGTTGGGCAGTTTCAAGGCTTTCTTAATGCAAGTGCTGCTATTGGTTGACGTTCACTAGGCCATCGTTTGGAGAACCTACTACAAATGTTTACTAGCACCAATGATTGTCTCTCGATCATTGCCGAGCTGAGCCAGTACAAATGTTTACCAGCATAAATGACTGCTAAACAATAATTTTAGGGCTTTTCCAATGCTTCTAACTTGTGCTGACATTAGCCCTTATCAATAACTATCGTTAGGCTCTCCTAACGCGAGCAATTGTCATGGGGTCATCATTAGGCTCCCCCATTGTTGGTACTATCATCTACTAATAAGAGCAATTACCTCATAGCAATTGTTAGGAAGTCCCACGATTCCCCCAATGCACACCTCGACATCACCCAACTCTAGTGACTGCCTAGTAAGAGTAATTAGGCAGCTGTTGAGTTCCTCAAAAGCTAACGCGAGCGTCTATCAGCACCTATGACTTCCCTACCATAATCGTTGGGCTCTCCCAATGCCAACAATTGCTGCTAGGCCACTACTGGGCTCCTCTAATGCTTACCCTCGCATCTACCAACATCAGCGACATCCGTTAGGCCATTGCTATGGCAATGACAGTGGTTGGCATCTACTAACACTAGTGTCTACCAATATTTACTGACAACTACCTGTAGCAATCGTTAGGTTCTCTCGATGCTTGCGATAGTTAATTGGGTCATTGTTGGGCTCCCCCATTACAAGATCTAGTTTTTATCGACTCTAATAATTACCCCGCAGCAATAATTGGGCAGTCCGTGCGTTCCTTTAATGCTAGTGTCGATGTTTGCCAATACCGATAATTGCACTATAGTAGTAGCTGGGAAATTGTCGATTTCTCTAAAGCTAGGTTATTACTAAGGTCCCTGAATACTAGTGATGGCATCTATCATCGTCAATGACTGCTCAACCACAGTCGTTGGCCTTCCTAACACCAGTGAATTTCATAAGGTTGTCGCTAGACTCCCCTAATGCTAGTACCAGCATTTATCGACTCAAAAAACTATCTTACAATAATAGTTGGGCAATCCTTAGGTTCCCTTCGTGCTGACATCTACTAGCACCAATAACAATCCCACAACCATAATTGGGCAATCGTTAGGCTCCCTAAAGCTAACGCAAGCATCTACTAGCACTAGTGACTTCCACATAGCAGTCTTTGGCTCTCTTAGTGCTAACTATTACTGCTAGGTCATTGTTGGGCTCTTTTAGTGCTTGCTTTCATGTCTGCCGATACCAACGACTTTTTCTTAACCATCACTAGAGGAACCCAGTGTAGATGTTTGCCAATGCAAGCGATTGCCGAAAAGTGATCGTAGGGCTTTCCCAATGCCTGCGACTGTCATTGGGTTATCACCATTGAGCTCCTCAAGTGCTGAACGTGGCACCTACTAGTGCTAGTGATCACCCAATAATAATTGTTTCACTTTCTCAACGCCAGTGATTATCATAAGGTTGTCGTAAGGCTCCCCCGTTGCTAGCATTAACGTCTATCGATAAAAGCAATAACCTTACAACAAATTTTAGGAATTTTGTCTGTTCCCCTAATGTTGGCACTCACATAACCAATACTAGAGACTGCCTTACATCAATAGTTGGGTAGTCATTAGGTTCGTCGAAAATGGGCATGAGCGCTTGCCTATGCGGCTTCCTCGTAGCTGTCGTTTATCTCTCTCAATGCTAGCAACTGTTGTTAGGCCATCGTTGGGTTCTTCCAGTGCTTGCTCTCTCATCTACTTGTACTTACAATTGCCATAGGGCCATCACTAAGGCAACCCCAGTACGAATGTCTGCAAACATCAATGACTGCCTATTTATAGTTGTTGGGCTCCCAAATGCCAATGACTATCTTTGAGTTACCGCTTGGCTCCTTCAGTGCTAGACTAGCATCTACCAACAACACCAAATGCCGTGCAATAACAGTTGGGCAGTCCTTAGGTTCCTCTAGTGCTGGGATCAATAGCTACCCCCACTAACCATTGCCTTATAGTAGTATCTGGGTAGTCATTTGGGTTCTTCCAAAGCTGGCGCAAGTGTCTACCAGCACTGAAGACTTACCCATGCAGTCGTTCGACTATCTTAGTGCCAACTACTAGCCGTCGTAGGGCTGTCCTTGTGCCAACTACTAGCCATCAGTTGGCTCTTCCAGTGCTTATCCTTGCGTTTACCTATGCCAATGACTTTCTCGTACCAATTGTTAAGCTCTTCCAATACCCACTACTTTTACCAGGCTGTGGTTTGGCTCCATTAGTGCTTACCTTCGCATTTACCTACACTAACGACTACGATTATGCCATCATTGGGGGAATCCAATAAAGATGTCTCCTAATGCCAAGGACAGTTATTGGGTATTCGCGGAGCTCCTAATCTAGCGACAATTGTTGCATTAGTGATGACCCAACTGTAATTGTTAGACTCTCCCAATAATACTAACTGTCATGGGGTCATAGCTGGGCTCCTCCGATGAAAACACTAGCGTATATCAACACGAAGAATTACCCTATGATAACAGCTGGGCAGTCCTTAGGTTCCCTTAGTGCTGACACTAGCTTTTGTTAAAACCAACAACTACATTGCAACAGTAACTGGATAGTCATTAGGTTGCCTTAAAGCTAGTGGTAGTGTCTACAAGTACCAATGGCTGCCCAGAAGTAGTCATTAGGCTCTCCATGATACCAAATGCTACTACTAGATCATTGTTAGGTTGCTCTAATGCTTGTCCTTACATCTAGCTACTCCAATGATTGTTCTTTTTCCATCGTTGGGGGAACCCAATACAGATGTTTGCTAGTGCAAGTGACTCTCATTGGGTGGTCACTAAGCTCCCTTCTTGCTAGCACTGGCCTCTACCAATGTCAGTGACTACCCAGCAATCTTCGTTGGGCTGTGCCAACATCGACAATTGTCATGGGGTCATCGTTGGGCACCCCGATCCAAGTATTAGTGTGTATTGACATTAGTACTTGCGCCACATTAATAGTTGAACGGCCCTTGTGTTCCTCTATTACTAACATTAGCATCTATTAACACCAACAACTTCATTGCTATAGTAGCTGGACAGTCGTTAGGTTCCCTTAAAGCTGATGCTAGCATTTACCAGTACTAGTGATTGCCCCGTAATAGCCTTTGGGCTCTCTCAGCGATTGTCGCAAAGCTAGCATTAGCGTCTACTTACGCTAGTGACTATCGTTAGGGTATCGTTGAGGGAACATAGTGTAAATACCGCCACGAAGTGATTGAAGAGCCCTCTAGTGCTGGCACTGGCCTTAAACAATGCCAACAACTACACAACAACAGTCCTTGCAGTGTCCCAATGGTAATAACTACGTGGGGACATCACTGGGCTGCCATAATGCTAGCACTAGTGCCTATCGACACTAGTAACTACCCCAAACTAATAGTTGGCCAGTTCCTTGGTTCTCCTAGTGTAGGCGCTAGTGTTTACCAACACTAGTAACTACCTCGCATTAGTAGCTAGACAATTGTTGGGTTCCCCCAAAGCTAGTGTTAGTGTTTGCCAACACTAGTTATTACCCGCTAATAGTAGTTGGGAAGTCATTGGGATCCCCTAATGTTGGGGTTGGCTTCTACCAGCATCACTGATTACCCACTGATAGTCATTGGGCTCTCATAATGCCAACAATTGTGATGGGGTTATTGCTGGCTTCTCTAGTGCCAAAACTAGCGTCTACTGGCACTAGCAACTGCCTAACAATAATAGATAAGTTGTCCTTAGGTTCTAGTCTAGGTGTTAGCATTTGCTAACACCAGCAACTACCTTTCAGCCGTAGCTAGATAGTCATTGGGTTTCATCAAAGCTAGCGGTAGTGTTTATAAGCATTAGCAACTGCCACGTAATAGTCGTTGGGCTTTCCTAATACCTACTACTGTTGCTAGGCCATTATTGGCTACTCTAGTGCTTGCCCTCACGTCTACTTATGCTAGCGACCATCGCTTATGCATCGCTAAGGGAACCCAGTGTAGATGTTTGCCAATGCCAACAACTGCTATTGAGTCATCGCTATGTTCCCCTAGTGCTAGTGCTGGCATCTACTTATGTTAGGGACTTCCCAATCACAGTCATTAGGCTCTTTTAACGCTAATGATTGTCATAACATCGTCGTTGAGTGGCCTCTGTGCTGGCATTAGTGTCTATTGACACCAATAACTGCCTCAAAGCAATAGCTAGGCAACCTTTGCGTTCCCCTAGTGCTATTGTTCACGTTTTATAACACTAGCAACTTTCCCACTATAGTAGCTAGGCAGTCGTTGAGTTCCCCAAAAGCTAGTGTTAATGTCTACCAGCATGAACGATTGCACTACAATAGTCGTCAGTCTTTCATAACTCCAATTACTACTACTATTCTGTCATTAGTCTCTCTAATTGCTTATCTTAGCATTTACTTGTACTATCAATTACCGTTGGGCCATCAATAAGGAACCTAGTGGAGATGTACACCAGCGCTAGCGACTGTCACTAGGTCGTCATTGAGCTTCCCTAGTGTTGGCACTGACCTTGAACAGGGCCAAAAACTGCCAGCCACAGTCATTGGGCTCTCTCTATGCTAGCGACTATCATAGGGACGTTGTTGGGCTCCATCGATCCTAACATTAGCATTTAGCGACAATAATAATTGCCCCGCAACAATAGTTAGGCAGTTCCAAGGTTTTTCTAATGCAAGCGCTAGCATTTACCAACACGAGCAACTGCCTTATAGTAACAGTTAGGTAGTCTTTAGGTTCTCCCAAAGTTGGTGTTAAGGTTTGCCAACACTAGTAATTTTTTTGTAGCAGTTGTTAGGCTCTATCAATCCCAACTACTGCTACTACCCCATCGTTGGGCTTGTCCAGTGCTTGCCCTCACGTTTGGTTCCACTAGCGATGTCCACTAGGCCATTAATGGGGGAACCTAGCGTAGATCTCTATTAGTGCCATGAAGTGCTGCTAAATTGTTATAGAGATCCCTTACTTATGGTGCTGGCCACTACCAATGCTAGTGATTGCCCAACAATAGCCCTTGGGCTCTCACAATGCCAGCGACTATCATGGGGTTATCCCTAGTTTCCTTCGATGCTAGCACAAGTGTCTGCTAACACTAGTATCTACCTTAGAGCACTAGTGAGGGAGTCATTAGGTTCCTTCAAAGCTTGTTGAGCGTCTGCTACCACTAACGACTTCCTTATACTAATTGTTAGTCTCTTTTAATCTAACTATTACTATTAGGTAGTCATTGAGCTCATTTAGTGCTTGCCGTCATGTTTGCCTTCACCAACGACTATCGCTAGGTTATTGTTGAGTCTTTTAGTGTTAGCACTAGCATCTATCAATGTCTAAGACTACCCAAGACAGTGTTTAGGCTTTCTTAATGATCACGACGGTCCAAAGGATTGTCATTAAGCTCCCTTATTGCTAGAATTGGCATGTATTAACACCAACAACTGTCGCACAACAATAGTTGGGCAGTCCAAGGTTCCCCTAGTATTGGTGCTAGCATCAATCGTTAGCTTCAACTGCTTCGTAGTAGTATTTAGATAGTCGTTAAGTTCCCTTAAAGCTAGTGTTAGCATTTCCCAGCCCCAATGACTACCCCGAAAGAGTCGTTAGGCTTTCTCAACCCTAATAACTACTTAACAATAGTTGTTAGGCTCCACCAATGCCAGTAACTATCATGTAGTCATCGCGAGGCTCCCTTAGTGCTGATAGCATCTACCAACACCAGTAACTATCCCACAACAATAGTTATGAAGTCCCTAGATTCCCTTAGTGCTAGCATTAATGTCTTCTAACACCAGCAATAGACTCGTAGTAGTAGTTGTGTAGTCATTTGGTTGCCCTAATGTTGGTACGAGCGTTTGCCAACACCAATGACTTTTTCATGCTAGTCGTTGGCCTCTCTTAACACCAACTACTATTGTTAGGCCGTCGTTAGGCTTTTCTAGCACTTACTCTTACGACTAAGTGAGTGTTAACGACTTTAAGGGAGCCTAATAAAGATGTCTTCTTACGAGAACGACTGTCGTTAGGTCATCGTTAAGCTTCCATAATGTTAGCAATGGCATTTGCCATTGTCAGCGATTGCACGTAGTAGTCATTAGACTTTCCCAATAATAACGACTGTCATGAGATCATCGTTAGGCTTCACTTATGCTAGCATTAAAGTCTACTAACACCAAAAACTACCTTGTGGTAATTGTTGGAAAATCCTTGGGTTCCTTGTTGCTTGGACTAACGTTTGCCAATGCTAATAATGGCCTCATAGCAGTAGCTAGGTAGTCATTGGGTTCCTCTAAAGCTAGCATAAGTGTTAACCAACACAATTGACTTCCTTGCAATAGTTGTGGTCGTCAATGGGCTCCTTTAATGCTTGCCTTTGTGCCTACTTGCACCAAGCACTGCCATTAGGCCATCGTTCCTATGCTGAAGCTTGCATCTTTTAACACCAGTGATTGCCTAGCAACAGTCATTGGGCTCACTCAACATCAACGATTGTCAAGGGGCTCACTCAACACCCATAACAGTCATGGGGCCATTGCTCGGCTCCCCAATGTAGACACTAGCATGTATAGACTCCAATAACTTCCTTGTAGCAATTACTAGGCCATCATTAGGCTTTTCAAGTGTTTGCCCTTGCTTTTCCTTGCACTAATGACTATCATACCGCCATTGCTAAAGGAACTAAACACAGATGTCTACCAACTATAGTGATTGCTGCTAGGTCATCTCTGAGCTCTCATAGTGATGGCATTGGCATTTACTAGCTCCAATGACTTCCCAGTAGTAGTCGTTAGGCTCTTAATATGTTAGTGACTGTCATGAGGCCATCGTTGGGCTCCCCTGGTGCTAGTACTAGTGTTTATCGACACTAGTAACTACCTTAAAGAAATAGCTAGGTAGTTCTTAGGTTTCCCTGGTGCTAGCGCTAGCATCACCTTACAATAACAACTGCCTTGCAATAGTAGCTTTGCAGTCATTGAACTCCCCCAATGCTGGTACTAGTATTTTCTGACTCTAGTGACTTTTTCAAAATAGTTATTAGGCTCTTCTAGTGCCACCTATTGTTGTTAGGCCTTCGTAGGCTCCTTTAGTGCTTTCCTTCATGTTTGCCTTCTTTAGTGACTGTTGCTAGGGCATTGCTAGGGAAACCCAGTGCAGATATCAACTAGTGCCAATGACTATCGTGGGGTCATCTCTAAGTTCCTCGAGTGATGGTATCAGGGGAATTAAGTGCAAATGTTTGCTAAAACCAACGAACACCATTGGGTTTTTGTTAAGTTCCCTTAGTGCTAGCACTGGCATCTATCAATACTAACAATTGCATTGCAGTAATTGCCTTGCAGCAATTACCTTATAGCAATAACTAGGCAATCCCTCCATTCCCTAGAGTTGGTACTTGCTTTTGCTAACATGAGCAACTACCCAGCAGGGGTGGTTAGGTAGTCGTTGGGCTCTCCTATCATTAATTACTACTGCAAGGTCATTGTTAGGCTTTTCAAGTGCTTGCCCACACATCTACCTGTGCTAACAACTATCGTTGGGTCATCGTTAAAGGAAACTAGTGCAAATGTCTACTAGCACCTATAACTACTACTAGTTCATCACTGAGCTCCCTAGTGTTGGCATTGGCCTTAAACACCGCTAGTGATTATCGAGTAGCAACGGTTAGGCACTTTCAATGCGAGCAATTGTCATTGAAACATCATAGGGCTCCATTGGTGCTAGTCCCATTGTCTACCAACACTAACAACTACTTGACAACAATCCTTGGACAATCTTAAGGTTCCCTTAGTGGTGACGTCAGGATTTGCCAACACCAGGAGCTGCAGCGCAGTCGTTGGTTCCCCCAAAGCTAGTGCTAGCATTTCCTAAAACCACTGACTTTCTTGGAACTATCGTTGGGCTCTTAGAGTGCCAACAGTTACTGTTAAGCCATCGTTGGGCTCCTCTCGGGCTTGCCATCGCGTTTGGCTACGCCCGTGACATTCGTTGGGCCATGTTGGGGGAACCTAACACAGATGTCTATGAGTGCTAGGGACTATCATTGGGTCATTGTTGAGCTCCCCGAGTGATGGTGTTGGCCTATACTGGCGTCGACTGTCCCACAATAGCTATTGAGCTCTCATAACGCCAGCGACTATCATGGGGACTTCCTTAGCCTCCCTTCGCACTGGCACTAGCTTTTACACACACAAGCGACTACTTGCAGTAATAGCTAGGCAGTCCTTGCATTCCTTTAGTGCTGGCACTGTCGTCTGCTAACACTAACAACTACCTTGCAATAGTAGCTAGGCAGTCGATAGGTTCCCTCAAAGTTGGCGCTAACATCTGCTAATAGCAGTCACTTTTCCATCATTGTAATTAGGCTCCACAGGTGCTTCCCTCACACTTACTTATGCTAATGACTACTGCTAGCCCATTGTTGGAAGAACTCAATGCAAATGTCTGTGAGCGCCAATGACTACCGTTAGTTCATTGTCAACTTCTTTAGTGCTAGTACTGGCCTCAGACAATGCCAGCGACTAACATACACAGTTGTTAGACTCTCTAACGCTAGTGACTGTCATGGAGATATCATTAGGCTCCCTCGGTGCTAGCATTTGTTTTTGCTAACACCAGTAACTAGCCTGCAATGATTAATGGGTAGTCCTTGGGTGCCCCTGGTGCAAGAACTAGCATTTGCCAAAGCTAGCAACATCAATGACTACCTAGTAGTAGTCGTTATGGTCTTTGAACAATAGCAGCTATTATGGGGTCATCACTAGACTTCCTCAGAGCTAGCACTAGTGTCTACCGACACTAGTAACTACTCTACGACATTAGTTAGGCGGTCTCTCTGTTATCATGGTATTGGTGCTAGCGTTTGCCAACACTAGCAATTATCTCATTGCTCTAATTAAATGGCAGTTGGTTCCCTCAAAGTTAGCGTCTGCCAGCACCAGTGACTTCCTCGTAGTAGTCATTGGACTCTTACATCTAGGCCATCGTTGGGCCCCTCTAGTGCCTACCCTCACGTCTACCTATGTCAGCGACTACCGTTAGGCCATCACTCTGGAAACCCAACGTAGATGTTTGTTAGCACCAATAACCGTCCTTAGGTCATCGTTGAGCTCCCTTATTATTGGCACTAGCTTTTATAAGCATCTGTGGTTGCCCAGCAGTAGTTGTCGCACTCACCCAATATCGACGACTATCATGGGGTCATTGCTAGGCTCCCCTAGTGCTAACACTAGTGTCTACCAACACTAATATATGCCCATGAGTAATAATAAGGCAGTCCCTAGGTTTTGTTTGTACTAGTGCTAATGTGCCAACACAAGCAACTGCCCTACAATAATGGCAAGGTAGTCGTTGGGCTTCCCTAAAGCTGACATTCACTTGGCCCTTTGTGTCGACGCTGATGTTTACTAGCATTAATGAATGCCACTTGGTCATCATTAAGCTCTCCTAGTGCTAGTGATGGCTCCTACTGACATGAGCAACTACCCTATAATAGCAGTTAGGCAATCAATAGGTTCTGCAAAAGTTGGTGCAGTGCCTACCCGCATTTACAACTTCCCCACAACAGTCATTGGCCTCTCCCAATGCTAACTACAACTGTAAGGTCGTTGTTAGGCTCTTTCGGTACTTGTCTCTTGTCTACATGTGCTAACGACAACCATTGAGCCATCATTGGGTGAACCCAGTGCAAATGTCTACTAGCACCAGCGATGGCCACTAGGTTGTTGTTAAGCTTTGTTATTGCCATCACTAGCCTCAAATAGCGACTATCAAAAAGACTATCATTGAGATGTTACAGAGCTTACTTAGTGTTACCAGTAGCATTTATCGAGACTAGTAACTTCCCCGTAGTAATAGTTAAGTAGTCGATAGGTTCAAAAGTGGCACTAATATTAGCCAACACTAGCGACTTTCCTGCCGTAGTCGATGAGCTCTTCTAACAATAACTACTACTGCTAGGCTGTTGTTTTCGCTTTGTTAGTCTTGCCATTGTGTCTAACGATGCTAGCAACTACAACCTAGTGGTGAGGGAACCTAGTTCAAATGTTTGCCAGTGCTAGCGATGGCTACTGGTGAGGGAACCTAGTTCAAATGTTTGCCAGTGCTAGCGACTGCCGTTGAGTCATCATTAAGCTCCCTTAGTGCTGCACTGGCCTCAAATAGCGCCAGCAACTGCCCAGCAGTAGTCATTAGGCTCTCACAATGCTAGTGACTATCATGGGGCAATCCTTAGCTCTCACAAGGCTAGCACTAGCGTTTGCTAACACTAGTAACTTCTATGTAGTAGTCGTTAGGCTCTCTTAATACAAACTACAACTACTAGGCCATTGTTAGACTGCCCTAGTGCCTGCCCTCTCGTCTAGTTTTTATTGAAATTGCCCCTTAGCAATCATTGAGGGAACCTTATGTAGATGTTTGCATACGTTTGCGACTGCCTGATAGCAGTAGTTAGGCCTTTCCAATGCCAACCATTGTCGTTGGGTCATTGTTGGCCTCTGTCGATGCTAGCAGTAGCTTCTATCGACACTAATAACCACCATGCAATAACAATTAAGCAATCATAGGGTTCCCCTAGTGCTAACACCAACTTCTACGAACACCAATAACTGCCTCAGAACAATAGGCTATGTAGTTGTTGGGTTTCTCCAAAGCTGGTGCGAGTCTTTACCAAAACCAATGATATCGTATAGAAGTCGTTAGGCTCTCCTAATGCCTACTACTACTACTATACCATCATTTGACCCTAGCTATGCTTGCCATCATGTTTACTTGCTTCAGCGATAATCGCTGGGCCATCATTGGGCAAACCTAATGCTGATGTCTACTAGTGCCAACGACTATCGCTAGGTCATTGTTGAGTTGCTACAGCGCTCGCGTTGCCATTTATTAGCGTCATCATTGCCAAGCAGTAGTTGTTGGGCTCTCTTAATGCCAGCAACTATCATGGTTTCATTAATAGCCTCCCTCAGTACTGGCTTAACAATGCTAGCAATAGCACTATAAAAATAACTGAGTAGTCATTGGGCTCTTTTTAAGCTGGCATGAGTGTTTACTAGCATGAGCAATTTCTCTATAACAGTCATTAGGCTCTCCTAACGTCAATAAGTATTGCTAGGTTATTGTTGGGCTCCTCTAAGGCTTGTCCTCTTGTCTACTTGCGCTTGCAACTTTTATAGGGCCATCACTAGGGCAACCCATGTAAGTGTCTGCCAGCGTTAGCAACTTACCAGCAGCAATCGTTGGGCTCTCCCAATGCCAGTGATTGTCATTGGGTTATTGCAAGGTTTCCACCATACTGGCGCTAGCATCTACTAACACCAACAACTACTTAATAATAGTTGGGCAGTCCTTGGGTTCCCCACATGCTGGCAATTTTGCCGGCCAATACAACTAACTACATCACTACTGTAGCTAAGTAGTCATTAAGCTCCCTCAAAGTTAGTACGAGCATCTGTTAGCATTATTGACTGCCTTGCAATAGTCATTGGGCTCTCTTTGTGCTTGCTATTGTTGCTATGTCGTCATTGAGCTCTTCTAGTACTTGCCATCATGCCTATTTGCGATTAATACTATCATTGGGTCACAATTGGGGGAACACAACACCAATATGTGCCAACACTAGTAATTACTGCTAGGCTCCCCTAGTGCTAGTGACTGCTTAATAATGGTCGTTCGGCTTTCCCAATGTCAAGACCATCATGAAGTCATCGCTAAATTCCCTAAGTACTGGCACTAGCATCTACTAACACCAACAACTACCCTGCAACGATAGTTAAGTAGTACCTAAGCACCTCTTATGCTGGCATCGACGTTTGCCAACACATAGGACTTCTTCAAGTAATCAGTGTGACTTCCCTGTGCTAATTACTACTACTGCACTGTCGTTGGACTCCTGTACCTACAATAGCAATTATCACTAGGTCATCATTGGGGAAACATAACACAGATGTTTGTTGGTGCAAGTGATTGTTGTTGGGTCATCGTTGAGCTCCCCTAGTCCTGTGCTGACCTTAAACAATGCCAGCCATTGTTGAGTAGCAGTCATTGGGCTCTTTCAATGTTGGCTACTATTGTAGGGACATCGTTAGGATCCCTTGGTGCTAGTACTAGTGTCTACTGACATTAGTAACTGCTTCGCAGCAATAATTGGGTAGTTCCAAGGCTCTCTTAATGCATGTACTAGTGTTAGTTAACGTTCATTAAGCCATCACTAGGAGAACCCACTGGAAATGTCTGCTAGCGTTAGCGACAATCTCTGGCTTGTCACTAAGCTATCCCAATGTAGATGTTTGCCAATGCAAGCAACTACCTACTAGTAGTTGTAGGACTCTCCCAACGCGTGTAACTATCATTGGTTCATCACCATTGACCTCCTTTAGTACTAACACTAGCCCCTACTAATACCTATTGTTGGGCTCTCCTAATGCTCGCGTTGACATCAACCAATACAAACAACTACCCAATAGCAGCAACTAGGCAGTACGAGCATCTCTCAACAGTTATTAGGCTCTCACAATGCCAACAACTTCTAATAGTCCACTACTAGGCTCCATTAATGCTTACCCTCACATTTACCAGCATCAGCGACAGCCATTGGGTCATCACTATAAAGATGACAATGGTTGGCATCCACTAGCACTAGTGTCTATCGAGACTAGCAACTGCCAAGCAGCAATCATTGGGCTCTCCCAACACTTACGATAGTCATTGGGTCATTGCTGGGCTCTCTCAATGCAAGCTCTAGCACCTATCGACCCATGCAACTACCCCACAACAATAGCGGGGTAGTCCATAGGTTCCCTAATGCTGATGTCGACGTCTGCCAACACCTGTAATTATACTATACTAATAGCTGGGATGTTAAGCTCCTCGAATGCTGATGTTAGCATTTATCATCCTCAATGACTGCTTAACAATAATTTTTGGGCCCTTCCAACACTAGTAACTATCATTAGGTCATCATTGGACTCCTTGATGGTTGCACTAGCATCTACTGACTCCAGCAGCTGCCCACAGTAATAGGTAGGTAGTCCTTGGACTCCCTAAGTGTTGGCACTGGTGCCTACTAACCCCAGCAACTATCCCATAGCCATACCTGAGCAATCGTTAGGTTCCTTCAAATATAACGAAAGCATCTACAAGCACTAGCGACTTCCTTATAGCAATTGTTGGCTCTCTTAAAGCCACCTACTACTGATAGGTCGTCATTTAGGCTTTTTTAGTGCTTGCCCTCGTGTTTGCCGATGCTAATGACTTTTACTTGGTTGTCACAAGGGGAACCCAATATAGATGTTTACTAGTGCAGGCGACTACCCAACAACGATCGTAGAGCTGTCCCAACGCCTGCGACTACCATTAGGTTATCATCACTGAGCTCCTCTAGTGTTAAACCTAGCGCCTACCAGTGCGAGTGACTACGTAACAATAGTCATTTGGCTTTCTTAACACCAGTGACCATCATGGGGTTGTCGCAGAGCTCCCTCATTACTGGCGTTAACGTCTATTAATAAAAGCAACTACCTTACACCAATTGTTTTGAAGTTCGTTTATTCCTTTAGTGCGAGAACTAACGTAAAAAAAAACACTAGAGACTGCCTCGCATCATTAGCTAGGTAGTCTTTGGGTTCCTCGAAAGCAGGTGCAGATGCTTACCAACATGTGTAGATTCCCTGCAACTATCGTTCGACTCTTTTAAGGCCAACAACTAATGGTAGCCTATTGTTAGGCTCCTCTAATGCTTACCCTTGCATCTACCTACACTAGCGATTACCGTTGGGGCAATGACAATGGCAAGCATCTATTTACATTAGTGACTATCTAATTGCAATGGTTGGGCTCTCCCAATGCTAGCCACTATCATGAGGTCATTATTGGGCTCTACTGGTGCTAGTGTAGGAGTCTGTCGACACTAACTAGTGCCCCACAGCAATAGTTGGGCAGTCTTAGGGTTCCTAAAATGCTAGCACTGATGTTTGTAAGCAGCAATAACTACCTTACAATAATAGCTAGGCAGTCATTAGGTTCTCCAAAAGTTGGCACGACGTCTACGAGCACTAATGACACCCCGCAGAAGTCATTGGGTTCTTTCAATACCTACTACTACTGCTAGTCTGTCGTTCGCCCCTCTTACTCTTGTCCTCTCTATATGTGGCAGCGACTTTCATTGGGTTGTCACTCAGGGAACCCAGTGTAGATGTTTGCCAATGCAAGCGACAATTACTAGGTCATTGCTGAGTTGCTCTACTGCTCACATTGCCATATGCTAGCATCAACGATTTCCCAACAACCATTGTTAAACTCTTATAATGCTAGTAACTATCATAGGGTAGTCACTGGGCTCCTTCAATGCTGCCACTGACATTTGCTAACACCAGCAACTATACCAAAAAAATGGCTGAGCAGTCATTGGTTCCCCTAAAGCTGGTATAAGCGTGTGCTAGTACTAGTGAATCCCTTGCAAATATCATTAGGCTTTCCCAATGCCAACTATTTTCGCTAGGCTATTGTTGGGCGTCCTTAGTGCTTATAGTCATGCTTGTCTGCACTACCCACTCTTGCTGGAAGGGTTGCCTTAGTGCAAGCACTAGCATTTACCAACACTAGCAACTGCCTTACAGTAGTAGCAAGGCAATCATTGGGTTCCCCTAAAGTTGGTATGAGTGTCTACCAATACCAACGACTTACTCGTACTAATGGTTGGGCTTTTCTAACTTTAACCACTATTGCTAGGCCATTGTTGAGCTCCTCTAATGCTTGCCCTTGTGTTTACATGCACCAATGACTACGGATGGGTAATCACTTGGGTACTAAGCATAGATATCTCCTAATGCCTACGACTATCGTTGGGTCATCTTTAAGCTCCCCTAGTATTAGCACTTGCACCTACCAGAGTTAGCAACTACCCAGCAGTAGTCATTGGGCCCTTCTAATGCTAATGACTACTATGGGGTCATCATTAGGCTCCCCTAATGCTAGCACTAACATCTACCAACATCGACAACTACATCACAGAAGTAACCAGGCGGTCATTGGGTTCTCCCAAAGTTAGCGTGAGCAACTACCAACACAAATGACTTCTCTGCAGTAGTCGTTTGACTCTTATAATGCCAACTATTATTGCTAGGCTGTCATTAGACTCCTCTAGTGCTTGCACTCTCGTCTTCCTGTGCTAGTGACTACCGTTGAGCCATTACTGGAGCAACCTAGTGCAGATGTTTGCTAGCATCAACAACTGCCCAACAACAGCCGTAGGGCTCTCCCAATGCCTACGATCGTCATTAAGACATCGCTTGGCTACCCTAATGCAAACATTAACCTCTATTGACACCAGTAACTACCCACAACAATAGCAAGGCATTTCCTAGGATCGCTTAGTGCTAGCACTAACGTCTGTTAACACTAAAAACTGCACTGCAATAATAGCTCGCAAGTTGATGATTCCCTTAAAGCTAGGTTATCATGGAGCTCCCCTAATGAGGCGCTAGCATCAATAAATATAAGTGACTGCCCAACAACAATAGTTGGGCTCTTCTAACCCCAGTGATTATTATTGGGTCATCGATGGACTCTTTTAATGTTAGCACTAGTGTCTATCGACTTTCGTAATTGCCTTATAATAATAGTTGGGTAGTCCCTAGATTCCCCTAGTGTTAGTACCAGTGTGTGCACACACCAGCAATAGCCTAGTGACCATAGTTAAGTAGTCATTGGGTTCCCTTAAAGCTAACGCGATCAGTTACCAACACTAGCAATTTCCCTGTAGCAATCGTTAGGCTCTCCCAATACCAAACACTACTGCAAGGCCATGGTCGGGCTCTTCTAGGACTTGCCTTCTTATCTATTTGTACCTCCGACTTCCATAGGGCCATCGTTAAGGCAATCAAATGTAGATGTCTGCCAGTGTCAATAACTACCTAGTAGTAGTTGTTGGGCTCCCTCAATGCTAGAGACTATTATTGGGTCGCATGCATCCCTCAATGCTAGCACTAGCATCTATAAACACCTGTAACTACCTTGCAGTAATATCTACGCAGTCTTAGGGTTCCTTTAGGGCTAGTGCTGGCATATACCGATATGAGCAATTACCTCATAGCAGTTGTTGGGATGTTATTAGGTTCCCTAAAAGCTGGCATAGACGTCTGCCAGCATCAACGACTTTCCTGTAGAAATTATTGGGCTATACTAATGCCTACTACTGCTAGGTTATCGTTGTGCTTTTTTAGTGCTTGCCCTCTTATTTACCTGCTGTAGTGACTGTCGTTGGGCCATCATTGGTGTAACCCAATGCTAATGTTTGGCAGCGTCAACAACTATCGCTTAGTCATATCTAAGCTTCCCTTATGCTAACATCAGCATCTACCAGCATCAGCGATTACCTAGCAACATTCGTTGGGCTCCCTTGGTGTTGGCACTAGCGTTTGCTAACACCAGCAATGGTACCATAGAAGTAGCTCAGTAGTTGTTAGGTTTCCCTAAAGTTAGCGCTAGCATTGTGCCAATACTGTCGACTTCCCTGCACTAATCATTGCGCTTTTCTAATCCTAACCACTGCTATTTAGCTGTCGTTGAAGTTCTCAGTGCTTGCCCACTTGACTTCTTACATCATCGACTATCATTGGGCCCTTGCAAGGGCAACCCTATGCAGATGTTTACCAACATTGACGACTGTCGCTAGATCATCGCTAAGCCCTTTTAGTGCAGGCGCTGGCCTCTACAAGTGCCAACAACTATTCTCCCAATGCTAGTGGCAGTCATGGGGTTGTCACAGGGCACTTTCGGTGTCGGCACGAGTGTTTACCACCACCAACAATTGCCCCACAATAATTGCTAGGTTGTATTCACGTTCTCGTAGTGCTGGTGTCGATGTCTATTAACACCAAAAACTACCTCGTCGTAATAGCTAGGCAGTTGTAAGGTTCCCCAAAAGCTGGCATGAGCATCTGCCAGCACTAACGACTTCTTTGTAGTCGTCATTGGGATCTTTTAATGTCAATTATTCCTACTTGACCATTTTTGGGCCACTTTAGTACTTTTTCCTTGCGTCTACTTATGCCAACGACTGTCGCTGAGCTCTTTTAACACTAGCATTAGCTAGTACAAGTGACTTCCATGTACTAGTTATTAGGCTTTCTTGATGCCAACTACTACTGCTAGGTCATTGTTAGCTCCTCTAGTGCTTGCCTTCGTGTTTTCCTATGCCTTCAACTACCACTAGGCCATTGCTGGGGTAACCTAATGCATATGTCTGCCACTACCAATGACTACCCAACAGTAGTCATAAGGCTCTCCTAATGCTTGCGATTGTCTTTGGTTTGTTATTGGGTTATGCAGTACTGGCACTAACGTCAATCAACAACAGCAACTACTCTGCAGTAATAGCGATCAAGTCCTTGGGTTTCCCAAGTGCTAGCGTCAAAGTCTACTAACACTGATAACTGCACTATAGTAGTAGTTGGGTAATTGATGATTTCCCAAAGGCTGGGGTTGTCATTGAGCTCACTTAATGTTAGCGCTGGCATCTATCAACATCAACGATTGCCCTAGAATAGTCGTCGGGCTATTCCAACACCAGTGATTAACAACAGCTTTGATGCTAGCACTAGTGTTTGCCAACTCGTGTGACTGCCCAACATCAATAGTTATGCAATCCTTGGGTTCCCTTAATGCTAGTGCTTGCATCTTCTAATCCTAGCAACTATTCCAAAGCAATAGTTAGGCAGTCATTGGGTTCCTTCAAAGTTGACAGGTGCACTTGTTAGCACCAGAGAATTCCCTACAGTAGTCGTTGGGCTCCCCCAATGTTGGCCTAGCATTTACCAACATGTGTAACTGCTCTGCAAAAATAACTAGAGAGTCGTCATATTTTATTAATGTTGGCATTGATGTCCATCAACATCGACAACTACCTTGCAGCCATAGTTAAGAAGTAGTTGGGTTCCCCAAAAGTTGATGATAGTGTTCATTTTTTTCTGATCCTTTGATAAAAAGATTCATTTTCTTCATAAAAATAGGAGGTAGAACCAATAAAGATTTCTTTTTCGATTCATCCTTGGAGTTGAATACCTCATTCAAGAATTGTTTTTGATCCAAAATTATCTATTTTTGAAACAGGAATTAAAGTAGTAGATCCCTAAGATTAGTATCTGCCTTAGAAGGAAAAGAACCAGCAAAATCTCATAATTTACAATCAATTCATTCAACTGACTTCCCTACCGACGTAATTATGCTCTTCTAGTGCCTACTATTACTGCTACACCATTGTTGGCTCTTTCAGTGCCTACCTAGTAGTAATCATTAGGCTTTCTCAATGCCAACGATTGTCATGAGATTATCGTTGGGCTCCCTTGTGTTGGCACTAGTGTTTACCAACACATTAATTGCCTCGCAACAATAACTAGGTTGTCTTAGGTTCCCCTAGTGTTGGTGCTGGTGTCTGCCAACACCAATAATTCCCCCACAGTCCTAGTTAGGAAGTTGTTAGGTTCTCCTAAAGTTGGCATGAGTGTTTGGCAACACCAGTGACTTCCCCGTAATAATCGTTAGGCTCTCCCAATGCCAACTACTACTACCATAGCATCGTTGGGTCATCTAGTGCTTGCCCTCGCATCTGCCTACGCCAATGACTACCATTGGGCCAGTGCTAGGGGTTAGTACAGTTGTCTACCAGCACCAACAACTGCTTTTCAGTCATCCTTAGGCTCCCTTACTGGTGGTGCTGGTGGAACCAGGACCAACGATTGCCTAGTAGTAGTCTTTGGGCTCTTTCAATGCCAACAACTCTTAGGCAGTCATCACTAGGCTGTTGTGGTCCTAGTGCTAATGTCTATCGACACCAATAACTGCCTGCAGCAGTAGCTGGAAAGTTTTTTGGTTCACTTGATGCTGGCATCAGCGTGTGATAACACCAATAACTTCCCTATAGTAGTAAATGGATAATCATTGGTTCCTCCAAAATAGTGTGAGCGTTTGCTAGCACCAACGACTTTCCTGTTGTAGTTGTTGGGCTCTCTCAATGCCAACTACTACTGCTAGGCTATCGTTAGGTTCTTTTAATGCTTGCTCTTGTGTATACGTGCACCAAAGACTATCATTGGGTCATTAATGGCATAACCCAATGTAGATATTTGCCAGTGCCAATGACTACCGCTGGGTTGTCGCTCTACTGCCTTAGTGCTGGCGCTAGCCTCCATCTATGCTAATGATGCCCAGTAGTACTCATTGGGCTTTCTTAACACTAGCGACTATTATTGGATCATTGATGGTGTCCTAGGGCTCTGGCATTAGCGTTTATTGACACTAGTAATTATCTTGCAATAATAGTTAGGTAGTCCTTAGGCTCCACTAGTGCTGGCACCGATGTTTAGTAACATTAGCAAAGGAGTCTGGTCACATGGACTGTGGACATGGCATGCAAGCCACGACTACCCCCAGTAGGCACAACATCAATGGAAGGCCTTGCCTACAGTCGTAGCAGTCGAGTGAACTAATCCATGGGTGCCTCATGCAAGCAAAACCCTCGTCGTTGTCCCTCAATAGGTTTCTCAGTGAGCATGGCAAAGAGGCAACATCGCATGGACCATAGGCATGGGAAGCAAGCCATGGCAACCCCTAGTAGGCATGGTATGAGTAGAATGCCCAGCGTGCTGCCATTACAGTCACACTTCCCACTCCATGGGATAGGTGAAAGGCCCGACTTATGGTTACAGCAAGCGAGCTTGCAAGGCCGTCGATGTCTGAGACAAGCAAAACCATGCTCATTCTTTTTCGATAGATTGCCTAATGAGCGTGCCAATGGAGCCATGTCGCATGGACCCTGAGTACAAAAAGCAAGCCACGACAGCCCCTAACAAGCATGGCATGGGTGGAAGGCCTTGTGTGTGGCTGCAGTACTCGCACCTACCAGGCCATGGGTGCCTCATGCTAGCAAAATCCTCGCCACTATCCCTTAATAGACTGCCTTGCCATCGAGTCAAGGGAGCTGCATTGCACAGACCATAGGCACAAGAGATAAGCCACGGTTGTCCCCAATAGGCATGACATAGGTTAAAGGCCTAGCATGCGGACGTAGTAAGTGCACCAGCAAGAACATGGGCATCGTAGATGAGACAGACCATCATCGCTTTTCCTTTATAGACAACTAGTGATTGTGCCAAAAGAGCCACATTAACAGATCATGGGCATGAGAAGCAAGCCACGGTAGTTCCTAGCAGACACGACAAGGCGAAAGGCCTCGTGTGCAACCATAGCAAGTACACTAACTAAGCCATGGGAGCCTTATGTGAGCTAGAATCTTATCACTATCCCTAGATAAACTACTTGGTGAGCATGCCAAGGAGCTACATTGCATGGACCATTGGCACAAGAGGTAAGCCATGACTGGCCCCAATAGGCATGGCATGAGAAAAAAGGCCTAACAGGTTCTCGCAAATGGCGCATCGATCAGGCCCTGGGCGCCCCATGCTTGTTCGACCCTCACCATTGTTTCTTAATAGATTGCTCTGTATGCATGCCAAGGGAGCTATCTCTCATAGACAGTTTGGTCAAGTGGCAAGTGAGGGCTGCCCCTAATAGGCATGGCATGGTGGGAGGCCCAACCTAGCCTTAGGCACCTCATGCAAGTAAGACCCCTGATGTTATCCCTCCACAGGCTACCGAGCGAGCAGCTCCACATGGACCATCGGCATGGGAGGTAAGCCATGTCTGCCTTTAAGTGCTCAGCATGGGCAAAAAGCCCAATGTGCTGCTGAAACAAGCATGCCAGCAAGGCTAAGGGTGCCTCATGCGAGTCAAACCCTTGTCATTGTCACTCGATAGGTTACCCAATGAGTGTGCTAAGGGAGCCACGTTGCATAGACTAGGGGATTAGGAGACAAGCCATGGGTGCTTCAGGCAGGCCAAACCCTCAACATCAACCCTCTATAGACTACCAACCAAGCATGCCAAGGAAGCCACATCACAGTGACCATGGGCAAGGGATGTAAACCACGGCTACACCAAGGGGTGCAGCAAGGATGGAGGGCCTAGCATGCAGCCATAGTAGAAGCATCAGTTAGGCTATAGGTGCCCTTATGCAAGCTAGACCCTCATCACTGTTGCTCAGTAAACTGCCCATCAAGGATGCCAAGGGAGCTGCATTGTAAGGACCATGGACATGGGAGGTAGGCCACAGTTACACTTAAGAGGCAGAACAAGGATGGAAGGCCCAACACGCAGTCATAATAGGAGCACCAGCCAAGCCATGGGCACCCTCATGCAAGCCAGACACTTATCACTGTTGCTCAATGGACTTCCTAGTCAATGTGCAAATGGAGTTGCATTAGATGGACCATGGCATGAAAGGCAAGCCATGGGTGCCCCCGATAATCATGACGTGGGTGAAATGTCCAGGGTGAAGTCATAATAGGCATGCCACATGAGCCAAAACCTCGTCATTATCCCTCGATAAACTTTCAATTGAGCATTCTAAGGGAGAGACATCGCATGGACCATAGGCACGAGAGGCAAGCCACGGCTGCCTCTAGTAGGCTTGCGATGGGCAAAGGGCCCAACGAGTGATTGCAGCAAGTGCACCAGCTAAGTCATAGGCACCCCGCTTGAGCTTGATCTTTATCACAGTCACTCGATAGATTGCTCAGTGGATATGCATAGAAAGTCGTGTTGCTCAGACAATGGGCACGAGAGCTATGCCCGACTACCCTCGGTAGGCATCGCATCAGTGGAAGGCCCATCGGCACCCCACGTGAGCTAGACCTCGACGTTATCCCTTGATAGACTGCCAAGCAAGTGTGCCGAGGAGCCACATCGCATGAAACATGGGTATGGGAAGCAAACCATGGCAGCCTCTAACAAGCACGACATCGGCGAAAAGCCTAGCTTACGATCGTAGTAGAGGCATTAGCTAACCTATAGGTGCCCTAAGGAGGTAAATCCTCTTTGCTATCCCTCGATAAATTTCCTAGAAAGGATGCTAAGGGGGCCAAGTCACACGGATGATGGGCATGAGAGCCAAGCCACAGTTTCCCCTAGCAGGGGTGCCATGGGTGAAAGGCCCAATGTAAGGCTGCAACAAGAGCGCCAACCAAGAAATGGGCGCCCTACGCGTGCCTGAACCTATTCATTATCCCTTGATAGGCAGCTTAGATAGCATTCTAAATGAGCCATGTCGCATTAGACTTTGGCATGGAAGGTAAGCCATTGATACCTCAAATAGGCATTACATGGGTAGAAAGCCCAATATACGGCCATAATAGGCATCGGCCAAACCATCGCCATCACACACTTGCCAGACCCTTGTTGCTATCCTTGGAGAGATTGCCCAGCACACATGCTAAGTGAGCCGAATTGCATGGACAATAAGCATAAGAGGCAAGCCACAGTTGCCATAACTATGCAGTGCACGAGTGAAAGGCTTAGGAGGTGGTTCCAACTAGCATCCTAGCCAAACCAGGGGTGCCCCACTCGAGCCAAATCCTCATCATTGTTCCTCGATTAACTTATCAATGAGCGTGCCATAGGTGACACATAGAATGAATTGTGGGCATGAGAGGCCAACCACTGTTGCCCCGATCAGGCACGACATGGGTGAAAGGCCTAGAGTGTGGTAGCAATAGGCATACCGACGAGGCCATGAACAGCCGACACGAGCTAGACCCTTATCACTCTCCCTCGATAAACTCCCTCACGAGCATCCCAAAGGTATGGGAGGTGAGCCACGGCAACTTCTAGTAGATGCGACTTATGTGAAAGGCCTAGCATGCGATCATAGGAAGCATACTAGCCAAGCCATGAGGGTCCCATGCGAGCCAGATCCTTATCACTGTTTGTTGATAAACTACCCAGCGAGCATGCCAAAGGCATCACATTGTACAAAATATGGCACGAGAGGCAAGCCATGCTACCCCCAATAGGTACGATGTGGGCGGAGAGCCTAATTTGTGACTGCAATAAGTGTGCCAGCCAGGTCATGGGTGCTTTACACTAACCATACCTCATCATTATCACTCGATAAACTTCCCAAAGAGTGTGTGAAGGGAGCCAGATTACCCAGACCATCAGCACGGGAGGCAAGCCACAGCTACCTTAGCATGCATGACATGGTTGGAAGGCCCACCGTGCTGCCACAACATGGGTGCTAGCCAAGCCATGGAAGTCTCTTGCAAGCCATCACGTTTACTTATGTCATCAAAGGGGGAACCCAGCACTATTTTTCGGTCATCGCGAAGCTCCTCTAGTATTGGCACCAGCATCTACCAACGTCTGAGATTGCCCAATTGCAGTCAGTAGGCCCTCCAACCACTAACGACTGTCATATGGTCGTCATTGGTCTACCCCAATGCTATCGCTAATGTTCATCGATACTAATAACTTCTTTATTCCAAAATCTAGGCTACCCCTAGGTTCCTTAGTGCTAGGACTGGCATTTGCCAATACAAGAAACTACCCTACACTAGCAGCTAAGTAGGTTTTGGGTTCCCTCAAAGTTGGAGCAAACGTGTGCCAGTACCAGTGACTTCCATGCAGTAATCATTAGGCTCTCCTAATGCTTTCTACTATAGCTAGGTCATCATTAAGCTTTTCTAGTGCTTGCACTCGCGTCTGCCAGTGTTAATGATAGTAATTGGGTCATCCCTAAGTACCCTTAGTGTTGACTTTAACATCTACCAACTTCAACAACTGCCTTGTCGTGGTAGTTGCTTATTCCCAATGCCATTGACTACCATGGGGTCATCGCTAGACTCCTCCAGTGCACGCTCTAGCATTTACCAACACCAGCAATTGCATCGCAAAAGGAACTAGGTAATCGTTGGGTTCTCCTAACTAGCGCTAGCATCAGCGTGTACTAAGCACTTCCTTGCACTAGTGTTTGGCCTCTCCTAATGCCAACTACTATAGCTAACTGACATTGCGCTCATTAAGTGATCATCCTCATGTTCACTTACGCTAGTGGCTACTATTGTGCCATCAGAGGGGCAACCTAGTGCAAATCTCTGCCAGCATCAGCAACTGCCACTAGGAGTAGTTGTTGGCCTCTACCAGTGCTAGCGACTGCCTAATAATAGTTGTTAGGCTCTCACAACTCTAGCAATAGTTATAGGGTTATCATAAGGCTTCCTTAATGTTAGCATGAGCATCCATCGACACTAGCAACTACCTCATAATAATTGTTGGGCAATACCTACATTCCCTTAGTGATAGTATCGATGTTTGCAAACACTAACAACTACCTCATAGCAATCGTAAGGCTCGTACAAAGCTTGCATAAGCATCTACTACCATCAGGGACTTCTTTATAGTCATCGTTGGGCTCTTTAATGCCAACCATTGTTGCTAGGCCGTCGTTGGACCCATCCAGCACTTTCACCTTGTGTCTACCTGCATCAACGACTATTGCATGGCCGTTATTGGAAGAACCTAGCGTAGATGTCTGCCAATGTCAATAAATACTGTTGAATTGTTACTACGCTTCCTAGTACTGGTGTTGGCCTTTACTTGTGCCTGTGATTACCTAGCAGCAATCATTAGGCTCTTTTAATGGCAGCGATTGTTATGGGTTAATTGCTAGGTTTCCCCTATATTGGTGCTTGCAACAACTAACACTAGCAACTACCCTCCAATAATAGCTCGTCAAACCTATTGGTTCCTCATGTGATAGAAATTTCATGTGCCAACACAAACTAATGCCTCATTACTATAGCTAAGTAGTCGTTAGGTTCCCATGAAGTTAGCACAAGTATCTGTCAGTATAAAGGACTACCTATAGTAGTCGTTGAGCTCCTTTAATGCTTGCCCTCGTGCCCACTTTGTCTCCTACTCTCATTGGGCCACAGAGCGAGGAACATAGCACCAATGTCTGCCAGTGCTAGTGATTACTTTTAGGTCATCATTAAACCCCCTAGCACTAGTGACTGCCAAACAGTAGTCGTTCGGCTCTCCTAATGCAAAAGTCTATCATGAAGACACTGTTGGATTCCTTTAGTGCTAGTACTATCATTTACTAACACCCATAACTGTCCTGCAATGACAGCTAGGCAGCACCAAAGTTCCCTTTATGTTGGTGTCGATGTTTGCCAACACCACAGATTTCTCTGAGTCATCGTTGTGCCCTACCTGTGCCAACGACTACCAGTGCACTATCGTTGCACTCCCCAACATGCAATAATGATTGTCAATGGGTCATCGCTTAGGAACCTAATGTAGATGTTTGCCAATGCTAGCGATTACTATTAGGTCATCGCTGAGCTCCCTTAGTGTTGTGTTGGCTTCAAACCAAGCAACAGTCGTTAGACTCTTCCAATGTTAGCAACTATCTTAGGGATGTCATTAGGCTCCCTCGATGCCAGCACTAGTGTCCACCGGTATTAGCAACTACTTCATAGAAATAGTTGAGCAGTTCCAAGGCTCTCTTAATGCAGGCGTTGGTATTGGTTGACATTCGTAAGGCCATCATTGGGAGAACCTATTAAAAATGTCTACCAATGCCAACAACTGTCTCTGCCTAGTTATAGAACTATCCTAGTGCAGATGTTTGCCAGCACAAGTGATTACCCAGTAGTAGTCGTAACAATAGTATTTATCATTGAGTTCTCCTAGTGCTAACATTGGCCCTACCAATAGCTATCATTGAGCTCTCCTAAACACGAGCAATTGTCATAGGGTCATCAACAGGCTCCCCCATTGCTGGCACTAGCATCTCCCGATAAGAGCAACTGCTTCACAATAATTGCTTGGAAGTCCTTCAATTCCCTTAATGCATACGTCGACATTAACCAACACAAGTGAGTTCTTAGTAGCAGTAGCTAGGCAGTTATTGAGTTCCTTAAAAGATGACACAAGCGTTTGCCAACACCTATACCTTACCCACCACAGTCGTTGGGCTTTCCCAATGCCAACAACTGTTGCTAGGCCATTATTGGGCTATTTTAATGCTTACCCTCGCTTCCACCAGTATCAGTGACAATCATTCAGCCATCGTTGCGGTAGTAACAATGGCTGGCATTTTTTAGCATGTGAGACTGCTCAACATCTTAGTTAGGCTCTTCTAATTCTAGTCATTAACATTGGATCATCCTTGGCTTCCTTTTCCGCTAACACTAGCGTCTACTGACATTGGCAACTACCATGCAACAATAGTTGAGCAATCTTAACATTCCCCCTCATGCTAGCACCAGCGTCTGCGAACACCAATAACTGCGTCGTAATAATAGCCAAGCTACCCTAGCTCTAGTAACTCTACAGCGGTAGTCGTTCGACTCCCTCAATGCCAATAACCATCATGAAGCCGTCGCTGGATTCCTTTAGTGCTAGCACTAACATCTACTAATAGCTCTAACTACCCTGCAACGACAACTAGGGCGCACTTAGGTTTCCCTTGTGTCGATGTCTCCAAGCACCAGGGACTTCTTTGAGTAGTTGTTGTGCCTACCATATGGCAACAACTACTAGGCACAACTACTAGTGCACTGCCCTTGGACTCTTCTACGTGCAATAGCGAATGTCACTTGGTCATCACTAAGGTGATCAAAGGTAGATGTTTGCCAACGCCAGCGATTGCCCCTAGGTCATCGCTCAGCTTCCCTAGTGCTATGCTAGCCTTAAATAGTGCTAGCCTGTTTCGAGCAATAGTCGTTAGGCTTTTCCAATGTTAGCAACTATCATAGGGACGTCACTAGGATCCCTCAATGCTAGCACTAGTGTCCATCGACACTAGCAACTGCTTCACAATAATAGTTAAGCAATCTTAGCGCTCCCCCTAGTGTTAGCACCAACGTTTGCAAAACACCAATAACTACCTCGCAATAATAGTTAAGCTCCCCTAGCTCTAGTAACGGCCTAACCATAATCGTTCGGCTCTTCCAATGTCGATGACCATTATGAAGTCATCGTTGGATTCCTTTAGTACTGGCGCTAGCATCTATTAACACTTGTGACTGCCCTATAATGATAGCTAGGTAGCATCTAGGCCCCTTATGTTGGCATTGATGTCTCCCTGCACGAGGTACTTCTTTGAGGAGTCATTATGACCTCCCTATGCCAGCAATTACTAGTGCACCGTCCTTGAACTCCTTTACATGCAATAGCAACTATCGCTTGGTTGTCACTAGGGCAACCCAACACAGATGTTTGGTAGTGCCAATGATTGTTGCTAGGTCATCGCTGTGCTCCCCTAATGCTGTGTTGGCCTTAAACTGTGCCAGCCACTTCTTATCAACAGTCGTGGGGCTCTTCCAAAGTTAGCAACTATCACAATGATGTCACTGGGCTCCTTTAGTGCTAGCACTAGCATACATCAACATTAACAACTGCTCCACAACAATAATTGAGCAATTCTTAGGCTCTCTCAAAGCAAGCTTTAGTGTTGGTTAACGTTCACTAGGCCATCATTGGGAAAACCCACTACAAAGGACTGTCAGTGCCAACAATTGTCTCTGGCTAGTTGTTAAGCTATCCTAATATAGATGTTTGCCAACGTAAGTGATTACACAACAACCATTGTAGAGTTTTGCCAATGCCTTTATCTATCATTATATCATCACCATTGAGCTCCCTTAGTGTTGTGTTGGCCTTAAATAGTGCTAGCCATTTTCGAGCAATAATCGGTGGGCTTTTCCAATGTTAGCAACTGTCATAAGGATGTCGTTATGCTCCCTTGGTGCTACCACTAGCGTCCTTCGACATTAGCAACTGCTTCACAAGAATAGTTGAGCAGTTCTAACGCTATCTCAATGTAGGCGTTAGTGTTGGTTAACGTTTACTAGGCCATCATTGGGAGAGCCCACAGCAAAGGACTGTTAGTGCCAACGACCTTCCCTAACTAGTCTCTAAGCTATGCAAGTGCAGATGATTGCCAACGCAAGTGATTACACAACGACAGTTATAGGGCTTTTCCAACGTCTTTATATATAATTGGGTTCTTACTGTTGAGCTCCCGTAGTGTTGTGTTCGCCTTAAACAGTGCTAGCCACTTCTAAGCAACAATCATTGGGCTCTTAAATGTTAAAAACTATCCTAAGGACGTCGCTAGGCTCCCTTGATGCTAGCAATAGCGTCTTTGGACACTAGCACCTGTTTCACAGCAATAATTGAGTAGTTCCAAGGCTATCTCAATGCCAATGTTGGTATTTGTTGACGTTTGCTAGGCCATCAATGGGAGAACTAACAGAAAAGGTCTACAACCACTAATGACTATCTCTAGCTAGTCGCTGAGCTATCCTAGTGGAGATGTTTACCACCTCAAGTCATTACCTAATAACATTTGTAGGGCTCTCCTAATGCATGAATCTATCATTGGGCTCTTTTAGCGCTTCCTACTCTTGTTACACATCATTGAATTCCTCTAGTGCTTACCCTCATGCCTACCTAAGCCAGCTACTATCGTTGCACTACTGTTAGGGAAAACCAGAGCACTGATGTCTAACAACACTAGTGATTACCGTTAGGTCATCGCTAAGCTCTCTTAGTGCTAATGACCATCTATCAATAGTCATTGGGCTCTTCTAATGCCAGCGACAACTATTAGGCCATTGTAGGATTCCCCTAGTCTTAGCAGTAGCATCTATAAAAACCAGCAACTAGCCCCCAGCAATAGTTAGGCAGTACATAGGGTCTCCTTGTGCAAATGTTGGCATCTGCCAACACCAAAGACTTCCTCATAGTAGTTGTTATGCTCTCCTTATGCCAACTACTACCACTATGCCATCGTTGGACTCTTCACCTATATTAGCGATTACTACTGGGTCATTGTTAAGCTCCCCTAGTTCAGTGCTAATCTTAAATAATGCGAGACACTTACCAGTAGCAATCGTTGGGCTTTCCCAATGCCAGCAATTATTATGTGGATGTCATTAGGCTTCATCGTTGCTAGCACCAGTGTCCATCGACACTAGCAACTACTTCGTAGCCATAGTTGGGCAGTTCTAAGGTTCTCTAAATGCAAGCACCCTAGCGCCAATAATTACCCAGTAATAGTCATTAGGCTCTCCCAATGCCAGAAAGCATCATTAGGTCATCACAGGATTTCTTTAGTGTTGGCAGTAGCATCTATTGACACCAGTAATGGCCCTGCAGTCATAGCTCGGTAATATCTAGGTTCCTCTTATGCTGGAGTCGGCGTCTGCCAGGGCCAAGGACTTCCCCGCAGCAGTCATTGTGCTTTCCCTATGCTAACTACTACTACTGCGCCATCGTTGGACTCCTCTACCTACATTAGTGACAATTGCTGGGTCATCCCTGGGGGAGCCTAACACAATGTCTCCTAGCGTTAGCGATTGCTACTAGGTCATCGTTGAGCTCTCATAATGCTGTGCTGACCTTAAAGAGCGCAATACATTCCCTAGTAGCAATCATTGGGCTTTTCCAATACTAGTAACTATCGTGGGGATATTGCTAAGCTTCCTCAGTGCTAGCACTAGCATCTACCGACACTAACAACTACTTTATAGCAATTGTTGGGCAATTTTAAGGTTCTCTAAATGTAAGCACCTTAGCTTTAGTGATTACCTAGCAATAGTCATTAGGCTCTCCCAATGCCAAAAAGCATCATTAGGTCATCACAGGATTTCTTTAGTGTTGGCAGTAGCATTTATTAACACCAGCAACTGCCCTGCATCTGCCAGGGCCAAGGACTTCCCCGCAGTAGTCGTTGTGCTTTCCTTATGCTAACTACTACTACTACACCATCGTTGGACTCTTCTACCTACATTAGTGACTGTTGCGGGGTCATTCCTAGGGTAGCCTAACATAGATGTTTCCTAGCACCAGTGATTGCTGCTAGGTCATCGCTAAGCTCCCATAATGCTGCGCTGGCCTTAAAGAGCACAAGACATTCCCCAGCAGCAATCATTGGGCTTTTCTAGCACTAGTTACTGTTGTGGGGATGTTGTTAAGCTCCCTCAGTGCTAGCACTAGCATCTACAGACATTAGCAACTACATCATAGCAACTGTTAGACAGTTTCATGGTTCTCCAAATGCAAGCGTTGGTGTTTACCAACGCTAGCAATTGCCTTACAAAAGTTGTTGGGCAATCATTATGTTCCTTCAAAGTTGGTGGTAGCATCTACTAGCAGCAGCAACTTTCATGCAACAATCATTGGGCTCTCCTAATGCCAACTACTGGGTTATTATAATGCTCCCCTAGTGATGGCGCTTGCCTTTGCTAGTGCTAGTGCCTACCTAACAGTAGTCATTGGGCTCTTACAATGTCTGCGACTATCATGGGGTCATTCTTAGGCTTCCTCTATGTTGGTACAAGCGTCCACTGATGACTGTAATTACCCCACACCAATTGCGAGGCAGTCGTTGGGTTCCTTTAAAGTTGGTCAAGCGTCTGCCAGCACCAGCGACATCCCCGCACTAGTTGTTGCGCTCTCCCAATACCCATTATATGTTCTAGACCATTGTTGGGTGCCTCTAGTGCTTGCCTTCACGTCTAGCTTTGCGTGTGATTATGCATTGACCATTGTTGGAGGAACCGAATGCAATTGTTTGCTAGTGCCAATAATTATCCAACAGTAGTCGTAGGGCTCTCTCAACACCTGCAACTGTCATTAGGTCGTCATTGCTGAGCTCCTTTAATGATTGCCCAGCAATGATCTTTGGGCTCTCACAACACCAGTAACAATTGTGGGGCCATCTCTAGGCTCCATCGAGGTTGGCACTAATGTGTACTAGCACAACAACTACCCTGAAGTTATAGCAGGGCAGTTATTAGGTTCCTTCAAAGCTACTGCTAGTGTTTGCTAGCACTTAGGACTTCTCTAGAACGGTTGCTGGTCTTTCCCAACACCAATTACTGCTGCAAGGTCGCCATTAGGCTCTTTCAGTGCTGGCACTATTGTCCATCGACACGAACAACTGCCTTGCAGTAATGATTAGGCAATCATTGGGTTTCTATCATACTAGTGCCAACATCTGCCAGCACCAAACACCACCCCGCACAGTGGGTAGGCAATCATTAGGTTCCTATAAAATTAGCGCTAACATTTGCCAGCTCAAACGATTATCTCGCAAAAATCATTAGGCTCTCCAAATGCCAATTATTGCTATTAGGCCGTCATTGGCCTCTACTAATGCCTGTCCTCATGTCTACCTATGCTAGCAATAGTTGTTGGGCCATTGTTGAGGGAACCAAGCACACATGTCTGCTAGTAGCAATGAGTATAACTCGGTCATCGCCGAGCTCCTCTAATGCCAATGTTGGTGATAACCAACATTAATGACTGCCCAACTATAATCGTTGGGCATTGCTAACACCAGCGACTATCATAGGGTTATTGTTGGGCTCCCCTGATACAAGAATTGGCATTTATCGACATTTGCAATTGCCCTATAGCAATAGCAGGACAGTCCTTGGGTTCCCCTAGTACAGGCACTAACGTTTAACAACACAGCTATTGCCCCGCAGTAGAAGCTCGGTAGCTATTGGGTTCCACCATAGTTAGCGCTAGGACTTGCTAACACCAATAACTTCCTCACAATAGTCGTTGGGCTCTCCCAATACTTACTACGGCTTCTAGGTCATCGTTAGGCTCCTTTAATGCTTGCTCCCACATCTACCTTTGCCTGTGATTGCCATTAAACAATCGCTAAGGGAACCCTGTGTAGATGTTTGCGGTGGCAAGTGACTACTTAGCAATAGTGTTAGGGCTCTCCCAATGCTTGCGACTATCATTGGATAGTCACTACTGAGCTCCCTTAGTGCTGGTGCTAGCCTGTACGAGCACTACAGACTACACAGTAGCTGTTCTTGGGCTCTCTTATAGGATTAGGAAGTAAGCCATAGCTACCTCTTAGCCTACCAAGGGCAGAAGGCCTAGCGTGCGTTTGTCGCACGTGCATCAGCCAAGCCATGTGTGCCCCATGTGGGCCAAACCGTCGATGTCATCCCTTGATTGACTGCCCATCAAACGTGTCAAGGGATCCACATCGCAGGGACCATAGGCACAGGATGCAAGCCATGGTTACCACGAGAGGTGTAGCAAGGATTGAAGGCCCAACATGTGGCCATAGTAAGAGCACCAGCTAGGCCATGAACACCCCTATGCAAGTTGGACCCTCATCGTTGTCGCTCAATGGACTGCCCATCAAGCATGCTAAGGGAGCCCCATCGCAAGGACCATGGGCATGGAAGAAAGGCCACAACTGCCCCTAAGAGGAGCAATACGGATGGACAGCCCAACGTGCAGCTGTAGTAGGAGCACCAGCCAAGCCATGCACACTCTCACCCAAGCTAAACCCTCACCATAGTTGCTCAATAGACTGCCTAGCGAGCTTGCAAAGGAAGCTACGTTGGATGGACCATGGGCATGAAAGGCAAGCCATGGGTGCCCCGAATAGTCAAGACCTAGGCGAAATTCCCAGCGTGAAGCTTCAATAGGCGTAAAGCCAGGCCATGGGTGCCCCACATGAGCCAGACCCTCATAGCTATCCCTCGATAAACTATTGAATAAGCATGCTAAGGGAGCTATGTTGCATGGACCATGGGCATGGGAGGTAAGCCACGGTTGCCTCTAGTAGGCTTGTGATTGGCAGACGGCCCAATAGTCGATTGCAGTAAGCGCACGAGCCAAGTCATGGGCATTTTATGCAACCTTGACCCTTATCGTAATCACTCGATAGGCTATGGAATGAAAGTGCAACGGGAGCCAAGTTGCACAGACAATGGGCATGGGAGGCAAGCTCGACTACCTCGGCACGTATCATAGGGGCATTAGCCAAGTCATAAGCACCCATGGGAGTTAAATCCTCCTCGCTGTCCCTCAATAGATTATTTATAGAGGGTGCTAAGGGGGCCACGTCGCAACAGGTGCTCCACCTAGGCAATAGGCACCACTCATGGTACCTCACTGTCATCATTGTCCCTCGATATAATGCCCAGATGGCATGCTAAGAGAGTCGAGTCGCACAGAACTTGGGCATGGAAGGCAAATCACTTTTACCCCGAACAGGCATCGCATGGATAGAAGGCCCAACATAATAGGCATTGGCCATACCATAAGCATCACACGTAGGCAAAACCCTTGTTGTTGTCCCTAGATAGACTGCCCAGCATGCATGCTAAGGGAGCCACGTTGCATGGACCATGGGCATGGGAGGCAAGCCACAGTTACCACGAGTAAGCAGTGCATAAGCAAAAGGCCCAGCATGTAGCTGCAACTAATGCGCCAACTAAGCCATAAGGGCCCTACTCGAGCTAAATCCTCGTCGTTTTCCCTCGATTAACTACCCAATGATCGTGCCATAGAAGTCGTATAGCACAGACCATGAGCATTAGAGGCTAGCCACTCTTGCCCTCAATAGGCACGACATGGGTGGAAGGCCAAGCATGTGGCGATAATAGGCGAGCAAGCCAAAACATGGATGGCCTACTCGATCTAGACCTCTATTACTATCCCTTAATAGACTCCCTAGCGAGTGTCCCAATGGTACAAGAGCTACGCCATGGCTACCCCCAGCACATGCGACCATAGGAGGCACATTAGCCAAGACATGGGAGTCCCACGCAAGCTAGACCTTCTTCGCTATCTCTCGATAGATTGCCCAATGAGAGTGCTAAAGGAGTCGCATTACACGAAACATGGGTACGAGAGGCAAGCCGTGCCTACCCCCAATAGGCATGGCATAGGCGAAAGGCCCAATGTGCAGTCGCAACAAGTGTTCCTGCCAGGTCATGAGCACTCCACTTTAGCCAGACCTTTATCGTTATCACTTCATAAACTTCATAGTGAGTGTGCGAAGGGAGTTGCATTGCATGGACCATCAGTACAAGAGGCAAGCCATAGCTACCCCTAGCACGTATCACATGGGTGGAAGGCCCATCGTGTGGCCATAACACGGGTGCTAGCCAAGCCATGCGAGCCCCATGCGAGCTGTCACGTTTACCTATGCCAATAACTGTCGCTAAGCCGTCGTAAGGGGAACCCAACACTACTGTTGGGTCGTCACTAAGCTCCTCTAGTGTTGGCATCGATATCTTCAAATGTCTACGATTGGTCAGCTACAGTCAATGGGCTCTCCCAACACCAGTGACTATCATGGGATCGTTGTTGGGCTACTTCGATGCTATCGCTAGTGCCTATTAATACCAATAACTGCCTTGTTACAAAAGCTAGGCTGCACTAGGTTCCCTTAATGCTAGGACTGGCATTTGTTAACTCCGGCAACTACCATGCAATAATCGTTGGGCTTTACTTATGCTTTTCACTGCAGTTAAGCCATCATTAAACTTTTCTAGTGCTTGCACTCACACCTGCCAGTGTTAGTGATAGTCACTAGGTCATCCCTAAGAGCCCTTAGTGCTGACTCTGACATCTATCAGCGTCAAGGACTACCTTATCATAGTGGTTGGGCATTTCCAATACCACCGACTGCCACGGGGTCATCGCTAGACTCCCTTGGTGCTAGCTTTAGCGTCTACCAGTACCAGCAATTACATTTCAAAAGCAACTAGTTAGTCGTTGGGTTCCCCAAAGTCAGCACCAACATCAGCTTGTACTAGGCACTTCTTTGTACAAGTCGTTGGGCTATCCAATGCCAACTATTGCAATTAGGCCAATATTGGGCTCATTTAGTGCTTGTCCTCATTTTTACATGAGCTAGAGACTACCATTGGGCCATTATAGGGGCAACCTAGTGCAGATCTATGCCAGCATCAGTGACTACCGCTAGCAGTAGTTGTTGGCCTCTACCAATGCTAGTGACTACCTAGTAATAGTTATTGGGCTCTTGCAAAGCGAATGACAGTTATGGGGCTATCATAGGGCTCCTTTTGTACTGGTATGAGTGTCTACTGACACTAATTACCCTACAATAATTGTAGCGTAGTGCCTAGGTTCTCTTAGAGCTAGCATCGTTATTTGTGAACATCGATAACTGCCCCGTAGTAGTAGTTGCAGAGTCATAAGGTTCTCTCAAAGTTGGCACTAGCATCTACTAGCATCAGTGACTTCTTCGTAGTTGTCGTTGGGCTTTTCTACTGCAAACTATTGTTGTTAGGCCATCGTTAAACCTATCCAATACTTTTGACCCATGTCTACCTGCATCAATGACTATTGCATGGTCATCGTTGCAAGAGCTTAGCATCGATGTCTGCTAACGTTAGTAATTATTACTCAATCATAGCTAAGCTCCTGTAGTATTGATGTTGGCCTCCGTCAATGCCCATGACTACCTAGTAGCAATCATTAGGCTCTCCTAATGCCAGCGATTGTTATGGGGTTTTTGCAAGGCTTCCCTTATATTGGCGCTCGCATCTACTGACACCTCCAACTACCCTTCAGTAATAGCTAGGCAATCCTGGCTTCCCCATGTGTTAGCAACTTCATTTGCCAGTATAAACAAGTGCCTCATTACTAAAGCCTAGTAGTTGTTAAGTTCCCCCAAAGTTAGTGCGAACATTTGCAAGCATTAAGGACTACCCCGCAGTAGTCATTGAGCTCTTCTAGTGCTTTCCTTCCGCCTACCTATGCCTACTACTCTTGTCAGGCCACAGTTAAGGGAAGGTAACATTGATGTCTACCAGCACTAATGATTATCACTGGGTCATTGCCAAGCTCCCCTAGTGCTAATGAGTACCTAGTAGTAGTCGTTCGGCTCTTTCAATGCTAACGACCATCATAAGATCATTATTGGATTCCCGTAGTGCTTGCACTAGAATTTACTAAAACCAGCAATTACCCTGGCATCTAGGTTCTCCTTGCATTGGCATCAGCGTTTGCTAGAATGAGGGACTTCCCCGAGTAGTTGTTATACTCTCCCTATGCCAATTAGTACTATTGCACTATCGTTAGACTCCTCTATGTGCAATAGCAACTGTCGCTGGGTAATTGTTAGGGAAGCCCAACGTAGATCTCTACCAGTGCCAGTGACTGCTGTTAGGTCATCGCTGAGCTCCCTTAGTGATGTGCTAGCCATAAACAGCATTAGCCACTCTCGAGCAGTAGTCGTTGGGCTCTCTCAATGCTAGTACCTATCGTGGGGACATCACTAGGCTGCCTTAGTACTAGCACCCACTGACACTAGCAATAATAGTTAGGCATTTTCAAGGCTTTCTCAATTCAAGTGCTGCTGTTGGTTGACATTCACTAGGCCACCGTTTGGAGAACCTACTACAAATATTTGCCAACACCAACAATTGTCTCTCGATCATTACTGAGCTAACCTAGTGCAGATGTTAGCTAGCGCAAGTGATTGCCCAGCAGTAGTTTTAAGGCTTTCCCAACGCCTGTAACTATCATTAAGTTGTCGCCACTGAGCTCTTCTAGTGCCGACATTGGCCCTTACCAATGGTTGTCATTAGGCTCTCCTAACGTGAGCAACTGTCAATGGTTGTCACTAGGCTCCCTCATTGCTGGCATTAGCATTTGCCGATAAGAGCAATTGCCTCACACCAATTGCTGGAAAGTCCCTCAATTTCCCTAATGCTCGCATCGATGTTAACCAACACCAACAACTGCGCGGTAGCAGTAGTTAGGCAGTTGTTGAGTTCCTCAAAAGCTGGCATGAGCGATTGCTAACACTTATGACTTCCCTACCATAGTTGTTGGGTTCTCCCAATGCCAATGAATGCTGCTAGGTCACTATTGGGCTCCTTTAATGCTTACCTTCACGTCTACTAGCATCAGTGGTAGCTTTTAGGCCATCGCTATGACAATGATAGTGGTTGGCATCTATTAGTATCAGTGACTGCTCGATAGCAGTAATTAGGCCTTTCCAATGCCAACCATTCTCGTTGGGTCATCATTGACCTTTTTCGATGCTAGCACTAGCGTCTATTGACACTATCAAGCACCATGCAATAACAGTTGAGCAATCACAGGGTTCCCCTAGTGCTAACACCAGCTTCTATGAACACCAATAACTGCCTCACAATAATGGGCTAGGTAGTTGTTGGGTTTCTCCAAAGCCGGTGCGAGCCTTTACCAAAACCAACCATATCATGCAAAATTCGTTGGGCTTTCCCAATGACTCTTATGGCTGCTAGGCCATCATTCGACTAGCTATGCTTGCCCTTATGTTTACTTGCTCCAGCGATAACTGTTGGGCCATCACTTGACAAACCTAATGCTGATGTCTACCAGTGCCAACGACTATCACTAGGTCATTGTTGAGTTGCTTTAGTGTTCGCGTTGCCATCTATTAGCGTCAGTCATTGCCAAGCAGTAGTTGTTGGGATCTCCTAATGCTAGCAACTGTCATGGGTTCTTTACTAAGTTCCCTTAGTGCTGGCTTAACAATGCTAGCAATAGCACCATAAAAATAACTGAGCAGTCATTGGGCTCTTTTAAAGCTCACTTGAGCATTTGCCAGCATGAGCGTTTGCCAATCATAAGTATTGCTAGGTTATTGTTGGGCTTCTCTAGGGTTTGCCCTTTCGTTTACCTGCGCCTATAACTTCTATAGGGCCATCGCTAGGGTAACCCATGTAAATGTTTACCAGTGTTAGCAACTGATCAAAAGCAATCGTTGGGCTCTCCCAATGTTAGTGACTGTCATCGGGTTACTGCAAGGCTTCCACCATACTGGCGCTGGCATCTACTGACACCAACAACCACCTAATAATAGCTGGGCAGTCCTTGAGTTCCCCATATGTTGGCAATTTTGCCTGCCAACATAAGTAACTACCTCACTGCTGTAGTTAAGTAGTTATTAGGCTCCCTCGAAGTTAATGCGAGCATCTGTTAGCATTAGTAACTGCTTATAGCAGTCGTTGGGCTCTCTTTGTGCTTAGTACTCTTGCTACGCCGTCATTGAGCTCTTCTAATACTTGCCATCATGCCTACTTACGCTTGCTACTATCATTAGGCCACAATTAGGGGAATATAACACCGATGTGTGCCAACAGTGGTGATTAATGCTAGGCTCCCCTAGTGCTAGTGACTGCTCAATAATGGTCATTCGACTCTCCCAATGCCAACGACCATCATGAGGTCATTGCTAAATTCCCTAAGTACTAGAACTAGCATCTTTTAACACTAGTAATTACCCCCAGCGATAGCTAAGTAGTACCTAAGCTCCCCTTATACTGGCATCAACGTTTGCCAACACACAGGACTTTTTCGAGCAATTGATGTGCCTTCCTTATACTAATTACTACTACTGCACTTTCGTTGGACTCCTGTACCTACAATAGCGATTATCACTGCGTCATCATTGGGGGAACACAACACTGATGTTTGCTGGTGCAAGCGATTGCTGTTGAGTCATCGTTGAGCTCCTATAGTGCTGTGCTAGCCTTAAACAATGTCGACCAATGTTGAGTGGCGGTCATTGGGCTCTGTCAATGCTGGCAACTATCATAGGGACATCATTCGGCTTCCTCGGTACTAGCACTAGTGTCATTGAAATTAGCAACTGCTTCGCAGTAATAGTTGGGTAGTTCCAAGGCTCTCTGAATGCAGGTACTAGTGTTAGTTACACTATAGTAGTAGTTAGGAAGTTATCGATTCCTTTAAAGTTGGGTTATCATTAAGCTCCCCAAATGCTGATGTTAGCATCTATCATCCTCAATGATTGCTTAACAATAATTGTTGGGCCCTCCCAACACTAGTGACTATCTTGACGTCATCATTGGACTCCTTGATGCTTGCACTAGCATGTACTGACTCTAGCAGCTGCCCATAGTAATAGATAGGTAGTCCTTGGGCTCCCCTAGTGTTGGTGCTGGTGCCCACTAAGCCCAGCAACTGTCCCATAGCCGTAGTTGAGCAATTGTTAGGTTCCCTCAAATCTAATGCAAGCATCTACATGCACCAGCGACTTCCCTATAGCAATTGTTAGCTCTCTTAAAGCCATCTACTACTGCTAGGCCATCATTTGGGCTCTTTTAGTGCTTGCCCTCATGTTTGCCAATGCTAATGACTTCTGCTTGGTTGTCACAAGGGGAACATGATATGGATGTTTATCAATGCAAGTGACTACCCAACAGCGATCGTAGAGCTCTCCCAACGCTTGTGACTACCATTAGGTTATCATCGCTAAGCTCCCCTAGTGTTAAACCTAGTGCCTACCAATGCGAGTGACTGCCCAACAATAATCGTTTGCCTTTTGTTAACACTAGCGACTATTATAGGGTTGTCGCAGGGCTCCCTCATTGCTAGCATTGACGTCTATCGATAAAAGCAACTACCTGACACGAATTATTTGTAAGTTCATTTATTCTTTTAGTGCTGGCACTAACATAAACGAACACTAGAGACTGCCTTGCATCATTAGCTAGGCAGTCTTTAGGTTCCTCAAAAGCAGGCGAGAATGCTTACCAACACGTGCAGCTTCCCCGCAACTGTTGTGCGACTCCCTCAAGGCTAACAACTAATGCTAACCCATTGTTAGGCTCCTCTAGTACTTACCCTTGCGTCTACCTACACCAGCGATTACCGTTAGGGCAATGATAATGGCAAGCATCTACTTGCATTAGTGACTATCCAATTGCAATAGTTGGGCTCTCCCAATGCCAGCCACTATCATTGGGTCATTGTTGGGCTCCATCAGCGCTAAGATAAGAGTTTACCGACAGTAACTAGTGCCCTATAGCAATAGCTGGGCAGTCTAAGGGTTCTTGAAGTGCTAGCACTGGCGTCTACAAGCACCAATAACTGCCTCATAACAATAGCTAGGTAGTCATTAGGTTCTCCCAAAGTTGGCATGACATCTATGAGCACCACTGAAACCCCGCAGAAGTCATTGGGTTCTTTCAATACCTACTACTACTAGTAGGCTGTCATTCGCCCCTCTTATTCTTGTCCTCATGTCTATATGTGGCAGCGACTTTCGTTGAGTCGTCATTAAAGGAATCTAGTGCGGATGTCTGCCAATGCAAGCGACTATCGCTAGGTCATTGCTGAGTTGCTCTAGTGCTCATTCTGCCATCTACTAGCATCAGTGATTTCCCAGCAGCCATTGTTGGGCTCTCCTAATGCCAGTGACTATCATGGGGTAATCGTTGGGCTCCTTCGATGCTGCCACTAACATTTACTAACACCAATAACTGTATCAAAAAAATGGTTGAGCAGTCTTTGGTTCCTTTAAAGCTGGTACGAACGTGTGATAGTATTGATGAATCGCTTGCAAATATCATTAAGCTCTCCCAATGCCAAATATTTTTACTAGGCTATCATTAGGCTCCCCTAGTGCTTACAGTCATGCCTGCCTGCATTACTCACACCCACTGGAATGGTTGCCTTAGTGTAAGCACTAGCATTTACCAACACTAGCAACTGCTTTACAGCAGTAGCAAGGTAATCATTCGGTTCCCCTAAAGTTAGTATGAGCGTCTACTAATACCAACGACTTGCTTGTACTAATGGTTGGGCTTTCCTAACTTTAACCACTATTGCTAGGCAATCGTTGAGCTCCTCTAATGCTTGTCCTTGCGTTTACATGCACCAATGACTATCGATGGGCAATCACTTAGGTACTAAGCGTAGATATCTGCTAGTGCCTACAATTATCATCAAGTCATCTTTAAGCTCCCCTAGTGTTAGCACTTGCACCTACCAGAGTCAGCACCTACCCAATAGTAGTCATTAGGCTCTTCCAATGCTAATGACTACTATAGGATCGTCGTTAGGCTCCCTTAATGCTAGCACTAGCATCTACTGACACCAATAACTACATCACAGAAGTAACCACGTAGTCATTGGGTTCCCCTAAAGTTTGCGCGAGCAACTACCGACACAAATGACTTCTCTGCAGTAGTCATTCGACTCTTACAATGCCAACTACTATTGTTAGGCTGTCATTAGACTCCTCTATTGCTTGTTCTCCCGTCATCCTGTGCTAGCGACTGCCCGTTGAGCCATTATTGAGGCAACCTAGTGCATATGTCTACCAGCATCAAGAATTGCCAATAATAGTCATAGGGCTCTCCTAATGCTTACGGACGTCATTGGGACATCGCTCGGCTACCTTGATGCAAACACTAACCTTTATTGACACCAGTAATGACCCACAACAATAGGAGGCATTGCCTAGGTTCTCTTAGTGCTAACACTAACGTCTGCCAACATTGAAAACTACATCGTAATAGTAGCTCGTAAGTTGATGATTCCCTATTGTCATTGACCTTCCCTAATGAGGCGCTGGCATCAATAAATATCAGTGACTGTCCAGCAATAATAGTTGGCATCTTCCAACCCAGCGACTATCATTGGGTCAGCCAGGGACTCTTTTAATGCTAGCACTAATGTCTATTGACTTCCGCATTTGCCTCATAATAATAGTTGGGTAGTCCCTAGATTCCTTTAGAGCTGGTACCAGCGTCTACACACACCAGCAATAGCCCAACGGCAATAGTCAAGCAGTCGTTGGGTTCTTTTAAAACTAACGTAATCATGTGCCAGCACTAACAATTTCCCTATAGCAATCGTTGGGCTTTCCCAATGCCAATCATTACTACAAGGCCATAGTTAGGCTCCTCTAGGACTTGCCTTCTCATCTATCTCTGCCTTTGACTTCCATAAGGCCATCATTAGGGCAATTAAGTACAAATATCTACTAGTGTCAACGATTACCTAGTAGCAGTTGATGGGCTCCCTCAATGCTAGCGATTATCATTGGGTCACATGGATCCCTCGATGCTAGCACTAGCATCTATCAACACCTATAACTGCCTTGCAGTAATAGCAGCGCAGTCCTAGGATTCCCTTTAGGGCTAGTGCTGATGTTTGCCAATATGAGCAATTACCTCATCGCAATTATTGGGCTATTATTAGGTTCCCAAAAGCTGGCGTAGACGTCTGCCAACATCAACGACTTTTCTGTAGAAGTTATTGGGCTATACTAATGCCTACTACTGCTGCTAGGTCACTATTGTGCTTTTTTGGTGCTTGCCCTCTTATTTACCTGCTCTAGCGACTGTCATTGGGCCATCGTTGGTGCAACCCAATGCTAATGTTTAGCAACATCAACAACTATCGCTTAGTCATATATGAGCTTCCTTTATGCTAACATTAGCATCTACCAGAGTCAACGATTACCTAGTAACATTCGTTGGGCTCGCCCAATGCCAGCGACTACCACAAGGTTATCATTGGGCTCCCTCGGTGTTAGCACTAGTGTTTACTGACACCAGCAATGGTACCGTAGAAGTAGCTGGGTAGTTGTTCAGTTTCCCTAAAGTTAGTGCTAGCATTGTGCCAGTACTATCGATTTTCCCACATTAATCATTACGCTCTCATAATCCTAACCACTGCTATTCGGCAGTCGTTGAAGTTCTTAGTGCTTGCCCACTTGACTTCCTACATCACCGACTATCACTGAGCCCTTGCAGGTGTAATCCAATGTAGATGTCTATCAACATTAATGGCTGTTGCTAGATTGTTCGCTAAGCCCCTTTAATGCAGGCGTTGGCCTCTATAAGTGCTAGCGACTATTCTCCCAATGCTAGCGATAGTCATGGGGTTGTCGTAGGGCTCCTTCGTGCTGGCATGAGTGTTTACTGCCACTAACAATTGTCCCACAATAATTGCTGGGTAGTATTCACGTTCTTGTAGTACTGGTGTCGATGTCTATTAACACTAAAAACTACCTCGCAGTAGTAACTAGGAAGTCGTAGGGTTCCCTAAAAGCTGATACGAGCATCTGTCAGCACTAGGCACTTCTTCTAGTCGTCATTGGGATCTTCTAATGCCAACTATTCCTGCTTGACCATTTTTTGACCTCTCTAGTACTCTTGCCTTGCGTCTATCTATGCTAGCGACTGTCACTGAGCTCTTTTAGCGCGAGCATTAGCCAGCATAAGTGACTTCCATGTAATAGTTATTAGGGTTTCTCGATGCCAACTATTACTGCTAGGTCATCGTTTGGCTCCTCCAGTGTTTGCCCATGTGTCTTTCTGTGCCTTCAACTACCATTGGGGCGTTGCTGGGGTAACCTAATGCATATGTCCACCACCACCAATGACTACCTAACAGTAGTCATCAAGCTCTTCTAACGCTTGCGATTGTCATTGGGTTGTTGTTGGGTTACGCAGTACTAGCACTAGCATCAATCAACAATAGCAACTGCTCCACAGTAATAGCAATCAGGTCCTTGGGTTCAACAAATGCTAGTGTCAAAGTCTACTAACACTGATACTGCACTATAGTAGTAGTTGGGTAGTTGATGATTTCCCTGAGGCTGGGTTGTCACTGAGCTCCCTTAATGCTAGCGCTAGCATCTACTAATGTCGTCGATTTCCCTAGAATAGTCGTTAGACTATCCCAACACCAGTGATTAACAACATCTTTGATGCTAGCACTAGTGTTTGCCAACTCTTGTGACTACCCCACATCAATAGTTAGGCAGTCCCTCGGTTCCCCTAATGCTGGTGCTAGCATCTTCTAATCCCAGCAACTACTCCAAAGCAACAGCTAAGCAGTCGTTGGGTTTTTTCAAAGTTGATTGGAGTATTTGTTGCACTAGAGACTTCTTTATAGTAGTCGTTGGGCTCTCCTAACCCCAACCATTACTAGTACGTCGCCATCATTGGGCTCTTTTAGAGCTTACCCTTGTGTTTACCTACGCTAGCAACTACCATTGGGACAACTTAGCGTGATGTCTGGCAGTGTTAGTAACTATTACTAGATCATCATTGGGGTCCTTAGTGTTGCATTGGCATTGACCAATGTCAACGATAGCCGTAAGCCCATGATTATGGGAATCTAACGTAAATGTTTACCAGTGCCAATGACTATTGCAAGGTAATCCCAAAGCTCCCTCAGTGTTGGTGCTGGACTTTATATTAACGGCGATGACTTTCCAACAACAGTTGTTAGGCTCTCTCAACGCCACCGACTGTCATGTGGTAATCACTGGGCTTCTCCAATGTTGGCATAGCATTTACCAACACGTGTAATTGCCCTGCAAAAATAACTAGAGAGTCCCCATATTTTTTTAATGTTGGCATCGATGTCTACTAACATTGACAATTACCTTGCAGCCATAGTTAAGAAACATTGGATTCCTCAAAAGTTGATGACAGCATTTACCAGCATAAGTGACTTCCCCACATAAGTAATTATGCTCTCCTAGTGCCTACTATTACTACTACGCCATTGTTGGCTCTTTTAGTGCCTTCCCTCGCGACTACCTATACCAATGCCTACCTAGTAGTAATCGTTGGGCTCTCTCAATGCCAACGATTGTCATGGGGTTATCGTTGGGCTCCCCTGTGTTAGCACTAGTGTTTATGATCATCACTAGGCTCCTGTGGTGCTAGTACTAGCATATATCGACACCAACAACTGCCCACAGCAGTAGTTGTGAAGTCTTTTAGTTCACTTAATGCTGGTTTCAACGTCTAATAACACCAATAACTTCCCTACAGTAGTAAATAAGTAATCATTAGTTCCTCTAAAAGAGTGTGAATGTCTGCTAGCACCAACGACTTTCCTGTTGTAGTTATTGGGCTCTCCTAATGCCAAATACTACTGCTAGGCCATCGTTAGGTTCCTTTAATGCCTACTCTTGTGTATACGGGCGCCAAACGCTATGATTGGGTCATCAATGGGGGAACCCAATGTAGATATTTGCTAGTGCTAATGACTACCACTGGGTTGTCGCTCTACTCCCTTAACGCTGGCGCTGGCTTCCATTTATGCTAATGATGCCCAGTAGTAGTCATTGGGCTCTCTCAACGCTAGTGACTATCATTGGATCATTGATGGTCTCCCTGGACTCAGGCATTAGGGTTTACTAACACTAGTAATTGCCTTGCAATAATAGTTAGGCAGTTATTGGGCTCCACTAGTGCTAGCATCGATGTTTAGTAACACCAGCAAGGGAGTCTGTCATGCACAGACCGTGGACATGGGATGCAAGCCATGACTACCCCCAATAGGCGCAGCATTGGTGGAAGGCCCTACCTACAGTCGTAGTAGTCGAGCGAATTAATTCATGGGCACCTTACACGAGTAAAACCCTCGTCGCTGTCCCTCGATAGGTTTCCCAGCGAACATAGCAATGGAGTAGCATTGCATGGACCATGGGCATGGGAGGCAACCCATGGCAACCCCCAGTAGGCATGGCATGAGTAAAAGGCCTAGCATGCGGCCACTACAGTCACACCTCCTACTTCATAGGATGGGTGAAAGGCCCAACGTATGGCTACAGCAGGTGAGCTTGCAAGGCCATCGATGACTGACACAAGCAAAACCATGTTCGCATTTTTTCGATAAATTGCCCAACGAGCGTGCCAATGGAGCCACATCGAACGGACCATGGGCACAAAAAGCAAGCCACGACAGCCCCTAACAAGCATGGCATGGGTGGAAGGCCTTATGTGTGGTCGCAGTAGTCGTTCCTACCAGGCCATTGGTGCCTCATGCTAGCAAAACCCTCGCCACTATCCCTTAATAGACTGCCTTACCATCGTGTCAAGGGAGCTGCATCGCACATACCATAGGCATGAAAGACAAGCCACAGTTGCCCCGAATAGGCACGACATGGGTTAAAGGCCTAGCATGCAGATGTAGCAGGCGCACCAGCAAGGACATGGGCATCCTACATAAGTCAGAAAATCATTGCTATCCCTTGATAGACAGCTAGTGATTGTGCCAAAAGAGCCACAATAAGGGAACATGGGCATGGTGGCTCCCAGCAGACATGGCAAAGGCGAAAAGCCTAGCGTGCAGCCATAGCAAGTCCGCTAACTAGGCCATGGGAGCCTTACGTGAGCTAGAACCTTATCAGTGTCCCTAGATTAACTGTTGGGCGAGCATGCTAAGGAGCTTCGTTGCATGGACCATTGGCACAAGAGGTAAGCACGACTGGCCCTAGTAGGCATGGCATGAGAAAAAAGGCCTAACAGGTTCTTGCAAATGGTGCACCCGTCAGGCCCTGGTGCCCCATGCTTGCTCGACCCTCGTCGTTGTTCCTTAATAAATTGCTCTATGAGCGTGCCAAGGGAGCCATATCTCACAGATAGTACGATCAAGTGGCAAGCTAGGGCTGCCCCCAATAGGTATGGCATGGTGGGAGGCCCAACCTGCAGCCATAACAAGCACCAGCCAGGCCTTAGACACCTTATGCGAGTAAGACCCTTGATGTTATCCCTCCATAAGCTACCAAGCAAGCATGCTAAGGGAGCAACTCCACACAGACCATGGGCATGGGAGGTAAGCCATGGCTGCCTTTAAGGTGCTCAGCATGGGCAAAAGGCCCAATGTGCTGCAAAAACAAGCATGCCAACGAGGTTAGAGGTGCCTCATGTAAGTCAAACCCTCATCATTGTCACTCGATAGATTACCTAACAAGTGTGCTAAGGGAGCCACGTTGCATAGACCAGGAGATTGGGAGACAAGCCATGGGTGCTTCAGGCCGGCCAAACCCTCAACATCAGCCCTCGATAGACTACCAATCAAGCATGCCAAGGAAGCCATATCACAGTGACCATGGGCAAGGGATGTAAGCCACGACTACCCCAAGAGGTGCAGCAATGATAGAAGGTCTAGCATGCGGCCATAGTAGAAGCACTAGTTAGGCCATGGGCGCCCTCATGCAAGCTAAACCCTCAACTCTATTGCTCGATAGACTGCCCATCGAGCATGCTAAGAGAGTTGCGTGGCGAGGACTATGGGCATGGGAGGTAGGCCACAGCTGACCTTAAGAGGTAGAGGAAGGATGGCAGGCCCAACATGCAGTCATAGTAGGAGCACTAACCAAGCCATGGGTGCCCTCATGCAAGCCAGACACTCATCACTGTTGCTCAATAGATTGCCTAGCGAGTGTTCAAAGGGAGTTGCATTGGATGGACCATAGGCATGAAAGGCAAGCCACGGGTGCCCTCGATAGTCATGATGTGGGTGAAATGCCCAGGGTGAAGTGGCAGTAGGCATGCCAACGAGGCCATGGGTGCCCCACATGAGCCAAACCCTCATCATTCTCCCTCGATAAACTCTTAATTGAGCATTCTAAGGGAGCCACATCGCATGGACAATGGGCATGAGAGGCAAGCCACCGCTGCCTTCAGCAGGCTTAAGATGGGCAAAGGGCCCAACGAGTGGTCGTAGCAAGTGCACCAGGTAAGTCATGGGTGCCCCACTTGAGCTTGATCCTTGTCACAGTTGCTCGATAGACTGCTCAGCGAATGTGCATAAAGAGTTGCGCTACTCAAACAATGGGCACGGAAGCTAAGCCCGGTTACCCTAGGCAGGCATCGCATTAATGGAAGGCCCATCGACACCATACGTGAGCTAGACCCTCGACGTCATCCCTCGATAGACTGCCAAGCGACTGTGCCAAGGAGCCACATCGCATTAAAACATTGGTATGGGAAGCAAGCCATAGCAGCCCCTAACAAGCATGACATGAGCGAAAAGCCCAGCTTATGATCATAGTAGGGGCATTAGCTAACCCATAGGTGCCCCAGGGAGCTAAACCCTCTTTACTATCCCTCAATAAATTGCCCAAAAAGGGTGCCAAAGGGGCTAAGTCACACGGATGATGGGCATGAGAGCCAAGACACAGTTTCCTTAGCAAGGGTGGCATGGGTGAAAGGCCCAATGTAAGGCTACAACAGGCACGCCAACCAAGGAATAGGTGCCCTATGCATGCTTGAACCTCATCATTATCCCTCGATAGGCAGCTTAGATGGTGTGCCAAATGAGCCATGTTGCATGAGACTTTAGCATGGATAGTAAACCATTAATACCCCAAACAGGCATCATATGGGTAGAAGGCCTAACATGCGGCCATAATAGGTACCGACCAAACTATCACCACCACAAACTTGCTAGACCCTTGTTGCTATCCTTGTGAGATAGCCCAGCATGCGTGCTAAGGAAGCCACGTTGCATGGACAATAGGCACAGGAGGCAAGCCACGGTTGCCACGACTATACAGTGCACGAGTGAAAGGCCCAGCAGGTGGTTGCAAGTAGTATGCCAGCCAAGCCATGGGTGCCTCACTTGAGCCAAATCCTCATCATTGTTCCTCGATTGACTGACCAAAGAGCGTGCCATGGGTGCCACATAGCATGAACCATGGGCACGAAAGGCCAGTCACTGTTGCCCCGATCAGGCACAACATGGGTGGAAGGCCTAGAGTGTGGTAGCAGCAGGCGCATCAGCTAAGCCGTGAACGGTCGACACGAACTAGACCCTTATCATTACCCCTTGATAAACTCACTCACGAGTGTGCCAAAGGTATGGGAGGTAAGCCACGGTAACTTCTAACAGGTGCGACTTAGGTGAAAGGCCCAGCATGCAATCGTAAAAGGCACAATAGCCAAGCCATGGGGGTCCCATGCGAGCTAGACCCTCATCACTATCTGCGACTACCCAACGAGCATGCGAAAGGAGTCGCATTGTATAAAATATGGGCATGGGAGGCAAGCCTTGCTATTCTTAATTGGTACGATATGGGTGAAGGGCCCAATTTACGATTGCAATAAGCGTGCCAGCCAGGTCATGGGTGCTTTATGCTAGCTAGACCCTTGTCGCTATCACTCGATAAACTTCCTAGTGAATATGCGAAGGGAGCTACATTGCACAGACCATCAGCACGAGAGGCAAGCCACAGCTACCTTAGCATGCATGACATGGTTGGAAGGCCCACCGTGTGGCTACAGCATGGGTGCCAACCAAGCCTTGGAAGCCCCATGCGAGCCATCGTGTTTACTTATATCATTAAATAGGGAACCCAGCACTGTCATTGAGTCGTTGCTAAGCTCTTCTAGTATTGGCGCCAGCATCTACCAATGTCTATGATTGCCCAATTTAATCAATAGGCTCTCACACCACCAACGACTATCATATGGTCGTTGCTGGGCTACCCCAATGGTATCTCTAGTGTCCATCGATACCAACAACTTCTTTATTGCAAAAGCTAGGCTAACCTTAGGTTCTTTAGTGCTAGGACTGGCATATACCAATATGATAAACTATGCTACACTAGCAGCTTAGTAGGTTTTGGGTTCCCCCAAAGTTGGAGCAAGCGTGCACCAGCACTAATGACTTCCATGCAGCAATCGTTGGACTCTTCTTATGCTTTCTATTACAGCTAGGCCATCATTAAGCTTTTCTAGTGCTTGCACTCGCATCTACCAGCGTCAATGATAGTCATTGGGTCATTCCTACGTACCATTACTGTTGACTCTAACAACTACCTTATCGTGGTAGTTGCGCATTTCCAATGCCATTGACTACTACGAGGTCATCCTTAGACTCCCCCAGTGCATGCTCTAACGTTTACTAACACGAGAAACTACATCGTAAAAGGAACTGGGTAGTTGTTGGGTTCTCCTAATTGGCGCTAGCATCAGCGTGTACTAAGCACTTCCTTGCACTAGTCTTTGGCCTCTCCCAATGCCAACTACTATAGCTAACAGATGTTGGGCTTATTAAGTGCTCATCCTCACGTTTACTTGCTTTAGTGACTACCATTAGGCATCATAGGGGCAACCTAGTGCAAATCTCTGCCAGCATCAACAATTGTGACTAGGAGTAGTTGTTGGCCTCTACCAGTGCCAACGATTGACTAATAGTAGTTGTTGGGCTCTCACAACACCAGCAATAGTTATGGGGTTATTACAAGGCTCCCTTAATGTTAGCACAAGCATTTATTGACACTAACAACTACCTCATAATAATTGCTAGGCAGTACCTAAGTTCCCTTAGTACTAGTATCGATGTTTGCAAACATCGATAACTACCTCGTAGCAATCATAGGGCTCCTACAAAGTTGGCATAAGCGTTTGCTAGCATTAGCGACTTCTTTATAGTCATCGTTGGGCTTTTTAATGCCAACCGTTGCTGCTAGGCCATCATTGGACCCATCCAACACTTTCATCTCGTATCTACTTGCATCAACGATTATTGCATGGCTATTACTAGAAGAACCCAGCGTATATGTTTGCCAATGTCGACAACTACTGTTGAATTATGGCTAAGCTCCCTAGTGCTGGTGTTAGCCTTTACCTGTGCCCGTGACTACCTAGTAGCAATCATTAGGCTCTCTCAATGCGAGCGATTGTCATGGGGTCGTTGCAAGGCTTCCCCTATACTGGTGTTGGCAATGACTGACACCAGCAACTACCCCCTAGTGATAGCTCGACAAACCCATTGGTTCCCCATGTGTTGGAAATTTCATGTGCCAACTCAAACTAGTGCCTCACTATTACAGCTAAGTGTTCATTAGGTTCCCCTAAGGTTAGCACGAGCATTTGTAGGCATGAACGACTGCCCCATAGTAGTCGTTGAGCTCCTTTAATGCTTGCCCTTGTGCCCACTAATGCCTCCTACTCTCACTGGGCCACAGTGGGAGGAACACAGCACCAATGTTTGCTAGTGCTAGTGATTACTATTAGGTCATTGTTAAGCTCCCTAGCGCTAGTGACTGCCCAGCAGTGGTCGTTTGGCTCTCCTAATGCCAAAGACCATCATGAAGACATTGTTGGATTCCTTTAGTGCTAGCACTATCATTTACTAACACCAGCAACTGCCCTCCAATGACACCGGTAACTGCATTGAAGTTCCTTTTATGTTGGTGTCGATGTCTGCCAGCACCACGGACTTCTCTGAGCAGTTGTTGTGCCCTAGTTGTGCCAACAACTACTAGTGCACTGTCGTTGCACTCCCTTGCATGCAATAACGACTATCAATGGGTCGTCGCTTGAGAACTTAGCGTTGATGTTTGCCAATGCTAGCAATTACTATTTGGTCATCACTGAGCTCCCTTGGTGTTGTATTAGCCTTAAACAGTACCAGCCACTCCCAAGCAACAATCGTTGGGCTCTTTCAATGTTGGTTATTATAACAGGGACATCGCTAGGCTCCTTTAATGCCAACATTAGCGTCTACCGGTACTAGCAACTGCTTCAAAACAATAGTTGAGCAGTTCCAAGGCTCTCTCAATGTAAGCTTGGTGTTGGTCGACGTTTGTAAGGCCATCATTGGGAGAACCAATTAAAAATGCCAACGACTGTCTCTGCCTAATCGTAGAGCTGTCCTAGTACAGATGTTTGCCAACGCAAGTGATTACCCAATAGTAGTTATAGGGCTCTCCCAATACCTGTATCTATCATTGGGTCATCACCGTTGAGCTCCCATAATGCTGACATTAGCCCCTACCAATAGCTATCATTGGCCTTTCCTAACACGAGCAACTGTGATGGGGACATAACTAGGCTCCCCTATTGTTGGCATTAATATCTTTTGATGAGAGCAACTACTTCATAATAATTGCTTGGAAGTCCTTCAATTCCCCTAATGCACACATCGACGTTAACCAACACAAGCGACTGCCCAGTAGCGTAGCTAGGCAGTCATTGAGTTCCTCAAAAGGTGACACGAGCGTCTTCCAACACCAGCGTCTTCCCCACCACAGTTGTCAAGCTCTACCAATGCCAACAATTGTTACTAGGCTACTATTGGGCTCCTTTAATGCTTACCCTTGCTTTCACCAGCATCAGTGACAAACGTTAGGCCATTACTACAGTAATGACAATGGCTTGCATTTACTAACTTCAACGACTGCCCGACAGCATTAATTAGGCTCTTATAACGCTAGCCATTATCATTGGATCGTTGTTTTGCCTCCATTTGTGCTAACACTAGTGTCTATTGACATTAGAAATTGCCATGCAACAATTGTTGAGCAATCTTACTATTCACCCTCGTGCTAGCACCAGCGTTTGCGAACACAAGTGACTGCCTTGCACCCATTGCTAAGCTACCCTAGCTTTAGTAACTGCCGAGCAATAATTGTTCGGCTCTCTCAATGCTAACGACCATCAATAGGTCGTCGCTAGATTCCTTTAGTGTTAGCACTAGCATTTACTAATACTAGTAATTACCCTGCAACGATAGCTAGGCAGCACCTAGGTTCCCCTTATGTTGGCATCGACGTCTGCTAGTACTACAGACTTCTAAGTAGTTATTGTGCCCTCCCTATCCCAGCAATTACTAGTGCATTATCATTGGACTCCTCTACATGCAATCACGATTGTTGTTGGTTCGTCACTAAGAGAACCCAACGTAAAAGTTTTCCAATGCTAGTGATTGTTGTTAGGTCATTGCTGAGCCTCCCTAGTGTTGTATTGGCCTTAAACAATGCCAGCCACTCCCGAGCAATAGTCGATGGGCTCTTTCAATGTTAGCAACTATCGTAGGGACATCGCTAGGCTGCCTTGGTGCCAACACTAGCGTCCACTGACACTAGTAACTGCTTCACAATAATAGTTGAGCAAATCCTAAGGCTTTTTTAATGCAGACATTGGTATTTGTTAACGTTCACTAGGCCATCATTAGAAGAACTTAGTGCAAAGGTCTGCGACCACCAACGATTGTCCCTTACTAGTCTCTAAGCTATCCTAGTGCAGGTGTTTGCGAGCGCAAGTGATTACCCAGCAGCTCCTGTAGGGCTCTCCTAACCCCTATATCTATCATTAGGTCGTCATCGTTGAGCTCCCATATTGTTGACATTTGCCCTTACTAATAGCTATCATTGGGCTCTCCTACCATAAGCAAGTGGCATAGGGTCATCACTAGGCTCCCCCATTGTTGATAATGGCATGTACCGATAAGAGCAACTACCTCACAACGATAGGAAGGAAGTCCTTCAATTCCCCTAATGCACGTGTTAATGTCAACCAACGTAAGTGACTATCGAGTAGCAATAGCTAAGTAGTCGCTGAATTCCTTAAAAGCTAACATGAGCATCTACCAACACCTGCTGCTTCCTCACCACAGTCGTTAAGCTCTCCCAATGTCAATAATAGTTGCTAGGCTACTATTGGGCTGCTTTAATGCTTACAGTCACTTTCACCAGCATCAATGATAGCTGTTGGGCCATTGCTACGATAATGACAATGGTTAGCATTTACTAACATTAGTGACTGCTCGACAACTTTAGTTAGGCTCTTCTAACGCTAACCATTATCATTAGATCATCGTTGGCCTCTTTTTATGCCTACTAACGTCTACCGACACTAGTAACATCCATGCAACAATAGTAGAGCAATCTTAGCATTCCCTCTAATGCTAGCATGAGCATGTGTGAACACCAATAACAGCCTCGCAACAATAGCTAAGCTCCCCTAGCTCTAGTAATTGTGCACTAGTAGTGGTTTGGCTTTCCCAATGTAAACAGCCATCATTATCGCTGGATTTCCTTAGTGCTGGCACTTGCATCCAGTAACTGTTGTGCAATGATAGCTAGGCAGCACCTAGGTTCCTCTTGTGTTGGTGTCGACGTCTGCCAGCACTAGGGACTTCTTTGAGCAGTCGCTGTGTCCTCTCTATGCCAAAAAACTACTAATCCACCATGGTTAGACTCTACTATGTGCAATAGCGACTATTGCTCAGTCATCACTGGGGTAGCCCAACATAAATGTTTGCAAACGCTAGCGATTACTACTAGATCATCACTGAGCTCCCTTAGTGATGTGTTGGCCTTAAAGAGTGCCAACCACTTCTGAGCAATAGTAGTTGGGCTCTTCCAATGTTAGCAACTATCATAAGGGCGTCGCTAGGCTCCCTCGGTGCTAGCAGTAACGTCCACCGACACTAGCAACTGCTTCATAGCAATAGTTGAGCAATTCTAAGGCTTTCTCAATGCAGGTGTTGGCATTTTTTGACATTCGCTAAGCCATCATTGGAAGAATCCACTGCAAAGGTCTGCTAGCACCAACAATTGTCTCTAACTGGTTTCTAAGCTATCCTAGTGGAAATGTTTGCCAGCGTAAGTGATTACCTAATAACATTTGTAGGGCTCTCTTAATGCATGTATCTATCATTGGGTGATCACCGTTGAGCTCCCTTAGTGCTAACATTAGCCCTTACCAATAGCTATCATTAGGGGCTCTTAACACGAGCAAATGTCATAGGGTCATCACTAAGCTCCCTTATTGCTGGCATTGGTGTCTATTAATTAAAGCAACTGCCTCACACTAATTGCTGGGAAGTCCCTCAATTCCCTTAATGATGACCCCATCATTAGTTAGGCAGCCGTTGAGTTCCTCAAAAGCGAACACGAGCATCTACTAACACCTAAGGCTTCCCCACCACAGTCGTTAAGCTCTCTTAATGCCAACAAATGCTGCTAGGCCACTGTTAGGCTTTTCTAATGCTTACTCTCACTTCTACTGGCATTAGAGATAGCCGTTAGGCCATCATTACGGTAGCGACAATGGCTAACTTTTTTTAGCATGGGTGACAGCTCGACATCATTAGTTAGGCTCTAATAATGCCAACTGTTATCATCGGATCATCCCTGGTCTCCTTTTGCGCTAGCACTAGCATCTACCAACACTGACAACTGCCATGCAACAATAATGGAGCAATCTTAGCGTTCCCCTTAGTGTTAGAACCTGCAACAACGAACACCAATAACTGCCTTGCAATAATAGCTAAGCTCCCTAACCTCTAGTAACTACCCAGCAGTAGTCATTTGACTCTCCCAATGCTAACGACCATCATGAAGTCGTCGCCGCATTCCTTTAATATTGGCACTAGCATCTACTAACACCTGCAAGTGCCCTACAAGGATAGCTAAGGCACACCTAGGTTCCCTTTGTGTTAGCGTCGATGTCTCCCAGCACCAGGGACTTCTCTGAGTAGTCATTGTGCCCTCCTTATGCCAATAACTACTAGTGCACCATCCCTGGACTCCTCTACGTGCAACAGTGACTATCGTTCGGTCAGTAGGGCAACCCAACATAGATGTTTGGTAATGCCAGCAATTGCTGCTAGGTCATCGATGAACTCCTTTAGTGCTATATTGGCCATAAACAGTGCCAACCACTTCCGAGCAACAGTCATTGGGCTATTCCAATATTAAAAACTATCGTAATGATGTCGCTAGGCTCCCTTGGTGCTAGGACTAGCGTCCATTGACATTAGCAACTACTCTATAATAATAGTTAAGTAATTCTAAGCCTCTCTCAATGTAGGAGTTGGTGTTGGTTGACATTTGCTAGGCCATCATTGGAAGAACGCACTACAAAGGACTATTAGCGCCAATAACAATCTTTAGCTAGTTGTTGACCTAGCCGAGTGGAGATGTTTGTCAGCGCAGGTAATTATCAAATAACATTTATGAGGCTATCCTAACACATGCATCTGTCATTAGATCAGCACCGTTGAGTTCCCATAGTGCTGACATTGGCACTTACCAATTGTTATCGTTGGGCTCTCTTAACACGAGCAATTTTCATGGGGTTAACACTAGGCTCCTCTATTGTTGGCATTGGCGTCTACCACGAAAGCAAATGCCCCACAGTAATTGTTGAGAAGTCCCTCAATTTCCTAAATGCACATGTCAACGTCAACCAACACCAGCGCCTACCCAATAGCAGTAGCTAGACAGTCGTTAAGCTTTTCAAAAGTTAACGCGAGTGTTTGCCAACACCTGCAGCTTCCCCACCACAGCCGTTGGGCTCCTTTAATGCTTATCTCACTTCTACCAACATCAGTGATAGCCTCGGCCCATCACTGCAGTAGTGACAATGCTTGGCATTTTTTAGCATGAAGGACTACTCGATATCTATAGTTATGCTCTTCTAATGCCAGCCATTATGATTGGATTATCCCTAGCCTCCTATTACGCTAGAACTAGTGTCTACCGACACTGGCAACTGCCATGCAACAATAACTGAGCAACCTTAGTGTTCCCTCTAATGTTAGCACCAGCATCTACGAATACCAATAATTGCTCGCAACAATAGCTAAGATCCCCTAGCTCTCGTAACTGCCCAATAGTAGTTGTTCGACTCTCCTAATGTCGACAACCATCATGAAGTCGTCGTTGGATTTTTCTAGTGCTGGCACTAGCATCTACTAACACCTGTAACTGCCCTGCAACGATTGTAATGTTCCATCTAGGTTCCCCTTGTGTTGGTGTCAATGCCTCCCTATACCAGGGACCTCTCTGAGCAGTCGTGTCCTCTCTATGCCAACAACTATTAGAGCACTGTCCTTGGACTCCTCTACATGCAATAGCGACTATCACTCGGTCATCACTAGGGCAACCCAACGTAGATGTCTGGTAGTGCCAACGAATACTTCTAGGTCATCACTGTGCTCCATTAGTGCTATGTTGGCCTTAAACAGTGCCAGCCACTTTCGAGCAACAGTCGTTGGGTTCTTCTAATATTGAAAACTATCGTAGGGATGTCACTAGGCTCCCTCGGTGCTAGTTCTAGCATCCATCGACACTAGCACCTGCTTCACAGTAATAGTCGAGCAATTCCATTGTTGCCTCACTGCAGAGGTTGGTGTTGGTTGATGTTTGCTAGGCCACATTGGGAGAACCCACTGCAAAGGTTTGCCAGTGCTAACAAATATCTCTCCCTAGTTGTTGAGCTGTCTTGATGGAGATGTTTGCTAGCACAAGTGATTACCCAATAACATATGCAAGGCTCTTTTAATGCATGTATCTACCATTGGGTCATCACCGTTGAGCTCCCTTAGTGCTGACATTAGCCCTACCAATAGCTACCATTGGGCTTTCCTAACATGAGCAACTATCATGGGGTCATCGCTAGGCCCCCCGTTGGCAGGCACTAGCATCTACCGATGAAAGCAACTACCTCATAGTAATTGCTGGGAAGTTTTTCAATTCTCGTAATGCACGAGTTGATGTCAACCAACACTAACCACTACCGAGTAGTAGTAGCTAGGAAGTCGTTGAGTTCCTCAAAAGCTGACGTGAACATCTACCAACACTTACGCCTTGCCCACCACAGTCGTTGGGCTTTCCCAATGCCAACAACTGCTGCTAGGCCACTATTAGGCTCCTTTAATGCTTACCTTTGCTTCCACTAGTATCCGTAACAGTCGTTGGGCCATCACTACAATAGTAACAATGGCTGGCATTTTTTAGCATGAGGGACTGCTCAACATCCTTAGTTAGGCTCTTCTAATGCTAGCTATTATCATTGGATCACCCCTGGCCTTCTTTTGTACTAACACTAGCATCTACCGAAATTGGCAATTACCATGCAATAACAGTTGAGCAATCTTTACATTCCCTTTCGTGCTAGCACCAGCGTCTGTGAACACCAATAACTGCCTCGCAATAATAATTAAGTTGCCCTAGCTCTAGTAACTCCACAACAATAGTTGTTCGGCTCTCCTAATGCCAATGACCATCATGAAGTCGTCACTAAATTCCTTTAGTGCTAGCACTAGCATCTACTGACACCTATAACTGCCCTGTAATGACAGCTAGGGCGCACCTAGGTTTCCCTTGTGTTGGCGTTGACATCTCCCAGCACTAGGGACTTCTTTGAGCAGTCGTTTTGCCCTCCCTATGGCAACAACTACTAGTGCACGGTCCTTGGACTTTTCTACATGCAATAGCAATTGTCATTCAATCATCACTAGGGTGACCAAACGTAGATGTTTGGCAATGCCAGCAATTGCTACTAGGTCATCGCTCAGCTCCCTTAGTGCTGCGCTATGCTTAAATAGTGCCAACTTGTTTCCAGCATTAGTCATTAGGCTTTTCGAATGTTGGCAACTATCGTAGGGACGTCGCTAGGATCGCTCGGTGCTAGCACTAGTGTCCACTGACACTAGCAACTGCTTCACAGCAATAGTTAAGCAATCTTAATGTTGCCCTTAGTGTTAACACCAGCATTTGCTAAGCTCCCCTAGCTCTAGTTATGGCCTAATTATAGTCGTTCGGCTCTTCCAATGTCGATGACCATTATGAAGTCGTCGATAGATTCCTTAAGTGCTAGCGCTAGCTTCTACTAATACTTGTAACTGCCCTATAATGATAGCTAGGTAGCATCTAGGTTCCCCTTGTGTTGGAGTCGATGTCTCCTTGCACCAGGGACTTCTTTGAGGAGTCATTGTACCTTTCCTATGCCAACAATTACTAGTGCACCATCCTTGGACTCCTCTACATGAAATAGCGACTGTCGCTTGGTCATCATAAGGGCAACACAACGCAGATGTTTGGCAGCACTAACAATTACTGCTAGGTCATTGCTGTGCTCCTTTAATACTGTGTTGGCCTTAAATTATTCCAGCCACTTCCGATTAACAGTTGTTAGGCTCTTCCAATGTTAGCAACTATCGCAACGATGTCGTTGGGCTTCGTTGGTGCTAGCACTAGCGTACATCGACATTAGCAATTGCTCTACAACAACAATTGAGCAGTTCTTAGGCTCTCTCAAAGCAGTCCTTAGTGTTGGTTGACGTTCGCTAGGCCATCATTGGGAGAACTCATTACAAAGGACTGTCAGCGCCAACGACTATCTCTATCTAGTCGCTAAGCTATCCTAGTGCAGATGTTTGCCAACATAAGTGATTACACAACAACTATTGTAGGGCTTTCCCAACGCCTTTATCTATCATTAGATCATCATCATTGAGCTCCCTTAGTGTTGTGTTGGCCTTAAATAGTGCCAACCACTTCCGAGCAATAATCGGTGGGCTTTTCCAATGTTAGAAAACTGTCGTAGGGATGTCGTTAGGCTCCTTTGGTGCTACCACTAGCATTTTTCGACATTAGCACCTCCTTCACAAGAATATTTGAGTAGTTCCAAGGCTATCTCAATGTAGGCATTAATGTTGGTTGACGTTCGCTAGGTAATCATTGGAAGAACCACTGCAAAGGACTGTTAGCGCCAATGACCTTCTCTAGCTAGTCGTTAAGCTATGCAAGTGCAGATGATTGCCAATGCAAGTGATTACACAATGACAGTGGCTTTCCCAATGCCTTTATATATAATTGGCTTATTACCGTTGAGCTCCCCTAGTGTTGTGTTCACCTTAAACAGTGCCAGCCACTTTTAAGCAACAATCGTTGGGCTCTTCCAATGTTAGCAACTGCCGTAAGGACGTCGCTAGGCTCCCTCGGTGCTAGCACTAGCGTCTTTTGACAATAGCACCTACTTTATAGGAATAGTTGAGCAGTTCTAAGGTTGTCTCAATGCCAGCATTGGTATTTGTTGACCTTTGCCGGGCCATCAATGGGAGAACCAACAGAAAAAATCTACCAACACCAATGACTATCTCTAGCTAGTCATTAGGCTATCCTAGTAAAGATGTTTACCACCACAAGTCATTACCCAATAACATTTTTAGAGCTCTCCTAACACGTTTATTTATCATTGGCTCATCATCGTAGAGCTCCCCTAGTGCTGACACTAGCCCCTACCAACAGCTATCGCTAGGCTCTCCTAACACGAGCAACTCTCATGAGGTCATCACTAGGCTGCCCTATTGCTGGCACTAACGTCTATCGATAAAAGTAACTACGTCACATTAATTGCTGGGAAGTCCCTCAATTCCCCTTGACACTCACGTCGACGTCAACCAACATGAGCGACTACCTACTAGTAATGGCTAGGCAGTCATTGAGTTCCTCAAAAGCTGATGTGGGCGTCTACTAACACCTACAGCTTTCCCAATGCCAACAATTGCTCCTAGGCCACTATTAGGCTCCTCTAATGCTTACCCTCGCTTCCACTAGCATCAGTGACAACCGTTGGGCCATCACTGCGGCAGTAATAATGGCTAGCATTTTTTAACATGAGGGACTGCTTGACATCCTTAGTTAGGCCCTTCCAATGCCAGTAATTATCATTGGATCATCCCTGGCCTCTTTTTGCACTAGCATTAGCGTTTAACGACAGTAGCAACTGCCATGCAATAACTTGAGCAATCTTACCAATCCCCCTAGTGTTAGCGAGCGTCTGCCAACATGAATAACTACCTTGCAACAATAGCTAAGCTCCCCCCAGCTCTAGTAATTGCCCAACAGTAGTCGTTCAGCTCTCCCAATGCCGATGACCATCATGAAGTCATAATTGGATTCCTTTAGTGCTGGCACTAGCATCTACTAACACTTATAACTACCATACAACGATAGCTAGGTAGCACCTAGGTTCCCCTTGCATTGGCGTCGATGTCTTCCTGCACTAGGGACTTCTCTGAGTAATTGTTGTGCCCTCCTTATGCCAACAATTGCTAGTACACCATCATTGGACTCCTTAGCGTACAACAGCAACTGTCGCTCAGTTATCACTAGGGCAACCCAACATAGATGTTTAGTAGCACCAACGATTGCTCCTAGGTCATTACTATGCTCCCTTAGTGCTGCATTGGCCTTAAACCATGCCACCCACTTCCATGCAGCAGTCGTTGCACTCTTCTAATGTTAGTAACTATCTTAGGGACATCACTAGGCTCCCTCGGTGCTAGCACTAACGTCCATAGACATTAGTGACTACTTTGCAGCAATAATGTAGCAGTTCCAAGGTTCTCTTAATGCAGGCATTGGTGTTGGTTAACATTCGCTAGGCCATCATTAGGAGAACCCACTACAAAGGTCTCTCAGCGCCAAACACTGTCTTTAACTAGTCGCTGAGCTATCCTAGTGTAGATGTTTGCCAATGCAAATGATTACACAACAACAGTTGTAGAGGTTTCCCAATGCCTGTATCTATCATTGGGTCATCACCGTTGTGCTCCCTTAGTGTTATGTTGGCCTTAAATAGTCTAAGCCAATTTCGAGCAACAGTCGTTGGGCTCTTTCAATGTTTGCAAATATCGTATGGACGTTACTAGGCTCCTTCAATGCTAGCACTAACGTCCATTGACATTAGCAACTACTTCACATCAATAGTTAAGTAATTCCAAGGCACTCTCAATGTAGGCAATGGTGTTGGTTGATGTTCACTAGGCCATCATTGGGAGAACTCACTGCAAAGGTCTGTCAGGCCCAACGACAGTCTCTCGCAAGTCACTGAGCTATCCTAGTACAGATGTCTGTTAACACAAGTGATTACACAACAATAGTTGTAGGGGCTTCCCAACGCGTGTACATATCATTAGGTAGTCACCGTTGAGCTCCCCTAGTGTCCTGTTGGCCTTAAACCATTCCAACCACTTCTGAGCAATAGTCACTAGGATCTTCCAATGTTAGCAACTATCGCAGGGACGTCGTTAGGTTCCCTTGGTACTAGCACTAGCATCCATCGACATTAACACCTGCCTCACAACAATAGTTGAACAGTTTTAAGGCTGTCTCAATGCAAGCATTGGTGTTGGTTAACATTCATTAGGCCACGTTTGGGAGAACCCACTGCAAAGGTTTACCAATGCCAATGATTGTCTCTGGCTAGTCGCTGAGCTATCCTAGTGTAGATGTTTGCCAGAGTAAGTGATTACCCAATATTAGTTGTAAGGCTCTCCCAATGGTTGTATCTATCATTGGGTCATCAGTGTTAGGCTCCCATAATCCTGACATTGGCCCTTACCAATAGTAATCGTTGGGCTTTCTTAACACGAGCAACTGTCATGAGGCCATCACTAAGCTTTCTTATTGTTGGCACTGACGTTTATCGATAAAAGCAACTGCCTCACAATAATTGCTCGGAAGTCCCTTAATTACTTTAATGCATGCGTCAACGTCAACCAACACTAGCGACTCCCTAATAGTAGTAGCTCGGTAGTAGTTGAGTTCCTCAAAAGCTGATATGATCGTCCGCCAACACCTGCGGCTTCCCCACCATAGCCATTGGGCTCTCCTAATGCCAATAACTATTGCTAGGCCACTATTAGGCCCATTAATACTTTCCCTTGGTTCCACCAGTATTAGTGACAGCCATTGGGCCATCGCTACGGTAATAAAATTGGTTGGCATTTTCTAGTATAAGTGCTTGGCCGACAACATTAGTTAGGCTCTTTTAATGCCAGCCATTATCTTTGGATCATCATTAGCCTTTTTTTGTGCTAGTACTAGCGTTTACCGACACTAGTAACTGCCATGTAATAACTGTTAAGCAATCTTAGCATTTCCTCCAGTGCTAGCACCAGTGTTTGTGAACACTAATAACTGCCTCGTAATAATAACCAAGCTCCCTAGCTTTAGCAACTGCCCAACAATAGTGGTTCGGCTCTCCCAATGTTAACGACTCTCATGATTGCTTCAGTGCTAGCACTAGCAACTACTAACACAAGTAACTACCCTGCAACGATAGCTAGCGAGGACCTTGGTTCACATTATGTTGGTATTGACGTCTTCCAACACTAGGGACTTCTCTATGTAGTCATTGTGCCCTCCCTATACCAACAATGACTAGCGTACCATTGTTGGACTCTTCTACATCAAATAGCGACTGTTGTTGGGTCATCATTTGGGGAACTGAGAGAAGTTTGGTAGCACGAGCAATTGTTCATGGGTCATCATTGAGCTCCCCTATTGTTGTATTGGCCTTAAATAATGCTTGCCACTTCCAAGCAATAATCATTGGGCTCTTTCAATGTTAATAAGTATCATAGGGACATTGTTAAGCTCCCTCGATGCTCGCACTAGCATCCACTAACCTAGTAACTACTTCACAACAATAGTTGAGCTGTTTTAAGGCTCTCTGAATGCACGCGTTGGTATTGGTCGGCATTGCCTAGGCCATCTTTTGGAGAACCCACCGCAAAGGTCTGCTAGCATTAACGACTATCTCTTACTAGTTGCTGAGATATCTTAGTGCTGATGTTTGCCGACGTAAATGAATTACCCAATAGTAGTTGTAAGGCTTTCCTCACGCTTGACATTAGCCCTTACCAATAGCTATCGTTGGGCTTTCTTAACACGAGCAACTGTCATGAGGTCATCACTAAGCTCCCTTATTGCTAGCACTGACATCTACCGATAAGAGTAACTACCTTACAATAATTACTCAAAAATCCTCAATTACTTTAATGCATGCGTCGACATCAACCAACACCAGCGACTGCCTAATAATGGTAGCTAGGTAGTTTCCTCAAAAGCTAACGCGACTATCTACTAATACCTGCGACTTCCCGACCATAGTCATTGGGCTCTCCCAATGCTAACAACTACTGCTAAGCCATTATTGGGCTCCTTTAATGCTTAACCTCGATTTCACCAGCATGAGTGACAACTGTTTGGCCATCGCTGTGGTAATTACAATGACTGGCATTTACTAGCATCAGCGACTACCTGACAACATTAGCTAGGCTCTTTTAAAGCCAGCCACTATCACTGGATCATCGTTAGCCTCGTTTTGTGCTAGCACTAGCGTCTATTGACACTGGCCATTGCCATGCAACAATAGTTGAGCAATCTTAGTGTTCCCCTTATAGCTAGCACCAGCATTTACAAACACCAATAATTGCCTCATAATAATAGCCAAGCTCCCTTAGCTCTAGTAATTGCCCAACAGTAGTCGTTCGGCCTTCCCAATCCTAAAGACCATCATGAAGTCATCGTTGGATTCCTTCATTGCTAGAACTAGCATCTACTAACACTAGTAACTACCCTATAACGATTACTAGGCAGCAGCTAGGTTCTTCTTATATTGGCATCGATGTGTGCCAGGACCAAGGACTTCCTCGAGAAGTTGTTATTCCCTCCCTATGCCAACAATGACTAGTGCACTGTCGTTGGACTCCTCTATATCTAATAGCAACTATTGCTTGGTCAATACTAGAGGAACCTAGCGTAGATGTTTATCAGTGCCAGTGTTTGCTGTTAGGTCATCATTGAGCTCCCTTAGTGCTATAGTGGCCTTAAATTATGCCACCCACTTCTGAGCAACACTCGTTGGGCACTTCTAATGTTAGCAATTATTATAGGGACGTCACTAGCTGCTTCGGTGCTAGCACTAGCACCAATCAATGCTAGTAACTACTTCGTAGTAATAGTTGACCCACTATAATGCTCTCTCAATGCAGGCGTTGGTGTTGGTTGACGTTTGCTTGGCCATCATGGGAGAACGCACTACAAAGGTCTGCTAGTGCCAATTACTATCTCTGGCTAGTCGCTGAGCCATCCTAGTGCAGATGTTTGCCAACGTAAGTGATTGCCCAACAGTAGTTGTAGGGTCTCACAATGCCTTTATTGGGTCATGACCATTGAACTCTCCTAGCGTTGACATTGGCCTCTACTGAGAGCAATCGTTGGGCTCTCATAACATGAGCAATTATCATGGGGTCATCACTAGGATCCTCCATTGCTGGCACTAATGTTTATCGATAAGAGCAACTACCTCATAACAACTGCTAAGAAGTCCCTGAATTCCCCTAATGCACGTGTTGCCGTCAACCAACACTAGGGATTGCCTAGTACCAGTAGCTAAGCTATTGGGTTGCTTTAATGCTTACCCTCACTTCCACCAAAATCACTGATAACCATTGGGCCTTCGCTGTGGTAATGAGACTGGCTCGAATTTACTAGCATCAGTGACTGCTCGACAGCATTAATTAGGCTCTTCTAATGTCAGCCATTTATCATTGGATCATTTTTGGGCTCTTTTTGTGCTAGCACTAGCATCTACCAACACTAGTAACTGCCATGTAATAACAGTTGGGCAATCTTAACATTCCCACTAGTGCTAGCACCAGCGTCTGTGACCACCAATGACTACCTCGCAACAATAGTTAAGCTCCCCTAGCTCTGGTAACTACCCATCACTAGTCGTTTGGCTCTTCTAATGTCAATGACCATCATGAAGTCGTCGTTGGATTTCTTTTCTACTGGCGCTAGCATCAAGTAACACTAGTAACTGCAGTGTAACAATAGCTAGGAACCACCTAGGTTCCCTTTGTGTTGGCATCAACATCTACGAGCACTAAGGACTTCTCTGAGTAACTGTGTTGTGCCCCCCCTATACTAAGAACTACTAGGGCACTGTCTTTGGACTCCTCTACGTGTAATAGCGATTGCCAATAGGTCATAATTGGGGCAACCCAACGTAGATGTTTCCCAGTGCTAGCGATTGCTGCTAGGTCATCGCAGAACTCACCTAGTGCTATGTCGGCTATTAAAAATGTGAGCCACTGATAAGCAATGATCGTTGAGCTCTTCCAATGTTAGCAACTATCATAGGGATGTCACTACGCCCCTTCAGTGCTGCTACTAGCGTCTACTGACACTAGTTTACTACTTCATGGCAATGGTTGAGTAGTTCTAAGGCTCTCTCAATGTTGAGGTTGGAGTTGGCTGACGTTCGCTAAGACATCATTTTGAGAACCCACTGCAAAAGTCTGCCTATGGGGTTGCTACACTGTTGTTGGACTTGTCTACTTACAATAGCGACTATCGTTGGGTCATCAACGAAGGAACCAATGCAGATGTTTGCCAATACCTACCATAGTTGTTGGGTCATCACTGAGCTCCCCTAATGTTATACTAGCCTTAAACAGCTAGGCACTCTTGAGTAGTAGTCATTTGGCTCTCCTAATCCTAGAAAATATCAAAAAAATGTCGCTAGGCTCCCTCGATGCTACCAACACTAGCAACTACTTCTTAACAATAATTAGGCAATTCCCAGGCTCTCTTAAGGCAGGTGTTGGTGTTGATTAATGTTCGCTAGGCCATCGTTAGGAGAACCCACTACAAATGTCTGCCAACGAGAGCGATTACTTCCTTATCGCTGAGCTATCCTAGTGTAGATGTTTGCCAGTGCAAGCAACTACCTAGCAATAGTTGCAAGGCTCTCCTAACACCTGTAACTATCATTGGGTCGTTATCGTTGAGCTCCCTTAGTGCTGACATTAGCCCCCACCGAAAGCTATGTTTAAGGTCTCTTAACACGAGCAACTGTCATGAGGTCAACACAAGGCTCCTCCAATGCATGTGTCGATGTCAACCAACACTAGCAACTGCCTAGTAGCAGTAGTTAGGCAGTCATTGAGTTCCTGTGACTTCTTGACCATAGTCTTCGGGCTTTCCCAATACCAATAACTGCTGCTAGACCACTATTGGGCTTATTCATGCTTACCTTCGGTTCCACTAGCAAAAGTGATAGGTGTTGGGCCATCACTGTGATAATGGCATTGGTTAGCATTTTCTAACATTAATGACTGCCCGACAGCATTAGTTAGGCTCTTCTAACGCCGGTCATTACCATTCGATCATCGCTAGCCTCTTTTTGTACGAGCACTAGCATCTACTGACACTTGCAATAGCCATGTAACAACAGTTGAGTAATCTTAGCGTTCCCTTTAGTACTAGTACCAGGGTTTGCGAACACTAATAATTGCCTCACAGCAATAGCTAAGCTCCCTTAGCTTTAGCAACTGCCTAGCAGTAGTCATTTGAGTCTCCTAATGCCAACGACCAACATGAAATCGTCGCTCGATTCCTTCAGTGCTAGCATTAGCATCTACTAACACAACTACCTTGCAACAATAGCTAGGGAGCTCCTACGTTCTCATTGTGTTGGGGTCGACGTCTTCCAACACTAGGGACTTCTTTAAGTAGTCGTTTTGCCTTCCTTATAGTAATAATGACTTATGCACCGTCGTTGGACTTTTTCACGTGTAATAGCAACTATCACCGAGTCATCACTTGGGGAACCGAGGGATGTTTGCTAGAGTGAGCAATTGTTCCTAGGTCATCGCTGAGCTGCCTTAGTGCTGTGTTGGCCTTAAATAGTGCTCGCCATTTCTAAGCAACAGTCGTTGGGCTGTTTCAATGTTAGCAAGTATCATAGGGACGTCGCTAGGCTCCCTCGATGCTAGCACTAACGTTTACCGATACTAGCAACTGCTTCACAGAAATAGTTGAGCTGTTCCAAAGCTTTATCAATGCCGACATTGGTATTGGTTAATGTTTGATAAGTTATCTTTGGGAGAACCTACTGCAAAGGTTTGCCAATGCCAACGACTATCTCTTAACACGAGCAACTGTCATGGGGTCATTACTAGGCTCCCTCATTACTAGCACTAGCATTTACCAATAAGAGCAACTGCTTCACAATAGTTATAAGGAAGCCCCTCAATTCCTCCAATGCATGTGTCGATGTCAACTAACACCAACAACTATCTAGCAGTAGCAGCTAGGTAGTCGTTGAGTTCCTCAAAAGCTAACGCGACTGACTGCCAACACTTGTGGCTTGCCCACCATAGTCGTTGGGCTCTCTCAATGCTAACAACTGCTACTAGGCCACTATTGGGCTGGTTCAATGCTTACCCTCGCTTCAAGTAGCATCAGTGATAGCCATTGGGCCATCACTGTGGTAATGACAATGGCTAGCATTTACGATCATCCACGACTGCCTGACAGCATTAGTTCGGCTTTTCTAATGCTAGCCATTATCATTGGATCATTGTTGGCCTTTTTTTGTGCTAGCATTAGCGTCTACTGGCACTAGCAATCGACATATAATAATAGTTGAGCAATCTTAGCGTTCCCCCTAGTGCTAGTACCAGCATTTGCGAACATGAATAATTGCCTCACAACAGTAGTTAAGCTCCCCTACCTCTACTAACTGCCCAGGAGTAGTCGTTCGGCCCTCCCAATTCTAATGACTATCATGAAATCATTCCTCGATTCCTTTAGTGCTGGCACTAGCATCCATTAACACTAGTAACTGGCTTGCAATGATTGCTAGGTAGCAGCTAGATTCACCTTGTGTTGGCATCAACGTCTGCCAGCACTTGGGACTTCCTTGAATGGTCGTTGTTCCCTCCCTATGCCAACAACAACTAATGCACTGTCATTGGACTCGTCTACGTGCAATAACGACTGTCGCTCGATCAATGCTAAGGGAACCCAGTTACTGATGTTTGCCAGTGCTAGTGATTACTGCTAGGTCATCCCTGAGCTCTCTTAATGCTGTGTTGGCATTAAATAGTGCCAGCCACTTTCGAGAAACACTCGTTGGGCTCTTCCAATGTTATTCTAGGGACATCGCTAGGCTCCTTTAATGCTAGCACAACCGTGCATCGACACTAGCAACTACTTCACAATAATAGTTGATGTGTTCTAAGGCTCTTTCAATGTAGGCGATGATGTTGGTTGACGTTTGCTTGGCCATCATTGGGAGAACCTATTGCCAAGGTCTACTAGCGCCAACTACTGCCTCTTGCTAGCTTTTGAGCCATCTTAGTGTAGATATTTGCCAGCACAAGTGATTGCCTAACAGCAGTTGTAGGGGTCTCCAAATGCTTGTATTTATCATTGGCTCGTGATCGTTGACTCCCTTAATGCTGACATTGAGTCATGCCAACAACGATCGTTGGGCTCTTATAACATAAGCAATTGTTATAGGGTCATCACAAGGCTCCCCCATTGTTGGCATTGGCGTCTATCGATAAGGGCAACTGCCTCATAGCAACTGGTAGGAAGTCCCTCAATTCTCCTAATGCACGCGTCGACGCCAACCAACACTAGTGATTGGCTAGTAATAGTAGCTAGGTAGTCGTTGAGCTCCTCAAAAGCTAATGCGAGCGTTTATCAACACGTGCAGCTTCCCCACTATAGCCGTTGTTCTCTCCCAATGCCAACAACTGCTGCTAGCCCGCTATTGGGCTCCTTTAATGCTTACCCTTACTTCCACCATGATCACTAATAGCCGTTGGGCCATCACTGCAGTAATGACAGTGGCTAGAATTTACTAGCATCAGCGACTACCCAACAGCTTTTGTTAGGCTTTTCTAATGACATCCATTATCATTGGATCATCACTGGCCTCTTTTTGTGCTAGCACTAGCATCTACCAAAACTAGTAATTGCCATGCAATAACAGTTGAGCAATCTTAACATTTCCTCTAGTGCTAGCACCAGTGTGTGCAAACACTAATAACTGCCTCGTAACAATAGCTAAGCTCCCCTAGCTCTAGTAACTGCCCAGTACTAGTCGTACGGCTCTCCAATGCCAACGATCATCACGAAGTCATTGTTGGATTCCTCTAATGCTAGCATTAACATCTACAAACCCTAGTAATGCCCTGTAACGATAGTTAGGTAGCACCTAGGTTCCCTTTATGTTGGCGTCGACGTCTGCGCGCAGGAAGGACTCCTCTAAGTAGTTGTTATGCCCTCCGTATGCCTATAACTACTAGTGCACCGTCATTGCACTCCTTCATAGCAATAGTTGAGCAGTTCTAAGGCTTTCTTAATGCAGGGGTTAGTGTTACTTGATGTTCGCTAGGACATCATTGGGAGAACCCACTTCAAATGTCTGCCAATAGGGTTTCTACACCGTTGTTAGAGTCATCTACTTACAATAGCAACTATTGTTGGGACATCACTGAGGGAACCCAATTTAGATGTCTACTAGTGCCAACGATTATTGCTAGGTCATCACAGAGCTCCTCAAAAGCAATGTTGGCCTTAAATAGCCAGGCACTCTCAAGTAGCAATCGTTGGGCTGTCCCAATCTTAGTAATTATCATAGGGATGTCGCTAGGCTCTCTCGGTGCTTACACTAATGTCCACCATCATTAGCAATTACTTCATAGCAATAATGGGCAATTCCAAGGCTTTCCCAATGCATGTGCTGGTGTTCATGAGGTCGTTGCTGGATTCCTCTAATGCTGGTACTATAACACTAGTAACTACCCTGCAGTGATAGCTAGCTAGTACAAAGGTTCCTTTTATATTCACGTCAGTGTGTGTTAGCACCAAGGACTTTCTCGAGCAGTCATTGTGCCTTCTATATGCCAACTACTACTACTGCATCGTCGCAGCGACTATCGTTGGGTCATCACTACAGGAAGCCAACGCCGAAGTCTGCCAGTGCTAGCGATTATTATTTAATCATCGCTGAGATCCCTTAATGCGGTACTGGCCTTAAACAGCCAGGCACTCTCGAGTATTAATCATTGGCCTCTCTAATCCTAGCAACTATCGTAGAGACTTCGCTAGGCTCCCTCGCTGCTAGGACTAACATCCACCAACACTAGTAACTACATCGCAACAATAGTTGGGTAGTTCCAAGGCTTTCTCAATGCAAGTGCTAGGGCTGATTGACGTCTGCTAGGCCATCCCTAGGAGAACCCATTGTAAATGTTTGCAATCGAGAGCGACTGTCTAGCTCGTCGCTGAGCTATCCCAATGTAAATGTTTGCCAATGCAAGCGACTACCTGGCAACAGTTTTAGGGCTCTCCCAACACGTGTAGCTATCATTCGGTTGTCACTATTAAGCACCTCTAGTGCTGACATTGGCCCATACCAATAGCTATTATTAGGGTCTCCTAACATAAGAAACTGTTATGGGGTCATCACTAGGCTCCACTATTACTTGCACTTAGGGTCTCCTAACATGAGCAACTGTCATGAGGTCATCACTAGGCTCTACTATTACTTGCACTGACGTCTACCGATAAGAGTAACTACCTCATAGCAATTGCTGGGAAGTCCCTCAATTTCTAAGTGACTGCTTAATAATAGTAGCTAGGCAACCGTTAAGTTCCTTATAAGCTAGTGCGAGTGTCTGCCAACACCTGCAACTTCCCCACCAATATTGTTAGGCTTTCTTGATGCCAATAACTACTGTTAGGCCACTATTAGGCTCCTTTAATGCTAACCTTCACTTCCACCAACATCAGTGACAATCGTTAGGCCATCGAGCAATAATGACAGTGGCTGGCATTTACTAGCATCAACGATTGCCCGACAGCATTAGTTAGACTCTTTTAATGCTAGCCATTATTATTGGATCATCACTAGCCTCTTTTTGTTCTAGGGCTAGCATCTACAGACACTAGCAACTGCCATGCAACAACAGCTGAGCAATCTTAGCGTTCCACCTATTGCTAGCACTAGCGTCTACAAACACTAATAAAGGCTTCACAACAATAGCTGGGCAGTCATTGGGCTTTCCCAAAGCTAGTGTGACCATTTACTAGCATTAACAATGTTGTACAAAAGATGTTAGGCTTTCCTAATGCCTACTACTGTTGCTAGGCCATCATTCGACCCCAGCTATGCTTACCCTCATATTTACTGGTGCTAGCAACAACTGTTGGGCCATCACTAGATGAACCTAGTGCTGATGTCTACCAGGACAAATGACTATCACTAGGTTATTGTTAAGTTGCTTTAGTGTTTGTGTGGCCATCCAAGAGCGTGAGTGCTTACGTAGTTGTGGTTGTTGGGCTTTCCCAATAATTGCTGCTAGGTCATGGTTGCACTCCACTAAGGCTTGGCCTTTCGTTAAATGCCTGTTAACATTAGTAACTCGTGCAAATGCCTGCTAGCAACAGTAATTACCAAGTAGTAATCATTGGGCTCTCCCCATATTGGTGCTGGAATCCACTAACACCAGTAATTACCCCTGAGTAATAGTTAGACAGTCCCTCGGTTCCTCATTTGTTGGAAATTTCATCTACTGATACCAAAAATAGCCTTACTGCTGTAGCTAAGTAGTCGTTAAGTTCTATTAAAATAAGTGCGAGCATCTCCTAGCATCAGCGACTACCCCACAACAGTCATTGGGCTCACTTTCCACTTACTACCCTTACAATGCCATCATTGGGCTCCTCTAGTGTTTACCCTTATGCCTACTTGCGCTTGCTACACTCGTTTGGCCACAGTTGGAGTAACATATCATTAATGTTTGCCAGCGTTTGTGATTACCGCTGGGTGATTATTAAGCTCCCCCAGTGCTAGTGACTGCCCAGTAATATTTTTTCGGCTCTCCCAATGCCAATGACCATCATGTGATCATTGCTGGATTCCCCAAGTGCTGGCAATAGCGTCTACTAACACTTGTAACTGCCTATAGTGATAGCTTGGTAATACCTAGGTTCCCCTTGTGCTGGCGTCCGTGTCTGTTTGCACCAAGGACTTCCCCGAGAAGTCATTGTGCCTTCTGTATGCCAACTACTACTATTTCACCGTCGTTGGACTCTTCTGCTTACAATAGCGACTATCGCTTAGTCATCAGTAAAAGAACCTAACGCTGATGTCTGTTAGTGCCAATGATTGCTGCTGGGTCATCGCTGAGCTCCGGTAATGCTGTGCTGACCTTAAAAAGCCAAGCACTCTTGAGTAGTAGTCGTTGTGCTCTCCTAATCCTAGTTCCAAGGCTTTCTCAATGCAGGTGCTAGGGTTGATTAACATTTGCTAGGCCATCCCTAGGAGAACCCACTGTAAATGTTTGCTAATGAGAGCAACTATCCAGCTCGTCGCTGAGCTATCCCAATGTAAATGTTTGCCAATGCAAGCGACTGCCTGGCAATAGTTTTAGGGCTCTTCCAACACGTGTAGCTATCATTGGGTTGTCACTATTAAGCACCCCTAGTGCTGACATTGGCCCATACCAACAGCTATTGTTAGGGTCTCCTAACATAAGAAACTATTATGGGGTCATCACTAGGCTCCATTATTACTTGCACCTAGGTCTCCTAACATGAGCAACTGTCATGGGGTCATCACTAGGCTCCACTATTACTTGCACCTAGGTCTTCTAACATGAGCAACTGTCATGGGGTCATCACTAGGCTCCGCTATTACTTGCACTGACGTCTACCGATAAGAGTAATTACCTCATAGCAATTACTGGGAAGTCCCTCAATTTCTAAGTGACTGCTTCATAATAATAGCTAGGCAATCGTTGAGTTCCTTATAAGCTAGTGCGAGTGTCTGCCAACACCTGCGACTTCCCAACCACAATTGTTAGGGCTTTCTCAATGCCAATAACTATTGCTAGGCCACTATTAGGCTCCTTTAATGCTAACCTTCACTTCCACCAACATCAGTGACAATTGTTAGGCCATCACTATAGTAATGGTAGTGGCTGGCATTTACTAGCATCAGCGATTACCCAACAGCATTAATTAGACTTTTATAATGTTAGCCATTATTATTGGATCATCACTGGCCTCTTTTTATTCTAGGGTTAGCATCCATAGACACCAGCAACTGTCATGCAACAACAGCTGAGCAATCTTAGCGTTCCACCTATTGCTAGCACTAGCATCTATGAACACTAATAACGGCTTCACAACAATAGCTGGGCAATCGTTCGGCTTTCCCAACACTAGTGTGAGCATTTACTAGTACTAACAACATTGTACAAAAGATGTTAGGCTTTTCCTAATGCCTACTACTGTTGCTAGGCCGTCGTTCGACCCACTTGTGCTTGCCCTCATATCTACTTATGCGAGCAACAACTATTGGGCCATCACTAGATGAACCTAGTGCTGATGTCTACCAGCACAAATGACTATCACTAGGTTATTGTTAAGTTGCTCTAGTGTTTGTGTTGCTATCCAAGAGCGTGAGTGCTTACGTAGTGGTGGTTGTTGGGCTTTCCCAATAATTGCTGCTAGGTCATGGTTGGGCTCCACTAAAGCTTACCTTCTCGTCAAATGCCTGCTAACATTAGTAACTCATGCAAATGCCTGCTAGCAACAGTAACTACCAAGTAACAATCATTGGGATCTCCCCATATTGGTGCTGGAATCCACTAACACCAGCAATTACCCCTGAGTAATAGTTAAACAGTCCCTAGGTTCCCTATTTGTCGGTAATTTCATCTGCTGATACCAAAAATAGCCTTATTGTTGTAGTTAAGTAGTCATTAAGTTCTATTAAAATAAGTGCGAGCATGTCCTAGCATCAGCGACTACCGCACAATAGTCATTGGGTTCGCTTTCCATTTACTACCTTTACAATGCCATCATTGGGCTCCTCTAGTGTTTACCCTTATGCCTACTTGCGCTTGCTACTCTCGTTTGGCCACAGTTGGAGGAACATATCATTAATGTTTGCCAGTCTTAATGATTACCGCTGGGTGATTACTAAGCTCCTTCAGTGCTAGTGACTGCCCAGTTATATTTTTACGGCTCTCCCAATGCCAACGACTATCATGTGGTCGTTGCTGGATTCCCCAAGTGCTGGCAGTAGCGTCTATTAACACTTGTAACTGCCCACAGTGATAGCTAGGAAGTAACTAGATTCCCCCTATGTTGGCGTCAGTGTCTATTTGCACTAAGGACTTCCCTGAGCAGTCGTTGTTCCTTCCGTATGCCAACTACTACTATTTCACCGTCGTTGGACTCTTCTAGTTAAAATTGCGACTATCGCTTAGTCATCGGTAAGGGAACCCAACGCTGATGTCTGCTAGTGCCAATGATTGCTGCTGGGTCATCACTAAGGTCCCCTAATGCTGTGCTGACTTTAAAAAGCCAAGCACTCTTGAGTAGCAGTCGTTGGGCTCTCCTAACCCTAGCAACTACCATAAGGACGTCACTAGGATCCCTCGGTACTAGCACTAACGTCCACCAACACTAGTATTACTTCGCAGTAATAGTTGCACAGTTCCACGACTCTCTTAATGCAAGTGCTAGTGTTGATTGACATCTGCTAGGCCATCCCTAGGAGAACCCATTGCAAATGTCTGCCAACGGGAACGCCTATCTGGCTCGTTGTTGAGCTATCCTAGGGTAAATGTTTGCTAACGCAGGCGACTACCTAGCAATAGTTATAAGGTTTTCCAACACGTATAACTATCATTGAGCAATCGCCGTTGAGCTCCCCTAGTGCTAATGCTGGCCCTTAATAGCACCAATCGTTGAGCTTTCTTAGGATGAGCAACTATCATTTTATCATCGCTATGCTCCCCCATTGCTAGCATTGGCATCTATCAATTAAAGTAATTGCCTCGCAGCAATTGTTAGGAAGTCCCTTAGTTCTCTTGATGCTCACGTCAATGTCATCTAACTCTAGCGACTACTCGATAGCAATAGCTGGGCAGTCATTATGTTCCTTAAAAGCTAGCGCGAATGTCCACCAACATATGCGAATTCCCTACCAGTCGTTGGGCTCTCCCAATGCCCGCAATTGCTACTAGGCCACTATTGGGCTCCTCTAATGCTTACCCTCGAATCTACGAGTATTAGCAACAGCTGTTGGGCCATCACTACGGCAATGATAGTGGCTGGTATCTATTAGCACCAGTGTCTACTGACTTTAGCAACTACCCACAGCAATCGTTAGGCTTTCTCAATGCTTGCGATAGTCAATTGGGCCATCATTGGGCTCATTTGGTGTAAGCTTTAGCATCTATCGACCTTAGCAACTACCCCGCAACAGTAGCAAGGTATCTGCGGGTTCCTCTAATACTAATGTTAGTGTGTGCCAATACCGACAATTGCATTATAGTAATAAATGGGAAATTGTCAATTCCCCTAAAGTTAGGTTATATCACTAAGCTCCCAAAATACTGGTGCTGACGTTTGTCATCCTCAATGACTGCTCAATAATAGTCATTGGCCCTTCCAACACTAGTGATTATCATGAGGTCATCATTGGACTCCCTTGATGCTAGTACTAGTGTCTTTCAACTTAAGCAAACTGCCTCACAATAATGGGTGAGCAGTCATTGGGACTTCCTCGCATCAGTAGTTGGGTAATTGTTAGGTTCCTTGAAAGTGGGCGTGAGCACCTGCCAACAATTGCAGCTTTTTCATAGCCGTCGTTCGTCTCTTTTAATGCCAACAACTATTGTTAGGCCATCGTTGGAATCCTCTAGTACTTGCCCTATCATCTACTTGCGCTTGGGACTACCATAGGGCCATCACTAAGGCAACCCAGTGCGAATGTTTGCAAATATCAATGACCACTTACTTGTAGTTGTTGGGCTCCTAAATATGAACGATTATCATTGAGTTGTCACTTGGCTCCCCCAATGCTCGCATTAGCATCTACCGACACCACCAAGTGCCACCCAACAATAGTTGGGTAATCTTTGGGTTCCTCTAGTGCTGGGATCGATGTCTATCCGCACTAACCATTGCCTCATAGCAATAGTTGAGCAGTCATTTAGGTTCTTCCAAAGCTGATGTGAGTGTCTGCCAGCACTAAAGACTTCTCCTTAGCAATCGTTGGGCTATCCTTGCATCAACTATTAGCGTTATTGGGCTCTTTCAGTACTTATCCTTACGTCTGCCTACGCCAGTGATTTCTTCTCAGCAATTGTTAGGCTCTTCCAATGCCCACTACTTTTACTAGGTTGTGGTTGGGCTTTAGTAGTGTTTACCTTCGCATCTACCTACACCAAAGACTATGATTATGCCATCTTTGGGGGAATTTAACAGAGATGTCTCCTAGTGCCAACGACAGTTGTTAGGTCACCGTAGAGCTCTTAATCTAATGACAGTTGTTGCATTAATGACTACCCAATAGTAGTTATTGGGCTCTCCCAACGATACTCACTGTGATGGGGTCATAGCTAGGCTCTCCCAATGGCGGAAATAGCTGTGCAGTCCTTAGGTTCCCCTAGTACTGACGCTAGCTTTTGCCAATACCAACAACTGCATCACAATAGTAGTTGGGCAATCGTTGGGTTCTCTTAAAGTTGGCGCTAGTGCCTACCAGCAGCTGTGACTTCCTTACAGCAGTCATTGGGCGCTTCCAATGCCAACTACTCCTACTAGGCACTATTAGGCTCCTCTAGTTCTTACCCTTGCATCTAGCTACGCTAATGACCATTGTTAGGCCATCGTTAGGGAAATGCACAGAAGATGTTTGCCAGTGCAAGCACTATTGTTGGGCAGTTGTTAAGCTTCCCCAGTGTTGGCACTAGTGACTACCAATACTAGTGACTGCCTTGCTCCAGTTGTTAGGCTCACCTAATGCCAAAAACAGTCACGAGACCATCATTGGGCTCCCTCAGTGCTAGTGCTTATGTTTACTAATACCAGCAACTACCTTGCAGTAATAAATGAGTAGTCCTTAGGCTCTAGTGTGGGATTGGCATTTATCAACCCTAGCAACTGCCTAACAGTAATGGCTAGGTAGTTGTTGGGTTCCCCCAAATCTGACTCTACTGTCTGCCACCACTAGGGACTTATTGTGCAGTCATTGCTCTCCTAGTGCTTGTCCTCGCATCTGCCAGTGTCAACAAGTGTCCGCAGGATAGTCGCTAAGCTCTTTTAGTGTTGTCGTTCGCTTTTTACTTGCATCAACAACTACCCAGTAGTAGTTGTTGGGTTCCCTCAATGCGAGCGATTTTCCTAGGGCGTTGCTCAGTTCCTTCGGTGCCAAAACTAGCATTTACAAACCACACCAACTGTGCGTAATAATAGTTAAGTAGTTTATAGGTTTCGTTAGTATTGGAACTCACGTTTGTCAGCATTAGTAATAGCCTTGCAATAGTAGTATCTACAACCATTAGTGGCTACTAAGCAGTAGTCGTTAGGCTGTCCTCGATACTAGCTTCTACTACTAAATCATCATTTGGCTGCTCTAATGCTTGCCCTCACATCTGCCTACTCTAACGATCGTTCTTTATCCATCGTTGGGGGCACCCAATGCAGATGTTTGCTAGTGCGGGCGACTCTCATTGGGTGGTCGCTGAGCTCTCTTCTTGCTAGTGCTGGCTTCTACCAATGTCAGTGACTACACAACAAACGTCATTGGGCTTTGCCGACGTGGGCAACTGTCATGGGGTCATCATTGGAAACCTCGATCCAAGTATTAGTGTTTACTATCACTAGCAATTGCCTCATAGTAATAGCTAAGTAGCCCTTACGTTCCCCTAGTGCTACATTGGCAACTACTAACACTAAAAACTTCATTACTACAGTAGCTAGGCAATTGTTGAGTTCCCCTAAAGCTAGCACTAGTGTGTACCAGTACCAATGATTGCCCCACTATAGTTGTTTGGCTCTTTTAGCAATTGCCCCAAAGCTACATCAGTGTTTACTTGCGCTAGTGACTATCGTTGAGGCATCATTGAGAGAGCATAGTGTAAATATTTGCTAGTGCCAGCCACTGCCACTAGGTCATTGAAGAGCTCCCCTAGTGTTGGCACTGGTCTTAAATAATGCCAACGACTACATAGTAGCAGTCCTTAGGGTGCCCTGACAGTAGTAACTGTCGTGGGGACATTACTAAGCTCCCTTAGTGCTAGTACTAGCGTCTATCAACACTAGTAATTACCCCACACTAATAGTTGGCCAGTTCTTTGGTTCTACTAGTGTAGGTGCTGGTGTATACCAACACTAGCAACTACCTCACATTAGTAGCTAGGCAATTGCTAGGTTCCTTAAAGCTGGTGTTAGCCTCTACTAGCACCAGTTATGACCCGCTAATAGTCGTTGGGAAGTAGTAGGGATCCCTTAGTGTTGGAATTGGCTTCTATCAGCATCGTCGACTACCCACTAATAGTTGTTGGGCTCTCCTAACACCAACAACCGTGATGGGGTCATCACTTGCTCCCCTAGTGCTAGAATTAGCATCTACTGACATCAGCAACTGCCCAACAGCTATTGATGAGCAGTCTTTAGGTTCTAGTCTAGGCGTTGGCATTTGCCAACACCAGCAACTATGTTTCAACCGTAGCTCGACAATCATTGGGTTTCACCAAAGCTGGTGGTAGTATTTACAAGCACCAGCAATTGCCACACAACTGTTGTTGGGCTCTTTCAATACTTACTATTGTTGTTAAGCCATCATTTGCCTATTATTGTGCTTGTTCTTGTGTCTACTTACGCTAGCGACCGTCGCTTATGCATCGCTGGGGGAACCTAGTGTAGATGTTTGCCAATGCCAATGACTGCCATTGGGGGTCGTTACGTTCCCCTAGTGCTAGTGTTAGCATCTACTCGTGTTAGGGACTTCCTAATCATAGTCATTGGGCTCTTCTAACACTAATGACTATCATAGGGTCATTGCTGGGTGGCCCCGATCCTAGCATTAGTGTCTACTAACACCAATAACTACCCCACAGCAATAGCTAGGCAACCCTTGCATTCCTTTAATACTGTCATTCGAGTCTTGTAACATCAACAACTTCCCCGCTGTAGTAGCTAAGTAGTGATTGGATTGCCCTAAAACTAGCAATAATGTCTACCAGCATGAACGATTTCCCTACAACTATCGTCAGTCTCTCGTAACTCCAATTACTGCTACTATTCCGTCATTGGTCTCCTTAATTGCTTGCCTTAGAATCTACCTGTGCCGACAACTACCATTGGGCCATCATTAAGGGAACCTAGTGAAGATGTATGCCAGCGCCAGTGATTGTCGCTAGGTCATTGTTGAGCTCCCCTAGTGTTGGCACTAACCTTAAACAGTGCCAAAAATGGCCAGCCACACTCGTTGGGCTCTTCCAATGCTAGCGACTATCATGGGGACGTTGTTGGGCTTCATTGGTCCTAGCACTAACGCTACCGACACTAGTAACTGCGCCATAGCAGTAGTTGGGTAGTTCCAAGGTTCTCCTAGTGCAAGCACTAGCATTTACCAACACCAGTAACTATCGTATAGTAGTAGCTGAGTAGTCATTAGGTTCTCCCAAAGTTGGTGTTAAGGTTTGCCAGCACTAGCTCTATCAATCCCAACTACCGTTACTAGGCCGTCGTTAGCCTCGTTCAGTACTTGACCTCACGTTTTGTTGTGCCAGCAATGCCCACTAGGCCATCAATGGGGGAACCCAACGTAGATCTCTGTCAGTGCTAAGGATTATTGCTAAGTCACTGTAGAGATCCCTCAGTGATGGTGTTGGCCACTACCAACCCTAACGATTTCCCAATAGTAGTTATCGGGCTCTCAGAAAGCCAGCAAGTATCATGGGGTTGTCCCTAGTTTCCCTAAATGCTGGCACAAGTGTCTATTAACACTAGTATCTGCCCTGTAGCAGTAGCTGGGCAGTTGTTGGGTTCCCTCAAAGCTATTTGAGTGTCTGCTACCATTAGCGACTTCCCTGCACTAATTATTGGTCTCTCCCAACGCCAACTACTACTATCAGGCCACCGTTGAACTCGTCTAGTGCTTACCCTCATGTCTGCCTGTGCCAACGATTATCGCTAAGTTATTGTTGAGCTCCCTTAATGGTAGCACTGGCATCAACCAGTGTTTAAGACTATCCAAGACAGTGGTTGGGCTTTCTTAATGATCATGACGATCAAAGGGTGGTCATTTGGGCTCCCCTGGTGCTAAAATTAGCATCTAATAACACTAATAATTGTCCCACAACAATAGTTGGGTAGTCCAGAGTTCACTTAGTATTGGCGTTAGTATTAACCGATAACTTTAACTGCTTCATAGTAGCTGTTGAACAGTCATTAGGTTGCCTTAAAGCTAATGTTAGCATTTCCCAGCCCCAACGATTGCCCCACAAGAGTCGTTGGGCTTTCTCAGTGCCAAATACTACTGCTTGGCCATTGTTAGTCTCCTTTGCTGCTTGTCCTTGCATTTGCCTATGCCAGTGACTGCTGCTAGGCCATTAGTAGGGGAACCTAGCATCAATGTTTGCCAACGCAAGCAAGTGCTGTTGGGTCATCGCTAAGCTCCCTTGGTAATGGTGCTTTCCTCTACCAGCGCCAACGATTGCCTCACAATAGTTATTGGGCTCTACCAACGCCAATAACTGTCATGGAGTCATCACAAGGCTCCCCTAGTGCTGATAGCATCTACCGACATCAGCAATTACCATGCAGCTATAACTGTGAAGTCCCTAAGTTCCCATAGTGCTGGCATTGATGTCTGCCAACACCAATAATAGACTCGCAGTAGTAGTTAAGTAGTCATTCGATTGCCCTAATGTTGGTGCAAGCGTTCGCAAGCATAAGTGACTTTTTCATACTAGTCATTGCCCTCTCCCAATGCTAACTACTATTACTAGGCTATCGTTGGGCTCTTCTATTACTTACTTTCGTGATAAGTGAGCCAACGACTACTATTGGGTCATCTTTATGGGATCCCAACAAAGATGTCTGCTTACGATAGCAACTGTCGTTAGGTCATCATTGAGCTATTATAGTGTTGGCACTGGCATTTACCATCATTAGTAACTGCACACAGTAGTCATTTGGCTTTCCTAATAATAGCGACTATCATGAGGTCATCGTTAGGCTCCACCTATTCTAGCACTAGAGTTTATCAATACCACAAAACTGCCCTATTAGGAAATCCTTGGGTTCCCTTACTACTTGTGCTAGCATTTGCTAACGCTTGTAATTGCCTCATAGGAATAGCTAGGCAGTCATTGGGTTCCTCTAAACCTAGTGTAAGCGTCAGCTAACACAAATGACTTCCCACAATAGTCCATGGGCTTTCCTAATGCCAATTGTTGCTACTAGGCTGTCGTTAGGCTCCTCTAGTGCTGGCCTTTGTATCTACTTACACCAAGGATTACCATTAAGCCATCACTAGAGGAACCTAATGCAAATATTTACTAGTGTCGGTGACTACCATTGGGCCATTGCTAAGCTCTCCCTGTGGTGAAGCTCGCATCTACCAATGCCAATGATTGCCTAGCAACAGTCATTGGGGTCCCCCAACACCAGCGACTGTCAAGGGGCTCACCCAACCTCAACGATAGTCATAGGGCTGTCGTTGGGCTCCCTAGTGCTGGCACTAACATGTATAAACTCCAACAACTTCCTTTTAGCAATTACTGGGCCTTAATTCGGCTTTTCAAGTGTTTGCCCTCGTGTCTACTCGCACCAGCGAATGCCATAAGGCCAAAATCGCTAAAGGAACTGAACGCAGATGTCTACCAATGATAGTGATTGCTGCTCGGTTATCTCTGAGCTCTTTTAGTGATAGCGTTGGCGTTTACCAGTTCCAATGACTTCTTAGTAGTAGTCGTTGGGCTCTTCATACATTAGTGGCTGTAACAGGGCCATCATTTGGCTCCCTTGGTGCTAGCACTAGCATCTATTGACACTAGTAACTACCTTGAAGTAATAGCTAGACAGTGTTTAGATTTCCTTAGTACTGCCCCTAGTATCACCTTGCAAAAACAACTGCCCTACAATAATAGCTTGGCAGTTATTGGGTTCTACCAAGGTTAGTGCTAGCATTTGCCAGCACTAGTGACTTTGTCACAATAGTCGTTGGGCTCTTCTAGTGCCACCTACTGCTACTAGGCCTTCGTAGGCTCCTTTAGTGCTATCTCTTATGTCTGCCTTCTCTATAGACCGTCGCCAGGCCATCGTTGGGGAAATTGAGCACAGATATCAACTAGTGCCAATGATTGCCGTAGGGTCATCTTTGTGTTCCTCTAGTGATGGCACTAAGGGAATCAAGTACAAATGTTTACCAACGCTAACGAACACCAGTGGGTTTTCACTGAGTTCCCTTGGTGCTAGCACTAGCATTTACCGACACTAACAATTGCCTCGCAGCAATTGCTTCATAGCAATACTAGGCAATCCCTCAGTTCACTAAGGTTAACACTCGCTTTTGCTAACACGAGCAACTGCCCCGCAAGAGTGGTTCGGTAGTCATTAGGCTTTCCTATCACCAATTACTACTGCAAGATCATTATTGGGCTCTTCAAGTGCTTGCCCATGCATCTACCTATGCTAGCAACTATCATTAGGCCATCTTTAAGGGAAACCAGTGCAAATGTCTACTGGTACCTATAATTGTTGCTAGTTCATCACTAAGATCCTTAATGTTGGCACTGGTCTCAAACACTACTAGAGATTATTGAGCAGCAGCTGTTAGACACTTTCAATGCCAGTAGCTATATCAGGATATTGTAGGGCTTCATTAGTGCTAACCTTGTTGTCTACTGACATTAACAATCGCCTTGCAGCAATAGCCAGGCAATCTTAGGGTTCGCTTAGTCATGATGTTAGCATTTGCCAACACCAGGAACTGTTGTGCAGTCGTTAGGTTCCCCCAAAGCTAGTGCTAGCAAATACTAGCACCAGTTACTTTCTTGGAACCGTCATTAGGCTCTAACAGTGCCAACAATTGCTATTAAGCCATCATTGGGCTTCTCTAGTGCTTGCTGTCGCATTTGGCTATGCCAATGACATTTGTTGGGCCATGCTGGGGGAACCCAGCACAGATGCCTACGAGTGTTAGTGACTATCACTAGGTCATTGCTGAGCTCTTCAAGTGATGGTGTTGGCCTTGATTAGCACTAACAACTAGCCCGTAATAGTTGTTGGGCTCTTATAACACCAACAACTATCATGGGAACTTCCTTGGCCTCCCTTGGTATTAGCACTAGCTTTTACACACTCGAGTAGCTACCCTGTAGTAATAGCTGGAGAGTCCTTACATTCCCTTAGTGTTGGCGCTGTCATCTGCTAACACTAACAACTATCTTGTAATAATAGCTAGGTAGTCGATAAGTTCCCCCAAAGTTGGCGGTAGCATCTGCCAACCCCAATTACTTTTCCATCATTGTCATTGGCCTCCACAAGTGCTTCCCTCGCCCTTACTTATGCTAACGACTATAGCTAGCCCATCGTTAGAGGAACTTGGAGCAGATGTCTGCGAGCACCAACAACTACCGTTAAGTTGTCTTGACTCCCTTAGTTTTGGTGCTAGACTTAAATAGTGCCAGTGAATAACATGCACAGTCGTTGGACTTTTTAACGCATGTGACTGTCATAGGGATATCATTGGGTCCTTTGGTGCTAGCACTTGCTTTCACTGACACCAGTAACTATCCCATAGTAATCGATGGGCAATTTCTAAGTGCCCCTTAGTGCTAACACGAGTGTTTGCCAAAGCTACTAGTATCGACGACTGTCTAGTAGTAATCATTGTGGTCTCCGAACAATACTGACTATTATAAGGTCGTCATTAGGCTCCGTTAGAGCTGGCACTAGTGTCTACCAACACTAGTAATTACTGCACGACATTTGCTGGGTGGTCCTTGGGTTACCGTGGTACTGGTGCTAGCGTTTGTTAACACTAGCAACTACCCCATTGCACTAACTAGATGGTCATTGATTTCCCCAGAAGTTGGCATCTGCTAGCACGAATGACTTTTTTGTAGTATTCATTGGACTCTTACATTTAGGCCATCGTTGGGCTCCTCTAGTGCTTACCCTTGCGTCTCCCTATGTCAGTGACTACCGTTGGGTTATCGCTCAGGGAACCCAACATAGATGTTTGCTAGTGCCAACGACTATCGCTAAGTCATTGCTGAGCTCCTTTATTGTTAGCTGGCTTCTATAAGCGTTTACAATTGCCTAGCAATAGTCCTCAGACACACCCAATACCAATGACAGTCATGAGGTCATCGGTAGGCTCCCCTGGTGCTAACACTAGTGTCTACCAACACCAAAAAATGCTCTAGAGTGATAATAGGTAGTCCTTGGGTTCCTTTCGTGCTAGCACTGACGTTTGCCAACACGACCAACTACCCTATAATAATGGCAAAGTAATCGTTGGGCTCCTTTAAAGTTGACGTTCGCTAGGGCATTGTTGGGGGAACATCGCAAGATGTTTGCTAGCATCAATAAGTTTTGTTGGGTCATCGCTAAGCTCTCCTAGTGCTGGTGCTGGCTCATATCGACATGAGCAACTGCCTTGCAGTAGTAATTGGGCAATCATTAGATTGTCGAAAAGTTGGTACACTGCCTACCTGCACTTGCGACTTCCCTATAACATTAATTAGCCTCTGCCAATGCTAACTACAACTACAAGGCCATTGTTAGGCTCCTTCAATGCTTGTTCTTACGTCTACATGTGCCAACGACGACCATTGGGCCATCATTGGGGGAACTCAATGCAAATGTCTACCAGTACTAACGATGCCCACTAGGTTGTTATTGAGCCCTTTTATTGCCAGCACTGGCCTTAAAAAATGACTATTAAAGAGACCGTCATGAAGACAATGTTAGGTATTCTCTAATGCCAGCGATTGTCATGGAGGCATTCTAGGCTTTACTCAGTGTTAGTAGTAGTGTTTGTCGACACCAGTAACTTTTTTGCAGTAATAACTGGGCAGTCATTGGGTCTAAAAATGGCACTAACACAGCCAATACTAGCGACTTTTCTGGCATAGTCGATGGGCTCTTCTAATGCCAATAATTGCTGCTAGGCTATTGTTTTTGCTTTGCTAGTTCTTGCCATTGCGTCTACTAATGCTAGCAACTGCATCTGGGCTGTTGTTGAGGAAACTTAGTTTAAATGTTTGCTAGTGCTAGCGACTGCTGTTAAGTCATCGCTAAGCTCCTCTAGTGCTGCACTGGCCTCAAAGAGTGCCAGCGACTACCTAGTAGCAATCGTTGTGCCCTCACAATGCCAACGACTATTATGGGGTAGTCCCTAGTGTCCAATAAGGCTGGCATTAGCATTTACTAGCACTAGTAACTTCCTTGTAGTAGTCATTGAGCTCTCATAATACCCACTACTGCAGCTAGGCCATTGTTGGGCTTCTTTACTGCTTGCCCTCGCGTCTAGCTTTTTTTGCAGTTACCCCTTAGCCATCATTAGGGGAACCTTGTGTAGATGTTTGCCAATGTTAGCGACTACCTAACAGCAGTCATAAGGCTTTCGTAACTCTTACGACTATGATTAGGTCATCATTGCTGAGCTCCTTTAGTGCAGAGTTAGCCTCAAACAGCACCAACGACTGTCAAACAGTAGTCATTGGGCTCTCACAATGCAAGTGACAATTATGTGGCTACCTTTAGGCTCCCTCAAAGCTAGCACTAGAGTCTACCATCACCAGCAACTGCCCTGAAGTTGTAGTAGGGTAGTCGTTACGTTCCCCCAAAACTAGCATTAACTCTGCTAGCACATGGGACTTTTCCACAAGAGTAGTTGGGCTCTCCCAGCGCTAACAACCTTTGCAAAGTCACTATTGGGTTCTTCCAGTGCTAGCACTAACGTCTACTAATGCCAATAACTCTCTTACGTCAACAATTGGGTAATCCTTGGGTTCTCTTAGTGTTAACGCCAGCATGGGCCAACACTACCATGAACCCCGCAACAGTAGCTGGGTAGTTATTTGGTTCCCCCAAAGTAGGCACTAACATTTGCTAGCTCCAATGACTATCTTGCAATAATTGTTGGACTCATTAAACGCCAACTACTACTATCAAGCTATCGTTATGCTCCTCTATTGCTTGCCCTCACATTTACCTACGTCAGCAATAGTCACTAGACCATTGCTAAAGGAACCAAGCATAGAAGTTTTCTAGCTCCAATGACTGTTTTTGGGTCATCGCTAAGCTCTTCTAGTGGTGGTACTGGCTGCAACCAACGTCAACGACTGCATAGCTGCAATTGTTAGACTCTTCCAATGCCAGCAACTTAATGGGGTCATCGCTGGTTTCCCTCAGTGTAGAATTGGCGTTTCTCAACACCAGCGACTGGCCCATAGCAATAGTTTAGCACTCCCTTGGTTCCTCTAATCTAGGCACTGACGTTTCATAACACCACCAACTACCTTACAATAGTAGCTGGGTAGTCGTTGGGTTCCGCCAAAGTTGGGGTTAAGGTCTCTAGCATGAAGAACTTACTTGCAGCAACCATTAGGCCCTTTTAATAGCCACTACAACTGCTAGGCTGTCGTTGAGCTTTTCTAATGCTTGCGATCGCGTCTATCTTTGCCTGTTACTATCGCTTAGCCATCACTGTGGGAATGCAGATGTTTACCAAGGCTAGTGACAACCTAGCAAAAGTCATAGAGCTCTCCCAACGTTTATGACTATTTTCAGGTCATCGTTGATGAGCTCCCTTAGTGTTGGAGCTGGCCTCTACTAGTGCTAGTGACTCCCCAAAAGGAGTTGTTGGGCTCTTCCAATGCTAGTAATTGTCATGGGGTCATCGCTAGACTCCCCTATTACTGGCACTAGGGTCTACTGACACCAGCACCTACCCCGCACCAATTGCTGGAAAGTCCCTTGATTCCCCTAATGCTAGCGCCGACATCAACCAACACTAGCGACTGTCATGCAGTTATAGTTGGGCAATCGTTAGGCTCCTCCAAAGTTGGCACGATCGTCTGCCAACACCAGTGACTTCTCCATAGTCATCGTTAAGCTCTCTCAGTGCCAAACACAACTTCTAGGTCGTTATTGGGCTCTTCTAGTGCTTACACTCACGTTTACCTTTGCACCGATTATCATTAGGTCATTGCCAAGGCAACCTAATACAGATGTTTGGTAGCGTCAGTGACTACGCTAATCATCGCTGAGCTCCACTATTGCTTGCAGTAGTATCTACCAGTATCTACTATCACCTACTAGTAGTCATTAGGCTTTCCTAACACGAGTGACTATAATTAAGTTGTTGTTGGGCTCCTCCAACGCTAGCACTACTGGCCATCGACACTAAGAAATGCCCTGCAGTGGTGGCTAGGAAGTCCTTGGGTTCCTCTAGTGCTAGTGTCAACGACTGCCAACACTTCTAACTACCTCATATCAATAGGTGGGCAGTCGTTGGGTTTGTCCAAAGCTAGCACGAACGTTCACTTGCATTAGCGACATGCCCGCATAAGTTGTTATGATCTCCTAGTGCTTACTAGTGTTGTTAGGTTGTCGTTCGACCCCCCTAATGCTTGCCCTTGTGTCTATGTGCACTAACGACAATAGTTGGGCCATCACTAGGAGAACCTAGTATTGATGTTTGCCAATGCCAATAACTATCACTGTTTTTTTGCTGAGCTGTTTTAGTGTTAGGGGTTGCCATCTACCAATATTAGCGATTGCCTAGTAGCATTTGTTGGGATCTTCCAATGCCAAAGACTATCATGGTATCATCATTGGGCTCCCTCGATGCTAGCACTAGTGCCTATTGATGCCAGTAACTATACCGTAAAAAAAGTTAGGTAGTCATTGGGTTCTCGTGAAGCCAGCCCAAGCGTTTATCTACATTAGCGAATCCCTCACAGTTATTGTAGGGCTCTCCTAATGCCAACTATTACTGCTAGGCTATCATTGGGCTCGTCCAGTGCTTACAATCATGTCTGTCTGCATAAGCAACTGTCATTTAGCCATCGTTAGTAGAACCCAGCACAGATGTTGACTAGCTCTAACGAGTGTCGTTAGGTCATCGCTAAGATTCCCTAGTGCTAGCACTTGCTTCAAGCAACGCAGGCAACTACCCAATTATAGTCATTAGGCTTTCCTTATGCCAGCGGCCATCATAGAGTCATTGCTTGGCTCCCTAGTGCTAGCATTGATAACAAGAACTACCATACAACAATAGCTAGGCAATTCCTAGATTCCCTTAATGTAGTTCCCTTAAAGTTGGTGCGAGCATCTGCCAACACCAATGATTGCCCCTCAGAAGTTGTTGGGCTCTCCTATTGCTGACCACTACTGCTAGGCCATCGTTGGGGTCCCCTGGTACTTGCCCTCGAGTTTACTTACACCAGTGACTATCGTTAGGCCATCGCTGCGGTACTTAATGCAAATGTCTACTAGCTTCAGCGACCACTGCTTGGTCATCACTAATCTCGCCTAATGCTCGCACTGGCGTCTACTAGTATCAATGACTACTGAGTAATACTTGTTGGCCTCTCTCAATGCCAACAACTATCATGAGGTCTCGTTAGGCTTCCCCAGTGCTAGCACTAGCCTCTACCAAGACAACAACTGCAACATAAAAGTAGCAAGGCAGTCGTTGGGTTCCCGTATAGCTAGCATAAGAAGGTACTGGTATAAGCGACTTTCTTGCAGTAGTCGTTAAGCTCTCTCAATGCCAACTACTGCTGCAAGGCTATTGTTGGGCTCCTCTAGTGCTTACTTTCTATCTTCTTGTGGCAAAGATTGCGATTGGACCACTGCTAGGGAAACTTAGTAAAAATATGTGCAAGCATTAGCGACTGCCTAGCAAGAGTCGTAGGGCTTTCCCGACGCCTGTGACCATTATTGGGTTACTGGTGGACTAGCCTAGTGCTAACACTAGCGTCTATTGATACCAATAACTTTCGCAATAATAGTGAGGCAGTCTTGAGTTCCCTTAGTGATAGCACCAGCATCTACCAACACTTATAACCATCGTGCAACAATAGTTAGGTAGTTATTGGGTTCCCTTAATGGTAGTGTTAGTGTTGGCCAGCATAAGTAACGTTGTCATAAATGTTGTTGGGCTATCCTAGTGCCTACCACTATTACTAAGTCGATGTTAGGCTCCTTTAATGTTTGCTCTCGCGTCTACCTGCAGTAGTGGCTATCATTAAGCCATCACTAAGAGAACCTAGTGCGATGTCTGTTTACACCAATGATGATCACTGAGTCATTGCTGAGATGCTCCAATGCTAGCATTGCCATCTACCAATATTAATGATTGCCTAGTAGTAGTTATTGGGCTCTTTCAACACCAGTGACTATGATGAGGTCGTCGTTGGGCTCCCTTACTGCTAGCACTAGTGTTTAAAAACACGAGCTACAGTATCGCAAAAATAGTTGGGAAGTCGTTGAGTTCCCCTAAGCCTGAAGCGAGCTTTAGCCAACTCCAACAAATCCTTCGTAGTCATCATTGGGCTCTCCCAATACCAACGATAGCTTCTAGGCTGTTGTTGGGCTTGATTAGTGGTTACCATTGTGTCTATCGGTGCAAGTGATTATCGTTAGTCATCGCAAAAGGAACGTAGCATAGATGTTTAGGCTATGCCAACAACTCCTGCTGGGTCATCCCTGAGATCCCTTAGTGCGGGCACTAGCATTTACCAGCGTCAATGACTACCTAGTAGTAATTGTTGGGTTATCCTTACGCCAGTGACAATGATAGGGTTGTTACTAGGCTCCTTCGGTGCTTGCGCGAGCATTTGGTAATACTAACTACTGCCCCAAAGTAATAGCTGCATAGTCCCTTGGTTCCCTTATTTCTGGCACAAACATCTACTCGCTCTAACAATGGCTGTGCTGCACTAGCTAGGCAATCATTAGGTTTCCCCAAAGCTAGTGCTAGTGTCTGCCCGTATGAGCAACTGCCATGTAATAGTCATTATGCTCCCCCAACGCTGACCACTACTACTAGGCCATCATTGAGGTCCCCTGGTACTTGCCCTCACGTCTATGTATGCTAATGATTATCATTGGGCCATCGCTAGGATACTCAGAGCAGATGTTTGCCAGTGCTATTCATTATCGCTGGGTTGTCATTATTTTCCCATTGTGCTGGCCTTGGCATCTCCCTACATCAACGACTGCCCAGTGACAGTTATTAGGCTCTCCTAACACTAGCAGCTATAACTGAGACATTGTTAGGCTCCCCTAGTGCTAGCACTCGCATATACCAACACTAATAACTACACCGCAGAAGTAGCTAGGTAGTCATTGGGTTAGTCTAAAGTTAGTGTGACCATTTGCCAACACAAGCGACTTCCATGCAATAAACGTTAGGCTTTCCCTATGCCAACTACTGCTGCTAGGTCGTTGTTGGGCTGTTCTAGTGCTTACCCACTCATCTTTTTTCTCCTCCGACTGACATTGGCCCACCGTTGGGGTAACCCAATGTAGATAACTTTCAACGTCAGTGACTACCTAACGGCAGTCATAGGGCTCTCCCAATGCCTGTAACTATCACTAGCTTTTCATTGGGCTGCCTCGATGTAAGCACTAGCATCTGTCAACACCAGCAACTGCATCGCAGCAATAGCGATGCAGTCTTTGGTGCCTCTAATGCGATGCGGGCATCTGCAAACATTGACAACTAGACTACAACTATAGTAGGGAAGTTGATGATTCCCATAAAGCTGAGTTGTCCTTGAGCTCCCCTAATGCTAGCAGTAGCATCCACAATTGTCAACGACTCCCTAACAATATTCGTTGGGATCTCCCAACACTAGCAACTATAATGCGGTCATTCCTAAGGTCCCCCGATGCTAGCATTAATGTCTACCGACTCCAGCCATTGCCCCACTACAATAAGTGAGTAGTCTCTAGGTTCCTTAGTGTTAGTGCTAGTGTTTGATAACATCAGCTACTACTCCGAATAATAGCTAGGCAGTTATTGGGTTCCCTTTAAGTTAATATGAGCATTTACCAACACTGGCAACTTCCTCATAGTAGTCATTGGGTTCTCTCAATGCCAACTAGTGTTGCTAGGCCATCGTTGGACTCCTCTAGTGCTTGCCCTCTCGTCTGCCTATGGCTACGATGACCATAGGGCCATTGTTGGAGTAACCCGATGAAGATGTTTGCCGACGTCAATTACTACCTTGTAGTAGTTGTTAGGCTTCCCCAGTGCCACTGACTGTCATTGGGTTGTCACTAGGCTCCCTTAGTGCTAGCACTAGTATCTACAGACACCACCAACTACCACGTAGCAATAGCTGGGTAGTCCTTGGATTCCCTTAGTGTTAATACTAACAATTTCCTCATAGCAATAGTTAGGATACCGTTAGGTTCTCCGAAAGTTGGTGTGAGCTTCTGCCAGCACCACCAACTTTCTCGCAATAGCTGTTTGGCTCTACCAATATCAACTAGTGCTACTAGGCCATCTTTAGGCTTTTTTAGTGCCTACCCTTATGTCTACCTCTACCACCTATTATCGTTGGGCCATCAATGATGTAACCCAATGCAGATATTTGTTAGCATTAACGATTGCATAATAGCAGCATTTGGCTCTCCCGACACTAACGACAGTCATTAGTTATCGCTAAGTTCCTCTGTTGCTTACACTGGCATCTACTCATATTAGGAACTACTCCTAGCAAGTGCGGCATGCATGGAAGGCCCAACATGCGGCGGCAACAGGCATGCTAGCCAGGCCATAGGAGCCCCACGGTGAGCACAACTTGGATGGAAGGCCTAGAGTGCGATCGTAGGTAGCATGTTAGTCGGGCCATTGACAACCCATGTGGGCTAGATCCTTATTGTTGTCCCTCGATGGATTGCTAGTGAGCGTGTCAAGAGAGCAATATGGCACAGACAATGGGCTCGAGAGGCGTGCCACGACTGCCCCAAGTGAGCATGGCATGGCGGAAGGCTTATTGAGCTGTTGCAGCAAGCACGCCAGCCAGGGCATGGGCACCTCGCACGAGCCAGACCTTCATTACTGTTTATCGATAGACTACCCAACTTGCATGCCAAGGGAGCCACATCGCATAAAACTTGGCCATGGGAGGTAAATCACGGCTAGTTTTTGCTGGTAAGGCATGGGTGGAAGGCCAAACATGTAGCCATAGTAGGCTCGCCAGCCATACCAAGGGTGATCCATATGGGGAAGACCTTAATCATTGTCCCTCGATAGACTACCCAATGAGTGAGTTACGGGAACTGTGTCGCATGGGCCATGGATATGAGAGGCAAGCAATGACTGTCACCAGCAGGCACTGTAGGGGCGAGAGTCCTAACATGTAGCCCCAATAGGTGCACTAGCCAGGCCATGGGCACCCCACTTGAGCTAGATCCTTGTCATTGTCCATTAATAGACTCCCTAATGAGCCTGCCAAAGGAGCTGCATCGCATAGACCATGGGCACAGGAGGCCAACCATGGCTATCCCTAACAGGCACGACTTGGGCAGAAGGCCTAGGATGCAGTGGCAGCAGGCTCGCCAGCTAGGCCATGGGCACCCCACGTGAGGTAGACCCTTGACGCTGTCCCTCGATAGAATCCCAAGAAAGCATGCCAAGGGAGCCACGTTGCATGGACCACAAGAAATGGAGCCACATAAGGCCTAATATGAGGCCACAACGAGCATGCCTGCTAGGTCACGAGCGCCCAACGCGAGCTATCATTGGATGGATTGCCAATCGAGAATGCAAAGTGAGTCACGTTGCATAGACAATGGGCCTGGGGTCCAATTACCGTTTACACCCAATAGGCATTAGATAGGTGGAAGGCATAGTTTGCGGCCACAGTACATGTGCCATCCAGGCCATAGGCACCTAAGCGAGCCAAACCCTCGATGTTATGCCTAGATATACTGCCCAACGAGCCAGCCATGGGAGCAACATTGCATGGAACATGGGTATGAGAGGCAAGTGATGGCTGCCCCTAAATAGCATGGGATGGGCGAAAGGCCCAGCGTGTGGCTATAATAGGCGTGCCAAAGACGCCATGGGTGGCCAATTGCTGTACCTCAGTAGATTACGCAATGAACATGCTAAGGGAGCTGCGTCGCATAGACCATGGCCACAGGAGGCAAGCCATACATTCCTCTAGAAGGCACGCGATAGGCAGAGCGACTAATGTGCGGCCGCACCAAGTGCACTGATTAGGCCATGGGGGCCTCACTTGAGCTAGGCCTTCGTCAATATACCTCGATAGATTGCCTAGCCTAGTGCCATTAGAGTTGCATCACATGAAACTTAGGCAAAAATGGCAAGTCACTGCTACCCTATACAAGCATTGCATGGGTAGAAATCCTAACATGCGACTACAACTGGCGCCAGCCATACCATAGGTGCCCCATGCAGGCCAGACCTTTGAGGCTATCCCTTAAGAGATTACCCAGCAAATGTTTTAAGGAACTTGCATCACACAAACCATGGGCATGAGAGGCAAGCCACAGCTGCTACCAGTAGGCATTGCAGGCAAAAAAGCCCAGCGTGGGGCCGTAACAGGTGCTTTAGCCAGGCTATGGATGCCCTTCTCAGGATCAAACCTCATCATTATCCCTCGATAGATTGCCTAATGGACATGCCAAGGGAGCCATATTGCATGGACCATAGGTATAAGAAGCATGCCATGACTACCCCCGATAGGTAATCATTAGGTTCCCTCAAAGCTGGTGTGAGCATATACCAGTACTAATGACTTCTCTACAATAGTCATTAGGCTCTCTGAATAATAACCACTATTGCTAGGCCATCATTCGACTCTTTTAATTCTTCCTCTTATGTTTACCTATGCTAAGGACTGCCATTAGGCTATTGTTGGGTAACCTAGTGAAGATGTCTGGTAGCGTTAGCGACTACCCAACAAGAGTCGTTAGGCTCTCTTATCACTTGCCACTATTATTGGGTCGTCATTGGGCTCCTATGTGCTAGGACTAGAATCTATTGACACCAAGGGCTGCCTTGTAGCAATAGCAAGGCAATCCTTGGGTTTTGCTTGTTTTAGTATCGTCATTTGCTAACATACGTAACTACACTACAGCTATTGCTCAGAAGTCATTAGATTACCTTAAAGTTGGCGTGAGCATCTACAGTACCACCGATTTACCTACAAAAGCCGTTGGGCTCTCGCAATGCCTCTTATTGCTATAGGCCATCATTTGGTTTCTCCACTGCTTACTCATGCATCTACTTACACCAACAACTGTCGCTAAACTATCATTGGGAGACAATGCTAATGACTATCGCTAGGTAATCACTGAGCTTTTATAGTACTCGTGCTGGCATCTACCGGCTGCATCGACTGCTTTATAGTAGTCATTGGGCTCTCCTAACATTAGAGGCTATTACGATGTCATTGTTAAGCTCTTATAATGCTGGCACCAGTATTTATTAACTCTAGCAACTGCATCGCAAAATTAGCAGGGCAGTCTGATGGTTCCTTATGACTTCTATGTAATCGTCATTAGGCACCTCTAATGCTTACCATCGCATCTCCTTATGCTAATAACTGCCACCAAGCCATCATCGGGGGAACCCATCACTGATGCCAACTAGCCTTAGTGATTGTCGTTGGGTCATCACTGAGCTCTTCTAGTGTTGGTGCTAACATCTACTAATGTCTGCAATTACCCAACTATCGTCATTCAGTTTTCCCAATGCTAGCAATCACCATGAAGTCATCATTGGGCTATGTCGATGCTATTACTAGCATCTATTAATACCAATAACTACCCCGTTGCTATAGCTAGGCTATCCCTAGGTTCCCCTAGTGTTGGGATTGGCACTTGTTAACACCTGCAACTGCCCTGTAGCAATAGCTAAGTAGTTGTTAGGTTCCCCCAAAGTTAGCGCAAGAGTCTGCCACTACCAGCGACTGCCACATAGCTATCATGAGCCTTCCTAGTGCTAACTACTATAAGTAGCCATCATTGAGCTTCTTTAGTGCTTGCACTCACGTTTGTCAGTGTCAGCAACAATAATTGGTCATCGTTAAGCTCCTTTAGTGTTGGTGTTGACATCTACTAGTGTCAATGACTACCTTGCAGTAGTCTTTGGGCATTCCCAATGCCACTGACTACAACAGGGTTATCAGTAGACTCCTTCAGTGCTGGCTTTAGGGTTTACTAACACCAATAACTACACCGCAAAAGTAACTGGGCAGTCGTTGGGTCTCACTAAAGCTAATGCCGGCATCTACCTACATTAGGCACTTCCCCGAATCAGTCTTTAGGCTTTCCTAATCCAATCACTAATGCTAAGCCAATGTTGGGCTCCTTTAGTGCTTGTCCTCATGTTTACCTACGCTGATGATAACTATTGGGCGATCGCAGGGGCAATCTAGTACAGAAGTAGGCCTCGTTAACGACTATTGCTAAGTCTTCGCTAAGCTCCCTCATTACCAGCACTAGTCTCTACATCAATGACTACGATTGTGCCATCATTGGGGGAATCCAACAGAGATATCTCTTAATCCTAACAACAGTTGTTGGGTCATCATGGAGCTCTTAATCCAGTGACAATTGTTGCATCACTGACTACCCAATAGTAGTTCTTGGGCTCCCCCAGTAATACTCATTATCATAGGATTGTAGCTAGGCTCCCTCAATGCTAGAACTAGTGTACATCGACATGAAGAACTACCTCACAATAATAGTTAGGCAGTCCTTAGGTTTCCTTGGTGTTGACGCTGGCTTTTGCCAATACCAAAACTACATCATAACAGTAGCTGGGCAATCATTGGGTTCCCTAAAGTTGATGCTAATGCCTACCAGTAGCTGTGACTTCCTTATAGCAGTCGTTGGGCGCATCCAATGCCAACTACTCCTACTAGGCCACTATTGGCTCCCCTAGTTCTTGCCTTCGCATCTACCTGCGCCAGTGATCGTCGTTAAGCCATCACTGAGGAAATCCATGGAAGATGCTCCCAATGCAAGCATCATTGTTGGGCAGTTGTTAAGCATCCCTAGTGTTGGCACTAGTGACTACCAATACTAGTGACTGCCTTGCTGCAGTTGTTAAGCTCACCTAATGCCAAAAACAGTCATGGGACCGTCATTGGGCTCCTTCAGTGCTAATGCTTATGTTTACCAACACCAACAACTGCCCTGCAGTAATAAATAAGCAGTCCTTAGGCTCTAGTACGAGCGCTAGCGTTTATCAACCCTAGCAACTGCCCAGCAGTAATGGCTAGGCAGTTGTTAGGTTCCTTCAAAGCTAACTCTAGTGTCTGCCACCACTAGCCAGTGATTTTCCTGGGATATCTCTTGGTTCCCTCGGTGGGAAAACTAGCATTTACCAACCCCACCAATTATGCATAACAATAGTTAAGTAGCCCCTAGGTTCATTTAGTGCTGGGGCTCATGTTTGTTAACACTAGTAATAGCCTCGTAACAATAGTTGGATAGTCGCTAGGTTCCCCCAAAGCTAGCGATAGCATCTCTAACCACTAGCAGTTACCAAGTAGTAGTCGTTAGGCTCTCCTCGATACCAACTTCTACTATTAGATTATCGTTAGGTTGCTCTAGTGCTTGCCCTTGCATCTACTGCTCTAACACTGTTCTTTGTCCATCTTGGGGCACCCAATGCAAATGTTTACTAGTGCGAGCGACTCTCATTGGGTGGTCGTTGAGCTCCCTTCTTGCTAGCGTTGGCTTCTACTAATGTCAATGACTACACAACAATCATCGTTGGGCTCTGCCAACGTAGGCAACTGTCGTGGGGTCATCATTAGACACCTCATCTAAGTATTAGTGTTTACTAATACTAGCAGTGGCCTCATACTAATAGCTAGGTAACCCCTACGTTCCCCTAGTGCTAGCATTGGCATCTACTAACACAAAGAACTTCACTGCTATAATAGCTAGGCAGTCGTTGGGTTCCCCTAAAACTGGTGCTAGTATGTACCAGTACCAGCGATTACCCCACTATAGTCATTGGCTTCTCTTAGCGATTGCTAAAAGCTACATTAGCGTCTACTTGCGCTAACGACTATCGTTAGGGCATCGTTGAGGGAGCATAGTGTAAATATTTGCTAGTGCCAGCCACCGCCACTAGGTCATTGAAGAGCTCCCTTAGTGTTGGCACTGGCTTTAAACAATGCTAACGACTACGCAACAACAGTCCTTGGGCTATCCCAATAGTATTAACTGTCGTGGGGACGTCATAGGGCTCCTTTAGTGCTAGTACTAGTGCCTATTGACACTATTAACTACCTTAAACTAATAGTTGGCCAGTTCCTTAGTTTTGCTCATGCAGGCGCTGGTGTTTATCAACACTAGTAACTACCTCACACTAGTAGCTAGTCAATTGTTGGGTTCCCCCAAAGCTGGTGTTAGCATCTGTTAGCACCAGTTATTACCCCTTAATGGTAGTTAAGAAGTAGTTAGGATCCTCTAGTGTTGGAGTTGGCTTTTACTAATATTACCAACTACCCACTAATAGTCATTGGGCTTTCCTAACGCCAACAACTGAAATGGGGTCATCGCTTGCTCCCCTAGTGCCAGAACTAGCATCTACTAATACCAGCAACTGCCCAACAGTAATAGATAAGTAGTGCTTAGGTTTTAGTGTGGGCGTTAGCATTTGCCAACACCAGCAACTACCTTTCAGCCGTAGCTTGACAATCATTGGGTTGCACCAAAGCTGATGGTAGTGTTTATAAGTAGCAATAATTGCCACATAATAGTCATTGGGCTTTTCAATATTACTACTACTGTTAGGCCATCGATGGCCTACTATAGTGCTTGCCCTCGCGTTTACTAATGCTAGCGATCGTCGCTTATGCATCATTGGGGAACCTAGTGTAGATGTTTGCCAACGCTAACAACTACCATTGGGTCGTTGCTATGCTTCCTTAGTACTGTTGTTGGCATCTAATCATGTTAGGGACTTCCCAATCACAGTCATTAGGCTCTTCTAAAACTAATGACTATTATAGGATCATTGTTGGGTGGCCCCAATGTTGATATTAGTGTCTACTGACACCAATAACTACCCCACAGCAATAGTTAGGCAACCCTTGCGTTCTTTTAATGCTATTATTCGAGTCTTATAACTCCAGCAACTTCCCCACTATAGTAGCTAAGTAGTCATTAGGTTGCCCCAAAGCTAGCACTAATGTCTACCAACACGAACGATTGCCCTACAACAGTCATCAGTCTCCCGTAACTCTAATTACTGCTATTATTCCGTCGTTGTCTCCTTAATTGCTTGCCTTAGCGTCTACCTATGCCAGCAACTACCATTGGGCCATCATTAGGGGAACCTAGTAAAGATGTATGCCAATGCCTGCGATTGTCGTTAGGTCGTCGTTAACCTCCCCTAATGTTAGCACTGACCTTAAACAGTGCCAAAAATGGCCAGCCACATTCGTTGGGCTCTTCCAATGCTAGTGACTATCATGGGGACAACATTGGGCTCCATCAGTCCCTGTACTAACGTTTACCGACACTAGTAACTGCCTCATAGCAGTAGTTGGGTAGTTCCAAGACTCTCCTACAGTAAATGCTAGCATTTACCAATATCGTAACTATTATATAGTAGTAGCTGGGCAGTCATTACGTTCTCTCAAAGTTAGTGTTCAGGTTTGCTAGCATTAGCACTTTTTTCGTGGCAGTTGTTGGGCTCTATGACCAGTGCCAATGACTACCTAATAGTAATTGTTGGGCTCTCCCAATGCTATCGACTGTCAAGGGGTTGTCATAGGACCCTTCGTGTAGCATGAGCATCTATCTACACTAATAATTACCCCACAATAATTACTGGGTAGTCCTCGAGTTTTGTTAGTGCTAGCATCAAAGTCTAAAAACATCGACAATTGCCCCTCAGCAATAGCTGGGCAGTCATAGGGTTTTCCTAAAGTTGGCATGAGGTTTACCAATACCAGTGACTTCTTTGTAGTCATCATTAGGCTTTCTTAATGCTTACTATTGCTGCTAAGCCATCATTGGACTCCCGTAGTACTTTAGCCTCATGTTTACTTAAGTCAGCGACTGCTACATGGCCATCAGCAGGAGATCCTATCTAGATATCTACTAACATCAGCAACTACCGGTAGATCAATTTTGAGCTCCCCTAGTGCTGGTGCTGGCATCTACCAATGCCCGTGACTACCTAGCACCACTCGCTGGGCTCTCCTAATGCCAATGGCTATCATAGGTCATTATAAACTTCTCCCTTACTGGCACTGGCATCTACTAACACTAGTAACTACCTCTTTGTGATAGCTAGGTAGTCCTTGGGTTCCCCACGTGTTGGCAATTTCATCTACCAACACTAGCAATTGCCTCACTACTGTAGCTAGGCAGCTGTTAGGTTTCCTCAAAGCTGGCGTGAGCATCTGCTAGCGTCAGCGATTAACCCATAGCAGTCTTTAAGCTCTTTTAGCTCTTCTTACTCTTGTTACGCTATCATTGAGTTCCTTTAGTGCTTACCCTCATGCCTACCAACGTTAGCTACTTTTGTTGTGCTACTGTTAGGGAAAACTACAGCACCGATGTCTACCAGTGCTAGTGATTACCATTGGGTCATCGCTAAGCTTTCCTAGCGCTAGTGACTGCCTAGCAATAGTCGATGGGCTCTCCCAATGCGAGTGACCATCATTAAATCATCGCTAAATTCCCCTAGTGTTGGCAATAGCATCTATAGACTCCAACAATTACCCCGCAGCAATAGCTAGGTAGCACATAGGTTCCCTTTGTCTTAATGTCGATGTTTACCAACACCCAGGACTTCTTTATAGCAGTCATTACGCTTTCCCTATGCCAACTACTACCAGTGTGCCATTATTGGACTTTTCTACCTACATTAGCGACTGTCATTAGGTCATTATTGGGGGAGCCCAACACAAATGTCTTCAGCACTAACGATTGCCGCTGGGTTAGCACTGCACTGGCCTTAAAAACGCGAGACATTCACCAACAGCAATTGTTGGGCTTTCTTAATGCTAGCAACTATTATGGTGACGTCATTAGGCTCCCTCGATGCTAGCATTAATGTCTATTGACATTAGCAACTGCCCCGTAGCAATAGTTGTGCAGTTTTAAGGTTCTCTAAATGCAAGCGCCCTAGAGCCAATGATTGCCCAGCAATAGTCATCAGGCTCTCCTAATGCTAGCAACCATCATTAGGTCATTGCAGGATTCCTTCAGTGTTGGCAATGGCATTTACTAACACCAGCAATTGCCCTGCAGCAATGGCTAGGCAGCATTTAGGTTCTCCTTGTGCTAGAGTTGGCATCTGCCAGCACCAAGGACTTCTTTGCAGCAGTCATTATGCTCTCCCCATGCCAACTACTACTACTGTGCCATTGTTGGACTCTTCTACCTACATTAGTGACTGTTGCTAAGCAATCATTAGGGAAGCCCAACGCAAATGTCTCCTAGCACTATTGATTGTTGCTAGGTCATCACTAGGCTCCCATAGTCTTGTGCTGGCCTTAAACAACACGAGACACTCCCCAATAGCAATCGTTGGGCTTTCCCAATGCTAGTAACTATCATAGGGATGTCGTTAGGCTCCCTCAATGCTAGCACTAACATCTACAGACATTAGCAATTACCCCATAGCAATTATTAGGCAGTTTCAAGGTTCTCCAGATGCAGGCGTTGGTGTTTACCAACACCAGCGATTGCCATGCAAAAGTTGTTGGGCAGTCATTGGGTTCCCTCAAAGCTAGCGATAGTGTCTACCAGTACTAGCGTCTTCCATGTAGAAATCATTAGGTTCTCCAAATCCAAACTATTGGGTTATCTTAAAGCTCCCCTAGTGATGGTAGTGGCCTCTACCAGTGCCAGCAACTACCCAACAGTGGTCATTGGGCTCTTACAATGCTAGTGATTATCATGGGATCATTCCTAGGCTCCTTCAGTGTTGGCACAAGCATCTATCGACATCTATAATTGCCCTGCAGTAATAACTAAGCAATTGTTAGTTCCTTTAAAGCTGATTGAGCGCCTGCTAGTACCAACAACTTCCCCGTGCTAGTTGTTAGGCTCCTTCAGTGCACTACACTACTATACAACTTCCCAATACACACTACACCTTTTAGGCCATTGTTGGGCTCCTTCAGTGCTTGCCCTCGCATCTAGCTTTGCCTGCGACTGTGCATTGGCCATCGTTGGGGGTACCCAGTGCAAATGTTTGCTAGTGCCAACAATTGTCCAATAGTAGTAGTAGGGCTCTCCCAATGCCTGCGACTATCATTAGGTCGTCATTACTGAGCTCCTTTAGTGCAGCACTGGCCTCAAATAGCACTAACGATTGCCCAGCAATAGTCTTTAGGCTCTCATAACACTAGTAATAGTTGTAGGGCCATCCATGGGCTCCATCAAAGCTGGCACTAGCATTTACTAGCACCAGCAACTACCCTGAAGTTGTAACAGGGCAGTCGTTGGGTTCCTTCAAAGCTGCTACTAGTGTTCACCAGTACTTAGCACTTCCTCACAGTAGTTGTTGTTCTCTCTCAATGCTAATTATGCTGCAAGGTTACCATTGGGCTCTTCTAATGCTAGTACTATTGTTTGCCGACACAAGCAACTACCCTGCAGTAGTAACTAGGCAATCATTGGGTTTCTCTAGTGCAAATGCCCGCGTTTGCCAACACTAAAAACTACCCCGCACTAGTAGGTGGGCAATCATTGGGTTTCCCTAAAATTAGTGTTAACATTTGCCAGCTTCAACAATTATCTCGCAAAAATTGTTGGGCTCTCCAAATGCCAATTATGGTTATTAGGCCATCATTGGGTTGCTCTAGTGCTTGCCCTCATGTCTACCTGTGCTAGTGATCGTCGTTGGGCTATTATTGGGGGAACTAAGTGCACATGTCTGCTAGCACCAACAATTATTGCTAGATCATCATTGAGCTCCCCTAGTGTTGGCGTTGGCTGTAACCAACATCAACGACTGCCTAACTGTAATTATTGGGCTTTGCCAATGCCAGCGACTGTCATGGGGTCATCGCTGGGCTCCCTCGATGCCAGAATTAGTGTTTATTAACACTTGCAACTACCCCGTAGCAATAGTAGGGCAGTCCATGGGTTTTACTAGTGCAGACACTAGCGTTTAACAACACTAGCTACTTCCTAGCAATAAAAGCTCGGTAGTTGTTGGGTTTCACCATAGTTGGCACTAGCACTTGTTAGCACCAGCGACTTCCTCACAGCAGTCGTTGGGCTCTCCCAATACCTACCATAGCTTCCAAGTCATCATTGGGCTCTTTTAGTGTTTGCTCTCACATCTGCCTTTAACCGTGACTGTCGCTAGACCATCGCTGAGGGAACCCTGTGCAGATGTTTGCTACGGCTAGTGACTACCTAGCAATAGTGGTAGGGCTCTCCCAATGCTTACGACTATCATTGGGTCGACACTACTGAGCTCCCCTAGTGCTGACACTAGCCTATACGAGTGCTAAAGACTACCCAGCACTTGTTATTGGCACTAGCGTCTACCGACACGAGCAACTTTCCTGCAGCAATTGCACAGAAGTCCATTAGTTCTCTTAGTGTTGGCGTCGACATAAACTAACACTAGCAACTTCCCCCGCAACAGTGGGTAGCCAATCGTTAAGTTCCCCTAAAGCTGGTATGAGCGTCTGCTAATGCAAGTGACTTCTTTGTAGTAGCCGTTGGGCTCTCTTAGTACCAAAACTACTGCTAGGCCATCATTAGGCTCCTTTAACGGTTACCCGCACGTCTATCTATGCCAACGAATACCGTTGGGCCATTGCTGGGGTAACTTAGTGCTGATGCTTAGTAGTGTCAGTGACTGCCACTGGGTCATTGTTAAGCTCCCTTAGTGCTCACACTGCCATTTACTAGCATTAATGATCGCCAGCAGTAGTCGTTAGGCTCTCCCAATGTCAGAAACAATAATTAGGTTATCGTTGGGCTCTCTTGGTGCTAGCACTACGATGTACTGGCACTAGCAACTGTCTCGTAATAATGGCTAGGCAGTCCTTGAGTTCCTCTATTGCTGGTGCTGGCGTCTACCAACACTTATAACTACCCTATTACAATAAGTGGGTGACTTATCGCTAGGTTCCCTCAAAGCTGGTGTGAACGTCCACTTACATAAGCAATATGCTCGCAAAAGTTTTTACGCTCTCTTTTGCCTTCAGTAAGCACGGCATGGGCGGAAGGCCCTACTTATAGCTGCAATAGTCATGCCAGCCAATCCATGGGCGCCTCACACGAGTAAAACCCTCCTCGCTATCCCTTGATAGGCTGCCCAGTGAGCATGCCAAGGAAGCCACCGTTGCATGGATCATGGGCACGGGAGGTAAGCCATGGTAGCCCTCAGCGGCCATAGCAAAAGTAGAAAGCCCAATGTGTGGACACTACAGTCACTTTTACTAGGCCATGAGAGCTCCACGCGAGCCATACCATCATCATCTCCCTCGATAGATTGCCTACCAAGTGTACCAAGGGAGCCATATTGCATGGACTATATGCACGTGAGATAAGGCATGGTTTCCTCCAGTAGGTGCAGCATGGGAGAGAAACCCAGGGTGCGACTGTAATAGGTGTCGAAGCCAGGCCATGGCATTCTAGTAAGCAAGACCCTTATCATTGTCCCTCAACTACCCAGTAAAAGTGCCGAGGGAGTCACGTCACTAGAAAGTGGGCTAGTGTGGCAAGCAAGGGCTGCACCCAGTAGGCATGACTTGGTAGAAAGTAATGTTCGGCCATAGCAAGAGCGCCAGCCAAGAATTTGGCATCATACGCAAGCTAAATCCTTGATGTCATCCCTTGATAAACTACCCAACGAGCTTGCTAAGGGAGATGCATCACATAAACTATGTGCATGGTAGGCAAGCCATGACTTATCCGAGCTGGCATGGCATAGGAGGATGCCCAATGTGCAACTGTAATGGGCGAGCCAACTAGGCCATTGGCACCCCACGCGAACAAAATTCTTATCATTGTCCTTGGATAGGTAGCCGATGACCACGTCAAGGGAGCCACATTAGAAGGACCGTAGACATGACAAGCAAGCCACAACTGGCCCCAGCAGGCATGGTGTAGGAGGATGGCCCAATGTACGGGCCTAACAAACTTGCTAGCCAACCCATGACCACCCCATATTAACAAAACCTTCTTCACTATCCCCCCTTAGACTACTCAATGAGTGTGCCAAAGAAGGCATAGAAGGCAAGCCAAAGGTCGCCTTCAGCAAGCATGGCATGGGTGGAAGGCCCAACATTCGACCATAGCTGGCACCCAACCAGGCCATGGTCGTCTTATGCGAGCAAGACCCTTGTCACCGTCCCTTGATAAATGGCTAGCTAGCATATATTGGGAGCATGGTATGGGTGAAAGGCCCAACATGCGACCATAGCAAGCGAGCTTGCAAGGCCATCAGTGCCCCACGCGAGCAAAATCCTCATCACTCTCCCTCAACATATTGCCTTACGAGGGGCAAGGGAGCCACATCGCACAGACCATGGGGATAAAAACCAAGCCATGACAGCCCTCAACAAGAATAGCATGGGTGAAAGGCCCAGTATGTGGCCACAGCAATCGCAACCGCCACGCCATGGGCACCCCATGTCAGTAAAACCCTCGTCGTTATCCCTTGATAGGTTGCCCTACCACCGTGTCAAGGGAGCTACTTCATACAAACCATGGGCATAAGAGACAAGCCATGTCTACCCCCAGCAAGCATAACATGGGTGGAAGGTCTAGCATGCGGATGTAGCAGGGGCGTCAGCTAGGACATGAGCATCCCAGGCGAGTGGGACCATCATTGTCATCCCTTGATAAACTGCTAGTGATCGTGCCAAGGGACCCACGTTGCACAGATCATGGGCATCGGAAGTAAGCCATGGTAGCCCCTAGTAGGCCTAGCATGGGTGAAAGGCCCAAGGTGCAGCCATAGTAAGCATGCTAGCTAGGTCATGGAAGCCCCACGCAAGCTAGAACCTCATCACTATCCTTAAATAAATTGCCCAGTGAGCATGCCAAGGAATCACATTGCATGGACCATTGGCACTAGAGTTAAGTCACACTGACCCCAATAGGAATGGCATGAGAAAAAAGGCCTAACATCCTATCATAAATGGCATACCCGCTAGGCCATGAGCGCCCCACGCTTACTTGATCCTCATCGTTATCCCTCAATAAACTACTTTGCAAGCATGCCAAGGGAGCCATATCACACAAATAGTGGGGTCGAGTGGCAAGCTAGGGCTGCCTCCAATAGGCATGGCATGGTAGAAGGCCCAACCTATGGCCACAACAAGCACCGGCAAGGCCTTTGGGCACCCTATGCGAGTAATACCCTTGATGTTGTCCCTCCATAGACTACCCAACATGCCAAAGGAGCCACTCCACATGGACCATGGGCATGACAGGCAAGTCATGGCTGTCTTCAACATGCTTAGCATGGGCAAAAGACCCAATGTATTGCTAAAGTAGGCACATTACCAAGGCCATGGGCATCTAGTGCAAGCCAAACCCTCATCGTTGTTGCTAGATAGACTACTTAGTGAATGTGTTAAAGGAGCCATGTTGCGCAGACCATGGGATTCAGAGGCAAGCCATGGCTACCTCAAGGCCTACCAATGGCAGAAGGCCTAGCATGCGTTTACTGCACATGCACCAGCAAGGCTATGGATGCCCTACGCGGGCCAAACCCTTGATGCCATCCCTTGATTGACTGCCCATCAAACATGCTAAAGAGCCACATCATAGGGACTATGGGCACAGAACGCAAGCCATGGCTACCCCCAAATGGAGCAGTAAGAATGGAAGGCCCAACATGCAGCCATAGTAAGAGCACCAGCTAGGCCATAAGCAGCCCCATGCAAGCTAGACCCTCATCGCTATCACTGGTAGACTGCCCATTGAGCATACCAAGGGAGCCTCATCCAAGGACCATGGGCATGGAAGGTAGGCCACGACTACCCTTACAAGGCACAGCAAGAATGGAAAGCCTAACATGCAGCCATAGTAAGAGCACTAGCCAGGCCATGGGTAAGCAAAGAGAGCTGCGTTCGATGGACCATAGGCATGAAAGGCAACCCACGGGTGACCCTGATAGTCACGATCTATGAAAAACGCCCAGCATGCAGCTGTAGTAGGCATGCCAACTAGGCCATGGGTGCCCACACGAGCTAGACCCTCATAGTTATCCTTCGATAAACTGTCGAGTGAGCGTGTTAAGGGAGTACATCACACAGACCATGGGCACGAGAGGCAAGCCATGATTGCCTTTAATAGTTTTATGATTGTGATGGGCAGAGGACCTAATGGGTGATCGCAGTAAGCACGACAGCTGATCATGGGTGCCTTATGCGAGCTTGACCTCATCCCAGTCTCTCAATAGGCTTATGATTGTGATCGGCAAACATCGCATTAGAGGAAGGCCTATGGACATCACATGTGAGCTAGACCCTCAACATCATCCCTCAAGAGACTGCCTAGCGGGTGTGCCAAGGGAGCCTCATCGCATAAGACATAGGCTCAGGAGACAAGCCACGGCTACCCTAACAAGCATGACATGGGTGAAAAGCCCAACTTACTATCGCAGTGGGGGCATTAGCCAAGCCGTAGGCACCCGTGGGAGTTAAATCCTCCTCACTATCCCTTGATAGATTACCCAAAAAGGTTGCTAAGGGAGCCATGTCGCACAGATGATGGGCACGGGATGTAAGCCATGGTTACCCCCAGTAGGCGTGGCATGGGCGAAAGGCCCAATATGAGGTTACAATAGGTGCTCCACTTAAGCAATGGGTGCCTCACATGTGCTTGACTATCATCGCTATCCCTCAATGGAATGCCCAGACGACATGCTAAGGAGTCGAGCCGCACAAAACTTTGGCATGAAAAGCAAGCCTCTTCCCCCCAAATGGGCATCGCATGGGTGGATGGCCGAACATGTGACCATAATAGGCACCGACCATACCATGGGTGCCACACGTAGGCTAGACCCTTTTTATTGTCCTTAGTGAGACTGCCCAGTACGCATGCTAAGGGAGCCTTATCGCACGAACCATGGGCATGTGAGGTAAGCCATGGCTACCACCAGTAGGTAGTGCATGAGCAAAGGCCTAGTGTGTGGTTGTAACTAATGTGCCATGGGAGCCGCATAGCATGGACCATGAGCACAAAAGGCTAGCCACTGTTGCCCTGAGTAGGCACGACATGGGTGGAAGGCTCAGCATGTGGCGATAGTAGGCAAGCCAACTAGAACGTGGATAGGCCAATTGAGCTCAATCTTTGTTGCTGTCCCTTGATAGACTCCCTAGCGAGCGTCCTAAAGGTATAAAAGGTAAGCCACAACTACCCCCAACAGATGCAGCATGGGTGAAAGGCCTAGGGTGTGACTATAGGAGGCATGTTAGCCAAGCCATGATGTCCCATAGGAGCTAAACCCTCATCACTATCTCCCGATAGACTGCCTAGTGAGCGAGCCAAAGGAGTCGAGTTGCACAAAACCTAGGCATAGGAGGCAAGCTGCGATTACCCCTAATAGGCATGGTATGGGCAGACAATTGAATGTGCAGTTGGCAGCCAGCCAGGTCATGGGCACTCTAACTAGCTAGGCCCACATCATTATCACTTGATAGACTTCGTAGTGAGGGTGCGAAGGAAGCTGCATTGCATGGACCATCAGCAAGGAGGCAAGCCACAGCTACCCCTAGCACGCATTGCATGGGTGGAAGGCCCATCGTATGGCCACAGCACAAGTGCCAGCCAAGCCATGCAAGCTGCATGCGAGCCATCGCATTTACATATGCCAACAACTGCCATTAGCCATTGTAAAGGGAACCCAACACTACCGTCGGGTCATCACTGAGCTCCCTTAGTGTTGGCATCGACATCTACAAATGTCTATGATTGCCCAACTATAGTCAATGGCCTCTCCTAACACCAATGACTATCATGGGGTTGTCATTGGGTTACCTCGATGCTAACATTAGTGCCTATTGATACCAATAACTGCCCTTTACAAAAGCTGCGCTGCCCTTAGGTTCTCTTAACGCTAGGGCTAACGTCTACCAACACTAGTGACTACCCTACAGTAACAGCCAAGTAGTTGTTGGATTCCCCCGAAGTTGGTACAAGCGTCTGCCAGTACCAACAACTTCCAAATAGTAATCATTAGGCTCTCTTTATGCTTTTTACTGTAGCTAAGCAATCATTAAGCTTTTCTAGTGCTTGTACTTGCGTTTGCTAGTGTCAGCAATGGTCATTAGGTTATCCCTCAGCGCCTTGAGTGCTGACTTTGACATTGATCACTGTCAACGACTGCCTTACCATAATAGTTAGGTACTCCTAATGCCACTTACTACCATGAAGTCATTGTTACACTCCCTTGATGTTAACTCTAGCGTCTACTAACACCAGCAATTGCATTGCAAAAAGCAACTAGTTAGTCGTTGGGTTCCCTCAAAGCTGATGCAAGCTTTAGCTTGTGTTAGGAATTTCCACGCAGTGGTCGTTAGGCTCTCCCAATGCCAATTACTATAGTTAGGTTGAAGTTGGGCTCTTTCAGTGGTTGTCCTCATGTTTACCGGTGTTAGAGACTACCATTGGGCCATCACAGGGGTAACGTAGTGCAGATCTCTGCAAACATCAATGATTACTACTAGTAGTAGTTGCTGGCCTTTACCAGTGCCAGCGACTACCTAGTATTCGGCTCTCGCAATGCCAACGACGGTTATAGGGTGGTCGCAGGGCTCTCACAGTGCTAGCATGAGTGTCTACTAATACTAACAACTACCCTGTAATAATTGTAGAGTAGTGCCCAGGTTCTCTTAGAGCTAGCATCAACGTTTGCAAACATCGACAACTGCCCTATAGCAGTAGCTGCATAGTCGTAGGGTTCCCCCAAAGCTAGTACTAGCATCTACTAGCATCAGTGACTTCTTTATAGTTGTCTTTAGCTCTTCTAATGCCAACTATTATTGTTAGGCCATTGTTGGCCCTATTTAACATGTTTGCCCAATGTCTACCTGCATCAGTGATTGTTGCATGGTCATCGCTATAAGAACTTAGCGTAAATGTCTACCAACGTTAGCAACTATTACTCGATCATTACTAAGCTCCCCTAGTGTTAGTGTTAGCCTTAGCCAGTGCCCATGACTACCTAGTAGCAATTATTGGGCTCTCTCAATGCCAATAATTGTCATAGGGTTATTGCAAGGCTTCCTCTATATTGGCGCTCGTATCTACTGACACCAACAACTACCCCTCAGTAATAGCTGGGCAATCCTAGGTTCCCTATGTGTTGGCAACTTCATTTGCCAACATGAACAAGTGCCTCACTACTGAAGCCAAGTAGTCACTAGGTTCCCCCAACAATAGTGCGAGTGTTTACAAGCATCAAGAATTGCCCCGCAGCAGTCGTTGAGCTTATCTAGTGCTTGCCCTCGCACTTATTTATGCCTGCTACTCTCGTTGGGCCACTATTTGGGGAACATAGCATTGTGTCTACTAACACTAATGATTACCGCTGAGTCATCGCTAAGTTCCCTTAGCACTAATGACTGCCCAATAGTAGTCATTCGGCTATCTTAATGCCAACAACCATCCTGAGGTCATTGTTAGATTCCCTTAGTGCTTGCAGTAGCATTTACTATAACACCAGTAATTGCCTTAGCACGTAAGTTCCCCTTCTATTGGCGTCGATGTCTGCTAGCACCAGGGACTTCCTCGAGCAATTATTATACCCTTCTATGCTAAATACTACTACTACACCATCGTTGCACTCCTCTATGTGCAATAACGATTGTCATTAGGTCATTGATAGGGGAGCATAATGTAGATCTTTGCCAGTGCTAGTGATTGTCGTTGGGTCATCGCTGAGCTCCCTTAGTAATGTGCTAGCCTTAAATAATGCCAACCACTCCAGAGCAGTAGTCGTTGGGCTCTCCCAATGCTAGTAACTATCATAGGGATGTCACTAGTCTCCCTCAGTGCTAACACTAGCATCCATCGAAATTAGTAATTACTTCGCAGTAATAGTTAGGCAGTTCCAAGGCTTTCTCAATGCAAGTGTTACTATTGGTTGATGTTCGCTAGGCCATCGTTTGGAGAACCTACTACAAATGTTTGCCAGCGCCAACAAATGTTTCTCGATCATTTTTGAGAACTTAGTATAGATATTTGCTAGCACAAGTGACTGCAGAGCAATAGTTTTAGGGCTTTCCCAATGCTTATAACTATCATTAGGTCATCACTAGTGAGCTCCCCTACTATTGACATTGATCCTTAATAACAACTATCGTTGGGCTTTCCTAATGAGAGCAACTATCATAGGGATGTCACTAGGCTCCCCTATTGCTCGCACTAGCATCTACTGATATGGGAAACTACCTCACACCAATTGCTAAGAAGTCCTTCAATTCCCCTAATGCTCGCATCTACGTTAACCAACACCAACGACTGTGCGATAGTAGTAGTTGGGCAGTCATTAAGTTCCTCAAAAGCTGGCATGAGCGTTTTCCAACATTTATGACTTACCCACCATAGTTATTGGGCTCTCCCAATGCTAGTAAATGCTGCTAGCCACTATTAGGCTCCTTTAATGCTTACCGTCATGTTTGCTAGCATCAATGGTAGCCATTGGGCCATCGCTATGGCAATGACAGTGGCTGACATCTACTAGCATCAACGATTGCCTGATAGCATTAGTCAGTCCTATCCAATGCTAGCCATTGTCACTAGGTCATCGTTGGCCTTTTTCGATGCTAGCACTAGCATCTATCGACACTAGCAACTACCATGCACCAACAATTAAGTAATCTTAGGGTTCCTATAGTGGTAGCACTAGTGCCTGCAAAAATCAATAACTACCTCGCAACAGTAGGCTAGGTAGTTGTTGGATTTCTCTAAAGTTAGTGTAAGCCTTTACGAGAACCAATAACATTGTGTTGAAGTCGTTGGATTTCCCAATGCCTATAACTGTTAGGCCATCATTCGACCCCAGTTATGCTTGCCTTCATGCTTACTTGCACTAGCAGTAACTGTTCGGCCATCCTGGGTGAACCTAGTGCTGATGTCTACTAGTGCCAATGACTATCACTAGGTCATTGTTGAGTTGCTCTAGTGCTTGCGTTACCATCTATTAATGTCAGCCATTGCCCAATAGTAGTTGTTGCACTCTCCCAATGTCAGTGACTGTCGTGGGATCATTGCTAGGCTCCCTTGGTACTGGTACAAGTGTTTAATAACATCAGCAATAGCGCTGCAAAAATAATTAGGCAGTCAATGGCTCACATAATGCTAATACGAGCGTTTGCTAGTATGAATAATTTTTGTATAGTAGTCATTGGGCTCTCCAAATGCCAATAACTATTGCTAGGTTATGGTTGGGCTCCTCTAGGGCTTCCCTCTCGTCTACCTACGCCTATGACTTCCATAGGGCCATCCCTGGGGCAACCCATGTAAATGTCTACCAACGTTAGCAACTGGCCAAGAACAATCGTTGGGCTCTCCCAATGCTAGTTACTATCGTAGGGTTATCACAAGGCTTCCCCCATATTGGCGTTGGCATTTACTGACACTAGCAACTACTTAATAATAGCTGGGCAGTCCCTGGGTTCCCCACATGTTAACAATTTCTTCTGCTAATGCTAGTAACTACCTCGCTGTTGTAGCTAAGTAGTCATTAGGCTCCCTCAAAGTTAGTGCGAGTGTCTATTAGCATTAGTGACTGCCCCGCAACAGTTGTTGGACTTTCATTGTGCTTACTATTCTTACTATGCCGTCTTTGAGCTCTTCTTATACTTACCATCGTGCTTATTTGTGCTTACTACTCTTATTAGGCCACAGTTGGAGGAATGCAGCACCGATGTCTGCCAGTACTGATGATTACTGCTAGGCTACCTTAGCACTAGTGACTACCCAATAATAGTCAGTCGACTCTCCCAATGCCAACGATCATCATGAGGTCATTGCTGGATTCCCCTAGTGCTGGCATTAGCGTCTACTAACACTAGTAAGTGCCTTCAACGATAGCTAGACAGTACCTAGTTTTCCTTTTTGTGCTGGCGTCGATGATTACCAGCACATGGGACTTCCCCAAGCAATCAGCGTGCCTTCCCTATGTCAATTACTACTACTGCACCATCGTTGGACTCATTTATCTAAAATAATGACTGTCACTGGATCATCATTAGGGGAACATGGCTCACATGTTTGTCAATGCAAGCGATTGGTGGTAGGTCATCATTGAGCTCCCCTAGTGCTGTGCTGGCCTTAATAGTGCTAGTCACTCCTGAGTAGCAGTCATTGGGCTCTTTCAATGGTAGCAACTACCGTAAAGACGTCACTTGGTTGCTTCGGTGCTAGCATTAGCGTTCATCGACACTAATAATTGCTTTGCAGCAATAGTTGGGTAATTTCAAGGCTCTCTTAAAGTAAGCATTGGTGTTAGTTGACATCCACTAGGCCATCACTAGAGAACCTACTGCAAATGTCTGCCAGTGCCAACGATAGTCTCTAGGTCATCGCTGAGCTATCTCGATGTAGATGTTTGTTAGCGTAAGCTACTGTCCACTAGTAGTTTTAGGGCTTTCCTAATGCCTGTAACTATCATTGGGTTGTCGCCGTTAAGCTCCCCTAGTGCTGATAACCCCTACTAACACCTATCATTGGGCTGTCCTAATGCTCGTGTCGACATCAACCAACATTAATGACTACCTAGTAGCAGTAGCTAGGTAGTCGTTGAGTTCCTTAAAAGCTACTACGAGCGTCTACCAAAACATACAACTTCCCTCTCACAGTCATTGGGCTCTCCCAATGCCAACAACTTCTGCTAGGCCACTATTGGGCTCTTTTAATGCTTACCCTCAAATTTACTAGCAACAGTGATAGCCGTTGAGCAATCAATGTAGTGATGATAGTGGTTGGCATCCACTAGCACTAGTATCTATCGATAGTAGCAACTGCCCATTGTTGGGCTCTCCTAATACCTGCGATAGTAATTGGGTCATCGTTGGGCTCCTTCGGTGCAAGCTCTAGCATCTATCGACCCAGGTAACTACCTTACAAAAATAGCGAGGTAGCTCATGGGTTCCCCTAGTGCTAGTGTCGACGTCTGCCAACACCAATAATTACACTATGGTAGTAGTTGGTAAGTTGTCGATTTCCCTAAAGTTGGGTTATCATTAAGCTCCCTGAATGTTGATGTTGGAATCTATCCTCCTCAATGATTGCTCAACAACAATCGTTGGGCCCTCTCAACATTAGTGAATATTATGGGGTCATCGTTGGATGCCCCTGACGCTAGCACTAACGTCTATCGACTCCAGCAACTGCCCATAATAATAAGTGGGCGATCCCTATGTTCCCCTAGTGTTGACACTGGTGTCTATTAACACTAGAAACTATCCCATAGCCCTAACTAAGCAATTGTTAGCTCTCCCAATGCCTATGACTATCATTAGGTAATCACGGTTAAGCTTCCTTAGTGTTAAACCAAGCGTCTACCAGCACCAGTGACTACACAACAATAGTTGTTTAGCTTTCTTAATGCTAACAACCATCATGGGGTTTTTTAGGGCTCTCATATTGCTAGTGTTGACGTCTATCGATGAAAGCAATTACCTTATAGTAATTGTTAGGAAGTTTGTTTATTCCCTTAGAGCTAGCACTAATGTAAACTAACACTAAAGACTACCTCGTAGCAGTAACTGGGCAGTCATTGGGTTCCTCAAAAGTAGGTGTGAATGCTTACCAAGCCCTACAGCTTCCCTACAGCCATTGTTCGGCTATCTTCATGCCAACAATTGCTGGTAGGCCGTTATTAGGCTCCTCTAATGCTTACCCTTGCATCTACCTACACCAACGATTACCGTTGGGGCATTATTGGGGCAATGACAATGACAAGCATCTACTAGTATTAGTGACTATCCAATTGTAGTGGTTGGGCTCTCCTAACAGCAACCACTGTCATTAGGTCATTGTTGGCTCCCTCGGTACTGTGACAAGCATGTACAGACACTAAGTAGTTCCCCGTAGCAATAGCTGGGCAATTTCAGGGTTCCTCAAGTGCTAGCACCAACGTCTGCCAGCACCAATAACTGCCTCATAACGATAGCTTGCTAATCATTAGGTTTTCCCAAATAGGGCATGGCGTCTGCTAGTACCAGTGACACCATGCAAAAGTCATTGGGTTCTTTTAGTGTTGACTACTACTGCTAGGTTATCGTTTGCCCCTCTTATGCTTGCCATCATGTCTACATGTAACAGCGGCTTCTATTTGGTTGTCACTAGGAGAACCTAGCACAGATGTTCGCCAATGCCAGCGACTGTCGCTAAATCATGCTACTATCTACTAGCATTAACGATTTCCCAGCAACTATTATTGCGCTATCCTAATGCCAGTTACTATCATGGGGTTCATTGCTGGGCTTCCTCGATACTGGCATTAATGTTTACCAACATTAGCAACTGTACCAAAAAAATAGCTGAGTAGTCGTTGGTTTCCCCCAAAGCTGATATGAGCGTGCGCCAACACCACTGAATCCCCTGCAGCCATTATTAGGCTCTCCCAACGCCAACTATTATTGGGCTTCTCTGGTGCTTACATTCATGCCTAGATGCACTACCCACTACAACTGGGAGGGTTTCCTTACTGTAGGCACTAGCATTGACCAACACTAGCAATTGCCATATAATAGTAGTAGCTAAGAATTCATTGGGTTCCCCCAAAGTTGGCATGAGTGTCTACGAGCACCAACGACTTGCTCGTACTAATCGTTGGGCTTTCCTAGCTCTGACCACTGTTGCTAGGGCATCGTTGAGCTCCTCTAATGCTTGCCCTTGCATTTACCTACACCAATGACTATAGTTGTGCCACCACTTCGGTACTCAATGTAAATATCTGCCAGTGCCAATGACTGTCATCGGGTCATCTTTAAGCTCCCCTAATGTTGGCACTTTCACCTACCAGAGTTAGCAATAACCCAATAGTAGTCATTAGGCTCTCCCAATGCTAGTGACTACCACAAGGTCGTCATTAGGCTCCCTTTATGCTAGTACTAGCATTTACCAACATCGATAACTACATCGTAGAAATAACCAAGCAGTCATTGGGTTCCCCCAAAGTTATTACGAGCAACTGCCAACTCAAGTAACTTTTTTACAGTAGTCGTTCGACTCTCTCAATGCCAACTACTATTGCTAGGCTGTCACTAGACTCTTTAATGCTTGCCCACTCGTTTTCTTGTACTAAGGACAACCGTCGAGCTATTGCTCAGGCAACCTAGTGCACATGTCTACCAGTATCAACGACTTCCTAACAATAGTTGTAAGGCTCTCCTAATGCCTACGATTGTCATTAGGTTATCGCTTGGTTACCCTAGTGCAAACACTAGCGTCTATTGACACTAGTAACTACCTACAGCAATAATGAAGCAGTCCCTAGATTCTTTTAGTGTTGGCATTGACGTCTGCCAACACTGAAAACTAAACTGCAATTGTAGTTAGCAAATTGATGATTCCATTAAAGCTAGGTTGTCATTGAGCTCCCCTAATGTTGGCACTATCATAAACTAATATCAGCGACTGCCCAGTAATAATAGCTGGGCTCTCCTAACCCCAGTAACTATTATTAGGTCATCGATATACTCCCTTAATGCTAGCACTGGTGTCTATTGACTTTCATAATTGCCTCACAATAATAGTTGTGCAATCCCTAGATTCCCTTAGTGATAATGCTAGCATCTACACATACCAGCAATAGCCTAGTGGCCATAGTTAAGCAGTTGTTGGGTTCCCTCTAAGCTAACGCAAACATTTGCACCTGTGATTTCCTTGTAGCAACCATTGGGCTCTTCCAACGCCAACCACTACTACAAGGTCGTGGTTAGGCTCCTTTAGGACTTGCCTTCTCATCTACCTATGCTGATGACTTCTATAAGGCCAACGCTAGGGCAACCTAGCGCAGATGTCTGTTAGTGTCAATGACTACTTAATAGCAGTTGTTAGGCTCCTAAATGGCAACGATTGTCATTGGGTCGCTTGGGTCTCTCGATGCTAGCACTAGCATCTATCAACACCTATGACTACGCTGCAGTAATAGCTGCGCGTTCCTAAGGTTCCCTTAGTGCTGGTGCTAACGTCTACCAACATGAGCAACTACCTCATAGGAATTGTTGGGCTGTTATTAGATTCCTTAAAAGCCAGCGTAGACATGTGCTGGCATCAACAACTTTCCTGTAGAAGTTTTTGGGCTATACTAATGCCTACTATTATTGCTAGATCATTTTTAGGCTTTTTCAGTGCTTGCCCTCGCGTTTACCAATGCTAGCAATTGTCATTGGGCCATCGCTAGTACAACCGAATGCTAATGCTTAGCAGTGTCAACAACTATTGCTTAGTCATCTCTAAGCTCCCCTTACGCTAACATTGGCATCTACTGGCGGTAGCGACTGCCTAGCAACATTCATTGGGCTTGTCTAATACCAATAATTACCATGGGGTCATCATTGAGCTCCCCCGGTATTGGCACTAGCGTTTACTAACATAGTAACTATACTGCAAAAGTAGCTGGGTAGTCTTTAGGTTCCCCTATAGCTAGCATGTGTCAGTACTATCGAATTCCTTGCACCAGTCATTGGGCTCTCGCAATGCTAACCACTTCTATTAGGCTATTGTTGAAGTTTTCAGTGCTTGCCCATTTGACTTCCTACGCCAGTGACTATTATTGGGCCATCGCAGGGGCAACCCAATGTAGATGTCTACCAACATCGACGACTGTCGCTAGATCGTTGCTAAGCTCCCTTAGTGCAGGCATTGGCCCCTACAAGTGCCAGCAACTATTTTCCCAATGCTAGTGACAGTCATAGGGTTGTCGTAGGGCTCTTCCAGTGCCGGCACGAGTGTCTACCGCTGCCAACAACTAGCTTACAACAATTACTAGGTACTATCACATTCTCTTAGTGTTAGTGTCGATGTTTACCAACACCAAAAACTGCCTCGCAACAGTAGCTAGGCAGTCATAGGGTTCCTCCAAAACTGACATGAGCATCTGCTAGCATCAGCGACTTCTTTGTAGTCGTCATTAGGCTTTTATAATGCTAACTATTCTTGTTTGACCATCTTTGGACCTCTCTAGTACTTTTACCTTACGTCTCCCTATCCCTACGACTGCCATTGAGCTCTTTCATTACTGGCTTTGGCCTACGCCTTTGACTGCTTAGCAGCAATCATTGGGCTCTCTTAATGCAAGCGACTGTCATGGGGTCTTCGTAAGGCTTCCCCTTCACTCGCACTAGAGTCTATTCACACCAACTACAACCCATAATAATAGCTAGGCAATCCTTGGGCTCCCCACGTGTTAGCAATTATGTCTGCTAACACGACCAACTGCCTTGTTACTGTAGCAAGGATGTCATCGAGTTCCTTCAAAGGTAGCATAAGCATGTACTAGCACCAATGATTACCCTATAGCGGTAGTTGGGCTCTCTCTATGCTTACCATTCCTATTACGCCATCATTGGTCTCCTCTAATGCTTGCCTAGCATGGATCATGGGCATGGGATGTAAGCCACAACAACCTCCAATAAGCACAACATGGGTGAAAGATCGAGCACACGGTCGCAACTGGCACTCCTATCAGGCCATAGGAGGACCACGCGAGTTAGAACCTCTTTATTTTTCCTCCATTGACTACCCAACGAGTGTGCCATGGAGCCATGTTTCACGGACCATGGGCATGAAAGGTAAGCCACGGTTACCCCAGTAGGCATGGTGTGGGAAAAAGGCCTCGCGAGTGATCAATATTTGTGCACTTGCCCCTCATCGCTGTCCCTCCGTAGACTACCCAGCGAGCATGCTAAGGAAGCCCTATCATAAAGATTGTAGGCTTGAATGGCAAGTCAGGGCTGCCTATAGTGGGCGCACTAGCTAGCCCTTGGGCATCTTACACAACAAGACCCTCGACGTCTTCCCCTCATAGACTGCTCATCGAGCATGTCAAAAGAGTCATTCTGCATGGACATGGGTTTAGAAGGCAAGCCACAGGTACCTCAAACATGCTTAGCCTAGGTAAAAGGCCTAGTGTGCTATCGAAATAGGTGCACCAACAAGGCCATAGGCACTCCTTGCGAGCCATATCCTCGTCGTCATCCCTCAATAGATTGCTCAACGAACATGCCAAAAGAGCCATGTTGTAAGGAACATTGGCATAAAAGGCAAGCTACAACTACTCCTTAAAAGGTAAGATATGGGTGGAAGGCCCGACATGTGATTGTAGTAGGCATGTTAGCTAGGCCATGGAAGCCCCACACAAGCCAGACCCTCATTGCTGTCACTGGATGGACTACCCAGCAAGCATACTAAGGGAGCCATGTTGCATGGACCATGGGCACGAGACAAGCCATGGGCACCCCACGTAGGCTAGACCCTCAACATTGTCTCTCAATAGATTGCCCAACAAGCATGCCAAAGGAGCCATGTCGCATGGACTATGGGCAAGGGAGGAAAGCTACGGTTACCCGAGGAGGCACAGCAAGGGCAAAACGTTAAACGTGCAGCTAACGAGAGCGTTAGCCAGGCCATGGGTGCCCCATGCAAGCCAAATCCTCATCACTGTGGGTCGATGGACTGCCTAGCAAGCATGCAAAGAAAGCCATATTGGATGGACCATAGGCTCAAAAGGTAAGCCATGGCTGCCCCCAACAGGCATGGCATGGGCGAAACGCCTAACAAGTAGTCGTAACAAGAGTGCCAACTCGTCGACCATGGGCGAAGCACCAATCGTTAGGCTCAGCCAATGCCAACCACTAGTAGCAGCAATAGCAAAGAAGTCTTCTGGTTCACTTAGTGCAGGCGTTAACGTTTGCCAACACTACCAACTACCTTGTAGTAGTAGTTCGATAGTCATTAGATTCCTCAAAGCAAGCTCGAGCATTTGCTAGCACCAGTGACTTCCTTATAGTAGTTATTAGGCTTTGCTAACACCAAAAATTGATGCAAGGTAGTCGTTAGGCTCCCTTAATGCTTACCTTAGAATCTGCTTGTGCCAATGACAGTTGTTAGGCCATCATTGGGGCAAACCAGTGTAAAAGTTTGGCAGCTTTAATGACAATTGTTGGGTTGTCGCTGCGCTTTTCTTGTGCTAGTGCTGGCATTTACCAGCATTAATAACTACCTAGCTATAGTCACTAAGCTTTCCTAACTCGAGCAACTGTCATTGGGTCGTCGCTAGGCTCCCACAATGCTATTACTAACATCTACCGACACTTGTAATTTCCTTGTAATAATAGCTGAGAAGTCTTTCGGTTCCCTTAGTATTGGTGCCATTATTTACTAACACCTATAACTACCACGCAATAATAGCTAGGTAACCGTTAATTTCCCCAAAGCTGGCACGAGTGTGTGCTGGCATTAGCGATGTCCTTGTAGAAGTCTTTGGGCTCTCTTAGTGCCTACTACTATTGTTAGGCCATCATTTGGCTCCTCATACAGTTACCCTAATGTCTATCTACCTTAGTAATTGTTGCGAGGTCGTTGCTGAGTTGCATTAGTGCTAACACTGCCATCTGCCAGGGTCAATGATTGCCTAGCCGCAATTGTTAGTCTCTCCCAATGCTAATGACTAGCACAAGGTCATCATTAGGCCCCGTTGGTGCTAACACTAGCATTTACTAACATCCAATTGCAGCGTAAAAATAACTAAGTAGTCTTTGGTTTACCCTAAAGCTAACACGACTGTCAGCCAGCTCAGTGAATCCCATGTAATCATCGTTTGGCTCTCCTAATGCCAACTATTATTGGTATGCCATCGTTGTGCTCCATTAGTGGTTACCATTATGTCTATCTATGCGAGCGACTGCCACTGGGCCATTGCTGCGGGAGCCTAGCATAGATGTCTGTCAGCTCCAACGATTGCCGCTGGCTCATAATTAAGATCCTTTAGTCCTTGTACTAGTATCTACCAGCATCAATGACTGCCCAGCTGCAATCATTGGGCTCCCCTGGTGCTAACACAAGCATCTACTGATACCAACAACTATCCCGTAATAATAACTGGTTGTACTTAGGTTCCTTTAGTGCTAGCAGTAGTTTTTGGGCTCGACAAATGCCAACTACTATTGTTAGGTTGTCGTTGGGCCGCTCTAGTGCTTGCCCCTATGTCTTCGTGAGCATGAGACTACCATTGGGCCATGATTGGGGCAACCAAATGCAAACGTTTACATGCATCAATAACTACCTAACAACTCTCACAGGCCTCTTCTAATGCCTGCGACTATCATTGGGTCGTCGTTGGGTTGTCTCCATACTAGCACTAGTGTCAATCGACACTAACAACTACCTCGTAGCAATAACAAGGTAGTCTTTAGGTTCCCTTAGTGTTAGCGTCAACATCCATCAACACCAACAAATGTACTACAGTGGTAGCTGAGAAGTTAATGATTCCCCTAAGGTTGGGTTGTTGCTGAGTTCCCTCAATGCTGATGTTAGCATCTACCAACGTTAGTGACTGCCTTAGAACAGTCATTTGGCTCTCCTAATACCCACAATTAGCGACACCTCTGATGCAATCACTAGCATCTACCAACTCCTCTCACTGCCTCACAATAATAGTTGGGCAGTCCCTAGCTTCCCTAGTGCTTTTGCTAGCATTTGCTAATACCAACAACTGCTATGAAGTAGTAGCTGGGAAGTCATTAGGTTCTATCAAAGTTGACGGAAGCATTGGTCAGCACTAATGACTTCCCCGCAGTAGTCATTGGGCTCTCCCAACCCAAACCACTACTACTAGGCCGTTATTGGGCTACTTTAGTGCTTGCTCTCTTGTCTACTTGCGCTTGTGACTACTATAGGGCCATCGCTAGGGTAACCTAATGCCAATGTCTACCAGCATCAACAACTACCTAGTAGCAGTGTTTGGGCTTCGTGAACGCGAGCGACTATCATTGGGTTATCACTTGGCCTCTTCGATGCTAGCACTAGCATCTAACAATACCACCAACTGCTAAGCAGCAATAGCTGGGCAATCCTTGGGTTCCCCTAGTGCTAGGACCGATGTCTGCCAGTACTAACCATTATCCCACATTAGTAGCTAGTTAGTTATTAGGTTCCCCCAAAGTTGGTACGAGTGTCAACCAGCACATGAATCCTGCATAGTCATTGTTTAGCTCTCCCACTGCTAACAATACTATTAGCCCATCGTTGGGCTCCATTACTGGTTATCGTTGCATTTATGTGTGCCAACGACTGTGACTGGGCCATCACTTAAAGAACCTAGCATTGATGTCGATAAGCACCAATGACTACCACTGGGGTCATCGTTGAGATCCCTTAGTGCATCTACCTACGTCAACAACTGCCTAGTTGCAATCGTTGGGCTTTTTTTATGCCTATGACCATCATAAGGTCGTCACTAAGCTCCCCTATATCGAAGAAACAAATGTGGTATTTATCGATAGTTCCACGGTTACAACGGTTGTTTGCTTCAAATGCTACTGTACAGCATATGCAATGGCATCATGAAAATCGACATAAATAAGGAATGTTAGCACACCCATCGATAGGGAAAATTAAATGCATTTCAATCTTGCCTATCCAAAGTTTATATCAGAACCAAGGAATGTTTGATTAGGATTATGTTCTGATGGCTTCAGTCCTTTTAACATGACCTCCCATGTGTATTCTTGTTAGCCAATTATTTTGACCCCGTATAATCTTCCACTGCGATGTGCATGAAAAGAGAATATATGTTTTTGATAGTGATAATTCTTGGTTCCAATAATCTAAGGGCTTTGATCGATGTGTTCTTACAATCGTTGATTAATGACCTAAAATATTTATGGGATTATGGTGTGAAAACTTATGACACCTCACAGAAGCAAAAATTTTGTATGAAGGCAATGCTGTTATGGATTATTAATGACTTCCCTACATATGGTATGTTATCAAGATGGCAAACTATAGGTCGATTGGCTTGTCAAGTTTGCATTGGATCGTCCAAAGCCTTTTTTTTTAACATGGGAGAATGATATGCTACTTTGATTATCATTGACAATTTCTTCCTATTGATCACCCATTTAGATAAAATAGGAGAAATTTTATAAAGGGTTGGATTGAACAGACTGAACCACCAAAAAGACTATTTGGTGCAGAAATGTATGAATAAGTTAGGTTGTTTCCTTGAATAATTGACACTGATAGCTTCCAATACCTAGTTATGGAGAGTTACATAATTTCACAAATTGTAGCATCTTTTGGGATTTACTATACTGATGTGATTTGTTGAATCCTCATAATATTGATGTTATGCACCTCGAGGCCAATGTGGTTAAGAACGTATTTCATAGCATGATAGACGTAAGAGAAAAAAACTAACGATAATGTTAAGACAAAGGTTGGATCTGCCTTTATATTATCAAATAAATTAGTTAAACCTTGAAGGTAAGGGTAATGGAAGCTTCATCAAACCAAAAGCTTAGTACACACTGCATATGGACTAGAAGAAGACTATATGCGAGTGGATAAAAAAGTTAAAGCTTCCTGATGGATATGCATCCAATTTAGGCAAATGTGTTGACATGCGAACTTACACATTGCAAAATATGAAAAGTCATGACTGTCATGTGATGATGAAGAGACTATTGTCACTTGCATTTAGTTGTCTACCTATTCATATTTGGGAAGCTATCACTGAATTGAGTTTATTTTTTTGAGATTAATGTTTTCCAACACTAGATGAAACTAAGTTGGAAGTAATGGACAATAATGTTGCCATAATCTTATGCAAGTTGGAGAAAATATTTCCTCTTGCATTCTTTGATGTCATGGAACATTATTTGCCTATACACTTAATGTATAAAGCGCGATTTGGAGTACTAGTATAGTACAGATGGATGTATCCATTTGAAAGGTATGAATCACATTGTACTCATATTATTTTTATTTTAATAATTGGTACTTTAAATGTCTATTTTGATACATGTTAGAATGTTATTTTTCATATTTTTACACAATCTGAAATAAAAGGTTAAGAATAAAGCTCGGGTTAAGGGTTCAATATGCGAGGCTTGCATGTGTTGAGGGTTCAATATACGAGGCTTACATGCTAGATGGGACATCAACTTTTTGTTCTTACTACTTTAAGCCACATGTCCAATCTAAGATTCGAAGAACGCCATAAAATGATGACAGTGGTGACTCATCTGAATATCCATTAATATCTATGTTCAATTATCTTGGCCAATCTAAAAGGTCATGTAAGACTCATTTTCTCACCGAAGAAGAAGTGTCGAGATTAGCAAATATATACTTTTGAATTGTCCCAAAGTTGAATCTTTTGTGTAGTAAGTTCTACTTTATGACCTCCAATAGGCATATTTGAAAAATTATAATCCATACAAATTGAAATGTATAATGTATACTTGCAGAATATACGTTCAAATATTAACTACAACTTCACCATATCTGTGCTCCAACGATAAATATAAACATGTTCAATCAGACTTTGTTCAATGGTTCAAGGATCACATAAGTTAGTTATTGATAATTATCACTGTAAGTATGAAATAATATTTCCTCTAATATCATTTATGTTAATGAAATTTCTCTTGTGCATAATCCTATAAATGAAGTGAATGATCAATTCTTGTACAACTTAGCATGGAATCCTATGAATAAAGTCAACACTTTCCCAATTCACTATGTCAATGGTTACTGTTTTCACACTTCTAATTGGGCCATTAATTGCAATGTAAATATTTCTAGAGTAACTTTAACAATCACAGATGTGATGTATCATGGAATCATAAAAGAAATAATCGACACCAAGTATCCTGGCATACTTGTAAAGCAATTGACACTCTTCAACTATAAGTGGTTTGAGCCTTCTAGTGTGGGTACAAGGATTTGTCCCAAGTATAGAATCACTAAGGCTAAGGTCAATAAGAGATATAAGAGAAAGGATACATTTATTTTTACACAACAAGCAAAACAAGTATATTTTGTATCGTATCTTAACCTTAGTCCACAGAAGAGAGACTGGTTTATGGCCATTAAAATAAAAGCAAGATATAAAATTGAATCTCCAGATGATCCATTCAAAGATGATATGTCTAATCGGTTACGCATAATCTCTTTTAATGATCAGATTGTAAAAAATTTGAGAGATGTCAATAATTATGGCGAACAGATTCAAGTTAACGGAGAATCAGTTCAATTGGAAAATAAAGATGAAGAACAATCATCCGAAAATAACGAGTCTGATAGTGAAGATGAAACTTCTGTTAATTGCATTGTTGATAGTGATTAATTCTTGAGGTTTGTGTTTAAAAGTGCTAAAAACAACAAATTGAGATTTCTATGATTATTGTTAATTCCCTTACTTAACATATAATGTTTATTGTTCACAGATGTTTGAGAGAGAGGGACATGGATGACATAGCAGAAGAGGTAAGGGCAGATGGTCCTACAAGTTGGAAAAATTTGCTATGGCTCATATAGGATCACTTTTTACTCACGTCAGGTTGCCTTCCGTTCATGTAGGGTCACCTTCCACTCATACATCATCACTTTCATCTCTATCACCTCTAGTTGGCACAACATCCCTTCAACCATCATTTTTCGAAGCATACACCATCACATCGAGATGCTGCAGCTCATACACCATCGATAAAGTCAACGTGTGCAGTAAGAGACAGTAGGCTATATATTCAGCCAGTTGAACTAGACATATAACTAAACTTTTTAACATTATTGTAATTATATGAATATGACATTTTTTGTCTTTTTTTTTTTTGTTACTTACATGTTTTCAAGTATATTTTTATAGGTTATTACCAGCATCTAAGACGGTTACTATCACATCGAGAATTATCAAGTCGAATTTTGATCAACAGCATGGTGTAAAGTCCCAACTGATGTTTGTGACTTGTGGTTGGTTGAATTTCAGGTAATGTAAAATTATATGTCATTTAATAAATAATATATGACATTTTTATAATTATAGTAATTTTACATACTCACTAATTAATTTGAATTTAATGCTATTATAGAAAATATGTAGGTGAGATCCACTCATGGATAGTTTTGTTAGGCGACCATGGGGGACTAAGTCTGCAGAGGTTATTTGATCGAGTTTAGCATCGATTAGAATGAAGAAGTCAAAGGGTATATGGATGAGCCATCAAAGTCGTGATGCATTATGGGCTAAGTGGAAAACAGACCCAACCGTCTTATAGGCATCGTAACGGAATTGGAATAATCAAGTTGTTAGTGAAGCTATTATGCATCGAGGACAATCCATTTCTATTTTTGAGCATAAAAGACGGTTGGTAAGTTTTTACTTCCATTAGTTATTTACATTATTTATCATACATATAGTTACAGTTTTAATTTATATTTTTCTTTTATTACTTGTTAGGCTAATCAGCTTGGAAGGGATCCCATCATGCCGAGCTCTTCCAAAAATTGAACCATAATGAAGAGACTAGTACATGGGCCACGAAGAGAGCTACATAGATTTATGTGAGTATACAAAAGAAAATATGTTTGTCACTATGATAACATGTATTAATTGATTTTGATTAAAAAAATAAAACATGTTTAATGGTATAAAATAACAATACAAATGACTAAGTTTTGGAGTTTGTTTACTTGGATACTATGTTTTATTGTTCTACTTCGTGGATAAATCAATCAAATCAAGATTTATAAATGAAAGAAAATGAGTTTGAATTTAGAGTATAGATCATTGAAACTTGATTTTTCTATATTACGATGCAATAATTTGGTGGTATTATTATGTTTTATTATGGTTTTGTATCATGAGAAATGTACAAAAAGATTGATTTGATAAGCTATTCCTTTGCAATTTTCTTTTGATATTAAATTTGCAGTTGGACTTGTGAGTTATGTGACGAAGTTGTACTATTAGGTTCATTGTTTTAATGATATAATTTCATTGATATCTACTAATATTTCTTAAGTAGTTAAGTTTTTAAGTGTTGACATTAAGTTGTACCAATAGATTTGCATTTTGGGCTATTGTAACGATGTGGTTCTATTGATATATAACTACTTAATTTATCTTGCTTTAATAAGTTTTGATTTTCTTTTGTTGTCATTTCTATGTAGGTTGATTATGAAAAATTGAGAGAGGATACCTTGCCTCAGGATCATCTGTTGATGATTCCATCCTCTTTTTTAAGGCTACTAGTGGAAAGAATAAGAGCGGTAGAGCATATTATAAGGTAGAGTAAATTTCTTCTATGATAGATTTATTTCTTAGTTTCATGTATGATAGATTCAATTATTTCTTTAATGTTATTATTTGTTATAAGATAAAAATATCTACTAGACCTAATTATTTATATGGCCCAATCATATTTTAAGTCTAATAAAAATTTAGATCCAATTATATTTAAGGTCAATTTGTTCTTATGTTCATTATTTGTTGGGGCCATGCATGCTAGACCTAATTAATTATTGACTTGATTATATTTTAAATTCAATTAATTATTAGATCTAATTATATTTTAAACTTAAGTACATATATTAAGCTAATTTAGTTCTTAGTCCTAATTAGATATTGAGCTTAATTATTTATTAACATCAATTATATATTAAATTTGTTTTTTTATTAGGCATAATTAATTCTTAGGCACAATTAAGTATCCATCATAATTGTTATTAGATTAAAATGTTTTTAGGCTCAAGGTAAATTCATTTTTTGGCTTAATTATTCATTGGACTCATGCATGCTAAGCGCAATTAGTGATTAGGTGTAGCTAAATCTCAATGTCAGTTAATTATTACAGCCAATTATATTTTAAATATAATTATTTATTTGACCTATTTCATTCTTTAGCTCAACTATATATTAAACTATATTATTTGTTAGGCCTAATTACCTAATGAGCCGAATTCATTTCTAGGCGGATCATGCACACTAAGTCTAATTATATCTTATTAGTTTCGCTCTCCTTTTGTAGCCAGTACAATTGGTAAGGATTTGGATGTGGAATAGTATCCAATTTGAGCTTTTGCACCATCTTTAAGGATACCACATTTTTAAAGCTGCCACTATCAATGATGACCAAGAACATCTTGCCAATAGAAGTACATTTGATATGAAACACAATTTTTTCTCACCCAACCTTCATCGTCTTTCATATGAGACACTTCAAGTTACATTGCATTATAATGAACATACCATGATCAACATAGGTCATCTCTTCCTTATCACCATCATGTTTAGGATCATTGTTTCCTTCATTTTTTTCTACATCACTGACATCTTCAACCTTTTCAGTTGGACAAGTAGGAGCAATATGCTTAAAATCATGACATTTGAAGCATTTCTTACCACCTGGTGTGGAAGAACTAGGTGTTTGCTTGCAGCCAACAGATCTCCCTTTTCTTACCCTTTTGACACCACCTTGCTTTATAGAGTAGGCTTCGAATACACGTCTTTGAAATCATACCGTGATCCCTTTCCAAACTTCTATTGCTTCTCAACTTTGAAGGCCAACTTGCACACATCATGATCAATATGGCTAAAGTTTAAAAATCTCATATTTCAAACCCCCAAGATATCTAGCAATGGTTTGCTCCTCTAGTTCTACTAGCTCTCTTTTTAGTATCAAATTATCAAATTTTATTATGCACTCCTCCACCATAACTTCTTTTCTCTTGAAATTATTGATTTTAAAAAAATATATATCTTGCTAATAATTATCAAGTGCTTCCTTTTCAACTCCCTTTTCATCTTTTTCCATGTCACAATCTCATTATTCCCCTCATGTTCTCTTTATCTTATTAGATTCTCCCACTAAAAAGATGCATTCTTTTTAAGTTTGAGTGCAACCAACTTCACATTCTCCTATTTTGGTGGTTCATGAAATTCAAATATTCTTTCTATTGTATTAAGCCAATCAATAAAATCATCAAAACAGATTTTACCATCAAACTCTAAGATGTCTAACTTTGGAATACACTTGTTCTGCCACTCATTATATTCTTTATACCTAACACGATATCTACCCAAGCCTATTGGGTAAGAAGTCTGTCTTCATCATAATTAAATTTTTAAGCCTCATTATCATGCTAGTTATTATGTCCCCTAAGTTCCTCAATGATTGCATTCTTTTCATGCAATCTTTTAAGCTGTAACCTTAAGGACTTCATATCAAAACCATGGTTACTTTTTTTCACTAGCAACTTCTTTTCCATTCCATCTTCCCTTGATCTCTAACTTTATGGTTTGAATACTAAACAAATATTATATTTTGATGGATAATTGGCATGCACCTTGGTAAAGTTTTTAGAAAGGAAGTTATGAAAGTTTCTTTAGTGGTAGACAGTTGACATGCACCTTATCAATCTTTAAGGGAGATTTATTTCAGTCCACGAACTTCATTTTCTTTTTAAACAAATGCGTTAAATGGTTTAGTTATTAATGAAAACTTGATGATTTTTGAAATCCTAATGGATGGAGGGTTATTCCATGCATTACTATTTATTTTCATGCTTTAGACCTAGAAGATTGCATAAACTTTAGTTGTATATGACAACAAGTGGTTATATTACCACATTTAGCCCATGATGCAATGTGAAGGATAGCTGGTATGTACCTTATCATTGTCATTGTTTTGGGCATATTGCTTCTGATTACCCAAATAGAAAGATAGAGGATGACAGTGATGGAGAAGAAGATAAAGGTAAAATGATCCATAACATGATAGCGATAAAGAAGAAGTGACCTATGCTGATCATGGTATGTCCATTGTAAGCAACATAAATTGATATCCCATATGACAGAGGATGAAAGTTGGGTAAGAAAGAATATGTTTCATGCTAAATGTACTATCCATGGTTGGGTGTGTTTGGTGATCATTGATAGTGGTAGCTTTTATAATGAGGTATCTTAAGAAATGGTGCAAAAGCTCAAGTTGGACACTATTCCGCATCCAAATTCTTTCCAATTGTGTTGGCTATAAAAAAAGGCATGAAGTTAAGGTAACTAAAAGATATTTAGACATTCGGTGAACCGAAAGCATCATCAATTTACTAATCTGCTTGAACATGTCACCTTTTAAGCATTTGGTGATTGAAGCAATGATAGAAGTGAAGCCTTTGTTGAACCATCTATAAAATGAAGTTAACCCATGAAAACTTCGAATATCATGCAAAGAAGTAGGTGTTAGCCAATTAAGAGTAGCCTCTACCTTACTTTGGTTTGAAACAACATACCCCACAAATACTTGGAAGTAAAGAATTCACATTTTCTCAAATTGGCATAAGGTTTTTGCTCCTTTGAAATAAAAAACAGTTATGTAAGATAATTCACATGCTCTTCTTCATTTTTACTTTACACCAATATGTCATCAAAGTAAACTATAACAAAAGAACCAATGCATAGCTTAAGTATATGATTCATAAATCGCATAAAAGTACTAGGTGCATTAGACAATCCAAATAGCATAACCAACCATCATATAAACCATCTCCTGTTTTAAATGCTGTTTTTCATTCATCTCGAGGCCTCATTCTAATTTGATGTTAACCATTGCTCAAATCAGTTTTAAAGAAAATAAATGCACCACACAATTAATCAAGTAAATCATCTAACCTTGGAATTGGGAACTGATAATTAATTGTGATTTTGTTGATAACATGGCTATCCATACACATCTTTTAAGAACCATCCCTTTTTGGCACCAATAAGGTGGGAACAACACATGGACTCATGCTCCTTGAATCAAACTTTTTCGCACCAGCTGATTAACTTGCCTATGAAGGTCTTCTTGCTCTTTAGGACTTCTTCTATAGACTGTTTTATTTGGAAGAACAACGCTTAGAACAAGGTCAATGTAAGGTTAAATGTCCCTCAAAAGTTGGAGGCCATGCTTAATCTCCTCCTAGATAACATCTTAAAACTAATTTAGAATTAGTTTCATGATTTTTATGGTTCATTGTGCTATGCATTCTCCTTTATAACCATAACAAGAAAAACAAATCCACGTCTCTCTAATTCATCCTTGGATTCATCATACAATACAAGAGTACTAACTTCTTTCTTTACTAGAGTTGCTTTAATAGGTTTCAATGGAGGTAAAATGATCTTTTTTATCATTCACCTTGAAAGAATGTATGCTTGTAACCATCATACAACGCCTTTCTATCACATTACTAAGGTCTACCTAGCAATAAATGACAAGTATCCATAGGAGCAACATCACACCATACTTTGTCTTTATAATTCTTTTTTAGACTAGGCATCTTTTGGTTACCTTAATTTCAATTAATTTTGGAAGCCAAAACAATTGGTAAGGATTTGGATGCGGATTAATGTCCAACTTGAGCTTTCTCACCATTTCTAAGAATTCCATGTTTTCAAAGTTGCCACTATTAATGATCAGCAAACACACCTTGCCATGAGAAGTACATTTAGTGTGAAACACATTCTTTCTTACCCAACTTTCATCCTCTGTCACATGGGACACTTTCAAGTTACATTGCTCTATAATGGTCATACCATGATCTGCATAGTCATCTCTTCCTCATTGCCATCATGTTCTAGATCATTATTACCTTCATCTTCTTCTCCATCATTGACATCCTCCAATAAAGTAACAATTCTTCTGTTAGGATAATTAGAAATAGTAAGCCCAAAATCATGAAAATTAAAGTATTTCCTACCACTAGTGTAGGAGAGTTGGTTGTTTGCTTGCTACCTGCAGATCCTTCATTCTTTTCTTGCCCCTTTAATACCACCTTGTTTTGGACGGTAGGCTTTGAATTAACTCTCTTTGAACACACATCTTTAGAATCACACTTGTGATCCTTTTCAAACTTTTGTTGCTTCTTAACTTTTGAAGTAAACTTGCATACATCATTCAATGACTAATATCGGTGAAGTTGAACCATTTTAGAAATCTCATATTTTAGAACCCCAAGGTATCTAGCAATGGTTTGCTCCCTTGGTTCTACAAGCTCTCCTTTTAGTATCAAATTATTCATTTCCATTATGTACTCCTGCATCGTAAGTTTTTTTCTCTTGAAATTATTGATTTTAAGAAAAATATCTTGCTAATAATTATCAAGCAAGTACTTCTTTTTTAACTCTTTTTTCATCTTTTCCCATGTCACAATCTTATTCTTCCCCTCACATTCTCTTTATCTTATCAAATTCTCCCACTAAATAGATGCATTCTTTCGAAGTTTGAGGGCAACCAACTTTACCTTCTTATGTTCTAGTGGTTCATGAAACTCAAATATCTCCCCACTGTATTAAGCCAATCAATAAAATCATTAATATATATTTTACCTTCAAACAACGGTATGTTTAACTTTGGGCTGTGCTTCTTCTGTCATTCATCTTATTCTCTATACCTTGCACGATATCTACCAAAGTCTCTCAGTTGAAGAGGTGTGTCTTCATCATAATCAAACTCTTGGGCTTTATTGTCATGTTGGTTATTATGTTCCCTAAGTTCCTCAATCATTACATCCTTCTAATTTAATCTATGCTATAATCTTTCAAGCTGCAACCTTAACGGCTTAATATCATCACCATGGTTACTCCTTTCACTAGCAACTTCTTTTCCATCTTGTCTTACCATGATTTCTACCCTTATACTTTGATACTAAACTGATATCATATTTTGAAGGAATAGTATTAGGAATGAAAATGATGTCACTTTGCCAAAAATTTTGTCCAGAGAATACGAGCACAATTTTGAATAGATTTGAATGAAAATAGGTGATAAAAGGCTCACCACTAAGTTTAATACCAAAAAGATACAAAAAATCACCACCCTAAGAACACTAAACAAGGATACAAAAACTTTACAACTCACCACTCAAAGGGATATAGATAAACACCGCTTTAAGAAATACGGAGATGTTTTCCACCATTCAAAAGATAAATATTTTAAATTTGAAAACAAAATATCCTGAATTCAAAAAGTAATTAGTTTAAATTTGAAAAAAAAATCCTAAAATAAGAAAAAGATATACTAGAAAGCAATCAATAGCGAAAGCAATTATTCTGCAACAAATATTTGCATTAAGCTCTATCGTAAATCTTCTTATATCTAGAGATTGGGCAATGTAGTAGATCTTTTACTTCAATATGTAAAAAATCTGAATATCAGCCTTCTACTTAAGGAATATGAAGAATCTCTTTGATGATGTCATTGGATGAGTTAATAATAAAAAATCAAGAGCATAAAAATGTAATTGATTTTTATGAAATGGCATTATGCCATGCATGATTGTGGATGGATGGAAACAAAGAATCATACAGAAAGCTTTCAATGATAAATAAAGACTTCAAAATCTTGCTTATATTTGCTTGTTAGTTCTTGTTTTCTGTGCAAACACTTGATGACATGGTGAGATATTATAGAAATACATATAGTGTCTTGCCTTTAGCTCATAATAAGTTAATATGAAAGTCAAAAATAACAATGAATATTTCCTATTCAATTATATTTTAAGATAGAATTTATAGAAGTATATGATACCTTTATAAAGTTTATGACATGTAATATATGTAGCTCAATCTAGATATGACCTTGTGTTGATCACAAAGGTTACTAATTCAAATAGGTCTCATCTGAGCTGTTGTAATATTTTTTTTTCAAGAAATTGAGAATTTTTTTCCATCATATTTGGTCCAAAATTGCTTTTCAATATGAAATGTTCACCTTTTAAGCACAATAGGTTCATTCTAGCTATTTTGTTGGTAGTTGTTAATTTAATTTAATTTTTTTATTTTTTTAATACTAACAGACTTGTTAGTATTATTTAAATATATATATATTTTTTAGTAAAGACCATGACTAGTGTGTGTACTACATGTGAGGAAGATTTGGTAATAACTTTGCATTATTTGGTGAAGTTCCATTTGAGTATGATTTTAACTAACTCGAGAGTCAACTTCATGGTTGTCTTGAGCTTCGAAAGCGAGAATAAGAAGCTTCTTATACTCCAAAGCAAGAGCACCAAAAATGGTGGTACTATAATTTTGCTTCTGCATGCTTGGGGAACCTTAAGACTAACAATTCAAGAAGCCCTCAACAATGATACCGTATTATGATGAAACGCTATTTGAAATAGGGAAGATGTAACTCTATTGAAAAATTTGTTTGGAAAGTACAAGTACAAGTTCAAAGAATGAAAATAAGGATAAAATGCTCACCACTAAGTTTAATACCAAAGGGATATAGGACAATAAACAAGGATACAAAAACTTCACCACTTGCCACTCAAAGAGATATAGATGAACACCACCATAAGAAATCCAAAAATATTTCTCACTACTAAATGATTCCCAACCAAAGAGATATAGAGAAAGAGAACTCAAAGAGTTTTTACACATACATTCAAAGTCTAAGCTGTTTTCTAAGTCTAAAGCATGAAATAAATATCAGTGCATCGAATAATCCTCCATGCATGGGGTTCATGAAATAATTAAGTTTTTGCTCATAGCTAAATCATTTAATGCATTTCTTCAACAAAAAAGAGAGTTAACTGGTTGAAATAAATATCTTTTGCAAATTATTAAGGTGCATACCAACCATCCACTAATAAAGAAGCTTCCATAACTTACTCTTTTGAAAATCTTTCAAGGTGCAAGCCAACTATCCATCACATAGCATCACATAATTAATGCACTTGTTCAAGTTCTAATAACAAAAAAGCATGATGTTAACTGGTTAGAAGGCATAATGGATTATCTTTTCGTTTTAACTTTGTAAACTTACCTAGTGGAAACTTCCCTTTCCTTAGTTGAATCCAAACTAGATTACCTTCCCAAACTTATCAGCTTTTGGTTTTGTTGGCAACTTGATTGTATTTCTAATTTTTCTTCTCGATGGCCTACTCTTACAATCACTCAAACTTTGAACTCTACATGTTTGCCCTCTCTCGGCATCTTCACTAAACTGCTTGGTTATACGATAAGGAACCAAATCCAAAGGACTTATAGGATTAGCACCATAAATAATATCTAGTGGACTCATATCTATGTTATGGTGCATGGAGCGATTGTAGGCAAACTTAATCCATGGAAGAACTAGATCCCATTGTTTGTTACCTATGTTATGTTTTTGCCAACATAACTTCTTAGCAAGTTCCCTAAGCTTTTATTTGTCTTCTTCGTTTGTCCATCGGTTTGAGGATGATGGGAACTACTGAAATTTAGTGACGTACCCAGCTTCCTCCATAAGATTCTCCACAACTGGGTAAGAAATTTTTGAATCTCGATTAGAGAAAATGTCTTTATGGATGCGAAATAACTTCATAATCTCCTTGAAATAAAATCTACTATATAAGATGCATCATTTGTTTTGTTTCAAGGAGCAAAGTAAGACATCTTTGACAACCTATCAACAATGACCATAATTGAATCCTTGTTCCTTTATGTTATTGACAGTCCCATAACAAAGTCAAGACTCACATACGCTCATAGAGCATTAGGCATCGGTAATGGAGTGTATAAACCAGAATTTTGGCATTCATTTTAGCCAATTGACATACACGACATTGCTTTACAAATCTATCCATATCTCTAACTATCTTTACCTAACAAAAATTAGCTTGATTGAAGTTTTGCTCCACTAAAGTGTCCGTTCAGGACACTACCATGAGCTTCTGCCAAAATCACTTGTCTCAAAGAAACAAGATGGAACACACAATGCATTAACTTTAAGAAGAAAGCCATTGAAGATAGAAAACTATTTATAAGAACCTAATTTGCATGCCAAATTGAGCTGAAATCAACATCATGCTCATAAAGATCCTTAAAAGCATCAAATCCCACCACTCTAACCTCCGTGGTTGATAAAAGAGAATGCTTTCAACTCAATGCATTAGTAATGACATTTTGAACACTAGATTTGTGCCTGATGGTTAAATTATAAGATTGCAAGAATTCAACCTAAGTTACTTATCTCTTATTTAACTTGCGCCAGTGATTGATGAATTTTAATGATTCACTATAAGAATAAAGAACAAAAGACTTTACAAGAAGTTGTTAACTCTAATGGTACAAAGCTCCATAAATAACATAGAACTCCTTGTCATAACTAAAAATACTTCCTTTGGCAATCATTAAGCTTCTCTGTGAAAAAGGGCAATGGTTTTCCTTCTTGACTTAAAATAGTACCAATACCAACATTACAAGCATCACATTCAACCTTAAACACCTTGTCAAAATTAGAAAGAATTAAAATAGGAGTTTTTATCAATTTTCTATTTAATAACTCAAAAGCATCATTAGCTTCACTAGTCCACTTGAACTTGTCACTTTTCAAGCATTTAGTAATTTAAGCAACAATAAAACTAAAACCTTTATGGCATGTTTGGTTTGTGAAATAGAATAAAAGAGGAATAGAAAATGTATTCTTTGGGAATAGGAAAGAGAAGGAATAGAAAAGAATAACTATTATTATGTTTGGTTTATTGGAATTGAATAGAGTATGAATTCATTTTTATGTATTTGGTTCATCAAAGAATCAGGTAGGAAAGTAATTGAAGCAAGTTTAAAAGACTAGTATATCCTTCAACTAAATTAATTATAGTTTAATTAATTTTTATTAAAATAATATTAATTAATAAATATTTAATAATAAATTATTATAAAAATAATATTAATTAAATAATATATTTAATAATTATTTTTATTTTTAAATACTAATATTATAAAATTAAAATTAATTAATATTTTAATAAAAGTAATATTTTTTACTTTTTTCTTTTTTGGTAAATTATTTAAAAAATAAAAATAGTATTATTATAAAAATAATATTAACTAAGTAATATGTTAATGATTATTTTTTATTTTTAAATATTAATATTATAAAATTAAATTTAATATTAATTAATATTTTAATAATATTATTATTTTTTATTTTTTAATAAATTTTTTAAAAAATAAAAAATAAAGTTATTATATATATAATAGTAATTTAAAAATTTTATTAAGGGTATGTTGAGAATAAAAAAATATAGCAATTCCTTATTTTCATGGAATAGCTATTCCGAGAGTTCATTTCGAAATAGCTATTCTGGGTTTTCAATAAGATAAAAATATTGAAATTCCTAAAGTAAAGAATTACAATAATGTGATAAAAATGAACCAAACATTGAAAAAGCAATTCCCATGGAATAAAGTAGGAAAAGAATTGGCATTCCTGCCAATCAAACATACTGTTAATGAACCACCCATAAAAAAAAAGTCAACCCATGGAAACTTCAAACATCATGTAAAAAAGCAACTGTCAGCCAATTGAGAATAGGCTCTACCTTACTTTGATCCATAATTACTTCTTTTGAACCAACATACCTAGAAACACTAAACAAGGAGCAAAGAATTCATACCTTTTTAGATTGGCATAAAGTGTTTGCTCTTTCAAAATTAGAAACAGCTATCTAAAATGATCCATATACTGCTCTTTATTTTAACTGTATACTAGCATGCCAAGAAAGTAAACCACAACAAAAGAACTAATGCATGGCTTAAGTATGTGATTAATAAATCACATGAAAGTACTAGGTTCATTGAACATCCAAATGTTGTATTCCAATCATCAACCTTTCATATAAACCATCTCTTTTTTTAAATGTTGTATTCCAATCATCTCCGGGCCTCATTCTAATTTGACAGTAGCCACATTTTAAAGAAACTAGATGCATCACACAATCGATCAGGTAAATTATCTAACCTTGGAATCGGGAATTAGTAATTAATTACGATTTTGTTCACAGCACGACTATTACACACATTTTCCAACATCACATTGATAAGGTGAGAACAGCACATGGACTCATGCACTCAAATCAATCTTTTTTGCCCCAACTCATTAACTTGCCTCTAAAGCTCTTCAAGCTCTTTAGGACACATTCGGTAGGCTGCTTTATTTGGAAAACTATCCCTGGAACGAGGTCAATGTGATGTTGAATGTCCTACGAAGGTTAAAGATAATGTGGATTCTCCTCTAAGATAACATCTTGAAACTCATTCAAAATTGGTTTCATGATTTTTGGTGGTTCATTATGTTGTGCAATCTCCTCTACAACCATAATAACAAAAATAACTCCCACCTTTCTCTAATTGATCCTTCAATTCACCATAGGACATAAGAGTACTAACTTTGTTTTTTGTTGGACTTATTTTTATAGGTTGCAAAGGAGCTAAAATGATCTTTTCATCATTCATCTTAAAAAAATAAGTATGCTTGTAACCATCATGCAATACCCTTCTATCATATTGCCAAGGTCTACCCAGCAACAAATGACAAGCATCCATAGGACCAATATCACACCATTGCATTCTTCTTATCTAATTTACACTATAATCTTTCAAGCTATCCTTAAGGGCTTAATATCATCACCTTGGTTATTCTTTTCACTAGTAACTTCTTTTCCATTTTTTCTTGCCATGATCTCTATACTTATGCTCTGATACCAAACAAATACCGTATTTTAAAGGAACGGTATTTGAAATGAAAATAATGTAACTTCGCTAGAACATTTGTTTAGAGTGAACAAGCACAAGTTTGAATAGATCTAAATGAAAATAAGGGATAAAACATTTATCACCAAGTTTATCACCAAAGGCATACGAAAAATCACCACCCTAAGGATAATAAACAAAGATATAGAAGCATTATAATGCTCCACTGAAAGGGATATAGATGAATACCACCCTAAGAGATATAAAGATGTTTCTCACCACTCAGTGGCCCCAACCAAGGAGATACAGAGGTGAAAGAGAGAACTCAAAGAGTTTCTACACATGCAACTAAAGTCTAAGCTATCTTCTAAGTTTAAAGCATGAAACAACCCTCCATGCATTGGGATTTCAAAAATCATTAAGTTTTTGTTGATAACTAAATCATTTAATGCAATTTTTAACAGAAAATGAAATTAGTGGACTAAATTAAATCTCTCTTGAAGATTGCTACGATGCATGCCAACTGTCCACCACATAGCATCATGGGCTGAATGTGGTAATATAACCACTCTTATGTCAGTAAAGCTTTTAATTTCACTTCTTCTATTAAATTTAATTATTCCAAATGTGTTTTGATCTAATCATCTTCATCATGCTGAGCTTCCTTTATTAATGTTAATGAAAGAATTTCCATTCTTACAAAGAATACTGCTCTTATTTTATACATCGAAGAATAACCCTATGAAGGTTTTGATGTTTGTTCTCTAAGCCAATAAAGCGAGGGGAAGCTTTTCATGCCAGTATCTTTGATGTCATTTTAATTATGCACCAATGCTAAAGCTTTTTTTTTTTTTTTTCAATCAACTTGGCACTTGCCATTTCATTGCTCAAGATTATGTTTTACAATAACTCAAAGATAGGATCATAAATTTTAATTAATTATGAATAAATCTAGAGATATAATTTATCCTTCCTAAGAATCCTCGCTTTTTTTTTATTTGAAGGGAGGTAAATTCTGAATTAACTTTATCTTTTTTGAATCTTTTTGAATTCCATTTCCACTTATCACAAATTCCAACAATTTTCTCGACTGAACTCCAAACATGCATTTATTGGGATTTAACTAGAGCTTGTTTCACTTCAACCTTTCCATCAACTTTTTCAAATCTTCAACATAGTTTTCAATTTTTTTTTTTGGACTTGGCTATCATGTCATCGATATACTCCTCTATAGATTTCTGCATCACATCATAGAATAAAGTAACCGTGGCTCTTTAATATGTTGCCCTAGCATTTTTAAAACTAAAAGGCGTTATCCTATAATGGCACATGCCTCACATTATAGCGAATATTGTTTTCTCTATGTCTTCCTTAGCCATGTGAATTTGGCTATGTCGCAAATGAAAATAAAAAGAACTTAGCTGTGTTATCCACTAGTGTGTCAATGTAGGGAAGAGTGAAACTATCATTGCGGCTTGCTCTTTAAAGATCTCTTTAATCCATACATATGCATACATGGCCATCTTTCTGAGAGATTAGTATAATGTTAGCCACACATTCAAGATATCTTACTTCCATAATAAATTCGATATCCAAGAGTTTTTGAACCTCTTCTTTATTTTCAATAATGTCTTTGGTTTCATTTTTCTAAACTTTTGCTAGATAGGAGGGCCTAATGTTTTTATGATATGTTGAGTATTGCTAATCAAAAATCATGGGATGGATGTCAAAATCATTCGAAACTATCTACTATTATTAGAATATAGAACCTAAAATCAGAACATCATATTTTTGAAAGGTACTACGATTATATTTGTTAATTAATGAAAGAGATGATTCCAATTGATAATGTAATGACTAAAAATTTTTATAGAACAAACAAGTGCTTGGAAGGTATATGTATATCGATTGAAAAGATTCACTATTGTAACAACGAATGCATGATATATTAGGACGAGGATAGTGAACTAAGTTATTCTAAGTTTTGTGATCATTTGCGGTATAAGAGACAAAGCAAGGGTCTAACAAACAAAAAAAAAACATGTTCTATATAATAAAATGTATTATTTTCCTCTCAGTCCATGCTCATAAAGATTATATGCATCAAAAGGCATGGTGAAGAACATGAAATGGCATGCAGAACAAAAGATTGAAGATGATGCCATATGTCATTTGCTTTGACTCTCTTGCTTGGATGCATTTTAACCAATCTCATCTTTTTTTTACTACTAAATGTAAGAATGTCAAAATAGGTTTGAACACTAATGGATTTCAATCATTATGTCAATCAGGACAATAATATTCTTCATGAGCAGTCCTAGTCACACCTTATAATTTACCCCCTTGGATGTGCATGAAAGAGGAGTACATGTTTCTAACTGTGATCATTCCTAAATTGACGAATTCAAAAGATAAATTACATGTTTACCAGCCTTTGATAGTACAGTTGCAAATATTATGAGTGGTTAGGGTATTTACATATGATATCTCTTGCAAATAAAATTTCATCATGAAAGTTGCTCTAGTATGGACCATTAGTGACTTCCTTGCCTACTCGATGTTATCTAGTCAGAGTACATCAGGAAGACTTGCTTGTCCTTATTATAAAGAAGATTCAGATGCATTTACCCTTCGTAACAGGCATAAGCAATCTTGGTTTAATAATCATCTTAAGTTCTTACCGGAAGATCATCCATTTCAGAGGAATAAAAATAGTTTCATTAAGAATAAGAACAAAATAGTGAGAAGAGTAGCTTTTCTTATTAAATATGGATATGAATTACCACATAAAATTGATCAAGCAGAATTGAGAAAGGTTACAAAAGTTGGACATGAATAGATAAATGACCTTATTTGTAAGACATGAGGTTAGAGGAAACGAAGCATATTTTAAGATTTACCTTATTGATGCACCAACTTAATATGACATAACCTCGATGTCATGGACATAGAGAAAAATATTTTTGATATTGTGTTCAACATAATCATGAATATGGAAGGAAAAACAAAGAAAAATGCAAAGTCAAAGGATGACTTAAAGACATCTTATAGATGCCCCAAGTTAGCGAGGAATGCAACAATTGGGAAATACCTTAAAGCTTATTACACCCTTGGCAAAGTAAGTAGAGAAAGATTATGTGAATGAGTGGATATGCATCAAACATGGCAAGATGTGTGGGCATAAGAAAACATAAGCTTTTCAAGATGAGAAGTCATGACTATCATGTTTTTATGTAGTGATTACTACTCATCGCATTCCGTGAGCTATTGAAAACTAATGAATGGCAGGCACTAATAGAGTTGAGAATGAGATCCCCATAATTCTATGTAAACTTGAGCATATATTTCTCCCAAGCCTATTTGACTCAATGGAACATCTTTTGATGCACTTGGCCTATGTAGCAAAGATAGTTGGTCTAGTGCAATATCGATGGATGTATCTATTTGAGAGATAAATCATAATTTTATGTAATTAATTTGTTTTCAATTATTTTGATTACTTAATTGTTTGGTCATCTTTAATTGTCATTTTAGGTACTTATAAAAGTTGAAAAAAATGTTAAAAAATAAAGTAAAAATGGAAGGGTCTATATACAATGCATATTTGGTTGAGAAAGCATCATCGTTTTGTTCACAATACTTCAAGCCATATGTCAACATGCGATATCAAAGAGTACTACGAAACAATGCTAGTGATTATGATTTAGAAGAGCATGAAGAAAATCTATGGATCTTTAAACATCCCGATCGGATATTTAGAAAAGAAAAATATAGATATTTGACAGAGAAAGAATATCAAGCTGCTCATATAAATGTTTTGTTGAATTGTCATGAGGTTGAACAGTTCATAAACTATGTATCTTATCCCTCAATCATAGTAATTGACTTAGACAATTACAAACAATAATCTTCCTTACTAATGATCATTTTTTTTAACTAATGTTTTGTAGGATATGTATCTCTCAATTGCATGAACAACATCCATGCATAGCTGATCATGAGGTTGACAGTCATCTAGAGCTTCAATTTTCAAATTGGTTCAATTTATATGTACGTACTTATAATTTACACTTTTAAATTATTAATTTTTTTTGGTAAATATATCAAATGATCAATTTTTAATATTTATAAGTATATGACCTACTAAACTTTAGTGATATCAACTTTATTAAGGTTGTTGCAAAATGTTTGTCATAATCTATGAAGTCATATCCACGATACTATGTCAAAGGGTATAAATTTCACAATGAAAGACAGTTCGAATAAATCAATAATGAACAGTAGAGTTTGGAAGTCCAACTATAATGCAGATGAAAGTGACTATTTCGGTATATTGTTTAAGGTGTTATAATTAGAATTCCCTATGTTACCAATCAAAAGAACTGTTTTGTTCAAGTTTGAATGGTTTGATCCTACACCAAATGTAGGCACAAAAGTACTTAAATCATATAACCTAATAGATATTAATCACACAAGGAGATTGAATAAATATGAGTCATATGTCTTGCCTTCACAAACAGCTTAAGGCTATTATGTTTGTTATCAAAGCTTAAGGTGTGATAATTGTGACTGGTTGGACTATTTGTGAAGTAAAGACCAAGTCTATCATTGAACTTCCGAATTTTAATTTCACTGGTGGATTAATCTAAGATGCTTCTTTTTAAGATGATAAAAAAGATGTCCATCAAATTGAGAATGATGTGAATGATCATCTTATATCCTTGAATGATCCAAGTGGGACATTAATAGATAGTAATGATGAGGAAAAACGCATGATTGATGAGTCAGATTTTGAAAGTTTTTCTATTGAGAAAGATGAGAATGAAGTGGAAGAGGAAGAATAAGAGGAAGACTCCAAAGATGATGATTAGTTATGTTTATAAAAAAATTTTATTGTTTGAATTGTTGAATATTATGTTTTAAATAATCTATTTTGTGAAATGAATGTTGATTAATTTAATTATTCATTGTATTGTATTTTTATTATGTATTTCAGGGGGGTTTTAGTTCAATTTTTAAGGGAGATTCCGTTGAATTTTTTATAAAACTTTAGCTATCAAACTAACTTTTATAGACATACTTTGATATGAGGTCGAAGGAAACGAGGTGACTTCAAAGGCAGAGGTAAGTACTTCGAATGAAGAGATCTGTATATTCAAGATAAGGAGGAGGATGTAGTTGTACCATCTTCACATGGAGCATCTATACCCACAGATGGGTTTGCCAACTTTGCTTTGGATTCCTTTGGTTTTGCTGCTACTAAGATGTCCAGCTTTGTTAGTTTATAGAGTAAGAATGCATCTTTTTGGTGGAAGAATCTGAAAAAACAAAAAGAACATGAGGGAAAGAATAAGATTGTGATGAAAAAGGAGTTAAAAAGGAAGTACTTGCCTAACAATTATAAGTAAGATATTTGTCTCAAAATCAATAATTTCAAGCAAAAGAAACTTACAATGGAGGAGTACACTGTAAAATTTGATAACTTGATCCTAAAAAGAGAGCTTACAGAACCAGAGGAGCAAACCATTACTAGATACCTTGGGAGCCTAAAATATGAGATTTCTAAAGTGGTTTAACTTTAACCATATTGGTCATTGAATTATGCGTGCAAGTTGGCTTTAAAAGTTAAGAAGCAACAAAAGTTGGAAAAAGGACCATAGTACGGTCCCAAAGATGTGTATTCCAAGAGAGTTAATATCGAGTCTACTATCCAAAGCAAAGTGGTGTCAAAGGGGCAAGAAAAAGATGAAGGATTTACTAGCAACAATCAAACACCCAGCTCTTTTACACTAGGTGGTAGAAAATGCTTCCAATGTCATGCTTTTGAGCATATTACTTACAATTGTCCGAATAGAAGGATCATTACTCTAATGGAAGATGTTAGTGATGAAGAAGAAGATGAAGGTAACAATGATCCAAAATATGATGGTAATAAGGAAAAGGTGACCTATGCAAATCGTGGTGTATCCATTATAGTGCAACGTAACTTGAAAGTACCCCATGTTATAGGGGATGAAATTTGGGTGTGAAACAATGTGTTTCACACTAAATGTGCTTCTCATGATAGGGTATTTTGGTGATCATTGATAGTGGCAGCTTTGAGAACATGGTATCCTTAGAGATGGTGCAAAAGCTCAAGTTGAATACTATTTCCACATCCAAATCCTTACCAATTGTGCTGGCTACAAAAAAAAGTATGAAATTAAGGTAACTAAAAGATGCTTAGTCTCATTTTCTATGAAAGAATCAGAAAGATGAAGCATGGTGGGATGTTGCTTCTATGGATGCCTATCATTTGTTGGTGGGGTAGACCTTGGCAATATGATATAATGGTTATAAACATATTTATTATTTTAAAGTGAATAATGAAAAGATCGTTTTAGCTCCATTGCAACTTATTAAAACAAGTTCAACAAAGAAAGAAGTGAGTGCTCTTATGTACTATGCTGAATTCAATGATGAATTAGAAAAGATAAAGTTATTTTTGTTGTTGTGGTTGTAAAGGAGAACCGACAGTACAATGAATCATCAAAAATCATGAAACAAATTTTGAATGAGTTTTAACATGTTATCCCGAAGCAGGTTCTACTTGATCTTTCACATTTGAGGGACATTCAACATTACATTAACCTTATTCCAAGGGTTGTTGCTCCAAATAAAGAAAAACCTACGGAATGAGTCTTAAAGAATATGAAGAACTTTAGAGGCAAGTTGATGAGTTGGTGCAAAAAGGGTTGATTCGAGAGAGCATGAGTCTATGTGCTATTCCCACCATATTGGTTCCAAAGAAGTATGGTTCTTGGAGGAAGTGTATGGATAGCTGTGCTGTCAACAAAATCATAATTAATTTATAGTTCCTAATTCTAAGTAGAAATGAAGATAAGCATATAGATCATCTTACACAACTGTTTCTTATTTTGAAAAAGCAAGAACTTTATGATAATTTAAGAAAGTGTGAGTTCTTTACTCTTAATACAGTATTTCTAAAGTATGTTGTTATGATGGATCAAAGTAAGGTAGAGGCTATTCTTAATTGGCCAACATAAACTTTTCTACTTGATATTCGAAGTTTCCATGGGTTGACCTTGTTTTATAGACGGTTCATTAAGGGTTTTAGTTTTATTGTTTCTCTAACCACCAAATACTTAAAAGGTGACAAGTTCAAGTGAACTAGTGAAGCTGATAATGCCTTTGAGTTATTAAAAAGAAAAGTGACAAAGGCTCTTATTTTAATTCTTCTTAACTTCAATAAGGTGTCTGAGGTTGAATGTGATGTTTCTAACATTGGTATTGGTGTCGTTATGAGTCAAGAAGGAAAGCTTATTGCCTTTTTCAGTGAGAAGCATAATGATTATCGAAAGAAGAATTGTACTTATGACAAGGAGTTTTACAATTTATAAAGCCTTGTACTATTAGAGCCAACACCTTCTTGCAAAGAGTTTTATTCTTTATTCTGATCATGAAGCATCAAAGGTCATAATCACTAACACCATTTAAATAGGAGACATAAAGCTTGAGTTGAGTATTTGCAATCTTATAACTTTACCATCAAGCACAAATCCAATGCTCAAAATGTTGTTGCTGATGCATTGGGTAGAAAGCATCTCTTTTATCAACCATGGAGGTTAAAGTGGTGGAATTCTATGCTTTCAAGGATCTCTATAAGCATGATCTTAATTTTAGCTTAATATGGCAGAATTGTAAATTAGGTTCTTATAGATAATTTTCTATCTTCAATGACTTTCTTTATAAAGCTAATGCATTGTGTGTCCCATCTTGTTCTTTAAGACAAGTGATTTTGGCACAAGCTCATGGGGTGTTTTTGGAGGACACTTTAGTAGATTCAAAACTTTGGCTCCAGTTCAACTAATTTTTATTGACTAAGGATGTTTAGAGATGTGGACCAATTTGTAAAGCGATGCAGAGTATGTCATTTGCCTAAAATATAAACAAAAATGATATAAACCATTATTGACGTTTGGTATGTATGATAGTTAAATTATTTACATAAATATAAATGAAAATTATATAATTATTTATTAAATATTTTTTTCACACATTGGGGTGGGGTCGTGAGCCAACTGCAATAGAGCTTTTTAAACGGATGAACACTATGAAGTCTAACCTTGATGAGTTCATAGATGAGTATGCTAGACAAATAAATGTAAGTTGGTTATTTTTAACATTTAATAAATAAAAAATTATATCATTTTACTTTACTATTTGGTTTAGCTAACAAGACAGTTAACAAAGTCCTTTACTATAGCAAAGCTTCCAAGGAATTGGTTACCTCAACTTCTCAGTCACAAGGGGGATCTTTTGACATGACTGAGGTAGATTACACTACACTCTGCTATGAGGCTATAAGAGGAGAGAAGAAGCATCAGTTGTATGAGATTGGGAGTTAAGCTTGATCATGGTATTCAAGTAGGACCTTTAGTAGTCACGCTTTATTAATGACATAGCCATATAGGATATGTGCTCTCAGATGAAGGTTATGAAAGAGCATACGGAGCTAAAGCGTAAGCATATGGAAGAGCGATTAGATAAGGAGCATAGGCCGAGAGGGCATGATTGCTTAAACTATGAGAGTGAGATACTGGAGCACTTGTACAGAAAGCTTTATATGAATGAGCACATTTGCAAGATGAAGGCTTATCTTTTAAAAAGTGCATCTCTGTTGGTTGTTGAGACCAACAAATTAAACTCCTCCTCAAAAAAATTAAACTACAGTATAAATAAGCAAGGTCATTTCCACAGAGATTGGTCAAATTTATTTTTCATAAAATAAAATACAAGAAACAAGGGTTTGAAGAGTTAAAAGTAGATAAAATTAAAATAATAGAAAAATCAATGTAATAAAGTGTCCATTCAACGGAATAATTTTAGATTTGATTTAGGAATTTATCATTGATGCAAAGATAAAAATATTTTAATCTTCACTAAATTGGTTATGGTTATTTGTATGACCTAACAACCTGTTTCTTCTTACTTCTTTGATAACCAAGATACGATCTCTATTTATTCCCCTCGTCAATAAATAACCCTAGATACGATCTTAGAATTTAATTTACCAATAACATTAAAAATTAGAGAAACTATCAATTCTAGCCAATAAACACATGCGTAGGTTTATTTAAACTAGACTATATATCTTCATACCATAAATTGAAAACCTTTTTTATAAACAACTATATTATTTACCACTTATATTAGAACGTTCAAACAATTATGGATTTAAAGTTTTCCTTCATAATTTATTATTTTGATGATTAAACAAAAGGCTTTTTTTGTTACAATCAACCAAAATAATATTTTTAACAAGCATAAAAAATATATAAACAATAAAAAAATAAAAGAACAAATAAAATTAATTAGATCTCATAATTATTGAACAATTAAATCCTTGATTATCCTTTGACTGGAGTAGATGTTTAGCAATCCATCAAAAAGAAAAAGACATAAGAAAAGAAAAAGGTAGAAAATAAATTTTAGATGTCCCCTTGAAGGAACTACCTCCTCTTCATATAACAATTCCTAAGGATACTATCCTATTTTAACTAGGACTCTTAAAAATAAATTAGGATAAAGATAAAAATTTACAACAAATTTTTAAATAAAAGATAAAGTAATGGTTCAGTAGAATTTCAATGCTATTAAATGTGCCAATGCCTTATCCAAAGAAAACTTTTAGTTCATTCACATCTCTTGGAATCCAACTTTTCATTTTCAAATAATGAATTTGAGTCCATCTTAGTTGAGTTCCTTAAACATTCTACTAAATGTAAAAATATAGTCCAAATTCAAGATTTAATTATTTACAACAAACAAAAACATGACAAAATGTAAAATATATATGACTATTATGCATTCTATCAACCTACAACATCACTTGATTCTTAGATATTTTTAGGACAAAATATTTCATTTCTTACATGTAATTTCTTTTATTAAAAGAATTTGATTTTGTGTATTTAATTTATTTTATGAACAATATATTTGATGAGAACAAAAAACAATGTATTTATTTTTTATTTTATGTAATTTATTTTTCATGAATTTTATGTAATTTTAAATTAATTATATTTTTAAAATTAATATTAAACATAACGACCTATTTGAATTAGTTGCTATAATAAAATTTAGAGATCGATTTGAATTAATGGTACAATTTAGAAAAACCATCGCTGCACTGTGACTTCTTAGTGACAAACTTCAAAATCGATTGCAATTTTCTTTGGCGACAATTATTTTTACAATAGACAAAATTCATCACTAACCTATCGCTAAAAAATGTAGCAAGAACTTTTTTTTTTTTTTTGCTTTAGCGACGACCAAATCTGTCGCTAAAAGTGAGTTTTATTTTTTATTTTTTTTTGTAGTGTACCTTGACATGGATGACCTTAATGTACGGATAAATCTAACTTAATGAATAATAGCTTCAGCGGGCTACCTCGATGCAGATTATCCCAATGTGGACTATCCTAATGTCACATCGAGATTCCAGTATACAATTGATGTTTAGAGAGGAAGAATCATGAAAGCCTAAGAAACAAGTAGAAGACTTTTGGTGGATTCGTACATAGAATATTTGGCGTTGTGATCTCTTCTTCCTATGATAAAATTTTGATTTTTAAAGTAGGCTTGATCCAAAATTCAACCACAGAAGGCACATATTATCCAACGAAATTTTGAATTTCAAGATTGGGATGATCCTAAGCTTGTCCACAAAGAATGCACATTATTTAGTGATAGAATTTCAAATTTCAAGATTGGGTTGATTGCATTGTAGCTCCTTTTCTCTATAATAGAATTTCAATCTTACATAAACTTTATCTCATTTTCGCCCTATAAATAGACCATTTATTTAGCACTCAAGGGATATAGATGTAGAAGCATAAATTAATGAAGGAATGAACAATAGATCATGAAATACATGAGTAAAATCACGAATAGGCATCTGCCAATCAAAAAAGAGACCAATAAGAGGAGTAGATATCTATTCATCTAGAAATCAACAAGCAATCAAGGAAGAAAAGAATCGAGCATCCACCAACCTAATACTTGTAAATACCATAGCCACTTTAGGCTTTATAGTTCTAGATTTTTGTAATTGATGCTAGAAGACAATGTCTGAAGTCTAAAATCACACAAAAATGGCATCAAAGGTACCATTGCTTTGCAATTATTCACTTACAAAAGTGAATAAAAGATGATATTCCATGTTTAATAGGATGAATGCAAATCACTTCTTGGTAGATTCTGCAAAATCAATTTCATAAACTATACGGCAGGATGCATATGATTCATAGCCAAGCCAAATAACTTTTAGAAAATTCTCTATAATTCTTGATAAATATGGAGGCGAATGTGAATCGTGCAATCTACATGATATCAAAGAGTATATTTTCCTCAAAAAAAAAAAAAAGGACAATTCTCTATAGGATTCCTAGTTTTAGGGCATAAAATTAGGTGATCTCAAATCTTTACCTCCCTTGATTCTTAGGAATGGCCAACTGGGGGCAGCTTCAGGCACCTAATTTTTACATATAAAAATCATATATTTAAAGTTAAAAGAAGTATAAAATTGATTGTATCAATAGGAGCTTGAGATCAGTATCATGCTACTACACCAGATATGTTTAAGATTAGAACCATGCTACAAGAAGGTGTGACATCAAGATTGTGATCACGTTGCTATGCTAATCAAGTATAAGATCATGATAGAAGTATGATATGGATCAAAATCATGCTACTGTCAAGAATAAGTTCAAGATAATAGTATGGCATTGTTTAGGATTATACTACTATGCTAAGCAAGTTTAAAATTAGGATAGTAATATGATATTGATTGGTATCTTGCCTTTGCACTAATAAAGTTTAAGATTAAGATAATAATACAACATTAATGGAGATCACGTTGCTGTGCTATCAAGTTTAAAATCGAGAATAGTTTAGTGTACATGCCTTATCCGGATGCTAGATCAAGTAGTAAACTTGATGCTAATATGGTTGATATTGATTTTATATGAAACTTGATACTTGAACTTGATGTGATTGATGATGATCTTGCATCAAGACTTAAAGGTCATTAATGTGATTGATGATTTTCTCACGTTAAGATGGACTTGAAGACTGATGTGATTGATAATGATCTCACATCAAAGTTTAAAGATTGAACATGATTGATGATGATTTCATGAAAAAAAAAATGAACCTGTAGTCCATTGTGATTGATCTAGATCTCACATCAAGGTTTTTAAAATTGAAATTGAGCATGATTAATGATGATCTCATGAAAAATGATTGTGATTGATGATGATCTCACATCAAGATTGAAAGGCCATAAGCGTGATTGATGATGATTTCATGTTAAGATGGACTTGTAAACTCATGTGATTAATGATGATCTCAAATTGAGATTCAAATACCATGAACGTGATTAATGATAATCTCACAATTAGATGAACTTGTAAACAGTAATGATTTATCTCGATCTTACATCGAGGTTCCTAAAATTCAAATAGAGTGTGATTAATGATGATATCATGACAAATTAATGTGACTAATGATGATCTCACATCGAGATTCAAAGACCACAAGCATGATTAATGATGATCTCACATCAAGATGGACTTGTAAACTTAAGTGATTGATAATGATCTCACATTAGGATTCACAAACCATGAATGTGATTAATGATAATCTCACAACAAGATAAACTTGTAGATAGTTATGATTGATACTGGTCTCACATCGAGGTTGAAATTCAAATAAAGCATGATTGATGAAGATCTCATCAAAAATTGATGTGATTGATGATGGTCTCACAACAAGATTCAAAGACCATAAATGTGATTCATAATGATCTTACATAAGATGGACCTATGAATTGATATGATTGATAATCATATTACATCAGGATTTAAATACCATGAACATGATTGATGATGATGATCTCACGATAAGATGAAGGAATTTGTAGATCATTATGATTGATCTTGATCACGTCAAGGTTTTCATAATTCAAATAAAGCATGATTGATGATTATCTCACAACAAATTGACGTAATTGATAATGACCTTGCATCGGGACTTAAAGGCCATCAGTGTGATTAATGATGATCCTAAATCAAGATAGTTTTGTGGATTGATGTGATTGATGATGATCTCATATTAAAGTTCAAAGATTGAACATGATTGATGAAGATCCCATGTCAAGAAAGGCCCAAGGATCGATGTGATTGATTTTGATCTCATATCAGGACTTAGGTTCTTCATTATTAATAAAGGACCACAAAGATTCAAGAAACCTACAAAAGGTTCTAGATGAAGTGCGCATTGAGGTGCATTTTATCCATAATTGATTAAAAAACATTGTGGTCCTCCACGTCAACAAGAGGTTTTCCAAATTTTTAGTAGGATTGCCTAAAATTTTTCTACATAAATAGACACTACAAGAATTTGAGTGCTTTTCCCACACATAAATTACACACATATTATATGTGGGTACTTACCCACACATAATGGTAATATATGTGGGTAATTAAAAAAGATGAACTTATTATGTGTAAGTAAGTTGCTATACTCACATTATTTTGGCGGGAAAAATTTCGTCCACTTTCAGAACTTGGTATGATGTTTTCTAGTAAAAGTTTGGCCGATGTGGCATGTTTTTTATTATATTGCCTACACATACATATAAATGTTACTCATGTGTGGGTGACATATTACAAAGTTACCCATACATAAGTACAAATGTTACATATGTATGGGTAATGTATTACCAAGTTAACCACACATAAGTACATATCTTATGTATATGGGTAATTAAATTGGAAAAAATTGTGAAATTACCTATATCTTATTATGCGTTGGTAAATTTTTATACCTATACTTTTTTTAGTGGCAAAAATTTCCTCCACTTTCAAAACTTGATGTAATGTCTTTTGGTGAAAGTTCAACTGGCGTGCCTTTTTTTTTATTGTTATACTGCCCATAAATATTTATAAATGTTCCCACATGTGGTAACATATCATAAAGTTACCCATACATAAGTAGAAATGTTACATATATGTGGGTAATGTATCACCAAGTTAACCACACATGAATACATATGTTATATATATGTGGGTAATAAATTAGATAAACTGGTGAAATTATCTACGTCTTATCATGTGTAGGTACATATTGATACCAACACTTATTTTGTTGGTAAAAATTCCCTCCACTTTTTGAACTTGGTGTAATGTTTCCTAATATGGGTAAATGTTCCAATATGTGGGTAATATATTATAAAGTTAGCCACACATATATACAGATGTTATATATGTGGGTATTAAATTAGATAAACTAGTGCAATTATAAATATTTTATCATGTGTGGGTAATGTTTTATGCTGACACATTTTAGTGGCAAAAATTTTCTCCACTTTTATAAATTAGTGTAATGTTTTTTTGGTAATATAATATAATATAATTTATAAAATATATTAATATTACGAAAAATAAAAAATAAAAAATAAAGTTTTATGATAGTTTTCAAAAAACCGTGTTTGATTTGAAATATTTTACAATTTATCAATGTTTCTATACAATATTTATTAAAATAAATTTAATGTTTAGTAAAATATTTATTATTTATTAAAATATTAAAATATTTTATAATAAGTTGAATTTAAATAATTTAATATCTTGTTCTATATATAATAAATAAATAAAATAATAATTTATATAATAAAAATATTAATTAATTATTACAATAAATAATTTTAAATCATATTACGAAGATGCAAGAGAAGTTCTTCTCTTGGGTTTTTTCTTTAACCCAAGACTATATTTTATTACTTCAAATTTTAAATTTGAATTTATTATGTTATTTTAAATTTTAAAATATAATTACGAATAAGAATAATTTTTCATTTAAGAAACACTGCATCAAATAAGAAGATGTAGTGGTTCCATCACTCTTATGGATGACATTATGATGTTTCTACCATTACCAAAATGAAAAATATGCAAACAAAAAAAAAAATGGTAAGCTCCTTTGTAGAAGCACTTTAAAATCACTTATCAAAATCTACCGTAATAATTCTTTTTTTTTATTTTACTGGCCAATGAATTCATCTTTCTAAAAAAAACTAGGAATTGAAAAAGTAATATATAAATTATGGTTTTTAGAAAAATTAAGTAGCAACCATCAAGAAATTAGGGTTTTTATGATCAAATTGTGTGATTCGATATTCCTTAAAATTTTGTAGATTCAGAACTGATAACTCGAATTAAGAAGAAAGAAAAAATCAAAACCCAATATTTTTTATGTAATCCATATGATGTAACTTTTAAAATTTTATAGATTTTAAAAATTTATTTTCAAATAAAAATTAGATTACAAATATATTATTTAAAATGCAGGAGATACACTTTAACCTAAAGTGAAAATAGTTCTGCTTCCGAACTAATAAGCTTATTCAATAATTAATAAGATTTTGCATGAGAATCAAAGTCTTAGAAGTAAATACAAGATGAGAGCTATGTCTCTTGAAAATCACAATCTTTGTGAATATGCTTCCACAAAACTAATGGGCTATAAGGGTAATCCTTAATAGCAATTTAATAGTTGGATTTCCATGTTATATAGGCATAAACAAACTTCATAGAGAGGTCTAAAATTTGGATCATAAACATATTTCTAACTTTAGAAGGGAATACTTACCATATCTAGGAAAGCATCCGCCAGAGTGATGCTATTCACTATAATCACAGCAATAGCATGGGTAGCCTCAATCCTAAACTCATTAGAGTTTTGCTTAGTATTCAAAGGCCACGGGAACATCCTAGCATACTCTTCAAGATTTAGTAGCTCTTTTCCATTTTCACCGTTTCAAATCCACAGAGGCTCACCCATCTAACACATTTTCACAAGTTGGTCAATGGATGACATGGCAAGCTCCATTGTAAGAGCTCATTGCAAGAGCTTTTTCCTGTTGCATTAATAAGAAAGCATTCTTTGGAAACGAGGAACTAGGTAGCATAGACATAAGCATCATATCCACATAAAAACTCATGGTAGGCTCCTTGAAATGCCTTGGATAAATGCTTAAGTCCAACTCCAACGAAAAAGGCAAGAGGGTAGCTGCAGACACCATTGGTTGTATTGAACGACCACTACAACATGATGCGATATAGCAAACACATTCCAATTACAGAGCATTTCAAGATCATAAACAACAATAATTTTAAATATTTATGTCATTAAACTTCTCATTAATTAATCACTTTAGAGTAGCATGGATTACAAAGAATAAAAGATTCTCTCAAGTTAAAAACATTCCAGTGAAAGAAACCATTAAAGAATGCTTTTCTCTTCAATATATCACGTTAAAATCATGCAAGATCTTAGTTCTTTAATTACAAGCCAAACAAATAAGAGTACCTCTTCCCTAAGTTGGGTATTTTTTACTCGAAGTTCTTCAAATTTAGCAATAAACCCCTTGCACCTTCCTCACGGTCCCTGCACCAACACCCACCCCAGCCCCTACTGTTGAGCTCATCGTGTTTGATATCCGACGAACTAATGAATGATCCTGATGAACAACAGTAACTCCACGTACTCTAACTTCCTCCTGATGCTGCTCAAAAAACCAAAAGGCAAGCCCCCAGCTCCAAAAAGAAGAAGCAGGTGCATGGTTGATTAATAAGTGATAGAGCCTTTAAGCGGTCAGAACTGGCATGAAGAGAACGAGATGGCCTTCAAAGCTAGTTCTGGCAGAACTGGAATATCCTTTAATTCCTTCGTGATTGAAAGTCTTTAATGCTAGTTATTTAAGAACTACCATTAAAGGCTCCAGGATAGTCTTTCAACGCTAGTTCTTATTTAACTAGTTTGAAAGGCTAATCTTTAATGTCAGTTTATTGTTAATTGACGTTAAAGACCTCATTTTTAATGACAATGTTTTCAATAATTGTCATTAAATTAGTATAACTTATTATAATTTTTGTAGTAGTGTGCTAGTTGAAGGGTCCTTAAACCACTCTAGTCTGGTTCAGAAATGGTTTTATAGGTCCCTTCTCCCATAAAACTTGAAGAAGTTGGAAGGAGAAAACTACAACACTTTTTTAAAGGAATAGTATGATGTGCTTTAGGGAGGTGAGTGTCAACGTGCTTCAATTTCATTCTTTATAAAAACATAGTAGTAGATTTCTAATATTTTCTTTTTTTTTGCTTGGTGGATGGCTATACTTATGAACAAGTGTAATCACACCAGCATCAACCTTCACTACTTTATAAAAGAGGCCAATACTGCTAACAACTTTGCCATCATCATTGTCAACAAAGTCCATGTCTACGCAATTAAGGCTAAAATGTCTATTGGCCAAGGTTTAGGCCAATGTGGACAACATGAAGATCAAGCTAGCTTAAGTCAAAGTCAACATGGAGGCTAGGATAAGTCATGCCAAGAATGAACTTATCGTGCAACATGTGGATGAGATGAAGGTAGCTCAAAAAAAGGCTCGATCTCTAGATGTGGATGAATTTAAGATAAAAGAGTTTTGTTAAGCTAAGATCGAGGAGTAGGCCTCTTGCTTGTAGTAGCTCATGAAAAGGGAAATAGTCAAAGAAATTCAAGGTAAACATCTCGATCTTTATCTCTTTTAGGTGCAAATGGCTTTTCCCATAGAAGCTTCATCACTTTGTTCCAAAGATCCAGACATGTCCTTAATAGATCAAGAGGAAGTGGCTAACATGAAAACTGAAGAAGGGCCATCGACATAAATGCTAGAAAACTTTACTATTGAAGTTACCTTAGAGCTTGATATGGTTGAAGTTGAAGCCCCACGTGAGGCTTGAAGAGTTTGTAATCCTTTTCCTTTTTAATCTTTTTTACTGGATGTACAGACTTTATATTTTTAAGTAACGAAATTTTCTTCTTTGACTTGTCTTCGTACTTAGAATGGCTAAAGTGATCATTATTGACATATTAATTTGAGAATTATTAACTCCTTAATCTCAACCTTGATGATGATTGAACTTGAATTGACTTTTAATAAGAGAAACCCAATGACAGATTAGTGTAGGTAAAAGAAGGATCAAAATGAATTGTTACTAACTTTAATCTTGATAACAGAGACCCAATAAGGGTCTTAATGAATAAGTTAGACTAGAAATCTCGATGTGAAAAGACTAGTAGAATTGAGCTCTTCATCAAATAAATCCTCAATGTGAGGTCTGCCTTTGGGTCTAATGAAGCAAAACATAATGTATCAATTATCTAACTAAATCCTGATAAGTCATTTGTACTAAGCCTAAATGAATTAAGTTTTAATGCATCATCAGTCTTGCTAGATCCTAATGAGTGATGTAAAGCATAAACCTTAATGAGTCATGTGATATAAGGGCCCTACTATATTATAACATCAACCCTAATGAATCATTAAAAATATAAATCTTGATGAGTCATTTGTAACATCACTCTCGATCTTGCATGAAGTTGTATAATAAATACTAGAAAGTTTGATGAAAAATAGTAGTAGATTCCCATGCTGGGCTTCTAGACTAATGAATGAAGTTTTAATAAATTTAATATTTTTAGGATTAAAATTAGGTGTCAGTAGCTATCCGCCCTTGTTCAATGCTTTTAGCACTAGTGTTTGGACAAAGACTTCAAGAAATTAATTTTGCTTTAGAATTTATTTGAGGAAAAGAGGATGTAAATATATATATATATATATATATATATATATATATATAAATCTCACGATTCAAGACATGCACCTCAACATCACATGAATGAATTTTGCAGAATGTATTTTTTCAAGACCATGTGATGGTTTTATACTAGGGTCTAGCTTAACATGCCTCTAGATGCCTACCACATAAGGCGATGGACATGCACCTCTAGTGACCTATGATGTTACCACATTGGAATTCACCGAAGAAAGCTTATAACGTAAGGACTTTCCCAATTTAGTGCCTACTCGCCCCTAGGATCAATGATGTTATCTAGGATCCTTTTCAACACCAGGTCACCTTTTCTGAAATTTCTAGGGTGTACTTTTTGTTATATGCTTTTTACATTCTTTTAAGGTAGACTTACCCATGGCAAAAGGCCTTCAAGTATTTCTTATCCATTAAATTAATTTACTTATATCTATTGCCCTAGTAGATATCCTAATTGATGTATAATATGCATATATAATGCCAATGGGAGGACCTCATGCCAATCTTGATACACAGTTGTCATTTTTTATGTAATTTTGATATTTTTATTTGCTGCCTTGATTGCTCCATTGAGTAATGGTCGATATATGGCAGAATTATGATCACGGATCTTAAATTGCTTGTATGCTTCTTGCATTGCTTTACTATTCAGATTCTAGGCATTATTCAAAATAATTCTTTTCGGAGGACCATACCGATAGATTATCTTCCTCTTAAGAAAGTTTATTACCAATGAATTCATTACTTGGTCAAAAAATCATGCTCCAACTCATTTAGTGAGGTGATCAATGAATACCAAGATAATTCTATGCCCCTTTGAAGCTTTAGGGGTAATTGGACTAATAACTTCAAAACTCGATATAAAGAACGACAAGAAAGCAGTCATCATATGTAAATTTGAAGGCAGGAAATGGATCTTATCTGTATATATTTGGCACTTAGGGTACTTTTGAACATATTATATGCAATCGGTTTCCATCGTGAGTCAATAATATGTTATTTGAATTATTTATCTTGTTAGTAAGTCCCCTCATGTACTTCTTTTAAAATCTCGTGAGCTTCTTTGATGTCAAGACTTATTTGAAACATCGTTGCTAAGGTCGTCGAGGCACCTGCTATTTGATTTTCTTCTTTAAGGAGATACAAAAAACATACATCATCAAAGTTAGTTAGCACCTCTTATATTAATTCATAGTGTTTCTGTACCTCAGGATTTCTTACCAACCATTCAATTTTTAATTCATAAATGACCAAGGTAAAATCCCTGTAGACCATAAGTATTTTGATATTTTTATCAATTATAGCTCTCAAGCCCATCGCACATACCTCATATTTGACCACATTATTGATCATATTAAGGTCTAGCCTTGTAGTGAAGGGACAGTCATCTCCTTGCAAGGATTATAGTAGTGCCTCTATGCCTTGCCCTAATGTGCTGGAGGCTCTATCAAAGTGCATGATCCATCCAAGTGCCTCTTTGTTAACCAAGTCAACTTGGCTCAATAGGCTTTCATTAAGAAATTTAAACTTATCATTTTTAGCTTTTTCAACAAAGAATTTGGCTAACGCACTTCCTTCATAACTTTTGGTGAAACATAAATAAGTTCATATTCAAATAGAAGTACTTGCTGTCTTACAAGCCTACCTAAAAGTGATGGTTTTTTCATCAAAAGATTTATAAGGGCCAGCTTGGCTATGACCTATACAGTATGGCTGAATAGATACTTTCTTTGTTTGTGAGTGGCCTACGCTAGATCTAGCACAACGCATTTTTGATATAATATATGGCATATTCTTTCTTCCTAGTGTCATCAACTTGTGCTAACACACGACCCAACAATTTCTTAATGCATGGATAAATACAATATCAATGGTTTTTCTAAAATCGAAGGCATCAATACAAGTGGATGAGGTAGGTACTCCTTTATCTTGTTAAAGGAAACTTGACTCTTTGTATTCCATTCCCCAGGATCATGCTTCCTTAATAAAGCAAAAATGGGATTATATATGTTCGTTAGGTCAGATATGAATCTAGATATGTAGTTAAGGCGTCCTAAGGAACACCTCACCTCTTTTATGGTCTTTGGTGGGGGAAACTCTTGTATAACTTGAACTCTATTAGGATCAACCTTAATACCACTTTCACTAACTATAAAATCGACAACTTTCTAGATCTAATGTCGAAGATGCATTTATTTGGATTTAGCTAAAACTTATATTGCTAAGTTTTTTGAATAGCTTTTTAACATCACCTGTGTGGTCCTCATCTTTCTTAGATTTAGCAATCATGTCGTACACATAAACTTCCACAAACTGATGCATCAAGTCATGAAACAGAGTCACCATTGCCTTATAATATATTGCCTTGACGCTCTTGAGGACAAAAGATATTACTTGATAGCAAAAGGTTCCTAACATGGTCATGAAGGTAGGTTTTTTCATATCTTCTGATGCCATGTGTATTTGATTAAAACCAACATAGCCATCCATGAAAGACAATCAGGAGTACTTTGGTATGTTATTAACTAATGTATCTATCTGTGGTAGTGACAAGTTATCCTTAAGACTTACTTTTTTTTAGTCTCTGTATTCCATATAAATCTAAATTCATCCATCCTTTTTCAGCATCGGGATTATATTTGCTACCCATGCTGGATATTTAAAACCATGATAAACCCTACTTTTAAAAGTTTTTACACGTCTTGTTTAATTTTCAAGAGTATTTCAAGTTTCATTCTCTTTTGTTTTTGCTGACCAGGAGGATATTCTGGCTTGAGTGGCAATTTGTGTTCCACTATACTTTTATCCAAGCATGGCATGTCTTTATAAGACCAAGCAAATATATTGCTAAATTCTTGAAGCAAGTCAATTAATCTCTATTTCAACTATGGGGGATAGAGTGTTACCAATTTTCAATTCTTTTCTTTCTTCATTTGTACCCATATTTTTGGTTTAGGTTTCTTCTTGATGAGACAATATTTATTTCCCTTTAGTTTGTAACTACTAGAATAATTATGGTAGTAATTCAAATTCCTCTTTAGTTTTAAGGTCATTAGTAAAAATGTTTTCCTTGCTTAAGTCCATTTTACAAATCTTAAAAATTTTTGTAATCAGATTCTTTGGACATGAGAACGAAATGATTTTATTTATGTAGATGATGATTTTTATGAATGAAGCAAGAATGGAGAATGAGATAGATCAGTTTGGAGAACATAAAAAGTGTAATCTATTTATTGTACCCAGAAAGAGTTACAATGGGACTACATAGGGGTCTTAGGCCTCTACCCAACTATTTATCCAAAATAAGGAGGACTCGAGTAACTTCGGACCTAAAATGTTCTTATTTCCCTCATCTAATGTTATTTTATGAATAAGCCGATGATTCATCGAGATAAGAATTGATTCACTAGATAGCTTGATGAAGCAAAAATTAATAATAGATTTAGAGATAATTGTCAAGATGCCCAAAAAGAGTTATTAAGTAACTTAAGAATTGATGGGATGCCTTAAACGTCCTTATTAGGGCCTTTTCCAATTTGGTAACCTTTACCCAAAGTCTAGCTTATTTGGAATTGCAGATTCAAAGATAATCTGAAAGGCCTCTCATTAGAAAACTTTGAGATGTTGACAAAGTGCAACATCTAAAAGAAAAAAACTCTCCTTCTTATCAGGTGCGTCTAGATAAAGGAAGTCTTTGGTAACGGAGGCAATGATGTCTTCTTCCCCGTGAATGGTGACCAAGCGATCTTCTACCACCATCTTAAGTTTTTGGTAAAGAGTAAAAGATACTACACCCACCATGCGTACCTATGGCCTTTTCAAGGGAATGTTGAGGTGAGGAGTCCATGATTTGAAATTCCCATTACAGATAAATAGTTCGTTCTTCAATGGTAGATTGATGGTCCCTTGCAATTTAGTCCTAATTTCATCAAAAGCTCTCATAGACGTAGCCTGGTATGATGAATACTGATTAGGTCAATGTTGATACACTCTAGAGTGCATGCGAGCATAACATCTATCTAGGACCCATCATCGTCTAGTACCAACGAAATGGTATGGCCCTTTTATAATGCTATAATGTAGGAGCTTTGGCAGAACCTTTGCCCTCTTGAGGGAGTTCATTATCTAAAAAGGTTATAAAGGTGTGAGCCATGATGTAGTTGCAAACATCCTCCATCCTTTGAGTTGATATTTTAAGTGGTACATCAATGTTCCTTAGAATTCGTAAAAGAGCTAATATAAGTACTTCGAAACTGAAGATTAATGCTAGCATTAATTTTTTAGTTGAAGTTTTCTATAACTAGTCTAAAATTATGTTCTCATTATGCTTTATGAATTTCAGGAACTCTATTTCATTATCCTTTGATATTTATAAAATAGGGCTTTCTTTCTTTACCTCATTAGAAGTGTTGCTTTTTATAGTTGGTTGTTTGGATAAGGTTGGCTCCTTAGTAAGGGGACCATAACATCTCCTCTTGTAATATAAATGGATTGAGCCAGGTTTACTATCATCTCATTTACCATTGCGGATGGATACTTCTAGGGTACTGCATGACTTAATTGATAAAGAGGTTAAACCTTAATCATAACCTTGGGGCCTTAGATAGGTACGATTTTCTCTCCCTCATCAAATTCTCCTAGTTGAGCTTGAGTTTTAACCTTTACCATGAATGGGTAGTTATTGATCATGAAAATCCTTACTTCTTCTTCTTTCTCCCATCCGATCATGTTCACTTAATGAGAAGGAAAGGGATTATTGGCTATAATAGGGCCTTTCTTAGTTGTGAAGGAAGGAATGTTATTGTCCATTAACTTTTACACTTAATATTTAAATGCAAGGTAGTCATCAATGCTATGGCCTTATACTCCAAAATGGTATGGATAGGTTGTTGTGCGATTATATTACTTGGAAAATAGTGGATTCAAGGGTTAAATAAACACTAGTACCACTAGTTTTTGTTTTAAGAGTTGGGTTTATGACTTATGGTAGAGAATTAAATTTGGCCAAATGGGAGGCTTTCGCCTCTTTGGAAATGGATTCCTTGAAAGAGTTCCTATTTGTGTCGATGATGGAGGCATCAGAGGGTGGGCTTCTTTTGACTATATCCTAGGTTTAAATAAAGTAGTAGTGGGTTGGAAAAGTAATTTGCGATCATTTGACAATTAGGTAATGAAATTATCCTCCTTATTTTTCTTGAAAGTAAATGGTCTCCTTGTAGTAGAATCTTCCAGTTTGCTCAACTTAAGGGCATTCCCAATGAACTCCCTAGTTTGTATGACTTGTACACATTTTTTAGCTATTGTTTTGACTAACTAATTGCATAATAGGAGCTTTAAGGCTTTGAGAAAGGTTCGAGAGAGCTTGGCATCAATTGGTGGGGCTATGCACAAGCTATAGTTTATCTCCATCAAGTAGCGTACTCTTTCAAGTTTCATTATTTTTTTACTCATGTATTGAAGTGTTACCCAGTTGAGACCTAGTCCAATCATATGTTAATAGTGGAAGAGCAATGTTGCAGCTAAGTCGTTCCATCTTTAGATCTTAAAAGGCTCGATGTTGGTGTGCCACTCATGTGCCTCATCCTTAAGTTTATGTTAAAAATAGTGGATGAGAAATTTCTTGTTCGCCTCATACCTGCATATCTTATGTAAGAACGTCTTTAGCTGAGTACAGGGACAGCAAGTCTCATCATACTTATCCAATTCAAGAGCCTTGAACTTATAAGGAATTACTAAAACAATCACTAGAGTCAAATCAATGATATTTATACTTGCAACCTGTTTTTCTTACTTAAAGGATCTGATTTGCTTTATGAGCCCTTCTATTTTGGTTAGTAACTTTTGATTTTAGGGATTACTAATCTTTAGGCCTTCCAACTTAACTGAATCATCCAAGTTAGGGACCTAGATCACTTTAAAGGCCTTGTTTGTAGTTTTTTGCCCCACTGGTTGCTTTACATTGTAACATGTACTAGGGACCATTACATTGGGGGGTCTTACTATGTAGCTTGGAGGGTTGTGGAATCTTTCCTTCTTAGTTCCATGGGGACTTTTCCCTTTAGCAATGCTCCTATAGAGCTTTTAGTCTGCCAGAATTTGTCTTATATAGACAGTTAATGTTTGTGATGAATTTTCATCATCCTTTTGTTCATCTCTGCTTGGGTTGCTTTAACCTTTCGATGCATGCTAGTTAATCCTCCATTTCAGTCAATTTAAGCTTGAGATTAAGTATTGTGTGGATGAATGACAAGGTGACCTTTTGTTTTCCCTATTCTGCTAGGCGTTATAATTTAATCAAAAAGATATATGCATGGTGTATGCACGATACGTTAATGATTAGAATGTGCATGCAAAGATAGACATCAAGATTTGGCACAATAATTTGAAATTTTAATAGTTTAGTAACAATACCTAACATTAGGTCTATAATTAAATACATTAGAAACCTTTTAGAATATAACTTGCAACCTTTTGACAAAGATTAGTACATCCCATGAATCCTAAGTCTTTCCCTTTGAGATAGCTTTTTTGAAGTAATTTAGTTCATGTTTGAAATGAGAACCTTCCTCCATGGTTGATTCAATCTGTCTAATTAGAATCCGAGTATGCTTTTGATTTTCGGTAGAATCTTCCTTGTTTTGCACCATTGTGTATAAATTTTCTTGGCTTTTTCCTTTTAAAATTGCCCTTTTTTGAAAGCGAGGTTTAGATTATCTTTTGTTTTTTCAAAGTCAACCATTTGATTTACCTATAATTTCTTTCTGGATCAATTTTGGTCAAAAGGTGATTGATTTGATTTTGATGTTCTATTTCTTTTGTCTTCCCCTCTTAGAAGAGATCATTTATCAAGTCCTGATCCACCTTGATCCTTTTCTTGAGCTAATTATTTTCTTGTTGGATCTATTGCATACTCTAGGTTAGGTTCTCATATTCACTTTCCTGGATGCTCCCACTAGATGGGTGTTGATTTATAAGCAAAATTTCAGTTTTTTCTAGCTGTTACATTAGGTTTCACATCTATCTATCCTTGGAGTCATGCTATACTGTATAATATTCTAGCTCTCTCACGAGCTCCTTAGATTGATCTCTTTCTACTACAAGGGTGGCTATTGCCTATTACTAAATTGAGTTCTCATATTGTAATGATTGTACCTTCCATTGTAAAGTGAAGTTCTAATATTTTAGATCCTTAGTCAACTATTGGTCTTTTTTTCTCTATGCGCTTCGAGGATTTAGTATTGAAACTAAAGTAGATTGGTGCCAATAAAACCACATCAGGAGCAACAAGTCACATTGCAATTTGTCTCTCCACTCTTTATATCCCAATGTTGTTCCTCCTATCCATCTATTTGTGATTATTTTGCCCCAAAAAAATGTCACTTATGAGTTGCTTATGAATAATGGGATAAGTTACCTGCCTCACTATTCCTTTGTAGAGGACGAGTGATCGTAATGAATTAATTAATCATGACCTGCTTGAGTATCATCAAAGGGGTATACCTTACTTGATTATGAAAACATAGTAGCATAATCGAGAATTAGGATCTCCATTTGACAAGATTGATATGCATTGCAGCTAAGGGGTGACCCATTTTACATTATTCTCCTTCAGCATAAACAAGATGACTGACCATTCTTGCATAGTTTTCTCTTAGCTTGTCCAAACTTTTGCAAATTATTTGAGTGGATTATGGCAATAGAGGTCTCTAGATACACCAATTAAAAATTTAAAGTGCGTTTTAAGCCACACATAAAGTATAAGTGTTCACATGATCCTTCCTTTACCTATTGTCCTAACTTCATCTAGAGACCTCATGATTTTGGCAAGAGCAAAAGGGGTGGGATTATACCCTTATGTAAAAAAAGCCTAGAAAGGGAAGGATATGGATGCATATGTGACTTAAGGTTTTCAAGAATATGATCAAACCATAAAAAGCCAAGCCGAGTCTTAATAGGTTACCTTCTTTCCCTCTATGTTAATCAATTAATTTTTCTTGAAATTGAATAGGGATATGCAGATTGTGTCCCCTATGTTTCAAGTACTGCTCTAGTTCTTACCTATGTACATCTAGTGTCTATGCTATCACTATCATTACCCATTTGAGTTCTTATTTTTAATGTAGATTCCTCGAGGTTGTGAACTATTAGTCTTCAGAAGTACTTCACATTCTTATAGAGTAAGAGCTGAATCCAAATTGTTTGACTGAAAGAAATTATACAAGGGATCTTAAAAGCTAACAGCAACCCTAATCAAAGGTTCCTCTATTTGGACTTGTAGAAAATATACAATGATAACTAATCATTCTTCAACGTGGCTTTATCCTAAAGGTTGGTTTCAAACCAAATCTATTGGAGGGTAGCCAAATCATTTCTTTTTAAACTTAAAGAAACTCTTTCACCTAAATTTATTCGAAAGCCATAAGGTAGAGCATTCTTAAATATCCTCTATTGTTCTTTAGACCATTTCTATACTTGGAAAGTGCTCATTATAACCACATCAGTATTATTATTGTCTAATCAAGATGTTTTCATGGCTAGAGTTTCTAAGTAAAACCAGAGTAGATCTTTGTAATTTTGATTATGCCAATGAAGTTTTTTGATATCAATATCATGCAGAATAATGCATGGTGATATGATGACAGAATAAGTTAACATAAGTCAGAATGATGTTTGACCTTTCTAACTTGAGTTCATCACCAATAAGAGGTGTTTCTACAGCCTAAAGTTTTTTAGTTTTAACCTTCCTAAAGATTAATATGTAAAGTTAACTATGAGTGGCTTAACCCAAAACGAGGTCTTTCCTATGTTTCATAGTCTTCTAAAGGCTCCCAAACTGTCCTTCAATGCTAGTTTAGCAAAAAAGGTACCCTTGGCCCATAGCCACTTACAAAAGGGTGCATAAAGATGTAAACTTCCCCCTTCTGAGATGAAAATGGACACTAGGTTACGTCAGAGTGGGGTGAGTAGTATGGCATGCAGGGAAGATAAGGTACCCTTTAAATAGTTGCCACTCAACCCTTTGTAATAAGGGAATGGTCGCAAAGGACACTGCTCGGTAATAAAGCTGATACAGTGCATGGCTATGATGGGGATGTTGGTTTTATATTTTAAAAACATATAAAATAAAAGAAACAACAAAGAAGATAAATCATATAACAAAATCAAGTTTAGAATTTTGGATTTTCACCCAATTTAAAAATACCTTTTGCTTTTAACTTTAACTTGACTTTATGAAAGTAAAGATTCTAGGTTCGATCCCAAGTGGAGTTGCTAATTTGTTACAACAAGACCCAAGCAACAAACCAGGGCACTCCATTATGCAAAGTGAGAAATGGGAGAATTTGTCTATTTTTTTTCATTTGTTTGATTAAAAGACAGCAAATATTGAAATTCATTTTATTTGATCTTTTAATAAAAATTAAAAAAATAAGAGTCGCCATCAATCTTTGCAATGATGTTATTAGTCACAAAAAATTTCTCTTGCTCTTTTCTCCGATTTTTTTTTTTTTTTAGCAAAAGAAAAGTTTTAGCACTCGTCAAACTTTACTAAGAAAACTAGGTCTATAAGTTAGTTATGTATGAGGAAAGATGAGCACCATCACAACGCTGAAAATTGGTATTAGTTAAAATGAAATGAATTATCTGGTGGTGAAAAGATTTGAACTTGATTTTCATATAAAGCAATGCATAATCACAGAAAGAAAACCTTTTCAAAGAATGCAGGCATGATGAAAACTTGATCTCCAAAACCATTTTGTTTATGAATCAGAAAGTTGGCTTTTACCAAACCTCTAAATCTAAAAGAAATGCAAAGAAGGAATCCTATTTTCTTAAATTCATCAAGAAGCACTCAGAAGGATGCATTTTGAGTGAGGATGAGGGAGAGGCCCTTACACCAGTTCCCATTTCCTCAAGATAAGATCACTTTGTTTAGAAATCCATGTGAGGAGTGACCTTTACACATACTTTGCTCTAAATTTTGTTTATACAAAAAGAATGGACATACAGTATAAAAATGATGAAGAACAGGAATTGCATCAAGAAAGCAAGAAAATATAATAGAAAACATAAAAAAAAAGTGTGAAAAAGCATACGAATGACATCAAGAAACATACTACTTGACGATTTAGTTTATCTATTAGCACATCATAGCAACCTTATGTAACTTTTCTGGGAAGCAGAACTCTCACACTCTCATACTACGATATCATGCTTACCAAAGAAAATGAAAGTGTTTCGTTCTCAAAGAAAAAAAAGCTATTCTCTTTAAAACTCCTTCCTAAAGACTCTCTCTAGCAAAGTCTCTCTATTCCAAAAAGAAAAAAGTCAAATTCTTTCTCCTTCGATCGAATTGGTATTTATAAGTGTGACCTCAATAGAAATAGCAAGTGTAAGCCATTGATCTAAGTTGCATAAGCACAATATTCTTGTATCGTGCTTCTTTCTCTTGAATTTAGAATCTTCTGCTTAGCCTATGAAAATTTGCAAAATTCTTCGAGAAATGCACGTTTTGCATTTTTTTTGTTCATCACTTGGTGTAACTTGGGATCTCTTAGGTCAGGATTTTGACGTCACAAACGGCCTCATAAGTGATCGAAAATATGTCTAAGTCAGCACCTTGTTAAGCAGTCTGGTGAGTAATTGAGAATCTTACCTAGATTAGGAAAGATGTAGGTCAACTCGATAAGTAATCGAGGCAGATGTAGGTCGGGAAAGCTCATGAAAAGTCTCTAGTGTTGGGGATTTATAGTGTCAAGTTAGCATTCCATTAAGTCATTTAGAAAAGTCTCTTTTGACATGTTTATTGTATAGGTTCCAACTCATGATTTGCTCTATGACATATGGATGTAAAGAGGTCATGCATTTTGCATGTTACCCTATGGTTTTTTCGACAAATGATTATTTTACTTAAAAGGGTTTCAAAAAAGTTTTTTCCTTTTTCACTCCACTGTCTCTAAAACAGACTCATCTAGATTCTTTCTCACTAAGCCAAAAGCTCTCTATCTTTGTCATCACAGTTCATCGCATTAGGTGAGTCTTTGACTCTTTTCTTTTTGGTTCCAATACTACAAGAATAATCAGAAGCCTAGGTCCTTTCACTTACACACTTAAGGATTTAAAATGAATTAGGAGTAATTTTCCCATGCCTAAATATGTACAACTTAAAATCCCTTCTTTTGACCAGTTATGGACTTGCCGTGAAGACTGGGTCATTGTCTTTGAGGACAGCCTCAAGGGAGGCCAAGACTTACTCATCCATCTATTTTTTCAAAATTGTTATTGTTAATTCAAAGTTTGTCCTTTCTAGCTTACTACCAACCGTTGGTGCTATATACTTGCCTTTGTTTCGTAACGTTTATCCATGAGCTATATAGATTTTTTGTTGCCCTATTTGCCAAATTTTTTGAGTTAAAAGGCCAACATGGATGATAGAAATTTTGAATTTAAGTTTTACTATTTTGCCAATCTTAGCCCAAAACTGTTTTCTAAAAGCTTGCTTTCCAATATCTAGGGTCGAGATGAAAAGTACCTAGAGCGAGCCCTCTAAAAGAATCTACACCAAAAAGGTTAACACCAACTTGACATCAGCTTTTTAGTCCTTTCTTGACCAAAAAGGCATGGATAGCTTTAGAGACCATAAAAATGACAGTAGGATAAGAGTAGTTAGAGCCACTAGACCTTGGTATAAGTTCTTAGGTTTGATAGAACTTTCAAGTTTGTCGAAGACACATCGAGCTTAGGTCCTAAAGAAGAGATCTCCTCCCTTCCATCTTTAAAATTCAAATCCTAATGTTGAACCAATAAATCCTAAGCTAACTGCTCCATGAAATGAGTACACACTCGACGATGGGCAAACACAAAATTGTGAACCAAGTGCTAGCCTAAAAGCTTATGTGAACCTCGATGTAGGACTTGAACTTCAGCTTTTTGTTTTTTCCTCCATCTCCTAGTGTGGTCTCCCAAATGATGCCATGCTAGGTCTTTTCACTTCACTTATACTTCAATATTTTATCTTTTGCTTATTGCTAATTTTTTGTATTATGTTCTATAAATCTTAAAGAAATGCTTCTTCAGATCCTGAAGACTAGCTATGGAAAGCCATGAACATGGCCCTAGGAGATACGTCCTTAGAGGAGGTTCCACCCCTAGTTTTGCTACTAAACCTTAGTAATAGGATCAACTTTCATGAGCTATCCTAAAGAGAAAAGAGGCTAGAACTAGCACTTAATAATGATACCCCTAATGGTTAATGCTTCTCCAATCATCAAAAGGAAAGTAGGCGAGAAGAGAGCTACCCTAGGGATTGAGGTGCAATGGATGCACTCTCGATGCCCTTAGGTGTGCCCAACCCCTCTCCTTGGAGGAAAAATTCATGTTAAATTAGGACGTGCTTGCTAAAAGGTCCCTGAACTACCTTAGTCTGGTTCAAGAATCATTTTATAGGTCTATTCTCCCTAAGACCAAAAGATGCTACAGGGAGAAAACATCAGCACATTCCTGGGCAACACCATTATGTCCTTCAAGGGAGTAAGTGCCAATTTGCTTCAATTTATTCTCTATAAATGTGTAACTATAGATTTTTTATTTGTGTATTCCTTCCCTATTTGTAGTTTCCTTAGAGGATGGTTGTACTTACTAGCATTGAGCTTCATTACTTTATGAAGGAGGTCGACGTTGTTAATGACTCTATCATTGACATAGTCAATAAAGTTCATATCGATGCAGTGGAGGTTAAGAGGTTAAAGTTAATGTGCACAACATGGAGATCGAGTTAGCCTAGGTTTAGGCCAATGAGGAGGCCAAGATAAGTCATGCCAAGAATGAACTTATTTTTGCAACATTTGGATGGCTTGAGGGTAGGTCGAGAAAAGGCCCGATCTAGAGTTGTGGATGAACTCAAGATGATAGAGGCCTATCTAGTTAAGATCGGGGAGTAAGCCTCTCACCTGTACTAGCCCATCAAGAGGCGCCCAATTAAAGAAATTTAAGATAAATATTTCGATCTCAACCTCTCTTAGGTGCAAGTTGCTTCTCCATAGAGGCTTCATTAGTTTGTTTCTAAGATCTAGATGTCTTCTTAACAAATCTTGAAGGAGTGGCTGATAGGCTAACTAAAGAGGGTTATTAGCACCAGTGTTAGAAGATCTTATTATTAAAGCTGCCCTAGAACCCGATGTGGCTAAAATTGAAGCCCAACATGAGGCCTGAATACTTTGTAATACTTTGCCTTCTTTATTTTTCTGATAGATGTATAGATTTCAAATTTCTAAGCAAAGAAATTTCCTTTTTCGAATTGTCTTCAACTCACACTTAGAATGGCTGAAGTGACCATTGTTAACATTCTGATTTAGAAATTATTAACTCCTTAATCCCAATCTTACTGATAAGTAAACTTGAATTGGTTTTAGATAAGAAAAACTCAAGGTGAGATTAGTTGGATAAAAGGAGGATCCAAATAAAATATTAAGAGCTTTAATCTTGATAAAAGATACTTGATACTTGATGAATAAGCTGGACCAAAAATCCTAATGTGAAAAGACTAGAATAATTAAGCTCATTACCAAGTAGGTCTGTGATGTAAAGTCTACCTTTAAACCCGATGAAGCAAAACCTAACGTATCAACTATCTTATCGAATCACGATATACCATTTTTCATAAGCCTATATAAGCCAAGTTCCAATGAATTATCACTCTTGCCATATCCCAATGAGTGATGTGAAACATGAACCCCAATGAGTCATGTGAAGTATGGGCCCTATTGTCCTATAACATTGACCCAATGTATCATCAAGAGTATCAACCCGATGAGTCAATTATGACATGTACCTCAATGGAGACTCTCGATCTTGCATAAAATTAGACAACATATACTAAAAGGTCTGATTAAAAAATAGTTGTAAATCTTGACGTTGGGCTTCTGGACTAGAGAATGAATTTTTGATAAAGTTAATCTTTTTAGAAGCAAAATTAGATGTCAACACTTAACCCTATTGATATCACTTTAGCTCCAACATTCTTGATCTCTGCATCCTCAAATCCTTGAATCTCCATGTCTTATCATCTGCACATTTGGATATTTGTTAGTATCTTTGGAGACAGCATATAGGTACTGAAGGCTAGCATTATAAAGCTTAGAATATCTCTAGGAAGCTTTCTTAATGTTGTTTGCCTGTTATTTGGCAAAGAGGCAAGAATCGTACTTAAGGTATTACTTCTTGTTTAATTATTTAATTACAAAAAAATGAATAAAAGATGATTGCATATTTTTATTTTTTTGTTGATAATTTATTCTGTAATGTACTTCATGTTTTTCTAAAATTATCTTGGAGAAAATAATTGATGAAGTTAATATTCCAATCTCTAAATTAAAACATATTTGTTTTCTGAATCAAAAATCTAGTATCGATTAGATTTTGAGATTCTTGCATAGAATTACATAATAAATTCGTTTTGAGATCTATTACATTATAATATTTTAAGATTAACTTCAAATTATTACCAATCTAAGACAAGAGATCATTTTACTTAAATGGCACCATTTCTAGGGCATTTATAGGGGTGCTAATCATTCATTCGTAACTAACTCCTAATATTAAGTCATTTATCAAAGTATACCACCACCTATTTTTGAATGGGGTTTATCTTTTCTTTCATAAAGGAAAAAGAAGTTTTCAAATAAAACTGGTGACCAATCATACCACGAAAAAGATTGGTAATGACTCAATATTTTTCTTAGTTTATTAAAACCAAAAAACAAGAGTTTTGTCGCATCAGGCCTTAGTCAAAAAGTTTAATTATGATAAAAAGGCTTTGGATGGCAAGCCCTCTTGAAAAAATGAAGACATAAGGTTTGAGGCACTTTCCAAGTTGGAAAATTGTAGTCCAAGCCTAGAAATGACTTGAAGAAAAAAAAATGTAGCTAAACAAATGGAAGAGGTACACAAGAGGATCTAAAGAGTTCAAGAAGTTTTCCCAAGAAAGTATAAAATGGTCTTCCAAGGTAGGGAATAAATTCTAAGATGGAAATATTGTAGGTTAAAGCATGGCATATCATTGAAATTTAATGATAAAACATGCTTAAAAGGTTTCCTTCAAGACGATAGCTAAGGAACATGAACTTAGAGAGCTTCTTATGCTCTATTATAGAATAAGGGGTTTGCCTAACCTAGAACTTTAATAAAATTCTTATGAGAGCTAAAATTGGATAAGTTTAAGCTAGAATACATAAATTTTAGTTGGAACGAGGATATGAAAAAAGAATATAAAGGAGTTTGAGGCTGTCCATGACCATTTTAGAGTTAGAGGACTATTGTAGAATAACATTGTTAAAAAAGATGTGTGCTTAAAATATTAATGGTCACCTATTAATGTTAGAGCTCTGTTGAAGTATAGTTTGATCTCATATAACAAGTTAAAGGAAGGTAAAGGAAGTCTAAAAAAGTCGTGTCTATTAATCATGATTGAAAGACTAATATAAAAAGAAATATATAAAAGCATTACAAAAATGGAAATCATATGTTAGACTACTTCTCACCATCCTTGGGGATCTCTTTGTTGAAATCATATAAAATTTAGGCCATAGTGTGTGGAGAGATAAAGATGGTGTTTCCTATAGCTTTTTCAGTAATAGGGTCAATGTGGGAACTAGTTGAGGTAGCCTTGGTTCAGTGTTGATGAAGTTTAAGTTTAGGTATGGATACTCCTTTAACATGTTAGTCTTAACAACCTTCTTGACCACCCAAAAGACCTCTGCAAACTCCTAGAAGATCATCTTGTTAAGCTCTGTACTCTTTAAAAGTGGCCATAACCTTTTCCTTACTTGTAGCTGGCTAGTCTAAGTGATCATTTTCCCGTGCTAAAGTTACACTTAAGTTTTCAGCTTCTCAAGCTATACCTTAGAAACTTGAACCTATTTGCTTAGCTTTACTTTTATGCCACTAAAGATAAGCATTCTTAATAAAGGGTTTTGCCCTTATCCTCTTAGTCTCTTCTAAGGCTCTCTTTGCTTCATCAAATGGTTGTTCTGCTTATCCATGCACCTCGTACTGTTTTGCTACCAAAGAAGATTCATAAATGACTAAAGGAATAGTTCAAGTGACTGTTAGTAAATAAAAATGTTGATATAAATTTAGAAATATCATTCAAAATATACAGAAGTTATACTTTACCCATAAAGCAGACTGGAGAGCTTGTTTAGGTAATGTAATCTTTCCAACAGGAGCTACCAAAAGGTTAGGAATGGGCATTATGCTCTCCTTGACATAGTCCCTGATTTGTTGGGACTATAAAGAAGCTGCAACTATTGTTGATTCTTGTTAAGAAAAGAAGTTAGAAGAGGTCACCATTTTTAGGGCAACCTCTTTGGGTACCTTAATTACCTAAATTAAAAGGTTTACCGTTCTACTCCCCTTATATTAAAAGATTAAAGGTGTTTGTTAACAATATTAGTAATTTAATTAATTTTTTTCTTGCATATGAAGAATTATACTACAAAAGATACACAATTATGTTAGCTTACCGAAATCAAGTAAAAGCACCAAAGGAAAAAGCAAAAGATGGCAATAAACAACCTAATCTAAGGGAGAGGAGCTCTCTAGTTCTTTAAAGGCTAAAAGAAAAGGTTGAGCAATATCCTTAGGTGAAGGTCTCCTCTTAGGAGACATAGTGTTAAATTTAGTGGAAGAGTTCTAAGGAAGGCTAGACTTTCTAGGATTGGACATAGATAGGATCTTTTCCTAAGACACTAAGATGGATCTTATCAAGCCAAGCAGTGGTATAGAATAAAGATATAAGGAAATTACTCCTACTACTTGACCTTATCTAAGACTTTAAAGAGGGGTACATTGGTCCTAAAATCTTTCGTGGGATCAAGTCAAATATCGATATTTAGAGGGATCTTATTTTAGAATAGCCAACATAGGATTATATCCATTTTTTAACTGCCTTGGGCAAATTTGAGACGAATAGAGGGGTCTTTTGTAGGAAAAATATTGAAAAGACTTTACTAGGTCTAGGTCACAATGTTGCTGTTTAACTTCAAAAAATGTAAAAAATACTAAGGAAGAGAGGTCATTGATCTGTAAACCTATGCATTTTATGGAGAATACAACTAAGATCCACCAAGAGTTAAAGATTCACCATGAGGATAAGACCTTAAAACTATCGCAAATTGTTTAGAAAAAAAAATTTGAGAGGAAACCTTAAAACTTTTAAGGCCTCGAAAACACTCAGAGGTCTCGATCTCTCAGACTACCATCTTTCCTCCTTGTGTGGTATCACCATGCTTATAGTGGCAGGTATACCTTATAGTCTTCCCAATCCCAGCTAGATCATTATTAGTAAAGGTAAAAAGGCCTACATTATTTATAAAAAACTACTGAAATGGAAAGAAATTAATGAGAAATGAGGCTTACCTAGAGTATTCAAAGGACAGATAAAAGATTCAAAAATTAATGGGAAGACCTATTATTGCACTATCAAAAAGAATCTGTGTATGGGGTCAAAATAAAAAGGAAGAGAAATGTGAGAATTGAAGTTAAATGAGGTTGGCTTTGAAAGAATTTGATGAAAATTAGTCATTCAAAAAGCGATATACCCTTAATAGCATCAATACTGACGTGACATTAAGGATGACATCTATGGGTGAAGTGGCAGGACTCCATTGAGGGTGCACCTACTGGCTGGGCTCTAATAAAGGATTATTTAGCATTAAAGCTAATAAGTGTGAGACATGGTTAAGGAGCATCAATTGATGATGCAGTATGGTAAACGAGGTGGTAAGGAATGATAGGACGTCATTAATGATGTGGCAAAGACAGATAGAGAAAAAGGATAATTTGCTTACATGGCTCATTAATTGATTTGGCTACTTTGTCTTAGGTGTTGATGTTAAAGTGGCTACCAAGTAAGCAAGAGAGGTGGTTAAAAATATACCTGCTAATGTGGTGGGTTATATGGTATTTCAAATGACATGGCTGAATATGAATGGCTAAAAGACTAGTCTAGTTAGTAGTGTTGTTGACGTAGCAAGCATGGTAGATGACATGGTAGGAGCATTCAAAGATTAGCATACATAGTAACACATCTAGTGACCCGATGCTGCTCAATTCTCATTTATTTAGTTTCAATTTTTAGTAGGTTTTGCATAAAAAAGAGCAAATTAGTGAAAATAGAGGTATACATCACTCAAATTTGAAATTTGAACTAAATTTTAGGTGAATTGAGGGATGGGACATTAAATACATTTGAAATGGTGAAGCTATTCTTAAGCAATCTAGAGCTTCAAACCTCAAATTAATGACACTAGCATCATGAGAAACCTTCAAAAATGCTTGAAATGATGTTAATTTAAGCAGTAATAGCTCAAAGGGGGAAGAATTGAGGGAGATAGACCTCACGAATGAAAAGTTGGGCGTTTGATGCTAAAATACATCGATAAAACTCTTATAAATAGGGACAAGGTCTTTAGCTTACAAAAGATAGTACATATTTAAAAAGAAGTACTCAGATCACTCATTTAGTAAGGATTTTAGCTCTCTTTCTCTTTCTCTCTAAAGTCTCTTTTTTTAACCAAATTTATTCTCGAAATTGTTGGAAATCTATTAGGAACTCTTAAGAAGAAGAAGGACTAAGAGTATTTTGCAAAATGTAAGGGACTTTAACAAGGTTACTTTAAATTCTATATATTTACTCGGTATCTATCTCAAAGTTTTGAATAAAATTTCCTTGATTGAGTGAAGTTTTCTAATAGTTATTACATAATTATTAAGTTTTGATATGGTATAATCCTATAATTATAGATGATTTTGGTTAAGCGAGATATCAAGAAATGTTGAAGCCTTTTAAACTATTCCTATAAATTTTAAATTATGATAGTAAAATAAGATTGTAATAAAAATTAATTTTTTAATATATCATATATATGTTTTAATCTTTGTTTTGAAAAAAAAAAGGGATAGGCAAGTGTCACTACTACAAAAATTATAATAATTGACACCAATTTAATTACAGTTATTCAAAAAACTGTCATTAAAAGACTTATTAATATTTTTGGTGATAGTTATTCCAAAACAGTCATTAAAAGTAAGGTTTTTAATACCAATTGAAGAAGAATTAGCATTCAAAAACCCATGACTTAAACATTTAACGTCAGTTCCTGAAAAACTGATTACAGCAACAATAATGGCCGGTTATAGCAGCAGCAACCGTGACTGCTGCTTCTTGCAGCAGCGACATTTGCTTACAGCTGCAGCAACGACTACTGCTGCTGCTACAAGAAGCAACTGCAACGACTGCTGCTGCTGCTGCAAGAAGCAGCAGCAATGGCTGGTTACAGCAGCAGCAACCGTGGCTGCTGCTTCTTGCAGCAGCATTGGCAGCCATTGCTGCAACTTCTACTGTATGCAGCAGCGGTTGATGCTGCTGCAAGAAGCTACAGCAACCGCCACATTCCCGGTTAGGACTCCTCTGCTTAGGCGACACAGTCCTCTTTCAATTTCCTTGCTTCTTTCCCTCTGCTATTGTGCTCGTTTGTGCTTGAAGTTTTTTTAGGCTTTCATAAATTCTCAATTTTGTTTGATTAAGTTTTGTTTTCCTGTATACACTTAGGTTTGAGCATCTTTCAGTTTTGGCTTTTGGCACAAGTTAAGAAAATGAGAATGGAAAATAAAGTATGTAGATGTTTCTCATTCAATGGTTTTTGGCATATGAGATAACGAAAGTTTAAGGTGAACTCTACTAGAAAGAAGTTAGTTGTCCCACAAAATTGGAAATTTAGAGCTTCTGGGTTCATTTTCTTTCTTGTTTTCTAGCATTCTATTCTGTCAGTAATCAAAATGACCATAATGAGATTCAATTCAAGCTCTGTTCTCCTGTCTTTGCATACTACTAGGCTAGAATTTATTAGTGTTGCAGTGGCTATGTATTTATGTTGGGTATAGATGATTCTTAGCAATTAGCATAACATGTTAAAATAATGGTTGAATTTGGACTTTTAGCTTAAAAAAGAAAAAAGAAAAAGTGGCAAGGAATTTAAGGTCCTTAAATGACATAATTATTTTATACTAGAGGTCTCTTAATTAGTAGCACATAAGAGTTCCAGGTTTAATAGCTTAAGGAGATTTTTCTCAATCACAACTGGAAAATCCTTAGACAAAAATGTGAATGTATGCATACAGAGAAAATAGAGATTATATTTTGACAGTGTCTGATAAATTTTTGAAAACGAACTAAACATTGTTCACATTGGTATAGCAGTGATTTTTGACAGAATTTAGCTGAAGCATCTACCACTAAAGATCCAACTGACTACAGAACCCTTCAGATAGATACATTTTTGCACTAAACCCCACTGTTTACTCTGTTGTTCACTCACATTTTGTGCCTTTACTTCAATTACAACTAGGGTAGTCTTAATAGAATTTTAGGACCCTGATTTCTAAAATAAAAATGAAAATTACCAGAGCTTTTCATTCTCAATTGTTCTATCATAATGTTAACATTCCACATAAAATTGACATCTATTTAGTTCCTACTCAAGATATAGGGCTTGCAGGTGATTTAATCATAAGACCGGGAGGGGGAAGAAACATGACAGAATAGAAAGATAAAAGTTTCACCAAGCCTTGATTTTGTTCCAAGGCAATTTTACAAAATTTTGCAATTCAGAAGTAACTAATGCAAGAATAGAGAATCCGCAACATTTTTTGAGTAACCAAGTTTCATGATCAGAAATTTTGCTTCTACCTATTTTCACCTTCTGTCCTTGTAGCTGCCTCTGTAATGCAACACAAATATTCTGTGGGCCAAATAATCCTTTCCTTCATAGAAAACTCCATTTTGAACTAGAATCTTGCTTGCCTAAAAAGTTCTAAAATAAAATTTTACAGCCAATACACTAAGGTTAAATGTGACAATTCAATCAGGCAATTTAATGTCTCTACTGTCAAGGGTAAGAAGCATTGGCCTATCCTCTAGTGATCAATTGGGTAGACAAATTGGGATTCCTCGTCTTTTGCCAGGCAGCAAAGCTCATTTGAGGCTTAACAATCAAAAGTCAGATGGAAACTGGGACATAAATCAAGTACGCATGGTTCAAGGGAAAGCTCTAGAATGACTATCAGCTCTTGAGGTATGATGGTGAGTCCACTAGGTATCAGCTATTCTGTTTTCTTCAGTTCCATCTGCAGGTACTTTGTACTATCCAGTTTCTGTACGTTGTGGGGCATCGAAGCCAAATTCTTACAATCACTGATAGTACATAAGCTGTTGGGCTACAGTAACATTCTAAAACCCACCATCATATATTGCCTGGCTTGCTCCAGCAGCACCCACTACCATTGAGGCCTGCTTCAGAGGATGCTGTCCCTGCATCAGGGCATGGACACCACCCATCTTGCTCATGACTAGTTGTCTTTCGTATGCTAAGAGGTCAATGGCTGAAAGCCTTGGTAACGGTGTAGCAGCCGAGGGAGAAAGTAGGTTTGAACTTGTTCCAGGTGGGGTGGGCTTGCTGCCCTACGAGCACTACAATCACAAAAGGGAAAACATAACAATCACTACAAGACCCCACATCAATGCATAAATATATACAAACATGGAAACAATTGCCAAACTTTAATATAATCGAGGAGTTGACACTCTTTTAGTACTTACATATATAAGTTGCACAAGCAACAAAAACTATACCTTAATTTGTTTGCCACACAGAAATGACTGGGAATTTCCCATTTGAATTGCGAGTTGCCTCAGCATAGGTGCTGTATCTCACAAAACCAAAACCTTTGTCTCTCTGAACTCAAACCTCCTCAATCAGTCTGGCACCAAGGGCATGAAAGTGGCGGTGAAGATCAAGTTGGGTAACCTGCAGAGTAGAAAAACGTAACAAGTTAAATTAATTGTAAGTTCACCTCTGAGAAACGTGACACTGGATAAGCAAAAGAGTTTTTCCTGTCCTTCCAAACTTTCAGACTGAAAAGTATAGATTCCAAAATGCATCTCTCTTTTCTGTCTCTAACACGCACACACATACACACAATTGGGAAGAAAGTTGGTAGACAAGTGATGGTTTCCTACCTTTGGAGCAAGATTACGAACATAAACAGTAGTGTATTGGGGATTGTTTTCAAGAGCCTCACTATTTGTTGTCTCTTTTCCATCTTCTGCACTTGGAAGGTTACAAATATCATCTCACTGATCAACAAGCTTAAGACCCACAGACACATATTTCAAGCTATTACACAATCATTTCATCTACACAAAGCAGAATCACAACATAGACTAATAAGATAAAAAGCCAAAAAGAGTGCAATACATCTAAGGCATGGAAACTATCAACAAGAAATTTTTGATTTTCAATGTTTCAAACGAGAAAATAATCATCCATAATACAATAGATGCACTCAATGAGCCATTGGTTAGTTCCACCACACTTTTGGCATCAAAACTTTGCTTGTCCTCACTGGTTCCAGCACCTTTTGTTGCCCAATTACATCGTATCTGTCTACTACCCAGCCACTTTCCTAACAAGAGAAAATATGTGTAGCTGAAACTCTGTGAAAACTGTAGCAGTGGCCATGAACGTGGAGTGATGATGATTTCAAATTCTTTTATACATGCATATCAAACAAGTGATGATTTTAAGTTATCTGGCTTTCAATGCCAGTTATACCAGAACTAGTGTTGAAGTCAGTGGCCTTCAACGCCAGTTCTAGAATAACTGGCGTTGAAGGCCAGAGAATTTGAACCTTTAACATCAGTTATTGAATAACTGATGTTAAAGGATATGCTACCTTGCTTTTTAAGGTTGGGATCCTAAATTTTTTTCCAGAGCCCTCTAGAGCCTGCCATAACATCCTTTGTAATTTTTCCTCTCTAGGTCAGAATTCTCCTCTTCATAAACTATCCAGAAGCAGCTGCACAGCTACACATCCATTCTCCGATCATTCTCCTATCTATTGTCCGTTTAGAAGCAACTGTTCGGTCCTCTTCTTTTTGGTCACTGTCCAGAAGCAGCTGCACAGCCAGCCATTCTCCTATCTGCTGTCCATCCAAAAGCAGCTGGGGTAGCTGCTGGCAGCCTTTCCGACCCTCTCTTTTTTGGTCTCTATCCAGAAGTAGCTGCATAGCCAGCCTTTCTCCGGCCATTCTCCTATCTGCTATCCGTCTAGAAGCAGTTGCGGTAGCTGTTGGCAGCCTTTTCGGCCCTCACTTTTTTGGTCTCTGTCCAGAAGCAGTTGCATAGCCAGCCATTCTCTTGTCTGTTGTCCATCCAAAAGCAGCTGGGGTAGCTGCTGGCAGCCTTTCTGACCCTCTTTTTTTTGGTCTTTATCCAGAAGCAGCTGCACAACCAGCCTTTCTCCTATTTGCTGTCTGTTCAGAGGTAGCTGGGGTAGCTATTGGCATTCTTTCCGGCCCTATCCTCTTTGGTCACTGTCTAGAAGCAGGTAGATCGACCAGTTGCTGGGTTAGCAGTGACACTACCTCTCTCCTTGCTTCTTCCTCTCTCATTTGCATTAATCTAGCCGCATCCTCTCCTTCCATTCGTTCATCTTTGGGATTCAAACATATGTAAGTATTTTGGTATAGATTTGAAATTTTTTTACGAAATTTAAGTTTCATAATTTTGATTAAATATGGTTTAAAAAATGTATTGAGAATGTATATTATTTTAAGAAGTTTTTTATTAAGTGTGTTAGGTGAATTGTTATTAATTGATGAAATTTAATTTTTTTTTTCATTAGTATATTTTGATGAACATATATGGTATGAATGGATATAGATTGATTTATTTATTATTTCATAATTATTAAGATTTTTAGATTAATTGATAAATTAATCTAAATGTTAATTAGATGAATTTATATTTTGATAAATTACTTATATATTAGGTGTAGATGAATTTATGTTTGAATTAATTTTTTTACGTAAGATTAATTGGTATATTTTGTCAAATTTAATTATATTGATTTTATTGTTAACATAAATTAATACATTTAGTTAAATTTTAAATAGATAATTAATTAATTATATGCTTGTAATATAAATCATTAAATGTTATTTAAATTTTAATCAATTAAGTACTTATATAATAAATTACATGTTAATTAAATATTGACTATATCTTAATTAACTAAATAATTATTAATTACGTATTTAAATTTTAATTAATAAATTTGATGCTTCTAAAGTAAATAATTAATTGTAATTTAAATTTGAGTTAATTTAATAGTTAGTTAATTAGATGCTTTCATTTACTTTTTGTATTAATTAATTAAGTAGTTATTAATTATTTATTTAAATTTCACTTAGTATATTAAATGCTTGAAAAGTAAATAATTAAATGTCTTTTAAATTTCAGAATGGATAAAACTTGGATGTTTGCTGATAGAAGATCAGAGGCATATGATGTAGGGGTGAATAATTTTTTAGATTATGCTGTTCAGAATAGTGATAACCCTGAATTAGTTCGGTGTCCATGTATTAAATGTGGCAACATGAAGCGTCATACCCCATATGAGATATGGAATCATTTATATGTATATGGAGTTGATAATAGTTATCAAAACTGAATATGGCATGGAGAAACTAGTATTGTTGGGTCTTCTACTAGTAAGAATGCTAAAGTTGTTAGGGAGGTAGAACACATCAAAGAAGTTGACAACACTGTAGAAATAGTACAACAGGCATTTGCAGAGTATGATAGTAATCCTAACCACTTTGAAAGATTATTTTGTGATGCTGAGAAACCTCTGTATTCTGGATCAGTGAAGTTTACTAAATTATCTACTCTAGTTAAATTGTATAATTTGAAGGCAAAATATGGTTGGTCCGATCAAAGCTTCAGTGATCTTTTAAATTTTATTGCCAAAATATTGCCTGATAATAATGAAATGCCTATATCCATGTATGATGCTAAGAAAACGTGGAATGCATTAGGCATGGAGTATCAAAAGATTCATGCATATCCAAATGATTGCATATTATATCGAAAGGAGTTTCAGGATGACATTCAATGTCCAACTTGTGAACTTGCAAGATATAAAGTAATGAAAAACGATAACAAAATAAAGACTGGTATGCTTGCTAAGGTGTTGTGGTATTTTCCACCAATACCAAGATTTAGAAGAATGTTCAAAAGTTCTAAAATATCAAAACACCTTACATGGCATTCAAATAAAAAGGGGTCAGTTGAGGCATTCATCGGATATACCATCATGGAAATTGGTTGACTACATGTGGCCAGAGTTTGCTTCAGAGCCAAGAAACTTAAGGCTTGCTATATTAGCAAATGGGATTAATACACATAGTACATTGAGTAGTCGATATAGTTGTTGGCCGGTGATTATGGTGAACTATAATTTATCGCCATGGTTAACAATGAAGAGAAAGTTTATGATGTTGACGTTACTAATATCAGGTCCTAAACAACCTGGTAATGATATCGATGTTTACTTGGCTCCACTTATAGAAGACTTAAAAATGTTATGGGACATAGGTGTAAACGTACATGATGCGTACCGTAATGAGTCATTCAACTTGAAAGCTGTTTTATTATGGACAATCAATGATTTTCCTACATATGGTAATTTATCTGATTGCAGTGTTAAAGGGTATTATGCTTGTCCTATTTGTGCTAAGAACATCGAATCTAGTCACTTAAAATATAGTAAAAAGATGTCATATGTTGGACACAGGTGATTCTTACCACGACATCATCCTTACCGCAGACAGAAAAAGGTCTTTAATGGTGAACAAAAATTCAGAATTGCTCCCCAACCATTAAGCAGTGAAGAAGTCTTTCACAAAGTTCAATGTTTAGTAAATTCATGGGGAAAGTCAAAGAAACGAAGTACAATGGGTAAAGAAGATGTTGTTAAACAGTATTGAAAAAAAGGTCGATTTTCTTTGACTTACCATATTGGAAGTCGATGCATATCAGACATATTCTAGATGTCATGCACATTGAAAAGAACATTTGTGATAGCCTTCTTGGGAAATTGCTTGATATTCCAAGAAAATCTAAAGACAAATTAGCTTCAAGAATGGATTTGAAAGACATGGGGTTAAAGTCTGAGTTGGAACCATAAGTTCGCGGTAATCGTACATTTCTACCACCTGCATACTACACTTTATCTAGGGAAGAAAAAAAAATATTTTGTAAAGTTTTCAGTGAGATTAAGGTCCCAGATGGGTATTCTTTGAACATCAGAAATCTAGTATCCATGGACGACTTGAAACTATATGGGTTGAAGGCGCATGATTGTCACATCCTAATGTAACAACTTTTACCTATTACTTTACAAGGTGTGTTACCCAAACATGTTAGATATGCTCTCATTAGACTTTGAATGTTCTTCAATTTGTTATGCCAAAAGGTGGTGGATGTGTCAAAGTTAGATGGAATTCAAAACGAACTTGTCACAACACTTTGTTTGCTTGAGAAGTACTTTCCTCTCAGCTTTTTCAATATTATGGTCCACCTCACTATTCATCTTATCAGAGAAGTAAAATTATGTGGTCTCGTGTATTTATGATGGATGTACCCATTTGAAAGATATATGAAAATGTTAAAGGGTTATGTTCGAAATCGTAATAGACCTGAGGGTAGTATTGTTGAGTCGTACATTGCAGAAGAGGCATTAGAATTCTGCATTGACTATTTATTTGGTATTGATATTATTGAAATTCCCCCACGAAAGAATGTATTTGGTCATTCAACTCGGAACGAAAAAGCTCTAACTAGTGGAACTGTTGAGAAAGCTGATAATATCCTCCTTCATCAAGCGCACTTGTATGTTTTGATGAATACAAGTGAAGTTCAACCATATATAAGGTAATTAAATTTTATGACTCATAGTTTATTGTTATATGAAATAATATTTGAATTATTGTTTGATGATTTATTCTTAACATGTAGTGAGCATTTAAATCAGTTAAGGGTCGACAATTCTATCAAGTCAAAACGACTCAAATGGTTACATGATGAACAAAATCGAACCTTAAGTAATTGGTTACGCACATAGGTAAGAATACTTATTGTTGTCAAGACATTAAATTTATTTTTAATATGGTTCATCTAATATATGTTATGATACAGATTGAGAATGAACTTTTATTATCCAATCATAATGTCTCATCAACACTACGTTGGATTGCCCATGGCCCTCGATCCACAATAATCAAGTATCTTGGATATATCATCAACGGTTGTCGCTTTTACATAAAGCAACGAGATAACTCAATGATCCATCAAAATAGTGGTGTCACTCTAGTTGCCAACACCATTCAAATCTCCAGTGCTAAGGATAAAAATCCAATATATGGTGATTTGTCATTCTATGAAGTTATACGAGAAATATGGGAACTAGATTATACAACATTCGAAGTTTCAGTTTTCAAATGTGATTGGATTGAGAATAGTAGCGGTGTTAAAGTTGATGATCTAGAAGTTATGCTAGTTGATCTCAATCGGATTGGACATAGGAATGATCAATTTATATTGGCTTCACAAGTAAGACAAGTATTTTACATTGAAGATCCAATTGATGCCAAATGGTCTATAGTACTTTCACACCTCTAAAAGACTATGATGAAAATGATGATTTGTGCGATATTAGTATGGAGCACATGTCTTTTTGTAATAATTTGCCACTTGCTGATTTATTTGACCAAATTGATGAGCAATATCTTGCGTATGCTCAAGACAATGATGAAGGATTATGGGTTTGGGTATTTTTTGAGGTAGTAATCAATTGCCTCAAGAGTCAAAGTTATTGTGTTTTTTTATAATTTTATTTTATTTTTTTAATTTTATCATGTTATATAATGTTTTGCATATATGATGGTAACCATATTTTGTTATTGTTTATATATTTGATGGATCCTTCTGAACACTCAAGTGAAGGCTCTCAAGGGCCCAAAAAATGAGGTGTCACCAGTATGCCTAAGATAATTAAGAGTGGTGCTTCCGGAGTTAAGCTCACGATCGAGGTAAATGATAAAGGTCAACCAATTGGGAAGAATGGCATCCAGTTCAATAGCTACATTGGGGTGGTGATACGTAATACAGTGCCTATAAATATCGTGAATTGGCCCTCAGTAAGCATTGAAATAAAAAATAAGATTTGGAAGACAATATTGGTAAGTTAAATGAAACACAATGTGGTATTTCTTTTTAATTAGTTTATTGCTAATTAATTTAATTTGTACCAATCTATTTTTTTTATAATATGTTGTAGGAGACGTATGATATTGAAGCGAGCATGAAGAATATAGCAGTGTTATAGATGTTGGAGTGTGGCAGGAATTTGTGAACTCTCGTATAACAAAAGAGTTTCAGGTATATATTTATAGTTAGTAAAATTTTTGTTTATACAATTTTCTTCAAATATTGATGTGTATTGATCTTACAGCAAAACAAACAAATAGCAAAAGAGAAAAGAAAGAAGAATATGTATGATCATCGTCTATCTAGAAAGGGATTTGCAGGGCTAGAGAGTGAACTTGTAAGTTTTTTTTTCCGTTTATTATGTTTATAATTGATAATATATTCTTTTGGTAGTACGTTTTAAAATCTAAAATGTTCACTCTTTATGTTAAATAAAGAAACAAGCATTGAGTAGCGATGCTCAAATTGATCGTGCCTTATTGTGGAAGGCTTCACGACAGAATAAAAAGGGAGAATATATGAATGATGCGAGCCGACTGTGTGAAAAAATAATTGTAAGTGTAGCTTAACTTTTTCTAGCATTTCATGTTTATTGATTAATTTTATTATAACATTGTAGGATGAATTCATGACACAGAGCACACAAGGGAAATTTACAAACTTCGATCCAGAAGATGTATTGACGAAAGCTCTTCGTACACCTGAGCACCCCGGACAAATTAGAGGTCAAGGATCTAGGGTAACTATTCTATCTTATTTTAGGAAGCTCAAAAAGTTGAATGTCCCTCAAGGTATGCAATTAGATCAACAGTAATTAGCAGAGATGATAAGGTGGTTCACAGAGCATAAAGAAGTTTTGACAAACATTGTTGCGAACAAAAATGGTGATGTCCAGCAAGAAAAATCTACAATGCAATTTCGTTCAAGTAGAGCTAGCAACAATATAACTGGATTATTGGAGGAAGAAGAATATCCAATACTTCAATCACCTATGCCAGTCACACTACCAGCAACTGCACCTACACTGGCACCACGTGATAACCCAGACGGTGGATTGACAAATATTTTTTCTGCACTTAATTTAGTTGTACCTTGGCTTCGAGATTGGGTCATTGTTGGAACACATAAGGTAATGTTTTTGGTAATATATTTTATAAAGTCAACCTATTAATGTCAATTAAGTTTGCAAAAATTTTTTAGCTATCGACTATAAAGCAACAAGGTAATTGCCAGTTAAGAAAGCACCAACATTGGCAAAACCACAATCATTACAACAAGTATCTTCCGTTGGGCTACCACAAGGATTACAGAAGATGTATAATTATGTGAATAAGGTGATGGCATCTGATGAAGCAATACAAATACCTTTTACTAAAGTCTTTGCTTTCGATGGACATGTATTTGTGGCTCGAGAAGATATCATGCAATTTTATCACATGGAAGAGCTAAGTGTCACCATTATTCAGGCTTACATTCTGTATGCATGTCTTTTGAATTTTTATTTAATTATTATTATTTGGCTACATCATATTTATTTTTTTCTTTCTCTTTATTATTTCAGTAAATTTTATACAGATTTAGCTATACTTGACTTGAGAAAGTATTTTGTATTTGCTGATCCGTCAACATTGTCATATGGAATGTCTATAAGTATAGACACTCAAGCTCATCACCTAGCCAATAGAATGATAGATCCATGTGACGAAGGAGTAGTGATATTTCCTTATAACTTGAGGTAAGTTATAATATTAGTTAAAATTATTAATAATTTTGTTCAAAATATTTTTTACATTTATTTTTCATAATGTAGGCAGCACCGGTTGTTGGTGGTTATCGAGCCTCGTAATTTTATGTACAGTATTTTTGATCCTTTGAATCATAGTTCTCGTCAAGAACCAGATCAACTTATGTCCACGTAAGTGAAAATATTTTCGTTTTAGTTAGTATGTATTTTTTCTTACTCTTAAAAATATTGATTATTTTCTATTGGTAGTTCTTTTAAATTGTTTCAAGTTTTCAAAAAATCAAGCAATAGGCACATTCTTAGGAGTATTCCTGCTAAGGTATGTATATTTAAACCTATATATGATGTTAGTTTTATTTATTTTGTAAAATATAATAATTATAAATTTTTAATGCAGTGTTCACATCAGCTTGCAAATACTAAGTGTGGATATTATATTATGAAAATTTTAAGGGACATCATTTAGAGACATGATAGAAATATCTCATACGCAAAAATGGTAAGTTTTTAAACATTTGCTTATGTAAATACTTAAGTAATTAATTGATGTGCTTATTAAAAATTTTAATTGGACTAACTTTTTTTTTTTTGAAATATAGTTAGTGGACATAGATACTTACACCCAATCGGATATTGATGAAGTTAGAAAAGAGGTTGGACAATTTCTTTGGAGTGCTATATTAGAAAGTTGAATCTTGAAGATTTTTATACACATGACCGTTATTGAATTTATGTAGTTGAATTTTTAGGATTGTGTAATATTTTAACTCATATATTGTACATATAGAGTTCAATTATGACATCAAACTTTAGTGATTTTTTGTTTTATTTATCTCTTATTACTTTTTTGGATTAGATTATTTTGAGTGTTTCCAAATATGAAAGAAGTAATGACTATCTCTGTGAGAATGGTATTGAAGTGTAAAACATAAAAATTTTGGTTACATATTATGAACAATTGTATTGATGTATATGGATGATGTGAAAACAGATTTTGGATAATTTGAATATATAAATTTTTTATTTATTTTGAAATAAATACAAAAAATATCTTTAATGACTTTTTTATGACAGTTTTATAGTAACTGTCATTAAAAGGGCCCCTTTTAACGATAATTCTATTGGAACTGTCATTAAAAGGTCTCCCCTTTAACGGCAGTTCTAATATAACGGTCGTTAAAGGTCCTTCCCTTTTAACGACAGTTCCAATAGAACTGTCATTAAAAAGGGCCCCTTTTAACGACAGTTCCATTTGGACTGTCATTAAAAGGTCACCCCTTTAACGACAGTTCCATTTGGACTATCATTAAAAGGTCACCCTTTTAACGACAGTTTCAATAGAATTGTCATTAAAAGGTAATGCTTTCAATGACAGTTCAATAACTGTCATCAAAACTTCTCCCCTTTAATGACATGAACAAAGATGACAGTTTTACAACTATCATTCAAAACCGTTTTAACTGTCATTAAAGCTTTTATTTGTAGTAGTGTGTAAATCTCTTTCTTCTCCCTAAAATTTGTTTTCAATGCAAAAGGATGAAATAATTTTAAAGTCTATTGTAGTTTCACTAAAATATCATTCCAAAGATTTATTTTTCAAAAAACAAAAAAATAATTTAAACTAGTATTAATTATAGACATTTCAGAGGTGCTAATCTTTTTCTAAGAGTAGTCAACTCCAAAATCTAAATCTTTAAAGAGAAATATCAATTTGCCCTTATTATACGACAGTGAACAATTCTGAAAAGATTAGTGGTGACTCCTAGTTTGTTCACACTTAGAGTTTCTCTAATTGAAACTTTTGTTGTCATAGCTAATGAATCCATTAAGGATCGAACACAGAATCTTTAGGAGTATAGAGAGTTAGGCCAATGTTTTAGATTATGTTTTGCCTTATTTTATAACATGTTTTTGGTATTTTCATACTTTATTGCTTTAATAACTATCAATAACTTTACGTACACCATAAAAGTATGACATGAGCTCTAAATCCGAGCTCCACCTTTTAACAAAAATATGTTTAATCATGCTTCCCTGAGAAAACTCTTTTTCGTAAAGCTCATTAAATATTTCACTCAGGTTGAACCTAAGATACGTTAATATTCTAGGATCGTTATTCGCCATAATAATAATAATAATCTTATAGGGTTTCTTAGTAGTTTGATGAGGGGTAAATTGAGAACCTATGGTAGCCTATCTCTTCCTGCGTCACTATGATATGTATTTAACCTAGGATGAAGCCATGGTTAGGGCTAGAACTCGTGAACCTAATTAAGATACAAACAAAATATACTTGATTATTTGCTGAATTGCATCCTATACCAACTAGAAATTCATCTTCTCTTTCTACATTACTTTTTGTTGATTTCTTATAAACATGAAAATCTTAGTAGTCTTGGTTAAGATTGAGGAAGTTCAATATTGGTCTAAAAAGTTGCAACATGATAAAGGCGATAGTTTGGGAAAAGATTTTAGGACAACCTTCTAAAGTTAAATTTGTCATGAAAAGAAAATGGATTAGTTGAATTGACATCCTTTGTGGGACATATTGAACAAAGAAGATAAAGAAAAAATTGATATGGAATATGGATAGATAGGACATTTTCTTAAAGTTCTACTGAAGGAGTCATTAATGAAAGCAACTACATGTTATTAGGACCCATCTTCGTAATGCTTTATTTTGAGGATTATGATCTCTCACAAACATTAAAAGAGTATACCTTCTTGTAAGGAAGAAAACCTTGAAGCAATAGAAGCTGTTTATAAAAAGAAAAACTAATGATGATAACAATTAGGAAATTTTTTAGGAATCAATAAGGCTGAAGTGGAGTAAGTAAAGCATCATTGAGGGACAGTTAGCTATGTGCTTAGGAATTTCTTTCCCCATTTATTGGAGACCACATAACTAAAAAGTCAAGAAGAAAAAGATCGGCTTTAGCAATACATGGACTCCTAATATTCCTTAAAGTGCAAGGGCAAGTAAGGTTCACAATAGTGGACTTCCTAGTAGAATACCTTGATGGAGTCAATCAAGTCTCGATGATATTGGTAGAGACTCCGAGATCTTTAGCACATTATAGAAGCACTAAAGGAGAATATCTACTAGGAAGAGTTTGTTGGCTCTGCACTTTGCTCAAAAGGCATCTAACAGGAGATGGAGAGGCACTTAAGACTTGGCAATAACCTATCAAAAGCTTTAGTGAGAAGAATAAAAGTGAGTGCAAAACCATGTACACATGGGTGAATAGTTTATCAACTTTAACAGAGGAACAACTATAATGGTATCACCATGGGTGACTTACAAGGTATTTCTTTATAGTAAGACATTTTAATTATACACCTTTACTTGGATTATAAGGAAGCATAAATTACATATGGATAGATAAGGAAATTAGGAGTTAAGTAGTGTATACCAATTTTACATGAGCTCATAAAAGGATCATTTAAATACACTGATGTCCCTGTGGTTGACAATACAGAATAGGTTCGACAACTCTGAAAAAAACCTCATCAAATGCAAAATAATGGGAAGAAGAATATAGCTCAAGACATAGTTTTTACCATTATGGCTACCATTAATAAAGACATCTCTCATAAAGTCACAATAAATAGAGACGGAATGCTTTCAAAAATAAAAAGAGTTATGGGAAGCTTAAAAGTCCAAGTAGTAACAAGAAATAGTAGCCTTAAGGTCTAAGGTCTAGATTCAAAAGATATGGCTAAGGAAAGCAAGAAAGAGAAATTTGAAGTAGAGGTTAAGGTAAGAAAGCTAAAGAACTTCTACAGAAAAAAAGTAAAGTTGAAGAATGGTGGGGAAGTAAAAGAAATTGATTCAAGAAATAGGATGGTTGAAAGAGAAAGTATTGTTTCTATGATTGAAATTATAAAGATACAGAGAGAACTCATGTGCAAAGCTGAAGTCTTATATGATAGACTGAAAAAGAAAACAAGAAGCTTCACAAGATTATCTCTACTAAGAAGATTTACCAACAAGAACAAATGGATGGGATAAAAAGGTATCAACAAAAATGGGAAGAAGAATGAACCCATAAGTTAAGCAAACTGATAAAAATGATGGATTAAGATCATATGAAAGGAGAGCTAGAAAGAGCTGATATGAACACTAAAGTTTAGGGAAACCAAGCCGAAGAAATATGCTTCAGTGTGTCAATATCAAGAAAAATAAAGAATCTTGACGCATTGAGAGTATAAGTAGAGCTAGCAACTAAAATACCTATCATTGTGTGTCAAGAGATTCAAAGGCACAAAGTTTCTTTAAACAATGACATCTAAAAGAGGCAAAAGCTTTCTTAAATAGAATCTTATTCTTGTACCAAATAGCTCAAGATGTCTTTAACTCTGAACCAAAATTGAGATATTGATTATTTTTGGAAAAAATAATAAATTGGTCATTTCTTTGAGAAAATGAAATTTTAGTTAAACATTTAAAATGGATAAGAAACTAAAATACATTTTAGAAAACATGATAGGGAAAACAAAGCAACATTGGGTAATCAAAGAATATAACACTCACTCGGAAGCCCAATAGTAAGAAAACATTGAAGATTGTAATTCAAGAATTAAGAGAATTAAAGCTACTCATATTGAAATAGCCTAGGCTGAATTTGGGATGCAAAAAAAAAAAAAAAAGCTACAAAATTATATAGACCTTCATAATTTTGTGGCAAAGTAGATCCAGGATATAAATCCATGGAAGGGCTTATTATACTAATGTAGACATGCTAGGAAGAAGAGACAAGAAAAAACCTGTCAGTTTTCAACCAACAAGGCTAACCATGGTAGTAGCATCCCAAAACGCCTCAATAGTAAAGGCAAAGGCTGAGGGTTATAGGTTAAAGAGTAGTAATGAAATGAAGAAGAAGACCATTCATCATGTAAACATAATGGATGCAGAATACTAAACAGGGATGGAGAAAAATACTAGAACTACTGACATCAACTAAAAGCTACACTCTTAGTTGAATTATTGAAAGAAAGTCAAAGAATTTCAATGGGTCAAAGAACACGTGAGGGTTGACATCATAGATCTAACCTTAGTCCTCAGGCTAGTCATTCTTCCTAAATTCAAGGTACCTAAATTTGACCGTTGTAATTTCACTAAATGCTTGAGGATGATTCTAAGAATTTATTTACATAAGATGCACGGTAACAAAAGTAACCCAAAAGTACTAATATATTACTTCCATGATAGCCTAAAGGAGGAGGCTTTAGATTGGTAGACAAATTTATTGGCATCAACGATTCAAAGTTTGTAGGATCTAACTTTAACTTTTCTAAACTACTACCAGCACATGGAAGAGCTAGCCCTTAACTCCATAACCTTGCTAAACATGAGTAAGGCAAGGAATAAGTTTAAAGAATATGCCTGATGATCGAGAAAAGTTTTGACGAAAGTGTAACCTTGCTTAATTAAATGGGAATTGTCCATTTAGAACACTTAAGGCTCCATTCTATAAAAGATTGAGAACAACGATGAGATAAAGATTTGTTGATATTATCCAAATAAAGGAATTTATCAAAAAATACATTACGAATAAGAAGGCTTGAAAATTTTACTCACGTTAAAAAATCATTCACCATAAAGAAAAAAGAGGGAGAAACGAGCAGCATATCTAAGTCAACCTTTAGCATAGTGTATAAAGCCTTTTAAAGGAATATAGCCAATATTAACAATGAACAAACACAATAGAGACAAGAAGGACAAAGGTACTAATTCGATCAATGCCTTGTTTAAATTTAGAATTATGCCCTCTATTATTGGAGCAAAAGTTAATTGCCCTTTTTTTGTTAAACCACTCCAACCCCCACACCCTAAGTAGTATGACATGAATGTCGCCTGTATGCACCACAATAAGGTAGTGCGACTCGAGATAAAAAATTATGTGTCATTTAAAGACAAAGTTCAGTCTTTACTGGATAACAATATCTTAGGTTTGAATGCGCCACATGCCCTAACATGCCAATAATCCACTTCTTACTCATACAACTCATTAAATAATATGATAGAGGAAAAAAGTGATAAATATGAGGTAAAATGGTTGAAAGAACTAAACAATTCATTTATGAGGTTAAAACTCCGATCTTTACTATCATGGCCATAAAAGGGCCAAAGGTTATCATCAAAATACCAACTCTTTTCTTGTATAAAGACAATCAACTAGTACCTTAGAAATATATCAAATGACATAAACCACTAACAATGTTACGAATATAGTTGGCTCGAGTTACATAACATGGATAGGTGATGTTATGCTTGAATCAAAATGATAAAAATAGCCAAGATTATTGAGCTAAAGGAAGATCTAACCAAAGTTAAGGTTGTGAAAAAAGTTAAAGAGAAAATAAAGAAAGAAGATCCTTAATTTATGACTAAACAAGAAGTGATGGAAATCTTGAACTACATCAAGCATAGAGAGTACAACATAATTGACCAAGTGAGCAAAACACTGACAAAGATTTCATTATTATCTCTAATATTTAATTTTGAATCACATAGGGAAGCCTTAATGAAACTCTTATGAAATTCTTATGTACCACATGAGATCCTTATTGACCAAATATAAGACCTGGTAGGACACATCGCGTACACAATCTCATATCCTTTGTAAATGATGGATACCCCCAAATGAAAGAAGGTTTACAAAAGCCTTGTACATCTTAGCTAAGGATATGAAAATAACTATATCTAGGGGATTGATAGATAACGAGTCTTTCATTAATGTCATGTCCTATTATAGATTAAACAGGTTCCTAGTCGATCTCAAGCTCAATTGATAGTCAAAAATATCAATTTGATTTTAATAGAAATGAAATGATGCCTGGGGACTAGTTTTGGGGTTCATATTTGAGTTCAAGTAGTTCTTGAGGCATAATTCTAAGCTTAGCCTTATTTTTCAAGAGGTCTCTAGGGGTTAGCCATGATCTAAAGTTACATGGTGTTTAGTTAGAGTGATACGTAGCCCTGCTGAAGTTTTTTAAGCATAACTTTCTTGTTTGATATCCTATTGAAGCGATTCATGTGGCATTGCAAAGTAACAAAAAGGGCTACACATGTTGTATTAAGACAAGTGAAGATTCTAAAAACATCAGTGGTCAACCATGGTTAAACACTATATGATGCTAACATAGAGTTATTAGTCATGTTGCTATCGTATTTTGCTGATAATTCCCCTATCTGAACTCCAAATTAAGTGATTAAAGACACTATAGAAAGTTAATAGTTAAATTTTAAGTTTTATAGCTTTGGAAATTTAAGTTGCATTAGGCCAAGAACTTGATCAGAAGCTACGCGATGTCAAGATGTAGTGCTTAGTTGCATTATGTCGATTTTTGAAGATAACTCCTTCATTTCAAATCCAAATAAAATTATTAAGTAGTGTTGTAATTGTAGAAATGGCTATGATTTTATGTTGAGAGTAACCCAAGATTCAGAATCATCAGTGGCTACCCATTCATTTGCCTTATATTGAATTCATTAATGGTTGGACTAGTGTTAAGGTCATCGTAGATCTAGGCAGGTTTGTAGTGTTTCTTCATAATTATCAAATGTAGATTCTGAGACTCATACCATGGTTAGGTCAATGGTTAAGGCTAGGTTTTGTCATACTTAGAGTGTAGCAACTGTATCAGGATTATAACTTGATTTGAATCTGGGTTTCAAATTAGCATGTAAGCTTGACCATAAGCTATTATATTGTTCGAGCTTCATTTAAGGTAATTAACATTAGGACACTGGTTTTGAGGTCACTCTAAGGGTGATTTACTTCTAAACATTGGTTTAAGCTTAACTCGTGTTCATTTAGTAGTAGAAAATTAGTTCGGAGATCAACCCAAAGTAAGTTAAGGTTTTTTGGACTATTTCAAAATCAAAAAGTTTAGTAGATTTGGGGGATCGACTTTGCTATTGGCTTTGGCTTTGAGTTTAGAGTATAAGAAAATATAAACAGAGAAGTACTAAATCAAAATGATGATGCAATAAAGAAAAAGCTCAAACACTTATCGAATATGAGCTAGAGAAACGAGAATAAAGAAATAAAAAGTTAAACGAAGTGATAAACTAAACTCAAGTGTGAGAATAGGTTAGAATCTAGGTAAAAATTAGGGAAAAGAGGTTAGAAAACTTGGACTGAGCCTATATAGTTCAAAGATGCTTTTTGAACAAGAATTTAAAATGGTCATTACCGGTATCGCTACTGCGACGAGTTAGATTATGGTATGCTAAGTTAGATTGCTTAACTGACCTGAAATTTTGGCTAAAAATGGCTCTTAAACCAAAATTAAAAGAAAAATTTATGACCTAGTTAGGCTCAAGAAACACAAATAATAACCCAAAAACTTAATCAATTAACCGAAATGGCTGAACTAATCTAGACTGATTTATTGAACTTGTTTTGTTCGCAAGTTAGCCACAATAATGGGTGTGCATCGAATTTCTGATCCATCACGTTACCCACCACTCGAGTTTTATAAATAGCCCATATTGTTGGGTTTATGACCTAGCTAGGCTTAAGAAATTTAAATCCTAACCAAAAAATTCCATCGCTTAACCTAAATGGTTGAATTGTCTAGATTGATGTGCTAAACTTGTTTTGTTATGCAAGTTAGCAATGACAGGTGCACATTAAATTTCTTATCTATCACTCTCTCCAACATTAGAGCTCTATAAATATCCCATATTTTCTAGATCTTAGGGAGAAAAAGAGAGATATTGAAGTGTTATTACTTTAAGAGTAATTTTTTGTTTGTAAATCCTCTATTGAACATTTTTGTTCACGTTAAAGAAGAATTCGATTTTAGCTTTTTTGAAAGATCATTTCTTCATTCATAGAAGCGCATCCATTTGTTATGTTAATAGGTTTAAGCTTTGAATTTTCGCTATAAATTGTTTGTTTTGATTTCAATTACTAAATGAAAAGTATTCAACAATGAAATGAGGTTTACCTGGAAAGTTATGCTATTGTACTACTCAAATTTCTTCATTTTAAGATGCATGAACATCGTCTATATATATTTAAGGTTTGATTATAGTTTATAAGGTTCTTTATGAAAAAACAAAAAAAGAAGAGGGAGAGTTCATGTAGTTATTAAGGATTATTTGCTATTAATCCCATTTAAATGTCTAATCTATAATAAGAAAAATTTGCATAACATACATTCATCTGTTAAACAAATTTATATTTAGGATATTTAAAGTGGGATAACCTCATTTTACCTCTTTAGATGATTTGTATGAACTTAAAGGTCTTCAACAAATATGAAAACCAATTATACGTAAATCTTGTAGTTAATCGATCTAGAAACATATCAATGAAAAATAGTTCTATAAAAGGAAAGCATTAAAGAGAATGAGGTTTGGTAAGGAGTCTAGAATCAGGTCATTTCTGACCTCTACTAATTCCCTCTAAGTTTTATGACAAACTCAAATTAAGAATAGATGTAGAAGAATAAAAGAAATAATAGAGCTCACTATAATATTGGCCTCATGTCATCCTTGGAGTTCAATAGTCTAGGCCATCCAAGAAGCTCAATCTAGCCTTGGATTTCTCTTAATAGGTCAATTAGACTTATGAAGATCAGCCTTAGATTCATAGGTCTTTTATATGATATTCATTTCATTCATGATGATATTATGATGTGTTTAAAGATTCTAAGTATTTTTCTTATATATGTTATATATTCTTGTATGCTTCACGTTTTTCTTTCTTTTCTTTGAAAAAAATAAAATGGAACAATTATGGAATTTTTACTCATTTCATTCATGACGATATTATGATATGTGTTTAAGGATTCTAAGTATTTTTCTTATATATGTTATATATTCTTGTATGCTTCACGTTGTAATCTTTCTTTTCTTTGAAAAAAAGATATAAAATGGAACAATTATGGAATTTTATCTTTTTGAAAAACATTTTCGAATATGAAAGATGGAACAAGTGTGAAATTCTTGTATTCTATCAAAATTATTTCTTAAGTATGCATTAAAATTGATTTTTGAAACCTAATTAATTTTTTAAGATCTAAAAAACAAAACAACTCTTAGTTCCAACTATGGGAGTTTTGGAGGAAATAATCCTTCCCTCATTATAACTAACTCCTGAATAAGTTTTCTTTAAAAATATAAAGAGACTAGTTTACCTTCAATTTAAATGGTGACTAGCTTGCTGCACCTTAAATGGTTGGTGGTGACTCTTAAGTTTTTCATTGCACTAAGATTTATCTGATTCGAAATATTAATTGTGACACAAAGCAAAATCTAGGGAGGAAATGGATCATGCCATGGGTTGATCTCCTAATCTTTTAGCTAATGCAGCATTAGGAACATAAACCAAAGGTCGATCTTCTTGACTTGTCACCAAGAAAAGCTTGAAAAGACCTTCAATTGTTGATTTATTAGCCCCTACTAATAAGAAGTCAAAATTAGCTACTCCAAGCAAGAAGCTCACTATAATATAGGAGAGGACCAATTCACAATTCTAAGAGCGAGGTACGATGGATGCTCTACTAATTCCACTACAAAGTCCCCCTCTAGTCAAAGAAGAGAGCAAGTTCTTTCCAGATTGGAATATCCTTGAGGATGTGAGCCTAAACCATCCTTGATTGGTTTAATAATGGCTTTAGAAGTCAATCCTTCCTCAAGATAAGAAAAAAATTAAATCTTAGTACAACCATGTGTATTTAGGAAACACTTTGATGTGTTTTGGTGAGGCAAGTTTTGATCTTACTTTTTTACTTTATCCCATTCATTTGCTTTTCACTAATAAATCTTCTTTTCACCTTTCCCAACCTTCTTATATGATTTTCCCAAGTTCATTTCACCCAATCTTTTCTTGTTATGATGCATGTTATTCAATGTTTTTCGAACCTCACCAATAAGTATAACTTTTAAAGCTTAGGGCTACATCACTATATCAAGAAAATGGATTTTACATAAAAGTGAATTGAAGATGCAGTCAATAAAGTCCATGATCATGTGGCCAATATCAAAAAAGTAAAGAGTATCATGGGAAGCCTTGAAGTAAAAATAAAAAATTGAGTAGCTAGATCAAGACCATCATTGACATCAAAGTGGATAAGGTAAAGCATGAGCTGACCCTTAAGCATCTTAATGAAATGGATAAGGTTTGAGAGGAAATTGAATATAAGGCTATCGAGTAATTTAGGTAATCCGATCAATACAAAGCCAAGATCGAGTCCTAAATTACACACGTATATTCCATAAAAGGTTAGTGGATGAAATAAAAGGCAAAATGCCAATAATGAACCCAGATTGGGTAAAGGTTGCACCATCTATTAAAGAAGCCTCCTTTTTTATCAATTCCAAAGATCTTGATGTTTCTATGGTAGGCTTTACTTAAGATGTAGTTCTAGAACCCACCATAGAAATTTTATTTCAAATCCACTTCCTAATCAAGCCTAGCACAATGTTACAGTCTCAGTGGCTACTTTTTTTGAAGTTCGTACTATTGAACCAATGAAACACTAGTTCCTTTGATATATTTGCTTTTACTTTGTTGTTTTATTACTTTTGAAGCTTAGTCTAATGTCTTTTTTTATTTTTTTCCTATGAATATTTGTTTTCAGTATTTTTATTTATTTTATCCATGCTTTAAGAAATAGAGTTTTGACTAAGTAAAAAAGATAGCTAATATTTGCTCCTAATTCATCAACTATAGTTCCTATCAGCATCCTTTGGCATCATTTAGTTGTTAATGTATTTTTTCCTTCTTTTTTTTTTGGAATGATTAAATGATCCTATCTTCATCCAAGATGCAAGTCCCAACATCTTGAAGGTTAAAAAAGATTTCATAATCACAAGGCAATTCATACTCCTTTTTTTGATTTCCTAAATGCATTTCGCAATCATCTATAATCAATAGGACCTAATTCACAGTCATTTTAATTTTTAACTAAATTCAGAACCATCTCAAAGTAATGAGATACATACGTGTCGAATGATTTACAAGCATCTCTTTTGTAATGTGATCTTCGCATGTTAACTCACTTATCACTTGGATGCATGAATTTTTTGTTTTCCAACTACGCAGTTCATAGGTACCTTAGATTCCATGATATAATTCTCAACTATTTGGATTTTCTTCAAGGTGATGGCTAGAAATTTCTAAGCTTGGCATGATTCATAATATCTATCTTTCTGCTTAACATGATTCTCAATGCTTCTTCTGATCTAACACGATTCATAGTATATGTCTAATTCAACATAATTTTTAATGGTTTCTTATCCTAATACAATTCCCAAAATCTTTCCTAAATTAATGTGATTTTTAGCATCTACTTGATTAAACATGATTCTCGATGTCATGACATTTTTATTTCTCTCCATGATGCGTTGGACATAGTTTTTCCATTGGTTCACCTGGGGATAATCTTTCTTTGATGATTCTTGAGGTTGTTTTCTCTTGTTTCTCTATTGGGAGATTTCTTGCTTCTTTACAAATTTCTCTCATTTCTTCCAAGATCCCTCGCTCCTCTACTAGGGATTCCTTTCACTCCTGCACTAGGGCTGCTTCAACTTCTTTCTAAAAAGCGATGCATGTATGCAAATATGCATGTGTGTGCATGCATATGCATGACTTTTCCATCTATTTTCTTTTCTATTTCCTTTTTTTTCCTTTTTCTTTGATTTTTCCTTTTCCTTCCAATGAAGAAAAACTCAATCACTACTAATAATCTCATGAATTTTTCTAGCTTTTTCTTCAATTACAGCTTTTTCTTGCCAATTTGGTAGCTTCAAGTATTTTAAGACTTAATAAAGCTACTCAATACTTTGCTCCTTAGGATCTTTTGTTGCTTCTTTTTCATTTTCTACTTAGTATTTTCTCTTATGTGTCTTTTCCCTTTGATTTTAAATTTTTAGCTTCCTTCTTAAGGGGTTTTCTTCATCTTTACTTGAGTTTATATTTTATAACAAACATTACTTAATCCTATGAAATGCAATCTTGAAACATAATATCAAATAGGAACCAAAATTTTCAAATTTAAATTTGCTTAAAGGTTGTCATTGATACTTTTTGAATAGTATAAGAGATTTACTAGGTCCAACAACAAAAGATAGGTAGGGTCATCATCCTCCTAATGTTCGATTCATCTTAATAACGAATACTTCAAATTTTCACTCATTGGTACTTTTACTTAAAAAAGAATTAATCTAGGTTCTCTTTCCTTCATTAGAATTCTTGTTCATGCGTAGTATCTTTTCACCACATCTAAATTGAAAGGATTAGGAAGACTCTACCCATCTATCTTTGTTAAAATCATGCTCCACATGAAAAGGCCCTCTTGACCACATATAGACCTTCTTAATTAGGCACTCACTTACTTTAGGATTAGTAACATTCTTAAGAATTCGTTTTAACATAAAATCTCCTTGTTTAAAGTTTCAAGGATGTACCTTCTTATTTTATAGCCTTTTCATTTTCTTCTGGCACATTTGGCTATCTGATAATGTCTTTAATATTTTTTTCATCAACCAAGTTGAGCTACTCATATCAAGCTTTAATCTACTACTCATTTTCTAACTCAACCTCTTCTAATACTCCGAGCGATGGAATTTTCACTTGTCACAAACGAACTTTTGATTAGTCACCAGTTTTGTCTTAAAATTTCTTTCTTTTTTGATGAAGAAAATGTGAACTCCATTTGAAAACAAGCAGTGGTCTACTTCAGTAAACGATCTGGGATTAGGAGTTAGTTACATCCTTATACATGCTTAAAAATTGGTACTATTTAAGTTGAACGATATCATATCTTGAATTATTATAATTTGATATTCATCCCATTTTACATCTACCAAATACATTATATAATTAATACAAACAAAATGAAATTGGCCTCTATTAAATCTCAAAATTTTAGGAGAAAAGCCACATCAGACTTAATCAATATGTAACAAATTTCAAAATAATTTATCATGCAATTTTAAGTAGAATATGAGAATCTAGTCAACATTAGATCTTTGACTTAGAAACCAAATATATTTTAATTTTGAGATTTGGAATGTGAACTTCATCAAAATTTTTTCTCTAATATAATTTTAAAAATTATGGGATGCATAAGTGAACTCACAATATTGGATAGAATAAATAGTAAACAAAAAAAAAAAAGAATAGAAGTAACTTGTTTCTTTTATTCATTTCTCAAAAACTTGATAAAGGCAAGGAAAGAATTATACCTTTGATGCTCTCTATGTTTTATTCCTCTACTAATAGGACTGTAATAACAATGATTCCTTCGTGAAGATTTCTCTAAGACATATGATGAACGGAGAACAAGAACTTGAGAGTTATTATAACTTTTTTTTTTTAGAAGGAAAGTGAATACAATGATGAATTTAAAGGTGAAAGCAGAGAACTTTTTTGCTTCTAAAAAAGGTCTCACTGCAAAAATTTGAGAGATTTTCGCACACACATAAATGTGGGTAAAAACTATATTATAAGTCTACTATAATATTTACTTACACATAATGTAAATGCCAACATATGTGGGTAAAGAACGGTTAGAGAATCCTTTTTACCAACACATAAATTTATATGTATTACCTGCACATATATGTATAAGTAAATATTTTTTATACTATATTAGAATTTAAATTAGTGACATGCTTGATGATGCAACTGCACATGGTTAATGATGTGGCTGCTTGACTATAATGTAGTTAATGATGTAGCTATTATATGGCTGATGAAGTAGTTGATTTAATTGATGACATGGCTATTAACATTAATATTAACATGGCTACTAACATTGGTGTTAACATGACTAAAGATGTGGCTAATGATGTGGTGTGGCGTGTATATTTGGTTATGTGTAGGTAAATTTAAGATTGTGTAAAAGTAATAATGTAAAAAAATAATTTTTATATGTAGATAAAATATATTATATAAGAATAAAAGAATAAAAATTTTTCAATTTGTATGGATAAAAAATATATATAAAGAAAAATGTACCAAACTCTTGCTCATTAAAAAAATATATAGAGTTCAAACATATGTCAAGAAAAATAATTAAAAACATCATAAATCATAAAATGGTTATAAAGTCGTAAAGCAACCTAAGTAATACTTCAAACATATATTATTAAGTCTCATCCCCAAACTCTTCCTCATTAAAATGAAGGGAAGGGCTAGAGACAAATGTACCTAAGCAGGATGGACTGAGATGGGATTGTCTTGAAGTATGATCTGGTGATACTTGTGGATTGGGTGGATAAGGCATAAGAATCTTTTCAATGAATACTTGTCATAGCATCATTTACATCATCTCTCAAACAAATATATATTACACGTTATACCATTTTCTAGCAATGTTATATGCTTAACATCAGCACATCAAACTCAAATACACTTTCTACAGAAAATATACTTACATATTTAGCCTCTAACTCTAGAGACGACCAACCATGTTTGGAATTCCAATGTCAAAGATACCATGTCTCAGTGTGTCCTATTGAAGCATTGAAATTAACTCCACAAACAGCATAATGACATGCTATACTCATCAAACCATTTCTAGATTCCCACTTTCGTTTTGCACAAGAATCAACACTCTTCTTTGATCCTTCCTTTAAAAATTAACAATTCATTAATAAATATACATTCTAATTGATAAGAAAAATCAATCATGAAAAAGAAAAACAATTATAAGAATTACTAGAAAAATAGAATTTGCCCAAAGACCATAAATGTAATCCCAGTCCTCTTAGTTGACTTCCTCATGGCCCTTATTCTTAGCCTTAATTGGATCCTCCTCTCTTTTAATTTTTTTAAAGTAACCATGTAGCTTATACTTGTGGTCTCTCTAAACTCATTGCATTTATCTATCGATTACCTTTTGGATATTTTTATCTTCACGTTGATATCAAAAATAGTCTACAAAAAGAAATCATATATGTTCGGAATAATAAAAAATATCAATATACAAAGTAATAATATAATGATTTACTTATAAAAAGTTTGTCATGAAGTGGTGCCCTAATTGTTGGAGATGCAAACCTCCCCTTCTTGTATCGAAAGCTGTAATGCTTATGTAAGATGTATCCAATTTCATTATTAAACATCTTTGCATTATCACAAATAGCTTGCATAAGAGTAAAATTGGACTTCATGGTCAATCTTCCCTTAGCATGTCTCTTGGCATTTCAACGACCTTGCCCGTAAGTACTCCCACGTACATTAAAACCTTTAGGTGTGTCCACATCTAATAATATACTCATAAATTGACAAATATGTCATTAACTGCCAACATAAAGAGCAAAAGCTATTAAGCCAACTAAAAGAGAATCAAATAGATCTAACATTATAGTTAATATCGTCATTTTAAAATTAAATCAGCCATAAATCTAATGCAAATCATGATAGTTAGCAAACCAAAATATGTGCTAACTGATGGAGATGGGACTGTAATAAGCTCCACTGATGGAGATGTAGTTGGGCTAGTAATAGACTCTGTCTGTCTTCCAACATGTCGTCCTACATAAAAATGAATATGCACATAAGTATCAAATATAAGCTCACAAATAAATATATCAACAATAAATCTACATGGAGATTATAATTTCAACCAGAATGTGCACCAAGTTCCACAAATAAAGATGTAGTCTAGATTACAGTGGGCTCTCTATTTTCTCCAACATCTCCTCTTATATAAAAATGAATATGGATATAAACACAAAATATGAATTGGCAAACAAATAAAATCAACAATAAATCAAAATGTAGAAAACTAGAATGTGATACAGTGGAGGCAATAATAGGTTTTCTCAGTCTTTTAACCTGTCCTTTTCGTCCACCCATTTGCCCATTAGAAGCCATACAAGAACTATATAATAATAAAAATTAGTTCATAATCACATGAAAAATAATAAATTTAATTTAAAAGATTATATATTGTTAATTTTTAATAATCTAATCAAATAAGCAATCATGCCTCATTATCATGATCATCATCAAGATCTCGATCATTAGAGTCATCATTAGTCTCATATTCAAGAGTTACTTCATTTGTGATAAAAATTTTACCATCACCATCATCATCAATATCTTCCAAGTTTTGTCATATGTCATTAAGAAAGGCTTGCTCGCTACCTAGTTTTAACCATAGCTCATTAGGTAGAGATATTGGTTATTCATTTTCTCGAAACAATAAAGACATGTTGATTGCTTCTTCTATTGGCTGAAAAGAGGTAACTCACTAGATTCCTTCTCTTGAAAGATATCATCATTCAACCTCTCTTCGTCATCATCACACTCAACTATATCATTTTGTTCTGATGATTTACCTTTTGTACCATCATCCAATTCTTTCCTAGACTCCAATCATTTAGATAAAAAACTTGTTGAGCTTGCATGGCCAAAATAAATGGATCTTCAGTATACCAATTAGATGTAATGTCATGTGATGTCAAATTATTATTAACCACTATTCTCTTTCCTTTGGGATCACTATTATGCCATTTGTAATGAAACATGAATACTTTTCATTGATAGATGAAATCTAGTTTTAAAATTTCAAATAGAACACCATAATATGTGATGTTGCCACCCTCAAAGTCACCATTTGTACAAACTCCTCTACACTGTGTCTCAAACTTGTCCTTATGTTCCTTGCAGGAAAATCTAACACCATCGACAATACAACTATGCCAAATTATGCAATGATCATCCATATATTATAATAATGACTGTAAATCATCAAAGCTTTATGATTACCATTAACTTTAAGATCAACCATCTATAGACATGTAATATTAGAGGAAATATTTTTAAACGAATTACAAAAAATTTTTATATATAATATGTTTACCTTATTCTTGAACCAAGAAGAAAATTGATGTTTTTTAGCAACTTCCATATCTTTCCCCACTACATTTCTCAAATGCAATAGATCTTTATGCTCACTATAATAAAAAAATGGATGAGTACTTATTTTAGAATAAGCCATAAATTACATTTTAAAAATATTGAATCTATGCTCTACTCACTTTATGTATCCATCAAGTTCATCACCACAGTTATTCAAAAGGTACCATTACACCACATGGCCATAAACCCGTAGCTTTCCATATTTAGATGCTCCTATCATATGAACCTTATTGTTGAATAATTCCATCTTATGTTGGGTGCTAGGTACATCCCAATTACGTTCTAGACATATGAATCTCGTCTCGATATTAAGCAAATATCTAGACAAAAATGTTACAACCTCATCAACTACATATGCTTCAGTAATGGAATCATCAGGGTATGCAAAATTATTAACATATCCCTTGTATGTGCTCATGCAACATTCAATGCCAAACATCTCCCTCGAACTCATAGGTCCAGCCAATAATACTTGTTCAGGTAAATGCACACATAAGTGAACCATGATTGTAAAGAATGCTAGAGAAACTGTCTTTTCAAGTTTGCATAGTATAACAATAATCCCTGTTTCCATATTCTTAAGTTCATTCACATATAGAATCTTAGCACTTAACTTTTGAAAGAATTGGCAAAACTTAATCAAATATGGCACCTATCTTATTGTCTAAGCATGGGAGAATGGCCACTGGTAGTATTTTTGGAGCAATATGTGACAATCTTAAGTTTCATCCCCCTAAGTGTATGAGAATCTGTTACACATCAACTGATGTCGGAAGCATACCTATCCAATAAATGAATTGACTTGATAAAGGCAGAAAACCCTTCACATTCTAATTTACTCAATGTGTAATTTGCATGAGGTTTCTTAAACTTTTCGTTTTACTCCCCCAACTATAATTCTTTATGAATGATATGATCTTCCAAGTCTAAATGTGCCTTCACAATATCTTTCGACTTCATGGGATCATTCAATAAGGTCCCAATAATATTATTACAAACATTTATTTTAATATTCATGACATTAAGATTATGACACATCAATAGTTTTGACCAATATGGTAGTTCAAATTATATACTTTTTTTTTCCTAATTTAATTCATCAATACCATGTTATGCTTTCTATCATCATTATTATGTACTTTACCAATAGTGTGTATAAGAACCTCCTCTAACCGCAACAAAATATCATCACTAGTAAATTGACGTGGTGGTCCCCTTCTTTTTGGTTTTTCATCATACTCGGTACTTCTTCTCTATAGATGTGTTTTACTTAAGAAAAATCTATGCCTCTACGACATTGTTTTCCTTGAGTTCTTCTAAAACGAGTATCTTAAGGCATATTAGACATGCTGATTTGCCTATGGTACTCCACCTAGACAAGTAAGCATAAGCAAGAAAGTCACTACTTGTCCATATAATTGCTGCATGAAGAGAGAAACTTGATTAGGAGTATGCATCATATGCTTGAACCCCATCATACCATAAAACTTCACGCTTTTCCATAAGCGACCTTAAAAACACTTCAAAGTCCTTACCAATGGACTTTGGTCTCGAAATGAATAATGTTGAGAGGTAATTGCCTTTATGCATTGAACACTAATGTGGCATGTTATAAGGCATCAAAATGACTAGCCATATGTTGTGTGTTGTCGACATATTGCTAAGTGGATTGAACCTATTTAAAGCTAACCATAAGAGTAAATTCCTCAAATCAGCAGCAAAGTAAAGGTACAACTCATCAAGTTGCTTCCAAGTTTTCCTATGAGCCAAGCTCTACTACACAACCTTCTTTATGCCAACTCATTTCTTTAGCTATGTATCATGAGCTATATATTCGCTTCAAACGCGGCCTGATAAAGAGTGTCGTAACCTCTTCCGTGGAATCCTATTATGAACATAGTGACTATACTTACAAATAGGACATATTATAGCATTGCTATGTTCACCATAAAAGAGAGCACAATCATATAGAGAAACATTAATATTCTTATAACCCAAATTGACATCATAAAGCAATCTTCTAGTACATTAATAGTTCTCTAGACAATTATTACCTTTTGGGAGCAGCTCATGGATTCCTTCAACAACATCTCAAATGAATTATCACTCCACTTGTTCATCACTTTTATGTTCATCAGCTTCATAACAAAGGTCAAAGCAGAGAAGGTTTCACATCTATTATATAAAGGAGGCTTCTCGTAACAAGCCTCTTCAAAAGTTGGTCGTGCATTTCTAATAAAGTCACTGACAAGCCTCATGGTAAAACAATCAATACCAATAGCATCATGCAATCCTTCTCTCAATCCATCAAATTGCTTATTAAAGAATTCTTCATTACTCATACCTTCTACCTCTTCATGTTCTTTCTCACCATGGTACACCCATTATGTGTACAAGTCATCAATATCCTTTCTAATTAAATGAGCTCCAATGACATCTATGCTTTGCAACCTCTTATTAATATAATTAAAACATGGACATAAAGTTAACCATATGAAATTTATGCTTTGTTTGGCAATAGTTATAAATTCTTCTATCCCTGCCACATACTAAAGAGATAACTTATTTGAGTTTTTTCCCTATTCATGACCCATTTTTTTTATATTTTCACGCTCTAGAAAAATGTAACACATTAAAACATTAAGTTTCATTAGCATTTAATACTTTAAGAGAAAGTGAAATACAGAGCTTAAAAGATGAAAAGTAACTCACGGTATGGGATCCGAGAAACCACTTGTTAATGAGGATGCCTCATCACAAATTGTTTACACCTACATTACTGATGTGAAAATATAAGGCAGATCTGTAAAAAGAAATAAAAATGTGGATATAAATGTGGAAATCCATAGTTTGACTAGTATGAAATTATAATTAGTGAAATTAATAACTAACATAATGGTTCAGAAACATTATAAAGCGTAAGAAATTTAAATAATGAACCAAAAAATTTAAAGAAAGATATTGAAGAAGAAAGGTCTCTTTCTTGGACCACCATACTACTATAGCCAAGACACATCTACAACCTTCAAAAGAGAAAGAAAGGACCATATTCTTTATCTGTCCATTTTTCAGGTCAACCTCTATGCTTCTTCATGCATATACCATCCTAACTTCAACACAACATTCAAGACAATCTTATTCTCAAGCATATACCATCCTAACTTCAACACACAGCATTCAAGACAACCTTCAAGATCAGATTGTTGGCTCCAAATATAAATCATGTACAAAAAAGAAAAAAAATAGCTTCAATGAAAAAATCAGAGCAAACATCATTTTTTTCAAAATCATTTTACAGGATTCAAGAAATTTTACTAAGTTGGCAGCTAAAACTAGTTATAGCTAATGTCATTTCAAGATTCTCAACAAGCAATCAAGTTGCAACTGGATCTGAGATATTTATGTGCAATCAAAATGGATTATTTAGTCAATGATGAAGAAAAATCCACAAAGGAGTTCAGTGGTAATGTATATATCCATTATGCTTTGCAATAATATATAGAATAGATAAGAAGATTTAACAGATTAGTTATTAACACTAACTACTAGGTTTTAAAAAAAATAACATTATAGATTCCACATTAAGACATTAGAGAAAATTTTATATGCTTGGGAAGAAAAAGCAACCAACAACAATTCTCATTTAGTTGCTGGAAATAATGAAGTAAAATGCATAGGAAACACATTATAGATCTGCATAAGGATTGTTTGATAAATGGTTTTCTACTTCAAGTGCTCCTTCAAGAGTTCTTTCTATATACTCATTTAAAAACTATAACACAAATACTTAATATATGAATGCGAGTTTAAACATTTAACATGAAAGGTAACGTGAGTTAAAAATCACATCAAAATTAAACATTCTTAAGAAGAAAAAATGAACCTCTAAAACATTAAACCAATTAAAAAATCTCAAATGAAATAATTTTACTATACAAAAAGCTAATGACATTTTAAGGGACAAAACAAAGAATAAATACCTCTATTTTTTTTTTAAAGATGAAACTATGGAAGCATCATCATAGGAATTGCTTTCATATAATAAGAATATAGGCACTACAACTCTATGCAAACCAAATTTTTAAGTTTTAGTGTACATTTTTTTTTATGCAAATATTATATTGGAAAGAGATTTTATGACCGTTGGAAAGTAATGGTTACCTTTTCTTAATGAAAATTTGTTGCACATGCACATTTTTTTACAAATAAGAAGTAAAATTGTAAACTTCTGGGTATTCCAAGTTTTAGAGGAACAAGGAATAGTACTTTGCATTTTGATCATATTTTACCACTCAGTGCAACATAGATCACATTGGTAAATTCCATGTGATTACATCCAAATGAAAGAAACTATAGAAAATACAGCAGAAATGCAACCAAAATCAAGCATAAATTCAAAGAATGAAGAAGCTTCATGACAAATGTGAAAAGCAATATAGGTATTATGTGTAATAGGTCATCTAACAAATCCAAAAAGAGAGCCATACCTAGAAATATTATACCATTAAAGTGAAAACCATAACAACAACTATTCGACAACAATTTCTTATTCTAATAGTCACAAGTGACCTCTCAAATAATTTTTCGCATTGATTTCGTTAGCACATGCACAGTGAATCCAAATTACACATGCAAATGGTAGTAAGATCAAATTATTAATGAATAAAAAAGCCTGACAAAGTACCAAGTTGGTGTGATGTTAAAACAAGTGTATTTCTAATCATGGATCTAGTATGACTCTTATAATCTTATATGAAATTCATATGTTCGTCATAATAGATCTGACACTCATCATTAACATTTGTCTAAAGATTTGTAAATAAGACTCTAACTCTGGTCAGTCTCTTAACGTTCTTTCAAGCCCACTTTCAATGCTGTCCTCAAATTGATCTGTCATAGCTGATAAGATTATGGTCTTTTATATAAACCCACCTCATGCGTTATATCTTAAAGGTCATAAATTGAATATTCTTCATCATTTAGTGAGGTAAAAAGAAGGAACAAGAAAACCAATACCTCTAAATTTATTCCTAGATGTCTATGTTTCTCTATAAAATCTTGACCACCAATAAATGCATACTGGTTTATTTGTAGATAACAACACAAGTTGGAATTAGTAAAAAGATCATGCACGTTAAACTTTTATGCATATCCATTACCACATTGCAATGAAGGCAAGTCTTTTACCATATATTTTTCTCCATGTCATAGTAGATAAATATAGAAAAAGAGAGCCAAAGACATAAGTGATAAAGAACCTGTGACAAGTAAATAAATAATTATTGAACTACCTAAAAGATCAATGTATGTGTGCATGAATTAGTTGATAGCTTTATTTTTATAGAGCTACTGTATGAGATGAACAGAGGAAAAAGGGAAAAAAGAACAAACTGCATTTTCTAAATTAAATACTTCCTCTAGACCATATGGCTTCCAATAAAAAAATAACACAATCACATGGGCATATCTATTTATAAAAGAAAAATAATAGCTTGGGAAAACCTAAGGTTCTCTTGTTTCAAACTCAATTTTTAAGGAAAAAAATGCTAAGACTCATTTAAATTGCTATGATAAACTTTCATCAATTCTTTCAACTAATGGGTACAAACTTGAGAGCAGGAGTGTCTACTAGATAGGACTCCATGAACTAATTCTATTTAAACATGTTATTTGACCAAAATATTTGGATCTTAAGACTATTTGAGAGTTGAGTGTCTAAACCTTGCTTTAGATAATGTGTGTGAACTGATGTTCCCTAACATGACTGAAATTTCATAGAAAAAAAAATTCTCACTTAAGTTGGTTGGATACGATGCCAACAGAAGTGAAACCTGTTTCCTTAATGAAACCGTTCATTCGCAGAAGTGAAGAAGAGGAAGTGCATAGTAGTGAAGGAGGTGAAACCCATTTCCTCAATGAAATCGTTCGTGTGCAATAGTCAAGAAAAGGAAGTCTGTAGTAATGAAGGTGAGGAAACCCATTCCCTCAAGCAATGAAGGAGAGAACTGTCATCTTAATTTAATTTATCTGCCATTTTAGAATAAATGGATAGAGTTGTTTCCTTCCATTGTTGCTTAAAGAAAAACCATGCAAGTTCTATCATCTCAGGTTTTTGGCGCAAATCGCTCCCTTTAACTGGTAGGCACACCTTTCTTATTCATTTTAATTAAATTTTAGGAAAGTTAAATACAATAATTATTGAAAAATCCTTAAGGAATATCATGATTTCTTGCGTATATACTACTTGATGTCTCATATTCACATTTCATTTGAGCAAATGTATGCAGAATTTGAAGCTTTTCTTTTTTGGTGCCCACTTATGAGGCATACTTCTTTCCTTACTGCCAACAGAATGCAGAAAAGGAAACCTGGGCAATTATTGATTAAAGGCCTCCTTTTAATAACAGTTCTTATGGAACTGTCATTAAAGGCCCTCTTTTTAACGACAGTTCTATTAGAACTGTAATTAAAAGTAGGGGACTTTAATGACAGTTTTCAATAACTGTCATTAAAACTTCCCCCTTTTAATGACATGAACAAAGATGAAAGTTCTACAACTGTCATTAAAAGCTATTTTTAACTGTCATTAAAGTTTTTATTTGTAGTAGCGGCAAGTCCTAATTTGATGTGAATGTTTCCTCTAAAAGGAGGGGTTATGGCACACCCTTGGGCATTGAAAGTGCATCCATTACATCTTGATCCCTTAGATGGTTCTTATTCTTGCCTACTTTGCTTTTGATGATTAAAGGAATGATAGCCATGATCTTGACCTTTTTTACGACAAGGGCACCATTATTGGGGCCAGTTCTTACCTCTTTTCTCTTTAGGATAGCCTGTGAGGACTACCTTGCTGCTGAGACCTCCTTTGAGGACATGTCTCCTTAGGGCCATGTGCATGGCTTCTCATATTTGGTGGAGGTGTTACAATATCGGTATATTAGTGGAGGCGTTACAATTAGAATACCCAACATTACGAATCAAGAAAACTGTTTCATTCAAGTATGAATCGTTTGATCCTGCATCGAATGTAGGCACCAAAGTATATAAATCATATAATCTAGTGGATGTCAATCACATAAGGAATTGAATAAGTATGAGCCATTTGTATTAGCTTCACAAGTTGCTCAAGTTTATTATATTCCTTTTTTAAGCTTAAAGCGCAATAAGCATGACTGGTGGATTGTTTGCAAAATAAAGGTTAGGTTTGTCATTGGACTTCCAAACTTTAATTTTACTGGTGGATCAACCCAACATGCTCCCTTTCAAGATGATGGAAGAGATGTCTATCAAACTGAGAATGATGCGAACAATCATCTTATATCCTTGAATGATCCAAGTGGGATATTTATAAATATTGATGATGAGGAAAAAGACATGCTGAATTAGTTAGATTTTGAAAGTGTTCCTATTGAGGGAGAGGAAAAGCAAGAGGAAGAAAAAGACTCTAAAAATGATGATTGGTTATGTTTATTAAAAAAAATTTTGTTTGAATTATTGAATATTATGTTTTAAATAATCTAATTTTTTGAAATAGATTTTGTATAATTTGGTTATTCATTGTATTGCCTTTTCATCGTGTATTTTCGGCGATTTTAGTTTAATTTTTAAGGGAGATCGTGTCGAATTTTTTATAAAACTTTAGTTATCAAACTAACTTTTATAGGCATGCTTAGATGAGAGGCCAAGGGAGATGAGGTGACTCCGAAAGGAGATCAGGTAAGTACTCAGGAGGGAAAGATCCACATATTCAAGATTAGGAGGTTGATGCAGCTGCACCATCTTCACATGAAGCGTCTATACCCACAGATAGTTTCGCCAACTTTGCTTTAGATGCTTTTGGTTTTGCTACTACTAAGATGTTCAGCTCAGTTAGTTTGCAGAGTATAGGCAAGTAGTAGATTTCTATAAAGAATGACACGTAAGTATTCATAATTAATGTTTTTCAATACTTTGTATCATTGTCTTTATAAATTTTATCATTGTTATTTATTACCTTTTATTTCATTGTCTAATTTAGTAGGATTGAGCCTTCTTATAAATATTTAACGAAGATTTATAAAATTTCAAGAGAGAGTTGATCGATTTAGGTACACATGGAGGGTGGTTTCTTGAGAAAGCAAAGATTTTTTTTTTTTGAAGAATTAAAGTTATTTATAATTATCTACCATAAAAAAATATTTTACATTTTAATTAACATACTAATCTTTTTTTTTTGAAAAAAACATTTTACATTGGATGAGAAAATAAATGAAGTGGTAAAGGTTGCATGAGAGGCTCGTGCTGTAGCAGATAGAATGGAAGCAACTAGAGTACAAACAAAAGTGCGTGATTATGCCTCATAGTGAATGAGATGGGTGAAGCCGAGTCAAATCCTTCTTGGCATAGTGCCAGTTCATGTTCATTAAAAAACCATTATCATTGTTTAGTACATATGATATTTATATTCTTACATAAATATAAACAAAAATAATATGATTATTTATTAAATAAGTATTTTTTTCAAATGCAAGAGTTGAGTCATAAACTCACTTCAATAGAGCTTTTTAAACCGATTCATGCTTAAAAGTCCAATCACGATGAATTCATAAATGAATGTGCTAGACAAATTAATATATGTTAATTATGTTTCACATTAATAGATAACTAAAATTATGTTATCTTTTTTACTTCACTACTTAGTTTATCTAACGAGTAGGTTAAAAAACTTTTTTATTGTAGGGATGCTTCGAGGAGTTGGTTGCTTTAGCATCTCAGCCAGATAAGGGATCTTTTAACACTCCTAAGGTAAACAACACTAAGATCTACTATAAGGCTGTAGGTGGAGAGAAAAAGCATCGGATGTACAGGATTGGTACTTAAGCTTGATCATGGTATTTAAGCAGCAGCTCTAGTAATGGACATTCTATTGATGATGTAGTCATGCAGGATATGTGCTTTCAGATGAAGGCTATAAAAGAGAGCATAGAGTTGAAGCACAAGGCTATAAAGGAACGATTGGAAAAGGAGCGTAAGGCAAGAGGGCATGATCACTTACACTATGAAAGCAATATGTAAAAGCACTTACAGAGAGAGCTTTATATGAATAAGTACATCTGCAAGATGAAGGCTTTCCTTTTGAGAAGCGCACTTTCAGTAGTGCCTGATTCATAAATGTCATTTTTTCACTAAATAAAATTTGATTTTTTATGTGATTTTTATTTTATGAATAACAAAAAACAAGTTGCATTTTACTTTTATTTTATATAATTTTAACTAAATTAATTTTTAAATTAATATTTTAGTTAGCGACTAATTTTAATATGTCATTAACGAAAATCTTAATAATGAATTATAATATGTTATTAAATATCTTTGGCGGTCGAGATAAATCAGTCATTAACAGAAATCTTAGCTATTAACACAAATTAGTCATTAATTAAAAATCTCAGTGACGAACAGAAATCAGTCATAAATAAAAAATTAATGACTGATTAATATCCATCGTTAATGCTTTTTAGCGAGTGAGTTTCTTTAATCACTAGCTTTTTAAGGACTGATTAAATTTAGTTGCTAAATCAATCATTAAAAATAATAGCTATCCGATGATGTGTTAACAACTGATTGGAATCGATCACTAAAATAGCTACAAAAGAGAATTAATCGCTAAAATAGCTACAAAAGAGAATCGATCACTAAATTGGTCATTATTTTCTTTGACGGCAACCGTTTTTGCTATCAATAAAATATGTCGCTAATCTATCGCTAAATTTTTTAGTGCCAAATTTTTTTCTCTTTAGCAATAGATTTATCCATCATTAAAAGTTGATTTTTTTTTTTGTGATGTAATCTCGTCCTCGAACCTAACCATATAATCTTAAGCTTAAAGTTGGCAATATGATGTCTATTTGAAAGGATGTAGTTCAACTATCTTTGAGCTTTTTTCAACTTAATGTTAAAGCTGAAATCAAGTGTTTATAGCTACCTGTCTTTGCCTACTTTTGAAAAGGAAGAATAAGGTAAAGATTGGAGACCACCTAATTTTAAGCTCTAAACTCATCCCTTTTGTTTGCCCCTTTTTTTTTTAAGGAAAAGTAGAGTCAAATAGGAAGTGGTTCACCCTCATCTTGTTATTCTTTATTGATATTCCATTGAAAGGTGATTCTCATTCATCTCGACATACTAAATTTGCTAAATCAATTAAGAAGTGATTCATATTCTTTTTACTATTCTGAATTGGTAGTCCACCAAGAAGTGATTCATATTCATCTTACTGTATTGAATTTGTAGAATCAAATCAAAAGCGATTCAATGTTCATCCTACTGTTCTGACTTAGTAGTCCATCAAGAAGTAATTCGCATTCATCTTGTTATGTTGAATTTGTAGAATCAATCTATAAGTGATTCATGTTCATCTTGTTGTCTAGGACTGGTAGAATTAACTAGGAAGTGATTCTTATTCCTCGTTAATCTGATTTTATAGTGTCAACTTGGAAGAAGATACTCAATCTTCTTGTTGTCTTATTTTTGGTAATCTTGAGGAAGCGATTCACATTCATCTTACTATATCGAATTTCATAGAATTAGCTAGCTTTGTCTTATTGTTTTGACTTAGTAATCGATCAAGAAGCGATTCACATTTATCTTAACGTACTGAATTTGCAAAATTAGTTAGGAAGTGATTAACATTCTTTATGATATTCATGAATCAATGAAACTAATCCACGACGTCATCTTTAGCTATCTAGATCTTTTGAAAATTTGATAGAATTTTGTTTACGATATGTTTCTCAACAACCAAGACTTCTTCCACTGAGGGATGAAAAACTTTTAACTCCATTAATGAATTTGCCAACTTTTTGTATTTTCCTATTTCAACTTCTTCCCTATAAAGAAAGCTTTAAAGAAAAGTTGTTTTCACAGTGCAAAGGTTCATGTATGCATGATGCATGCATCTTTTTTCCTTTCCTTCTTTTTAGGAAAAGCTTTGTAATCTAGTCATTATCACCCTTTTAATATGTAAATTTGTCCTTGTTATGGCCAACTTAGTTGAAATAACTAAAATATCATCTAAAAATACACTCTTCCCAGTCCTCCCTTTTTTATTTTGTACTTTGCCATTCTTAAACCCTAAAATGTCCTTTTTCATGTATTTTATGATTTCCCTAGTCCTTTTAGTAGAAGATATCAATATATACTATTAATCTTTAGTTTAAACAAACTATTTTTATGATTGTGGTATTCAGAAAACAGTTTTACATAATTCTTTCTTCGGGAAGAGAAGGGATGAGAAATAAAGGCCAAAAAAATTCTTAATAGCTTTACTCATGAATTTTGTATGGAGCATAAGGGACAAGAAATGCTTGGTAGCCTTATCTATGGAATTTTATATAAGAGAAAAGAACGAAAAATAAGGGGCAGGAAATGCTTGGTAGCTTTACTCATGAAATTTTGTATGAGGTAAATGCGTCATATTCAGTTTCTTTCTTAACTAATGAATACCTCTAGTCAAGGAGATTTATAGTCATCTCTTTCCTTCATTGAAAATTTTCCTTTCATGATTAGGCTGCCCTTTTAAGTTTTCAGCATAAATCTCCCTTTTTCTAAGACTATCCCTTGAGGTTCTGTTTTTGGCCTCAATCATCACAAATGTAATATTTCTTGATAAGATCTAGATTCATTAGATTCGAAAGAACAAGACTGTCTATTTCTATTAATATTAAAGCTCCACCTGAAAAGTTTTTTATGCCACATATGGTCAATTCTAATTAGGTGCCCATTTTCTTCGAGAATTTGAAACATTATCGAGTATACTTTTTAACACCAAATCTCACTCTTTGAAAGTCCTCGGGTGAACTTTCTTATTATAAACTCACTCCATTCTCTTTTAATATATTTATCCATGACATAAAACTTTTAACCTTTTTTTTCTTCTATCAGATTAAGTCATTTGGAATGAGTTTCAATCCACTATTCTTTACCGAGTTGAGCTTCCTTTATCACTCTCAATGAAGAAATTTCTATTTCGATAAGGAGTATTACTTCTATTCCATAAACCAAAGAGTAATGTGTTGGCCTAATAGAAGTTATGACTTTTTTTTATAAGCCAATAAAGCCAAGGGAAGCTTTTTATGATAGTCTCTATAGGCTAATGTCCTTTTCTTGATATTTTTGCTAGCTACTTCAAGAGCTCCATTCTTCTTTTCTTGATAAGTCGCCAAATTATGATGCTAAAGGTTGAATTCTGAACAAAATTTGTTCATTTGTTTGTTATTCAAATTTACTACATTATTTAGGATGATTATCTCTCATGAGCCATACTGACAAATAATCTATCTTTTCAAAAATTAAATAACCACATATTTTATCACATAGGCAAATGATCTTGCCTCAATCCATGTAGTGAAGTAATCAACGATTACCAGAATGAACATATGTCCATCAAATGCCTTCTAGGTAATTAGCCTAATTATACAGTACCCCATACAAGAAAAGGTCATGGTGCATTCATTATACTTAAAAGGGCATGGAGCGCGTGAATTTTGTCTCCATAAATTTAGCATTTGTGGCACCTTCGTACATAACAAATGCAATCTCTCTCCATTATCATCCAATAATATCTTGTCCTAATTATTTATCGAGCCATCATATGACCATTTGAATGTGATCCACAAACTCACCCATGTATTTCTTTAATGATGCTTTCAACTTCTCTTTGATCGATATAATGAATTATGATTTGGTCAAAATTCCTATTTGTATAAATGATCCCCTTCCAAGATAAAATTAACCAATAATCTCCTTAATGTCTTTCAAACATTTTCTATTGCATTTACTAGATATGTTCAATTTTTGATGACTCTTTTGACATCATGATACCAAGATCGACCGTCTTCTTTTCCTTCTATAATCATGCAATATGTCAGGGATCCTTTGATGCTCATTTTCACTGATAACATTTCTACTAGATGATTAGCTTGGAACATGGCTGCAAGAGTGGTATTTGATTGTTTTCTCTAGGAAGATAGTGGAAAGAAACATCTTTAAAATTCTCAACTATTTCTTGCACATATTTATGGTATTTAGCTAAAAATAGAATGTTGAGCTACATATTCCTCTTTTAACTGATAAATTACTAGGATTAAATCTCCATATACCTATAATTTGGTCAAGTTTCCTTGCATGATAGCTGTTAACCTTAGTATTCATGCCTCACATTCAGCCATATCATTGGTGGTATCAAAATCAAGCCTAGCTATAAAAAGGCAATGTTGTTTGTCTAAAGAAATTAAAGTAGCTCTGATTCCATGGCTTACAACATTGGATGCCACATCGAAATACATTTGCCATTTTCGAGATTTATCTACCTTATTTTCAATGTTGGCAATAAAAGCTTCATCTAGGAGTTCAAAAAACATAGAATGATATTCTTTAATGGCTTTACCAACTAAAAAAATCTACTATTGTGCTCTTTTTGACTACTTTTCTTGATATATATAAATCAACTCATTTTCTGACAACAAAACTTGCCATCTTCTTAATCTTTATAACAAAGAGGGCTTTTAGAATAAATACTTAATAGCGTCCAGTCTCACAAAAATCCAAGTAGTATGACTAAGTAAATATTGATGTAATCAATGAGTAGCCCATTCCAACACACAAAAAAAAATTTCAATCAATGAGTTGCACTCATAATCATGTAAACTTTTTGTTCAAATAATATATCCCATGGTTTTTCTTGCTTATTTCATCAAGCTGTGCAAATACACATCCCAAGAAACCTTAATGCATTGTTAGATACAAAAATGGAAGTTCCTTGTTGAGTAAGGAGTACCAATATTGGAGGTTCTGACAAGTACCCTTTTATCTTTTCAAATGTAACATCACACTCATCATTTCATTACTCAAGGTTATGTTTTCAAAATAACTGAAAGCTAAGATCATAAATATTTGTTAATTGCGAAATAAATCTAAAGATGTAATTTATTCTTTCAATGAATCCTCATACTTCTTTGATTGTTCTTGGAGGAGGTAAATATTGAATTGCCTTTATCTTATTTCTTTAGACAAGCAATATCGCTTTTTTGTAACTAAACTTGATTTTGATGCCTCTAATAATATGACTGAATGTAAGCCATGCATAATGGGATTAAATGCTGCTATGCAAAGAAAAGTGACCGAATTGAAGGTGTACGGGGATTTCACTTTGGTAATTTATCAATTCAAAGGGATGGGTGGCTAGACATCCTATTTTGTTTAAATACCACAAACATGTCTAAGAGATACTAAAGAATTTTTAGGATGTTTTCTTTCATTATGTAAGAGATATTAGAGAATTTTGATGGTGTTTCATTTGGCTATCTTCTTTTAAAAAGACAATCAGATTGCAGATGCATTAGCCACTCTTGTGGCCATGTTTCAAATTAATCATCTGAAAGAATTATTACTAATAAAAATGAATATAAAAGAATCTCTAACATATTTTTTGTATGACCTTTAGAGGAGAAAAGGATGACCAACCATGGTATCATGATATCAGAAGATTCATGAAAGATCAAATATATCAAAAAATGCAACTGAGAATGATCAAATAATGTTAAGGAGATTATTGATCAATTTCTTGTGGGGGAATCATCTAAATAAAAATAATTTTGACCATATTTTGTAAACACCTAATTTTAGCTCTAACATTAAATCAAGAACTCAAACATAGAAAGCAATTCTCTCTAGATCTAGCTCATCTGCCAACCTTGAGTTTAAGATTATCAATCTAGTCTAAAGTAGAGATTATGCCAATTTCGAGTTTCGGATTTTCTATTAAGTTCGTGGTCAGGTTTATGTTGCCAACTTTAAGGTTAGGTAAGTTCCAGATCAATCACTTCTGCCTTGGTTATAGGTTGAGCATACTTCTAAACCAATGATAAATTAGAAATAGCTAAACTCGATGTCAAGTTGGGAATAGTGTAATGACCATTTCAACTTTGGTATGGCTCAATGAGCACATATTCCAATGCAATTTTAACTCGACATAGAATACCTTAACATAGATTAACCCAATGTGAATCTTTTAGACATGGATTATCTCAGTATGGATTAACTCGACATAGATTACCCCAATGTCATGTGGAGGTTATAGCTATTGTTTAAAGAAGAAGAATCATGAAAGCTCAAGAAATAAGTAAAAAAATTTTGATTAAATTTGCATAGAGAATATTCTAGTACTATGATCTCTTTATTCCCATGACAGGATTTTGAATTTCAAAATTAAGCTGATCCTAAACTCATCCACAGAAGGCATGCATTATCCATGACAAACTTTGAACATCAAGATTGGTTTGATCCTAAGCTTATCCATAGAAAACGCACATTATTTAGTGATAAAATTTTGAATTTCGAGATTAGGTTGATCACACTGTAGCTCTTTTTTCTCTACAATAGAGTTTCAAATCTTTGGCAGACCCTATCCCATTTCCTTTAAATAAATAGATTGCTCATTTGACAGTTAGAAGGAGGAACGATTAATAGAATAGCTAGTTTAGATAATCAAAAAATTAGACATGTATCATTAGTCACCAATCAGATAAATCATTAATAAGGAGAAGAGAAACCTCCAGTGCCCATGAATCTATAGAGAACTCTAAATCAATTGAAGAATCAGAAATCTTCTAAGAACAATCAAACCTCAAGGTCCCGACGGTAAACTACAGAAGGCTAACTCTATGAAGCTCAAGATCTTTCTGCGATGCTCTTGTGAGATTATTTTCCTATAGTTTGAAAAAAAAGACAAGAACTTTACTAAAGGTATTATTGCTTTGTAATCATTATTTTGCAAAAGTGAAAAAAATGATTTCCTAGGTTTTGTTTCTATAATGGTTTTTTATTCGGCAATGCATTTCAAGTTTTTCCTAAAATTTTTTAAGAGAAAAGGACACGATGAAGTTCATATCCCAATCTCTAAAACTAAAACATTTGCTTTTCCTAAATTAAAGACCTAATATCGGTCAGATTGTGATTCTTGCATAAAATCACATAAGAAATTTGGCTCGAGATGAATTTCAAATTATTGTAAATTAAAGATATGAGACCATTTTTCTTAATGGTACGAATTCCTGGGCGATGTGGAGATCCTTCCCCCACGTAATTGAATCCCCACCCTAAATAATCTAATAAACTACACCTATGCCTAATTTGATAAATGCAATTCACTTTATTCTTTCTTAAAAGAAAAGGAAGCTTTCAAACAAATCAGTGACCAATCATACCACAAAAATAGATTTGTGGTGACTCCTTTATGAAAACCAAAAACAAAAAAAAAAAAAAAAAAAAGAAACTATCTAACATTTGAGCTCTTAACCTATAAAAAGTTTCACTATGACACATCTTACTCCGTTGTGTCGATGAAAAAGAAGCAAAAGTATCACTAAAGAAATACATGAGGAAGTATGTGGATCATATGCAAATGATCACATGATGACTCCATAAATAATTAAGGTAAGATATTATTGGATGACGATAGAAAAAGATTGCATTCACTATACACAAAAGTACTTTAAGTGTGAGATTTATAGAGAAAAAATTGATACACCACCTGTTCCTTTACATGTGATGAACAGATCATGCCTTTTTCTCATGCAAGGTTTTGATGTAATAGGGCCCATCACACCAAAAGCATTTAATAGGCATAAATTCGTTTTGAAATTTAGATTTTCACTAAATAGATCTAGGTAGCATCATTCACTATATGACAAAATCTCTAGTTGTTGATTCTTGAAAAGAGAGATTATCTGTTTGTATAGTCCATCAAAGAAAATCTTTTCCGATAATGTAGTAAATATAAATAATAAACAACTAGAGAAAATTTGTTTACAATTCAAAATTAAACATCACAACTCGGCCACCTATCAACCCAAAATGAATTGAGCCATTGAAGCAACTAACATAGGAAGATTACCAAGAAAACGATGTTAATCTATGGAAACTAGCATGAAAAGCTATCGTTAGCTGTGTTGGCTTATAGAACTAATGTCAAAACATCCGTTGGGGCAACCCTTATTCTTCAATGTGTGAAACAAAAGCAGTACTCCTATTGAGATAGAATTTCCTTCGTTAAAAGTGATAAAAGAATATCAACTTGAAGAAGACAAGTGGATTAAAGCTCATTTCGAACAATTGAATTTGATAGAAGAAAAGAGGCTAGGATCTTTGTGGCACAGACAATAATCTCAAAAAAGAATGGCATGAACTTATAATAAAGGAGTTCACATGAGAATTTTCAAAGAAATAGATTTGGTATTCAAACGGATGCTTGATAATGTCTTAAATCCTAAAGGAAAATGGGCATCAATTAGAATGGATCATATGTTATAAAGAAAATTTTCTCACGAAGAGACTTAATTCTAGTAGAAATGGATAGCCTTGTTCTTCTGAGCAATGAATTCAGAGGTTGTCAAGATGTATTACGTTTGAGATGGTTGGGCAAAAACAAAGAGGGAAAGCAAACTTGTGTTGAAAGCCTAAAAAAGAAACTTGATCATGCAATGAAAGTTTCCAATAAGGGAAAGAGCTTGATCATGCAATCTCACTTGATGAAGATCGAATGAAAGTAAAGAATCAAAAGTATTTACCAAGAATTGAACATGACACATTTTGTCTTGTATATTCCATGAACAGAGCTATCGAGCACTTCTCACTCTTCATTTCTCACCCTTTTGTTTTTGTGTAAAACCTTATGAATAAAGCTACCAAATATTTGTTACTCCTTACTCCTCATATAAAATGCTATGGATAAAACAATCAAGTCGTTTTGCCTCTTACCTCCTCCCAACAAAAGAAATATGCAAAATTATTTCTCAAATACCTCAATGATAGCAAATAGTTTATTTAAACCAACTTTTAAAAGGTATACATTGACATTCCTTCCTAAAAGAACTAGGTAAGTTGTAAAATACAAGGAAAAAGACTTTTAGGGTTTGAAAGTGTAAAATCCAAAATAGAAAAGAGAGGAACGGGAAAAAGTTTGCTATCAAATGACATTTTGGTGATTTCAATAGAGTTCACTATAACAAGGATAAACTTGCACCTTGAAAGTATGAAAACGATTAGATTGCAAAGCTTTGCCTAGAAAAAGAGAGAGAGAGAGAGTGCATCACGCATACACAAACCTTTGCATTGCAAAAACTACTTTTTTCAAGCTTTTTTGACAAAAGAAAGTTAAAAAAGCAAGAAATGAAAAGTCAACAAACTCCCCAATGAAGTTAAAATCTTTTCATCATAGACAAAGTTCCATCAAATTTTTAAAAAATCTAAATAAATGAAGATCGCATCGTGGATTTGTCTCATCAATTCAAAAACAATATTCTGCCTGAGAATCACCTTCTTACTGTACCTATGAAATTTGATACCTCAAGTTGAATGAAAATCGCTTCTTGAAGGTTATCAAAATTAAGGTAATGGGATGAATGAGATTCACTTCCTTATTGACCTTATGAATTTTAGTACATAGAGAAAGATAAGAATCACTTCTTAGTGGATTACTCATCCAAGAACAATAGGATGAATACAAATCACCTCTAAATTGATCCTATGAAATTCATATTTGCTTCTTAAAGGTTAACAAAATCAAGAAAATACGATGAATAAGAATTACTTCTTAGTTGGTCCCATAAAAAGAAGTAACAAGGAGAATGAGAATGGCTTCTTAGTTAACTCTAATAATCCGGAACAATCAGATAACAGTGAATTGTTTTTAAGGTAATTCTGTGAATTCAATATTTCAAGATGAATGAAAATTATTTTCTGATGGGTTACCAAAAGAGTAATATGATGAATGTGAATCACTTCTTATTTAATACAAAGTCAAAGAGAAAAAGAGAGATGGGTGCTGAAAGCTTAAAATTAGGTGATCCTAAGTCTTTGCCCCATTCTTGCTTCTCAAAAATTAGAAAGAATGAATCATGAAAGCTCGAGAATGCCAATGGATAACTCTTGATGGAATTAGCATAGAAAATATCCTAATAGTATAATATTTTTCCTCCCGTGATAGAAATTTGAATTTCAAGATTGGGTTGATCTCAATTTTATTCATAGAAAAGGGACATTATCTAGTGGTAGATATTTGAAAGTCAAGATTGGGTTGATCTTAAGCTCATACGTAGAGGACGCGCATTATCTAATGATAAAATTTTGACTTTCAAGATCGAATTGATTACGTTGCAGCTTCTTTATCTCCATAGTGGATTTTCAAATCTTTGGCAGACCTCATCCTATTTACTCACTATAAATAAACAATTCATTTGGTACTCAAAGATATAAAAAGAGGGGTCCACAAGTAAGAAAAATCAAAACAAGGAAACTATACCAAATTAATCAAAATGAAGATCGAAGAAAACATCCACGAATCATCAAAAATCACTAGATTGATTGAAGAACAAGAGATCCCTCGAGAATAGTTGATAGAATGCATAATAGTCATATATATTATTTTATTTTCTCATATTTTTGTTGGTTATAAATGATTAAATCTTGGATTTCAACTATGCTTATATATTGGTAAGGTAGATTAAGGAACTCAACTAAAATGGACTCAAATCCATTATTTAAAGATGAAAAGTTAGATTGCAAGAGATGTAGATGAACTAGAAGATGTCTTTGGATAAGACATTGGTATAGCTAATTTCATTGGAATTTCACTTAACCAAGATTGTGTCCTTTATTTAAAAAATAGTTATAAAATTTTATCTTTATCTTAATTTACCTTTAAGTGTCCTAGTTAAAATGGCTTATTATTTTTAAGGATTATTATATAAGGGGAGTTAGTTCCTTCAAAGGACATTAAGAGTTTTTTTTTTTTACCTTCCTTTTTTCTTACGTTTTTTTTTTCGTGGATTGTTAAACATATCTTCCAATCAAAAGATAATCAAGGATTTGATTTTTCAAGAATTACGAGATCTAACTTATTTTATTTATTTTTTAATTTCTTCATTATTTATTCATCTTTTGTGCTCGTCGAAAATATTATTTTGCTTGATTATAACAAAAAGGGCCAATTGTTTAACCATCAAAATAATAGATTACTAATTAGAACTTTAAATCCGTAATTATTTAAGTGTTCTAATATAAGTAGTAAATAACATAGTTGATTGCAAAAGAGGTTTTCAATTTATGTTATTAAGATATATAGTCTAATTTAAATAAACTTGGCCATGTGTCTATTGGCTAGAATTAGTAGTTTTCCTAATTCTTAATGTTGTTGGTAAATTAAATCCTAAGATCATATCTAAGGTTATTTATTGAGAAGTAAAATAATCAAAAATCATGTTCTAGTTATGAAAGAAGTAAGGGGAAATAGGTTATTAGGTCGTACCAACAATCATAATCAATTCAATAAAGATTAAAATATTTACCTTTGCATTAATGTTCAATTCCTAAATCAAACCAAAATTTATTCCTTTGACTAGATATTCTATTACATTAAATTTTTTATTATTTTTGTTTTATCTACTTTTAATACTCCAAACCCCTTTTTCTTTTATTTTATTATACGAAAAATAAATCTAACCAATCTCTGTGGAAACGACCTTGCTCATGTATACTACAGTTTAATTTTTTTGAGTAAGAATTTAATTTGCTAGTCTCGACAATCAATAGTTTTTGGCATCGTTGCTAGGAATTGTTTTTGATTAGATTTACTTTAATGCTCCATTCTTCTTATGTAGGTGATCTAGTTTCATACGATCTCGAGATTAAGAAGATAGCAAAAAGATTCAGGAAGGAAGCTAAATTACGAAATCAATAAGAGTGTTCACCTTCATCTTGAATTTAGTACTTGATTTAGTTGACTCATCTGGTGACTCTGAAATAGAACAAGACATTGCTAATGAAGAGACAATTTTGAGGCAATTGGCTTTGTGAGAAGTAAATCAATAGCCATTTTACATTCAACATCCAATTTTATAAGTAGATTTTGAGTTAAGGTCTGGTTTGATCCATTTGCTTCCGAAGCTTCACATTTTTGAGAATGAAGACCCTTATAAACATCTAAAGGAATTCCATGTGGTGTGTTCAAGCCCAAAACCATAAGGAGTGACTGAAAAGCAGATTAAATTGCATGCTTTTTCATTCTCACTGACTGAAAGAGCAAAGAATTGGTTGTTTTATTGACCCCTTGGTTTTATGACCACATGGATAAAGATGGTAAAACTATTTCTTGATAAATTTTTCCCTACTTCACGAGCTGCTAACATTAGAAAGGAAATATGTGGGATAAAGTAGAAAGATATTCAAACCCTTCATGAGTATTGGGAAAAATTTAAACAACTGTGTCTAAGTTATCCTCAACATGGAATTTTTGAACAACTTCTCATTCAATATTTTTATAAAGGATTACTACCCTAGGAAAGAAGGATGATGGATGTAGCCAGTAGAGGTGCTACAGTGAATAAAACTCCTTGCGAGACTAGAGATTTTATTTCCACCATGGCTGCTAACTCACAACAATTTGGATTCAGACAAGATACATCTCTAAAAAAGATTAATGAGGTAAATATATCTTCCCTTGAAAATCGAATAGCCAATCTAGCTTTTCTTGTTCAATAATTAGTTATAGGAAATATATAACAAGTTAAAGCTTGTGGGATTTGTACTTCTAATGGCCATCCAACTGACATGTGGCCTAAACTTCAAGATGATTGTTATAAGCATGCTAATGAGGATTTTTAGGTCCACCACGAAAAGAGATATGATCCTTACTCAAATACATACAACTCAAAATAGAGGAATTATCCCAATTTCAGTTATGGAGCAAGACCTCAATTTCAATCTAGATAACCAGCTCCACCACCATAGCCTTATTTAAATTTAGGTATATCTCTTGAAGAAATTGTTAAATTATGCATCTAACACAGCAATTTCAATAGGAGACAAGAATAAGTAATAAAAAGTTAGAGGATTAAGTAGGTCAACTAGCATTTTTAACGAACCTATTAGAATCTTATGAAAAATTGCCTTCACAAACTATTGTCAACCCAAAATAGAATGCTAGTCAATTCTCTTGAGAAATGGAACTAAGTTAAAAGAACCTAGCAAGACCACCAGAGGATGCATCTTAAAAAAAGAGACTGAAAAAGAAGTAGTTCCTCAACCAGAGCTTGATCAGCTTAAAGGATCCAATAGAGAGCAACCAAAAACTTCAATGTTAATTCTTCCCTTTCCTCTAGATTATCTAAATCTAAGAAGAAAAAAGAGGAAGAAAAGGAGATTTTTGATATGTTTCGCAAGGTCAAGGTAAATATTCCTTTACTTGATGCAATTAAATAGGTATTGTAAATATTCCTTTACTTGATGCAATTAAATAGGTATCTCAACATACCAAATTTTTGAAGGAATTATACAAAAATAAGAGAAAATTAAAAGATAATGAATTTGTAATTGTGGGAAAAAATGTTTCAGCTATTTTTAAAAAAAAATTACCTCTTAAATGTAAAGACCCAAGGATGTTTACTATTCCTTACAAAGTTAGTAACGTTAGGATTGAGAGAGCGATGTTAGATCTAGGTATTTCAATCAATGTCATGCCATTATCCATTAATTCATCTTTGAATGCTAGACCATTAAAAGAAACTGGTATGATTATTCAACTTGTTGATAGATCTAATGTGTATCCTGAGGGAGTTTTGGAGGATGTTTTTAGTGCAAGCCAATGGATTGATTTTTCCTGCTGATTTTTATGTGCTTAATATATAGAGGAAGATGATTCATCTAACTCATTAATTTTGTTAGGAAGACCTTTCTTAAAAACATCTAAGACGAAAATTGATGTGCATGATGGTACATTCACAATGAAATTTGATGGTGAAATTACTAAATTTAATATTTATGATGCCATAAGATATCCTAGTGATTTGTCTTTTGTTTTTACTATGGATGTTATTGAACCTTCAGCATAGAAAATTCTTAATTTGAGTGATGAAATTAAGTTAAAAGTTGTAATTAATAAGAGTTTAAATTTTGAAAGATTGAAAAAAATCTTGTAGAAGTTTACATTGGATTCTAACTTGCACGATACAATTTATGAATTAGAATTACTGCAACCTATAAGGTATGATATTTTATATGTTGATTTGCCTTTTTCTCACACACAACTCCTTTTTTTTATTATACAGGCACAAAAATTAGAGCTAAAACCACTACTAGATCATTTAAAGTATGCCTTTTTAGGAGAAAAAGAGACTCTTCCAATCATAATCTCTAATAAAGTTTCCATCCTGGAGGAAGAAAATTTGATTTGAGTAGTTAGCGAGTATAAGAAGGCCATTCGTTGGACCATAGCTGACATTAAGGGATTGAAATCCTTCCTTCCATAAGCGTCCATAGGATACTATTAAAGAAAGATTTTTAAACCCTATAGGCAACCCTAATGCACATTGAATCCACCTACGATGGAAGTGGTAATGAAAGAGATCTTGAAACTTCTTGATGCAGGTATGGTTTATCCAATTTCAGATAGTGAACGAATATGTCCAATTCAAGTTGTTCTAAAGAAAACAGGTGCAATAATAATAGAAAAACTTGATGGTGAGTTAATACCCACTCATGCTCAAAACGGATGGAGGGTATGTATAGATTATAAGAAGTTAAATGCATCAACTTAAAAAGATCATTTTCCTCTTCCATTTATTGATTAAATGTAGGAAAGGTTAGTAGGTCATTTTCATTATTGTTATCTTGATGGTTATTCATGTTTTCGTCAAATCCCTATTACACCTGAAGATCAAGAGAAAATCACATTCACATGCTCGTTTGGCACTTTTGCCTATCGACGCATGCCATTTGAACTTTACGACGCTCCTACTTCATTTCAAAAATGTATAGTGAGTATATTTTCTGATATATAGAGAACATCATAAAGGTGTTAGTGGATGACTTTACATTCTATGGCAATTCTTTTGATGCATGTTTAACTAACCTTACAAAAGTACCTAAAAGATGCATAGAAAAGAACCTTGATTTAAATTATGAGAAGTGTCACTTAATGGTTAATCAAAGTATTATTCTAGGACACATTATATCCTCTAAGGGAATTAAAGTTGATAAAGCCAAGGCAAAAATTATAAAATCTTTATTTTAATCCTCAAATGTGCAAGAAGTTCACATTTTTCTACGACATGCAGGATTTTACTGACGATTTATCAAGGATTTTTCCAAGATCACTAAACCCTTGTGTAGGTTACTATAAAAAGATGTGGTGTTTGAATTGGATAAGCCATGCAAAAAAGCATTTGATAAATTGAAGGATATGCTAACAATCGCACCAATTATCCAACCACCAAATTGGAATCTTCCATTTGAGATCATGTATGATGTGAATAATCATGCAATTGGTGCTATTCTTAGACAAAGAATTGGAAGAACTCCTCATGTCATTTATTATGCTTTGAGAATATTAATAGTACGCAGAGTAACTATTCCACAATGGGAAAAGAACTTTTAGCCATTATGTTTGCTTTAGAAAAATTTTGCTCACATCTGCTTGGTACTAAAGTGATTATTTATTCTGATTATGCAGCTCTCAAGTACTTACTCTCAAAGAAGGATGCAAAACCTAGATTTATTTGGTGGATACTATTACTGCAAGAGTTTATAGTAATAGTATTTTGTAAGACTTGTGAACAATGTTAGGAAATTGGAAATTTAAGACATAAAGATCAAATGCCACTCACCTCTATCCTTGTTTATGAAATATTTAATGTATGGGGTATTGACTTCATGGGTCTTTTTCCTTCTTCTTGAAATAATATCTACATCCTTCTTGCTGTGGATTATATGTCAAAATGGGTGGAAGCTAAAGCTACCCATACTAACAATGCTAAAGTGGTTATAGATTTTGTCAAATCTCATAATTTTGTTAGGTTTGGGACACCAAGGTCTGTAATAAGTGATAGTGGAACTCACTTTTGTAATAAAGTGGTAGAAGCTTTAATGAAGAAGTATAATGTTCCACATCGAATCTCTACTGCTTATCATCCATAGACAAATGGACAAGCTGAAGTATCCAATAGAGAAATCTAGTCTCTACTTAAGAAGACTATCAATCCAAATAAGAAGGATTGGAATATACTACTTGATGATGCACTATAGGCTTATCGAACAACCTATAAGACCGCTATAGGTATGTCTCCTTACCATTTGATATTTGGAAAACCATGTCATCTTCCAATAGAACTAGAACATAGGGCATACTAGGCTATAAAATAGTGGAACTTAGGAATGGATGAAGCAGGTGAATTAAGGAAACTATAATTACAAGAACTAGAAGAAATTCGTAATGATGCTTACGAGAGCCCAAAAATATACAACGAAAAGACAAAGGCCTACCTTGATCGCATGATTTCTAGGAAAACCTTTTATGTTAGTCAAGAACTTTATCATTCTAAGCTAAAATTATTTCCCCTTAAGTTATGTTCTAGATGGTTAGAACCTTTTATTGTTACTAATATGTTTTCTCATGGCACAGTTGAAATTCAAAGTCCACATATCGGTAAGATTTTTAAGGTCAATGGCGATCGCTTAAAGCCTTATCATGAAAGCTTTCAGGCACATGATGTTGATAAAAATGATTTATAATATCTAACTTATAATTAAGAACCGACAACATCTAGCCAAAGACGTTAAAGAAAGGCATGTTTTGGAGATAACCCAAAATTTTAATTTTTCTTTAGTAATTTATTTTTATGATTTTTTATTGAAAAAGAAATAAAGAAAAAATAGATATAAGATTGATAGTTGAAAGCATGTCACATTTTTCAAAAAGCAATATGATGAGCAACTTAAATGCACCTAACAATAATTGTTAAGAACAAAAACATATTAGATAACACTCTATAAAAGATGGAATTCCCCCTTTCTCATCGCCCCACTAATAAATGAAGTTTCTATGATGCTCGGTATATTCAGGGAAGTTTTCTACTTCTCTTACTCTTTTATCATTTTTTAGCATTTATTTTTGATACATTGGAGGCAATGTATAATTTAGATATGGGGAGAATCTTTAACATGCTATTTTTTGGGTCAATTTTTTAATTAAAATATTAAAATTTTGATAAAATTTTATCCCAAAAGTACTTAATTCATGTTTGTGATTTCTCTCTTTTGAGTTCTAGATCCTTCTATTGCTTGTTTTAAAAAAAAAAAGGGTTTCATGTGTGCAAAATTAATTTTGAATTTGCATTTGCTGTATTATGATTAATTTCTTTAAAATGATGTATTGAATTGAAATTTGTATGAGATCTAACCCAGATAAGCCTTTTTGGTGAGTTTTGGGCCAATGAGCACATATTACATTATGCTCAATTTTCTTCTTTGTGTGTGTCATACATAGTTGATTTTTCTAGAACTTGCTTTTATTCATGTTGAATCATTCTTTGAAGGATTAGATGCATTAAATCAATAAGGGAATTTAGGTCAAAACTATTTTTTAAAACATATTTAGCTTTCTTTGAAAAGCTTACCGTATTCATTTGCCCCTAGAGAGCCAACTTTAAGCCTTAGCCTTTTCTTTGAAATTTAACCATGATGCCATAATAAACCATTCTTTTGATTTTTCTTTTGAACCCGGAATTGAAGGATTAGATAAGCTTATTCACATGAAGTTTTCACTTATCTTAGGCAAGACTGCTAAATATTAGGAATTAACGTTCAAAGTTATATGGAAAAAATAAAAAGAAAGAAAAGAAATTTGAAAAAAGAAGGAAAAAAATTGAAAAGGATTAAGAAAAAATTTGGTATAAATTCTCATTACTTGGATGTGTGCGATGTGATTGAAGCAATCTTTTGATATTACTTCATAAAGTTTTGTGTGAAAAAAGTTTTGTATGATTCTTTCAAATTTACTAACCTAAATTTTTATCGTACCTTACCTTAGACTTTTGCATTTTAATTCATAATTCATTGGTAAAAAAGACATGATATATAAGCAAGCTTATGGTAAAAGTTTTCTATGTATTGACTTGAAAGCTTATTGAAATATTTCCCTCAAAACGCTTTGAGTGAGTGAATCTAAGGAAAGGGTGTTAGATCTTATGCATTTTAAGTTCAATAAAATCATTAAGGTGATCACTGCTCATATATGTTATTTATGAGAATTCTTTTATGATCTTATGTTTTAATGCATGAAAAAAATATATTATTTTGGATGAGCAAAGGAAGAAGAAGGATGATGAGGTGAGATGATGAGCTTGAATTATTATATGCTTGAGGACAAGCATTATTTAAGTGTGATGGAATTTGATAGAATGCATAATAGTCATATATTTGTTATATTTTCTCATATTTTTGTTGGTTGTAAATGATTAAATCTTAGATTTTGACTATGTTTTATATTTAATAGGGTAGATTAAAGAACTTAACTAAGATGGACTCAAATTCATTATTTGAAAATGAAAAGTTGGATTCCAAGAGATGTGGATGAACTAGAAGATGTCTTTGGATAAGGCGTCGGCACACCTAATGGCATTGAAATTTTACCGAACTGAGACTTTATCTTTTATTTAAAAAGTAGTCATAAAATTTTACCTTTATCTTAGATCTTTACAAGTCCTAGTTAAAATAGGTTATTATGTTTAGGAATTATTATATAAAGGGCAGGTAGCTCCTTCAAAGGAAGATCCAGAGTTTATTTTTTACCTTTATTTTTTCTTAGGTCTTTTTTTTTCATCGATTGCTAAACATCTCTTTTAGTCAAACGATAATCAAAGGTTTGATTCTTCAAGAATTGTGACATCTAACTTATTTTATTTATTCTTTTATTTCTTAATTATTAATTTATCTTCTGTGCTTGTTGAAAATATTATTTTGCTTCATTGTAACAAAAAAGGCCCTTTGTTTAATCATCAAAATTACTAATTATAACTTTAAATCTGTGATTGTTTAAGTGTTCTAATATAAGTAGTAAATAACATAGTTAATTGCAAAAGAGATTTTCAATTTATGTTATGAAGATTTATAGTCTAGTTTAAATAAACCTATACATGTGTTTATTCACTAGAATTGGTAGTTTTTCTAATTCTTAATATTGTTGGTAAATTAAATTCTAAGATAGTATCTAGCGTTATATATTGATAAGGGAAATAACCAGATATCGTGTCTTGATTATCAAAGAAATAAGGATAAATAGGTTGTTGGGTCGTACCAATAACCATAACCAATTCAATGAAGATTAAAAGATTTTTACCTTTGTATCAATGATCAATTCCTAAATCAAACTTAAAATTATTCCTTTGACTGGATATTCTAATAAATTGATTTTTTTTTATTTTTATTTTATCTACTTTTAATTCTCTAAACCTCATTTTCTTTTATTTTGTTTTATGAAAAATAAATCTTAACCAATCCTTATGGAAATGACCTTAGTCATCTATAATATAATTTAATTTTTTTGAACAGAAATTTAATTTATCAATCTCGACAACCAACAATAGTCCAATATCCAATCAGCAATCAATAAAAAACACCTGTACACCTGCATGCCTAAACCTCTGTAATATGAAATTGTTACAATTTACTTCTACAGTCACTAGAGAATCTCTATGTCCCACCAAAAATCTTCAAGTCTTAATGATGCAACTAAATATTGAAGGATAGTACTTTGAAGCTTAAAATCCCCCTCTAGGAAGCTCTCTCTTTAGATGGTCTACCTATCTTTTAAAGGAGATTGCAAAAAATTAAGTGAAGGTGTTATTGCTTTGTAACCATTATTTTGTGAAAATGAATAAAAGATAATCCTTTTGTTTATTCTTTTGTTGGTTCATTACAAGAAAAATTATTTTTAATGACAGTATTTTATGACGGTCTTTTATGAACGTCATTAAAAAATTGAATACATAACAGTTTTGAAAAACCATCATAAAAAATGTAATACTTATGACGGTCCTAAGAGACTGTCATAAAAAACGTAAGATATATGACGGTCCTAAGAGACCATCATAAAAAAACGTAGCCTACATGACGGTTCTGAGGGACCTTCATAAAAAATTTGTAATTAAAAAAAAAAAAAGTTTGTGATGGAAACTCGAACCTAATCTCTCTTGAAAAGATTGATAAATGTCATTGCCATCTAGCCAAAGGAAACATGTGATATGTTTTTTTATAAGTTTATATTTAATTTAAATACTTGATTGAAAATGCAAACCAACAGACTCAAACCTAAGTCTTACGCTTGGGGGCCAACTTGAACGTAGGATCTCTTAGTTAACTTTATGAGACTCTGCCATAAGGCCAACATAAATCTTATGTAATAATTTTAACAGTAATAAACTTTAAACAGCATACATGATGTATTGTAATACTTAAAGATCTTCACCCACGCACTGGCAATGTTCTTCCTCACTCTCTCCCGAAAATACCAGTCTTTGAAATAGAGATTTCTCTCTTTCAATGTCATATAATCAATGCAAAGCTTCGTTCTTTCAACAAATTTTGTGAAATAGGCTTTGTGCACTATCAGATGATACCATTAAACCAAGAAAAATGGTATGTAAAACTAATCAAACCTTCATCTTGCATTATTAGAGAGAGAGAGATTTTTTTGTTGGGTCTTGCAATTTCTTACTTAGTTTTGTTCTAAAATTTTCTTCTCTTGTCATTGTGCATTGTCGGATGATACTAATGTTTGTTACCCTTGTGATACTGAAAATTGTAAGTAAATGAAGGGAGAAAATTTTTTCACGAGCATGTTCTCTGTGAATTTATAAATTAATGTTACTGTTTTATATTCTTGGAAAAATGGTATGTAAAACTAAGAGAGAACGAGAGATTTTTTATCAAGTCTTGCAATTTTTAACTTAGTTTTGTTCTAAAATTTTCTTCTTTTGGCAATTATGCATTTTCAGATGATATCCATGTTTGTTACCCTTGCCATACTAGAAATTGTAAGTAAATTAAGGGAGAACATTTTTATTGGAGCATATTCCCTGTGAATTTGAAAATTAATGTTACTGTTTATATTCTTGGAATGCAATCACTACTCACCTTAAAATATATCAAGGGAATTGCACATTTTTTTCTGGACAGAGTCATTGTTTCAAGTTGTAACTTGTTAGGATGCATCCAATTGAAGTAATTTTGCTTTATTTTTGTCTAAATCAAAGATCTTGTCCTGCTCTATGAATGGTTGTTAATGCTTGTTATCCATGGTTTAACGAAGTCTTATTACTGGTTTATAGTAAATGATATGCCTCTTACATCTCTGTAATTTAGCTTAGTAACCCTACAATTATTAATTATTTAGTTGGAAATAATTGAGCTGGCAGAGCAGGCTTAGTTTGGTTTTACAGTAACCATAGGACTGCCATTTAGTACATGAACTGAATCTTTGACTCTCTATATAGTGTAATTCATGTTGTTTACCATAAAAAAAACTGCTAATATTTCCTTGAAGAATTCTGTAACTTCAACTGAATTTCTACTATGACTGTGTCTTTATTAATTTATCAAACAGTTTACATGTCTTAAGTATTTTTTTTTTTGGCATTTTGAATTCCAATTTAGTTTCCACTGTGATACTAGAAACTCTAAGTAAATCATGGTAGAAAATATTAGTTTTATAAATATTTTGGATAATTGATAACTAGTGTGTCTTGTTAACAAATAGTACTTGATGGATTAGGGCTTACTTTAGTTAAAGCAAAGAAAAATCAATAATAAGAGAATAATCATTGAGAGGAAAAGTTTATTGATACTCCGGTACTTCAATTAAAGTGGAACCTTTTAGTATTTTGCTGTGCTAGTAATAAAGGTTTTTTTTTCCCTCATAGATGATATGGTTCATCATGCAGGATAATTGCTGTGATAGTCAGTTGCTCAATCGAAGGAAAGAAAAGCTTGTTACATATTAGTAGAACTTGAAAGAACAGTCAAAACCCTTCAGGCAGAAGCCACTACTTTTCTTGCACAGCTAACATCATTTTAGGTTCGTAATTCCTTAGTAATCCACTAATTTACCATGTGTTTAGAAGAAAGAGTTTTCGCTTTGCCTAAGGCCTTTCAGTCTAGTGGGCACCTTGTTTTTTATCTTATTTCTACAATAATATTACTTAACATGATATGTATTACATATATAATAAACATGCATAATAAGTGGTTTCCTTTATTTGTCATCATAGGATAAAATATGGATAAATCTTGGATGCACTTGAATAGATTGTCCAAGGAGTTTTCTGATGAAGTGGATGAGTTTCTTGCTTTTTCCATTTCTCATTGTGAAGATCCTACACTCATTAGATGTCCTTGTCAATCATGTGCTAATTTGACATTATTAAGTGTTGAAGAAGTAAAGTATCATTTGTTTAGTAAAGGGATTGATCAGAGGTATAAGAGATGGATTTGGCATGGAGAAAAGTGTTCTTCTAGATCTTGCACAAACAAGAAATCAGTGTTTGATGAATCTTACAAGGATGATCATATCGACAATACAATAGATGTGGTTAATGATACATTTGAATATTGTCAAGATGATCCCAAATTATTTTAGAACTTACTAGAAGATGCAGAAAAGCCTTTATATCCTGATAATAAAAAATATACTAAGTTGTCTATGTTGATGAGATTATATAATATAAAAAGAAAATATGGTGGTCAGATAAGAGCTTTTTTTATTTGTTAAGTTGTTTGTCTGATATGTTTCCTACTGGAAATGAAATCCCTACATCAATGTATGAAGCAAAAAAAAACTATGAATGGTTTACATTACGAGAAAATACATGCTTGCCCGAATGATTTTATACTCTATAGAAAGGAGTATTAGGATTTATCATCTTGTCCTACTTGCGGACTATCGAGATAGAAAGAAAATGGTAAGGTAAAAAACCAAATGAAAGGGATTCCTACTAAAGTATTGTGGTACTTTCCTCCTATTCCATGGTTTAAGAGAATGTTTCAGTCACCACAAATTACACAATATTTAACTTGGCATGCTAATAAAAGGGAAGTGGATGGGAAACTAAGACATCCTACTGATTCACTTACTTGGAAGTTAATAGACTTTAAGTGGCCAAGTTTTGCATCCGAACACAAAAATCTTTGATTGACTATTTCTGCTGATGGAATAAATCCACATAGTTCTCTTAGCACTGCATATAGTTGTTGGCCACTGGTAATGATAACATATAATCTACCACCTTGGTTATGTATGAAATGAAAATTCATGATGTTATCCTTGCTTATATGAAGACCTCGCCAACTAGGTAATGATATTGATGTATATCTTGCTTCGTTGATTGATGATTTGAAGCTTTTATGGGAGGTTGGTGTAGAAGTCTATGATTCTTACCGAAAAGAGTTATTTACGTTACGAGCTATTTTATTATGGATAATTAATGATTTTATTACTTATGGGAATCTTTCTAGTTGTTCAGTTAAGGGATATTATGCTTGTCCAATATGTGGTGAAAGCACGTATACTTGTAGATTACAACATGGTAAAAAGAATGAATATATGGGTCATAGATGATTCCCCCAAAAAAATCACCTATTTAGAAAGCAAAAGAAAGCATTTAATGGAGAACATGAAACCGGTTCACCTTCTTGTGCACTAAGTGGAGAAGAAATACTACAGAAAGTAAGCTCTATTACTAATGTATGGGGTTAAAAAATAGTTGCTAAGAGGAAAATGACATGGGGTAAAAGATTGAATGACAATATTCAAACATGCTTCAAGAAGAAATCATGCTTTTTTGACCTTGAATATTGGAAACATTTACATGTTCGGCACATTTTAGATGTAACGCATATTGAAAAAAATGTTTGCAAAAGCATCTATGGAACTTTGCTTAATATTCTTGGAAAATCTAAAGATGGGATCAACACTCGACTAGAACTTGCAAAAATTGGCTTAAGGAAAGAGTTAGCTCCCAAGGTTGTAAATGGTCGTACTTATTTATCAGCTGCTTGTTACACTCTAAGCAAATCAGAGAGAAGAATGTTTTGTGAGACATTATCAAACATAAAAGTTCTAGATAGGTATTCTTCAAATTTCAAAAATATTGTATCAATGACAGATATGAAAATTCAAGGTCTTAAGTCTCACAATTGTCATGCTCTTATGCAACAACTTCTACCATTGGTTATTCACTCAGTTTTGCCAAAACATGTTAGATATGCAATCATGAGATTTTGCTTCTTCTTCAATACTTTGTGTAGTAAGGTTATGGATGTTTCAAAACTAGGCAAATTACAGCAATATTTGGTGGTAACCCTTTGCTTATTTGAAAAATACTTTCCACCTTCTTTTCTCGATATAATGGTGCATTTGATAGTGCACCTTGTTAGAGAAGTGAGATTATGTGGACCAGTATACCTTAGATGGATGTATCCATTTGAAAGGTTCATGAAAACTTTGAAAGGAGATGTTCGTAACCGTAATCGTCCTAAAGGATGTATTGCTGAATGCTACATTGCAGAAGAAGCACTTGAATTTTGTGAAGGTTATTACTCCAACATGCATCCAATTGGTATTCCATGTGGAAAAGAAGATGACATTCAAGTTGGGAAGCCCTTACCTGGTGGTCACATTGTCACTGTTGATAGATAAGAATTAGAGCAAGCATATCTTTTTGTATTACTGAATTCACTTGACGTCCAACCATATGTTGAGTATGTCTCTTCCTAATCTATGTGTATTTTGATTAGAAAACATGTACTTCATATATATATATGCATTCATTAGATGAGCTTAACCTTATTTTACAGTGAGCATATTAAATATGTGAAATTACAGTACCCTTGTCAATCAAAACAATCTAAATGGTTACAAGATGAGCATACTCAAACCCTTTATTTCTTGGTTTCAAGAAAAGGTACTTACTAGTTTCTTCAACATGACCATATGTATTCTATTTATCTAATACTAGAATCTATTCGATCAAATTTTTGTCAATAGGTTGTGTCAGAAACACAAAGGAAAAATCAACCTTCCTTTTTGGCAAAATGGGTAGCACATGGACCTCATCCTGAAGTTATAAAATATCTTGGATATGATGTGAATGGTTATTGCTTCCATACATGGGAATGTTATAATAGTCGAGTCACACAAAATAGTGGGGTCACTGTAGTTGCAACAACAATGCAAATTTCAAGTGCTATGGATAAGAATCTAGTAATTGGACAATTGTCATTTTATGGTGTTATCAAGGAAATATGGGAGCTCGATTACCACATGTTGAAAACAACATTGTTCAAATGTGATTGGGTTGAAAATAATGGTGGGATTAAATTAGATGATGTTGGTCACATATTAGTTGATCTTAAACGACATGGCCATAAATTTGATTGTTTCATTTTAACTTCTCAAGCTAAACAAGTCTTTTATGTTCCAGGCCAACTAGATCTAAGATGGTCCATGGTTTGCTCTACTCCACAAAAAGACTATAAACATAATGAGAGAAATAATGATGTGGACAATATAGAAGAATATGATTCCATTATTAATGGCATATTTGAAGTCGGTATAAACGACGAAATCAGTGAGGATGATGTTAAGTATATACGAACCGATTGTGATGGAACTTGGATTGATGAAGCTTACAAGTAAAATTTTTAACTCGAGGCAAAAAGGTTTGATTGTTTTCTTTTTTCTTTTATGAGTATTATTTATTGCAAAAACTAGTATCATATAATGAATTATGCTTTAATTATTTATTTAGATTGCATTTTATGTTTGTAGGATTGCAGATATGACTAAGAAGTTTTTAGATTCGCCTACCAAATCTAGAGGACCAACAAAATTATTGAACCAGAAAAATTTAGGGACAAAGAAGGTGATATAGTTTAATTCAAAATGTGTACCATATGGTGTTGAAGCTAAATCCCTTATGTCTACTCTTGGAATTCTTGCACGTACCACGGTACCTATAACTTATAGTGATTGGCAAAAGGTTCCTGATCATTTGAAAGAAAAAATATGAGAATATGTTCAGGTTTAACACTTTCACCCTAAATATTTAATTATTATATTTTTTATTAGCATAGTAACTTATCAAATTTCATTTATAGGATGCATTTGAAATTGATCATCGCATGAAAAAGTCTATCTTACAACCAATTGGCAACAAATTTAAAACATTCAAGAATATCTTGACAACAAAATATATAATGCCTTTTTCCGACAATCTTGATGCTATAGCGAGACCACCTTCGATCTACAGTTTCATTTCACAAAATGATTGGGAGAGTTCGTTAAATCATGACTATCAGAGAACTTTAAGGTACATTTATGTTGTAATATATTTTTTAAACAATAAATATTTCATGTTTCTTCATTAACTATAATGACATTGCGAAAATTGAGTGAGGAACAAAAAAAAAAAAGAGACAAAAACCTAGTAAATATCCTCATCGATTGAGTCGAGGTAGATATGCAACCTTAGAGCACAAATTGGTAACTTTCTCACTCTTACATTCTTTGTGATGATTTTAAGATATATTCTTTCTAATTTTTAATTTGCTACTCCATCTTTGCAGAAAGCAGAACTCAAGGTAGAAGGAGAGATTGATCATAGTGAATTATGAAAACTAGCGCGACAAGATAAAGAAGGACATTATGCACCAAAAATGATGCCTATCATTGAAAAAATTGTAAGTTTTTTTTTAACGAATCTTATATAAATATTAGAAATCTTGTCTTTATAAGATTGTTTGCAAAAGTTTAAAGACAATGAGGCACTAAGGGAATATTATTCAGGCAGTATAATCTAACTAACTGGAATACCACTTTTTCTTGGCTTATGAACAAAGACACCCAGATAGAAAGTATTCGATATTTTTCTTCCCTAATTATTTTCTTGACACACTTAAAGTTAAGTTGCAATATTTTATGTTCATTGCATGCAAGTCATCAATAATAGCTTATAAAACTATGCAAATTAATTTATATGTAATTTATACTTAATTTGGCATGGATTATTATCAGATGAGTTAATGGAGCAGTCAAAAGCTGGCACTGTTACATTCTCAAGCAGTGATGACATTTTAAGCAAAGCTTTTGGTACTAATGAGCATAGGGGTCGAGTTAGAGGACTTGGAAAGTTTATCACTCCTTCAATCTTTTTTTTTTTTTTACACTCCTAATGAGGTAGCATATTTAGAAGCTCGCTTGGCTGAGGTAGAGTAGAAACTGTTGTTATTGACTCAAGGAAGCACAGATACACATTCACGTGTTGTACAACTTGAAGGTCATAGCTCCAATAAGATACAAAAACTCTAATCACCAATGCCTATGAAGATTCTTGCGATGTTTCTGACGAAGATTTAAAGATGAAGGCATTAACTTATTTATTTAATGTTATAGAAATTGTTTTTACCATTAATTATTATTAATAATGTTATTTTTTTATGAATAGGGTGTTGTATGTAAATTAGCAGTAGATACATTAGAAAATGTTGTTGCAATGGACACTATTATTGATGGTTCTTCTGCCAATTTTGTAGTTTCTGTTAATCAAATATTCAGTCAAGATGCTCAACTACCTATTGAAAATGAGGACGAATATCTTATATTTGTTAAAAATGCATTGGGTCATCATGTAAGTTAGCTCTACTCATATTGTTATGGAGGTATGAGACAATTTTAGTTGTAGTATAATATCTTTGTTTCTTTTCATGTTCAAATTATTTAACTTTTAAAATTTATTATTGTCACATGTGAGTACAAGTTTTACTTTATGTCTTTTGTTTATTGGTTTCATTATTACTTCTAAATACTACATATTTTCAAATGTTTATTGGTTAATGATACATGGGTTTTCAAATGTTTTGTGTGAGATCAAATTACATGGCAACGAATTCAAGTGAGTTCATTTTGTGTTTTCATTATTAATAATATTAAAAATAATATGTGTTAATGATTATATTTCTACTTGTATAGGCATCGATTCAAAGAGGTGGTATAGAATGTGGCTATTTTGTCCTTCGATTTATGAAGGAAATAATTGAAGATCCAAAAATTCTTTGTGAGAAGCTCATATTACTTATTTTATTTACATATTAAATATTTTATATTTATAAATAATATTAAATTGATTATGTTATCTTCTTTTGTGTTTTAATCTTAAAGTTCAATAGTAAGGATACATATAGTAATGAAGAAATTGATGAAGTACGTGGTAAATGGGCTATGCATGTACAACAGTTACAATCATAGCCAGGTATGTAATCCTTGTTGGCTCATTAATGATTGTATTTTAATTATGTGTTGTTTGGCTTGGTTAAATTCAAGTATGATAGACTAATTCTATTCATTGAACGCTCTGCTCATTCTATTCATTGAGCCATCTACTAATTCTATTGAGTCCTTTGTCAATTCTATTGAGAATTCTGTAAATGTCATCTTTAAGCAGTTGGTAAAGCAAAAAACAAGTAAAAGTATTCAAGCATGCATATGAAATAGATATGTTTATCATCAGTTAATTTTCACACTTACTGTTGCATTACAAGAAATTACACTTTTGATACATAGCTGTAGGGAACTAGAATAGAAAATTGTATATTATAATTAATTTATACCTTATAGGTTACAAGAAGTTATATTTTTGACATCTAGATGCATTCCTAACCTTTTATTATATTTGATTTTCAAGCTTTATTACAATTACTTATTAATTTCGATATATAAAGTAATTATATGGTAAATAAAGCTTATATAATAATGTATCTTTTTTATAACTATTGCAAGAGTGACACATCTAATTCATTGGGTATTTTTTGATGTAATGGTAGAACGCAACAATGAAAATGACAATTGTGTAATTTAATTTGTAGATATTTTGTTTATTTTTGATACTTAATATCATTGTATTTTGTAAAATGATAATAGTTGTACTTATAAATATATGTAATTTTTTTGTTTGACATTTTTGCATTGTTTGACAATAATTGCAAAACAAAAAATGACAAATATTCATTAATTAACAAAAATTATAAAAAAATTTTGTGATTAATTAATAAAAATATATATAATAAAACATAAATATTTTTTATGATGGTCATAAAAACCGTCATAAAAAGTGTACATTTCTTTTATTCACAAAAACCGTTGATAATTAAATTTTTTTAAATGACGGTCACAAACCGTCATGATATCATGAATATATTTTATGATGGTCTATTATGGACCGTCATAAGTTTTTTATAACGGTCTATCATAGACCTTCATTAATATTTTAACTTTTTAAAGACGGTTAAACACGGTCAAGAATTTATGACGATCTTTTAGACTGTCATAAAGTTTTTATGTCATCACTTATAATGATAGTTTCCTAACCGTCATAAAATATTTGTTTTCTTGTAGTGTATGCATTTCTTGTGTTTTTAAGAATTGTTTAGGAGAAAGGAATTTAATAGAGTTCATATTTCAATCTCTAAATTAAAATGCATTTCTTTTTTTAGAATTAAAGATCTAGTATCGACTAAATTGAGATTTTTATGTAAAATCACATAATAAATTTATATTGGCATCAACTTCAAATTATCATGAATTAAAGATACAAGATCATTCTCCTTAACTGTACCAATTCCTAGGAGTTTATAGGGTGCTAATTCATCCCCACACATAACTAACTCTCGACCTTAAATCATCAAATAAAGTAAATCAATGCCTAATGTCAAAATTGGAGGTCATTTTTCTCTTTCTTAAAAGAAAAATAAGTTTTCAAATAAATTGGTGGCTAATCATACCATTAAAAAAAGTTGGTGGTAACCTTCTTATAAAAACAAAAAAAAAAAAAAAGAAATTTTCTCACACTCGGGCTCTTCATGTAGAAAAAGTTTAGTTATGACAAACAATCTGAGCTGCTTCACCTCTCAGCAGAATTCTTTCTTGTCAAATTATGGCTTGAAACACTAGAATCTAAAATCCATCTCCTATTAGATTCTTCCTTATCATTCAATGTAAATTTATCAAGTCTTACTTCATAATGAAATTCTCCCTCATCACTCAATGGTTTGTTTTTCATCGGATGATGCCTTTTCTTGCAACCAAATTTTTCCTTATTACTTAATGGTTTAAATTCTTTTCCTATCAAATTCTTCATTGACATATAATAAACATTGTATTCCCATTTTATGGCAGATTTCTTCCTCATTCCTTAATGGTTTAAGTTTGTCTGTTGTTAGATTTTTCCTCGATATTCGACCAATGATGCTCCATCTTACAATGAAATCTTCCCGCCACTAGATAGTTTTAATTTCATCCCTTGCCAAATTCTTTCTCAACATTCAATGATTATCCAATGGCTATCCTCTGTAGAATGTATGTAACTAATGCATACTTCATGGTTAGTATTTGTTAACCTCTTTTTTCACCCTTTTATGATTCTTTAGTAATTTTTTTCTCTCCTCTTGAATGATTTTTTCTTTCTTTGTCCATTTTTATTTTGTAAGTGAACTACCTAGTCATCTTAGTGTATAACATTAATATGCTGCAATTCATGGGGATATATGTGATCTCTGATTTGGTCGATGGACCCTTTTCACATTCCTCTCCTTTTTGAAAGTATATCCCTCGTATCTAGGAATGAGCATAATTTTAAACTTTTGATCCTTCTTTGTAACCTCTCTCCTTTTTCTCTTGATTTTTTCTTGTTTCTAATGTGTCCCTCGCGAAGGGTATTTTTCCCTTGATTTTAAAACAATTATTCCTTTATAAAAATCATCTCTAAACCATTTTCATATTTGTTTCAAATAACTTAATAGTTTTTTGATTCATAGAGAAAATATTTAATTTACATGTATTATAAAGGAATTTCAAACAACTTAATAGTTTACCTTTTTTGATTGAAATGATGAAAATGCTCTTTTATTCTCATTGGATTTTCCATTTTACTATGTCAGAATAATCTTTCTCACTTTTGCCTCTATGGATCAAGCTATCTTCATAGGTTTTTAACATGACCTTTTTCTTCTTCTTTTCTTTTTTTTTTTTTACTATTTTTTGAGTTTTCAGCTATATTCCTCAAGCATTATATTTCTCATCCATCCATCTTTTAAAGTACTAGCTTACTCCTAGAAAATGTCTTCTCCATAACATAGCGATAGTCCTCATTCGATGACATTCTTAATTCTCGTTTTTAGCACTAAATTTCTTTCTTTCAATATCATTGGATGTACTTTTTTATTATATATCCTTTCCATGCACCTTTGATGCAATTGCCCATGACAAAAATCCTATCAATAGCCAATTTTACCCCTATAAAATTTTATGGTTCAAAGAGAGTGAAATACGAAGAAAAGTAGTATGACATAAATCTACCAACATGGAACATTACAACCCCTGTACTAAAGAAAAAGGTTTCCCCTTTTAAAGAGATCAACTGGTGCAAGCTTGACACATCCTTCCAAAAGAGATTAAAAATAAGGCTTAGAATATTAGGATACTAGAATTTAAAGGGGTGATTAAACTAGACGATTTTAGAGTGCTATCCTCAGAAGAGCAGTGATGTCAACCTTGCACATACCTTGAATGTGTCAACTAAAAAGTGTTTTCAACAAGATGTTCCCCAACTTGTAAGAATCAGTTAATATATTGATACATGAAATGCAATTGGTAGAGAACTTTGCATGATTAATGGGATTTTCAGCTCTTTTTAAAATATATTTAGAAAAAACACTCCACATAACATTATGCAAATCTCTAACTAAGTAATTGCCAAGAGCTTTTAATGAAAAGATTTTCACTCTCGAGGTGTGGTGAGCATGTGCACAATTGAAATGAAGTTTGTTGAGAGTGTTTATATGTTCACAAGAAGATTCGAGGTCTTCAGTAAGATGGTTCTTCAAAACACTGCTTATAAAGTTGGGCTAACCTCATATCAAGTACCTAAAAAGTATCTTAGGCAATGAATTTTGGCATACAGGACCAATGAAAGATATAGATAATTGAAATGAAGTTAAAATAATAGGGTAAATGGTTCATATAGAACATATGAGCTCTTCTTGAGCAAAAATTGTAGACATTTAATTTTATTTCTAACATTAAGTTGAAAAAAGCATAAGGACAGTTGAATGACATCATTTTAGATCAAGTCATATTTCCAACTTTGAGATTAGGATTATGTGATTAGGTTTGAGATTGAGATTATGTTAGCAACTATTTTCAGGTCAAGGCAATACTTCTACCCCGATATGGTTTACCATCAATATTGGATCAAACTTTATCCCTGATGTGGTTGATGGCTTCACATGAAGGTATAACTTATTGTGATAAACTCGATCTCACATTAAGGAATTCGGTTTAACCTCAATCTTACATTAGAATTCAAGCATGTAATTGCTGAGAGAAGAAGAGTCGCTAAAGCTTGAAAAGTTAATGGAAGACTACTATTGGAATTCATGCAAAAAGCATTCCTTCATTAGGATTTTCCTTCCTAACCACGCCTAGATTTAAAATCATGATGGAAGTAAAAACTCATGCTCAAATCTAGAATCCTCAGCATAGATTTGGAATATGTAGCCTAGATCTAAAATCTCATACCCAGATTTGGAACCCCTAACACAGATTTAGAATCCTAACCAAGATCTAGAATTCTTAGCCCAAATCTAAAACCCCGCACCTAGATTTGGAAAGCCTAATATAGATTTGGAATCTCAAACAAGATCTAGAATCCCTAGCCCAGATCTAAAACCCTACACCTAAATTTGGAGCCCTCAGCACAAATCTAGAATCCCAACCAAGATCTGAAATCCTATACAAGATCTAAAACCGTGCACCTGGATTAGGAACCCTCAGCATAGATTTGGAATCCCAACCAAGACTTAGAATCCTTAGCCTAGATCTAAAACCCTACAACCAAATTGAGAATCCCTAGAACAAATCTATAATCCCAACTAAGATTTGAAATCCCTAGCCCAGATCTAAAATTTCAAACTTAGATTTGCAAACCCTAACATAAATTTGGATTCTCTAGCCCAAATCTATAACCCCCAACATAGATCTAAGACTTAACACAAATCTAGGACCTTAACACACATTTGAAACCCTAGAACAGATCTAAAACCCCAATGAAAGTAGAACCATGCATAGATCTAGAACTGCGATGGAAATAGAACCACACCTAGATTTGGGCTTAAAAATAAAGAAACTAAAAGAAACAAACAAAAGAACCATAATTTTTGCATTCTAACAAAGAAGATAAGTACATAATTTCGGGAGAAAGAATTAAACTTATAAGGACAAAGCGGAGATTCAATCTACTAGATCTGGAACCCAAAAGAAAGCAAAACTACACTTTTAATTCCTTCATTGCAAATAGTTAAGGCTAAATGTTTGGTTTTTCACATCTATAACCTTGAGAGGCTTTCTTGATAGTGCATTTCTTACCAAATGTTTAATGCCTAAGCAAGTGGAGAAAAAAAGTCAGCGAAGTTTATTTTTCTGGAGAAAAAGAATCAGTGATAAGGTAGGACTTTTATTCATAGTTATAGCCATAACTATGAATACAGGTTTGTATTTTTGTTCACAGTTTTGTTGTAACGGTGAATAAAATGCTTTGTTAAACCATTTTTTTCATAGTGATAGTAAAACTGTGAACAAAGGTTTCCCTTTTTTTTTCTTCACAAGTATGTCTATAATTATGAACTAAAATAACTTTTATTCATAGTTTTGTTACAATTATGAATAAAGGTCTATTTTGTTCACAATTTTGTTACAACTGTGAACTAATCTTCTTTTATTCATAGTTGTTGTTAAAACTATGAACTAATTAGTGTAAACTAATATCATTTTTGTTGTAGTGATTTTGTAAATTCAATACACTAAAGTTTAATGTGAATTGCTTCTTCATGGACTACTAAATCAAAACAACATGAAGAATGTGAATCATTTCCTACCGAATTTTATAAAATTTGATATCTCAAGTTGAATATGAATTGCTTTTTAATGGATCAATGAATTAGGACAATAGGATGAATGTGAATCGATCCTTAGCTCACTACATGAAATCAAAGTAACAAGAAGAATGTGAATTGCTTCCTAGTTAACTCTACCAATCCCAAACAACGAGATGAATATGAATCACTTTGGAGATGATTATGCAAATTCAATACATCAAAGATGAATATAAATCGCTTCTTGATGGATTGCTAAGTTAGAGTGTGAATTAATTCCTTGTTGATTCTCAAAAATTTTGTAGCTCATATTAAATATGAATGATTTCTTGATGGATCACCAAATTGAGGCAACAGGATGAATATGAATCACTTCTTGGTTGACTCCATGAAATCAGAGTAATAAGAAGAATGTGAATCCCTTCATAATTAACTTTACCAGACAACTAGATGAATGTAAATCACTTCTGGGTTGATTCTGCAAATTCAGTACACGAAAGATGAATGTAAATAGTTTTTTATTTAACTTTATTTTTTTTAAAAAAAAAGATAGGTGTTTAGAGCTCAAAATTATGTGTTCTTTAGTTTATACCTTATTCTTACTTCTCAAAAATGGGGAAAAAAAGGGCAACTGTAGATATTTAATTTTTATCTTTAACATTGAATTAGAAAGAGCTTAAAAATAGTTAAATGTCAACAAGCCTTTTTAAGTTGGCATTATTTTTGTGGCAAGAAGTTGGTAAACCATTCTAGTAGTTTTGTCAAGTATTGAGGTCAAGGTCGAGATGCTCATGATAAAGATCAAGCTTATGCTATCAAATTCAAGGTTGAGATTATGATGTTAATTTCAAGATTGAGATTGCACAATAAATTTCAAGATTAAAATTGCATAATAAATTTCAAGGTCAAGATTATGCTATCAATTTTAAGATTAGGCTTATGCTCTAGATCGAGTTAATGATTGAGATTGGTGTTATACTTTGGATCTAGTAAATTGATAGAGATTAGGCTTATGTTCTAGATTGGGTTCAGTGATAGAGATTAAGCTTATATTATAGATCGAATTCGCTTATAGGGATTGAGCTTATGCTTCAGATGAGGTTCACTAGTAGAGATCAGGCCTATGCTTTAAATTAAGTTCAATGATTGAGATCAAGCTTATGCTCTAGATAAAGTTCAATGATCAAAATTGAACTTGATGTTCCCATTCAAGTTTTGATGTCAAGTCGATGTTTTAGATCGAATTTGATGTTCAAGGTTAGGTTTTTATGCTTAAAGATCAAGTTAATAGAAATTTGGTTGACCAACCATGTTTAGATTAAGATTGCGTTTCCTCAAGCATTATGTCAAAATTTAATTGGTTAAAATTGAAATTATTGAGATCTATAAAGTAATAATAGTAATAGTTAAACTGAGTTAGATCGATAAAATTATATTAACAATATTAAATCGATGTCAAATTAATAGAACAATAATAAAAATAATAAAATCGATGTCAGATCGATGATGAAATAATAGTAATAGCAAAATCAATGTCAAATCAATAAAATTATAATGACAATGTTAAATCAATGTCAAATCAGTAAAAATAAATAAATAATCTTTTCATAAATTAGTGAAATAATGTTAAAAATATGTACAAATATGACTTGATGGTAGATCGATACAAAATAGTTGTAGATGAAAGAAAAAATACCTCCCCAATGTGGCATTTATCTTTTATGACAAGCCTTTAGGACATTGTACCCAACCTCACATCGAAGAAAAAGCAATAGTACTAAAAAAATACAAAGTTAATGATGACAAATGATACTCGATCTCATATCAAGATTTTAGAAGTTCAAAATGGTTTCAAAATGTTATAATCTCACAAGATTGATGTGATTCATAACGATCTCACATCAAGATTTCAAAGTTGAATATGATTGATGGTGATCTTACTTTGACTGATCAATAGTGTAATTGAAAGATGATAGTAACAAGATTTGGTTGATTTCAATCTCACATTAACATTCAAGAATCATAAACATGCGATGGTTTATCTTTGTTATAAGATTTAAAGACTAGTAATGATTGATAATGATCTCACATTAGGTTTCAATGAATCAATGTGATGATCACAACGAAGTGGACTTGGGGACTGATCGAGACATGTAACTCAACCCTTAATGCAATTGATTTTGATCTCACATCAAGTTTTAAATGTGTAGCTCATAGAGAAAAAAGAAAACTAAAAAAACTGGTAGAAGGTTCCTAGCGAAATTTGCATAGAGTGCTCATTTTAGCTAAAACAAATTATCCAACACTGTGGTCCCCTTTCTTCCATAATGGATTTTTGAATTTTTTTCTAGGCATTGACTCCATTTTCTCTCTTATAAATAGACCCATTTCTTATGGAAAAAAGGATCTAGATCTATACATCTCTCATATTTACATCTCTACGTCATTACATTCGTGCATCTTTGCAGCTTTAATCTTTAGATCTCGGCATCTTGCATTCTTATTTTTTCCTAAACATGTAGGCTAGCATTTTAAAGCTTTAAATTTTGCTCTGTGAAGCTTTTCTTAGAGTATTCATTTATTGTTTGGCCAAAGACAGCATACAAGTTGTACTAAATGTATAGTTCATTCCTTGTATTTATTTCACAAAATGAATGGAAAGATGGTTGTTTTGTTTTATTTTCTATTATTATTTAATATTTCATATAGTAAATTTAGTAATGCATTTCATATTTTTTTAAAATTATTTTGGAGAATATTTTCTATTATTATTTAATATTTGATATAGTAAATTTAGTAATGCATTTCATATTTTTCTAAAATTATTTTGGAGAAAAAAATTAATGAAGTTCATATTTCAATCTTAAAATTAAAACATATTTTTTTTCTAAAATTGAAGATCTAGTATCAACTAGATTGAGATTCTCTCATAATACTGCATGATAAATACATTTCTGAGGTTGGATGCATCTTGATTAAGTCAAATATAACTCTTCTTCCAAAACTTTTTGAGATTGAGTGAAAGTCAACCTCACCTTGTTAGAATAAACTATATATATATATATAACATTTTAAGATCAACATTAAATTATTATAATTTAAGATGCGAGATTATTCTTCTTCGGTGGTACCAATTCTTGGATGCTTGTACGGGTACTGATCCTTTCTTATGCATAACTAACTCTTAGTCCTAGATCTTTTAGTGAAGCAAACCATTAGTTGTTTTTAAATGAAGTTCATATTTTCTCTTTTGAAAGAGAAAAAAGTTCTAAAATAAAATTGGTGGCTAATGACATCATAAAAAATATTAGTGGCAACTCCTTATTTTTCTTTATTTATCAGAGTTTTATTATGACATTGAAGTCTTCAAAAGAAGTCATCATTGGAATAGCTAGTTGTGGGACAGATTATTGCAAATGCAAACAATAATTGTAGTCTTCTTTAAGGAAGATCTGGGTGGCGTAACCTCAACTATTTTTACGACATCTAAAACTTTTCTTTTTCCAACTCTCAACATGGTTAATCTACAAAGATCAAAGAGCAATAGCAATGAATAAAACATAATCTGAAAAATTATTTGAATACAAGGTAAAGAAATAGCCAAACCTAATTTGGGATTGTCATTAGGTTTAGTGCAAGCTAGAGGCCTAAGCTATGAAATAGAGTTATAAGAGGTTGGGGAGGCTCTTCTTCTTAAGGATAAAAGGTTAGCGTGAAAAAAGGAATAAGAAATAAGAATAGGTTATGTGAAAGGAGCAGTGAAAGAAGGAAGAGTATGTTATGTGGGAGTAGCAGTAAAAAAAAGAAAACAGGTCATGTGAGAAAAGTAGTAGAAAAAAGGAAGAGCATGCTTTATGCGAAGAACAGGCTTGATAGGAAGAGCAGACCTGATAGAAAGAGCTAAAGAAGTAGTTTGTCTATGAATTTCATCAACCTATCAATCTAGTGAGGTGTTTAAAGTAGGAGGTGATAGGGGCATTATTAACTTTGCTTCTTAGAAAACATTTGGTTTTGACTAAAGATTTAGAAAGGTTCAAATCCTCCTTGAATTTCTAGTTAAGAGCACCAATTATTCAAATTTTTTTGACATCTTGTTTTGGTATGCCTAAAAGTAACTCTTCCTTTATTGTTTGATAGACTTAGGAAAACTAGAGCCTAATAAAAGGAAATTTCTGATATACAAATACCAAAAGCTCTTTGTTGTTCCTAGAGGAGTGAATTGCCTCTTAAATTCAAAAAATTTGGAGAATATCTCAATGAAAAATTATTTTTCTCCTAACTACATGCACTCAGTAGAAAAAGCCACCAAGATCCTCCATGTATTTGGCACTAACTAAACTATAAGATTCAAAAATTTAAAGAAAGAAAGGATTAAGAGATAATTGTAAACCCTCTTTCAAACCATTCTTAAAGATACAGAAAGTACTCGATCGTTTAGACCAAGACCATTCATCTTTATGATGAATAGGCAATCTTACATGGCATGGAATGTTACATTTTTTTCTAAGATTGATTAAGTCTTGGTTTGTTAAGGTAGAAGAACCAAAGTCCCCCATGATTATGCAAGAAGGAATGGAAAAAGAAGGAGGAAAGAACTTACTAGGATCGAAATACCTAAAGTGAAAAAAGACCTATGAAATAATAAGCAAAGATTTTATACACTTAAGTTTTAAAGGAAACAAGGTTGAAAGAGATTAGAAGAAGGCTACAAGATGGTTTATGTTGGATTTTAAGAAAAGAAGGAAACCACTTTGCCAAGAAAGAGCTATTAGGCAATAACTCTTTTCTTTTTAAGAGGAAAACCTATATACCCATTAAGAAAATATTCAACGACATGGTGAATCACTAGGTCTTTTAAGAGTAGCAACATATATATGGGAAGACCTAATGATGTGGTAAGTAATTTAAGAAATTGAGCCAAAAGAATATCTGAAAGAACAACGATAAGGACTCTCTTGATGACTTAAAGTATACCTAATGAAAGAACTTAAATCTAGTGAAAATTTGAAACACTCAAGGGTTTAATCATTATTGATTGATCTAGAGAAGTTGCTTGAAGTTTCAAGAATTAAGTTTGAATTAAAGAAGTAATCAAAATGAATACCTTATGAGGATTGCGTTTTGAGAAAGGATCCCATGTGCTACTCACATAAGGAATACCCCATAGGTACTACTCTTAGAGACAAAGCCACACAGAAGAAGAACCCCAATTAGAAGATCTTTTCATATGTAATAGTTCAAGTAGCAATAGCATATGAAGATGATTAATGAAGAAGTTATTGACGAGAATATCCCATGAAGTTGAGTTTATGGAAGAATGCCACCTAAGTAATATCTCATGTAGAGAATTTATAACCACTACATTTATGAAGGAATGGCCCATGGATAGTGCAAAGAGCAGCTAAGAAAAAACATGCTAACCCATAACCCATGAACGAGCAAAACTCACAAGAAAAACACTAGACCTAAGAAGATTATTAAAGTGCCCATGGTGAACAAATCATGAGAGTGCAACAAGAAAGCTTAAATTGCATCAAATTTTTTCTTATAAATAGGTTGCATCCTTAAAGAAAATCGTTTAATAATTATTCAAGAAAAAAAATGGAGAAATTAAGAGGTTCTCAAATAGTTAGAGAAAAAGTTCCTTATAGTTCACTTTCTCTCTCTAAAATTTTCTCTTCAAATTAGGAAGAATCTTTCGGATTCTAGTTGTAGGAATGAAGCTCATGATTTAGCTAGCACATTGATCAAAGTAGCCTCAGTAATCCTACTGTAAAAGATGCTTTGAGAGGTATTCTTAAAATTTTCTTTTCTTTTTTATTTATTTTTCCATATATACCATTTTTGATTAAATTTGAATAAAAACTCTTGTGAAGTTGTCAAAATATAACCTTTTATGAATTAAGTTATATGTCTAATTATATTGATTTAGTTTAAATTCAAAATTAGATCATGTAGTGATTAAAATAAAAAGAAAGGGAATAGCCCTCCTGAAAATGGGTTGATAGAGGGAATAGCCTTTCGAATTAACAAGGGAATATCAATGCCTATGGAGAATAGTAACATAAGAGTAGGAAAATCATAAATGTTCTCTTGCATACATAACATTACTCCTATTTTAAGGAATCAATGGATAAAACGATTTTTAAATTCCTTCTTCCTCCTTAAAAAATCTTTTCCCTAGCACAAAGGATGGAACAAGTGTGAAGTTCCTTTGTGTTTTTCCCCAAACTAGCCATCATTTGCACGAAGTTTTTTAATTAAAAAATAATTTAAATTAGTACTGGTAATAGATGTCTCAAAGGTCCTAATACTTTCTTGATTTTAAATGATTCTCGAACCTATTTTTTTCAGGAAAAAAAAAGATCCCTTGCCCCAGTTTTTCAATGGTAACAAATCACACCTAAGAGAATTTTAGAGAAAGATAGTTGCAAAATATAGAAACAAAAGAGAAATGGACATTAAAGAAGACAATCAATTTTTAAAATATCTATTTTACCCTTATAAATGTTCAATTTGATTTTAACAACATTTAAAATTGAATGGACAAAGAGTTTAATGTAATCCAAATTGATATATCAAAATTCAATTTGTCAATTTTAAATATAAAAATTTGACTAATAATATGAGATATACTTCAAGATTTTAAATAGTATTTATCTTAAAATTTATTAATATAAATATATTTTTAAAATACACGTTTAGAAAATTATTTATTATACTATGCTATCACTCACTAAAATGTTGGGATAAAACTCCATTTTTTCCTTCACAACATACTACATTCCATTATACTATGCTATCACTCAAGCAACAAGATAGCCCCTTCCTCCCTCTTTTTTTACCCATCAAGGTTTGTAAATCCATTTTCACCTCTTTAGGTTTATTCCTTCCTAAGTTTAAATGAGAACAACCCGATTCTCCTACCTCATCCTTTGGATTTCCTTACAAATGAATTAGATTTTGACATTGTTCAAGGGAGCTTGCTTGCAAGTGTTGATTTGTAAGATTTTCACATTATCTAAAGTGACCTGCATGCTTTGAATGGTGGTGTTCGATGAGGAAGACGATCACTGAAGCAAAAAATGGCTAATGATTCTAAAGAAATTCCTTGAAATTTTTGTGCACATGTACAATAAATGATTCGTTAGTTTCTATTATCTTTTTTTTTTCTTTTATTGATGGGTTCATGAGTTTTTTTTTTTTTAATTTCTTGTGAGGCTTAAGAGATAGCCAGGACTCAAATCGCCCTATAATTTCTAGGCTTGTTCAAACTTGATTTTCTGGTAATATATGTGTGCATGCGTAGAAAGTGAAACCTAGGTTGCATTTCTTGGGTTTTTTTTGCTTCGTTCATTTTGTGTATGTTCTTCTGATTTCTTTCATGTTATTTTTAGGTTCTATATTGAATCCATGTGAGGTATTTATTTATTTTTAGAACTTAGTTTTATATGAATACGCAGTAACTCTTTGAAATGAATCATGCATATATATGTTGGTTTGTGCATATTTGGTTAGTCATTATGAGTGATAGTTGTTGACTCCTAATTTTACTCCTGAAAAGTTGGTTTCATCAAAAACTCATCTCTAATCAGAGGCCCAAGATCAAGATTTCAAGCAAATTTTAACAGTTTCTAATCAAGACTATTTTTATCCTATGCAAGATCGAGTCTTCTTAATTAGGATTTATACCATAGATGATTCATCAGGATTTGCCAATTTAACTAATATATCCGTATTTACTTCCTCAAGTTTGAAGTTAGACCTCTTATCGAGGATTTGTTCTTTGATATTCACCTTAATTCTTTTGGAGTCTTTTACATTGGGTTTTTAGTGTAGCTGACTCATTAAGATCCTCTTTATCGAGTTCTTTTTATCATTAGGATCAAAGTCTTCAATAGTTCGCCTTAATCTTGCCATCATTGACACTTATATCAAATGGGATCTTATACTTCTTCATTAGGTTTTTCTTATCTACTGTTGATTCAAGTTCAAGATATCTGGCACCCATCATCAAGACTCTGATTAGGGAGCTAATGGTTCTTAAGTCAACATTTCAATGATGATAGTTCATGTTTGGGAATGTTCCAATTATTTTAACCATGCATTAAAGATAATTTGAAAAGAAAATTTCATTGCATGAAAAACACAAGGTCTTTACGTCTTGAAAAAGGCAAAAGAGAAGAAAAAGACAATAACTCAAGCTTTTGGTCTAGCTTTAGCTTTAGCCACATCGAGTATTGGAGTACCTTTAGGGATAAGGGCTTCCAACACTAGTGCTGATGACCCTTCTTCACTTAGCTTGTCAGCTACCTCCTTTAATCTCAACTCGGTAGGCCTTTGACATTCGAAACTCATCAATAGCCTAAGATTAGGTCTCTTCTTGAGCTACTCTTAGCTCATCCCAATGTTAGAAGACAAGCTCATTTTTGTTGTGGCTTATCCTCACCTTCACGTTGGCGTGGACTTGGGCCAATTTAACCTTAGTGTTGCCTACGTCAACCTCAACTTTGACTAACAGATTCTTTAACCTACCTACCTCAATTATGTAGACATGCACCTTATTCACTATATTTATGGTAAATTTGTTGGCAATATTAGCCTCCTTCAAGAAGTGATGGTAACTGATGCTGTATTATTATACTTATTAATGAGTACAACCATTCTTTAAGCAAACTGCAAAAATAAGGAAAGCAAAATAGACTACTGGATTGTAAGTATTCACCTCTCAAACCCCAAATAGTGGCATTCGTTAACTTGTAACGGCGCATTTCATCAAACATATGTTTATGTTTTATATTTCTTTATTTTTAAAGTTTGCAATATAGTGTTTTGTTTTGTATTATACTTTGTTTTAATATAATTCCAGTATTTGTTCTTCATAATTGTTCTATTCTTTATTGTTTCATTTCTGTTATTTTTATTTATTTTCCATAATTCGTCTAGGTAGCCCCGTATACCGCCGGTCTAGTAGATCCAACCCATCCTAACCAACTACAGTGGTAAAGGGACCCCAAAATGGTATCAGAGCCAAGGACTGGCATGATGAATTGACATGATAGTTTTATTCTACTAAGATTTTAGTGAGTTCAAGGATAATTATGAAATCCTAGAAGTAGGTTTTGGCCGATCATATCTGGTCAGTACACTGAGGAAACTGCTAGTGTTTTAAAGATAACACGCTTAGTACTGCTGGTGTTTTAGAGGTAGTACGCTTAGTACTGCTGGTGTTTTAAAGGTAGTGCGCTTATACTGCTGGTGTTTTAAAGATAGTGTGCCGAAGGCCAGAAAGCCGAGGTAAACCCGCGGTAAGACCCAGGAGGGGCAATAGGATAAGTTAAGGCAAGAAGGCAGAGGCATTAAACACTATCCAATCCGGTGTAGGCACCCAGCGCAACCTAATCCGGGCTAGGCAACCAGTGCTACCCAATCTGGGCTAAGCAATATGTGTTATCCAATCTGGGGACTGAAAGTGTACTAATCGGGGAAACTAGGTTAAGACTTTCCCATAGGACTAGTGATTAGAGTTGAGATCACTAGGATTAAGGCTAGGGTAGAATCATTATTAAATTCAGAATGTCAAAATTGGTAAAAAAACTATTTTTAGGTTCTAGACCCCTTAAAAATTGGTTAGGGGAAGGAGAGACCTCTATATCTGGTAATAATACAGGATATCAACACGGTATGAAAGATGTAGTTAATAGCGTAGAAATGAACATAGCAAAGATAGAACAGGATTTACAAAACTGGAATATACCAAAACAAGATGTCAAAACAATGTATTAAATAGGCAACTTTGAGTTAAAACAAGACTATTGAATCAAGACAGTGGAGAGAACTATCTCCATAGACAAAGAAAACCAAATAATTCAATTATTCAATAGGCAAACCATAGGTCAACACCTGTCAAACTACAGGCCATATAGGATTGGTACAAGTAGCTATCAAACCCCTACACAGATTAGGATTAGATATTCCTATTCTGCTATGCCTTAGAGCTGCTCGGCATCTTAGATTTTCAAACTCTTTATTGGCAATCATTCAGTCAAATCTGGCTAATGGCACAATATATTTCAACTGCTATCCGAATTTTTCGGTAGACCTTTAAGATCCACACATCCTAGATGTGTTAACCCTCAATATTCAAACAAAAAACCTAGAAGTCAAAGACAAGATGAGAGGAATCACTCTTGTCTATAGGATTTACTATAAGGTCATGTCGACCACCCTAAATTCCAAAGCAAAAAGAGTTACCCAACTAGGAGAAACACTTCTCCTAGAAACCAACAGTCAACATGCGAATAGCATGACGCCCAAACTCATCAAATGGTCAGATCTGACATTTCCAGAGGACTGGGAACTTGTCAGAATTCAACCCCCAAAAGAGATTAGGAATACCCAGATCTTAAGAATGGAAGAGGAATCTGATGGGAATGTTCTTATCAGATTCCACTCCATGAGGGAACCGAGAGTAAGGATAGAAGAAATTCTTCCTCCAAGACCCTCAGTATCAAGTGTCAAGTCAAAACAGTCAAACTTAGACACAAACCCAGGTAGAGATAGGCCTCCAATACCATCCGAGAGTCGGATCCTACCATACCTAGAGCATACTCGGATAATCCTTCTCCATCCTATTCAGAGATGAGGGATTATGAGTCACAACTCAACACAATTACCCAAGAATTCTAAATAGACAAGGAACTCCTTAGAAGAGATTTCAATTCTAGGAAAAACCAAAACTAAAGGGAATGGTTTATGACAACCTTTCCAAAAACCCAAAGAGACCAGATTAGGGAAACCTATTATGGTCATATGACAATTATTAGACAAAATATAGGATTCTTTACTTGGTTCCAGGAATATTGTTACGACAACAATATTGAGAATCCTTTTCAAACTAAAATCAATGTCATAGGAACAATAGCTCAGAAGTGTCATACTACCAGAAATACAGACATTATAGGGATACATCCTCCCTTAGAACAAATAGAAATCCAACACCATAGAAGCACTATCGTAGCTTCACCCTTCAAGAATCCAAGAGAGTTCAAGAGTCAAGGAGAACCTGCAATATACCAAGATGTTGTTAGCTTACAACAGCAAAACAACTACACCAACCAGATTCTCCACACCATGTCCAAACAATTAGACAGATTAGAAAGTCAAACTTCAAAACCAGATCAGGAACCCTTTAGTTCAAGTTCTCTGATCCAAAAACCCTTTTTCAAGATTTACAACACCCCTAGAGATCAACTCCCAACTCTGTCGAAGAATAGTGATATTCTTCTAGAACAGATAGAGTGTAGACTGCAAGCCTTAACAATCAAGGAAAACAAAGGCAAAAGTCAAATTAATACAATAGGGTAAGTAGATTCAGACATAAAATCACTTGTAGAACAATTCCAAGAGATGAGTATTGAACCTCATCAAGAGGTAGATACCATCTAACACTCAAGACCAAAGATACCATCCTATTACCCAAGACCATCCCTACTAGACATAGGAATGGAAAATAGGATGATCCACACCTAATCAAGGTTTGACGCTGATGCTATCTATGAATGGAACATAGATGGTGTAGCAGAACATCAAATCTTGAATGTTCTTCAAGAAATGACAATGGCTACTATAGCCTACAAAACCAAGCCCAACAACACAGACCAAAGAATAGCCAAAATCCTTATAGCAGGATTTACTGGTCAACTTAAAGGCTGGTGGGATAACTATCTCACAGAGGCTCATAGGATGGAAGTCCTACAAGCTGTCAAACGAGAATTAGCCCAAGACCAAAACGGTCAAATCCAAGATAGGTATGTGGAAAACTCAGTGGAAACACTGGTGTTAGCCGTTACCAAACACTTCATAGGCGACCCTGCCGCCTTTCAAGAAAGGACATCCGAGATACTATTGCATCTCACTTGTCCCAAACTATCAGACTTTAGGTGGTACAAGGACATGTTCCTTACCAAACTTTATACAAGACTAGATAGCAACCACACCTCTTGGAAAGAGAGGTTCATAGCCAGATTACCCAAGTTATTTGGGGAAAAGGTTAGACAAAAACTAAGGGATGTCTGCGGAGGGATAATCCCTTATGATACCTTGTCATACGGAGAGATAATTACGGTTATTAACCAAGTAGGATTATCTCTATATACCGACCTCAAGCTAAAATCAAAAATCAAATCAGAAATATCCCAAAGTAGGGCTGAGATGGGAAACTTCTGTGCCCAATATGGGTATGAGAAAGTTAGGGCACCATCAAGAGTCAACAAGAAAAAGACTCTACACAAGCCCAATAGGCCTTATCAAAGGTACCCAAAGCCCATCAAAGATCAACCTAGGACATTCAAGCCTAAAAAGCCCTTTAGGCCCACGAAAATAATAGACAAATCTCAAGCTAAATGCTACGAATGTGGCGAAAAGGGACATTATGCAAAGAATTGCTATGTCTAAGAACAAATCAATCAATTAGCTATCTCTGATGAGATAAAAGCCCAAATACTCAACCTTTTAGAAACAGACAATAGTACTGAAGAAGATTAGGAGGATGATCTTCCTAGTACAACCCAAGACTCTACACAAGAAGATATGTGTAGCCAAGATATATGCAAATGCAAAACCATTGGTGTCATCAGCAAACAGGAATTGCTAGTAGACATCATAGACAATATAGACGACCCAAGCGTTAGAAAAGAATATCTGGTCAAACTCAAAGAAATCATCACTGTAGATAAGGGGAAAAAGGAAATTTAACCCTATAATCTACAAGACATCTTAGCTCAGGGACGAACCCTAGTTAAGACCCAATCTATAGAATCAAAGGTCCAAGACTTACAAAACCGAGTCAAGCTACTCCAGGATGAGGTAAGAAACCTCAAATTAGAAATCCTAGAGTTAAAAATAAGACAAGAACCAAAGGAAGAATTCATCAATACCATCATCAAAAAATGATATATCAAGATTACCCTGGTAATCAACGATGAATTTCGCCTCAACACAATAGCCCTAGTAGATTCTGGAGCAGACCAAAACTGCATCCAAGAACAGTTAGTCCCAAGCCAATATTATGAGACCACAAAAGAAAAATTATGTGGTGCAAAGAGACTATCAACTAGGTTCAAGCTCACCAAAGCCAAAATTGTCCAAGAAGGACTAGAAATCCAGACTGATTTCATCCTAGTCAAAGATATCTAACAGGGAGTCATTCTAGGAACTCCTTTTTTATCAAACATTTACCCCTTTTGGGTAAGCATTCAAGACATCCATTCAAAAACATCTAACGTATCATTCAAATTTATTTAGTCAAATTCACTGTTTTGCAGATGGCATCCAGCAACAGGAACAGCCAAGACCAAAACCAACCCATGCACCAATATCACCCATTCCAATTTCAATCCTTTTCAAGCTTGACCCAAGAGCCTTCAGGCTACCTGCAAACACTTCCATACACTCAAGCCAAAAATGCCTGCTAGACCACCTCTGGAATAGCAGAATTATCCCAAATAGGCTGACCAGCCTCAATGCTCTGGCCTATTACTTCCATGAACAAAACATTAAAGCATCTAACTAAGAGTCATCTGGTTATACAGATGATTATATCTTTTCAATCTTGCAGGACAATCAAAGACTCAGAGACAAACTCCAACAGGCCAAAACCCTCCTTCATAAAATCAAAGACCAACTATCCAGCCAAAGCGAGTCCCTGACATGGTTCATAACCCAATGGGACCAAGCCACCCAACAAGCCAACCAACTCTAAATTCAAAACACCCAATTGGTCTTAGAGAATTCCTCGCTAAGATCCAATCAAACCAGGCCCATACCCACAAACAAAACCCACGAGGCCCTCAAAGTTAGACTCAAACTCAAAACCCTTGAACACTCAAACCCCTGTTCGAGACTGAACCAGGCCTTCAACAAATCATAGCCCAACACTGCTAGATTTTTTTTATCAACAAATTGATCTGGTTACAAAACTTTCTCCTCCAAATATTCCTCCAACAACTACCAGTCAACAGGGTTACAATAGTCTAAGAACCCTACCATTACCTAAATTCAAACCAATCGGGATTAGTCAAAGCCCGAATCAACTGTTTTGAGACCAACCTGTTACCATCCCAAATCATCCAACTTTATGAGCATGGTATGGTTGACCAGCTCGTCATAACCAATATCCTCCAACTTAGACCCTTTGGAACTAGATTTCAATTGGCCGTTGAGTATGGACAACCCAATCCTGGACCAATCAAAATAGTATCAAAAATACCCCAAACCCATGGCCTCACAGAAACACCGACCCAACACTTCATTTTCCTTTCGGCCACCCAAGACATGTTTCTAGCCCAACCTCCTCAAGAATTCCATGAGATCAACAACCAAGAATTTTACCAACATCTCATGCACCATCAAACCTCAAAGTTCCTCCATACTGGTGGACCCAGAGAACCCTAATTGCAGAAGGACGCACCTACAAGATATGGGGCCCTTCTCACCTTCATATCAACCTACCCTTCTCGGGTAATGAGGACTTCATAGACCCTGATGATATCCTCTTCAGCCTCAATCTTCAAGACCAAAATGATGATGCTTCAAGCGTCAACTCAATGCTCCAAGGAAGGAGCCCATAAAAAAAAGAAAAAAGAAAAAGACAAAATAAAAGGCAAAAAGAAAGAATTTTCTTTTATGTAGGAAATCCAAAAGGCAACGGATAAGAAGGAATCCAAAGCCACCAAGCGAAAAGGACAAGAGACCAACACCTGACTGACCTTCACTCACTACTTTTCCTTTGGAAAAGAAAAGCTGAGTTGGCCTCCACTCAAAGACAAAATTGGACAAGACTTTCCACCACCTCCACTATCAAAACGGAGATTCCATCCAAGTAAAGGAAACTCCACTCACAAAGGCATCCTCCAAAAATAGACACCTCAAAAGCAAGAGATTCCCACTCAAAGAAGACAAGACATCACTCAAGAAAAGAAGAGAACAATCAAGAAGCTTTCGTCACTATAAAAGGAGAACTTGAAGACACAACAAGGCAGAAGTTATCTCCTCCGATAACTCACCCCAAGATTCAACACTTGAATCTTACAATCTCCTTTAGTCCCCTTAGCCTTATCATTTTGGGCAAGGAATTTAAGCAAACTACTGGATTGTAAGTATTCACCCCTCAAACCCCAAATAGTGGCGTCGTTAACTTGTAACGACGCATTTTATCAAATATATGTTTATGTTTTATGTTTCTTTATTTTTAAAGTTTGTAACATAGTGTTTTGTTTTGTATTATACTTTGTTTTAATATAATTTCAGTATTTGTTCTTCATAATTGTTCTATTCTTTATTGTTTCATTTATGTTATTGCTATTTATTTTCCATAATTCGTCTAGGTAGCCCCGTATACCGCCGGTCTAGTAGATCCAATCCTCATAATCTTCTTCAGTACTATTGTCTGTTTCTAACAGGTTGAGTATTTAGGCTTTTATCTCATCAGAGATAGCTAATTGATTGATTTGTTCTTGGACATAGCAATTCTTTGCATAATGTCCCTTTTTGCCACATTTGTAGCATCTAGCTTAAGATTTGTCTATTGTTTTCTTAAGCCTAAAGGGCTTTTTGGGCTTGTAGCCAAGATATATGTAAATGCAAAACCATTGGTGTCATCAGCAAACAGGAATTGCTAGTAGACATCATAGACAAGATAGACGACCCAGACGTTAGAAAAGAATATCTGGTCAAACTAAAAAATAAGGAAAGCAAAATAGAAACCTACTACTATAGATTCATTACTAGAATAACAAAATTAAGAAAATTGATGCTTACCTCCTTAAAACATATCATCTTGTTGTTGAAGAAGGTACTATTATTTTTCTCCACCAACTTTTTAAGGTCTTGAAGGAGGATCGACCTATACAGCCACTCTTGAACTAAACTAGGGTGGTTCATGGACCCCTCAGCGGGTAAATCGTACTAAAGCATGAAACTTGTCCTCTAAAAAGATGGATGTGGTTCACCTAGGAGCATTAGGAGTGCATTCATAGCACCTCAATCCTTAGGGTGGCTCCTCTTCTCAATGCCCTTCCTTCTCATTATTGGAGGAGCAGTTAATTGCCATCTTTCTTTTCCAAATTCAAGAAATAGTGCAAGATACAAGAACCATGCATATAGGCACTTTAGATCAATCGCATACACATTCCATTTCTACCGAGGCCACACCTGCAAATACTAAAGAGCAAAGTAAAACATTTTTTAAAGGTGTCTTTGAAAGAGAAACAGAGATAAAGTAAAAAGATGAAGTTCTAGAGATAACAAAATTCTCTTTTTAAAAAGGAGTTTTCTAAAAGAAATATCTTTCTTTCTTTGAGAGAAACATTTTTTTACAGTGAGCCTGATAGTATAATCGAGAAAGTGTGAAAGCTTCTTTCCTAAAGGACTGCATTGGGGTTACCGCATTATGCCAGTAAGTAACCCTAATTATCCTATAGCCTTTTTCTTTAACAAACTCAATTATATATGAAATTTTGATTTTTTCAAGCTTTCTTGATACTTTTTTTTATGCTTTATTTGATATTCTTTTACTTTCTTAATGTTTTCTTGTTGCAATGGTTTCCTTTCTTTTTTACTTTTGCATTTATGCCTATCCTTTCTACATAAATAAATTTCAGAATAATGTGTGCGCAAGAGTCTTTTCTCATACTGAGTTCTAAACAAAATTGTTTTGTCTTGGGAAAATAGGAGTTGGTCTAGGTGCTCTCCGTGATCTTCACCTAAAATGCATCATCTTGAGTACTGACTGATAATTTTAAGAAAATAAAATTCATTCTTTGCATTTCTTTTAAGATTTAGAGGTGTGTGAAAGCTAATCTTCTGGATCTTAAATAAAAATAGTTTTGAAAATTAAGTTTTCATCATTCATGCATTCTTTAAAAGGTCTGCTCTGTAATTATGTGTTGCTTTGAATGAGGATGAAGGTCAAATATTTTCATCACCTGAGAAAATACTTTTCATATAACTGGTACCAATTTTGGATGTTTGTTGTGGTGCTAACCTTTTCTCACATGTAACTAACTTGCAAACCCAGTTTTTATTGGTAAGATTCAACCATTACTATAAACTTTTTTTTTCCTTTTTTTGGCTTCTTTTCTATGAAAAAGGGTTATCAAGGAAAATTAAAAGTATTTTTGCTAATTAATTACACCATAAAAAGATTAATAGTAGCTCTTATTTTTCTTGATTTTCATTAAAATATCGGCCAAAATGAATTTTAAGGCTTATCGTTCTTTAACCAAACTAATTAAAAGAAAAGAGACAACTCCACCCATTTCTTATTTTAGGGGATGAAGTGTTGGATTCACCGTTGGGCCCCGTTATGATGGCTTGGTGACTTCACCAAGAATTGAACCTAGAACCTATAGTTTCATATAGTTGAGCCAAAGATGAAATCAAAAGTTGTTTTTCAATTAGGTAAGAATCCAAAATTCTAAACTTGATTTCTTTATGTGTTTTATCTTTTTTATTCCTCTTTCTATTTTATTTTATATGTCTCTAGTATATTACACTAACACACACGTAATGATCATGCATTGCATCAGTTCTACACTTGGGTTGGGTCTTTTGTGACCATCTCTCATTAGGAGGGATTGAGCTACTAGTATTTAGAAGGGTACCTAATCTTCATGCACACGATGTTGGTCACTCCACTTAGCTCAAACCTTGTGATCCTTTTCATCCCTAGGGGGAAAGTTTACTTCCTAATGTGCCTTATGCTGATGATTATGGGCTAGGGTTACCCTTCTTACTAAACCAACATTAAGGGATGGGTTGGGAGCCTTTAGAAGACTTAAAAACCTAGACAAGACCCCATTTTAGGTCAAGAACTAAACATTAATCCTGTATATTAATCTTAAGGAAGGTCGAAACTAAGAAACTTTAGGCTGCAGACTCCCATAAGACATGAATCTAGGTTAAAAGGATCAGATGTGATTATGACTTATGTTCATTTAATCCATTGTGTCATTACGATTCATTATTTGGCATGGCATTGAATCAAAAAACTTCTTGACGATTTTTCTGGCATAGTAAAAGCCATACCTAAAGCAAATGGAACATTTACCCTTGTTATACTCAAAATTCCTGATGATGGAACTTGAACCCCAATCTAATCTAATAAACCCTGATATGCAAATAGACAAGGCTTAGGGATGCCTTATCCAATGACTTTTAGATAGGTGATTAGGCAGTTCACTATTCACACTTCATCGAGTTTGGGGCAAAATAAGTATAAAAGATACAGCCAGGTTTGAAAGGTATTTGGCCGTATACCCGATTTGCTACTAGAATAAAAGAATCCTTCATTAGAGCCATTATTTTCTGAGACCTTTTATACCATTACTTTCATGGCTGGGATCTAACCCTGGCCTTAATAGTACTAAGATAGATTGGAATTAAGCAGTCAGTTTGGGATTAAATAGTCATAGGTTAGGATTAAACAATTCATCTCGTTCACTCATTAGGCTTAAAGGAACGATGGGCCAGTAAACATGTCCGACTAATCACAAGAACTTTTAAAGAGAAGGTACCTATGATTCGAAAACAAGTAGGTAGAAGGGACCATATTGAGGATTAATAGTAACAAGATAGAGAATGCATATAGCCTTTTATCTTTTAATAGGGCCTTCCATTATATCCAACTAAAGACCAAATGTTAGGTATTCCTAATAGCCTACCAATTTTCAAAGTCCATTGTGCCAAGTTTTGATGTCTACTTTTTTGCGTGCATAAGTATATAACCCATCACCTTGAATGACACATCAAGAAGCAATTTATTCAAATTAATAGATAGTCGATCCCCATTAAGTGAAAAAGTGTCACATATACCTATAGGTATGTACGTAATTCTTGAGATCAAAAAATTTAAAGATGATTTGAAAACTACAAGCTGATCATAAACCAAAGGGCACATCATAAACAAAGGGCATACAAGGACCTTCATGTCTAGAAAATCTAATTAAATAAGGACAATGAGAAATACTAGGTCTTTATAGCATATACTTTAGTCATCCAAACTCGACCTTAAATTAATAAAATGTATAGAGACAAACCAAATGAAGTCAGATAGGATGACATTAGCAGCTTAAGGCTTTAATTAATTTCATGATTGCATTATCAATAAAAGCAATGAAGCATAAGAAAGAGGAAACAAGGTACTATCTAGTTACCAAAGTAAGAATACTCAATCGAAAAACTCAAAAGCAAAAAGCAAGAACTGAAATGAAAGAAACAAGGAAGGTGACAATATACCTTGATATAAATTTTCATGGTCTACTAGTGTTTATGTGTCAAATAAAACTATTGGTGCTGAAATCCCTTTTGAAATGATGATAAACATAAGAGAAGTTGAGAGATAGTTAGAAGGTTCAGGAATATATCCTTGTCTTCCTGGCTTAATTTGGTCTAAATAGTTATATGTAAACTAAATTCTTCATGGAATACACCAAGAATTACATGTAATAGCTAAACTTTGGTTGTTGCTCATCAATAAATACATTTTATTTGTCCCATTTTATACCTTCACTTTCCTTTCCATGTTACTCCTACTTAAATTCCATCTTGCATTCCCCAAATAAGTCTTCCCATTCTATGCTCAAGAAAATCTGAAGATGAATATCAAACTATTAGAATCAATAAAGTTCAATTACATCTTAATATGTTTTTTTCAAATATTCTAAGGGAAATAAGGATGACTATGTTTCACTACTACAAATAAGAGATTTAATGACAGTTAAAAATGACTTTTAATAGCAGTTTTAAAACTGTCATCTTTGTTGATGTCATTAAAGAGAGGGAGTTTTAACGATAGTTCTTGAAAACTATCGTTAAAGGCCTTCTTTTTCAATGATAGTTCTTTCAAAATTATTGTTAAATGGGGGAGTCTTTAATGACAGTTTTAACAGAACTATCATTAAAAGATGGTGCCTTTAATATCAGTTTTGAATAAACTGTCCATTAAAAGGAATTTTTTTAATAATTTCGATATATACAAAATTTTTACATACAAATTATCCAAAATCTGCATATATAAATTTTTTTATCTCTCCCACATCAACCATATATCTTTATTTTGTATACATCAACATAATTCAATAACAACACTTCAATGAAGCTACTTTTTCTTTCAATATACTTCAATACAATTCTCATTTAAACCATCATTACTTCTTTCATATTTGAAAATGCTTCAATATAATTCAATACAAAAAGCAATGGAAGATGAAGAAAGTAAAAAAAAAAAGCTTGATGTCATAACTGAATTTTGTATGTACAATACATGACTTTCAATACATATTATCATACACAATCCTAAAAATTCAACTATATAAATACAATGATGTTCATGTCTACAAAAATCTTCAAAGTTCAACTTTCTAATATGGCACTCCAAAGAAACTATCCAACCTCCTTTCTAACTTCATTAATATACGATTGAATGTAAGTATCTATATCCACTAACTATATTTAAAGAAAAAAAGCTAGTCCAATGAAGTAATTACATAAGCAAATGCTTAAAAATTTATCATTTTTATATATGAGATATTTTTGTCATGTCTATCAATGATGTTCTTTAAAAATTTAATAACATAATATCCACGCTAAGTATTTGAAGGTTGATATGGACACAGTAAATTTTAATTGTTATATTTTGTAAAATAAATAAAATTATCATCATATATAGGTTTAAATATACATATCTTAGCAGGAATACTCCTAAGAATGTACCTATCACTTCATTTATTAATAACTTAGAACAATTTAAAAGAGCTGCCAACAAAAAATAATTAATAATATTAAGAGTAAAAAACAATACATACTAATATAAATGAAAATATTTTTACTTACGTAGACATAAGTCAATCTAGTTCTTCACGAGAACCATAGTTCAAAAGATCAAAAATACTATACACAAAAGTACGAGGCTTGATAACCACCAACATTTAGTGATGCTTACATTGTCAAAAATAAATGTAAAAAATATTGTGAACAAATTAAACTATTAATAATTTCAAATAGTATTAAGACTTATCTTAAGTTATACGAAAATACCACTACTCCTTTATCTCATGGATATATCATTCTATTATCAACGTGACGGGTTTGAGTGTCTATATTTATAGACATCCTATATGATAGATGGATTAACATATACAAGATACTTCCCTAAGCCGAGTGCAACTAAATCTGTATAAATTTTACTGAAATAATAAAAAGAGTAAAAAATATATAAATATAATGTAGCCAAACAATAATAAACCAATAAAAATTCAAAATATATACGTGCATCATAATATTAGAAATTTATGTATGAATTACATGTAACCAAAATTCTAATGAATTAATTGACATTTGTAATTAATTATATATTTAACTAAATTAGTATATCATTAATTAATTAGCTAAATAACAAATGATTAATTAGAATATAAGAAAATAAATAATATATAACTAATGAAAAATTAATTAATTAAAATCTAAGTAAATAATTTATAATTAATTAGTTAATTAATACATAGTCAATTCATTAACATCTAACTAGTTACTTTACAAGTACCTATAAATTAATTAAAATTTAAATAACATTTAATTATTTATTTTACAAGCATCAAGTTAATTAATTAAAATTTAAATAAATGATTAATAACTAATTAGCTAATTAATACATAGTCAATTAATTAACATCTAATTAATTACTTTACAGGTATCTAGTTGGCTAGTAAATTAATTAAAATTTAATCATCTAATTAATTAATTATTTATTTATTTAAAATTTAACTAATATTAAATTAAGTTAAATACAAAATCAATATAAAATTTATAAAATATACCAATTAATTTTACTTAACATTATTTATTCAAACATAAATTCATCGAAATATAAATTCTTCTAACTAATATCTACTTGTTTTATTACAATATAAATTCATGTAACTAACATTTACTTAATTCATCAATTAATCTATAAATCTTAAAAATTATCAAACAATAAATTCATCAATATATACTCATTCATACCTAAATTTATCCAAATATACTTACCAAAAAAAACCAAATTTCACCAATAAAAATTCACTGTACATACCTAATAAAAAAATCTCAAAATAATATAATTCTCAATTCATTCTTCAAATCAAAGCCAAATGGAATAAAAATTATGAAAAAAAAAACTTTTATAAAAATATTTCGAATATATCAAAATACTTGTTTGAATGCCAAAAATGAAGAACAAATGAAAGGGGAGGGGAAGGTATGGCTTCTCCTTTTAGAGATTGAGACAAATGGGAGAGGAAGAAGTAAGGAAAGAATAATAGAGAAGGAGAGATGTGTGTGCGAGCCGAGTGGCTACTTCTCCAAAAGTGGCTGCTGCTGCTCTTTCTGGGTTTGGAAAAGAAGATGATAGCTAAGTAAAAAGGCTTGCTGTAAGCCTTTAACGATAGTTTTAGTGGAACTATCATTGAAGGCTATAATTTAAGCCTTTAACATTAGTTCCAGTGGAACTATCATTGAAGGCTTTAATCTTTGAAGCATTTAATCTTAGTTCCTATGGGAAATGATATTAAATGTTGCCCTTTAATGTCAGTTAAATGGTAACTAATGCTAAAAGGGTGATAAATCCCTTTTTTAATGTCAGTTTTAGAAAACTGAAATTAAAAATTATTAATGATGCTTGTAATGACAATTATTTCAATAACTATCATTAAATCTCTATCACTTATTATAATTTTTATAGTAGTGTTTTATTCCAAGAAAAAGGCAAGATAAACTGAACAAAGAAACAGATAATTCTCCATGATGACTCTGTGGAAGTTACCGATTAGGAAAGTGGTTGGAATTGCATTCTTTAAAACGAGAAGTGATTATCTTGAGAAATGCTAAAGTATAGGCTACATCATTAACCAGGTTGTTGTCATGGCTAATAAAGTTGAGATAGTCAAGGATTCTACTGAAAATAAAAGAAGAGATCCAAAAGATGCTAGATGTTAAATTTCTAGAAGCAAAAATGCCTTTATTGAGCCAAAATTTTATGCCCGTGAAAGGTGGCCAACAATGTATGTGTGGGAATTATAAAGACTTGAATGAAGTAAACCTGAAGGATCATCTTCTGACATTTCACATAAATATTCTGATCAAACCATGGAATTGTCATTCTTTTGGACACCCAGCACTCAAGCCAATAGACCTATGATGGCTTAATAGTAGAAGAACGAATAAGGAAATAAGGAAGAAAAAGAAAAAAAAGATGATGAAACAAAAAAAAGAGAAAAAAATTTACCATAGTGACGAAATAATGATAAATTAACAGCACACATTAAGATAGATATTATCTTCATCGCTAAAGTTATTTTTAATCCATTTATATTAATTTTTAACCAACTTGAAAAAAGACCAGCGATCAAATTTTAATTAATAGCTAATCAAAGTTCTAATGACCACAAGGCTTCAGTCACAATGTAGGCTATGCAATCTAGTGACCACCCTATAATTAGTCATGAAGGCTACAAGCTTGCTACCTTCAGAGAAAGCCATGACCGCAAACTTAATTGTTACCTTTGAAGGTAATAAGTTGGCGGCCTTTGGAGGTGGCCATAATGCATGCCGTTTTCAAAGGCAGCCATGCATAAGCATTGTAGAAGCAAGATGATTGCCTTGAAGGTAGCCATGCATGGCCTCCAATTGAGTAAGCTGGTCACCAACTTACCGCCTTCGAAGGCACCATGCATGGCCATCGGTCGACCTTGGACGCAAGCTAGTGGCACAACCAAGCTGGCTGCCAGCTTGCTGCCTTCGTAGACAGCCATGCATGGCCGTCGCAAAAGCAAGTTGGTGGTAAGCTTATTGCCTTCAAAGGCAGCCATGCATGGCAGCCATGAAAGCAACCTGGCCACTACCTTGCTCCCTTCGAAGGCACCATACATAGCCATCAATTGGGGAAGCAAGCTGGTGGCATAACCACTTTGATGGCAGAAGCAAGCTCACGACCAGCTTGCTACCTTCGAAAGCAACAATGCATGGTTGCCACTAAAGCAAGCTGGAGGCCAGATTGCTACCTACGAAGGCACCATGCATGGCTGCTGACTAAGGAAGCAAACTGGTGGTATAAGCAAGCTAGCCACTAACTTGCTGGCACAAGCAAGTTAATGGTAGAAGTAAGCTCACAGCCAGCTTGCCACTTTCGAAGGCAGCAATGCATGGTCCCACTAAAGCAAGCTGGTGGCCCGCTTACTACCTTCGAAGGCACCATGCATGGTCGCTGATCAGGGAAGCGAGTTGGTGGTATAAGCAAGCTAGCCATCAGCTTCCTGGCACAAGCAAGTTGATGCTAAAGGCAAGCTCATAGCCAGCTTGCTACCTTCGAAGGCAATAATGCATGGCCACTTCTAAAGCAAGCTGGTGGCTAACTTGCTAACTTTGAAGGCACCCTGCATGGCCGCTGACCGGGGAAACAAGCTGGTGGTATAAGAAAGCTAGCCATCAGCTTGCTAGCACAAGCAAGTTGATGCTAGACGCAAGCTCACAACCAGCTTGCTACCTTTGAAGGCAACAATGCATGGCCACCACTAAAGCAAGCTGGTGGCCAGCTTGCTACCTTCAAAGGCACCATGCATGGTCGCTGACCAGGGAAACAAGCTGGTGGTATAAGCAAGCTAGCCATCAGCTTGCTGGCACAAGTAAGTTGATGCTAGAGGCAAGCTCACAGCCAGCTTGCTACCTTCGAGGGCAACAATGCATGGCCACCACTAAAGCAAGTTAGTGGCCAGCTTGCTGCCTTCGAAGGCACCATTCATGGCCACTGATCGGGGAAGCAAGCTGGTGGTACAAGCAAACTAGCCAGTAGCTTACTGGCACAAGCAACTTGATGGCAAAAGCAATCTCACAATCAGCTTACAACCTTTGAAGGCAGCAATGCATGGTTGTGACTAAAGGAAGCCGGTGGCCAGCTTGCTGCCTTCGAAGGCACCATGCATGGCTACCGATTGGGGAAGTAAGCTGGTGGCATAGGCAAAATAGCCACCAGTTTACGGCCTTTAAAGGTAGTCAAGCATGGCTGCCATAAAAGCAAGCTGGTGGCCAACTTGCTTAGAGGCATCCTTACGTGGCCATGCAACACACAAGCAAGCTGGTGGCCGACTTGCCTCCTTTGGAAGTAGCCATGCATAGCCACGAGCTTGCTGCCTTAGTTCGAAGGTGCCCATGCATGGATACTACCATGGTAGCCATGGGTTTTGAAGATGACTGCGATCGCCACGAAGGCGATAGCCACGGTCACCCATGAAAGCAGCCATGGCCTTCAAAGGCGACTGCCATGGCCTTGGAAGGTAATAGTAATGGTCGCCATGATAGCAAAGGAAGTAGTCATGATAGTGAAGACAATCATGGCTACTGCAAAAGCCTCCATGCATGATCACGAAGGCAGCCATGGCTGCCACAAAAGCCTTTATACATGGCTGTGAAGGTAGCCATCTCGTCGCGAAAGCGTCAATGCATGGCCACAAAGGCAGCCATGGCCTTTGAAGGTGGTAGCCATGGCTGTCGTGAAAGCGTCCATGCATGGCAGTGAAAGCAGTCATGGCCTTGGAAGTTGGCAACCATGACCTTCAAGGTGGTAGGCACGGCTACCATAAAAGCGCCCATGCATGGCCTCAAAGGCGACAGCCATGGTCACGAAGGCAACAATGCCTTCACTTGATTTTACTTTCACTGTGGAGGCAATAATGGACTTAACTTCGATCCCTGGATTTCACTTCCAATGACGGCCACTTACTTCTGTCGCTAAGTGATTATAAACTGAAACTCTAATTTTTTTCCTTTTTCGCGAGCATCATTTTCTTTCCCCTCATCTTTATTACTGTCTCTACTTCTGTCTTTCTAAACTTTTTCTTTTTCGCCAGCTCTGTCTTCCCTTTAACTTAATTGTTGTCTCTATATCTTTCTATACACACGATCCTCAAATTTTTCATTTTAACCACGAGCGCCACTATCTTTTCTTCATTTATCTTGCTGTCTCAGAGCCATTTCTATACGCTCTCTCCTTGCTCTACATCTTGATATGTGTCATTTTCTCCTCTATTTTCTTCACTGTGAACAGTCATATTCTCTGTCACTATGCGAGGTTACTCTCTTTGCTTGATAATTTATGCAGTTAGTTATCAAAATTATTGATGATAATATTGATAGTTAGAAAAACTTATTATAGGAATATTATGATTAGATTTGGTAATTATAGAAATTATTTAAATTTTAAATAAATTTTTTAGTTATTTATTTTATGATTTAATAAATTTAATTTATGGTATATTATTAGGTAATGGTTGAATTTGGTTTTAATTTAAGATAGATATTTTAATTAGATTTTTATGAAAGTTAAATTAGTTGGATATTTATTAAATTTTATAATTTTTTATTTTATTTGTTAATTAGTTTATGCTAGATTATTTAAAAAACAATCTAATTAGTTTGTAATTTAAAATAAATAATTTAATTAGAGTTTTATCAAATTTAAATTAGTTAGGTATTAATTAAATTCTATAATTGTTAATTTTATAGGTTAATTAAAAATTTTGTTTATATTAAATTAGATAGATAACAATTTAATTAGAACATAATTTGAGATAAATAATTAATTATATTTTTATGAAATTTAAATTAGTTAGATGTTAATTAAATTTTGCAATTGTTAATTTTATTTGTTAATAAAATTAGTTTATTTGTTATTGATTACATAGATAATAGTTTGATTACATTATAATTTTATGACATAAATAATTCAATTAATTAGATTTTTATGAAAATTAATTTACTTAGATGTTGATTGAATTTTAGAGTTGCTAATTTTATTTTTCAAATAAATTTAATTTATGTTAATTACATATTTACATTTAGACCATTATTACTAATGCTGAGGAAATTTATTTATATGTTAATCAATTAAATTAATCTATTATATGATAATCATAAAGTGTTGCTATTAGAAAAGTTACATTTCATACCTATTCTTTAGATACATCGTTTGAGAATTATTAATAAACATTTATTGTTAGTCACGTGTTTGTACATGCATCAAAATAAATTATTCAATAATAATTCTTAAATTGTCCAGATTGGACAGTTTACAAATGTAATATTTATGTGTGGCACATGCATAGATTGTTGTTCACTTTATTTTGTAAAAGTTTATGTAGTATCTTTTTTGTTCTTGGGGTACATACTAAGGGATATGAGCATGATTTTCAATGAGAAACACTAGCTCATATTTATATATGTGATGCAGTTAGAGAGAACTATATAGAAATCCTATCAAAATTTTTACAAAATGAACAATCAGTTACTATATGGTGCTTCACATAAATGTACATTTTTGAATAGTATAAGATCACTTACCTTTGAAGTTTGTGTGGCATGCATAAAAAGTTAAACAAGCCATATTATAGATCACATGTATTTTATGTGTCCTCAAAATTGTTTGATAATTATTTTATATTATAATAAGTTTTTAAATTATTAAAATTTTAAGGAGGCAAGTTATTGGAAACTAGTTTAATTAGAACTACTCAAGTAAGAGAAACATGAGAATATTAGATTTCCAATGGATGTAATTCAGGCTTATAGATGAATTCTTAAATCAGGAATTTTTGAATGATATGAAACATTTTATTCAGTTTGCTTGTAGTCAACCAGCATTCATGGATGGAGATAAGATAAGGTGACCATGTAATCATAGAAAGTGTCAGAACCATCGTTATGAAACTGTTGATGTGGTTAGATATTATTTCGCTAAATATGGTTTTGTATCAAGATATTATGTTTAGAATTTTCATGGGGAAAACAATGAGAGTTATAATAATGGGGCAACTGAATGTTATATCGGGGAAGGATCTACCACTGTGCATGAAGTCAATACATATCAAACAATGGTAATGGATGCTGTTGATCTGAAATTTAATCCAGAACATATGGAGGAATCTTTTAATCCACACGCTCAACGTTTTTATGATATGTTAAACTTAGCTAATCAACAATTATGAGATGGGTGTCGAAATTATTCTTAATTATCTATTGTTGCTAGAATGTTGAATATAAAGTCAGAACATCATATTTTGGAATGATGCTATGATGATATTTGTCAATTAATGAAAGAGATGATGCCTGTCGATAATCTCATGACTGAGAATTTTTATAGTACAAATAAATGCATGCAAGATATGGGGTGCTGGTTGAGAAGATTCACTCTTGTAACTAAGTTTGTGCAAATTTTGTGATCATTCATAGTATAAAAGATAAAGATGAGGATCTAATGAAAAAATACTTGTTCCATATAAGAAGCTGTATCATTTTCCTCTTAGTCCATGTTTACAAAGACTACATGCATCAGAAGCCACAATTGAGAACATGAGATAGCATGCAAAACACGAGATTGAAGATGACGTAATGCATCATTATTCTAACTCTCTTGCTTAGATGAATTTTATTCAATCTCATCCATCTTTTGTTGCTGAATGTAAGAATGTCAAAATAGGTTTAAGGACTAATAGATTTTAACCATTTTGTTAGTCAAGTTAACAATATTTCTCATAGTCAGTAATAGTCACACCATATATCTTACCTCTGTGGATGTGCATGAAAGAGGGACACATGTTCCTAACTGTAATCATTCATAGACTGACAAATCCAAAAGACAAATTAGATGTTTATTTGTAACCTTTGATAGTAGAGTGGCAAATGTTCTGGGAGGTTAGGGTGCTTATGTATGATATCTCGAGTAAATAAAATTTTATCATGAAAGTTGCTCTGATATGGACCATCAGTGACTTTCCTGCCTGCTCGATGTTATTTGGATGGAGTACAGTAGGAAGACTAGCTTGTCTTTACTATGGAGAAGATTCAAATGCATTTACCCTTCTCAGCGGATGAAAGCAGTCTTGGTTTGATAACCATTATAAGTTTTTACCAGAATATCTTCCATTTTAAAGAAAAAGAATTGCATTTATTAAGAATAGAATAGTGAAAAGAGTAGCTCCTTCTATCAAATCTGGGTAATTATTGTTACATGATATAAATCAATTAGGGTTAAGAAAAGTTACAGAAGCCAAATATGATCAGATAAATGGTTTTATTTGCAAGATATGCGGTTGGAGGAAATGAAGCATATTTTGGAATTTACTTTGCTGGTGCAACAACTTAATACGACATAATCTTAATGTCATGCAGATAGAGAAAAATGTGTTTGATAATGTGTTCAACATAGTCATGAATGTAAAAGGAAAGACAAAGGATAATGCAAAGTCAAGGAAAGAACTGAAGACATTTTGCAAATGCCCTAAGTTAGTGAGAAATACGACCACTGGGAAATACCTTCAAGCTTGTTACAGCCTTAGCAAAGCTAGTAGAGAAGTGTTGTGTGAGTGGGTGAAAAATCTGAGATTTCTTGATGGAAATGCATTAAACATGGCAAGGTGTGTGAATATGATGAAACAGAAGCTGTTTAGGATGAAAGGTCATCATTATCATGTTTTCGTGCAATGATTACTATCTATTGCATTTCGTGAGTTGTTGCATAGTAATATGTGGCACGCATTAACAGTGTTGAGACTTTTTTTTTTTTAAAGAATTTACATCAACTACCATTCGGGGTGAAGATATGAAATGACTTGAGAATGAAACGCCTATAATTTTATTTAAACTCGAGCATATATTTCCTTTTTCACTTAATGGAAAATCTTCTGGTGCTCTTCGCTTATAAAGCTAAAATAGCTAGTCTAGTGCAGTATTGATGGATGTATCCATTCGAAAGGTACTAATCTTAACTTAATGTAATTAATATATATCATTTTAGATTTTGATGATTCTTAATTATCATCATTGGTACTTATAGAAGTTGAAAAACAACATTAAGAATAAAGCAACACTAGAAGGCTTAATATGCAATGCATATTTGGTTAAAGTGGCATCATCATTTTGCTTACACTATTTCGAGCCACATGTTAACACACGACACCGAAAATTATCACGGAATGTTGTTGGTGATTATGAGCTGAAAAGCGTGAAGAAAATCTCTTAATCTTTAAACATTCTGGTCGATTATTTAGAAAAGAAAAATCTAAATGCTTGACAGAAGAAGAATATCAAGCCACACATATATATGTTTTGTTGAATTGCCCTGAGGTCGAACCATTCATAGAGTATGTATTTGATAACTTAATCATAGCAATTGACATAACCATTCACACATAAAAAATGTTCTTTAATAATGATCATTTTTTTCCATACTAATATTCCGTAGGATTTATATTTCTCAATTACGTGAACATAGTCCATGCATAACTAATCGTAAGGTCGATACTCATCTGGAGCTTCATTTTTCTAGTTGGTTTAATCTATACATGCGTCCTTGTAATCTATTTTCTTGTTTGATTAAATCATTTTTGGTTAATGTAGTCAAATGATTCATTTTTTAATATTTACAGGTTCATGATCCACTAAACTTTGTTGATAATAATTCTATTAAGGATGTTGCAAAAGGTCCGTTAAGATCGGTGAAATCATACCCAAGTTACTATGTCAATGGGTACGAATTTCACATTGAATGACATGGTTCGGATAGAGTTACAATAAATAGCAAAGTCTATATTAAAGGGTCTAATTATAATACAAATGAAAGTGATTATTTTGGTATGTTGATGGAAGTGCTACAGTTAGAATATCCTGCATTACAATCAAAAGAACCATTTTATTCAAATGTGAATAGTTTGATCTTATAACGAATATGGGTACAAAAGTACATAAATCATATAATCTGGTAGATGTGAATCACATAAGAGATTAAATAAGTATGAACCATTTGTTTTAGCTTTACAAGTAGCTCAAGTTTATTATGTTCCTTGCCCAAGTTTAAAGCATGATAAGCGTGGTTAGTGGACAGTTTGCAAGATAAAAACCAGGTCTATCATTAAACTTTCAGACTCTAATTTGACATGTGGATCAGGCCAAGATGCTCTTTTTCAAGATGATGAGAGAGATGTCCATCAAATTGAGAATAGTGCCAATGATCATCTTATATCCTTGAATCATCCAAGTAGGACATTAATAGAGATTGATGAAGAAGAAAAATGTAAGATGAGCCAGATTTTGAAAACTATTCTACGAAGGAACAAGACGAGGAAGAGGAAGATCTTGAATATGATGATTAGTTTTTTTTTTTAATTTTTAATTATTTAATGTATTATTTTAATTATATAATCTGTTGTAAGAATTGATGAAGAAGAAAAATGTAAGATGAGCCAGATTTTGAAAACTATTCTACGAAGGAACAAGACGAGGAAGAGGAAGATCTTGAACATGATGATTAGTTTTTTTTTTAATTTTTTAATTATTTAATGTATTGTTTTAATTACATAATCTGTTGTAAGAAATGTCTATTTTATTAGTTATTTGTTATATTATCTTTTTATGATGTATTTCAGGGGGTTTAAGTTTGATTTTCACGAAAAATTTTGTCAAAATTTTTATTAATTTATGAAACTAAATTTTATCAAGTTCGTTAACATGGTTAGATAAGAGGCCGAGGGAAACGAGGTGACTTTGAAAGGAGAAGTGACTCTGGAGGGAGAGGTGAGTATCTCAGAGGGAGAGATCCACGATCTGCATCTTTACTTCCATATATCCAAGATGAAAAAGAGGACACAATTGCACAATCTCTACATGTTTTAGCCTCTTCTGGCTTTACTACTGCTAAGATGTCTAACTCTGGGAGTACGCAAAGTTCAGGTAGCTAATAGATTTATGTAGACAATAACACGTAAGTATTTATAATTATTATTTTTAATACTTTATATCATTATCTTTATATATAAATTTTGATAATATTTGTTCATTGTCTTATTTGATAAGATCGAGCCTTCGCATCAATGCTTTATGAAGATTAATCAAATTTTTCAAGAGAGAGTTGATTCATGTAGGTACACGTGAAAGATTGTTTCTCAGGAAACTAAAGAGTTTTATTATGAGGAATTCAAAGTATGTATAATTATTTATAAAAAAAAATTCTATTCCATTTTTTCATACTTACTAACATTTAATTTTGCTACAAAAATATTTTACATGGGACGAGGCCATGGATAGCGCGGTAAAGACCATATGGGAGGTTCGAGTTACAGATCGATATGCTGATTTGATGTACGCATGTCATCATAAGGTAAAGAATAAGCCTCAATTTGTCCCTGATACTGTATGGGAGCAATGGCAAATAGAATGGAACCGATCAGAGTACAAACAGAACTGTGAGACTATGTCCCATAATCGACAGAGTGAAATAGGTGGACCTAGGTCAGATTCCTTTCGACAAAGTATCGATTCATATTCACTGCAGAACCATTGTCAATGCTTAATATGTATGATATTTAAATTTTTTAAAGAAATATAAGTGCAAATGTTATGATTATTTATTTTATATTTTTTTCAAGCATAGGAGTTAAGTCGTGAGCTTACTGCAATAGAGCTTTTTAAACAAACTTACACAAAGAAATCTAATCTTGTTGTGTTCATGGATAAGCATTCAAAAAGATTTTATTGTTTTTAATAGTTTATAAATAAATTTAATTATTTTTTATTTTACTATTCGGTTTAGCTAACAAATTAACAAGGTGCTTTATTTATTGTAGGAATGGTTAGAAGAGTTGGTTGCTACAGCTTCTCATCCATAGGAGGGATCTTCAAAATAAGCCTGAAGTAGACTATAGTAAGCTTTACTATGAGGCAGTAGGTGGAGAGAAAAAGCATAGAGTGTATGGGCTTACGAACCAAGCTCTATCATGGTATTCTGACGGCAGCTCTAGCAGTGGATGTTCTGTTGATGACATAGTTATGCAGGATATGCACTCTTAGATAAAGGTTATGGAAGTGCGTATAGAGTTAGAGCGTAAGTCTATGAAGGAGCATATAGAGAAGGAGCATAGGACTTTAGATAAGAGATTGGAAGAGCTGCATAAGGCAAGAGAGCATGACTGCATACGCTTCAAGATCGAATTGCACAAGCGCTTACAGAGAAAGGTTAACATGAATGAGTGCATCCGTAGGATGGAGGCTCTCCTTCTTGAAAGTGGACCCCTAGCACTACCTAATAATTAGATGTAATTTCTTCTATAAATATTATATTTCACGAGAACATAATATATAATCTTGCATTTATTATGTTTTATGAATTTTAGTTTATTTTATTTTTGTTTAGTTATATTTAAAATTATTTTTTTTTACAAAGATTTGATTATATTAACGACAGATCCATTAGTTACTAATTAGTTTGTAATGAAACCTCTAAACTTAGTGACAGAGAAGAATTTGTCACTATGCTAACTAGCAACAAACAAGAATCTATCGTTAAACTAGTGATTAATATTATTCTATTGCTATCTTTAGCGATAGATGTAAAACGGTCACTAATATAGCGACCAATAAATATCCATCGTTATTTTAGAAACAGATTCTTATTTATCGCTATTTAATGATAGACTATTATCAGTCGCTAAAATAATGATAGACGTGTATCTATCGCTATACCTTAGTGACAAAAATTTGTTTCTGTTGCTAAACTAGCCACAGATATTTATTAGTCGCTAATCTGTCACTAATTATCGATAGATACAAAATTTAGTCGTTAGTTTTTCTCACTACAACGATTTTAACAACTAATTTTATTTGTTATTAATCTATCGCTAAAAAATTTAGTGACAAATTGTTTTAATTTAGCGATGGATTTATGAGTCAATTAATTTGTATTTTCTTTTTTTGTAGTGATGGCTAGCATAAGACACCTGTATATACCTTACAAAGAATTTCCACTAGGGTAACTTTATATCCCTCAATCCATGAGATAAAAGATACACAGTTCATAGAGGCAAAAATCTACCTAACAAAGGCTCTAGCAAATTCAATATAAGAAGTTTGAATGGGGTAGAGCCTACTATGATTAGTTATATCATATAAAAGGTAACCTTAGGCACTTTGTCAAAAGCTATTATGTCAAAAACTACATGACAAGAAAATTCATTCAAACACCTTCAAGGAAGAAATTTAGTGTCAAGAAGAACTTTAAAGGGTGTTTTGAAATCTTTAGCGCAAATAGGCTTTAACTCTGAAAGGTTTGATGAAGGCATTTCTAGTTGTAACTTTCAAAATGGATGATTAAGATATTCCATATCTGATTAACCATAGCAATTGAAGTGGTACCATGTTAGAAGCTTTAGTAGAAACCCAAAAAAAAAAAAAGGTAATGAAAAAATTAAAAAGAGGCAAGGTAAGGAAAAAAAACTCGCATTAAGGGTGATTCCAAGCAAATAGACAATCGATACAAAGCAATTTTCTCACTTTCAATGGGTGAGTTAATACATAATCATCCAAATGCAATCAAAGTTTTTCTAAGGCAAATGTAGATAGAATCTCTAATGAGAACAAGGAATATCATCATCAATTCTATCAGAGGTAATGTATATAACCAATATTGATTAGTACATTAATCTTCCCTACTAGAAACACTAAGCATTGAGTGAAACATCCTACCTAAAATGTAAGGACCTCAATCCTAACTTCCTTTATCATGACCTTAACTTCAACCTATCAAAAAGATCTATGTTATCTCCCTTGTCTGTAGCGAGAACAATCCAAAATTTTGAATTCTCTAAACTTTTTTTGGAGCCTGTTTACATTAAAACATCCCTAATCCACGAGATGGCCAAGTACAATACAAAGTTTGATATTACATGGTTAAGATTTATTTCCTCATAAGATTTGAGCATAGTTTGGTTGTTTGGAACAACACCGGGCTAGGATAAAGGATAATTTATTGGAGAATTAAGAAAGATGCGGAAAACACAAATTGGGGGAGTAAAAGAAAAGAACAGTTAAGAGAAACACAAAAAGGTGAATGTTTGTCATGATAACAAAGAGATTAAGTATGATACGTTATTTTCTATCACCATGTCTAGTAGGACAAGCCATGAACCTTCAAAGGGTATAAACTCTAAGAATGGATTAAATTTATTAGGCGAAAATTACAGACAGATCGTCAAAAGAATTCATCACAATTGAGGAACAACTTAATGATTTTACTGTCACAACTAGGGTAGGCTGATGAAGTCGAAAAAAGGGTATCTTATTTTCTTGTCAAAAGAAAATGTGGGAGAATTAGTCTCTTGTCATGAGAAATAATGAATCTCAAATTTCATTTTGGTTGGCTTATTAATGAAAATCAAGAAAATGAGAAAAAGTCACCACTAATCCTTTTTTGCAGTGTGATTAGCTACTAAAAATTCTTTTGCATTTCCTCCAAATCCTTTATGCAAAAAAGAAACCAAAGAAAGATAAACGAAAAGTTTGGGCATTGGTCAAACTTTACTGACAAAACTGGGTTTGTGAGTCAATTAAGTATGAGGAAGGGTTAGTACCCTTACTATGCTTAAACTAGTGAAAATGAAAAATATTCAATCAGGTAGTAAGAAAGATCTAAACTTGATTCCTATATAAAGCAACATATAGTTACAGAAAGAAAGTCTTTTTTAAAGAATGCATGAATAGAAGAAACCTATTTTTTAAGGTCATTTTATTTAAAGACCCCAAAGATTAGCTTTCACTAAGTCCATGAGTTTTGAAAGAGATGAAAAAAATGAATTTTATTCTTCAACTTGTCAAAAAGCACTCAAAATGACATATTTTAGGTGAGGATCAAGAAAAGGCCCTCACATCAACTCTTATCTCTTCAAAAGAAAACAATTTTCTTTAGAACTCCATGGGAACATTGTTCCTTACACACACTTCATTCTTCAATGTGTTTATGTAAAAGGATGGATATGCAAGTATAGAAACGGTACAAAATAGTCAACCATTATAGCAGGAACATACCAAGAACTCTAGATAATATAAAGAAAATACCAAAAAGACACAGGAATAGCATTGGCATTTCATATGCATTTGTATTCAGAGTGCTATAGGGTGATAAGGTTTACCAGGTAATACAACACAATTACCCTTTTGCGACTCTTATTCAAAATAAAGGTGTTACATTGTCAAATAGGAATCAAGCTTGCTAAGAAGATGACAAATCTTTGTTTCTTGGAAAGGAAAGAAACCCTGTTATAAAATTTTGAAAAACTTTCGATTTTTTCGTACTGGTGATCACTTTTGATTTACGTGATCTTTATTATCTCTTTTTTTTTTAATCAATTGTTAGATCTTCCCCTTTTTAATTGAAGGGGCATTTATAGGTGTTGGCTTGGCAAAAATGGCGAGTGCACATCGTGACTTTAAGAAGCACAGGTACTTGGTTGTTGTATTGTACTCCTTTTTCTTGGATTTAGAAGTTTCTGGGCAAGTTTTGGAAGACTATAGAGTTGTCCCAAGAATGAACATCCCATACTTCATTATTCATGAAATCTTTGAGGTCAAGATTTAGTTTATCATGAAAGATCCGATGAATAATTAGCAGTTTATCCATGTTGAGACCTTATTAAGCAACCTAACATATGATCTAGAGTTTAACCCAAGTCAATCTTTATTGAAGGAACCAATGAGTGATCAAGGGTTTGGCCTAAGTTCAAGAAAGTCCAAATCATCCCAATGAATGATTGAGGAGAATATCATATCTTTAGTACCAAATCTGCATTCCATTAAGTTAATTTTTGAAAGGTTTCTTATAAGATATTTATTACATAGGCACCAATTCATGATTAGCCTTGGTCTAGGGATATAAAAAGCCACCATTTAGTGTTTTTCCCTTTGGTTTTCCCAAAAAAATGGTTTTCTCATGTAAAAGCATTCAAAAAAAGCCTTTGCCGTTTCACTTTATTATCCCTGCAACCAAAATCCTTCTGGCCTCATCTTTGGCAAAACTTGAGCCCTAAGCCTTCATCTTCATCATTTTTCATCCTTTATATGAGTTCTTTGATCTTTTTTCCTCATCTTTTCTCTTAGAGTGATGGCCAAAAGTCCAAATCCTTCTATTTATACAACTAAAGACCTGATATGGGTTAGAAGTAACTTTCCCATCCTTAAGTATATAGTGTTAGAGGTCCTTTCCCTCAATGATCAACCATGGGCCCACCATGAAGGCTAGGACATGGTCTTTAGGGATAGCCTCAAAGGAGGCCAAGATTTACCTATCCATCCCTTTTACTAAAATATTTATTAATAGTTTAATATTTTCCTTTCTAAGCTTATGCCTAACTTTTAGCACTGTATGCTAGCTTTGGCTTCTGAAATCATGTTTATGGACAGTACAAATCTCTCTGTCATCCTTTTTATTGAAATTTTTGGATTGAAAGCTAATAAGGATGATAAGAACTCAAAGTTCAAATTCTACTATTTTTTTAATATTAGCCCGAAGTTATTTTCTAAAGGCTTTTCATCTATAATAAAGGTTGAGTTAAAAAGTGATTTTAGGCCTTGGGGCCCAAAATATACTCACACCTAAACACTTAGACTGAGCCTTTTAAGAAAGCCCATAATAAAAAGATCCACTCTGACCTAACATCAACCTTCAAATCTTTTTATGATCAAAGAGGTGTAAATAGCTTGAAGGACCACATAAATAATGATAAGATGTCTCTAGTTAGAGCCATCAGGTCCACACATAAAGCCTTTTGATTTGATAAAACCTCCAAGTCAGCTAATGAAGTCTTGGCTAAGGTATTAAGGAAGAATCCAACTCACCTCCTCCAGAAAACCTGAAAGTCCATATTTTTTAAGCTAAACTTTGTCTTGTTCCTAAAGAAGGAGTCAACTTCGATGAGTGACAAGTGGCCAACCTGATTTATTCACTAAGTCTTGCACCTAAAGAGGGTTTTCCTAATGAAGGGTAGCCAATTGCTTCAATTTTTATACCCAATTCCTCCGTCAATAAGGAGGTTCAACTTGATGAGGTATTTAAAGCCTCAAATTTGAAGCCTCTCATCTTTCGATATGGCCTTTTAGGCTGATTCCAAGTTAGATCTTAGTCCTTTTTGCATTAAATTTTAAATAATCTCATGTTGTTTAATGCTTGTACAAGTACTGACTATATTTCCTTTGCTTCTTTGTACATTGTATAGAAATGGGCCCTCAACAAAGTATTCCTTAAGTCATTAAGAATCAGTTATGGAAAGCAATGGACATGGCCCTGGATAAACATGTCCTTAAAGTAAGTTCTGCCCCTGAGCTATTATTAGAGTTTAATAAAGAGGTCAGTCCTCACAGGTTACACCAAAGAGAAAAATGGTCACTATCAGCCCAAATATCGATGCCCCAATTGCTAAGAAGGGGAAAATGATGGGTGTCACTTCCCCAACCATCAGAAAAAGAAATAAAGAAAAGGGAACCCACCTAAAGCATAGGGAATTGATTGATGCATTAGAGATGCCCTTGGGTAAGCTGATGCCTCTCCCTCTCCCTCTAGAGGAGAAGTTCATACTGAAATGGATAGACAAAAGGCTCCTAGCACCAATCCAATTTAGTCTAAGAGTGGCTGCTCAAATTTATTCTCCTTCAAGATATCATGCAGTCGAAGGGGGAGACTAAAAATGTATTCTTGGATTGCACATGCCCTACTTCATTAAGGTAAATATCTACTCTCTTGTACTATTGCTTTTTAAAAAGATAATTGCAGGCCTTTTAACTTGGGTTTCCTTTTTGTTTGGAGTTTGCTTGAAGAATGGTTGTACTTGTCGGCAAGTACAACCATACCAACATTGGCCTCTACCACTTCATGAAGGAGGCTTAAGTCACCAATAAATTTGTTGTTGGCATCATCAATAAAGTCTATGCCTACACAACAAAGATCAAAGGGTGAAAAGCCTTTCGGTGAAGGCAGAGGCAAAAGTGGACAAGATGAAGTTAAGGCTAGCCTTAGCAAAAACCAATATTAAAGCCAAAGTAAGCCATTTAGAGAATGAACATGACTTGAAACATCTAAAGGACAAGAAAACAGCTAAGGAAGAAGCTTGATTTTATGCTGTAAATGAATTTTGGATGATAGATGCATATCAAGCTAAAATTAGGGAATAGGCTTTCAAACTTTACTGAACAATCAAGAGGCAAATTATTAAGCAAATCCAAGATCAGTACCTGACCTAGATTTGTCATGGGTATAGGTGGCTTATCCAACTAAAATCTCACTAGCATATTTTGAAGATTTAAAAGTCTCCCGTGAAGATCTAGAAGAACCAGCTGAGAGTCTTGTGGACGAAGGGACATCGATTGCTGCTTTTGAAGGCTAGGCTCCAACTACATCTTCAGCTCTCGATGTGGTTGAGGCTATAGCCCAACTTGGGCCTTAGACTTTGCACTTTTCCTTTATTTTTTTTCTTTTTCTTTTTCTTCTTATGATGTATAAACTCTTTTTCTCGATCAATAAAATTTGCATTTTTCAAAAATTCAAGCCATTTATACTTAGAAATATTTAAGATGATTATCATTTTCTTGAGAATCTTGATAAACACCTTAAATCGACTCTAAATAAGAGACTCGATGTGGTTGCAGAACACTTGACGTGAACTTAACCTCATATTTGCCTAAGGCATTGACCCTAATGTCAATACTTAGATCGATGTGAACAAATTAGCTTTAAATTTCCTAAGACATTGACCCTAATGTGTCTTATCAGGCCAAAATCCGAAGGTACATAACCAAGGAATAGAAATGAACTCTGTCATTTGATTCCATAATAAGGGCCCTGCCTTTAAACTTGATGAGCCCACTTGAAGTGATTTATGGGCTAGAAACCTAATGTGCTCTGCAGATAACCCTTGATAAATTAAGCCGTGAAGAGTCATCAAGGATAGCAGTACTAGTGAGGATTCTCAACCTTGTACTTAGTAGAATAAATAGGACATATGGCCTATTAAAGTAGCTACAACAAATCCTAATGTGCAGGCAAAAACAAACTAAAAAAAAGGACTTTTAAGAGCAAAATTAGGTATTAATAACCACTCCTCTTTATCCTTTGAGTTAACATAGTTTGGACAACAATTTCAAGACATCAATTTTGCTCTAGAATGAATAATCTAAGAGAGATTTATTATTTTTGCTTTTATATGTATATATATATATATTGACATCATGATTCAAGGCATTCGTTTCAAAATCATGAAGGCAACTTCCATGCAATATGTTTGTTAAGATCATGTGATAGTTCTCTACTAGGATATGAGCTCAACTCGTCCCTAAATGCCCACTGTGGTATGATGAATATGGCACTAACGAGGACCTACAATGTCAATCTCGATGACATGATGAATATGGTATTGATAGTGATCAACGATTTGGTCTTTGTTAAAATTACTAGACTCAATACTTGAACTGAATATGAAACCGGTATGAGATTTATACCAATCACATTTGGAATGTAAACAATAGTCATTGTGAGGTGTAAGCCAATCACATCTAAGTTTTAGTACGGGTGCCCGATGTCAGGTAGGAAAGCAGTCACATTTAAGGTTGTAATGCTCGATGAGAAGCAATCTTATCTGAGGCTGTTTTAGCACCCAATGTGGGCTAGGAAACTAGTTACATCTGATACAATGTTAATACCTAATGTGAGGTAGGAAACTAACCACATGTGAGGTATAACTAAAATTAATTGAGAAGTAAGAATCTAGTCTTATTTAAGCTGAGTTCCTAGTAAGGGTAGAAAACTAATTGTACTTGAGGCATAGTGCCTGATGTGTAGTAGGAATCCAGCCACATCTAAGGTAATATTTAAAACCAGATGGGAGGTAAGAAACCAATCCCATCTAGGGCAAGTTCCTAGTATAAGACAATAAACTAGTACATGAGGCATAGTGCATGATGTGGGGTATAAAATCAGCCACACCTAAGGTAGTGTCTAAAACTAGATGAGAGATAGGAAACCTATCCCATATAGGCCAAGTTCTTAGGATGGGATAGGAAACTAGTTGTACTTAAAACATAGTGCTTATTATGCGGTAAGAAACCAGCCATATTTAAGGTAATGCTTAAAATAATATGAAAGGTAGGAAACCAATTTAATATAGGTCGAGTTCCCAGTATAGGTAAAAATAATTCGCACTTAAGACTGTAATGCCTGATATGGTGTAGCAAACCACTCATATCTAAAGTATATTTAAAGTTAGATGATAGGTAGAAAACTAGTCCAATGTAGGCTGACATTTTAACATAAGGTAGGAAACTAGTCATACTTAACGTTGTAATACAAATTCAATTTAATTTTGTTATGTTTTTCTATTCTTTTGTGTTTTCTAATATCTTAAGGATGTAATTTTATTTAATGTTTTACATGACGCATGTATTTATGAATGCTAATTATAATTCTTGACAAAGAATTTAAATGTCTTTTATTTTTCTTGGTGGATTACCTAGTTGTCCATCCTTTGATCCTTGACCTTTGGCCCAGCTATCTATTCGTCACTGTGATGATCAAACTCATTTGCTATCAAAGAATGATCCACTCATATGGCATCAGCAAGAATTATTTTCGCAATCAAGACTTATTAAATTGTACTCACCTTTGTTTTGTATATCATTTAGTGTTTTCTTGAGGCATCATTTTCCTTTAATTTTAGATTTATTTTTTTTATTTAAGTGATTCCTTCCATCGCTCCTCATTTTGTAAGATATAATTAGATGAGCAACTGATCCCTTATGTGTAGAATGTAGATAATGCACTTGAGCAATAGTGAGAAAGATGGTATATACGTAGGAAAGAACGTTGTCTAAATGACTTTGTTTGTGTCTAATAGAGAAATTGTATATCCCAAAAGTAATGAAAGATAAGATATTTTTGGTGATATCAAATCCACCTAGTTACACAAATTTAAGCTTAGATGGATAGTTTTTAAAGGAAGAAAACATATCAAATACCATTTTCCCTCATCAAAGTCTTTTAGGCATAATACTTTTTTGCCACACTAGAATTAAAAGGATTGCATACCTCTTGCCCATCCATTTCTGCCAACCTGAGTGCACCAGCAGAGGAGGCTCTTTTCATAATGCATTACAAGGAAAATGCATTTTCTTGATGAGATTTTCTCAGCGATTGAAAGGATCGCCAGGAAATTTATGGTTTCTGGTGGTTTTCATGGTGGTCAAGCCAACCACCATTAAATGGGTTCATTTACCAGTACGCTTTTTATTATTTGTGGCGAATTTTAACTGCCAATGAAAGATTTGGTTTTCTCGATGATTTTTTTATTAATACTAGCACTTATTAACCATTAGGATGTATCGGCATTATCAAGCCTGTTCTCCCCTTTCTTTGTCATTTGCGAGTGTCAACTTTAAGGGTAGTGTCTTCACTCCTCTCTGAGCTTTGTTGCATCCTAACTTTTTAGCCTCTTTGCAGTCCATCAAATCTTAAATTCTTCTTTCCCCTAGCTCCATCATGAAGTTTGAAGCTCAAAATTGAGCAATTTCTAAATTAAAACCCTACTTTCTTCACCTGAGCGACACAGCATGGATTGACCTCATTTCAGGTATGCTTGCAATTCTTTGCCTTGTTACATGAGTTTTCTTCAAATTTCGTCAATTTATTTGTATATAGAGGACACTAATTCATTGATAAGTCTACTGCACATTATTGATTAATTCTTTATCCTCTTTGATTTTGTTTTAGAAGGCAGTTGGACAGCCCTTCATGTTTGGAATTGCTCACTTTGGGTTTTGATTTCATGCGTCTAAATTAGGTATGTTAGTGTTTTTTGATATCTTCAGCTTTTGCATGTGATGTTGTTTGCTTGTATAATGCTTTTAAGCATGTTATGAGAGCTATCTTTTACATAGAAGAATATAGATGGTTTATCACTCACTATGTTAGATAATTGTTCATTTTTATAGTTTGCTTAAAACAAGTGTTTCTCTTTCTTTTTATTTTTCATCTTTTTTACAATTATAAAGCATTGAAAGGACCTTAAAGATGAGACTTCTAAATTTAAGTGAATTTGAGAGATTTAGCTTTTAGATTAGTTATATAGAAAGCCCCTCTCTTTATCTCTCTGACTTTATAATCTTTTTTTTCTTTTTTGTTATGTCTTTAATCCTTGTTTATCGCTTGTACTTGATTTCTATTCAATCTTTATTTTTTGCTAAAGAGGAATGCTATTTGAAATGGCTGGACAATTTTATTCAATTTATCGCTAATGTATATGTAAATACCTTCCATGTTTCTTTACTTTTATTATGAAAGTTTATGTTGTAATTTTCACTGCAATTGGTGATAGCAACAATAGTGTGGTGGTACATGGATTTCTATTCTTTGCATCAGTCTTATAATGGATAACACTACCATAATGTTTAGCTTAAAAGTAAATGTAGCATACTTTACAACTCTTTACTCTTTTCGTTCCTCCAATAATAGCTTTTTACTCCTAGCATTACATTTGCATTACTTCTAATAATTCTTTCTAAAAAATGAAGTTAATAGCAGTGAATAATCATTACTTTTAATAATTCTTTTATTTTCATTTTTTGCTTTTAAATAAACTTTCATTTTGCTGTTGAAACATCAAAATTATAACATATACTACCTATTAGATTTTTTATTTGACATGAAAGAATAAATGCAAATAGTAGTCTTTATAGTAGAGAAAATTTGATATCTTAAAACTTTAGGCAGAATTATCTTATTGGCTGCCTCTTATTTATCCTTTTCATTGCAAATATAAAATGATTAACCTAAAGTTTTGCATTGTAATAATGATTTGTTAAGGTAATGAGTTTTGTGAGTGCAAATATATGAAAAACACAAATTATTACTGAGGCTTTAGTTCTTTCCATGATATATTGCATTATGTATTATTGGTTGGTACTTCAAGTTAGTAAGTACGACGAAGATTTCATCTAAAATTTAGTTCTTGGTATTAGACGGTGTCATGTGGATTGTTTATGTGTTTCATTTTTTAAATTTAATTTGTTTTCTTATATCCAACAATCTTGTAGGATTGAAAATGGATTAATCATTGATCAATAAGCCACGAAATTCACCCGATTATCAAAAAAGTTTGGTAGGATTTTTTGACTTTGCCTTTGCACATGCCTCTAGCAATGGTAGAATAAAGTGCCCTGTAATCAATGTGGGTTTAGAATGATGAGACTAGAGAAATAGTATATGGCCATCTCATTTATAGTTAATTTCCATCGAGATATACTTTTTGGTTATGTCATGGAGAATCAGTTAGTGCAAAAAGTTAAAATGACTTAATTGTCGGAGATGATGTTTTACTGAATCAAAATAGTATTCGTAATCAAGATTCAATGCATGATATGTTTCATGATGCATTAGGGACCTCTATGCATCATAATGCTGGAGTTTCCCATATGTTGAATGAACATGTGGATGATGTCAAAAGGATTATGGGTGAAAGGATCCAAGAAGAAAATGGAAAACATAATGATGTTGAAGATTTAGTTAGAGATTGTAATGAAGAATTGTATAAAAGTTGTTTAAGATATTCGAAACTATCATTCTTAGTCAAACTTTATCACATCAAGTGCTTATGTCGAATGACCGATAAAGCAATGTCTATGGTATTAGAGTTATTGAATGATGCTTTTGAGCGTGCGAAGATTCCAAAATCATTCTATGAGAATGAAAAAGATATTCAACAAATTGGGCATTAATTATCGAAGATTGATGAGTGTCCGAATGATTGTTTATTGTATTGGAAAGATGATGGTAGTAAAGAAACATGCAAAGTGTGTCACAAGTCGAGATGGAAAGATAGAGGGGCTATTAAGAAGAAAAAAAAAAAATCAATCAACAAAGATGTTGCATTATTTTCCCTTGAAGCCATAATTTCAAAGGTTGTTCATGTCTTCTAAGGTAACTAATGATATGAGATGGCATACTACAAATAGTAATGGTGATACTTTATTAAGGCATCCGAGGGATTCTGATTCATGGAAGTCATTTGATTCAAAATTTCTTGACTTTGCATTGGATCAACATAATGTGCGACTTGGTCTAGCTACCAATGGTTTTAATCCATTTGGTACATTGAGTTCAAACTATAGTATATGTCCAGTAGTGCTTATGCCATAAAACTTGCCTTTGTAGTTGTGTATGAAGCAGTCATCTTTTAATTTTTCAATGATCATTCTAGGTAAGAGAATGCCACGTAATGATATAGATGTATATTTACACATCTATATGTCCAGTAGTGCTTATGCCATGATTAAGGAATTAGAGCAATTGGGGGATGAAGGAGTGGAAACATACAATTCATCATCTAAGTATGTTTATTATGCAGGCAACTCTTATATGGATGATTAGTAATTGTCCTGGCTTAGCATCTTATCTGGGTGGAATACATACACTGGTTTGGCATCTCCTCATTGCAACTTTGATTTTAAAGCTTATCGTCTTTCTCATAATAAAATATGGGCATTCATGGGCCATTGTCATTTTTTGGATGGACGACAAAGGTTTAGATTAAACCATGTCTATTTTGATGGCAAAGTTGAGTTGTAAAACCCACTTGTGTGGTTATCAAGGTTAGACATTTTGAAGCAAGTAGAAGATATTAATGTCATATTTAGGAAGAGTCAAGAGGTGGATATTAAAGGAGAAAGATCACATACTAACAATATTGAAGGAAGTAGCACTTAACAATGGATAAAGAAGAGTATTTTCTTTCAGCTTCCAAACTAGCAGCATAATTTATTGTGACACAACCTTGATGTGATGTACATTGAGAAAAATGTTTATGAAAATTTGTTATATACACCATTGAACAAGCTTGGTAGGAAAAAAGATGATCTAGATGCTCGTAAGGACTTAGTTTCTTTAGGCAGAAGGTAAGATCTTTGGCCAGATGAGAATGGATGATTCAGTCCAGCATTGTACATAATGCCACTTGCAATGAAAGACCACTTTTTAAAGACCCTAAAGAATGTGATCACACTTGATGGTTATGCTGAAAACATTTCAAGATGTGTTGATCTCAAGCATCATAAAATTTTTGGGTTAAAGACACTTTCTTGTGGAGCATTTGTTACCCACAGCAATAAGAAAAATGATGCCTTATAAAGTGTCTGCAGTATTGGTCGATTTATGTTCATTCCTTAAACACTTGTCGAGGAAGTTACTATCCCAAGTGACCTTGACAATTTATAAAGGAGAATTATAGTAACATTATGTCATTTCAAAATGTTATTTCCTCCCTCGTTCTTTACAGTGATGGTGCATTTGATTGTTCATTTGGTTGAAGAAGCAAACGTGGAAGGGTAATACGTTACTGATGGATGTATCTAGTTGAGAGGTAAATGATTCAACTATATTAGCCTTTTTGTATCGTGTGATATCTATGTTAGCTTTAATTGTGTATATTATTTTCATATACTGTAGGTATTTAGGTCACATGAAATCTTACGTATGTAATCGAGCTCAACTTGAAGGTATCATAACTTAAGGCTACATAGCGGAAGAATGTTTAACTTTTTCATCAAGGTATTTGCATTGGATTGAGACAAGTTTCAATCAAGCTAGGTGTGTTAAAGATTAACTTAATGATTGTGGGTCACTCCAAAGTGAATCTCTTTTCCAACAAATCAGACGTCCAGTAAGACATGCTAATTATTTCAATCTTACACCTATGGAGTTACACCAAGCATATTAACATGTGTTGTCCAATTGTGAACATGTTCTCAATTTATTAAGTATATGATGTTATTTAATTAAATATTTTTAACCTTTTAAATGATTAAGGATTATTTTTTCAAATGTAGGGAGTTCAAGGAGTTAACTAAAAAGAGATTAAGAAACCAAACACATTTTGCATCATTGATTTAGAAGACAGTTCATAGGGAATTTGCTTCTTGGTTTCAATCAAGAGTAAGTAGCCATTGTAGTTTTATTTAAAAAAGGTATGATTCCTTGAGTAATGCAATGGGTTTTCTCACATTTAGATTCTGAAAGATAACAATGAAGTTCATTCAAAGGACATGATCAACCTAGCACATGGCCCACTTGTCTAAGCTAGATGGTTCAATGCATATATTGTCAATGGTTTCAAGTTTCGCACTTTAGAGCAAGAAAAGGGGATGAACACACAGAATAGTGGAGTATTTGGTACATTTTAAACTAGCAGCTATGCTAGTACCCATGATAATCATCTAATATTTGGAGGAGTTCGATATTATAAGAAATCAGTAGACATAAGAAAGTGGAATTATTATGGTCGATTCAACATAACAATGTTTAAATGTCAATGGGCTAATACAACAACATTATCTAGATTAAAAAAAGATGCCCTTTTATTTGATGTGGTGAATGTCTCATGTTTGATTCATACCGGAGAGCATGCTGAGCTGAACCATACATTAGAATTTCAGATGTTCAAATGGTGTATTATGTGGAAAACGATTTTGATAAGAGTTGGTGTGTGCCCATTCATATCAAACCAAAGGATTTATTTGATATGGGAGATGATGAGGAAGATGTGTTACCCGAGAGTTTGCCATATCTTGAACAAGATTTGATCATGCTTTTTTCAGAAGATAACAAGAACATTCCATTAGCACGGGGTGATGATGATGAAGACACTACCATGCTTGGCCTCGAAGAGAAAGATGAAAACATAGGCGTTCCATGAATTTTGGATATTTTTATTTTAAATGTTAAGATTTAGTAGCATTGACTCAATTTATAAACACATGTACTTTTGCTACTTTAATTTTACATAGACTTTAGTCCTTACATCTACAGACTTTTATCTTTATTTCTTATGGTAGGGATAAATGAGTCTTTCTTTCATCTATAACTTCTTTATGGGTTTCCTGCATCCCTAAGCATGAACATGTGTTTAACACTAACATCACATGTTATCTATAAGCTAAAAAAGAGATAGCAAAATCTTTTCAAGTGTCAACCTAATGTTTATCAATATGCTATAAAAGAGACTGCAAAAGAAAGATTAAAATCTTTGCCACTGTAAGTTCAATACTCACTTTAATATTAAACTTGAACAATTTTCCTAACTACTTGATTATAAGTCTAGTATAAAACTTGTTACCGCTGTAAGTCCAATATAGAAGCCTTACCACTGTAAGTCCAGTTATGAATCTCCTTTATCTTTCTTATCTTTCCAGTTTTGGGTTTTTAGTATGCATTACATCACAGAAATTCACTCTCCAATTAGATTATCATTGATATATTATGTTGTTAAATTCACCATGAGTCAATGGTAAACACTCCACTGATATTAGATTAAAGTTGTAAACACTCCATTGATATTGGAAATTTTTATGCTTGGAGTAAGGCTATGGTTTTATCAATATATGATCCATATAAGAATATTATGATGTCTAAAATTATAGGACCTACTAGAATTTAAAGCCTTTTAGGGCTTATTCTATGGTATATTTCATGGCATCACTTATCTGGTTTTCTACAGCTATTTCAAGGTAAGTGAGAATGAGATATATTGCAATTATAATATATCCAGATATTTGTAAATTTTAAGAGTAAGGATGGACTTTAGCATAAAATTAGTTAGCAACTTATATTTACATTAAAACCTTTTCAAGTATGAGCCTAATGTTTATCAATATACTGTTAAAAAGACTACAAAAGAAAGAGCAAAACCTCCGCCAATGTAACTCCAATACTCACTTTATCGATATAGTGAAACAACTTTTTCTAACTTCTTTTCTATAAGTCTAATGCAGAAACTGCTACCACTATAAGTCCAATACAGTAACACAACCACTGTAAGTCTAATTTGGAATTTGCTTCTCCATTTCCTATCTTTCTTTTTTTTGGTTTTTAGTATGCATTGCATCACATAAATTCACTTCATATTTACATTATCATTAACATATTAAGTTGTTAAATCTTTCACGATTCAAGGTTGTGGTTTTATAAATATATTTAGTAGCTTATCCTCAATTTTGGGCACAGTAAGTGATGAAGTTCTGAATTTTGAATTCAAATATTTGGAATTCTGAATTGTTATTCATAAATCATTTTCTTAAGATTTTTGGTTTATTATAACTACAGCTCTCAGTGATAGGTAGACCTTTTTGCTTTCACTTTCTCTGTAACTAAGACATGTAGGTCATGCTTACAGATGGCTGCTCTAGTTTTTATTTTTATTCTCTGATGTTGGTCTGTATGTGATGATAGTAAAACGACTCTTAAACTCTCTCATAAGTTTATGTTTTGCCTCTGTTTTTACCTTAAGTGTTGCTACACCATATATCCAATTCACTCATGTGCTTTGTGAGAAAGATGTATATATGCACATAAGCCTAGGCAAATGCATACATGTTATGGATTTGCATGATCTAGGAAATACCGGAAAAGAACCATGAGACTTAGTAGATTCTTCTTTTCCCATCATGGTAAAATCTTGGTATACATGTAGGCATTATTAGTATAAGTAACATTTAAATTCTTATATTCATTTTTGAAAACTGTTTGCTGTAAGTGAAAGGCATCTCTTATTTTATCAGCTATACATACCAAAAAATGGTCAAGACTAAAAGGTTTAGAGACTCATCATCCACCTCAACTTCATAGCAATCATTCCTAACCAACATCGATTAGCCACAATCAACACCACCTCAAATAGAAGTGCCACATAACATTCAACAACATTAAGTAGAGCTCCCACCCAATGTTCAACTATGACAAGCAAACACACTACCACCACAACAACCTATCAAGTCATCATCGTCAATGTAGATGATGTTAGACAGTGGATGTAATAGGTGAGGCGGGTTCTCATATTATAGTCATTACTGCCTCTCACGATGCTTTGTATAATGAGGTATTCTTAATTCATTTATTATTTTTCTTTAGATGATCAAAGTACTATGAAGCAGACCCAAATGAAAGTGATGGACATTTGGGTAATGTCTAGAGGGAAATGTCTAATTGTCCAATTCAACTAATCTTGCCAACTAATAGATGAGGCAAGTGGCACATTACCAGGCTTCTTGGGGCAGTTGGCATCAGATGTCAAGCTAATCCCTATTAGTTACAATGATTAGAAGATTATATGGGAAGTTGATAAGGATAAGTATTACAAAGAAATCACACAAGTAATTAGTATATTTATGGTTAAGACATTATAACTTGTCATTATGTATAAGTTAATTTAATGAGATATATCTATAGGAAAATTTTCATTTTCTTGATGCAACAGAAAAAAATGGATTTTGGGATGCTTTGCAAAGCATTGGACGGACAATCAATCATACCTGCTCAAAAAATTTTATAAGCTAGATAAGAGCTGAGAAGAGAATACACTCGCACATCCGAGTTGGATCTCACAAGAATAATGGGCGACTTTCATTCACTATCGCTTAAAGCCCGACACATTGGTAATATTTAGTAAACTTAGAATTCTATAATTTCTAATTTAATTAATATTAAGTTTGTACTTTGAGTTGTAGAAAATGGTTGAAAGGAATATGGCGAATAGGGAAAAGTTAGTCATCCTACACACTTCAAGCTCAAAAAGTTTCGCACGTAAGAGGCATGAGATGGTATGAGTATGTGGATTTACAGTTTTATGCCTAAAAGATATTATGACTAACACTTTTGTAATCAATCTTAGGAAATTGTGACCGATACACCAATTAGTAGGGGTCAATTTTACATTAAAACCCATGAAAAGGTAAAGAATAGAGAGTATGGTAGTGAAGAGGCACAGACTATTTATGTAAGTTGATGTTTACACCTTTTCAATTTATAAAGAATTCTTGTTAATTATTACTAACTTTTTATTATATTGTTTATGGGAAAATATTTCAAACATTGAGTTTCAAGAAGGTTTATCACAGCCCATCGGTGAACATGATTCTCTTGCATAAGTATAGTTCCTTTTTCTTTTCTTATCTTTTACGTTTTTGTATATATTTCAAATTCCTAGTGTTTTTGGATTTGTTGCAATATGACACTTTTTGACTCACACCATCTTAGGCACTAAGTCCAGAGCACTCTAAGAGGGTTAGAGGGCTAGGATTTGGCCCCCACACCAACTCAAGCCTTTGGATCCAACTCTAATAGCAGTAGTGGGATGTGCCATTATCCTGATGGTACAAATACTAAAGTTATGGAATTAAAGTCTGAGTTAGAGTCTCAAGAGAAACAAATCAGAGCATTGGAGAAGGCTTTAGAGACCCAGTAAGCTAAGGATGATCGCATCAAGCTTTTAGAGGCTTTTGCACAGTGTATATATACAGTGAACAACCACCAGCACCAAGGTTTGCATCCCTGCTGAATGATAAGATATACATCTAAAAACATCTGTTGTTTAAAAAGTTAAAAATCCATAAGGGGCATAACTTAGAAAATCAAATGTTGTTCTCACAACATAAGTGTCTATGAACATCCTACAAAATTTAAGATGATTTCAAAGATGCAAGATTGAAAAGTTAGGAAATCTATGAAGCATCCTAGAAAATTATCTTCAATGCAATATGCTTGTGCACTATATTTCATGCTGGCACTATAAGTATACTCTTCATGCTGCTTTGAGATGTGCTTTATATCTCTTTGTTGTTCTAGCAAAGATGCAAGAGTAAAAGTTGCTCGTTCTTTCTTGATATTTTTGATAGAAGGGCAAGTTCTTAAACCAGTTTTCTTTGGTTTTACTTCTTGGCATGTTATCTTATTTAGTTGAATTTTGTGATATTGTTAAAGTGCTTCATCATCCCAAATGGTAGTTTGATGTAGTATAGGAGTTTGTGTTAATTATGGTGTCCAATATTCTTCTGCCTATTGTACAATTTATACAAAAGAACAATATGGCTACCTCTTCCTAGGACATTGGTTATCTAGCTACTATGATTTGCTTTCCAAGTTTTTTTCTAATTAAATCAATGAATCAAGATTGACAAATGAAAGGATATAACTGATGTTGTTTGGATTATAGGTCATTAAGGATTTTATTTTGCCATGCTTTGATGCAATGGGTTGGTGGCATTGGCATGTCTTCTTATAGCTTAGTATCTAGAGGCATTTAGGAAAAGATGGCTTTGATCTAAAATTTGTACTTCAAGAAAATGTCGAAGTGTTTTTTCCTATTGGGAAATGGCTTGATGGTTATATAACTCTACAGAGATTGTCAATCTTACGATACTTCTTAGGTAGATGGACTTGCGACTATTGTGAGGAAGTTGTACCAATAGATTAGGTAGAAAAAGATGGAATTCTATGTAACTAATGCAATAATTGGCTATGACAAGTGACATTATAAACACGAATGGCAGAAGTACTAGAAAGTGTTTGTTTCATTGGCAACGTTCATTTGACATTTACAAATTGTAAGACAAATGCAGAAAAGTTACATTTCCTTGTTTTGATTTTTTTCTTTGTTTTGAGTTTTTTTCCCGTTTTGTGTTTATGCTATCTTTAAATATTATTATTATATATTAAATACATATTTTATATATATGGCACTCATATATATATATATATATATATATATATATATATATATATATATATATATATATATAACATATGATGGATATTGTTACTTCTTTCCTTTGATGTTATACGGAACTAACTAAAATGTGTTTTCATTTTTGTCAGATACAAAGTCAAAGTTATGAACCACATCTTTCATCATCATCTAGCCATGCACCAGACTGATTATAGTATATATTTTTTATATTTGACTTCCACTATAGCAATTGCAATTTTCGTAAAATATGATAATTTCTATTATTTCAAAGAGATGTAATTGTGATTTTTATAAATGCATAATATCAATTTTTTTTAATTTTTCAAATTTAGTTGTTAATTAGTATAATTTTTTACTTGATTTAAAGAATTTTGATTGAACCGACAGGTAATTTTGAAGCACCTAGCATTATTCAAAATAAAATATAAATAAAATTTTGAATTTCTTAGCAGTTGTACACATTTTATAGTGGTCAACAAATGGTCAAAAGAAAACATGAATGCCTACATTTCCAAGCGATTAAAATCAGCATTAAAAACATGACACTATACCACATTTCCAGCAATTAAAAACCATTACATTTTGGTGACTACATTTTTTTGGCGCTTTTCAATCGTCGTTATATCTAATTTGCTACTAGTTAGCACTTGCCAAAAATGGCCAATCTATAGCCAAAATTTAACATTTCCCAGCTTTCACAAACATCTAACATTACCGTTAAATGAATTTTCGCTGGTTATTCCAATGGTTACAATTTACCCATCGAGATTTGATTATCGACACTTGTTAAGGTGATGGTTTCTTAACCGTTGCTTATTATATTCCCCGGCAGTTTTGACTGCCAATAATTGCACTGAAAACCATTAGCAAAACGAATATCTCCTATAGTGACATATGGTACTTCCCAATTTGCTGCACATTTATCCGTGGGATTGGTGACATTATTTAGGATTCTTTTCAACACCAAGTCCCCTTCCTTGAAAATTTAGGAACATAACTTCTTGTTGTGACTCTTTCCATTTTTTTCTAGTATATTTACCCACGACAAAGGGCCTTTAGATGTTTCTCATCAATTAGACTGAGTTGCTCATATCTAACCTGAATCCACTTAGTTTCTTCTAGTTTCACGCCTTTTAGGACCTTATGGAATGATATTTCGAGTTTCATAGGTAAAATAGCTTTTGTGCCACAAGCTAGAGCATAAGGAGTTACCCTAATAGATATCTTAATAAATATTCAATATGCACATAATTCCATCAGGACGATCTCATGCAAATCCTGAGATGTGGTTGTCATCTTTCTTGGACTTAGTAATCTTATCATCTACATAGACTCTCATGACCTTATGCATCAACTCATGGAAAAGAATGACCATTGATTTTTGGTATGTTGCCTTGGCAAATCTCAAACCAAAAGGTATAACTCGATAGTAAAAAGTTCCTCACATGGTCACGAAGGTAGTTTTTTCACATAACTTTGGGTGCCATAAATATTTGGTTATAGCTTGAATAGCCATCCATGAAAGAAAATGGGGAATATTTTGCTATATTTTCAACTAGTATGTTTGTATATGGAAGCAAAAAATTATCTTTCTGATTTGCTTTATTTAAATCCCTATAATCCATATGAACCAAAATACACCTATTCTTTTTAGGTACCCAAACTATATTTGCCACTTACTTTGGGTAATTAGAAACCACGATGAATTTAGCTTCCAAAGGTTTTTGCATTTCTTCTTTGATCTTCAAAAGTGTTTTGAGCTTCATTCTCTTTAATTTTTGCTGGACAGGAGGATATTTTAGCTTGAGTGGCAATTTATGCTTTACTATACTTTTGTCCAAGCTTAGGATAACTTTGTAAGATTAAGCAAATAAATCACTAAACTTTAAAGGAAATCAATTAAATTCTGATTAGATTTGGATGATAGAGTGGTGTTAATTTTTAGTTCTTGTTTCTTTTCATGTATCCTCACATTTATGATATGTGTTAGTTCTTAATGGGGTAAAATCTCTTTTTCCTAACTCTGTAATTGCTTGAACAATTTTGGTGGTATTCGTTTTCCTCATCAGTTTCGAGATAAACTGCGAAAGCATATTCCATTCTTATTTCCATTTTCAGATGTTGAAATTTTATAACTAGGATTGCTAGACGTGGGGAAGGAATTTTTGTTTACAGATAGAATGAGTGTTTTGAATGATTAAAGAATGGAGAAATGAAATGACTTGGCTTAGGAAAGAAATAAAGGGGAAAAAGTGCAATATTTTTATTATGCCCTTTATTACATTAGGACTATAAGTGGATTAGGCCCTAATGATTACTGTAGTGTAAAGCATGGAAGACTTTGAGTAATCCGTAACCTGAGGTGTTTGTATCTTATTTGCTATTTTATTAACTACTCGATCACTTATCGAGGTAAGAACAGGTTTGTCATAGAGCCACCCATCAGAGTGAAATTTTCGAGCGAGCATTTTATCATAGTTGATGGGTCAAGTACCCTTAAGCTTTCTCATTTTCCTTAGCTCTTTTTTGTCTCTTTTGTCCTCCAAAGTTGGTTAGTAACTAAACCTCCAGTCTTTCAAACTGCTAGATAGCTCCAATACTATCATGATACCTTAAAGATTTTCACCCAGTCTTTTACCATTCTAGCAACCTTTATCAAGCGTATGATTGATCTAGAGCCATAAGTTCAAAGAGAATTTGAGTGATCTCTCCTTTACAAACTCCATGACATTGAAGAAGTCCAATATTTAAAATTGCTCTCTTTTTTATCAAGAGCCACAAAACAAGAAATGTCCTTAGTGACAGAGGCTATAATGTCTTCTTCGCCACCAACGGTGATCAAATGATCTTCCACCACCACTTTGAGCTTCTAGTAGAGAGTAGAAGGTACAACATGTACCATGTGAATCCACGATCTTCCAAGGAGGAGGTTGAAAGAAGCAAGGATATCTTAATCTAAAACTTAACTTCATAGACGAAAGGCCTTATCTTTAAAGACAAATGATTTGATCAACATAGCTAGTGTATGGCAAATGGTAGTCAAGTCAAATGGAAGAGCTCCAAAATATGTGCATGTATGACATATATCGAGGACCCATTATTGATTAATTCCTATGAAATAAGATACCCTTTGTGAGAAGTAGTTATATGTAAGGCTTTGTTAAAGCCTCGGCCTTCTAAAGGGAGTTCATTATCAGAAAAAGTGATGAAGTTGTAAGCAATGATATGTCTTGCATCCTCTCAATTGATATATTGGATGGTGCATAGACATTCTTGAGAATATGTAAAAGTGCTTACCTATATACTTGTGAGCTGAAGATGAGTGCCGGCGTCGATGTATTTGCTAGGCTCTATTGTAACTGATCCAAAATTATGTGCTCACTATGTTTGATGAACTTTAAAAAGTCCATTATAAAGTCCTTTGAGACTGGTTGAATAGGAGCTTTATCTTTTTCTAACTCTTCGAAGGTGGTCACCTTTCTTAATAGTTTTTTTAATAAGATTGGTTCTTTGGGAAAAAGGCCATAGCATCTCCCACTTTTACTAATATGTACCAACTATGCGAGCTTTCCTACCTCCTCTTCCATAGTCACTCAAGGATACCTCTAAGTTATCGCATGGCTTGACTAATAAAGTGGTTAGATTTTGATGACCACTTTATGTCCATGAATAGTTACCACTTTCTCTCCCTGATCCATTTTACCTAGTAGAATTGAAGGTTTTACCATTATTAAAAATAGGATACGACTACTAATGAGGAGTTTTGCCTCTTTTTCTACCTCCCATCTGATCATGTTTACTTGGTGAGTTGGTAAAGGGTTATTGGCCACATTAAGACCCTTCTTCATTTCAAAAAAAAAAAGGATGTAGGTATCTATTAATTTTTGCACCCAGTATTTGAAGGCAACAAAGTCGTCAATGTTGTGGCCTTGTGCCATAAAGTAGTATGGATAAGTCGCTGTAGGTTGTACCACTTGGGGAATGGGGGAGTAAAGAGTTTTGTGAACACTGGTGCTACCAATTTCTGCTTTAAAAGTTAATGGTATAGCTCATGGTAAGGGATATATATCAGGTGAAGAAGAGGTCTTTGCCTTTTCAGGGGTAAATTCTCAAAAAAAGTTTCTGTTTGTGTTGACAATGGAGGCATTAGAGGACGAACCTCTTTGACTATATCCTATGTTTGAATGGAATAATAATGGGTAGTGAAGTTGGTTTAGGGTCTCTGGGTAGTCGGATGATTGATGAAGTTGGCCTTCTTTTCTTCTTGAAGGTGGAAGCTCTCTTTATGATAGAATCTTCGAACTTGCTCAACTTAAGGGCATTTTTGAAAAATTCTCCAATTTATACTATCTATATAAACTTTTCATCTACCATCATGACTAAAAAGTTGTACAACTAGGGGCTTTGATGTGTCAAGGAATATCTAAGAAAGCTTAGTGTTTATTGGAGGAGGTTGCACACGATCGTTATTTTTCCCCATCGAGTTGCATACATTTAAATGTTTCCTTATTTTTCCTGCTCATGTACTTGAGAGTGACCTAATTGGGGTCTAGTCTCTCCATGTGTTGATAGTGGAGATGGAAAGCAATAGTTATGTCTCTCTTTGTGCACTCATAGTTAGTGTACCATTTGAGCACCTCATCTTTAAGGCTATCTTAGAAATAGTGGATAAGGAACTTTTAGGTCCCCTCGTGTCCATGCTTCTTATGTAGAAACATCTTCAAATGATTACAAGGGCAGCGAGTCCCGTCATACTTGTCAAACTCAAGAGCCTCGAACTTTGGAGGAATGACCAATCTAGTCACCATGCTCAAATCTACAATGTCTTTCCTTGTAGATTCCTTTTCTTATTTTATGAGCTGGATACATTCTACTAGTCCTTTTATTTTGGCCAGTAGCTCTTAGTTTTGAGGGTTGTTAATCCCAAGGTGCTCAAATTCAATAGGATCATCTAAGTTAGGGACTTGGATGACTTTGGGTGCTTTATGGTTTTGGAATGCCAGGCTGGTCTCTATTCTAAGAAGTTTCAGCTACTGTTAGGCTAAAGGTCTCATAATGAAGCTCGAGGGTTCTAAGCCCTCTTTTGTTCAGGTTCCATTGGAGCCTTTCCTTTTAGTAATGCTCCGATAGAGGTCATCTCTGAAAACTACACTGACATGGGAAGCTAGAGTCATGATGATTTTCATCATTCTTTCATGCATTTTTACTTAAGCTTGCTCTAAGCTTTCAATGCGAGCTAATTGATCTTGCATTTCAGATAGTTAAGGTCGAGATCAAGTATTATAGCTTCAAACAACAAGGTGACCTTTTGCCTTACTTGTTCTATTAATACATTTTAATTTTATTAAAGTAAATGTATGCATGGTGTGTTTAAATGATGCAGATATGCATGCAAAGAAAAGAACATCAAGATCTAGCATAATAGTTGAATATTTGAAAATCTGCTAACATTACCGAACATTAGGCCCATAGTTGAATACATCAGAACCTTCCTAGGAAAATGCATGTAACCTTTTAGTAAAGATATATCTCATGAATTCCAAGTATTGTCTTTAGAAATGACCCTCTTAAAATGATGTAGCTCATGATTAAAGCTAAAAAGGCTTCCTCTATCATCCGCTCAATTTGTCTGATAAAAGTCCAAGCACACTTTGAAGCTTAAGTAGAGCATCCCTTGTCTTGACACTATTATGAGAAGATTTTTTTGGCTTACTCTTTTTAGAATTGTCCTTCCTTTAAAGTAAGGTTTACATTACCCTTTGTCTTCGAAAAGTTAACCATTTGATTTAGCTTGTAATTTCTTTCTTAATCAATTTTGGCTAACACATTGTTGATTTGATTCTGATGTTCTTGTCCTTTAGTCTTTCTCTCCCTGAAGAGATCTTCCACTAACTATTGATTCAATTGATTATTTTTTAAAGCTAGATATTTTCTTGCTCAATCTGTTGCAAAATCTTGATTGAGCTCTCGTAATCTCTCTTTAAGCTGATTCCTCCCAATGAGTGTTGATTTGCGAGTAGATATTCTATTTTCTTTAGTTATGGTTGGAGTCATGTTATGCCATAGAGAATTCTAATTCACCTGCACACTCCCTAAATCATTCTTTCTATTATTAGGATATTTATTACACGCTTCAAAATTAAAGCTATGCATTGTAATGATTTCAGGTTTTGTTGCAAAATAAAGTTCTGGGATTTCTGCTCTTTGATCAATTGCTAGTCTTTTTGTCTCTCTATTTCTTTACTAATAGGTACTTAATCCAAAGTAAGCTAATAATGATAAAGCCATATCGGGAGTAGCATGTCACAGACTAGGTTCTTTCTCCACTATCTGTATCTTAATGTGGTCTCTCTTACCTATTTGTTTCGAGTTATCTACATGACCCATCTACGAGTATTGGTTGCAATTGGTTAACCCATTGTTCCCCTGGACCCAATGTGCAGTTAGGATAAATTGCTTAATACCAACCTACTTAAGTACCATTAAAGGACCAATGATGGAAACCAAGCAAAATGATTAAAGATTGGAATCCGCCTTTTAATAGGAATGACGTAGACCTCGACCATGGGGCCATCTATTTGACATCATTCTCCTTTAGGGTGAAGAGAATAACAGACCACTCATGCATAGTTTGGTTTTCACTTGTACAGATCTTTGCAAACTTCTAAAGTGGATAAAAGGGTTCTCCAATTGGTATCTCCATTAAGAAATCCAAGTGTGTTTTAAGCCACACATTAAGCACGAATGCACTCATAATCCTCCCTTTACCTATCCTTCTAATGCAATTTAGAGAATTCATGGTTCAACTAAGATTTATAGGAGTAGGATTTCCTCCTTCTGCAAAGAAACGTATAAAAGGGACAATATGGATGTCTACATGTCTAGGGGCTTTGAGGCCTATGATAAAGCCATAGAATGCGAAGGCCAATCTTGATAGGTTTTCCTCCTCGCCTTTATGTTGACTATTTAACTGTTCCAAGAATCAAAGAGGGATGCTTAGACTCTCTCCTTTGTTTTCCAATGCTACCATAGCGCTTGCTCGTGTATGCCAAGTGTCTTCGTCGTTATTGTGATTACTCATTTTAGTTTTTTTATTTTAACATACATCCCAAGGGATGTATCATTGACCTATACGAGTGCCTCACATTCCTCTAGAGTAAGTGCTAAGTCCATATTATTGAAATGAAAAGTAGTAAGAATGCTCCTAAAAACTAATGGCAACCTTAACCAGGGGTTCTCGCACTGGAATATGTAAAAAATTAGTAATGGTGCTAAATTGTCTTTCAAACTTGACCTTACTGTAGATGTTGGTCTAGTCTTAAAATTGATGGAAAGTTGATAAATCATCCCCTTTGAGACTTAGACAAACCATTTCCCTCAACTTTGCTCAAAAATCCTGAGGTAAAGCATCACTAAATGTCCTCTATTCTTCCTTCAACCAGTTTTGAACTTGAGAGAGGGCCATCATAACCACACCGAGATTATAATTGCCAAGTCGAGAATCTTCGTGGTCAAGAATTCTGACTAGAACATGATAGACCTTAGAAATTTCTATTGTATCTAAAGCTTAATGTCAAGAACTTTTTCAATGTCAATGTCATGCAAGATGATGCATAGGGATAAGATGACTGGATAAGTCAGCACATATCACAATCAAGTTTTATCCTTCAAACCAGATTCATGTCCTACATGAGGTATTTGTATAGCCTGAGTGCTTTTAGTTTCAACATTCATAAAAATTAACATTTCGCTTAACCCTCAATGGGGTCTTTCCCAGGTTTGCAAGCTTTCTAAAGGCTTTCAAACCACTGCTTAATCTCAATTTAATAAGAAGAATACCCTTGGCCCACAATCACTACATGAGGGCACTCAGCAAGAAAACTTCCCTCTAGTGATGAAAATAGACACATTACGTAAGAATATTAGGTGCCCTCCAAATACTGGCTCTCAAATCCTTCCTAATGGGGAAATAGTCCCAAAGGACTTAGCCCATGTATAGAGCTGATGCAACTAATGACATGTGTGTGTTGTTTTTATCTTAAAGACATAAAAACAACAAATAAAGAAGATAAACACACAAATTAGTTAAGCTCAAAATTTTGGATTTTCACCCGATTGGGAAAAATAACTTTTTTGGTTTTAACTTTTGGTCAACCTAAGAAACTTGAAATTCTGTGTTCTAAAAAGGCAATTCCATTTCCTCGTTGCAAGAAAATATGGGAGAATTAGTCTCTTCTCATGAGAAATGGTAAATCTTGAAATTCATTTTAGTTAGCTTGTTAATAAAAATGAAGAAAAAGAATAAGAGTTACCATCAATCATTTTTACACTGTGATCAACCACCAATAATTGTTTTACTTTTCTTTCAAATCTTATTTCATGAAAAAAAAAAAGCAAAGAATGAAAAGAAGAGTTTTGGCACAGATCAAAAGTTACTGAGAAAACTGGATTCGCAATTCAAGTGCATATGAGGAAGGATTAGCACCCACACTACACTCAAACTAGATATAACAAAAAATACTCAACAGAGTGGTGAGAAAGATCTGAACTTGATTCCTATACAAAGCAGCATATAATGAAACCTTTTTCTAAAGAATGCATGGATGATAGGAACATGTTTTCTAAGATCATTTTATTTTAAAACCCCTAAAGTTGACTTTCACCAAGTCCGTGAGTCTCGAAAGAAATGGAAAGAAAGAATCTTGATTCTTGATGTTATCAAGAAGTGCTCATACTGATAAATTTTAGGTGAGAATTAAATCAAGAAGAGGCTCTTACATTAGCTCCTGTCTCTTAAAGATAAAATAGTTTTATTTAGAACTCGATGAAAGGATCATCTCCTGCACACACTTCGTTCTTAAATTCATTTAAGCAAAAGGATGGATATGCAAGTGCAAAAACAGTGTAGTAAGAATGTACCAAGAACTTAAGAGAATATGAAGAAGACACAACAATAGCATTGGCATTTCATATGCCTTTGTATTCAAAGTCTTTACAATAAAGAACTATATGGTGATAAGGTTTACTTATTAATACAGCGTAGTGACCTTTCTATGATCCTTATTAGAGACAAAAGTCCTACATTCTCAAACAGACATCAAGCTTGACAAGAAGATGAAAAATGTTTCTGTCTTGGAAAGGAAAGAAATTTTATTTTAAAATTTGGGAAAACTCTCTCTCTCTCTCTCTCTCTCTCTCTTTGGATTTTAGTGATTCATTAAGGATTTTGTCTCAGTGATGATCTCTCTCTATGGATGTGATCTTTATTATCTCTTCATTTCCTTTTCTTATCAATTCCTAGATCCTAAATTTGGCCTTGATAAAAGTGCCAGGCACACATCATTTGGTTCTTGTATCGCATATTTTTTTCCTAGATTTAGAAGCATCTGAGCAAGTTATGGAGGATCGCAAAGTTCTCCCAAGAATGAATGTCCCATGCTCCACTATTCATTGCTTAGTGTAGCCTATAATCTTCATGGTCAAGATTTTGTTTACCATGAAAGACATAATGAATGATTTTGAGTTTGCCCATGTTAAGACCTTACTAGGTAACCTGATGTATGATCGAGAGTGCGGTCCTAGTTAGTCTTTGCTAAAGGATTTGATGAGTGATCAAGGGTTTAGTCTAAGTTTAGGAAAGCCTGGATCATGCAAATGAATGATCAGAGGAATACATATCACATCTTTAGTGCCCATTAAGCATTCCACTAAGTCATTTTTGAAAGGTCTCTTTTGAAATATTTATTGCATAAGCGCCAGTTCATGATTAGCCTTATCGTAAGGATGCAAAAAGGTCACACATTTAGTGTGACTATCCTTTGGTTTTTCCAACCAAATGATTGTCTTATTTAAAAGCATTTCAAAAATTTCCTTTATCTTTTATTTTGCTTTCCATGCAATCTGAATCCTCAACTTTTTTTCTACAAAAACCAGATCTCCAAGCCTTCAACTTCATCGTTCTTCATCTTTTTTGTGAGTTTTTCGATTTTTTCTCCTCATCTTTTCTCCTAAAGCAATGGCTAAAAGTTTAGGTCCCTCAGTTTATATAGTCGAAGATCACAAATGGGTCATAAATAATTTCCCCATCCCTAAGTATGCAGCATTAGAGATCCCTTCCCCTACTGATCAACCATGGAGCCATCGCAAAGGTTAGGTCATCATCTTCCAAGATAGCCCTAATGGAGGCTAAGATTTACTTATCCACCTTTTTTACCAAAATATCTATAAATAGTTTGGATTCTCCCTTCTTAGCTTACAACTAACTCTTAGCATTGTATGCTGGCTTCGCTTCTAAAATCATGTCCATGGACTACATAGATCTCTTTGTTGTTCTCTTCACCAAATTTTTTGAATTGAAGGCCAATAAGAATGATGAGAACTCAATGTTTAAACTCCATTATTTTGCTAGTATCAGCTCAAAGTTGTTTTCCAAAGGCCTTTCATCCAATAATAAAGGCTAGGTTGAAAATACTTTTAGACCTTGTAGCCCAAAATGTACCGACACTTGAACACCTAGACTGAGCCTTTTAAGAATGTCCATAATAAAAAGGTCCACCCCGATCTCATCAGTCTTTAAATCCCTATGTGATTAGAGGTGTAGATAGCTTTAAGGACCACATTAATAATGATAGGATGTCTATGGTTAGAGCCATTAAGTTTTGGTACAAAACCTTTAGATTAGAAATAACTTTGATGTCGCTGATTAGGTCTTGAGCTCCAAAATTAAGGAAGAACGCAACTCCTCCCTTTAGAAAACCCCAATGTCCACATTTCTAGAGTTGAACTCTATCCTTTTCTTGAAGAAGAGGTTAACCCCGATGTAGCCAACATAATTTCTTCACGAAGTCCTACACTTAAAAAGGGTCTCTTTGATGAGAGGCAGGCAGTCCCTTCCATTCTTGTACTTAATTCCTTCCCCAATGAGGGGGTTCAACACGATGAGAGATTAAAGCCTCAAACTCTAAGTCCCTCATCTTTCGATGTGGCCTCCAAGGCGAATGCCACATTAGGTCTTAATCCATTTCGCATTAACTTTAAAAATAACCTATATTCTTTATACTTGTACAAGTGCTAACTGTATTTCCTTTTGTTCATTGCAAATCTTGCAGAAATGGGCCCCAAACCACTATTCTTCTAATCAACTGAGGATCAGTTATGGGAACTGATGGACATGGCCCTAAGCAAGCATGTTCTCAAGGGAAGTTTTGCCCTTAAAGCTGCTGTCCAAGTCTAGCAAAGAGGTTAGTCCTCACGAACTACCCCGAAGAGGAAAGTGGCTAGTGTTTGGCCTAAAGACTAGTGCCCTTATCGCTAAGAAGGGGAAGATGTTAGTTATCACTTCTCCAACCATCAGAAAAAGAAGTGAAGAAAAAGGAAGCCACCCAAGAGATAGGGCTTGATGGATGCATTGAAGATGCCATTGGGAGAGTTGGTGCCTTTCGCTTTGGAGGAAAAGTTCATGCCAGAATGCAATATCTCGATTGAAGATTCCTTGGACCAATCTAGTTTGATCTAGGAGTGATTGCAAAAATCATTCTCCCTTAAGATGTGAGGCAAATGGAGGGGGAGAACAACATTTTTTTCCTAGATCATCTAAGCTCTACTTTAAGCAGGTAAATATCTGCTCTTTTTTACTCTGTTACTTTTTGGAAATATAATTACATGCTTTCTGACTTTGGTTTCTTTTTCATTTGTGGTTTGTTCACAGAATGGTTGTACTTATTAACAAGTATAACCATACTAGCATTGGCCTTCACCACTTCATTAAAGAGATTGAAATCCCAAATGAATCTATTTTTGACCTCGTTAACAAAATCCATGCTTACATAGCTAAGATCAAGAGGGCGAAAGGTCTTTTGGTCAAGGCATATACAAAAATGGATGCCATAAAGTTGAAGCTAACCTAGGTGAAGGCCAATATTAAAGTTAGGATAAGCCAAGCAAAGAATAAGCTTATCCTACAACATCTAAAGAAGATAAGAGCAGCTAGGGAAGAGCCCTATCTCATGTTGTGGATAAATTTTAGATGATAAATGCATATTGAAAACAAGATAAGGGAATAAACTTTTAGACTCTACCAGCTAATCAGGAGGCAAACAGTGGAAAAGATCCAAGATCGATACATAGACAGGTATCTATCATGGGTGTAATTGGTCCCTCTAGTTAAAGTTTAACCAGTCAATTATGAAGATTTAAAGTCTCCTTTAATGTTCTTTTATGCTTTTTTTGATACATTCTATATGCTTTCTTTAATATTCTCTTACTTTCTTGATGTTTTCTCGCTACAATGGTTCCTTTAATTTCTTATTAACTTTTGCATTGATGTTCCTATCTTTCTTGCATAAATGAATTTCAAAATGATGTGTGCATAAGAGTCTTTCCCTGCATGAAGTTTTAGACAAAATTGTTTTGTCTTGAGCAAATAGGAGATTATCTAGGTGCCTCTCATCGATCCTTATCAAAAATGCATCATCTTGAGTGCTCCTTAAACAAAAGTAAAGTATTTTCGATGACTAATCATATCATAAAAAAGATTAGTGACAACTTCTATTTCTCTTGACTTTCATTAAAAGGTCAGCCAAAATGAATTTCAAGGCTTATCATTCTTTAACCAAACTAAATAAAAGAAAAGAGACAATTCAACCCATTTCTCAATTTGGGGCATGAAATGCTTGGTTCATTATTGGGCTTTATCATGACCGATTAGCGACTCCATTAAGGATCAAACCTAAAATCTCTAGTTTCATAGAGTCAAGCGAAAGTTTAACCTAGAAGTTACTTTTTAATCAAGTGAAAATCCAAAATTCAAACTTGATTCTCTTGTGTGCTTTATCTTCCTTGTTCATCTTTTTATTTTATTTTATATGTATTTAGTATATTAAACTAGCGCATAAGTCACGATCATGCATTTCATGAGCTCTACACCTAGATGAGGTCCTATGTGACCATCCTTTATTAGGAGGAGTTGAAAAGCTAGTATTTGGAAGGGTCTCCATGTATACAATATTGCTCACTTTACTTAAATCAAACCCTCTACTCATTTTCATCCATGAGGATAGAAGTTTACTTTCGGAAGTACTCCCATATAGGTGATTATGGGCCAAGGGTACCCTTCTTGCTAAACTAGCTTTAAAATGATGGTCTGGGAGCCTTTAAAGACTTTGAAACATAAGCGAGACCCCATTTTGGGTCCAGCCACTAACCGTTAACCGTACCTATTAATCTTTAGGAAGGTTAAAACTAGAAAATGTTAGGCTTCAAAAACACCTCCCATATGACAAGATCCTGGGTTAAAAGGATTAGATATGACTATGACTAGCGTTAACTTAATTCGTTCTCTCATTATGATGCATTATTTTTCATGGCATTGACATCAAGGAACTTCATGATGATTTCCTTGAAGCCCAATCTAACTCAGTAAACCCAATATAGAAACAGACAAGGCTTAGGGATGCCTTACATAGTTACTTTTAGATAGTTAATTAGTAAGTCTCTGTTTACACTTCGACGAGTTTGGAGTAAAATGAGTACAGAAGGTAAGGCCAGATTGAAAGGCATTCAGTCATATACTCGATATGCTATCAAAATAAAAAATCCTTCATTAAAGTCACTATTTTTCTAGGACCTTTTGTACCACTACTTTCACGGCTACGTTCTAATCCTGACCTTAATAGTACTAGAGTAGGTTAGGATTTAGCAATCAAGTCAGGATTAAACTATCACAGATCAAGATTAAGCAATTCATCCCAATCATTCATCAGACATGAAGGAAAGATAGGTTAGCAAACATCTCTTACAATTCATAAGCACTTTTATAGAAGAGGTACCACTAAACCAAAACAAGTGGATAGAAGGGACCATATCGAGGATCAATAGGAATAAGGTCAGGAATACAGAACTTTTATTCTTTTAATATGATCTTCTATTATACTAACTAGGGACCAAATATTAGGTATTCCTAATAGCCTAATAATTTTAAAAGTCCTTTGTGCCAAGTCTTGATGTCTACTTTTCTACTTGCACATTTGTATAATGCATCATAGTACATGACACATCATCAAGCAATTTATTTAGATTAATGGATTGCTAAACACTTTTTAGTGAAAAAAGGTCAGGTATACCCATAAGTCTGGAGACAATTCTTGATATCTAAAAATTTAAAGATGATTTGAAATACTACAAGCCGATCGTAACTAGGGGTATAAAGTACCTTCATATCTAGAAAATCTTATTAAAAAACTAGGATAATGAGAAATACTAGGAGGTCTTTATAGCATATGCTTTAATCACATAGACTTGACCTTAACATTAACAAGATGTATAGAAACAAACTAGATGAAGTCAAATAGGATGACATTAGTAGCTTAAGGCTTTAATTAATTTCATGTTTGCATCTCAATTAAAAAGATAAAGAAAAAAAAAGGAAGGAATAAGTTGCTAACTGGTTACCAAGGTTATAATAGCGAATCGAAAGTCGTAAAAGCAAAGAGGAATTGCTAAAGAGAAATAAACAAGGAAGGTGACAACATCCCCTGATATCAATTCTTATAGTCTACTAGTCTTTACATGTCAGATAAAACTACTGGTGTTAAAATCTCATTTGAAGTGATGATAAACACGAGAGAGGTAGAGAGATGATTAAAATGTTCAAGAATATATCCTTATCTACTTGGCTTTGTTATGAACAACTGGATGAAAACTAAATTCCTCATTGAACTCTCACTAAGAATCGCTTGTTATGGCTAAACTTTAATTGTTGCTCATCAATAAGTACATTTTTTTTCCTCTTATTTTATACCTTTACTCTCTTTTCCATACTCCTATTCAAATTTCATCTTCCATTCTCCATATAAGTCTTCCCATTCTCATGCTCAAGAATTCAAAGATGAATATCAAGGTATTGAAATTAATAAAGTTAAACTACAGCCTAAAGTATTCTTTTTAAATATGTTCTTAATTTTGAGGAAGAAGAGGATGATTATGTTTTTCATCGAGAAAAAGACTAGATAAATTGAACAAAAAGTAGATAATGCCTCAGGATGAATTTTCAAAAGCTATTGATTGGGAAAGCAATTGGAATTCCTTTCTTTGGAGCTAGAAGTGATTATACTCATAAATGCTAAAGTATGGCCTACATCACTAAGCCGGGTTGTTGTCATGGCTATTAAAGCTTAAAAATTCAAGGTTTTTACTGATAATCAAAGAAAAGGTCTAAAGATGCTAGATGTGAAATTTTAGGATGTAAAAATACCCCTATTGAGCTGAAAATTTATGCCCATGAAAGATGACTAAGAATTTATGTGCACGGACTATAAAGACTTGAATAGGGCAAACTCGAAGGATCATCTTCTGACACTTCACATAAATACTCTAATAAAACCATGAAATTATCGTTATTTTAGACTTACGACACTCACACTACCAAATCTATGATGGCTTGACTGCATACAGAAGAAGGAAGAAAAAAATGGAAGGAAAAGAAAAAAAAAAGAAAGAAAAAGAAAAAGAAAAGGAAAAAGAGCAAGATATACATTTGACATATCTCATAAAAATTCTGATGGTCATCTTGATCTTCAATAAAAAGAGGCTAATTCTTTGGTAAATATCATAAAGCCTACAATCAGTCATCTTCAAAAGCATGGGAGATTGTAAGCCAATGTTATCCACCAAAGATGGTTATATTACAAGGTATCCTAAAGTTTAAACAATGAATGGGTATCCTCTATTCAAATTCAATATCCTACCCTATTGACATATTACTCCAAGATAGATGAAATGATCATCATCAATATTATGAAATCATATGAAAGATGACATGCAAAAAGACTGGCATAAGACACCTCTATCTGCCTTATAATGAATTTCTACTAAGGCAACTTTATATTCTCTTGTTCATAGGACAAAGGCTACACTATTCGTGGAGGTAAAAACTAACCTAGCACAGGCACTAACAAAATCAGTTAGAAGAAGTTTGAATAGGGCAAAGCCTATTATGAGTAATCAAATCTTATAGAAGACAATCTTAAGTACTTTGTTAATAACTATTATGTCAAAGAATGTATGACAAGAAAATTCATCCAAAAGCCTTCAAGGAAGCAAATCTAGTGCTGAGGAAAACTTAAAGGGTGTTTTCATATCTTCAAGGCAAATGGACTCTAAGTTGAAAAGGTTTGATGAAGGCATTTCTTGTTAAAACTTTTAAAATTGATGACTAAGATCTTGAATATCTGATTAACCGTAGCCATTAAAGCAGTATTATGTTAGAAGTTCAAGTAGAAAACCAAAAAATAAGGCAACAAAAAAAAGGAAGAAGAAGGAAAAAAAAGGCACAACAAGGCGAAAGACTCGCATCAAGTGCAATTTCTTCCAAGCAAATAGATAATTAGTGCAAAGTAATTTCCTCACATTCAATAGATAAGTTAATGCAACATTATCCAAATCTAGTTAAATTTTTTTAAGGGTAAATGTAGGCACTGATGAGGACAAGGAACATTACTGTCAACTCTATCAAGGGCTACATGTAAAACCAACACTGATTAGTACTTTAATATTTATTGCTGCAAATACAAAGCATTGGGTAAAAAATTCCTACCAAAAAATGCAAGGACCTCAATCTCAACTCCTTTTATCATGATCTCAACTTTGACCTTTCAAAAAGATCTTTGTTATCTTCATTGTTTGTAATCAGAACACTCTAAATTTTCAAATCCTTTAAACTTTTTTTTGGAGCTTATTCGCATGAAAGCATCCCCAAAATCTGTAGGATGGCTAAATGCAATATAAAGTTTGATATTACATGGTTAAGATTTATTTTCCCGTGGGATTCGGGCAATAGTTAAGTTGTTTAGAGCAATACTAGGTCAAGATGAAGGATAATTCCTCAGAGAATTGAGAGAGATAGGGAAAACATAAACTGGGGGGCAGAAGAAAAGACAAAATCAAGAGAAACATAAACAAAAGAGTAATTATCATGATAATGGGGAGATTAAGAACTAAGTAGTGTTATCTATCACTAAGGCTAGTGAGACAAGCCATGAGCCTTCAAAAGGTATAAACTCTGAACATGAATTGAATTCATCAAAGGAAAATTACGTGCACCTTGAAAGAATTGATCATAATATGGGAATAGCTTGATGATACCTACGATTTGAGTTATGAATATAAAAAGGTAACTAGGATGTGCCTTGGCCAGAGAAAAGAAGAAAAATATCAAAAGTCTTATTAACAGAGCTTGTATGGAGCATTCGTACATGCATATATGAATCATATTCAACATCTGTAGATGAAAATTCTCAATTGAGAATGCAAAGAACATCCTCACAAGGATGGGAAAAATTATGAAGGAATAAAACTATCCTGACAATAACTCTCTGATCAAGCTTTATTCTAGATCGGGTTTAGTGGTTGAAATCAAAACAGAATTATACCTTAAATGTGCCAACTCCTACCTATCATTGGCCACCATTAAATCCTCAAGCACTAAAGCTTTAAATGCAACAACTTGAACCTCACATTGAGTACTACCATATCAAACATATCAGGCTCTTGCCTCATGTTGAGCACTATGCCCTTAGGCACTACTGCCTCATATATGATTGGCTTAAACCTCTATCAGATACTACTACCTTAAGTGTGATTGGATCTTACCTCACATAGATCACTATTGCATTAGATGGGATGGCTTAGACCTCGCATTGGGCACTACCACCTCAAACATAAGGGTGGCCATGGTTAGGGTTTAGTTCAATTTTGATTTCGAGCCTCAGTTCAAGGTTCATGGTTAAGATGAACCAAAACTAAATTGTTAAACTTCGATTCGGGTTAAGGTTTATTTCAAAAATGGCTTAAGTTTTCATTCAAGTTATGGTTCATAAGTGGTTTATATGTAAGTTTGGTTCAGATTCGATGTAGGTTCAAGTTAGATGCAAAGTTGGTTCAAAATCGGCTCAAAGAGATTGCTTCTCTTTAATAAGAGTATTTTATATTTTAATCAAAATTTCCTTAATAAAAATTTTTTAGTAAAAATGAAGTAATCATATTTTTATTTAAAAATAAATATTTTAAATTAAATTATTATATAAAAACCATCAATTTTAAATTGTCAGTTTCAATGAAAATGGTTTCGATTATGGTTTCAATCCAGTTCAAATTTTGAAGGTTACAGTTCTATTCACCTGCTTGCACCGAACCATTGTTAACCATACTTAGATGTGATTGGCTCCTACGTCATATCGGACACTACACCTTCGGATACTATTACCTTAGGTGTGACTGGCTCCTACCTCACACCGAGCACTCGAAAACTCAAATAAGACTAGTTCAAACATTTCATCAAGTTCTAACTAAAGCGTAGACATGAATGGCTTAGACCTCACTACAACTACTGTTTACATCGTAGATGTGACTGGCTTAGATATCACATCAAGTTCTACAGTTAGTTAAGGTAATGATAGAGAAACAAAGACATAGCAAAAGAGAGTTTTAGAGATGACAAAATTCTTTTTTAGAGAAGAGTTTTTTGAGAAAAATAGTTTTTTTTAAGAGTAAAACATTTTTTTTACAATAAGCTTGATAGTGTAGTCGAGAGAGTGTGAAAGTTTCTTTCCTGAAGGACTACAAAAGGATTACTGCATTATGCTAGCAAGTAAACCCAGTTATCCTATAGCATCTTTCTTGTAACAAATTAAACTATAGATGAAATCTTGATGTTCTTTTCATGCTTTCTTAATACTTTCTTTATGCTTTCATTAATATTCTTCTGTTTTCATAATGTTTTCTTATTGCAATGGTTTTCTTTCTTTGTCACCTTTGCATTGTGTGCCCATCCTTTCTATATAACTAAATTTTACAATGATGTGTACATAGGAGTTTTTCCTCACATGGAGTTCTAAACAAACTTGTTTTGTCTTAAAGAAATAAAAGTCAAGTGCTGCTCCCTTATCCTCACCCAAAATGCATTATCTTGAGTAGTCTTTAAGAAGTTCAAGAAAATAAGATTCTTTCTTTGCATTTCTTTCAAGATTTAGAGGCTACGTGAAAGCCAATCTTCCAAGTCTTAAACAAAAATAGTTTTGGAAACAAAGTTTCCATCATCATGCATTGTTTAAAAGGACTTTTTTGTAATTATATGTTCCTTTGGATGAGAATCATGTTCAAGTCCTTTTCATCACTCGATAAAATACCTTTTATTTAACTGGTACCAATTTTGTGTGTCTGTGTGGGTGTTAATCCTTCCTCATATGTGACTGACTTGTGGACCTAGCTTTTCTTGATAAAATTTAACCAATGTGCTACAAAACTTTTCTTTCGCCTTTCTTTTGGTTTCTTTTTTTATGAAAAAGGGATATTTAGAAAAAGTAAAAGTATTTTCGATGATCAATTACACCAAAAAAAAGATTGGTGATGGCTCTTATTTTTATTTATTTTCATTAAAATTTTAGACAAAATGACGTTCTTTAACCAAATTAACAAAGGAAAAGGGACAATTTCACCCATTTCTCACTTCGAGGGATGGAGTGCCTAACTCATTGTTTGGCTCTGTCATGATAATAGTTATTTAGTTTGCATTGATCGTGATTTATGTGTGTTGATATTGAGATGTGGCTAATGACAATGATTTTTTTTGCCAACTCATTGTCTAATTTCTAATTATTATAGTTGCTTATTATGACTTACTTAAAAACATTGTCTCTGACAATGTCTTATTATGGCATCTGATTTAGCATGATGTGAAAAATATTCACAGAAGCTTTTTTCGGGTTATCGTTATTTAGTATATGGTGGTAGTAATCTGTCATATTGTCATAGTTGTTTAATAATAGCATAACGCATGCAGCATGCTAGCAGAGTTACTATTGTGTTAATAAGTCTTGTTTTAATCATCATGTAGTATAAATGACGATTTCAAGTATTGCTGTCATGCAATGAAAAATGGGATGAGGATGATTCAAATTGCATTTATTCTGACACTAATGTCCAAAATAAAGGAGCGTTGGTCATGAGGAGTTTCATTTACTTATATTTTGTTGTGTTCCAACTTAATTATTTTGGGTGGTGCACCATGCTATTGTGTTTACTTGATTTCATCATGCAATGTATAAATATAAATGTTGACAAGATGATAATTATTTATTCTGCTCTCATAAAAATAAATATTCTTGTTATAATATAATAGCATAGGGAATAGTTAATTTTCTTTATGATAGTGATTTAGATCGCATCTAAAGTATTATTTTTTGCACCATAATAACTTAGTCAAGTAAACTGTGATTTTTTATTTGAAACGAAAAAAAATAGATGCCAATTTAGTTAATGCTACTTTCAAGTGACCATCACGCCTATAGATACTTGAAAGAGCGATTATGTTTATTAAACTTGATTCAAAAGATTATATAAAGAAAAAAAATCAATATGAAAGTGTGATACATAAATTGGATACATTATCAAACATTTAACATGGCAAACTCTTATTGCAAATTGAAAATGTAACATAATTTCTATCAACTAATGTAGTTCAAGTATAACTATCCAACATTTAATGTAGTTCAAGCATAACATACATAATCCGCAATGATAAATGACTCAAATTAAAAAACCCCTTAATAACTGGAAAGTTCAACCTATCACAATTCAAATAATGCCAACCACGTGAGCATATATAATAATGGCAATGCATTTTTGAATCCACATAATATCTAACTTCATGAAATTTTGATGATAGTCATTCAATGATCAATTCAATGAAAGGCAGGTGGAAGAGTCCACTATTGGCCCTTCAATAAGTAAAAAGTTCATTCTATCATTATTGGAATTGCTCCATTTACATATCCTACATGCTCACCTAATTATATGCTACCAAATCAGTTGCTTAAAGTGGACTTAGCGCTGCATCATCTTCCTAGAATGTTTGATATGTCGTTCTCATGTATGCTTATGTCTAACCATAAAATGTAATATTAAGTTAATTGATTACAAAATTAGCAAATTACAAATCACTGATGAACCCATAACATATAGATACAAATCATTATTTGTCTCTTTTTTTTTCACTAGTAACATATTAAAATCACTATCAACACCCTATTAATCATTACTGTCAACATATTCAGTGATAATATTTTCAATAAATTATTGCCACATTCAAATAACTATCAACATATTAATAATCATTATTGTCAACATATTAATTATCAATGTTTTCAAGTTGGCCACTGTTGTCATATTTAAGAACATAACAATAAGACATAATTACAAAGAAATTAGTCCATCAAGACCATATTGTGCCCAATATCAATATTTAACATTCTATGTTATTTTAATTATTTGCTACATGCATAACATTAAACATTCTTCAAATTAGAATTTTTTATTCATTTAATGTCTCACTTAACAAAATCCATATGCAATTTTTTCACATGCATCTTTATGTAATATAGATAGAATGCTCCACAATTACCCCTACAACAAAGATCACACTATGCTTTATGATAATAAATTGGTAACGTCTAAATCATATTAAATTCAAAATAGTTTTTTTAACAAAATTACTCATTCTTTTATTGTGAAAGTCTTTTCTTGACAATAAACTCTCAAAGGATGTCAGCATCTAGTGGGTTAAGGTTAATGAATTTTCCTTTCTTTAATGTGGCTAAATGAATTCTCTTCAATGTGAATCAATTCATATGTATCCCTTAAGCATCATTATGACATCCAAATAGAAGCCAAAATATTATACAAGTAACTATACCTCACTGCCTAACATCTAAGCAATTATGCTTCAGTACAAAAATATCCAGTTTTAGTGACAGATAAATTCGTTGCTAAATTAAAAAAAAAATTGTTGTTAAATTTTTTAGTGATAGATTAACAATAGATAAAATTGGTAGCTAAAATCCTTGTTGTGAAAAAAACTAACAATTAAATTTTGTATCTGTCATTAGTTAGCAACTAATTCACGACCGATAAAAATCTTTCTCTACGTTATCGACCGATTTACATCAATTTCTAGTTTAGTGACTGATATGAATCTATTCTTAAACTAGTGACCAATATGAATCTGTCGCTAAACTAGCTGCCGATATGAATCTATCGCTAAACTAACAATTCATTAGCCACTAGTAGATCTGTTGCTAATATAATAATTTTTAAAAAAATTAATTTTAAACTATAACTAAATAGAGGAAAATAAAATAAAATAAGATAAAATTCATAAAATAAGATAATAAATACAAGATTATATTCTGCTCTCATCAAATACAATATTTATACAGGAAATTATATCTAATTATTGAGTGTACTTGGGGTAAGCTTCTTAGAAGGAGACCCTTCATCCTGCGGATGCATTCATTCATATCATCCTCTCTGTGTGAGCGCTCCTGCAACTCGATCTCGAAGTGTATGCGATCATGCTCCCTCGCCTTACGTTCCACCTCCAATCTCTCTTCTAACGTCCTATACTCTTATATAGACTTATGCTCTAGCTTTATGCGCTCATCCATAGCCTTCATCTGAGAGTGTATATCCTGCATAGTTATGTCATCAACAGAGTGTGCACTATTAGAGCTGCCGCCTAAATACCATGACAAAGCATGCCTTCCAAGCCCGTACACTCAATACTTTTTCTCTTCACCTATTGCATCATAGTAAAGTTTATTACAATCTACCCCAGGCATATCAAAAAATCCCTTTTGTGGCTGAGAAGCTGAGGTAAGCAACTTCTCAAAGCGTTCTTACAATAAATAAAGCATTTTGTTCACTTACTCATTAGCTAAACTGAATAGTTTAAGTAAAAAAAAGATGTAATTTGAGTTATTTATTAAATATTAAAAATAACAAACTTAAATTTACTTTCCTTGAATATTCATCTATGAACTCATTAGTATTAGACTTCCTAGTCTGAGTCCATTTGAAAAGTTCTATTGCAGTAGGCTCATGACCCCACTCCCGCACCTAAAAAAATAAAATATATAATAAATAATATAGTATTTTAATTTATATTTATTTAAGTAATTTAAATATCATGCATACGAAGTATCAATAATGATTTTGCAGTAAACATGAACCGGTATTATGTCCAGAAGGACTCGAACCGAGTCCGCTTGTTTGACTCCGTTGATTGCGAGACATGGTAATCATTTTATTAACAAATAACATACTAACAACAACTAACAATTATAAATTAAATATAAATTTTAACTAATTGATATCTAATTAATTTAACATTCATAAAATTTTAATTAAAATTTTTTATCATATATAAATTACAATATCTAATTAAACTATTGTCTAAAGCTAACATAAACTAAAATTTACTAACAAATAAAATTAACAACTCTAAAATTTAATCAACATCTAATTAACTAATATAAATTTTTTAAAAATCTAACTTAATTATTTATCGTAAATTATAATTTTTATTTCAACTATTATCTAAATCTAGCATAAACTAAATTTATTTTAAAAAATAAAATTAACAACTCTAAAATTTAATCAATATCTAAGTAACTTAATTTCCATAAAAACTAATTAAATTATTTATCTTATGAAATTATAATCTAATTAACTATTATCTATCAATTAATAACAAACTAATTTTATTAACAAATTTTACTATTACAAATAAAAATTTTAATAACAGTTAAAAATGACTTTTAATGATAGTTGTAGAACAATCGTTAAAGGGTGTGGCCTGCAACGACTGTTCTAATAGAACCATCGTTAAAGGGGGGCTTTTAACGATAGTCCTAATAGAATTGTTATTAAAATCTACCCCCTTTGATGACAGTTATGATGGAACTGTCATTAAAATCTCTCCTCCTTTGATGACAGTTATAATAAAACTATCATTAACGATATATATATATATATATATATTAATTTTAAAATAGATACAAATTTTTATATTAAATTATCCAAAACGTGCCTATATAAAATTCTCCATCTCTTTCACATCAATCGTATACATTAATACAATTCTTTACAATATGCAACCAAAATTTTTTTCATCAAAATTAAATTACAGTATGTAAATATGACTCTTTAATTAAACTTAGTCAACACATATAAGTAAACAATTATCAAATACACTAATCATAGTTCTTTTTATACACTTCAATGAAACAACTATACTTCTTTCTTTCTTCAACATAATTACACCAAAACTTCAATACTAACACTTAAATGAAAAAACTTTAACATAATTACACCAACACATCATAACAACTATACTTTCTTCCTTTAACATGATTACATCAACACTCTAATGAAAATTTTTTTTCTTGTTATACACTTCAATACGATTATCACTGAAACTATCATTACTTCTTTCATGTTTGAAAACACTTCAACATAATCCAATCCAAAAAAGTAATAAAAGATGAACAAAACAAAAGAAAAAATTTTAATGTCATAATTGAACTCCATATGTATAATACATAAATTTAAATATATATTATCATAAACAATCCTAAAAATTCAACTATATAAATTCAATGATATTCATGTATACAAAAATCTTCAAGGTTCAACTTTCTAATATGGCACTTCAAAGAAATTGTCCAACTTCCTTTCTAACTTCATCAATATCTAATTGGGTGTAAGTATCTATGTCCACAAACTATATTTATAAGAAAAAAAAATTAGTCCAATTAAAACTTTTAATAAGCACATCAATTAATTATTGAAGTATTTACATAAGCAAATGCTTAAAAACTTACCATTTTCGCATATGAGATATTTCTATCATGTCTATCAATGATATCCCTAAAAAATTTCATAATATAATATCCACACTCAATATTTGAAGGCTGATGCGGTCATTAAATTAAAAAATTTTAATTGTTACATTTTACTAAATAAATAAAACTAACATCACATATAAGTTTAAATATACATACCTTAGTAGGAATACTCCTAGGAATGCGCCTATTGCTTGATTCTTTGATAGCTTGGAACAATTTAAAAGAGTCACTAATAAAAAATGATCAATATTCTTAAGAGTAAAAAAAATACATACTAACATAAATGAAATTTTTTTTACTTACATGGACATAAGTTGATCTAGTTACCATGGTTAAATTGATCAAAAATACTACACACAAAAGTAAGAGGCTCGACAACCACCAACATCCAGTGCTCCTTACATTATCAAAAATAAATGTTAAAAATATTATGAATAGAACTATTAATAATTTCAACTAGTATTAAGACTTACCTCAAGTTACAAGAAAATATCACTACTCCTTCGTCACATGGATCTATCATTCTATTGGCTAGGTGACGGGCTTAGGTGTCTATACTTTTAGACATTCCATATGACAATGTTAACGAGTTAGTAAATACAAAATACTTCCTCAAACCAAGTGCAACTAAATCTGTATAAAGTTTATTGAATTAATAAAGAGTAAGAAAAATATAAATATGATGCAACCAAACAATGATAAACTAATAAAAATTCAAATGACATACGTACATAATATAAACCTGAATAAAGGTAACACTTAGCTCCTCCATGGGACAAAATTATATGATATTTTCTCGAGCCACAAATACATGTCCATCAGAAGCAAAGAATTCAGTAAAAGGTATGTGTATTGCTTCATCAAGTGCCATCACCTTATTCACATAATTATACATCTTCTACAATCCTGATGGTAACCTAATATAAGATACTTATTAAGATGATTATGGTTTTATCAATGTTGGTGCTCTCTTAACTAGCAACTTGCCTTGTTGCTTTATAGTCGATAGCTAAAAAAATTTTGCAAACTTAATTGACACTAATAGGTTGACTTTATAAAATATATTTGGCAAAAATATTACTTCATATATACCAATAATGACCTAATCTCGAGGCCAAGCAATAACTGAATCGAGTGCACAAAAAATATTTGTCAATCCACCATTAGGGTTTGGGCAAGGCAACTATGCATTACCATGAATAGCTACATCCATTGTCACCCAAACATCACCAAAAAATAGGGACACCCATGAATCATCTAACTAGGAGTATGATCCATGAAGATAACCACACTTATCACTATGTAGTCTGATGACTGGATGAACATATGGCATGGCTCACGTTACAATGATCCATAAAAATAGAAATTACATTTGTAATATTATTAACATTATATCTACTATGATTAACATGTAACATACTTTGTTGTCGTACGGTGTCGGTGCCGGTGCCGGTGCCGGTGCCGGTGCAGGTGCTGGTGGTGTGATTGGCATATATGATTGAGGCATTGGATCTTTTTCTTCCTCCAATAATTTAGTTATATTGTTACTAACTTTACTCGAATGAAATTGCATTACAGATTTTTCTTACTGGACATCAGCAGTTTGTTCGCAATAATGTTTGTCAAAACTTCTTTATACTCTGTGAACCACCTCATTATCTCTGCTAACTACTGTTAATCTAATTGCATACCTTGAGGGACAATTAACTTTTTGGCCTTCGTAAAATAAGATGTGATAGTTACCCCAGATCCTTGACCTCTAATGCATCTGGGGTGCTCAGGTGTACCAAGAGCTTTCGTCAGCATAGCTTCTAGACCGAAGGTTATAAATTTACCCTGTGTGCTCTGTGTCATCAACTCGTCCTATAATATTATAATAAAATTAATCAATGAACATGAAATTTATTACTACAAATGCTATAAAAAAGTTGAACTGCACTTACAATTCTTATAAAAAAATTAAATACACTTACAATTCTTTCCCCACATAGTCAGGTCGCATCGTATATATATTCTCCTTTTTTATTCTGTCATGAAGTCTTTCAAAATAAGGCACGATCAATTTGGTCATCACTACCCAATGCTTGTTTCTTTTTTTTTTAACATAAAGAGTGAACATGTTAAATTTTTAGAACGTACAACAAAATGAATATATTATCAATTAATAACATAATAATTGAAAATAACTTACAAGTTCACTCTCTAGCCCTATAAATCCTTTTCTAGATAAATAATGGTCATACACATTCTTCTTTCTTTTCTCTTTTTCTATTTGTCTCTTTTACTGTAACATCAATACACATCAACATTTCAAGAAAATTATATAAACAAAAAACTTTACTAACTATTAATGTATACCTGAAACTCTTCTGTTATACGAGACTTCACGAAGTTTGGCTACACCCCAACGTTTATGACACTGCTATATTCTTCAGGTGGAAATGACAGAAATTGCAAGTCATCGATGTGAGGGAATATATGCTTTGATGTAAGATTTGTCTTGAAGTTCCTCCATTTGTTTGCAGCAGACTGAAGTATGTACCTCTTCATGTTCGCATTAATATCATATGTATCCTACAACGTATTATAAAAAAATGGATTAGTATAAATTAAATTAATTAATAATAAACTAATTGAAAAGCAATAATACGTTGTGTTTCATTTAACTTACCAATATTGTTTCTTAAATCTTATTTTTCATTTCACTGCTTACTGAGTGCCAATTTAAGATATTTATGGGCACTGTATTACGTATGACCACCCTAATATAGCTATTGAACTGGATGTCATTCCTCTCAATTGGGTGACCTTCATCATTTACCTCGATTGTGAGCTTAACACCGAAAGCACGACTCTTAATTATCTTAGGTATACTGGTGATACCTTGTTTTTTAGGCCTTAGAGAGCCTTCACTTGAGTGTTCAGAAGGATCCATCAAATCTGTAGACAAAAAAACATATGGTTAGCATCATATATGCAAAACATGATATAACATGATAAAACAAAAAAAATAAAATAAAATAAAATTATGAAACACATGATAACTTTGACACATGAGGCAATTGAACACTACATTAAAAAATACTCAAACCCATAATCCTTCATCATTTTCTCGAGCATAGGCAAGATAACGGTCAACCATTTAGTCAAATAAATCAATAGGTGGCCAATTATTACAAAAAGATGTGTGATCCATACTAATATTGCACAAATCATCATCTTTATCATAGTTTTTTGGAGGTGTTGATAATACTATGGCCATTTGGAATTAATTAGATCTTTAATATAAAATACTTGTCTTGCTTATGAAGCCAAAATGAACTTATCATTTTTTTAATCCAATCTGATTGAGATCAACCAGCACTACTCTTAGATCATCAACTTTAACACCGCTACTATTCTTAATCCAATCACATTTGAAAATTAGAACTCTGAATATTGTATAATCTAGTTCCTATATTTCTTATATAACTCCATCGAATGAGAAATCACCATATACTAGATTTTTATCCTTAGCACTAGAGATTTGCATGCTATTGGCAGCCAGAGTGATACCGTTATTTTCATGGATCCTTAAGTTACCTCGTTGCTTTATGAAAAAGTAACAACCGTTGATGATATATCCAGGATACTTGATTATTATGGATTGAAGACCATGGGCAATCCATCGTAGTGTAGATGAGACATTATGATTGGATAATAAAAGTTCATTCTCAATCTGTATCATAACATATATTAGATGAACCATATTAGAAATAAATTTAATGTCTAGACAAGAATAAGTATTCTTACCTGTGTGCATAACTAATTACTTAGGGTTTGATTTTGTTCATCATGTAACCATTTAAGTTATTTTGACTTAATGGAATTGTTGACCCTTAATTGATTTAAATGCTCACTACATGTTAAGAATAAATCATCAAACAATAATTCAAATATTATTTGATATAACAATGAACTATGAGTTGTAAAATTTAATTACTTTATATAGGGTTGAACTTCGCTCGTATTCATCAAAACATACAATTCTGATATAACAAGGAATTCTAATGCCTCTTCTGTAATGTACGACTCAGCAATGCTACCCTCAGGTCTATGAATATTTTGAACATAACCCTTTAACACTTTTATATATCTTTCAAATGGGTACATTCATTGTAAGTATATGGGACTATATAATTTTACTTCTCTGATAAGATGAACAGTGAGATGGACCATAACATCAAAGAAGCTGGGAGGAAAGTGCTTCTCAAGCAAATAAAGTGTTGTTAAAAGTTCATTTTGGATTCCATCCAACTTTGACACATCCATCACCTTTTGATATAACAAATTGAAGAACATACAAAGTCTAATGAGAGTATATCTAACATGTTTGGGCAATACACCTCGTAAAGCAATAGGTAAAAATTGTTGCATTAGGATGTGACAATCATATGACTTCAACCTATATAGTTTCAAGTCGTTCGTGAATACTAGATTTCTAATGTTCGAAAAATACCCATCTGGAACCTTAATCTCACTAAAAACTTTAGATTTTTTTTTCTTCCCTAGATAAAGTATAGCATGCAAGCGGTAGAAATGTACGATTACCGTGAACTTGTGGTTTTAATTCAAACCTTAACCCCATGTCTTTCAAATCCATTTTAGAAGTTAATCCATCATTGGATTTTTCAAGAATATTAAGCAATGTCCTAAGAAGACTATCACGAACGTTGTTTTCAATATGCACGACATCTTGAATATGTCTAATATGCATGAACTTCCAATATGGTAAGTGAAAGAAAATTGACCTCTTCTTCCAACATTGTGTAACAATGTTTTGTTTACTCATTGTACTTCATTTCTTCGACTTCCCCATGAATTTACTAAATATTGAACTTTGTTAAAGACTTCTTCACTGCTTAATGGTTGGGGAACAATTCTGACTTCTTATTCACCATTGGAGACCTTTTTTTATCTACGGTAAGAATGACACTGTGGTAAGAATCTTCTGTGTCCAACATTTGACATCTTTTTACTATGTTTTAAGTGACTAGCTTAAGTGTTCTTGGCACAGGTAGGACAAGCATAATATCCTTTAATAGTACAACTAGATAAATTAAGATATGTAGGGAAATCATTGATTGTCCATAACAAAATAACTTTCAAATTGAATGACTCATTGCGGTATGCATCATATACTTCTACACCTGTGTGCCATAACATTTTTAAGTTTTTTATAAGTGGAGCTAAGTAGACATTGATATCATTCCCAGGTTGTTTAAGACCTGATATTAGTAATGTCAACATCATGAACTTTCTCTTCATTGTTAACCATAGTGGTAAATTATAATTCACTATAATCACTAGCCAACAATTATATCGATTGCTTAGTGTATTATGTGGATTGATCCCATTTGTTGATATAGCAAGCCTTAAGTTTCTTGGCTCTGGAGCAAACTTTGGCCACATGTAGTGAACTAGTTTCCATGATGGTGTATCCGATGGGTGCCTCAACTGACCATTTATTTTCCTTTTATTTGAATGCCATGTAAGGTGTTTTGACATTTTAGAACTTCTTAACATTCTTCTAAATCTTGATATTGATGGAAAATACCACAACACCTTAGTAGGCACACCAATGTTTATTTTATTACCGTTCTTCATTACTTTCCATCTTGAAAGTCCACAAGTTAGACATTGGATGTCATCTTAAAACTCCTTTCGATATAATATGCAATCATTTGGACAGATATGGATCTTTTAATACTTCGTGCCTAATGTATTTAATGTTTTCTTGGCATCAAATATGGATGTAGGCATTTCTTATTATTAGGCAATATTTCAACAATCAAATTTAAAAGATCACTAAAGCTTTGATCGGACCAACCATATTTTGCTTTCAAATTATACAATTTAACTAGAGTAAATAATTTAGTAAATTTTACTAATCCAAGGTACAAAGGTTTCTCAGTATCACAAATTAATCTGTCAAAGTGGCTAAGATTACTATCATACTCTGCAAATGCCTTTTGTACCATTTCTACATTGTTATCAACTTCTTCGGTGTGTTCTATCTCCTTAATAACCTTCGCATTCCTACTAGTAGAAAACCCAACAATACTAGTTTTTCTGTGTCATATCTAGTTTTGATAGCTGCTATCAACTCCATATACATATAAATGATTCTGTATTTAATGTGGATTATGTCGCTTCATATTACCATATTTAATATATGGACCGAACTAATTTAAGGTTTATCACTATTCTGAATAGCATAATCAAAAAAGTTATTTACCCCTACATCACATGCCTTTGATCTTCTATCTGCAATCATCAAAATTTTATCCATTCTAAAATTTACATAATATTTAATTTTCTCTTTTCAAGCATCTAATATATTAAGTAAAATTTACATGGATGATTAATAACTATTTAATTAATTAATACAAAAAGTCAATATTTACTTAACATCTAATTTTTTACTATCAAAGCATCTAATTAACTAGCTAGTAAATTAATTAAAATTTATTATTTATTTTACAAGCATCAAATTTATTAATTAAAATTTAAATAAATAATTATTAACTATTTAGTTAATTAAGACATAGTCGATATTTAATTAACATCTAATTAATTACTATATAAGCATTTAACTAGCTAGTAATCTAATTAAAATTTTAAATAATATTTAATTTTTACTTCACAAGCATTTAATTTATTAATATTAGCTAAATAAATTATTGATAACTAATTAGTTAATTAATACATACTAAATTAATTATCATCTAATTAGTTACAACATAGCATCTTACTAGCTAATAATTTGATTAAAATTTAAATAATATTCAATTAATTATTTTACAAGCATATAATTAATGAATTATCTATTTAAAATTTAACTGCTTATATTAATTTATGTTAACTGCAAAATCAATATAATTAAATTTGACAAAATATACCAATTAATCTTACCAAAAAAATAATTCAAACATAAATTCATTTACCCCTAATTTATAAGTAATTTATCAAAATATAAATTCATCTAATTAATTTATCAATTAATTTAAAAATTTTAATAAATATCAAATAATAAATTTATCAATGTATACCCATTCATACCAAATATATTCATCCAAATATCCTTTAAAAAAAACTTAAATTTCATCAATAAAAATTCACCAAACACACTTAACAAAGAAATCTCAAAATAATATACATTCTCAATACATTTTTAAAACCAAAATTAACCAAATTGAATTAAAATTATGAAAATTGAATTTTGCAAAAAAATTTCAAATGTATACGTAAATAGTTACATGTGTTTGAATGCCAAAGACGAAAAAATGGAAAGGGAGGGTGCGACTACTCCTTATGAAAATTGAGACAAATAAGAGAGAAAGGAGTAAGGAGAGAGTAAACAGAAGAGGGCTGGAGAGAGGCAGTATGGTTGCTAATAGCTGGCCTAGTTATTTTTAAACAGAGAGCAAAGAGGAAAAGGCCGGAAGAGAGGTAATGCTGCTGCCATGCTAGCAGCTAGTCGAGCTACTTCTAGACAGAGACTAAAGAGGAGAGGACTGAAGAAAAGTAGTAGAGCTTTTAGCAGCTGGCCAAGCTACTTTTGGATGAGTAAAGAGGAGAAGGGTCAGAGAGAAGCAGCTGGCAAGGGTGCCAGCAGCTGGCCTAGTTGCCTCTAGATGGAAAGCAAAGAGAGGAAGGCCCAAAGAGAAGCAGTACAGCTGCTAGCAGTTGACCTAACTGCTTCTGGAAGGAGAGCAAAGAGAAGAAGGGCCGAAGAGAGGCAATTCGACTGCTAGCATCTAGCCAAGCTATTTTTGGATAGAGAATAAAGTGGAGAATGGCTGAAGAGAGGCAGTGCAGCTGCCAGCAGCTAGTCTAGCTACTTCTAGACAGAGAACAAAAAGGAGAAGGATGAAAGAGAGAGTAAAAATTTGCACTCGAGACTACTAGCAAGCTCTAAAAACGAATTAAGGATCCCGAGCTTAAACCAAGGCTGGGTAGCATTTAATGCCAGTTCTGCCCGAAGTAGCATTAAAGGCCACAGCCTTTTAAGGAAATCTTCTAAGGTACTAAAGGTTTGATATAGGTGATCATGTAATAAAAATAGTCAATGCCCAAACTTACCTGACTGCCAATTTAACTTATTAAAGGAGTAACTTAAGAGCAGATTTGCTGATTAAACTTGTCAGCTTATCTAAAGAAAATTTGTGTTTTGAGTTAATGGTATAAGCCCTTCTAAAAGCTAAAGCAGATCATCTTGCTTTTCCTAGAAAGAATAAAATCCTAATAGCGATCCCAACCATTCATTTTTCCACGTAAAATTCAGTTCAAAAATCAAGAAATAAGTAAACCGAAGGAACAAATGTGCTTCTACTAAAGCTATCTCTCTCTATCTCTCTTTCTAAAGCTCTTTCTTTCCTTCTTGCGTATATGCAAAAGTAGCAAAGACAATTTAGGAATAAAGAAGTTTACTAGAGATAAAAGCAAAATTCGTTGCATGTATGATGAAGAGGAGGTTAATGTCCGTCCTCTTGATCGTCATGGTCTTTGTTTCTCATTGCTTTGATTTAGGCCATGTCGTTGACTAAGAACTCTCAATGAGGTTTGAATTGATATACCTCCATGCCCACTAACTCAATCGAAGGCCCAAAACTTAGCGGCACTGCACCAAGTACCTTCTTCATAGTGACATTATGCATCATAACATGGCTTCACATAAGCAGGATTGGGCCTCAACTTGAGGAAAGAGGCCTAATAGACGTCTGCCAATACCAATACTAGTGCTGCCCTTCAAATACCTATTTATTCTGATAAAGATTACGGGACTGACTAGTATTTTGTGTCATTTAGAATAGGAATACCGACGCAGAAGTTCACCATGATTGTTGACTTGAGCAACAACTTAACGTTGAGGAATTGTAGGTATTTTTGTGGCTGTAACTGTGCCAAGAAGGTGCGAATAAACAGTTAAAGGGTTTTTCAAGCTAATCTATTGTCTACCTTTAGAATAGTTCCTTGCCTTTCACAGACGTGCAAGATTGATCTCATGAATCTTTTCTCTCTTACTCTCTACCCCACTGCACTGTCTCCTTGTGCCTGTGACTAAAAGTACCTTCCTTTTCAATCTCTGAAAGTCTATTTTTCAAACTTATTACATAGTGGGCATTAAATAAATATCAAACCAAATGAAATATACACCAAGAAAAGGTATTAGCATGCCCAAATACTAGGTGAACCAATCTACAAGACTTCTGAATTATGTAAAGTTGACTTAGTCTATGTAGTACGGATGAAGCATGCTCTTGCTTAATCCTCTGCTCTATATTTTGCAGGAGCAATGTTAAGATGATTATTTAGTGGATAAGGGGTTTGAAGATGAAGATAGAAAAGAAGCCAGCCAACCTGTTGTGGTAGAACTAGCGTGAAAGGATATTGAAGGCTAGCATTAGTAGAATTGGCTGGCATATCCTCTAGCATATCCTCACAGCCTTTAAGGGGTAAAACTAACGTGAAGAACATGGGATGGCCTTCAATAATAGTTCTAGCAAAATTGGTGTATCCTTTAATTACCTTGTGATTGAAGGTCTTTAAATGCCAGTTTTGGAAGAACTGGCATTAAAGGCTTCAAGGATGGTCTTTTAACGTCAGTTCTTATTTAATTGACATGAAGACTAATCTTTAACATTATTTTATTATTAAATAACGTTAAAACCTCATTTTTAATTACAGTTCTTTAAATAACTATCATTAAATTATTATCATTTATTACAATTTTTGTAGTAGTGAATAAGTTTAACAACTATAAAATTTAATTAACATCTAACTAATTTAAATTTCATAAAAATCTAATTAAATTATTTATCTCGAATTACATTCTAATTAAACTATTATTTATCTAATTTAATATAAACTAAATTTTTAATTAACCTATAAAATTAACAATTACAAAATTTAATTAATACCTAACCAATTTAAATGGCATAAAATCTAAATAAATTATTTATCTTAAATTAAAAACTAATTAAATTATTTTCTAGATAATCTAACATAAACTAAATTTATTAACAAATCAAATTAATAATTTTAAAATTTAATTAATATCTGACTAATTTAAATTTCAAAAAATCTAATGAAAATATTTATCTCAAATTACAATCAAATTCAACCATTACCCAAATAATATAACATAAATTAAATTTATGAAAAAATAATTAATTAAAAAATTATTTACAATCTAAATAATTTTTATAATTATAAACCTAATCATAATATTTGTATACAAGATTTTTCAACCATCCATATAATTAATAAAAATTTTTACAATTATCCGTGTAAATTATCAAGTAAAAATGGCAACTTCGTGCAGTGAAAGAAAAGATAGTTATTCACAGTGGAGAAAATAGCACAAACCGAGATGCTGGGGGGAAAGAGAGTTGTATAGATAGATATGAATATAAGATAGCAAGAGAAATGAGGGAAAAGAAACGATTCTCACACAAAAGGAAAAAACTTAGAAAGCTATATAGACAAATATAGATACAGTAAGAGAAATAAGGGGAAAGGGAGCGGGTGAAAGGAAAAAAATTTGGAAGTTGTATAGACATAGGCAGAGATAACAAAAGAATTAGGGGGAAAAAAGTAGCGTTCATGTGAAAGGAAAAAAGTTAAGGTTTGAATATATAAGGTCCTAACGATGGTAGTAAGTGGTTGTCACTAGAAGTGAATTTTAATGACCGACATCAAGTTTGTTCCTGAAGACAAAAAACAAGCTAAGGTTAGTGATTGCCACAAGTGGTCGTGAAGCATTGCTCACAGGTTGCCTTCATATGCGGCCATGCATGGAGGCCCTCATGGGCAAGCATGGCTGCCTCCTACGAAGGCCATGGTTGCCTTCGAGCACTACCATGGCGGTCTTCAACAGCGACAATGGTTGCCTTCGCGCACAGGCATGTATGAAGGCCTTCGCGGCCATGAATCGTTACCTTCATGGCCATGCATGGCTACTTTTGAGAATATGCATGGCTGCCTTTGTGGCCATGGCAACCTTCACGACCATGCATGAAGGCCTTCGTGGCCATGCTGCCTTCGAAGGTAGCAAGTTGGCCGACTTAGTGACTACCCATGGCCATTGCCATGGTTGCCTTTAAATGTAGCAAGCTGGCTACCATGCATGGTCACCTTCGAAAGCCACCAGCTTGCTGCCTTGATGGCCATGCATAGCTGCCTTCTAAGGTGGCCTCTTTACTACCTTGGCAACCATGGATGGCTACCTTTAAAGGTAGCAAGGTGGCGGCCATGCAAGGCTGCCTTCGAAGGCAACAAACTGGTTATCAGCCATACATGGCTTTCAAAAATGGCCAACTTACTGCCTTGATGGCTTGCATGGCTGCCTGCGAAAGCTGCCAGCTTGCTTCCTCGACAAGCATGCATGGCTGCCTTAGAAGGTAGATAGCTTGCTGCCTCGGCAACCATGCATGGCTACCTTCTAAGGCAACCAGCATGCTTCCTTGGCGACCATGCATGGGCGCATTTGAAGGGCTCCAACTTGCTGTCTTGGCAGCTTTGCATGGTTACCTTGGAATGTAGCAACGTGGTGGCCATTACTGCTTTCAAAGGCAACAATGAAGCTAGCAGCCATGGTCGCCTTAGAAGGCCGCAAGCTTGCACCCTTAGCAACTGCCCTTGGGATGGTCACTAGGTTGCCTTGTGTGGATAGTAACCGAAGCTTTATGGTCGCTAGTTGCTTGATTAGTGACCGACACAAATTCGATTATTAATTTGTTTCCAAATTTATTAAAAATTAATATAAATTAATTAAAAATGAATTTAGCGATAAATATATTATTTGTCACTAATCTGTCATTACTCCATCATTATGTTAAATTTTTATTTTATAACAAATCTGTTGCTATTCTATGTTTGTCACTATATTTTGTTATTATTTTTAGATTTTTTCTATAGTGCTTTACACATAAATCATAATCTATAAATGTCAATCAAATCTACTTAACTATGCTCCACATATATGTTACTATGCAAGCTATACAAATTAGTATGCATGTCAACTAAATCACTAAACCTGACTTTAAATATAGTTAACTATGTTTCACATATAGTTATTATGCAAGTTATGCAAATTACTATGCATGTCCACCAAGTGATTATTACTCACTGTTCAATGTTTACTTAACTATACTCCATATCTAAATTATTATACAAGTTATACAAATTATTATGCATGTATACATATTGCAGTGGTCAAAACATAAAATATTAAAGTAAAAAATCTAATAATTTATAAAATTATGACACAATCAACTTTGTAAACAAAATTTAGCTTAAACCAATGCAAAATGAGAAAATGAATCTATAAAAAAAAAAGAATCAATATAAAATTAGAAAATAAATCAGTATAAAATAAGAAAACAAATCAACATAAAATAAAAAACAAATAATTATAAATGAAGATTAGGTAACAAATCAAGATAGTTACAAAATAATAAATATGAGCATCTCTTTATTTTCTTAACTAAATTACTCAATGTTCTTCTTTTCCTTATTAAATACATCCTACCTTATCATTATTGTATCATCTAATTACTCTTTATTCGTTATCTAATTAAGTTATTATATCATGAATTCTTTTTTCACATATTAAATTTTTTCTTAAAAAAATCATGAAATAAAAAAATGTAAATTCAATTTGAATTGCCAACAATTACACTAAATTCTTAATTTGAATTGCCAACAATTACACTATGCTTAAGATCACACATTAAACAAACGATATACAAATTAATGATATCCTTTTTTATCTTTTTTGATTTAATTTTTTAAAATAGAAGAGTGAATGGTTAAAAAGTAAGAGAGATTTATTATCGACATGAACTTGTAATCATATCTATACCTAGTACAGAATGAGTACATTATATGTTAAAGATAAATTATGAGTTCACTAACATTCAAATTTTGAATTTTTCTTCTCGTTGTACATGTTTATCTCTAAATCCTTTAATACAAAAAGAGAAAACTATTGCAAATCAACAAATGAATAACTGTTTAGTAATAGCATAGAAATCAAAAAATGTGTGACTACCTAAAATAAAAAATAAAGAAATAAGATCTAATTATCATAAACTTGAGATTATACAAAGTGACTACTAGACACCGTAATAAAAATTTCAAATTTGATTAAAATATGTGAACAAAAGCTTAATGTTTGAACCACATACATTTTTATGTGTAATGAAGACTGATGCAAACACCAAATGAGCTAACTCACAATTTTGACAAAAAATACATTATAAATTTTAATCATATTTCACAAAATACATTCATACATATTGTAACAAACCCTTCCAAACACCTATCCTGTCTTTGGATCCACACTTATCTTACAAATTTCAACCACATTTTACAATCGAATGTCACTATCAATAGCCAAATATTTAAACAAACCAAACACATTATTCCAAAGCCTATTCCCATTTGATGCATAAAATGTTAAAAAAAAAAACTAAATATTTGTATTATATTTTTACTATACCTTCACAATGATAATGGGGAAAGGATCTTAGCGATGGGATATTTGGTACAAGTCTACAATGGAATTTTCACAATGATCCCTTTTGCACACACTAATTCAAAGTGATGAGTAGCTTTTGGAGATGGTTGTTGACAAGGTGAGGTGACAAGAAGGCGGGATGGGCTTCAAGAACAGTGTGGACCAACAAGGTAAGGGAAATGCTTTTAAGAATGAGCTCAAACATGGTCAGAAATGGGTTTAATTGACAGCTTTTAGACTCAAAGCTTTGACAATGAAAGATGGAAAATGAGAAAAATGAAGAGGAATGGGAAGCCGGGAGGAAAGAAAATAAGTTTCAAGGGATAAAAAACGAAAACTCTTGGGAGAAATTTTAAATTTTTTAAAAATGAAAGGAAACCGATCATTGAAATCTTTTAGACAAAAGAACTTGTCTGCTCAATACTTTAATGGGTATTACTCAACTGCATATATACATAGGATATATGTAACTGAAATTAAAATACTTATTTAAAATTTTATTGCATTATTTTGTGTGTCTACAGTAAAAACATGAAAATTAGTGATTGTATGACATTTTTAAAAACAACAATTAAAAGGAGTTTAAAAATTTTTATTCAAATTTAATGAGTTATATAATTATTATAACTAAATATTGAAATTATAAATTAAAATTAATATGTATATATATATATATACATATACATATGTATATTGTAATTTATCAAAAGCAAATTTCTCATTGTAGGCTCAATTGTCCAACACATGCATATAAATATGGCCCTACTGCGATGACATCAGAAAAAATGAAAAGAGCGGAAGCTACTTTTTATTTTTCTTCTTTCCCCGTAATGTTTGCTTTACACTAATTGGGTTCTCAAGCCGAAAAAACTCTTAAGGGAAAGGTCCTAAAAGAAGCCCTGAACAACAACATAAAGGCATACACCACAAACATTAATAGCTACTACAAACAGACGAAGGAGTTGCTTGCTTCTTTGACAAAATGTCAACACAACAACTGTTATTGGTACTCCTAGGGCAAAAAGTAACTCTACTAGATGCTAAACTACAACCTACCAATTAACCAGCAAAGGACTGAAACGGAAGCGTTAGCTGATCAAGAAGGCCAGTGACTGGTGTGGCCAGTCTAGGCTCATAAGCAAAACCATGCAATTCACTGTCCTCACCACTATTCCCTTCACCACCACCACCGTGACGGTAAGGACATGGAGGAATCCACAGCCACCTCTTTCTGCACATATCAAACAGCAGTGCTCTGTCTGATCCTCCAATCATGATCACGATGAACTCTCCATGCCCGATGCAGTTGAACCCGTTGCCTCTTTCCTCATGTGCAAATTGTATGTAGAGTTGTTGTGGCATTCTTTCAAGCTCTACCCATGTGGTCCCACAAGCTTGCAGACCCCAAAGTCTCAAGCTTCTAGGTACATTTAGCTTGCTCTTTTCAACTGCTGCCACCAGAATCAGTTTTCCCCTACTCTCCACCAAGCTTGGTGATCTCAGGAATCTTCGCATGGGAGCTTGAATCTTGGACCAGTTGTTTGCTGCAATGTCATAAGCTAGAACACTGAAAGGGCTGTAGTTCATGCAGTAAAATTTTCCCCAAACGTAAACCATTCGACCTGATTCAAGACTGCAAAGCCTCGGCAGGGAAGATGTTGTGCCCCAAAGAGAATAAAACCCCCCTGCATCAATATGAAAGCTCTCCGTGGATAGATTTTTGACTGCATATGGAGAGATCAAGTCGTCTCCAGCAATAGCTACATCTATTGAAGTAGGGCTAACAGTCAAACCAACTGAAGGAAAGAGTCGTGGTCTCAATGTGGGTGGCAATTGGCTTACAGAGCCTACAAGAGGGTTGCAGAGTATAAGGCTCTTTGTACCAGCCTCCTCCGAAACCCAGCAGACTAACCCACCAGAAGAAGACGCCGGATAGAACCCAGAGGGAACCAAAGCAAAAGAAAGGCGGTACCATGTGATATCATGAGGATCAAAGAGATATCCTTCACAGTTGGCTCTGTTTTCAGTGTCACGACTACTGTTGTTTTTATAGATGTAGCTTTTAAGGGTTTTGTGCTTGAAGAACAGAAACCAATGGCAGCGAGGCGATAATTCCATGTAAAGGTCGAGGAAGGTACTGGAGAACAGCAGACTATACCATCTCTTGCAAACACAACGAGCCCGAAAAAATGCTGGCGGTGGAAGGAAAGCGATCACGCGATCAAGCAGCCTTGGAGGGAGTTTGCTCCATATCCTACTGTCCATCCAAGGACTGAAGATAGTATCGCTGCTAGTAGTGGTACAGCAACTGCTAGTAGTGAAAGTGTAGGAAAAAGGTAAAGGTAGAGATGAACCAAAGACATCCATATAGGTGCACGAACTGGGTTGTCTCGTGCTTCAATGTAGCTAGGTGGAGCTTTATTAGTTGTGCTGTTCGTTTTGTGCGAAGGTAGGCCCTTTGGGCAAAGGTCTAGATGGGAGGTTTTGGACTAGTCTTCCTATATATAGATGAAGAGATATAGATGAAGAGAGAAGGCTTGCGGTTCAAAGTGAAACTTCATTCTCCTTTCAGTGCGAAAGAAAGGTAGTGCGTATGTTTGGTGAAAGCTCTGGAACCATTTTGGAAAAGAAAATCTCAGGTGGGTTTCAAATGTGATCCTGCTGGGGAGCTAAAAAGGTTTTTTTTTTTTTTGTATGGTAACTGTTAGAAGCTGCTAATTTTACAGTCCCCAGGGTTAGTCATGCTCAGAGGTAAAGGATAGTAGCTAGGAGTAGGAGGAGAGAAGCTGCTGAAAGACAAAAAAATTAGTGTAAAGAGAAGGATGGCTTTCTAGGAAGTCCAAATCTATATATCTAAAACTCACCAGTGAAATCACTTTCAGAGAAAAGAGAAACTCTTGAGGATTTGTTTTGCTTCCATTGTAAAGTCTTCCTAGTAAGGTTTTCTTCATAGATTGTTATTGTTTTGGTGCATGGTTGAGGGGTACAAGAGTTTATACTAGATGGGTTTTAGTCTCCTTAAATTTTTTTTTTTTCTCTTTTGGTTTCTTCGGTTCTCCTCTTTCACTATGGTGAGAGAATTGACAGTGATTCTGACGGTTTCATCAATCAAATCAGTGATTTCATGTCAAGGCCGAGGAAGGAAGGACAAGGGCTGCTGAGAGAGAGAGACTGGCAAAGTACCACATGAGTGTCCTTTGCACTGATTACACAAAACCCTGGCTGTTCCCAATTTTAACAGTTCAACTCAAACTCTCATAAGTTTCTTAGTCAAGGAACCAGAGGAGAAGCAAAGTAAGAGACCAACAAATGAACTGCTCACTTTAAGAAGGCAGTAAAATCACAAACCAACATTTGTTTTTTCCTCACAGCAAATGGTCAACATTAAGAATTTGGCACTTAATGGTAGTCATGTAGCTTTCTCAGCAAAACAGGAGAGTAAATAAATCTGAAAGTTATTTATGGAAAGCATAGTTTGGTTTTTGCACTTTCTCTTCTTGTCTCCACAAGCCTTCCATTCTGCCCCTTCGGTGGATAAAACCTAACCTTTTAAACTTTTTTCTTTTAATTTTTTTTTTTTCAAGTGTAAGGTCTGCAGGTTAAATAATTATAAAACTCTATTTCATCTCCTGATCAAGCTTACTAGATTTATAGTGAGTCATTTTAAATGAAAACCCCAATTTGTTAGTGTAAATAACAAGTTGAAGCTTCTTAGAACATTATACACAACCAAACATAGTTTGGGTTAAATTCAGTTTTGAATTTCATTTTATTAAATTAATTGATGACATGGTTAGCCGAACTTTAACTTTATGTTGATGACATGTTGATGTTTCACTAGCTTAACTTTGTGTTGATAACACGTTGATGTTTCACTAGCTTTTGGCCAATGAAATTAGAAAGATTATGAAATACAAATATTAATTTACTACTTATCATGAAAATTTAGTTGATCAAAACCAAACCACATTATTGCTTGCATAACTCTTTTAATTAGAACGTGAAGCAAAAACAGAATTAAGTTACTTAGTTCTGGTTGTGTACAAACATTTTTGTGCATCCTCCCTTTCTCTTTTGGGTTGATAAGAGCAGGACCAAGATCTCTTTCCTCTTCATTAAGTTATAATTATATTAAATCTACATCTTAGACAACACAAGTTTAAAATATGTTAGATTGTCCTTACCTAAGCTAAACTTATGATATGACAAATGCTTTCTCTTCCATGCAATTATGTTGTCTCACCAATTACTGGTATCAAACTTCAGTTCAGCTATATATTTATAGCTTAAATATTTCTAATTGGTATCCCTTTCAAGTAAGGAGAGACGTCTAACTTGATTGAACAGTGACTGGTGAGCCTGTAAAGGCATTATAATTACCTTTGTACAAAATGGGACGCTTTGGTCAAGATGGGAATTATTGATTGAAGAGGGTACGAGCTAATCAATAATTATGTAATCAGTCTGTGGAACCCAAGATTTTCATATATGCCAAATCAAGATGTACCCATCTTGATCAAAAAAGAAATAAAGATTACATGTATCTTTATGGAAAATAGTTCAAATAAATGTTCATAACAATACAAATACATACCATCAACTGTCTTTCTCTTTTTTTCTGCGTGTAATGTGGAGTACAGTAATTTTGCTGAAACAAATATATATAATCTTGTACATATAAATGGCAGGAGAGCAAAAGCTTTGTCATGCACCATATTTCAGTAAAATGCCTTTGCTGATGATGAGAAATTAAGGGTTGCTTCCGCGGAGGTTAAAAAGTCAAAACCCTATGAGGGTACATATAAAGGAGGCCAAATGAAATACCATGCGCTGATTATGATTATCATCTCCTTTCTTGTTTGTTTATTATCATTATTGATGCCTCTTTGTTTTTGAGTCGCAAAGCTTTGTTTATCTCTTTTGCTTTAGGGTTGAGTGGAGACATCATATCTCACTGCACTGTTACTGAAGTGTTCGGCTGAGTAGTGAGTGTCAGATCATACGTCTAATCCCATCTCAGTGAGTGTGATAGGTTTTTGCACTGTTTGGCGTGGAATTAAAAAAAACCTTTTTTTTTTGTTTATAATTCTCTCTTTTTCTCTGACGACTTTCTTTCTTTTTTGTGTGAGTAATAATATTCCCTTTATGTGACACACTTGGCTTTTGTCTGGTTTTGTTAAGGGAAGCAAAATCTAAGTCAGAAACCCTCACTCCCACCAATCACAGTGTCTTGTTTGTGTCAATCGTTTTAGTAGTATCACTGACCGTCTCAGTTCTGTTTTACCCTTCAAAAATAGATAAAGTGTAGGGATCAGATTTGGAAACTCATGTCTTCCTCCAAGAAACCTCCCTTTATGGAAAAAAGTTAACTAATCATATTTGGTGTTTGGGTTTCCCTTCAAGCAATATCCCTCTCCTCTCTCCCTCACACACAACTATAATGGATTGGGGCCTCCTTTTATTGGTTTCTGTTTCGCATGTCCTGATTTCTTTTTTTTTTTTCAAGGCCTTCTTGGTTTCTGACCAGCCCAAAATTTCATGACCATTTTTCAATTTTTTGGCAATCTCTCCACACATTATTTAGTTTGCGTGAGAACTCTTGAACTTTTGGTGCTTCACAATATTAACAAAATCTTCCAAAAATGAAAGCCAATAACTTAATAATTGGAAAAAGTTTGGTCAAGTTACTATATTCTACTGAAAGTGCACAAAACTACTAGATATAAATATTGTGGTAAATTCTGACACATATCTTAACATTCTCTGCTTTAAACTGAAATTTTCAAGCATTCAAATCTAATGTTGATATGCTTTGCAGTGTTACCTGCAAACTGGATTCTCCAAAATGCAAGCATCAATATAAGCTTCTTAAGCTGCAGAAAAGATAACCAGTTTAATTGAAAGGCTTGGTAAAAGTTTAATCATTCCATCATTCTCGAGGTCCTGCACAAAGTAAAAACTTCATGTATCACTGATTTTTTTTTCTTTTTTAAGATAGAAAAATCTCTTTTTAAAACAGTTTAATCACTAAACTACTGTTGTAAAAAGTTGAATATATTCCTTTATGTTTGAAATGAAGCATAGAAGTTAAACGTGCATATCTGTAACTACATTTTCTACTTTTTTAATTGATAAAACAACAGTTGGCATAAAGTATGACACCTCATTTGGAACTTGAAGAACTCATTTATCGTTAATTACCAGCTCAGCAAATTCGTTTTCTCTAGCCCAGAAGCTGTTGAGGCTTAGCCTCATGTGATAAATACCAGCTTCGAATGGACCACATGGGCTTACAACTAGCCAGCCAGTCCAATAGGTCACGAGCCCAAGAGTTACCAGCCCAGCAGCATCACCACTCAGAGACCCCATCGTCTTCAATCACGAGTGGCCAAACCAGAAAACAATAGAGGCTACTAGAAAGTTGCAGTAACAACCACCTAGATAGCTCAGCAAATGGCCTAGACACCTCACCCTCAAATCCAACCTTGATTCCCTCTGATGACCGCTTACAGAAGCTCTAAAAGCCAAGTCCTTGATTGACATCTTGCTGCAAATTTCATTGCTGTTTTAAATATCAGAATGATATTACGGACCACCTCATGCTCACCTCTCTTTTAAGTTTCGCAGAAACAAAGCTCGGATCTCGTCACCCCTCACTCGAGAAGAACACCATTGAAGCCCTGCTTCCCATGTATTACTCTCTGTTCTAAGTTATTTTTCCTTTTCTCTCTCTATACCAAATTTGGCAACAACAACTTCTTTAATGATCATTTAATTGTGGTAGGATCTGAATGTGTTTTTCCGTCATCACAATCTGCCACATAGAGCCTAACAAATATCATTTTACTTCATTCCCTTAGAATAACCCAGAATTGGTACTACTCGCGAGTATCCAAATAATTTCTTGTACTAGCTAGAAGATGAGTCTCCCTTACTTTTATCAACTAATGACGCGTAAAACATGCCTCATGTATGGCCCACTTGATGTTAAATACATCAAGCTTCTTGCAATTTGGTTAAAAGAGTGCTACCAATCTTCCTAGTTTTTCAAATATCATTTGTAGACTTTAAACCCAATTCAATAAATGTACAAGCACAACTACAAATTTTCATTTGAAACATGTTTATAATTTCTCAACACATATTTCCATGATGAAATAAAAGATCCAAAAGGAAATTGCACACGTCAAGGACCTGAAAATGATGCATTACACTGAAAACAATCATACAAAGTTTCATCTTCCGAAATTCTTCAAAATTTTCCAATGTTTTTAACGTATATTGGGTCATTTCAATACAAGCACAAAAATGACAAATTTTATTCGATATACAATTTTTATAAAAAAAAACTCTATGTCCTTATGGATATTTTTAAAATATTTTTTTTAAAAAGTTAATTGATGAAAATAACTTAAAAAAATTTTTGCATCGCAAAACTAACCTAACATTATTAAGTAAAATATTTTTAATTTTTTTTTTATTGTGAAGCCTATGTCACCTTCTTTTGATTGTGAAAACGATCACGCCCTCACTCACGTGAGGATAAAACCATCCTTTTGGTCTAGTAGCATAGTATAATGCACTATGCTATTGCTTAACAAGTGATCATCCTTTAGTTCTCTCTTCTTTTGCCCATCAACCATTGCAAATTTGTTTTCTTTACTACAAATGTTTTCTTGTCAAATTTAAGGGAGAACAACCTTATTCCACTATCTCAGGTGTTTTATTTATTTATTATTATTTTCTTTTACAAATTAATTTGATTTTGACAATCTTGAAGGAGATTTACATGTGTTGACTAAAAGGATTTTCAATGGCTTTTATACTTCAAGTGGTGGAATTTAACGAGAAAGATGATCAATTCTATAAAAAACTGGTAATGAGGTTACATCAATTCTTTGAAATTTCTTCCCAAACGTGGAGTACATGGTTAACCATTTTTCTTCTATTGATGGGTTCATAGGTTTTTCTTCGGTTTTTTATAAGGATCGAGAGGCAATGAAGACAAAGACCTAACCATATAATTTTAAAGTTTGTTTAAAGTTTATTTTTTTAGTAATGGTTTTAGTTATGTACAAAAAGAGAAAACTCGTTATACATTTTATGAGTTTTTTTATGGTTGGTTTCATTTTTTGTGTGTGTTCATGTGAATCCTTTTTAATCATTTTTGAATTTACATTGAACCCACGCAGAGAGCTTTTTTTTTTTTTTTTTTTGAATTCAGTGTTATATGAATATGTAGTGATTCTTTGAATTGAAATATGCAGATACATGTTAATTCTATGCATATCTTATTAGTTATTTCGAGTTATAATTATTTTGTTTGCACGGATAGTGAATTATGTGTGATGACAGTGATGTGTGTTTGATGATAGTAAATTTTTTTGGACCAACCTACTATGTTTTTAGGGAATATCATAATGGTCTATTTTGATTGATTTGAACTTATTGTATTTGACATTGTTATATCATAGAATTTTATTAATATGATGTGAAAAATATTGATAGTGAGTTTTTACAAGTACCCTTATAATTTTTAGGCTTGTTGAAACTTTATTTTCTGATATGTTTTTTGTTCATGTGCAAGAAGTAAAAACCCAAGATATGTTTTTTGGATTTATTTATTTGTGGCTAGGTTTTTTTTTTCCCCTGTATGCTCATGTGAACCTTTTTGGGTCATTTTCGAGTTTTATGTTGAATTCATGTGGGGAACTCGTTGTTTTCTTAGAATTTAGTGTTATGTGAATATGTGATAACTCCTATAAATTAAAAATATGCATATATATGTTAGTTCTTTGTATATCATATTAGTTATTTTGAGTTATAATTATGTTGTTTGCACAAATAGTAAATTATGTGTGATGGTAGTGATGTGTGTTTGATAATAATGATTTTTTTTAGACCAACCTACTGTTGTTTTAGTAAATGTCATAGTCACTTATTTTGATTGATTTGAACTTATTATATCTGACATTATTATATTACAGAGTCTTATTAACATGATGTGAGAAATATTGATGGTAACTTTTTACAAGTAGCCCTATAATTTTTAGGCTTGTTTAAATTTTATTTGTTAATAATATTTTGTTCATGTGTAAAAAGTGAAAACTCATGATACGTTTCTTGGATTTTTTTTGTAGCTAAGTTCATTTTTTGCATGTGCTACTGTAATTATTTTGGTTCATGCATGAAACTATAATTACTTATATTTGGTCGAGCGATGTATAAATGTTAATGTTAACAAGATATCAATTATTTGTTTTACTGTCATAGTGATGAAAAATATTATTAATAGTTTCACATAATAGAGAGTAGTTAATTTCATTCATGATAGTGACTTTGATCCCATCTAAAGTATAGTTTTTGTGTCAAAATAAATTAATCAAGTGAATAGTAAATTTTTATTTAAAGTAGAAAAATTAGGTGTCACTTCAGTAAATGCATATGGACACATGAAAGAGTCACTAATTTATTCAACTTGGTTTAAAATGTTCCATGCAAAAATTAAATCAACTAAAGTAAGCACGAAAGTCTGACGCATAAAATAAATACATTGTTAAAATTTTAATTTGACAAACTGTTATTGCAAATTCAAAATGTTCCACCACTTTTATTAGTAGCAACAATTCAAGAATAAGTTAACAAATAATTAATGTAGTTCAAATAGATATAATATATATATTATACAACAAATAACTATGCTTGAAAGACCTTTTTAAAAAACAAAGTTCAACTTGTCATAACTCAAACGACGTCAACTTTGTTGGTATGTATAGTAAGAGCGATTAGATCAACTCAATGTCTAACTCAATGATATTTAATGATATAACTTCAATGATCAATTCAATGACAAAACCATCAAACTGCTACATCACAGAAATCTTGTATAGATTATTCTTTGTGATATTTTATATTAAAAATAAAATCAATTTATTAAGATACAAAATTGTAACACAATAAGCTTTGTAAACAAAATTTAGTTTAAATCAATACAAAATAAAGAAACAAATCTATATGAAATAAGGAAACAAACTAATACAAAATAAGGAAACAAATTAATACAAAATAAAGAAATAAATTAAAATAATATAAGTAAACAAATCAAAACAAAATAAAAAAATAAATCTATCCAAAATAAGGAAACAAATTAATATGAAATAAGGAAACAAATTAGCGCAAAATAAAGAAATAAATCAAAACAAAATAAGAAAATAAAATGAAAAACAAATATAAACAAAATAAACAAGCAAATCTAAACAAAATAAGGGAACAAATCAAAATAAATTAAAGAAATAAATCAACACAAAATAAGGAACAAGATAATTATAAATCAAGATTAGACAATAAATCAAGATAGTTACAGATATGAATATTTCTTGATTTTCTCAACTAAATTCCTTAATATTCTTCTTATCCTTATCAAACATATCTTATTCATTGTCAACATTTTCTAGTTAGTAACTATTATCATATTTAATAACATAACAGTAAAACATAATGACATAGAAATGAGTGTTTATTATGACCATCACATGTCAATATGATAAGGGGAAGTGCATATGTTACTATCATCAAATAAATATAAAATATTAAAGAAAAATTAATAATTTATAATTAAAGTAAAATCAATCCACTAAGAGACAAAATTGTAATACAATCAATAAGAAAACAAATTAGTACAAAATAAGAAACAAATCAACACAAAATAATAAACAAGATAATTATAAATCAAGACAGTTACAAAATAACAAATACAAACATCTCTTGATTTTCTCAACTAAATTCCTTAATATTCTTTTTTGATCTCCCTATCAAACACATCCTAATTTTATCATGGTTTTGCCATTTAATTGCTATTTATTCATTGACAAATTAACTTGTTGCATCACAAATTCTTTTTTTACATCTTAATTTTTTTAAAAAAATAAAAAATATTTAAATCACTAAGTAAGGTTACAAATCACTATCAATCTACTTCGACTCACTGTCAAACTTTCTAAAATCACTACTGCATAGAACTACTTAACTGTCTCATTATGCATATAGTTCAAACATAGTCTTACCATATTAACATAGCCTTAATAACCTCATACTTTCCGTATAACCTAAACTCTTAATCAAACTCTTCAAAAAAACTTACACACCTTATAAAACTTCAACCATATTTTATAATCGAATATCACAAGGAATGGCTAAAATTTAAAAATCTAACACATTTTCCAAAGCCATTCCTATTTGATGCATGTAATGTTAAAAACTAAATATTTGTACCATACATTTACCATACCTTCACAGTGATAGTGAAGAACATAGAATTTGACGATGGGATGCTCAGTATTGGTCTTTCATGGATTTTTCATAGTGACCTTTTGTTGAAAAAAACTCATTTGACGCGATGAATGGCTTTTCAAGATGATCGGTGATAAAATGCGGGTAACAAGATTAAAGCAGTAAGGTAACGTGAAGTAGGTAAGGTGAAGGCAACAACGTGAGGGAGATAAAGGAATGGGGAGAAGAGGAAAAAGAATAAGCTTCGAGAAAAAATGCATTTAGGTCTAAAATGGGTTTCAAAAATGGTTTGATGGTTTGACCTCCACCATGGCTATGATGAAAAGAAATCGGTTTCACTCGTAGCATAGCTTTGACAATGGAAGATGGAGAACCAGGGAGACAGGGGAATGGGGATAAGAGGAAAAGGAATAAGCCTTAGGTGACATAATGGAGATTTTAAGGGGAGTTTCAAAACTTTTCAAATTTTAACGAAAACTAATCATTATAAGCCTTTGGATAAAGTTATGTTTGATTAATACTCGGATTTTGGTATTACATAACTGAAAGTATGCTTAGGATATAAAAGAAATTAAATAATTTATTTAAAGATTGTTTAGTATTATTTTGTGTGTTGAGGCTAAAAACATATAAATTAGTGATGGTAGGACATCTGCAAAAATAAAAAAAATAAAAAAAGGCTAAAAAAGATTTTTCTCTTTAAAAATAAGTTATTATAAGCCTGTATGAAAATGTTACCTTTTGTTTTAATCCATATAGAGCTTTTTCAATTTATACATGTTGCTAATCGAAATTGGGTTTGTGATAGATTATAAAGATAGGAGACTTTTCGTAGGCCGAAATGAATGGAATCAAATGATGAATTGGAGCTGAATTAGTAAAGAAAAGATAGTAAGTGTTAGATGTCTTTCAAGATCACTCTGCTGCTTAAGTAAGAATATATCTTGGCAGCAAAAGAGTAAGCATCAATTGAAAATTAGATTGAAAATATGCGTATAGGTGAGGTATTTATAGAAGGTTTAGATCTTACTTGCTATAGAGGTGATAAATCATCGTTGGATTCTTGCCTTATTCCTCATGTGTGGATGATGTGCGGTTAAGGATAAAAGTAGAACAGTTGTAGAAAGGGTGCTTAAAGGTTAAAGACAAGGGTTACATAATTGTTTTGCATGTGAGAGACATTGGCTTCTTGTAGAAGCTATTACAAGAGGCAGGTTAGGCTATCCTAACTGGCCATGGCTCTTAATTGACCATTTGGTTTTATGAATGGGCCTTTAGTTTTTACCCCACATCATAAGCCTCTTACTCTTTGGTTTGTGTAAGCTTCACTCCATGGGCTCCTAGGATTAAAGAGTAATTGATGTTTCTAACTTTTGGTTGGTACCTATTTTGTAGAGAGAGATATTTTTAATGCTGTTACTTACATGCTTAAGGAGGCGTAATCACCTCTTTTTTATCTGATTTCTTGTTTTATTAGGCTTTTAATTTTGCTACTTCCCATGCAAGATCTAAACAGTTGATACAATCTAATCCAAGGGTGAAGATGACTAGTATAAAATCTTTCGTTTTCCTTGCCTATCTATGCCTTATTACTTTTGCATAGGTGTGGGTTTTGCTCCTTTATTTTCCCTTCTTCTTTTTTGGAAAAAAGTCCAACCTTTGGTATCATCATCTCCTAAGTAAGTCATCTTCTTTTTTGGTATTATGGCCTTTACTATTGGTACTATTCCTTTTGAAGTAACATCTTATCATCTTTAGTTTAGTAAGTCTGTTCCTTCCAAATCTTAGGGAAAGAATTTTTTTTCCTTTTCACAATCAAAATCTCGGCTAGGACAAACCTTTTGGTGTAAAAATAAACCTAGGAGTTACCACTAATTGTTCAAGTGCTATTGGTCACCATTTTGAAAAACAAGGCTTGGTCATCTTTATAATTTTCCTTAAATAATTGGTTCAAGAGTCAATTATGCTTGAAGAAGGATTAGTACCTCTAGAACATACAAAATTGGTACTAAGACTTGCTTATTCATTTTAAATGTATTAGGGTTTCAAATATATTTTTTTCATGAAAAAGAAGATATTTTTGGAAACGCTTTAAGACTTTACACTTGTTTCGTCCCATGGCCTTAAGAAAATATTTTAAAGAGAAGGAAGGAATTTCACTTTTGTTCAATCCTTTTCCTTTTAAACACATGGACATTTGAGAAAACAAAAGATTTTAAAATAGTGAGTGAAACAAAAGCTTTATAATTTCTAGATAATAATTGCATAATTGAAAATCTTAATTTTTAAATACTATGCTATTCTAATTTTAGAATAGTAAATTACATAAGGAAAATAAATTGCACAACAAAGATAATTCTAATAGATGATTACTATTTTATTGAAACAAAATGGTATACAATATTAATTCTAAAGAAAAAAAAAAGACTTACAAAATTGTTGAAACCTTAGTAGAGCTTCTTTGATTTCCCATTAATATGCTTTTGTAAAGGTGTATTTATGTGTAGATGAGTGTACAAATTATAGTAAGTCTTTCTCGATATCCTTTTGTATTCCTACTACAGTATGGCTATTGAAAATTGTATAACGTTGGGTCAAGGTAACTCTTTGATGCATTTAGAGTCCCCACTTTACATTGAAATAATATTTGTAGCCCTTTCTACATCACCACTTAAATCACCTCTATTTGATTTCAAATGTGATAATTGTGACAAGTACAATAGTACTTTCTCTTTCGGTTGTAAAAAACCTATGAAAATACTAGTAATATAAGATTTTCTAGACCTTCAAAAGCAAAAAGACCTTTTAGGAAAATAGCCTAAGGCCTCTTGAACCAAAGAGTAGCAATGGTATAATAGCCCTTTAGAGCTCTTAAAGCTTTATAGACCTCTAAATCCTCATATTACAGTGACCATGTGGAGCTCTTAAAGCTCTTGTGACCTTTAAGACCTTATAGCACACTGACTTTAAGAGTTCTTAAAGCTCTTAAGACCCTAAAGACCTTATAGCACAGTAACTTCAAGAGCTCTTGGAGCTTTTAGATTTTAAGAACTTTTGTTATAGTCATTTCAAGAAATCTTAGAGCTCTTGAGGCATTTAAATCTTTAAGACCTAAAGCTTATAGAATTCCATGATGATTTCTTGAAATTTTTAAAGTTATAGAAGATCCTAAGCTATAAAGACTTTAAAACTTTTTTAAGAAATGGAATTTTAAGCTTTTTGATCTTAAGATCTATGACATCATTGTTGCTTCTCTTTAAAGGGATGCGAGAGCTCAAGAACTTAGGGCCTCATGACCTCAAGATCTCATAACCTCAGGACTTTAAAAGCTGAAGACCTCAAGACCTCATGACGTTGAGAGCAACCATGTTATAAGAGTCGTTAGACCTTAAAAGTAACCACATCATAAGGACTTAATAGACTCTAAGGCATGTCAAAAGAGCTATTAGACCCTAATAGTAGCCACATCATAAAGACACTTACATTAAGGCCATGTTTGGCTCTATGATTCTATTTTGGGCTTAACTCAAAAAAATATATCAAAGGCATACAATAAACAACATTTTCATTCATCATTTAATAAAAATGTTTAAAATAAGAAAAAAATAAATTTCAATAACTACCCCCATTTGTCCATCTTTGAGCATAAAAAATAAGATAAAGATAAAAAAAAACTTAATTTTGCCATTTTATGAGCTCAACTTTGCTCTAGCTAAGGCTTTTCCTTTTTTTTTTTTTTTACTCCTTTTTCCTCCTTTCTTTTTATTTTTTCTATTTTTTTAGTAGGTATAAACTAAGGATTCTCGAGACTTTATCAATCACTACAAAAAAAAAAAAAAAATCCAATTTTAGAAATAAGTAAATCTATCACTAAATTAAAAAAATCTATCATTAATTTTTTTTTGTGACAAATAAAATTAGTAGTTAAAATTATTGTCAAGAAAAAAAATAACGATTGAATTTTGTATCTGTTGTTAGTTAACAACTAATTTGCAACTGATACAAATTTATCACTAGTTTAGTGACCGATTTATACATGTCACTAAACTAGCGATCGATGCAAATCTGTCATTAAACTAAAAATTGATTAGCGACTATTATAGATCTGTAGTTAATAAAATATTTTTTTAAAATTAATTTTAAATTATAACTAAACAAGAAAATAATAAAATAAAATAAGATAAAATTCATTAAAAAAGATAATAAGTACATACAAGATTATATTATGTTCTCGTCAAACACAATATTCATATAAGATTATTAGGCAGTGCTGGGGGCGCGCTTCCTAAAAGTAGAGCCTCCATCTTGCGTATGCACTCATTCATATCAACTTCTCTCTATAAGCACTCCTGCAAATCAATCTCAAAGCATACACGATCATACTCCCTTGGCTAATGCTCCTCCTCCAATCTTTTTTTTAAAGGCCTTCATTCCTCTTCCATGCGCTATAAACTTACGCTTCTGCTCTATGCACTATTCCATAGCATTCATCGAGAGCGCATATCCTGCATAACTACGTCATTAACAAAGCATCCATTGCTGGTGCTATTACCTGAATACCATGATAGAGCTTGGCTCCTAAGCCTGTATACTCGACACTTTTTCTCTTCATCTACTGCCTCAAAGTAAAGCTTACTATAGTTTACTTCATGCATATCGGAAGATCTCTCATATGGTTAAGAAGCGGAGGCAATCAACTCCTCAAAACATTCGTACAATAAATAAAGCATTTTGTTAACTTACACATTAGCTGAACTGAATAAGGAAGTGAAAAAAGATATAATGAGAGTTAATATAATGAGAATTATTTATTAAATGTTAAAAATAACAAACTTACATTTACTTTATTGGAACGCTCATCTATGAACTCATCAAGTTAGACTTCTTAATATGAGTCCGTTTGAAAAGCTCTATCATAGTAGGCTCACGACCTCACTCTCGCACCTAAAAAGAAAAATACATAATAAATAATCATAGCATTTTCATTTATATTTGTTTAAGTAATTTAAATATCATACATAGCAATCATCAACAATGTTTATACTGTGAACATGAATTGACAGTATGTTGAGAGGCATCTGACCATGGTTTGCCTGTTTTACTCCATTAGTTGGGGGACATGGTCTCGCACTTCTGTTTGTACTCCAGCCAATTCCATTCTATCTACCATTGCTCCTATATAGTATTAAGAACAAATTGAGACTTACTTCTAACCTTATGATGACATGCATACATCAAATTAGCATATCGGGCCACAGCTTGAGCCTCCCATGTAGCCTTTCACTACGCTATCCGTAGTCTCATCCCATGCAAAATGTTTCTATAGCAAAATAAATATTAGTATGATAAAATGTAATAATTTTTTTTCAAATGATTATACATACTTTGAATTTTTCACAATAAAAATGTTTGGTTTCCAAAAACTATCTTTAACGTGTATCCAAATAGATTGATCATTTCCTGAAAAATTTTATAAATCTTCATAAAGCATTGATGCGAAGACTCTATCTTGTCACATAAGACAATAAATAAATATTGACAAAATTTATAAAGATAATAATACAAATTACTAAAAACATTAATTATAAATGCATACATGTAATCGTCTACATAAATCTGATGTCTACCTAAACTCTGCATATTCTGAGCTAGACCTCTTAGTAACCACAAAGCCAGAAGAGGTTGAAACAAGTGGAGATGGTGCAGTTGTGTCCTCTTCTTCATCCTGGACATATGGAAGAGAAAATGCGGATCATGGATCTCCCATTCCAGGATACTCACCTCTCCCTCTAAATTATATAAAAATCGAACTAAAACCCCTAAAATACATGATTAAAAGATAATATAATAAATAATTAGTTCAACACATATTTCTTACAATAGATTGTATAAGAAAAAAGATTAAATGATTCAAACAAAAGAAATTAAAAGATAAAAAAAAACTAATCATCATTTTCAAGGTCTTCCTCTTCCTCGTCCTTTTCCTTCGTAGAATAACTTCAAAATCTAGCTCATTTGACAAGTTTTTTTTTTCTTCTTCATCAATATTTATTAATGTCCCACTCAGATCATTCAAGGATATAGGATTATCGTTCATATCATTCTCAATTTGATGGACATCTCTCTCATCGTCTTGAAAAGAAGCATTTTGGGTTGAACCACAAGTGAAACTAGAGTCTGGAAGTTCAATGACAAACTTGGCCTTTATCTTGTAAACAACCCACCAATTACATTTATCGCGCGTTAAGCTTGGATAAGGAACACAATAAACTTAAGCTGCTTGTAAAGACAGGACAAATGGCTCATACTTATTTAATCTCCTTTTGTGATTCACATTTTCACATCCACTAGTTATGATTTATGTACTTTTGTGCCCATATTGGATGTGGGATCAAATCATTCACACGTGAATAAAATGGTTCTCTTGATTGGTAATGTAGGATATTCTAATTGTAACACTTCCACCAATATATCGAAATACTTGATTTCATCTGTGTTATAATTGGACCCTTTAATGTAGACTTTACTATTCATTATAGCTCTATCTGAATCATGTATTTTAGTGTAGTACCTTAGGTATGATTTCACCGACCTTAACAGTCCTTTTGCAACATCCTTGATAAAATTGTTATCAATAAAGTTTAGCGGGTTATAAGCTTGTAAAATGCATCCAAGCGAGAGAGTCAGAGCATGATGTATAACACCATCTTTAATCTCATGTTCTGCATGCCATCTCATGTTCTTAGCTATAGCTTTCGATGTATATAGTCTTTATAAGCATGGACTGAGAGGACAATAAAATATCTTCTTATATAGAATAAGTGTTTTTTGTTTATTAGATCCTCGTCTTCATCTTTTATATCACTGATGATCGTAAAACTTACAAGAACTTAATTCATTATCTTCACCCCATTATGTCATGTACCCGTTGTTACAAAAATGAATCTTTTCAGTCGGTAACCCCATACCTTGCAAGTATTTCTTTGTATTGTAAAAATTATCAATCATGAGATTACCGACGAGCGTCATCTCTTTTACTAATTGGCAAATATCGTCATAGGATCTTTTCATGTTTCGACTTTATGTTTAACATTCTAGCAATAGTAAATAATGGTGAATGATTTTGACACCTATCCCACAACTATTGATTAGCAGTGTTCAATATATCATAAAAACATTGAGAGATTCCTCCATGTTCAAGATTAAATTTTGGACCAGTGGCATCTATTACCATTGTTTGGCATGTATTGGCGTAATCATGCACAATGGTAGATCCATCCCAGGCATAATATTCAGCTGCCCCATTATTATAATTGCATGATAATTCCAAATATAATATCCATCTCATGTTCAATAGTTTGATAACGACGGTTTTGATATTTTTTATGATTACATGGATACCTTATCTTATCTCCATCCATGAATGTCGACTACAAGAAAACTAAATAAAATATTCCATATCCAAAAGTCTGATTTAAATGCCTTAAGCACTAGCGATTTAATATATTGACTGAGTTCTAATAAAACAAGGACAATTTTGAGAAAATAAAAAGCACATCTTCTTATTTCACGTTTTATGCATGTCACCCAAACTTCAAAGATAAGTGGTCCTACACTAGTTAGAAATGTACATTTATGTGAAGCATAATATCGTATCTCATTGTTCGCTTCATTTTGTAAAAATTTTGGCAACATATCCTCATAGTTCTCCAAGTACATTATATGTATAGATATGAGTTAGCGTTTTTCATTGAAACATATGCTCTTATTCATTAGTATGTACCCGAAGAACAAAGGAGATATTGCACAAAAGTTTTACGAAATAAAATGAACAATAAATTGAAATATCTAAGTAAACTATAATCTAAATCTAGCATAAACTAAATTTATTTTAAAAAGTAAAATTAACAACTCAAAAATTTAATCAACATCTAAGTAACTTAATTTTCACAAAACTCTAATTAAATTATTTATCTCATGAAATTACAATAAATTAAACTATTATCTATCTAATCAATGATCAAACTAATTTTATTAACAAATAAAATTAACAACTATAACATTTAATTATATCTAACAGATTTAAATTTATAAAAATCTAATTAAATTATATATTTAAATTACAATGTAATTAAATTGTTGTCTATCTAAGCTAATATAAACTAAATTTTTAATTAACTTATAAAATTAATAATTATAAAATTTAATTAATAACTAACTAATTTAAATTCAATAAAAATCTAATTAAATTATATATCTTAAATTATAAACTAATAAAATTATTTCCTAAAAAAGCCAGTCTAGATGAATAAAATTAAGGCTACACATCATGAGTTGATATGTCTTTCAATGTTGAGAATAGCATAAAGTAAATTTATTAACAAATCAAATTAAGCATCGTTCATTGGCTGACCTTAGGGCCATGGTAGCCTTTGCAACCATGCATGGCTGCCTTGAAAGGTAACAAGGTATAGCCACCTTAGTGACTGTCCGTGGCAATCGCCATGGCTGCCTTCGAAGGCAACAAATTGGCAGCTAGCCATGCATGACTGCCTTTGAAGGTGACCAGCTTGCTACCCTGGTGGCCATGCATCGCTTCGAAGGTAACCCTTTTATTTCCTTGGAGACCATGTGTGGCTGCCTTCAAAGGGCTCTAGCTTAGTTCTCGATGGCCATGCATGACTGCTTTCGATGGCAGTAAGCTAATGACCATTGTTATGTTCAAAAGTAATAATTAAGCTGGCGGCCATGGCTGCCTCTAAAGGTAGCAAGCATACAATCTTGATGATTGCCAATGGGGTAGTCGCTAGGTAACCTTGCCTAGCTATTCACCGAAGCTGGGTGGTCACCAATTCTTTAATTAGCGACTGATATAAATTTAATCACTAATATGTTTCTAAGTTGATTAAAAATGAATATAAATTAATTGAAATTAAATTTAATGACAAAGATAATGTCTGTAGCTAATGTATATTGCTAATCTGTCATTAATTTGTCACTATGTTAAAATTTTTATTTTGTAGCAAATTTGTCACTATTCTATTGCTAGTTAGCAATTGATTATGTCTGTTGCTATATTTTATCGTTATTTTTAGAATTTTTTTGGTGATAAATTGAGTGATTCATATAAACCATGAATCATGAAGGTTCACCAAAGATGTGATTCCCATTCATCCTTGATGAACCCTATACTGAATCGAATAATTGTACAAATTGAGAGTTTATGAAAATTCATCAAAGAAGCGATTCACATTCATCTTGACGAAATTTTTATGAACCTAAGCAAGGGACTTTTAAAGGCTTGTCAAGGAAATGATTCATAATCTTCTTGAATAAACTTTTAATCAACCTAAATGCTGGTAAAAATTGTGAACTACAAAAGGCTCATTGAGGAAGTGATTACACTCTTCTTGAAGGAACCTTTATAAATCCAAATAATAGCATAAACTAAGGATTGGTGAAAACTTGTTGAGGATGTGATTCACAATTTTCTTGAAGGGATTTATATTAAACCAAATAATAGTACCAATCGTAATTCGTGAGGGATTATCGAAGAAACGATTCATACAAATTTTGATAGATCATTCATAGAATCAATCTATGCACCATGGGGTGGCGATTCTCATTCCCACCATGATGAATATAGATGTGATGTGAAATCTATGCCTTGTCAATATAGTGATTGTCATTATCATTAATAAAAGACAAAGATGTGATATGAAATCCATGCCCCGTCAAAGAAGTGATTCTCATTCCCATTGATAGAAGACTATCAATACCCATACTAGAAATCTGTGGCATGAAGAACAAAAGTGCCACTACCACTCTGTAGCTTGAGGAATAACAACATCAATTTCATGGAACATTATGCAAATAGAGTTAGATGAGGGAGAAATTTAACTTGTGAGGGAGAATCTAGTATGTGACCTCTTAAAAGTAAAAGTAGAGCGTTAGATCTTTAGTTTGCATTATTTGACACTCATTCTAAGGAGAGCTTACCCTATGAAAAAGAAAGTCAGCCTAGTACTAGAGAGTCTTGGAATTTGTAAAGAAGACTGAAAAAGAGTCTTTTTAAGAGGACAAAACAAATATTAAGGCATTAAGATCTTATATCTAAAGAAAGTAGAGTATCCACTTACTTTGCATCGTTGATACTCTTTCCTAGGAGAGTCTAGGAAAGAGTTTGGAAATTTCTAAAGGTGAGTGACAAAGAATCTTCATGAGGACATAAAATGAATAGTAGGATATTAGATCTTATATCAAAAGGAGGTAAAGTATCCAAGCATGTACTTTAGCATTTTTGACACTTATCCCTAACAAAGTCTACTTGTGATTAGGAAAGAATTTGAAGTTGTCAAAGGTGAATGAGGGAGAATCTACCTAAGGTGCAAAGTGAATTATGACACTGAAATCTTATATCCAATAAAAGTAGACTATTTAGACTCTCATTTTGTGTTTTCAGCACTGTTCCAGAGAAAATCCACATTGTGCTTAAAGAAAAACCCTATCTTTAGGTTTTGAGAAAGTCATAGGAATCTGTTGTGATGGAAGTTAAAGTTTCAATATTTTAATGGTTCTTTTACACTTTCATGTTATGATAGTATCTAAAAGAGAGAATGGATAAGAGACTGCCACAAGATGTCCATCTCATTCCCCATAATAAACTGATCACATTAAATAAAAGGAAAAAAGAATTGTATCTAACTTGTAGACTCTTTATTCAATTCTTATAGAATTTAATTCACGGAGTCAAGTGAAATGAAGATAAGATTCCTTATGGCATCAGGTACTACTAGAGGTAAAAGAGGTGCTAAGTGTAGTGGCAATAAAATCTATATTATGATGGGGTTACTCTCTTATCACTTTCGATTTAACGTCCTTCCTCACCACCTAGAAGACTTTTGCACATTCCTCTAGAATCATCTTGTTCAACTCCTCATTTTCCTTAAAAGCTACTATTGTTTCTTCTTTAGCTAGTCCATCCAACTGCTCCAGGTGATCTTTCTTTAGGTTCTTCTACTAAAATTCAAAATTTATAATCATTTTTTTCATTTATGCTTTCATTTTAAATATTTCTTGGCTGCCTTTCATTTTTGCTGCTTATGGAAAATTCTACTGTCAACTTATCTACTGTTTTCCTAGCCTCCTCAAGAGCTTTCTCAGCTTCTTGGAACATAAATTTAGTCTGGCTCTGAATCTTGTATTCCTCTACTATCAAAGCAGACTCTTATATAACTTACAAATAAGATAGATATATAAGTTGGCAATAAAAAGGAAAGGTGCATTATGTTTTTTCTAGTTTAATAAGCAAAATATCCCAACTAGTAAATTCAACATCTTTTTAGGTGCACCCTTTTCTTGTCTAGTAAAGGTGAAGAGGTCGAGGCTAATAGCATCACTTCTTGCATAAGGTTCTTTATTCTCTAAGCTTGAGAACTAGTGGTGACTATTGCAAGTACCTATTGAGAGGAGAAGTCTATAAAAGTCACCATTCTAGAGGGCACACTATGTCAGGTGCTTGTCTTTTATAAAAGTGTTACTACTTTACTCTTCTTAGAAGAGGAGCTTAAAGGTGTCTTAGACTACTTCAAATTTCTTTGTCCACTAAGCATTATCAAAAAGTGATCAGTAAAACAAACTAGAAAGGAGTTAGTAACAATCTACCAAAACATAAACTCATAATACAAAATAAGTTGAGCCTACCTAATGATGATGGAGATTCTGACTCATCTATGGGGAGAGATATAGAAACATTTCTAGGATGAGGTCTCCTAATAGGGGAAGGAAGACTAGGCAGGGTAGAAGATGAATTGGTTGAAGCAGACTTTGAAGGAGAGTTTACCTCTTAAGGAGATAGTGTAAAAGGAAGCTTGAAAAGCTGTCTAGAGGTTGAAACTAAAATAAGCTTTAACAGTAGAAGATGAGAATGCATTTTGGCTATCCATGAATCACTAAAAAATATGGACATAAATAGTCTTTTTGCTACTTATCGGAGTCAACGTGGAAGTAGCAAGAATTAAGCTCACACAAAAGGACATTAGATCTCATACTCTTTGTTAAGATGAGCTATTAGTGCGTTCCTTGAGTCAACGTGGAAGTAGCAAAGAATATAATACTCATTGAAAAGCTTTACTCCAAGAGAATATGGAAGATTATAATACTGGGCTAGAAGGAATAAAGCTGCTCAGGCTGAGATAGCCTAGGCCCAAATTGAAATGCAAAATTAAATATTGCAAAATTACATGGACCTCTAAAACTCTATAAAAAAAAAATAGTTTCATTAAATGATGAAGTCCATAGAGGCACTTATAAAAGGCAAGACCATTGAAAAGGAGGCGCTAGAGTAAAGAAGAAAAGAAAGCCCTTTATCTTCTAACTAGCTAGCCCGGCCATATAGGAGCCTCAAGGAACGCACTAATAGCTGAGGGGACAAATAATGATTGGGGAGAAAAAAGCAGTAATGAATTTAAAGTCATAGATCCTATCCATATTTTGGATGCTAAATATCCAAAAGAAGTAAAAAAGCGATGAGGAATCGATGGTGTCGATTAAAAGTTGCTAACAGAAGTAGAGTTTCTAGCAAAGAAAATAAAGGAATTTTAGGGGACAAGAGAGCATATAGGGGTTAACATAGAAGACTTAAGCTTAGTCCTAGGGCTGGTTATTCCCCCCAAGTTTAAAGTACATGAGATTGATAGATATGATGGCACCATATGCTTAAGCACACATTTGAGAATCTATCATATAAAATGCATGGTTATGAAAATAATTGAAAATTTTCAATACATTGTTTCCAAGACAATTTGAAGGAAGAAGTGTTAGATTAGTGCAAAATCTTGAGAGCGTCAAACATATAAAGTTAGAGAGACCTAGCTTTAGCCTTCCTCAATCATTATCAATAAATGGAGGAATTGGATCCTAACATGATAACTCTCTACAACATAAGTAAGAAAGGAAAAAAACTTTTAAAAAGTATGCTCGATGATAGAGGGAGGTAGCAACAAAAGTACAACCCATCTAACCGAGAAGGAGTTATCCAAAATGTCCATTAAGACCCTTAAAGCCCCCTATTACAAAAGCCTGCTAACCATGATGGGCTAAAGATTTGTTGAGTAGTACAAACTAGAGAGAGAACTCATTGAAAATGCCAATAACAATGGGTAAATTAGAAGATCATGCCCAACAAAAAATGTTTCACCTTGAAAAAGAAAGAAAGGGAGACAAATTTTACCTCCAAACCATCGGGTTTGATGTACCAAGCCTCCTAAAAGAATGTGGCTAATGTAAATAATGAGTTTATATAACAAAGGCCATAAAGACATAAGGTGCCCATCATGCTGATACCCTACTCGTACTCAGAACTGTTTTGATGACATCTGGAAGAGAAACTGATTGCTCCTTTGTTTGTAAAGCCACTTCAACCCTCTTGCCTAAAATGGTATGATATGAATGCCACATGTAAACAATAAGCGATTTAATGACAGTTAAAAATAATTTTTAATGACAGTTTTAGAACTATCATCTTTGTTCGTACCATTAAAGAAGAGGTCTTTAATGATAGTTTTAATAGAACTATCATTAAAGGCCAAGATTTAATAACAGTTCTACTAGAACTATCATTAAAAAGGGTACGTTTAATATCAGTTTTTGATGAGAACTGTCATTAAAGGTACTCCTATTAAAAGTAATTTTTTAGTAATTTTGAAATAAATATAAAAATCTTATATACGAATTATCTAAAACTTGCATATATAAAATTCTTCTTATAAACTACATCTTTTCCACACATCAACCACATATTTTTATCTTGGATAAATCAACACACAATTCTTCATAATATCCACATAAAATTTTCTCTATCAAAATTACATTGCAATATATAAATATTATATACTTCATTTAAACTTGTCCAACACATATAAGTATGCAATTATCAAATACACCAATTCTTATTCTTTTTACACATTTTAATGAAACAACTATACTATCTTTCTTCCTCCAATGTAATTACACCAACACTTCAACTTTTTTTTTCTATACACTCCAATACCATTCTTACTTAAACAATCATTACTTCGTCCATGCTTGAAAACACTTCAACATAATTTAATCTAAAAAGTAATAAAAGATGAAGAAAGAAAAAAATTTGATATCATAAATGAACTCCATATGTATAATACATGAGTTTAAATACACATTATCATACATAATCCTAAAAGTTCAATTATATAAATTCAATGATGTTCATGTCTACAAAAATCTTCAAGGTTCAACTTTCTAATTTGGCACTGTAAAGAAACTATCCAATCTCCTTTCTAACTTCATCAATATCTTATTAGGTGCAAGTATCTATGTCCACTAAGTATGATTATAAAAAAAAAAAAGTTAGTCCAATTAAAACTTCTAATAAGCACATAAATTATCACTATAACAAATAAAAGCTTTAATGACAGTTAAAAATAGCTTTTAATGACAGTTATAAAACTGTCATCTTTGTTCATGTCATTAAAGGGGAGAGTTTTTAATGACAGTTCTTGAACTGTCGTTAAAGGGGGTGCCTTTGATGACAGTTCTAATAGAACTGTCGTTAAAGGGGGTCACCTTTCATGACAGTTCTAATATAACTGTCGTTAAAGGGGGACACCTTTCATGACAGTTCTAATAGAACTGTCATGAAAGGGGGGTTGTCTTTAATGACAGTTCTAATAGAACTGTCATTAAAAATATATATTTTCAGTATTTTTTTATTAATTTTAAAATAAATACAAAATTTTTACATTCAAAATATCCAAAACGCGGATATATAAAATTTTTCATCTCTTCCACATCAACCATGTACGTTAATACAATTCTTTACAATTTGCAACCAAAATTTTCCTATTATACACTTCGAATACTTACATATGTTTGAATGCTAAAGATGAACGAATGGATAGAGAGGGTGTAGCTGCCTTCGTAAAGATTGAGACAAATGAGAGAAAAAGAAGCAAGGAGAGATGTAGTACCACTTCCAGTAGTTACTTTTGGATGAAGAGTAAAGAGGAAAAGGCCTGAAGAGAGGCAGTGCCACTGCTTGCTAGTAGTTGCTCTAGCTATTTTTAGATAGAAAGCAAAGAGGAAAGGGCAGTAAAAAAGTAGTGACACCAACAGCTAGCCTAGCTGCTTTTAGATGGAGAGCAAAGAGGAGAAGGTCCGGAGAAAGGTAGTGCGACTATCAACTGGTTTAGCTTCTCGATAGAGAGCAAAGAGGAGAAGGGATGACCTAGATATAAACAGTAAAAATTGGGCACGAGGTTCTGGTGGGTTCTGGAGACAAATTCAAAATCCCTGTCTTAAAAGAAAAGTGAGTAGCCTTTAATGTCAGTTCTGGAAAAACTGGTGTTGAAGGCCATACTTTAACGCCAGTTTTTTCAAAGCTGACGTTAAAGGCCATATTTTAATGTCAGTTCCTCCAGAACTGACATTGAAAGCCATAACTTTGAATTGAAGGCTTAAAGATGTTCTTCCATCTTTTCTTTTGTTCGGCACTTTCCATGTCGGACCTCCTCACTATGTGAAATGAAGAAAAAATGCTTATGATCACTAACTGCACTTATATACTAAAGCTAAAGTGATTCAGCCTGCACTTAAGAAACGAATCCAACCAGTTTCGGAACCATTCATTCACGGATTAAGAGAGAGTGTGTGTAAGTGGAAGCAGCAACAGCTGCTGCTGTTGCTGCTTCTTACAGCAGCAGCAGCAGCTGCAGTAAGCAGCCGTTGCTGCTGCAATGGTTGCTGCTACAGCAGGTCAGATTAGGAGTTGATGGAGGCTAGAAACCGGATTGGAGTGTGAGCTGCTCTCTGAACATATCTATTTGTGGCAATTGCAGTGACGGCTATTTTAACGTGAGTTCTTCAAGAACTGGCGTTAAAAGAGAGCTTTTAACGTCAATTCTTGAGGAACTGGCGTTAAAAGAGGGCTTTTAACGTCAGTTCTTGAGGAACTAGCGTTAAAAGGTAGCTGATTTATCTTTTAACGTCAGTTCTTCTAGAACTAACGTTAAAAATCTAGTTTTTCATGACAGTTTTAAAAAAACTGTCATTAAAAGTGTTAATAAAACTTTTAATGACAGTTATTTGAATAACTGTCATTAAATTGTTGTCACTTATTTCAATTTTTGTAGTAGTGTATTGAAGTAATTACATAAGCAAATGCTTAAAAATTAACAATTTTCGCGTATGGGATGTTTTTGTCACATTTGTCAATGATGTCCCTTATTTATAATTAATTAGTTAATTAATACATAGTCAACTAATTAACATCTAATTAATTACTTTACAAGCATCTAACTAGCTAATAAATTTAATAAAATTTAAATAACATAAAATTATTTACTTTACAAGTATCTAGTTATCTATTTAAGATTTAACTAATATTAAATTAAGTTAATTACAAAATCAATATAAATTTGACAAAATATACCAAATCTTACCTAACAAAATTTATTCAAATTAAAATGAATCAAAATATAAATTTATCTAACTAACATCTAATTAATTCATCAAAATATAAATTCTCTAATTAACATCTATTTAATTCATCGATTAATCTATAAATCCCAAAAATTGTCAAACAATAAATTCATTAATATATACTACCTATTCATACCTAATATATTCATCCAAATATATTTACAAAAAACCTGAAATTTTACCAATAAAAATGTACCAAACACACTTAATGAAGGAAATCTCAAAATAATAAAAACATTCTCAATTTATTCTTCAAATCAAAACCAAATTGAATAAAAATTGTGGAAGGAACTTTCATAAAAAAATTTTGAATGTATCAAAATAATTACATATTTGAATGCCAAGGATAAAAAGAAAATGAACGAATGGAGAGGAAAGGTGTGGCTACTCTTTATGCAGATTGAGACAAATGAGAGAAAAGGGAGTAAGGTTTTTCTGAAGAGGAGAAGGAAAAATCTATGCGCGTGGCTACTTCTCTAGAAGTGGTTGCTGTTGCTTCTAGAGAAGAAGCAGCTAGGGTTGCTCTTTAAAAAAGCCCTTTAACATCTGTTCCTTGGAAAAAATCTATGTGCGTGGTTGCTTCTCCAGAAGTGGTTGCTACTGCTTCTAGAGAAGAAGCAGCTAGGTTCCTCTTTAAAAAGGCCCATTAACATCAGTTCCATAGGAACTAATGTTAAAGGCTAATAAACTAAACCTTTAACGTCAGTTCTCATGGAACTGACATTAAAGGCTAATAAATTAAACCCTTTAATGTCAGTTTCCATGGAACTAACATTAGAAATGGACCTTAGATGTCAGTATTAAGAAAATGATATTAAAAGTATCATTTAATGTCAGTTATTAAAAATTGTTAGTGATGCTTTTAATGATAATTCTTTCAAGAACTATCATTAAATTATTGTCAATTATTATAATTTTTGTAGTAGTGAAATATCACAAGGGGGTGGTAGAGAATAACATAGAAAACTACTTGGCATTCAAATATAAAGTACAAGCACTTGTGGATAATGGAGTTTTAGGCTTTGAGGCCACAAATAGCCCCAATGTGGCTAATAATCCATTGCCTGCACACACAAATCATCATGTAAACATGATAGAGATAAGCAATCATATTTATGAGGTAGGAATGGTCAAGGCTACTAGGCCATTTATATTCAAAGTAAGAGAATTTATAACTCTTCCTATGGCAATAAAGAAGTTGAAGGTGATCATTAAGGTTCCCAACTTTTTCCATATAAAGATGATCATTCAATTCCATGGAGATACCATACTACATCTCAATAAAGTGAGGTATTAAATATAATGTGGCCCAATCATATGACAAAGAGGGATAAGACTAGCAGATACAACCAGTCAACTAACTAAACTAAAGAATAACATGACTAAGGTATAAGTTATGGAAAAGGTAAAGGAGAAAAATTGGAAAGAAGCTCTTGAAGCAATGTTAGAGAAAGAGGCTTTAAAATTCTTGAAGTACATCAAGCATAATGAATATAGCATAATTGATCAATTAAGTAAAACACTAACAAAAATCACGCTAATGGCACTAATTCTTAATGTAAAGCCTTATAAGGATGCTTTGATCAAGGTACTAAGAATGCCTATGTGCTGTACCAAATCATGATAGCTTATAATTTGATATCTTTTACTGATGATGAAATACCTCTGAATGAGCGAGGATCCACAAGGCACTACGCATCATGACAAAATACACGCAGATCACGTTATCAAGGGTATTGATCAACAATGGGTTTTGTTTGAATGTAATGCCTTATTGCACACTGGATAGACTCTCGATTCCTATGAATCTCCTAAGAAAAAGCTCTATAATAGTGAGAGCATCTGACGATGCAAGCATTCCAGTTTGAGGAGAGGTTGACCTAACACTTAAAATAGGCCTGATCTACTAGTTCATAGAGTTCCAAGTGATGGATATATTTCCATCGTACAATATTTTGTTGGGAAGACCTTAGATTCATTCGAGAAGGGTGGTTCTATCCACATAACACTAGGAAGTTAAAATGGTCATGGATGAATAGCTTATCATAGTACAAGCCAAAGATACTCTGATTGCATCTATATTAGAAGATCATCCTTACATCGAACCGCTAGATAGTGATGATGAATCCTCATTTTAAATGTTTAAGTTTATGAATGCCACTAAATGTATCTATACTTGGCAACTAAGATTGTCAGAAAATATGATCTTCTAGTTGAGTGAAACCTTGGGAAGAAGTTGCTAGATGAAAAAAAGACTTGGTACAAATCTACGAGGAATTGCCCAAGCTCTACACGTCAAGGAAAATAGAAGTGAATTGAGTTTGGACAGTGAGCTAACGAGGGATGACAAGAAAAGGATAGAAAGAAGAAAGAAGATGAGAGGGAGTGGAGAGGAAGAAATGGATTCGATTGACTATAACCAGCTCCTTTATCAAAATTTTAAATTAGATGGATTTTACATTACAAATTATTCTTTGATAATGGATTCACCATAGAGGATAGGCTAGACAGTTTATTCTTAAAACAAATTTTTTTAAAAAAATCAATCTTTTTTCAATCCTGATATGAGTTTGTATAAAACAGATAGATCAAAAATGATTAATAGAAATACATACTACTACTTCATGTATCTTTTCTTTTATGTCAATAAATATTTTTGTTTGATCCCATTTGTTCCTTCTCCTTTATGAGAGAATATGGCATGCTTTCATCCATGAATCTGATAATGAAGAAATTAGTAATAGGTAACTCTAAAATCCTTCTTAAAGAAAAAAAAACACTTTATTTTTAAGGAACATGGCAAAAAAAGATTATGAGATTCCTTTAGAAATTCTTTGAAAAATTGAGCAAGAAGAAAAAAAAATAAGCCTGCAGGAAAAAGAAATAGAGATAATTAATTTGAAGACTAAAGAGGATAAAAGGGAGGTTAAAATCGATGCTACACTAAGTTAGAAATAAAAGTCGAGTTAGTCAGACTACGATAGGGTACATGGACATATTTGCATGGCCTACAAAAACATACCCAGGCTTGATCGAAGTGTTGTGGAACATAAGTTACCAATGAGGCAAGAATGCCCACCGGTCAAACATAAACTTTGAAGAATGAAGCGTGAAGCGTTAATAAAGATCAAAAAGAGGTATAAAAATTGTTGGATGTAAGGTTTATTGAAGTGAAGAATATCTCAAATCGGTTGTTAACATTATCCATGTAATGGAAAAAGATGGACACGTGCAAGTGTGTGTATATTACAAAGTCTTAAATAGGGCTAGCCCAAAGGACAATTTTTCTCTATCGCATATTGACACCTTATTGAATAATATAGCATGGTTTTCATTATTTTTATTCTTAGATGGTTAGTCAGGTTATAATCAGATAATGATGGACCCATAAGACATGGAAAATACAATTTTATAACAATGTGGGGAATATTTTGCTACATGTGATGCATTTGGACTTAAAAATGCAAGAATGACATACCAAAAAGTGATGGTAACACTTTTCCATCATATGATACATAAAACTATAAAAGTGTACGTGGATGACAAGGTAGCTAAATCCTACTAGAATGAAAGCCATGTGGAAAATCTGTAAAGGCTTTTGAATGGTTAAGTTAATACAAATTAATATTAAACCCGACTAAATGTATTTTGGAGTATGATCAAGAACATAATTAAGATTCATAGTCAGTGAACAACGGATTGAAGTAGATCCTGATAAAGTAAAGGCCATCTAGAAATTACCATCGACATAGTAAGTGAAGTTAGAGAATTTTTGGGTTGGCTTAATTATATTTCAAGGTTCATATCTCAATTGACAAATATGTATGACCTAATATTTAAATTATTAAAGAAGAATGATCTTGGGGATTAAAATGAAGAATGTCAATAGGCTTTTCATAAGATCAAAGTATATCTCACAAATGCCCTAATACTGATGCCATCAGTTCTAGATAAACCTCTCCTGATATATTTAACAATATATGAAAGGTCATTGGAATGTTTATTTCCACAATAAGATGATACAAAAAAGAACAAGTACACTATTATTATATAAGTAAGAAGTTTACTGATTATGAGGATAACTTTTCATTGATTGAGAAAATTTGTTGTATAATGGCTTAGGACGCAGAGGCTTCTCTAGTACCTATTAAGCCATATGACATGGATTTTTGCCAAGTTAGATCCCACAGAAATATTGTTTAAAAAACCATGAATATTAACATGATGGAAGGTTTTGCTAATAGAATTTGACTTGATACATGTTTTTTATATGTATACCAAAAGGAATGCTATATCTGATTTCTTAGTAAATCATGACAATGACAAATATCAACCCGTAAATTTCAATTTTCTAATGAAGATTTAATGGTAATAGTTGATGAGTCAAAGTAGTATGATGAGTACTGGCAAATGTACTTTGGTGGAGCCTTTAATATTCTTGGGTATTGAAGGAATTCTTAAATCTCCGTAAGGGTTATATTATCCATTTACAACACTTTTGAATTTCATCTCAACCAATAATATCTTAGAATATGAAGCACATTTTATGGGATTCCACATGACAACTCAAAGCATATGATGAATATTTACAAATGTACTTCAACAGAGCCTCTAATATTCTTAGGTATGGTATTAGGGTAATCCTTAAATTCTCGAAGGGGCAATATTATCCATTTATCAAACTTTTTGGATTTGATCTCAATGAATAATATATCAGAATATGAAACATATACTATGGGATTACATGCAGCAATTAGTAAGACAATAACCCATATGAAAGTGTTTAGTGATTTAGCTTGGTGATATATCAGTTGAAGGGCACTCGGATAGTTAGAAACTAGGAGTTAATAAAATTATTCCTTCGTAAAAGAATGATAAGCAATTTCAAAAAATAAATTTTTCACCATTTGCCAAGAGAAAAAAAAATCAAATTCTGATGCTTTGGGACAATGGCATCCATGTTCTAGGTGAATGATCCATCACTAATGCTGCTACTTAAAATGAGTATTGAGGAGTCACAAGCATTTTTTGTTATGATTGAAGAAATGTCACAAGAAAAGCCACAGTATTATGACATTCAACGATATTTGAAAAGCCAATAGTATCCGAAAACACCATAGAAAATGTTGAAAAGATGTTGATAAGATTGGTCATAAATTTCATTCTAGATAATGAAATTTTGTACAAAAAAGGATATAACCAAATGCTGTTGTGATGTGTGGATAAGAATGAGTCCATGATAATAATGTAAGAAATATATGAAAGGGTATTCGATACTCTTGCTAGTGGACTAAAAATGGTGACAAATTATGAGACCAAGATACTTATAGCTTTCTATGAGCGAAATTGCATCTAATATGTAAGAAAATGCCACAAGTGTCAAGTTTATAGAGATAAGATACATGTCCTGCCATCTCCTTTATATGTGATAAGCTCTCCATGGCCATTTTCTATTTGGAGTTTCGATGTAATTAGATCTGTATCTCTAAAGGCTTACACTACTCATTGATTTATTCTACTGTTTATAGCTTATTTCACCAAATGGGTATAGGTCGGGTCCTATACCCATTTTATGAAAGTTGCAAGAAATTGATTACTACAGAAAGAGATCATTTGTAGATATAGACCTCTAGAAAGAATCATGTTGGACAATGCATCAATGTTAAATAATAAACAAATGAAAAAATGTGCACTCAAATCAACATAAAGAATCATAATTCAGCTTCATATAGGCCTAAGATGAATGGAAAAGTAGAAGTTGGCAATAAGAATATTAAAAAGATTATTTAGAAAATGATAGTGACTTATAAGGATCGGCATGACATGTTGCCTTTAGTTTCGCATGCTTATAGAACTTTGGTAAAGATGTCAACTAGGGCAATACCATATTCCTTGGTATACAGTATAGAAGCAGTATAGCTAATAGAGGTGCAAATTCCTTCCTTAAAGGTCCTTATAGAGATGCAACTTGAAGAAGTTAAATAGGCCAAAGCCTGATAAACGAAAAGAGATTAAGAGTTAATTGCCATAGCAGCTCTATTAGAGTAGAATGCAAAAGGCATACAATAAGAAAGTGAATCCCAAGCAATTTACGAGGGAGAATAATGCTAAAGCGCATACTGAGAATGTGGTGGATGCAACTGACGAATGGCACCTAATTGAGATGGACCATATTTGGTTAAGCAAGCTTTCTGTAGAAAAGCTCTTATTCTGTAAGAAATAGATTAAGAAGAACTATCAAGTCTAGTGAATTAAGATATTATCAAAAAATATTATGCATTAGAGAGAAATTTGGTAAGGAGTTTTTGTTTTAATTAGAGGTATTTGGTATATTAATGTAGTCATTATTAAGAAGAAATGGACCGCACTAATGCTAAATAATGAGGGAGTGAAGTTTCAATTCCTACTTGTATATATCTACAGCTAAAATAAAAATTGCTTATTATTACGTCCTAATTGATGCATCTTATATCATTTCTAAAAACGCATGATTAACTATGTGTTGAAAACAAATTCAACCTCAACATGAAGATGATTTCTTGAAAAAGGAGGTAATTTTGATAAAACCAAAAGAAAAGATCATTCTTAGGGGAAAACACTATGAGAAAGTAAAACTAAAGAGTATGCATAGAGAATTAATGCCTCTATTCAAAGAATCCTAAATCACTAACTAGATTGATCATTTTTTTCAAAGATTATATTTTTGAGAAAAGGTATTAAAAGTTGAAAGAATCCATTATTCCTCAAAAAAAAAAAAAAGAGTAGAAAGAAGAAAAATGAGTGAAAAAATCATCGATTGACAAGTTATATGCTTTCATGACCAAGCTTAAAAAAAAGAAAAATAAAAAAAAGAAAAAAAAAGTGTCATTCTTTATAAACATTGAATGTTAAGGCAATTCTGATATATTCATAGGGCATGTTGAGGAAGAATTCCAACAACCAAAACATCATACATCAAGGATGATTTTGATGAAAGATGTGACATCTCAAAATTTTAGACTTTGTTTAATCAACGTTGAATGTCAATGTGATTCCAATATGAGAGAATGTTCGTAGAGCACGTTAAGGAAGAATTTCAACTACCAAATCTTTGTAAATTAAGGATGATTTCGATGGAAAATATGACATTTCAAAATTTTAAACTTTTTTCTTATAAACTCCGAATGTTGAGGCGATTCTAATATGAGACAATATTCATAGGGCATGTTGAGGAAGAATCTCAACAGCCAAAATCATCATATATCAAGGATGATTTTGATGAAAGACATGATATTTCAAAATTTTAGACTTTTTTCTTGCAAACAGTGAGTGCTGAGGTGATTCCAATAGTAGATAATGTTCATAAGGCATGTTAAGGAAGAATTCTAATAGTAAGATCATCGTACATCATTGAGAGACAAAAACCTTACTTCATTAAATGTCAAGGAATAATTCCAACAAGAGATAATAGTTGTCCAATTTCGAGGAAGAATCACGATAGTAAATGGTGAAACTTGAAACTTGTTTATCATTGAAAGACAAGGAAGAATTCTATCACAAGATGAAAGTAGCAATCGTTCACCAGAAGTTGAGGAAGAATTTTGATAGAAAACATTAGAACCATGAATTTTTTTCAACAATGAGTGATATATTCATTATTAAAAGATGAAGAAGAATTTTGTCTTAGATGATGAGTAATTGCTATCAATTTGATTTCATTTAACAAACTTTATTTTTGATCTTTCATATGATTTATCAAAAAAAAAAAAAAAACAAGAGAAAAAGTATGTAAATGAGAGAATGCTTGAGAGAAATCTTTTAAAAGAATCTGAAAGAATGCAAAGAAGTTATGAGGACAAAATTTGTCATCTTTCAGTCTTTATTTTATTTTGATTTTTAAAAATAAACAAAGAGAGGCAGTTATTTATCCAAATTTTACCTTCACTAGAAATTTACAACATGAAGAATAGAGGTGCCACTATCACTATGCAAAATAACAACGTCACTTTTCTAGAAGACTATGTGAATGAAGTCAAACAAGAGAGAAATTGGATCTAAGAGAGAGAATTCGGTAAGCGACCTCCTAAAAGTAAAAAAGCAAAGTGTCAAATATTCAGTATGCATTATTTTACACTCATCCTAGGGAGAGTAAAAAGTTTAAAGAGAAATCTTAAGAAAAGTCTGCCTAGAAGGGGAAATGAGTAATAGGCAACAAGGATCTTGTGGCTCAAGAAAAAAAAATGTCTAAAAATATCTTTGACATTTTTGACACTCTTCCCCTTTAACTATGGAAGAGTTTAAAAATTTCTAAAGATGAGTAAAAGAGTCTCCTCTTGACGGTACAGGATGAATATGAGGATATTAAATCTTATATTTAAAGGAAGTAGAGTGTCCAAGCATTTACTTTGGCATTTCAAACACTTGTTCAAAGCAGAGTCTACTTGTGACTTGGGGAAAAGTCTAAAGTAGCCAAACGTAAGTGAGGAAGAGTCTGCCGAAGGACATGACATGAGTATTTGACATCAAAATCTTATTTCTAATAAATCCAAACTCTTTAAACTCCAATTTTACATTTTCTCCACTTTTCCCAAGAACATTTGACTCTATGTTTATGAAGGAACCTATCTTTAAGTGTTATAGAAGTCACAAGGAATCTATTATGATGAAAATTAGAATTTTAATGTTTTTAATGGTTCTTTTATACTTTAATATAATCTAAGATGATTATTTCTAAAACAGAGAAAAAACAAGAGAGCGTTAACAAAAGTCCATTTCATTCCCTAAAATAAACTGATTATATTAATTACAAAAAAAAAAAATCTATTTACACTATAAAAACTTAACTTTTAGTGATACATTAATTTGTTACTAAAGTAAAAAAATTTAGACACTAAAGTAAAAAAAAAAAAAAAAACTATCACTAAAGTTTTTAGTGACAGATTTTATTGGTAGCAAAAATAGTTATCGCCAAAGAAACTAACGATCGATTTTGAAGTTAGTGGCTAATTTAACAATTGATTGAAATCGAGCATTAATTCATTATAAGATAATGATGGTTTTAGCGATTGATTTGGTGATTGATTATAATTAATCGCTAAATAGTCAGTGATTGAATAAAATTGATCACTAAAAGATTTTGTTTAACGACTGAATAAAATCGATCATTAAAAGATCTTAGTTAGCGATTGGTTCTAATCGATTGCTAAGATATTTTAGTTAGCGATTAATTAGAGTTGATCACTAAAATTTTTTTGGATTTAAAAAACATAGTTAATTTAAAATTACATAAAATTTATCAAAAATAAATATAAAAAATAAAAAATAAATATAACATATTTTTTATTCTTTAAAAAATAAAAATTACATAAATAAAATCAAATATTTTATTTAAAAAAAAAAAGACATATAAGAATCAGGCGATGCTAGAGGTGCGCTTCTCATCTAATTGCACTCTTTACAAATGCACTTATTCATACCAAGCTCTTTCTACAAGCACTCTTACATATCGCTCTCATAGCGTGAGTGATTATGCTCTCTCACCTTATGCTTCTCTTCTAATTAGTCCTTCATAGCCTTATATTCCAACTCCATGTGCTCTTTTATAACCTTCATTTAAGAGTGCACATCATGCATTTCTACATCATCAATAATGCATCCACTACTAGAGATTTTACTTGAATACCATGATTAAGCTTGACTACCAATCCCATACACCTAACGCTTCTTCTCTCCACCTAGAGCCTTATATTAAAGCTTAGTACAATCTACCTTAACTGTGTCGAAAGATCCATCCTCTGACCGAAAAGCTCAAGCACTTAACTTCTCGAAGCATTCTTACAATGAAGTAGTTTGTTAACTTACTCGTTAGTTAAACCAAATAGTGAAGTAAAAAAGATAACATAATTTTAGTTATTTATTAAATGTTAAAGATAAATTATATTAATTTGTCTAGCACATTCACTATGAACTCATTGGATTTAGACTTCTTAGTGTAAGTCTATTTAAAAAGCTCTATTGTAGTAAGTTCACGATCCAACTCCTCCGTCTGATGGAAAACATATTTAATAAATAACCATATTATTTTTATTTAAATTTATGGAAGATTAACTATTACACATACCAAGTGTTGACAATGGTTCTGTAATGAACATGAACCAGGACTATGTCGATAAGGAGTGATGTGGTAGACACCCGTCTCGCTCCGTCAATTGCGAGACATGGTCTCGCACTTCTGTTTGTGCTTTGACTAGCTCCTTTCTATCTTCCATTGCTTTTACACAGTATTTGGGACAAATTAAGGTTTATTTCTTGCCTTGTGAAGACATGCATACATCAAGTCAACATACCGATCCATAGCACGAGTCTCTTATGCGACATTTACCACTAGCTATTTTCTCTTTCCATGTAAATTTCTTCCAATAAATAAAAAAGTTTAGTATGTTAAAATGTAAAATGTTTTTTTTTACGATAAATAATTTAAGCACATTGAATTCTTCAAAATAAAAATCTTTTGTTTCCTGAGAAACCACCTTCCATGTGTACTTAGATGGAATGACTCTTTTTTCGAAGTTCTTATAAATCTTCATTGAACAATTATGTGAAGGCTTGATCTTAACAAATTATTCAATAAAATAATAAGTAGTAAAGTAACATTGACAAAGTTTTAAAAGATAATGATACGAAGTATTGAAAAGCATTAATTACGAATACTTACGTGTCATTCTCTACAAAATTCTGCAACTACTTATACTCTATAAACTCATTAAGCTAGATATCCTAGTATTAGCAAAACTAAAGGAATGTAAAGCAAAGCTAGCAAACCCATCTTTGAGTATAGACGATCCATGTGGAGATGGTACACCTGTATCCTCATCTCATCCTAAATATGCAAATCTCCCCCTCTAGAGTGCTTAGCTCTCCCACCGAAGTCACCTTATCTCACTTGACCTCTTATCTAAGTATGTCTATAAAACTTAGTTTGATAGCTAAAGTTTTATAAAAAATTCACGAAATCTCCCCTGAAAATTGAACTAAAACCCCTTGAAATATACAATAAAAATACAATACAATGAATATTCAAATTAACCAATGCCCATTTCACAGAATAGATTATATAAAACATTATATTGAATAATTTAGACAATAAAATTTTTTATAAACATAACTAATCATCGCCGTTTCCTCTTCCTCTTCCATTTTATCCTTATCCTCCTTAGTAGAAAGACTTTCAACATTTGAGTAATCCATCATGTCTTCTTCCTCATCATAAATATCTATTAATGTCCCAATTAGATCATTGAAGGATATAGGATGATTGTTCGCATCATTCTCAATTTGACAGACATCTCTTTCATCATTTTGAAATAAAGCATCTTAGGTTGATCCACTAGTGAAATTAGAGTATGGAAGTTTAATGATAAACCTAGCCTTTATTTTACTAATGGCCACTAGTCACACTTATTGCGCCTTAAGCTTAGATAAGGAACATAATAGAGTTGAGTTGCTTGTAAAGCCAAGACAAATGACTCATACTTATTCAATCTCCTTATATGATTGACATCAACTAAGTTATATGATTTATGTACTTTAGTGCCTACATTTAGTGTAAAATCAAACGATTCACACTTGAACAAAATGATTCTCTTAATTGGTAATGCAGGGTATTCTAATTGTAACACTTCCAACAATATACTGAAATAGCTGCCTTCATTTGCATTATGGTTGGACCTTTTAATTCAAACTCTACTGTTCATTATTAATCTATTTGAACCGTGTCGTTTAGTATGAAAGTTATACCAGTTAGGATAGTATCTTGGGTATGACTTCGCAGATCGTAATGGACCTTTTGCAACATCCTTGATAAAGTTGTTATTAACAAAGTTTAGTAGGTCATGTGCCTGTAAATATTAAAAATTAATTATTTGACTATATTTACAAAAAAAAAAGACTAATAATTCAAGTGTAGATTATAAATACATACATATACATTAAACAAATTTAAAAATTGAAGCTTTGGATGAGTGTCAACCTCATGATCAGTTATGCATAAACATTGTTCACATGATTGGGAAATATAAATCCTGAAAAACATTAGTTTAAAAAAGACGATCGTTAATAAGGAAGATTTTTATGTGCCATTGTTGAAGTCAATTGCTATGATTGGGGGATGAGATACATACTTTATGAATAGTTCGACCTCATGATAGTTCAAGAAAACATATATATAGGCGGCTTGATATTCTTCCTTTATCAAATATCTAGATTTTTCTTTCTCAAATTCTTGACCAACATTTTTAAAGATCGATAGATTTTCTTCGTTCTCTTTTAAATCATTATCACTAGTATCGTTTTGTGGCATCAAATATGCATTGCATATCGATCCTTTTGCTTTTACTTTTTGTTTAAAATTGTTATTCAACTTTCATAAGTACCTAAAATGACAATTGAGAATGATCACACAATTAAATGATTTAAATAAATGATCAACTAATCAAGTGATTGAAATGACAAATTAATTACATAAAATTATGATTAATACCTGTTCAAATGAACACATCCAATGATATTGCACTAGACAAGCTATCTTTGCTTTATAGGCCAAGTGAACTAGAAGATGTTCCATTGAGTGAAAAAAGCTTGAGGGAAATATATGTTGGAGTTTACATAGAATTATAAGGATCTCATTCTCAATTCATCCCATATCTTTGACCCAAATATAGTGGATGTAAGTTCTTCGAAACTCAACTTTGTTAGTGTTTGCCATACATTAGTTGATAATAGCACATGAAATGCGATGGATAGTAATCACTGCATAAAAACATGATAATCATGATTTTTCATCATGAACAACTAATGTTTCCTCATATCCAAACACTTTGCCATGTCTGGTGCATATTTATTATAAAATTTTAGGTTTTTTACGCACTGACACAATGTTTCTCTACTTGCTTGTCAAGGATGACAAGTTTTAGGGTATTTTCTAGTTGCTACATTCCTACTCGAATATGGTGGATGTAAGTACATCCACTGTCGATATAATCTACTCATGTTTATGTTTCTTAATTACTTCTGAACTAGTTCCTAATAATTTACTCGTGAAATTTTCAAGAACTTTAGAACTTATTATAAAAAAAACAACCAAAGGCATGAATAACTTTACAAGCATAAGTTAAATTACTAGATAAAATCATCATGAATAATTTTAGATGCAGTTGCTGGCCATGAGACATTCCATGGCCAGTGCTGACCATGATTTAGTGACCGCATGTTGGCAGTTACCAGTATCACATGATTTGACGACCGCAAATTGGGGGTCGCTAGCTTATGATTAATCTTGCACTACTACAAATAAAAGCTTTAATGATAATTGAAAATAGTTTTTAATAGCAATTGTAAAACTGTCATCTTTGTTCATGTCATTAAAGAGAAGAAGTTTTAATGACAGTTATTGAACTGTCATTGAAAGCATTACCTTTTAATGACAGTTCTATTGAAACTATCATTAAAGGGGTGACTTTTTAATGACAGTCTAAATGGAACTGTCGTTAAAAGGATACCTTTTTAATGACAGTTCTAATAGAACTGTCGTTAAAGGGGGGGTACCCTTTAATGACGGTTCCAAACAGAACTGTCGTTAAAGGGGGGTACCCTTTAATGACGGTTCCAAACAGAACTATCATTAAAGGAGGGTACCCTTTAATGACGGTTCCAAACAGAGCTGTCGTTAAAGGGGGATACCCATTAAAGGTATTTTTTGTATTTATTTCAAAATAAATAAAAAATTTTTATATTCAAATTATCTAAAACCTGCTTTCACATCATCCATATACATCAATACAATTCTTCAAAAATATGCAACCAAAATTTTTATGTTATATACTTCAATACCATTCTAACAAAGATCGTCATTACTTTTTTCATATTTGAAAATACTCAAAATAATCTAATCCGAAAAAGTAATAAGAGATAAGCAAAACAAAAGATCACTAAAGTTTGATGTTGTAATTGAACTCTATATGTACAATACATGAGTTAAAGTATTACACAATCCTAAAAATTCAACTATATAAATTCACTAATGGTCATGTGTACAAAAATCTTCAAGGTTCAACTTTCTAATATGGCACTCCAAAGAAATTGTCCAACCTCCTCTCTAACTTCATCAATATCCGATTGGGTGTAAGTATCTATGTCCACTAATTATATTTAAAAAAAGAAAGTTAGTCCAATTAAAATTTTTAATAAGCACATCAATTAGTTACTTAAGTATTTACATAAGCAAATGCTTAAAAACTTACCATTTTTGCATATGGGATATTTCTATCACGTCTATCAATGATGTCCCTTAAAAATTTCATAATATAATATCCACACTCAGTATTTGAAGGCAGATGTGAACACTGCATTAAAAATTTATAATTATTATATTTTGCAAAATAAATAAAATTAACATCATATATAGGTTAAAATATACATACCTTAGCAAGAATACTCTTGGGAATGCGCCTATTGCTTGATTCTTTGAAAACTTGAAACAATTTAGAAGAACTACCAATAGAAAATAATCAATATTATTAAGAGTAAGAAAAAAAATATACTAACATAAATGAAAATATTTTCACTTACATGGACATAAGTTGATCTAGTTCTTGACGAGAACCATGGTTCAAAGGATCAAAAATACTGTACACAAAATTACGTGGCTCGACAATCACTAACAACCAGTGCTGCCTACATTATGAAAAATAAATGTAAAAAATATTTTGAACAAATCTATTAATAATTTTAATTAGTATTATAACTTACCTCAAGTTATAAGAAAATATCACTACTCCTTCGTTACATGGATCTATCATTCTATTGGCTAAGTGACGAGCTTGAGTGTCTATACTTATAGACATTCCATATGACAATGTTGACGGATCAGCAAATACAAAATACTTTCTTAAGCCAAGTGCAGCTAAATCTGTATGAAGTTTACTGAAATAATAAAAAGTAAGAAAAATATAAATATGATGTAGCCAAATAATAATAACCAAATAAAAATTCAAAAGACATACATGGACACCAAACTAATTCAGGGTTATCACTATTCTGAACAGCATAATCTAAAAGGTTATTCACCCCTACATCATATGCCTCTGATCTTCTATCAGCAAACATCCAAGTTTTATCCATTCTGAAATTTAAAAGACATTTAATTATTTACTTTTCAAGCGTCTAATATACTAAGTGAAATTTAAATAAACGATTAATAACTATTTAATTAATTAATACAAAAAGTTAATGAAAGCATCTAATTAACTAACTATTAAATTAATTCAGATTTAAATAACAGTTATTATTTACTTTACAAGCATCAAATTTATTAATTAAAATTTAAATATATAATTAATAATTATTTAGTTAATTAAGATATAGTCAATATTTAATTAACATCTAATTTACTATATAAGCACTTAATTGATTAAAATTTAAATAACATTTAATGGTTTATATTACAAGCATATAATTAATTAATTATCTATTTAAAATTTAACTAAAGATATTAATTTATGTTAACAATGAAATCAATATAATTAAATTTGATAAAGTATACCAATTAATCTTACGTAAAAAAATTAATTCAACCATAAATTCATTTACACCTAATATATAATTAATTTATCAAAATATAAATTCATCTAATTAACATTTAGATTAATTTATCAATTAATCTAAAAATTTTAATAATTATGAAATAATAAATATATCAATATATATCCATTCATACCAAATATGTTCATCAAAATATACTAATGAAAAAAACTAAAATTTCATCAATTAATAACAATTCACCTAACACAATTGATAAAAACTTCTCAAAATATAAATTCATCTACCTGAACAAAGAACAAAAAGATGGCTGGAAAGGTTACCAGCAGCTACCCCAGCTGGTTCTGGACGGACAGCAGGGAGGAGAATGGCCGGAGAAAGGCTGGCTGTGCAATTGCTTCTGGACAGAGGATAAAAAAGAGAGGGTTGAAAAGGCTGCCAGCAGCCACCCCAGCTGCTTCTGGACGGATAGCAGACAGAGGAATGGCTGGAGAATGGCTGGCTGTGTGGACAGAGACCAAAATAGAAAGGGCCGAAAAGGCTGCCAGCACCTACCTCAGCTGGTTCTGGACGAACAGCAGACAGGGGAATGGCCGGAGAATGGCTGGCTGTGTGGATAGAGACCAAAACAGAGAGGGCCGAAAAGGTTACCAGTAGCTACCCCAGCTGCTTTTGGACGGACTGCAGAAAAGAGAATGGCCGGAGAATGGTTGGCTGTGCGAACAGAGACCAAAAAAGAGAGGGTCGAAAAGGCTGCCAGCAGCTACCTCAGCTGGTTCTGGACGGACAGCAGACAGGAGAATGGCCAGAGAATGGATGGCTGGCTGTGCAACTGCTTCTGGACAGTCTATGAAAAGGAGAATTCTGACTTAGAGAGAAAAAATTTCGTGGGATGTTATGGCAGGCTCTAGAGGGCTCTGGAAAACAATTTAGGATCCCAACCTTAAAAAGCAAGGTAGGATATCCCTCAACGTCAATCATTCCATAACTAGCGTTGAAGGTTCACATTCTCTGGTCTTCAATGCAAGTTCTCATGTGCTGACTTTTGTGCAGGAGTATGTGCGATGTGTGGCTCTGTAACTAGCCATTGCTGCTGCAATGAGAAGTGTTTGGGTCTCAAAGGGTTTGACATAGACAGCATCAGCTTCAACAACTGTGAGTGTGTGGTTTGCTATGCTGAAGAAGAGCTCATTGTTGAGTGCAGCATTGATCAGTCAAAGAAGGTATGTCTTTCTGGGTTTCACATTCAGCTTGAATGTATCTGCCAAGACCCATTATAATTGATCATTAGTAACCTCCAATGATGATGATGTAACCTGGAACATTTAGATCTCATTGTAGTTTTGTGTTGATACCTTTAGCAGTACAGTTATATAATGGCCCTGGAAGTCCATTGAAGGTATAGGCAACCGAGACATTTGGACCACCACCTGTTTGGAGTGCCTGGCTGATAATTGCTTCTGGATCTGCATTGAATGACTCTCCTGTAATATCAAAAACATTACAATTTATGTAAGCACATCTTGATTACCAAAACGAGAACCAAAATACAAGTAAATATCAGTGTGTCTCAGCAGTTAATGTTACCTAAAATGATGGGAATTTCCTTGTAAGGTTTCTCAAATGGGTGAGGAACACCATGCTTAGGAAGAATGACAATGGGACCATAAACAGTTGCTTTAAGCCATGAGATATGTGCATTCCAGGAAAGAGTGCCTCTTTGGTTAACAATGGTGAAGTTGTACACATAGCTTTGCCCAGTTTGTATGGGGCACTGAATTATATATGCAAGTCCATCAACCCATCCTGTTTGAAGCTGTCGAATTCCATGCCTATTTCACAGAGAGTAGGATTCAGGATTCAGATTATGATGCTTAAGGGAAGTACTAAAAATATGCTATAGATATAATGTTAATTTGGTCTCTATACCAGTGGATGGAGACGTTATTGGTGACATGGTTCACCACTTTAGTAAGTAATCTATCTCCCTCTCTTGCTACAATACGAGGTCTTGGAAACTTGCAATTTACTGATACAATGCTCTTGGTGTTGCACAGACACGTCACATTTTGCAACTTGACCTACAATCAGAAGAGGCTAAGAACCTGTTAAATGATTCTAAAAAAAGAAATAGCAAAGAAGCAGAATTCTGTATTTGCAATGGGAGTTAGCATGATAATAATGTATATGTGTGACAAGGCAACATAACACTTACATCAAACTTGTAGTGCCTAGTGATCCCAATTACAGGCTCTGGTAGAAGAATATAGAAAGTAATGAACTAGAACAGAAAAGCTACGAAGGAAAATGGTCCTGGAAGAACAGAAGCAGCCATTATTTTTCGGTAGTCCTTCTTTGTATGCTTAAGTTTTAGGATCTTGAACTGACCCTTGTATAGATATACACCATAGTCTACGGGCTGCTGTATATATAGAAGTGAAGTGCAGGGTGTCTGGTTGATTAGGTGAATACAAACACTGTACTTTACCAATAAGAGAAAGTCAGAATTGGTTCATACAGCTACTTTGATATGACCTGTTGTTACAGCAGAACAACTTTAAAGTAATGTCAAAGATAATCAACTGTCTTTGACCTCCTTTCTCTTCAAGTCAATCCTTTACCTTCCACACATTGTTTCTGAAATCCTTCGTACTTTCATACTCCTAGGTTGTCCAAAATAGTTACTTCCAATATTCAGCTTGAAAAACCAACCTGGAGGCTTACCTGTTTTCTTACAGACAGCAAAGAAACAGAAGAAATTAATTTGTGAACTATGCATTTTCTAATTAAATCTGATAAATGACAGTAAAAACGGAAAGAATAATATCCTTGCATTCCTTTGCAGCCACATAAGTGACTAATGACAATTGGTGAGTTTCCAGGACAAGACCTTCAAAATTTAAAGCAACACCATTTGGTATACAGATAGATACATCAATGTTATGAATCTGTGGCTGCAGTCTGAGTGTCAAAATGTAACCTTAATTGCAGTTTGTCTAAGATTAATCATTAGCAGTCACATCTGTTATTGTTGGTGATAAAGCCTATGCTAGGTTCCTATCAAGTAATCATTTTAGAGTGTATAGTTTTTCATCGGAAAGAAGGGAAACCTTAATACAAGCATCCTTTTTCGAAGCAAACCAGGGAGTGATTAACAACAACAGGATCTGAATTCTGATAAAGGGATATGAACAACAAAGTCAAGGCATAACTAGTCCTTAATCCAGCCATTGTTGCTGTTTCCTGCAACAACAGCAACTGTCCTTGCTGCAGCTGTAAGCAGCCATCGCTGCTGTAAGCAGCCATCGCTGCTGTAACCTAGCCATTGCTGCTGCAAGAAGCAGTAGCAATTTTGGCCTTTGACGCCAGTTCTTCAAGAACTGGCATCAAAGGCTTTATGTTTAACGTCAGTTCCTTGAGAACTGATGTTAAATCCAGACATTGCTGCTGCCTCTTGCAGCAAAAGCAACAGTCCTTGCTGTAGCTGTAAGTAGCCATCGCTGCTACAAGAAGCAGCAGTAATGACTGCTGCTGTAACCCAAGCATTATTGCTGCTTCTTGCAGCAGCAATCCATGCTGTAGCTATAAGCAGCCATCGCTGCTGCAAGAAGCAGCGACAATTTTGGCCTTGGACGCCAGTTCTTCAAGAACTGGCATCAAAGGCTTTATGTTTAACATCAGTTCCTTGAGAACTGACATTAAATCCAGCCATTACTGCTGCTTCTTGTAGCAACAGCAGCAGTCCTTGCTGCAACTATAAGCAGCCATCGCTGCTGCAAGAAGCAGCAACAACGACTGCTGCTGTAACCCAGGCAGAAGCAGTAGCAGCAGCAGCAGTCCTTGCTGTAGCTAGAAGCAGCCATCGCTGCTGCAAGAAACATCAACAATTTTGACCTTTAACGCTAGTTTTTCAAGAACTGGCATCAAAGGCTTTATGTTTAATGTCAGTTCCTTGAGAATTGACGTTAAATGCCAAATTCATGATCTTTTAACATCAGGTCTTTAAGAACTGACGTTAAATGTTTAATTCATAGGTTTTTTAACGTCAGTTCTTTTTTAATTGGAATTAAACTTTATTTTTAATGACAGTTTTGGAATAATTGTCATAAAAAATGTTAATAAATCTTTTAATGACAATTTTTTGAATAACTGTCATTAAATTGATGTCAATTATTATAATTTTTATAGTAGTGTCGCTATCAATTTTTTGATTGGCAAGTGTGATGCATGTGTAATAGATTTATCGATCGATAGCTTCAATCGTTAAGACGTCATTAATATGCTTAAATATTAAGTAAAATTAAATTTAGCGACAAATATTTTATTGAACACTAAATTTTATCTTTACTCTATCACTAAAATGATCAACAAAAAAAATAATTTTATAGTAATTTTATTGATAATTTATCATTATTTAGCGACTAATTTTATTTATCAAGAAGGTCTCTCACTATTTTCAGATTTTCTTGTGTTGTTAGTCTTTTTCTCAGGGCCAATAGACTCTTTATTCAATTCCTTTAGAATTTAATTCATGGAGTAAGGTGAAAAGAAGGCAAGACTCCTTATAGGATCAGGTATTACTAGAGTAGCTTGAGAGGTAAAAGAACTGTTAGGTGCAATGGTGATAAAATCTATTTGAGGTTAAGATATTCCTTTAGCATTTTATCCTTTAATGTCCTTCTTCACTCCTAGAAGACTTGTATACATTCCTTTAAAATCATCTAGTTCAACTTCTCTATAAACTACCAGTTCCTTAGCAATAACTAATTCCAAGTGATCATTCTTTAGCTTGTCCCACTAAAATTCAAAATTTACCTTCATTTTTTTCCATTTTTGCTTTCAGCATGCAAATTTCTTAGTGAACCTTTTATTTCTGTTGCTTGAAGGTAGAGATCTTTGTTGTCAACTCATCTTCTCTCTTCCTATCCTTATCAAGAGCTTTCTCAACTTCCAAGAACATAGAAATGTGATGATTATTGCAAGCTCCTGCTGAGAGGAAAAGTTTACAAAAGTCACCATTCTGGAAGGCACACTATGTTAGGTGCTTACCTTCTATAGAAAGATTACTATCTTATCTTTTTAGCAAAAAAACTTGGGGGTGTTTTCTCAACCACCTCCTCAAAATTTCTCTTTCAAACTTTAGGTATTAGTACAATGTGATTCGTAGAAAATATAAAAGAAGTTAATAATAATCTACTAAAGCACAAATTCATAACACAATAAAAGATGAGCTTACGTGATGATGATGGAGATTCTGACCCATTTATGGGGAAAGGTATAGAAACATTTTTAGGATTAAGTCTCTTGGTAGGGGAAGGAAGACTAGGTAGGGTAGAAGATAAATCGACTAAAGCAAACTCTAGGGAAGAGTTTGTCTCTTCCAAGACAATGTAAAAGGAAGGTTGGAAAGGTCTCCAAGGTTGACAATGAAATAAGCTGTTGGAATACAAAGTAAGAATGCACTTTAGCTATCAATGAATCACTAAAAATGTAGACATAAATAGAGTCTTTTTTTACTGACCAGAGTCCATCTAAAATATAGTAACAAGCTCACACAAAGTGACATTAAATCCATATTCTTTGTTAGGATAAAACCACTAGTTGATCTTAAGAGGAATTCTTTTCCAAAGCGCCAAAAAACATGATCGTCTTTAGTATTTTATGCTTTGAGAAGGTTAGAAACAAAGAGTACTGAGGGCATTTTTGGTGAAAAGTACCAAATTTCATGGGGTGTCCTAAGTTAGTCTTTAGTTGTTTTAGCTTAAAAATTTTGGAAAAAACTAAGAATGATAAATCTGCAACTCCTAAATCTAAACGCCTAGTAAAGAAAACAACAAGGGTCCCCAAAGAATTAAGAACTAGTTGAGAAGGAAAAACTCTATAATTCTCATGAATCATTTTAATCAAAGTGTTTAGAGGAAGTCTTAAGCTTCCCATGAGACATTCCTTGAACACAAAGAGGGCACCAAGTTTTTTAAACTAAGGCTTCTTTTTATGAGTAGGAATCACTATGCCTACTAAGGTAGGGATCCTGCATGTTGTAATCCCAACCAAATCTCCATTAGCAATCATTAAGGAACCAATAAAATGCATGATAGCTAGAGTAAACAAAAAAATAAAAGAGTAAAATAGAGCGAAATTCACTAAGAGGGAGAATACTTAGGAAAGAAAAGGAAACTCGCCCTTAGAGAGTTTGTAAAGACTAGAAGGAGACAAAGGTAGATTTTGGAGCAGAAAGATGAAGAAGACTATAAGGAAGACTTAAAAAAATGAAATAAAATGTCTTAAAAAAGAAATTAGCCATTGGGGGCAGAGTTATTGTGAAGAAAAGCTTCTTTGAAACTAACACTATTGATGTGGTAGAGTGACACTACTAACTTGGTGGGGTGAGATAATATGGCATGATGTAGTCGAATGCTGTTGATAAGGTGTAATAAGAGATTGTGTGGTGAGGCATTCTTTGAGTACACCTCTACTGATGAGGTAATTTAGTCCTTAACAGTATTAAGGTGCTCATGATGTGGCAAAAGGATGCAATTGACAGTAGTGGTACAATGTTGCTAAGGTTCGGAGCTGAACTCATCGATCATTAATTGATGTGGTAAGATGACATTCGATAAGACTGATGAAGTTGCATGGTTGAAGTTGCACCTGCTTATCCATTCATTAATTGACATGGCAAAAATTCATTCGATTGTGTTGCCATAATAGTTTAAAAAATAATAAGCAAAAATAGGGTGATGTGTTAGGTAGCATTAATGTGGAAACAACTGAATGAAGGCAAACCTACCGAGTCAGCAATGAGTTCCCACATGGCAGGTGGACTTGCTAGCGTGGTAGTCTCCCAGAAGATATCACATTCTACAGCATAGTTTAAGCCAAATTCTTCAATCAAATGATGGAATTCAAGTAAAAAATTATACAAAAAGCAATGAAATGCATGAAAAGATTGAGAATTACAACTAAATGCTAAAATCAAGCCTTGGGAATAACAGAATTAAGTGAAATAATGGAAATCACTAGGTACACTAGCTCCTAAGCCATTCAAGTGAAATCAAATCGAATTGAAGATGTCGTTCTATTCAGACGAGGCTAGAGAGTGAAAATCAAGCAAGAAACAAAAACATACATAAGAAGAGTCTCGAAAGACCTCTCAAAGTGGCACTACTGAGTTTGAAAGTAGAGGATATTCATTATACTACACTTTTTTTCTCTTGCCATTTGCTGCTAAACTGCACTGACAGTTTCCTATAAATAAATGTAGATCAAACAGCCACCAAGACGTAAGGAAGCATACAAGAAAGAAAAAAAAAAAGTAACTTTCCAAGAACTCATTATAAAAAATTTTCTCACAAAATTCTTTCAATAGCTCTGTTAGTTTACATTACTTTTCAAGAAAATTTTCTTTGAAGCCTTTTATCCATATATATCGAAGAAAGGAGGAATTCTACAAAAACTGTAGGGGACTTCAAAAGGTATTCAAACTCATTTCTTGAATTCATTTTCTTGAATAATTACTTGAGAATAGTTAATTATCATTTAATTTTTTGTTAAGTTATATGTTTTGATCCATTTAATGTTTTAGCATATGGCTAAATCATGTTATAGTAGAAGAGAATATTTTCATGATTATGTTAGAATTTTTTTTTATAAAAGCTTATTTTCCCTTATAATAAAAATACTATATATATATATGATTTAAGCCAACGTTTTTCTAAGGAGGAAAAAAAGTAGTTTGAACTTGCTCACCTATTTTTTTCTCCAAAAAAAAAAGGTCAGGAATCATATATGAATGTTTTAGTACATCAAAATGGAGTAGGTACGAAATCATGAGTGCTTTGGCCAAAAGACTCTTGAAATTAATTTTTAGGAAAATAAATCAAAATTACAGTAATTTTTAAGCGTTTTGAGGGTGTTAATCCTTTCTCAAGCGTAACTAACTCTTGAAACCTAGATCTCAATTTTTTTAGGCAGTTAGCCTTACGCTTGGATGATGGCCAATCATACTTAAAAAGATTAGTTGCAACTGCTAACATTTTCTCACATAATGGGTTTTCCCGATTGAAACTTTGATTGTGATAGCCCTGAACTAGATAACCATACAAACATGTGCAAGGCAAGGAACAAAACATCTAAAGAATACTCATGATGATGGAGGAAATTCATGACAATAGTACGACGCCATTTAATTGAGGGAGAGTTATTTGAAACTTTCATCAAAGAACCAAGGCCCTAATTTATGAAAGACAAATCATCATGACGATGCACAAATTCATTAACATTGTGCAGACGGTGGAATTCATTAAAAATACCTTACAAACGAGAAGATTGGAGGATCCTACTCACCCAACGAAGTGTCATTTGTCACAAAGAAGAAGGAAGAAGCAAATTTCATATCCAAGCCATCTTTTAACATGGCATATGAGATTCTCGAGAATAATACAACTAATGTCGACAATGAATCAACATGATAGAGGTACAAAGACAAAATCGCCCTATACCCTACTCATATTATGAATTATACACTCAATTATTAGAGCAAAAGATGATCATTTTATGATTCATGAAGCCACTTCGGCCTTCATACCTTAAGTGGTATAATGCCATAATAGTATAGAAGGGTAAGATATCGAAAGAAAAAGATCGCTTTATGATTCTGATAATGAAAACTTTAATAGAGATAACTTTGAATATTTTTAAGAAGATAACTCTAATTTTACAGATATGAAAGAAAAAGATCGTGAAATGCCCAAAGAAATTTTTGGTTAGTGGAGCAAGAAAAAAAAAAGCCTTCATAAGAAAGAAACCAAAATGATCAAGCTAGGAGTTTGAATAAGATAAAAAGCAGGTAAAAATAAGTCCCACAAAATTAAAGAAGAGGTTGGTCAAATTATTGCAAGAACATGGAGATGTGGAAGCATAGTGGAACATAAATTACCACTAAAGTCAGAGCATCCCCTAAGTTAACAAAAAAAAAAAAAAGGTTTGAGAAGGAAAATGGGAGTAATCATCCCTAGTAGATCAAGAATCATGAACATTCTTGACAACTAAGAATCAAATTATGAAAAGTTCTTAGTATATATATCAGGATGAATGACAAACACTTACTATTTAACTCTATGACTTTAAAAGTAAAAGGTTGAATGTGAATCGCTTTCTAGTTGATTTCATAAATTTGGTACATTAAGTTGAATGTGAATGGCCTTTCAATGGTTTATCAAAATCAAAGTAATGAAATGAATGAGAATTGCTTCCTAGTTAACTCTACAAATTCAAAGATACAAGATGAATATAAATTGCTTTCTAGTTAGCTCTTCAAAATAACATAATGAATGTGAATAGCTTTCTTATTGATTCTGTGAATTTAGGACATTATATTGAATGTGAATCGCTTCTTGATGGATTACTAAAATTAAAGTAACAAGACATATGTGAATCACTTTTTAATTAACTCACTCAATTCAGTGTAGTAAAAGTAAACTAAATTGCACTTTTATAAGATGTTAAAGTCTATCATCTCAAAAGAAAATTGAAAAAACAAAAATGAACAAGAAAAAAGAAAACGAACAAAAAATGTCAAGCAAATAAAAATAGAGCAATTGAAATGAAAAAAAAAGGACCAGAAATTACAAGGGTTGGCATAAGATACTACCACTAGTTTTACATGCTCCCACAAGAACATTAATTAGGGCAACTGCATAATCATTGGTAGGTGATATGAAAGCAGTCTTACCAATTAGAATACAGAAACCTTCCCTAACAATATTTATGGAAACACAACTTAGAGAAGTGAAATGGGTAACAAAAAACACGCTACAAGCTGCTAAATCTAATTGAGGAGAAAAGATTAAAGATTATTTGCCATGGGTAGTTGTACTAGGTAGGATGAAGAAAGCATATCATACAATTCAAAGAAGGAGATTTAGTGTTGAAACGCATTCTTGGGAACACCATAGAGCCAACGAGTAAATGAGTGCCCAATGGGACAAATAAGCACTAAATGGCGATGAACTTTCGAAAAAAAAGCCTTACTAGAGGAGATTTGATGGGTAAGAACTGCTTAGTCCCAATACCCTACAAATTTGATGAGAATAAAATAGCATCTTTATATTTCAACTAGACAGAGTTAATGCTTGATAGTGAGAAAAAATTTAGTTTCCCTTTCTTGACCTATATACGTAATATTCTTATCAAAAATAAAATATTGTTCATAGTAGCCTCTCTTTCTTGATCCATGATTGACTAGTTGTTCAAGATAAATTTGGTAACAAGTTGTACATAACTTTAAGAAATAAAATAATTTATAAATAAAACCAAAGGAAAAGGGCACTCTTTAAGAACATGACAAAAAAAGAAAAATCAAAGAAACATAAGGAGAGTGCTTCTATTAAGAGAATTTCAAATCATATATTTGATTTGACATTTGAAAACCCAACATTGATATATTTTTAAGAAGGATGCTAGAAGTCGAAAGGATATATTATTCCTCAAAAGAAAATGATAAAGGAAAAATCAAGGAAAAAGAGATGAAAAAAATTGATGTGAAAAGCAATTTTGATTGATGAGTTATCTACTTTGATGACCAAGTAAAATGAAAAGACAAAAAAATAAAACCAAAAAATTCTTTCAATATCAAATGTCAAAGGGAACCTAGATGAGATGTAAAATATTTTTCATTGTTAAACATCAAAAGAAATTCTGATGGAAGGCAAAACAGTTTTAATGCTAGATGGCAAAGTAGATTCCAAGGGGAAGTGAATTATTGTTTAAAGTCTGACATCGAAGAAGATTTAGATGAAAGATAAACTTTTTAATGTTTTTTCACTGTTTACAATGTCAAATGTTGTGGACGATTCGCACAATAGACAACATTTGTAGGGTATGTCAAGAAAGAATTTTGACAACTACATCGTTGCATATCAAGGATGATCCTGATGGAAGATGTAACATTTCAAAGTTTTAAACTTTTTCTTTACAAATTCAAATGACACGTATGATTTCGATAGGCGACAACATTCAAAGGGCATGTCGAGGAAGAATTCTAATTGCTAGATTGTCATACGTCAAGGATAATTTCGATGAAAAATGAGACACTTTTTATAATGTTAAATGTTAAGAATTATCTCAATAGGAGATAACACTCGAAGGGCATGCCAAGGAAGAATTTTGATAGCTAAATTTTCATACTGAAGGACAATGTCAAAGGAAGATTAGATATTTTTTTACCATGTTGAATATTGAGGATGATTTTGATAAGGGACAACATTCATCGAGTGTGTTAGGGAAGAATTTTGATAGCCAAATCATCATATATCGAGGAAGATTCTGGTGGAAGATGTAACATTTCAAAGTTTCAAACTTTTTCCTTAAAATGTCAAATGTTAAAGTGATTCGACAAGAGACAACATTCATAGGGCATGTCAAAGAAGAATTCTGATAGCTTAATCTTCATGCATCTAGGATAATTGTGATGGAAGATAAGTTATTTCTTACAACGTCGAATGTCAAGGATGATTCCAGTAAGAGATAATATTCATTAGGTATGTTGAGAAAGAATTTTGATAGTCAGATCGTTATACATCGAGGATAATGGAAGATGAGATATTTCTTTACCATATCGAATATCAAAGAGAATTTTGACAAGAGACAACATTCATTAGGCATGTTGAGGAAGAATTTTGATAGCATGATGGTGATACATCGAAGATGACTTTGATGGAAGATGTGATATTTAAAATTTTTGAACTTTTTCTTTGCAACACTAAATCTTGAGGTATGCCGAGAAAGAATTTTGATAATCAAATCATTGTACATCAAGGATAATTTTGATGAAAAGCAAGATATTTCTCGAAACTTTAAATGTTGAGGGAAAGTATGACAAGAGACAATGCTCATAAGGCATGTTGTAAAAGATTTTTGATGGCCAGATCATCATTGAGGATGAAGTAATAGTAGATGAGACTTCTCAAAACCTTCAAAATTTTTCTTTACAACATCCAATGTTGAGGATGATTTCAGCAAGAGATAAACATTCAATAAACATGTCAAGGAAGAATATCGATAGTCAAATCATCATATATCAAGGATGATTCTAATAGAAGATTAAATCTTTCAAAATATTTACACATGTTAAACATCAATGGAGATTCCAGGGGGAGACAAAACCCTCATATCATCAAACATCAATGAAGAATTTTGATAGGGGATGAGAGCTGTCTATTGGTGAGGAAGAATTTTGATAGTAAATGGTAAAATTTAAACTTTGCTTATCATTGAAAAACGAGGAAGAATTTCATAATGAGATGGAAGCAAGAATCCTTCGTTTGAAGTCAAGGAAAAATTATGATAGAAGTTGTTACAATTAATAATTTTTTTATAAGTGATGTGTTTATCATCAAAAGACGACCAAAAATTTCATCGTTGATGATCAATATTAAACCAATTTCATCGTGCAAGTTTCATTTGTCATGATTTCTTGAATAATTTACCAAAAACAAAAAAAAAGTAAAATAAAAGAAATGAAGGAAGAAATAAAAAACAAAGACAAAAAGAAATAAAGAATGCTTGGAAAAGATTTCTTTGAAAAAAATAATATAAGAGAAAAAGCTTAAGAGAAATTTTTTAAGCAAAATTTATCATCTCTTGGTCTTTGTTTTATTTTTTATTTTCAAAAATAAACCAAAAGGTGCAGCTGTCGATACCCAAATTTTGCCTTAACTAGAGATCTGCAACATGAAGAAAAGAGGTGCCAATGTCACTCCACAGCTTGAAGAGCAATAACGTCACTTTCGTGGAAAACTATGCAAATGGAGTTTGTTGAACAAGATATTGAAATGGTGAAGGAGAATCTACTTGGTAACCTCTTTGAAGTAAAAAGGAAAATGTTAAATCTTTAATTGGTATTGTTTGACACTTATCCTAGGAAAGTCTACCTTGTGAATGTGAAAGTCTACTTGTGACGAGGGAAAGTTTGAAATTTGTAGAGAAGGCTGAAAGAGAGTCTTTTTAAGAGAATGAAACAAATATTAGGAGATTAAGGTCTTATATCTAAAGGAAGTAGAGTGTCAAGGAATGTGCTTTGCAATTTTGACACTCTTCCAAGGGAGAGTTTTCCTTGTTACTAGGAAAAGTCTAAAAATTTCTACAGGTGAGTGAATGAGAGCCTTCTTGAGGATATAAAATGAATATTTGGATATTAGATCTTATATCTAAAGGAGTTAGAGTCTTCAAACATTTATTTTAGCATTTTTGACACTTTCCGTAGGTAAAGTCTACTTGTGATTAGGGAAAAGTCTGAAGTTGCCAAAGGTAAGTTCGAGGAGGGGGGGGGGGGAGAGGTCTCCTTAGTGATGCAAAGTGAATAATAAGACACTAAAATATTATATCCAATGAAAGTAAACTCTATAGACTCTCATTTTTCATTACCAGCACTCGTCTTAGGAAGAGTAAAAAAAAAAGTCATAGGAATTTGTTGTGATGGAAGTTAAATTTAAAGTTTTTAATGGTTCTTTGATGCTTCCATCCTATGACATTATCCAAAAGAAAGAATAGACAAGAGAGTGCCAAAAGAAATCATTTTCATTCCCCATAATAAAACGATTACATTGAGTAAAAGGAAAAAACAAATACATCTAGTTAGTCTTTTCCACAAGGTCAGTAGACTTTTTGTCCCATTCTTGTACAATTTGATTCATCGAGTCTGATGAAATGAAGATAGGACTTCTTATGGGATCAGGTACTAATGAAGTAGCCTAAGATGTTGAAGAAGTGCAAGGTGCAGTGATAATAAAATTTAGAATGAAGTGTTGTACTCTTTTAGCACTTTAGCTTTAGTGTCCTTCCTCACCTCCTAGAAGACTTTCCCACATTCCTCTAAAATCATCTTATTTAACTCCTTGTTAACCTTAAAAGCTACTATTGCTTTTTTCTTAACAACATCCAACTATTCTAAGTGATCTTTCTTTAGCTTCTCCTATTGAAATTTAAAGTCTACCTTTATTCTTTCCATCCCTGCTTTCATTATAGAGAATTCTTGGTATGCCTTCTGCTTTTGCTACTTGAGTGTTAAAACTTCTACTGTCAGCTTAGTTCTTTTCTTCCTGGTCTCCTCAAGAGGTTTTTTAACTTCTTGAAAAACAAATTTAGCCTAGCTCTAAATCATGTATTTCTTTGCTATCAAAGCAGACCCTTGTATAGCCTATAAACAAGATAGATTTGTGAGTTAATAACAAAAATGAAATGTGCAGAACATTTTTTCTAGTTAATAAGCAAAAGTACCTCAGCTAGTGAATTAGACATCTTTTTTAGGTGCATCCTCTTCCAGTCTAGCCTAGTTAAAGATGGTTAAGGTTGGTAGCACCACTTCATGAATAAGCTTCTTGATTCTTTAAGCTTGAGAAACGGTGGTGAGTGTTGCAAGCTTATATTGAAAGGAGAAGTCTACAAAAGTCACCATTCAAGAGGATACTCTATCTTGGGTGCCTTCTTTTTACTGAAAGAGTGCTACCACATTACCATTCTCAAAAGAAGAGCTTAAAGGTGTCTTTTCAATTGTTTTAACCATCTTTTCAAAATTTCTCTTTCCACCTTTAAGCATTATCAGAAAGTGATATGTAGAATAAAATAAAAAGGAGATGGTAGTAGTCTACCAAAAACATAAACACAAAACAAAAAATAAGTTGAGCTTACTTAATGATGATGTAGATTTTAACTCATATGTAGGAAAAGGTATAGAAATATTTCCAAGACGAGATCTCATAACAGGAGAAGGAAGATAAAGAAGGGTAAAAGATGAATTGGCTAAAGTAGACTCTAAACGAGAGTCTACCTCGTGAAGAGATAGTGTAATAAGAAGGTTAGAAAGCTCTTTAGAGGTTGACAATGGAATATGCTCTTGGGGTAGAAGGTGCGAATGCACTCTAGCTATCCATGAATCACTAAAAAATGTAGACACAAATAAAGTCTTCTTATTGCTCATTAGAGTTTGCATGGAAAAAGTAAGAAGCTCACATGGAGTGACATTAGGTCCACACTCTTTATTAGGTTGAGATCACTAGTTCTAGTGACTTTAAGAGGAACTATATTCCAAAGAACCTAAAAATATGATCTTTTATAATGTTTTGCTGCGTTGGGAAGGTTAGAAGCAAAAAGTATGGGCCTCTTTAATGAAATGTACCAAAATTTTTAAGGTATCTTAGGTTAATCTTAGTTGTTTCAAATCAAAGTATCTTGAAAAACTAGAGATGATAAATCGATATTTCTTAAATCTAAACATCTAGTAGAGAAAGTAACAAGGATTTTCTAAGAATTGAGAACTAGTTACGAGGGGAAACCTTATAATTCACAAAAATCATTCTGGGTAAAGTGTTTGAAGGAAGTTTCAAGCCTCCCTTAAGACATTTCTTTAACATATAGAGGGCACTTGGCTTTTCAAACCAAGGACTCTCCTGAGGAGTAGGAATGACTAGCCTAATGAGTAAGGATCCTATCTGTTCTTCTAATCCTAACCAAATTCCTCTTAGTAATCACAAAGGAACCTATTAAAACAATGATAGGTAGATTAAACAAAAAGGAAAAGAGTAAAATAAAGCAAAATTTACATAAAAGAGAGAATTCTTAGTGAGAAGAAAAGAAGACTCAGCCAGAGAGAGTTTGCAAAGATTAGAAGGAGTTAAAGGTGGGTTTTAAAGCAGAAAGATAAGGAAGTCTTAGAAAAATGAAAGAAAAATTAGCCATTGGGGCAAGGCTACCATAAGAATAGCTTATTCGAAAGAGACACTTATGATGCGGTAGAGTCACACTACTAATGTAGTAGGGCAGGTTGATATGGCACAATGCAGTTGGGCTTTGCTGATGAGCTACGGACGTGGCATGGCAATATTTAAAGGTACCTCTACTGATGAGGTCAAGTCATCATTAACAATATCAATGTTCTAAATGATGTGGCAAGGGGATCTAGTTAGCAAGGTATTAGTGGTGCAATGCTACTCAGATGGTAGTGTTAGAGCTACGCCTATCCATTCATTAATTGATGTGGTAAAATTTCATTTGGTGTTGCTATTAAAGCGGTAGGTTAGAGCTACACTCATTTATCATTAATTTATATGGTAGGATGTCATTTGGCAACATTAATGAAATGGAAAGGTTGATGCTGCATTCGCTCATCCATTTATTAATTGATGTGGTAGGACATCATTCAACAATGCTACCATATCAATTTAAAAAGATAGTAAGCCGAATAAGGTGATTTGGCAGGTAGCACTGTCCTAGCATTGTTTAAATGGAGGCAAACCTACCTCGTCATCAGTGAGTTTCCAAGTGGCACGTAGACCTTTTAACATGGCAGTCTACTGAAGGTGGCACATTTTATAACATAGTTCAACCAATGTTATTCAGTCATATAATGAAATTCAAGTTGAAAATCATATAAAGAAGGCAAAATGCTTAAAAAGATTGAGAATTACAACTAAAACTTAGAATCAAGCCTTAAGTACAATGGAATTCAGTGACATAATGAAAGTCACTAGGAAGACTTGTTCTTAAGCATCCATGTGAAAGTAAATGGAATTGAAGATGCCATTGTAATTAAATGAGGCCAAAAATTGTGAAAATCAACTCAAAGTCAACAAATACACTTACAAAAGAGTCCCAAAAGACCTGTCAAAATAAAATTATTTAGCTTGAAAGTAGAGGCTAGTAGGTGCACTATCTTTTCTTTTTTGCTTGCCATGTACTGTTAAACTACATCAATGGTTTCCTATAAATATACAAGATCAAACAAACATGAAGATAGAATCAAGCATTCAAGAAAGGAAGTAATTTTCCAGAAAGCTCATAATGGAAAATTCCCTCTAAAAATTCTAACTGTAGCTTTCTTTGTTTTATTGCTTTTCAAGAAATTTTACTTTTGAAATTTTGTATCCCTTCATATTAAAGAAAGGAGAAATTCTGCAAAAAGTGTAGGAGACTTCAAGAGGTATTCAAGCTTACTTCTTGGATTCATTTATCATAGCATATTCACTTTCTTTAACAAAATTGCTTATAGAGAGTTAATTATCATTTGATTTCTTGTTAAGTTGCATGTTTTGATATATTTAATATTTAGTACATGGCTAAATCATATCCCAGGAGAAGAGAGTATTTTCATGATTATACTAGAATTTTTTAATGAAAATTTACTTTTTTTTTATTTTTAACCCTTTATTTTAGGAAAAAAAAAAGGATAAGCAACTGCAAATCACTTCCTTTTCTCTAAAGAACTTTTTGGTACATTGGGATGGAGTAAGATTGAAATCCTAAGTGCTTTGACCAAAATAACCTTGAAATTATTTTTTAAGAAAAAAATCAAAACGGTTACAATTTTTAGGTGTTTTGGGGGTGCTAATCCTTCCCCAATCGTGACCGACTCCCAAACTCAAAATTTTAATTTTTTAACCTATTAGCCTTACTCTAAGATCGTGGCCAATCATGCCTACAAAAATTAGTGGTGACTTTTAATTTTTTCTCACGCTGTGGATTTCTTTGATTGAAATCCCAGTTATGAATCCTAGCTACTCCACTTGGGATGATTAGGAAAGTTAGGCCAAAATTTTGATTTCTTTTCCTACTTTATTTATGCTTTGTCACCTTCATTTCTTGCTTGTTATCTTCTATTTGCTTTAATAACTATTCATAACATAACATACACCATAAAACATAACATAAGCTTTAAACTTGAGCTTCATCCTTTTTAAAAATATGCATAGCCATGCTTTCAAAAGGAAAACTCTCCTTTGTAATGCCAGTGAAGTATTTCACTCAAATTAAACCTAGGATGTGTTGGAGATCTTGGATGGTATTTAACATCGTGATAACAACAATGTTCAAGGGAGCCCTTATTAGTTCGATGTGAGGAATCTAGGAACCTTTAGAAGCTGGTTATTCCTTGCATAGTCAACGCATTTATTTAATCCAGGGTAGAGCGATGTCTAGGATTAAAGATTATAAACCCAACAAGGAGATGCATCAAATATACTTGATGTATTGCTATGTTGCTTATCGTATAGCTAAATAAATTAAAACATATATTTTAGAAATTATAATAGGAAAAAGAAAGAAACATGTGGTCATTAAAGAATATAACACCATCGAGAGCCTAATCACAAGAAAATATGAAGGATTATAATGTAAGGATTGAGAGAATTGAAGCTACTCAAGCAAAAATAGCCCAGGCTCAAGTTGATATGCAAAATAGAATGTTGCAAAGTAAAGTAAACCTTCATAACTCTATGGCTAAGCAATTTTAAACCATGATGAAATCCATGGAAGGTCTTGTGAGAGGAAATCCTAGTGAAAGGGAAGTGCTAGAACGAAGAAATGAAAAAGGGTCCTTCATTTTTTAACCAGTAAATCTGATTGCAATAGAAATTTCATAGAATGCCTCAATAGCTTAAGGGACAGATTTTGATTCCAAACAAAAGAGGAGCAACAAATTCAACAAGGTTGTTGATCCTATAATAGATGTTGAATATCCTATAGAAAGTGAGAAACATATAGAAGCCAAAAATGTAAATCAAATGCTGCTCACACAAGTTGAATTCCTAATAGAGAAAGTAAAGTAATTCCAAGGGATATAGAAGCATATTGGAATCGATATAGTTTATCTAAGCTTAGTTCTTAGGTTGGTCATTCTCCTTAAATTAAGGTGCCAAAATTTGACCGATATGATGGCACTAAATGCCTGACAATGCATATTAGAGTCTATCAACATAAGATGAATGACTATGGAAGTAACCAAAAACTATTGATACCTTCCTTTTAGGACAGCTTAAAACAAGAAGCATTGGAATGGTACACAAACCTAAAAGTATCAAAAATGCAAAATTGGAAGGATCTAGCTATAGTCTTCCTTAAGCATTATCAGCATATGAAAGAGCTAGTCCCTAACTAGATAACCCTATAGAACATGTGCAAGGAAAGGAATGAAGTATTAAAGATTATATGCGATAGTAGAAGAAAATTATGACAAAGGAACTTTCATTGAAACCTTTAAATCCTTATTTTGTGAAAGGTTAATCATCATGACAGGGTAAAAATTCGCTAAAATTCTAAACTAAGTGGAATTCATTGAAAATATCTTATCCAAAGAATGATTGGAAGATCTTACCCATTTAGAAAAGTTGATCACCCCAAAGGAAGGAGAAATGAATTTCATATCTAAGCCATCTTTTAAGATGGCGTATATTCCACAGAATAATATAGCAGCTGTCAATAATGAATTAGCACAATAGAGGCCACAGAAACAAAATGTGCCCATCTTACCTATATCATGTTGATATTTTGAATTATATCCTTAACTATTGGAGCAGTAGATGATCACTCTACTATTTGTAAAGCCATTTCAGCTTTCGTGCCTTTAGTGGTATAATGCCATAACAATATAGTAAGGTAGGATATTAAAAACTACATGGCATTCAAACATAAAGTCTAGTCATTAGTGGACAACGGAATGTTAGGGTTTGAAAGTTCAAGTGCCCTAAATGTTGCTAACTAATCGTTGCCTCCCAAGGTGCACATCAAGAAAATATGATAAAAATAGGCAATGATATTTATAAAGAATAGCTAGAGCTTTGAAGGTTATAATAATCAAAATCGATAAGGCCCGAGCTAAAACCTGACACAATTAAATATGAAAAATAAAAAGAATTAAAAGAAAAGAATAAATGGATCCTATCAAATTTGGTTAACCCTCCATCACATTTTTTGTTTGCTAAGTTATATCATCTTTGAGGACAGATTCTGACATATAGAATAACATAGTTAAGAAATTCTTAAAACAGAAAAAATAAAATTTGTTCTCAATCTTGTTATGAATTTGTATAAAATAATTAGATTAAGATTGATTATCAAGAGTACACAGCTTTATATATATATATTTTCGTGTAAACAAAAACTCTTATTTTTGCTTATTCATGCTTTAAGTGAAATTCAATATACTATTATGTAGGGATTCTGAAATTGAAAACTTTAATAGAGATAACTTTGAATATTTTTAAGAGGATGACTTTCATAGTGAGGATATGAAAGAAAAAGATCATGAAATGCCCTAAGAGATTCTCAAGCAAGTAGAGTAAGAAGGAAAAAAAAACTCCATAAGGAAGAAACCAAAATGGTCAAGCTAGAGGATTGAAGAAGGCAAAAAGGAGGTCAAAATATTTACCGTAAAATAGAAGAACAAATTGGTCAAGTTATTGCAAGAATATGTAGATATGGATAAGCATATTGGAACATAAATTACCATCAAGGCCAGACTGTCCCTTAAGTCCAAAAAAAAAAAAAGAAAATGCTTCCAGAATAAAGAGAAGAAATAATCATCCCTAGTAGATCAAGAACAACAGACATTCTTAATAGTTGAGAATCATATTATGAAAAGTCATTAGTCCATCAAGATGAATGAGAATCAATTCCTAGTTAACTCTGCAAATTTGAAAGCAATAGGTTAAATGTGAATTTCTTCCTAGTTAGCTTTACAATCAAGATGAATGTAAATCACTTTCTTGTTGATTTTATTAATTTGGTACATTTGTTTTAATATGAATTGCCTGCTAATGGGTTATCAAAGTTAATGTAGCGGGATGAATGAGAATTACTTACTTCTTAATTTTATAAATTTGGTAAATTAGGTTGAATATGAATTATTTTTTGATAAATTACTGAAATTAAAGTAATAGGATGACTGTGAAGCACTTTTTAGTTAATTCAATCAATTTAGTTTAGTACGAGAAAAGTGAATCGTGTTGTCTACAAGATGTTAGGGTCTACCATCTCAAAAGACCAAAAAAGAAAAATGGAAAAACTTAAGTGAATTAAAATAGAGCAGCTGAAGTGACAATAAATGAAAACAAAAAAATTGCCAAAAAAAAAAGAAAAGGATTGGCTCAAGATGCTAGCACTAGCTTTACATGCTTCCGTAAGATTGTCAATTGGGGTAACTCCTTACTAATTTGTAGATTGGAATACTGATTCTTTCCCTAAGTATACTCATGGGAGCATAGCTCAAATAAAGGGAATGGGTGAAAAAAGAATTGGTACAAGCCACTGAATCTGATTAACAAGAAAAGATTAAAAGTTATTTGTCTTTAGTAGTTGTACTAGAGTAGGATGGACAAAGCATATCAGATAATTCAAAGAAAGATATTGAGTGTTGAAATGCATGCTTGAGAATAACATGGACTCAATGGGTAGATGAGCATCTAAAAGATCAAATGAGCTTCAAATGGGGAATGGATTTTATGAAGAAAGCCTTCTCTAGAGAAGATTTGATGGGTAACAACTACGTAGTCATAAGATCAACTAAATCCAATGAGGATAAAAAAATGTCTTCATCACTTCAATTAGAGGAAACTTGGTATATTAAAGTGATCATTATTAATAAAAACCAGATAGAGTTGATGCTTAGTAGTGAGTGAATGCTAATTTCCCTTTTTTGACTTACATACTTGATATTCTTATTAGAAATGAAATGTCATTTAGAGTAGCTTTCTTGATAATAATATTTCTAAGAATTTATGATTGATTAGTTGTTTAAAACAAATTTGATAATATGTTGTGTATAACTTTAAAAAATAAGAGAAATTATAAATAAAACTAAGAAAAAATAACACTCTTTGAAAAACACAACAGATAAAGAAAAACTAATGAAAACATCAAGAAAGTGTCTCTATTGAGAGAATCTCAAATCATAGGTTTGACTTGACATTTGAAAACCTAGCAATCATATTTGAAGGGAAGAATGCTAAAAGTAAAAAGGATCGGTTATTACTCGAAAAAAGAGAAAAGACAAGAAAAAAATTAATAAAAAGGATATGAAAAAAATGATGAGAAATAGAACTTTCATTGATGAGTTATAAACTTTGATGGCCAAGAAAAATAAAAATAAAAAAATGCAAAAACTTGCTTTCAATACCAAACATGAAAGAGAACCTAGAAGTGAGGTAAGACATTTTACAATGTCAAACATCGAAGAAAGTTTTAATGGAGGCAAAAACATTTTCAATGTTGGATGTTGAAGCAAATTCTGATAAGAAGTAAGTTGTTACTCATAGTCTGACATCAAAAAAGATTCTAAAGAAAAACAAAATTTTTAAAACTTTTTTAACTTTTTAAAATATTGAATGTCGAGGACGATTTCGACAGGAGACAACATTTGTAAGGCACGTTGAAGAAGAATTTAGATATCTAGATTATTATACATTCAGGATAATTTTGATGGAAGATGTGACATTTCAAAGTTTCAAATGTTTTCCTTACAATATCAAATATCAAAGACAATTTTGACAAGAGATAATATTCAAAAGGTATGTCAAGAAAGAATTTTGACATCCAGATCATCATACATCCAGGATAAGTCCAATGAAAAATGAGATACTTTTTACAATGTCAAATATCAAAGGCAATTCCGATAGGACACTACATTTGAAGGGTATGTCGAAGAAAAATTTTGATAGCAAGATTGTCATACATGACGGATGATTTCGATGGAAGACTAGATATTTCTTAACCATGTCGAATGTAAGAGATAACATTCATTGGACATGTCAAAGAAGAATTTCGACACCCAAATCATCATATGTCGAGGATAATTCTGAAGAAAGACGTGATATTTCAAAATTTTAAACTTTTTCTTTAAAACATCAAATGTCAAGATGATTTCAATAGGAGACAATACTCGTAAGGCATTTGAGGAAGAATTTGGACAGTTAAATCATCGTATATGGAAGATGATTTGAATGGAAGACAACATATTTCTTATAACATCAAGTGTTGAGATGGTTCGTATTTTTGCATTTTTAGGGATAATTAATTCTCATTTCAAAGAATGAAATTTTAGTCTTTGTTTCTCTTTATTTCTCTATTAACAACTTTTGTAAAGTTATCTTAGGGAATTATTTGCTTTTTTGTTCAATTTGTCTTGTCCTTTCTTAGGGCAGAACATAGTGATCCTTATTTACCCCAAAATTGGAAATATCTTAAGAAAGTTACTTTGGGATGTAATTCAACTTTATTGATTTTAATAATTTAATATTCATTTTTGGATTTTTGAGAATGAGATTGGGGAGACTTATTTGGAGAAAGCAAGACGGAATAGAAGTAATTGGAATGAGGGTTATATCAAAACAAGAGCGAAGGTGTAAAATGGGAGAAACATAATGTATTCATTAGTGAGATATCAAAGTTTAGCTATTACATACAATTCTTGGTATATACAATAATGAATTTAGGGCCTATTTGATTATGTTCTATTTTTTTGTTACTAAAAACTATTTTAAAAGAATATTTTTTAGGAAGAAAAAAATAACTTATTTAATAATATTATTTAAAAAAAGTGTTAAAGTTTTTTAAAGTGATTGAAAATTACAATAATACCATTAATGAGAACATCTCCTCCGTAAAAATTAAAAAACAAAACAAAACAAAAACAATCTCAAGATGCTCTTTATTTTTTGTTATAAAACTTAAAAAACAAAAACTATTTTTAAAATCAACTTCTAACATACTGTTTTATCAAGCAAATTTTTTCGTTCTTTTGTTTTTTACAAACAAAGAAACTATTCTTGAGAAATAGAAATCAAATAAGTCCTTAGTTTTCATCCAATTGTTCAAAACAAAGTCACGTGGACAAGGATATCTTCTTGAATCTTCTGATCATCTCTCAAACTCTTCGGTTTATCATCACTTAAAACAAGATTTCAATACCAACGGTTTATCTAACACATAGAGACTGGTAGATAGCAAAAAATTGATATTAGGGAATGTTGTCACCTTCTTCATTTTTTTCAATGCTTCTGTCTTTGGTCTTAAGGCTTTTGATTAAGTATTATAACTTTGGCAACTGGGTAGCACTTTGTTCCCTCTTTCTTTTTATTTATCCTTATTTTTATTTTTATGTTTTCATTGATGATGCAATCAAGAAATTAATTAAACCCTTAAGCTACTAATGTCATCCTATTTGACTTCACCTAGTTTGCCTTCAAAATCTTCTTAATGTTAGGGTTAGGCTTATATGACTGAAGCATATGCTATATCGACCCACCTTAATATTTTTAATTGTCCCACATTAATGAGATTTTTTAGACATAAAGGTCCCTCAATGTCTCCTAGTTACAATAAACTTGCAGTATTCTAAATCATTAAATTTTCTGATCTGTCAACAGACTTATGAGTATACCTGATCCTTTTCCACTAAAGGGAATTAAGTATCTAATAATTTGGATGCTTTTTACTTGATGAAATGCCATACATGGCGATGCATTGTACAAATGTGTAGGCAAAAAAGTAAATATTAGGGCTTGGCACAATAGACTTTTAAAATTGCTAGGCTATTAGAAATACCTAACATTTGGTCCATGGTTGGATATAATGGAAGGCCATATTAAAAGAATAAAAATGTATGTGTTCCCGATCTTATTGTTGTTGATCCTCAATTGGTCCCTCTTGCCAATTTGTTTTCAAATTAAAGGCGCCTCTACTCTAAAGGTGCTTATAGATGACAGGAGATGTTTGCTAGCCCACTATTCCTTTACTCCCCATGAGTTGTCGAGATGAAGTACTTAATCCTAACTTATCTTAATACTATTAAGGTCAAGGTTAGACCTTAATCATAATGTAATGGTACAAAGGGTCCTAGAAAATAGTGGCTTTAATGAAGGATTCTTTTATTCTAATAGTAGATAAGGTACATGGCCAAATGCGATAAAGTTTGAATAGATCATTACCTTAAATTCAAAGAGACTTGCCTAATTAGTCATGTGAAAAGTCACTAGGTAAGGCATACTATGACCATATTGGGATTAACTTTATTAGATCAAGATTTAGGTTCTAACATCAAGAATTTTAAGTATAACATAAGGGTAGGCTTTCCTTTGTCGTTAGATATGGTTTTTATTGTGCTAGAGAAATTATTATGAAGTTTCCCAATGTTAATACTATGCAAAATGATGCATCATAATAAGGCAACAATATAATTTAGCAAAAGTCACAATCATATCTTATCCTTCTAACCTGAGTTCGTGTCCTATTGGAGGTCTTTTTATGGCCTAAAGTTTTCTAATCGAAACTTTTCTAAAGATTAATAGGCAGGGTTGGTAGTTGGTGGCTTGACCCAAAATGGGGTCTCGCCTAGGTTTTCAAGTCTTATAAAGACTTCCAATCTATCTGTTAAATGTGATTTAGCAAGAAAGGTACGCTAATCCACAATCATTAGCATTGGGGATCCAGGGAAGAAAACTTTCCCCTAGAGATGAAAATGAACACAAGATTCCACCTAATTGGGCCAAACAGCATGGTATGCATAGATACTAGGTATCTTTCGAATACTAGCGACTCAACCCGTCATAATAAGGGATGATCATAAAGGACCCAATCTAGGTGTAGAGTCAATGCGTGCATGGTTGTTAAGTGTCTGTTGGTATAATACACTAAAACATACAAAATAAAAATAAAAGAAAGAACAAATAAGATAAAACACATAAGGGAATCAAGTTCGGGCTCTTGGATTTTCAATTCATGAAAAAGAAAACTTTTAGGTTTAACTTTTGGTTTAACTCTATGAAATAAGAGATTCTAGGTTCGATCCGCAATGAAGTCATTAAGCTGTCACAATGGGGCCTAGTAATGGACGGGATATTCCATCTCTTGAAGTAAGAAAAAGGTGGAATTGTTTTTTCTTTCTTTAATTTGGTAAAACAAACGATAAATCTTGATATTCATTTTAATTGACTTTTTAAATGAAATTCAAGAAAAATAAGAGTTAGTTATGTGTTAAGAAGGATTAGCACCCTCATAAATGCCAAAAATTGGTACGAGTGAAATGAAAAATTATTTTGCTAGGTGATGTGAAAAAAAAAATTGGACTTGATTCCCATTCAAAGCAATACAGAATTATAAAGAAGACTTTCTAAAGAATGCATGAATAATCAAGACTTCCGAGTATAGTGATTGCCATATCTTGGTCTCCAAAATTATTTTTATTTAAGACTTGAAAGGTTAGTTTTTACCTTCGAATCTTCAAAGAAACATTTAAAAATAATCTTCATTTTTCTTGAAGCTATCAGAGAGCACTTAAGATGATGAATTTTGGGTGAAGATCAGGGAGAGGCATTTAGACCAACTCCTATTTCCTTAAAACAAAATAATTTTGTTTAAAACTTCATGTGAGGAAAGATTCTTACACAGTCATCAGTTTAACATTCATTCTATACAGAAAGGATGGACACATAATGTAGCAATGACAAAGAAATAACTATTACAATAAGAAGATATCAAAAAAAGCCAAAAAAAAAACATCAAAAAAGGCACAAAGAGTGTTAAAAAGGTATAAAAAGAACAGAAAGATTCCATACATGGTTGAGTTTCTTGTAAGAAAAAGATTGTAGAATAGTTGGGCTTACTTGCTGGCACAACATAATGACCTTTTCCAATTCTTTAAAGAAAGAACCTTCACACACTCTTGACTATACTATCAAACTCTTCATAAAAAATACGTGTTTTACTTCTAAAGAAAGAAAGGAATATTCTCTTTGAAAACTCCTTTAAAAAAAAAGGCTCTATAAACTTTTCATAGAAAAAAAAATAGAAGCAAGTCAAAAAAAAGTTCAGGTCTAAAAGTCCTCTGAATACTCGTCTTTTTTTCCTCTTCAATTGACCGGGTATTTATAGGGTGGTTTGGCTAGGAATGGTAGGCGTTCACCATTAATCTAAGATGCGCAAATATATGGTTCTTGTGTCTTGCACACTTTTTCTTTGGTTCATAACCTTCTCAACAACCAAAAAATCTACATAATAAACATGTTCTATATGTTACTATTCATATAAGTAACTTGGTGGAGTTAAGGATCTTTCAAGGTCAAGATTTTTCCTAGGTCAGGATTGTGGTATCATAGATGACCTGATGATTATTTAATGAATTACCATAGGTCAGGAAGATGTCAATTGAGATGAATGTAGATTGAGAATATCCATGCCTTCTTTAGGCTTAGTCAGCTTTTCTCTAAGTTGTCTCGAAGAGCCTCTTTTCTAGCACATTTTAATGCTAGCTCATGATTCATCTTACAAACTAAGGATGTAAAAAGATCAAACCATTTTGAAAGCATGTTGTCTTTTGGCTTTTTTGATGAATGATTACCGTATTTAAAAGTGGTTTTTAAGTCTTCTCTTTTCTTCACCTTGCTTTATCTCGTGCGAAGCCTTTAGACTCTCTCAGTAAATACTAGAGCTTTATGTTTTTGTCTTTGAAATTTATCCTCTTCTTAGGTGAGTCATCCACATCTTTTCTTTTCGTTTAAACACTAAGAAAATGGCTAGAAATCTAGGACTTTCTTCTTACACTTTTGAAGATTTAGAATGGGTGAAGAATAATTTGTCCATTTCAAACTTCATCTATCTTTAAATTCCTTCTCCTTTTGATCAGCGATGGATTTGTTGTGAAGGTTGGGTTATGATGTTTGAAGATAGGCTTGACGAAGGATAAGACCTGGCTGTTCACCCTTTTTCTTTAAATGTTTGTCACCGAATTAAAATTTTTTCCTTCTTAGCTTACACCTAGTGCTTGGCGTTTTATGGTGACTTTTATGTCAACTCTCTTTTCCATGAATTGTATACATCTTTCAGTAGTTTTTTGTTTTTTTTGCCAAGTTTTTTAAGTGAAAAGGCTAATAAGGATGATAAGAATTCTGATTTCAAATTTTACTACTTTAGTAGCTTAAGGCCCAAACTTTTATTGAAATGCTTGCCTTTGAACAATAATAGCTGGGTTAAAAAATATTTTTGGGCCTTATAGCCTAAAATGTACACTCAACTGAATGTTTGGAGTGAGCCATCCTACAAGAAGAAAATCCATCTTGACTTAATGACAGTTTTCAAAGAGGTGTAGGTAGCTTTAGGAACCACATAAATAAATCTAAGATAGTAGTCATTAAAACCATTAAGTCTTTGTATAAGAGCTTTAAGTTTGATAAGACATCCTAATTTGTCAAAGATGAGTCAAGCTCCAATTTTGAAAAGTGCTCTTCTCTCACCTTTTAAATCTAATTCATGATCCTGAACAAACACCAGACCCTAAACCTAGTACTAGACCTTAAGTGGATACACATCTCGACTAGGAAACTACTCTTTGGCTTTTTGTCAATCATCTTTCTTCTAGTTATGGTCTCTTGAGCTGATGCCCTATTAGGTCTCATTACCATTTAAATAATTTATACTTTATTTTCTCTATGTTTTGCTTGTCATTGAAGCTTGCATGTTATCTTTTGTATATTCTAAAGAGATGGCCCCCCTAATAGAATTCACCTTTATTGACTGAAAACCAATGATGGGAGGCAATGGATATTGCTATGGGGAGACATGCCCATGTTTATAACCAAACATTTTTGGGCCAAAGAGCCTCAATGTAAGGAAATTTATTCTTTTTGTTTTAATAAATGAGTCACCACCAATGTCTTTTATGGTGTGATTAGCCACCAACTTATTATAAAACTTTTTTTCTTTTAAGAAAAAAATGAACTCCATTTTTGAATTTAAGCATTAGTCTACTTTATCAAATGATTTGGGGTCCAAAGTCGATTACATGTGAAGAAGGATTAGCATCCCCACAAATGCCTAAGAATTGGTATCATTAAGCAAAATGATCTCAAATCCTTAATTTATGCTAATTTGAAATTGATCTCGATATAAATTTATTATATGATTTTAAATAAGAATCTCAGTCTAGTCGACATTAGATCTTTGATTCTAAAAAACAAATGTGTTATAATTTAGGGATCAAAATATGAACTTCATCAAATTCCTTTCTTTTAAACAATTTTTTAAAAAGCATGCAACGCACTATAAAGTAAATAACTAGCAAAGAAATAAAACATAAAAGATCATTTTTTATTCGTTTTCGTAAATTAATAGTTACAAAGCGATAATACCTTTAATTAATTTTGTAGCTTTTGTTTGAACAACAGACTAATAGTCTTCAGACCAGAGGGGGATTAATTCTATGCTTTACAATAATAGGCTTCAATATTCAGTCGCGTCATCAAGAATTGAAGATTTTTGGTGGGATTGAAAGATTATCTTGTGATAGAAGAAGTCAATTGTAGAAATTCAGATTATAGAGGTTTGTCTTCTTCCTTATATCTATTTTGATTCTCCATGGATGCTTCAACTACCAAATGAATGATCTATGTAGTAGGAGGACGTAAGTCAAGGTTTGTTGAAGATTTAAACTCTACTGTAGGGAAAAAAGAGCTGCATCACAGTTGTTCCAATTCTGAAATTCAAAACTCTACGTATGGGTTTGGGATCAACATAATTTTAACATTTAAAAAATCTATCATTAGATAATATGTGTTCCTGTAGATGAGCTTAAGATCAACCCAATCTTGAAATTCAAAGTTTTATCTCAAGAGGAAGGAGATTATAGTGCTGGAATATTCTTTGTGTGAACTCCATCAAAAGTCATTCACTGGGATTTTTGATCTTACATGATTCTTCCTCTCCAAGCTATTGTATTTAAATCCCAATAAGATCGAGATAAACATTTCTGGGTGATCTACATGAAGTAGTCCATATCAGGTTAATCCACATCAAGATAATCCACATTAGTGCTATGTTGAATGTCTTGACGTGGGATTGTGGTTGGCTATATTGTGAGTTTCATGATGAAACTATCAACTTCATTAGATTAAAGTGTCCTTACAGCTATATATGATCTTATATTAGGGTACAGTATTTCAAGCTACTCTCGACATTATGTTAACGTACAGCAGGTATGACTTCTTTTAACATCATGATCTCGATGTTAAATTTGATAGACAAGCTCGATCTTGAATTCCACATTATCTCGACCTGAAACGTAAATGTGACTTTGAAATTGACTTGTTACTTAGCCATTTGAGCTCTTTTTAATTTAGAACTAAAATTATGCATCTATAGTTTTCCTTCTTTGCCTATTTCTAAGAGAAACTAATAAGGCTAAAACTAAAGATCTTTTAATTTTAAGCTCTAAGCATCCATCCCTCTCTTCTTGGTCTTCTTTTTCTTTTTCTTTTTTTTAAAAGAAAGAGAATAGAGTCAATTGGAAATAACTCATATCCATCTTATTACTTTTTTGGTAGCCCATCAAAAAGCAATTCTTACTCATCTTAATGTATTAATGAATTTGCAAAATCGACTTAAAAGTGATTTATATTCATCCGATTGTCTTATTGACTCCATTCTCTATTTGAATCGCTTTTGAATTGTTTTGGATAAGTAATAGGGAGAATGTTCTGGGTTGATAAAGCTAACTAATACGGTTCTCATTCTCTTATTACTCTCATTATAAGACCAACTAAGAAGTGATTCTCATTCATCTTATTGTGTTATTTTTGGTAGCGTTCAAGAAGCGATTCTCATTCGATGTGATTAGCTAGCGCGATTCTTTTGCATCCTACAATTCTTGGATTAGTAATCCACTAAGAAGCGATTGTCATTCTTAGTTAGCGTGATTCTTTTGCATCCTACTATTCCTGGATTAGTAATCCACTAGGAAGCGATTATCATTCTTAGCTAGCGTGATTCTTTTACATCCTACTATTCTTGGATTGGTAATCCACTGGGAAGCGATTGTCATTCTTAGCTAGCATGATTCTTTTGCATCCTACTATTCTTGGATTGGTAATCCACTGGGAAGCGATTGTCATTCTTAGCTAGCGTGATTCTTTTGCATCCTACTATTCTTGGATTGGTAATCCACTAGAAACCGATTGTCATTCTTCTTTAGTGTCCCAAACTTTGTTGGGTCACCTAGGACACAATTCTCATTCATCCTATTGCCTTAATCTTGGTAACCCTCACAAAGTGATTATCATCCATCTTAAGGTGCCACATTTTGTATGATCAGCTAAAAAGCAATTCTTATACATCTTACTATTCTTAGATTGATGATCCACAAAGAAAGTAACTCTCAGACTTCTCTAGAGTATTGAACCTCATGGAGTCACCAAAGAAAGTGGTTCTCATTCATCCTATCACTTTAATCTTTGTAATCGTCAAGAAGTGATTCTCATTCAATCTAAGGTTCTTGTATTGGTAAGACTAATCAACAATGTGGTCTTCAGCTATCTAAACTTTTTTGAAAAGTTGGTGAATATTTATCTATGATATATTCTTCAACAATTGAGACTTTTTCCATTGGGGATGAAAGATTTTAACTCCATTGGGGAGTTCTCCATCTTTTGATATTTTCTTTTCTAAACTTTCTTTCATTGGGAAAGCTTCAAAAGGGCGAGGTTCACAATGCAAGCGTTCATGTACGCGTGATGCATTGCTATATGTATATATATATATATATATATATATATATATAGGTAAAACTTTGTAATCCAATCACCTTCATAGTTTTCAAGATACAAATTTGTCCTTGTCATAGTAAACTTGGTTAAAATGACAAAAATATCATTTGAAAGTACAATCTTTCCCATTCCTCTCTCTTTTATTTTGAGTTTTACCACTCTCAAGCTATTAAAGCTTTTTCCCTTGTATTTTATAACTTACCTAAGTCTTTTAGAAGGAAATATCGGTGTACGTCTTTTAAGATTTGGTTTAAACAAACTAATTGCTAGGATTGTGGTGTTTGAAAACAATTATGTGCATTCTTTTCTTTTAGAAAAAAGGCAAAGAGACAAAAATTGCATGATAGTTTTTATTCACAGAATTTGATACAGTAATAAATATTCGGTAACTTCATACATGGGTTAAGTGAGATTCATAGTCACCTCTTTCCATCATGGAAAAGTTTTATCATATGATCAGTTGCCTTTTCAAGTTCTTAGCCCATATTTTTTAGCCCTAATCATCTTAAACATAGTACTTCTTAAGAACATCTAAATTCATTAAAGTCAAAAGAACATGGCCATCCATCATTGCTAGTATTGAAGCCTTTCTTAAGAAAGCTTTCTTCATGACATATAGTCCATCCTAATTGGGTGCCCACTTTCGTTTAAGATTTAAAATACCATCAGGTATCCTTTTTAAGATCGAATCTCCTTTTTTTGAAAATTCTGGAGTGAACTCTCTCATTATAAACTCACTTCATTCTCTTCTGATATAATTGTCTATGACAAATAGTTTTCAGCCTTTTTTCTTTTACCAAATTCAATTGTTCAAAACGTGCTTTGATCCACTCCTTTTCATTCAGCTCAACTTCCTTTATCACTCTCAATAAAGGAATTTTTTATTTCGACGAGGATTACTCTTTTGTCCCATATACCAAAGAGTAAAGGGTTGCCCAATTAGACATTCTGATATTAGTTTTGTAAGCTAATAAAGCTGAAGGGGGCTTTTGATGTTAGTCTATATAGGTTAATGCCATTTTTTTAATAATCTTTTGGATATTTTTGTTGGCTGCCTTGATAAATCTATTCATTTTTGGTCGATATATGGCCGAATTGTGATGTTTGATTCAAAATTATTCAGGTTGCCACATGATCTTAGATGATTCGTTTTGATGGACCATACCAATAAATGATCTCTCTGTTCAGGAATCGATTAACCATAGATTTTGTCACATTGGCAAATAACCCCTCCTCAATCCATTTAGTGAAATAATCAACGAACACTAAAATGAATCTATACCTATTAGACTTTTTTTTTTTGTGTGATAGGCCCTTATTACATCAAAACCTCATATAGTCACATGTAAAGGAGCAAGAAGTCCATGAATTTTATCTTTATAAATTTGACATTTATGGCAATTTCGTATGTAATGAATATAATCCTTCTTTATCATCATCCAATAGTATCCCACTTTAATTATTTGTTGAGACATCATGTGATCCTTTGCACGTGATCCATAGACCCCTTCATGTATTTCTTTAATGGTACTTTTTGATTCTTTTTCATTAATACAATGGAGTAAGATGTGGTTAAATTTTTTTTTATATAGATGATCCCCCTTAAGATGAAATTTATTGATAATCTTCTTAACATCTTTCGATAATTTTCAGTTGCATTTTTCAAATATATTTGATTTTTGATGAATCATTTGATATCATGATACCAAGGTTGACCATCTTTTTCTCCTTTATGGTCATACAATAACACATCCAAAAAAAAATTATACTCATTTTTATTGATAGTACTTCTTCTAGATGATTAATTTAGAATACAGTCGCAACAGTGGTTAATGCATTTGCAATCTAAATGTCTTATCTAGGAAGATAGTGAAATGAAATGTTCTCAAAATTCTAGAATACCTCTTGCACAAGTTTATGGTATTTAACCAAAATAGAATGTTGAGCTAGCCATTCTCTTTTTAACTAACAGACTGCTAGGGCAATTTGGTTAATTTCCTTTCCAAGTACCCAATATGCATGTCTCGTATTCAACAATACTATTGTTTGCATCAAAATCAAGTTTAGTTGTAAAAAGGCAATATTGTTTGTTTAGAGAAATCAAAACAGCTCTGATTCCATGACTCATCATATTGGATGCCCTATTAAAATATATCTATCATCTTTGGGATCTATTTTCTTCATTTTTGGCATAGATAACAAGGTCTTCATCTGAAATCCAAAAACACAAGCTGATATTCTTGAGTGGCTCTGTGAGCTAGAAAGTCTATTGTTGCACTCCCCTTGACTGCTTCTTGGGATACATCAATAAACTCATATTCTAATAATAGGACTTGCCACCTTGTTAATTGTTTTGATAAAGAGGGTTTCTTGAACCTATATTTAACAAGGTCAAGTGTTGCAATGTCCTAAGTAGTATGACCAAGCAAATATTGGCATAATCGATGAGCACCTCAAGCTAATGTATAATAAATTATTTCAATTAATAAGTAATTGCATTCATAATCATTGAACTTTTTACCTAAATAATATGTAGCCTACTTTCTCTAGCTTGTTTCAGTTAACTGTGCCAATACACGTCCGAATGAACGTTTATGCACTATTATATATAAGATCAATGGATTTCTTGAACTAAGGGACACTAATACTATAAGCTTTAACATATATGCTTTTACCTTTTCAAATTCCACTTGACACTTGTCATTCCATTGCTCGGGATTAAGTTTTTGCAATGACCAAAAGAAAGGATCACAAGTGTTGGTCAGTTGTGAAATGAATCTAAAAATGTAATTCATCCTTCCCAAGAATCTCCGCACTTTTTTCATTGTTCTCAAGGAAGGTAAATTTTGAATGGCCTTTATCTTGATTAGGTCTACTAATTATGAACCTTAATAATTTTCTCGATTTAACTTCAAATGTGCATTTATTGGGGTTTAACCTATGCTTATATTGTCTTAAACTTTTAAAAAGCTTTTTTACATCTTCCACATGGTTTTCATCTCTTTTAAACTTTGCTATCATATCATGCACATATACCTCTATAAATTTATGCATCATCTCATGATTTAAAGTGATTATGGCTTTTTGGTATGTTGCCCTAAAATTTTTTAACCTGAAAGGCATTACTTTATAACAAAACATGCCCCACATCATGGTGAATGTTATTTTCTTCATGTCTTCTATAGCAAGTGAATTGGGTTATCTTGAATAAGCATCCATAAAAAAAAAAAAAAAAGAGGACTTAGTTGTATTATCTACTAGTGTGTTAATATGGAAAAGAAAAAATAATCCTTTAGGCTCGCTCTATTTAAATCTGTGAAATCTACACATATGCATATCTAATCATCTTTCTTAGGAATAGGTAGAATATTGGCTACCTATTCAAGATGTCTTTCTGCCATGATAAATTTGATATCCAAAAGTTTTTGAACTTCTTTTTTTATATATTTTTTACTATTTTTAGTTTCATTCTTTTCAACTTCTGTTGAATAAGAAGGTATACGATTTTAAAGGTAATTTGTGTTCAATAATGTTTCTGTCCAACCCTAGCATGTCCTTATATGACCATGCAAAAATGTCAGCATGTTCCTTCAACAAAGTGATTAAAGCCTTATTGAAGGAAAAATCAATTTTCCAATTTTAACTGTTATTTTCTCTTCTTCAGTACCTAGATTCATTATTTATATTTCTTCTTCATGGGGCAAAAAATTGTTTTTCTTCATGAATGATCTATCTTTTTATTTCAAATGAAAGTTCACTATTTGCATCATATTCCTTAGTATCTAGACTTTTTAATGCATTTTCCTCCTCTAATCTCATATTATCAATTTCAAAAATTAAGGTGTTCATAGTCAAAATCCCTAAATCATAGGCATGTGGTGTATGAAATTTCATGGAAAGAAATTTAAAGACTAATAAGAATGAATGAAAAGAAAAGACCTATTATTCGCCGAGCAAGGAATTAGAAAGGAAACATATCTTGTTCTCATCAAACCATAAATGAAGCAAAATTGGAATGATTAAAATGAATCCTTAATTTCACATAATCCCCATTTATTTTTGTGATGCCTTTTTTTTTTTTTTTAGATTTTTCCAAATGCATTAGGTAGCTTGAACAGTTCACCATGCCAATGCAAACCCATTTATCTGAAATCTTATCTTAAAGTGTTTTGATAGTCAATAAACTAATCAATGTTAAGTCCTTTACATTGAGCTCTTCTTTCTTTTTTCTTATGGTCTATCGATTGATAAATTAGACCCTATCCTTCTTTGTTTTTTAAGATATTTACATTCTCTAGTTTTCCTTGAAGTCCCATTCCTATACCGTCCCTATGTTATATTCCTTTCTCGAGGGTTTATTAAACTTAGAACATTAAATTCCTTGACATAAGAGATCCCCATAGATATTTAGCTACATTAACAAATTCAAAATGACTAAAATGCACTCTCTTTGATTTTTGGTGCTTCAATGTAAGGGCATTATAAGGATATAGAGCAATAACATTTTTTCCCCATTTATTGACACTAACTTGTCATCAATGATGAGTTTCACCTTTTGATGCAAGGTTAAATGCACAGCTCTCGATGAGTGAATCCATAGTTTTCCTTACAAGAGATCTAAAGAAGGTTTGACATTCATGACTTGAAATTTTACGTTATATATGCTTAGACCAGCCTTTATTTCTAAATTTATGGAACCTTACACTTTAGGTTTTTCGCCATCAAATGCTTTAACCACCATTAGGCTATATTTTATATGACTAAGATCTACATGAAGCCAATTGAGAGTGCACTTTGGCATTATATTTAAAGAAGATCCATTTTTAATCAATACTTGATAGATGATATGTCCTTTTGTAATCAGCATTGATGCACAAGGCTTTGGTTGACCCTCGCCCTTCGGATGGAAAACTATCATTGTTGAAAGTTATGAAGTTATGAGCTATATTGTGGTTTTAGACATTTTCCAATTTATTAGAGGAAATCTGGTGTGGCACATATGTATTCTTTAGAATTTTCAGTAAAACTTTTTGATAATGTTCTAAACTAAAAATAAACGATAACATTGAGATCTTTGTTGATGTCTTCTATAACTGATCGATGATGCCATAATCGCTATGCTTAATCAATTTTAAAATGTCCATAACTTCTCGTTTTGTGATAAAGGGGGGCCTTTTGTTTCATTTATCTCTTTCCCTTTCTTTTCCTTTCGATAACTTCTTTCTCATTTGTTCTTGTTTTTAATTAGTTTTGAGGTTCCATAACATCAGCCATTTATTGTCATGTGGCTTGGCCCAATTATATTAACAACCTTACTTTTTTGTGTCCATTTGTTTGGTATTTCTATGAACATGTGGGAGCTCTCATATGAAAAAGGTCCAAGAACTTCGATGACTAATGCTCGAGGCGTTGTATCGTCCTTCACTATAGATAAATTCTTTATGGTAATTGGTAGAGCTTTAAATTGACAAGAACGGTTTAATTTCTTCCACCATAGATACTTTTTTACACCATAGATACTTTTCTACCTCGCATTAACTATGGGTAGGCAGAGGATTATTAATGACATTGGGTCTATTTTTTGGTTTGAAGCTGAGTAGCCCCACATGTACTACTAGACCTTGTATTTGAATGTAGGGAAGGCAGTGTTCTGTATCATGTCCTCCTCAAATTGTCTCCTTTATTTTTCCAATAATGCTGAAGCGCCTATTCATTTATGCCTAGTGTTTCAGCTGCTATTGCGATTACTCCTTTGAGTTTCTTAATTTTATCATACATCCCAAAGGGTTGTGCATTAGTAACTATCAGGAGTGCCTCACATTCCTATAGCATGAGGGGTCAACGATCGACAACTTGACCTAGAATAGGATCTCACAAAGTTTTCAAATCTTCTAAAGGCTTCTAGATTGGTCCTTAATGTCAGTTTAACAAGAAATGTACCCCTAACCCATAATCACCTGCATGAGGGTTCAACCTAAGTAGGGTGAGCTGCATTGTGTAAGGAGACTAGGTGCCCTCTAAACACTAGCTCTCAGACCCCTGTTGATAGGGAAATAGCCTCAAAAGACCCAGTCCATGTATAAAGTTGACGTAATGTTTGATGGTAAGGTGTGTGTTGGTTTTATATTTTTTAAAAAACATAAAATAAAAGAAAGAAGAAAGGTAATTAAACACACATAGGAGTCAAAGTTTGAAATATGAACTTTCACTCGATTACAAAAGAATTTTTGGTTTTAACTTTGGTTTGGCCATATAGAATTAAAGATTCTCGATTTAATCCCTAATAGAGTCACTCAATTGTCACAACGGGGCCCCAAGTGACGAAGCCAAAAAGGAGCGCTTCATTTCTCCATCATGAGAAAGTGTTGGAGAATTAGTCTCTTCTCATGAGAAATGGTGAATCTTGAAATTCATTTTGGTTAGCTTATTAATATAAGTCAAGAAAAAGAATGGAAGTCATCACCAATATTTTTTAAAGTATGATGTGCATAAAAAAAATTCTTTTACATTTCCTTTAAATCTTTTTTTGCAAAATGAAATCAAAGAAAGACAAAAGAAGAGTTTTAGCACTGGCCAAACTTTTCAAGAAAACTAGGTGTGCGTGTAAGTTATGTGTAAGGAAGGATTAGCATCCCCAAAATGACCAAATTTAGTGCTAGTTAATATGAAAAATTTTTTATTAGGTGATTATAAAGATTTGAATTTAATTCCTACACAAAGTAACATATAATTATAGAGAGAAAACTGTTGTCGAAGAATGCAAGAATGGTTGAAACTTGGTTTTCAAAATTATTTCATTAAAACCCTTAAAGGTTGGCTTTCATAAAGTCCTCGATTCTTAGAAGAAATATGAAAAAGGAGTCTTTGGTTCTTGAAATTGTCAAAAAGTACTTAGAATGATGTGTTTTGGGTGAGGATTAGAAAGAGGCCCCTACACTAATTCCTATTTCCTCAAGATGAAATAGTTTTATTTAGAATTCCATGAGAGGATTGTCCTTTATACACACTTTGTTCTTAAATTAATTTATGCAGAACGAATGAAGAAGTGATGCAAAAAGGGTAAAGGAGAGCATATTGCATTAAAAACATATCAAGAACTTAAAAGAATAACAAGAAAGCGCAAGAATAATATTAGCATTCCATGTCTATGTGTATTCAGAGTTTTACAATAATAAACCATAAGGTGATAAGGTTTACTTGTTAATATAGTGTAATTACCCTTTCGCGATACTTACTGAAAATAAAAGTCTTACACTCTTAAGCAAGTATTAATCTTGCCAAGGAGATGAAAATGTTTCTTTCTTGGAAGAGAAAGAAACTCTATTCTAAAACTTAAAAACTCTCTCTCTTGTTGGATTTTAAAGATTTATTAGGGTTTTCCTCTCACTGATGATCTCTCCTTGAAATGATCTCCATCATCTTTGTCACTTTTTGTCCCCTTCTTTCGATTAGCGAGGTATTTATAAGTGTGGTTTTAGCAAAAATGGCAGGCACGCACGATGATTCTAAGATGCGTAGTACTTGATTCTTGTATCATACACTTTTTTCTTGGATTTGGAAGCTTCTCGACAAGTTTTGGAAGATTGTAGACTTCCTTAAAGAATGAACATCTTGTACTCCACTATTCATGACATAGCATACTCTAAAATCTTTGAAGTCATTTTGTTTGTCATGTAAAACTTAATGAATGATCGAGAGCTTATCCATGTTGAGAACTGATTAAGCAGCTTGATATAAGATTAAGAGATTGGTCTAGGTTAATCTTTACTGAGGGACTTGATAAGTGATCAAGAGTTTGACCCAATATCAAAATCATCCTGATGAATGATCGGGAAGGATACTACATGTTGAGTGCCCAATCAGCATTCCATTAAGTTGTTTTTGAAATATCCCGTCCAACATATTTATTGCATAGGTGCTAGCATTACTACAAAAATTATAATAATTGACACCAATTTAATGACAGTTATTCAAAGAACTGTCATTAAAAGATTTATCAACATTTTTTATGACAGTTATTTCAAAACTGTCATCAAAAGTAAGGTGTTTCAAAACTTTTAACGTCAGTTCCTTAAGAACTGACGTTAAAAGATAACATTTAACGTCAGTTCTCATGGGACTGACCTTAAATGTTAAAACTTTGACGCCAGTTCTTCAAGAACTGGCGTCAAAGGCCAAAATTGCAGCAGCATGGGTTGCTGCTGCTTTCCTTGCTACAGCTGTAAGCAGCACCAAGGTCCGGATTGAAGACCATTGCTGCAGCTGTAAGCAGCCATTGCTCTGCAGCAATGGCTGCTGCTGTTGCTGCAAGAGGCAGCACCAAGGTCCGGATTGAAGACCATTGCTGCAGCTGTAAGCAGCCATTGCTCTGCTGCAATGGCTGCTGCTGTTGCTGCAAGAGGCAGCACCAAGGTCCGGATTGAAGACCATTGCTGCAGCTGTAAGCAGCCATGGTCTTTTTGTTTAAGCTATGGTTGGTGATTTGAGTTCTTTACTTAGTTTCAGTGAAATTGCGAGCCAACACAAAAGCAGATCTCTGGCCTTCAACGTCAGTTATGTAAGAACTGGCATTGAAGGCCAGGAACCTTCAACGCCAGTTCTGCAAGAACTGGCGTTGAAGTACAGAGTAGTGTCCTTCAACGTCAGTTCTGTAAGAACTGGCGTTGAAGGCCAGAGTGGGGTTTTAAATATTTTTCCAGAGCCCTCTAGAGCCCGCCATAACCTCCCGCTTCATTTTTTCTCTCTAAGGTCAAAATTCTCCTCTTCATAGACTGTCCAGAAGCAGCTGCACCGCCAGCCATCCATTCTCCGGCGATTCTCCTGTCTGCAGTCCATCCACAACCAGCTGGGGTAGCTAGTTGCAGCCTTTTCCCCACTCTTTTCCGGCCATTCTCCTTTCTGCAGTCAATCCAGAACCAGCTCGTGTAGCTGCTGGCAGCGTTTCCAGCACTCTCTGTTTTGGTCTTTGTCCACACAGCAGCCATCTTCGGTGATTCTCCTGTCTGCAGTCCATCCACAACCAGCTGGGGTAGCTGGTGGCAGCCGTTTCCCCACTCTTCTCTGGCCATTCTCCTTTCTGCAGTCAATCCAGAATCAGCTGGTGTAGCTGCTGGCAGCGTTTCCAGCACTCTCTGTTTTGGTCTTTGTCCACACAGCAGCCATGTTTCCAGGGTTTCCAACACTCTCTCCTTTCTGCGTTTCCAGTGTTTCCAGCACTCTCTGTTTCCAGCACTCTCTGTTTGGAACTGTCGTTGAAGGGTACCCCCCTTTAACGACAGTTCTGTTGGAACTGTCATTGAAAGGTACCCCCTTTAACGACAGTTCTGTTTGAACTGTCATCAAAGGTACCCCTTTAATGACAGTTCAAGAACTGTCATTAAAAACTCTCCCCTTTAATGACATGAACAAAGATGACACTTTTACAACTGTCATTAAAAACCATTTTTAACTGTCATTAAAGCTTTTATTTGTAGTAGTGTAGCTCATGATTAGTCTTGGCCTAGGAATGCAAAAAGGTCACATATTTAATGTGTTTGCCTTTTGGTTTTCCAAACCAAATGGTTGTTTCATTTAAAAGCATTTTGACAAAGTCTTTTGCCCTTTCACTTTGCTCTCCTTGCAATTAGAAACTTTCAGCTTCTTTTTTAGCAAAACTAGAGCTTTAAGCCTTCATCTTTGTTGTTCTTCATCCTTTAGTTGAGTTTTTGATCTTTTCTTCTCATCTCTTCTCTTAGAGTAATGACCAAGAGTCTAGGTCCTTCTATCTATATAGTAGAAGACCTAAAAGTAACTTTCCTATCCTTAAGTATTTAGCATCAGCGTCAGAGGTCCTTTCCCTTACTGATTAGCCATGGACCTACCGCGAAGGCTGGGTCATGGTCTTCGAGAACAGCCCAAAGGGAGGCCAAGATTTACCTACATTTATGAAAACGTTTATGAACAGTTTAGGATTCCCACTTCTCAACTCACGCCTAACTCTTAGCACTGTATTCTAGCTTTTGCTTCTAAAATCATGTCCATGGACTATATAGATCTCTTTGTTGTCCTTTTTGTAAAGTTTTTTGAATTAAAGACTAATAAGAATGACAACAACTCAGAGTTTAAATTCCTTTATTTTGCAAGTATTAGCCTGAAGTTATTTTATAAAGACCTTCTGTCTAACAACAAGGGCTTGGCTCAAAAAAGACTTTTGGACTTTTTGGCCCAAAATGTACCCACATTTAAACACATGGACTGAGCCTTCTAGGAAAATTCATAATAAAAAGTTCCACCATGATCCCACATCAGTCTTCAAATCCTTGATCAAAGGGACATCGATAGCTTTAGGAATCACATTAATAATGATAGGATGTCTATGGGTAGAGTCACTAGGTCCTGGTACAAAACGTTTAGATTTGATAAAACCTCTAAGTCCGTCGATGATGTCTCGAGCTCAGGTACTAAGGAAGAAAAACTGAACTCACCCTCTTTAGAAAACATTGATGTTTGTAATCCCAAGGTTGAACCAAATCCTATTTTCGAAGAGAGGGTCAACCCCCATTAAGGGTCGATAACCAATCCGATTTTAACACTAAGTCTTGCACTTAAAATGGGTCTTCCTAATGAGTGGCAAACAATCTTTTCCATTCATGTATGAAGTTCCTTCCCGATGAAGGGGTTCAACCCGATGAGGGATTACAACCTCAAACTTTAAGTCCCCCAGCTCTTGGTGTGGCCTCTAGGGCTAATGCCACATTAAGTCTTTAGTCTTTTTTGCTTTAACCTTTAAATAGTCTCGTGTTCTTTATGCTTGGAAGAGTGCTGACTGTATTTCCTTTCCTTCTTTGTAGATCTTATAGAAATAGGCCCCCAACACATTATTCCTCAAGTTACTAAAGACCAATTGTGGGAAGCAATGGACATGGCCTTGGGCAAGCATGTTCATGGAGGATGTTCTGCCACTATGGCTATGGCTAGAGTCCAGTAGAAGGGTCAATCCTCACAGACTACCCTAAAGAGGAACATGGCCAGTGTTAACCTAAAAACTAATGCCCTTACCACTAAGAAGGAGAAGATGTTGGTTTATCCCTTCCTTATCTATTAGAAAAAAAGTGGAGAAAAAGGAAGCCACTCAAGGGACAAGGGCTTGATGGATGTATTGGAGATGCCTTTTGGTAAGCTAGACTCTTTCTTTCTAGAGATGACGCTCATGCCAAAGTGGAATATCTCAGTTGAAGGCTAAAGTTGCCAACAAGTTAGCCGCTAACACCGTAAATGAACTCCATGTTTATGTAGTTGAAACTAAGAAGGCAAAGTATCTCTTGGTTAAAGCTAAAACAAAGGTGGATGAGATGAAGTAGAGGCTAGCCCAAGTAGAGGCCAATGTCAAAGACAAGATAAGCCATGTAATGAATGGGTTTATCTTGCAACATTTGAAGGAGATGAAAGTAGTTTAGAAGGACACTCAATCTTGAGCCATTGATAAATTCAGAATGATAGATGCATACAAGGTCGAGATCGAGGAGTAGTCCTTTAAACATTATTGGTCAATCACGTAGTGCACTATGTAAGAGATCTAAGATCAAGACCCTCGCCTGGACCTAACATAGGTGTAGGTGGCCCCTGCAACTAAGACCTACTAGTCAACTTTGAGGATTTAGAGCTTCGACCAGGAGATTTAGAAGAAGTAGTTGAGAGGCCTACCAATGAGAAACAATGACTTTGCTCTTAAAGGCTAAACTCTAGGTGCGCCTTTAGCTCCCGATGTGGTTAAGGCTACAGCCCAGCCTAAACCTTAGAATTGTTATTTTCCTTCATTTTTCTTTTTCATTTATAATGTACTAACTTTCATCTGATTAATGAAATTGGTAATTTTGAAAATCCAAGTTTCCATTAATATTTAGAAATTTAAGATGATTTTTACTGTCTTGAGAATCTTGATAAGTATCTTAAATCAACTCTAAATGAAAGAGACCTGATAAGGCCACACCACACCTACGATGCACTTAATCTTATATTGCTTGGGGCATTGATTTTGATGTCAACATTCGACTCGGTATGACAAATCAACTTCAAATTGCCCAATGCATTGACTGTGATATGTCTTTTGGGTGAAAATATTGATGTGAGTAAACAAAAGAATAAGACTAAACTTTGTTGCATAATTCCGTAATATGGCCTGTCTTGAAAATTGATTCACCAGAAGTGATTCTGAGGCTTGAAACTCAATGTATTCAGTAGATAAGCCCTGATGAATTAAGTCCTGATGAGTCATCGAGCATATTAATACTAGTAAAAATTCTCAACTTTGCACTCAATAAGATAAATAGAACATAGGGCCTGTTAAAATTCTACAGTGAATCTTGATGTACCTATAAAATAAACTATGAAAGAGATGAAATTTTAAGAGCAAAATTAAGTGTTAAGAGCTGCCCTTTTTTGATCAATGCTATGAGTTAAAAGAGTTTGAACAAAGACTTTAAGCCACTAATTTTGCTTTAGAATGAATAGTTTTCAAGAGATCTAATGTGTTTACTTTTATTTACATATTTTTTGGATATCAAGATTTAAGGTAGTCATTTCAAAATCATGAGGCGACTTACGTGCCATGTGTTTGTCAAGGTCATGTGATTATCCTTTATTAGGGAATGAGCTCAACTTGCTTATGGATGCCTTTTGTGTACGATAGGTATGGCATCAGCGAGGATTTGCAACGTCAATCTTGATGACTTCCATGTGTTATTTTTGCAAACACCCCTATAATGATTGTTATACTAGAATACACTTTTATATGCCTTCCATGACATATGAATATGGTGCTGATGGGGACATAGTATATTAACCTTTGTTGAATTTGCTAGACTCAGTACTTGTGCTAGATCTGAATCCCAATGTGAGGTTAATGCCAATCACGTTCTAGAATATGAATAGAACTCACTGTGAAGTTTGAGTCAATGAGTTTTTAGTATGGATGCCCGATGTAAGGTAAGAAACTAGTCACATCTAAGGCTATAGAGTCTAATGGGAGGCAATCTCATCTAAGGCTGTGTTAGTGCCTAATGTAGAATAAGAAATGAACCACATCTAAGGTAGTGTTAGTACTCGATGTTGGATAGGAAACTAGCCACATGTGAGGTATAGTTAAAATCAAATGAGACGTAACAAACCACTCCCATCTAAGTTAAATTCCTAATACGAGGTAGGAAACCAATCATACTTTGTAATGCACGACATAGGGTAGGAAACCAGTCCCATCTAAGCTAAGTTATTGGTATGAGGTAGGAAACTAATTGTACTTAAGGTTGAAATGCCTGATGTGCGGTAGGAAACCAACCATATCTAAGGAATATCTAAAATCATATGAGAGGTAGAAAACCATTCCTATCTAAATTGAGTTCTTAGTATGAGCTAGGAAACCAACCATACTTAAAAGTTATAATGCTCGATGTGGGGGTAAGAAACCAGCCACATCTAAGGTATATCTAAAACCAGATTAGAGGTAGGAAACCAGTTCTATATAAGCTAAGTTCTTGGTATGAGGTAAGAAACACTATTACAAAAAACAGTTATTCAAAGAACTGTCATTAAAAGATTTATTAATATTTTTCATGACAATTATTCCAAAATTGTCATTAAAAGTAAGGTTTTTAACGCCAATAAAAACCTATGAATTAAACATTTAACGTCCATTCCTAAAGAATTGACGTTAAAAGATTATGAATTTGACATTTAATGTCAGTTCTCAAGGAATTGACGTTAAATATAAAGCCTTTGAACATCAGCTCTTGAAGAACTAGTGTTAAAGGCCAAAATTGCTCCTGCTTCTTGCAGTAGCAATGGCTGCTTACAGCTGTGACTGCTGCTGTAACCCAGCCATTGCTGCTGCTTCTTGCAGCAGGGACAGCTGCTTACAGCTGCAGCAACGACTGCTGCTGCTGCTGCAAGAAGCAGCAGCAATGGCTGGGTTACAGCAGCAGTCATTGCTGCTGCTTCTTGGAGCAGCAACGGTTGCTTACAGCTGCAGAAGGGACTGCTGTTGTTGCTGTAAGAAGCAGCAGCAATGGCTGGATTACAGCAGCAGCAACTGTTGCTGCTGCTTCTTGCAGTAGGGATAGCTACTTACAGCTGCAGCAAGGACTGCTGCTGCTGCTGCTGCAAGAAGCAGCAGCAATGGCTGGTTCCGGAGCCATACATCGCACATACTCCTGCACAAAAGTCAGCATATGAGAACTTGTTACAGCAAAGAGATTACTAAACTGCAGACATCATATGATCAGTTGATCATGAAACAGACAACGTCGCCTTTGGTATATGTACAGGTGTGACAGTACTTGGCGTCCTGGTGAACTTGCTGCTTGCAAATGATGCACTTGGTATTTCCAAAAGGAGTCCATCTGAAAGGAACAATTTGGCCAAACAAAATTAACACACAGCAATAAGAAAAATCTAACTACATAGACTGAAAAGTAAGATCAGCAATCTCTGGAAATTTGCTATAGAGAAAGAAAAATTAAACATGCAGATATAAAGGTGAACAGGGCAGATAATACTTCTTTTCTTTCCGGAGCATGATAGATAATTCACAATAGAAAGATGTCACGTAAACAAAAGAAAGACTTTAACCCATATATACATAAGGTAGTGACAAAGTTGCAACCACATCAAAGATACATCATCCAGTTGGAGTGATGTTGTATACTTCTAAGTTAAATGTATTCATAATTTACTCATCACCAAAACTTTACCATTGCCAGTCTAGCATGTGCTTTTTTCATTATTGTTGCACTTCCTTAACCCTTAAAAAGCCAAATCCAGAGCTAAATTCATTAATATTTATAGTGTAAAGGAGATAAAAATATTAGTATATTCATGATTCCTTCAACAGAAAGAAGAACACAATTATAAATGACATGTTGTTGCTTCATCAAAATGAATCTGCAAATTCAATTGTAATCCACTACACTTCATTTGCTACCTCAGAACCAAGTGCTGCTTGCTGCTGCTTCTTGCAGCAGGGACAGCTGCTTACAGCTGCAGCAACGACTGCTGCTGCTGCGGCAACAAGCTGCAGCAATGGCTGGGTTACAGCAGCAGTCATTGCTGCTGCTTCTTGGAGCAGCAACGGTTGCTTACAGCTGCAGAAGGGACTGCTGTTGTTGCTGTAAGAAGCAGCAGCAATGGCTGGATTACAGCAGCAGCAACTGTTGCTGCTGCTTCTTGCAGTAGGGATAGCTACTTACAGCTGCAGCAAGGACTGCTGCTGCTGCTGCTGCAAGAAGCAGCAGCAATGGCTGGTTCCGGAGCCATACATCGCACATACTCCTGCACAAAAGTCAGCATATGAGAACTTGTTACAGCAAAGAGATTACTAAACTGCAGACATCATATGATCAGTTGATCATGAAACAGACAACGTCGCCTTTGGTATATGTACAGGTGTGACAGTACTTGGCGTCCTGGTGTACTTGCTGCTTGCAAATGATGCACTTGGTATTTCCATAAGGAGTCCATCTGAAAGGAACAATTTGGCCAAACAAAATTAACACACAGCAATAAGAAAAATCTAACTACATAGACTGAAAAGTAATATCAGCAATCTCTGGAAATTTGCTATAGAGAAAGAAAAATTAAACATGCAGATATAAAGGTGAACAGGGCAGATAATACTTCTTTTCTTTCCGGAGCATGATAGATAATTAATTCACAATAGAAAGATGTCACGTAAACAAAAGAAAGACTTTAACGCATATATACATAAGGTCGTGACAAAGTTGCAACCACATCAAAGATACATCATCTAGTTGGAGTGATGTTGTATACTTCTAAGTTAAATGTATTCATAATTTACTCATCAACAAAACTTTACCATTGCCAGTCTAGCATGTGCTTTTTTCATTATTGTTGCACTTCCTTAACCCTTAAAAAGCCAAATCCAGAGCTAAATTCATTAATATTTATAGTGTAAAGGAGATAAAAATATTAGTATATTCATGATTCCTTCAACAGAAAGAAGAACACAATTATAAATGACATGTTGTTGCTTCATCAAAATGAATCTGCAAATTCAATTGTAATCCACTACACTTCATTTTCTACCTCAGAACCAAGTGCTGCTTGCTGCTGCTTCTTGCAGCAGGGACAGCTGCTTACAGCTGCAGCAACGACTGCTGCTGCTGCTGCAACAAGCTGCAGCAATGGCTGGGTTACAGTAGCAGTCATTACTGCTGCTTCTTGGAGCAGCAACGGTTGCTTACAGCTGCAGCAGGGACTGCTGTTGTTGCTGTAAGAAGCAGCAGCAATGGCTGGATTACAGCAGCAGCAACTGTTGCTGCTGCTTCTTGCAGTAGGGATAGCTACTTACAGCTGCAGCAAGGACTGCTGCTGCTGCTGCTGCAAGAAGCAGCAGCAATGGCTGGTTCCGGAGCCATACATCGCACATACTCCTGCACAAAAGTCAGCATATGAGAACTTGTTACAGCAAAGAGATTACTAAACTGCAGACATCATATGATCAGTTGATCATGAAACAGACAACGTCGCCTTTGGTATATGTACAGGTGTGACAGTACTTGGCGTCCTGGTGTACTTGCTGCTTGCAAATGATGCACTTGGTATTTCCATAAGGAGTCCATCTGAAAGGAACAATTTGGCCAAACAAAATTAACACACAGCAATAAGAAAAATCTAACTACATAGACTGAAAAGTAATATCAGCAATCTCTGGAAATTTGCTATAGAGAAAGAAAAATTAAACATGCAGATATAAAGGTGAACAGGGCAGATAATACTTCTTTTCTTTCCGGAGCATGATAGATAATTCACAATAGAAAGATGTCACGTAAACAAAAGAAAGACTTTAACCCATATATACATAAGGTGGTGACAAAGTTGCAACCACATCAAAGATACATCATCTAGTTGGAGTGATGTTGTATACTTCTAAGTTAAATGTATTCATAATTTACTCATCACCAAAACTTTACCATTGCCAGTCTAGCATGTGCTTTTTTCATTATTGTTGCACTTCCTTAACCCTTAAAAAGCCAAATCCAGAGCTAAATTCATTAATATTTATAGTGTAAAGGAGATAAAAATATTAGTATATTCATGATTCCTTCAACAGAAAGAAGAACACAATTATAAATGACATGTTGTTGCTTCATCAAAATGAATCTGCAAATTCAATTGTAATCCACTACACTTCATTTTCTACCTCAGAACCAAGTGCTGCTTGCTGCTGCTTCTTGCAGCAGGGACAGCTGCTTACAGCTGCAGCAACGACTGCTGCTGCTGCTGCAACGACTGCTGCTGCTGCTGCAACAAGCTGCAGCAATGGCTGGGTTACAGCAGTAGCAGCAACAGTTGCTGTTGCTTGCTACTGCTTGCAGCAGGGACGGCTGCTTACAGCTGCAGCAAGGGCTTTTTCTCTTTTTCATTTTCTGCACATGGAAGGTTACAAATATCAGCTCACTGATCAACAAGGTTAAGACCCACAGACACATATTTCAAGCTATTACACAACCATTTCATCCACACAAAGCAGAATCATAACATAGATTAACAAGATAAAAAGCCAAAAAGAGTGCAATACATCTAAGGTATGGAAACAATCAACAAGAGAATTTTGATTTTCAATGATTTAGAATGAGAAAATAATCATCCATAATACAATAGATGCACCTGACGAGCCATTGGTCAGTTCTACCATACTTTTGGCATCAGAACTCTACTTGTCCTCATTGGTTCCAGCACCTTTTGTTGCCTAGTTACATCGTATATGTCTACTACCCAGCCACTTTCCTAACAAGAGAAAATATGTGCTGCTAAAACTCTATGAAAACTATAGCAGTGGCCATGAACGTGGAGTGATGATGATTTGAATTTCTCTTACACATGCATATCAGACAAGTGATGATTTTAAATTCTCTAGCCTTCAACGTCAGTTCTGGAATAACTGGCGTTGAAGACCAGAGAATTTGAACCTTCAACGCTAATTGTGGAATAACTGACGTTGAAGGATATGCTACCTTGCTTTTTAAGGTTGAGATCTTAAATTGTTTTCTAGAGCCCGCCATAACATCCCCCGAAATTTTTCCTCTTTAAGTCAGAATTCTCCTCTTCACAGACTATCCAGAAGCAGCTGCACAGCCAGCCATCCATTCTCCGACCATTCTCCTATCTGCTGTCCGTCCAGAACCAATTGGGGTAGCTGGTGGCAGCCTTTCCGGCCCTCTTTTTTTTGGTCTCTGTCCATACAGCCATCCATTCTCCGGCCATTCTTCTATCTGCTGTCTGTCCAAAAGCAACTGGGGTAGCTGCTGGCAGCCTTTTCGACCCTCTCTTTTTTGTCCTCTGTCCAGAAGCAATTGCACAGCCAGCCTTTCTCCGGCCATTCTCCTCTCTGTTGTCCGTCCAAAACCAGCTGGGGTAGCTGATTGCAACCTTTCCGGCCATCTCTTTGTTCTCTGTCCAGGTAGATGAATTTATATTTTGAGAAGTTTTTTATTAATTATATTAGGTGATTTTTATTAATTGATGAAATTTTAGTTTTTTTCATTAGTATATTTTGATGAACTATTTGGTATGAATGGATATATATTGATATATTTATTATTTCATATTTATTAAGATTTTTAGATTAATTGATAAATTAATCTAAATGTTAATTAGATGAATTTATATTTTGATAAATTAATTATATATTAGGTGTAGATGAATTTATGTTTGAATTAATTTTTTTATGTAAGATTAATTGGTATATTTTATCAAATTTAATTATATTGATTTCATTGTTAACATAAATTAATATAGTTAGTTAAATTTTAAATAGATAATTAATTAATTATATGTTTGTAATATAAACCATTGAATATTATTTAAATTTTAATCAATTAAGTGCTTATATAGTAAATTAGATATTAATTAAATATTGACTATATCTTAATTAACTAAATAATTATTAATTATATATTTAAATTTTAATTAATAAATTTGATGCTTATAAAGTAAATAATAAATGTTATTTAAATTTGAATTAATTTAATAGTTAGTTAATTAGATGCTTTCATTAACTTTTTGTATTAATTAATTAAATAGTTATTAATCGTTTATTTAAATTTCACTTAGTATATTAGACGCTTGAAAAGTAAATAATTAAATGTCTTTTAAATTTCAAAATGGATAAACTTGGATGTTTACTGATAGAAGATCAGAGGCATATGATGTAGGGGTGAATAACTTTTTAGATTATGCTGTTCAGAATAGTGATAACCCTGAATTAGTTCGGTGTCCATGTATTAAATGTGGCAACATGAAGCGTCATACTCCATATGAGATACGAAATCATTTATATATATATGGAGTTGATAGCAGCTATCAAAACTGGATATGGCACGGAGAAACCAGTATTGTTGGGTCTTCTACTAGTAAGAATGCTAAAGTTATTAGGAAGGTAGAACACATCGAAGAAGTTGATAACATTATAGAAATGGTACAAGAGGCATTTGCAGAGTATGATAGTAATCCTAACCACTTTGAAAGATTACTTTGTGATGCTGAGAAACCTTTGTACTCTAGATCAGTGAAGTTTACTAAATTATCTGCTATAGTTAAATTGTACAATTTGAAGGCAAAATATGGTTGGTCCAATCAAAGCTTCAGTGATCTTTTAAATTTGATTGCCGAAACTTTGCCTAATAATAATGAAATGCCTACATCCATGTATGATGCCAAGAAAACATTGAATGCATTAGGGATGGAGTATCAAAAGATTCATGCCTATCTAAATGATTGCATATTATATCGAAAGGAGTTTCAGGATGACATTCAATGTCCAACTTGTGGACTTTCAAGATGGAAAGTAATGAAAAATGGTAACAAAATAAAGACTGATGTGCCTGCTAAGGTGTTATGGTATTTTCCACCAATACCAAGATTTAGAAGAATGTTCAAAAGTTCTGAAATATCAAAACACCTTACATGGCATTCAAATAAAAGGAAAATTAATGGTCAGTTGAGGCATCCATCAGATACACCATCATGAAAATTGGTTGACTACATGTGGCCAGAGTTTGCTTCAGAGCCAAGAAACTTAAGGCTTGCTATATCAGCAGATGGGATTAATCCGCATAGTACATTGAGTAGTCGATATGCTTGTTGGCCGGTGATTATGGTGAACTATAATTTACCGCCATGGTTAACAATGAAGAGAAAGTTCATGATGTTGACGTTACTAATATCAAGTCCTAAACAACCTGGTAATGATATCGATGTCTACTTGTCTCCACTTATAGAAAACTTAAAAATGTTATGGAACACAGGTGTAAAAGTACATGATGCGTACCGTAATGAGTCATTCAACTTGAAAGCTGTTTTGTTATGGACAAACAATGATTTTCCTGCATATGGTAATTTATCTGGTTGCACTGTTAAAGGGTATTATGCTTGTCCTATCTGTGCTAAGAACTCCCAAGCTAGTCACTTAAAATATAGTAAAAAGATGTCATATGTTGGACACAGGAGATTCTTACCACGGCATCATCCTTACTGCAGACAGAAAAAGGCCTTCAATGGTGAACAAGAATTCAGAATTTCTCCCCAACCATTAAGCAATGAAGAAGTCTTTCACAAAGTTCAATGTTTAGTAAATTCATGGGGAAAGTCGAAGAAACGAAGTACAATGGGTAAAGAAGATGTTGTTACACAGCGCTGGAAAAAGAGGTCGATTTTCTTTGATTTACCATATTAGAAGTCCATGCATATCAGACATATTCTAAATGTCATGCACATTAAAAAGAATATTTGTGATAGTCTTCTTGGGACAGTGTTTGATATTCCAGAAAAATCTAAAGACGGATTAGCTTCAAAAATAAATTTGAAAGACATGGGGTTAAGGTCTGAGTTGGAACCACAAGTTCGCGGTAATCGTACATTTCTACCACCTATATGCTACACTTTATCTAGGGAAGAAAAAAAATATTCTGTAAAGTTTTCAGTGAGATTAAGGTCCCGGATGGGTATTCTTCGAACATCAGAAATCTAGTATCCATGGACGACTTGAAACTATATAGGTTGAAGTCGCATGATTGTCACATCCTAATGCAACAACTTTTACCTATTGCTTTACGAGGTGTGCTACCCAAACATGTTAGATATGCTCTCATCAGACTTTGCATGTTCTTCAATTTGTTATGCCAAAAGGTGGTGGACGTGTCAAAGTTAGATGGAATTCAAAACAAACTTGTCACAACACTTTGTTTGCTTGAGTAGTACTTTCCTCCCAGCTTTTTTGATATTATGGTCCACCTCATAGTTCATCTTATCAAAGAAGTAAAACTATGTGATCCCGTGTATTTACGATGGATGTACCCATTTGAAAGATACATGAAAATGTTCAAGGGTTATGTTCGAAATCGTAATAGACCTGAGGGTAGTATTGCTGAGTCGTACATTGCAGAAGAGGCATTAGAATTCTGCGTTGATTATTTGTCTGGTATGAGTATTATTGGAATTCCCCCACGAAAGAATGTATTTGGTCATTCAACTCGGAATGAAAAAACTCTAACTAGTGGAACTGTTGAAAAAGCTGATAATGTCCTCCTTCATCAAGTGCACTTATATGTTTTGATGAATACGAGTGAAGTTCAGCCATATATAAGGTAATTAAATTTTATGACTCTTAGTTTATTATTATATGAAATAATATTTGAATTATTGTTTGATGATTTATTCTGAACATGTAGTGTACATTTAAATCAGTTAAGGGTCGACAATTCTATCAAGTTAAAACGATTCAAATGGTTACATGATGAACAAAATCGAACCTTAAGTAATTGGTTACACATATGGGTAAGAATACTTATTGTTGTCTAGACATTAAATTTATTTTTAATATGGTTCATTTAATATATGTTATGATACAGATTGAGAATGAACTTTTATTATCCAATCATAATGTCTCATCAACACTAAGATGGCTTGCCCATGGTCCTCAATCCATAATAATCAACTATCCTAGATATATCATCAACGGTTGTCGCTTTTACACAAAGCAACGAGATAACTCAAGGATCCATCAAAATAGTGGTGTCACTCTAGTTGCCAACACCATGCAAATCTCCAGTGCTAAGAATAAAAATCCAATATATGGTGATTTGTCATTCTATGGAGTTATACAAGAAATATGGAAACTAGATTATACAAGTTTCAGAGTTTCAGTTTTCAAATGTGATTAGATTGAGAATAGTAGCGGTGTTAAAGTTGATGATCTAGGAGTTGTGCTAGTTGATCTCAATCAGGTTGGACATAGGAATGATCAGTTTATATTGGCTTCGCAAGCAAGACAAGTATTTTATATTGAAGATCCAATTGATGCCAAATGGTCTATAGTACTGTCAACACCTCCACAAGACTATGATGAAGATGATGATTTGTGCGATATTAGTATGGAACACGTCTTTTTGTAATAATTTGCCACCTGCTGATTTATTTGACGAAATGGATGAGTATCATCTTGCATATGCTCGAGAAAATGATGAAGGATTGTGGGTTTGAGTATTTTTTAAGGTAGTAATCAATTGCCTCATGTGTCAAAGTTATTGTGTTTTTTTATAATTTTATTTTATTTTTTAATTTTATCATGTTATATCATATTTTGCATATATGATGCTAACCATATTTTATTATTGTTTATAGATTTGATGGATCCTTCTGAACACTCAAGTGAAGGCTTTCAAAGGCCTAAAAAACGAGGTATCACCAGTATACCTAAGATAATGAAGAGTCATGCTTCCGGAGTTAAGCTCACGATCGAGGTAAATGATAAAGGTCAACCAATTTGGAGGAATGGCATCCAATTCAATAGCTACATTGGGGTGGTGGTACGCAATGCGGTGCCTATAAATATCGTGAATTGGCACTCAGTAAGCATTGAAATGAAAAATAAGATTTGAGCGACAATATTGGTAAGTTAAATGAAACACAATGTGGTATTGCTTTTAAATTAGTTTATTGCTAATTAATTTGATTTGCACCAATCCACTTTTTTATAATATGTTGCAGGAGACGTATGATATTGATGCGAGCATGAAAAGGTACGTACTTCAATCTGCTGCAAACAAATGGAGAAACTTTAAGACCAATCTTACATCAAAGCACATATTCCCTCACATTGATGACTTCGAATTTCTATCATTTCCACCTGAAGAATATAGCAGTGTTATAGATGTTGGGGTGTGGCAGGAATTTGTGAACTCTTATATAACAGAAGAGTTTCAGGTATATATTTATAGTTAGTAAAGTTTTTGTTTATACAATTTTCTCCAAATGTTGATGTGTATTGATCTTACAGGAAAATAGACAAATAGCAAAAGAGAAAAGAAAGAAGAATGTGTACGATCATCATCTATCTAGAAAGGGATTTGCAGGGCTAGAGAGTGAACTTGTAAGTTTTTTTTTCATTTATTATATTTATAATTGATAATATATCCATTTGGTAGTATATTTTAAAATCTAACATGTTCACTCTTTATGTTAAAAAAAGAAACAAGCATTGGGTAGCGATGCTCAAATTGATCGTGCCTTATTGTGGAAGGCTTCACGATAGAATAAAAAGGGAGAATATGTGAATGATGCGAGCCGATTGTATGGAGAAAGAATTGTAAGTGTAGTTCAACTTTTTTCTAGCATTTATAGTAATAAATTTCATGTTTATTGATTAATTTTATTATAACATTGTAGGATGAGTTGATGACACAGAGCACACAGGGTAAATTTACAAACTTCGGTCCAAAAGATGTACTGACGAAAGCTCTTGGTACACTTGAGCACCCCAGACAAATTAGAGGTCAAGGATCTAGGGTAACTATCACATCTTATTTTGGGAAGCCCAAAAATTTGAATGTCCCTCAAGGTATGCAATTAGATCAACAGCAATTGGCAGAGATGATAAGGTGGTTCACAGAGCATAAAGAAGTTTTGAAAAACACTGTTGCGAACAAAAATGATGATGTCCAGCAAGAAAAATCTACAATGCAATTTCGTTTGAGTAAAGCTAGCAACAATATAACTGGATTATTTGAGGAAGAAGAATGGCCAATATTTCAATCACCTATGCCAGTCACACCACTAGCACCTGCACCTACACTGGCACCACACGACAACAAAGTATGTTATATGTTATTCATAGTAGATGTGATATTAATAATATTACAAACGTAACTTCTGTTTTTTTGGATCATTATAATGTGAGCCATGCCATATGTTTATCCAGTCATCAGACCACATAGTGGCAAGTGGGGTTATATTCTGGATCATACTCCTAATCAGATCATCCAAAAGCATCCATTATTTTCTGGTGATGTTCGGGTGACAGTGGACATAGCTATTCATGGTGATGCATAGTTGCCTCGTCCTAACCCAGATGGTGGATTGACAAATATCTTTTTCTGCACTTGGTTTAGTTGTTGCTTGGCCTTGAGATTGGATCATTGTTAGTACACATGAGGTAATATTTTTGGTAATATATTTTATAAAGTCAACCTATTAATGTCAACTAAGTTTGCAAAATTTTTTCAGCTATCGACTATAAAGCAACAAGGTAAATTGCCAGTTAAGAATGCACTAACATTGACAAAACCACAATCATCATAACAAGTATCTTTCATCGAGCTACCACAAGGATTACAGAAGATGTATAATTATGTGAATAAGGTGATGGTACCTAATGAAGCAATACACATACCTTTTACTGAAGTTTTTGCTTCTGATGGACATGTATTTGTGGCTCGAGAAGATATCATGCAATTTTGTCACATGGAAGAGCTAAGTGTCACCATTATTCAGGCTTACATTGTGTACGTATGTCTTTTGAATTTTTATTTAGTTATTATTATTTGGCTATATCATATTTATATTTTTTCTTACTCTTTATTATTTCAGTAAATTTTATACAGATTTAGCTGCATTTGGCTTGAGAAAGTATTTTATATTTGTTGATCCGTTAACAATGTCATATGAAATGTCTATAAATATAGACACTCAAGCTCGTCACTTAGCCGATAGAATGATAGATCCATGTGACGAAGGAGTAGTGATATTTTCTTATAACTTGAGGTAAGTTATAATACTAGTTAAAATTATTAATAGATTTGTTCAAAATATTTTTTACATTTATTTTTCATAACATAGGCAGCACTGGTTGTTGGTGGTTGTCGAGCCTTGTGATTCTGTGTACAATATTTTTGATCCTTTGAACCATAGTTCTCGTCAAGAATTAGATCAACTTATGTCCACGTAAGTGAAAATATTTTTATTTATATTAGTATATATTTTTACTTACTCTTAATAATATTGATTATTTTCTATTGGTAGTTCTTTTAAATTATTTTAAGTTTTCAAAGAATCAAGCAATAGGCACATTCCTAGGAGTATTCCTGCTAAGGTATGTATATTTAAACCTATATGTGATGTTAGTTTTATTTATTTTACAAAATATAATAATTATAAATTTTTAATGCAGTGTCCACATCAACCTTTAAATACTGAGTGTGGATATTATATTATGAAATTTTTAAGGGATGTCATTGATAGACGTGATAGAAATATCCCATATGCAAAAATGGCAAGTTTTTAAGCATGTGCTTATGTAAATACTTAAGTAATTAATTGATGTGTTTATTAAAAATTTTAATTGAACTAACTTTTTTTTTTAAAAAATATAGTTAGTGGACATAGATACTTAAACCCAATCAGATATTGATGAAGTTAGAAAGGAGGTTGGACAATATCTTTGGAGTGCCATATTAGAAAGTTGAACCTTGAAGATTTTTGTACACATGCCCATTATTGAATTTATATAGTTGAATTTTTAGGATTGTATAATATTTTAACTCATGCATTGTATATATAGAGTTCAATTATAACATTAAACTTTAGTGATCATTTGTTTTGTTTATCTCTTATTACTTTTTTGAATTAGATTATTTTGAGTGTTTTCAAATATGGAAGAAGTAATGACAATCTCTGTTAAAATGGTATTGAAGTCTATGACATAAAAATTTTGGTTGCATATTGTGAAGAATTGTATTGATGTATATGGATGATGTGAAAGCAGGTTTTGGATAATATGAATATAAAATTTTTGTATTTATTTTGAAATAAATACAAAAAAATACCTTTAATGACTTTTTAATCATAGTTTTATAGTAACTGTCATTAAAAGGGTCCCCTTTAATGACAGTTCTGTTAGAAATGTCATTAAAGGGTCCCCCCTTTTAACGACAGTTTTGTTTAGAACTGTCATTAAAAGGTCTCCCCTTTAACGACAGTTCCATTTAGACTGTCATTAAAAAGTCACCCCTTTAATGACAGTTTCAATAGAACTGTCATTAAAAAGTCATCCCTTTAACTGTCATTAAAAAGTAATGCTTTCAATGACAGTTCAATAACTGTCATTGAAACTTCTTCCCTTTAATGACATGAACAAAGATGACAGTTTTACAACTGTCATTAAAAACTATTTTTAACTGTCATTAAAGCTTTTATTTGTAGTAGTGAAACTAGTCATGCTTAATGTTGTAATGCCCAATATGGAGTAGAAAACCAATCACATCTAAGGCCTATCTAAGACCAAATAAGACATTGGAAACTAGTCCCATCTAAACTAAGTTCCTGGCATGAGCAAGAAAATTAGTCATACTTAAGGTTGTAATGCCCAATGTAGGGTAGAAAACTAGCCACATCTAAGGCATATCTAAAATGATATGAAAGGTAGGAAACCATCACCATCTAAGTTGAACTCCTAGTACAAGGTAAGAAACTAATTGTACTTAAAATTGTAATGCTTGATGTAGGGTAGGAAACTAGCCACATTTAAGGCATATCTAAAACCAGATGATAGGTAAGAAATAAATTCTGTCTAAGCTAAGTTCCTAGTATGAGGTAGTACTTAAGGTTGTAATGCTCAATGTGGATAACAAACCAATCATGTCTAAGGCATATCTAAAACCTAATGAGACATAGAAAACCAATCCCATCTAAGCTCAGTTTTTGGTATGAGTTAAAAAATCAATCATACTTAGGGTTATAATGCCTGATGTATGGTCAAAAACCAACCACATGTAAGGTATAGCTAAAACCAGATCAGAGGTAGGAGCATAATCCCATCTAAACTAAGTTCCTAGTATGGGGTAGGAAACCAATCGTTCTTAAGGTTGTAATGCTTGATGTGGGGTAGGAAACCAGCCATATCTAAGGCATATCCAAAGCTAGATAGGAACTATAAAACTAGTACCAATCTAAGCTGAGTCCTCGATATGAGGAATGAAACCAGTAGTACTTAAGGTTATAATGCCTGAGATGGGTAGGAAACCAGCCACATCTAAGCCATATCTAAAATCATATGAGAGATGGGAAACCAATCCCATTTATGCTATGCTCTCGATATGAGGTAAGAAACTAAGTGTACTTAAGGTTGTAACGCTCAATGTTGGATAAAAAATCAACCACATCTGAGGCAATGTTAATGACCGATGTGAGATGTAAGGACGACAGCATCTATGCCAAAATATAGATTGGATTCATTTTTGTTATGTTTTTCTATTATTTTATGTTTTTTGATTCCTTGGGATTCGAGTTTGTCTAGAGTTTTTCATGGTATATGTATGTAAGAATGTTATATATAATTCTTCATCAAGAATTTCAACATCTTTTATTATTATTATTTTTTGGTGGGTTACTTGGTCATCCATCCTTTGATCCTTGAACTCGAGCCCAACTATCTTTTTGAAACTAGGATGATCAAATTTATTTGCTATAAGAGAAATGATCCATTCAGGTGGCACAAGAAAGAATAGTTTTCATGATCAAGACTCATTAGATTATGCTCCCCTAAATTTTATATATCATTCAATATTGACTGCAGAATAATGCCTATCTATTAGAGTGGGTTTGATGACGGGCCGAGGCTTACCCCCTCTTCCCCTCATTTTCCTCTCCCTAATATGAACCTTCAGTCATCAAAGCCTTTCTGACTCAACCTAGCCTGGTCATTCTACATGACTGGTGAATCAAAAGTTTTTTATTCGTCGTAGTTTGGCAACCTAAGTGGTCAACACTTTTATTATTTAAAGGCGAAGACTCTAAAGTGGGCAAAAACTAGGCCCAACGGGTGAACATATCGGGCTTCAGCTTCAAGCACTGTTGACACCTTTCAAAGCATTTTCATATGTGCGCTTTAGCTTTTTCATATGTCTCTCCATGTCACGAGTCTACAAGCGTTTCTTATTTTAGTGCTTGTATTTTTTCTTCAATAAGGGCCTTTAGTCTTGTAAATAGATTAGGGGTTACGAAAGAGCAAAGCATACCACCTACCATAGTAACGAGTGTGTTTATAGTCGTGATTATTGTCATAGTCAACAAGGTTGAAACTTCCACAAAAAAACTTCGAATTGGGAGGGCAATCCTCCTTGTGAACAAATCATACACCAAATTGACACAAGTGAGCAAGTAGAGTATACTAAGGTGCTTGAGAGAACCATGTTAAAGGAACTCCACAAAATGACCCCATTACTTCACGACAAGGGGTGCTCTCTTATCTTTTGATTAGAAAAGCAACACATACTAAGGGGTAGCAACTGTTTATTGAAAACATAAGCCTCTGCTAGGTGGTCACATGATGTATAGAGTCTAACACCTGCCCGGTGTTGAAAAGTTAAAAAGAGAAGTGTTATAAGCTTTAAATGAAGGCCTTATTAAACGGCGATAATAACTTTGACTGTCTTAAGGTAGTGAAATTCCTTGTTGCATAAGTAGCAACCTATACAAATGGTGTAACGAGTACTTCACTATGTCTGACGTGGACCTGGTAAAATTAATACGAAGGACCAATGGCTAGATGATAAGACCCTGTGCGCCTTAACTATACTTCGCAGTGACCTTGATCAAATGTGCAAGATAGGTAGGAGGTGGTGACCCATAACGACCAATCTTGAAATACCATTATTTCATCTAAGGATGCCTAACCGAAGCACCGAATTCAAGGAAGGGAGGAAGAGGCGGGACACTGCGAGGTGGGTAGTTTTTCTGGGGCGGATGCTTCTTAATGAAGGTATGCAAATGCAGTCTTAAGTTAAGATTCTGCTCTTGAGCATAATGGTATAAGCTTTTTGGACTTTGAGACCGATTAGTGGAACAGAGATGAAAGTTAACCATAGTGATGTGGGAGTCCCGCATTGAAGGGCTCTCACTTAACTGATCAAAAATATGCCAAGCATAACAGGCTGATGACTCCGAAGGGCTCTTATTCACAGAGTCATTCGGCACCTTGATGTCAACTCATGACATCCTGGGATTGAAGAATGTCCTAAGGGTTTGGTTATTCACCTATTCAAGTGGTATGTGAATTGGGTTAAAATTATCATAAAATAGTTCGGTACCTATCTACCATTTGTGTTAAAGGGAGAATTGCTAGGAGCCAACCATAGTACGAAATGACTGGGTTGGCCAACCTATCGTGTAACTGGTTGTTTTGCAAATGGAAGCACTAGGTAACTAAGTTGGCATGGAAGAGCTGCTACGCCAAGGGAAATCCTTCTTTACATAAGTTCTCGGATGAGGTTTTTGAACAAAACTTCGATAGGCAAGAGGTGTAAGCATCGTAATGTGTGAAGCAATCTTGTACTAAATGAAATAACTTTCACCTTCCATAACCAATATAAAAGAAAGTCAACCCATTACTGCAATTATGGTTAGTCTTACTGCCTCTTTTGTTATCGCCCCCTACTTGCTTATTCGCAATTACTACCACAAGAAAGTTGCCCCTATCTTTAGTGAAGCTTATGCATTCCACAACTTTCTTATGTTATAAGGCCTCGAAGACTGAATTTAGCTGCCAACCTTAGTTAGCAAGTTGAAAAAGCCCTTTCCCCTTTTTACAATAATAAAGATAAGCTTCATAGCTCTAATCTATATAAGGGGCCTTGGCCTAGCTTACTAAGCATTGGTTCTATCCTTTAAAGGGATAACAGTGAGAATGATGAAAGAAAAAGAACGGGAATGAGTCAGGTAGAGGAATTGATCGACTCATCAGGCCAATGACCTAAAGTTTGCAAGTTGGAATCCTATCCCTACCCATTGACTTGAGATGCTAGGGGAGCCGGCAATTGTGCCCTAACACATTCCTTTGACCAATTTTTTCCTTTTTCTAATTCAAAGAAAGCCTAGTGTTCTTTTGCTTGCATAAGATAAAGAAGACATATTTTCACACAGCCTAAGAAAGAGAAAGAAAAGTGACGACAGAGCTTGAAGTCACTAGAGACATTCTACTTCTCGGTTCTTTCACCAGCCAGCCTATGGCATTTGAGCATCTGCATAATGTTCGCATATGATCCTGTGATTGGGTTAGGCCTGGGCAATTCAGAGTAAGGGTATCGTCAAGACCTCTCAAGAATAGATGAAAGGGAAAGGAAGTTGATGAATGGTGAAAGGTTAGTTTGGAAAGTGCGGTTCACTTTGTATGGAGATAAGAACAAGGAAGCATTGGCCATGGCAATCATTGGTTTGCAAGAAAAGGGCGAAGCTTTTAGTATGTAGGAGGGGCTCGAGCCTTGATGGATTTCTACATGGCATAAGTGATGTTGAACTCTGATAATAACCATTGCAATCAAGTAGTCCTTCTTGATAATGTTGGCTTCTCAAAAAGATACCTCAATGGGTCCATCTTGGACAAAAGCCAAACTTAGTAAGCTAGTATGTAATGTCTAAGTCTCTGCGTGGCCTAGACAAGCACTTTATCTAGTTGCTATCATATAATAATTTGATTATTTTAATGCCTTCTCATTCAAACCAAACCTCTACCTCAAGCTTGAGCTAGCCTGTTCTCTCTAGAATGAATATTTGGACAAAACTAATCTCCTAAGCATGAGACCTGCTCTTCCATTTTAGTCAAAAAGGTGCAAACAGCTGTCAAGGTGACGAAAGAGATTGTTTTGCCTAATTATTCCATTTCCTCATGCGTCTTCTTATTCTAAGACATTATTATTATTATTTTACTTTCTAAATCAATTTAAAAATATTGCATTAGTAGATCCAAATATGTGAAGGAGCAAAACAAGGTCATAACCCTTTATATACTTCTCTAAACCTACTCTTCAGGGGATCTGACTAGTTGAATACAGAGAAGTGGATCAGGATCTTCCAAAGCTCCTTTAGTTGGTCAAAAAATACACTCTTTTTTAACATAAGGGGTAGTAATTCATCTGTAGAGGTAATAAACAGAGATCATGGAATCTAAGCTATACTGGAATAAATAGGCTTTAACAACTCCTCTCCTCCTTTTCCTCCCATCTTACAAGTAGGGATGATGGATGCTGATTTTCAATAATACTATATCGATTGTCTTTAGGGCCTACCTATCAAAGATGAATCTTGATAACAAGCAATAGGAAGAAATGGTCTTAATCCATCCCCTCTTACTAAATTAGACAAATAAGGCTCAATCATAATGGAAAGAATGGATCTATCTCCTACTGCCTCTTCAAATAGGAGTGATGACGCATAGATCCAAGAAGCCAGAAGCTGTTTTGCTATCTTCCTTGCTTATATATACATGTGTTACCTCTCTTCCTTACTGTAGCAAAGTGGGTTATTGAATTCATACACATCCTTATTCATAGTTTAGGTATTAATTAAATATTATAAATGTTGAAAACCTATCAGCACCCACCCCTAACCTTTATTTTATTAGTAAGGCCTTTATTTTGATTAATCCTCGATCGGATCTAAACTCGCATAAATGATTAGCTATTGGCATGAGAATGAGGATGATGAACCAGGTCAGTGGGCACCATGGATCTTCATCTCTTCCTTTCCCAATGCCTCAATCTTTGGTAGAAAGGAAAGTTGGGCAAAAATAATCCTAGTTGCAGCCTCATTTTCTGACAAAGTAGTGAGAAAGAGTTCCATCCTTTATGAATGCATTAATTATAGTCTACTCTAGTCGTCAAGGTTCATCGAGCAGTTCATTCGCCTCTTTTTTGATATAAGAAACTATAAGCTTTTTCATTGTTGGATATTTCTTATCCTAAGGAATAAGAATAATAGGTCGATCAAAGCACTCATCTCCATCTTCCAACCTTTCCTCCCCTATTAAAAGTGCTTACTCTGGGCATATGAGTTCTACATAAATCAATCGGGGAGCTTTTCTTTTTGGCTTCTTTTGTAGATGTTTCAAGGGAAACAGATCTAGATGCGGGACTCCTTTGAATCGAAGGAGAGAAAGTAGCAGAGAATCTTGCACCTTATTAGCACCAAACTCTTTCTAAACCTAAATACCAATCTTCCACTTCTTCGCCCTTTAAGAAAAATGCTAAGTGAAAAAGTAAATTTGTGGTAACCTTTAATAAAGTTTTGATTGGATAGCATATTGACCCCTATCTTATACCTCTAGGTTGGGTGCGTGGAACTATTCCTTCTAATGAAAACTCCGTGAAGAATATCGGTGACCTCCAGCTCATACTTTTGCTGTCTTCTCAAGCATTGGATTCCTTTCCCCTATCCAAACACCCTATCAAGCACCTATTTGTCATGAGTGACCCCTTATATCGCACCTCTTCTTCCATCAAAATCCATTCCCAACCTCTTCCTTAGCAAGATAAGGAAATTCATCTCCACATTCCATTAGTTTTGATGTGTACTACACAAAAAGACTCCTCTGGTCACCTTTTTATCGCTTGCATTTTCGGTTCACCTATCTGAAGAAGTATCGAGTCAAGGATTGGAACGGGTCAGGTGGCTGCTCATCAATGTCTTTATTCAACCCTTCATCTGCCTTGAGCACTAATACCTCATTGGATAACGGTGAAATGCTCGAGTTGAGGGATATTCAATACTTTCTTTGCCCCCAACTACAAATCTGATACCTTTATCCCTAGATGTGCACCTTTCATTAAAACCCCCATCATAAAAAATTATTGAATTCAGACATGCGTAATAGCTTGATTCTATAAAAGCATAACTCTTTCCTTATTTGTAATGCCCCCTCTATTCAAGTAGAATGACTAATAGATTAAAGCATTGAAACAAATGGAGCAAAGTATTGAAAGTCACTACCAGGTTCATAAGATGAAGTGAAATCTGGTACTGACGCTCATCTGGCATATTCATCCTTATCCGAAAGAATTTTGTTGGCTCGTGTCTTATTGACTAGTTAGTAAGAATGGCTCATTCCCTCCACTCATAGTTCGTAAAGCTTGCATTCACTGATGAACGAAGAGCAACTGACAATCAAATTGATTGCCTGCCCAGCTTTATAATGTATTCCAAGGCCAGGTCAACAGTGTCATGAGAGGGATAAGGAGTTGATAGAGCTTTCCTAGTAGTTAACGTTATTTCTTATCTATAAACTTTTTCATCTGTTGCATGCGTTCTTCGAATCTCATGTAACGGCAGATAAAGCCGCAAAGGCATGCCCTTGTTGTTTGGTTGGATTGTCTTTGTCTTTGGTGTACCCCCACTTGGGGGAGTGGGTTGGTACAAACACTAGATAGAAATCATGTCGGTATGCATTCTTGTCATTAGCCACTTGCTTGACCATTCATTTATTGAGCTATTTTTAGAAATAAAAAAAATTTTTCGCTGTATGAGCGTGAAAGTTCAACCATCCAAAGATGCCTTTTCAAGCTAAAAGCCTGTTTATTCATTTTTCCACTATATTTAATGAAATTCAAAGCTTACTCTTGCATGTTTCATTCATGTATCTATTGCTTCTTTATCTTTCTAGTTACTTTCTCTAGAGCAATCCTAACTATGATGTAGTATAATGAATGATAATAACTGAAAAAAGAAAAAGTGCCATGGTAAGAATGAGAAATGCTATGCAGCCATGATGACTCAAGTCAAAGTACTACGAATAGCACTATACAAATTATTGACACTTGTTACTTGACCATATCATAAGAAAGAATAAATACTAGGAGTCACATGGGATTTATCTAACTAAAGCCAAGCTAAGCTAAGGGGAGTGAAAGACTTAGAAGCCAGATCATATGGAGCATCCTTGGATGAACCCAACATAATCTTTGGCATATAGGAGACAACTAAACTTCGTTTTATAGAGGTTTTTCAAGCTAGCATCTGTTTCAGCATATCATCTCGCTCGATTTTAAATCCATAAGAGGTGGAATCCTAAGCATATCAAAAGTGGCTATAATCCATTTAGAGATCGAGCCCCATAAAAGTAGAGATAAACAAAGGCAGTCTTTGCTGATCCAGTTTTATATTGAAAACGAGTAGTTAAACCTATGAAAGCAAAGGCTTATAGTGCTGGCTTTGTCGCGGGTTCAATTGGAATTGTAAAAAGTGAAGTAAATTTCCTTTCTTCCTACTGTCTATATCTCCTCTGCTTATACCACTGGTGATGAACTCACCATGGCTATTTAACATCGAACTCAGAGTTTTTCTACTACATAGGCGGCTAAACGAAGCCCTAGTCTTGATTTGTCAAACCCTAGCCCTTTATTAGTAACCCAAGTATAGGACACGTGAGATCAAAATAACTTACCGTTCATTCGCTTTCTATTCAAAAAAGGCCATTGATATTCACTCACTTCTTTAAAAAGATTTTCCACCCCAACCCAACCATTTATTTTTTAAATGAAAGCACTACGACTATGACGTTTTATTTTGGTCTTGATGTGCTTCAAACAACATAAAGTTATGATTTGCATTAGAAGACTTACGATAGACTGATTGGGAACACATTCAATAATAGGTATTGACACCTTAATGCGTTGCAATCTGGACATTGATTAATGTTTTATGCTTTCTAGCAGCTATACAATTAGAATCGGCCGCCACTATCTATAAAGATTGCAGCTATACAATTAGATTGCATGTCGATTAGAGACCTAGTTCGATATGCCTATCAAAAAAGAGAACCACCACCTCACATAACATTTTAATAGTAAATTCAAGAGCCAAACCCATAAGCTTAAGAAGTGGTTGATCTTGATCTAATTCTCGTTGCATGGGGCAAAATGCTGGTTAAAGCCCTCTAATAGGAACTTATCGAATAGGAAGTAATAGAAGTGCTACTTGCTACAAATATCTTTGGGATGACAGTAGACATTAGAAATTATTGTAAATTATGAATCTTATGAATCTTCTTCGATAATGGATAACAACAACAAAGTGGGAAAACAATTTCAAAAGATGCTTTCGAAGTGAAAGTGAATTACATCAGATGAATGCGTTACCCTTAAAAAAATGGCATAATTGGCCTACCTATATTCATAGCAAGACAAACATGGGGATTAAAGATTAATGAAGGATGATATTGAAATCTTACTAGAAAAAGGAAGAAGAAAAGAAAAGGTTTCAATTTTACAGTGAAAGTTGCAAATCTCATTGTCCCCTCCCCTATCTCGACTCAGTCACATGCAACTAGGCTTTTGACCTAGCCAACTCTTCATCATCTTTCTTTGGCTGAGTGGCATGTATTTCTTTGGCTGGCCAATCTTACTCACATTAGACTTAGTGCCCAGGTGGTTTGGCCAATAGTGGGCCTAGAAATTTGAACGGTGATGTTGGCAGGGGTTTTCAAGGAATACAAATAACCTTTAGCTTTTTTCAGATTTTCTAAGCATCTAGAATAACTAGTGAATTACAACTTATGCCACAGATGTTAAACAATCCACTCTACAAAAGTATGGGCTTATAGGACTAGGGCTCATAAACCCTCTCTTTCATTCATTAACAGGGTTCTAGTCTGTCACTTTTCTGGGTCATGATTAATAAGTAGAAGTCATAAAAAAGAGATGTTTCTCTTTGGACATCAGATTAAAAGGCTTGTCAAGCTAGCCTATATATATATATATGTATATATATATATATATTTAATTAAATATGTTTAAATATTTTTAATACATAAAGATATAAATAAAAAGATTTGTTGTCTTTTAACTAACTATTCTTTGTTGTCAATGCTACCAAGGACTTATAGGTTTGCCTCTTTGACTTATGAAAGATAATGAGAACATGGGTTATTCAAAAAGGAAAAGGCGCTACTATACAAAACATTAGAAAAAGTAAGCGACTAAGTTAGCTTACCCTACCTTATTATACAATACATTAGTAGGTATAGTATAATAGGCGAGCTAGTTAGCAAAGATACTTAGGCTAATAAATAAGAAAACGTAGATGCATAGCCTTCATTCTACTACACTATGCAAAGGTTACGAAGTCATTTAGCTTGATATTAGGAAAGTCAAGAGGGAATGCCATACCTATGTTAAAAAACCATTGTTCGTTGACTTTTTAAGGTCTAATCTTTCGCTTCCCTACTGAATAGAGCAACTCGCTTCGCACCACTGATAGACTACTTAAGATTCAATTCAAAAGGCCCTCTTAGTTTATTGATAATGATATAGGCATGCAAAACTAAATAAGGCCTAAGGCCCCCTGCAAAGTCATAAATCTGAGAGGCATTTCGTAACAAAAAGATGGTCTCTTATGCATTTCATTCTTTCCAAAAAAAAAAAGGGGGGGGGGGGGGGGAGGAAGAGAAGTAGCCCTTATCATGGTGAACCTCTCCTTGTGATTGAGATAAGGTAAATGCCTCACAGTTACGTGATGGATGGAATCGGAGTTTTCTTAGGTAGCCACCGACCTTCAATTATCATTTAACTTTCATGCTTGGTGGAGAAAAATCGAATAAAAGTATCCTTAGTTGTTGCCTTGTTCTCTACCATGAACTAGGATCGCTTACCAGCCAAGTCAAATTAAAGCAAGATTTTTGATAACATATAAGCCATTTTCAGGGATAAGAGGTGGAACGACCTCTTGATCTATTGATAGTAGCCCACGAATAAAAACTTCATCTAAGCATTCCCTATTGCTCCAATCTCCCTTACCCCTGGTACATTATCTAGGCAAAGAGCCATAGTTAATTGTTGTTTCCATTTGGTTATTCTTTTCTCATTATTGATACTGGTAAGACCCAGCTAAATAATGTGTGCTAGTTGGTAATGAATGGACTTTTAATATCCGTATACCCAAAAAGGGGTAGTGATTGAAAAACAATCATTTTATTTTCTTGCTTGCTTTCCTTTGGTAGCAAGAAATGAGTTTATCTATCTGCCTAGCTTTGATAGATTTCCCACAATGCAATTCATAGAAATTCCACCAATCCTTCGGTGGATAAGTCTAATAACTCAATAGCAGTGCGAAATTGAGTTCCTCATCTAGTGGATCTGATCAATAATTAGGGGGCAACACATACAAAAATATTTGAAAAAGGAACACGCGTAAGAGTTTATAAGCAACCCAACCTTCTGTATAACCTATTCACATTAGTGAAGCGGTTAGATGCACAAGGGAAGAAGTGTGCATTTGTGAGACCTAGTCAGGATGCATAGGGAAGTCAACCTGCAAGTATGAAAGGTCATGGTAGCGCTACCCCTCTTTAAGTAAAGATAAAGTCTCTCATTCAATTAGAATGTAAGGAAATTGAAAGAAGAGTGAAAAAGGTCAAACGCGATTTCTAGCATAGAAAAGAGCTACCATTGACAATAAAGTGGGAGTTTGAACTTGACGAACGAGCTTCTTTCATGGGAAAGGAATGAAAGAAGCTCGATGTATACGAAAAAGAAAGTAGGTTCTGGCAAAATAACCATTTTAGTGATTGATAATGGAGCCAAGGCTAGATAAAAGATGGATAGGCATTGCTTATCAATCAAAAGGATAAAGAAAGAGGAAAAGCTCATGAGGTGGATCCCATATCTCATTAGAGAGGAAGAATGCCAGGGATGATAAAGGATAAGCAACTCTATAGCCTATAGGAACAAGAAAAGTCATTCCACAGTGCTCTAATATTCTCATAGCTTTATTTAAAAGAGAATAGGGGATAATACTGAAATGGCCTTATGACTTTTGAATTCTTTTTAAAACGTATGTTGATTGAATTAATAGATGTTGAGTAAGGGCTTAAAAAGGGCCTATTCACATAGCGTTCATAGTCACATATTTTTCCTCGGGCAGGCAGATTTTCCTATAAATAAATAAAGAATCCGAGCCTTTTTTGGGGGATAAAAGGCATAATATTGGGTCATCCTTTTTTGTCGAATGTCCAAAGTTGATTTGAAGAAAAAAATTTCCTTCATTTTAGGGTAGGAGACAACCATTCAAGCATAGAGATAAACATGGCTCTATTGCGTTAAAGGATGAAAGAGAATCCGTAGGCAATTAGTCATTACTAGAAGATGGTAAAGATGTAGGCTGCTTTCTATTCTTAGAAACCAGAGGCTATAGAATATTGTTGGTTGCACAACAGAGGGTTGTGACCCTAATTTCCTTAGGACTCTGACTCTCGGTGTAGGAGGCATGGGAAAAACCACTAGTGAAAAAGATCCAAAAGATGTTATCCAATAAGTGCCTACTAAAACTAAAATAAGGTGAACTAGAAGAACTTGTGCTCATGGACGGTAGCATGCTGGGCCGACGAGAACAAGAAGAAGGATCAAAATATCGAAAGCCTTCCTCAACCAAGGAATGCCCTTTTAGAAAACATCTATTTGCTCGAGGTGCAAGCTTCTCACGAAGCTGAGTAGGTATATAAGCATAGTAGAAAAAAGTCTAATATTTTTATAATCTGGTGTTGATCTAAACATGTCCTGATATGAAATAATGTCACCAAGAACATTGGAAGGTAATTAATGATAAAGACCACGATGGAAGAGACTCCTAACTAACATAAGGCCACTTATCTTACTAGATAGGGGGGAGATGGCTATCAAACATCAAAGCAAGAGCCTTTTCTTTGATATGTGTCTATGCTTCTTTTCTGTAACTCCATTTTGCTGTGAGGTATATAGGCAGGAGAACTAATGAACAATTCCATTAGTGGCTATAAATTGAGAGAAGGCTAATGCGATATATTTCCCACCTGAATCTTAGTGTTAAACTGGAATCCGTTGACATAAGAAGAGATTATCAACCTTAGCTTTAGAAAGCTGAAAGCACTAACTTATGCTTAATGAATTCTTTTTTGATAAGGAAACACATCATCCATAAACTTAAATAAACCCTCTCAAAATTTATTCTAAGAAAGCAATATGATAACTAAAGAGAAGGCACAGGCGATGGGCCCCAAACATCATAATACAAAAAGGCTAAAGCATATATAGTTGGCCATAGGCGGCATCCTATAGCTATAACATTATGTGTGTGTTGATCCTTGACAACATAGAGGTAGTCGAAGTAAAGATGGTACAGTTTTGGTGATCAATAGAAAGTTGTCTAACCGATTTTTTTTTTTTTTAAGAAACTAACTTCAACTTTAGGAACTAACATAGCATCATTGAGATGAAGAACATTGCCAGAATGAGATGATAAAGTGATCATACCAATGTCTGAAATAGAGAGTGAGGTGTGGTCATTAGTGAAGGTGACGCTTTTGCCATATTATTATGAGAATGAGACAAATGCAGTTGGATTGCTCATCATATAATGGGTAGCCCCAGTGGAAATGTAAAAAAGCCACTAAGAATGTCGCTTACAAGATGAATGTATAATATGCACGTGATGATTTCTTTGATGCGGAGCAAAACTCGAGTTGTAATCCTATGCACATACGATACTCATGTCTCTCAAGAGAAAAAGGAGTATGCATCCCCTTCTCAATCATTGAGGAAAACCCAAGAAACTCTCGTAGGATTGCTTCTGCTATTTATGAGAAGATCGATGCTTTAGGTTATCAAATTAAGGATTATTTTCAATAAACTTCCCATTGTTAGAAAATTGTTTTATCGCCATACATCTTTGAACCATTTCTAGGCACTATACTTGAACCACTGATGCATGAACTGGTATTGTTCTTTGTTATTAATCACATAGTTATAGCTGTTGTGAGAGTAATGTGGTAGGGACCACACTTGATAAAAGATAGACAGAAGCGATAGAGAGAGAAAAGAAAGAGATAAGCCTCTAATTCAAAATATAGTGAGAGGGTAAAGCTTCCATTTCCAAGTACAATCCTCCGCCCCAAGGTAATCTTTTTTTTTTTCTATGAATCTATCAATTAGAGGAGCGAAACCAAGTTTAAAACCTTAAAGTCCTGCAAGGGTTGTAAAGCCTTTTTCAATGTCTTCCACTCACCTAGTGGATCTAAGAGGCAAGGAGAATCCACTAATTGAATCCAATCTCACTCAGCATAGGCAAGTAGAGTTTACTCATCCAATAGCAAGGGGAAGATGAACAATGAAGCTATAGTTGCTCACCTTTCTACTATCTGCCTTGAAGTGAGAGGGGGCCACCCATCAACTAGTCTTTCTTTCTATTTTGAATTCTTGATCTTTAGTGCCAGTGGAGCAATGGAAGTGGGGGATTAACTCCTCTATCTACCCCAAAAATGAGTTAAATCTATTGAATGAGATCCTAGAGAAATTTTTGAAGTTTTTTATTTGGAATCGTCTTACGTCTAATTTCCATTACTTTGCTGGATTATTCGTAACTGCATATATACAATATAGACATCATGACTAGTTAGACTTGTAATTAATTTATATCTTTTTTTTTTGCCTCATTTCTTTAATTTTATCCATAGGAAGTCAAATTCTTATTGTTGTTCAATTATTTAAGTTCAAAGTAATTTTTGACCTAACAAGAGTGAAATTAGGCTCTGTAGGATTTGAACTTACAACATTAGGTTTTAAAGACCTACATTCTACCAAACTGAACTAAGAGTGCTTTCTTTCCATAATAAATAAGACTGTAAAGATGAGGATTCATTTTTTTTAAACCCCAATACCTCTTGCTTGTTAAATACTATCATATATAATATCACAAAATGAAAGATTATGCATGTGCAATTTTAATCGATCTAAAATTGATCCTTTATTACTGCCTAGAGGAGAAATAAGAGGTAGGAATGTACCTAAAACAAAGGTTTTACCAAGGTGCACTACATCCCTTTCAATTAGTCTATAATGTCATTATAAAGAATCCCTACCCTATTGTCCATATCCGTTTTTCTTTTCCTCCATCGATATCGAATTTCTCTTCCCATTTCTTCTTTTTTGGTTTTTATTAATTTATATACTCATCATCATCATGCCGCTTTTATAAACACTTACTTTTGAGGAAAAAAGAAATAATCAACCTTTTGGATAAGTGAGCCTTTCTCGATAGAAAAAGTTGCATGCGAGAGAGATCCCAATTCTATCTGTCCAATTAAGCAAGCTCTGCCACCAACTTCTACCTAGATAAAAAATAAGAGTGCCTAACGCGAAAGGTTGCTTTACTAAATAATATAAGATGCCTTAACACTTTAGTTTTCAATAAAGGGCGAAGCTTGATGAAGCGAAACGAGCTTAGAGTAGCAGCCTATTTTGTTTTTTCAGCCGATACTTGATATTATATTAGTAAAATGCTAGTGCCCCTATAGAGTAAGGGCCTTCTACTATCAATAAAACCAAATGAAAGATAAAACCTATTGCGTTTTGCATAGATCGAAACTTGTAGCTTGATTCTTTACTCATTCCATACTATGAAGAATTACAAGAAATCTTCTATAACTTTTCTTCCTATTTCTCAATGATTTTTGATGATCAAGGCAATTCCCATGAAACACTTTCATTTCATGGAAATGAATTCTTATTCTTACAAAGAAAATAGTATTTCTTATTTCTTTGTTCCCTAGACTAGATCTATTCTGATTTTGAATTATCCATCACTATATTGTTCCCAAGGACTAGAAAAATCAAAATAGCAAAATTCTTGGGTCATCTCAGTGGGTTCAAAAGCCAAAGATTTCTCTAGATCATCATAGCATACTTCCACATATCCACTCAGAGGTAGATCCAAATGATTATTGAAAGAATGACCAAACATATCCCAAATTTCTTGCTCCCACCAGTTGACTAATGCAAATAGACTAATTATCAGAGGTATTCATGTTACTTCATCTGCACTAGTTTGTACTTGAAACCTTGTATAGGTATGCAATTTAACAAAGCACAATAATTGAAATAGGTAGTCCTTACTGGTATGAGATCTATTCCTATGTTTCAATTTTTCCATTCTTTCTACCCATTTCTTAGAGAAACTTTCCTAACTATATTTGAAAAATGGATTGGTTATCCATAAAAGATAAGGAAATCTTTCTTGTAGTTCCGCTTTTTACTCTAAAAACGAAGAAAGACTTGTCGAAAATCACCGATTAGATTGGTTTAACCAAGAAAGGCATGGGATTCTTTGGGCATTGATTGGGTCGAGTTAAGTAAAGACTAACTATAATGAAAGATCCCTCACTACATGCTTTCTACATATCTATTTCCATATAATCGAAGATGTCCATACCATAAAGAATCAGTCTCGACAAAAATGAGACTAAGGACTAGGAAACCCCTCCATCATTATTCAAACACAAGCCAAGGAATTCAAAATCATAACACAAGCACCCCAAACTAGTTGTGTTTTTTTTTTTAGAGTTTCACCCTTTTGGCTTTGAAGGTAAATAGTAAAAAAAAATTCCTTGTAAAATGCAAGCATCAAGGCTTTCTTCAAAATAAAAAGATAGGCCCAAGCTTGATTGGTGCTTCTTTGTGTGTTAGCAGATGTCAAGCTTGCTTGACTATAAATAGATTAAGAAGGTATTAAGGAACTACTAAAACCATTATTCCCATTTTTGGGCTATAAAACTCTTATCTTCCAGCGAGCTATGTGCATAAGCTTGTCTTTACTACAAAAACAATTCCACGCCTTACAAATAGAATAAAATGTAAAATATCTTCTCTATTCTTCTTTTCAAAAAAAGGTGATCCGTCAATTGAACTTACCTTATTGTGATAGGTGTGCCAACTTTTTTTCATTCCCACCAAGGAATTAAATTTACAACGATAGGGCTTGACTGCTTTACCTTTGATTATATTGATAAAGCGCTATAGCATTTTACTAATATAATGTCAAGTAAAAGGGCCCACTTTTTTTGTAAAGAAAAAGGGCTACTTCATAACCCGTTACTAATAATCAAAAGGGTTCACAGCGAGTTCAATCTATAGTGATGGAACGTCTGTCTTCATGGCATGAGTATTCACTACCACTTACAGTGCCTTTATTGACTCGCTTTACTACTTTGAAACTAGTTCAGCACACATGTGGAGTCGAACAACTCTCTATAATGTAGCATAGGTAGACTCATTATTATGGGTGACTATCTTAGTGGTTTTTTGACTAAGTTCGTTCCTCCTGTGTGGGGTATCAGTTAGTCGATGTCGGGTCAGCCACTAAGGCACCATTCACCCTACGAATGGCTCAACCATCAAGCTACTTTATGAGGTCTGGGAGTAGACTAATAATTATTGTAGTTGTTGTATGTAGGATATATGACACCACACAAGTTAAGTAGTACTGAGCTGAGGGATCTTCCTTTGGATCATTACAATGCTCATTGAACGGTTCAAGTAGAAGTAAATAAGTCAAAAGCAAAAACTCTCCATATCAATCCAGTTCTATAGGAGAGAGTATAAGCAAAAAAGACAGGAATCCTTTAATCCCACAAAATAGAACTCACTCGAGGGAGTGAGGGAGGTATTCAAAAAGAAAAGCTGTAGGTTCTTGCTTTCCTTGTAGGAAAGGTCTTGGTTTAGCATGGCGTTATAGAAAATGCGACTATACAGAAAAGGCCGACAGAGCTTCACGTTTTTATTCCTGAATGGAAAAAAATAAAAATTCCATTAATTGTAGCATTAAGTTGTAGCCAATGATTGCCCGGGTTGGTTCGTAATCACCTTTGGTGAAGCAACCCTTCAGTTGCCCTCCTTGCCCATGCTGAGTATCTTCAACCGAGACTGCTCGATGGGGCTAGGAATTGGTTTAGGGAATCACGGGGCTTATACTTAATCAGAGGAGCCTCAATTCTGAAATGGAATGAATGATAGAATCAATATTTCATAGAAGAATGACTAAGGCCAAAAAATCCCTTTACACCTGCTTGAAAAATGTGGTTGAATATATAAGAAGGTTCACATACCCTGAACATATCCATCCTGTATTCGTTACTTGTCAACTTTACCGCTTGTCTTATTTATTGTTTGCTTTAACAGGTGGTTTATGTCTGGTCCTTTCAGGTCGTTTGACATGGCTAGATGACGCTTTGTAACAACATTTTTATTTGGGGTTTGATGGCTTTATCTAAGGCTTTGATATACTAGTACCTGCCACCAAAACATCATGAAGGATTTAGTGAATGTCTTCAAACATAGTAACACAAGATAATTCATTTTTTCTCCTTATTGGCTCTGTCAGAGGACTAAGAAATCAATAACATGTAACGGCTTAGGCATTGAGTCATTGCTTGAGGAAGTATATGAGAGGATCGATGTTAAGCAAAACTGGGGCAGCCAACAACTCATCCTCTTTTACTTAATAAGGCTTGAAAGGCCAAAAAGTTTTCCTTTTCTGTTTAGTATTTTCGATCCAAGTCAAAATAGGGAAAGGAAAGCTACAAGCACCACTAGGTCAAATCATTGATTAGACATCAGTAGGGTTCGATATTCATTCCTTACTCAAATAAGGGGTGGCATTCATCTCAAAATAAGCTGGTAGAATCAATGATGTAGCATGGTCTAGAATAAGCCCTTATTGATCCATAGGCTTTGTGTTTTGGTTACAAGAAGTGCTTTTCGCTTGCTTACAACATAATAACTTGAGCTAAAGCTCTAGGATTGAGTGAGATGACAAGAGCTGAAGTCACTACGCTCTATAAATGTTCGTACGATTCTTATGGATCCTGGGATTAAAAAAACCTCTCGTTAGGTCTCCACTGAAAGATTGTCCACCTTCTCAAGCATCTCTACCATACCCTTAGAAAGTGACAACAGATGACTTCTATTACTATAATGAGAGCACTTTTGAAACAAGTTGATAGTTGTTCCCTAGTTGCACCCCGAAATGAGACCTGGGATAAGGCGATAAGATGGAGTAACTATAAAGGGGAAGAAGGTATGTATCTTGGGTCAAAGAATCAACCTAATTTTTAAAGAAGCATTCTAAATAAAGAAAGGAAAGCTAAAGAGACTATAAAGGTGGCAAATATAAAGCGAATAACTAAGTTCTTAACCAAGTAGAGCACGAAAGTTCGCAAGAGATATAGATATAGTGGTGTCAGGATAAAGAAAGAAAACTAACTATCAAACTAAAAATAAGTATGAATTAGCATAAGAAGAAAAAGAAGAAAGGCTTTAAGAGGGTCAGAAATAATGCAAGGCTCCAAGAAAAAAGACTATTAAAATTAAAAACGGATGATATTGTAGATGAGCCCCCATTAATGCAGCTAGTCCTATACTCATAGGATAGCCAATTAAAATATAGGTAATTAATAATACAGTATTCATATTTTAGACTACATCCATTATCATTCTACTAATACTAGCCTATTAAGAGGGTAGTTTTCTTTCTTGGAGGACATGCCACTGAGTTGAGGGTACTCGAGATGCTAGGGGAGGCGACTGTCCTCCCCACCTAAACTATGAATTTATGGATTATTAGTGGGGGTTCATCCAGCAAGCTTCATGCTTTCTTGAGGAACTGGTTTCGCTCCCTAGTCATGGTTTTAAGCATGTTGGTGAGGCTCTGAAAAAGGGGCAATGCATGTGTTAAACATTTAGCGATCCACAATTCGAAGCACTTCTTTCTTCTTCTTTTTTTTTTCTTTTCTTATTTTCCCTATATAAATGATCAATCTTTTATTCCTAAGCCAAGGAGCTGGAAAAGTTGTGCTAAATCACACAACCATATAAGTAATAAGATATTATTATCATGAAAGTGCTCTCCTTGCTTTTGAATGTTTTATTTTAAGAATTTATTTTTTACCTATTCTCATTCACAAAGAAAAAAGGTGCTAACCTTTTTGGCTCATGTCAACTTATTAAAGGGGGTAATTTTTGTAGGGTGTATTAATAGCATAGATATAATAGGATGCATTAATAACATAGATCATGCCTTATTAAATTCCATTGTGGAATTGCATGTAAGAGAGAGGAATCCAAGCATTTACAATCTTATATCTGCTATTTAAAAAAAAAAATTAGAAGAGATAAAGAGGGCAATTTTTGTAGCTCCTATGTAAAAACAATTCTTATGCAATCAAATTTTATTTTTGCCTTTATCAATACTTTTTAATATGTGACATTAATGCACTTAAGCAACCTATCTTAGACATAATAATGAAGGGCTTTATGCCCTATCATTGTAGAACTAAAACTCAAAAGGTTTCTTTACTTTGAGAAAAAGGGGCCATTATATTATAATATTAGTAAAGGTGCATTAGCCTATCCATAGTAGAGAGCCTTTTTAGCACTTCAGTTTTCAATAAGGATGTTTAACAGAATATATAGGGCATTTTTAGCTTACACTATTACAACAAAGTGTTCTTGCCTGGTTGTGGTCCAATATGTTGATGAGCCTGAAGTAAAAAGGCCCCATATGTGAGTATGTGAAGGTTGTCTTCTCTTTGGACATTTTTGATATTTTGGAAGAAAATCGGCTTTTGGATTTCATGAAGGGGCTCCAACCTATGCCAAATTGTCTAAAACTTAGGGGTAAAATAGGCAGCCAGCCTGCTAGATTGAAAGTACTTAGCTAGGGGGAGTTGAGACCAGCCTAAAGGCAAGAGTGTATAGTAACGAAAAGGCAAGGACTCCAAGAATAAGCCAAGCTTGAGGCCAAGAAAAACGTGGTCTAGACCTGGAGCCAAAGTGGACTGAGAAAAAAGAATGGAAGGCTTTATCTGCTTTAAGCCCTTATAGAAGTTAAAGGAAATAGCCTTAAAAAAAATGAAATGGAAATAGTTCATTTCTTCCTCAAATTGGATTAATGGATCGTCTAACTGGAAATGATAATAAAATTCATATATCACTAGAAATAATTCCAATAAGTAGACAAATACAATATACCACCTTACTTATTTCCTCTATGAGGGAGAAAGCAAATTGAAGATCAGTAGATGTGAGAAAAACAAAAATGCCAAGGAAAATGACTAGTGGTAAAGACAAGATTGATTTTGACCAAACATGCTCAGAATCTTTTTTTTTTTTTTTGTTTTTTAATCTAGCCTTTACCTCGTAAACTCGATGAAGTGGCTTTGCTTCTTAAATGACCACATTGATGAAGATTTGTAGCATCATTCAAGTAAATATAGATTAAAATCATAGAAACATGAGCTTGTGATATTGCTATATCTAATTTTGGACTAGTTAATGCAAGAACTATAAATACAGGACCAGGATCCCCTATGAAGTATAAAAGATCAATCATATAAAGCATAGTCCGAACGAACCCACTTAAAATCTTTACTGAACTTTGACCACCCATCATATTAGCAAATAAATGTGTTCTTGAGCTTAATGCACAAAAACAATGAGGGATTAGCTCAAGGAGTACTAAAAAAAATGCTAACAATAGTGGGACCCCTGCGGATAATAAAAACCTTAAAACATGAAGCCCATTTCTTTGAAATCCTACTGTAGTAATGCCAATAAAAACAGAAACTGAGGGACCTAATGTAATGAGAAAATGACTTGAAATTATGAAGTTATAAAGTATCATACCCTGGAGATTACAAAATAACGAAAAAGTAAAGTGACTGAAATGCGAGGGAAAAACCTTTGTTTAACATTTTCGAAAAGACCAACTATTTGTTCATTTACAAGGTTTAACACGAAATCATAAATAAGCTTTACCAAGGATTGTCAAGCATTTAGTGCTACGTTTTCTCCTCCGTTTTTAGTAGCAAAATGAACTAGAAGTAAGACCAAACTAAGAGTTAGCAACATAAACGAAGATAGATTTGTGAATGAAAAACACAAGTTTCCTATATTCATAGGAATCAATGAGAGAATGGCAAATTTCTTTAGTGGGCTATTAGGTGTAATCATAAGAAATACTTTTAATTTCATCCCTGTAGTTTCACTTTGTGCTCTAAAAATGAAAAAAGACTTGTTGAAAATCATCAGTTGGGTTGGTCCAACCAAGAAAGGCATGGGAATCTTTGGGCATTGCTTGGGCCGAGTTAAGTAAAGACTAAGTACAACGAAACTAAAGCATAAACATTCAAACTTCCCTCTTACTTAACATCGCTAATAAATAGTTTCTACTACTTTTTATTTAATTTTCAATCTGAGACTGATGTTTTCAAGAACATGTTATTGCTTTCTTTAAAGTCCCTAAAAAAATACACTCTTTTCGCCATATTATTGGTTATGCTTTTTGATTGTGCGTAGCTTTTCTAGACCATACTCTTCTCTTCAAGCATCTCAACGATTCGTAGAATCTTATTAGGCCTTATATGAAAGGAATTTTAAAAATTGATAATAAGGTCATTTACCAAATTTTTCAATGAGGTGAGCCTTTGCATATGTTAAGCCTTGTTAGCTCTACCCATTGGGGTTGTTATTGCTCTAATTAACTTCGTCCAAATGTCCTATTGGTTTACTTTAGCAAATTATATTTCAAGCAAAGGTTTAAAATCCTGAGTTAATGGTAGTGGCCTAGAAGTTCGTAGCACTAAAGGGAAGAGGGAAGGTTAGAACAGAACCCCCTGGACGTACCTATGTAAGGAACTGGGTGACCAAAGTATTGATCAATTTTATGTTGAAATCCGGGTGCTGCGTGCATCCAAAAGTGCTAGTTCAAGTCTACCTTGTTACAAAGGCAGAAGTCAAAGTCTAAAACTATAGCCTAGCCCTAGAGGATTCCATTTTGATCCAAACTCAACAACCCGCATCTTTTTATTCTTTCTGTATAGCATTTTTTCGACCAATCTTGATGAAAAAGAACCTGGTTGTGATTAGAGCTCCACCCAATTGCTGAGTTTTTTGAGGGGCTTTGGGCTAGACTAACTACAACTACATCTAGACAATACTTCTTTTATTATCACAACATCAACTCAGGCATTGTATTTAGTACCAAGGTGATATTGGTCTCCGTATTGTGTTTTCTTTAGTGGGGTCTTGTTATGGCCATAAGCTACTCCATTAGCCAAGTTCCAGTAAACCACTTTAAACTTTTACTCCTTGTGCTAGGCTCGTCGATCTTCTCCTACGCTAAAGCTCCCCATCTCTTTTTTTGGAAAGAAAGCTCCATTTTGAATCTTTTCCTCATGAAGTGAGGTAAGTAGCTAAAGAAAGTATCACTATCGAACTAAACAGAGAGGGAAAGCAGGATGAGGAGTACACTAGATTATTGTAGAGGCAGGGTATAAGTCGAAGGTTTTCAAGTCTCTTTATATAAATAAAAAGGATATCATCATTAGAGGGATGAATTGTATTCAGTTTCTTTATGAAGCTTTGTTGAGACAAATGAATGGTTTAGAATAGGTTTCCTGTCCTGCAAGGTGACAAATTTGACACCTCATGAATAGGAGTTTTCCAAACTTGGCATAGCATAACCAATTATAAAAGGACTTTAGGATAATAAGCCCTAGTTTATAGAAGCAGATTGGATTGTACTAGGAAAGATATCTAGTAGACTAGGTTCATGATTGAATATTTTGCTAGTGTTTCTACCTAATGATAAGGTGAAATCTTTAAGGGAGAGGCCTAAATTAGTATTAATGTTTAGGGACATGATTTGGCTCAGACTCTTCTTCTAGTTTTAAAGGTTAGAGCAGCATCATGTACTCCTTTAGGATATTATTTAGTCTCAGGATTGGTACTGACCAAGTGATTAGAGAACTCAAGGGTGCAACGTACTAGACCTAAGACTTTAATAGGAGTGACTTTTTTTCCTAATCTTTTGCAAAAATTTTTACTATCATTCCTTCTCTTGGAAAGAGAGTTCCTCTATCCATTACACACATATTGGACTATACCCAGTCTTACCTTTTAAGTGACAAGAGGGGTGAAGGTACTCAATTTTTATAGGCCGCCTTACTAATAAAGGTGCTTTTCTTATGAAAGGAAAATAACTCCTCATGAGGCAAAACTTCTTTCATGAGATTGCCTTAAAAGATTCTCAGTGTTAAAACAACTATTTAACTTAATGGACTATGGTAGAAAATCCTTAGGCTTAATCCCTTTTGGCAGACTATAACTAATTAAATGGTTAGAGAATAGGGCTCCCTATCGAACTTTCTTTCATGAGTAATAGGACCTCTCATGACTCTTAACATTTCTCGTTGTCGGAATGATGCAGGGAGGTATCATTTTCCTTTAATTTTAGATTAATTTTTGTTTTTCATTTAGGTGATTCCTTTTGTCATTCCCCCATTTTGTAATATGTAATCAAATAAGCCACCAATGCCTTGTGCATAGAATGCAGATGATGTACTTGAGCAATAATGAGAAAGATGGTATATACGTAGGAATGAATGTCATTTAAATGACTTTATTTAATAGAAAAATTGAAAGTAACAAAAGACAAGATGTTGCTAGTGATGTCCACTCTATTTGGTTGCATAGAATTAAGCTTAGATGGATAGTTTTTAAAGGAAATAAACGTGTTAGATGCCTTTTTCCCTTATCGCAATCTTTAGGTACAATACGTTTTTACTACATTACAATTGAAAGGATTGGGTAGCTCTTTCCATCCATATCTGTTAATATGAGCACATTGTTGGAAAAGGCACTTTTCACAATGGATAGGCCTTCCTAATTTTGTGCCCATTTACCCCTTGGATTGGTTACATTATCAGGGATTCTCTTTAACACCAAGTTACCTTCTTTGAAAATCTTAGGATGTACCTTCTTGTTATAAGCTATTTTCATTCTTCTAGTACATCTACCCATGGCAAACGGCCTTTAATCATTCTCATTGATTAGACTAAGTTGCTCATTTTTAGCCTAAAATTCTAGTTATTAATGTAGCCAATATTAATAATGAATCAGCACAACAAAGGCCATAGAGACAAAATGTGCCCACTTGACTTATACCCTACTCATATTCTGAATTGTACCCTTAATTATTAGAGTAGAAGATAATCGCTCCACTATTCCTGAAGTGACTTCACCTTCCATACCCCAAATGGTATAATGTCATAACAGTATAGTAGGGCATAATATTAAAGATTGTATGGCATTTAAATATGAAGTCTAAGCATTAGAGGACAATAGATTCTTAGGGTTTGAAAGTTTAAGTGGCTCCAATCTTGCTAACAACCCATTGCTTGCCTACAGTGCACATCAAACAAATATGACAGAGATGTGCAATGATAGTTATAAAGAATAGCCAGAGTTTTAGAAGTCATAGCATTTGAAATCAACTGGGCCTGGGCTACGAGCCAATGCCTATAGATATGGAAAAATTAAAAAAAAAATGGATAAAAGAAGAATAAGTGGATCCAATCAACTTTGGTTAACCATCCACCACATTTTTTGTTTATTATGCTATACGATCTTTGATGATATATTCCAAAATAGAGAATAACATAGCCCAAAAATTCTTATAATAAAAATAAAAAATAAAAGTTGTTCTCAATCCTATTATGAATTTTTGTAAAACAATTAGATTGAGATTGATTATGAAAAATATACAGTATATATAATTCTTGCCACATTAGTAAAAACTCCTATTTTTTAGTATTCATGCTTTAAATGAAATTCAATATACTTTTCTCTAAGGATTCTGACAATGAAAACTGTAATAGCGATAACTTTAAATATTTTTAAGTGGATGACTCTCATTGTGAGGACACGAAAGAAAAAGATCGTGAAATACCCTAAGAGATTCTCAAGCAAGTGGAGTAAGAAGAAAAAAATGCAAAAAAAAACCTTCATAAGGAAGAAATTGAAATGGTTAAGCTAGGAGATTTAAGAAGACCAAAAGGAGGTCAAAATAAATGCCATAAAATTGAAGAAGGAATTGGTTAAATTATTGCAAGAATATTGTGATTTGGAAGCATAGTGGAACATAAATTACCACCAAAGTCGAAATGTCCTCTTAGTAAAAAAAGAAAAAATTGGGAAGAAATAGAGGAAATAATCATACCCAGTAGGTCAAGAACCATGGACATTCTTGATAGTTGAGAATCACATTGTGGAAAGTCATTAGCACATCAGAATGAATGAGAATCGCTTCCTAGTTAACTCTATAAGTTCAACATCAAGATGATGAAATAAATCGCTTCCTAATTAGCTTATAATACAACAGGAAAAATGTGAATCACTTCCTCATTGATTCTGCAAATTTGGTACATTTGGTTAAATATGAATCACCTCTTGATGGGTTATCAAAATTAGAGTAACCAGATGAATCAAAATCACTTCCTTTCTAAAGTACAATAGGAAGAATGTGAATCACTTTATAATTAATTTTGTAAATTTGGTTTAGGTTGGATGTAAATTAGCTCCTGATGGGTTGTCAAAATTAGAGTAATGGGATGAATGAAAATCTATTCCTAGTTAATCTATAAATTTAGAGCAACAGGATAATAAGAATCGCTTCTTGGTGATGAATATGGATCACTTTCTAGTTGATATTGTAAATTTGATATATTAGGTTGAATGTGAATCACTTTTCGATGAATTTCCAAAATCAAAGTAATAGGATGAAATGTGAATCACTTCCTAATTAACTCAATCAATTCTATGTAGCATGAGAAAAGTGAAATCATATTGTCTGTAAGATGCCGTGGTCTACCATCTCAAAAAAAAAAAAAAGAAAAAAAAGAAAAGATGAAAAAAAAAACTCAAGTGAATGAAAATAGAGCTATTGAAGTAGCCAAAAAGAAAAAAAAGAAAAAAGAGGAACTATAAGGACTGGCACAAGATGCTACTATTAGCTTTACATGCTTCCATAAGAACATCAATTAAGATAACGCCATATTCATTGGTAGATGATATGAAGAAATATTATCCATTGGAATACTCATTCTTTTCCTAATTATGCTCATGAAAACATAGCTAAAAGAAGTTAAATGAGTTTTAAAAAAACATGGTACAAGCTGCTAAGTCTAATTGACAAGAAAAGATTAAAAGTCATTTTCCATGGATAATTATACCAGAGTAGGATGGAAAAAGCACATTAAACAATTCAAAGAAGGAGATTTAATGTTAAAACATATTCTTTAGAATACCACGGATCCAATGGGCAAATAAGACCAAATAAGGATGGATTTTATAAAGAAAGCCTTATTTCGAAGAGATTTGATGGGCAAGAGCTGCTTAGTCCTAAATTAAACAAATCCAATGAGGATAAAAGAATGTCTTCATTATTTCTATCAGAGGAAAATTGGTATATTAAAGTGATTATCATTAAAAAAATTAGATGGAGTTGATGCTTGATAATGAGGGATGAATCGTAGTTCCCTTTGCTTGACCTATATACTTGATATTCTTATCAAAAATAAATTGTCATTCATAATAGTCTCTTTTTCTAGATAAGCTGAAAAATGTTTCTATGAATTCATTATTGACTAGTTTTTTAAAATAAATTTGATAATAGGTTATATACAACTTTATAAAATAAGAGAAACTATAAATAAAATCAAAGGAAAAGAACACTCTATGGAAAACATGACAAAAAAATAAAAATGATAGAGCATATAAGAGGAGGGCCTCTATTGAGAGAATGTCAAATCATAGATTTGACTTGACATTTGAAAACCGAACAATCATATTTTAAAGTAAGGATATCTGAAGTTAAAAGGATCTATTATTCCTCAAAAAAAGAGAAAAAAAAAAGAAAGGAAAAGTCAAGGAAAATGCAATAAAAAATTGGTATGAAAAGCAACTTTAATGATGAGTTATACTTCAATGACTAAGAAAAATGAAAAAACAAAAAAAAAAACATACTTTTAATACCAAACGCAAAAGGAATCTGAATGAAAGGTAAAACATTTTTCATTGTCAAACATCAAAGAAGATTCTAATGGAGGGCAAAACTTTTTCAATATTGGATGTCATACTAGATTTTGATAGCAAGTAAATATTGTTCAAAGCTTGACATCGAAGAAAATTTCGATGAAAGACAAAATTTTCAAACTTCTTTTCACTTTTTACAATGTTGGATGTGGAAGATGACTATGATAAAAGACAACATTCATAAGGCATGTTAAGAAAGAATTTTGACAATCAGATCATTGTACATCGAGGATGATTCCAAAGGAAGATAGGACATGTCAAAGTTTCAAACTTTTATTCATAATAGCCAATACTTAAAGGGGATGTTAAGAAGAATTTCAATAGCCAGATCGTCTATCTGCCTTTTCTTAATGTATTTCTTTAAACAAAGAATCCATTTTTTCCACTTTTCAAATGGTAAATATTTCTTAGAACATGAGTGTAAACCCAACAGATGTTTGAATTCAAATTGTGATATTGATGCAAGTTCTTCTCTTTTGAATGACATAGATCATTTATCAAAGGGGTCGACGTTAAGTTCTTTTAAAAATTGCTTATTTTTCCCAATATTAGAGGTGTTCCAGAAATTTCATACATCAAGGATGATTCCGATGGAAAATAGGACACTTTGTATAATGTCAAATATCAAGGATGATTGTTATAGGAGACAACACTTGAAAAGCTATCAAGAAAGAATTTAACAGCTAGATCGTCATATATCGATGATGATCCTAACGAAAGATGAGATTTTTTTACCATGTCGAATGTCGAGGATGATTTTGATAAGAGATAACATTCATTGAGCATGTCGAGGAAAAATTTCGATACTTAGATCATTATACATCAAGGATGATTATGGTGGAAAGTGTAACATTTCAAATTTTTAAACTTCCCAAAAATGATGAATGTTGAGGAGATATCAATAGGAGACAACACTTATAGGGCATGTCAAGGAAGAGTTTTGATAGCCAAATCATCATACATTGAGGATGATTCCAATGGAATCATATTTCTGACAACATTGAATGTCATGGACGAGTCCAACAAGAGATAATATTCATTAGGCACGGTGAGGAAGAATTTTATTAAGCTGATTGCCATACATCAAGGACGATTCCAATGGATGATGTGATATTTCTTTACCATGTCAATTATTAAGAACGATTATGGTGGAAAACAACATTTGTAGAGCGTGTCGAGGAAGAATTTTAATAGTTAGATCATCAAACATCGAGGATGATTCCAATGGAAGACGTGATATTTCAAAGTTTTAAACTTTTTCTTTGACAGATCAAGTTTTGAGGTGATTTTGATGAGAGACAATGCTTACAGGGAATGTCGAGGAATTTTGTCATTCAAATTGGAATCATCAATGATGATTTCAATGGAAGATGACATATTTATTATAATGTCGAAGGTCGAGGAGGATTCCAATAAGTGATAGCATTCGTTAGGCATGTTGAGGAAGAATTTTGACAACCAGATCATCATAATCGAGGAGATTCTGATGGAATAATAAGATATTTTTTTACCATGTCAATATAGCATGGCTTATCCTGGCCTTGACGTTGCCTTGCACGTGTAGTCCCATTTATATATACTTTAGCCTTAGTGAGAAGATTCTTCATCTTCTCAATCTTGGTTGTGTAGAGTTGGGCTTTATTGATGGTGTTAGTGATAGACTCGTTTGCGCAGCTTTGGCCTCCTTCCTAAATTGATAAAGTTCGATGTTGATGTGACTGTGCTTGCTAACAAACGTAGCCATTATCCGAGCAAATTGCAAATGGGAAAGGAAAAATGAAGTTTTGGAATCTGTATATACATTCTAGAAAAAACAAAGTTAAAAAGAACAAATGCTTACTTCCTTAATGTATAGGATGATGATGTCCAAGATCAAATTGTTTTTCTCCCCTTCAATCTGCCATATGTCCAAGGGAAAAGTAGACTTATAAAGCCATTTTTGGATTAGATTAGGAGGCTTAGGGAGCCTTCAATTGGGATATCCTAATTTGGCATAAATTTTTCCTCTAGAATGAGGGAGCTATGGCTCATCTATAGGTATTTGGAGTGCAAACACTTATCCCTTGGGTGGCTCCTTTTTTCACCAAGCTTCCTTTTAATGGCTATAAGAGTAGCAGTCACTATTTTCTTTCTTTTTTTTTATGATGGAGGCACTGACTTTGGGGCTAATTTTAGCCTATTTCCTTTTTGGGGCAACTCATGAGGACCGACTCTCTATTGGATTCTAGCAACAGCACTTAGGGGGAGTTTTCTCTAGGGACATGCCTTCCCAAAGCTATGTCTATAGCTTCCCGTAGCTGGTGATCATTAACTTGGGCCATAGTGGGTTATAGAGCCATTTCTTCTTCAAGAACTGCAGAAATTAATGCCAAAGGTTCGCAAAAAGCAAAAGAATAAAATATTTAAATCTTAAGGTAGAAAAGAAATTATAAGACTTGATGCAGCATTGGTCTTGAAAACCACATCAAGAGCACATGGAAGGGTCTCTAGCTGACCTAGAACACTTATCGAATCTAAACACTTTGTAACATGTCCTAGTAGCTTTAACTATCGCTACCCTATCATTATTAATATGATCTCTAAGGTTATCTACACTTCTCTAATGATAGAAGGTTTAGAAGACTGACATTACGTGGGGGTTAAATTTTTTTATATGGACTCTTTTGGAGAGCTTACTCTAGATATTCAAATGGGGATACATCTCAAGCCGAGAGGACCAAAAGTACTTTGCAACCTAATTTTATTTAGATGGTAGGCCTTTGGAGAGAAGTTTTGGGCTAATTCCAAAAATCTTTATTGGCTTTCAACACAAAAAATTTAGCGAATAAATAAATAAAGAGATTTTTACAGTCCATGGGTAAAATTTTGGATACAAAAGCTAGTATACAGCGCAAAGAATTGGGTGTGAGTTGAAAAAGAGACACTTTGAGCTGACGACAACAATTTTGGCAAAAAAGGTGGATAGGTAGGTCTTGGCCTTCAAGGCTATCCTTAAAGACCATGACTAAGCCTTGATGATGAGTCCATGATTAGTTAGAAGAAGAAGGAAGCTCTGGTTATACATATCTTGGAATGAGGAAGTTACTCCTAATCCATTCTAGATCCTTGAAGGTATAGGTGGAAGGTTAAGGTTTTTGGCTATTATCTTAGATTTGAAAATGAAAAGGAAAAAGCAAAAAACTCACCTAAACGTGAATAACTATGAAGACAAATACTAAGAGCTCCAAGTTAGTTAAAAAGAGATTTAGAGGTTTCTTTTGCAGAAAGTAGAATGAAAGAGGAAAAAACTTTATTGAAACCCTTTTAAATGAAACAATCATTCGTTAAGAGAACCAAAAAGTAGCACACAAAATGTGTGGCCTTTCTACATCCTTAGGTCATAAGATAAATCATGAGCTGGTATCTCTATAATAAATGTGTCCGAAGAGATTTCTCAAAAATGACTTAATGGAATGTTGACTTGGCATTAGATATGGTTTTTCTAGCCTACTTTCATCCTGATTAGTGATCGGGTGGACTCATATCTCTCTCGATCACTCATCCAGTCACTCAGCAAGATCTCCACGTAAACATATTCTTAATTACTCATCAGGTTGTCTATGACATGGCATTCCAACCTAGAGAATTTCGAGTTATGCCAAGTTATAAGTAATAACATGCAAGGCGTATTTTTGGAAGAATTTTATAGTTTTTAGAGGTTGTCTTGAAGATTTTGAAATCAAGAAAAAAATTTATGATCTAAGAATCACCTGTTTGTGCATCTTAGATCTATGGCATGCGATTACCATATCTGTTGAGGTCACACCTATAAATATTCTTTTGATCAAAGGAAAAAAGAGCTTGGTTTCCGAAGTTTTACCAAATTTTTTTTTAGTAAACCTAGCTTTTACTTTGGAGACTTAGTATTGGAGTTTTATTGAGTTTTTTTTTTAGCTGATAGAGTTCATAGACCTATTTTAAAGATAGAGATTATTGTTTGAAAGAAGATTCTTTTAGAGGAAGCAATTTTTCTTCTCGAAAAACAAAACATTTTTCTTTATTTCCTTTAATAAGTTAGATATCTTAGTCTAAAAGTGTGAGAATTTTGTTTATTTTAAGAGTTATAGAGGGGTCCTCAAAACTGTATTAATAGATAAAGCTAATCATTATGTGATTTGTCTCTTGTAAGCAATTCAATCATATATGAAGTTTTGAAGTTACTCTCATGTTTTCTTGGTCTTTTTGTATACTTCTCATTGTATTCTCTATTTTCTAGATGCATTCTTGCTAAAATATGTTCTTTTGTTTCTTTTTAATCATTTTTGCATTGTATGTTCATCCTTTCTAAAAAAAGGAACTTTAAAACGTAATGTGTGTAGATGAATCCTTACATGAAGTTTTAAATAAAACTATTTAATCTTGACGAACAGGAGATGGTGTGATGGTCTTTCCCTGATCGTCACTCAAAATGCATCATTCTAAGTACTCCCTGTTGATTTCAAGAAGCAAGATTCTTTTTTTTTTCATTTCTTTCAAGACTCGAAGACTTGATGAGAGCCAACCTTTGGGGTCTTAAATAAAATAGTTTGGGAACTAAAGTTTTCATCATTCATGCATCTTTGAAAAGGGTTTTCTCTTTAATTATATGTTGTTTTGTATTCAAGTTCAAATTTTTTTTACCACTAGATATAATATTTTTTATTTTAATTGGTACCAATTTTGGATGTTATGAGGGTGCTAATCATTTCTCACACGTAATTGACTCATAGGACTAAATTTCTTAGTAAAGTTTTTCTAGTGCAAAAACTCTTATTTTACTCTTTTTTTTTTTGGTTTCTTTTTGCAAAAATATATATATATATATATATTTGAAAGAAAAGTAAAGGAATTTTTGGTGATTGATCACACCATATAAAATATTGAAAAGGACTACTATTTTTCGTGATTTTTAGCCCAAATGAATTTCAAGATTTACTATATTCTAACCAAATTAAACAAAGGAGAAGAGACAAATTCTCCCATTTCTCACTTTAGGGAATCAAGTGCCCTGGCCTTGCAGCTTAAGCATTATTATGATAGCTTGGCAACTCTACAAGGGGGCAAACCTAGAATCTCTAGTTTCATACAATCGAACCAAAGTTAAAATCAAAAATAGTTTTTTAATCGGGTGAAAATCTAAAATTTTAAATTTGATTCCTTTGTATGTTTTATCTTCATTCTTCTTTTTTTTTCTAAAAAAAATAAACCAGCACATACGTCACAATCATGCATTGTTGAACCATATGTTCGTTTTCATCATTGGCCGGGGGGGGGGGGGGGGGAGTTTTCGTCTCAAGTACCCTTGTGTGATTCTGGGCCAGGGGTACTCTTCTTGCTAAATGGGCATAAGCAACAATTTAAAAACATTTAGAAAACTTGAAAGCCTTAGTAAAACCCTATTCTAGGTCAAGCCACTGACCATTAATCTTGGATGTTAATCTTTGAAGAGGTTGGAATTAGAAAACTTTAGGGTGCAAAAATGCCTCTAACAGGACATGAAGTCATGTTAGAAGGATCAAACATGACTGTGACTTGTGTTAACTTATTCTATTGTCTTATTACTAAGTTTCATTCTGCATGACATTAACATTGAAAAACTTCATGGTATTAGACTTTTTTAAAACAATAGAAATTTCTAAGGTCTACCTTTATTTTACTCAAAATTCTCGATCATGAAACAAGCAATTTTCGATAATAGAACTGGAACACCGATCTAACAAAGTTAATCCCAACGTGGAAATGACAAGGCTTGCCTAGTGACTTTTAAACCTGGCTAATTAGACAATGATCTAGTCACACTTAATCAAGTTTAAAGTAAAACCAGTATAAAAGATAAGACCAGGTTTGAAAGACATATTTTTCCCATATGCTTGATCTGTTATCACAATAGAAGAATCTTTCATTAAAGCCATTATTTTCTAAGACCCCTTATACCATTACTTTCATGATTAGGATCTAACCCTAATCTTATTGGTACTAAGATAGGTTGGGATTACGCAATCAGGTTGAGATTAAACAGTCAAGTATTATTAGGCACAAAAGAACAATGGGCTAGTAAACATCTCTCATTATTCATGAACACTTTTAGAAAGGATGTACACCTAGGTAGGAGAGACCACATCAAGGACCAATAGCTATAATATCAAGAATACAAACTTTTTATTCATTCAATAAGGCTTTCCATTATGGATCACATGTTATGTATTCTTGACAGCCTAGGAATTTTGATTGTCCATTTTGCCAAGTCTCAATGTCTACATTTCTGCCTACACATCTAGATAATATATCTACATGACATGTCACCAAGACAGTTTACTGTCCAAAAGCATTTAGATTCATAGACAGTCAATCCCTTTTAGTGAAAAAGGGTCAAGAATACCAATAGGTTTGTAAACAATTTTTGAGATCAACAATTTGAAAATGATTTGAAATATTGTCGATCGATCATAAGTAGGGGCATATAGCTACCGTATCTCATAGTATATGCTTCAATCATATAGACTTAACCTTAGCATTAGAAAGATTATACATATGACAAATGAGACGAAGTCAGATAGGATGACATTAGTAATTTAATGATTTAATTAATTTCATCATCAATGAAAAAATGATATTTAAAAAAGAGGGAAAAAGGTCTTACCTGGTTACCGAAATTATAATACTTAATTGAGAGTCCTAAGAACAAACACGAAAGAGTGAAAGAATCAAAAAAGTTAACAATATACCCTAATATGAATTTTCGTGGTTTGCCAGTCTCTATGTGTTTGATAAAACCATTGGTACTAAAATCTCCATTTGAAGTGATGATAAACATAAGAGAGGGAGAGAGATGATGATCAAGAATATATCATTATCCACCTATTTTTGTTCTAAGTAACTAGACGAAAATAAAATCCCTTATTATGTAACCAAGGATTACATGTAATAGCAAAACTTTAGTTGTTGGTCATCAACAAATATATTTTGCTTCTCATATTTTATACCTTAGCTCTTTTTTTCATATTACCTTTATCCTAATGACTTTAATATTCCAAATTCCATTCTCTGAATAAGCCTTCCTATTCTCATGCTCCATAAATCCAAAGATGAATGTCAAAGTATTAGAATTAATAAAGTTGGATTACACCCTAAGGTATTCTTTTTTAAGATGTTTCCATTTCTGAGGAAAAATAAGGGATGGCCATTTTCTACCCTAAGAAAAGACAAGGGCTTAACAAACAAATAGATCGTGCCCTTAGATGATTTTGTAGAAGTTATCAATTGGCAAAGTGGCTAGGATTCCATTCTTTGGAATGAGAAATAATTATCCTCAAAAATACTAAAGTATGGGCTACATCATTAAGCCAGGTTATTATCAAGGCTAATGAATCCTAAAATGTCAAGTTACTATTAAAAATAAAAGAAAACGTCCAGAAGATGCTAGATGTGAAATTTTTGGAGGCAAATACTATCCTCATTAAGCCAAAATTTTGTGCCCATGAAAGATGGCCAAGAATGTAGGTGTGGGGTATATAAAGACTGGAATGGTGAAAATTCAAAAGGTTGTCTTTTAACGCTTCGTGGGATACTCTGATGGATAAAAGCATGGAATCATTGCTATTTTCTTGAATGGAGAGACATCTGACACTTATGGCACCAAATTTATACTGGCCTAATTATATATAGAAAGGTAAAAATAGAAGAATAAAAATAAAGAGAAAAATAAAAATAGGAAAAAGAAAAAGAAAGAGGAAGAAAAGGAGAAAAAAGAGCTGGATATGTCTAAAAGAGATCATCGAACATATCCCATAAAATTTTCTAATGGACATCTTGGTCTTTAGTAAAAAGAGGCTGATTCCTTGACAAAATCAATAGTAGCTTCAGAAGCATGGGAGATTATAAGCGAATGTTGTCCATAGAAGATGGTTGTATCAAAAAATATCCTAAAGTTTCAGCAATGAATAAATCCCTTACACAAATTCAATATCATACCTTAGGGTATATTACTCTAAGGTACAAGAAATAGCCATCTTAGAAATTATGAAAAATTGTATGAAAGATAACATAAAAAAGGCCAATGTAAAACACTTCTATCTTCTATGAATGGGTCTTTAACTAGGGCAACTTTACGTTTTTCAGTCTACAGGATAAAGGCTAAATTGTTCATAAAGGGAAAAGTTTTTTTGGCGAAATACTGACAAAATTAGTTAGAAAAAAGTTTGAATGGGGCAAAGCCTACTATAGGCAGTCAAATTTTGTAGAAGATAACCCAAGACACTTTGTTAAAAGCTATTACATCAAGATCATATGTGAAAGAATGTATGACAAGAAAATTCATCCATAAGCCTTCAAGGAAAGAAATGTATGCCAAGAAGAACTTCAAAAGGTGTTTTTGATTCTTGTAGGCAAATGGCTATACATTAGAAAGTTTTGATGAAGATATTTCTTATTTGAAACTCTTAAATGGATGATCAAAGTCTTCCCTAACCAATGAAGTGATCAATAGCAAAAAAAAAAAAAAAAATGAAAGTGAGAAAAAAGAGAAAGAAACAAAGAAAAGGAAAAAAAGGAAAAGAAAAATCTACATCAAAGGGAGATTCTCCCAAGCAAATAGATAACTGGTATAAGGCAATTCTGTCACATTTAAAAGATGAGTTAATATGCCATCTTCCAAATGCATTCAAATTCATTCTTAATAATAGTTGGGGTAAATGTAGGCAAATTTCTTTTCCATTTTTGACAAGGATAAGGAACGTTATCATCAATTCTATGAGGAAGCAACGTGTAAAACCAACACTAATTAGTACTTAGATATTTATTGCTAGAAATATTGAGCATTGAGCAAAAATCCTACAAAAAATGCAAAGACTTGTTCTCAACTCCTTTTATCATGACCCTAACTGCGGCCTATCAAAAAGATCTCTTTTATCTCCTTTTTTCGTAACTAGAACACTACAAGTTTGTATACCCATTATACTTTTTTTAGGACCTTTTCATATGGAAACATTGCCAGAATGCACAAGATGACCAAATGCGATATAAAGTTTGATATTACATGGTTACGATGTTTTCTTTTCCCATGAATTTGAGAATAGTTAGGTTGTTTAGAATACTAATTGGCTAAGGTAAAGGATAATTCCTTAAGAAATCTAAAGTGAGAGGAAACCACAAACAAGGGGTCAAAACAAAAACAATAAAAAAAGAGACACATCGCACAAGGGTGTGATTATCATGATGAAAGAGAGATCAAGTACCAAATGGCATTATTTATCACCAAGACTAGTGGTACAAGCCATGAGCTTTCAAAGGATATAAACTTTTAGAAAAAATTACATTCGTTAGAGGAAAATTACATTCAACTCCTTAAAAAACTTATCACAATTTGAGAAAGGCTTGACGATACCCACGAGTTGAGTCCTGAATATAAAAAGGTAACTGGGGTGCACCTTGGCCAAAAATAATATACATATAGATAGAAAGGATGAAGTAAGGAATAAACGGTATCATTGCATTGCATGAGCATTCATAAACAAGACATGTATAGGGAAAAAATGGGGCAAAGTAACAAAGAATTATACAGAACATTGATGCATGCATACATCATACTTACAAGATTTTGATTGAAAATACATCCCTGGAGAGTTAAAAAATAAGAAGCAACCAAAAAGAGTTATGCCTTAGGCCCCACATCAAACACTTTTGCCTTAGATGATACTGCTTTCATGCTTCTCATCGAGTGCTACAACTTTAGATAAGACTGGTTTCTTACCTCTAACTAGGTTTCAATTATGCCTTAGGTGTGGTTGGTTTCATGCCTAACATCAGGTATTTTTCCCTTGGATAAGACTACTTTCATGCCTCTTATCAGGCACTTCTACCTTAGATGAGACTACTTTCATGTCTCCTATTAGCTTTTAATTATCCCTCAAATGTGGTTGCTTTTATGCCTATCATCGAGCACCCCAACCTTAGATGAAACTGGTTTTCTACCATTCATAGTGTTTTACTTATGCCTTAGTTGTGCTTGTGCTTGCTTTCATGCTCTAAATTAGGCACTTTCACCTTAGATGAGACTGCCTTCATGCCTCTCATTGGGCACTGGAACCTCTAGTGAGACTAGTTTCCTACCTTTCATTAGGTTTTAATAATGCCTTAAGTGTGCTTGCTTTCCAGCCCTACATCCCTTAAATGAGACTACTTTCACGGCTCTCATTGGGCACTACAATGTTAGGTGAGATTGGTCTCCTACCTCTTAGTGGGTTTTAATTATGACGTAGTTGTAGCTACTTTCGTATCCTACATTCGACACTTTTGCCTTAGATGAGACTACTTTCATGCCTCTCATTGGGCACCATAACCTTAAGTGAGACTAGTTTCTAACTTCTCAATGGGTTTTAATTATGCCTTAGTTGTAGCTACTGTCATGCCACTAATTAGGCACCAATGCCTTAGATGAAACTGCTTTCATGCCTCTTATCGGGCATTCAAACCTTAAATGAGACTGGTTTCTTACATCTCATCAGATTTTAATTATGCCTTGGGTGTAGCTATTTTCATGCCCTACGCTAGGCATTCCCATCTTACATATGGCTACTTTCATGCCCCATATTGGGCACACCACTCGCCTTATATGAGATTGCTTTCATGCCTCTCATCGGGCATTATCACCTTAGGTGTAGTTGCTTTCATGCCCTACACTAGGCACTCCTGACTTAAATATGGTTACTTTTATGCCCTATATCAGGCATATCCCTCACCTTAAATGAAACTACTTTCATAACGACCTTAGGTATGGCTGCTTTCATGCCACACACTAAACATTCCTACCTTAGATATGACTTCTTTTATGCCCTACATTGTGCATACCCCCTGCCTCAAATGAGACTACATTCATGCCTCTCATCAGGCATTAATGCCTTAAGTGTGGCTGCTTTCATGGCTTACACTAGGCACTCTTACCATAGATGTGGCTGTTTTCATGCCCCATATCGAGCACTTCTGTCTTAGATGAGACTGCTTTCTTATCTCTTATTAGGCGTTATCACCTTAGATGTGACTAATATTCATGCCTCACATCAGGCACATAGACTAACTACCTTAGATGTGGCTACTTCATGTCTTACATTAAGCATTCTTACCTCAGATATGGTTATTGATGCCCCATATAGTGTACCAACATAACCTTAGATGAAATACTTTCATGCCTATCATCAGTCACTCTCGCTTTAGATGTGGCTAGTTTCATGCCCTATATTGGGCACTAACATCACCTTAGATAAGACAACTTTCATATTTCTTGTCAGGTGCCAATACCATAGAAATTTGGTTCTTACCTTACATGTAGTATTTAAATACAAGCTCAAACATGACTAGCTCAAGCATCACAATGAGTACTATTTACATCCAAGTTGTGATTGGCTTAGACCTCAAATCAAGATTTAAATCTAGATTAGGTATTAATTTTAGTAATGTGGGCAAAGACTAAAATTGTAGGTCCTCGAAGGTCCCATGTTCATTGTCTCACACTAAAGGGCATCTAAAAGCAAATTCTAGTATAAGAACCACTGCATGGGTTTTGAAAAGACATCATGTGGAAATCATGGAGACTAACATCCTAGGTCCCCAATGGTGCTATGCTCATTGTGTCACGAGAGGCATCTAGAGGTGAGGTGAGCTCGTATCTTAGTAGAGAACCATCACCTAATCTTACAAAACACATTAGATGAAAGTGACCCTCGTGATTTTAAGATATGCATCTCAAATCATGAGATTTTTTTTTTAAAAAAAAACCTTTTCACTCTTGAAAAATTTATTCTAGAGCAAAATTAGGGTCTTAAAGTCTTTGTCCAAACTAAGATAACTTAGCGCATTGAATAAAGAGGGGCAGCTATGGATACCTAATTTTTCTCCTAAAAAGGTTGGCTTTATCAAGAACCCATTCCTCATTATTGAGCTCTAAGATTGAGATTTACTTCAACTTCTTCATCAAACTTTACAATATTTACCATCTAATCTTATGTAAGATTAGGGGCTCCATCAAGGTACACATTATCAATAACTCATTTAGATTACTCATCTAGGTTGATACTACAGGATAGTGAAGTTTCATATTGCAGATGATTCAAGTGCTCATGTTATCGATAACTCGTTGGGGTTCATATTTCACGTGACTTATTAGGATTCGTGCTTCACGAACTTATCAAGATTTGATAACACTGATAATACAATAGGATTTGACTCATCTGGGCTTATTACATATGCCACATTGAGGTTTATCAACATAGATGACGTATAGATGACTCATTTAGGTTAATACATACTATAGGGTAATGAAGTTTCATGTTATAGATGATTCAATTGTTCATGTTACCGATGATTCATCATGGTTCATACTTCATGTGGCTCATCAAGATTGATGCTTCACATAACTCATTGGGATTTAATGAGATTGATGATACATCGAGATTTAATGAGACTAATGATACATCGAGACTTAATTCATCTAGGCTCATTATGGATGCATCATTAGGGTTTTTCAACATAGATGACATATCAGATTTGCTTCATTTGCTCTGAAGGTAGACCCCACATCATGGATCTAATCGTTGAAGTTCAAATAAAATCTTCAAGTCTTTTCTCATTGGGATTTCGGTACAATGCTCATAAGGATCTTCATAAGATATATTATCCAGATTAAAGCCTTGCATAATTCGAAGACTAAGCTCAAGTTGGATGTTCGATTACTTCATCAATTTTTCTTATCCAAAAGTAATTCAAGGCAGTCATTATTACGATCACGATTTCTAAAAAAGTTAACAATTCTTAAATTACTATATTAGTAATGATCATGCCAGCAACATTAAGTGCCAAGGGACACTCGATTTTAAAATTAGAACTTCATTAATTAAAAGGGCATGGATATTTAAAAGGAAAAGGAAGAAAAAAGATTGCAACTTAAGCCCTAGGCCGGGGCACAACTTTGGCCACATCGAGTGTGAGGCAGCTCGAGAGAAGGGTCTTTGGGTGCTAGTGCCGATGTCCCTTCATCAATTGGCCTCTTGACTACTTCCTCCATATCTACTAGTAAGACCTCCAGATCTTCAAAATGGACTGATAAGGCTTCCATAGGAGGAGCCACTGCACCCACAAAAAGTCTAAGTCTAGATACTAACCTTGAATTTTCTATACTATATAGCTTTGGATAGACCAATATAGCCTAGAAACCTACTCCCTAATCTTAGCCATAGATACGTCCGTCATCTTGAACTTGTTCATGGCTCAAGATTTGACTTTCTCTCAAGCTACCCTTAGATAACCCAGATGCTCTAAGATAAGTTCATTATTAACATGACTTATCTTGGTCTTGATGTTGGCCTACACTTGGGCCAACTCCACCTTTATCCCATCCATAACTGCTTTAGCTTGGTTAGAGGATTCTTCATCTTTTAAGTCTCACTTGTGTAGACGTGGACTTTGTTGATGAGGTTAGTGGCAGATTCATTTGCAGCTTTAGCCTCCTTCATAAAATGATAGAGGTCGATGATGGTGTGGTTGTATTTGTTGATAAGGACAGTCATTCTCCAAGTGACTTGTAAATAAGATAAGAAATATGCAAGTTTGGAATCTGTAGTTACATTTTAGAAAGAAAACTAAGTTAAACTGAGTGCATACTTACCTCCTTAAAGCATAGCATGGTGTCGTCCAAGAACAAATTATTATTCTCCCTATTTATTTACCTTATGTCTTGGGGAAAAATAGACTTGTAAAGCCATTCATGGACCCAAACTGAGATTGTTTAGGGAGCTTTCAACTAAGACATCCTAGTCTAGCATAAATATTTCCTCTAAAGGGAGGGTTATGGCTTATTTAAGGACATTATCAGTGCATCCAGTGTATCTCTGTCCCTGGGTGGCTCCCTTTTTCACTAACCTTCCCATTGATGGTTAAGGGAGTAGTAGCCATCATTTTTTCCTTTTTAATGATAAGGGCATTAACTCTAAGGCTAACTTTAGACTTTTTATCTTAGGACATGCTTTCCTAGAGCTATGTCCATAGTTTTCCACAGCTAGTCCTTACTAACTTGAGGCACAGTGGGTTATGGAGCTATTTCTTCTTCAAGAACTACAAAACATATTGCCAAAGGCTAGCAAGATGTAGAAGAATAAAATAATTAAATCTTAAAGAAAAAACAAGATTATAAAAGTTGGCATCGTCTCGACCATGGAAACCACACTAGGAGATGAAGGACTTAGGGCTGAGGCTTAAGCTCCACATCGAAGTTCCCATTGATTTTAAGGTTGGTAATTGACTCAAGGTTCGATGTCTACCCCTTATAGGGATGGGTACCCAGTTCAAATGTAGGATTTGAATTAAGTTCATTGTTTCCACATCGAGATTTTCATTTTCTAGCATATGAAAAAGGAGCTCTTCCTCAGGACCATGCTTGAAGTGTTTTCAGCTAACTTTGAAGTCCTATCAAATCTCGTACTAGGTGATGGTAGCTCCAACTATGGCTATCTTATCATTATTAATGCGATCTCTAAAGGTATCTATACTTTCTTGATCATAAAAGGTCCAAAACACTGACATCAGGTGAAGGTTAACATTTTTTTATGTGGATATTTTGGAGGGCCCAAAGTACTTTTCACCTACCTTTGTTATTGATGACCCACCTTTGGAGAAAAATTTTAGGCTGATGCTGGCAAGATAATGGAATTTGAAGTCAGAATTCTTATCATTTCTATTGGCTTTCAACTTTAAAAATTTGGCAAATAAGGCAATGTATAGATCTGTATAGTCCATGAATAAATTTTGGATACAAAAGAAACATATAGCGCCCAGAATTTGGTATGAGCTTAAAAAAAGACACTTTCAACTGACTATAACAATTTTGAGAAAAAAGATAGATGGGTAGGATTTACCTCCTTTAAGGTTATCCTCAAAAATCATGATCTAGCCTTCATGGTGGGTCCCCGGTTGATCTGAAGAAGGAAGCTTTAGTTCTACATATCTTGAAATGGGGAAGTTACTCCTAACCCATTCTACATCTTCGAAGGTTTAGGCTCAAGGACTTAGGTTTCTAGCCATTGTCTTAGATTTAAAATGAAAAGAAAAACATGGAAGACTCAGCTAAATGTGAAGACTACAAAAATAAAAACTAAATGCTTTGGGTTGATTGGGAAGATATTTAAAGGTTTCTTTTTACAGAAAGCAGAGTGAAAAGGGGAAAGATTTTTTTGAAACCTTTTAAATGAAAAAATCATTCGTTGGGAGAATCGATAGGCAACATATAAGATATGTGACCTTTCTACATCCCTAGGTCACGAGGCAAATCATGTCTACTAGGAATAGACAATAGGATTGAAGTAGTCTAATAATGGTATTGCCATATTAGGAGTAGCATGTCACTGACCATGTTCTTTCTCCACTCGTTGTAACCCGATGTGGTCCCTCGTGCCTATATGTTCCTGGCTGTCTTGAAAATGGATCACCACTTATGACCCGTTTATGAATATTGGTTGGAACTAGTTATTCCATTGCTTCTTTGGACCTAATGTATGATCAAGATAAACTGCTTAATCTCAACCTACCTAAATACCATCAGAGGATTGTATATTACTTAATGATAAAAACTGGACAAAATGAATGAAGATTGGGACCTTTAATAGGAACAACATAGACCTTAGCCATAAGGCCATCCATCTGACATCATTCTCCTTCAAGATGAAGAAGATAAAAGACCACTCACGCATAGTTCTGTTTTCACTTGTTTGGATCTTTGGAAACTCCTAAAATGGAAGAGGTCCTTTGGTATATCCATTGAGAAATCCAAATGTGTTTTAAGCCACACATTAAGAAATGATGCACTAATAATCCTCTCTTGCCTATCCTTCTAAGGTGGTTCAGAGAATTTGTGATCTTAACAAGAATTATATGGGTAGGATTTCTTCCTCTTGGGAGGAAACGTATAAATGGGACAGTATGGATGCTTATATGTCCAGGGGCTTTAGGGCATATGATGAAACCATAGAATGTGAGGGGTAATCTTGATAGGTTTCCCTCCTTACCATTATGTCGATGAATTAATTGTTCCAAAAATTAAAGAAGGATGCTTAGACTGTCTCTTTTGTTTCTCCAATGCTGTCAAAAGTGCCTATTCTTGTATGCCTAATGTTTTGACTGCTATTGTCATTACTCGCTTATGTTTCTTAATTTTAACATACATTCCAAGAGATTGTGCATTGCTAATCCTTAGGAGTGCCTCACATTCCTCTAGAGTTTGTGTTAGATACATATTATTGAAATGGAAACAAGGATAAAAAAGGTATTAAAAACTAACTGCTACCCTTACCAGTGGTTTTTCTATCCGAATATGCAAAAAATTTGTGATGGTGCCGCATTGTTCTTCAAACTTGGCTTTATCATTGGTACATCTAAATTATCGATGGTGTCGCATTGTTCTTCACTCTACTTCCCCACTACTAGAAAAATGTAAGAAATTAATCTTTTCTCAAGAGAGATAGTGAATCTTGAAATTCATTTTGGTTGATTTATTAATGAAATCAAGAAAAAGAATAGGTGTCACCACCAATCTTTTTTACAGTGTGATCAGCCACCAAAAATTCTTTTACTTTTCTTCCAAATTTTTTTGCGCAAAAAAGAAATTAACAAAAAAAAGCAAAATAATAGTTTTAAATGTTAGTCAAACTTTACTAAGAAAACTAGATTATGTGTGAGGAAGGATTGCCATCCTCACTATGTTTGAATGAGTTAAAACAAAAAATATTCAATCGATGGTGAAAATGATTCAAGCTTGATTGCCATACGAAGCAACACATAATTACAGAGAGAAAACCTTTTTTAAAGAATGCATGAATGATGAAAACTTGGTTTCTAAGATCAATTTATTTTAAGACCCCAAAGATTGGTTTTCATCAAGTCCTTGAGTCTTGGAAAAAATGCAAAGAAAGAAATTTGGTTGTTCAAATTGTCAAGAAGCAATTGGAATGACACATTTTGGGTGAGGATCAAGAAAAGGCCCTAACACTAGCTCCCATCCCTTTAAGACAAAATAATTTTATTTAAAACTCCAAGGAAGGATTATCCCCTACATATTCTTCATTCTTAAGTTCATTTATGCAAAAAGATGGACATGCAATGTAAAACCAGAAAAAAAAAAAAAGCATCCATTGTAGCAAGAACATGCCACGAACTAAAGGAAATAATAAGAAAGCTTCAAGAAAGTGTGGAAACAACATTTTCATTTCATATTTATGTACTCAAAGTGTTAATATAAAAAAATAACTAGGTAATAAGGTTTACTTGTTAATACAATGTCATGACCCTTTTGTGACCTTTATTGGAAAAAGTGTTACATTCTCAGATAGGTATCAAATTTGCCACGAAAATAAAAATATTTCCTTTCTTGGAAAATAAAGAAACTCTACTCTAAATTTTGAGGTCTTTCTCTCTTTGACTGCTATGTGATGAACCACAAGGGATTCTCTCTCTTTATTATTAAAAGAAACTCCTAAAAAAGTTTTATCTCCTTATTTGATGGATGGTGATTTCTCTTTTATATTATAAAAAGGTATCCAAAAATTTGTCCGTCTTCCTTCAATTGAAGGGATATTTATAAATGTGATCTTAGTAGGAATGGAAAGCGCACGCCATGAGTCTAAGATGTGCAAATACTTGGTTCTTGTATCATATGCCTTTTTCTTAGATTTGAAAGCTCCTAAACAAGTTCTGGAAAGGTGCAGAGTTTGCTTAAGAATGAACATCCTATGCTCCACTATTCATGGCTTAATGTATTTTGAAATCTTTAAGGTTGGGATTTGATTGTCATGGAAGACTCAATGAATGGTCAGGAGTTTATTCATGCTGAGATTTTGCTAAGTAACCCGATGTATGATCAGGGGTCTAGCCTAGATTCATCTTCGCTGAGAGACCCAATGATTGATCGGAGGCTAAGCCCTTGTTAAGGAAAGCCCAGATCATCTCGACGAGTTTCAGAAGGGATAAAAGTCAGACATTCGCGTATTGTCCCATCAAAATTCTACTAAATTATTTTTGAAAGGTATCTTTTGACACATTTACTGCCTAGGTGCCAATTCACAATTAGCCTTGGCCTAGGGATTTAGAAAGGTCACACATTTAGTGTGTTTACCTCCCAATTTTCCTAACGAAATGGTTGTTTCGTTTAAAAATGATTTGAAAAGCCCTTTCCTTTTTCACTTTGCTTTCCTGCAACCAAAATCCTCTAACTTCTTCTTTAGTAAAACTAGATCTTTAAGCTTTCATCTGTGTCGCTCTTTATCTTGCAGGTGAATTCTTCAATCTTTTCTCTTGATATCCTCTTTTAGAACAATCGCTAAGAACAAAGGTCCTTCTATCTACATAGTTGAAGACTTAAAATGGGCTCAAAGTAACTTTTTCATCAAATTCGTAACGTTAGAGGTCCCTTCCCATACTGACTGGTCATAGACCCGTCGTGAAGGTTGGGTCATGGGTTTCGATAATAGCCTCATGGGAGGCTAGGATTTACCCATTAATCTTTTCTACTAGAACATCTGCAAAAAATTTTAAGATTTCCCCTTCATTGCTCACGCCTAACTCTTAACACTGTATGCTTGCTTTCATGTCTATGGATTGTACAAATGTTTTTTGTCATCGTTTTTTTCCAAATTCTTTTTGTTAAAGCCTAATAGGATGACAAAAACTCAGAATTCAAATTCCACTCTTTTGTCAATATTAGCCAAAGTTGTCCTCCAAAAGCCTTTCGTCTAACAATAAGCACTAGGTAGAAAAATACTTTTAGGCCTTTGAGCTTTAAATGTATCCACATCTCGACACTTAAACTGAACCACCTAGGAAAGTTTATAATAAAAAAGTGCACCTTGACCTTATATCAATCTACAAATCCCTTTGTGATTAGAAGAGTATAGATAATTTTGAGCATATAAACAGTGATAAGGATGTTAATGTTTAGAGCCACTAAGTCTTGGCATAAGACTTTTATATTTAATAAGAGCCTCAAATCTATCGATAAAGTCTTGAGCTCGAGTACTACGAAAGCACTACAACAAAATATGCTTTTATTCATAGTTTTAAACAGCTTTTGTCCACAATTATAAAACTATGAACTATGTCAATGTGAACGAAAAATAGTTAAAATAGTTATAGTTTTTGAAATATGAATAAAAGGGATAATAATTCATAGTTCATTAATGTTTTTATCATAGTTTTTAAACTACGAATGAGGAGGTCATAATTTATAGTTCATTAAAACTTTTATTCACAATTTTATAATTATGAATAAAAATAAACATAGTTTATAGTTATTTTTTATCTTTGTTCACAGTTATAAAATTGTGGGCTATTGATTAATTAAAAAATAATTTTTAATTATAAAATAGTTTGTTATTTTTTATAATTATTTTAATAACTTTTTATTAACAATTCTTACAATACTGTAGATAAAGAGTAATTTTTTTATAAAATATATTTATGTTATTTTATAACTTTTTATCCACAGTTTGTTAAAGAGCAATTGATTATTTTTATTTTAAATATTATTATCTATTATATTTAAAAATAATCAAAGATATATAAGAAATCAAAATTTGAAATGATAAATATTTAAAAATTTAAATTATTATTTAATTTTTAATTTTTAATGTTTAATAATTTGAATTTGAATCATTATTTATATTTTTAATAATCTTAATTTATAATTATTACTTAAATTTTAAATAATTTAAAATTTGCATTATCATTTAATTACCATTTTTTAAAAAATAAAAAATTTTTCCTATTGATTCACATTTTTTTATCCAAAATCAAAATTTGAAAATATCCAAAAAATATTGCATACAACAAAATAAAATAAATCATCGCACAAATTTTTTCATATTAGACCTTTTATTAATGGATCTAATACAATAATTGTTCTTCATACTATACATTCTATTAGTATGTATCAAATATTTCAAAATAACATCTCAAACTTCTTTAAAAAAAAAAATAACTGACAATATAATATCATAATAATCATTTCAATACTATCACTACGCTTCAGTAAAATGTAACACTCCATCACTTTTTTTCATCAAAAAGTATTTTAATAGTATTAACACACTTTAACACAATCTAATGCACCACAACCACTTCTTTCATCACAACACTCTTCAAAACAATCTAACACCACCATCACATCATTCATTCATAACATATCTTAATCTAATTTAGAACACATTCATAATCACTTCTTTTATCATAATACACTTCAACATAACACATATTTAATATCATTTGCAAACTATGATGAATCATAATTCTCACATCAATAGAAACATCCAGTTATGTACGAAACATTTGGAGAAAAATTAATTTATATATTAACATTACTTTTACAGTGAAAGTTGAAACACAAGCACTTATAATTCCTAACAACTATAATAATTTATTTCTAAAATTTGAAATATAAGTCCTACACTTCAATATGATCTAATGCACCGCCACCACTTCTTTCATCACAACACACTTCAAAGCAATCTAACACACCTCATTACAATCTAACATCACCATCACTTCAATCATTCACAACATATTTTAATCCAATCTAGCATGCATTAATGATCATTGCTTTCATCATAACATACTTCAACATAACATCTATTTATTACCATTTTCAAACTATAATGAATCATAATTCTCATCCATAGAAAATGGATTTGTACACTACTTTTACAATACAAGTACTTAAAATTCCTAACAACTATAGTAATGAATTTCCAAATTTTGAAATATATCTTACACTTCAATACAATCTAATGCACCACCACCATTTCTTTCATCACTACACACTTCAAAGCATCTAATACACCTTAATACAATCTAACACTACCAACACATCATCCAGTTACAACATATTTTAATCCAATCTAGCACACATTCATGATCACTTCTTTTATCATAATAATATAATATCTATTTATTACCATTTTCAAACTATAATGAATCATAATTCTGAACCATAGAAACGTCTAGTTATGTGTGAAACATATGGAGAAAAATTAATTTATAAATTAACACTACTTTTACAATATAAGTTGAAATACAAATATTTACAATTCTTACCAACTATAATAATGTAATTTCAAATTTGAAATATAAGTCCTACACTTCAATACAGTGTAATGCACCACCACCACTTCTTTCATCACAACATACTTCTAAGCAATCTAATACACCTCAATACAATCTAACAGCACCATCACTTCATCCATTCATAACATATTTTAATCTAATCTAGCACACATTCATAATCACTTCTTTCATCATAACAGACGTTCAACATAACACTTATTTATTACCATTTTCAAACTATAATGAATCATAATTCTCATCCATGTAAACATCTAGTTATATATGAAACACTTGGAGGAAAATTAATTTACGAATTAACAGTGCTTGTGCAATACCAGTTTAAATGCAAGTACTTATAATTCCTAACAACTATAATGATGTATTTTCAAAATTTGAAATATAAATCCTACACTTCTACTTAAAACCTAATACAATGCTCCATATGTATTACCCAAACTCCTATTTGATATCATCAAGCTCAAACTGATTGTAGGCATCAATGTCTATTAGCTGTATGTATGAAAAAGGTAAAGGTCAGTACAATTGTAATTACAATATTATAGACAATATTTACATGAACAATATGGTGCATTATTTTCGAATATGGTGCATTATTTTTATGTCCCTTGAGACGTTCCGCATGTGCTTCCTCACATAATGTTCAAACTCATGGTTAGATGGTTCACATAGACATTACATTACCATAATTTAAATGTTATTGACTAAAAATAATGAAATCTATTATCACATATGGTTTGTAATATACATATCTTAGCAATAATACTTTTGGAAATTTTATTGGTTAATGGATGGCATGTCTATTGCAAATAATATTCTAAAGGAGCTAAAAAAAAAGATTATTAATCTTGAAACTCCAATTGCATATACTAATGTAAGTATAAAATAATTTAACTCATGTGGACATGAGTACGTCTAATTCAATGTGAGAACTATGCCTTGGAGGATCAAAAATTGTGTACGTGAACGCCCATGGCTCAACAATCTCCAACATCCAATCATGTCCAAATTATTAATCAAATTAAGTTATTAATTACTTAACTAGTATAATTAAAAATTAAGTTCATATTTACATGATGTTACACAAGAAAATCACTACTCCTTTGTCACATGGTTATGACAATCTACTTGCAATATGACGGGTTTGATCTCTTATCTTTATATTGCCCGCAACTTATACCACTGATGGATAAATAGTAAATGCAATATTTTAATTAAAGCCAAATACAACCAAATCTTTTTGAAGTTCACTAAAAAAATAAAAAAATATAGAAATATGAATATGATGTAATTATAAGATCAATAAACTAACAAAACAAAAAAAAAAAAAACGTGCACAATGTAAGCTTGAGTAATGGTGATACTTATCTCTTTCGTGTGATAAAATTGCATTATATCTTCTCATATCACATATGTGAGGTCTTCATTAGTGAATACCTCTTTTTTCAAAGGAATGGTGATGACTCCATCATGTTCCATTGCCTTAGTAACATGCTCATATAATACGTTTAGTGACAGTGGTAGTCCAATGGAAGATAACTGCCACAATGATGGTTGTTTCGTCAACGTCGATGCTCATGTGACTGCAATTTTTGCATCTTTGCTCTATTCAATGGCTGGAAACAAATAGTTAAGAAGTTACATTAATCATACTACTAAGAAAAAGTTTAAGTTTTAAAATAAAATACCTCATATTCATGTGTGATGCGCAATCTTGTGAGCAAGTAGCATGTGTGTCAATCGCTTCAAATATAGTAAAAATTTCTACTTCTAGTATTAGGCGAGGCAAAGGAGCATCTTCGCGAGCAACTACATCCATTATTACCCTAACATCTCCACCAAGTAGAGGATGCCCATGGATAGTTTGATTCATGGTAGTATCTTTGAAAACTGATCCATAGGCCATGATATCAACCAAAGAACCAATACACAAATCACGTTGTATACATAGTCAAAGTACAATTTAATGCCTTACAACTATTAATATCTACTTTAATAGAAATATAACATGCGACATACGTTATTACTAAATGGTGATTACAACTATTAATATCTACTTTAATAGAAATATAACATGTGACATACCTTATTACTAAATGGTGAATGCTTTGACGGACCAATTAGTGAAGATTAAGGACGTGATGTTAGACATTCTTCATTACCTTCTATTCCATCCATATTGTTGCTAACTTTACTTGAACGAAACAACATTGAATGATGTTTGGTTGGGTAATAACTTTGTCTTCGATAATGTCATTGAAGACATCTTTATGTTGACAGAACCATTTAACCATGTCATAAAATCTTGTTGATCAAATGGTGCTTCACTTGCAAGTATAATATACATTTTCATCCTCCCAAAATATGAGTAATAATTACCCTAGATCCTTGACCTCTGACATGCCTAGGATGCTCAAGTGTGCCTAGAGCTTTTATGAGCAGGTCATTCACATGTATGAGCTTAAATGTACCTTGACGAGCCTGTGTCATCAAGTCATCCTACAAGGTATGAATGCAATTATTACATAAACATGACCCTTTTTTAGGTACACATCAAATAGAAGTGAAGACTCATTAAACACTTACAATTCGTTTAGCACAGTTTTTGGTCGCTTCATTTGTATATCATCCTTATTGTTATATCATGCTGCTTTCCATAATGTACAACCATCAATTTCTTCCTCAGTACCCAAAGAATTTTTCTGCAAGTAACCATACACATTCATTTAATGCAATCACTACAATAAACAAAATGGATCCATCACGTGATCAAAAAAAAAAAAATCAAAACATAAGTAACTCATAAGTTCTATCTTTAACCTTGCAAATCCCTTTCGAACAAGATAATGATCGTGTATATTCTTCTTTCTTTTCTTTATTACAATAATTCTCTTTCACTATAATATAAAGAAACATCAACATTTAGTGAAAGTTTCACAAATAAACATTACTATTTGGTTAATGTAATACTAAAAACTATTCTGAAATGTAAGAGTTCACAAATGCATGCCATACATCTAAATCTATGAAACTCCTATATTCTACTGGTGGGAGCCTTAAATATTCTAGATCATCCATAAAAGATAAGGTATATTTTCTAATAAGAATGATTTTGAAGCTCCTTTATTTTTCTACGATAGATTAAAATACGTACGTCTTCAAAGTTACATCAATGTCATATATCCCCTATAAAACATAATTACACAAATTAATCAACACAAATCATGAGCAAATAATTCAATTTTAAATGTAAGCACTTGCATATTCTAAAATACATACTAAAATTGTTTCCCAAATCTTATTCGTTAACTCACCTAGGACTACATGCCAATTGTTGAGCATAATAAGTACTACATGACGTATAATGACACCAATATAATTGTTCATTATTGCATTATGCTTCTGATAGGCTGTCCTTTGTCATTTGATTGGATTGATACCTTTTGCCATGTTGTTCTAGACTTCATAACATCAAGTATACTAATAATGCCTCGCTTTTTTGTGTTTTTGTGAGGTATCAGGTGACTGATCTAATGGATCGATTAAAACTATAAATTAAATACCAATAAATTAACATTACATATTCATAAAACATATAAAGTTAATAGTCAAGAAAAACTTATGTGTAAAGACTGAATTCATTAAAAAAAAACAAATGAAAATAATTACAAGGCGTATGTAAAGTTAAACATTATCTATCTCATTAGTCAACCCCACAATCCTTCACCATCTTCCCTAGCATATACTCTTACATTGTCATTTATTTGATCAAATAGTTTAATAGATAATAAATTGTTACAAAAAGGTATATGGTCCATACCAATGTCACCCAAATCGTCCTCTTCATTGTAATCTTTTCGAGGTGTTGACATTACAAGTGACTATTTTTGTTTCGATTGGATCTTCAACATAAAATACTTGTCTCCCTTATGAAGTTAGCATAAATTAATCATTTTTATGCCCAATCTGATTGAGATCAACATGGATAACTCCTATATCATCAATTTTAACACCATTACTATTCTTAATCTAATCGCATTTAAAAACTAAGACTCTGAATATGGTGTAATCTAGCTTCGATATCTCTTGTATTACTCTATAATATACCATATCACCATATATTAGGTTTTTATCTTTTACACTAGAAATTTAGATGGTGTTAGTAATTAAAGTGACTTCGATGTTTTGGTGCACTCTTGAGTTGTCTCTTTCTTTTTTGTAAAAGGACAATCATTAATGATGTATCCAGGATATTTCATTATTGTGAATTAAGATCCATGAGCAATTCATCATAAAGTTGATGAGACATTATGATTAAACAATGAAAATTAATACCCAACCAACATTAAATATTATATTACATCAAACTATTATGGAGAATATGACTTAATGATGGACAAATGTAAACATTCTTACCTGTGTGCACAACCAATTGATGAAGGTGCGATTATGTTCATCATGCAACCACTTACGTCTTCTTGACTTCATGGGATTGTCAACAGTTAATTGGTTCAAATGTTCACTATATGATAAGAATAATTCATGTCAACATTTACAATTGTCTTTGATGTGGTATAATTAATGGGTTGTAAATATTATCTGATGTAAAAATTTGAACTTGACTTGTATTCATTAAAACATATAAATGAGCTTATTGAAGAAGATAATGGTAAACTTGTTCAATCCACCATCTAAATATCTTCCATTTTGAGTTAAATAATCAAATACATTCTTCCTTGAAAGAATCCCATAGAATTTATATTGGATAAATAATCTACACAAAATTCAAATGCCTTTTCTACGATGTATAAATCAATAATACATCCCTCAGACTTATTACAATTTCAAACGTAGCCCTTCAACACTTTCATATATCTTGCAAATGGGTACACCTACCACAAATATATAGGACCACATAGTTTCACTTCTTTAATAAAGTAAACAGTTAGATGAACCATAACATCAAAGAAGTTAGTGGGAAATTACTTTTCTAGTACACATAGTGTTGTCACAAGTTCACATTGGATTCAATCTAACTTTGAAACATGTACCACCTTCTAGCACAACAAGTTGAAGGACAAGAAAAGTTTAATTAGAGCATATCTAACATGTTTTGGCAACATTGCTAGTAAAGTAATAGGTAAGAGTTGTTGGATTAAGTTATGACAATCATGCGACTTTAATCCATATATTTTTAAGTCATCCATAAAGATGAGATTTCTAATGTTTAAAGAATACCCATTTAGCACCTTAATTTCACTAAGCACTTTACAAAATCTCTTTTTTTTTTCATCTCTCGACAATGTGTAGCATACCAGTGGTAGAAATGTACAATAATCGCTATGTTATTGTACTAATTGAAACCTCAATCCCATTTCTTGAAAATCCACTCAAGCAGCTAACCCATCTTTAGATTTTTTTGCAATATTAGGCAATGTGCCTATAAGACTATCACATACGTTCTTTTCTATATGAATGACATCAAGCACATGTTTGACATGCAAGGACTTCCAGTATGGTAAATCAAAGAAAATTGATAGTTATGGAGCAACTCTAAATTCTTGTTCCTAATTAAAAGCCTTCTTTTTCTCACAGTTAGTATGATGTCATGGTAAGAATTTTCTGTGTTCGACATATGACATTTTCTTACTAAGATGTAAATGAATTGCATGGGTGTTCTCAGCACATATAGGATAAGCATTATAACCATTAACCATACAACCAAACAAGTTACTGTAAGCAAAAAAATTATTAATTTCCCACAACAGAATAGGTCTCAAGTTAAATGACTATTTACGATACACATCATAAACTTCTACACTAATGTCCCATATATCTATAGGTCTTTTATGAGTGGTGCCAAGTAGACATCTATATCACTACTAGGTTGTTTAGGTCCTGATATTAATAGTGTCAATGTCATGGACTTTCTCTTCAATCTTAACCATGGTGGTAAATTATGTATCAGCATAACGACTGACTAACAACTGTATCGACTACTTAATGTACTATAAGGATTAATCCCATCAATTAAACTAGTAAACCTTTTGTTTCTTGGTTAATTTTTATATGAATTTTGACCACATATGGTCAAGTATTTTCCATAATGGTGTCTCTGACGGATGCCTTAATTGGCCATTGATTTCATCTTGAGTTGAATGCCATGTCAGATAGTTCGATGTTTCAAAGCTCCTAACATTCTTCTAAACCTTAGTGTCAATGGAAAATACTATAACATCTAAGTTGACACCCTAGTATGTATCTTGTTACTATCCTTTAGTGCTTCCCATATAGAAAGACCACAAATTAGACATTAATCTCATTTGAAAACTTTTTTCGATAAAACGTAATCATTGAGACATGGATGGATCTTTTGATACTCAATACCTAATGCATTTAATATTTTTTTTGGCATCATACATGGATGTTGGCATTTCATTATTATCAAACAATATTTCTAATTTCAAATTTAAAAGTTCACTAAAGCTCCAGTCAGATCAATTGTACTTTGCCTTTAAATTGTAAAGTTTAACTAAAGCAAATAGTTTAGTATTGATCCACAATACAAAGGTTCTTAGCATCACCAAGTAACTTTATGAAATGGTTAAGATTACCATCATACTTTGCAAATGCCTCTTTAACCATCTATACAATATCATAAATTCTTCCTCTTGGATGACCTCCGTATTACCTCTAGCATTCCTACTTGTAGAAGATCTACCAAGACATGCTTCCTCTTGCCATATCAAATTATTGTAACTTCGATCAACTCCATTAATAAATAAATGATCTCATATCTCACATAGAGTTATACGTTTTATATTACCACATTTAATGCATGGACAACGAATATGCTCAAGATTATCAAAATTTTGAATGGCATATTTCAAAAAGTTAGTTATACATATATCGTACTCGTCTAACTTTCTATCAACGAACATCTAAGTCTTGTCCATTCTAATATTTAAAACTCCATATATTAGCACATTAACTTGATTCTATCAATGTATGTGCATGCACATCAACCACTTTTCATAGGTAGGATGGTCCTATACCATTCGAAAATGTAGCATCTATGTAACACCATAAAAAGGATTGGTGGCTACTCTTTTTTATTATTTTAAAAAGGAATATAAACTAGTCTATTGGTTTCTTCACAGTATAAATTACTCTTGGGAAAAAGAACCCAAAACCTCAATTGTGACACATACATATCAACTCCAATATGGAACATATGGGGGCTTTAAGTCTGTAGTTATTTTTCAAGGCAGAATAATGTCTTGATGATTACACTATTTCACTATTATTTTAAAAGTATTTCATTGTTTTGTCATTTTTTCTTTAGTTATGAATGTTATTGAGTTTTGTGATTAAGTTTTGTAACTTAATCATTGGAAGTTTGACAATGGTCAAACTAGATATGAAGTAAAATGAAGAGTTTAAAGTTGTAACTCATCATTTTAGCTTTGAAGCACTGTAGGTTACAACATGTCTTTCTAAATCTAAGTAGATCTAAGGGTGGTTGAAGACTACATTTGAATGTAATTTCTTTGTCTTGGATTTTGCATATTCATGTTTACATTCTAACATTTCAAGAGTTATGAATGTGGTCCATAAAGCTTAGCGAAGGTAGACATTATAAGGTCCCGAGGCCTAAATCAATTATCAAACATAAGTGCTAAAAATTATTTTCCAAAGCTCTGGGAGCTTGAAGCAATCATTGATTTGGAGTTATACATTAGGTTCTAAGGCTATAGAAGCCTGAATAAATCATCAGTGACTTTGATTGTAAGGATACAAGAACTTACAACTTGTCTTCTAATGTGAAATAAGAGATTAAGTTCTAAGATTGTGGGGAGTTGTACTAGCCATTAGCACTAAGGTAGAAAATAATTATATGCACAAAAACAAAAATTAAGTTCTACATCTTCAACATGAAGCGTAAGATTGACAGCTAACACTATGGAGAACTTGAACTAATTATTGATGCACAGTGAAAAGTTGGTTCTAAAGCTATGGAAGCTTGAACCAATTCTTGGCACATAACTAGAAATTAGGTTTTTTATTATTGGATTATAAGGTTATAGAGGCCTAAATTAAGGTTTTAGAGCTAGGGAATTAGCATCACAGCTAGAGTTTTAGCGAAGCCCAATGTGAGAAATTCATTTTGTTTGGAAATTCTTTTTTGTTGGCTTGGATTTTAAAAAAAATAAAACAAAGAGTTGCAATAATTTTTTTTCAATGATCTGATTGACCACCAATTTTATTTCAAAAATTTTTCTTTTCTTTTATGAAAAAAAACAAGTAATAACTCAAAAACAAAATTTAGTGTTGGCACACATCTCCAAAAGATTTAAGATTAGGAGTTAGTTATGCATGGAGAAGGATTAGTATCCTACAAGCGCATAAGAATAGGTACTACTTAAGTAAAGCAATCTTGTATCTCCAACAGGTTCTCAATTTTAATATTGATTATGTAGTAGAAACAATAAATGATTGCATAATATATATAAACAATGTAAGATCAACTTTCATCTAAAATCAAAATCCTTTGGAGAAAGATCACACCAAACTTAATTCTGATATGATACAATTCCAAAACAATTTATGATGATATTTTATCCAAGAACTTCAAAGTTAGACCAGTCTAATTCTTCATTCCAAAACAAATGGATTTTGTTTAGAGAATAAGAACGTGAACTGTATCACACTCTTACACTAGAAATTTTCTCTTAGGAATATGCAATGCAATAAAGGTTGTACATAATATATTAAATAAGTAAAGATGAACGGTAAATTCAAAGAAGAGCAAACTCAAGCAATAAGAATTGAAATGGCAATGACTAGGCTCTTCTTTAGTCACTCACAGAAATTTGTGATACAAATAATTAATTAAAAAAAGCTATAATTGTAATCCTAAAACCTTATGCAATGTTCCTTTGCTAACAATGCCTTAAGATCTAAAAAGTTTTTCTTAAGAAAGCTTAAAAATGCTCAAGAACACTAGAGAGAATGCTTGAGATTAATTCTAGCTGCAAGGAAGAATGAATTAGTGAAGGAACTTTTACAGTAAAATTTAGCCTTATTTATAGTTAAAATTCAAGACAAAACTTGCCAAAAATTTAAAAATTTGTTCAAAGAAGGAGGACTATTGTGCCAGCGAAGTAGTTCTGAATAAAATTATGCATTTAGGTGCACTTTACCTAGAACTATGTATAAACTTCTCGAAGCTTCATAGTTCCTCTATTATGAAAACCTAAGCCTTAAAAACCCAATGTGAAATTGACATCAATCACAACAATCTTTAAGTATTTAGCCTTGACATGAGATTGGCATTAATCACATCTTTAACCAAACTATTCAATATTGATATGAGATTAGTCATATTAATCATCAATAACACTTGCATAATTCCTTCCAAATTCGATAAGAGATCATCATCAATCAACATCAATCTCTCACCAACACTCTCCAAAGCTTGATGTGAGATCTTCATCAATCAACATTGGCTTATCATAATATTTTTAAGATGATATAAATTGATAATTAACCGCCATTTAGGTTACTTTTTAACCAATGTAAGATCAACCAATGCTTCACCTTTCCCACTTTCTAACACCATTAATGACCATTGCCACATGAAACGCATTAATTGGATTGATAATCATGTCTCACGTTTAATTGTGCATCATAGCCCTTTTGTTCCTAAGGTTTACACTCTGTTCTTATTTTTTTCCTTCATACTTGCTTTGTGCCAATCTTTATTCCCAAAATAGGTGAATAACCATGATAGGAAAAATTAAAGCATATTTAGTCTTCGAGGAATCACTAAAGGGTAGTCTTCGATTAGTTCTGCATCCATTCACAGTCATGGTTTGTAATGGATATAAGGTTTCACCTTCTCAACTTTTATCAAAAACATGGATGATTCCCTCTACTTTTTTCTCTATGTGTGTTAGCTTAGATGTCTAAAAAGTTTATGTAGTCTTCTTCTTTAAATTTTACAAGCTCATTAGGAATAAAGGAGGTAGGAGAAATTCAGTTCATGTTTGTGCTGTTTCATTAGGATGGAAAATGATATTCCAAAATCAACCATTTTGCTATAGTATCCCCAAGATCCCCACTTTAATTGAAATCAAAACCCTTATACAACTATTTTACTATGATGTAATGCATAGCTATTTCAATGACTCATCCGAAGATAATCGAAACTTATACAAAAAGTCAACCAAAGTGTGATACTTAACTACCTCAAATTTATTCGAAATGTAAATTAAGATGCAAAGTTTAACCCTCTTAATACCAATTAATAAGAGACTTTGATCAAGACATGATGCCTAACTACATCGATAATATCATAATTTGTATATGATAGCTTTCATCATGACACTTAATTTGAGATTCTATTTTTGATGTCAGTGCATTCTACTTCATTGATGACGTGCTTCATAGTTGTTATGACCATTCATCCCTGATGCAATTCATAATCAAGACATTCCTCGTTTGATGTGATTCATAACCATCAAGAGGTTTTAAATCAATATTCTATCCATAATGCGATGCATAACTACTAAGATCCTCGTTTCTTAGCAAGATTCATAGTTGCCAAGCTTTTCTTTCTTGTATATGACTCATAATATTTTAGTTTTTCTTGATGTGATTCCTCGTAATCAAGTGTTATCAAATTTCTTCATCAATCCACGATGAAATGCTCCACTATCGGCATATCCTTTCTTTCGCATTATGTGCAATAACTAAGTTTCTCTTGACATGGTTCATGATGATTGGGATTTCTCTTCTTCATTTTTTTTTTTGGCTCCACTTAAGCAATTCCTTTTTCTCTCCTCTTCATTATGGAGTTCTCTTTTGCTTACACTTTTTTGAGAGAAATGTTTTTCATGGAATTGAGCCTCTACTTGTCTACTAGGATTTTCCTTACACTTATGCATGCATAATACATGTTATTTTTGTTTTTGTTAGGTTAAATCATGCATTTTGGTAGTCACCTTTTTCTCCTTTTGTACATATTTTATTTCTCATTTCTCTGAGTTGATCATTCTTGATTGCAGGTTTATTCTTTGAAAGGTACCCTTGTGAGCAATTCAAATTTTCTATAATCACACTCCTCTCACTATAAGAAAGCAACAAAATTCTTAAGGAAAATTTCCCATGAAAATGAAAATCGGGGAAATTTTTGAAATCTGTTACGCTAATTGATGCGAAAAAAATTATGTAGTAAGAAATTGTTATTCCAACGAAAATTCCATCAAAATTTCCAATTTATTATTTCTTATGAATATTGTTGTAATAAAATCCATGGGCAAATTGATAAAAAAATTAATTTATATTTTGTTTCTTAATATTAAGGAATTTTCAATGAAAAACTATTGTGGTAGTTTTTTATATAATTTTATTAATGTTAAAAAATAAATTAATTTAATTACCACAAATAATATTATGGCAATTGTTTTAACTATATATAATTTAATTAAATAAAATTTATAATGCAATTGTCATGGTATATTTTCATGTGAATTATTTGTTACCTTTTGCCACAGTTTTGTCTTCCGTGGCAATCAGTTGAAAAAATATTTACTTTAATTTTTAATTATTTTAAGCAATAATATTGTCATGAAATAAACTGTGGCAAATTTACATCATTTGCCATGGAAATTTTACATGTCAATTTTGTTGAAGTAATTTTTAATTTAACATATGGAAATAATTTTTTTGATGTTTTAACCAATTGCAAGCTAGTTTTTCGTTACAATATTTTTTGAGTGTTTGCCATGGTTTTTTCCATGGCAATTTTGAAGAAAACTATTAATATTTTATACAATATTTAAATATTTAAATAATTAACATAAAAATAATTTATGGTAATCGTTTATAATAATTTCTCACGGATATTATCAGTGACAATTTTGTTATTTGCCATGGTTATTTTTTGTAGGAATCATTGAGTGAGTCAAAATTTTTAATTAATTTTTTAAATTTTATAAAGTAACTTTTTTTAATGTAATTTTATAATATCTAAGAAGGTAGATTTTTTAAAAAAATAATTTAATATTATGTTATTATTTATTTATCGTAATTAAAATTTTAATCATAATTATTTTAAGTATAAAATTATTATAATTAAAAAGAGATGATAATTAAAAATGTTTTTTGCTTTTGATAAATTTAGTTAATTGTTTAAGGTATAAGTGTTGTTTTATATATTTTTGTTGTAATCACAAATTTAATATACATATAAAATTAATTTTCAGTTTGATAAAAGTGAAATTTAATTATTTGAATTAATGATTATATTTACTAAAAATTAAATAACAACTTAATTTGCATTTGAAAGCAAAAACTACATTAGGTTGTTTGTTTCAATGGTTAAGGTTTTATACTCAAAAGTGAGAGACCATAGGTTCCAGTTTGCTTTCTTGCATTTTAAGTATATACTATATAATATTTTTTAACAATTTAATTTAATTTATTATTAAAAAATATCATATCATATATTTTTAATGTATTTCAAAATGTATAAAATATAGTAATACATTTAATAAATTAGTTTAAATAGTTATAGATTATAATATATAGTAATATATGTAAGATCTCATGGTATATATGCATCATGATTAGTACATATAACCCAAGTTAAATATCTTGTATTTTTATAATATATTAAATATGTAATGAACTACATTAGATTGATCATAATACATTGTAAAAATATATAATATATTAATTTATTCAATATATATAAGTACTTATAATGATGAGCCATGAGTTATAATTAAAAACCTTAAAGTTATAAATACTTTACGATTGAAACATTGGTACATATAAGTATGATTAGCTCCCAATTTTAAAATAATTACCTACTTTTAATTGCATTGTTTAGTGAAAAATATGTATGATTAGGCATCAATTTATAAATAATTGCTTGTTAATGTAAATTGTAATTATTAGTCTAAATTGCAATATATGTCTTGCTAATTATGATTAATTTTAGTTTCAATTGATACATATTAATGATTAAACGATTTAATAAAAATGAATAAATTAAAAAACAAAATACTACATCAAAACAAGGTCGTTTTGATCTAGTATAAATACGTTGCCTAAAAACTAACGCTAGCTTAGTTTTCTTCTTTGCCGCCGCACACTCTTTTTCTTCCCTTTAATGGCTGCAATCTTTCTACTCCCTGCAATCTCCATTTCTTTGTAATTTCTTCTCTTTTCTTTCTACTTTGTTTTTACGGGATGACCAAATATAAGCATTTGGTGAATTATCACAAGATTTTGAAAAGGTAAACTCAGATTTTGCCCACCCGATGTGCTTAAAGTTAAGCAGTTGTGGGAACACTCTTTCTCTCCTTTTCCTCTCTGTAATTTCTCTTCTCTCTTCTTTCTACATTTAACTTTCTCTCTTTATTGTCCATTATGAGAAATATGATTTCAGGAAGCATTGTAAGATTGAATCTTAAAAGCTCTTCTTTGAAGTTTAATCTATGTTTTTGGTCTTCATGGGAAACTCAAATATGAGCATTTGGTGAATCATCACAATGTTCTTACAAGGTAAAACTTGAATATTGCCTACATGATATGCTCAAAGCTGGGCAGTCATGGGAACACTCTTTTCTCTTCATATCCTCTCTGTAATCTCTTTTCTTTGTAATCTACCTTCTTTCTTCTTGCTACATCTAACTTTCTATCTTCATTGTACATATTGAGAAATGTGATTTATATTACTATGATAGGTGTTAATAATGAATGCAAAGTTTCATATGAGGTTTTTGATTCTAAGTGAACACAATATGGTTAAACAAGTATTGATAGGGGTATTTAACTTGGAAGTAAGGTTTTTGGGAAACAACATATTTATTTAAAGATATAATAATATAAAAACTGGCCCTAAAATGAATGTTAAAATATTTTGTTAGTATTTTAATTCTTTGAATTTTTTTTCGTAGGCTGCAGATTTTATAGGGGAATAGATTCCAAAAAAAGTTTTCAAGCCAAGGTTAATTGTTGTCATCTCAATGGTGAGAATAGATTCCAAAGGCAGTGTAAGTACATGCTTAACCATATTCCTGACATGACTACAATTTTTTAGAGTTATGCAAATATATGACATGCACATATGTGGAATGAGGTAGCTAAAGTACACATTAAGATGTTCATATTGGAAATAAAACAAGTAATATAATACATTTTTCTTTTATGCAGTACATTTTATTACATCTATTAGTAACCCAAATGCAACATGTTACGATTTAAGGTTACGGTATATTATTGCAACATTCCAAGTGACCATTTCTATTAGATTTTTTTTCTGGAATTAATAAAAACCTTGATTTCAGTGTTCGTATTGTTGTATATGCTAACAAAAAAAAAACAAGGAAGAAAATTAATATGAACTTGATTGTAGTTGCAATGTGGTTGTGCATTTTGCATTCTTTACTTAACATTGGTGTCTTAGGACTACACATTGCCACTTTAGTGGTGGAATGATGTACATTGGTAAGGTATTAGATTTGTGAGATCGGATTCTAATATAAACTTGATTTCTTTTCAGAAGTGGTTTGGATGGTAAAATTTTTTATTTAGGTGAGTTCAAAGGTATTTATATTTTGTTTTTTTTATAGATTTCGTATAAAAAGAATGTTACATATTTTGTTTTTTTAATAAATTTTAATTTATTTGGGTTTTTTTCTCATTTTTATTTGCTTGGTTGAGCTTAACCTAAATGTTATTGGCTTCTTTTAATTCATTTCCATTATTAAATTAAAATTAGATTTTTTCTACAAAGCTTACTTCAGTTCAAATCCTACATTTATTAACTAGTACTATAATTTTTTATTTTTTCTAAGTACTGATTAATAATTCTAGAGATTTTGAAGTTACATGGTTGTTGGATGAATATTGAAAAAATATAACTTGGGATGTGAGCTCTTCACACTTTTGTATGTGACAGAAGGGAAAAAAAAATCTAAGTATTCAACGAAAGTTGACTTGATTAGTACTTAGGTAACTTCTATTCCTCTTTCTTCTAATGGTTTGTTATGTGTATTTTTTGATATCTTCAATATGTGTTCTATAAAATGTTGATAAAATGAAATTTATGAAGAATTTGGCTTGCTATCAAATTATATACAACCTTATCAATTTTAGGGGCATTTCTCACAGATGATTCTTACTACATTGTGTAACTAAATTGATTTTAATAAATAATTATGTGCTACTTTCACATTTATCAAACTAGTTGTACTAATAATATTGATAGTATTTATGGTCCAATGTTTTGATGAAAATTTATTACATTGTAGTTTGAATTTCACATTTTTCCAAGGATTTGTGCTCTTTAAATTGTTATGGTTAGTTTATACATGGTATCATTTTGTTAACCTACTAGATTGAGTTTGTTGCTACCTGGTTATGATCCAAATGTATTTAAATTATACTAAAGTTCAGAGTCATTAAGATTGAAGTTGAGATCCTCTTCACGAAAGAATTGCAATAAGTTATGTGATCTCTTTCAATGACTTTACAATCACTGGTGTATAATAATTATTTAATTAAATTTGTAGCATTACCACTTATATGGTGATCATTATTTTCTTTTTACTGGTATATCTTAAAATGTTCGATAATCATACAACCAAAAATTTGATTTCACTTGTATGAAAAGTGGTTTCATATATTTACAAATGAACTCCCTCATATATTCTAAGTATATGGTAAATAAAATTATAATGTTTCATATAAACATTATATATCATTATTAACAAATAGAATGATGTTTGATCTTGTAGCTAGGTTCATTATCATATTAAATTTAATACAATTAGTTAATTAAATAATTATCTTTAATTATTTAATTAATATTTTAAAATAAGATAAATAACTAAAAAATTAATTTTTTAATCACCTGTTTTACTAGATTTCATTGCCAACTCCTTGTTTGTCTGAAAATAAATTTAAATAACATAAATTTAATTATATGAAATTAAATTGTTAGATTATATAATTAAAAATTATTTTTTATATATTTAATTAATATTGCAAAAAATTTCAATCCCATGAAAAAAATTCTAAGCACTTTTTTCCCACTTAATTAAATGGGAAAGAACATGATTTAAATGGTGATGACTGATTAGATTTTTTTAAAAAAAAAAAAAATTCATTTAATCAGTGCGATTGAATATTTTATCTAAGCATATTGCGTATTTAACATTATATATGATAATTTCACTGTTAATGTTTCTTTTACATGCTTTTGTTTGTTTTATTAATTTTTTTATGAAAATATGTATTTTGTTAATTTAATTAATTTATAAAAATATATATTAATTGATTTTTATGACTTACATTGAATATATATTTCGATACCAATTCAATAAAATAAAAAATGAACTATTTATTTGACTATTAAAAAAATAAAATTTAATAAATTTATTAATTAAAACTTTTATGGCAACCAAAATATTGCCACAGAATTATTATTGTGGTAACAAGAGATTAATTATCACAAATTTCTTTTCGTGGCAACAAGGGATCATTTGCCACAACATTTCTTTCGTGGTAACACTACAACAAAAATGGGATTAGTTTACGCTAAATAATTCACAGTTTTAATAACAACTGTGAATAAAGGAGGATTTATTCACAGTTTTTATTAAAACTGTGAGTAAAGGCATTTTTGTTCATAGTTATGTTTATAACTGTGAAAAAAAGTTATCTTTTATTCACAGTTTTACCATAACTGTGAATAAAAGTTAAAAAAAATTCGAAACTTTTATTCGCAGTTGTAGCCATAACTGTGAACAAAAGTCTTTATTCATAGTTATGGCTACAACAGTGAATAAAAGTCCTACATCTTCTCCAGAAAGATCGATAAACTTCATTCATTCTTTTACTCCACTTGCTCAGGATAAACTTCATTGATTCTTCAGGTGGTAAATATTAGGTATGAAATGCATACTATGAGGAGAGCCTCCCTGAGTTCTAGATGAGCAAACTAGACTCCGATCGGCCTAACTATTTGCAATGAAGGGATTAAGAATGTGCGTGGTTCTGCTTACTTTTGGGTTCCACAACTGGCAGCTTGAATCTCATCTCTTTTTCTTGGTAAGTTTAATCCTTTCTCCCAAAATGATGTGCTTATCTTCTTTGTTAAAATGTAAAAATTATTGTTCTTTAATTTTTTGCTTTTACTTTCATTAGTTTTAAGCTCAAATCTAGATGGGGTTCTCCTTTCATTGGGATTCTAGATATGTGCATGGTTTTACTTTCATCAGAATTTTAGATTTGTTCTAGGGTTCAAAATGTTTATTAAGGTCCCAGATTTAGATGTATGGGATCCCGAATCTGGGATGGGAGTTCCTAAGTGAGGGGTTCCAGATCTGGGCTGGGAGTTCCAGATCTGGGTGAATAAAACTTTAATGAATAGTGAACTAATAGAGTTTTATTCACAGTTCTAGAACTGTGAATAAAACATTAATGAACTGTGAACTAAAGTTGTTTTATTCACAGTTCTAGAACTGTGAATAGACCATTAATAAACTTTGAACTAAAATTAGTTTTATTCACAGTTTTAGAACTGTGAATAAAACATTAATGAACTGTGAACTAAAGTATGTTTTATTCACAAGTTTTAGAACTGTGAACTATTCTAACTCGACTTTTATTCACATTGAAATAGTCTACAGTTTTAGAATTGTGAACAAAATTCATTTAAAGCTGTGAATAAAAGGTTATTTTGTTGTAGTGTAACAACAGATTAATTGCCATGGGATTTTTTTGTGGCAAAAGATATGGATTACCATAGAAACTCTTTCGTGGCAAAATATATGGATTGCCATGGAAACTCTTTCGTGGTAAAATATATGAATTGCCACAGAATATGTCTCGTGGCAAAAGAAAAACCATTGTCACGAAATATCTACAATGGCAAAAGAACCAATTACCACATAATTTCTTTTGTAGAAAAACAATTGTCACGAAATATCTACCATGGCAAAAGAACTAATTACCACAAAATTTCTTTCGTAGCAACAAAGAGACTAATATTTCGTGGCAAAAAGAAAAATTAATTGCAACAAAAATGTTTCGTGACAACGAAAATGATTACTACAAAATTTTTTCGTGACAACTAAAAAATTTGCCACAAAAATGGTTCCATATAAAAGTAAACATATTTTCACAAAAATATTTTCGTGGTAATTTTTATGTTTATTTATTAATTAAAAAATTAGTGATATAATAATATAAAATATTTCCAACAAACATTCCATTGGAATGTCATTAGAAAATTGCCATGGAAGTAAATTTTGTGAGAAAATTAACATTTTAACGAATATAATTCTCACAAAAATGCATTCATAAGAATTTTTGTGGAAAAGACAAATTCTCATAGAAATTCTTTATTTTCCCATAAAATTTTTCCATGGGAAAATAATAAATTTCTGGTAATGTCTTTCCTTTTTTTCTTATGACACTTTTGTTTCCTTAAGTGTTTTTTCTGTTGAATTTTAGCATTGTACCATCATTTAAAACAAATTTTTATATTTCCCATCTAAGATTTAAGTTAAACAATTAGCATAGCAATAAGATTACCACTTAATACCTAAATGCAAGTCATATAATACTTTTATGTAAGTGGGAATTGGTTTGATTTTAAAGTGAAAAATGCCCAGCCTCAGGCTTTATCTTACTGGTAAGTTTTTGATACAAAGATAGGAATATTTACACATCAAGCTCAAAGGAGCTTTCATCATATTGAGTTTTTGTCTCGTGATGTATATCTTTAATACGTCATGTTCATCTTCCATGGTTCAAAGGTATGATACAGATACCTATTTCCTTCATTAAAACCTTGCATTTCTAAATCAACCTCTTATCTCTATCGAGACCACCATTTTCTTCCTCATTAAAGCAAGCTACTTTCTCTAATTAGATCATCTTTTTAAGTTTTTAGTCTGGTTGAAAATTTTTTTGGCTGCATGTCCATACCTAAGTTTTCCTTAAAAGAAAAATGGAAGAAAAGACACATGTGCTAAGGATGTGAACTGAGTGTTCGCTAAATCGAATTTTATAAAGGATTCACTGACATGGCAGAAATGTGGTACATGTTTAAAGGAGTTCATTTAGTTAGTCTAGTCGAACCTTTAGGAGGATGCCTTGCTAGGCTACAACCTAGAGGTTTAACATAATAAATAGTTGGATGGTACTTATCACAACCAGGTTTAAACTAGAAAAACTAGTAGTGTGAGAAAATATTAAGAGTCACGACCAATCTTTTTAGGTGTGATTAGCCACTGTCTTAAAGTAAAGCTAGTTGGTGAAAAAGGTTAAGATTCTAGGTTTGAGAGTTGGTTATGCTTGGGGAAGGATTAACTTCCCCAAAATGCTTAAAATTGGTACCATTTTGTGATTTCTTCCTTGAAAAAAAAATAAATTTAAAGGTATTTTGGTCTAAGTACTAAGAATTTCGTACTTACTCCATTTTGATATACTAAAATATTTTATAGGGAAAAGAAAGCAGTTTGCATTTGCTTGCCTCCATTTTTCTCCAAAATAAGGTTTAGGAAAGATCATATATATAATATTTTTAATCAAGAAATGAATAGATTATCCATAAAGAATAATTCCAATGTGGGAATATTTTCTAACATGATTTAGTTATAAACGTTAATTAGATCAAAATATACAATTTAACAAGAATCTAAGGATATAATTTTATTTAAGAAAATGGATAATTTATAGTAAATGTATTCAAGAAGAGAGTTTGGATACCTTTTACTTTTTTTGTAGAATTCTTCCTTTCTTCAATACTAATGGATATAAGATTACAGATCGAAACTCGTTTAATTAGAAATAAAAGCTTATATGAAATCTAAAAAACTACTCAAAGACTTTTTTTTTTTTTTGAAAAACCAAAGGTGTTTTTGAGTCTGCATATGAACGAGCATTTGTAAAACTGAATGTGTAAATGATTAGTGACTGTTAGAAACTAGGGTAGCTATTTGTAAGATGATGCAGATTAGCAATAAATGGCAAGCAGATCAAGGAAGTGAAGTATGCCCAGCAGCCTTTGCCTTCATGCTCAACAAGGTTAGCTCCATTTTGAGAGGTCTTCCAAGACACTTGCTAAGTGCATTCGCTTATTTTGACTTAATTTCAATACTATTTAGCCTTGTCTAGATGCGACAATGTCTTTAATTCTAATTGTTCTTACTTGGATACACCACAATAAAATAACCTTTTATTCACAGATTGAAATGACTTTTGTTCATAGTTCTAAAACTGTGGACTATTTCAATGTGAAAAAAAGTCGATTAGAATAGTTCACTATTCTAAAACTATGAATAAAACATACTTTAGTTCACAGTTCATTAATGTTTTATTCACAGTTCTAAAACTGTGAACAAAACTAACTTTAGTTCACAGTTCATTAATGTTTTATTCATAGTTCTAGAACTGTGAATAAAATTCTATTAGTTCACTATTCATTAAAGTTTTATTCACCTAGATCTAGAATCCCTTACCCATATCTGGAACTCCTAACCCAGATTTGGAACCCCTCACTTAGGAACTCCCACCCTAGATTTGTGATCCCATACATCTAAATCTAGGACCTTAATAAACATTTTGAACCCTAGAACAAATCTAAAATTTCGATGAAAGTAAAACCATGCACATATCTAGAATCCCAATGAAAGGAGAACCACATCCAGATTTGAGCTTAAAACTAATGAAACTAAAAACAAAAAGTTAAAGAACAATAATTTTTACATTTTAACAAAGAAGATGAGCACATTTATTTTGGGAGAAAGGATTAAACTTACCAATAAAAAGAGATGAGATTCAAGCTGCCAATTGTGGAACCCAAAAGTAAGCAGAACCACGCACACTCTTAATCCCTTCATTGCAAATAGTTAGGCCGATCGAAGTCTAGTTTGCACATCTAAAACTCGGGGAGGCTCTCCTCATAGTATGCATTTCATACCTAATATTTATCACCTGAAGAATTAATGAAGTTTATCCTGAGCAAGTGGAGTAAAAGAATGAATGAAGTTTATCGATCTTTCTGGAGAAGATGTAGGACTTTTATTCACAGTTGTAGCTATAACTGTGAATAAAGACTTTTATTCACAGTTATGGCTACAACTGTCAATAAAAGTTTCGAATTCTTTTGAACTTTTATTCACAGTTATGGTAAAACTGTGAATAAAAGATAACTTTTGTTCACAGTTATAAACATAACTGTGAACAAAAATGCCTTTATTCACAGTTTTAATAAAAACTGTGAATAAATCCTCCTTTATTCACAGTTGTTATTAAAACTGTGAACTATTTAGTGCAAAACTAATCCCATTTTTTTTGTAGTGATAGCTTAAGAACAGGTTCGCCTAGAGACTTCTATAGTGTTGCTTAACTCCTTTGAACCCATGAATTAATTCCAGTTTTTAGCAATGATCTTCAGCCTTTCATTGCATTTCCCCCTCTTTTTATGTGATTTTTGACCTAAATCTCCTTATTTGGCTGAAGAATTTGCTTGGACTATGCTGTAGAGTATGCTACCTTCAAGTAGACTACCTGGCCAGCTAGTTTACGTGCTGCATAGGGTGTCACGGCTAACTAAGTAAGTCTATTTCCATTCAGTTATTGCTAAATCAGTGCTACTAGTCATATCATCTCTTGTTGCATTTTAAACTGATTATGGAAACATCATCGAATAACATCATGCAATGTCAATTAATGAAGGATAATTAATATAACTATATTATACTATGTCATCAGCATCACTACTAGCATCCTGCCATATTAGTTAATGAATGGGTAAGTAGAGGCAGCTCCATCCTGCCACTTAATCACTGTCATCCACCAGCACTTTGCCAATTGGATCCCCTTACCACGTTAACTGCTCCTCTTTACTATTAATGGCTAATTGATTCGTCAATAGAGGCATCTTTGAATCATACCTTGTTTTACCAATATCCTCTTTACACATCATCAATGGCAACCAGCCACGTCGTGCCACATCACCTCATAGTGACACATCAACAACATCACTTGTGAAAAAGTTATACTTCGTGATAGCTCTTCCTTCCTATGGCCATTTTTTAAAGTGTTTTCTTTCATTTTCTTGATTTGTCGTCATAGTATCCTTAATTCTTTTACTCTAGAAACACCTTTTAATCCTTACACATTAAGGTGAGTCTCTTTTTCTTTTAGCGAGGCACCTTCTTTCTTTAGGTAAATTTCACTCTTTTTTTTACTATTTTTTCATATATAGTTGGGCGAGCATAGGAATTATAAGCCCTTCAATAATTACTAATGAAAATTTAGCTAGGATTAAGAAAGCTTACGAGATCCTTACGTCGGTGAGTATGGTGATACCTACTCTTAATGGAAGGTCTAAAACAAAAAACTAGGCACCCTCTATATGTTTGAAGAATGTCTTAAAAGAGACTTAAGACTTCCTTTAAATACATTATTTAGAGGTATTTATGAAAATTATAGGGTGTCCTTCCCTCGGTTCGTTCCTAACTTTTAAAGAATAGTAGTTGCGTTCTTTACTAGGTACTTAGATTTAAGAATTACAGAATTATCACCCTTAGTGTTTTCTAGAGTTTTTTGTGAAGCAACTAAAAAGTAACCAAGGATATGCTAAGAAATTTAGATATTCCTCTTTTAATAAGCCCTTACTATTTACTTTTGATCTTTTAAAGGCACCAAAGAATTAGAGACAATCATACTTTTAGATGCTTTAGAATAGAATTCCTCTTAGGATTAATTAATGGATCCATTCTACCTAAGATTATGGCAATGATATTAGCTTGTGTGAGCTTTTTGCTACCTCCAAGAAAAGTTTAATGAGCAGCAAGAAGACCTTTTTTATGTTTACTTTGTTTAGTGATGCTTGGATAGCTAGAGGCAATCTCACCTAGTTTCTTAAAAGTTTACCCCATTGTCAACTTCTAGAGATCTTTTCAAGTTGCTCGGTCTTTTTTCCCCTAATAGTGGACCCGTTCCTAGAAATATATTGACCCTTCTACCCTTAGGAGTCTAAATTTCCATTAGTAGGTAAATTCAATTTTATGTTATGATATATGCTTTATACCTTCTGAGAAACTATCACTAACTTGTTTTTATGTCTTTTTCAGCATATCATTTCTTGGTAGTGCTTAGGGGTGAAGAAATTTTAAAGATGTGGTCGAGGTGGCTGAAAAGACACCTCCATGCTCTTTTATAAAATAAAAAAAAGGGAAAAGTGGCAACACTTTTCCCATAAAAGCTAAGCACCCAGCAAAGTGCTCTTCCTAAAATGGTCAGTTTTGTAGACTTATCCTCTCAACAAGAGCCTATAATAGTCACAACTTCTTCTTATGCCCAAAATATCAAGAGAATTATCTAAGAAGTTATGTGCTACCTACTTCAACTTCTTTAGTGTTTCCAGACCAGAAAACGGTTCACCTAGAGAGGATGTCCAACTTGATAGCTGAGGTAAAATTTAACTTCTTAAACATTCTTTTCTTTTATTTCTAACTATTAACATAAGATTTTTTTTTATTTGCAAGTTGTTCAAGAGTGCATTGATAGTAAAAGAGTATAAGATTCAAATTGAGCTAAATTAGGGTTTTTAGAGGCTAAAAAGAAAAAAGCAGGGATGGTAGCTATAGTCTCCACTCTCCAGCTATAAAAATAGAAGGCACACTAGGAGATCTCCATGTTAGAAGAAGAAATGGAGAAAATGAAGGTGGATTTCAAATTTCAATGAGAGAAACTAAAGAAAGAACATTTAGAGAAGTTGGTTATTGGAAGAAGGAAGTTATAGTAGTCTTCAAGGACAATGAAGAGCTGAATAAGATGATATTAGAGATGTGTAAAAGTTTTTTGAGAGGTTAGGAAAGATACTAAAGCTAAGGTGCTAAAAGAGTATCCTAACCTTAGCCTAGACTTTATCACTATTACTCTTGGCAATATCATTCCACATCTCAGGCTACTCTAGTAGTACTTGACACTATAAGGAGTCCTATTTTCATCTCTCCTGACTCTTTGAACTAGATTTTACTATAGTTGAATAAGGAAACTACTAATGCCATGGAGAAAATAGATTGAATGTATTTCTTTTCTTTTAAACTTGATGTAAATTTTTTGCGGGAAATGAAATAGTTTCACTTTTTTCTTTTTTTTTGCATTTTCTTGTCTATTTTCTCTTTTAGATACTATTATAAGATGGAAGCATAAAATAACCATTAAAGACCTTAAAACTACAACTTCATCATGATACATTCATACAACCTAGAAATGGTCTCTTTTTCTTAGTACAAGGCAAAGTCTTCATCGAAGAGTGTAACAAAATACAAAATGAAAGATTAAGAGTCTACTATTACTAAAAATAAGATCTTACAGCCTTAATATTTATTTTACAAACTTAGGTAGACTCTATATCACTCACTCTTGGAAATTTCAGACTTTCCTTAATCGTAGGTTGGCTCTATCAAGGAAGAGTGTAAAAAAAAGGTTAGAGATGTATCTGTACACTCTTCTTCCTTTAGATTCAAGATCTTTATTTCTCATTATCTATTTTCCTCCTTCAGGAAGAGTTTTTTTCAACTTTTTATATACGTTCCAAACTCTCTCTACCCGTAAGTAAACCTTTCTTAGTCACATGCAAACTTTCCCTGTATGCATAGTCATCTTTAAGATTGATATTGTTGTTCTTCAAACTGTAGACTTATAATAGTACCTTTGATTTTTAGATTTCCAAGGAGGGTAAAATTTTAGTATCGATAGCTTCCCATTTTTGTTTATTTTCAAAGATTAAAATAAAACAAGGACTAATAAATGTCAAATTTTGTCCTCATATTTCTAAAAATTCTCTCCTTTTCTTGTCTCTTTTTTAGGTAAATTATACAAAAAAATTAATTTTACTTGTTGAAATTAGTTTTGGAACTACTCTTCATCACTAAAGATGCAATTCTTCCTTAGCTTGATGATGAACTTGTAGTTCCTTATTAGAAAATTCTCGATTCAAATGCTTTTTGTGAGAATTCTTCCTTGACTTCTAATAGAAGAGCACTGCTTTTATCTCATGATGGAATTCTTCCTTGTATGTTGATGATAAGCGAAATCTAAATTTTATTGCTTACTATCGAAATTTTTTCTTGATATTAGACACTTATCATTTTTTGTTGAAGTTTTTCCTTAACTTTTGATGAAAATATTATTACTGAAAATGATCAATCTAATCAGTAACTTAAGATTCTCTTAATAGTAATTCTTCATATACACTTTTTGGTTTTACTTTATTAAAGTGTTTCCATTAAAAATGATCTATTCCCTTGATTTTATTAAAATTACTTTTGTTTTTAGGAATTATCTTCATCCTAAAGTTGAATTTGTTTTGAACAAATAGCCAAACATGTGCCTTAAAAAAAGACATATAATGTATTAATGAGATGTGGCAACGATTGATTTTTATTTACAAATGTAGGTATGTGCAAGAAGGAATCAAGATTTCACTCCCTCACTATTTGACATTAGCTTGGTCCACTTCTTCTTAACAACAACCATTTTAATACGTTAGATTTTCCTATTTGAAAGAAAAACTCTTTGGTGAATCATCTCTCATCTATAGTATTTTTTGACAAAATCTGAATTCACTAGGCTTGATAGCTCTTCCCTATCCATTTCTTATAGAATGAGAGTTTCTCTAGAGAAAGCCTTCTTCACCATATATGGTCCATCCTAGTTGGGTGCTTATTTGCCCTTTGTGTCTATTACATTCTCAAGTATGCATTTTAGCACCAATTCTCCTTCTTTAAATTGCTTGGGATTTTTCGTTTTATTATATGCCCTCTCCATTTTGCTTTGATAGAGTTGTCCATGGCAAATGGCTCTTAGTCTCTTTTCATCTATCATGTTTAGTTGTTCATATCGTGATCTAGTCTATTCAGTTTCTTTAAGTTATGTCTCCATAAAGACTCTTAAGGATAAAAATTTATGTCTTTATTAGGGATATTTCTTCTGTACCATATACTAAGGAATAAGACTCTTAAGGATAAAAATTTATGTCTCTATTAGGGATATTTCTTCTGTACCATATACTAAGGAATTTGGGGTTGCCCTAGTCAATGTTTTTACTAAAGGTTCATAAGTGTGTATATGCCAATCTTTATAGGTCATAGTCATCTTTTGAATAATCTTTTTAATGTTTTTATTAGAAGCTTTTACTGTCTATTCATTTGGGCCTATATGGAGCTGAATTCTGATGATTTATGTTAAACTAAGCACATATTTCTTTCATTTCTCTTTGTTATTTAGGTTTGCTGCATTAACTAAAATGAATCTTTTTGGAGGTCCTTATCTATAAGTGGTTTGTTTTTCTCATGAAATAGTTCACTATGGCTTTTGTAACATATGAATAGGACCCGACCTTTACCCATTTGTGAAATGATCTATAAATACCAAATTGCAAAACGCCAAGGCCAATCTATCATATGTAAAAGAGATGGCAAAGCATGTATTTTATCTCTGTAAATCTAAAATTTGTGGAATTTTCTTATGTATTGGATACAATCTTGCTCTATAGCCAACCAAAAGTATCCTACTCTCATGAGTAATTTAGCCATTTTTGATCCACTAATATGAGTTCTGCATACCCCTTCATGTATTTCTTTCATTATTATGATAGATTCATTTTTATCTACACATTAGAACAGCATCTGGTTAAAACTTCTCCGATATAGAATTTCATTATCTATAATGAAATTTAAAAGCAATCATCTTAACATCTTTTTATAGCATTTTTAAGTATTGTTGGCTTTTTATTTACCTTTGGATATCATAATACCATGGTTTTTCTTCAATTGTAACACCATGTGCTAGTGATTCTTGAATACTCATTTTAATTGGCAATATTAGTAAAGAATCATTCATTTGGAACATGGATGCCAACATTGCCAAAGTATCATCTATTTGCTTTTTCTTCTCTCAGTAGATGGTGTGAAAATATTTCTTCAAGGTTCTTGATCAATTCTTTTACCAATATTTTACAAATTCTTGGTTTTTAGCCATCTAATTGCCCTTTAACTGATATATCACCAATGCTGAATCATCAAACACTTTTATATGGATTATCCTCTTATTAACTACTACATATAATCTCATAATACATGCTTCATATTTTGCTATATTATTTGTTAAGATGAAATCCAATTGAGTTGTAAATGGATAATATTATCCCTTCAGAGATTTCAAAACTACCCCAATGCCATACTCGAGAATATTAGAGGCCCTATCAAAAGATATGTGTCAATACTCCTCGTGTTGCTTTAACTCTTTAATAATTATATCAAATCTTCATTAAAAAAATAAGCTACTAATATTCACTGTTGGCATGATTTGCTAAGAAATTAGATATAACATTGCTTTTGATGGACTTTTAAAAAACATATATAAAGTGAAATTCTAATAAGAAAAGCTGCCACCATGCTAACCTTCCTAACAAAAATGGTTTTCAAATAGGTACTTTATGGGATGTAGCTTGGCAATGATCCATGTTGTATGGCTTAACAAATGCTAGTGAAGCCTTTACTCTGCCCAAGCCATTGCATAACATATTTTCTCAAGCAATGAATAATTGGTCTCATACACAATAAACTTCTTATTTAAATAATAAACGGCGTATTCTTTCTTCATGGACTCATCATGCTATGCTTGTACACATCCCAATACCTTTCATATACTATTAAATATAATAACAAGGGTTTATTAAGAATTGACGGTAATAATTCCAAGGGGATTTGTTAGATATGCTTTGATTTTATCAAAAGCCTGTTAACATTTTTCATTCCATTCCCCAAGATCATTCTTCTTTAATAATTAAAATATTAGGTCGCATATATTTGTCCATTGAAAGATGAATCTTCAAATATAATTAAGCTAACCCAAAAATCCTCTAACTTCCATTATTGTCCTGGACAGTGGTAATTTTTTGATGGTTTTAACCTTTCAAGATCTACTTCAATTCCTTATTCATTGCATGTGAATCCTAATAGTTTTTTTGATCATACTATAAAAGTACACTTATTCAGGTTTAATCTTAATTTATATTGCTTTTAGCTTTTCAAAAAGCTATCTCAAGTTTTCCACATGGCTCTCATTCTTACGAGATTTTGTTGTCATATCATCAACATAATCTTTTGTAGTCTTATGCATCATATCATGGAAACATGTTACCATAGAAAAATATTCCTTGCATTGTTATAAAGTTATTTCCATGTCTTTTTGGGACATTATTATCTGATCAACTTGAATTAACCATCCATAAAGGAGAATAGTGAAAACTTTATCGTATTATCCACCAATACATCGATATGTGGTAAAAAAAAATTATCATTTGGGCTGGCCCTATTTAAGTCTCTATAATATATGCGTATTCTTATGCTTTAGCCTTTTTTCATTATAAGGACAATGTTAACGACCCATTTGAGATATTTTGCCACCTTGATAAACCCCAAATCCAATAATTTTTATAAATTTCCTTCTATTTTTATTAACAAGTCAAGCTTCATCCTTCGAAATTTTTGTTTGACTAGTGGGTATTCCAGTCTTAATGGTAACTTATGTTTTACAGTACTTCGATCAAGCCTAGGCATGTCCTTATAAGATCATGCAAATATATCTGTATATTCTTATAGTAGTCTGATCAATTCAACTTTTTTTTTTTAATGTCAACATAATGTGTATCTTAATCTCTTTGTTATCTTTTTTAGTCTTAAATTAATTATGTTTATTTCTTCTTTATGTGGGCTCATTTGCTTTTCTTCTTGCTCAATTGTCAAAAAATTTTTGAGGGTATCTCATAATCTTCTCCCTCTAAGTTCCCAATATAGATTTTTTAAAGATTTTAGAGTTACTTGTTATTAAAGTTTTCATTATTAGAATCCATGGACAAAAGCATGCCATATTCTCTCAAAAGGAAGAAGGAACAAAGATGGGATCAAACAGGCAATTTTATTAATGTAAGAAGAAAGATAATAAAGCAACAATATATATTTCTTACAATCACCATTGATCTATTTGTTTTATATAAAAATCACATTTAGATTGAAAAATATATTTTTTTAATCTATTCTAAGAACCACTTAGCTAGGTTTTCTGTTATAAGCAGATCTATCATCAAAGACTGATTTGTAACATAAAATCCAACTGACTTGAAAATTTGATGGAGGAATCAACTATAGTTAATTGAATACACTTCTTCCTCATCATTGCTTTAATTTTGCTTTTCCTTTCTATTCTTTTCCTGTCAACTCTTGTTTGCTTGTACGCTAAGTGTAATTGATTTTTATTTTCTTTAACCTCCAAAACTCTAGCTATTCTTAGTGAATATCCTTGCCCATTTTTGCCATGTTTGCTTTATGTACTCCATGGGCATGTAATGGGTTACTAGCTAAGAACTCTGTTATCTACATATGATAGCACCTTATATTTAAACACCAAGTAATTCTCGATGTTATGCCTTACTATACCATTATGATAGCTACATATGGCATTTGCATCATACCACTATGAGTATGATGGCTGAAGTAGCTTCACGAGTAAAGAGGCAATCAGTTTCTATTCAATGAGTTCGGGGAATAACTTTGAATATAAGCATGGTATTGGCTCCATAAGCACCTTAGGTCTCGATCAATGTTTCAGTTAACTTTTCTCAGTGAATTTGGATTGCACTTTTATTGCGAACTCCCTCCATCATCGCGAATACTCCTTGAAAGTTTCATTTTCTTTTTTGCATATATTTTGGAGGTACTTCTGCATATGTTGATAATGATTGAGGAAGGCCACAGCTAAATTTCTCCAACTTTATATCTTTAATGCTTCCAAGTTTGTGTACCAATCTAATGTCTCTTCCTTTAAAGTGTCTAAGAAGCAACGGATTAGCAATTTTTTGTTATTTTTCAGAACCATGCATTTTATGCATATACCCTTAGATGCATCCCTGGGCATTTATTGCCAGCATATCTGTTAAATTTGAGCACTTTAAACTTTGGGAGGAATAATCAACCCTTGGACTAGATTTAGGTTTGCTATGTCCACTCCCCTATATGCTCCTTCATTCCTTGAAATTCTTTGATTTTCTTAATTAAAAACTCCATTTATGTGAGTAGCTTTTGATTGACATTGCCAGTCCCAGCAAGCCTTTTTGCTGCCTCTAAATATTCAACATCCAAGATATGGATAGGATCGATGATCTTGAATTTATTGCTACATTTTTATCTGCAACCATTACTTGCCCTCTCAACTATTGAGGCATTCCTTAAGGCACCTACTATGATTTGGCTAGTTAGATAGTCGATGAAAGACTCCTTTTCTTTCCTCTATTTAGGCACCTCGTCTTAGTAATCTTACCTTTCATAAGTACTTTTATGGACTTCATCATGTCCTAAAACTGTTTTACCATTGAGTTCTAGAGGTCCATGTAATTTTGCAGCATTTTATTCTGCATTTTAGTTTAAGCCTCGGCTATCTCAGCTTGAGCAACTTCTATCCTTTCTATCCAAGTATTATAATCTTCCATATTTCTAGAGTGAAGCTTTTGAGCGAGTGTTACCTTCTTTGATGACTAAGTGTTTCCTTGCTTTCCCCGTTGTAAAGCTTTTGAAACATTTTAAATTAGTTTAATAAATCTATCTAAACACATTTAACTAAAAATTCATTTTTTTATAGAAAAGATCTTATTAATTTCTTTTGAAACAATCAATATTTCACATTTGGTTTCTGCAAGATATCAAAATTTTATGTCATTTGTTTATATCTTTCTTGGTCTTAACACCATCGAAAGTAAATTTCCTTACCTTTATTCCTTCATACTTTAGTATTCGCTGTAGCTTTTTCTAATTTGGCCTTCAACAGGTTTTGATTCATCCACCTTATTAATTGATTCAACTTAAGCGTATACTTATCTTCTAATTGGTATTGATATAGCTTCATTTTTTTTTAATTGTCCTTGATGGTTGACCTGATTTCCAGAGATGATCCCTTAAAGTTTTCCATTCTATTTTTTTGTCCCATGTAGGTCCTTAACTTTTTTTTTATATATTACATATGCATCTCCGTGCTCTCACTCATGAAAAAGTCCTATTCTTTTCTTAACTCTTCTATTTCCTCAACCATCCTTAACATATCCCTATCATTCCTTTATTTTAACCATTGGATGTACAAGCTTTTCAACTCTTTGATCTCAAATAGGGCTTCTTTTTTTTTTTTTTTTTAGCCTTGTTGGTGATTTCTTGTTGCATGTGGACCTTATATCTTAGGGCATATATTTCTTGTTGTCATTTGGATTTTTTTAGCTTCCCAAGATTCTTTATCCTTCTAAAAACATTCAAACTTCCACCTGTCTCGATTCCGTGATAGAGGTTTTGACCGTAAATAACCATGCTAGTTTGATTGAATCCTAAATTCTATTCTTTTTCCAAATGGTATATGCAGTTGTGATGTTACCTACCCATTTTCTTTTCGACATCAAATGGGGTGCTTCTAAAGCTTGTCTGATTTTTCTATTGCATCTACTCATTGTGCTTCGTCATATTTAAACATTTCTTCAACCAATTCATGTAAGACTGGCACACATTGCTTTACATCCATCTACCTTAGTACTATTAATGGTATGCACTTGATAGTTCTCTATATTTCGAGTAAGGACACATAACGAAATTCCTTAGCTCTACATAAAATAGCCTCATATGAGATCCAAAGTGTTATCCTTTACATTTGTTATTCTATCAAGTTGCACAAATTTTTTGCCCACTCGTGCATGGTTATATTTTCATTTTTATCTTCTTCATGAAATATCTCTATTGGATACTACCAAACTTTGGATGTTTTCCTATTCATTTTAAGATGGCTTTTAAGCCATGTAGAGAATAAAGAAATCCCTTATAATAAACACCCTACTCCACTCCTTTTGCATTGTCCTAGGGAACTCAAAGCTTTTGCTAATATTATGAGGACTAGATGTACTCCATGGAAATATGTCATTAAAAGGTCCATAACTGAAACTTCCACCTAGCCTTGCACTCTTGGGAATACTAAAAGCCTATGATTGGCTAATGATAGCCTTTTTCTTCTTGACTCTTATGTTATGTGCTTTAATATATGGGAAAAAGAACTCATGTGTAACATAGTTACGGGTTCCCCGATGATGAATAGTTTTTCTGGCTTCACCTTTGCATATCCCTAGAAGGCTTTTTTGCTACTTCTTAGCCAATATTTTCTTTTTACTTATGTATATTTTGTAGGGCTTTGTTGGCTTTAGCCCTAATAATGAGGTATACTCTTTTAAAATAGGCGTGAGGTCACATTCCCCGGAACTAAAATATTGGTGAAAAAGTTTCAAAAATAGATTGCTGCTCTAATTAGGGATTCTTCCATTGAGGCCTCGAGGAAATGTCTAATATACCAGTATTCATCATTGAATTTCTTTTGATATTCTCCATTCATCATTTCCCATAATGAGGCAAATTCTACTAAACCACTTTTCTTTATCACTAGTTTAACTTTGATTGGTAACTTAGTCTCAATATTCATGCCATCTCCTTTCTTGATTCATCTTTCCCGTACCAACATTATAAGTCTTCGATTAACTAAAATGGGTAAAAAACTACAAACATTTATTTGTTGAGACTATGGGATTTTTAAGGGAAGGTAAGTTGGGTCTTTCCTCAATAACTGAGCTTAAGACGTCATCGGCAGATTTTGAGGTCTTATCAAATCCAAAGGTCTTGTATTAAGACCTAGTGTCTCTAACCACTAACATCTTCTCACTATTAATGTGTTCTTTAAAATTATTTACACCTCTCAGATCACAGAGGGACTTGAAAACCGGTGTAAGGTCGAAGTGGATTTTCTATTATGGACTTTCTTAGATGGTTTAGTCTAAATGTTGAGACGGAGATATATTTGGACCAAAAGATCCAAAAGTATTTTTCGATCCGGTCGTTATTGTTGGGTAGAAGGCCTTTGGAGAATAAGTTTAAGTTAATATTGATGAAGTACTAGAATTTGAATTATGAGTTTTTGATATCCCTATTGGCCTTTAACTCAAAGAATTTGGCAAAAAGGATGACAAAAAGATTTGTTCAATCCATGGACATAACTTTGGAGGCGAAAAACAACATAAAGCACCAAGAATTAGGCTTGAGCTATGAAAGGGAAATCCTAAATTATTTATGAATATTTTGGTATAAATGATGGATGGGCAAATCCTCGCCTCTTTTGAGGCTATCCTTGAAGACCATGGCTCAACCTTCACAGTGGGTCCATGGCTAATTAATGGGATAGTGACCTCTAATGCTACTGATTTTTGGGATGGGGAAGTTACTTCAAACCTATTTCAAGTCTATAGTTGTGTAGACAAAAAGACCTATGTTCTTGGCCATTATTCTAAAAGAAGAAATGAAGAGAAAAGATTGAAGAACTCAGCTAAGGAATGGAGAATGATGCAAATGAAAGCTTGGAGCTCTAGTTTCGCTGAGAAAGAAGCTGAAGGATTCTAGTAACTAGGAAATGAAACTAAAAGGGCAAAAGACTTTTTTGATTTGCTTTTAAATGAAACAACCATTTGGTTGGGAGAACTAAGAGGTAAACATACTAAATATGTGACCCTTTATTATCCCTAGGCCAAGGCTAATCAGAGCTGGTGCCTAGGTAATAAATGTATTAGAAAACACCTTCCAAAGATAACTTAGTTGAATGTTGATGCGGCACTAGTGATGTGGTATGCCTGACCTGTATCCATCCCAATGATTCATTGAGATGATTTGGCTATCCTCAACATGGATTGAACTCTCGGTCACTCATTAGGCCAGCTAACAAAGATAAATTTAGGCTAAACTCCTGATCATACCTCGGGTCTTCCATGACAAAAATAAAATCCCAACCTTAGAGATTTCAGAATGCTAAGTTATGAACAGTAGAGCACAAGATGTTCATTTTTGGAAAAACTTTACAGCTTTCCAAACCCTACCCAGAAGCTTCCAGATCCAAGAAAAAGGTGTACAATACAACAATTAAGTACTTATGCATCTTAATGTCATGGCATGCACCCACCATTCCGTCTTAGGCTATAAACACTTGTTCAATCGAAAGAGGGAGGACAAAGTTTTTTATATACCTTTTTATTATGATCATAGAAGAGAGATCACCATTTATCGACTAAGTTTTTTCTGACAATCAAGAGAGAGAATCCCCAATGTTTCATTAGACAATAGTTAAAGAAAGAGAGATCTTCAAAAATTTTTAAATAGAGTTTCTTCCTCTCAAAGAGAGAAACGTTTTCATTTTCTTGGCAAGCTCAATTCTAGTTTGAAAGTTTAAGACTATAGATTTTAGTAAAGGTCGCAAAAAGGGTCATTATGCTATATTAATAAGTAAACCTTATCACCCTGTAGTTCTTTATTGTAAACACTCTAAATACATAAATATGAAGTGCCAATGTTGCTCTTATGCTTTCTTAATGCTTTCTTCTCATTCTCTTGAGTTCTTGATATGTTCTTGCTGTAATTGATTCTTTTCTTTATCACTTTTACATTGTATGACCATTATTTTTCCCATGGAGATAATCTTCCCATGGAGTTCTCAATAAAACTATTCTGTCTTGAATGGATAAGAGCTAGTGTTATGGCCTTTCTTAATCCTTACCCAAAATATGACATTATGAGTACTTCTTAACAATTTCAAGAACCAAAACTGTTTCTATGCATTTCTTCCAAGAATCAAGGACTTAGTGCAAGCCAATCTTTAGGGTCGTAAAATAAAAAGATATTGGAAACCAAGTTTCCATCATTCATGCATTCTTTAAGAAAAAATAGTTTTCTCTCTATAATTATATGCTACTTTGTATAAGAATCTAGTTCAAATCTTTTCTAGCATTTGATTGAATATTTTTCATTTTACTAGTTCAAGCATAGTGAGGATGGTAATTCTTCCTCATACGTGATTAACTTGCGGACCTATTTTCCACGGCAAAGTTTGACCAATACCAAAACTCTTTTTGTGCTTTTTTATGAATTTTTTTTTACAAAAAAAGAGAATTTAGAGAAAAAGTAAAAGAATTTTCAGTCATCGATCACACCTTGAAAAAGATTGGTGGTGACACCTTTTTTTTTTTTATTTTCATTAATAATTCAACCAAAAATGAATCCAAAAATTCAACATTTCTCATGAAGAGCAAGGTCACGAACGATTCTAATGATCGGGTTGGTGTGAATGTATCACTTGCAGGTCAAGGGGGAAGATTGCTTCTTAACAAATTGGAACCTCTCTATTGATGGAAGCCTGAACCTTCTGAGTCTCATTGAATTAACTGAAATTGATAAACTATCAGATAGTATTGAGACTTAACCCAAGGAAGTACGACTCGATGTTTCAAACCTCGATGAGTTTACCCCGATCAAATCAAATCCAGATGAATATGTAATATGATGAATATAGCTCTGCATACTTAATGAAATAAATCTCAATATATCTGTTGGCTTACAAATCTATATATAGGAGACTATCGATGTGTCTTGTTGAATTTCAAACTTAAAGCAGGAGGCTTCCAATCTAAGCCAAGTCAAACTTAATCCCGATCGTAGAAAAATCTCGATCTGACCATAATTCTAATGTCAAAGTCATTACTAGAAACCTTAATGATGAGGGCCTAATATTTCAAACTTGATGAAATCAACTCTGGATGTGAGAAAATTGATAAAAGAATATAACACTCAATTTGAGATCAGGCATAATATAAGAAGATCCACATGAATCGTTAAAAGCTTTGATCTCCATGATGAAACAAACCTGATAACGAGGATCCCAATAAAGAAAATCTCGATGAATTATCTAAACTGAGAATTTGGATGTGATAGAGCTAAAGAATTGAATTGAACTTGATCGATAAATAGATCCCCGTTATGAGGTCTAACTTCAGACCCGTTGAAGCAAAACCTGATGTATCAGTTGAATCAGAGATCCTGATGAAGGAAACTCCTAATGAATTAAGGTGAACACAGACAATATGAAATCTGATGTATCATTTATGTTCACCCGTAATATGAACCCGATGAGCCATCCATAGTATAAACCCTAATGAAGAAAACTCCCAATCTTACATAAGGTTGGATAGTCAGGACTGAAAAGTTTGATGAGAAATTGTAGTAAATCCCATCTTAAGCCTATGAACTAGAGATGAGTTTTTGATAAAATCTATTTTTTGAGAGCAAAATTAGGTGTCAACAATAATAACTAAAGATTTAGTTGCAAATTATCTAATAATTTGTTCTATGTTAACTAATAGACTCTGAGGATAAAGCTAGATGAGGAACTTGAAAGCACTTAAGCAGTGCAAATGGAAAATCCCATTTGAGAAAGAAGTTTCTCTTTTATAAAACTACAAGTTCTTCTTCAAACAACTATCATGACGTAAAGGTCAACATCTGAAAAGGTAAAATTGTTTGCTTTCAACAAATAAAGTTTATATAAAGAAACACCGGCTAAAAGAATCTAGCATTATAATCCATTGTTGATATCAAAGTTCAATATAGATAGCAAATTGGCCTTCTGTGCTAAGATTTCATATAAACTTTTCTAACAAGTTCCCATTAAATGCTTTATTTAATGGATAGAAATATTTTTAAAAAGTAGTTCATTGATATAGAGTAGACAAGCTAGACACACCAAATAAATATTCATTAATTTATGGGATCTAACAATAATATTATCACTAAATAAATAGTAGTACACATCTTACAGTAGACTTAACAATTAAGTCAATTATTAGGAAATTCCTAGTAGCTTATGAAACTAAATAACATATACTAAATTTTTAATACAATAAATGCACCAAATGTGATCTCTTATTTGTTGATGAATACAGTAAATGGGACAAAGATTATGGTAATTACAAAACTAACTAAAATTAATTAAAAGTAGTATAGATCATACACTTTCAATTAAACCCATAATCTACAATATCTTATAGAAAGTAAATAAAGAGAATGAAGAACTAACATAAGAATAGCATTGGGTCCATGTTTTTATTTAATACGAAAAAAAATAAACTTATTGACCTCCATGGTAATAACTTGTCAAATCAAAACAACAAAATCAATGTAGTTCTTACTTTACATACACTTGTAAATAAGAATATCTCATTTAATTTACTCAAACACATCCTATCTACAGCTGCTAAACCTATCTAACTTTTAAAAGAATCAGTCTTCGGGTTAATGTAAATAGAAAATTTAGTAATCAAAAGAATATACCATTTCATTTTTTTTTTTTTTGCGGTTTCATTTTATATTACCAATTTTGTAATAAGAATCTTGTTTTTAATCGTTATGAATTGAAAATTTCATTGACTTTTAATTATGTTATATCATACATATTAGACTTACTCAAGGGCCAAATCAAAGTTACTTCCAGATATTCACCTTATTCACACTAAGTACAATAACTTAAGGCTAACGCATACAATATTACAGAGCTAATTAAATTATTGAGATATTATTTCAATGGGAACATATTATGAAAATCATATTGGAAGGATAAGTATAGAGGATTACATCAAAAGCCATCCATTTACAATAATTAGCAATTGCAGTGCCAAAAACAAAATTTGAAACGATTCTTTTTTTTTTTCTCTCATAAGAAATAAAGGCTGTTTTATATATATTAAAAATGGCAACACAAAGGGGATGCTTCCTTCACACATGTGTAGTTGGCCACTTAGAGGTTAAGATCTTCATAAAGTCTCCATAATTCTCCTCACTTTCAACCCAAAAAACAAATATATATATATATATATATATATATATATATATATCCCATCAAGTTTCAATACCTTAGGCAACCCATCGTTAACGGAATCTACAAGTGACTCCATCCTTTCAGATACTTGAGGCTCGTTGACCTATATGTGTATATATGTATATTAACCTTATAAAACTCAATTAATTATAAATAATATAATGATGCATAATTTTTTTAAAAGAAAATCCTTTATTTTAAACTTTTCAGCATTTAAAGTACTTTGACATAAACAATCATTATGGTATAAAGTAATAAATTATTATCAGATAAATGATTATTGTTTATTAAGGACAATAAGTAGATTTTGGAATGAGAAAGAGTATTTAAAAAATTATATAATATATTTCTATGTATCTATGAACTTTTTAACTAGGGATGATCAATTGGGCAAGAGATATGTGGATGGTATAACCTGTAATTTGAAGGATAACCTAGATACCTATCCATAAATTGAATACATACATATATATATGTGTGTGTCTATGTAATGGCATTTACTATATGAAGAGTTAAGTCAATATGTTAGCAATTCCATCATTACATCAATTATAAATTTTAATAAATAACTAAAATTGATTTAAATTATTAATAACATATGAAATAATAAATTTTACTAAAAATGCATTCTAAAGCTATAAAAATGATTTTCTATAACAAATAATTCTTTAAAGTTAATATATCTTCAACATAAAACAAATCAAACTGATATTGTATTTATTAAAAATAAAGTCAAGTATTAATAAATCATAAATATTTTAAAATAAAGTTAAACATAATGCAGGTTCTAAAACATATATATTAATTTACTTTACAAGAATCAATTAATTATAAAATTATGGAGTTTGAAATATAAAATAGGATAACTTAATGTATAATCTAAGTGTAGCACCCACATGATTGTACAATCAGTTAAACCATAACACTATTTACAAACATGGTAAAGAAAAAATGAAGAACAATACATTAACAACATTCATTATATGATAAGAAACATGGTCCTAGATGAAATCTTATGCATTGAAACCTCAAATAGCTTAACCTAAACTATTAGGATGGCCAACCTAGCGTAGATTTTATATCACTAAAAAAACTCTAAATGAAATAAACGCTCTTAGTACTTAGATTAATAGAATAAATAATTAATAAGAAGAAAGAGGAACAGAAAACCCAGTTACTCAACCTAAACTGATTATGATGTTTGTCTCAATATCCTTAATGAAGGTAGATATTATGCATACATGTACATCATAATTAAAGGTGTATTGGATTTATGCTAGAAGATCATTCTAACGTAAACATCACATTTCTAAGACCTAATCATATAACAACTAGTGTTGAGAATAAGTTAAATAATAATCTTTTCTAATAGATGCTATAACATCACAATCTCAAAAGTCTAAATTATTTATCAATGATAAAGTCAAGGTAACTAACCATTGGCTCCTAGACTTCCCATTTAGCATTAAAAATTCAATTAATGTACCTATAAAAGGTGCTTATTTATTAAAAGAAGATGGAAAGATAAGCTAAAGCAAGAAAGAAAATGAATAACACCACAAATTTTACTAAAAATTTTTCTTGACCTTGCTAACATATTATTAAAAAAAGAAAAAGCATAACTAAGAAAAATTGGGAAATACCACATATTTCCCCCATTGAACCTAATCAGTTTCCAAGAAAATAAGGAGATTTTATTTGGATTTTGGCGATCTAGCAATAGATGGGTATTTAATTGTTCATGATGTCATTGTAATTATAAAATTAATGAAACCATCTATTTGATCTAATAATTCATAAGAATGTAATGAGTAAAAGCTAGAAAAGAAGTAGCAAAAAGATAAAGATAACTAATCAAATCATCTGTCCATTAATTAAAGTCCTTGAAAAGAGAAACCCATAGCACATTACACCTAACTAGTGAACTTTCAAATGGGTAATGAAATTATATGATAATTGTACAGTATATAGTAACCTTAATCGCCTAAAGTTAGTCATACAAAGAAATTTTGTCAACCTAGTAATCAAATATGCAATACCCAAGAGACATTCAAAGTCACTAAGCCTACATAACTCACCTATTCTCCTTAATCCTTTCCTTCACATAATTTCTAGGTAGATAGAGATAACTCCTTATATTTTCTTAACAAAAATAGCACAATATATAGGAGAATGGTAACAACATGATTGGACTACCTCAGAAAGGTCACTAGCAGTCTTCCAAAGAACTTAAGCAAATTGATTATAGCTAATTGGTCATACATGTTCATAATCAATCAAGGTGTTTTATGCAACTCTATGTGAAGGATGAAGAAAGAGGAAGAAGTAAGAAGAAGGAGAGAAAGCAATAAGGCTCAGGGTTGAAGACTTTATTCATAGTTATGCTATAACTGTGAATAAAGGTCTTCTTTATTCATGGTCATAGCCCAACTATGAATAAAGGATTTTTCACCTTTACCCATAGTTATTCAGTAATTTCAAATAAATAGGGACTTTTTGTTCGTAATTATTTCATAACTATGAATAAAAAGCTTTTTAAAACACATTTTATTTGTGTTTCATAAAAATTATGAATAAATGCCTCATTTTGTTTATAGTTTTGTTATAGTTGTGAACTAATATCTTTTTATGCACAGTTATACTTAAAACTATAACCATTAAGTGTAAATTAAAGTCATTTTTCTTGTAATGTTATCATTGAGTCATATTCTAATCTGCATGTACCTACCCATATCAATTATGACATTTTCAAGCTCTTCCCTTAGTTCTCTCCTTGTGACAAATCTAACTCATATTTGAAATCCATGTTGTTAAACTAACAAGCCTTAATCTTTTTTGTTTTTTTTTTTTTTGTTCAACATGGTAACACTACACATTCTGGCAAGCTCTTAGTCTCCGTTGACCTTTCCAACTCCTTTTTGGGTGGGGAATCTCATGTTCAATCTGTAACTTGATGTTATTACAAGTATTCATGCATGGTTTTCCAAATACAACATTATAAGACGATGAGCTCCAGACCACCAAAAAGGAGATCATGTTGGTTACTTGCCTCGACTCTGATCTCATTGCCATTAGTAGTGTGATGGTCATTCCTACTGAAATTGCTTCCTATTTGAACATATTGAAGGTTTCTGAGAAGGTTTTAATTGATTTCTTTCTAGCCTCATCTTGGAGAAAGCATAATAGAAGAGGATATTTGTCGTGTTACCATTGTATACTAAGATTCTTCTTAGTTTAATTCCATCAATCGATAATGTGATTACTGTTTCAACATTGTGGAGTTTGACATGTCCTAGAGCATTAAAATTAGAGAACTAATTATCGTACCAAGTGAGTTTTTAGTGTTTACTTCTACTACATTGACCTTATCTCCTCATATTCTACTTATGTTATGATTTTCTAGGTCCAGTCTTCCAAACATCATCTATACATCTTTGGGTCGATTAAGGCTTTGAGGGTTAGGTCTTGAATTGGGTCTTACCTTCTCCTCGGGCTAAGATTCTTAGCCTAATCTTTTTCTTTTCTTCTTGTTTTCATGGTTTCATGTCCCTTGGATTTAGGCTTTATTCCTATTAATCTAGGGTGATCTGACTTTCTTTCTATCATCCTTGTCCTTATGTAAAATCTTAAGTGTCCAACATTAATCATTGCTTCAATTCCTCCTTGGAGTTAGATGCACTCCTTTATGTCACAATTGTATTCCTTATAAAAGTGGAGAATTTTTCTTATGTCTCTCCAAGCTTTAGGCCTTATAATGTAGGGCCACTAAATGAGCTTTAGACTTTATTTTCTATGAGGATGTATCTTCTACTAATATTCAAATGAGTGTATGATTATGCCAATCTATCCCATCCATATTTATCAAAACTTCATCCAAATTTGAATGTAGGTCTGTCATCTCTCATTCTTCCTATTCTATTCTAAGGTCAAGTTGTTTACCATTGCACTATCGAAGTCAAATTAGCACTACTGTTTCGGCTTCATTTTTTCTGATTGCTTCCTCCGCCATGACTACTTTATAGGTTAGGTAGGTCTTAAGTTTGTATGAGACTAGGGATTGAAAGAATGTGGATTATTGAAGGCCCCCTCATAATTGAAATAGGGACTTTGTGAGAAAGGTCTCATATGTGTTATGCTTCCTTAGCAAATCAACCAATGTAAGGTTTTGTTTCCTCCTTACCTTAAAGGTTACAAATCATTATTGTTCTCCTTTATCATGATTCTGCTAGCAAATTTTAACATAAAAAAGTGCTACAAAGTCACTAAAAGAAGGAATTATTTCAAGTTTTAACAAGTGGTAACAGTTAATGGTTTTTCTTCTTATAGTGACAGGAAAAAGTTTGTAATGAGTGGCGTGTAAAATTTTTGTTGCAGTGATAAATCATTAACATGCTTTATGTGGATTAGGGGACTAGATTTATGATCATATAATTGGATTTGATGTTGTTTAGTTTTTTTTTTTTTTTTTTGGGATAACTTCTGCCATCATAGAGGTAAAGAAGGAAGGCTCAATCTCGACCTATTTTACCGGTGTTGTTATGTCGTCCTAGGCTATCTACCCCAGCCAATTCATAACCTCATTCATATTTTCATATAGGCTTGCTTATTTATTTTTTAGGTTAGGGTGACAGGTTTTCTAAGACATGTCTTTAGGTTTTTTGAGTAAGAAGTCATCTTTGTGTTTGTGAATTAATTGTTCTTGTTTTTTGATTTTTAGACAATGATCTTATTTAGGTTTTTCGAACAGAGATATGGGTTTAACTCGGGCACGGGTGTGATGTGGGGCATGCAATACTTCTTAAAGGGTTGATCTAGCACCACTTGTGCTTTGGGAAGAAGAGGTTAATGGATAATTCATCATGTTCCTCTTAGTTGTTAGGATGGGATGGTAGGACACTAAGATGCTACATAATCTACTACTACTTGGCCACTACGTGACACATTTTCTCCAATTGTCACTGTTGTGCTTCAAATTAATGGTTTTGTTGCTTAAGATGTTGTTTTATGATCATAAGTCAATCTTGTGGTGAACTTTTATCCTCAGTTCTTACTTTCACTACATTAGAGCATACCATGATTGACTTTTAGGCAGGCACTATAAATTGAAAATTCTTCCTTACGTTGGATTTTATATAACTATTTTTTGAGGAGTCATGACTTTTTGGCTATAGTTCGCATAGACAACCCTAATGGTTGCCTCACTAGAACCTTTAAGCTTGTGCTTTGAATGACTTGTAAAAGAATATGAACCTTTGACACTTAAGTTTGTATAGTACTTAGAGAGAATAATTTAGGAAGTAATGCACTTTATCCTTTTATAGGTTCTAGATGTCATAAGTTGTTTCAAAGTTTTGCCTTTGTTTTTAGGTGTAGTCTGAGGGATCATTTCTTATTGTTAGGCTCTTCATTAGGATCAGCATACTACAAATGATGAAGCCTTTACAAACTCTAGTAACTTAGAGTTAATTCAATCGAAGTGATTGAGCACCTCCTTGGACACTAGTAGATGCTAGATTAGCTTAATGCTCAAGCCAGTGACATGGTCTTGGCTACGCCATGCCAGGCTTAGATATCCTTTATATATCTTACTTACTGCCAATTTTTTCACCATTATAGAATATTAACCATTTCTTGGGTAAACACTATTCTTTCAACCCCCATAAACCATTGTTATTCACTTAGGCAAATCTTACCCGAACTTAAATGAACTCTACACCCAACACTCAAGCTTTTCATATAATTCTGGCCTCCATCACTACTAGTCTTCTCAAAATGTACCCACATGCTCTTACTCCCCAAACATTTACCCTAACAATATCCATCACCTAATAGGCAAATGTGTTGTTACTACTAAGCCACCAAATAGATTAATTAGCCAACCTTTTCCAAGGTTTTCTTAATCATTAAATATCTTAAGGAGCACTAGTCTAGAAACAACTTTAATACACCAACCCTAAGGGTTTGAAAACCCATAGTTGTTGGGAGTAATAGGTGAAGGAACAATAAATCATCACCCTTCAAAACTAGCCGAGGGGAGGACACCACCATGAAGCAAGTATAATTAAGCAAAAAGAAGATGATGATGAGAGAAACCTCAACAACCTCCCTCTAGAAGTTGTTTAAGTATGAGGAATTAAAGAAGTGGGTAAACTATCTAAATCAAAGGATCATAGTGAGATCCAATAAGATAGGTGGCACATGTTGGATGGTCTTGGGCCTTCTCAACCTCGCAAGTTAACTCATGGAGTGAGGTTTTACCTTACACTTATAAATTAAGCACCAACCAATATGGATAACCTAATAATCAACTCCTACTCACACATTAGGCCACAAGTTAAAGGAGTAATAGCCTATTTTTCCTTATTATTTGATTGAGACTATTGAAGCCTAAATTGATGACTCACCCATTCCATAATTTATGCGAATAACTACTTAAAATCTCTCCCTTATACATTGAACCATATAATAACCTAAAAGTCTCTCCCTCACACATTGAACCATGAATAGCAAGAGTGCTAACTCGTTTTAACTAGTAATTGGGTTGAGATTGTTGAAACTTAGGATTTCCAAAAGCTACCTCAAGAGATGAGGCTTTCCCTCATGCTTATAAACTAACCACTTTCTCCTTCCATAATAAGTGTGAGATAACCTAATAGCACTCAAATTAATGAAGTATAAATAAGCAATTAAGTACACTTTATCACTAGATATTCTACAAAACTAGTTGAAATTAATCCTTAAGATGTGAAGGAAGAACCTAAGGACCATTTGAAACGATTAAGCTTGATGATGATGATTCAAAGGGTCTTGATGCAATCATGTGCCAAATACTTCTTACTACCCTAGTCAATGTAGCTGGAGCTTTGTATTCATGCCTATAGTTGGAAACAATAGGCTATTTTGAAATATTTAGGGAGTTGCTTCTGAGTATGTTTGTCCATATCATGATAAAGAAAAAGACTCCTCAAACTTGTTCTGCACATCGAGTCAAAGCAAGGAAAAACTTGGAACTGTTTTATCTAATAGTTCATGAATGCAACACTAGCGATCAAAGGTATAAAGCAATACATTGTTGTATCAACATTCAAAAATATATCTTAATAGGGTCATTCCATACCATATTTAATAGAAATACACCTCGAATGTACTTGTAGTGGAAATACACGTCAAAATAAGTATGAGTTGCCAAATAAAAGTTGATAAATACATGAATAAGGAGTAAGACAATATAAAGAAGTTCAAATTATATCACCAACTAGATGGATCCAATAACTCAAAAAAGAATATAGTGTGATACTTGAATATATTATTGTACGACTTAAAATAATACCATATAATAATACCATATAATAATACCATATCTTTGTAAAAGTGATTTGATTCCTTTAGCACAAGCTTAAGACTCTACAAATGAAATGTTTTGATATTGTCTACTTTTGCTATTGTAATGATGGTGGTCTTGCAATCCTATTAGTCATGGATGACTCGTTAATTGTAATTACCAATGATCGTGGTGTGATAAAGCTTAATTGGTTGGGATTTTTCATTGTAAGACACTTTGGAATTATAACTCAAATTCTTAGGATAAAAATATTTAAAGACTAAAATAATAAGTAAAACAAAATAATTTCAAAGAATTGTGTCAAAAAGATATTGCATTGTTTCATTATGAAAGATATCCATTAATTAGATAGTATCCTATTTCTTGTTAGGTAACAACTCTCTTTTTCAATTACCATATCTACCTATACAATGAAGCCTTATGTTTACCATAAATTGTATCTACCCAATATGGCATAAGTAGTGGACGATATTGGTAAATACATGGTTAACCGAGTTAATGATCGTTGGATAATTGTGAAATGGTTCTTTCTTTGAATGGTGCTCTAACGATCATATTGTATTATATAGTGCAAGACTTTTTAATTGGTCAAATCTGTGGAAATCAAAAATTTAATATAGTTTTTATTTTCTATTGCTAATGGTATTGTCCCAAAGGGCATTATCAATTGTAAAGTTTTACTACAATAATATTGGCTTTTAATGATGATAAAAAAAAAAGACTTTACATGATAGTTGTAAAAGTGTCATCTATGTAAGCGACGTAAAAAATTCTACAAAATAGATGATGATTGCAAAGAAGCATCATCTAATATATCTTTTAACAATGATCATTAAAAGATTGGATGGCGATCATGAAAAACCGTCATCAAATGTAAGTGACATTAGAGGATAGTTTGTAATTGATCGTCATCTAATCTTCATGACATAAGATGATAGTTGTATTTATGATCGTCATCTAAGTTTACACACATTAGATGATGGTTATTTTCATTGATTTTTTTTATATATAATTTTGATTATAATTGTTTTAAACTGATATTTAGATGTTGATTATTGTGGAATCGTATTTTTTATATTATATTAAAATATTTTAAAACTATATAATAAATTTTAAATTTATAAATTATAATTATTATAATTACAATTACACCATAACTATCAATTTTACCTATAAAATTACATCAATAATCTCAAATTTTACATATAAAATTACAATTTAAAACATCATTAATATATTCGTTCAATAGTTAAAATATATAATTCAATTCCCATATCGATAATTACACTCCAACATGCATCAAATTAATTAGGTATAATCTAATTAATTTGTTATCTAAGTAACATCAAACTATAAATACCTAATTCACATCTAATTACTCGATGAAGATTGGCATACCCATTTATATATTAAACATTAGCATAACCATATACCTATATATTCATTGAAAATTAATATACGCATATATTAATATACCCATTAAAAATTAATACACTCATATACCCATATCCCCATTGAAAATTAACATACTTATATACATATTAAACATTAACATACTCACAAGACTTACACATATTGATGCTTAAAATTATATCCATACAAGTCAAAGATTAAAACACCCACACAAACCACACATGAAGTTACCTATACACACCAAACATTAAGAATTAAAATATCCATGCGAATCAAAGAAATCAAAATCTCCATATACGTCTCTCTTTCTTTATTTAAAAGCGTTCACTTTTAAATAAAGAACAACTTGAAAGAAGATTCGCTCATTTAGCGTGTAAGGAGAAAAAATCTTTAAATGGGAAAAGAAATACCCAGTGTGGTTGCTGACATTAATCAACGAGGATAAAAACGCAATGAAGGCATTTGCCTTCAATGGAATGATGCCGACGAGGAGAATCGATTAGCAAAAGAAATAGACACGAACGAGAGGAAAGTCGACGATGAGCAATGAGGAAAATAGGGTGTAATAACACTATAAACAATGTAGTTTCTTCGAGAAGACACATCTAATTTTGGGTGTTTTATCTTAGACGTATCTCATCAGTTCTTTAAAGAACTGACGAGATATTAGAAATTTATTGTCTGTTTTTTAAGGAACCAATGAAAGTTTTTAAATATTTTATAGCATTTATCATTGGTCAAAGGAAACCGATGATAAATTAACTAAATTTCTCATCGATTCGTCTAATAACCAACAAGAAATTGGATATTTGATGATTGTTCGTACAAGAACCAGCATCTAATGTTTCCAGTTTTTTATATAACACTTTTCATGATAGTTTTTTTATTAACATCATTAAAAGCTTGTTTTGTTGTAGTGTTTGTTTCAAGTACAGCAAAAGACCTAGGTCTCACTTCAAAATCTTTAACATTAATAACTATGTAATAAATTACTAATTAAATTTGTTAGAAGATAGTAGATCATTTGAAGTTAAAATCATCTTAAGTTGGTTCTTATTGAAGTTAAACTCATCTTAAGTTTGATCTTACTCTATTACCGATGAAATTTTGGTAACAATTTGGAGAGATTTTCATGTAGGACGAAAAACAAATCTTCAAAATGAACTATCTTTGAGAAAATAAAGATGGCAAATAATTTTTTTATTCTAATTCTTTGTTTTTATACTGATTCTTTACTTTTTTCTAATAAATGTTTTATCTTTATTTATTGTTATATAATCTAATTTGATATTTATTTGAGGAATAATGATTATTTTTGATTGACCATTTATTGTTTAAATTAATCATTATATTAAATCTTTATCTTTAAAGACGGTGACTATATTTGATAGTTACCTAATTTTCAAATTTTCGCTATAAATAAGTAAGAATAAAGAGATTCAACTCCCTATATTCATTGTTCTTGATGACAAGAATTTTGAGCCAAAATAAAATGATCTTTTTTATTTTTTTAATTATTTATAATAAAAAATATTTGTGTGTTAGAATATAGGAATACTACCTAATGATGTAAATTAATCTCTTTATTAATTTTTTACCTTATTATCTCTTTAGTTTATTTTCTTTCTTGTTTGTATATGAATTATTGATTGTTTTGTAAGTTTACTTCCCTTAAAATTTGTAATAGTATATCTTTATATGAAATTAAATTATTTATTGTTGATTACATTAATTAAATATAAAATTAAACAGAAGTAACAAGGAAAAAGATGACTAGTTCCGAATATGTTTGAAAAGGACACTGATCAATCTGAGCAACCAAGAAAATAGATGGAAAAGAATATTTATATCACGATGAATTTGTTTTGAAACCATGGATATGTCACATTCAATCACAATTTGAAGAAATGAAAAGAAATTACTCGTCCTAGAAAAATGAATGAATGTATAATGTTTGAGGTGGATGGATGAGACCGAAGCATGGTGCAGGACATTCTTTTTCTTTTTTAGTTTTTGCAATTATTGACTTCATTCACGTTACTTGTCAAGAATTTTCGTTAGCATATTTTATTTTTTATGTTCAGATTTCAATGTCAAATCTTATCATTCATCGAGCTCTCAAAGTTGGCTTACAAAATTCGGTGGGGCGATCGCTCGATATCGCGCGAAGGAGACCAAAAGGACATGGTGCTTCACGCGTTCTGGTGCGACCCACTTGCAGCGTCTTACATGACCCTGCTGTCTGCCTGATATTAACAATAGATCTCTTCAGCATCAATCTTTTCACTTCATAAGATACTGGATGTCATTTTTCCTGCATATATACAGAGACCCGCAGGACCTTTTCAAGGCTCAGGCTTCTTCTCGGCGAGTTAATTAGGGAGAAACCAGGATCTGGTAAGAGCTAGCTAACAGCCTTCCACGTTCAATTCTCTTCTCTTCTCTGCTTTCTTTCAAGAAGTAAAATCATAACCCTCCAATTAATGAAGCAAAATATGCAATCCATGCGATGTAAGCCACTGTTAATCACCATACACTGGTCTTGCCGGAAATGATGAAAATGGAGACCTCCATATCAAAGAATGATTGTTTACCAAACGATCACTAGATCTAGTGGGGTCGATCCTCGATCTGTTTACAAAAAGAAGAATTACACGTATCAGTGTATATGTATATGCATAAGCAGGGTATGTGTACATGTATAAATTTGACCAAGCAACAGCTTCCTTTCAGTCAATTAAAAATGAGGAGTTGAGTAGGCAAGACCTGATCTTTCCCATCGGTTTACATTCCAAGAATATTGGAGAGCTTCCTCCAATTAAGTTGATTGGCTCAAGCTCAACTAGAGAGAGAACAAGCCACCTCAATCCAATTGTAATGAACCTATGATAGCAAGAATATTCTTTTCTTTTTAAAAAAAGTAAAATTGATGACCCGATAAATAATATTAATAAAAAATAAAGCAGATAAATCATACAGGATATATTATGGACATCCACCCCGCAAACAGGATGCGAGACATAAGGACGAGGGCCTATTTACTCCTCGAATATAATAGTATCAGTTGATCATATGCTTTTAACCTTAGGCACATGGTGGAGAAATATTATATTGACTTATTGCATTCTCATAAGAGTACAAAACTTTTGGTAAAATATAGACCCCGCCAGGTCTTTGTTTATATTTTCTTAAAATATTGACCTGACAAGGTCTTTCTTTATCTTTTCTAAAACAACCCATATGCTTATTATGTTCTGCAATCCATCAATCTATTACAAATCTTTCATAGAATAAAGCAAAGTAGATCTTTAAACAAAGTCTTAAATGATGGGCAATGGGTCCTCATGCTTATAATTAATGACACTGCTCTTCTAAAGTATCTGACGTTTTCTTGCGACAATCGGTCGATTTGATAAATGATCGCGCGATCCCTGGCGGCACCTACCTTGTGATATATAGGTCATCTGTTCCTTTTAATAATTGTCATGTTGGGGACCCACTTGTGGAAGGAAATTGTCTATAGTTATTTATTGGCTGTGTATATAATGTCTGTTCGAATGAATAAGTTAACCATGCCATCAGTGACACTGAAGGAAAAGTTAGCAATCCTTCCTTACAGCTGCAACATGAGGACCTTTCATTCCAGAACGAGGTTCTATAGATTAATGAACGCTAGGCAAAGGGTATTATCCGTTTTTCCTTCTTTTCTTTAGACTTTCTTCTGTTATTTTCCTTGCACTAAATATGCAAATGACTTACACTTATATGTTATCCACCCATATATAACGGTCATTCACGTTATCCATATCAACTCATTCTTGTTTCTGGGAATCAGATGATAATACTCTCTTTTATCTTGTGCTTAGAAACGGAATATGACTGGCAGACTAGGAGCAAGCATTAAACGCTTAAAAGTAGAGATGAAAGAGATTAGTAAAGATCAACAGTGCATCAAAAAGAACCAGAAACAAATGAGAGACAGGTTCCAAGAGATTAGATCAGAATATGATCAGCTCAGAGAAGAAAGCAAGCTCATTGCCATACAAAGTAATATCACCAAAACGAGGCTTTCCTTTATCTTTGAAATTTTGCGAGCAAGAGAAAACAAAGAGTTTGATAAAGCCGACGCCTTGGCCAGTTCCCTTCGTGCTATTTCCAAATGCCTTTAGCAGTTTCAAAGCAGAACATGCTGAATTCAAGGATCCACCCATGCGGGTTATAATAAGGTTACCACCAAGTCTTTCCTGTCAAGGACCTCTGTGTTGCTGGTCGTACTGTTATTGCTCTTGTGGACAATGTAATACTGCTGTTCCCGTGGAGCATGTGGTTGTGTTGCTGTTGGTCTTTCAGTTATTGTTGTCCTTGTACTTCCACTTTTCAGTAATTTTACTTCTAGTTTTTGCGTCTTCTGACAGCAATAAGTCCGTGGGATAGAGAAACTCTCACCATGTGAAGAAAAAACGAATTTACAGGATTTTATGTATCTAAGACCACACCTTTGCTGGAGCCTTACCTTGGATCCCATTCAATGAAGACTCAAAATATCATGTAAGGATGTCAACCCACATGACACTCGAGACATAATTTCTCAGTTTTCGCTGTGACCACATGCACTATCCGGCGGTCACCCAAGGGTAGTGCTAACCTAGCTCCCGGAAATTCTTGAACTATTTTGATGCATACGTCTTCAAAGGAAAGATGTAAATCGCTAGAAGTTAATTTTTAACATGTAATAAGTTGTCTGAAAATGTAACTTCAAGGAACAAAGCAAGTATATTTGATATATATGGTAGTGTTCTGACCCCACAAACTAGTTAAAATATTACAGCTCAGCTCCATGCAGCAAGAATACGTAAATTTCATGTCATGCAATCTATTACATGCAACTTATAGAACACTTATGGGAACGTAATATTATCTTGTCTAAATTTAATCGCCTTTGAAATTTCTGTGGTGAAATTTCTGTTAAGTGGTTTTCTGTTCTCTGATAAACATGGGATCGAAATTTAATAGCTATCTGTATACCTGTCTCATTGCAGGGTTCTGTGACCATTGGCGGTTTGTAAGGAATATCTGCAAGTTCCCTTTCAAGAGCTCACATGCAGGGGGTTGTCTTTTTTTTTGTTTCATATTTTGCATGAATGCCAAGAGTTTACAAGCATCTACACAACATAAACATATCTGGGTGATATGCATCAAGAGGCCATATGTATAACATCACATTAGGGAGAGCTAGTTGTTTATCACTAAGCAGACTAGTCCATGGGATAGTATTCTGATATTAATGAAATAGAAGTGAGTTGTTGCCAAGTGTAGAGGTAGAAAGATACTGCAGAAAAGTTGGCTAGGTTCAATTTCTGTGGATGATTGAAAACATTACAATGATCTGTTCATTTGTACAGAAATCAAAGGCTTGCTTTACCAATAGTCTGGATATTAGGGTTGAAAATATGGATGTTTGGCCCTATATGCATGTCATGAAACCGCCACACCTTGCCTCTTATGTCCTTCTAGCTCATTATATCTCCAAAGAGGTACGTTAGTACATACCTACATGGACACACAGACTAGCTTATTCGTTTTATGTGTGTGCATGCGTGAACATGTGCTTGTATATATGAGCATGAGGTTTATGAACAACTATATACTTATAATAACTGCTCAATTTGTTTGATTAATTTGTTATATATATACATCCACATACAAGACCACGTACACACTTGTTTATGCAAGTTCACAAGTACTTATCTCGAATGCATGTGTTTGTGGGTTCATATGTGGGTGCTATGTGGGTGCATGGAAATATGTGTGCTTGTTTTGTTGGAAACCCTAATTTGTTAGGAGTAGAACAAGTCTTGAAGTCTTCCCATTGAAACTATTGGTTTCTGAAAATCAACTGTTAGTGATCTGATGGAAGTATAACGATGCCAGAATTCACGATATTATATGCTGCTTATTATAAGTGAGAAAATGAAGCTGAAACTTTTGGTATGGAGGTACATATCAAATAACTGCTAAAGATGGACATGGTTCTTCATTTAACAAACTGGCATCTTTTGCTGAGATTAACCTAACCCATGAGGTACATTTCTTAGAAATGCTTTGTTCCTTAAGCTAGGTGAGACTTATCTGTACATAGCCAAAGGTTGAATCACTACTACAAAAATTGTAATAAGCAACAACAATTTAATGACAGTTATTTAAATAATTGTCAATAAAAATTTCATTAATACTTTTAATGATAGTTCCTCCAAAACTATAATTGAAAATAAGATTTTTAACGTTAGTTAAAAAAGAACCGACGTTAAGAGATATATCACAGAGCCTTTAATGCCAGTTCCTTAAGAACTGGCATTAAAAGCTTTGGGTTTTTTAACGCCAGTTCTTGAAGAACTGACGTTAAAACACTCATCACTGTCACAAACAGATACGTTCACCAAACAATAGCTCACACTCCAATCTGGTTCCTCCATCAACTCCTAATCCAGCTGGCTGCCCCTGTTGTAGTAGCAACTATCGCAGTAGCAACCGCCACAGCAACTATTGCTTACAGCTAGGGGGGGGGGGACTTGGTAGAAGATCGGTCTGCAAGAAAGGCCTACTTATCCACGGGTTCATTTGCTTAAGATGGTTGTGCAGGGCAATCGGGTGCAGTAAGTATCGCCTTTAAATCTTTTCAGCTCTTCTCTTCCTTTTTTCGATGGCTTCTGTGTCAAGTGAGTGGCAGAACTTCTTCCTATTATGTAGAGCTTTACCAAGGCGTATTTTCCTACGTGTGATTGGGCTGGAGTGAAACAAGGGATCAAAGTGTTGAGGCGCAAAGTCTTTAGGATCGGATGCAATTTTGAAGCTGGTACATGCTGCACTAGTCCATCTTTCTGGCATCCCTTAGCATATTTTATGAAATCGAACAAGAAGGTTGGCCAGTAATGGCCATTCCTTCTAATCAGCCAACGCATTTTATGCCCTACTTGATGTGATCCACATATTATACTTCACTCCATCATGGACTAAGGCGGCCTTCATGCGTTTTTCGATTTGGATTTATAGCTCGCTGCTGCTATAAGCAACAGTTGTTGCTGCTGTAAGCAACAGCTGCTACTGTTGCTTCCACTTGAAAAAGCAAGAGAAGTAACAGCTTACAGCAGCAGCTATTGTACCTGTTGTTGTTGTTGCTGCTGCCACTTCCGCTTACAGAAGTAACAGCAGCAACCACTTACAGCAGTAGTTGTTGCTGCTTTCGCTTACAACAGCAATAACAACAGGTGTTGTTGCTGCTTCCGCTACAGTAGCAACGACTGCATACAATAGCAGCAACGGCCATTGCTGCTATTGGTGTTGCTGCTGTTTCTTACAGCAGCAATGGCCGTTGTAGTCTCCACAACTTGGATGGCCTGTCAATGCATGCATGGCTTGATGATTGCTGTGTGAGAGACTAGTCATGGTTAGGGTGCAGAGGATTGGGCTGGGAATGAAGTTGAACTTACGGTTGCAGCATAGAAACGGATGTACACTTCAGCTTCAGCAAAGTGCATCCAATGGCATGTACACTTGAATTTCCAAAAGCACACCCAGAGCAATGCATTTCACATTGAGATAGAGGATCTCATCAAGTGCATCCACTCTTCTGATCAATGCCAGTTCTGAAAGAACTGCCATTAAAGTTTCTCTTCTAAAAGAATTACCGTTAAATTCTCTGGCCTTTAACTCAAAGTCAGTGACCTTCAACGCCGGTTCTTCCACAAGGCATTAAAATCTGGCCTTTAACGTTAGTTCTTGAAGAACTGACATTGAAGGCTACCTAAGAGATCCTAAATTTACCTCTAGAACCCGCTAGAACCTCGCACCCAATTTTTAGGTCATCCTTCTCCTCTTTGCTCTCTGTCCAAAAGCTAAACTAGTTGACAGCCATACTGCCTTTCCCTGATTCTTCTCCTCTTTGCTCTACATCCAGAAGCAGCTAGGCTAGCTGCTGGTAACACTACTTCTTTCGGCCCTCTCCTCTTTGATCTCTGTCCAGCTAGAGCAGATACTGACAAGCAGTGGCACTGGCTTTCTTCAGGCCTTTTCCTCTTTGCTCTCCATCAAGAAGTCGATAGGCCAACTACTGGAAGTGGCAACTGCCTCTTTCCTTGCTTCTTAATTTTTCTCTCATTTGTGTCAATCTTCACGAGGGCAGCTGAATCTTCCCCCTCCATTCGGTCATCTTTGGCATTCAAACGTATGTAAGTATTTCGTTATAGATTCAAAATTTTTTTACGAAATTTAAGTTTCATAATTTTGATTGAACTTGGTTAATATTGGTTTAAAAAATAGGTTGAGGATATATATTATTTTGAGAAGTTTTTTATTAAGTGTGTTTGGTGATTTGTTATTAATTGATGAAATTTGAGTTTTTTTTGTTAGTATATTTGATGAACATATTTGGTATGAATGGGTCTACATTGATGTATTTATTATTTCATAATTATTAAGATTTTTAGATTAATTGATAAATTAATTAGATATTAATTAGATGAATTTATATTTTGATAAATTAATTATATATTAAGTGTAGATGAATTTATGTTTGAATTAATTTTTTTTTAGGAGAGATTAATTGATATATTTTGTCAAATTTAATTATATTGATTTTGTAGTTAACATAAATTAATATATTTAATTAAATTTTAAATAGATAATTAAGTAATTATATGCTTGTAAAATAAATCATTAAATATTATTTAAATTTTAATCAATTAAGTTACTAGCTAGCTAGATGCTTGTGTAGAAATTAATTAGATAAATAATTAATTTACTATATCTTAATTAACTAATTAATTATTAATCATTTTTTAGCTAATATTAATAAATTAGCTAGATGCTTGTGAAGCAAAATATTATATATTATTTAAATATTAATTAGGTTACTAACTAGTTAAATGCTTATATAATAATTAATTAGATGTGAATTCAATATTAACTATGTCTTAATTAACTAAATAATTATTAATTATGTATTTAAATTTTAATTAATAAATTTGATACTTGTAAAGTAAATAATTAAATGTTATTTAAATTTCAATTAGTTTATTAATTAGTTAATTAGATGGTTTTAAAGTAATAAATTAGATGTTAAGTAAATATTATTTTTTTGTATTAATTAATTAAGTAGTTATTAATCATTTATTAAAATTTTATTTAATATATTAGATGCTTGAAAAATAAATAATTAAATGTTATTTAAATTAGATGCTAAATAAAATAAATCATTAAATGTTATTTAAATTTCATAATTAAATGTAACTGAATGTATTAATTAATTAAGTAGTTATTAATCATTTATGTTAGTATGTATTTTTTTCTTTCTACTCTTAAGAACATTGATTATTTTTTATTGGCAGCTCTTTTAAATTGTTCCAAGTTTTCAAAGAATCAAGTAATAGGCGAATTTCTAGGAGTATTCTTGCTAAGGTATATATATTTAAACCTATATGTGATGTTAATTTTATTTATTTTATAAAATATAATAATTAAAAATTTTTAATGCAGTGTCCATATCAGCCTTCAAATACTGAGTGTGAATATTATATTATGAAATTTTTAAGGGACATCATTGATAGACGTGATAGAAATATCCCATATGCGAAAATGGCAAGTTTTTAAGCATTTGCTTATGTAAATATTTAACTAATTAATTGATATGCTTATTAAAGGTTTTAATTGGACTAACTTTTTTTTTAATAAATATAGTTAGTGGACATAGACGCTTACAACCAATCAGATATTAATGAAGTTAGAAAGGAGGCTGGACAATTTTTTTGGAGTGCTATATTAGAAAGTTGAACCTTGAAGATTTTTGCACACACGAACATCATTGGATTTATATAGTTGAATTTTTAGGATTGTGTATGATAATGTATATTTAAACTCATGTATTTTACATATAAAGTTCAATTATGACATCAATTTTTTTTTTATTTCGTTCATCTTTTATTACCTTTTTGGATTGGATTATTTTGAGTGTTTTCAAGCATGAAAGAAGTAATGACGATGTTAATGAGAATGGTATCGAAGTGTATAACAAGAAAATTTTGGTTGTAAATTATGAAGAATTGTATTGATGTAGAAAAGATGGAAAATTTTATATATCCAGGTTTTGGATTATTTGAATGTAAAAATTTTGTATTTATTTCAAAATTAATAAAAAATACTAAAAAAGACCTTTTTAATGACAGTTTTATTAGAGTTGTCATTAAAGGCACCCCTTTTAACGACAGTTCTATTAGAACTGTCATCAAAGGCACCCCCTTTAACGACGATTCTAATAGAACTGTCATTAAAGACACCCCCCTCTTTAACGACAGTTTTATTATTCATGTCATTAAAAGGGAAAGGTTTTAATGGCAGTTCTTACAACTGTCATTAAAAGTTATTTTTAAATATCATTAAAGCTTTTATTTGTTGTAGTAAATCATAGAAGCTTAATTTTTTTGTGATCAAAATAAATATAAAAGATTTTCAGTGGCTTCAGCAACCAGTCATACAGGATACATCTGATTGAAAAGATGGCAATTAAGGTATCATAAGCTAGGCTTTTGAAAATTTTGTGTCCTTAATTTACATATTGTAATTGAAGAATTCAAGACCTTATTTGAAATACTTCACGTATATTATGATTGAAAACAAATTTTCTTTAAAATAAGAAAATTTTTAGGGAGACAATGATTTGCTTTGGGGTGCTAGCTACGACAGGATTCATGTCCTTCATTAAACTAATGGTTAGTTATTTGATGATTTTTAGGCCTGTTAGGAACTTTCTTTGCATCATTTTTCTACTAAGACTTCAGCATTGACCAGGAACCCTGCCAAGTCCTTATGAAAATCAACAGTAAACATTCTAATATATTTGTTCTCTAAGAAAGAAACTTCATGTATAGATAAAGTGCATATTGCATTGCATGATTCTACATGGTTAGGTCAATATTGATGCTTCATGACTAAATTTCTCTACGTTTGCACTACTACAAAAGAAAATATAATAATCAATACTAAATCAATGATATTTCTTAGAACTATCATTACAAATATTATTAATATTTTTAATATTAATTTTTTAAAAAATTAACATTTAATTGTACTTTTTAATGTCAGTTTCCATATAATTGACATTAAAAAATATGAAAATATGGGCATTTAATGTCAGTTCCGGAGAACTGCTGTTGAAAGCCTCACATGTTAGCCTTTTATCGTCGATTTTATTTTGACAAACATTTGGCGAACAAAACTCATGTCTAGCTAAAAAAATCTATAATGTAATTTCATTCGAGTAAAGCTAGTAATGATATAGCTGGATTAATAGAGGAAGAAGAATATCCAACGCCTCAATCAAGTACACCAGTCACACCACCAGCACCTGCACCATATGGAAACAAAGTATTTTACGTGTTAATCATAGTAAATATGATGTTAATAATGTTAAGAATGTAGCTTGTGTTTTTTTTGAATCATTGCAGTGCGAGCCATATTAGATGTTCATCTAGTCATCAGATTACATAGTGGCAAGTGGGGTTATTTTCATAGATCATACTCCTAATCAGATGATCCATGGGTGTCCATTATTTTTTGGTGATGTTCGGGTGACGGTGGATGTAGCTAGTCATGGTGATGCATAGTTATCTTGGTTGAACCCCAGCGATGGATTACCTATTATTTTTTCTACAGTTATCAGTTATTGCTTGGCCAAGAGATTGGGTTACTATAGGTGGACATGAGGTAATATTTTTTTAAAATATATTTTATAATGTTAACCTATTTGTGTTAATTAACTTTTTTTTTTCAGCTATGACTAAAAAGTAATAAGGCAAGTTACCATTTATGAGAGCACCAACATTGACAAAACCACAATCATCATAACAAGTGTCTTCTTTTGGGCTATCGTCAAGATTGTAGAAGATGTATAATTATATGAATAAGGTGATATCATGTGATGAGGCAATACACATACCTTTCATAAAAGTCTTTGTTTCTGAGGGACATATATTTTTGGCTCGAGAAGATATTATCTAATTTTGTCACATGGAGGAGCTAAGTATCATCATTATTGAAGATTACATTGTGTATGCATATCTTTTGAATTTTATTGATTTATTTTTGTATGTCTACATCATATTTATGTCTTTTTTACTTTTTGTTATTTCATTAAACTTTATGCATATTTAGTTGCACCTGACTTGGAAAACTATTTTGTATTTGCTGATCCATCAAAGTTGTCATATGAGATATTTATACTTATAGATAACTAAATTCATCACCTTGCCAATAGACTGACAGATCCATTTGACAGAGGAGTAGTGATACTTTCTCATAACTTGAGGTAAGTATTAATACTATTTGAAATTGTTAATAGTTTTATTCATAATATTTTTTACATCATTTTAATAATATAAGTATTGGTGATTGTCGAGTCCCATGCTTTTGTGAATAATATTTTTGATCCTTTGAACCATAGTTCTCACTAAGAACCCAATCAACTTATGCCCACTTGAGTGAAAATATTTTCATTCATGTTATCATGTATTTTTTTTACTCTTAATATTATTGATTATTTTCTATTGGTGGCTCTTTTAAATTGTTTTAAGTCATCAATAAATCAAGTGATAGACGTATTCCTAAGAGTATTCTACTAAGATATGTATATTTAAACCTATATGTGATTTTTAAGTTTTATTTATTTTAAAAAATATAACAATTAAAAATTTTCATACAATATCCATGCCAGCCTTCAAATATTAAGTGTGGATATTATGTAATGAAGTTTTTAAAGGACATTATTAATAGACATGACAAGAATATCCCATATGCGAAAATAGTAAGTTTTTAAACATTTACTTATGTAATTACTTTAGTAATTGATGTGCTTACTAGAAGTTTTAATTGTACTAACGTTTTTCTTTTTGATAAATATAGTTAGTGGACATAAATACTTACACCCAATCGAATATTGATGAAATTAAAAAAGAGGCTGGACAATTTTTTTAGAGTGCCATATTAGAAAGCTGAACCATAAAGATTTTTATGGACATGAACACCATTGAATTTATGTAGTTAAACTTTTAGGATTTAATATGATAATGTGTATTTAAACTCATGAATTGTACATATGGAGTTCAATTATAAAATTAAGTTTTTTTTTTCTTTCTTCATGTTTTATTACTTTTTAGATTAGATTACGTTGAAGCATTTTCATATATGAAAAAAGTAATGATGATTTGAGTAAGAATGATATTGAAGTGTATAGAAAGAATAAGTGTTCGTGTAATTATGTTGAAGGAAGAAAAATAAAATAATTGTTTTATTGAAGTTTATAGAAAGAATGAGTGTTGGTGCATTTAATAACTGTGAACTTACATGTGTTGACCAAGTTTCATTGAAGTATGTAATATGTATATATTGCATTGTAATTTTGGTGGAAAAAATTTTGTGTGGATATAGTGGGAAGAATTGTGTTGATGTATATAAGATGAAAATATGTGGTTGATGTGTGAAAAAGATATAGTTGATGGGAAGAATTTTATATATGCAAGTTTTTAATAATTTGTATGCAAAAATTTTGTGTTTATTTCAAAATTATTTAAAAAAACTTTTAATGATAGTGCTATTAAAATTATTGTTAAAAATGGTCCTTCAATGACTAAAGTTATCATTAAAGAGGGGGCCTTTAATGATAGTTCTTATTGTGTTAATGACCCTTTATAATAATTTTAAAAAAACTATCATTAAAAGAAGGACTTTAATGATAGTTTTTAATGAATTTTCATTAAAGATCCCTCTTTAATAATACAAATAAAGATGACTGTTCTAGAACTTTTATGAAAAGTAATTTTTAATTTTCATTAAATCTCTTATTTGTAGTAGTGTTGCTTACTCCAATAAAGAGATGTAGTAAACAATCAGTTGCATAAACCACTTAAAAAGCTAATATATTCAATGAGTATACCTATAAAATATAAATAAATATACAAATAATTCTAAGAAATAAAAAAACTTATAATAATAATAAATTACCAACCCAATTATAGAATCCATCACGTGAACCTACTGTTATACTTTCCTTTCTAATTTATAAAATTATTTTAAAAATTAAAAAATTCAGAAAAATAATTGACAATACTTAATAACTATCGATTAAACTCCATGAATTGTTAGTTAAAAATAACTTTCCTCTTTCAATTTTTTTATTTGCTCACCCAAATCTCAGTTAAAAAAATAACAAAGCATAAAAAACGTCAAACCATAACTTTTTCTTTCTTTTTTCTCTCTCAATTTCAATGTGTATCTTACTTTTTCATTCTTGAGTTAATCAGTTTCGATACCATCATCGCGTGTTTTGCTCTTACTTTCTTGTTCTGATAGAGTTTCTTTACTCATTTCTTTTATTTAATCTCAATTTCTACTTCCTTTGAAATTTTAAAACCCAATATTTTTCTCATTATTTTACGGCTACGATTGTGATAATGCAAATTCTTTGTTTTGTTGCTAGATGGTACTCAATTATGATTAAGGGATTTTACCTTTTATGTTGCCTTCTAATTTCATCTTAAATAAACTATAAGTAATTGGTAGTAACAGGAATACATGATACTAATTGTGAAAATAAAATTACTAAACTTGTGTTTATTCAAAATTTAACTATATAATGGAGTTAATTTGAGATTAAGTCTTGGTGCCCTTTAAACTTTCCTTTAGATATAATTATGTGACAATAATAGAATTGACAGTTTACACTTTTCTAATTTGATCTTTATTATTAGTTGGATAATGCTATAAAGCTGAAGTTGCAGGCAATGATTTGTTAGGATACTTTACCAAATTTTATTTTTGATATTCAATGAAAGTCCAGGTTTATAAGATTTTATTATTATTAATTTCTTTTTACTTTAAAGTTCTGGTATGAAATATATTGTAATGATTAAGGTTTTGTATGATCGATTTTTTTTCCCTTGTTCACCATGGAATTGAGATTTTGTATTAGAATGATTTATTCTTACTTAGATAAATTTGTAAGTTTTTTTGGCTAATATTTTTTTTTCTTCTTTTAGCGTTTATCACTTCTTTGGACAACTGTAAACTAGGTTTTATTGCTCTTTGTCTATATCTCTTGCATTGGCTTAATTATTTATTTCATTGTTAGCTTGTCAATTAATTATGCATTTTTAATTAAACTTGGTATTTGTGATACAAACATGTTTCCTATAAAGCATCTATTAGAAAATTAAAAAATAAAAAAAAAAGTAAAAGAGATGATTAAACCTCAAAAAAGTGCTCTGGATAACTTTTTTAGGACTAGTTCTTCAATTGAAGATTTAATTAATGAATTACAACAATGCAGTAGTCAAAAAGAATTAAGTGAACATGTGATAGATAAGCATGAAGAGTTTAGGGAAAATATTACCAATGAAGATAAAGAATTGAGAGAAAATGATGGTATAAACTTGAATGAGGATATCAACATAAATTAGAGCAACTAGGTGAAGATTGGGATATGTATGATTCAAGAACTTGGGATAACATTGATAACAAAACAAAGAATCTTTTAGTAGAAATAGCTTCTATAAGAGAAAGTAATCTCAAGTTTCTTATGGATGAGCTTTTTAGACACTTTTCATATTCTTATTACACAAAAAAATTACCCAATTGAGAAAATCAATATAAAAAATGGCTAGTGTACTTAAAGGATGCAAACAAAGTATACTATTTTTGTTGTAAATTGTTCAAATCAATGCATAATAGGTGTTTGTTAGTAAATGAAGGTTTTAATAATTGGAAACACTTAAGTGAAAGGCTTAACACAACATGATAATTATATTGAGCATATCACTAATATGAATATTTGGATTAATTAACAAATTAGATTAAGAAAGAATGAAACAATTGACAAAGTTTATAAGAATAAATTTATCAGAAATAGATTATTATTAGAATAATTGCCATAGTGAAGTAATAATGTCTTTTTGAGGAACACATGAGAGAATTTATGAAAATAATAATGGCAACATTTTAGGATTAATTGAAATGGTTCTACAGTTTGATTTAGTGATGCAAAAGCATGTTTTCAACTCATTAAGAATAATGAGACACATTATCACTATCTTAATCATTAAAATCAAAATGAATTGATTTCTAAATTAGCCTCTAAAATTAAAAGTGCAATTATTTCAAACATTAAAAAGGCTAAATATTTCTTTGTAATACTTGATTGTACTCAAATATAAGTCACAAAGAATAAACGATTTTGATTATACGATGTGTAGATATATCAGTTAATCTAATAAAACTAGAAGAATACTTTTAAAAATTTTTGAGAGCGCATGATACATCTTGATGTGAATTTTTTAATGAATTACAATCTGCATTGATATCTCTTGATATTAATATTCAAAATGTAATGGGACATAGTTATGATAATGGATCTAACATGAAAGGCAAACAACAAGGTGTGCAAAAAAGATTAAGAAGTTATTCAGCGCTTATATTCACTGTTTAGTAACTCTACAAAATGATGAAAAATTTTACATGATCATTTACAAGGCTTAACTCTTAAATCATTGTCTAGCACACGATGGAAGAGCCATATAGAAAGTGTGAAAAACATTGGATATCAAACTTCATAAATAAAAGAACCTTTATTAGACCTAGTTGAAACTAGTGATGAAACTAAGACAAAGCGTGAGCTAAGAGTTTAGTAAATAAATTAAAGAATTTTGAATTTTTGTTAAGCATGATTATTTGATATGAAATTTTATTTTCTATTAATATAGTTAACAAGATATTGCAATCCAAAGATATGCATATTAGTGATGCCATAAAACAATTGAAGGGATTAATTTTTTTGTCTAAAAAATTATAAAAAAATGGATTCACTGCTGCTATGATTAGTGCTACAAGTCTTGTATTAGAAATGGACATTGACCTATTTTTTCCTTAAAAAATGACATGTTCGAAGAAAAAACAATTTGATGAGAATGCATATAAAGATAATATACAGTCTATTGAAAATTCTTTTAAAGTTAAATTATTTTATTATTGTAATAGATGTTGTTATTCCTGCTCTAAAAAGTAGATTTAAACAATTGTAAGTATTTGATACTATTTTTGTTTTTTCATTTGATTTCAATAACTTAAATTCTTTAAATGATAATAAATTGAAAGAATATTACATTAATCTTGAAAATGCTTTAAGACATGGTAACTCTTTACATATTGATTCAAATGATTGGTTTCTTGAACTAAAAGTGTCATAAGTGACTTTACTTATATAAAAAAGGATAGCCCTTGAAATTTTGGAGTTTGTAAAAGCTTTGACTTGTTATCTTAATGTCTCAATCGCTTATAGAATATTGTTGACTATATTTATGATTATGGCCTCTATTGAAAGAAGTTTTTTTAAATTAAAATTCTTAAAATCTTATTTACGGTTAACTATGTCACATGAAAGATTAAATGGATTAACAATCTTATGTCTTGAGTTGGAACAAATTGATTACAAAAATATTGTTAATGAATTTGCTTCTCAAACTAATAAAAGAAGTCATTTTAAATGATTTTATCTTTTTCAATGCATAATTTTGTTCATTACATGTTATTGCATTTTTGAATAAAATAGCCTTATGTTTTGTTTTAAGTGTCAAGACTGGTCCTATTATCATTACTTCTATAAATGATAGTTCTTGCACCATTAAAAAAGAAAAATCTTTTCTAACCATCAACTAGAATGTATTTTGTTGCAGTGTAAGAAGATGTTCAAGAATAAGTTGTAATGTTTTGAAGATTTGTTGACCTTTTCTTTGGACTGTGGATATGATTGATATTGCTTCTTTCAAATTCTTCTTAAGTTTGTAGCATTGATGTGTCTTTAATGGGTTAAGTCCTTTATTTTTTTAAAAGAAAATCCTATATTTTTTTCACACCATGATAGTATTGATTTTCTTGGATTACAATTATTTTCATTTTCTTTGCCTTTTCACCAATTAAAAGGAGAAAAAATTGAAATAGTTATTCTTCGAATCAATTTTAAACTAAAAAATTATGAAGTTCTTAATTTTTTCAGAAATTAACTCAATATTCTTGTGAAATAATCTAATTTGGTAGATTCATTTGGCAAGCACATCAACATATTTAAAGAAAGAAGCTTGCTTGATGGCATATTCAACATTATTTAAAATAATTTGTCTCCTTAAATTTTGATATTTCTTTTGAAATTACGGATTTAATATAATAAAGGGTTTTCTAATGTATATACCAATTTTGAAAAGAAAATTAAGAATTGGGTGTTTTGAACTTAAGGATATTGCTTCTGATGAATATTGTCAAATGCAAGTAAAATATGTGAATTAATTTTATGCTTTTATTTTTCTTCAAATGGATCACACATTCATGAAGCTTATAATTCACCATAAAGAGTCTCATGATGGAATATGAGAGAGTGAAAATATAGACATATTATGTTTGGCATACAAAAACTGTAGATTCTTTTAAGCATGCTAACAAAGATGAGGTCAGTTTGAGAGTCAACATGTTGAATTAAGATATGTGATGTTGTAATTGTGAGTTGAAATGAAACATAAATCTAAATGTTACCCATCATTATTTTTGAATCATTAAAATTTTCTTTTAATTATCGTTGGGTAATTTCAAAACATATGATATGTGGAGAGTTCTGATATCACTTTGTTAATAATTTTGATATCACTTTATTGAAAGGTGATATGACCACTTTGTTCAAAGATGATAATATCATTTTATTGATAATGTGTGGACACACTCTATGAATTCTTATCACTACAAAAGATAAAATAGTTTACACTAATCTAATGACTGTTCTATACAAAAAAATCATTAAAAATATTTTTAACAGTTTTATTGTCAATCTTAAAAGAAAAAACTACTATTAAAGATATCCTTTTCAATGTCAATTTCAGCAAAACTAACAATGAAAGACTACCTTTAATGTCAATGTCCAAATATGATTTTTTTTTTAAAGTATAGAGCTCAAACGTGAGGATTTTTTTAAAAATAAAAAGTCATCACCAATCTTTTTGTGATGTGATTGACCACCAATTTATTAGAAAACTTCTTTTTCTTATAAAAAAAATGAACTACAGGTAAAAATAAGTAGTAATCTACTTTAGCAGATAATTTTAGGATTAGGAGCCAGTTACACATAGGAAAGAATTAGCATCCCTATAAGCACCCAGAAATTAGTACCATTCAAGCAGAACAATCTTGTATCTTTAATTTATAATAAGTTGCAATTGATCCAAAATTCATTTTATTACATGATTTTATATGAAAATCTCAATCTAATTGACACTAAATCTTTGATTCTAAAAAAAAAATGTTTTAATTTAAAGGTTGGAATATGAACTTCATTAAATTCCTTTCTCCTAAATAATTTTAGAAAAGCAATGAATAAATTATGGAATAAATAGCCAACAGAGGAACAAAATGTAGAAAATCATCTTTAATTCACTTTTGCAAAATAATAATTACAAAGTGATAATGCCTTCAATAAAATTCCTGTCTTTTAGCCAAATAGCAGAAATAGTCCCTCAAGTGATTTCGTGTTTTTAATCAATATTTCCTGATTATTTTTATTGGTGCTAATTGATCATTTGATTGATCAGTTTATTCATCCATTTCTACCAAGATTAAGAGGTCTATTCATAGGAGAAAAAATGGGATAAGGTCTATCGAAGATTTAAAACTCTACTGCAAAGAAAAATAAGTAACAGTACGATCGATTCAATCTTGAAATTCAAAAGACTATCACTAAATAAAGTGCACTCCCTACGGATGAGCATGAGATCAACTCAATGTTAAAATTCAAAGTTAGTGTGATCTCAAACTCCATATATCTCAATTATGAGCATAAACTTAACCTTGAATTTGACTTATCACTTAACCATTTGAGCTCTTTCCAATTTGAAGCTTAAACCAAGTGTCTATAGCTGCCATATTTGCCTATTTCTACGATGCAAGAATAAGGCAATGACTAAATATCACTTGATTTTAAGCTCTAAAGGCTAATCCCCTCCATCTTTTTTTAAAAATTCTAATGTCTTCCATTAGAGTTCTTCGTTGACTTCGGATGAAGGGTCTCCACATTTATTTCATGATGGAAATTTTTTTCATCTTTCAATGATAAGTAAAATCTTAATATTACCATTTATAGTTGCAACTCTTCCTTGATATTGGATGACCATTACGTTCTATCAAAATTCTTCCTCAACATTTGATGATATAAGGTTTTTGTCTCATAAAAGAATCATCTTCAATGTTCATCATATGAAAATGTTTTGAAAGATTTCATCTTTCATTTGACTCGTCCTTAATAGATGATGATTTGGTTGTCAAAATTTCTCCTCAAATTGCTGTGCAAATGTTGTCTCTTGTCAAAATTATCCTCAAAATTTGGCATTATAGAGAAATATCTCACCTTCCATTAGAATCTTTTTTGCTGTATGACTATTTAGCTGTTGAAATTCTCTCTCTACGTATGCTACAAACACTGTCTCCTACCGAAATCGCTATTCAATGTTGTAGAGAATATCTCATCTTCCATTAAAATTGTCTTTGATGTATGACAACTTAACCATCAAAATCCTTCCTTAACATGCTCTGCAAATGCCATCTCCTCTCAAAATCATCATTTGATACTGTAGAGAAATATCTTGTCTTTTATTTTTCAACATACTAGGACATGATTCACTTTTGTCCTATTGTTTTGACTCAGTAATCTGCTAAGAGTGATTCATATTCACCTCAATATACTGAATTAGTAAGGTTAATCTATGATGCGATCTTTAACTATCTAGATCTTCTTCAAAAATATGATAGAATTTTATCTGTGATGCATTCCTCATCAACTGAGATTTCTTCCACTGAGGATGAAACATTTTTAACTCTAATTTTTTGAGTTTTTTTTTTTTTACCTAAGCTTCTCCTTCAAGAAAGCTTTAAAAGAATTAAAGATGTTTTTATATGCATGGTGCATACATATATATACATACATATATATATATATATATATGTATGTATATATTAGGCAAAGCTTCGTAATCCGATCACCTTCATACTTTCAAGGTGCAAGTTTGCCCTTATTATAGTAAACCTTGTTGAAACAACCAAAATATCATCTAAAAACACACTCTTTCCCATTTATCTTTTTTGAGTTTTACCACTCTCAAACCTTACAGTCATTAGAAGGAGATATTGATATATCCCTTCTAAGATTTGATTTAAACAAACCATTCACCATGATTGTGGTATTTAAAAAATAATTCTGCATACTCATTTCTTTGTAAAGAGAAGGGAAGGGGAAATACTCGGCAAAAATACTTGATAACTTTGTTTACAGAGATTTTGTATGAGACAAAATGAATGAGAAATGAATGGCAAGAAATGCTTGGTAGCTTTATTCATGGAATGCTGCACATGGCAAAATGCATCTTGTTTCATTTCTCTCTTAACTGGTGAATACCTCTGATTCTTTACTTTCATCTGATCTTAGTCGAGTGAGATTCATAGTCATCTTGTTTCCTCATTGAAAACTTCCATTTTATGATCAAGCCACCTTTTTTGGTACTCAAAACAAATTTATTTTCTTGAGACTACCCTTCAAGGTTTTGCTTTTGACCCTAATCATCTCAAACATAATATATCTTGATGGCTTCTGAATTCACTAAATTTGAAAGAATAGGATGATCCATTTCTACAAATGTTAAAGCTATACTTGAAAAGGCTTATTTCACAACATATAGCTATCCCAATTGGGTGCCTATTTTCCTCTAAGATTCGAAACAACATCAGGTATCCTTTTTAACTCCAAATCTCCTACTTTGAAAACTTTTAGTGAACTCTTTTATTATAAGTTCGCTTAATTCCCTTTTGATATAATTATATGTGATATAACTGTTAACCTTTTTTCTTCTATCAGATTTATTCCACTCATCTTCTCCAAACTAAGCTTCTTTTACCATTCTTAATGAAGAAATTTCTATTTTAACAAGGAGTAGTACTTTTATTCCATACGCTAGAGAATGAATGGTTGCCTATATATAAGTTCCAATATTTGTTTTGTAAGTCAACAAAGCCAATAGGAATTTTTCATGCTAGTTTCTATGGGTTAATGTCATCTTCTTGATAATTTCTCAATGTTTTTGTTATCTGCGTCAATGACTTCATTTGTTCCATTTTTCGAAATCATCTTTTTGCAATAATCAAAGGATGAATTCACAAATACGGATCTAGGGATATAATTTATTTTCCAAAATCCCCACAGTGCTTTAATTGTCCTCAAAGGAAGTAGAACTGAATTGCTTTCATCTTGCTTGGATCTACTAGAGTCTTTTTTTCACTAACCATAAATCCTAGCATTTTTTTTTAAATTTAACTTCAAATGCATTTATCAAAATTTAATTTGAGCTTACATCGCACTAACCTTTCAAAGAATCTTCTCGAGTCCTCAATGTGGTCTTTGTCTCTTTTGAACTTAGCTATCAGGCTGTTCTATAGATTTATGCATCATATCATGGAATAGGGTGATTGTAACTCCTTAGTATGTTATCCTGGCAATTTTTAAAATGAAAGGCATGACTCTGTAACAAAATATGCCCAACATCATGGTGAACATTGTTTTCTCTATGTCTTCCTCAGCCATATTGTTTTGCTTATATCCTAAGCAACCGTCCACAAATAGAAATAAAAAGGGATTTAGCAGTATCATCTAACAGCACATCTAATGTAGGGAAGAGGATAATTATCCTTTAGATTTGCCCTACTCAAATCTCTATAATCCACACATATGGTACCCAACCATCTTTCTTAAGAACTCATACAATGTTGGCTACCTAACATCCAAAGATTTTTGAACTTCTTCTTTTATTGTCCGGTTTCGTTCTTCTCAACTTTGGAGTAGAGGAGAATTTGGTTTTAAAGATAATTTATGTTCGGCAATGGCTCTTTCTAAACCCCATATATTCTTTCTAATAGATCGATCAAGGTTTCTCTTATAAAGAGAGAGATCAATGTTCCATCTTTAACCTCTTTCTTCGCTATTTCAGTGTCCTCCTCGTGAAGCAAAATCTTTTTTTTTTTCAATAGAAATTCACTATTTTCATTGTATTCCTCAATATCAAGATTTTCTAATGATCCTTTTCCTTCTAATTTCATATTATCGATTTTGGACATTAAAGTATTCACAATCAGATTCTCTAAACTATAAGCATGTGACGTAGGGAATTTCAAAGAAATAAATTTATTTAAGAACTGACAAGAATGAAGACAAAAAAAAGTGCTATTATTAATCAAGAAAGAAATTAAGAAGGAAATACATATTGTTTCCATCAAATCACACATGAAACAAAATAAGAATGTTTAAAACAAATTTTTAAGTTGACCAAGACAATTTCATTTATGCCCTATTTTTGTTAGATTTTTTCAAGTGCATTTGGCAGTTTCACAGGTTTACCATGTAAGTATAAACCTGTTAATTTAAAATTCTATCTTAAAGTTCTTCAATAATTAGTAAACCAATCATTATTGAGTTTTTTACATGAAGCTTTTCTGCCTTTTTCCTTTTTCTTCTTTTTTATTGGTGTTTTCTAATTCAAAACATAATACCCCATTTTCTACTAAAGACTGGACTCTGTATTTGAAAGCAATAAAAATTTTTATATCATGTCATACTGTTTCGAAATGGTATTGATAACTTTTCGTTAGATTATACCATAGACCATAAGGAGCTTGTAATGGTTTGACATATGTTGGTGCTATCAGCCTTTTCCCTATAACTATGGGTATAAATCTAACTAAGCCATTGAGGTCAGGTGAATCAAAGCCATCTCTTTCACTTTTGCCTTTTATTGTTATTGTCATGAAGACATTTAGCCATGTATGCTATGGTACTCCTCGTATGTTCAAATTCAGTTGAAAACTTTAGTATATGATGAATACTATACGGGCATATTTGTGTTTTTCTAAAAATGTTGTTTGAGCGATATAGTTCACTTCCTCTTCTTCCTTCTTTGTTGCAAGAGCTCTTCTTGCAGTCGGATCATCTAGTCTCCCAATGCAAAATGTATTTTTTATAAACTAACTAATCTAGATAATCTTGGTGAAATTTTCTCTAGCCATGGAAACCATATGAGAATAAAATAAGGGACGTAAAGTTTGCAAGAAGGTTTGCAAAGCTCTGGTTCAGTAAGTGTAGGCTGAACTCTAGTGGCTATCTCTTGCCATCGGGTTGCATATTCTTTAAAGGTTCCATTGTTCCTCTTAAACATGTTTTGGAGCATGACTCAGTTAGGCCTTAATCCTCCCATGTGTTGATAATGGATTAGGAAAGCATTAGCTATCTCCAAGACTAAATCTTAGAGACCTTCAAATTGGTGTACCATTTCAAACCTTCCTTTTTCAGGCTATCTAAAAAGTAGTGACTCAAAAGTTTTTGATTAGTCATATACTTGAGCATTTTATGTAAATACATCTTCAAATGTGTACGATGGCATCATGCCCTATCATATTTGTCAAACTCGAGCACTTTAAATTTATGTGGTATCACCAAACTCAATACTAAGCTGAGCTTAGTTACATTGATCCCATTTACTTCCAATTCTTGTTTGAGAACTTTCATTTGTTTTACCAACTATGCAACTTTTGCCAAGAGTTCTTGATTAATGGCTTTAACATTCCCTGTTTCTCGTATTCAAACTGATCATCTATGTCTTTGGATATATTTTGATTTTTTCTTTTTTTCATTTTGAGACCCATGTACTATAGCTTGGTTTATAGGTTTAGTTATGAAAGTTTTCTAAGGAGATATTCTTTTAGGGACTTCAGCTTCTACAAGATCTTTTCCTTTTAAAAGCATGCTAAAAGATGTCATCATCTATTAAAACTGAGCTTGCATTAAGTTTTGTAATTTTTAGTGATTTTTTATCATTCTTTCATTGAGCGCCTCTTGTGTAGTTTGGATTTTAGCTTGGGTTTGCTCATATCTCTTAGTTCTGGCTAAATGATTATCCATTTCCACTTTGTTTAAATTTTAAGTTGTTATATTATACTTCTTGGTGACTAAATATTGCTTAACCTTGACTATTTTCTCCAGTGTTTAATTTAAAGACTTAATATCAAGAGCAAACATGTGTACGAAAATGGACATGGGAAAGGCATAGTGTTCAGATCATCATAAAACTAACATTCTTTGCCTTTCGCTGCACTTTTTTAGTTTGACTTAATCTTCTGATCTACTAATTCTCAAACCCAAGATAAAATTATACTTTTTGTCTTTATGATGATTTGGCACTTTGATTCCCAATGTCATGAATAGAATAACATTTGGAATCATAATCAACACTTCTATATTCCTATCTCTAACTACATTCGGCCTAATGGGATTGTAAAATCATAGTGAGGTTGATATAAGACTTTCGATATATATAAGGCTTGACTTGAGATCAGGTCTTCTGAGTTCTAAGAAGCTTTAGGCTCCTAGACCTTCATACATATTTAGTTATCAATATCCTAAGTATGATGCTAAAAATCATCTCGACAGTGATCCCAACTCATCGAGTAAGATCTGGACAGGATAAGATGCACAATATATATGAAGATTAAATGATCTCATGAATACATGCTTCTCTTCATCTCCCTTCAATGCGATATACACTATAAAGGGTTGAGCTTGGGTTCAGCTCTATGCATATACATGAACATGCCTGTATGAATTTTTTATCATAAAGCAAAAGCAAAGAACAGATATACATGTAGCAAAAGATGTCAATATATTCGACTTAAGGTTAGACACTAATGTAGCATGTTAAAGTTTCCAACTAACATCGAGTAAAGTCAGTGAAATTTGCAAGTTTAAAACAATGCAGACAGCAAAGAAAATGACCTAAGATCGAGCATTCTCGACCTAATATCAAGTTTTTCCAATCATTGATCAGATATATATAATTGGGTCAAAGTCAAATTAAAATTTCAAAGTACGAGATTAGTTCTACTTAAGCGTTGCTTGACTATCTAAAAAGATCCCCAATGGAGTCATCAGTTGTCATAACTGGACTTTTTTTAGGCAAAGAGAATGAGTATGAGAAATTTCTTTTTATTTTTGGTTTTAATAAAGGAGTCACCACCAATCTTTTTTATGGTGTGATTGGTTACCAATTTATTGAAATATTTCTTTTTCTTTTAAGAAAGAAAAATGAACTCCATGTGAAAATAAGGAATGGTCTACTTTATTAGATGATTTTTGGATCAATAGTCGATTACAAATGGGAAAGGATTGCATCCTCACAAGCAACCAAGATTAGTACCATTTAAGCATAATGATCCTGTATCCTTAATTTATAATAATTTAAAATTGATCTTGAATTAATTTTATTATGTGATTTTATATGAAGTCTCATTCTAGCTGATGCTACATCTTTGATTCTAAAAAAACAAATATTTTTATTTAAAGATCGGGATATGAAATTCATCAAATTCTTTCTCCTAAACAATTTTAGAAAAGCAATGAATGCATTATAGAATAAACAACCAACAAAGGAATAAAATGTAAAAAATCATCTTTCATTCACTTTTGTAAAATAATAATTACAAAGCAATAATACCTTTAATACAATTTCTATCTTTCTACCAAATAACAAGTAAATAGTCCCATGAGAGCTCCCTAGAGAGATCTTAAGCATTGCAGCACTAGCCTTCGATATTTGATTGTTAAGATTTGGAGGTTTAATTATGCTCGAGGGATTCCTTATTTTTTATTAATATTTCTTGATTATTTTTATTGGGGCTGATTAATCATTCAATTGATCATTTTTTTTTCATCCCTTTCTATGAGGATTGAAAGGTTTATTTATAGGAAGAAAATGGGATAAGGTTCACCAAAAATTTGAAACTCTACTACAAAGAAAAAAGAGCTGCAGCATGATCAATGCAATCTTGAAATTCTTAGTCTGTCATTGGGTAATGTGCACTCCCTTCGAATGAGCTTGGGATCAGCCTAATCTTGAAATTCAAAATTCTATTGTGGGAGGAAGGAGATCATAATGTAGAAAAATTCTTTATGCGAATTCCATTAAGAGTCTTCCATCGGTATTCTCCAGCTTTCGTGATTCTTTCACACTAAACTATTATGCATCTACATCCTGATATAGATTGGCGTGGACCACGTTAAGGTAAACAATATTAAGGTAATTTGTATCTAGATAACCATATCAGAGCAATCCATATCTGTATACTCCACGTCGAGGTATATCGAGATAATCGCATCAAAATAACCATATTGGATCGAGTTTTCATGTGAACCCATTAACCACATTAAAGTGAAATGTGCTCATTGAGCTATACTCGACTTCATATCGGGCTAAAGTGTGTTCAAGCTACTCTTGACCTTATGTTAGGGTTCCATATGCAAGACCTATGTCAATAGCATAATCTCGATGTCAAATCTGACAAATATACTCAATCTTGGACTCCACATAATCTCACGCAGAAGTATAAACCTAAACTTAATGTTGACTTATCACTGGACCATTTGAACTCCTTCCAATTTGAAGCTAAAATCAGGTGTTAACAATTAGTTTTTATGAAACTAACATTGAGCAAGATTTTCAATGCCAATTACACAATGACTAGCATTGTTAGCATTTAAGAAAAGGCTTTAATGCAAATTTGAGAGATTAGCACTAAAGAGTTTTGATAGAACCCTAGGTTGGTTGCTTCTTTGTAAAAGCAGCCGCTGCGCCCTCCCCCCTCCATTCTCTCATTCTCTTCCATTTGGTCATTCAAGCATTTAAGTATCTTGATAGATTTAGGATTGTGTAAGAAGGTGAGATATTGATTTTTTTTTATCATTAATACGTAAGGTTTTTTTTCACTATTTTTATTCAATTTGGTTTGAGTTGAAAGAATGAAATCGAGAATTGGTGTGATTTGGTGGATATTTGCATACCTAGCTAACAAACATTTAGATGTGTTTGATGAATTTTTATTGGTGAAATTTGAATTTTTGTGTAAATGTGTTTGAATGAGTGTATTAAGGAAGAATATGTATATATCGATGATTTTATATTTTGGTTATTTTATATTTGATAAATTAATTGATGAATTAAGTAGATGTTAGTTGGATGAATTTATATTTTGATAAATTTATATTTGAATAAGTATGTTACATAAAAATGGGTATATAATGATGAATTTACATTGATTTTGAAATTAATAAATTATTTGATGACAAATTGGTTATATTGTAATTAATTAAATACATGTTATTTACTTAATTAAATGATTGAATGTTAAATATTTGTTTATTTATTAAGTAACTAGATGTTTATTAAGAAAATAGATGTTATTTAGATATTCGATAGATGTTAATAGATTAATTAGATTTTAACTAAGTAGTTATGACTTAGTTAGTTAGCTTTTAATTAACTAATCAAATGTTTGTTATACATTATTTATTTAACTAGATAATTCATCAATTAGATTTTAATTAAATAAATAAGTAATTAGTTGTTGCGTTATTACATGTTAATTATATGTCTTTTGCATGTTGATAATTAATTAATTAGGTTGCAATTAAGTAATGTAAGCATACTTAGATGTTAAGTAGGTAATTAATTAATTATATGTTAATTTGTTAAATTGAGATGCTTAAGAAGCTACATCTTAGTTTTATTGAATAATTAATTAATTAGATATTATTTAGATTTAAATTAATTAACCAGTTAGATGCTTGTCAAGCAGTTAAATGTTAATTAATTAATTACATGTTAGTTACATGTCATTTATTTCATTAGATAACTTATTAATTAGATACTAACTAATTATATGTTAACTAAATGTTGTTAACATGTTAATTAATTCATTAAATTTTAATTAATTAATTTAAGTTTAACATTTAGATGTAAATTATATTTTATTATGTATAAGATGCTAGTTATATGTTATTTATTTAATTAGATAAATTGTTAATTAGGTACCACCTATTAGATGTTATTAACGTGTTAATTAATTTATTAAATTTTAATTAATTAATTTGAGTATACTTAGATATTATTAGATAATTAATTATAAGTTACTTTGTTAATTAATTAATTAATTAATTAATTACACATGTTAACTAATTCATCAGATTTTACTTATATAAATGTACATAATTGTTTAATAAAAAGCTAGTTAGATACTATTTAATTCATAATCATTATAATTATTACTATGTTTTTATAGTTACTTCATCTATTTAAGATTTAGTAAATATCAAATTTTAATATAAAAATTTTAAACTTCAAAATGAATAAAACTTGGATGTTCGTTGATAGAAGGTTAAAGGTATATGATGTAAGCATGAATAACTTTTTGAATTATGTTTAGAATAGTGATAACTCTGACTTAGTTTAGTATCCATATATTGAATGTGATAATATGAAGCGTCATACTCTCTGTGAGATACAAAATCATTTATGTGTACATGAAGTTTATAAAAGTTATCAAAATTGAATATAGCACAGGGAAACATGTATTGTTGAGTTTTCGATCTACTGGTAGAAATGCTAGAGTTTACTAGTAGAAATGCCAGAGTTGTCATGGAGGTCAAACATATCGAAGAAATTAATGACACTATACAAATGATGCAAGAGATATTTACAGAGTCACTTTGATGGATTACTTCGTAACGCTGTGAAACCTCTGTATTAAAGATCAGTGTGGCCCTAGAAGATATCATGCAATTTTGTCACATAGAGGAGTTAAGTGTCACCGTCATTCAAGCTTATATAATTGTATATGTATGTACATGTCTTTTGTATTTTATTGGTTTACTATTGCATGCATGACTACCTTATATTTATGTTTATTTTTATTCTTTTTACTTATTTAGTAAAATTTATATACATTTAGTTGTACTTGGTTTGGATAAGTATTTTGTATTTATTGATCCATTTATGTTATCAGATGAGATGTTTGTAAGTATAGACCCATTTAGTAAAATTTATATAGATTTAGTTGTACTTGGTTTGGGTAAGTATTTTGTATTTATTGATCCATTTATGTTATCAGATGGATGTTTGTAAGTATAGACACCTAAAGTCACTTTGCCAATAAAATGATAGAAGCGTATGACAGATGAGTAGTGAATTTTCTTTATGACTTAAGATAGCTATTTATATATTTGAAATTAGTAACAGTTTTTTTCACAATATTCTTAACATATATTTTCGATAATGTAGGCATCACTAGATGTTAGTGGTTGTCGAGCCCCATGTCTTCATGCACAAAATTTTTAATCCTTTAAGTCATGGTTCTTGGCAAGAAATGGATAAGGTTATGCCCAAGTGAGTGAAAAATAGTTTTATTTATGTTAGCACTTTTTTTTTTTAGTCTTAAGATTATTGATTATTTTTTATTATCAACTATTTTAAATTGTTCAAAGTTAAGAATGAATCAAGTGATAGGCACATTATTAGGAGTGTTCTTAGTTTTATATTTAAACTTATATATGGCATCAGTTTTATTTATTTTATAAAATATAATCATTAAATATTTTTAATATAGTGTCTGTATTAGCGCTCAAATACTGATTGTGGATATTATGTGATGAAATTTGTAAGAAACATCATTGACAGACGAGACGATAATACCTTATACCCAAAAATGATAAGTTTTTAAGTAATTGCTTTTGTAATTACTTATGTAAATTTGATGTGCTTATTAGAAATTTCAATTGTACAAATTTTATTCTTTTTAATAAATATAGTTAGTAGATATAGGTAATTACACTCAATTGGATTCTGATAAAGATAGAAAAAATTTAAACAGTATCTGTGGAGTGCAACCTTAGATAGTTGAACCTTTAAGGTAAAGAAAATTTTGTAAACATGAACATAGTTAAACTTATATAGTTGAACTTTTAGGGTCGAATATGATAATGCGTATTTAAACTTATGTACATGTACATAAAAAGCTAAGCTATAAAATTAAGTTTTTTTCTCTTTATCTTAGATGTCATGTTTTACTATTTTTTGAATTGGATTATATTGAAGTATTTTTATACATAAAAGAAGTAATGATGTTTTTGAGTGCAAATTTTATTTTTGGTGGAAGTAATTATATATATGTTTGTACAATTGTATTGGATAAAAAAAAGTATGATTGTTTTATTGAGGTGTATAGAAAAAGTGAGAGTTAGTATATTTGAATTCGTGTAGTTATATATATATATATATATATTGAATAAGTTTTATTGAAGTGTATAATATTTATCTATCGTATTGTAATTTTAGTGAAGAAAACTTTATGTAGATATTGGAATGAGTTATGTTGATGTATACGAGATGAGAGATGTAGTTAATGTGTAAAAAAGATGTGGTTGATAGGAATAACTCTATATATGCATGTTTTTAATAGTTTGCATACAAAAATTTTGTATTTAACTCGAAATTATTTGAAAAAAAAATATTTTTAACGACAGTTGTGTAAAAACTGTCATTAAAGAAAATCTTTAATGCTAGTTTATTAAAAATTGTTATTAAATAGGAGCCTTCAACAATAGTTTTTTAATATTACTTTTAACGACTCCACCTTCTAATGATATGAAAAAAAAATGACAGTTATAAAACAGTCATTAAAAGTCATTTTTAACTGTCATTAAGGTCCACTTTGTTGGCAGCGTTTATGCACTCTCCATGAACTCTCTAATTTTTTATAAATAAGGAGAAAAGAGGAAGTCTCTTTCTCTCTTGAAGAACTCATTAAAAAATTCATTTTGATGTTACTTTTAAGAGACTTAGGAATGCTTGATTTACATACCATATAAACATCTATTTATATTTGTTCTAAATACATACTACTTGATGCATACACATGAACTCTGTGGATGTATGAAAAAACTTTTAAAATATCATTATATCCTTACAAATTTCAAAATATTTTGGTTAATATTTCAACTTGATAACAATATTAAGAACAATTGTCATTGAAGACTTCAATAAACATAGTGAAAATATTAATAGTTTTGCACACATATGTGATGTATATGTGACTTTTACTTAAATATTTTTCTCCACATTAAATTTAGTAAGAATATTTAAAATATAAATATTTAAATAAAATAAAAAATTTATTTATTTGATACCGTTTAAAAAAATATTAGAGTAATTATATAAATAAAAGTCATATATATATTACGTATATGCATAAAATTGTTAATATTAATAAAAATTATAAACAAAAATCTTAAATTAAAAATCAAACAAAAACATAAATATTAAATAGATGAAATTTTTTTTGCAAATTCTAATTTGAAATCGTAAATAAAGCTCAAATCTTTCTCAAATATTTAACCCTCATGTTTATTTTGAGAATTAACTATTTTAAATAATTCATTTATAAAATAATTTATAACATGTAATAGTTATTTTTAAAGATGTTGGTTATCTTGATAATTATTTGATTTCAGTTTTTCTAATATAAAGTAAAGAGATTTTGTTCATTATATTCATTTTCTTCTGGAGAGAATTTTAGCGAGTAAGAAAGTGATCTAGATCATTATATTTATTTAATTATTTTAGTAAAAAAATATATATTTCTGTGTTATGTCTCCCTTGAAGATAGAGATACTACGTACCTTCTTAAGTATAATTTGTTTATTATTCTCTTAATTATTTATTGATTTATTTTTGTTTGTATTTGAATTATTGATTATCGCGGATATTTACTTTCAATTAAATTTGCTCTAGTTAATCGTTATATAAAATTTAATTTTTCTTATTGATGAAAAGTAATAAAGGAGAACCCGAGCAACTAATATCTGTAATAGGTTTGAAAGGGACAATCATCAAAGGAATCAGCCAAGAAAACGTGATATGAAAAAAATGAAGTTTCTCTCATGCTCAAATTTGTACTTTGCAAAGAAGATAAAAGTTGCCCATCAAGGGGAAAAATGAATATGATGTTTGAGGTAGATGGTGCGGGGCGCCCTTTTTCTGTTTTCATGTAATTATAGACCTCATTCATGTTACCTGTCACAATTGTCGTTGGGATATCTTATTTTTCTTGTTCAAATTTCAAAGTCAAATCCTGTGGTTGAGCGAGACAACAATGTCTGCTTATAAAAAGTTGGGTCTATCGCTCGATGTCGCGCGACAGATCCCAGAGAACGGGAGGTTGCGCGTTCTGATGGGATCCACTTGCTGTGTGTTACCTTGGCGTTCAAATTGATCTCTCCTGCCGTACTCTTTTCCCTTGGTGAGATATGGGTGTGATTTTCCCATGTATATATGAAGCCCTACAGGAGTCTTTGAAGGCTCATCAGTCTTTTTCTTTGGAAATTCCAGGAGTAAATTAAGGAGAAACAAGAATCTGTTAAGATCAAGCTAAGAGCGTACCACGTCCAATTCTCTTCCCTACTTCCTTTCATCAAGTAAAATCATAATCGCCATATTAATCAAGCAAGCTAGTTATGCAATCCATGTGATTTCATTAGGGATTCCTTCAGATTAAGTTTACTGTGGTTAGTCACTACACTGTTCTCGTCGGGATGATCAAACCAAGACCTCGACATCAAAGAATCATTTTTTTGTCAGATGATCACTTGATCTAGCCAGATCCTTACTCCATCTATTAAGAAGAAGAAGAACTGTGTACATGTACTTATATACTAGTATGTATGTATATTTGCATTTACAAAATTGATCCAGCAAGTGTTTGCTTTGATCATAAATAAAAATGAGGAGTTGGGCAAGACATGGGATCATAAGCTTTGGTTACCCATTAGCTTACCTTCCAAGAGTATGGGAGAACTTCCTACAATTAATTAAGTTGATGGGCTCACTCAATTAAAAAGGGAACAAGTATGTCAATCCACTTATAATAAAGTGTGGTAGCAAGAATATTCCTTTTTTAAAAAAAATTAATAAATAATCAATCAAAAATAAAGGACATAAATTATGTGCAGCGCCTGCAAACATGATGCTTGACATAAGGAGGAGACCTGTGGGTTGATCATATGATATTGTTTTACCGTTAAGCATATGGACAATTGTATTGACCTCTCATGACCATAAGAGTACAAAATTGTTGTAAATTATTGACCTGGTAAGGTCTTTGATTGTATATATATTTCTAAATTAATCAACCCATGTGCTCGTTTAATCGTTGGAGTATTCCCAAACGTACTTGCCAATAATGCTCTCACGAAGTATCTGCCATTGTGCGTGCGACTTTGAGACGTGATCGCATGATCCCTTGCGAGAGATCAAACTCGTGGAAAGTACCGACTTCTTTTTTAAAAAATCTTTCTGGTGGGACCTTCAACATTTTCCAGACGCCATCCCAGCATAGGATCCGAAGTTTTTCGGGTGTATATAAGATCAGTGTGAATGAGTAAGTTTGCCATGCCATCATCGTCGCGGAAGGAAAAGTTGGCCATGCTTCCTTACAGCCGCAACATGAGGACCTTTCATTCCAGAACAAGATTTTATAGATTAATGCAAGCTAGGCAAAGGGTATCATCCGTTTTTCCTTTCTCTTTTCTTTTTTATTTTTCTTTATTCTTGTTCTAAATATGCAAATGACTTACACTTATATGTTATCGACCCATATATAACGGTCATTCACGTTATCCATATCAACTCATTCTTATTTCTGGAATTCACATGATAATACTCTCTTTTATCTTGTGCTTAGAAACGTGACATGAAAGGCAGATTAGGGGCAAGCATTAAACGCTTAAAAGTAGAGATGAAAGAGATTAGTAAAGATCAACAGTGCATCAAAAAGAACCAAAAACAAATGAGAGACAAGTTCCAAGAGATTAGATCAGAATGTGATCAGCTCAGAGAAGAAAGCAAGCTCATTGCCCTACAGAGTAATATGACCAAAACGAGGCTCTCCTTTATCTTTGAAATTTTACGAGCAAGAGAAAACAAAGAGTTCGATAGAGCTGACGGCTTGGCCAGTTCCCTTCGTGCTATTTCCAAATGCCTTTAGCAGTTTCCAACGCAGAGCATGCTGAATTCAAGGATCCACCCATGCGGGTTATAATAAGGTTACCACCAAGTCTTTCCAGTCAAGAGCCTTTGTGTTGCTCGTCGTACTGTTGTTGCTCCTGTGGACAATATAATATTGCCGTTCTCGTGGAGCATGTCCTTGTGCTGCTGTTGGTCTTTCAGTTATTGTTGTGCTTGTCCCTCCACTTTTCAGTAATTTTACTCCTCCTTGTGTGTCTTATGACACCAATAAATCTGCGGGATAGAGAAACTCTCACCATGTGAAGGAAAAAACAAAGTCACACGATTTTATGTACCTAAGACTACACCTTTGCTGGAGCCTTACCTTTGATCCCATTCAATGAAGACTCAAAATATCACGCAAGGATCTCATCCCAGATGACACTCAGACATAATTTCTTAGATTTCACTCTGACCACATCCACTATCCTGCTGGTCAGCCAAGGGTCGTGCTAACCTAGCTCCCTGAAATTCTTGAACTATTTTGATGCATATATCTTCAAAGAAAAGATGTAAATCACGAGAAGTTAATTGATCTTCAATCTTACATTTCATCTTTACATTTTTAACATGTAATAAGTTGTCTGAAAATGTAACTTCCAGGAACAAAGCAATTATATTTTATATATATGGTACTGTTCTAACCCACAAACTAGTTAAAATATTTCAGCTCAGCTCCATGCAGCAAGAATACGTAAATTTCATGTTCATGCAATCTATTACATGCGACTTATAGAAGACTTATGGGAACTTAATATTATCTGCAAGTCTAAATTTAATCACCTTTGAAATTCCTGTGGTGAAATTTCTCTTAAGTAGTTCAGTTAAATGCTATACAAAGAAGACTTTTCCGTTCTCTGATAAAAGTCTCATCTAAATTTGATAGCTATCTTTCTATCTATCTCATTGTAGGGTTCTGTGACCATCGGAGGTTTGTAATGAATACCCGCAAAGAATTCCCTTTCGAGAGCTCACATACAGAGGGTTGTCTTTTGTTTGTTTCATATTTTGCATGAATGCCAAGGGTTTGCAAGATCTATACAACGTACACATATCTGGGTGATATGCATCAAGAGGCCATATGTATAACATCACATTACGGGGAGGTAGCTGTTATCATTAACCAGACAACTAGTCTATGGGATAGTATTCTGATATTAATGAAATAGAAGTGAGTTGTTGTCAAGTGTAGAGGTAGGAAGATACTACAGAAGGGTAAGCTAAGTTCAAGTTCCGTGGATGATTGAAAACACTACAATGATCTGTTCATTTGTATTGAAATCAAAGGCTTGCTTTACCAATAGTCTGGATATCAGGGTTGAAAATACGGAAGTTTGGCCCTATATGCATGTCATGAAACCGCCATGCCTTGTCTCTTATGTCCTTGTAGCTCATTATAACCCCAAAGAGCTACATTGGCACATACCTACATTGACACACAGACTAGCTTATTCGTTTTATGTGTGTGCATGCATGAACACGTGCTTAATTTGTTTGATTAATTTGTTATATATAAACATACACGTACAAGACCATGTACACACTTGTTTATGTAAGTTTACAAGAACTTATTACGGATGCATATGTCTGTGGGTTCATATGTGGGTGCATGGAAAGATGTGTGCTTGTTTTGTTGGAAACCATAATTTATTAGGAGCAGAGCAAGTCCTGAAGTCTTCCCATTGAAACTATTGGTTTCTGAAAATCAACTATTAGCGATCTGGTGGAACTATAACAATGCCAGCATTCACGATATTATATGCTGCTTATTATAAGTGAGAAAATGAAGCTGAAACTTTTGGTATGGAGGTACATACCAAATAACTGCTAAAGGTGGATATGGTGCTTCATCTAACAAACTGGTGTTTTTGGCTTAGATTACCCTAACTCATGAAGTACATTTCTTAGAAATGCTTTGTTCCGTAATCTAGGTGGGGTCATGTGTACATAGCCAAAGGTGGAATCATAAAAGCTTAATTTTTTTGTGATCAAAATAAATATAAAAGTTTTCAGTGGCTTCAGCCACCAGTCCTACAGGATACATCCGACTGCACCACCCATGCCCTGTTCCACCAACTTCAAAAAATGGCAATTAAAATATCATAAGCTTGGCTCTTAACAATTTTGTTTCTTTTACATATTGCAATGGAAGAATTCAAGACCTCATTTGAAATACTTCAGGTATAGTATGATTGAAAACACACTATTTTAAAAAATAAAATAAAATTTGGGAGGCAGTGATCTGCTTTGGGGTGCTACAACAGGATTGGTGTCCTTCATTAAATTAATGGTTAGTTATTTGATGCTTTTTAGGTCTATTTGGAACTTTCTTTGCATCATTTTTCTACTGGGACTTGAGCATTGACCAGGAACCCTGTCAAGTCCTTATTAAAATTAACAGTAAACATCCTAATATGTTTGCTCTCTGAAAAAAAAAAAAAGAAAACTCTCATGTGTAGGTGAAGTGCACATTACATTTCAAGATTCTACATGGTTGGGTCAATATTGATGCTTCATGACTAAATTTCTCTAAGATTGCACTACTAAAAAAAATTAATAATTGACACTAAACCAATAATATTTCTTTAAAAATTATCATTAAAAATATTTTTAATATCAATTTTTAAAAAATTAACATTAAAGGACATATTTTAATTAATGTTAGTTTCCCTATAATTAACATTAAAAGATTTGAAAGTGTGGCCTTTAACGTTAGTTTCTGAGAACTGGCGTTGAAGGCCTCATATATCAGCCTCTTATTGTCGATTCTGTTTTGATGAACATTATGGCGAACAAAATTGATGTCCAGCTAGAAAAATTTATAAATGCAATTTCATTCGATTTAAGCTAGTAACAATATGGCTAGATTACTAGAGGAAGAAAAATATCCAACAGTTTAATCACCTACGCTAGTCACACCATCAACACTTGCACCATATGGCAACAAAGTATGTTACGTGTTAATCATAGTAAATATAATGTTAATAATATTAAGAATATAACTCGTGTTCTTTTGAATCATTATAGTGTGAGCTATATAAAATGTTCATCTAATCATCAGATTACATAATGGCAATTGGGGTTATCTTCATAGATCATACTCCTAATCAGATGATCCATGGGCGTCCATTATTTTTTGATGACATTCGGTTGATGGTGGATGCAGTTATTCATGGTGATGCACGATTGTCTTGCCTGAACCCCGATGGTGGATTAACTATTATTTTTTTGAGACATAATTCAAGTGTTACTTGGCCACAAGATTGGGTTATTATTGGTGCACGTGAGGTAATATTTTGCAAAATATATTTTATAATGTCAACTATCGATGCTAATAAACTTTTTTTTTTTTTAACTATCGACTAAAAAGCAACAAGGTAAGTTACTAATTAAAAAGCTACCAACATTAACAAAACCACAATAATCGTAACAAGTGTCTTCTCTTGGGCTACTATCAAGATTGTAGAAGATGTATAATTATGTGAATAAGGTGATGTCACATGATGAAGCAATACGCATGCCTTACATAGAAATTTTTACTTCTGAGGGACCCATATTTGTGGCTTAAGAAGATATTATCTAATTTTATCAAATGGAGGAGCTAATCATTTTTCAAGCTTACATTATGTATGCATATCTTTTGAATTTTATTGATTGATTATTGTATGGCTGCATCATATTTATATCTTTTTTACTTTTTTATTATTTCAATAAACTTTATACGTATTTAGTTGTACTTGACTTAAGGAAGTATTTTGAGTTTATTGATTCATCAAAATTATCAGATGAGATGTTTATAAGTATAGACAACCAAACCCGTCATCTTACCAATAGAATGATAGATCCATGTGATAGAGGAGTAGTGATAATTCTTCATAATTTGAGGTAAGTCTTAATTCTATTTGAAATTGTTAACAGTTTTATTCATAATATTTTTATATTATTTTTGATAATGTAGGTATCACTGGATGTTGGTGGTTGTCGAGTCTCATGCTTTTGTGCATAATATTTTTGATCCTTTGAAACCGTATTCAATGTAGTTAGAGCTTTATGTTCAAGCCTATAGTTGGAAAAAAAGGTTATTTTGAAATATTTAGGGAGTTGCTTCTGAGTTTTGTTTGTCCATATCATGATAAAGAAAAAAGACTCCTCAAACATGTTCTGCATTAAATAGAATTAAGGAAAATCTTGGATAGTTTTATCTAATAGTTCATGAATGCAACACTAGAGATCAAACATATAAAGGAAGACATTGTTGTATCAACATTCAGAAGGGTCTCCTAATAAGGTCAATCCATACTGTATTTAGAAGAAACACACCTCAAATGTACTTTTAGTGAAAATACACCTCAGAATATGAATGAGTTACTAAACAAAAGTTGATAAATACATGACTAAGGAGGAAGACAATATGAGGAGATTCAAATTATATTACCAACTAGATGGATCCAACAACTCAAAAAAAAGAATATGGTGTGATAGTTGAATATATTATTGTGCAACTTAAATTAATACCATAATATGTAAAAGTGATTTGATTCCTTCAGTACAAGCCTAAAACTCTATAAATGAAACGTTTTGATAATGTTCACTTTTACTATTATAGTAATGGTAGTTCTGTAATCCCATTAGTCATGGATGACTCGTTAATTGTAGTTACCAATGATAGTGGTGTGATAAAAGTTAATTGGTTGGGATTTTTGATCATGAGACACTTTGAAATTATGACACAAATTCTTAGGATAACGATATTTAAAGACTGAAATAATAAGGAAAACTAAACAACTTTGAAAGAGTTGTGTCCAAAGGCAATTGCATTGTTTCACTATGAAAGATATGCATTAGTTAGCTAGCATCCTATTTCTTAGTGGATAACAACTGTCTTTTTCAATTACTCTATCCACCTATACAATGAAGCCTTATGTTTACCATAAATTGTATCTACCCATTATGGCATAAGTAGTGGAAGATATTGGTAAATGTATGGTTAACCGGGTTAATGATCATTAGATAATTGTGAAATTGTTTATTCTTTGAATGGTGCTTTAAGAGTTTTTAATTGGTCAAATTTGTGGAAATCAAAAATTTAATATGGTTTCTATGTTTTGTTGCTAATGGTATTGTTCCAAAGGGCATTATCAATTGTAGAGTTTTACTACAACAATATGATGATCAAAGAAGACTTTATGTGATGGTGTTAAGCGTCATCTATGTAAGCGACGTAAAAAATTCTACAAAATAGATGACGGCTACAAACAATCGTCATCTAATATATTTTTTAATAATGATCGTTAAAAGATTAAATTACAATCATAGAAAACTATCATTTAATGTAAGTGACATTAGATCATGGTTGTAATTGACTATCATCTAATCTCCATGACATTAGATGACAGTTTTATTTACAACCATCATCTAAATTCACATACATTAAATGCTTAATTAATGTATGTGAACTAACTCAAATCAACTAATTATAATCTAATTAATTAATTAACCTACAAATTATTTAATTAACAAACAAATGCTTAATTAATACTTATTTACCATCTAAGTAACAACTACTGAATTAATAATCTAATTAACATCTAGAATACATTTAACTAATTTTTTATGTTAATTAGCATCTAACTATCGTTTAAATAACATGTATTTGTCATCATATTACTCAATGAAAAATCTAATTAGCATTTACTTAACATAAAATTCATTTCTCTAATTAACATTTTATTAATATCTATCTCACATCTTTTTAATTAATTAACATCTAACAAATTATTTATCCGATTAACATTTAACTTAACTCAAATTGATTAATTGTAATCTAATTCATTAACTAACATATATCTAATTACCATTTAACAACGTCTAATATTTTAATTTACTAATTAATAAAAACATCTAATTAATTACACACCTACCTTCTAATTACTTAAGAAACATATAGTTAATGAATTACTGAAATATCATCTAATAAACTAAATATAATTAGTTATGTACCCATTTGCAGCGTCTTACATGACCCTGCTGTTTGCCTGGTATTAACAATAGATCTCTTCTGCATCAATCTTTTTACTTCATAAGATATTGGATGTCATTTTTCCTGCATATATACAGAGCCCCCGGACTTTTTCAAGGCTCAGGCTTCTTCTTGAGAGTTAATGAGGGAGAAACCAGGATCTGGTAAGAACAAGCTAACAGCCTTCCACGTTCAATTCTCTTCTCTTCTCTGCTTTCTTTCAAGAAGTAAAATCATAACACTCCAATTAATGAAGCAAATCTGCAATCCATGTGATTTAAGCCACTGTTGTTAATCACCATACACTGGTCTCGCCGGAAATGATGACAACCGAGACCTCCATATCGAAGAATCATCGTTCTACCAAAGGATTACTAGATCTAGTTGGATCCTTGATCTGTTTAGAAGAAGAAGAATTACACGAGTCAGTGTATATGTATATGCATAAGCAGGTATGTATTTATTAATAAATTTGACCAAGCAAGAGCTTCCTTTCAGTCAATCAAAAATGAGGAGTTGAGTGGGCAAGACCTGATCTCACCCATTGGCTTACAGTCCAAGAATATCGGAGAGCTTCCTCCAATCAAATTGATTGGCTCAAGCTCAACTAGAAAGAGAACAAGTCACCTCAATCCATTTGTAATGAACCTATGATAGCAAGAATATTCTTTTTCTTTAAAAAAAGTTAAATTAATGACCCCATAAATAATATTAATAAGAAATAGAGCACATAAATCATACAGTATATAGTATGGACATCCACCCCGCAAACAGGATGCGAGACATAAGGACGAGGGCCTATTACTTAGCGGCTATAATAGGATCAGTTGACCATATGCTTTTAACCTTAGGCACATTGGTGGAGAAATATTATATTGACTTATTGCATTCTCATAAGAGCACAAAACTTAGTGTAAAATATAGACCTGGCAAGGTCTTTGTTTATATTTTCTTAAAATATTGACCTGACAAGGTCTTTCTTTATCTTTTCTAAAATAACCCATATGTTTATTGTGTTCTTAATCTATTACAAATCTTTCATAGAATAAAGCAAAGTAGATCTTTAAACAAAGTCTTAAATGATGGACAATGGGTCCTCATGCTTATAATTAATGACACTGCTCTTCTAAAGTGCCTGACGCTCTCTTGCGACAATCGGTCGATTTGATAAATGATCGCCTGATCACTGGTGGCACCTACCTTGTGATAAATAGGTCATCTGTCTCCTTTAATAATTGTGATGTTGCAGACCCACTTTATGGAAGGAAATTTTGTAGTTATTGGCTGTGTATATAATGGATGTGTGAATGAGTAAGTTCACCATGTCATCAGTGATACTGAAGGAAAAGTTAGCTATCCTTCCTTACAGCTGCAACATGAGGATCTTTCATTCCAGAACGGGATTCTATAGATTAATTAACGCTAGGCAAAGGGTATCGTCCGTTTTTCCTTCTTTTCTTTTAGACTTTCTTCTGTTTTTTTCCTTGTTCTAAATATGCAAATGACTTACACTTATATAACGGTCATTCACGTTATCCATATCAACTCATTCTTATTTCTGGAATTCACCTGATAATACTCTCTTTTATCTTGTGCTTAGAAACGGGACATGAAAGGCAGATTAGGAGCAAGCATTAAACGCTTAAAAGTAGAGATGAAAGAGATTAGTAAAGATCAACAGTGCATCAAAAAGAACCAAAAACAAATCAGAGACAAGTTCCAAGAGATTAGATCAGAATATGATCAGCTCAGAGAAGAAAGCAAGCTCATTGCCCTACAGAGTAATATCACCAAAACGAGGATCTCCTTTATCTTTGAAATTGTACGAGCAAGAGAAAACAAAGAGTTTGACAGAGCTGACGGCTTGGCCAGTTCCCTTCGTGCTATTTCCAAATGCCTTTAGCAGTTTCAACGCAGAACATGCTAAATTCAAGGATCCACCCATGCGGGTTATAATAAGGTTACCACCAAGTCTTTCCAGTCAAGAACCTTTGTGTTGCTGTTGTACTGTTGTCGCTTTTGTGGACAATATAATATTGCTGCTCTCGTGGAGCATGTCCTCGTGTTGCTGTTGGTCTTTCAGTCATTGTTGTGCTTGTCCTTCCACTTTTCAGTAATTTTAATTCTCGTCGTGTGTCTTGTGACAGCAATAAATCTGTGGGATACAGAAACTCTCTCCATGTGAAGAAAAAACGAATTTACACGATTTTATGTACCTAAGACCACACCTTTGCTGGAGCCTTACCTTGGATCCCATCCAATGAAGACTCAAAATATCTCGCAAGGATATCATCCCAGATGACACTCGACATAATTTCTTAGTTTTCGCTGTGACCACATCCATATCCGGCCGGTCAAACAAGGGTAGTGCTAACCAGTATCATGTATCTTCAACTTTAAACATCCACAACCACTACCCCAAAATTTTTGAACAAATTTGATGCATATATCTTCAAAGAAAAGATGTAAATCACTAGAAGTTAATTTATCTTCAACTTTAAATTTCATATTTACATTTTTAACCAGTATCATGTATTAAGTTGTCTTAAAATGTAACTTGGAGGAACAAAGCAAGTATATTTTATATATATCGTACTGTTTTGTCCCCACATCTTAGTTAAAACATTACAGCTCAGCTCCATGCAGCAAGAATACGTAAATTTCATGTTCATGCAATCTATGACATGCAGCTTATAGAAGACTTATGAGAACGTAATATTATCTCGTCTAAATTTAATCACCCTTGAAATTTCTGTGGCGAAATTTCTGTTAGGTATTTCACGTAAATGCTATACAAAAGAAGACTTTTCAGTTCTCTGATAGAAGTCTGATTTAAGTTTAATAGCTATCGATCTATCTCATTGTAGAGTTCTGTGACCATTGGAGGTTTGTAAGGAATACCTGCGAAGAGTTCCCTTGCGAGAGCTCACATGCAGAGGATTGTCTTTTGTCTGTTTCATGTTTTGCATGAATAGGAAGAGTTTACAAGCATCTATGCAACATAAACATATCTGGGTGATATGCATCAAGAGGCCATATGTGTAACATCACATTACGGAGAGCTAGTTGTTTATCATTAAGCAGACAACTAGTCTATGGGATAGTATTCTGATATTAATGAAATAGAAGCGAGTTGTTGCCAAGTGTAGAGATAGGAAGACACTACAGAAAAGTAAGCTAGATTCAATTTCTTCGTATGATTGAAAACACTACAATGATCTGTTCATTTGTATTGAAATCAAAGGCTTGCTTTACCAATAGTCTGGATATTAGGGTTGAAAATATGGAAGTTTGGCCCTATATGCATGTCATGAAACCGCCATACATTGTCTCTAATGTCCATGTAGCTCATTATAGCCCCAAAGACGTAAGTTGGTACCTATCTATGGACACAGACTAGCTTATTCGTTTTATGTATGCATGCATGAACATGTGCTTGTATATATGGGTGCGAGGTTTATGAACAACTATATATGCTTATAATAACAGCTTAATTTGTTTGATTAATTTGTTATACATATGAATCCACGTACAAGACCACGTACACACTTATTACGAATGCATGTGTCATGTGGATTCACATGCGACTGCTATGTGGGTGCATGGAAATATGCGTGTTTGTTTTGTTGGATACCCTAATTTATTAGGAGCAGAACAAGTCCTGAAGTCTTCCCATTGAAACTACTGCTTTTCAAAAATCAGCTGTTAGTGATCTGGTGGAACTATAACGATGCAAGAATTCACGATATTATATGCTGCTTATTGTAAGTGAGAAAATGAAGCTGAAACTTTTGATATGGAGGTACATACCAAATAATTGCTAAAGGTGGATATGGTGCTTCATCTAACAAACTGGTATTTTTGCTTAGATTACCCTAACCCATGAAGTACATTTCTTAGAAATGCTTTGTTCCGTAATCTAGGTGAGGGTCATGTGTACATAGCCAAAGGTGGAATCATAAAAGCTTAATTTTTTTGTGATCAAAATAAATATAAAAGTTTTAGTGGCTTCAGCCACCAGTCCTACAGGATACATCCGACTGCACCACCCATGAACTGTTCCACCAACTTCAAAAGATGGCAATTAAGATATTATAAGCTTGGCTTTTGACAATTTTGTTTCTTTTACATATTGTAATACAAGAATTCAAGACCCTATTTGAAATACTTCAGATATACTGTTATTGAAAATACACTTTAAAAGAAAACAAAAAAAAAAAAAAAAATTGGGAGACAATGATCTGGGGTGCTACAACAGGATGGGTGTCCCTGATTAAATTAATGGTTAGTTATTGGATGCTTTTTAGGTCTGTTTGGAACTTCCTTTGCATCATTTTTCTACTGGGACTTGAGCATTGACCAGAAACCCTGTCAAGTCCTTAGTAAAATTAACAGTAAACATTCTAAGAGGAATTTGTTTTTGTAATAGTCCGTATAAGAGTATTTGCGTAAATAACTAACTTTAGTAATATATATATTTTTAGCACTTTTTAGACACTTTAAGACAAAATTACCTTTTGGTAACATGTTCAATTACTTGTCCAAATATAGAATCTCAAAAGTCAAACATCTCAAACGTTTCTCTTTCCCTCTCTTCTAACTGTGGCGGTAAACTTCATCACTTAGCTTCGTCCCTCCGCATTTGGTGTTTGTTCATTTCTTCGCTTTCATTGTAAACCAACCTTTGAAGATTATCGGCAAGCTACTGAAGAACTCCGAAATCAATAGCGGTATAGTTTTAACTTCATCACTTAGCTTAAATTCTTCATTCCTTTCTGTTGAATACCCACGAGTGAAAATCCTCCCCTCATGTCACTGTACATTTTTGAATTTTCCTTTTGATACATTAAAATAAAAAAAATTGGTTTGCGTATATTACCTATTTTCATTTTTTGGTGTCTGTGTGCACCAATTTCTTGCTTTGGGTGCATCTATGTGCATCGGTTTGCTATATTCATACCATCTTAGGTCAAAACGCAACTAATTTTAGAAATTCATATCTACTTTGATAAATCATACCAAGTTTTAGAAATCGTAACAAGTAATCATACCTAGTTCTTGAAAGTCGTACCAAGTTTTAGAAATCGTACCAAGTAATCGTACCTAGTTTTTAAAAATTGTATACTGTTTGCTCGTATTTTGACATGTTTTTTGGTTAATTGTAGATGGCAACTAGCTCCACTTCTCATAAGTCCTATGTGATCTCTAAAGAGTCTTGGAAGACTGGAAAGATAATGAAACACTGCAACAATGATGTCATCCCCACTTTGAAGGAAATTTTAGATGATTGTTAGAAGAAGAAGTTTGGAAGGACCTGTCTGGGGCATTTCCTACATGTGCACACAGATTTCAACTTCTTTAGGATTATAGTCCACAATCTTCTACTTCGGGAGATTTAACATAACCGCGAGGATGAAATGTGGTTTAGACTTGGGTAGAATGAGGTTCGTTTCAGCAAACTGGAATTCTGCCTAATTAGTGGCTTGAAGTTTGGTGAGCTACCTGACACAGTCAACATTACAGCTAATCTGGCTGGTATCCATGCTAAATACTTCGAGGGAAGGGATAAGGTCAATGGTAGTTGTATCAAAACCAGGCTGCTGGAAGGGGACTTTGAGGATGAAGATGACATGGTGAAGTTGGCTTTGCTGTATCTGTTAAATGGCTTCATTAAAGGCCATGACGAGCGCTAGCATGTCTCTAACTGGCAATTTCATCTGGTGGACAATATTGAAGCCTTTAATAGCTTTTCATAGGGCACATGGGTCTACTGCAACTCCTTGCTGCATTTCAAGAAAGCAGTTACAAATCGAACAATGGATGCCAGTAGGATGAACTACAATGCCTATGGCTTCGTATGGGCACTGCAAGTAAGGATCAAACTTTTTTATTAATTTTTAATTTTTTTAGTTTCAATGGATTCAATTTAATTTTATCTTCATGAAGTATAACTTGATTTCCTTTTTCTATAAATTTTTGCGTTCGAGGTGATTTCTGCTACCAACATGCACGGTAGTAGGTTGTCAAACTCTAATCTGCCATTGCCGTGAATTTGCCGATGGAGGTTCCATCGAAAGCCACATAATGCAGATTGCAAGAAGATCTTCACAAACACTGTAAGCAATGTCGCTTCTTCATTTCGTACATATATTATTATTTATATCGCATCTAAATTTTCATTTCGTGTCTTTATTTTGTACCAACATTCTCCATTTCGTTTCTTCATTTTCATTTTGTACTGAAGTTCTCAATTTCATATCTTCATTTCGTACTAAAGTTCTCAATTTCGTATCTTTATTTCGTACCCATATTTTCAATTTCGTGTCTTAATTCATACCTAAATTTTCAATATCGTGTCTTCATTTTAATTTCGTACCTATATTGTTTATTTCGTGCCTTTATTCTTAATTTCGTACCTTTATTTCATACCTATATTGTTCATTTCGTACCTTTATTCTTAATTTCATACCTTTTTTTTGTACCTATATTCTACATTTCTCATCTACATTTTTCATTTTGTACCGATATTCTGAATTTCACATCTACATTTTTCATTTCATATCTTCTTTCCCAAAGGACTATCCTTACCATCATTTTGTATTTTCAGATGAGGGCTAAGCTAAAATTGGATCCAAAAACTGCTGAGCACCAAGCCCCTTACTTCATTGGAGTTGAGGACACCATTGTCCCATTGCCTGCTACATGATCTAGTGAGGATGACACAATGGAGGGTCCCATCCAGAAGAACTCCACAAATTTGCCATCTTCTTTGCAAAAGCAATACAATGATGTACTCTTTATCTATTATATGAGTTTTGTTATTGCATTATATAATCAACAACTTCTGTTACTTGCAGCGACGAGTTGGCTTTCTTCTTGTCGAGCGGCAGAAGGATGATAAATCTGATGAAGTCGCTAGTGACAGAAGAGAGTTATTTGGGCATGCAGAGGAGGGTGGAGTCAGAGGTGCGGGAGGATGATGTTGAGAGGGAGGCACCTGGCGTTGAAAGGACTGCAAAGGGTCTAGATGTTTACCTTCGCCTCGCTGCTGTGGAGGCAAAATTAGATCTCTTCGAGGTGAAGATAAACCAAATGGATTCCGAAAATAAAAGACACCATCAGGAGCAAATGGCCCTCTTGAAGTCCATCAAGCTATCTCTGCAAGGATCAAGATATGGTGGCCAAGATCCTTCCCCCACAATGTCAGATCCAGTTCCTAATGATTGTAAGTAATGTATATCTATATCCTATCATAATTTTAAATTTTATGCATCTTGTGACATGAAATGACGACTGTAATTGTTTTTCTTTTTCCCAGGGTGTTGATGCAGGCTCCACACCATATAACCCTATCATTGAGGAACCTGGGAAGTCTAAAGACTCAATCACGGAGGTGTTGGCTCCTGCAGGGCAGTTGCATGAACAAGAAGCCACTGCAGGGCCAATTGTCGAGGAAGTGGCTGCTGTAGGGCCAACGGATGAGGAAATGGCCACTGCAGTAGGTCCATGCAATGAGGAACTAGGGAACTTAGCTATTATCCCAGTTGAGGCAACTGATAGTAAGTTTCCAGTTGTTAGGACTCGTAAACGGTCAAGACAACTGTGCAGCCCATATGTCGACCTTAACACTAAGACTAGGAAAGCCAAGAACCCTCACATGGTGAGTGCAAAGTCCAAATTCAGTGACAAAATCCTCATTGTATTCAACGAGTTCATAAATGGCCAACCATAGTAAGCTATTTATTTTTAAGAGACCATTATACTGAATTATCAATATTTTGTACTTTGTTCTCACACTTTGTTTTCATTTTCTGCAGTCGTGATGTAGGTACTGGTCATTCAGTTAGTGTGGAGTGGTTCAAAGTCTTTAAAGACAATGATGAGTGGGTTAATGACTCGGTAAGTTGGTCATTTTACACTGTTCTTTACATTCATACCTAGAATTAACATTCATGCCTTCATTTCGTACAATGATTTAACAGTATAATATTGTTTTCTTATGTCTCAATTAGCATATTGAAGCAATCTTAATCTCCTTAGAAGAAGGCAAAAGGAACTTTTTGGACAATATGCACAAGATGTATGCATTTTTGATCCATAGCTCTATGTAAGTTTATTTGGTCATTAAGTGTTTGGATGGTTTTCTATTATTATATTTTTTTATTGACTTTTTTTGTTCAAGTTTGCATACAACATTTTTTTACATTTACAGTAAATATCAAAGTGATCCAGATGCTAATTGTCCTCCTCCACACGTTAATTTTGAAGCACATAAATGGGAAGCAGACTTCCTAGATTGTGTGAGAGGCAAATTTTATCCCCAATATCCACCTTGGCACATTGTGAATAAGGTGATTGATATTTTCCTTTCCTTTAACTATAGTTTAGCAATATTACGTGAACTCATTATTGACATGTAAATAATATTTTGCAATTTAGTTGATAGTTCCATGCCATGTTGGCGGTTCTTACTGACTACTAGTTATAGTAGATCTGCAGAAGTTCTCATTAAGAATTTTTGACTCCTCCCAGCAAGAAATACCAACTGAGGTGCGTATTCGGCAATAAAACCCCCTGAGATTTATGCTATCAATTATATGGATAGCGGGGGATATTTCAAGCATAAACCGAATGTCAAAAAGCCAAATATTCCACTTTCATGCACACTGAAGCCAAAGAACAAGGTCCCTCAACAGAGAGAAAGGTAAGTATTTTTTTAACAATTTATTGTTATCGTCGTTATCTAAAAGTTTATATTTTATGTCCATTTTTTTAATTATGTTTCTCTTTTTTTTTCAGTGGCAATTGCAGACCTCATATGTTGTATATAATAGAGCACTTACTCCTAAACAAGTGATTAAAGTATAGAGATAAAGATATACTAGAGATACGAAATCACATGGCATTACATATATTTGCCAATTTAACTGTAGATGATAATTCATAATTTGTTATTTTTTATTCTTTTTATACAATATATTATTTCTGTATATACATTCGAAAATTGTATATATTGTTCCTTTTGTTAATAAAAATAAAATTTATTACATTTTCTGTCTCACTATCTAACTCATACAAGTACTTAGAATTTACTGTTGTGAATTAAAGGTACGAAATCAACATAAAGGTGCAAATTTACTACACGATTTTGTATTGAAAGCACAAATTAATGGCACGAAATAGAATTGAATGCATGAAGTAATGGTGTGAGATACTATTTTATATACAAATTAATGATATGAATTAATATTGAAGGCACGAAGTAAAGGTACGATTAACTTTTAAAGGCGTGAATTTAGTGTACGATTCCTTATTGACAATGCGAAATGAAGGAAAAAATTAATGGTACGAATTTATATTGAAGGCACGAAGCAAAAATATGATTTACTTTTAAATGCACGAATTTAAAGTACGATTCACTATTGACAGTGCGAAACAAAAGAAAAAATTAATGGTACGATTTATTGTTAAAGGCGCAAATTAAATGCATAATTCACTATTGAAAGCGTGAAATGAAGGTACGAATTAATGACGGTGTAGTGTTAAAAGCATGAAATGAATGCACGATTCACTATTTAGGGCACAAAATGCATTGCCAGCATTGCTAACAGCACATGAATTGACATGCAACGACAATTAAGACCATATAAAAACTTAAAAGTCTCAAATTGTATACCAATCAGTAATAAAAAATAAGTTTAAAATCAACAGTATAATCAAAATATTATGATTATCATAAGTCAATTGTATCATCATTTAGTAAGTTTCAAATGGGGGGCATTACACAAGTTTGTGAATTATGCTCGATTCCACCATAATTATGACATTTACAACGCAACTGATCAGGCACATTAGACGATCGAGAGTGGCTAACTCTATCATAATACTGTGGATTAGAGCAAGTCAATCGATTGTGTCCATATTGCATGCATTTAAAGCACTTCTTTTGGCACGTCTTCTCCCCACCAGAAGATATTCTTCGTTTTTTCGAGCGTCCTGCTGACTTACCATTATTTAGTGGTAATATCACAATTCTTTTGACTTCTTCAGGTACATTCCAATCAGACTTATCACCAACTGGATATATCGGCTCAGTGTATGCTGCTACTAATTGATCCTATTTGTAGTAGTTAGAGCAAAGAGTTATGAAGTTAATATTACGTTCCCCGTAAAAAATACATAATTTGTAAAGTTAACGTAAGAAATCACAATGAATAATAAGAATAAGAATATTACCAACAGAATAATTAATATCACTTGGAAGCTGCTAGTGCATGTGCACATGGCAAAAGATCAGCTTGAAACTCCTTCCAAGTGCAAGTACGTTCAATAAGATTCATAATTGCTTTTTTACCCTTGTGCCTAACTAAAAATACATTCCAATCAACTTTGGAAGCTGTCATTTATAATACAACTTTTTGTCTCTCAATCATCAATAAGTGAACCCATTCTGTTAGTTGTGGCCTCTAAACCTTAGCTTTCTCCAGTCGATCAGAAAATCAATGTTGCATCATGTCTCGAATGAATTCTAATAGAGCCATCATAGGCAACTCGCGAGCAAATTGAAGACATGAATTGAAGCTCTCGGCTATATTAGTGGTCATGAGTTGATATCGTCTTTAGGGACAATACACACGTGACCATTTTCTTAGATCTTCCTTCATGATATATTCAAAGGCTTTAGGGTGATTAACCTGTAACTCAGTCATCAATTTATTAAATTCAAATTCTCGATATGCCCTAGCTGCACTATAAAATATCTTAGATATATCTTCCCTCTTGAATTTATTCTTTATATTTTGGGCTATATGCCATGAACATAAACCATGACAAGAATTAAGAAAGACCTTTGCGACGGTATTTGCAATACTAGCATGACGATCTGATATAATAACTAAGTCCTCAACCAAACTTATAGCTTCTTTTAGCTATAGTAAGAACAACTCCCATGCTTCATAGTTCTCAGAGTCACCATAACCAAATGCTAGTGGATATATATGTTCATTCCCATCTTTGCACGTTACTACAAATATTACACCATGGAACCTTCCTTTTAGGTGAGTAGCATCGATAGCAATGACCGGTCTGATTACTGAATGAAATCCCCTCAACAATTGTTTAAGAGCCATAAAGAAATATTTAAATCGATTAGTTCCATCTTCAATGCATGTGTGAGCCCTAGTTCCCGAATTAATTATTTGCAACATGTGGCAGTATGACGGTAATTGTTGATATGACTCAGTTGGGTCACTATATGTAAGATACAATGCATACTCTTTAGCCTTCCAAGCTTTACTATATAAAATTTGTATACCAAAATGTTCTTTCATATCATCATGATGTCTTTTGGCTTGATGATTCTTGCATTAGTAGACAACTTTTAAGCCACAATTTCTTCGATAATGGTAGAACTTGCGTGTCGATGCCATCGATGCAACTCTTCAACTGTATATGTGTGTGTCAAATCACAGCTTCTAATTTGGAAGAATTGCTCTTATGCAACTTTCACAGTACGAATCTTACATGCATAATTTTTTTCTCTACAAACAATCTCAAATAATGATTTGTTAGACCTAGCAACTCTAAATTCAAAGTTCTTAGTTAAAGCATGCACACCCAAAAATCACTTTAACTCTTTTTTGTTTGGGAAAAACTGACCTCTAGCAAGCGTGTCAATTAGAGTCACTGATTCCATAGTAAAGTTGACACAAGACCGTATAATTCAGTACCCAACACACTATACTGTCTGATAACACTATCGGTTGAATTTGAATTATTATGTACTTTTGGGTATATAACTGGGACAGAAGATGGGACAAGACGTAAATTATCATTCAATTCTTCATTGTCAGGTTCTACTTCTAGAATAGGCTCACAATGATCTTCATTGGTAGGTTCAGTAGGTTGAGTTTCCATGATTAGGTCTTCACACCCAATATCATAGTCCATCCGCTCATTTAAGTTATTCTCATTTGTATGAATCTCATTGGTATGCTGAGTATCAAGGGGAGTCTCACTATGAAAGAATGGTTCGATGGTATCAACATCTAATTCAACAGTTGGATTACTCCCAGAACAAGAATTAAAAGGATTGATTCGTCCTTCACATAAGCTTTGTCTATTCTCAATAAAATTTCTCTCCACTAAATCAATAATCACATAGGGAACAATGCTGTTATCGTACAACATAAACTCAACATCATCGTCATTCACTAACTCAATTTTAATAGCAATTTTATCAGAACTTACTATAGTATGCAATACAACATCAATATTAGAGAAATTAGCCTCCACACAAGATTTAACCAAATTCAACAACTGCACATATGTCAAACCCTTCTGAACAACAAAACTTTTAGTTTTGATAGCTCTGTCAATATACTTAAAACTACCACTAGACTCAGACCACTTACCATTCTAAGTTACAATTATCTACATTCTGAAATGCCAAAGAAAAAATTTCAAATTACCTGGCACGATTACAGAAAATTGTTACGATTTTATGAGCAAGATTTTATAACTTGTCACGATTTTAAAAAATAAGATACGAATTTCATAATGATGTTACGATAGACCAAATAAGGCACGATTTTAAAGGATAAGGTATGAATTTCATAATGATGTTACGATAGACCAAATAAGACACGATTTTTAGAAGATAAGGTGGGAATTTTATAATGATGTTACGGTAAACCAAATAAGGCACGATTTTCAAACATATATATTCACATATGTAATGGAAGGCACCAAATTAAGCTACATTTTTGTTCATAGGTATACCTGTCACCCTTTTCACCCATTCGAGCACGTTCTGATTTTGAAGACAAATATGTAGTGAAAAACCCGAGCTTGAGAAATAAGTTATGAAAAACATGAGCTTCCTTCTCTGTTTAGGAAAATTAGGCAAAAATATCAATGATTGCCTTTGATTTCTTCTTTGGATTTTGGATACAAAATCGGGAAGGAAAAAACTAAAACAGAAAGCGAAAAAAGATATAGCTCGAAGAGAAAAAAATCTCAAAAAGAGAGTATTCAGACAAATCTCCTCAAATTTTGAGTTATTTTAACTTTGAGGGTATCATTGTCTTTTGTAAGAGTATTTTTGTCTTTCTAATACATGTAAGTGCTAAAAAAAACTAACTTAGTAAAAGAAGGTTTTTTTTTTTGCAAAAAATAGGTGGCGGGATGCCAATTTTGACAAGACATTCTAATCTATTTGTTCTCTGAGAAAGAAACTCTCATGTATAGATAAAGTGCGCATTACATTGCAAGATTCTACATGGTTGGGTCAATATTGATGCTTCATGACTAAATTTCTCTATGATTGCACTACTAAAAAAATATAATAATTAACATTAAATCAATTATATTTTCTTAAAAACTATCATTAAAAATATTTTTAATATTTTTAATATCAATTTTAAAAAAATTGACATTAAAGAACACCTTTTAATGTTAGTTTCCTTATAATAAACATTAAAAGATTTGAAATATGGGCCTTTAATGTCAATTCCTGAAAACTTGCATTGAAGGCCTCACATATCAGCCTTGTATCGTTGACTCTGTTTTGATGAATATTGTTGCAAACAAAACTGATGTTCAGCTAGAAAAATCTGCAATGCAATTTCATTCGATTTAAGTTAGTGACAATATGGTTGGATTACTAAAAGAAGAAGAATATCCAACACCTCAATCACCTACGGTCACACCACCAGTACTTGCACCATACGGCAACAAAGTGTGTTATGTGTTAATCATAGTAAATATGATGTTAATAATGTTCATAATGTAACTTGTGTTTTTTTGGATAATTATAATGTGAGTCATTTCAGATGTTCATCCAATCATCAACTTATATAGTGGCAAGTGGGGTTGTCTTTATGGATCATACTCCTAATCAGATGATCCATGAGCGTCCACTATTTTCTAGTGATCTTTGGGTGATGATGGATGTAGCTATTTATGGTGATGCACAGATTTCTTGCCCAAACCCTGACGGTGGATTAACTACTACTTTTTCTGCTCTCAATTTAGTTGTTGCTTGGCCACAAGATTAGATTATTATTGGTGCACGTGAGGTAATCTTTTTGAAAAATATATTTTATAATGTCAACTTATTAGTGCTAATTAACTTTTTTTTTTCAGCTATCTACTAAGAAGTAACAAGGCAAATTGCAAGTTAAGAAGGTACCAACATTAACAAAGCCACAATCATTGTAACAAGTGTCTTTTCTTAGGCTACCGTCAAGATTGTAGAAGATGTATAATTATGTGAATAAGGTGATGTCACTTGATAAAGTAATACACATACCTTACACCTACATTACACAGAATTCCTTGCTTCTGAGGAACATGTATTTGTGGCCCGAGAAAGTACTATCCAACTTTGTCACATGGAGGAGATAATCATTATTCAAGCTTACATTGTGTATGCATATCTTTTGAACTTTATTGATTTATTATTGTATGGCTACATCATATTTATTTCTTTTTTATTTTTTATCATTTTAGTAAACTTTATACATATTTAGTTACAGTTGACTTAAAAAGATATTTTGACTTTGCTGATCTATCAAAGTTGTCAGATGAGATGTTTATAAGTATAGATAACCAAACCCATCACCTTGCCAATATAATGATATATCCACGTGGTAGAGGAGTTGTAATACTTTGTCGTAACTTTAAATAAGTCTTAATACTATTTGAAATTGTTAACAGTTTTATTTACAATATTGTTTACATTATTTTTGATAATATAGGTATCACTGGATGTTGGTGGTTGTCGAGTCCCATGCTTTTGTGTATAATATTTTTGATCTTTGAAGCTTGGTTCTAGCCAAGAACTAGATCAATTCATGTCCACGTGAGTGAAAATATTTTCATTCATGTTATCATGTTTTTCTTTTTTTGAGTCTTAATATTATTGATTATTTTCTATTGTAACTCTTTTAAATATTTTTTAAGTGATCAATGAATAAAGTATAGGCATATTCCTAAGAGTGTTCCTGTAAAGGTATGTATATTTACACTTATATGTCATTTTAGTTTTATTTATTTTACAAAATATAACAATAAAAAATTTTAATGCAGTGTCCATATCAGCCTTCGAATACTGAGTGGATATTATCTAATAAAATTTTTAAGTGATATCAACATGACACAAATATTTTGTATGCGAAAATGGTAAGTTTTGAAGCATCTGCTTATGTAATTACTTTGGTAATTAATGTGTTTACTATAAGTTCTAATTGTACTAACTTTTTTTCTTTTTGATAAATATAGTTAGTGGAGATAGTTACTTACACCTAATCGGATATTTGATGAAGTTAGAAAAGAGGTTGGACAGTTTTTTTGGAGTGCCATAGTAAAAAGTTGAACATTGAAAATTTTTATAGATATGTACATCGTTGAATTTATATAATTGAACTTTTAGAATCGAGTATGATAATGTGTATTTAAACTCATGTATTGTACATATTAAATTTAATTATGAAATTAAGTTGTTTTCTTTCTTAACGTTTTATTACTTTTTCAATTGGATTATGTTGAAGTATTTTCATATGTGAAAGAAGCAATAATGGTTTGAGTAAGAATGATACTAAAGTTTATAGAAAGAATAAGTGTTGGCGCATTTATTTATTGTGTAATTATATGTGTTAACCAAGTTTGAAGTGTGTAATATTTGTATATTGCATTATAATTTTGGTGGAGAAAATTTTGTGTGGATATATTGGGAAGAATTGTGTTGATGCATATAAGATAAAAATATGAAGTTGATGTGTGCAAGAGACATAGTTAATAGGAAGAATTTTATATATGCAAGTTTTTAATAATTTGTATGTTAAAATTTTGTATTTATTTCAAAATTATTAAAAGTATATTTTTAATGACAGTTCTAATAGAGCTACCATTAAAAAGGGCCTTAATAGCTAGAACTGTTATTTAAGATGAGGCTTTTAATGACATTTCTTTTTAAACTGTCATTAAAAATGAGCCTAAAATGATAGTTTTTAATAAATTATCATTAAAAATATCTCTTTTAATGACACAAACAAAGACGACAATTCTAAAACTATTATTGAAAGCCATTTTTAATTGTCATTAAATCACTTATTTTACTACAAGAAAAACGAGATTATTTTACACTAGATAGTTCACAGTTTTAATAACAACTGTGAATAAAAGAAGTTTTGTTCATAGTTATAACAAAACTATGAACAAAGGATACTTTTATTCATAGTTTTTATTAAAACTGTGAATAAAAACATATATGTTCACAGTTATGCTTATAACTGTGAACTAAAAAAAACTTTTATTCATAGTTATGTTTATAACTGTGAACAAAAGAGACCTCTGTTCACCATTCAATTTTTTTGCCCCTGTTACGGTTGCTTATTTTTGCCTCTAGGATGTCATTGGCCTCACCGTCCACTGCAGCTTGTTCAACCTGACACCTTCTCTCTCAGCCATGGTGGTTAACTGATACAAGCTCAGAGGTAACATCTTCAGTTTTTGCTCAAGCATGGAGAGGCCTTGCAAGAAATGACTCTTTGCACTGGACAAAAGATTAGGTCACAGATGATGGGATTTTCCTAGGCTTCTTCTAATGCTAAAATTTCATTCCAGTAGTCTTGATCATATATAGAGATGTTAAGGTGTTGCTCTTGATCTTCGTGTCATCCATGCTTAGAAATTTGTCAGAAGCATGCACGCATATATTGATATCAAAGATTAAGTAATTGGACCTTCGAAAAGTTTCGATGCAGTTTGCTGGTCAGCCATTTGCATCAAGAAAATGTGGATTCAATGATGTTATCTGAGCATGTGTTCATGTTATTACAAGTCGGACTTCCATCCTTCTCCTTTATGGCTGACAGGGCAGGGGACATGAAGGCTCTATCTCACGGCAATTTCTTGAGGAGCCAAGGCTCTGGTCATTTAGATGAAAATTAGTGATTCATTAATTTTTTCTTTGTTTGTGGAGAATCATGCAATTAACAATCATTGCTCTCTGGAACCATTTTTTTCAAGTGTAGAAGCTAATGCTCAGGTATCTCACCTACTTGTTTGATGTGAACTCCATATGTAGAAGATAAGTTGCAAATGTTTTCTTTCTATCTCATTGAAACCATTCATGGGTGCCTTGCAGGAAATTGACTTGAATAACAATAACCAGCTTTTCCAAGCAAAGGTACTCTCTTCCTCCTTCTCCCTCTCTTTCTCTTATGTTTTTACATCTTTTGGTGATTTTTCGATGGATATATATATATATATATATAAGTAGATATCAGAGAATGAGAGGAACCAACAGAACATGAACTTGATGCCAAGAGGAGGTAACTATAAGGTCATCCAGTTTCAACCCTTTGATTCCAAGAACTTTTTTCAAGTTAGTGCATTACAACCCACAAATCATCACTACTCATGCTAGGATCAGATGGCCCTTCAGTTAGTGTAAGTCCCACAGATTACCATCTACACTAATTATGTCAAAAGAATGTTGATATAACTTCAGATTCTCTAAATTGTTTAAGATTCCTGTAAATAGCTTCTGGGATTGAATATTACTTTCAGTTTAACTCAAGTATCTAAAGCCTTTGTAAGCCTTTTATGTAGATGAAACATTGAATTCAGATAACTTTGAGATATCTAACAGTTTCTTCTCTTTGTGTGCAATTAATGTAGTTGAAAGATAATCCAGTTCTACTGTTTTTGGTTTCTCTGAAGGGTATTTAGTATTTGACCAGACCATAGCTATAGGGTATCCTCTATAAATCATAAATCAACTTTGTTTAATTATCTGAAGGCTTGCTACTCTATCATCACATAGTGACTCTTTGGGCTGCTTAAGACCCAGATCTGCATGCTTCTACTTCTTTCTAAGCTACTTACAAAGACATTTTCATCACTGTCTCATGCCAGTTGTACATCAATTTGTATAGAAACTAGAAGATCATAAACTTTTGGTGTTCAAACTGATCTTCGACAATTATAAAGAAGTAAATCCAACCGGAGATGTGCTGTAAAATTAAGTCAAACCATGAATTCATTCCAAACAAATTAAGAGGATCCAGTGCTCCAGGTTTGATTAATGAAGCTGTAAACAAGAAACTTTTTGTAGGTGTTCCCCTGACAAAGCTTAAGATGCAGGGACCAACAGTGGGGCAGAATTACTTGAAGTTTAGCATGCTAGCTTTCCCCTTGAAAAATTAACCTATTTTTTCATGTTTCACTGCTACTTAATTAATAATCGGTCAGAAACATGGTTAATATGCTTAATATGTTCAATTTGTGAAAATACATAGGAATTAGGCTTTAATTATATAAGTGGTAAAAAGTACACGTGTACATTGTCTAGCTTATTCAGATGAAAATCATGCCCTCTCCAGAAGGTGATGAAAACATATATAAAAAGCAAAACCTTCTGCCACCTCACAGCAGTAGAACGAAAGGGACGCTCACGCACGCCCACCACCAGCAAGCCGAAGTTACCGTTGGCCTTCCTCAGCCCTCCCCATTCTCTCATGCCCTTTCTTTTTCTGGTGAAGCTGCGAATTCATGTGCAAGTGAATGAAGGAACCAGTGAGCAGTGAGTAAATAAAGGCACCAGCCTTTTATTCACAGTTATAGCCATAACTGTGAATAAAAGGCATGCCCACCACCAGCAAGTCGATGTTACAGTCGGCCTTCCTCAGCCCCTCCCCTTCTCTCGAGTTCTTTTTTTTCCTGGTGAAGCTGTGAATTCATGTGAAACAAAGAATGAAGGAGCCAGCGAGCAGTGAATGAATAAAGCCCCCAACCTTTTATTCACAGTTACAGCCATAACTGTGAATAAAGGTTTTATTCACAGTGATGGCTGTAACTATGAATAAAAGCCTTGCAGCTTCTCCAAAAACATCGATAAACTTCATTCATTCATTCTTTTTCTTGAACTACTCAACATAAACTTCGATTCTTCAGGTAGTAAAAATATTAGGTATGAAGTGCACACTATGAAGAGAGCCTCTCCGGATTGTAGATGTGCAAACCGAACATTTGATCGGCCCTAACTATTTACATCGAAAGGATTAAGAGTGTGTGCAGTGCTGCTTGCTTTTGGGTTCCACAACTGGCAGCTTGAATCTCCTCCCTTTTTTTAGTAAGTTTAATTTTTTCTCCCAAAATGTTGTGCTCATCTTTTTTTGTTAAAATGCAGAAATTATTGTTCCTTGATTTTTGACTTTTAGTTTCATTATTTTTAAGCTCAAATCTGGATGTGATTCTCCTTCCATTGCGATTCTAGATATGTGCATGGTTTCATTTTCATCAAGATTTTAGATCTATTTTGAGGTTCAAAATATTCGTTAAGATCCCAGATTTAGATATATGGGGTCCCGAATGTGGGATGAGAGTTCCTGAGTGAGGGGTTCCAGATCTAGGCTAAGAGCTTTGGATCTGGGTGAGGGGTTCCAGATCTAGGCTAAGAGTTTCGGATCTGGGTGAGGTGTTCTAGATCTGGGCCAGGGTTTTAGATTAGGTGAGGAGTCTAGGGTTCCAGATCTGGGTGAGGGTTCCAAATCTGAGTGAGGGGTCTGAGGGGTTTCAGAACTGGCTGAGGGGTTCTAGAACTGGCTGAGGGGTTCCAGAACTGGGCTGAGGATTCAAGATCTAGGTGAGGGGTCTGAAGGTTCTAGATTTGGGTGAGGGGTTTCAGCTCGGGGCTTTAGATTCCACATCTATGTTAGAGGTTCCAAATCTAGATGCATGACTTCAGATCTAGGCTAAGGATTCTAGACTGAAATCTTATTTTGGATATGTACTAAGGATTCTAAAACTGTCTGCAGGGCTTTAAATATGGGCTAGGGATTTGATATCTTCATTGGGATTTCAGATATGTGCTAGGAGTTCCAAATTTGGGTATGAGGTTTTTAATCTGGGTTAGAATTTTAGATTTATGCTAGATGTTCTAAATCTGGGTTCGGAGTTTTAAATTTTGGCTAGGGATTCCAGATCTTGGTTGAGATTTTAGACGTATACTAGGATTTTCATATCTGGGTGCAAGGTTTTAGATTTGGGGTAGAGATTTCAAATCTTGGTTAGGATTTTAGAGCTTGAGGGTTCAAAATTTGGGTTCAAGATTTTAAATTTGGGCTACAAATTCCAAACCTATGCTGGAGATTCTAGATATGGGTGTGAGTTTCTACTTCCATCGAGATTCTGGATCTAGGTGTGGTTCTACTTGTATCGTGGTTTCACATCTGAGTTAAGGATTTCAAATTTATGCTGGGGGTTCCAGATTTATGATATGGGTTTTAAATCTGGGTGCGAGATTTTATTTTCATTAGGGTTCCAGATCTGGACATGGTTCTACTTCCATCGAGGTTCGAGATCTACCATATCAAAATGTTGGCCTTTACTAATTGCAACAAAAGAAGATGTGGCTCTACTTTTATTCGGGTTTCAGATCTAACTGATTAAAATATCTTTTTAGTTTTGGTAAGATTAATCTTTTCTCCCCAATTTATAATTACTTTTTTTCTTTTTATTAGTATTAGCTTTTACGTTTTTTTGTTCTTTTCCAGCTATTGGCATGGCTCTTCTCCAGCAAATATGACCAAAAAGGAGTTTTGTGGACCTTGATTTCGATTTGCTTCTCGAAAAATTTTTAATAGCAAGCAAACTATCACGCAGCCTAAATTAAAGCATGAGATAAATCATTATCTAAAGTAAAAGACAAGTGAAATACTCATAGTTTAATATTCAGGATTATGTTATAAATAAAGTATTGAGCAAATAATAGTATTGTATGTAACAATCAAGAAGGAAGAATCTGTAACTTTTTATGTCTTTATTTTCAAGTCATTTACTTTTTGTTTATATATAAATAAAGAGTTGCATTGATCCACTTGTTCCTATACAAATATTTTTCCAGTATGTTGAGTAACTTTACACTATGACATTAAAAAATCAAATGTCACCATAAGAAAGAAAAATATCTTAATTGGTATTATTTCGCATGAATAATGGTAGCATGAGAAAAAGTTTTTAACAATACAAAAGAAGTATAAGATGAGATTTAAATTAATTATTATAATTATTGATTGTAATAAATTAAAACATCTCATAACTTATAGATTGTAAAGAATTACAAATTTATCTAAAGAATTTATGTGAAATGATGATTGGTTATTTGTTGTTTCATATCATTTGTGTGCTATTTGATTATTACAATTAAAAAGCAATAATTAAATGAAATTAGGAGTATTAATTAAAATATTTTAATAATTTAATTTTATGAGATTTTATAATGGTATTTGTATTTTATAACGATTATTAAAAATGAAATAGCAATAATATCTACAATGATCATCATTATATATATATAAAAAAAATTGGTAATGATATTGACTAAATTTGAGAAATTTGTTTAAATAGAGGAGATTATTATATGATCCTCAATTTCATATGGGAAGAAGTCCAAGACTAACATTATTAAAATATTACATTTTATTATTTTTTGTTTATATAATAAAAATTTAAATTTAGTCTGATCATAATTGCAATCTGTGGATGATATTATTAATTATTTGATTTCATTTAGAGTTTTGTTAATAAATATAGTTTAGTTTGTGTCATTGACAAAAGTCTTGCAGACACTTTAACAAATATATATATATATATATATATATATATATATATATATTCAGATTACGATTAATTCGAAGGTCTTTAGAAGTGGGTTTATATAGTAAGTTGATCTTTTTATTATCAATTTTTTGAATATTCATTTTTTCTTAAAAAAGTTGACAACGTCAAAAATTTAGTAATTGTATTAATAATAAGTTAATTAGTAGAATTATTATTGAAACATGATTTGTGTTTTTGCAAGAGAAGATAGTATTGCAAGCTAATTGGGGAATCATCATTAAGGTAAGCATTATTCTTTTATAAAATTTTTATTGATTTTTTAATTTAATGTAAATTTAAGTTATATTTGTACAATTTTACATTTAAAATTTATTTCACCAATTAGTAAAAAAATCCATTTATGTGTACAATGTTAGCTCATTATACTTAGTACATATAACCTTAGATACCGTTTTGGAATTATAAATGAACATTTTATTATAGTCCACGTATATAACATGCGGATTAAATAAAAATTTTCATTTATAATTCTTTAATTGTCCAGTTTGAATAGTTTGAAAATGCAATATTTATGTATTGCACATGATGTATAAATCTTGACTCATTTTATTTCGTAATGAATTTCGAGTAACATATCCTTTGTTCTTCGAGTACATACTAGTGGATATTTATTGGTGTTTTGATTTGAAGAAAAAACACTAAAAAGTATCCACATAAGTCATGTACTTGAAGAACTATAGGGATATGCTGTCGAATTTTTTATGAAATTAAATGAAGCATGATTTATCATGTGCTCTATATTGATGTTGCATTTCTGAATGGTATAGGATCATCCTCTTTGTAAAAATTGGTTGATATGCATATATATACATTGATAGAATCAAGTTGATGTGCTAACATATGATGTGTTAAATATTAGAATGGACAGGACTTGGATGTTCGCTGATAGAAGGTCAGATGAGTATGATATAGGTGCAACTAATTTCTTGAAATATGCAATTTGAAATTCTGATAATCCTGAGCATGTTCGTTGTCCGTGCATTAAATGTGGTACTATGAAATGTCTGACTCCACGTGAGACATGAGATCATTTATTTGTTAATGAAGTTGATCGAAGTTACAATAATTGGATATGGCATGGGGAAGCATGTCTTAATAGGTCTTCTACAAGTAGAAATGCTACAGCTAATAGAAAGGTTGTCCAAAAGGAAGAAGTTGATAACACTGTAGAGATGGTTCAAGATGCATTTGTAGAGTACAATGGTAATGCTAACCAGTTCATGAAGTTCCTTAGTGATGATGGGAAACCTTTGTATTCTGGATTAATAAAGTTCACTGAACTCTCTGCTCTAGTTAAACTTTACAATTTGAAGGCGAAGTACAATTGGTTTGACCAGAGCTTCAATGAACTTTTAAATTTGATATCTGAAATGTTGCCAGAAAATAATAAAATGCCTACATCTATGTATGATGACAAAAAAACATTAAATGCATTAGGCATGGAGTATCACATGATCCATGCATGTCCAAATGATTACATATTGTATCGAAAGGAGTTTCAAAATGAGATTCAGTGTCCAACTTGTGGTCTTTCTAGATGGAAAATAATGAAGAATAGTAACAAGATACAGACCGGGGTATCGGTTAAGGTGTTATGGTATTTTCCACCAATATCTAGGTTTAGAAGAATGTTTAGAAGCTTTGAAACATTCAAACATCTAACATGGCATTCAAGCCAAAAAAAAGTTGATGGCTAGTTGATGCATTCGTCAGATACACCATTATGGAAAATAGTGACTATATGTGGCCATAATTTGCATCAAAACCAAGAAACATAAGGCTTCCTATTTCAGTTAATGGGATTAATCCTCATAGTACATTAAATAGTTGATATAGTTATTGGTCGATTGTTATGGTGACATATGATTTACCACAATGGTTAACAATAAAAAGAAAGTTCATGATGTTAACACTGTTAATATCAGGCCCTAAACAACCTGGTAATGATATAGACATTTACTTGGCACCACTCATAAAAGACTTACGGATATTATGGGACACTGGTGTGGAAGTTTATGACACGTACCAAAAAGAATCGTTTAACTTGAGACCTATTTTGCTGTGAACTATTAATGATTTTTCTGCTTATGATAATTTGTTTGGTTGTACAATTAAAGGTTCCAATGCTTGTCCTATCTGTGTTGAGAATACCAATGCAGTTCATTTGCAGTATAGTAAGAAAATGTCATATATTGGACATAGAAGATTTTTACCACGACATCATTCTTACCGTGAACAAAAGAAAGCTTTTAATGGGGAACAAGAATTGAGAGTTGCTCCATAACCATTAACTGGTGAAGTGGTCTTCTCTAAGGTTCAAAGTTTATCAAATTCATGGGGGAAGTCAAAAAAGCAATATAAATGAAATAATGAAGACGTGGTTTCACAATGTTAGAAGAAGAGATCAATTTTCTTTGACTTACCATACTGGAAGTTCTTACATGTCAAACATGTGCTTGATGTTATGCATATAGAAAAGAACGTATGTGATAGTCTTGGAGGCATATTGCTTAATGTTGCAGGAAAATCAAAAGATGGGGTAGCAGCTAGATTGGATCTGCAAGAAATGGGATTAAGGTTGAATTGGTACCACAACATCACAATAATCGTACATTTTTACCACCTACATGCTATACATTGTCAAGAGATGAAAAAAATGAGATTTTGTAAAGTGCTCAGTGAGATTAAGGTGCCAGATGGGTATTCTTCAAACATCAGAAATCTTGTTTCTATGGATGACTTAAAGCTATATGGGTTAAAGTCACATGATTGTTACACTTTAATGCAACAACTCTTACCTATTGCTCTACGAACAATGTTATCGAAACATGTTATATATGCTTTAAGTAGACTTTGCATGTTCTTCAATTCATTATGCCAAAAGGTGGTAGATATTTCTAAGTTAGATGACATCCAACGTGAACTTGTGACAACATTATGTGTACTAGAAAAGTGCTTTGCTCTCAGTTTCTTTGATGTTATGGTTCATTTAACTGTTCACCTAGTTAGAGAAGTAAAACTATGTGGTCCTATATATTTGAGGTGGATGTACCCATTTGAAAGATACATGAAGGTGTTGAAGGGTTATGTTCGAAATCGTAACAGGCCTGAGGGATGTATCACTGAATCATACATTGCAGAAAAGGCACTAGAATTTTGTGTAGATTATTTATCGAATACAGATTCTATTGGGATTCCTCTAAGGAAGAATGTATTTGATTATTCAACTAAAAATGGAAGACCTTTAACTGGTGGATGGATTGAACAAGTTCACCATGATCTTCTTCAACAAGCTCATTTATATGTTTTAACGAATACAAGTGAAGTTCAACCTTACATAAGGTAATATTTATAACCTATTTATTATACCACATCAAAGACAATTTTAATTGCTTACATGCATTGTTCTTATCATGTAGCGAGCATTTAAACCAATTAACTGTTGACAGTCCCATGAAGTCGAAAAGACGAAAGTGGTTGCATGATAAGCATAATCACACCTTCATCAATTGGTTGCGCACATGATAAAAATCTTTACAAGTCCACCACTAAGTTATATGTGTCCATAATGGTTGATCTAATATATTATTTATTGTAGGTTGGGTATCAACTTTCATCATCTAATCATAATATCTCATTAACTTTACGATGGATTGCTCATGGACCTCAAGTCGCAGTAATCAAGTATCCTGGATACATCATAATGGTTGTCATTTTTATAAAAAAGAAAGAGACAACTCAAGAGTGCACTAAAACAGTGAAGTCACTTTAATTGCTAATACCATGCAAATTTCGAGTGCAAAAGATAAAAATCCAATATATGGTGACATGGTATTTTATGGGGTAATACAAGAGATATGGGAGCTGGATTACACTTTATTTAGAGTTCCATTTTTTAAATATGATTGGATTGAGAATAGTCATGGTGTTAAAGTTGATGGTCTAGGAGTTATCCTTGTTGATCTTAATCGGATTGGGCATAAAAATGATCAATTTATACTAGCTTCATAAGTGACACAAGTATTTTATGTTAAAGATCCAATCGATACAAAACGGTCGCTTGTAATGTTAACACCTTGAAAATACTTTGATGAAGAAGATGATTTGGGTGACATTAGTCTAGATCATATGCCTTTTTGTAATAATTTACCATCTGTTGAACTCTTTGATCAAATAGACGACAATGCAGTTACATATGCTAGGGAAGATGGTGAAGGATTATGGGTTTGACTAATATGATAGGTGATGTTAAACTTTACATATGCCTTATAATTTTTTTATTCTATTTTTTTATGAAGTAAGTTTTTACATGTTAGTTTTTATTGACTCTTAACTTTATATGTTTTTATGAATATGTATTGTTAATTTGCTAGTATTTAATTTACAGATTTAATGGGTCCATCAGATCAACCCGATCGTGCCTCATAGAAATGCAAAAAACCAAGGCATTACCACTATGCCTGATGTTATTAAGTGTAGATCAATGGGACAGAAGATATCAGTCCAATTAAATAGAAAGGACAGCCAATCGAAAAGCATGGTGCAACGATGAACAGTTACATTGGTGTCATTGTATAACATACAATGCCTATTACACTTAACGATTGGCATGCTGTCCGAGAAGTGTTATAGAATAAGATTTGGGAAACAGTTTCAATATGTGTTATAAAATATGCAAGTGGTTACATTTAAAATTGAATTATATGCTCATGATTTGTTTTCATTGATTTTTGTAAATGTGTTTTATAAGGGACATATGACATTGATGTAACTTTGAAAAGGCATGTACTCCAATCTGCTGCACAAAAATGGAGAAGCTTCAAAACCATTCTTATGAGGAAATACATCTTGCCTTTTATGGATGACCTAGAATACTTGAGGCTGCCACCAGCAGAATATAGGAGTTTCATAGATTTAGATGTCTGGCATGCATTTGCGAATTCTCGCCTTTCAGAGGAGTTTCAGGTATTACATTAACCAAATAAAGATGTTTATTTGTGAAACTTTCACTAAAGATTGATATTCATTTATAATATAGTGAAAAAGAATTATTGCAATAGAGAGAAGAAAGAAAAATATATATGATCATTGTCTTGCTTGAAAAGGATTTGCAGGGTTAGAGATCAAACTTGTAAGTCAATTATGTTTTGGTTTTTTTTTTTTTTTTGCGCAAATTTTTGAACATGTGATGGATCCATTTTGTTTACTTTAATTAACTACATAAAATGATTTTGTATGATTGCTTGTAGAAGAAGTCGTTAGGCACTGAAGAAGAAATTGATTGTGCTACATTAAGGAAAGCAGCACGATGTAACAAACAAGGATGATACACAAATGAAGCAACCAAAGAGTGTGTTAAAAGGATTGTATGTATTTGATGAGTCTTTACTTCCATTTGATTTGTATTTATTCAAATGTCACATTTATGTAACAATTGCATTCTGACTTTGTAGGATGAGTTGATGACACAAGAGAGTCAAGGTACATTTAAACCAGTACATGTGAATGATGTTCTCACAAAAGCTTTAGGCACACCTGAACATCCTGGTCGTGGTAAAGGTCAGGGATCTGGGGTAACTATAACCTCATATTTTGAGAGAATGAAAACATATATCGTACTAGTAAGTGAAGCACCATATGATAAACAAGGTTTTATGAACATGATGAAGTGGTTCTCGCAACATAAAGATGTTTTAGATGACATTGTATTAGACAGAGTTACTACCCAACCGAATATCATTCAAATGCTATTTCGTTCAAGTAGAGGTAGTAATAACATGGCTGGAATAGATGATAATGAAAAAGGTCCGACATCGTCTCCTCAACCTTCACCAGTTGGTCCGTCAAAGCCTACACCGTCCAGTAGTAAGGTATGCCACATGTTATATTTCTATTAAAGAAAAAAATTAAAGTTTTGAGACATTAAATTGTACTTTGATTATTCATTATAGTGTGCACAATGCGATTTGTACATTGGTTCTTTAAAGGATATTGTGGCCTATGGATTAGTTTTCATAGATACTACCATGAATCAAACTATCCATGGGCATCCTCTGCTTGATGGAGATGTTAGGGTGATAGTGGATGTAGCTATTCGGGGCGATGCTCATTTGCCTCGCCCAATAGTAAAAGTAGAAATTTTTACTATATTTGAAGCAGTTGGCACACATGTTGCTTGACCACGAGATTGGGTCATTACACGTGAATGTGAGGTATTTTATGTCAAAAGTTGAAATCTTTTTAGTCTATTTATTGGACATGACTTCTTAACTATTTTATTTCTAGTCAATGAATAGAGGAAAGATTCAAAAGTTGCAAGTTAGACGAGCATCAACATTAACCATCATTGCAGCAATTGTCTTTTATTGGTTGCCATTATCACTGAAGGTATTGCATGAGCATGTCACAAAGGTAATGGATCATGATGAAGTCATCACCATTCCTTTGCAAAAAAAGGTATTTGCTAATGAGGGCTCCATATATGTGATGCGAGAAGATATAATACAATTTTGTCACATGGAAGAGATAAGTGTTACTATCATTCAATTTTACATTGTGTATGTATTTTATTCTTTTATTAGTTTATTAATCTCACAATTATGTCGTATTCATATTTATATATGTTTTTTACGTTTTTAGTAAACTTTACAAATTGGTTGCACTGGGCTTCAATCAAAATATTTTATTTGCTGATCCATCGATGGTATCAGTTGTGAGCGGTATAAAGATAGAAGATCAAACTCGTCATATTGCAACATGATTAGCTTAATCATATGACAAAGGAGTAGTGATCTTCCCATATAACATCGCGTAAGCATGAACTTAATTTTTTTAATTGCATTAGTTAAATAACTAATAATTTAATTTGCTTAATAATTTAGGCATCATTGGATGTTGGTGATTGTTGAGCCATGGGCGTTCACATATACAGTTTTTGATCCTCTAGGACATGGTTCTCGCACTGAGTTAGACATGCTCATGTTCATGTGAGTTTAATTATTTTAAACTTACATTAGTATATGTGCAATTTTAAGATTAGTAACTTTTTTATTTTAGCTCTTTTAGAATGTTTTTCGCAATAGACATGCCATCTATTAGCCGACGGAATTGCCAAAGTATTGTTGCTAAGGTATGTATGTTATGGGCCATATGTTATATTAAATTTCGTTATCTTTAGTCACAAAATGTAACATCTAAATTATGCTAATGTAGTGTCCACGTTAACCTTCTAACCATGAGTGTGGATATTATATGATGAAATACATGAGGGATATCATTAAAAGACATAACAATAATGCACCATACTCGAAAATAGTGAGTTTTTAAATAATTTGTTTATGTAAAATGTTGTGTATAATATTGAAATTATAATTGTACTAACTTTTGTATTTTTCACATGTATAGCTAATGGATATTGATACCAACAGTCAGTTTGAGCTTGATGATGTCAGACAAGAGTTTGGGCAATACAGTTCATTAAAAACTGGCATTAAATAGAAGCTGTTATTAACAGTTTGAAGTACTTTGTTAACAGCATGTAGGCACTCTCTATGACTCTCTAATTTCTTATAAATGAGATTAAAAGAGGAAATCCCTTTTTACTTGAAGAACTCATCAAAAAACTTATTTTGATATCACTTTTAAGAGACTTAGGAATGACTTGATTTATATACCATATAAAACATCTATTTTATGTTTGTTCTAAATGCATGTTACTTGATGCATATACATGACCTATGTGAATGCATGTATAAATTAAAACTTTTAAAATATCAATATATCCTTACAAATTTCAAAATGTTTTGATTAATATTTTAGATTGATAAGAATATTAAGAATAATTGTCATTAAAGATTTCAATAGACACAGTAAAAATACACCTGGACGTTAACCATTAATTCAGAAATTATCTCCAACACTTGAAGGAAAAGATAGTTTGCTGAGCCAAAACTTCAAGAGCTATGGTGAAGGCACTTGAAATTCGCTAGTCCATTTATGGGTTTCATGCAAAATGGTTCAATGGTTTACGATACCAGACTATAAGACATGTGAAACCTATGCCATCGAATAGAACAACTTTGATTGAGTTTTCTATTTTTTTGCTTGTCGGGTTTATAGCTAGTTTAATTTCCAAGTCTTTGCAAAATTACTTTGATAATAACAAAATCAAACCACCGACTTGTATATATGTACATATTGCATGCAATTCAAAAAGCAAGAGAGCATTATCTTTGTTTATTATTATTTATATCTAGTTTGATATTTAGGGTTAATTATATTGATGGAATATGCATCTTGTTTACACTCTCTAATTAGGACCTATAAAAAAAATACATTTGTTTGACACTTACAATTTTATTAAATTATCAATGTAAGAATTTCATTTATAATTTTTATTTATATTAATAGTTTTACGTACATATATTATATATATATATATAACTCTTACTTAAATATTTTTTCTTCACATTAAACTTTGTAAAAACATATAAAATATAAATATTTAAATAAAATAAAATTATATTTTATTTATTTTAATATTGTTTAAAAGAATGTTAAGGTAATTATATAAATACAAGTCACATGTACATTATGCATGTGTGCAAAATCATTAATATTAACAACAATTATAAAAGAAAGTCTCACATTAAAAATTTAGCAAAAACATAAATATCAAATCAATATAAATTTTTTGCAAGTTCAGATTTGAGATCGTAAATAAAATATAAATTTTTCTTACGTATTTAACCCTTATGTTTATTTTGAGAATTAATTATTTTTAATAATATATTTATCAAATAATTTATGACATGTAATAGTTATCTTTAAAGATGAAGATTATCTCGATAATTATTTGATTTCAGTTTTTCTAATAAAAAGTAGAGAGATTTTATTCATTATATTCATTCTATTCTGGAGAGAATTTTAGGGAGCAAAAAAGTGATCTAGATCATTATATTTATTTAATTATTTTAGTAAAACAATTTATTTTTGTGTTGCTTTTCCCCCTGAAGGTAGAGATACAACGTACCTACCTAAGTATAATTTGTTTAATATTCTCTTTATTATTTATTGATTTATTTTTGTTTGATTTGAATTATTAGTTATCGTGGATATTTACTTTCAATTAAATTTGCATTAGTTAATTGTTATATAAAATTCAATTATTTCTTATCGATGAAAAGTAACAAAGGAGAACCCGAGCAACTAATATCTGTAATGGGTTTGAAAGGGACAGTCATCAAAGGAATCGACCAAGAAAACGTGATATGGAAAAAATGAAGTTGCTCTCATGCTCAAATTTGTACTTTGCAAAGAAGATAAAAGTTGCCCATCAAGGGGAAAAATGAATATAATGTTTGAGGTAGATGGTGCGGGGCACCCTTTTTCTGTTTTTATGTAATTATAGACCTCATTCATGTTACCTGTCACAATTGTCGTTGGGATATCTTATTTTTCTTGTTCAAATTTCAAAGTCAAATCTTATGGTTGAGCGAGACAACAATGTCTGCTTATAAAAAGTTGGTTCTATCGCTCGATGTCGGGCGACAGATACCAGAGAACGGGAGGTTGCGCGTTCTGATGGGATCCACTTGCTGTGTGTTGCGTTAGCGTTCAAATTGATCTCTCCTGCAGTACTCTTTTCCCTTTGTAAGATATGGGTGTGATTTTCCCATGTATATATGAAGCCCTACAGAAGTCTTTGAAGGCTCATCAGTCTTTTTCTTTGGAAATTCCAGGAGCAAATTAAGGAGAAACAAGAATCTCTTAAGATCAAGCTAAGAGCGTACCACGTCCAATTCTTCTCTGCATCCTTTCATCAAGTAAAATCATAATCGCCATATTAATCAAGCAAGTTATGCAATCCATGTGATTTCATTAGGGATTCCTGCAGATTAAGTTCACTGTGGTTAGTCACTACACTGTTCACGTCGGGATGATCAAACCAAGACCTCGACATCAAAGAATCATTTTTTTGTCAGATGATCACTTTATCTAGCCAGATCCTTAGGCCATCTTTTAAGAAGAAGAAGAACTCTGCACATGTACTTCTATACTAGTATATATGTATATTTGCATTTACAAAATTGATCCAGCAAGTGTTTGCTTTGATCATAAATAAAAATGAGGAGTTGGGCAAGACATGGGATCATAAGCTTTGGTTACCCATTAGCTTACCTTCCAAGAGTATGGGAGAACTTCCTACAATTAATTAAGTTGATCGGCTCACTCAATTAAAAAGGGAACAAGTATGTCAATCCACTTATAATAAAGTGTGGTAGCAAGAATATTCCTTTTTTAAAAAAAATTAATAAATAATCAATCAAAAATAAAGGACATAAATTATGTGCAGCGCCTGCAAACATGATGCTTGACATAAGGAGGAGACCTGTGGGTTGATCATATGTTATTGTTTTACCGTTAAGCATATGGACAATTGTATTGACCTCTCATGATCATAAGAGTACAAAATTGTTGTAAATTATTGACCTGCTAAGGTCTTTGTTTGTATATATATTTCTAAATCAACCCATGTGCTCGTTTAATCGTTGGAGTATTCCCAAACATACTTATTAATAATGCTCTCACGAAGTATCTGCCATTGTCGTGCGACTTTGAGACGTGATCGCACGATCCCTTGCGAGTGACAAACTCGTTAAAAGTGCTTTACTTCTTTTTTAAAAATCTTCCTGGTGGGACCTTCAACATTTTCCAGACACCATCCCAGAACAGGATCCAAAGTTTTTCGGCTGTATATAATGTCTGTGTGAATGAGTAAGTTCGCCATGGCATTGACGTCGCTGAAGGAAAAGTTGGCCATCCTTCCTTACTGCTGCAACATGAGGACCTTTCATTCCAGAACAAGGTTTTATAGATTAATGCAAGCTAGGCAAAGGGTATCATCCGTTTTTCCTTTTTATTTTCTTCTTTATTTTTCTTTATTCTTGTTCTAAATATGCAAATGACTTACGCTCGTATGTTATCCACCCATATATAACGGTCATTCACGTTATCCATATCAACTCATTCTTATTTCTGGGAATCATATGATAATACTCTCTTTTATATATCTTCTGCTTAGAAACGGGATATGAAAGGCAGATTAGGAGCAAGCATTAAACGCTTAAAAGTAGAGATGAAAGAGATTAGTAAAGATCAACAGTGCATCAAAAAGAACCAAAAACAAATCAGAGACAAGTTCCAAGAGATTAGATCAGAATATGATCAGCTCAGAGAAGAAAGCAAGCTCATTGCCCTACAGAGTAATATCACCAAAACGAGGCTCTCCTTTATCTTTGAAATTTTACGAGCAAGAGAAAACAAAGAGTTTGACAGAGCTGACGCGTTGGCCAGTTCCCTTCGTGCTATTTCCAAATGCCTTTAGCAGTTTCAACGCAGAACATGCTAAATTCAAGGATCCACCCATGCGGGTTATAATAAGGTTACCACCAAGTCTTTCCAGTCAAGAACCTTTGTGTTGCTGTTGTACTGTTGTTGCTTTTGTGGACAATATAATATTGCTGCTCTCGTGGAGCATGTCCTCGTGTTGCTGTTGGTCTTTCAGTCATTGTTGTGCTTGTCCTTCCACTTTTCAGTAATTTTAATTCTCGTCGTGTGTCTTGTGACAGCAATAAATCTGTGGGATAGAGAAACTCTCACCATGTGAAGCAAAAACGAATTTACACGATTTTATGTACCTAAGACCACGCCTTTGCTGGAGCCTTACCTTGGATCCCATTACATGAAGACTCAAAATGTCATGCAAGGATATCATCCCAGATGACACTCGGCATAATTTCATAGTTTTCGATGTGACCACACCCAACATCCGGCCGGTCAGCCAAGGGTCGTGCTAACCTAGCTCCCCGAAATTCTTGAACTATTTTGATGCATATATCTTCAAAGAAAAGATGTAAATCACTAGCAGTTAATTTATCTTCAACTTTAAATTTCATCTTTACATTTTTAACCACTATCATGTATTAAGTTGTCTGACAATGTAACTTCAAGGAACAAAGCAAGTATATTTTATATATATCGTACTGTTTTTGCCGCACAAATTAGTTAAAATATTACAACTCAGCTCCATGCAGCAAGAATACATAAATTTCATGTTCATGCATTCTACTACATGCAACTTATAGAAGAGTTGTGAGAAGGTAACATTATCTGATCTAAATTTAATTGTCCTTGAAATTTCTGTGGTGAAAATTTCTGTTAAGTATTTCACATAAATGCTATACAAAGAAGACTTTTCTGTTGTCTGATAAAAGTCTGATCTAAATTTAATAGCTATCTATCTATCTATCTCATTGTAGGATTCTGGACCATAGGAGGTCTGTAAGGAGAGTTCCCTTTCGAGAGCTCACGTGCTCAGGGTTGTCTTTTGTTTGTTTCACATTTTGCATGAATGCAAAGAGCTTACAAGCATCTATACAACATAACCATATCTGGGTGATATGAATCGAGAGGCCATATGTCTAACATTACATTACGGAAAGCTAGCTGTTTATCATTAAGCAGACAACTAGTCTATGGGATAGTATTCTGATGTTAATGCCTCTGGCTGCTTTGCCATACTGAACCTGAGAAATAACAGCTTCTCCCAAATAGAAGTGAGTTGTTACCAAGTGTAGAGGTAAAATAAGAGTATGTAGGAAGAAATTGGTATGATAATAAGATGATTTGAATCGATCTTATCTTCAAAATGAATTTAAATTGGCTATGATAAAATGATGAATGAAAAATTGAATTTGAATTGATCTTTCTCTTTCAAATAATAAATTTGAATTGGCTATCTTATCTAGAATTCAATGACTATATTTGAATAGTATATTATTTTATCATATCTTGAAATACCATCAATTTTAAAATCCAAAATGACCATCTGATTCATGTCAACATCCAAAATGTTTTCCAAGGCTATAAATAAGAGTCTTATTTCTTAGTTTCAACAAACCAATTTTTTTAAGAGTTTCCTTTGTTTGCTGTTTAAAAAAATCTATTTCTTCTTTAAAGTTCTTGATAGTGTTTAGATTTTATTTTGAAACCCCCTAATATGTAATTTGGTATTGTTCCTTTTCAACACCATGACTCCTGTATCCTAGGAGAACAACGTTTCGAAACTCCAATACCTACCAGGTGGGGACAAATGTGTTTGAAGAAAGCTATGTGCTACACAAGCTTCGAGTTTTTTTGATTCATTTACATTACTCTACTAGTAAACTTTGCCCAATTTACTTTCAATTTCAATTTAATTTTTTTTAATTATTATTGACATTTATATATGTTGCATATTAATGTGAAATAGCATTTAATAAAATTATTATGCTTGTTTTACTAAGTTATTTTAAGCCAAAATTGCTAAGAATTGAAATTACAACAGGTTGCCTTATTTAGAAAATGATGTATTTAAGTGAGGACCGAAACTGTAATTTTCTAATTGAGTTAGAGAGTATAGTATTTCAATAATAAAAAATTGTCTTAAGGACTACTAAAGTGTTATGTTTAACTATAAAATCAAATTGTGTGTATTAATAATATTTGAGCAATTGTTCTTTTTCAATAGAACCCTATTTATTTAATTATTTACAACAATCTTGAAACAAATTCTGATTATGGTTTCAAATTCAAACATTATTCATGATACTACGAAAAATAGTGTTCAAAGAGCTAGCAATTGTGCCCAAGGAACAGTGTTGTGCCAATGACACTATTTGTAACGGCAAAGAAAAGCCAGAAAAATTCAATGGTTGAATTTCAAGAGGTGGCAGCAAAAGATGCTATTTTTCCTAACAAATTGAACCTTGCAAGATTCTTGACAGAAGAAGCTCATGAGTTGAAAGAGGATGAAACAAATGTTTAAGTCATCAATGCATTATACACTTGGGATGTACTTTGATTTCTTATGCGGCAACTATGTAATGAATGGTAATGAATGGTAAAGACAGTTAAAAAGTTATTGAAAACCTTGCCGGAAATAAAGGATCGAGGATGTCAAAGTGGAGAAATTTGTGGTTGAATAATTTCTTAATTATAAAATGGTGAATTATTTCAACAGTGTGATTAATTAAGTGCAAGAAATCCAAGTGATCAGTCAAGTGCAAGAAATTCAAATGATTTTGAATGAGATTCAAGATGAAGGAATGATTCACTGTCTCCTAAGTGAAAAGATTTTAAGAATTATTTTAAGTACAACTAAAAGAAGATAAATATAGATGAACTAATTGTTAGAGTTCGAATTGAGGAAGATAACCCAAAAATTTAATCCTACTACTACTAAAAGAAAACGAATGTGGTGGATCGCATCACTCAAGATGTGTTAGACATTTCTTAAGTGAACTTGGCTGGATTTAACCTAAGAGAATAGTGGACTAACACCGATGCCATTCAGCATCGTATGCTCAAATTCAATCAATGGAATGACGGTGTACATGACTCTTAATAATGTCCTTTGTGTGCTAGAACTCTGGAACAGTCTCTGAGTCGTTGAACAAACAAGGATTCCGCATGGTGTGGTGTTTAAGGCAGACAAAATGATCTTGTCAAAATCTAGAATTTCTAATCAACTCACTCAAGGCATGCTCATCAGGGACCTTGGATTTAGTTCGATTCAAATAAGCTTACTCTTCGTAGTATTCCTCTATTGTGCCAACTTGTTTCAGCTTAACCATACTCACATTTTCACTGAATCTGAGTCGCATCTCTTCAATATACTCCGCCCGTTTTTTGATCCTTTAGGGGCCTTTGGATCACATACACCATTGATGCCAATTAAGGGCCTCGCCTTTCAAATGTCTCATCACCAAGAGAGCCTTATCCTCTTGTGGAGTTCCTACCGCATCAAAGAACTGCTCCACCTTCATCTCCCAGCCTAAGAAATCGAACTCATCGAACCAAAGATATTCCAGTTTGTGCATCCTGAGATTAACCTCCATAGATCCACATTGATTTTGTTTGGTTGCTCACATCTATTCCAAAAAATTTTGTTCCTTGAACATTGGATGTGTTCCCCTCTGAAAAAGACCCAGCTTTCTGGTAATATCTAGGGATTCGACATCAGTAGCAACAGACTTCTTTTAACTGCATCTGAAGCCACTGTCAGGGTAGGAGGCTACTGGATTCCATGACTGAGTTCCTATCGAAGAGTTTGAACGCCCTTCATCATCTCCATGCGAATTTCAACCCTGAGTTATTCAACCAAGCCATCTATCTTGGCGTCCAATTGACGTCTCAACATCCTTTTGGAGTTGAGTGACAATTTTTTTCTGCGATCGGGTTGTTGCTGTAGGTAACTCAGCCATATTGGAGAAGCGGCTCTGATACCAGCATTGCAAGCTCCTGGAAGCACATTGATAATCTTGAGCTTAAAGCAAGAGAGGGATTTTCTAAGGCAGAGGAACAAAGGGAGAGAGAGGGAGGGAGAGAATTCTAGAGAGAAGGAGACTTGGCTGTGAATTGGATCTTATTCTTTCCCATTGATTGGCTGCCTTTTACATTGGGAATTGAGGCTGCTGAGTGAGTGAGCCAGTGCAACTGAATTGACACAACACTTACACTTGGTAAAACACGTGCTTTAAAAGACTGCTTCAAAATGTAAATATCTCCTAAATTGAACCATACCATTGGTTATAACATTTACATGAAATATTTCCTTCTGCAAAAGAACCTAATTGCATGATATACATTGCATCGAGAATCTAGAACAACAACAGAGCAGGAAATTTTACCCAATGTTTTACCTCTCTACCTTTTTTTGATAGAAGAATGCACGTAGAAACTTTGGTCAAGAAACTCTCCTTAAAAGAATGACGTGTACAAGATTACAAAAAAGTCTCCAAAGCTGCAGTCATTGAAACCTTTTATAATATTGTTTAACTTTAAGCCACGTCACTTCTTTTTTTTTCCCCCAACTTTGAGCCACGTCTAAACACATGCAAAAGCCAAACTTCACTGTTTTTCAACCTGGATCATCGGGAAAGCAAGCAATATTCAATTTCAATACAGAGAAACAGATCAGGGTAATTTGTACAATCAGCAGAAACAAAACCTAATTGTTTCATAGGATACTTCTATTCTTTTGAACCTCAATGGAAAGTAACCAAATACTATTTTGGAAGAGCTGTTGTTTCTCAGATTCAGTTTCAGGATTGTCGAGTAGCTAATACCTTCTCCTTTGGGATACTGACATTTAGGTTAGCTAGTAATCACTTTAATGAGGACGGCAGTAATCACTTTAATGAGGACGGCAAACTCAACTAATATGCATATCTCCCATATAGGTTCACAGTGTAAGATGCTTGAAAACTCTTGGTTGGAGGCTCCTGCATAAAAGCATATATAAGATTAAATTTAAACAAGGTCATGATGGATTCTGACAAGTCTAAGGTGCATGTGAAATGGATTTCTTGAACAATAATTATTACGTATACATGTTGCATGGAGCCCATCGATCTGAAATATATTAGTTGGTGTTGTCTCCCTAGTGCTATATATAAACATGACTGAGCATAAACTCCCATATCTAAGGGTCTGTTCATGGGTCATCTCTTACAAAAGTATACTTGGTTGGTCCTTGAAGTCACATTTCATACACAACTGAATACGTGATAATCAATAAAAATATAAACCTGGGATTAAAGTGGAACATGTTTGTGGTCACAGGGAGAAGTTAGAAATAGCCTGCCATGATTTATTCGAGTCTCCATCAAGGCTCAGGTAAAGGTGTGATCTTAGGTACGTCAAACCATGTAAATCTTTGTATTCTTTACGGATTCAAAGTTTCTCACATGTTTATTGCAATTTAAATTCAAGACACACATCGAAAGGCAAAAATATTACACGAAAATTAAAGGACAAGCACAACAAGTGAGAGAACAACAGCAGCCTTAAGGATGTCGTCCACAGGAGCAGCAATACCATATCATCCACATGTAGAACAACATTCGACCAGGATATATATGCTCGTAACTTCATTGTAGCCCATTTTTGTATATGGGTGTGGATCTGGCTTTCCGCATGTTCTGTATTTGAACAGCTAAATGCGTTTGGAAGTAGCAAGAAGGGATCTAGTTAAGGTACTAGCTCCATCAAATTCTTGGTTATCTCTTTCTCGTAGAATTTCGAAGATAAGAAAGAGCCTCTTTTTGGTGATATTACCCCGTTGGGCAATGAGTTTGCTTTCCTCTTTGAGTTGGTCATAGTCTGATCTAATCTCTTCAAACTTGTCTCTCATTTGTTTTTGGTCCTTTTTGATGCATTGTTGGTCATTACTAATCTCTTTCATTTCTACTTTTAACCGTTTAAGGCTTGCCCCAAATTTCCTGTTCATATCTCGTCTCTAAGCACAAGATAAAAAGAGAGTATTATTTTACAATTCCCACAAATAAGATCTGAGTTAATATGGATATATAAATGTATTAGCCTTATATGGGCGGATAAAACATAAAAGTTAGACCAAGAATAAGAATGCATAAACACAAAATAGGCAAGAAATGAAGTTGTGATACCTTTTGCCTGGCCTGGGTTAATCTATAGAACCTCCTTCTGTAATTAAAAGTCCTCATCCTCATTGCTCGTATAACCATGGGTGGCTAGGCTTACCTTACCTTCTTGCACATTTATATATGCATTTAGCATTGTCCGTCTGCTACGCGTCCAAACATAGGTCCCACTACTACAACTTTTGAAAGGAAGTAATTCAACCACGAACTCGTCAGGACTGTCGCTAGTTAATCGCGCGATAATGTGTGAAATCGATCGATTGTCGAACAAAAATGGTAAGATACTTGGGAAGAGAATTATCATAGGTATTATCATGACTTATGTATTGGGTGGGGATGCCATGACCTTTTATAATGGCGATATGGTGCAACAAACAAAAGTAGGCAGATTCTGATGGGCTGCCGGCTGCTTTCCTTCTTGGATTTCCCATCCCATTTGCAAGCAGGATTAGATACTGAAGATTAATATATTAATGAGCTCGATTTTTCATTTTTCTGATTATTATATACTGATCATATTATTATTTTTTTAGATAAAGGAAAGAGTATTCTCGACAAGTTTTTTTTTTCTTTTCTTTTGTTACAAGTGGATTGTCATTCAAATGTTCTGTCTACTTTAGGAGTAGTTCAACCAATCAACTTAGGTGAAGCTCTCCAATATTCTGGGAAGGTACGTAAGCCAATGGGCTCCCAAAGATTAAAATCTGACACGCCCCATTCGGCTTCCCTTTTAAATTATGACCAAAGCAACTCTTGTTCCGTTAACGTTATAAATATATACATATATATTTCTTTTTTTTACACAGATCAAGTAAGGATCTGACAAGATACCACGGTAATTGTAGAGCACAACAAAGATGATTCTTGCATGCTGAGGCCTCCATTCTGATTATCTCTGACATCAACAGTGTAGTACTTGTCCTTTCTCCAGGGACTTAATCAGAAATCATAGGTCCAATCACTTGGATTGAAGAATTTACTTCATTGATATGACAGATTGTGATTTTAGTTGTTGAAAGAAAATAGCTGTCTGCCTTATTGAAATTTGAACTAGGAACCGAAAGATTTGGGTACCTTGAATGACGGAGAAAGTGACTAAATGTAAACCACAGCTGCACGAAAGGAAAAGAGAGGAAATAAAGATTGTTTATTGGGTCTTCCGGTAGGTTAATGATTCTTTCGACAAACAACGTATTCATCTTTCCCAATTGTAGGAGAAAGTGATGACTGATGGTGGGGTTCATTGAGAAATTTCAAGAGACATTTGGCATGGTAGAAACTTTTTTGAAAATGCCATCTTTTGTAAGTTGTTGAGTTTGATAAGTGTTCCTTCCTTTCAAGTTCCTAGAATGCCAGCAGAAGGCTCAAAATATTTTTTTACAGTTCATTTTTATTTTTCTTCGCCATAGTTTTTACCTTTCTCAATTATTGCATGTCAATTTTTTTTAAGAACAGTCATTTATACCAATGGAGACAAAACATTTCACAAATAATTAACCATTTAACAACCGTAAAAAATCAGTTTTATTAACAGTTTTTTTTTAATAGTTGTTTTTACATACTTTTCTCAACAATTGTACATCCATTAAAAAATAATTTTTTTCACCTATATTTTTAATTTTTTAAGAATATTGTAGAGCTATAAAAATGATTATTTTTTATTGTTTATTTTTCAAATAATTTATAACACGTGATTGCTAAAGACCATCATCTTGGTCACCCATTTTCTCAGGGATGACATTTTTCTCAACAACAGAATCAAGTGGATTTCTAACAAAATGGAGCAAGAATGTTTACTACATAAACTATATATGTCAAAATTGCATAGGTATACAAGTTTTGGTTATAATTCTCGAATGTTTTAATTGAAAATATTGACCAGAAATGTCTTTTATTAATTAATTATTATATACTTGTTATTTTATGTTGTTTCAATTGTTGATAATATTTCATGTAATATCCAATATTAACTGATGTTATTTTCTTTATTTTTCTGTAGTGACAATATAATGCTGGACATAATTAAGTATCAATTTTTCTAATCAAGTTGTTTTCATATCTTTAATTTATCTGTACTATGACATAAAATAAATAACATATTTAATATATGTAATAAAAAAATTTTAAAAAAATAAACTGGTAACAACTGTCATAATGAGATTTACGACCAATTTTGAGGTGAATCTTTTTTTTGTTAGGTTTGTACATTTCAAATTTATTTTTGTTTATTTGTTTGATAAAAATAATAAAAAATAAAAATTATCATTAATTTTTTATGATGTGATTAATCATCAAAATTAATTTTATTTTTTATAATTTTTTCAACAAGTAAAAGATATAAAATTAGAATGTGATGTTCTATCTCATCAAAAAAATCTAAATTCAAGAATTAATCATGAGTGAGAAAGGATTAACACCCTACAATGCTTATAAATTAGTACTAGTTAACTAAAATTGTATTTTATTAATTGACATAACAAAATTAAAAACTCATTCCCACTCATAAGACCAATGACACTAATGATAATTGAAAAGAATAACAATAGTATACAAATAAATAAACTTTAGATACGATTATTGTCATATCTTCATTTTCAAATATGATGACCTTTTATTTTAAGATCTAGAAGAAAATCTATTATATTCGCCTCTAGTTTTATTAAAAAAATTATTAAAATAATAATTTAAGTGAAAATTAAATAAGATTAAAGTTCATGCCACTTTTTTCAAAATAAATAATTTTGTTTACAATATTGTGAATGAACTATTACTTCAATCACATCAGTTTTAAATTTATTTTTTCAAATTCATTTTGAGTTTAAAAGAAACAATCAAAAAGTATGAGTTTATCGCAATAATGATCTTTAACAAAAATCGAATGAGATTAAAATCCACATCATGTTTTGTAAAATAAATATTAATTTTATTAAATTTTTATGAAAGAACAATCACATCATTTTAATTATATTTTTAACAAAAACATGCAACTATAAAAAATAAACTAATATATAATATACAAAAAATGATAAAAAAAGATAAGACAACCAAAAATTAAATATTTGATCAATTGATCAATATCATTCAATATTCAACTTAAAGAAAAGATACATGAATTTAATTACAATAATTTACACTTGTTTTTTTCCTACCAAAACTTATAATTCTCTCCAATCCATTAGTAATAGAATTGAAAGCTTAAACACTCACGAATATAAGAAGTAAAAGCTAATTTTTGCTTTCTATGATAAAAAATGAATAGGTCCTTTTCTTTTTAATCTTGGATCTATTTATAAGTGATTTTAGTAGTGAAAACCCACCAAAATCTTGAAAATTTTGAGGTACCAAAAGGATCAATGTGCACTAGATGCTGCTCCTTGGAGAACGAAGCACATGTGCCCTATTCACTTCGCGTATCCTATGTATCATTCTAAAGCTCCTACAATCTTCTAGTATCCTTAAGTTACTTCTAAGAGATCTACAACTTCTAATTCAATGTTTTTAAATGCCTTTTATGTGCAAACTCACCATAGAAGATGAAAAGCTCATTCTAGGCTTGAATGATTGGGATTACAATATCTATCATTAGGGTCATTGTTTATTTTAATGATTGCTCATGATGATCCATAAGGTCGGGATTGTCTATGTTGAATCTTAATATTGCTCATAGAAAATTGACCTCATCAAAAATATATCCCTAATTAGTGGCTTAAAGTTGAGACTTTAAGCAATTTCTCATCAGATTTTCCACTTATGACTGTCCTTGAATCAATCTAAAATCAGGACCTTGTAACCAATGCAACTTGGCTTAAATTAAAAGTCATTTTCATCTAGATGGATATATTAGGACATCAAGATTTTTGATATAGTCGATGATTAGGATTTGCTTTATCGGGTCTAGAGTCAACTGATTCATCAAGATTTATGTCATTGGTGTTCCCTTCAATTCATTGGGAGTCTTATGAATTGAGATTTTTGATCTAGCATTGGGATTCGCTTTGTTGAGATCCTTTTATTAGGATTAAAGCTTTAAAAATTTGTTAAGATCCTCCAATCATCGAGATTAAGCTCAGATTAGGTGTTTCTTTCATCAAGATTCTCTCATCTAGCATTGATTCATCGAGTTTGGAATATCAGGCACTCATATCAGGGTTTGATTAAGGAATTAATAGTTCTCAAACCAATATTACAATAACATCAGTCCATGTTTGGGCGTTATTCTAGCTATTGTAAGTACTAGTGAAGATGACTTGATAAGAGAAATTTCATTACATAAAATAAAGTTTGTACATCCAAAAAGAAAAGAAGGAAACAAGGAAAGAATTACAAACTTAAACTTTAGGACCAGCTTCAAGTTTAACACATTTGGCTCTGCGGTAACTTCGAGAACAAGAGCTTCTTCCAATAGTAGTGGCGATGGCCTTTCTTTAGTTAATCTCTCAGTCATCTCTTCTAGATCAATTAGAAAGACATCTAGATCCTCAAAATAAACCAAAGAAGTTTTTGAGGGAGGAGCCACTTGCACCAATAAAAGGCCAAGGTTAGGATATTGGCCTTGAATCTTCTCAACTATGTACTTTCTGATTAACTAGTAAAGGCAAAAGGCTTGTTCCTTGATCTCTTAACTTTATAAGTCTTTAAGAATCTGAACTAATTAATGGCTTGATATTGAGATTGTTCTTTAGCTAGGGGTGAGCAAAATTCGGTTAAAACCAAAAAAATCGAAAAATCGAATTAATTTCGATTAATTCAATTAGGTTTTTTCAGTTTTCGGTTATAAAATAATTTAAAAATCAATTTTTTTTGATTTTTTTGGTTAATTTTAGTTAAATTTTTTTAAAACCGAATTAACCGAAAAATTGATTTTTAATTTTAATAATTAATTAATTTTATTAATTAAATATATAATTAATTTTTTTTCTTTCAATTACTTTTTAAAAGGGCAAATTGGGATTGAGCAATCGGGGAAAACAAATAAACAGTCTTCTTCCTTTTTTTTCAATTTGAGTATTTGACAAACCCTAACCTAACCTGTCACTAACTCACCATGCCCATCTATCTTTCGAAGTTTTGAGAATCAAAATTGCCGCAGCCATCGACACGACGCACATATTCGGTATAGGTAATCAATTAAACCGCTTAATCCCTTAGGCTTGATCTTCTTTCTCTTCAATTTGAATCCTCCCGAGAGTAACATCGCAGCCACACTCACACCACGCACGTATTCGGTAATCGATCAAACCACTCAATTGCTTAGATCTGATTTTCTTTCTCTCCAATTTGAATCTTTCTGATAGTAACGTCGTAGCCACAACGCAGCCACACTTCCTCTTTTTCTTTTCTTTCAACTTAAGAAGTCGTAACCGTAACTTAATCCGTGCACCGTGTGGTTGTGTTCATCTATCTTGGAGAATCAGCAGCATCACAGCCAGACCCACGCCACCCATACGCATTCGGTATTCCTTTATGCCAAATCTTCTTTCTTTTCAATTTTAATTATTCCAATAGTAGCATGCACTATCTTGCTCTTTAATCTTTCAATTTTTCAAATCCTAATTTGTAACAATTACACTTAAAATTAAAAATTAGATCATTTTGTGGATTCCCTTTTTGTATTTGGGTAAGTATTATAAATTGTTCTATGTATTAACACTTTTTCTTTATATATGTGGTATGTATTAGCTATGACATGTAAGGCAAAATAATCCCAGTGTTGAAAATTAAAGAGTTAATTTTTTTAATTCATTTTATTTTTGCTTTATATTTTCTCTTTGAATCTTTCTTGATATAATTTAAAGTTTTTAATTATGTTTTTTTGTAGTAATTCATAATCATATTTTGAAAGGTAGTGGTATTAACTATTACTATTGAAATGAATTTTTGTGTAATGTAGTATTACTATTAAATGTTTTAGAATTTTATCTAACTATTGAAAAGTATTATTACTAACTATTTTTAATTGTTATTTACTTCAAAAATTAAAAGATGTCAACTAGGAGTAATGATGTAGATCCTGTGCCTAATGCCACACAACCAGATTCAATTCATCCATCATCTGCAAGTTCTAAATTGAAAAGGAAAGCGTTTAAGCCCAGATCAGAAGTTTGGGAACACTTCACCAAATTTTTTGATGAACAAGGTAAGCATAAAGCCAGATGTAATTATTGTGATAGGGAGTTTTTTGCTGACCCTAGAAGAAATGGAACAACTGTATTGAAAGCTCATATGGGTACTTGTAAGAAGAGAACAAATGTTAGTGTTGATTCTAGTCAAACTGAATTGGTTTTTGAATCCGGGAGAGATGGATCTTTAGGTAGTTGGAAGTTCAATCAAGATGCCATTAGAAAGGGTATAGCTGAGATGATCATTATGGATGAATTACCTTTCAAATTTGTGGATGGTAAAGGTTTTCGGTGTTGCATGTCACTTGCATGTCCTAAGTTTCGTATGCCTTCACGATGGACTATAGCTAGAGATTGTTATCAACTTTATAATGATGAAAAAGTTAAACTGAAACAGTTTTTAAGATCATCTAGAGTGAGAGTATCTCTCACCACAGACACATGGACTTCAGTGCAAAGAATTAATTATTTGTGTCTTACGGCTCATTTTATTGATAAAGATTGAAAATTGAACAAAAGAATATTAAACTTTTGTCCTATTTCTAGTCATAGAGCTGAGGCCATCGGAAAAGTCATTGAGAAATGTTTGCGTGATTGAGGGATTGATCAGATTTTTACTGTTACAGTTGATAATGCTAGTTCTAATGATGTTGCAATCTCATACTTAAAGAAAAGATTGAATAATTTGGGAACTTGCATTCAAGAAGGAAAAAATCTTCATTTAAGATGCATTGTGCACATTCTTAATCTCATTGTTACAGATGGATAGAAAGAAATGAATGAGTCAATTGCACGGGTTAGAGGGGCTGTTAAATATGTGAAACAATCACCTGCAAGGTTGGCCAAATTTAAAGAATGTGCTTTAGTTGAAAAAATTGAAAGCAAAAGTTTGTTGTGTTTGGATATTAGCACTAGGTAGAACTCCACTTACTTGATGTTGGATGCAGCTCAAAAATTTGAGAATGTTTTTGAGGTTTTTGATGATATTGATCTGCATTATAGAAATGAGTTAATAATGGCAGATGGGTTGCTTGAAAAAAAGGATTGGGAAACTATTAGGAGGTTTTGTCTTTTCTTGCAACAATTTTATGAACTAACAACCAAAGTTTCAGGTTCTTCATATGTCACCTCCAATAGTTTTCTTGATGATATTTGTAATGTTTATGCTACTTTGCACAATTGAGAAACACATTCTGATATTGAATTAAATGTAATGGCAAAGAAAATGAAAGATAAGTTTGATAAGTATTGGAAAAATGTGGAGAAGATGAATATACTACTTTATGCTGCTTCTATTCTTGATCCTAGAAAAAAGCTTGAGTTTGTCAACTTTTGCTTTTTGGAAATGTATGATATGGAACAAGCTTCAATGATGACTAGTAATGTGAAAAAAGCAGTTGAAGAGTTGTTTGGTGAGTACAAAAGAAGTTTGCAACCTCAACATAAAGAAGTTGGTAAAAGCAGTCAAGTAAGCCAAATTGCATAGGGAAATGAATTAGGATTGGAAAAGGAGAGACAAGTTCTTTTATCTAAGTTCAAGAGATATAAGAAAGAGATCGAAAAAGAAGAAAATAAATTAGAATTGGATAGATTTTTAAGTGAAGAGGATGCAAAAGATGATGATAACTTTGATATTCTTGATTGGTGGAAACTTAATAGTCATAGGTTTTCTATTCTTTTTCATATGGCTCGTGATGTATTGGCAGCTCTTATATCTACGGTTGCTTCTAAATTTGCTTTTAGCACCGACGGACGTGTACTTGATACATATAGGAGTTCATTAACTCCTAAACTTGTACAAACCCTTATTTGTGCTCAAGATTGGTTACGTGGATCTTCATGTTTCGATGCCATTGAAGAGGACTTGGTAGAGCTTGAGAAACTTGATATGGGTAATTATTTTGTTTATTTGTTTATTTGTTTATTTTATATTTTTTAATTACTAATCTTTATTGGATAAGCTTAATACCATTTTTCTTAATACCAAATTTGATTATGTGTTTATGGATTTGTCAAAAATTGCATTGGATGCTACAATTGATTAGTGTGAAAGTGTATTGTTATTTCAAGGTAATTTCTTTTATCACTATTAGTTTCATATCTTATATAGTTGAGATTTTGGTGATGGATAGATTTTTATTTTTTGATTTTTTTATTGATTGATTATCATAAAAGAGAAATATTAGTTATTAAGATGTTATATGTGAAGCCTAAATATTGTTTGCATATAATCTTATCATATAATATTTTTGCAGTATCATATCAACTCATTTAGGAAGAGCTTCATTTGGGTAAGTTTTTGTCATATCAATATATAAGAATGCACTTATTTCTTTTTTGACATTTTTACACATGTTTTTTTTTTTTTTTTGCTTTTCAGGCATTGGATTAGTTGAAAAAAACTTTTTGAAGGAATTAAAGGCAAAATAAAAAAAAACAAGAATTGCAATTCCAATAAAATATTCCTTTTGATGTTGTTAATTTGATAAATGCTAATGTATCGTATACCAGTTGTATTTAGATAATTTTTTTTATGAATAAAAGTTTTTATATTCTAAAAGTTGTTATTGATGTATAAAAAATTTTCATTTTTATATATTAAAGATGCCGATTTTCATGTAAGTATATATGAAAATATTATTAGAGTAAAGTTTAATTATATTTTTCATCTATATCAACAGATTGTTAATGATATATCATATATTTTTAATTTGTAAATTGTTATTAAGATTTAAAATAGTTTAAAAGTAAAAAATATAAAATTTGAACCTAAATAAATTTTTGATTTATTCGGTTTATTCGATAACCGATTAAACCGATTGAAAAAAATTTGGTTCGGTTAATTCAGTTATCTTTTAAATTCGGTCAGTTTCGGTTAATTTATAAAAATCTCGGTTAATTCGGTTTTTAAAATTTTCAAACCGAATGAACCGAAATAACCGAATGCTCACCCATATCTTTAGCCACCCTTAACTCATCTCGATGGTGGAGGATAAACTCATTCTTAGCATGGCTTGTCCTTACCTTTAGAGTAGCTTGAACCTGAGCCAGTTCTATTTTAGAATTATTCATCTTAGCTTCAACCTTGGCCAACAAATGCTTCAACATCTCAGCTTTAGTGACATAGATGTGCTCTTTATTGATTGCTTCTGTTGTAAAATTATTAGGAACACTAGCCTCCTTCATGGAATGATGAAGATCTATGTTGGTTTGATTATATTTGGTCGTGAGTACAACTATTTTTTGAGTGAACTACAAGAATAAGGAAAGGGAATTGATCAAAAATTCACCAATATGAACGAAGTTCATTACTATGACAAGATCAAGCAAGTAATACTTACATCGCTAAAGCTTATCATGGTGTTTCGTAAAAAGGTATTGTTATTTTCTTCTTCCAACTTCTTTAGATCTTAGGGGAAGATGGATTTGCAAAGCCACTTTTGAACCAAGCTCGAATGATTTAAAGAACCCTTAGTTAGAAGATCCCATACTAGTATAAAATTGTCCTCGTTGGGGATAAGAAGTGGTCTACTCAAAGGCATCAAGAGTGTATCCCTAGCACCCCGATCTCTAAGGTGGTCCCTTTTCCCTTTCTTTTTGCTTGCTAGAAAGGCAGCAATAATCATCTTTCCTTTTTTTTTTTTTTTTATAGTAGGGGTACCATCAATTAGCCTAAGCCTGCTTTCTTTTCTTTTTGGGGTGACTCATGAAGACTGACCCTGTTGTTATGGTTTAATAGTAGCATCAGCATTAGAACCCACTGTAAAGGCATTTCTTCCAAGGGTAATATCTATCGCCTCTTAGAGTTGGCTTTTAGTTATTGAAGGAAGATTTCATTGGGAAGCCATTATTTTGGGATCTAAAAATATAGAACATGTAAAGATTAGTAGCAAGCAAAAGATAAAACATTGGAAATACAAAATAAAACAACAATGAGAGTTAACGTGGCATCAGCTCGAGAGATCACATCGAGAGAAGGAGGATTAATGACAAAAAATGTGTTCCTTCATTAGGATTTACATCCAGTTCGAGTTTGGTATTTGGTGTTTGTTTAGAATTAATAATTAGATTTGAGAGGTGGGAAGAGAGCTCCCCCTCTTTAGAACCCAAGCTCGACGCATCCTTTATGTATTGGAAAGTCCTATCAAACCTAAAGATCCTATACCAGGATCTCATGGCTTTAACCACTGTTATCCCAATATTGTTTGTGGTTTTTAAAGCTATTTACAACCCGTTGAACTAAGCGCACCTAAAAAATTACCATCAGGTCGGGGTGAACCTTAGTTTGGCGTTACTTTTCGAGGCGTCTTGCTCTAGATATTTAGATAAGGCTACATTGTGGGCCAAGAAGCCCAGAAATTTTTTTAGGCAAGTTTTTATTCGAATGATTTAAAGAACCCTTAGTTAGAAGATCCCATACTAGTATAAAATTGTCCTCGTTGGGGATAAGAAGTGGTCTACTCAAAGGCATCAAGAGTGTATCCCTAGCACCCCGATCTCTAAGGTGGTCCCTTTTCCCTTTCTTTTTGCTTGCTAGAAAGGCAGCAATAATCATCTTTCCTTTTTTTTTTTTTTTATAGTAGGGGTACCATCAATTAGCCTAAGCCTGCTTTCTTTTCTTTTTGGGGTGACTCATGAAGACTGACCCTGTTGTTATGGTTTAATAGTAGCATCAGCATTAGAACCCACTGTAAAGGCATTTCTTCCAAGGGTAATATCTATCGCCTCTTAGAGTTGGCTTTTAGTTATTGAAGGAAGATTTCATTGGGAAGCCATTATTTTGGGATCTAAAAATATAGAACATGTAAAGATTAGTAGCAAGCAAAAGATAAAACATTGGAAATACAAAATAAAACAACAATGAGAGTTAACGTGGCATCAGCTCGAGAGATCACATCGAGAGAAGGAGGATTAATGACAAGCTAAAATGTGTTCCTTCATTAGGATTTACATCCAGTTCGAGTTTGGTATTTGGTGTTTGTTTAGAATTAATAATTAGATTTGAGAGGTGGGAAGAGAGCTCCCCCTCTTTAGAACCCAAGCTCGACGCATCCTTTATGTATTGGAAAGTCCTATCAAACCTAAAGATCCTATACCAGGATCTCATGGCTTTAACCACTGTTATCCCAATATTGTTTGTGGTTTTTAAAGCTATTTACAACCCGTTGAACTAAGCGCACCTAAAAAATTACCATCAGGTCGGGGTGAACCTTAGTTTGGCGTTACTTTTCGAGGCGTCTTGCTCTAGATATTTAGATAAGGCTACATTGTGGGCCAAGAAGCCCAGAAATTTTTTTAGGCAAGTTTTTATTTTTCGAAGGTAGACCTTCGAAAAATAGTTTGGGCTTAATGCTACCAAAATAGTAAATTTTGAAATTAGAATTCTTATCATTTTTATTTACCTGTAACTTAAAAATTTTGATGAACAAGGCTACTGAAAGATCTACATAACTCATGGAAAAGAGTTATGACATAAAAGCCACCCTATAATGTCAAGCATTAGGTGTAAATTAGGAAGGAGAAATCTTAAATTGATGACAGATGTTCTAGAAGAAAGGTTGAATCGGCAGTCCTGTCCTCCCTAAAAGCTATCATTAAAAACCATAACCTACCACTCACGATGGGTCCATGGTTGATAAGAAGGAAAAGGGATCTCTAGCTAGACTAACTTAGGGTTAGAAATATTATTTCTCACCCAATCTAAATACTCAGAAGTGTAAGAAGAAGGTCTTAAATTTCTAGCCATGTACTTAAATGCAAAGAAAAGATATAGGGACTCACCTAATGAGAGGATGAATTTTTTAAAGACAAAAAAATGCAGATATTGGGTTTGTCGAAAGAGAGTCTCGAGGCTTTGCATGAGATAAAGCAAGGTGAAGAGAAGTCTTCCCCTTTTTAAATACAGTAATCATTCATTCAAAAAACCAAGGAGTGACACCCTTTCAAAAATCTGTGACCTTTTGGCATCCCTAGGTTATAGGAAAAATCATGAGCTGGCACCTACATATTAAATGTATCAGAAAAGAAACTCTTTAAACTAACTCAGTGGGAAGCTAACTAGGCACTGAGAAGGCATGGATTTTCTCGACCTTCGTTCATCCTAACATATATCTTTCTTAACCTATGGCAAATCCTTAAACAATCATTGAGTCGTCTGTTATACCAAAACCCAAACTTGGAACAATTCTAACCTCGAAAGATCCTTAGCTACAATAAGTTACCCAGATGAATAGTAAGACATATGATGTGTTTATTTTGTAAATTTTCAAAAGCTGTTTAAAAGGTTATAGATCCAAGGAAAAGTGCATAAAGTACAAGAACCATATATCCTGTAAGATCAATGGCGGATCCGCCTACTATTTTTTTGTGAGACCACACCTATAAAAGCCTTAGGAGAATTATGAATTTTTAGGAGGAAGACTTTTGGGCTTAGAGACTACTTTTTTAGAATTCTCTTAGAGAGTTTTTCTTTTAACTAAGAGACCTCTTTGGAGAGGAGTTTTTAGAGATAATAGTTTCTCTTTAGAAGCAAAACACTTATTTTTCACAAAGAGTTTGACATATAGTCTAGTGTGTGAAAGTTCTTTTATTGATGAACTAGAAATGGTTGTTTTGCTGTGCCAGTAAGTAAACTTAGCTATCCTACAATCTTTTCCTTATAATTAACTCAACCATATATGGAAACGTAATGTTCTCTTGATACTTCCTTGAAGATATCTTCTTGTTGTAATGAGTTCCTTTCTCTATCATTTTATATCGTGTGCCCATCCTTTTTACATAAAATGAATTTGAAAATGATGTGTGCATAGGAGTCTTTCCTCATATAGAGTTCTAAGCAAATCCATTTTATCTTAAGGAAATAGGAGTTGATCTAAACATCTCTCCTTGATTGTCACCAAAAATGCATCATCTTGAATGCTCATTGATAACTTCAAAAAAAATAAAGATTCTTTCTTCTTATTCTTTTGGAGATCAGAGGTTAGGTAAAAGCCAATCCTTCGAGTCTTAAACTAAAATAGTTTTAAAGCCCAAGAGATTGCAATAACTACACTTGAAAGTTTTCATCATTCATAAATTCTTAAAAAGTCTTCTCTGTAATTAATTATGTATTGCTTTGAATGGAAATCATGTTTCATTCTATTTTTATGGCACCTAAAAGAATATTTTTTTCATTTAATTAGTACTAATTTTAAGCATTTATGAGTGTGCTAATTCTTCCTCACACGTAATTGACCCATGGACCTAATTTTCTTGGTAAGTTTGACTAGTACCATAAATTTGTTTTTTCCCTTTCTTTAGATTTTTTTTTTAAAAAAATTTAAATAATATTTTTAGTGACAAATCACACTATAAAAAAGATATATGATGACTCTTGTTTTTCTTAATTTTCTTTAAAGGGTCAGTCAAAATGAATTTCAAGATTTATTATTTTTTTATCAAACTAAAGAAAGAAAGAAAATTTCAACATTTCTCACTTCGGGTGGATGGAGTGCCCAGTCCATTGCTAGGACCCTTGTGACAGCTTGGCAACTCTTTTGGGAATCGAACCCATAATCTCTTGTTTCATAGAGTCAAATCAAAAGTTAAACCCAAAAGTTTTTTTTTTTTTTTCATCTAATGAAAATCCAAGAGTTTGAACTTAATTCCCTTGTGTGCTTTATATTATCTTGTTTTTTCTTTATTTTTATGTTTTGATGTATTAAACAAACATAGACTTTATAATCATGCATGCATCAGTTCTACACCAAGGCTAGATCCTTCGTGACCGTCCTTTATTAAAAGGGTTTGAGTAACCAATATTCGAAATGTACCTAGCCTTCATGCTTACCATGTTAGTCGCCTTACTCAAGTCGAACCTTGTGTTCATTTACCTCTTTGGGAGGGAGTTTTCTTTCTAATCAGCCCTATGCAGGTGATTATGGGCTAGAGGTACCAATTTGTTTTTAAATCAACATTAAGAGACAATCTAGAAGTCTTTAAAGACTTGAAAACCTAGGTAAGATCCCGTTTTAGGTCAACTCACCAATTACTAATCATGCATAACTACTACAAATAAAAGCTTTAATGACAGTTAAAAATGGTTTTTAATGGCAGTTGTAAAATTGTCATCTTTGTTCATGTCATTAAAGGGAAGAAGTTTTAATGACAGTTATTGAACTGTCATTGAAAGCATTACCTTTTAATGACAATTCTATTGAAACTGTCATTAAAGGGGTGACTTTTTAATGACAGTTCCAACAGAACTGTCGTTAAAGGGGGTACCCTTTAACGACAGTTTCAAACAGAACTGCCATTAAAAGGGGATACTCTTTAATGACAGTTCCAACGAAACTATCATTAAAAGGGGATAGCCATTAAAGGTATTTTTTGTATTATTTCAAAATAAATAAAAAATTTTTATATTCAAATTATCCAAAACCTGTTTTCACATCATCCATATATATCAATGCAATTCTTCACAATATATATGCAATCAAAATTTTTATGTTATACACTTCAATACCATTCTAACAGAGATCGTCATTACTTCTTTCATATCTGAAAACACTCAAAATAATCTAATCCAAAAAAGTAATAAGAGACAAACAAAATAAAAGATCACTAAAGTTTGATGTTATAATTAAACTCTATATTTACAATACATGAGTTAAAATATTACACAATCTTAAAAATTCAACTATATAAATCCAATAATGGTCACGAGTACAAAAATCTTCAAGATTCAACTTTATAATATGGCACTCCAAAGAAATTGTCCAACCTCCTTTCTAACTTCATCAATATCCGATTGGGTGTAAGTATCTATGTCCACAAACTATATTTCAAAAAAAAAAGTTAGTCCAATTAAAATTTTTAATAAACACATCAATTAATTATTTAAGTATTTACATAAGCACATGATTAAAAACTTACCATTTTTGTATATGAGATATTTCTATCACGTTTATCAATGATGTCCCTTAAAAATTTCATAATATAATATCCACACTCAGTATTTGAAGACTGATGTGGACACTACATTAAAAATTTATCATTATTATATTTTGCAAAATAAATAAAACTAACATCACATATAGGTTTAAATATACATACCTTAGCAGGAATACTCCTAGGAATGCACTTATTGCTTGATTCTTTGAAAACTTGAAACAATTTAAAAGAACTGCCAATAGAAAATAATCAATATTATTAAGAGTAAGAAAAAATATATACTAACATAAATGAAAATATTCAATATTATTAAGAGTAAGAAAAAATATATACTAACATAAATGAAAATATTTTCACTTACGTGGACATACGTTGATCTAGTTCTTGACGAGAACCATGATTCAAAGGATCAAAAAAACTGTACACAAAATTACAAGGCTCGACAATCACCAATAACCAGTGCTGCCTACATTATGAAAAATAAATGTAAAAAATATTTTGAACAAATCTATTAATAATTTTAATTAGTATTATAACTTACCTCAAGTTACAAGGAAATATCACTACTCCTTCGTCACATGGAGCTATCATTCTATTGGCTAAGTGACGAGTTTGAGTGTCTATACTTATAGACATTCCATATGACAATGTTAACAGATCAGCAAATACAAAATACTTTCTCAAGCCAAGTGCAGCTAAATCTGTATAAAATTTACTGAAATAGTAAAGAGTAAGAAAAATATAAATATGATGTAGCCAAATAATAATAACCAAATAAAAATTCAAAAGACATACGTACACAATGTAAACCTGAATAATGGTGACACTTAGCTCTTCCGTGTGACAAAATTGCGTGATATCTTCTCGAGCCACAAATATATGTCCATCAGAAGCAAAGACTTCAGTAAAAGGTATGTGTATTGCTTCATCAAGTGCCATCACCTTATTCACATAATTATACATCTTCTGTAATCCTTGTGGTAGCCCAACGGAAGATACTTGTTGTGATGATTGTGGTTTTGTCAATGTTAGTGCTTTCTTAACTGGCAACCTTGTTGCTTTATAGTCGATAGCTGAAAAAAGTTTGCAAACTTAGTTGACATTAATAGGTTGACTTTATAAAATATATTACCAAAAACATTACCTCATGTGTACCAACAATGACCCAATCTCGAGGCCAAGCAACAACTGAACCAAGTGTAGAAAAAACATTTGTCAATCTACCGTCTGGGTTAGGACGAGGCAACGGTGCATCACCATGAATAGCTACATCCACTGTCATCCGAACATCACCAGAAAATAATGGACGCCCGTGGATGATCTGATTAGGAGTATGATCCATGAAGATAATCTCACTTGCTACTATGTAGTCTGATGACTTGATGAACATATGGCATGACTCACATTGTAATGATCCAAAAAAAAAACAGAAGTTACGTTCGTAATATTATTAATATCACATTTACTATGAATAACATGTAACATACTTTGTTGTCGTATGGTGCCACTGTAGGTGCAGGTGCTGGTGGTGTGATTGGCATAGGTGATTGAGGTATTGGATATTCTTCTTCCTCCAATAACCCAGTTATATTATTGCTACCTATACTTGAACGAAATTGCATTGTAGATTTTTCTTGCTGGACATCATTATTTTTGTTCGCAACAATGTTTGTCAAAACCTCTTTATGCTCTGTAAACCACCTTATCATCTCTGCCAATTGCTGTTGATCTAATTGCATACCTTGAGGGACATTCAACTTTTTGGGCTTCCCAAAATAAGATGTGATAGTTACCCCAGATCCTTGACCTCTAATTCGTCCGGCGTGCTCAGGTGTACCAAGAGCTTTCATCAGTACATCTTCTGGACCGAAATTTGTAAATTTACCCTGTGTGCTCTGTGTCATTAACTCATCCTACAATGTTATAATAAAATTAATTAATAAACATGAAATTTATTACTATAAATGCTAGAAAAAAGTTCAACTACACTTACAATTCTTTCCCCACACAGTCGGCTCGCATCATTCAATATTCTCCATTTTTATTTTGTCGTGAAGCCTTCCATAATAAGGCACGATCAATTTGAGCATTGCTACTCAATGCTTGTTTCTTTTTTTTTTAACATAAAGAGTGAACATGTTAGATTTTAAAATGTACTACCAAATGAATATATTATCAATTATAAACATAATAAATGAAAAAAAAACTTACAAGTTCACTTTCCAGCCCTGCAAATCCCTTTCTAGATAGACGATGATCATACACATTCTTCTTTCTTTTCTCTTTTACTATTTGTCTCTTTTCCTGTAAGATCAATACACATCAACATTTGGAGAAAATTATATATAAAAAAACTTTACTAACTATAAATATATACCTGAAACTCTTCTGTTATACGAGAGTTCACAAATTCCTACCACACCCCAACATCAATAACACTGCTATATTCTTCAGGTGGAAATGATAAAAATTCCAAGTCATTAATGTGAGGGAATATGTGCTTTTATGTAAGATTGGTCTTGAAGTTCCTCCATTTGTTTGCAGCAGACTAAAGTACGTACCTCTTCATGCTCGCATCAATATCATACGTCTCCTACAACATATTATAAAAAAGATGGATTGGTGCAAATCAAATTAATTAGCAGTAAACTAATTGAAAAGCAATACCACATTGTGTTTCATTTAACTTACCAATATTGTCTCCCAAATCTTTTTTTTCATTTCAATGCTTATTGAGTGCCAATTCATGATATTTATAGGCACCGTATTACGTACCACCACCCCAATATAGCTATTGAATTGGATGCCATTCCTCTCAATTGGTTGACCTTTATCATTTACCTCGATCGTGAGCTTAACTCCGGAAGCATGACTCTTAATTATCTTAGGCATATTGGTGATACCTCATTTTTTAGGCCCTTGAGAGCCTTTACTTGAGTGTTCAGAAGGATCCATCAAATCTATGAACAATAACAAAATATGGTTAGCATCATATATGCAAAATATGATATAACATGATAAAATTATAAAAATAAAATAAAATTATAAAAAAACACAATAACTTTGACACATGAGGCAATTGATTACTACCTTAAAAAATACTCAAACCCACAATCCTTCATCATTGTCTCAAGCACACACAAGACGATGCTCATCCATTTGGTCAAATAAATCAGCGGGTGGCAAATTATTACAAAAAGACATGTGCTCCATGTTAATATCGCATAAATCATCATCTTCATCATAGTCTTGTGGAAGTGTTGACAATACTACAGACCATTTGGCATCAATTGAATCTTCAATGTAAAATATTTGTCTTGCTTGTGAAGCCAATATAAACTGATCATTCCTATATCCAATCCGATTGAGATCAACTAGCACAACTCTTAGATCATCAACTTTAACACCGCCACTATTCTCAATCCAATCACATTTGAAAACTAGAACTCTGAAAGTTGTATAATCTAGTTCCCATATTTCTTGTATAACTCCATAGAATGATAAATCACCATATATTGGATTTTTATCCTTAGCACTGGAGATTTGCATGGTGTTGGCAACTAGAGTGACACCACTATTTTAATGGATCCTTGAGTTATCTCGTTGTTTTGTGTAAAAGCGACAACCGTTGATGATATATCCAGGATACTTGATTATTGTGGATCAAGGACCATAGGCAAGCCATCGTAGTGTTGATGAGACATTATGATTGGATGATAAAAGTTCATTCTCAATCTGTATCATAACATATATTAGATAAACCATATTAAAAATAAATTTAATGTCTACACAACAATAAGTATTCTTACCCGTATGCGTAACCAATTACTTAAGGTTCGATTTTGTTCATCATGTAACCATTTAAATCATTTTGACTTGATAGAATTATCTACCCTTAATTGATTTAAGTGCTCACTACATGTTAAGAATAAATTATCAAACAATAATTCAAATATTATTTCATATAATAATAAACTATGAGTCATAAAATTTAATTACCTTATATATGGTTGAACTTCACTCGTATTCATCAAAACATATAAGGGCGCTTGATGAAGGAGGACATTATCAGCTTTCTCAACATTTTCACTAGTTAGAGCTTTTCCATTCCGAGTTGAATGACCAAGTACATTCTTTCGTGGGGGAATTCCAATAATATTCATACTAGATAAATAGTCAACGTAGAATTCTAATGCCTCTTCTACAATGTACGACTCAGTAATACTACCCTCAGGTCTATTACGATTTCGAACATAACCCTTTAACACTTTCATGTATCTTTCAAATGGGTACATCCATCGTAAATACATGGGACAACATAATTTTACTTCTCTAATAAGATAAATTGTGAGGTGGACCATAATATCAAAAAAGTTGGGAGGAAAGTACTTCTCAAGCAAACAAAGTGTTGTGACAAGTTCATTTTGAATTTCATCTAACTTTGACACGTCCACCACCTTTTGGCATAACAAATTGAAGAACATGCAAAGTCTGATGAGAGCATATCTAACATGTTTGGGTAGTACACCTCGTAAAGCAATAGGTAAAAGTTGTTGCATTAGGATGTGACAATCATGCAACTTCAACCCATATAGTTTCAAGTCGTCCATGGATACTAGATTTTTGATGTTCGAAGAATACCCATCCGAGACCTTAATCTCACTAAAAACTTTACATAATATTTTTTTTCTTCTTTAGATAAAGTGTAGCATGCAGGTGGTAGAAATGTACGATTACCGCGAACTTGTGGTTCCAACTTATACCTTAACCCCATGTCTTTCAAATTCATTCTTGAAGCTAATCCATCTTTAGATTTCCCTGAAATATCAAGCAATGTCCCAAGAAGACTATCACAAATATTCTTTTCAATGTTCATGACATCTAAAATATGTCTGATATGCATGGACTTCCAATATGATAAATCAAAGAAAATCGACCTCTTTTTCTAGCACTATATAACAACATCTTCTTTACCCATTGTACTTCGTTTATCGACTTTTCCCATGAATTTACTAAACATTGAACTTTGTGAAAGACTTCTTCACTGCTTAATGGTTGGGGAGCAATTCTGAATTCTTGTTCACCATTGAAGGCCTTTTTCTGTCTGCGGTAAGGATAATGCCGTGGTAAGAATCTCCTGTGTCTAACATATGACATCTTTTTACTATATTTTGAGTGACTAGCTTGGGTGTTCTCAGAACAGATAGGACAAGCATAATACCCTTTAACAATGCAACCAGATAAATTATCATATGCAGGAAAATCATTGATTGTCCATAACAAAATAGCTTTCAAGTTGAATGACTCATTACGGTACGCATCATGTACTTTTACACCTGTGTCTCATAACATTTTTAAGTCTTCTATAAGTGGAGCCAAATAGACATCGATATCATTACCAGGTTGTTTAGGATCTGATATTAGTAACATTAACATCATGAACTTTCTCTTCATTGTTAACCATGGCGGTAAATTATAGTTCACCATAATCACCGGCCAACAACTAGCTACTCAATGTACTATGCGGATTAATCCCATCTGCTGATATAGCAAGCCTTAAGTTTCTTGGCTCTGAAGCAAACTTTGGCCACATGTAGTCAACCAATTTCCATGATGGTGTATCCGATGGATGCCTCAACTGACCATCAATTTTCCTTTTATTTGAATGCCATGTAAGGTGTTTTGATATTTCAGAACTTTTGAACATTCTTCTAAATCTTGGTATTGGTGGAAAATACCATAACACCTTAGCAGGCACACCAGTCTTTATTTTGTTACCGTTTTTCATTACTTTTCATCTTGAAAGTCCACAAGTTGGACATTGAATATCATCCTAAAACTCCTTCCGATATAATATGCAATCATTTGGACAGGCGTGAATCTTTTGATACTCCATCCCTAATGCATTCAATGTTTTCTTGGCATCATACATGGATGCAGGCATTTCATTATTATCAGGCAAAATGTCGGCAATCAAATTTAAAAGATCACTGAAGCTTTGATTGGACCAACCATATTTTGCCTTCAAATTGTACAATTTAACTAGAGCAGATAATTTAGTAAACTTCACTGATCCAGAGTACAAAGGTTTCTCAGCATCACAAAGTAATCTTTCAAAGTGGTTAGGATTACTATCATACTCTGCAAATGCCTCTTGTACCATTTCTACAGTGTTATCAACTTCTTCGATGTGTTCTACCTCCCTAACAACTTTAGCATTCTTACTAGTAGAAGACCCAACAATATTGGTTTCTCCATGCCATATCCAGTTTTGATAGCTACTATCAACTCCATATATATATGATTCCGTATCTCATATGGGGTATGACGCTTCATGTTGCCACATTTAATACATGGACACCGAACTAATTCAGGGTTATCACTATTCTGAACAGCATAATCTAAAAAGTTATTCACCCCTACATCATATGCCTCTGATCTTCTATCAGCAAACATCCAAGTTTTATCTATTCTGAAATTTAAAAGACATTTAATTATTTACTTTTCAAGCATCCAATATACTATTTTGAACAGCATAATCTAATTAATTATCTATTTAAATTTTAACTAAATATATTAATTTATGTTAACAATGAAATCAATCTAATTAAATTTAATAAAATATACCAATTAATCTTATATAAAAAAACTAATTCAACCATAAATTCATCTACACCTAATACATAATTAATTTATCAAAATATGAAGTCATCTAATTGACATTTTTAATTTATCAATTAATCTAAAAATCTTAGTAATTATGAAATAATAAATATATCCATTCATACCAAATATGTTCATCAAAATATACTAATGAAACAAACTAAAATTTCATCAATTAATAACAATTCACCTAACACAATTAAACAAAAACTTCTCAAAATAAAAATTTATCTACCTGAACAGAGAACAAAGAAATGGCCGGAAAGGTTGCCAATAGCTACTCCAGTTGGTTCTGGACGAACAGCAGACAGGGGAATGGCCGGAGAATGGCTGTTGTATGGACAGAGACCAAAACAGAGAGTGCCGGAAAGGCTGCCAGTAGCTACCCCAGCTGGTTCTGGACGAACAGCAGATAGGGGAATGGCCGGAGAATGGCTGGTTGTATGAACATAGACCAAAACAGAAAGTGCTGGAAAGGCTGCCAGCAGCTACCCCAGCTGGTTTTGGACAAACAACAAATAGGGGAATGGCCGGAGAATGGCTGGCTGTGTGGACAGAGACCAAAACAGAGAGTGCTGGAAAGGCTGCCAGCAGCTACCCTAGCTGGTTCTAGATGGGCTGCAGACAGAAGAATGGTCGGAGAATGGATGGCTGGCTGTGCAACTACTTCTGGACAGTGTGTGGAGAGGAGAATTCTGACCTAGAGTGAAAAAATTTCGCGGGATGTTATTGCGGGCTCTGGAAAAAAATTTAGATCCCCAACCTTAAAAAGCAAGGTAGCATATCCTTCAACAACAGTTATTCCATAACTGGTGTTGAAGGTTCACATTCTTTGGTCTTCAACGCAAGTTCTCATGTGCTGAATTTTGTCCAAGAGTATGTTGCTGCAAGAAGCAACAGCAACGACTGCTGCTGTAACCCATGCATTGCTGCTGCTTCTTGCAGCAACAGCAGCAGCACCCCTTGCTGCAGCTATAAGCAACCATTGGTGCTACAAGAAGCAGTGGCAATTGGCTTTTGACGCCAATTCCTCCATTTGTTTGCTCTGGTGGGCATGGAGGAGGAAGAGAAGGCTTAGATCATTTGACTAATTATCTGCTCCTGACCCCTGGAGCATTTTTGCTGTTATTTTTGTATTCTGTCATTGATCCTTGTGATCTTCAAGGTTTTGAAGTTCATTCAGTCTTTCATCCAACTGATGAGGTCAAAAATTCAGTTGTTATTGCTGCAAACGGCATCTAAGGGCTACTTGGTCTGCTATGTTACCCAACAAATGTTCAGAAATTGAAGGCTTTAATCAGTTAAACCAGGGAAGTACGATTGAAGAGTTAACCATTGACAAGCAACTCTGCTGAACCTACATGGATATGGCATCCTGTCTGGTAATCTGGTAACCTGTCTGATGACCTGTCTGGTAACCTGTCTGTAACCTACATAGAAATGACATCTTTTCACTAGGTTCTCAAATTAGAGGTGTAATTCAGGTTGTTTCATTCCGGTTCCAAGTTGAGGTCTCTGAAATGAAGGCTCCTCCTGTTTTTCTTTCCCTTCAATCACTCAAGGAATAAATAATCTTAATCCTAAATGTTCTGCATAGTCTTCCTCCTGATCAGTTAATAGAGTCTAAAAGCTTGCTCTTTGATCTTGGCTCGATATGTATACGTCATCCAAAATTCGTCTACAGCATGAGATCAAGCTTCCTCTAAAGCTACTTTTTTCTATTCCAAATGTTGCACGATAATCTCAATTTTTCCATGCCTTATCCTAACTTTATCGTTGGCCTCCACTTAGGCCAGCTTCAACCTTTTCTTGTCTACCTCTCTTGTAGTATTTGCAAAGAGACTCTTCACCCTCTCAGTTTTAGCTCCATAGGTATGGACTTCATTGATGACATTAGCGGCTGACTCATTAGCAACTTCACCTTCCTTCATGAAGTGTTGAAGGCCAATATTGGTGTGGCTATACTTGCTGATAAGTACAACAAATCTTCAGGCATATTACAAATAGAAAAGCATAAAGAGATAGAGACCAATAGTTGATTAAAGATTTGAAATCTTGGAATTTTGTTTTATAACAAAAGTTGGAAGCCATTACAATGTGAAAGCTCTATCTAAGAGTAGGCAATAGCCACCCTCACAATAGAGAAAGATCAATCTAAAGAGTGTGTAAGGAAATTGGAATATTATATAAGTACAACATAGTACGATTCTAAGGATAGAAAAATTCAAGGTTTAGCAATGCAGTTAGAAAAGGTGGAACTTTTGCTTTCAATTCAATGCTTATTGTATCGATGATGATAATTAAGAATGAAAATAATTAACATTTATAATGACATATATTAATTACATCAAGTTCAGATTGGTACCTTTCAAATAGATACATCCATCGATACTATACTGGACCAGCTATCTTTGCTTCATAAGTTAAGTACATAGGAAGATGTTCCATCGAGTCAAAAAAGCTTGGAGGAAATATATGCTTGAGTTTATTCTCAAGTCGCTCCTCGAATGGTAGTCAATGTAAGTTCTTTAAAAAAAGACTCAACTCTATTAGTGCGTGTCGCACATTAGTAGCCAATAACTCATGAAATGCGATGGGTAGTAATTGTTACATGAAAACATGACAGTCATGACTTTTCATCCCAAATAGCTTTTATTTCGTCATATCCACACACCTTGCCATGCTTGATATATATCCACTAGAAAATCTCGGATTCTTCACCCATTCACACAATGCTTTTCTACTAGCTTTGTCAAGACTATAACAAGCTTAGGGTGTTTTCCAGTGGTCATATTTTTTGCTAACTCAGGGTGTTCGCAAAATGCCTTCAAGTCTTCCCTTGACTTTGTATTATCTTTTTTCTTTCCTTTTACATTCATGACTATGTTAAACACATTATCGAACACATTTTTCATTATGTGCATGACATCAAGATTATGTCGTATTAAGTTGCTGCACCAATAACATAAATATCAAAATATGCTTCATTTCCTCCAACCGCATGTCTTGCAAAAAGGACCATTTATTTAATCATATCCTATTTCTGTAACTTTTCTTAGCCTTAATTGATCTATATCATGTATTCATACCCTAATTTAATAGGTAAAGCTACTCTTCTCACTATTGTATTCTTAATGAATGCAATTTTATTCCTGCGAAATGGATAATCTTCTAGTAAAAACTTATAATGGTTATCAAATCAAGATTGCTTCCATCCTTTAGAAAAGGTAAATGCATCTGAATCTTCTCCACAGTAAAGACAAGCCAGTCTTTATGCTGTACTCCATCTAGACAACACCGAGTAGGTAGGAAAGTCAATAATGGTCCACATTAGAGCAACTTTCATGATAAAATTTTGTTTACAGGAGATATCATACGTGGGCACCCCAACCTCCCATAACATTTATAACTCTGCTATTAAAGGCCGCAAATAAACATTTAATTTATCTTTTGGATTGGTTGGTCTAGGAATGGTTATAATTAGGAACATGTACTCCTCTTTCATGCACATCCACAAAGGTAAGTTATATGGTATGACTATTACCAACCATAAAAATACTATTGGCCTGACTAACCAAACGGTTGAAATCCATTAGTACTCAAACCTATTCTGACGTTCCTACATTTAGCATCAAAAGATGGATACAATTGATTAAAATGCATCCAAGTACGAGAGTCAAAGCAATGACGCATTACACCACCTTCAATGTCGTGTTTGGCATGCCATCTCATGTTTTTAGCTGTGGTTTTCGATGCATATAATCTCTGTAATTGTGGACTGAAAGGAAAATAATACATCTTCTTAGATGGAACAAGTGTTTTTTATTTATCAAATTCTCGTCTTTATCTTTTATACCACGGATGATTGCAGAACTTACAAGAACTTAGTTCATTATCTTCAACCCAGTATATCAAGCACTCGTTGTTACAAGAGTGAATCTTTTTAACTAATAACTCTATATCTTGCCTGTATTTTTTGATATTATAAAATTTCTTAGTCATAAGATTACCGACACGCATCATCTCTTTCATTAATTGGCAAATATCATCATAGCATTTTTTTCGAAATATGATGTTTTGACTTTATGTTCAAACATTCTAGCAACAGTAGATAATTGTGAATGATTTTGACACCCATCCTATAATTATTGATTAGCGGCGTTCAACATGTTATAAAAATGTTGAACGTTTAGATTAGGGGATTTCTCCGTATGTTTTGGATTAAATTTTGGACCAGTGGGGCATCCATTATCAATGTTTAGTATGTATTAACTTTATGCATAGTGATAGATCTTTCCTCGACATAATATTCAGTTGCTCCATTATTATTACTCTCATCATTTTTCCCATGACAATTTCAAACATAATATCCCAATATGAAATCATATTTAGCTAAATGATATCTAACCACATAAATAGTTTCATAACGACAGTTTTGACACTTTCTATGATTACATGGACACCGTATCTTATTTTCATCCATGAATGTCGGTTGACTATAAGAAAACTGAACAAAATGTTCCATAACATCTAAAAATTCCTAATTTAAGAATCCGTCTATAAGTTTGAAGTACATCCATTAGCAATCTAATGTACTCATTTTTTTTTTAATTTTTCAAGTAGTTCTAATTAAACTAGTTTCCAACAACTTGCCTCCTGAAAATTTCAATAATTTAAAAACTTATTATAATATAAAATAATTATCAAACAATTTCGAGGATACATAAAATACAAGTGACTTAAAATACAACTTGTTTAACATTTTATGCATGCCATCTAAACTTTAAAGGTAAGTGGTCCTATATTATTCAGAAATGTACACTTATGTAAAGCACAATATAGTAACTGATTGTTCAACTCATTTTGTAAAAATTTCAGCATCATTTCTACATAGTTCTCCAAGAACATTACATGTATAGACATGAATTAGTATTTTTCATTGAAGCACACGCTCATATCCATTACTATGTATCCGAAAAATAAGGGAGATACTACACAAAAGTTTTAAAAAATAAAATGAATAACAATTTACACATGTGTCGAACGTAAATGTTACATTTCTAAACTATCCGATTTAGACAATTTAAAATTTATTGTTGAACAATTTATTTTGATGTAAGTACAAACACGTGACCGACAATAAATGTTCATTAATACTTCTTAAATGGTATATTTAAAGAATATGTATGAAGTTTAACTTTGTTAACACACTTTATGATTATCATATAATCGATAATTTAATTAATCAACATATACATAAATTTTCTTAACATTAGTAATAATCATCCAAATGTAAATATGTAAATAACGTAAACTAAATTTATTTGAAAAAATAAAATTAACAACTCCAAAATTTAATCAACATCTAAGTAAATTAATTTTCATAAAAGTCTAATTAATTAAATTATTTATGTGATAAAATTACAATGTAATTAAATTTATCTATGTAATCAATAACAAATTAACTAATTTTATTAACAAATAAAATTAATAATTACAAAATTTAATTAACATCTAACTAATTCAAATTACATAAAAATCTAATTAAATTATTTATCTCAAATTATATTCTAATAAAACTATTATCTATCTAATTTAATATAAACAAAATTTTTAATTAACCTATAAAATTAACAATTATAGAATTTAATTAATACCTAACTAATTTAAATTTCATAAAACTCTAATTAAATTATTTATCTTATATTACAAATAAATTAGATTATTTTCTAAATAATCTAACATAAACTAAATTTATTAACAAATAAAATTAATAATTATAAAATTTAATAAATATCTAACTAATTTAAATTTCATAAAAATCTAATTAAAATATTTATCTTAAATTACAATCAAATTCAACAATTACCTATAATATACCATAAATTAAATTTATTAAAACAAAAAATAAATAACTAAAAAATTTATTTAAAATCTAAAATATTTCTATAATTACCAATTCTAATCATAATACTCCTATACAAGATTTTCTAATCATCAATATCATCATCAATAATTTTGACAATTCACTGCCCGAATTATCAAGTAAAAAAAAAAAGAGAATATGGCAATTCATAGTGGAGAAAATAGAGAAAAAAATGGCATACACCAAGACGGTAGGCAGGGAGAGAGTGCTAAAGACTTGGCTCTAAGATAGTAAGGTAAATGGGGGAAAGATAGTGCCGCTCGTTGGTGAAATGAAAAATTTAAGAATCTTGTGTATAAATAGATGTAGAGACAACAATAAAGTTAGAGGAGAAAAGGAGCGAGCAAAAAGGAAAAAGTTTAAGAAGCTAAAAGCTGAGACAACAATAGAAATGGGGGGAAAGGAAACGGTACTTACGTGAAAGAAAAAAAAAATTAGGGTTTCAATTTATAAGCACTTAACGACGAAAGTAAGTGGCGGTCGCTAGAAGTGAAATCAAGTGATCGAAGTGCAGTCCGTCATTGCTTCCACTGTGAAAGTAAAATCAAGCAAACACAATAATGCCTTTGCGACCATGGCTGTCGCTTTCGAGGCCATGCATGGGTGCTTTTGTAGCAGCCATGGCTACCACCTTATAAGGCCATAGCTGCCAACTTCGAAGGCCATGGCTGCCTTTGAGGCTGTGCATGGATGCTTTCGCAGCAGCCATCACTGCCACCTTCGAAGGCCATGGTTGCCATTACGGCCATGCATGTACACTTTGGCGACGACCATGGCTACCTTCACAACCATGCATGGAGGCTTTTGGGGCAGCCATGGCTGCCTTCGCAGCCACGTATGGAGGCTTTTGCAGCAGCTATTGTTGCCTTTGTTATTACGATGGCCATCGCTGCCACCTCCGAAGGCCATGGCAGTCGCCTTCGAAGGCCGTGGCTACCTTTGTGGGCAACCGATGTTGCCTTCATGGGCAACCGTGGTTGCCTTCGTGAGCGATTATGGCTACCTTTGTGGGTGGCTGTAGTTACCTTCACGGGTGCTGTGGCTACCTTCGTGGCCCTCGTGGTTGTCTTCATGGGCGCCATGGCTGCTTTCGTGGGCAACTATGGCTTCTTCCTTCATGGCCATGGTGGCTACCTTCGAAGGCCATGTCTACTTTCACAACCATGGCTGCCACCTTAAGAGCCATAGTTGCCTCGTTCGTGGCCATCGCAATTACCTTCAATGATCATGGCTGCCATGGCAGCGCCCATGCATGTCCACCTTCGAATTAAGGCAGCAAGCTCGCAGCGATGCATGGCTGTCTTCGAAGGCAGCAAGCTGGCTGCCAGCTTGCTTGTGCTGACAACTTGCTGCTTACCCGATCAGTGGCCATGCATGGTGCTTTCGAAGGCAGTAAGCTGGTCACCAGCTTGCTTTTATGGCGGCCATGCATGGCTGCCTTTGATGGCAGTAAGTTGGGGGCCATGCATGACTACCTCTGAAGGTGGCCAACTTGCTGGCTTCGATGGCAACAATTAAGTTTGTGGCCATGGCTTCCTCCAAAGGCAGTAAGCTTACAGCCTTCGCGACTGCCCATGGGGTGATCGCTAGACTGCATTACCTGCATAGTAACCGAAGCCTTATAGTCGTTAGATCTTGATTAGCTATCGATTAAAATTTGATCGCTAATCTGTTTTTAAGTTGATTAAAAATTAAAATAAATGAATTAAAAATAAATTTAATGACAAAGATAGTGTCTGTCGTTAATGTGTGTCGCTAATCTGTCATTATTCTGTCGCTATAATAAAATTTTCATTCTGTAATAAATCTTCCATTATTCTGTCATTATTTAGCAATTGACAAAATCAATCGCTATATTGTGTCACTATTTTTAAATTTTTTTATTTTACAAGAACTTTTGGCTAAGATAGAATGGTTAACTAAATAAGAAAAATCCTTCAAATAAGAGAAACAGGCTACTACGATCTGCTAAGATCCTTGGAACAAGAGAAACGGGCTACTACGATCAATATTTTGGTCTGAATATGGTAATCGGCTTAATTATATCACCAAAGTTCAAGTCTCTATAATTTAACAAGAAAACTAATCAAGCCTCCACTGAAGAACATGTATGTACCACTCAAAATTTCAACTGAAAGGCTGTAGTACCTTTGTAATCACATCACAACTCATAATTTCCTCACTTTCTCTAATGGTGAACTCCTTTCAAAAGGGCAAGGTTCCATAAAGGTTGTTTATGTCACGACCATATATAAGGGGCATACTATCTCTTAAGTTTTAATAATAAGAGGTCCTTAATAAACATCATGCCTGCTTGCACCTTAAAGTGCCTCCATCAACCTAACCTTTATTTATCATATTGTAGCAATGTCGATAAGAACTTTTGACATGAATAGAGCCAAAGTTCAAGGGACCATGATCTACCTTTGAAGATAAGGCTGTTTGTCTTTGACACAAAATTTTAGATCATGGACATCCGTGCTTCTTTCAACATTTTCCTCTGAAGGCCATAGATCCACATGGTAAGGGCAGTCTGTTCTATTCTCCACCAAAAAGTTAAGATAGTGGTAAAAGATTAATTGATCAATATCTATGAGAAAGAGTTTGTATATCATAAGAAGAAACAAAAAAACAAAGAAAAAGTGCAAAGTCTAAGGCTTAGGATAGGCTGTAACATCAGCTACATTGGGAGTCGAGGGTGCAACTAGAGTTTGGCCTCTAGGAGTGGTAATAGATATCCCTTCATCCATGGGCCTCTTAGTCCTTTCTTTTAGATCATCAAGGGAAACCTTTAAATCTTTGGAATTAAGTAACGAGATGGAGGGGTCACCTTTACTTATGATAGATCCAAGTCTGGTATACATATGTCATCCAAAATTCGTTTACGGCATGAGATTAGGCTTTCTCCAAAGCTACTTTTATCTCCTCCAAATAGTGCACGATAACCTCATTTTTTCCATGCTTATCTTGGCTTCATCATTGGCCTCCAGTTAAGCCAGCCTTAACTTCTTCTCATCTACCTTTCTTTTAGCATTTGTGAAGAGACTCTTTGCCCTTTCAGTTTTAGCTATGTAGGCATGGACTTCGTTTATGAAATTAGCAACTAACTCATTAGTAACTTCAGCCTCCTTCATGAAGTGTTAAAGGTTAACATTGGTATGGCTGTACTTATTGATAAGTACTACTAATCTTTGGGCAAACTACAACTAAAAAAAATACAAGTTAGAAAGTCTGCAATTATGTTATAAGAAAGTAACAGAGAAAAAAAAAAAGTAGAGCATTGTATGATTCAAAAAGAGATTATTGTTCTACCCCTCTAATCGCCTCATGTCTTAGGGAAGAACAAACTTTATGAACCTCTTTTGAACCAAGCTTGATTTGTCTAAGGAGCCTTTGACCAAGACATTCCATTCTGACATGAGCTTTTCCTTTAAAAAGAGAGGCTTTGGTTCACCCAATGACACCTCCAAGCATCCATCAACCTTTGATCCTTCAAGTGGCTTCCCTTGTCTCCACTTATTCCTTTAATGATGGCTAGGGAAGCAATAGCCATCATTTTCCCCTTTTTAATCACATTAGCACCGCTTTTTGGACTAGCACTAACTGTTTCCCTCTTTGGGCCAGTTCGTGAGGATCGACCCCTCTGTTGGACTCTAGCAAGAGCTGTAAGGGCATAACTTCCTCTAACAACATGCTTACCCCAGGCCATGTCCATTGCTTCTCATAACTGATCCTCGGGTTATGATATAGGACCCATTTCTACAAGATTATAAAACAAAAAAAATCTAGTCAATAATAAGCATGAAGAACAAGAAACTACTCAAAAGTTGAAGAAAAATAAAGACTAAGATTTGATGTGGTATCAACCCTGAAGGCCACACAAGGAGATGAGCGACTTAGAGTTTGAGGCTTTAATCTCTCATTGGGTTAAACCCCCTTATCAGGGAATGAACTTGGTGAAGTGAGTGGTTGAATTGCTTGCCCCTCATAAGGGGGACCCTATTCGTGTACAAGACTTAGTGAAGAAAGTGGTATGGCTACCTGCCCCTCATCGAAGTTTACCTCGTCTTCAGGAGCTAGACAAGGTTTAGCTCAAAAGTGCGGACTTCAGGGTTTTCTGAAGAGGGTGAGTTAGGTTCTTCCTTAGTGCCTGAGTTCAAGACTTCACTGGCTGACATGGAGGTTTTATCAAATCTAAAGGTTTTATACTAAGACCTAGTGGCTCTAACTATAGACATCCTATCATTATTAATATGGACTTTAAAGCTATCTATGCTTCTTTTGTGACAAAAGGATTTGAAGATTTACATAAGATTGAGATGGGCTTTTTTATTATAGACTTTTATATAGGGCTCAGTCCAAGTGTTTAGTTATGGATACATTTTGGTTTAAGAGACCCAAAAATATTTTTTAGCCCAACCCTCGTTGTTCGATGGAAGGCTTTTGGAAACCAACTTTGAGCTATCATTAGCAAAATAGTAGAACTTAAATTTTGAATTCTTGTCATCCTTATTGGCCTTTAATTTAAAAATTTTGATAAAAAGAACAATAGAGAAATCTGTGTAGTCCATGGACTTGATTTTGAAGGCGAAAACAAGCATACAACACCACGAGTTAGGCATGAGCTGAGAGGAAGAAATCCTAAATTTCTTACAAACATTCTAGTAGAAAGAGTGGATAGGCAAATCTTGGCCTTTTTTTAGGCTATCCTCGTAGATCATGACCAACCTTCACGATGGGTCCATGATCGATCAATTGGGGAATCAATTTTGAGTCTTTTTTCACATCACTTGACAAAAAAAAAACATTTTTGTTTAACTAGTACTAATTTAAGACATTTGTGAATGTGCTAATCCTACCTTATATGTAACCGACTTACGAACTCATATTTTTTTAGGGAAATTTAACCATTGTGTTAAATCTTTCTTTTGCATTTCTTTAGGTTCCTTTTCTTAAAAAATATTTTTGAAAAGACAAAATTAATTTCGATGGTCATTCACATCTTAATAAAAGATTAATGGTGGCTCTTATTCTCTTAGATTTTTATCCAAAAGTCGACCAAAGTGAATTTCAAGATTCATTGATTTTTAAATCAAATCAACAAATTAAAACAAGAATTTCTCCTCACCTCAAGGGTAACCAATCCATGGCCTTTATTGTGACAGGCTCCAATGTTCATAAGGCCTTTACAACCATCATTCTAAGATGGTGTATTCTTACTGCCACCCGTATATACCATTACGAGGCAACAATGCATAGCATAAAAAACTACTTCACCTTTAAGTATAAGGTACAATCACGCATTAACAATGGCAATCCATCCTTTGAGATTGAGTAGGAACCTAGTGCTAGAAGTAATCCCTTCTTGGTTCATCAAATGAATATGCTGAAAATAATCATGGAAAAGGAAGAGGTTGTAATAATGATGTACCATAAACCACTCGTGTTAAAGATCAAAGGCCTACCACCATAAGAAAAGAAAAGAAAAGAAAAGAAAAGAAAGTCATGCTGGAAAGCCTAAGGTGGTAGTAAGGGCAACATCACCTTACCCTTACAAATTGAACCAAGTAATCCCTTAGAATTACTAAACCACAAATTTCAATAAAGAAGTGGAAAACATTACAGGTTAGCTCAAACAATAAGGAACATGAGGTGTTATGGCCCTGCTAAAGAAAGCAAGGATGCGATCTAGAAGATGAAAGAGGTCGTAAAGAAAGCAAAAAATGTTGAGAAAGCAAAGAGAAAAAAAAGAAACAACCAGGTTGAACATGGAAGAAGATGCCATGGAATTCTTGAAATTCATCAAGCATAACGAACATTCATTGATCAATTACAAAAGATACCTACCAAAATATCAAAGTTAGTGCTAATTCTAATTTCGAAAGCACATTAACACATCCTATTGGATGTATTCAAGAATGTCTATGTGCCCCCACAAATCTCTAGTGATAGGATGAAGATCTATGCAGCCACATCATGTCCCATAATTTCATCATATTCTTTGATGGTGAATTATCACCGAAAGCTAAAGGGTCAATAAAAGCTCTATATATTTCGACAATGTATAACGACCAATACCATTTCTTGTGTGTTCATCAATAATGGGTCATTAATAAATGTGATGCCATCTTAGACATTAGAATGACTGCCCATTGACCCAAGGCATTGTTCAACATGGTAGTGCCATGTTAATTAGAGCTTTTAATGGCAATTGTATGGAGATTTAGAGGACAATCGATTTATCAATAAAAATTGGATCGTTCATGTATGATATTGAATTTCAAGTGATGAACATTCTAACCTCTTTTAATATATTAGTGAAAAGGCCACACAGTCACATGGTTGGGGTTGAACCGTTAACTCTCTACTAAGGTCAAACTGGTGATGGAAGATTGGTTAGTAAAATTCACAAAAAAAAAAGGTATCATAGTAACTATAACCAAGGACTTCCTTTATATTAAAATGCGTGATAAAGAATAAAGTGCTTCTTGAACAATGGAGTTCATAAATGCTATTGAATTCACTGATGAAAGCCCCTCAAGTTATCAACAAATATGAAATGTCAAATTGAGCAAGAAATAGGGAGAAGGTTCCAAGTGGTAAAAGACCTAGGCAAAGATTTGCAAGGGGTAATCATAGGCTTAGAGCTGTTGACTGATATATAATGTTGGGGCCTCAGGTATCAGCCTACTCAAAAGGAAAAAGAAAAGAAGAACGAAGAAAGAAGAAGAGAACGTTAGGAAGATTAAGGTGGAACGAAAGTCAATCATTGCAAAACTTCGGCCATAACTTTTCTATTCGTTGGGTGGCAGAAAAATTACGAGACTCTTGGTATTTTTGTTCTTTAAAGGATGTTAGCCAAGTTATCAATTCTCATAATTGGAGGTAAACATGATCAAGAAAGAGGACAAAATTAAAAATTTAGGGATTTTCTTAAACCCTTGCAGTTTTCGATTACGTAATTGAACGAAGGTCGATGTCCCTATTGTAAACAAAAAGAAGAAATGTAATTTTCTCTGAATTATTATCAATAAATGTTCCCTTTTCAAATCCATTTCATTCCATTCTGTTTTGTCCATGGCATATCCATTATCATCATATTCCAAAATTCTTCATGCCAATAAAGTATAACATTATTATGTTCAAGGAATTAAACAATGAAAATTGTAATATTTAGGATAGCATAGTTTCTCAGATGAATTTGAAAGTGAAGAAGATGAAGAGATTAAGATACCACCAAAGTTGGCTAAGCAATTGAAAATAGAAGAAAAGAATTATACCTCATTAGGAAGAGACTGAGATTGTAAACTTGGGTATAGAAGAAAATCAAAAAGAGATTAAGATTGGAATGATAGTATCTCTAGAGGTGAAGAGATAGCATAGTATCTAAAAGAAAATAGTAATAATTTTACCTAACCTTACACAAACATGCTAAGCATTGACAGAAACATTATTGATCATAGATTACCCTTGAAATTAGTTTTTCCACTAGTTTAACAAAAGCTAAGAAGAATGAAATTAAACACTATATTAAAAATCAAAGAGGAAGTACATAAGTTGCCAAATAACCAAAATGGGTCATTAATATAGTACTAATAGCTCGAGTATAGATATGCATCAACTATCAAGATTTGATTAAAGCAAGCCTAAAAAGGAAATTTTCCTACACCTCACATAAATAGACTCGTGGATAACACTGTGAAGTTTTCTTTGCCCTCATTTATGGATGAGTACTCCAGTTATAACCAAATATTAATGACACCAAAGGACATGAAAAAGATAATGTTCATTACTTTATGGGGGACTTTTTGTCATAGGGTGATGTTGTTTGACTTAAAAAATGCAAGGCAACATACTGAAGGGCCATGATAACTTCATACATGACATGATGCATAAATCAAAAGAGGTCTATGTGGATGATATAATTGCCAAATCTTAAAAAGATGAAGACCACATAGAGGATCTCAAAGATTGTTTGAGAGGCTCAAGCAATATAAGCTTCAGTTGAATCCTTGTGAATGTACTTTTGGGAGTTAAATTAGGGAAGTTGTTGGGTTCATTGTCAATGAGAAAAGGAGCAAGATTAACCCATGTAAGGTCAAAGCTATATAAGAATTACCACTTCTGAAGATGGTGAAAGAAGTGAGAGGTTTCCTCAAGTGATTAAAGTATGTGTCAAAGTTCATATCATAATTAACAAAGGCATGTGCTTTGATATTTGAGCTTTTGAAAAAGCATTATCTAAGAGAATGAGATAAGGAATACTTGATAGCCTTTGATAAGATTAAGAGGTACTTGTCGAATCCGCCAGCATTAATGCCACCAATTCAAGGGAAGCCATTAATATTATATTTATCCATCTATACGAGGCCCTTAGGTTATGTTATAGCACAATGAGATGATATAAAAGAAAAGGAACAAGTGATATATTATTTGAGCAAAAAGTTTACAAACTATAAGGACTCGTCAATTGAGAAAATCTATTGTGCTTTGGCAAGGCTGCTCATAAACTAAGGCTGTATTTAATGAGCCGCACAATATATGTCATAGCAAAGCTCCTTTTAATAAAACATCTATGTCAAAAACTATCACTATCTAAAAGATTAGCAAGATGGCAAGTACCCCTATCAAAATATGATTTGGCCTATGTGCCATAGAAAGTAATCAAAGGAAGTGCAAATTCCAAATTCTTAGTAGACATGGCAAGTGATGATTATTAACCTATCAATTTTGAGTTTCTAGATAAAGATCTAGTGAATAGCATAAATGCAATTGATAATGCAAAAAATGTTAATCAAGTGGCAAAATATACCTCGACAGAGCATTAAACACCTTAGATCATGGAATAAAAGCCATATTAAGATCTTTTAAGAGGCAATATTATACATTTGTTACTAGCCTAGACTTTCATTCTACAACCATGTAATAGAATATGAAGCATGCATAATGGGTTGAAGGTGGCAGTTGAGAAAGGAATAAGAAAATTAGATGTTAATTTGTAAAGACTTTGCCCTAGTGATTTATGAAATAAAAGGAGAATGAATGGTTAAAAATCCTAAGTTGTTGAAATATTACGAATTGATACAAGAGTTATTAACCAATTTCAAACAAATACAATTTCAATATCGCCCATGAGAAGAAAATCATATAATTGATGCATTAGCTACGTAGGAGAAAATGTTTTAAATAAATGATCTCGAAAACATCATGCCTATGGAAATGAGCATAAGATAAACGCTTGCCTATTGTGTTATGATAAAAAAAGAAAAGATGAAATGTCAAAGTACTATGACAGTCAAAAATTCCTCAAAGAGCGGTTATATCTAGAAAAATGCAATAAAAAAAGGCAACATATATTAAGAAGAGTAGCTATGGATTTTTTAGCAAATAAAGAGATACTATATAGACAAAATTTTAATTAGACACTTGTCAAATGCATAGATGTAGAAGACCCCCAGAGAATGTTGAAAGATATACATGAAGGGGTTTGTGGTATATATGTAAATAGTCTAATGATGGCCCAGTAGATAATGCACACACATTATTATCGGCTAACAATGGAGGGAGACTATATATGATACATATGAAAATGTCATAAATGCTAGATTTATGTAGATAAAATCCATATCCCATCATCTAAATTATACATGATAAATGCTTTATGGCCATTTTCACTGTAGAGATTCAATGTGATTGGATTAATTGTCCTAGAAGTTTTTCATGAACATAAATCTATATTGTGTTCATAGATTATTTCATGAAGTGGATGAAAGCGCGATCATCTCCATAAGTGATGAATTAGTAGTAATTAAGTTTTTTTAAAAGAGATAATTTATCGATATGGCCCACAAGAGAAGATCATCTCAGATAACGTCAAGAATGTGAACAATAAAGCCATGGAAAAGGTATGTTAGTGGTTCAAAATCCGACATCATAATTTTTCTACATACTAATCGAAATAAATAAGACAGTCAAAGGAGCTAACAAGAATATCAAGCGAATTATACAAAAGATGATAATGACATATAAAGATTGACATGAGATGCTTGTATGAGCTTTGTACACCTACATGAATTCAATAAGAACATCGACTAAGGCAACCCCATATGCTCTAGTATACGAGATTGATGCTGTATCTATCTTATACTATTAGTGGAACTGGAAATACCATCACTTTAGGTGCTGAAGGAGGCACATTTAGATGAAGTGAAATGGGGTTCAAGCCAGATATGAACAGCTCAACCTTATTGATGAGAAAAGATTAAAGTTGGTAGTCACGACTAAATGTACTAGGAAAGAATGGAAAGGACTTATAATAGAAAACTATATCTTAGAAGCTTCAAAGAAAATGACCTGATATTAAAGAGAATTTCAAATAATCTCTCCAATCTAAGATGCAAATGGGTGCTGAACATGCAAGGTCCATAGGTTATGAAGAGAGCCTTTCCTAGCAAAGTATTGATTCTAACAAAAATGGATGGGTAAAAGCTTCCTAATCCTTTAAATTCAAACACAGTGAAGAAGTACTATGTGTCATGTGAATTTTAATGATGGATAGAGGCATTTGAATCATTTCTTCTTTCAAGAAAATGGATCCATGGAAATGAAAGATTGAGATGGTCATTGATAAAATGAATTAAACACCACGAGAATGATATCTCCTCTACTTTAATATAAATCAACCTTGAATCTTATGAAAGCCATTTGGCAAAATTTTCTATTCAAATATCCTTTAGCCTTATGTATGCATCCAAAAATTGAATTTCTTTGAATCAAGTTGCATGGGGATCAAAGGCATGTTTGATTATGCAATATGAAGCTAGGCAAAGGCAGTAGAGAGCATTCTATTAAAGAAAAGGTAAAAAGTTAAAATAAAGGGAAAAGACACCCAAAAGAAAACATAAAGAGAAAAGAAAAAGAAAAAAGACAGAGTTCCCCGAAGAGCAAAGACATCAAGGAAGTCTTATAAGATTTTAAGATACCTAGAGGCAAAATCTATTTATGGGGCAAGCTGTAAGCACCAGGCTAGCAAAGTCGAATGGATCAGAAAAGATTAATGGATTAAGAAGTATAAAAAGATATAAAAGGTACACCAACATAATTATATATGCCTACATGCATACAAGCACACATGCATGCATATAAGCATCACTTCACAGGAAAAAAGTTAATACATCCCTAAAAGAGTAATTTATGCTGGGGTTTCTAGATTTATGATGAAGGTTTTAAATTTGGGTGCAAGGTTTTACTTTCATTAGGGTTTCAGATCTGGACATGGTTATACTTCCATCGAGGTTCTAGATCTAACAGATTAAAATGTTGGCCTTCAGTAATTGCAACAAAGGAAGATGTGGTTCTACTTTTATCCGGGTTTCAAAACTAGCTGATTAAAATATTTTTTTAGTTTTGGTAGGATTAATCTTTTCTCCCCAATTTATAATTACTTTTTTTTCTTTTTCTTAGTATCAACTTTTACGTTTTTTTGTTTTTTTTTCAGCTATTGGCATGGCTCTTCTCCAGCAAATATGACCAAAAAGGAGCTTTGTGGACCTTAATTTAAGTTTTCTTCTCAAAAAATTTTTAATAGCAAGCGAACCATGATGCAGTCTAAATTAAGCATGAGATAAATCATTATCTAAAGTAAAAGACAAATGAAATACTCATGGTTTAATATTTAGGATTATGTTATAAATAAAGTATTAAGCAAATAATAGTATTATATGTAACAATCAAGGAGGAAGAATCTGTAACTTTTTATATCTTTATTTTCAAGTCATTTACTTTTTGTTTATGTATAAATACAAAATTGCATCGATCCACTTGTTCCTATACAAATATTTTTCCAGTATGTTGAGTAACTTTATATTATGACATTGAAAAATCAAATGTCACTATAAAAAAGAAAAATATCCCAATTGATATTATTTTTCATGAATAACGGTAGCATGAGAAAAAGTTTTTAACAATACAAAAGAAGTATAAGATGGGATTTAAATCAATTATTATAATTATTGATTATAATAAATTAAAACATATCATAACTTATAGATTGTAAAGATTTACAAATTTATCTAAAGAATTTATGTGAAATGATGATTGGTTATTTATTGTTTCATATCATTTGTGTGCTATTTGATTATTACATTTAAAAAGCAATAATTAAATGAAATTAGGAGTATTAATTAAAATATTTTAATAATTTAATTTTATGAGATTTTATAATGGTATGTGTATTTTTATAACGATTATTAAAAATAAAATAGCAATAATATCCATAATGATCATCATTATATAAAAAAAAAATTGGTAATGATATTGACCAAATTTGGGAAATTTGTTTAAATAGAGGAGATTATTATATGATCCCCAATTTCATATGGGCAGAAGCCCAAGATTAACATCATTAAAATATTAAATTTTATTATTTTTTGTTTATATAATAAAAATTTAAATTTAGTCTGATTATAATTGCAATCTGTGAATGATATTATTAATTATTTGATTTCATTTAGAGTTTTGTTAGTAAATATAGTTTAGTTTGTGTCATTGACAAAACTCTTGCAGATACTTTAATAAATATATATATTTTTTAGATTACCATTAATTCAAAGGTCTTTAGAAGTGGGTTTATATAGTAAGTTGATCTTTTTATTTTCAATTTTTTTAATATTTATTTTTTCTTAAAAAAGTTGACAACTTCAAAATTTTAGTAACTGTGATTAATAATAAGTTAATTAGCAAAAATATTATTGAAACATGATTTGTGTTTTTGCAGGAGAAGATAGTATTGCAAGCTAATTTGGGAATCATCATTAAGGTAAGCATTATTCTTTTACAAAATTTTATTTATTGATTTTTTAATTTAATGTAAATTTAAATTATACTTGTGCAATTTTACATTTAAAATTTATTTCACCAATTAGTAAAAAAATCCATTTATGTGTGCAATGTTAGCATATTATGCTTAGTAAATATAACATTAGATATTGTTTTAAAATTATAAATGAATATTTTATTATAGTCCAGTGTATAACATGTTGATTAAATAAAAATTTTCATTTATAATTCTTTAATTGTCCAGTTTGGATAGTTTAAAAATGCAATATTTATGTATTGCACATGATGTATAAATCTTGATTCATTTTATTTCATAATGAATTTCGAGTAACGTATCTTTTGTTCTTCAAGTACATACTAGTGGATATTTATTGGTGTTTTGATTTGAAGAAAAAAAACACTAAAAAGTATCTACATAAGTCATGTACTTGAAGAACTATAGGGATATGCTGTCGAATTTTTTATGAAATTAACTGAAGCATGATTTATCATGTGCTCCACATAGATGTTGCATTTCTGAATGGTATGGGATCATCCTACTTGTAAAAATTGGTTGACATGCATATATATACATTAATAGAATCAAGTTGATGTGCTAACATATGATATGTTAAATGTTAGAATGGACAAGACTTGGACGTTTGTTGATAGAAGGTCAGATGAGTACGATATAGGTGTAACTAATTTCTTGAAATATGCCATTCGAAATTTTGATAATCCTGAGCATGTTCGTTGTCTGTGCATTAAATGTGGTAATATGAAACGTCTGACTCCACGTGAGATACGAGATCATTTGTTTATTAATGGAGTTGATCGAAGTTACAATAATTGGATATGGCATGAGGAAGCATGTCATGATGGGTCTTTTACAAGTCGAAATGCTACAGCTAATAGGGAGGTCGTCCAAGAGGAAGAAGTTGATAACATTGTAGAGATGGTTCAAGATGCATTTGTAGAGTACAATGGTAACGCTAAGCAGTTCATAAAGTTACTTAGTGATGTTGAGAAACCTTTGTATTCTAGATCAATAAAGTTCACTAAACTCTCTGCTCTAGTTAAACTTTACAATTTGAAGGCGAGGTACAATTGGTCTGACCAGAGCTTCAATGAACTTTTAAATTTGATATCTGAAATGTTGTCAGAGAACAATAAAATGCCTACATCTATGTATGATGCCAAAAAAACATTAAATGCTTTAGGCATGGAGTATCACAAGATCCATGCATATCCGAATGATTGCATATTATATCGAAAGGAGTTTCAAAAAGAGATTTAGTGTCCAACTTGTGGTCTTTCTAGATGGAAAATAATGAAGAATAGTAATAAGATACAGATCGGGGTGCCTGTTAAGGTGTTATGGTATTTTCCACCAATACACAGGTTTAAAAGAATGTTTAGAAGCTTTGAAACATCGAAACATCTGACATGGCATTCAAATCAAAAAGAAGTTGATGGCTAGTTGAGGCATCCATCAGATACACCATCATGGAAAATAGTTGACTATATGTGGCCAGAATTTACATTAAAACCAAGAAACTTAAGGCTCGTTATTTTAGCTGATGGGATTAATCCTCATAGTACATTAAATAGTCGATATAGTTGTTGACCGGTTGTTATGGTGACATATAATTTACCACCATGGTTAACAATGAAGAGAAAGTTCATGATGTAAATACTATTAATATCATGCCCTAAACAACCTGGTAATGATATAAACATTTACTTGGCACCACTCATAGAAGACTTACGGATATTATGGGACACTGGTGTGGAAGTTTATGACGCATACCAAAAAGAATCGTTCAACTTGAGAACTATTTTGTTGTGGACTATTAATGATTTTCCTGCTTTTAGTGATTTGTCTGGTTGTACAGTTAAAAGTTACAATGCTTGTCCTATCTGTGTTAAGAATACCAATGCAGTTTGTTTGTAGCATAGTAAAAAAATGTCATATATTGGACATAGAAGATTTTTACCACGGCATCATCCTTATCGTAAACAAAAGAAAGCTTTTAATGGGGAACAAGAATTCAGAGTTGCTCCACAACCATTAATTGGTGAGTAGGTCTTCTCCAAGGTTCAAAGTTTATCAAATTCATGGGGGAAGTCGAAAAAACAACATAAACGAAATAATGAAGTTGTGGTTTCACAATGTTGAAAGAAGAGATCAATTTTCTTTGACTTACGATACTGGAAGTCCTTACATGTTAGACATGTGCTTGATGTTATGCATATAGAAAAGAATGTATGTGATAGTCTTGTAGGCACATTGCTTAATATTACGGGAAAATCAAAAGATGGGAATGGATATACAAGAAATAGGATTAAGGTATGAATTGGTACCATAACATCACAATAATAATACATTTTTACCACCTGCATGCTATACATTGTCGAGAGATAAAACAAATGAGATTTTGTAAAGTGCTCAGTGAGATTAAGGTGCCAAATGGGTATTCTTCAAACATCAAAAATCTTGTTTCTATGGATGACTTGAAGCTATATAGGTTAAAGTCGCATGATTGTCACACGTTAATGCAATAACTCTTACCTGTTGCTCTACGAGCAGTGTTACCGAAACATGTCAGATATGTTTTAATTAGACTTTGCATGTTCTTCAATTCGTTATGCCAAAAGGTGGTAGATATTTTTAAGTTAGATGACATCCAACGTAAACTTATGATAACACTATGTGGACTAGAAAAGTACTTTCCTCCCAGCTTCTTTGATGTTATGGTTCATTTAACTATTCACCTAGTTAGAGAAGTAAAAGTATGTGGTCCTGTATATATGAGGTTATGTTCAAAATCGTAACAGGCCTGAGGGATGTATCGCTGAATCATACATTGTAGAAGAGGCACTAGAATTTTGTGCAAATTATTTATCGAATACAAATTCTGTTGGGATTCCTCTATGGAAGAATGCATTTGATTATTCAACTTAAAATGGAAGACCTTTAGCTGGTGGATGGATTGAACAAGTTCACCATGATCTCCTTCAACAAGCTCATTTATTTGTTTTAACGAATACAAGTGAAGTTCAACCTTACATAAGGTAATATTTATAACCCATTTATTATACCACATCAAAGAAAATTTCAATTGTTTACATGAATTGTTCTTATCATACAGCGAGCACTTAAAACCAATTAACTATTGACAATCCCATGAAGTCAAAAAGATGAAAGTGGTTGCATGATGAGCATAATTGTACCTTTATCAATTGGTTGCACACACGAGTAAGAATCTTTACAAGTCCACCATTAAGTTATATGTGTTCATAATGGTTGATCTAATAAATTATTTATTATAGGTTGGGTATCAATCGTCTAATCATAATATCTCATCAACTTTACAATGGATTGCTCATGGACCTCAAGTCACAGTAATCAAGTATTCTAGATACATCATTAATGGTTGTCGTTTTTATACAAAAGAAAGAGACAACTCAAGAATGCACCAAAACAGTGGAGTCACTTTAATTGCTAATACCATGCAAATTTCGAGTGCAAAAGATAAAAATTCAGTATATGGTGGCATGGTATTTTATAGGGTAATACAAGAGATATGGGAGCTCGATTACACTTTATTTAGAGTCCCAATTTTTAAAATGTGATTGGATTGAGAATAGTCATGGTGTTAAAGTTGATGATCTAAGAGTTATCCTTGTTGATCTTAATTGGATTAGGCATAAAAATGATCAATTTATACTAACTTCACAAGTGAGATAAGTATTTCATGTTGAAGATCCAATCGATACAAAATGGTCGTTTGTAATGTCAACACTCGAAAAGACTTTGATGAAGAAGATGATTTGGGTGACATTTGTCTGGATCATATGCCTTTTTGTAATAATTTACCATCTCTTGAACTCTTCAATCAAATAGACGACAATGCAGTTACATATGCTAGGGAAGATAGTGAAGGATTATGGGTTTGACTAATATGATAGGTAATGTTAAACTTTACATATGCCTTATAATTTTTTTATGCTATTTTTTTTTATGAACTAAGTTTTTACATGTTAATTTACTAGTATTTAATTTTTATGAATATATATTGTTAATTTACTAGTATTTAAGTTTTTTTATTGACTTTTAACTTTATATGTTTTTATGAATATATATTGTTAATTTACTAGTATTTAATTTGCAGATTTAATGGGTCCATCAGATCAACCCGATCATGCCTTACAGAAATGTAAAAAACGAGGCATTACCACTATGCCTAATGTTATTAAGTGTAAATCAATGGGACAGAAGATATTAGTCTAATTAAATGAGAAAAGGACAGCCAATCGAAAAGCGTGGTGCAACGATGAACAGTTACATTGGTGTCATTGTATGATATACAGTGCCTATTACACTTCACAATTGGCATGCTATCCCAGAGGAAGTTAAAGAATAAGATTTGGGAAATAATTTAAGTACGTGTTATAAAATATGCAAGTGCTTACATTTAAAATTGAATTATATGCTCTTGGTTTGTTTTCATTGATTTGTATAAATGTGTTTTATAGGGGACATATGACATTGATGTAACTTTGAAAAGGTATGTACTCCAATTTGCTGCACAAAAATGGAGGAGCTTCAAAACCGTTCTTATAAGGAAATACATCTTGCCTTTTATGGATGACCTAGAATACTTGAGGCTGCCACTAGCAGAATATAGGAGTTTCATAGATTTAGATGTCTGGCATGCATTTGTGAACTCTCTCCTTTTAGAGGAGTTTCAGGTATTACATTAACCAAATAGAGATGTTTATTTGTGAAACTTTCATTGAAGATTGATATTCCTTTATATTATAGCGAAAGAGAATTGTTGCAATAGAAAGAAGAAAGAAAAATATATATGGTCATTGTCTTGCTTGAAAAGGATTTGTAAGGTTAGAGATCAACCTTGTAAGTCAATTATGTTTTGGGTTTTTTTTTTTTTTGCACAAAGTTTTGAACATGTCATGGATTTATTTTGTTTACTTTAATTAACTACATTAAATGATTTTGTATGATTACTTGTAGTAGAAGTCATTGGGTACTGAGGAAAAAATTGATCGTGCTACATTATGAAAAGCAGCACGATGTAACAAACAAGGACGATACACAAATGAAGTGACCAAAGAGTGTACTGAAAGGATTGTACGTATTTGATGAGTCTTTACTTCCATTTGATTTGTATTTATTCAAATGTCACATTTATGTAACAATTGCATTCTGACCTTGTAGGATGAGTTGATGACACAAGAGAGTCAAGGTACATTTAAACCAGTACATGTGAATGATGTCCTCACAAAAGCTTTAGAAACACCTGAACATCCTGGTCGTGTTAGAGGTCAGGGATCTGAGGTAACTATAACGTCGTATTTTGGGAGGACGAAAACAAATATCGTACCAGTAAGTGAAGCACCATATGATAAACAAGGTTTTATGAACATGATGAAGTGGTTCTCGCAACATAAAGATATTTTTAGATGACATTGTGTTAGATAGAGTTACTACCCAACCGAACATCATTCAAATTCCATTTTTTTCAAGTAGAGCTAGCAATAACATGGCTAGAATAGATGATAATGAAAAATGTTCGACATCGCCTCCTCAACCTTCACCAGTTGGTCCATCAATGCCTACACCATCCAGTAGGAAGGTATGTCACATGTTATATTTCTATTAAAGAAAAGAATTAAAGTTTTGAGACATAAATTGTGCTTTGATTATTCATTGTAGTGTGCATAATACGATTTGTACATTGGTTCTTTGGAGGATATCGTGGCCCATGGATTAGTTTTCATAGATACTACCATGAATCAAACTACCCATGGGCATCCTCTGCTTGATGGAGATGTTAGGGTGATAGTGGATGTAGCTATTTGGGGCGATGCTCGTTTGCCTCGCCCAATAATAGAAGTAGAAATTTTTACTGTATTTGAAGCAGTTGGCACACATGTTGCTTGGCCACGAGATTGGGTCATCACACGTGAATGTGAGGTATTTTATGTCAAAAGTTGAAATTTTTTTAGTTTATTTATTGGACATAACTTCTTAATTATTTTATTTCTAGTCAATGAATAGAGGAAAGATGCAAAAGTTGCAAGTTAGACGAGATTAACATTGATGAAACAACCATCATTGCAGCAATTGTCTTCTATTGGGTTGCCATTATCACTGAAGATATTGCATGAACATGTCACAAAGGTAATGGATCATGATGGAGTCATCACCATTCTTTTGCAAAAAGAGGTATTTACTAATAAGGGCTCCATATATGTGATGTGAGAAGATATAATACAATTTTGTTATATGGAAGAGATAAGTTTTACTATCATTTAAGCTTACATTGTGTACGTATTTTATTTTTTTATTAGTTTATTGATCTTACAATTATGTCATATTCATATTTATATATGTTTTTTATATTTTCAGTAAACTTTACAAAGATTTGGTTGTACTGGGCTTCAATCAAAATATTTTATTTGCTGATCCATCAATGGTATTAGTTGTGAGCAGTATAAAGATAGAAGATCAAGCTCATCATATTGCAACTAGATTAGCTCAACAATGCTACAAAGGAGTAGTGATCTTCCCATATAACATCGTGTAAGCATGAACTTAATTTTTTTAATTGCATTAGTTAAATAACTAATAATTTAATTTGCTTAATAATTTAGGCATCATTGGATGTTGGTCATTGTTGAGCCGTGGGCGTTCACATATACAGTTTTTGATCCTCTAGGGCATGGTTCTCGCACTGAGTTAGACATGCTCATGTCCATGTGAGTTTAATTATTTTATACTTACATTAGTGTATGTAATTGCAGTTTCAAGATTAGTAACTTTTTTTTTAGCTCTTTCATAATGTTTTTCGCAATAGACATGCTATTTATTAGCCGACGGAATTGCCAAAGTATTGTTGCTAAGGTATGTATGTTATGGACCATATATTATATTAAATTTCATTATCTTTAGTCACAAAATGTAACATCTAAATTATGCTAATGTAGTGTCCACGTCAACCTTCTAACCATGAGTGTGGATATTATATGATGAAATACATGAGGGATATCATTAACAGACACAACAATAATGCACCATACTCAAAAATAGTAAGTTTTTAAATAATTTTTTTTGTAAAATGCTGTGTATAATATTGAAATTATAATTGTACTAACTTTTATATTTTTCACATGTATAGCTAATGGATATTAATACCTACAATTAGTCTGAGCTTGATGATGTTAGACAAGAGTTTGTGCAATACATATGGAGTATTATATTAGGATTCAGGTAAAAGTGTAGGACTTATATTTCAAATTTTGGAATACATTATATAGCTGTTAGGAATTGTAAGTATTTGCCTTTTAACTTTTAATTTGTAAATTAATTTCCCTCTATGTGTTTCATACATAGCTAGAAGGTTATATGGATGAGAATTATGATTCACTATAGTTTCGAAATGGTAATCAATAAGTGTTATATTGAAGTGTATTATGATAAAAGAAGTGATCATGAATGTGTGCTACATTAGATTAAAATATATTGTGAATTAATGAAGTAATGGTGGTGTCAGATTGTATTAAGATATGATGGTGGTGTTAGATTGTATTGAGATATGTTGCATTGCTCTAGAGAGTGTTTTCATAAAAAAAGTGGTGGTGGTGGTGCATTTGATTGCAATAAAGTGTGTGAGTACTATTGAAGTGCTTTTGGGTTAAAAAAGTGGTGGTGGTGTGTTACATTTTATTAAAGTGTGGTAGTAGTATTAAAATCATTTGTAATGATTTACTTTTTAATTATATGCAATATTTTTTGTATATTTTTAATTTTTAATTTTAGGTAAATAAAAAAATGTGAATTCGTAAGCAAAAAATTTTGATTTTGAAAAAAAAAAGTAATCAAATAATAATTAAAAATATGAATTATAATTAAGAATTAAGATTATTAAAAATTAAATAATGATTCAATTTTAAATTATTATACATTAAAAAAATTAAATAGTAATTCAAATTTTCAATTATTTATCAATTCGATTTTTGATATTTTTTTATTTTTAAAAAATAAATAAATTAAAAGTAATAGTTTTATTCACAGTTTTCGAACTGTGAACTACTTAAGTTTTACTCACAGTTCTAGAACGGTGAATAAAACATTAATGAACTGCAAACTAATGTTATTTTATTCATAATTTAAGAACAGTGAATAAAAATTAAATAAACTGTGAAGTAAAGAGTTTTATTCACAGTTTTAGAACAATGAATAAAACTTTATTGAACTATAAACTAATGAGGTTTTATTCACAGTTTTAGAACTGTGAACAAAAATTTAATGAACTGTGAATTAAAGTGTGGTATTTAAACTTTTATTCACAATTCTATAACTGTGAATAAAACCTTAATGAACTGTAAACTAATATAGTTTTGTTCATAGTTCTATAACTGTGAACAAAACATTAATGAACTGTGAACTAAATTCGGATTTATTCATAGTTTTAAAACTGTGGACTATTCTTACTGACTTTTGTTCACATCAACATAGTACACAGTTTTACAACTGTGAACAAAATGTTGAGTATGTGTGGAGATAATCTTATCTAAAAGGATATATATTTATCTGAAAGGGTATATATCTATCTGGGAGGGTATATACTTATCTGAAAGGATATATATGCTTATCTGGGAGGGTATATACTTATCTAAAAGAGTATATACTTATCTAAAAGGTATCTTAAGATTCTCACACATCTATCTTTTAGCCTTGGGCTCTACTATATAAAAAGGAGACTTCTACTCATGTAAACATCATAACAGAGAGAGTCAAGAGTCCTAGGGTTTTATTCTAGTAGAGTGAGAGCTAGGAAAACAGTTATCTCTCTTGTAATCTATTTTCATAGTGAAAAGGGTTTCCTGCAGTGACTGCAAAGTGGATGTAACTCTCAATTGAGGGTGAACCACTATAGATTTTGTGTTCCTGTGGTTGTTTGTTTTCTTCTTACTTTTATTATAGTTGCTTTCAAGATTTCAGGGATTTGATATTTGATCCATCAACTAGGGATCTGGTTGTTAAATTCTCAACAACTGGTATCAAAGCTTTGGGTTTTGAGATTGAAAGCAATGGGTAGCGAAGAAAACTCATCACATGGGATCATCAAGTTCGATGGTACAGATTATGCCTTCTGGAAAATACAAATCGAGGATTATCTGTATGGGAAAAAGCTACATGAACCACTTTTGGGTCAAAAGCCTAAAAAATTTCAGAAAGCAATTGGGATATCCTTGATCGACATGTGTTAGGAGTTATTCGACTGATATTGTCAAAGAACATTGCTCATAACATGGCGAAGGAGAAAATAACTACAAGTCTGATGAAGGTGCTATCTGACATGTATGAAAAACCTTCAGCAAACAACAAGGTTTTTCTCATAAAGAAGTTATTTCACTTGAAAATAGGCGAAGGTAATTCTGTGACAACTCATCTTAATGAGTTTAATGCAATTGTTAATCAATTATCTTCTGTTGAGATTGACTTTGATGATGAGGTACGTGCCTTGATACTATTGGCATTATTGCCAAATAGTTGGGAGCCCATGAGAGCAGCGATGAGTAATTCTGTTGGGAGTTCAAAATTGAACTTTAATGATGTTCGTGATCAAGTTCTTGCAGAAGAGATTCAGAGGATCGATTTAGGCGAAACATCAGTTGCAAATTCTGCCCTAAATGTTGAAAACAGAGGAAGAGAAAGTGACAGAAATTCTGATCGCAATAAGGGCAAATCTAAGTCAAGGAATGGAAGAAGCAAATCTAGATCTGGAAGAAATCTGGAATGCTGGAACTGTAAGAAAAAGGGTCACATAAAGAAAGATTATCGATCACTGAAGAAAAAAGGTGAAAACAAAGATGATACTGCAAATGCTGTAACAGATGAGGTAGATGATGCTTTACTTTTGGTTATTGATAATCCTCTTGAGTCTTGGGTTTTAGACGCTGGGGCGTCTTTTCATACCACTGCATATGGCAAAATAATTGAAAATTATGTTGCTGAAAATTTTGGGAAGGTTTATCTTGCTGATGGAAAACCTTTGAATATTGTTGGTATAGGTGATGTTAAATTGAAGATGCCAAATAGGAATATCTGGAAGATCCAAAAGGTGAGACATGTGCCAAAGTTGATGAGAAATCTGATTTCTGTTGGACTGATTAATAGTGAAGGGCATAAGGTGACTTTCAATGATAATACTTAAAAAGTTATCAAAAGTGCCATAGTTGTTGCTCAAGGGAGCAAAACTGGAACTCTCTATATGACTTCAAGTTGCAAGGATACAGTGGCTGCTGTTGACACTGGTATGAACTCTAACTTATGGCATTACAGACTTGGGCATATGAGTGAAAAGAAAATAAAGGTCATGGTGGCGAATGGTAATTTGCCAGATTTAAAATCTGTAAAGCACAAGTTGTGTGAAAGTTGCATCCCTGGCAAACAGAAAAGGATCAGCTTCTCTAAAGTATGAAAGCAGTTGAAGCAGGAAAAACTAGAGTTAGTTCATACAGATGTATGAGGGCCTTCGACTGTGACATCTCTTGGGAGATCTAGCAACTATGTGACTTTCATTGATGACTCAACCAAAAAGGTATAGATTTATTTTCTAAAGAATAAATCTAATGTATTTGATGCTTTCAAGAAATGGAAAGCTATGGTTGAGAATGAAACTAATTTTAAAGTTAAGTGTTTGAGATCTGATAATGGTGGAGAATACATTGATGGGGATTTCAAACAGTTTTGTGCTAACAATGGGATCAAGATGGAGAAGACTACTCCAGGTACACCTCAGCAGAATAGTGTTGTAAAAAGGATGAACAGGACATTGAATGAGCATGCAAGGAGCATAAGAATGCACGCAAGGTTGCCCAAGGTATTTTGGGCAGATACAGTTAACACTGTAGCCTATTTAATCAATAGTGGTCCTTCAGTTCCTTTGGATTGCAGAATATCCGAAGAGGTTTGAATTGGCAAAAAGGTAAACCTTTCTTTTTTAAGAATATTTGGTTGCCTGTCGTATGTCCATATTGATGCTTTTACTAGAGGTAAACTTGATCCATAATCAAAAAAATGTTTTTTTATTGGATATGGTGACAATGAATTTGGTTATCATTTCTGAGATAGCCAAAACAAGAAGATCATTAGGAGTAAGGATGTAATCTTCAATGAGCAAGTTCTGTACAAGGATAGTTTGGGCAAGAGTTCGAAAGTACCAAATTCTAAGGTAAAAAAAGTACCAAATTCTAAGGTAAAAAGGCCTAAAGTGATCCACTTGAGAGACATTCTAGTGAATCAGTTGCAATAGAATACTCAGGAAGTTGAAGATGACATTGCTAAGGAAAATCAGGAAATTATGGCTCCAGAGGTAAATCCAACCACTTCTGTGATAGAAGTGAGAAGATCTTCCAGGACTATGAGACCATCATAGATATTTTCACCATCTCTGAATTACATCTTGTTGACTGATAAAGGTGAACTAGAGAGTTTTGATGAAGCTTTGCAGGGTGATGAATCAATCAAGTGGGAGTTAGCCGTGAAAGATGAGATGAATTCTCTCATGAGTAATCAAACATGGGAGTTGGCAGAACTACCACAAGAGAAAAGGCCTTGCAAAACAACTTGGTTTACCGGTTAAAAGAAGAATATGATGGCAACAAGCGACATATGTTGACCAAGGTTGTTTCAATCGAGAAATTGAAGTTGTGTACAACTTCAGTGGGGCTTCTCAGCTGCTGATTGGGAAGTAATAGTCATTGCAGGTGGAAGAAGCAATTGAGATAATGAATTAGTCTCCAAGTGGGAGATTGTTGAGTATATGTGGAGACAATCTTATCTAAAAGGATATATATTTATTTGAAAGGGTATATATTTATCTGGGAGGGCATATACTTATCTAAAAGGATATATATGCTTATCTGAAAGGGTATATACTTATCTAAAAGAGTATATACTTATCTAAAAGGTATCTTAACATTCTCACACATCTATTTTTTAGCTTGAGCTCTACTATATAAAAAGGGGACTTTTACTCATGTAAACATCACAACAGAGAAAGTGAGCAAGAGTCCTAAGGTTTTATTCTAGTAGAGTGAGAGTTAGAAAAACAGTTATTTCTTTTAAAATTTTTTTTCATAGTGAAAAGGGTTTCTTGCAGTGGCTGCAAAGTGGATGTAACTTTCAATTGAGGGTAAACCACTATAAATCTTGTGTTTCTGTGATTGTTTATTTTTTTCTTATTTTTATTATTATTGCTTTTAGGATTTCAGAGATTTGATATTTGATCCGTTAACTAGAAATCTGATTATCAAATTTCTAACACAAAAGCTATTAAAAATTTATGAATAAAAAATTATTTTATTATAGTGCTCACAAAGATAATTCTGTTTTTCTCATGCACTACAAGAAAAACTATTTTTAATGACGGTATTTTATGACGATCTTTTGTGAACGTCATTAAAAAATTAAATACATAATGGTCTGAAAAGACCGTCATAAAAAACATAGTATACATGACGGTTCTAAGAAACCGTCATAAAAAACATAGTATACATGACGGTTCTGAGAGACCGTCATAAAAAATTTGTAATAAAAAAAAATGTTCGTGATGAAGACTCGAACCTGTTCTCTCTTGAAAAAATTGATAAATGTCATTGCCATTTAACCAAAGCAAAACATGTGATGTATTTTGGATAGATTAATATTTAATTTAAATTCTTGATTGAAAATGCCAACGAGTAGACTCGAACCGAGCCATACTGAACCTTATTTCAGGCTTACAACCATTTGCTCCACCCTTCGATTTTGACTTACTTTGTTGTTTTTTTAATAAAACATACTTTTGAATAATTTTGAGAATGACGCCTTCAGGCGGACTCGAGCCCAGGCTCCCTCAGTCAATGTTACAACACTTTAACGGTTGGTCAACTGCCCGATTACGTAATGACCTTGACAGTAATAAGATTTACATAGTACCCTGAATGTTCTGTAAATATCCAGAAAGCTCTTTACCCACGCAGTGGTGTGGTGTTCTTCCTTCTCCCCCGAAATACCCGAAAATTTCAGAGATTTCTCTCTTTCAACACCATATAATCGATGGAAAACTTCCTTCCTTCAAGAAATTTTGCGAAGTAAACTTCGTGCACAGTCGGATGATACCATTAAAGCAAAAAAATGGTATGTAAAACTTATCAAATCTTCATCTCACATTGTTAGAGAGAGAAATTTTTTTTGTTGATTCTTCCAATTTCTTACTTAGTTTTTTTCGAAAATTTTCTTCTCTTGGCATTATGCATTTTCGGATGATACCCATGTTTATTATCCTTGTGATACTAAAAATTGTAAGTAAATGAAGTGAGAAATGAAGTGAGAAATGAAGGGATCCGAAACTGTAAGCCATGGATGGGGCTGCCAAGTTTCTCCTATTGGCATAACAAAGCCTTAGGTACTGCCTTCACAGGCTGCATTTTCTCATCCCGGCAGGAAAGCTTGTTGTCAAAGCATGCTTGCTTATTCTTGGACTAGAATTTTAGATTATAAATGTTAGTTAGCTGGCAATTCGGGCACTTAATTTTTTCTTATCTAAGATGTCTTGGAATGTGTTGTTCAAAGTTATCATCCATATTTATGTGTTGATAATTGAATTCTTGTTTGATAATTGAATCCTACCGGGCTGGCCAAGTTTGCTCTTTTTGGAGAATCATCACACATGTAAGCTTGGAAAAGGAGCTGTCACTTGACTAACCCCACCATATGGAAGACAAAAGCACCAATATTCTATCATTTTGCTGCATATGGGTGTCATAATATAGGACTACTATTTAGTACATGAATTAAATCCTTGACAAAAATCAATAATAAAGAATAATCATTGAGAGAAAAAGTTTATTGATACTCCGACACTTCAATTAAAGTGTAATTTTTTTAGTATTTTTTTGTACTAGTAATAAAGGTTTTTTTCTCATAGATGCTATGGTTCATTATGCAGGATAATTGTTGTGATAGTCAATTGCTCGTTTGAAGGAAGGGAAAGCTTGTTACATATTAATAGGACTCGAAAGAAAAGTCAAAACCCTTCAGATAGAAGCCATTACTTTTTTGCACAGATAACATCATTCCAGGTTAGTAAATTCTTAGTAATCTACTAATGTACCATGTGTTTCGAAGAAATAGTCTTCGCTTTGCCTGAGGCCTTTCAGTCTAGTGGGCACCTTGTTTTTTAATCTTATTTTTACAATAACATTACTTTACATGATACGTATTACATACATAATAAACATGCAGAATAAGTGGGTGTTTTTTTTTTATTTGTCATCATAGGATAAAATATGGATAAATCTTGGATGCACTTGAATAGATTGTCCAAGGAGTTTTCTGATGGAGTGGATGAGTTTCTTGCTTTTGCCATTTCTCATTGTGAAGATCCTACACTCATTAGATGTCCTTGTCAATCATGTGCTAATTTGACAGTATTAAGTGTTGAAGAAGTTAAGTATCATTTGTTTAGTAAAGGGATTGATCAGAGGTATAAAAGATGAATTTGGCATGGAGAAGAGTGTTCTTCTAGATCTTGCACAAATAAGAAATCGGTGTTTGATGAATCTTTCAAGGATGATTATATGGACAATACAACAGACATGGTTAATGATGCATTTGAATATTGTCAAGATGATCCCAAATTATTTCAAAACTTACTAGAAGATGTAGAAAAGCCTTTATGGTAAGGATACATATAGTAATGAAGAAATTGATGAAGTACGTCGTGAATGGGCTATGCATGTACAACAGTTACTATCATAGCCAGGTATGTAATCCTTGTTATCTCATTAATAGTGTATTTTAATTGCGTGTTGTTTATCTTGGTTAAATTCAAGTATGATGAACTAATTATATTAATTGAACGCTCCACTCATTCTATTTATTGAGCCATCTACTAATTCTGTTAAGTTATAAATCAATTCTGTTGAGAATTCTATAAATGTCATCTTTAAGTAGTTGGTAAAGTAAAAAACAAGGAAAAGTATTCAAGCATGCATATGAAATAAATATGTTCATAATCAGTTAATTTTCACACTTACTGTTGCATTACAAGAAGTTACACTTTTGATGCCTACATGTAGGGAATTAGAATAGAAAGTTGCATATTATGATTAATATATACCTTATAGGTTACAAAGAGTTATATTTTTGACATCTAGATGCACTCTTAATTTTTTATTATATTTGATTTTCAAGCTTTATTATAATTGCTTATTTATTTTGATATGTAAATTAATTATGTGGTAAATAGAGCTTATATAATAATGTATCTTTTCTATTACTATTGCAGGAGTGACACATCTAATGCACTGGGTATTTTTTGATGTAATGGTAGAACAGAGCAATGAGAATGATAATTATGTAATTTAATTTGTAGATATTTTGTTTATTTTTGATACTTAATATTATTTTGTTTTGTAAAATGATAATAGTTGTAGTTATAAACATATGTATTTTTTTGTTTGACATTTTTGTATTGTTTGATTGCAATTGAAAAAAAAAATATAAATATTAATTAATTTACAAAATTATAAAAAAATTTTGTAATTAATTAATAAAAAATATATAATAAAACATGAAACATTTTTATGACGGTCATAAAAACCATCATAAAAAGTACCACATTTTTTTTATGACGGTCACAAAGACCGTCATGATATCATCAACATATTTTATGACGGTCTGCAGTGGACCGTCATGAATTTTTATGACGGTCCATTGCAGACCGTCATTAATATTCCGGCTTTTTAATGACGGTCAAAAACCGTCAAGAATTTATGACGGTCTTTTGGACCGTCATAAAGTTTTTATGACATCATTTACAATAACAGTTTTCTGACCGTCATAAAAAGCTTTTTATGACGACATTACCTGTCATAAAAGATTTGTTTTCTTGTAGTGATGTTTCTCCTGGTATAACTGAATCCTTAACAATTCATAAAGTCCTCTTGTTCACGTTATTTACCCACTTTACACGTGTCTGCCTGGACATTAATTTCATCAAAGATTGTGTTGGATTTTAGCCTTGGAATGCCTCTCTCCAAGTTAAATTGACAGCAACCACCCAGTTGAAATTCCTTCTATCTATTCTCTTCAACAACTAGAAATTTTTGTGTAACCTTGCTTTCGAAATGAAACTGGCATGCTCACAATAAAATCCTTTGAATCAACGTCTTCTTCTTTTTTTTTTTTTTCTTCCTCTTTTTCCAGGTACAAAATTTTGCAGAAAGCAACCTTTTGGAATAACCCTCATTATGTGGAATGCCTCACATTAATTTCTCAGAAGAAGAATTTCCTATCTCATGCTATTTTGTAATTGTTTAGAACACTTTCAGAATCGTATGAATTTTACTTCATTTGTTCCCATCATTCAATACTCTCCCCGAAGAGAAATAGAAAAATAGACTAGGCTTTTTGGCTTCAGCTGGGAAATTTTACACTGCCTCCACTGCCCAAGAATTGTTAACTCTCTATGGGAATACCCCATGAAGACTGAACTCATGAGTTTATGTGATTTTCTATTCTCTAAATTAACAAGCTGCTGGCACAAACCTCGATTAGGAGTACCTCCAGCTGGATTCTACTGTGTTGTTTCATTGACAAGTGAAAATTTCTTTGGAAGTATATGAGGGAATAGCCCTCATAAAACTATTTAATGGAATACTTCACGCGATATCAATTCACAGCCTATAATCTTTCAAATATGCATCTCTGTTTCTCAAGAGAGCATGAGGATGATCACATCAAAATACCATGGCTGAATTTTTTCTTGTTTGCCCATCAAAACATGATATTTTCTCAAAAAATTCTTGAGAAATACCCAGACAAATTCCCAACTCAAGTAGTCACATTTTTTTGAATGTATCTCTTTTTGAAAAGAATAGCTCCTCCTTTACAATATATATTATTTTTAAAAAAAAAATAATACAAGTAAAATTGGGTCTCCATAAAAAGTTTCAAAACATCATCTAAATCAGCAAGATTTTAATAACAAGTCAACTCATCTAAAAACACATCCATCTGCTACTGGGAGTGAGCTCCATTTTCTCATCTTATCTTTGGGGAAGGGAAACTATTGACAAAAGAGCAATGCACAAAATTGTTAAAGGTTACCAAAGTGTCGGCACAAGGGATGACTGCCATTCTAACTAAAAGACAAAACTCAAGTTGGACAGTACTTCTACGTCAGAAGGTCATTAAATCAAACAAATTTTGACTATCATGTGTTAACATTATGATGCATTAGGACATGCCAACCTTTATCTTTCCATGTGCAAGCAGTCAATTCAGACAAACTCCACATTCAAATCAATCATCATTCTTTATCGAACACAAATTAAAGACATATACAAGCAATTTGTCCACAAGAATATTGAAGAACTTTAACTTAGAAAATTATAATGAATTGGTATATAATTCTTTGTTTGAATGCGGTAAGTAATTCTTTACATTTTGGCAAAATAAATTTTCACAAGAGACTGATTTTATTATTGTTTAGCTTGTATTTCAATTAAATTAAGTTGATCTTTTTATTTTCGTAGAGACCTCATCCATTTATTTAATTGACTACTAGCATTTGCTAACTCTACATACTCACTTTAATTTTAAACCATTTTTTATTAGTCCACACTAATTTGAGGATATCTAATCATTATTCTTTAGGTTTTTTAAAAAAAAAAAAATAGGGGAAGGGAGGTTTAAGACTTTTATCTAGAGTTTAATTAATTAATTATCGATAATTTCCATTTATGCTTATCATGAACAATGTGATTAATCCTTCAATTCTTTGACAAGGTGAAGGAATAGGAGAAGCATAACCCTCCAACTTTTTTTCTAATTTCCATATTTAACCATTTCAATCACCAAGTGTACACTTATTAACTAATTAAAGAAAAGATTAAAGATTGAAAAATCAAGGCTTCATCTAAAGTTCAAATCTCCAATCCAATTCTAATGATCAGCTGGAAACAAAGTGTGTGAAGCAAGATCACCAGAAATTTTTACAGGCATGGCTTGTCATTGGAAATTAAACTCCTTTACACTTTAATGAGTACTTTCTTTCATGAATGTATACCATGTTGTTATGATTTTATAAGCAAGAGGTGTATGGCAACTATGCCCTTGAGATGATGTGTTCTTTCTCACTTTTCTATCATTGTGGCTGGGAGACCACACATTTTGATATGTTAGCTTGACAGATTTATGTTTTCTTTCAATTACAAGCACTGTGACTAAACTTGATTGACTGGGAACGTTATCCATCCCACAAGTGGTAAGAGAATTTTCTTCTTTCAAAAAAATCTTGTTATATGGCTGTCAAAAGCAAAGCAAGGTAGCTTGTTTGTTCCCTATCAAACCAATAAACAAATTCTTGTTTATGTAGAAAATTCCCTAATTTTTAATTCTCCCACTAAGAAGCACCTACTGTGCAAGTCCAAATTTGCTTCTTCGAAAGCACATGGCAGAGGCCCACAAACTGTAAAGAAAAACATCACACAAAGACTTGAAGACTCTCAAGCGTATCTCGCACGGTCTCTTACGAGTCGACTCGATGAACGGACGGTAACCATAAGCGAGTTTCTATTACATATACATCTCTAACTAAGAGGTGGCTTCTTTCTCAAATCGTGATTATTTCGTGATTAATCTGTTTTTTTTTTTTTTTTTTTGTTTTTTCATTTGAAAACTTGCTAGGTAGACGCAGATGGCGAGCTCCAGAAGAATAACTTACCATGGAGGAAATGCCTTGAACGATGCTGAGCAGACCATCCTGGGAGAGCGAGGGAGTGGATGTAAATGCTAAACCTCTTCTGATCTGTTGGTTTAATTCTACTATGCACCGAAAGTTGTTTTCGTTCCAACCATAAACATAGCTTGTCATGTTCTTGATACTTCAAAAGTATTTCTAGATGTTCTTCTTTTTCCATCAAAAGTTAACATGTACGGCACTCAATTCAGAGTATGGATACTAATCTTTCTTTGCTTGTTTTGAAATTTGTTTCCCCTTTTTTATAGCACGTTTTGAAATCAAGTACTGGTCTGATCTGAGCATGATCCCCTTTAGCGGTAACCCACAAAAGCATCAAGATGTTATTGATTTAGTGGATACACCTAAGTCCTTGAATCCAGATCTGCTCATTCCCCCAGTAGATCTGATGACGACAAACGAAACTGGCTTGGAAGGGCTTTTTGACCCTAGTCTGTGTAAAGGTCATGAAGCACAAAAGAAAATAAGAAAAAGAATGACGGATAAAAAATATCGAGATCAATGTAAGGTAAAGAGCAAAAGTACTATGCATCTCTCCTCATAACCATTGATTCCTTTCCCTTTTGTCCTTTTCTTTTTATTGTTGTCATATTTTTTCCTAAAAAATTTTGTTTGGTAACTGCAGAAACATAAGATGACGATGGAGCAAGAGTTGGAGAAGCTGCGGATAGAAAATGCAGTTGTAAGGTCGGAGAATGATGCTCTGAAAGGAGGCGACAAGGAGATGAAAGAAAAGTTGTTTTGTCAAGGAGAAAAAATGAAAAAATTAAAAGAAGATTTCAACGAGTTGAAATCTAAGTACGAAATGCAAGATTCTATTGTACAAGCCCTTTCCCGTCATGTGGTAACTTTCTATCTCTCTTCTTGTTGTTTATAATGAACAAAAAAGGCATTCAAAGCTGCACAAAAGAGATCTGCATGCCCAACAAAAAACACTGCATGGTGAGCATACCATCAAGTTTTCCAATTCCGAGTTCTTAATTAGTTAAATCATTTAACCTAAGCAGATCTATGATTCCTTCAACTATTTCTCCTCAGCTTTTAGAGCTTCCATTTTTCCTTGCTAATTAGTCCACCAAACTTGCTAAGTTACAGCATTCAGGGCTGTCGTGTAATAAAATCATTGATGATTAGAAGTTAATTATAGCATGCCATAGCATATGCTATCAAAATTTCCATAGCCACAATAATTAGAGTATTGTCTTTTGCTTCCTGTGGGTCAAGTCAACGTTGGGAGAGAGAGAGAGTAGTAACAAAGTGCATAGTTGGTTTCCAACTTTAAGATCATTCCGCTCCCTCTAATAAATTTTATAAAGTCTGTGAGGAAAAGTTCAAAAGTAAGGCATAAAAAAAAAATTATGTTATGTTACTTACCAGCCCTATATGTAGGCAATTTGTATCCTACTAATATGATACCAATATACTAGACAACGGTTGATGTGTTTTTAAATTTTATTTTCTTCTCAAATGATGTTTTTATCATTTTTCATAGGGTGATGATCTCCAACTACTTGAAACTCAAAAACTCAAGGAAGAAAATGCTTTATTAAAGCAGAATGCCAATCTCAATAATCAATCATCAAAGATAGCAGAGATGCAGCTTAAGATCAAGATGCTTCAAGTTCAAATAAATGCTTTATGTGGATCGATCCTCAATGAAAAACAGAAGAATTTTTCTTGAATGGTAACAAGCAAGATCGGGTATGTATGGGTTTGTATGTTGCTTAAACAATATATGTATTTGTTTTTCTTTTCCTCTTCCAATTTCCTCATTGAAATAATGCATGTTTAATTAAGAATAACATAATGTTACTTTAGAAACTTTTAATAAGAAATTTTGATGTCCATCGTTTGAAGTTAGTAGCTAATATAGGTGCATGTTTAATTTATTCTTAGAAACATTAACAACCCACTTGTGACTAATTAATTATTAATATTAAGTAGATGCGTCTCAGAAATAGTGGATGTGAGTAGATGGACCTATAAGTAGTCTCTATTACTTCTAGAAGCCTTCATGTGATTTAGTCATAATCTATTGCTACAAAATTGAAATATTCAATCCACAATACTAACCTATTAAAAACAAAAAATTTTGTTTTTTATAAAATTTTTATTTTTAATATGTATTTAATGTAAATTTTTATTTAAAAAATAATAAAATTACAAACTGTATAATGAACACTAAGAACTAATATTATTTATGAAGAAGAATTTGAAGTAAAATAAGAATTGCCTCTATCTACCAAAATAGGATAAGTCAGTCAAAACAATGAGAATTACTTTTATTTTTTTCCTCTCTTTTGGACTTTGTTTTTATTGAAAACTAATTTATAATTAATTTATGTTATAGATAATACATTCATATCCAAAGTAAGAAGAGAACTATTTTGAGACTACTCATAATTTTAATTATCAATTTACAGAGATGCAAGGTTACTAATCAATAAAATTTATAACTGACTATATTTTTCTTTTTCTCTTAAGAATAATGCATTACTCATATCTAAAGCAATATAGAGCATCCCGATTAATTCTATGCATATATTGATTTTGCATTTCATTTGCTAAATGAAGGTGCATTGTTAACTGCAGGTCCAATGGGATCAATGCAAGAGTGAAGCTGTGGCATTCTTGCCCACAGAGGAAAAGATCTCACATGTCAGACTTCATTTTGGCTTATATATTAAGCTCCTATCATTTGCTGCAGTTTTATGGCCATTTTCTACTTTAGTAGTGCATGTCTCCTGTACTCCATCGCACTATAAGGACATGATGGCACCTGAATGCTCTTTCCTCTTTGTTTTCCTTCTATTGTGTGGCCAACAGCATGCATTATTACAGTTTCAGACATTATTTTATCTCTATATGTATTTGGATATTTATTTTTTGGTTTCTCAAAAGGAGTTTTAATGTTGGCTACTACCAATCAAGAAGGGTTTGCAATTAGATTCTGTTGGGAATTATAAAAAAATGGATATGCATATAGGTCTGTAGTTCCACTAGTGTGGCAGCATGAGAAATTTTATTTTTTTTACCTCAAAAAATTTCTCTAAATCCATCGAGGTATGTTCTTCTCCCTAATCCAAATGATAAACATAAAACTAAATGAAATTTTGAAAGTAAATTCTTAAAAAAAGAAAAAACCTAATAAATATGTCAAATTGGTGAGTATATAGCACTCCCAATCACTTTCTGATCTAATCTCTTGAGACACATCTCTCGTTTTCTCTACTCTTTTTTAATACGTTTTTTCTCTTCACTTATCTCTGTCATCTCTATTTTTAACTTTATATAGAATTGAAACCTTAAACCTGCCATGGTTTTGTTTTCCTGAGTAGATAGAAGACAAAAAGAAAAGACATCTTATGTTAACATTACAATAGCCATAAAAGCATAATTACAATAGTTGGCTAGTAACCAGAAAAGTGAAGAAGCAGAAATATCTCTCTCTCTACTCGATCCAATATATATATATATATATATATATATATGTGTGTGTGTGTGTGTGTGCGCGTGTGTTTATGCAGTCACACATATGATTGTTTGCCAGTATAAACAAGGAACTTACCAGTCTGCTTATGGTATCTCTGTTGGCTTTTCATATTGCAGCTTGCAAGTTTGAGCTTTTCTACATAATTAAAAATACCCTCTATAGATCTCAAAAGGTATGCACTAATTGGACGAAATAATTAGTAGTCATTAATGTGCAAGAAAATTTTGTAACTTATTAAAAAAAGAAAATGAAACATGTCAAACCTGTTGCTTGAACTGGGTTAATGTGAGTGCCCTTTGGCTTTGGCGTGAGTTTATCTTTATTGTTTCCAGTGAGATGTGCAGATGGAGAATGGCTCATGAGGCCCCACCCACAGCGTAATTGTTGCATTCGCTCCGTATTTCATGTGAAAAACTACATGAGCTAATTAATGAAATTAACTTAAAAATATTCTTTCACCGTAAAAATAATTTAACTTCATTAAAATTCATGTTTTTTACTTTTTTTCGATAGTGAAAATTTTATCATCGTTTTTTTTTAGTTGTTTTTTAATTAGGATATCCTTATGAGTTAAGAGTCTATTTTTTCAGATAGCACAATGTACTTAATGTAATGTGCTATCATTCAAACAGTTATGAGTTAAGAGATTTTTTTTTTTGACGGCATATATAATATACTCAATGTACCATACTGTCGCTCCAGGAGCACATTACAACCATTGTTTCTCTCTAACTTTACCCGCAAAAGTCTTGCTTCCTTTTCAAGATTCTAAAATTTGCAGGTCAGAATGGAAAAAGTGGGAAAAATAAGATAGAACTCGAAAATTACGGCTATTGAAGCAGCACGTTATAACCACTTTGGGTGAGTCATGCTTTCACATCGCATATGATGGTTTTCATTATTTGAGTGAGGGCATTAGATGAGAAACATGGTCAATACAATGAAAAATGGGTAATGATATTACACAGATCCCTTAGAAATTTTTTTCCAAACTTATGGTAAATGGCCCATCACTATCTTTTCACCTTTTTTCTTTTATTGATGGGTTCATGTGTTTTTTTGTTGGTTTCTTATGAGGCTGAAGGGACAACCAAAAATGCAATAATTATTAATTTTTAGATTTGTTTAAACTTTATTTTTTGTAATATTTTTTTCATTTGCAAAATTTGAAAACCCAGGATACGTTTTTTGGATTTTTTTATGGTTTGGTTCATTTTTCGGGTACTACGTTGAACCCATGTTTGAAACTTTTTTTTTTAAGTGATATAAGTATGCAGTAACTTTTAGAATAAAAATATGCAGACATATGTTGGTTTTGTATTTTTCTGATTATTTATTTTTAAGTTATAGTCCTTTTGTCTGAATTAATAGTGACTACAATGTGATAATAGTGATATGTGCTTGACGATGGTGAAGTTTTCTAGATAGGTAGGTAACAATGAGTAAGTTTGTTTAAAGTTTAAAGTAGCCCTATAATTTTTGGGTTTGTTTAAACTTGATTTTCTGTAATATTTTTATTCATTTGTAAAAAGTATAAACCCAAGATATGTTTTTTGGGTTTTTTGTAGTTGGTTTCATTTTTTTGTGTCATTTTCGAGTTTTATTTTGAACCTATGTTGGGGATTTGGTTTTTTAAAAAGATTTAGTGCTATATGAATATGCAATAATTCTTAGAATTGGAATATGCAAGTATGTGTTACTTTTGTGTTTCTTTAGCTATTCTTTCTAAGTGACAGTTTTTTTATGTTGATTGATAATGATAATATATGTTTATAGTGATTTGTGTTTCATGATAGTAAATTTTTTCTTGCCAAACCTGTAATCTATGCAATATGAGTGATGATATTCGAGTGTTGGTGTCATTCAATAAAAAATGGGATGAGAATTTTTGAATTGCATATATTTTGGCACTACTCTCCAAAACAAAGGTGTTTTAATCTTAAGGAGCTCCACATACAAGAAGTTCTTAGAGAATAATCATAAGGAGCTCCACATACAAGAAGTTCTTAGAGAAGGTGAAATGTCTTCGGAATACTGACTGTGAGAATTATGAAATCAAATTGGACCCCATTGATGAAGTAAAGCTATGAATAAAAGTAACAAATAATAATGACATCAAAATTGTTGTGCAAGACCATACGATGAGTTTTCCAAGGGTCATTTGTTTACTTGTTTCGAACATCACAATAGAAGATGCACAGCCACAAACACATGCACATGGTGGTAAAGGATGCATTATTCTAAATGAAGATGCAATACTAAAAGGGGATGATCAACTCATTTCTCATCTTGTTGACGATAGGGAAGAGGATGATGTAGTGCCAAAGAGGGTTGTTAAAGTCATATAAATTAGTGCAAGCATTGTTAAAGAACCTACACTATTTAAGATGACTAATCGGTTGAACTCTCAAGGTGGCAATGATGGGGTACGTTCATAATTTTTTGATGATTACAATAATATTTATGTGAATATATCATTCTATATATAGAATTTGAAAGACTTTGTGATGAGATGAAGGCAAATAAAAAAGTCAAAGAGCATATGCGACATAATACTAGTGGTGAGATTAGGAATGACCCCATCATGTGAGGACCATGTAGCCATTAGATCCTTCAAAGGAGGATGTTGTGAATCTTGAGTTTGAAAAAGACCTGAATGATGTTGAGATACGTCATTTCATACTAAGTGTAGAAAATTTTTGCATTAGAAAAGTAAGCATCCCAAAAGCCGTTAATCATGCAAACATTCTCAATCGTGGTAAATTCTTTCCTAGTAAAGACTTGAAATGTGCACTTGGATTGTATGCACTGTTTAAAAATGTTGAGTTTTAGGTATTAAAGTCCAACAAGTTTATATTTGTGGTTGCATATAAGGAATGCATGTGTGAGTGAAAAGTTTATGCAATGAAAATACAACAGGGATCATTCTTTTAAATACAAATTTGTGACTTAAAGCACACTTACACGCTAAAGGATGTCTATAGAAGACATCGTCAGGCCAGTGCCATACTTATTGAGTAAGTAATTTCTTAGAAGTTGTGTGTGAATGGTCACATCATGAAACCTATGTAGTGGGTGACATGAAAGAGATGTTTGGAATTCAAATATTATACATTAAGGCATGGAAGACTAAATAGTATATGTTGGCATTGACATATGGAGACTTAATTGAGTCATATCAACAACTCATTTTGTATTGCTACATGCTTAAGTAAACCAAGCCAGATACTAAAACTAAGATCAAGATTGATGGTAATGATGTACTTTTTAATGGCATTAAGTTAGTCACTTTGAAGATTCCATGCAGTCATTCATCTAATCATTGCGATTGATGGTACTCATTTAAATGACACATTTAATGGCATCATGTTTATGGCTGCTTATAAAGATGGTAATGAGTAGATTTAACTACCCACTAACTGTTGGATGTGGAGATTTTGATAATGTAATTAAACTCTTATAAGTGGTTTTTGAACCAATTGATGAATGTTATTACTTCTGTTGATGGACTTGTTTTAATATTTGATTGGAACCCTAGCATAGCTAATGTACTGGCAACTATTTTTCCTGATGTTACCCATGGCTTGTATGCATAACACATGACATAAATGTGAAAAATAGGTATAAAAGGGAAGATGGTCAAAGTTGTTTTACAAAGCGATAAAAGTTTATCAATTGAGTGAGTTTCAATAGTTGATGTTTGAGTTGTCAACTCTGAACCCCTCTATCCACTTTATATCATGAAGGAAGATCCTAAGAAGTGGTCTCGTATGCATTGTCTGAGGAAAAGATATCAGACAGTGATTGCAATATAATAAAGAGTCTCAATTCATGCGTCAAATTCACTTATGAATTGTTATGACCACTCTAGCTAATTTCATAAAGGAGTTAATGCAGCGTTGGTTCCATGATTATCGAAAAAAGGTGAAGTCTAGTAAACTGCAACTTACTAAATAGACACATTCTATTTTGCAAGAAAGGCAAGCAACGATTTATATGACTGTAGCATTGATTGATTGAAATATATTTTTAGGGAAACATAGTGGTAGAGAGGCCATAGTTAATATCCAATGCCATGCATGCACTTGTCTTGAGTTTGAATTTGACTTACTTCCATGCGCACATGTTTTAGTTGCTGCTTGGTAAGTAATGGAGATGGAATGTTTTTATGTAATAGTGATTTTATAGGTTACATAGTTACGTGACAATGAAAATAGTTAAATGTTGCCTTTTATAGTGAAATTGACATGCATGATTGAATATTTGATTTGTTTTTATTACACCATGCAAAGAGAGGAACATAGACTTTGTGTCTTTGTGCACAAACTACTACAAACAGTCTTATCTCCTCATAATATACTCAAAGTCAATCATGTCAGTTGGTGAAAGATGTGATTGGATTGTTTCAGATGATGTTAAAAATAGGATTATACTACTTCTTACTGATGGTAGACTTCCCTACCGTAGAAGGAAATGACGGATTCCATTAGGTAGAGAGAGAATCCAGTAGAGAAAATGTTCTTAATGGGGCCAATATGGTCATAACTAATTGACACGTCTTAATCCCTAATTAATAGACATTAGAACAGTGGAAACAATTATACCAACCCCAGCTTGCGTTGAAATGAATCAACAAAAGTGTCATAATTATGAGGTGGTTAGACACAATAGGTAGACATGCTCAAACTTGCCACTCCCAATGCAACTAGTGGATGAAGTTATCATTGAATCGGGATAGGTCAAACATTATGTTTCTTTTTTTTTTTTTTTCTGGGCATGCTTCGTGAATAATTTTTTGGTTATGAATAGAATATTTTGCTGTACTTTTTACAATTGTAACTAGTTTGGGTCACTGCACCTTGCAATTATTCATGCTTCTTTTTAGTTCAGCGCTGTAAAATGTAAAAGATGACTAGTTGATAGCTATTTATTATGATGTCATAGTGATAATAGACGCTATCATTGTTTCAATGCATAAGGAATAGTTAATTTCATCCCAGATAGTTATTTTGCTTGCATTTGAAGTGTTATTTCTCATGCCAAAGTAAATTAAGTAGTAGTGATTTTTTTCGAGATGTTAGAATATGTAATGGCATTTTAGTAAATGCGTAGATATGGTTGAATGAGTCGGTATATTTGTTGAACCCAGTTTAAGAATTAGTATACAAAATGAAAATTAAAATAAACAAAAAAAATGTGAGCAATAAGTTACCAAACTTTCATAATATGTCAATCTCTTGTTGTACATTCAAAATTTAGTTCAAATATTTAACATCAAAATGTCGCTCGAAAGGTAGTTAATTCACCGAGATTGTCCCATTGACATAACCTACATGCTCACCTAATTATGTGATTTCAGATAAGTTCCCTTGGGAGGACCTAATGTTGCGTCATCTTGCTAGAATGTTCGATAAGTAGTTCTAATGTGTGCCTACATCCAAGCATAATGCAAAATGTTAACTAATTGCAAAGTCATTTCTAACCTTACCATTTGTTGATATAAATAACTATGAGCCTAATAGCAATAACTATTGACAAATTTCAAGTAATATCGCTGTCAAATAATCATTATTATAAAAAAAACCACTATCTAAATTTTATCTAATTATTACCATAAATACTTACTACTGCCAAAAATCTGTTGTTTCCATTTTTCATAACTATTGCCATAAACAAAAAACTATGAGCCCAGCATTAATCACTATTGACAACTTAAGTTAAAGCAATGTCATTATCAAATAATCACTAGTTTAAAAATTTCACTATTTGCATTTCTTCTAACTATTTTCATAAACAAAAAACTATCAACCTAGCAGTAATCACTATTGACAAATATAGTTGCACTGCCACTGTCAAACAATCACTACTACCAAAAATTTATTGTCTGCATTATTCATAACTATTGCAACGAACAAAAAACTATTAGCATAGCAATAATCACTACTAACAAAACAATGCAACATCTAAATAATTTAATTTAAAAATAACATTATAACATACATAGAAATTCGTGTCTATCAAGACCATCTTATGTCCAATATGGCTAGGAGGAAGTGTAGTTTGTCTCCGTCACAAAACTAGTGTGTATACTTGTATGTGTTACACATCATCAGGTTGTTAACATCAATTGCATGGAAATAGTATTTCAAAACATAACAACATAAACAAAAATAAACACACTGATTCATCCAAAGAGAAATTGATGTCTTCATTGGTCTCAAAAAATTGTGGTCCAATACTTTCATGTGATCCAACATCAACACTGTAGGAAGAGACAACTTATTACATATAGGGGCAAGAAAGTTAATTTTTTTTAATGTTCATACAAAAAAATACATTGGAATTTATAAGCACTTACACAATATTAATAGTTCATGAAAAGGAAACATACGCTATGTAGATCCCATTGTGTGGTCCATAGTCATGTATAATCCATCTTTTCGTTTGAATGGGATTCACATATGGGGTGTGTTATTGCCAACCTTTTTTTCGAGTCTTGCTTGGAAATACCCTTAACTAGGATGGCTTTACTAGCCAAGGGTACTCAATGGCAAGCGAAATGTTATCATCTCCACTTAGTGGTGTTAGTTGAAACATGGTATCCATAACATCATCTTCAATAGCTTCAATAGGGCCATCTTTGTTGCCAAACTTTTCTATATTTTCTAAATGTAACATTCTCAACATTTGCTACATTCATTACATTTTGAACATTGTGTACATTATCATCATCTTGGGGTACTAGCCTAAGAGTGTCCAAACTGCCTACATTTTGGGTCATTACCATAGGATTGTCAAAACTATCTTTATTTTGGGGTACTGCCCCAAATGTGTCAAATGTATCAAAATTTTGATCTTTATAGTCATCATTAGATGCGGAGATATCAACTTGCTATTGAAAAAATTTAGGATAACATTTAAAACATTAAAAAAAAATCAATATTCAACATTTATGGATAAAATGCTTAAATATATAATTAAATGAGTAAGATACCTTGTCACTACCATTGCTAGTGGAATTGGATGGGAATGTCATTGGATTAATAGGGGAAAAGAATTGGATAAGGATGGATGATCACCATCACTCTCAGTTGAAGAAGAGAAATTACAATTGTGACAAGATCGTTACCATTAATTCATGAAACCTTTTGGTACGATGACGGTCATTTTGAAAAATTAGATCTTCAAGTTAATATAAATGACCAACTAAAGTATGAAGAGTTAATCCCTCTTTAACCAAGCTACCCTACTACTACAGTAATGCATTTTGTAGGAAATTATGAGGAATTAAATTAAATTAATATACATAAACAAGAAGTCACATACCTCAATATCAGCCAGTTGTGGCACTTAATCTACATTTTGTAATGTTGACTAGTACCACACCTCTTTTTCTACTTGAGATGGAGTTAGATAAGTAAGTGCAATTATCTATGAAAGACAATATCAGTTACATGCAGTAAATACGAGTGTAAAAACTTGAAATAAAAAACTTTTTCCACCTACTCAATCAAATTTATAATTATCTTCTTTGTTACAGATCTATAACTGAATGTCCACCAGCAATATGGGGCATTCTTTCCCTCTTATACTCTTTTGTGTTAAGGGCAACAATAACCTCAAAGGTGAATATCTTAAAAACCAAGAAAATAAGCATCAAACATTCCTTAAAGAGTAATAATTTTAAACAAAAATGTTTAAAAAAATTAAGCTCAACATCATACAAACAGGACAATCCACTATTAACACAAGACAAATCACTATAATATAAAGTAACTAAGCAGCAATCACATTTCATTATCATTGAATATTTATTTTCACTTTATGAAGCACTTCATCCACTATGGCATTGAGCCTATTGAGACAATTAGTGTTCCATCATGTTCTATCCAGACTCCAATTGCAAATAATTCACAATGATTACTAACTATTAACATAGTATAAATCACTATTACAAATATATAGCTAACTTTCACTGTTTAGAAAATAACTATGCATCAGAATGTAACACAACAATTTGGACACGTTACCAGTAGTGCCTAGTTGAATCGTTGCAAATGGTACAGCTCGTCCTTTAATTTAATCTTTTCTAGCACCTTCTTGTATGCATTTATGGAACGATTAAAGATAATTGTCCCTTAAGAAAATAAATCAAAAACATTTAAATTTTCTACAAGGTGAAAATGCCATGGAGGCACCTCTATCGTGTCTTGTCTTCTAATGAAAAACTATGAACCAAACACAACAAACATAATTTAAGAGCATCATCATATAACAACGTCACTCAACAATTTTCAAGCAACAACACCATAATATCTACTATGAATGCCACCCAATACCTAAATATCATTAATAGTAGGCTCCAAACGAAAATGCAAACCAATAATTAATGCAAACTTAACCTCGAACAATGTACAGATGGATTGGTTGAGCTTTAACCTAAACCCATTGACTAGCCCGTCATGCTCCACTATCCTCAACAATAAATTATATATTACCTGGCCTGACATAAGAAGATTTTGGTACACCCTCAAAAGTGGCTGAAGCATGTGTTTTCAAACCTTCTTTTGAATTCGTCTTCATTGTGCCAGTTTGCAAACACTTGGTTTGATAAGGTGAGGGCAGCAAGGTCATAATGGTTCATGATAGAACCATCAAACCACTGTGCTGTAGGAATCTTAAATGGGATATTAGTTGTCATTTGTGAAAAAAAACAAAGGTTTTTCAATACTAACATACATGCAAAAATTACTATTACCTTTTACATTTTACTAACAGAATTCTACAAATTATAATCACATACATAAATAACTATCCTGCATAAGTCAACTTTCAATGTAAAAATCCACTAATAACATACACATGGCACATAACTTTATGTCTTTATCATCCTAACAATATTCCTTTTTCATCTTTTCAAACCATCTTAAACAATTTTTCATGCACAAATAACTAACCACAGTTATAAATCACTATCAAACTACTTTAACTCACTATCAAACTTCTAAAAATTACTACTACACAGAATTCCTTCATCATCACAATAACAAATTTCTCTTATAGTTCATAGATAACCTTAAATTTTTTATAATTTTTCATACTATTCATGTAGCCCAAAATCTTAACCAAATTATCACTACGAATGACCAGAAATAATGAAATCTAACACATTGTTTTAAGGTCATTTCATTGGATACAGATGAAGTTAAAAAAAAAAAATTGTACAAAAGTACCAATACCTTCGATGATGGTTGCTTGGTATGGGTCTTTGATGGACCTCGCACATTTCCTCTTTTTGCACAAGGTGAGATCGGCAATGCAATTTGAGGAGATAAAACTTTGAGTTAGTTTCATCGACAAGAAAATAAAACTTCATGTCGATGGAACTTCGGGTTGGTTTCACTAATGATAAGATAGAACTTTGGCTGATGAAAGATGGAGAAAACGAGAGATGGAAGAAATGAGGAGATGGAGAAAGTGATCGAGCGAATGACAAGCAATGAAATTTTGGGGAGGGATGTCCAGAAATTCCAAATTTTTTTTTTTAAAAAAAACCAAGCATTGTAATCAAAGAGGTACAAAGTTACAATCAGTCATTACCCAACAGTTCATATGTTTAAGATGTTAAGAAAATTACATGATTTGCTTAAGGATTGTTTAGTATTATTTTATATCTTTATGTTAAAAATATATAAATTAATGATTGTTGATTATTTTTAAAAACAATATTTGTAAAGGTTAAAAAAGATTTTTTCCATAATACATCTATTGTCCATTTATAATCATACACTATATCTATATATATTCATTTTTCATTTATAAAAGACTTTTAAGTAAGTCCAAATGTGATGACAAATACATTGATCTTTTCTCCTTTGCTCCCGTGCCTCGGATCGTAGTGGCGTTACGATTTGGTATCTCCAACGACATCCCAGCAAATCGGACGATGGACAGAAAGACTCGCAACGACTTCCCCACAGCTTCTTAGGTATCAATATGTTGAAGTGTGGGCCTCATTTTCTAATCAGTTTCTTTAATGGGAAGATTTAAAAGACGGATCTATCCATTCAGATTATGATGGCCTATGCACATTACTTTCATCATTTTATACATTTTTCCAAAAATATTAATGAAATATTCAGTTAATTATGTAAAATGAAATCATTAATTATTTGAAAATTAAAATTTTAAATATATAATTAAAATAAAAAGTATTAGAATCATTTTTTTGGAATAAAATGTTAATTGTTTTTAATATTTTATTCCAAATATAACTTTACAAGAAAAAAAAAAAGGAAGAGAAAACGGAAGTAAAAAGTTATTGTTAAATGAAGTTGTTGATGCACTGTCCCTGGAACAATATTGGTAGCCACTTGCGTTGAACCCCATTTTTTCTTGCCCGCATTAAGAAGAGGGCGGAGGGGTCACACATGTCACGCCGCAAAACTTTTTGAATGATCGCTCGATTGATCAGTAAATCCATGGATAGATCGTCCGTTCCCAGGTGACATCGTTGGTTCAGGAAAACATTTTTTTTTGCCATTTGTTTAGTTAAAAATACGTTTTCATAAGAGAATGATTTTGTTGTTGTTTAGCTTGAATTTGAACTAAATAAGTTGACAGATTGTTATCTTTCATACAGGCTTCTTGCATAGTTAATTTTCTATAGATATGTTATCTTCACTAATATTTATTTATTTATTTTAATTATAAGCACCATAACTAATCTTGATTGGCTGGAAATAAAATATATACATCGAAAGCAGTGAAAAAAATAAAAGAAATGGTATTATATTGCTCTCTAACACCGCAAACGAGGTAGGCTGTTTGCACTCCACCAAACCAATAAACAAATTTAAGTCTACTTTGAAAATATGCCTGCGTTGTGTTTTTTTTTTTTTTTTTTTTGCGGGGGGACTATTTTGAAGGCACGTGATGGACCATAAACTTAGAGAAGAAAAACATCGATCTCGCAAGAACTTCAAGAATCTCTGGTCATGTCGTGCGGTCTCTTGCAAGCCGACGCGATGAGCGGAAGGTAACTTGTCCGCGTCGCCCATAAATATCCATCTGAGATATGTAGCAGCAGATATGGTGATCTTTTGTGACTAACTGCTTTTGATTCTTTTGGAAACTTGATAGGTAGCAGCAGATGGCCAGCTCCAGAAGCAGAACTTTCGCCGGCACAAATGCGTTGAGCAACGCTCATCAGCAGACCATCCAAGGAGATCGAGGAAGTAGCCGTAAATACCAAAGCTCTTCTGATCTGTTGGTTAAATTCTATTCTGATGTTGCTAATGCTTCAAATCGTTTGACTTGGTTTTATTTGTAGATGTTCTTTCTTTTCATGAAAAGTTAACCTGTATGACATTCAATACAAAGTATGGATGGGAATCCAACTTAATTTCTCTGTTTGTTTTGAAATTCATTTGCTGTGTGTTGTAGCACGTGGAGATGGAAACAACTGGTCTGGATTTAACTGGTCCGAACCGAACATGGTGGCCTTTCTTAGCAACCCACACAGCCATCAGGCTGCCGTAGATCTAGTGGAAACCCCTCAGTCCTTCAATCCAGATTCCCTCATACTGGATAAGGCAGACTTGGAAACACTTTTGGATCATAATTCAAGTGAATGGCCTTCGGTTAATCCTGAACAACTAAAGAGAATGAAGAAAAGACTGACGGATAAAAAATATCGAGATCAACGCAAGGTAGATCACAGAAATTGCATGAAGTCTATCTTTTATATGCCTCTCTTCACAGCTATCTGTTTTTCTTTTGTTCCTTTGTTTCCTTTTATTTTGTTTGGGGAATCCAGAAACAGAAGATGACGATGGAGCACGAACTGGAGACGCTCCGCACGGAAAATACGATTTTAAAATCCGAGAATGATGATCTGAAAAAGAGCGACATGGAGATGAAGGAAAAGTTGTTCTGTCAAGGGGAAAACATGAAAAAATTAAAAGAGGAGTTCGACAAGTTGAAATTTAAGTATGAAAGACAAGATTCCATTGTCCAGGCGCTTTCACAACATGTGGTAACTCTCCATCTCTCTTCTGGTTGTTTATAGTAAATCACAACAGTTAAGGCACTCAAAACTGCACATGAGATCTGCTGCTAGCTGCCTAGCAAAGATATACACGGTTGGAACGAGTTTTCCTATTCCGGAGTAGATGGTTAAATCATTTAACCTAATCGGATCCATGATTCCTTCACCTATTTCTCCTCCACTTTTGGAGCTTCCATTTTTCCTTTGCATATTGGTCCATCCAAACTTCGTAAGTTACAGCATTCAGGGCGGTCATGTGATACAATTATTGAGGAAAAAGTTTAATATAGCACGTCATAGATTCTTCTATCAGTGTCTCCATAGCCACAATAACTAGAGTATTGTCTCCTGTTTGCTGTGGGTCAAGTCCATGTCGGCAAGAGAGAGAGAGAGAGAGAGAAGTAGCTAAGTAAAAAGTTGATTTCCACCGGAGACCTTACTTTTCTCTGTCATCCATTCACTCCCTGTAATAAATTTTGTAAAGTCTAGGACAAACAGCTCAAAAGTTGGAAAAAGAATAATGAAGTTTTGTTACTTATAAACTATGTAAATACAAATATTAATATCTAACTAATACCAAGGATTATCTTGTCGTTAACGGTGGTATCATTTTTAAATTCATTTTTTTTAAATGATAACATTATTACTGCTTCACAGAGTGATGATCTCCAACTTGAAACTCAAAAGCTCAGGGAAGAAAATGCGTTACTGAAGCAGAATGTCAACCCGAATGATCAATCATCAGAGATTGCAGAGATGCAGCTTAAGATGAAGGTGCTTCAAGTTCAAGTGAGTGCTTTATGTGGGTTGATCATCAATGAAAAACAGAAGAATATTCCGTGAGTATAAGCAAGATGAGGTATGTGTCAAATATCACTTGAACCATATTGCTTTTTTTTTTTTTTCTTTCTGTCTCTTTCTTTTCAAATTTCACGATAGAACTAAGGCATTCAAACCATGAGAATTGTACTAAGAAGAAACCTAATCTTTCTTTAGGAGTTTTTAGTAAGGAATTTCATAAATCCCTTATTTTTGTTAGTTAGCAGCTGACATGCATACACATGTTAATTTATTCTTAGTAACAGAAACAATCACACTTGTCACTAATTATGAATACAAGCAGATAGCTCCCAAAATAATGGATTTTACTAGATGAAGTTTGATTTTTATTATTACCAAATTGATGTATATATCCGATCCACAATATTACTAACTTATTAAAAGTATTTCAGTTTTTAATAAAATTTATATCTTTTTAATGTATACCCAACCTGAAATTCTATTTGAAAAATCATGATCGAAGAAAAAATTAAAAACTGCATAGTATAGGACCAACTACTTGCTTCTCCTGTTACTATTCAAAATGTACCCAGGCCAGCCCCTTTCCTTAACACATTGCAGTAAAATCCAAAAGCATAGAAAAAATACAACATATCAATATACACATAGAAAATAACATTCATGTCTTGCCTTCATGTCAATAAATCTCAAATTTGTAACATAATAATCACTAATTAAATACCTGCATTCTCTACATGTTTCCTTACCGCTATTTGTTAATATTTAATCAGTTAAATTAATAAAAAAATTAAGCAATATTGAAGGTTGAAAAGGTAAACATATATAAAAAAACCCAAAATACTTTACCAAACTGAAATAAAAATGGATAAATTATTTTAAAAATATAAATAATAGACAAAAAAATAAAAGATAATCAAGATTTTAATATGTTGAAAAAATAGTTAAATTAAAATTTTAATTAATTGTATTAAAATTGGCACCATGCATATCTATACTAATTGACTGTTCTTCCTCCCCCCCCCCCCCCCCCCCCCCCCCCCCCCCCAATAAGCTTCTATTTTCCAACAAAACACTGCCAAACATCATAACACTGTTATAAATATTATTTACATCTCAACCAACTTCTTCATCTTAATCTCAAATGAAATTAGAGGGGAAAAAAGATGAATACTTGTGTTTTCACCAGTAAGAACTGCTTTTATTCATTCACAAGAAGTTGAAGCAAAACAAGAATTGTCTCCACGCAAAAGAAGAGTTTTCTTCGTTAATAAAAAAATTGATGAAGTCATTCTAACCAGAATTGTCTTCAATTCATAAGCATATGGCCACATGACCCAAGCATAGGTACTCTATTTATTATAATACAATGATGTGGCTTGATCAATTGCAAGTGTCCATGCATGTCCATTTTTAAATGCACATATTACTGATAAATCAAGTAGTAATATTGAATAGACGATTCAAGCTACAATTTAGAGGGAATTGTTTGTTTTAAGTCTTAAAGAGGATCAACAATGATGCCTATAAATTGAATCTTTTTAAGTGAATATAACATTAATGCTACAATTAATATTTATGATCTTTCTTGTTTTGATGTAGGTGTAGATTTGAGGTCGAAACGTTTCTGAGAAGAGAGGAAATGATGAGAATCAAAAAGCATCCAGATGATCCATTGCATGTCCAGTTAGGTCAACTGCAAAAACAAAAGCCAAGAGGATTCGAAAAGTATTTTATGGATTGATTCAATATATCTGGATTGATTTTAAGAGTAGTGCATTTTGAGTGGACCCAAAAGAAGAACATAGATTAATCAATGTCACTAAATCAATGTGCACGAAGATATTACCGCATAATGCTTATTTTTCAAGAGTGATCAAACATAATTGTTATTATTTACTTTCATGCATAGGATATTCCTTTTCGATTTTAAGATTTTTATCCTTTCCAAGTTTAGGATATTTGCTTCCAGTTTTGTGTTTTCTCTTAACCTTATTTGAAGAAGTTGCAAGCTCTATTAGAAAAAATCTTGGTGAATAAAAATTATTGTGAGGATTGATTCCTCATCGATTCTTCAAAGAATTATTCTAAATAGCTGTGGATTCTTCCTTGTGGCATTCAAACTTCAGCCTTAGAGTTCTTGATTTAAGTAATATCAGATTGAGGTTTTCTATTCCATAGAATCTAACTTTTTAACTCTTTGAGATGAGTATCCAAATTGCTTGTTGGGTTTCAAAGTAACTCCTTTGAGCTTCACATATGTTTTGTAATATCATTACCCTCATTACACTCACATGCCATAATTATAGGTACACATGTAGTCAGATATACATTGATATATGTTTAAATGTGTAAACTATGTATTTGATGCTCATTGAGAATTACTACCTATAGTTCACATGAATTCTAAAAGATCATTGTCAACACTTAAAAGGTATGCTATGTATGTTATGAATTGCATAAGTTATAAAGAGTAAACTAAAATTTTATAAAGACTAAAAACAATAAGATAAAGTGAGGTGCTAAGTGAAAGTATGAGACCGAGCACCTAGCAATTTTACCAAAATGCTATATGTACCAAGAGACAATAATTATCTCACCCTTGTTCTTCTTTAAGAACTGTATCTTTGCAAATTGAATAAAATTTCTATAGCTAAGCTTCTTTTACATGAAATTTAGGGGAAAGAAAGACAAATAAAGAAGATAATTAATGACGAAAGAGCTAGACAAGTAAGTTGAAGATTGAGTCGGAATGATTTAGATTAACATGGAGGTAAGTAAAATAAGTATAGCGTTTTATGACTATTCTTTATTCTCATCCTCTTGTATGATTAATTGATTTATATATCATGAGTGAAACATGATTTTTGAGCTATGTATGAAGATTAAGATTAGAGATTTGTTGAAGAACAAAAAAACCATGTTTTTAGGGTAGCAACTTGAGACACAAATTTTATGGGTTTGCAGTTCGAAATTGGTAAAACATAAATCATGAAACTTATAACTAAGATACCAAACTAAGTGACTATAATAGCTTGGCTAAATAAGAAGAATGAAAGAGTTATGACTTGATTACTAAGACTAAAAATAGAAGATATGCTGAAAAAAAAAAAAGGAAATTCAGTAAGGTGTTAATTTATGTAAGTTTAAAAAGCAAATTTAATTTATATATGAATGATTAATTTTTGTATAATGACTATGAAGTGATAAATTAGTTGTGCATGAAAAGAAGTAAAATTGAGTAAAAGAATGAGAACTAAGTAAAGTAAAGTAAAATGAAGTTAAGAAATAATAATTCAACTTAGGTTCATTTATCGATCATGTATGATTGTACTTGCAAACATCATAATACATTACAAGAAAATTTGAAAATAATAATAAAACTTAATGATAGATAAAATCAATTGCTAAATAATGATAGATTACAGATAAAATTGCTACAAAATTAAAATTTTAACTTACTGATCGGTTAGTGACAGATTAGCAATAGAATTTAGTGATTAATAAAATATTCATTGTTAAAATTAATTTTAATTAATTTATATTAAAAATTAAAGCATATTAGCAACTTATTAGCAATCGATGATGTTGGTCGCCAAATCCAGCTATAGATATATCACACTTGGCTATCGATGGGTCAATAGCAAGCATGACTATTGGGAAGTAGTTGCTAGATTTCTACTATGCTTGTTGCATGCTGCAGCAAGTATCGGCAACCAATGACTACTTAAAAGCAATTGCTGGCCATGCCACAGCTTGCTACATTTTACAATAAGTGATGCGAGGCAGAATGCATGGTCTAACGACCTCCACTTATGGCAGTCGCTTGCAATTAGAAAACTAAGGTTTTGCCTTAGTATTCTTTCCTCACGCACATTGCTTCCCCCTCATTTTCTCTCCATCTCTTCTCTGTAAGTCTCCCTTTCTGTCTCTTTGCAACTCCTCCTCTTTGTCTCTACAACTCCTCTCTCTCTCTTTGGTAATCTTCCTCATCCAATTAGTCTCCACGTGACCCAAGAATTTAAAGATGTGGTGAACGACAACATATTTGACAAATCTACTCAAACTCCAGCAAGTAAGTATAAAAAATTTGGCTAGAGTAGATTTAATAAGTTTTGGTTAGATTAGATAAAATAATTTAGATTAGATTATACAGAAAAATTTTGGTTACATTAGATTTAAATTTTGTTTGTTAAATTAGATAGAATAATTTAGATTAGATTAGATTGAAATTTTTGGGTTAGATTAGTTAAAAAAATTAAGTTATTTGGTAGTTAATTTTATTAGTTAGATATAATTATTGAATTAGATTGTAATTAATTTGTGATAAGTAATTTAGTTAGATTTTAAAAAATTAAATTAGTTAGATGTTACTTAAAATTTTTAGTTGTTAGTTTTATTTCTTAATAAATTTAGTTTTTGTAATGTTAGTTTGATATAATTATTTAATTACATTATAATTAATTAATTTGTGATAAATGGTTTAATTATATTTTTTTCAAAAAATTAAAATTTTAAGTTATTAATTTTATATGTTAACAAACTTAGTTTATATATGTTAGATTTGGCAGATAATATATCAAATCTAATTAACACATATCCTTTAAATACTTTGTTTGAGAATTATTAATGAATATTTACTGTCGCTCACGTATTCACATGTGCACCGAAGTAAATTGTTGAGTAATTCTTAAATTATCCATATTGGATAGTTTAGAAATGTGTCATTTACGTGTGGCACATGTCATGTATAGATTATTGTTCATTTTGTTTGGTATAAATTTTGTGAAGTATCTTAATTGTTCTTCAGGTACATATTAATGGATATAAGTATATGTTTCAATTGAAGATACTAACTCATATCTCTACATGTGTTATACTTAGAGAACTATGTGGATAAGCTATCGAAATTTTTACAAAATAAAGTGAACAATGACTTACGGTATTGTACTTCACATAAGTGAATGGTATAAGACCACTTATCTTTGTAGTTTGGGCAATATGCATAAAAACATTAAACAAATTATATTGTAACTCATGTAGTTTTGATGTATCATCAAAATTTATTTAATGATGATGATTTTTTTTAATATTTAACTTATGCCTATAAAATTATTCATGCCTTTGGATGTTCACTTGATAATGAGTTATCAAGTTGTTAAAAATTTTAGGAGGCAGGTTGTTGGGAACTAGTTTAGAACTAATTAAGAAATAGAAATATGAGTAGATTAGATTGTTAACGGATGTACTCCAGGCTTGCAGATGGATTATTGAATTAAAATTTTTTGAATGAAATAGACCAATTTATTCAATCTGTTTATCGAGCGTTCATAGATGGCGATAAGATAAGGTGTTACATGTACATGTACCAAAAAATGTGTCAAAACTGTCAATATAAGACTGTTGATATAGTCAGATATCATTTGGTTAAATATAGTTTTGTACCAAAATATTATATATATTTGAAATTATCATGGCGAAAACAATGAATGTTCTAATTATGGGGTAATTGAACATTATGCTAGAGAAAGATTTGCTATTGTGCATGAATATGCCAATATATACCAAATAATGGTAATGGATATGACTAATATAGAATTTAATTCGAAACACATAGAAGAATCCCTTAATTCGGATGTTCAATGTTTTTATGATATGTTGACTACTGCTAATCAATAGTTATGGGATGGATGTCAAAATCATTCAAAACTGTTTGTAGTTGCTAGAATGTTAAACATAAAATCAAAACATTATATTTTTGAAAAGTACAATGATGATATTTGTCATTTGATGAAGAGATGATACCAATCAATAATTTAATCACTGAAAATTTTTATAGTACAAAGGAAAATGCCTACAATCGATAGGGTTATCGGTTAAAAAGATTCACTTTTGTAACAACGGATACATGATATACTAAGGTGAAAATAGTGAACTAAGTTATTGTAAATTTTGTGATCATCCGTGGTATAAAAGATGAAGATCGGGATTTAACAAACAAAAAACACTTGTTCCATACAAGAAGATGTATTATTTTTCTTTCAATCCGTGCTTACAAAGATTATATGCATTAAAAGCTTGACGAAGAACATGAGATGGCATGTAGAACACGAGATTGAATATGGTATCATGCGTCATTGTTTTGACTCTTGCTTGTATGGATTTTAATCAATCTTGTTCATTTTTTGCTGCTGAACATAAGAATATCAGAATAGGTTTGAGCATTGATGGATTTCAACTGTTTAGTCAATCAAGACAATAATATTCTTTATGGCCAGTAATAGTCACACCTTATAACTTACCCCTTTAGATGTGCATGAAGGATTAGTACATATTTCTAAATATAATTATTTTTAGACTGACGAATCCGAAAGATAGATTACTATCTACCTATATCCATTGATACTAAAGTTATAAATATTGTGAGAGATCAAGGTGTCCATATATGATATCTCTTATAAACTAAATTTCCTCTTAAAAGTTGCTCTAAATGTGGAATTAGTGACTTCCTTACCAACTCGATATTGTTTGACTTGAGGACATCAAGATGATTGGCTTATCCGTATTGTAGAGAAGATTCGGATGCATTTACTCTTCTCAATGGTTGTTTGATAATGATCATAAGTTTTTATTGGAAGATCATCCATTTCGGTGGAATAAAGCTGCATTCGTTAGGAATAAACTAGTGAGAAGAATAAGTCCTCTTATTTAATCGAGGTTTGAATTATTGCATGAAATTGATCAATTATGATTGAAAAAGATTATATAAGTTAGATATGATTAGATAAATGGTCCTACTTACATGACATGTGATTAAAGGAAATGAGACATATTTTAGGATCTACCTTATTGGCACACTAACTTAATACGACATAACCTCGATGTCATGCACATACAGAAAAATATTTTCAATAATGTGTACAACACATTCACAAATGTGGAAGGAAATACAAAGGATAATGCAAAGTCAAGGGAAAACTTGAAGACATTTTGTCTAAAGCTTGTTATACCCTTGATAAAACAAGTAGAGAAACATTGTGTGAGGGGGTGAAGAATCTAAGATTCCCTGTGGATATGCATTATACATGGCAAGGTGTGTGGATATGAGGAAACATAAGCTCTTTAGGATGAAAAGTAATAGCTATCATGTTTTTATGCAGCGATTACTACCTATCGCATTATGTAAGCTATTGCTTACTAATGGATGGTAGGTGTTAATAGAGTCAAGCATTTTTTTTTTCAAAGATCTTACATCAACTAATATTCAGGTTAAAGATATGACGTGACTTGAGAATGAAATCCTTATAATCCTATGTAAACTCGAACTTATATTTTTCTCAAACTTCTTTAACTTGATGGAAGATCTTCTGATGCACTTGTCCTATGAAGTAAAGATAATTGGTCTAGTGTAGTATTGATGGACGTATCCATTTGAAAGGTTCCAGTTATAATTTCATGTAATTAATTTTTCATTTCAATCACTTGATTACTTGATTATTCATTTCAATCAGTTAGTTGTTTGACCATCCTCAATTGTCATTTTAGGTACTTACAAAAGTTGAAAACCAATATTAAAAATAAAGCAAAAGTGGAAGGATCAATATGCAATGTACATTTGGTTGAAAAAGTATCATTGTTTACTCACACTACTTTGAGCCATATATCAACCCACAACATTGAGTGCCATGGAACGATACTAGTGATCATGAGTCATAAGGACATGAAGGAAATATGTCAATCTTTAAACATCTTGGTCAGACATTTTGGAAAAAAAATCTAGATATTTGACAGAGAAAGAATATCAAGCCACTCATACATACTTTTCATTGAACTACCATGAAGTTGAACCGTTCATAAAATACGTGTTTTATAACTCAATTATAACAATTGACTTAGTCATTTGCGCACAAAAATCTTCCTTGCTAATGATCGTCCTTTTCAAATTAATGTTCTGTGGGATTTATATTTCCTATTTACATGAATAGGGTTCATGCATAACTAATCATGAGGTTGACACTCATCTAGATGTTCAATTTTCAAATTAGTTTAATCTATACTCACGTAGTTGTAATCTACACGGTTGAATTATTAATAATTTTTGGTAAATATAGTGAAATGAAAATTTTTTAATATTTACCGGTTCATGACCCACTAAACTTTGTTGCTAATTACTTTATCAAGGATGTTGCAAATTGTCCATCATGATTTGTGAAGTTATACCTATAATACTATGTTAATGGGTGTAAATTTTACACTGAAAGACATGATTTATGTAGGTCTAAAATAAACAGTAGAGTCTACATTAAAAGGTCTAACTATAATGTAGATAAAAGTGATTATTTCAGCATATTAGTAAACGTGTTACAATTAAAATACCCTACATTACCAACCAAATATAGGTACCAGAGTACATAAATCATATAATCTAGTGGATGTCAATCACACAAGGAGATTGAATAAGTGTGAGTCATTTGTCTTACCTTTATAAGCAACTTAAGTCTATTATGTTCCTTATCCAAGCGTAAGGCGTGATAAGCATGACTGATGACTATTAGCAAAATAAAGGCTAGGTCTATCATCGAACTTCCAAATTCTAATTTCACTGATGGATAAACCTAAGATGCTATTTCTTAAGATGATAAAAGAGATGTCCATCAAATTGAGAATGATGGAAACTATCATCCTATATCTTTGAATGATCTAAGTGAAACATTAATAGATATTAATGAAGAGGAAGAAGACATGCTAAATTAGACAAATTTTGAAAGTTTTTCTACTAAAGAAAAGGATGATGAAGTGAAAGAGAAAGAGGAAAAGGAAAAGGAAGAGGAAGAGGAAAAGGAAAAGGAAAAGGAAAAGGAAGACTCTAAAGATTGTTGTTTGAATTATTTAATCCATTATTTTAACTCATCTATCTTATGAAATATATGTTGGTTAATTCAAAACTTCAATTTTTTGTATTTTCATCATGTATTTTAGGGGGTTTTAGTTCAATATTCAAGAAAGACGATTGAATTTTTTATGAAAATCAATTAGCTATCAAATTTACTTTTATTAACATACTTAAGTGAGAGGTCGAGGGAGATGAGGTAACTTCGGAGGGAAAGGTGAGTACTCTGGAGGTAAAGATCCATATTTTCAAAAGGAGGACGAGGACACAGCTGCACCATTTCAACATGGAGCATTTATACCCACGATGGGTTTGCCAACTATGCTTTAGGTTCTCCTGGATTTATTGCTACTAGGATGTCTAGCTTAGCAAGTTTGCAGAGTACAGGTAAACAATAGATTTTTGTATAAAATGACATGTAAGTATTTGTAATTAATGTTTTTAGTACTTTGTATCCTTATCTTTATAAATTTTATCGATACTATTTACTAGTTATTTTATTGTCTTAGTTGATACGATCGAACCTTCATATAAATGTTTTGCGAAGATTTAAAAGATCTTTCAAAAGAGAGTTGATCCATCTAGGTACGTATGGAGGATGGTTTCTTGAAAAACCAAAGATTTTTATTTTGAAGAATTCAAGGTCCTTATAATTATTTACAATTTTTTTTTTTTTATGTTTTAACATATTAATTTTTTTTTTTTGCAAAACATTTTACATGGGACGAGGAAATAAATGGCATGGTAAAGGCTGCATGGGAAGCTTGAGCTATGGTCCGATATATTGCCATAATGTATGCATGTCACTAAAGGTCAGAAATAAACTGTAATTTGTCCTTGATATTGTATGGAAGCAGTGACAAATAGAATGGAATCAATCAAAGTATAGACAAAAGTGTGAGACCATGTCTCGCAATTGATGGAGTGAGATGGATGGACCAAGGTTAGGTCCCTTTCGACATAATGTCGGTTCATATTCACTACAGAACCATTGTTGATGCTTGGTATGTATAATATTTAATTTACTTACACAAATATAAAGGAAAATGATATGGTTATTTATTAAATATATTTTTTTAAGACGTAAAAGTTGGGTCGTGAGCCTACTACAATAGGACTTTTTAAATGAACTCATACTAAGAAATCTAACCAGATGAATTCACAAATAAGCGTGCTAAATAAAAAATATAGTTTGTTATTTTTAACATTTAATAAATAACTAAAATTATGACTTTTTTACTTTACTATTCGGTTTAACTAACGAGTAAATTAATAAATTGCGTTATTATAGGAACGCTTCGAGGAGTTGGCTAGATCGACTTCTTAATTAGAGAAGGGATCTTCTCATATGCTTAAGACACACTACATTAAGCTCTACTATGAGGCTGTAAGTAGACAGAAGAAGCATCGAGTGTATAAGATTAGGAGTCAAGCTCAATCATGGTATTCAAGCAACAACTTTAATAGTGGACACTCTATTGATGATGTCTCTATACAGGATATGCACTCACGGATAAAGACTACGGAAGAGTTCATGAAGCTGAAACGTGAGGCTGTGGAGGATCGATTGGACGAGGAGTGTAGGGTAAGAAAGCATGATATATAGCTACAAGAGCGAGATACAAGAGTGCTTACAGAGAGAGCTTGATATGAACAAGCGCATCCGCAAGATAGAGGCTCTTATTTTGAGAAGCGCACCTCTAGCACCGTTTGATTCTTAGTCATACATTTTTTTATGAATAGAATATTAACTTATTTTTTATATGTAACTTTTTTATAAAAAAATATTTGATTTTGTTTATTTAATTTCTATTATATAAAATAAAAAACATACCGTATTTAATTTTTTATTTATGTAATTTATTTTTTATAAATTTTACATTAATTTAAATTAATTAAAATTAATATCAAACTTAGTGACCAATTCAAATCAATTGCTAAACTAACTTTTTAGTGATCAATTCTAATGAATCGTTAAACTAATTTTTTTGGCGATCGATTCAAATCAATCGCTAAAACTAAATTCTTAGTATCGATTTGAATATGTTGTTAACTAACTTTTAGTGGCTGATTTGAATCAGTTACTAACATTTTTAGCGATTGATTGAATCATTCACTGATCAATCACTAAATTTAGTGATAGATTCAATGGTTAAAATCAGTCGCTAAAACTATTTCTATCTTATGACTTCTTCAGTGATGGACAACATTAATCGCTAATTTAGTGATAGATTCAATTGTTAAAGTCAGTCGTTAAAACTATTCCTATCTTATGACTTCTTCAGTGATGGATAACATTAATCGCTAATTTAGTGAGAACTTAAATCCATCACTAAATTAGTGATAGATGTTAAAATTGACCGTTATTTTCTTTGGTGGTGACTATTTTTACTATACAAAAAATCAATTGCTTAATTTTTTAGCAACATATTTTTTTTTTACTTTAGTGATAGATTTTTTTGGTGCTCAAATTAAGTTCTTTTGTAATGATCATATATCCCACATACTTTATAAGATGAAAAAATATGAGAAGGAAGAAGTTTACATTAAGGCTAAAACTTTTAAAGCTACAAGAGGTAAGTATAAGCAAATTATGTGGTTAAATATGTGAAAAGAGGTTATATGTTTAAGTTATAAAATAGATTAGCTCCTTGAATTATTGTGCAATTAAAACTATGTTGAATTCATTAGATGAGTACTTGTATAACTAAATAGAAAGGTGGTAAATAAGTTGTGCCTTACATGATAAAGTATGCAATTTCATACATGACATGGGATACTCCGTTGATCAAGGGTCGATAACATAAAAATAACTTTCTTTGGCCATGAGCCTATGATACAAAAAATACGTATATATGATTATGATCTTATAAATTAATATATTCACATGGAATTTCCAAAGCATTTACTTATTTTATTGGCCACAACATGAAAGGAAAATGAACTTACATATCACTTGCATATGTTTGTTTACACTTTATCTTGATAGGTAAGGATAACATGTTTAGTAGTAACTTATAGTTTGGATAATATGTTTGGTATGATTAATTATTTTTATATGCTTATAGTCACTGAATTATGACTCACTAAATCACAAATTAATTTTTAGATTAGTGAAGTTGGAAAGTTAAGTCCTCAACAAACCTTGACAACCATATGAAACACTAGTCAATGACTTATCCTCTTCTATGTTCTCTCGCCTTGAGCACTTTTGTGGACTTAGTAATAGTGAAGAGTTTTGCATTTATGTATATATAGGAAGAGGGTTAAGATGTTGGATTTAAAAAAAAAATTTCTGAAATTTTGTAAACCAACGTGCTCGTATAATGTATGACTTCCCTCAGATGAAACATGCTTCAAAGGCCAAATGTTTATGGTATTTGTATGAAAAAAAAATGATCTTTTATAGTGATATGACAAGTTCTTTTCAAGTTTCCCATATTAGGTTGCAAAACATTAGTACGTTAAGTCATATACTTTCTTATATTAATCATTATTGAAAAATACAATCCTCACGTCCATTTGATGTAGCTCCAACTCAAAATAATCTACTATGGATCACAATGATTCAAAATGAGTGTTTTGCTGAGAAAAATGAAAAGAAGTTTTCATAATAAATTCATTCTTTTTGGTTAAACCCTTTTAAAAGGAAGTTTGGCCTTGCATCTCTCTATTTAACTATTCCTACTACTCAATGGAAAAAGAAAAACTTTAATATTAGCAAAACTTTGAATAGTGGCTACATGAGGTGTCAGAAATCTCAAGGCTAGACAAATATTTTTTGTTAGTATCATATCATATTAAGAGATTCATACAAATGTTTATAACTTCTCTTATCCATTATTTTGATAATAGACATCACAACGAAGTTTAAAATTGGTGTCTCGAATTAAAAAATTGTTTTGATCTTAAAATTAGTTTTGAGCCAACTTTAATTTTAAAATTAATAATAAAAAAACAAAGTGGTCATCGATCTTTTTTTATTGGTGTGATTTGCCATCAATTTATTTTTGAAAATCCTTTTAAATGAAAGGTAATGGTCTATGTCTCTAAAAGATCTGAACTAAAAGTTAGTTACGTGAGGGGAAAGATTATTACCTCTATAAGTGATAGATACTTAGAAACAATTAAGTAGCATAATCTTTGACTTTGAAAATAATCTTAATTTGATTATGATCTTGTATTTTAACATATTAACTCATATAGGTGACAATAGTAATATTTAAGGTCACATCATCATCATGTACCGTACTAAACTAAACATAATAAATTCTTGGAACATCTTGTTATGATGCTTTTATGTGGGAATTTTAGAATTAGATTTTAGCGAACTTTCAATTCCGAAACCAAACACCTTTTATTTAAGGAAGTAGTGCACAATCTCGATGAGCCATATATAGTAAGCTTCGATGAGTTAAGTCTTAATGTATCATCGGCCTCTTCAGATTTTGATGAATCATGAAGCATGAATCTTGATGAGTCACGTGAAGTATGGACCTTAATAAGTCATCGATAACATGAAGCCCTGAGTAATCGATAGCATGCAACTTCATTATTTTGTAATTTCAACCTCAATGAATCATTTGAAATATAAGCCTAAATGAGTCATTTATGATGTCTACCCTGATGAAAACTCCTAATCTTGCATAAGATTGGACAGTAAATATTGGAAAGTCTGATGAAGAATTTTAAGCAGATCCCAATCTTCAAGCTTCGACCTAGGGAATGAGTTGTTGATAAAGTCAATTTGTTTAGGAGCAAAATTAAGTGTTAACAATCATCATGTCATTTTTGTTTTTTATATAATTGTTTGAACACATAATCATGAAACTATTTTAACAGTTCCAATGTGGGTACAAAAGGGTGATAATCCTTAACTAAGCATAATCAACACCGAGACCTAAATCTTTGGTGAAAAAAAAAAGAGTAGTTTTAATCTCAGTAAGTATCTAGTTCTATCTCAATTGAATTAATGACAACTCTAAACTTAAGCCAATCATTCTTAAGAAACCAATTAGTTTTTCTTTGATTATTGATAGTTTCCTATGGTTGATTTTGAGCCTTTTGCTTATACTAAGGCTAAATTAGAGATTGCCTTAAAAATTATTTCATTTCCTTTTCTATTAGGCTAGAAGTTCCTCTCATCACAAAATGACTATGGTCTAGAATTGATGGTTGGGTTTGTGTTATTGAATATTACCTTTAAGTTAGTATTGCATCATCTTTTTATGATTTATATTTGTGAAAACTACTAGATCTCCCCTTCTCAACTTTGGGCCAATTCCTAGAGAGACATGGTTGCCTTTATCTATAAATATCTACATTTGAAATGTAAGGGTCTTTATAGCTCTTTCAGTTGATTTTTTGATGTCAATCAGAATAAAGATGAAAAAGGTTGGGGTCATCCAAACATTTTGTACTTTAGTCTTAATAAATCTTCTTTGTTCATTAAAGATATATCCAAATCCAACAAGGGTTGAATAAACTAGTATTTCTAGGCCTGATGGAAATGAATGTGTATCAACCATAATGTTTGGTCAGACCCAGTTACGAATACAGACCAAACTTTGATCCTTAATAATAGGGTTATAAAATTATATAACAAGCTTAAGGAAGGATCAGGTTAGGAAAAAATTTCATCTTTCTTTATTAAAAATGAAATCATCAGAGTCCATAGCTTTAAGGCTATATTTTTGTTAGCAAACATGTTACACCTCACACCTCAAAACAAGCCATCATTAATTTGTTTGTCCTTTCATATGATATCCCCTGACCTGATCCATTAGCTGACCCCAACCTTTAGCCTTTAGCCAAAAGTAGAAACCATTCTCAAAGTTAGTCCCCAAACACCATTACCATAAAACAATACCACTGACCTTGACAAGTTTGTTAATGAAAATTTTCCAAGTTGTGAAGCCTAACTCAACCTAAACATCTGCTCTTAAATTAATACCACTTTACCATAAGCCACTTTATAAGGTTTTAATGATACATTTGCTTCGTTCTCTTTTGTTTTTAACTGTTGTTCTTTTGACTTTTTCTAAATGCTTAATATATTTTCTTTAATTTTATTGGTCAATCAATCACAACTAATGAAACACTACTACAAAAATTATAATAATTGACACTAATTTAATGACAGTTATTCAAAGAATTGTCATTAAAAGATTTATCAACATTTTTTATGACAGTTATTTCAAAACGATCATCAAAAGTAAAACTTTTAACGTCAGTTCCTTAATAACTGACGTTAGAAGATAACATTTAACGTCAGTTCTAATGGAACTGACGTTAAATGTTAAAACTTTGACATCAGTTCTTCAAGAGGCAGCACCAAGGTCCGGATTGGATGATCATCAACAAAGGAAAGAGAGATCAAGACTGAACAATTGGATGATCATCAACAAATTGAAGTGATTGGAAATGGTGGAGTCTGTAGGTGAGGAGTCAGAAAACAAGTTGTTCATGAAGAATGTACTGGGGATTTCGTTGCTTGTGCTGAGTCTATTTGCGGCTATAGCTTTCATGTCTACAAGGAAAGGGAAATCCTCTTCTACACCAAATGCCATAGTTCCTGTTGAACAGCCAGTGCTGATGAAGAAACTTGATTACGGTCCAATGTCAATGAGTGCAGAGCACCTGATCCAGGGGAGGCTCTCTTCAATGAATTGGCAGAACTGGCACTGAAGGCCAGCAACCTTCAACGCCAGTTCTACATAACTGACGTTGAAGGCCAGATTGCTTGTCTTTCTCGATCCAGCCACAAACCTTTTTCCCTCAGTCTCCAGTTGTTCAGAGGCATTTCTTTTCACAGAACGTTTGGCTTGTTCGCTTTCTAATTCGAGCTTTTTAGGAACAGAACTAAGCTCCTTTCGAGAAGACAAACCTGATTCCATAGATTGGTTTGAATGAGAATTTATCTCACCTGAGATCTCTTTTGCGTTGGATTTGCTTCCGTTCACAGACACAGCTTGCTCTACATTATCTCTCACTGAAGAATCTGTCGTCTGACCTGCCTCGAAGCTAAACTTCTCCGCATCGTAAGTGATCATATTCTCTTCACTTTCCAATGGAAGACCAATTTCCTTTCCCAGCTTCGAATCCGTCGACTCACAAGAAACTTCTGTTAAAATTCCCACAGGAGACATAATATTCTCACTGTTCTCTTTGTCTGGTCGCTCTGTCACAGACTCTGGCTTTCCAGTCTGTTCTACCGACGAAACAGACATCCAGCGCTCCAACCAGCTCCAAGCAGAATTCGATTTCGCAGGATCACACTTAATATTGATAGGTTTTGCCTTCGGTGTTGATTGCATCAGCTTTAACCAGAAACAAAACGTCAGCAAGTTGGGATAAATTTACATGGAAACATACCTTCTTAACATAATTTACATTACCTGACGCGCAAACTGATTGCTAAGCAGCTTCTCGATGGAAGTGGAGATTGCCTTCGGTTTGATTCCTAAGTTTTCCTTCTCCTGAAACAAGAGCAAGTCACGAAAATGATTATCTGCCATTGAAACGACCAGCGTAATGTTAGTAATAAGAGCATTACCAAGGTCACTGCATCGGAGCTGTCTTTGACAAGCTTTGTATCGGACTTCTTTTCCACACAAGACTCTTCCATAGACAAACGAGCATGGCGAGCGCGAACAAGAGCTTGCATTTTGACAATGGCTTGCACGCAACATAGAGTTCCCACTGCATGTCTCCGAACCAGATGCCCACGTACAGCAGCTTGCAACTTAACCACTTTTTGGAGCTTCAGAAGCTCCCTTTGTGCCTGCAAAAAGGTTCGTGAAAGAAACAAGGTGAGCTAAGCAGGAAAGCTTCAAACTTGAGTCGTTTTCAGGAAAAGAAAGTACCAGGAATCCTCTGATACAGGTCTGTATGACAATAACAACAGACTCCTCCAGCTTGTCATCAACTTTACAATCAACATGACTTTCACCCGCAATCATGGAAACAGGCTCAGGTTCATCTGACTCAACCGGAAGAGTCTCAGGTACCTTTAAGTGTGCAGGAACAGGCTCCGGTACCTCTGAATCTACAGGAACAAGCTCGGATACCTTTGAGTCTGCAGGAATAGGCTCTGATATCTTTGAGTCTACTGGAACAGGGAACTGGAGTTCCTCTTCTGTGCATTGTATCAAAGAGACTTTCTCGGGAACAGTAGAGTTATCCAGCTGTTGGAAGTTGGGGGCCACAGATTCCGGGCTTCCTTTGTTTGCAGAACAAGCAGTTTCTGAAATTACAGTGTTGCTTAGTACCCGATGCCGTGCAGATCTTTTCCGGAAACTCCAGCCCCTTTTGTCACTCGAACTCTTGCTTTGAAGTGAAATTCAAACATCATTCAACAGAGACACAGACAGACACAAACAAAGGTGTAATAATCTTCCTGTCCTGTCGCTAAATGATTAGTTATCAGTACCAAATTGCAAATGGCAACCATGATGGCCAAATATTCAGAAAATTTTCCATGAATCTCAAACAGTTTGACCTCAAATCTGAACAATCATAAGGCTTAGCTGCCAGTATTAACATGGCATTAACACGGGAATCTCTGTACGTAATACGATTTTGCCAGATCAATAAAAAAAATATCTTGAAACCTTCATTGATTAAGAATCTATGTCTGTAAGTCATGCTTTTGTTCCAGCTAACAACTGTTGGCTTACTAATCTGATTCAAAAGGCATTATTATCACATTATATAATCATGATCTCAAATTTGCTTACTAATCTGATTTCAGTATACTGGCCTTCAACTGTTGATAATCTCCACGGATTCTTCTGAACTGATACGCTTTCCTTGTCTCCAATTATTGCAGCTTTGTCCAGAAACCTGAGCATCAAAATGAACTTGAATTTGTCCAGTTGCTAGTAAAGATTAACTTATATGATCATATTTTGCGTGCAATTACTTGAGCCTACTTGTATGACCAAGAAGTCTCCCTCGAAGCTTCACTGATGTAGGAATTTCATGCAGAAGAGAAGGATTGGAAGGATAAGGTAGTTTTCTCTTCTTTATGGCTGCAACCATAACCTGCAATATTGGCCTTAAAGGGCTCCCTTCTGGTATTCTGTATCTGTAATAAGGTTTCCCCATGTAAAAGGTTCCAATGGTTACAGCCATGGTCATAGTGAGAATAAGATCTGCATAGCCCCAGCCAGAGTTGTCCTGAACATAAACTATGATTGTCACTCCAAGCAAATTACCACAACACAGGGCAAAGTTCCACCAGTTGAAGTAAGACATCTTCTTCTTCCTTTCTTCCTGGTGATCATCATCAAATTGATCAACTCCAAAGCTCTCCAGGCAGGGCTTGTGTCCTCTAGTTCCAAGAGAGATAGAGTACATTGCCAGGAAAAAAACCACTTTGTGAATTTTCCTTTGTTCTTACAGAACTGAAGGATAGTGTACTGACCTTCAACGCCAGTTCTTAAACTGGCGTTGAAGGCCAGTGAACTGACCTTCAACGTCAGTTCTATAAGAACTGGCGTTGAAGGCCAGAGTGGGGTTCTAAATTTTTTCCAGAGCCCTCTAGAGCCCGCCATAACCTCCCGCTACATTTTTTCTCTCTAAGGTCAGAATTCTCCTCTTCACAGACTGTCCAGAAGCAGCTGCACCACCAGCCTTCCATTCTCCGGCGATTCTCCTGTCGGCAGTCCATCCACAACCAGCTGGGGTAGCTGGTTGCAGGCTTTTCCCAACTCTTCTCCGGCCATTCTCCTTTCTGCAGTCAATCCAAAACGAGCTGGATTAGCTGCTGGCAGTGTTTCCAGCACTCTCTGTTTTGGTCTTTGTCCACACAGCAGCCATTCTCCGGCGAGTCTCCTGTCTGCAGTCCATCCACAACCAGCTGGGGTAGCTGGTGGCAGCCGTTTCCCCACTCTTCTCCGGCCATTCTCCCTTCTGCAGTCAATCCAGAACCAGCTGGTGTAGCTGTTGGCAGCGTTTCCAGCACTCTCTGTTTTGGTCTTTGTCCACATAGCAGCCATTCTCCGGCGAGTCTCCTGTCTGCAGTCCATCCACAACCAGCTGGGGTAGCTGGTGGCAGTCGTTTCCCCACTCTTCTCCGGCCATTCTCTATACAGGTAGATGAAATTTTATTTTGAGAAGTTTTTGTTTAATTATGTTAGGTGAATTGTTATTGAATGATGAAATTTCAATTTTTTTCATTAATATATTTGGATGAATATATTTGGTATGAATGGATATATATTGATATATTTATTATTTCATAATTATTAAAATTTTTAGATTAATTGATAAATTAAAAATGTTAATTAGATGAATTTATATTTTGATAAATTAATTATATATTAGGTGTAGATGAATTTATGGTTGAATTAATTTTTTTACGTAAGATTAATTGGTATGTTTTATCAAATTTAATTATATTGATTTATTGTTAACATAAATTAATATATTTAGTTAAATTTTAAATAGATAATTAATTAGATTATGTTGTTCAAAATAGTATATTAGATGCTTGAAACGTAAATAATTAAATGTCTTTTAAATTTCAGAATGGATAAAACTTGGATGTTTGCTGATAGAAGATCAAAGGCATATGATGTAGGGGTGAATAACTTTTTAGATTGTGCTGTTCAGAATAGTGATAACCCTGAATTAATTCGGTGTCCATGTATTAAATGTGGCAACATGAGGCGTCATACCCCATACGAGATGCGGAATCATTTTTATATATATGGAGTTGATAGCAGGTATCAAAACTGGATATGGCACGGAGAAACCAGTATTGTTGGGTCTTTAACTAGTAAGAATGCTAAAGTTGTTAAGCAGGTAGAACACATCGAAGAAGTTGATAACACTGTAGAAATGGTACAAGAGGCATTTGCAGAGTATGATAGTAATTTTAACCACTTTGAAAGATTACTTTATGATGCTGAGAAACCTTTGTACTATGGATCAGTGAAGTTTACTAAATTATCTGCTTAATGTAATAATGATAAATTTTTAATGCAGTGTCCACATCAGCCTTCAAATACTGAGTGTGGATATTATATTATGAAATTTTTAAGGGACATCATTAATAGACGTGATAGAAATATCCCATATGCAAAAATGGTAAGTTTTTAATCATTTGCTTATGTAAATACTTAAGTAATTCATTGATGTGTGTATTAAAAATTTTAATTGGACTAACCTTTTTTTTTTTTTGAAATATAGTTAATGGACATAGATACTTACACCCAATCGGATATTGATGAAGTTAGAAAGGAGGTTGGACAATTTCTTTGGAGTGCCATATTAGAAAGTTGAATCTTGAAGATTTTTGTACACATGACCATTATTGAATTTATATAGTTGAATTTTTAGGATTGTGTAATATTTTAACTTATGTATTGTACATATAGAGTTTAATTATAACATCAAATATTAGTGATCTTTTGTTTAGTTTGTCTCTTATTCCTTTTTTTGGATTAGATTATTTTGAGTGTTTTCAGATATGAAAGAAGTAATGACGATCTCTGTTCGAATGGTATTGAAGTGTATAACATAAAAATTTTGGTTGCATATATATTGTGAAGAATTGTATTGATGTATATGGATGATGTGAAAATAGGTTTTGGATAATTTGAATTTTATTTATTTTGAAATAAATACAAAAAATACCTTTAATGGGTATCCCTTTTTAACGACAGTTCCAACAGAACTGTCGTTAAAGGGTACCCTTTTTAATGACAGTTTCGTTGGAACTGTCATTAAAGAGTATCCCCCTTTAACAACAGTTTTTTTTGGAACTGTCGTTGAAGGGTACTCCCCTTTAACGACAGTTCTGTTTGAACTGTCGTTGAAAGGTATCCCCCCTTTAACGATAGTTCTGTTTGAACTGTCATCAAAGGCACCCCCTTTAATGACAGTTCAAGAACTGTCATTAAAAACTCTCCCCTTTAATGACATGAACAAAGATGACACTTTTACAACTGTCATTAAAAACCATTTTTAACTGTCATTAAAGCTTTTATTTGTAGTAGTGAAAGTGTAGTCCAGAGAGAAATGAAGACAATCCTGACCCTACCACCAATAACCACATCCATTCCCTAAGGCTAGAAAAACTTCATAACACCTTCTCTTCCTCTCTTTAAATTTGGCCCTAAAGGACATCACCCTAATCATTGACCAAGCCTTGAGCCATCGATAGGATCAAGGCATATATATGCCTTACTTGACCTTGTGCTTCTCATTATCCCCGAAGACGAATAGTTTAACCTTGATTGGAATATCAAGGCAATCGAGAAAATCAAATCTACTACTAAAGTTTATTAAATGGCCAGCAATCCATCCTCCTCATCAATGAGGAGAGATTTCTTGCAGAGAGCAACCAAGGTTTTTTTGATCTTTTTTCCTTGTGTCTCTATGAGGTAAGACTCAATGTTGGTTTTTTTCAATTTCTTCCTTTGAAAAAATAAATTAGTCTCATCGACCCGACCTCGTTCGGACCTCAATCTTACCTTATTTGTTTCCCTTGGTCCATCCTTTTTATTAGGTCAATCAGTGTATATAGATTTCCATGAAAAGGTACTACTATTGTAGTAATAAACTTTAGATTAGCACAATGAGTCCATTGCTGCTAATAAGTCATTGGGAAACGTTGTTAACCAAGTCATCTCCTAACAAGTAGTAATCAACTATCTAAAAAACATCATGCTAAAGCAAGAGAATGACTTGAAGCTTGCTAATAGGAACTTAGAGGCCATGAGGAAAAACATAGATGCTTGGCTAATAAAGTGAGGGAAGATCTCACCATCCAGCAAAATATTCAAATAGAAAAGGCCCAAGAAGAACTAGGTTAAGAAGAGGGTTGAGCTGTTGGCCTTAAGGTAGGTCGAGAACTCAGGGTCGTAGAGTTCAGGAGTAACCTAAGTTCATCACCAAAGTTAAAAAGAAGGTAGTAACATTATATTACCCGATTGGGGTAGATCTGGCAATGGAAGTTAAAGTTAGGTTAATTACAGCAAGAGGATATGTATTTTACTTACAATCCTAAATCGAGACCTATAAAAATAATCACATTTATTTAAGGCTTACATTTTTATTAGATTCTCAATATGAGACTTTTATTTATAAATCTTTTTAACATTAACAATTTTGTGCATTTACTTGTGCAATTACCTTAATATCCCTTTAAAACATTATCAAAATAAATAAAAATTATTTTTTTGCATCATATTTAGTAAGAACATTTAAAATATCAATACTTAAAGAGAATAAGAATAGAAAAAATATTTTTCTTGTCATGGTAGTCACTACTATAAAAATTATAATAACTGACATTAATTTAATGACAGTTATTTAAAGAACTATCATTAAAAGGTTCATTAACACTTTTGATGACAGTTATTCCAAAACTGTCATTGAAAATAAGGTTTTTAACATCAATTAAAGAAGAACTGGCGTTAAAAAACTCGTAACTTAAACATTTAACGTCAGTTCTTGAAGAACTGACATTAAAAGATCTATCACTTAAGCGTTTAATGTCAGTTCTCAAGGAACTGACGGCAGTTCTTGAAGAACTAGCGTTAAAAGCCAAAATAAGACTAGGACACTAATAAGCTACACAGACGTTTAACTTTGGGCATGCCCTAATTTAGTTGCATCTCTTGTAGCAACAACCGTTACAGCAATCGCAGCAGCAGCAGCCACGGCTGCTTGCAGTAGCAGCAAATGTTGCTGCTGCTTCTTGCAGCAGCCACGACCGCTTACAGCAGCAGCAATGGTAGCTGTTCTTGTAGCTTCTGCTGTAAGTAGCAGCGGCCGATGGCGAGTCCATTGGGTATCAGCTCTTGAGGTATGATGGTGAGTCCACTAGGTATCAGCTATTGTGTTTTCTTCAGTTCCATCTGTAGGTTCTTTTTTTTTTTTTTTTGGTCTTTCTTTTTTTAACATTTTTATGGACTTAAATTGACAAATGAAATATATAGGCAGAGACATGATTAATTATTGGAATATGAAATGCTTTAGTTAAGAAAGATGCGTGTTCTTCATATTTGCTTTGTACTATCTAGTCTCTGTAGGTTGTGGGGCATCAAAGCCCCTTTCTGACAAGAAATCATCGGTGTTGACAGGTTAACCAAAAATTAAAATTTTCAATAATGGCATTTCTTTTTACCAATGCCATTATGTTGACAACACTTCTTGAAGCTTGGGTAGAAACATGTGAGGCTAAGAACTCCTTTTTCAACATACCTTATTGCTACTTGTAGCCCTTATTGGGGCCATCATTGGAGGTAAAGTGTTCTTTTATGATCACCTTAAGTTCTACTTTGTACAGTTGTGTGTACTCCAATTTGCATCACTCTGGCAGCCCTAACAATCATAGTTGTCAGATAACTTAGATTAGTTTCAGCAGCAATTTATTAGAGAGTAATGGTGCCACCTAAAGGTGCTTACTTTCCATTCTGTATTGGATAGAAATTTCATCAGGGAGTACTCTGCATAACAAGGCTATGTCTCATTCATAATGTACAAAGCCAAAGTGTGAAGCATGATAAGTGCCCAATTTGCATCAGTTAAGACTGATGGCCACCAAAAAAAGAGCCATGAGACAATTTCGTTTAGCTTGAAGCCATAATTTTTGCAAGAACAATGTTCTTTACTTGTCAAAAAGAAAATGGAGCATTGGTAACACTTAGAATGCTACATCCTCCCATTTTGTTTTTGGACAGAAACACTAGTTGGAGTACTTCATAACTTTCAGAGCCTAAAATTGCCAGCTTTACTCACATTTTATCAACCTCGTGCATGTATGACAGGGTTGCTTGCCCGACAAAGAAGAGGGGAACTGCAAAGATTGAACAAACAGCTATGTCAGATCAATGCAGCTCCGAGAAGGCAAGCTAAAATTGAGTCCTATGCTCCCAGCTTGACTTACATGCCTGTTGGTGGCAAAATACCAGATAATGAAGTAATTATTGATCAAAAGAAGCAAGAGTTGATTTTTTGGCTGAAAACAAGGAAGAACTTTCTGGGGAATCAAGAACATGAGAAGGCATTTATGGAGTTTAAGACAGCTCTGGAGCTTGCTCAGAACCTAAAGGATCCCATTGAGGAGAAAAAGGCTGAAAGAGACTTAGGTTTGTTTCCTAAGTCTCAGGGTGCTTTATATTTTATGCATGTATTATACAGTTCTTGCCTTCTGTTCATATTTTACATTATTCATATGGTTAGCAAGCTAAAAGGATAAGAGAGTTTACACCATGTATGCCATTGAATTTTGAACTGTGAAATACACCCTTCAAGCTATGATTTAGAACAATTAATTCAAGGACATAGGAACTTTTAATGTTTTGTAGTGATGAGTTGGCAGCTAAACTGCGCATTCAATATTTTTTTCTTGTTCTTATTAGGTTGGTTGAATCTAATTGGCGTAACTCGATTTCTTGTCCTATGTTTCTCAACCACAAAAATCATTTGTGCATCCTATCTTCATGTTTTCATTGTCATAGCACAGAATGTTTACACAACATCTTTGATTCGAATTTTGATTTGGAACTGAATTTACTTGATCCAGGGCGTCACTGCAAAGACAGGGCAAATACTGGGAGGCTATTACATACCACTCAATGGTTTTACAGATCTTTGAGTAAGAAGGAGAAGACTCTGATAACACAGAAGCATATGGAGCAATTGCTGACTGTAGACTTTTTAATGACAGTTCCAATAGAACTGTCATCAAAAGGTCCCCCCTTTAAAAAAGGCCCTCCTTTAATGACACTTCAATAACTGTCATTAAAACTTCTCCCCTTTGATGATATGAACAAAGATTACATTTTTACAATTGTCATTAAAAGCCATTTTTAACTGTCATTAAAGCTTTTATTTGTTGTAGTGAGTCTTTTAGGTATTATGATAATTACATAAGTAAAAGTCACATGCACATCTCATGTGTACGTAAAGCTTTTAATATTAATACAAATTATAAGTAAAAGTCTCACATTGAGAATCTAATAAAAATGTAAATCTTAAATAGATATAATTTTCTTTATAAGTCTTGATTTGAGACAGTAAGCAAAATGCAGGTCTTCCTCATGTAATTAATCCTTAAAGTTAAAAAGCTTAAAGTTAATTTAGATTAGGTGTAGATATCTCCTCTAGTGGTAGTGACTTAAATGTGTGACTTGATTGTGACCACAACTCCATCAGAGTCCTAGACTAAAGATAAAGATATACCCGATGCTAATGTAGTAGATGGCCCTACGCTAGCTTTGGAAAACACTCTTATAGATGCTCTAACTTCTTAGTTTTATTTTCACAATATCTTTCTTTGTACTACTTTTGGCCTTTGTCATTATAATGAACAATTTTCTAAAAAACGATATTTGCACTTTTTGTTCTATTTCAACTCTGTGTATATTTCCCAACCTAGTCTAACAAATACTTAAATAGTAAAATATGAACTACAATTTCTTTGCTTTGGCTATTTTTTAGTAATTTTTCTAATCTCTTATGTCCTAACGAAGCTTGACCCTTAGCAGCATTTTAATGACCCCTAACCTTGAATCCTAGCACAAGCTTGAAAACATTCAAACCCTTTCTTCTTGCTTTGAAATGTGTCATATCTCAATTTAACCATTCCTTGAGTAACAACTCTTTTCTTTTCTGATTTGCTTTATCGCAAATTAGGTATTTACGAATCCAAAACATAACATTATCAACACATTTTAACGCACTATTGATAACATTTCAATCACTACCAATTTACTTTAACTTATTATTAGTAATATTTAAACCACTTATAAATCCAAAACATAACACTATGAATACATTTTAATGCACTATTGATAACATTTCAATCACTATGAATTTACTTTGACTTATTATTAGTAATATTTAAACCATTATCGTCATAGTTTAAATCATTATTGATAACATTTCAGTCACTATTAATGTACTCTAAATCACTATCCCAATTAATTAAAGTTATGTTTGGAGAAACTGAAATAGAAATAAGGGACCATTAGGACCATCCTATAGGTAGCATAGCTAAGGAAAGTGCAAATTTTCTCTAGCATAACACATGTTGGTACACTTCAATATAGTGTAAATGTGCTAATCATTAACACCATTAACCAATATGATTGAGTGAGGGTGATGACTAAAAACTTACATTCAGCTTCAAAAAATTTCATTGCTTAGCTACATTTACTCTACCAACCAAAAACAAAGGGGAAACTCATGTCACAACTCATCAGCATATCTAGTAAAGAACTTTCCTATAGAACCTTTGAAGCATATTTCATTATGTTAGATACCTTTTGTTGCATTTAATAGGATCTACTCGAGAGAATATTTTAGATACCACATAGGTACAAATATTCATGAATCGAGTTCTGAAGTTAGAGAAAACTAAAATAAGTTAACTATTTTGTATTGAAGTTTTGAGAAAAAGGTAGTAAAAGATTAACATCATATACATGGATAATTATTCTATATATTAATGATAGATGCACCTGCAAGGAAAAAACAAATTAGCTAAAATTTACCTTGGTAAAGTTCTATAACAAAACAACTAGGATACTCTAAATTGTCAATACCATCAAAATATTTATCCCTATGTTTTTTTGGTTCCTAAGTTAAGCATAGTTTCTCCCCAAAGATTACAAAAGATGGGTTTTGTTTTGTGTAAGATGAAGTAATAAGGTCATTTGATTGCCATCATCCATGGAATAAAAAACCTTAAGCAAGTTTTTCTAAATTATAAGGTATCCTTTGAAGCCAATTTTTATAAAACAAAGCTTACACTATAAGGCAATGTTAAACCATAAGGCAAATGACCAAAACTAAGGAATCTTAGTAAGAGTATCATATAGACCTCCTTGACCAATGGTATCTTTACACTAGAACTTTCATATGATCATATAAAAATACATCATGGGATCTTGCAAAATAGACATGAAAACTTATATCTAAAATATACTATCATTATAATACATGCTTCATGTTTGCCATCTAAAATCAAAATATTTAAGTAATGATGATTGCTTCATAGAAGCCATTAAAAGAGAAGGAAAAAAAATCTCATATGACAATCCAAATTATGTCTATAATAATGCTCTCTCAAAACTGATATTTAAGACTTCTATCAGCAAATTCATACACCATTTGAAAGACAATTAATGAAATTATCCCTTGCAAGTCATAATTACCTTTTTTTTTTATGAATGGATACTCCATGTAAAGAAAACTAAAGTACATCTTTGAAATAATAAAAGCTTGAAGCAAACCTTAAAAAATGTAAATATAACCAAGGTAGAGTAATTATAGGAATTAGAATGCTTATACTAATGCCGTAATCTTCACTAAAGTTCATGTTACAATCAATAACATTACCCATACCCATTTTAACCAACTCTTTAAAATACATACCCTACACCTACACTCATATGCATCTTTTTTTTTTTTTTTGACACTTTGATACCACATTTGACATAATGCAGTGAACCAATTGATAATATGACTATCATTCAGGAAAAAAAATCATATATATTGTTCTAAAGCTTATGTCTAGTTCATGCATAAAATACATAAAAGACAAATTTTCTACTGCACTTGAAGGCGATTAACTAAGAGAGAGATTGGTTTATTGGGGGCGATAGTCGTGGATGGTTTTTGATGGAAGAAAGGGAATGGTAATTGATGGAAAAAGGGCATTGGTATTTAGCAAATGAAAGGGATGTATTTCAGAGAGGAAGAGAAACTAGGATGCATGACTTTTAACTACTTAGAGAGGTAAGTAGATAGCCACGATATCAATGGAGATGATAATTTATTCGATGATAAGGTGAAAGTGAAAGGTAGGGAATGAATTTTAAAATAACTTAGATATGGGTTTTGAGGAGAAAGGTAAAACTTTTCATGATGATGTGCCCAATTAATATCTGCTAATTTAGTATAAATACATCTCACATGGCAGATTTTAAAATCAAAAAAGTAATTAGATAACAAGGAAAATAATGTGGATTGTTTGGGGATGTAGTAGTGTTATTTTCATAATTCAAGTTAAAATCAAACAATTTACTAATAGTGGAATTTTTAAAAATAATAATTAAAAAACTTAAAAAGATGTTAGCCTTAGCCAAAATACGATTTCACAGGAGAATTTTCGTTATTCTTTAGCTTCATTTCAACTAAATTCAGCAGATATATTGTTATTTTTCGTAGAAGCCCTCTTGCATAGTTAACCATCTACTAGTATGTTATCTCAATTCACTTATATCTATCTTTTCTTTCTATTGCAAGCATCATAACTAATCATGATTGGGTGGATATAAATTATCCACTCGAAAAGTTGTAAGAAAAAATAAAATAAAAAATTAAACTAATGCGCAGTGGAGTATTAATCCTTCCCCACAAGTAACTGATTTTTGAATTTTTATTTTTACAAAAAAAATAGTCTTTTCATTTTATTTATTTTTGTTCTTTCTTTTATGATAGTTTTTGAATAATAAATTTTAATTGGTGGTTAGTGATGTAATGAAAAAGATTGATCGCATATTTTATTTTCTTCCAAACCAAATGAAGCCAATAAAACTATTTTACAACATTTTTAAATCACTTCGGGATTTTTACACTCATTGTGATAGAGGCTTATGATATGGGTAAATACAACACATATCAATCAGACTTTAAGCATGAATAAGCAATCCACTATTAAGGTCCAAGTTAAGAGAAAACAACCCAAGTAAACTAGAATAGTAGTTTGCTCATTGAAGTGGATCTAACCTAATAATGAGACCCATCAACTCACAATCCAGATCTAGCTTCTTTGAAAAGCTGTATCACGTTAGTAAAGATGGACACACCCTTGTCTTCAACCTCCAACTGAATGGTCCTTTTTATGCAACAAGAATCTAGGGGGAACTATATTTCTCAATGAAAATCTTGACCTCGTGTGCTTGCCCCTCTGTACAGCATACCTATTCTTGCGCATATCCTTCAAATAAATGACAACTTATGATCATTTATCTTATGTAAATATATATAAGGCAAGCATCCCAAAAGCAACACAAAATTTAACATTTCAATCTCTTTCTAGTTGCTTATCATTATATTTCAAATCTTAACTGAAGTGCTAAAGTGATATCGAATGACATATCTGCGCTTACCTTACTCTCTCTTTTGTAGAGATTCACAATGCAATTTGAAGCCTATCATGAGCATTTGATTAATCTATATTCAGCCTCTAATCACCATTTTTCATAGCATTAATATATTATTTATGTACATATGTAGCTTGAACATATGATTGTACGCAAGTATAAATAAGGAACTTACAATTCTCTTTATGGTATCTTTATTGGCTTCTATTGTGCTTGCAAGTTTTTAGTTAACTTTTATATATAATTATAAACAACTTTAATCTAGAAAGATATTTCCTAATTGAAACCAAACAATTACTAGTTACTAATATGCAAGAAAAATCTTGAAATGAAAAAAAAAAAAGAAATAACAGTAGTACAAACGACTCGTATAACAAAACAAAATTTTAACAACAATTATTTAACGGTAGTTATCACAATTGCCACTATATTTGTTAGTAGAAGTTCTTTCATTGTACTCTTAATAATATTTATCAAATAACCATTAAAATGCATATTCATAGAGACAATTATTTAAAATTGCCTTTAAAATACATTTACAATTTGTCTTTAAATTTTGAATTTTAAATTTTTATATTAAATTAATTAATATTGATTTGAATATAATAAAATAATATTTATTAAATTATACTTGAAATAAAACATATATTTAAAGAAATTAAATTTATAAAATTAATAATATTAATTAAAGCTTAAAAATTATTACATTTTTAAAATTTCTTTTATGAAAGATATAAAAAAAAATGCAAGGTAATGTAAGTAAAATGGATAATACATAAAAGCCTAATAAAAATTGAGTCTAAAAACATTTTAGATAAAGGTCCTATAAAACTTTGATGTTTATCTTATATTATTAATCAAACTCTCATATTTAAAAAGTAATAAATCGAATCTTCATCAATCAGTTTGGTCTAAATTGAGCATTCTCAAAAAATTTAAAATTAGGAGTATTCATAAGATCTTATATAATATATTCTGATTTGAAATTTTTTACAGATATAAAGAAATATTCAAGTTATCATCACAAAAAGTTTCATAATTTTTTAAGTAATAAAAAAATATATATTAAATTTATAATGTCATTTTAAAAAAAAAAACATGATTATTGAAAAAATTATGAAACTTTTTGTAACAATAGCTTGAATATTTCATTACATCTATGAAAAATTTTAAGTCAAATTTATTGCATAAGATGTTCAATTTTAATACCCATAATTTTTAAGTTTTTTGATAAAGTTTAATTTAAATCAAATTAATACATCAAGGTTCGATTTTCATCTTTTAAACATAAGGGTTTGATTGGTAACATAGGGTAATTATTAGGGTTTTATGAGATTTTTACCCAAATATTTCCTATAGGTATTAGCCCCAAGAAGGAAACTCAAGCCCGCCATAAAACCAAAGTCCTATTAAAAAAAAAAAAAAGAGCTTAATTCCAACAATAAGGCCCATGTTACAAAGCATGACTCAATAAATTAAATGAAAAAATAATTTAGTCCATAAGAACATGTTAAGATACCAAAAGTGGTAGTAAGGTGTTTTTTCCTCAATAAATTAAATGAAAACATAAGAGCTTGTATGAAGGACTTGCTGCGTTATCTGTTTAAATTATTAAATTGATTTTCTTTTAAAATTAAGAATAATAATGCTAATAAGGTTATACACAAAACCTCTCATTCCTTTATTGGGTCATACCCAAATTAAGAATGTGTAGGTTTTGAGTGCATTTTCATGCAATCTTGCTCGTAGCACAGATGCAGAGTCAACCACTTGATCAAATCATTCATAAACTATACACTATTTGGACATGTTCTCACATTCCCTCTATTCTCTCACTATTCAGTGTGTTTTGTACTACATTGCCACTTGATGTCTATAACAATTGTTTTGTTTTCTAGATTTTATCATCTCATACAGATAGATTTCAATATCTTATCTAGCATGTTTATAAGTATTAGGTTTTGTGGTTAAGATTTGAGGATTTGGAATTTCGTTTCTCAAGCTAATCTTAGCTTACAATTAGTATTGTTTTTGATATGATTATAAATATGTATGTTTTATTTTACTTTTAATTGATTTTTTGCTTTCTATTGGGTGGGTTATCATCCGTTGTTTTCGTTTGGGGGGGGGGGGGGCAGATCAGTTCAAGTGTTCCATTTTTTCCTTCAGCTTAGTTTATCGGTCATTTTTTACCTTTAAACAACTGCTTTAAGGACTTTTGTTTTGATGATTCACTAAATTTACAACTTTCTTTTTTACATTTATTTCATCTTAGTCTATTTCATGTACTTTACTCTTTTGTTAATCTACTCTAATTTGGTACTTTAATGCATTTGATATTCCTTCTTAATTTATCAGTTTTAGGTGGATTTGGATGAAGATAGATTTTGGATAAATCAAGAAAGATTTCCACTTGGAGGTAGTATATAGTCCTATTATATATTAAAGGGTGTGATATACTTTTGCTTAATATGGTAATGAATGTTTGATTGTGCTGCAATCATAATTTGAAATTTTAATGCATATATTTTTGGTATTTGACCTTAAATTTACTATATATATTGTACAAATGTCGGTCCCCTTACCCCTTCTTACACTATTAATATAACACTTGAAATTTCAATGAAATTCATCAATTTTTGGTCTTTATATCATGCTTGTATCTTGCTAATCAGTTAAATAGTTATCATCTATTCTACATAGGCTAATAGGCACACCATCTCAAGCAAACATCTCAAAACAAAGTAACTAGAACATTTATGGATTATGAATCAATCAGTTAAGCTATGGATGGTTATGGTGAAAAGCCCAATGTGAGAAAATTATTTTTTCGTTTAGTAAGGAAAGAAAAAAAGAAAAGTGGCCACTAATTTTTTTATGGTGTGATTGTCCACCACTTTTATTTGAAGACCTCTTTTTGTTTTAGGAAAAGAAAGGTGAACTTCATAAAAAAATTTACGTAGCGGTTTAACTTTACTAAAAAAATCTAAAAATGAGAATGAGTTATACATGAAGAAGGGTTAACACCTCACAAGTGCCCAAGATTTGATACCACTTAAATGGAATGATGTCGCCTTTTTGATTAATAATAATTTAAGATTGATCCCACAGTAGATTTAAAATATGACAGATCTCAAAATAATTTATTATGTGACTTTGTGCAAGAATCTCAGTCTAGTGAACACTAGACTTTCGATTATAAAAAGAAAAAAAAAATAAGCTTTAATTTAAAAGTCAATACTCAGTTACCAATAGGATTTGGAGATTTTCTAGTGAATGTAAAGGCAAATTGCGAACATTACAGATTATAAAGGTCCAAGTATATAGGTGTGTAAGTATCTTCAATTGATCACCAATTGGATGCTTGATTCCTCTTTAGGGATCTCTTGTTTATTGCATGATATAAAGATCTCTATTGATTCATGAATGGCCTTTTAATGAGATGGAAACATCCATTTATAAGAAGCAAAATGGGATAAAGTTTACTAGAAATTCAAAGATCTACTCTGGATAAGGAGGAGTTGCAACACAATCAACCTAATCTTTAATTTCAAAATCCTGTCACTAAATAATGCGCATTCTTTGTGGATGAGATTAGGATCAATCCTAATCTTAAGATTCAAAAGTTTTTCATTGGATAATGCTCTTTATTCGAATCCTTGTTAAACCTTCATAATTCTTCTTCTTTAAGCTGCTGTGTACCTGAATTCTAATGTGAGATCAGGGTAAACCACGTATATGTAGCTATTAATTGTTATCTTGAACTCGATGTGACATCAGGGCTGAGTCAAATGTGAAACCCGATGTGATATTGGGGTTCAATTATAACTACACTTGAAACCTATAGTGAGATGAAAGCTAATGACACTTAGCCATAAATTACATCTATAACCCAATGTAGGATCAAAGTCAATCACGTTGGGAATTAAATCGATTTAATGTGGGAACAAAATCAATTACATTTGGTATTCGATTGATTTAACATGAGAACAGAGTAAATTACATTGGGAGCAAGTTGTTTTAATGTGAGATTGGAGTCAATCACATCTGGTGTTAGATCTGACTTATATGAGAATGAAGTTAATCACATTGGGATTAAGTTGTTTTGATATAAGATTAAAGTAAATCATGTCAAGTATTGGATTCGTTTAATGTAAAAAAGGAGTCAATCACATTGAGATTAATCTATTTTGAGGTGAGATTAGAGTTAATTAATTAGATATTAGAGTTTAATATGAGAACAGAGTCAATCACATTGAGATCAATTTATTTTGATGTAAGATTGGACTCAATCACATCAGATTAAGTTTGTCTTATATGATAATCGAATGAATCACATTTAGCGTAATTTGTTTAGATATGAGATTGGAATCAATTACATCAGGTATTGGGTTTGTCTTATGTGAGAATAGAGTCAATCACATCAGGTATTGTGTTTGTCTTATATAACAATGGAGTTAATCTCATTGGAATCAAATTATTTAGATGTGAGATAAGAGTTAATCCCATCGGATATTAGGTTGTCTTCTATGAGAATAGAATCATTCACATTAGGATCAATTTATTTTAATGTGATATCGGAGTCAATCACATTGGGTATTAGATTTTTTTAAGATGAGAACAAAGTCAATCACATTAGGTATTGGATTTTTTAAAGATAAGAACAAAGTCAATCACATTGGGCATTGAATTAGTTTAATGTGAGAATGGAATCAATCATATTAGGATAAGTCTTCATGTGAAATCAATAACCATATTAGGTAATACATTTGATACAAGATCGAGGTCAACCACATCGAGGTTAAAACTGAATATTTTGATAGGACATCAGGACCTAGTCTCCAAATTTGATGTGGGATCAGCATCACCCTTAAGATATTTTATATGAGGATTATTTACCTTTGTATCAAGATTGCATCTCTTCCTGTTTGTGTAATATGTATTTCACCTAATTTTTTATTGAGGTTCTTTATCTGACATTGGCTAGAACATGGTAAATTATTTCCTACCTGACATCAAAGTAAAGAAAGCTTAAACTATTCTTGACCTAATATCGAGGGTAAAGGACAAACAAAACATGATAATCTCGATTAGACATCGGGTTAAATGTTTGGTTTTAAAATTTTTATAGTAAATCCCATTCTAAAAAGATTTGTTAAAATTTGACTATTCCCGAAACCTTTCCATCCAACACTAGAGCTAAAATTGAGAGTCTACCACTACCTTATTTTGCGCATTTTTAAGAAGTAAAAATAGGAAAAAGACTAAAGACCACCTAATTTTGGGCTCCAAACACCCATCTTCTTCTTGTTGTGTTTGAATTGATAAGATTAATCCATGACGCAATTTTCAGTTATCAAGATTTTTTTTAATTTAATAAAATTTTATCTGCGAAGTGTTTTTCAAAAATCGAGACGTCTTCCATTAGGGATGAAAATTTTAACTCCATTATGGAATTTTTATCAATTTTTGCATCTTCTAGTTTGAACTTTCTCCCTATCAAAGAAGATTTATTTCATCTCTTCCCATCAAGGAAACTTTATTTTGCTAATTTCCTTCTTTAACTCCTTTGTTTTAATTTGTATGACAACTAGTTCTATAAACTCCCAACAAAACTTCTTTGGATTTTTTATGAAGAACATAGTCTTACTTTGTCAACTGACAATAACATGAACAAATCTGCAATAATCAACTATACTAGAGCTTTATTTCTTTTTAGGGTTCCAAAAGTTACATTATTATGGTGCCTGATGCTTTTATTGTGTTTGCAGTGAGGCAAAAAGTTTTACAGTTTTTGAATGTTACGTGTACTAGGAATCTTGATCTCCTCGAGAAGATTGCACGCTAGCTTAATAAAGGGAAAGGATTGATAAAAACTATGGCAGATATGAAAGACGCTAACAAATACTTGCTCGAGGAAATGAAGCTTTTTTAGCATGGTGTAAAGCCAGCTATACCTAGTGATTTAGGAGCTATTACCTTGCATCATGCCACAAGAATAAGAAACATTAAGTTATTGAAGGAATTACTTTCCAGAGGCATTGACGTCACAAAATGATCTGGGAGCGTTGTCGATTTGGGCTGTTAGTCATGGACAGTAAGATGCTATGAAAGTTTTGTAAGAGCACCTTGCAAATCTTAATGCAGAAACTAAAGATAATATTACTCTATTGTTATTGAATGTTAGAGTTGGTTATCTAGCATACTTAGACTTGTTAATGATCGTTCGTGCAAATGCGAATATCATTGCTAGTAGGGCTACTCCATTGCTACTAACATCGGAAGTCTTAAGATCATAAATTACTTACTGAAAGCTAGAACTAATCTTGATGTCACTAACGAGGAATGTTGGAATCCAATACAAGTTATAGTTGCAAGAGGCATCACAAAGCTATTGAGATCTTTCTCCTTTTGAAATCTAGAATCGAGATAATACCGGAGTGGATTGTTGATGGAATTCTTTCATGCATGCAGTCTGAAACTAAAGCAAGAAAGAAAGTGATGCCACATTCTTTTAAAATAGAAGCCTTTGCTGATTACTTTTAGGCCAAATGAAGCATGCTTTGGCTAATGTAAAGGCCTACAAAGAATTAACACTAGACTGGCCAAAAGCTTGTTATCAAGGTGTAACTTTGCAACTATTGTAGATGTTTGACAAAGCAACGAACGTTATTTATAAGGGCCTAACACCTAACCCTAAAAGCAAGCAACTTGTCGATGCCATTAGGAATTGTTTGAAGCTCTAAAGTTTGAAGATGTTAAAAAAACTTCAGTTGGATAGAATCTGTATCTTGGTTGTTAAGTAACTTCTCACTTGTTTCATAAAAATCACACATATGCCATGTTCATAGATGAATGTCCATGCATGAACATTCATGGATGGATGAATGTTCATAAAAATGCACACGGATGAATGTTTACGGATGAATGTACATGGAAATTTGTTCATGGATGAACACTTACGAAAACACTAATTTTATTTATTTATTTTTTTACTAAGGCATTCCTTTTCCCTATTCCTTTCTCCTTTGATCGAAGCCTTGATCTTTTCTCTTGATGATCTTCAGGTGCCGTGATAAATCAAATCATGGCAATGGCCTATTGGTTGTACTAGGGAATTCTTTCCTTGGGTAAACTACTTGCAGATTATTATAGCTAAAATTCTTCATGAATCTTACTCTTTGGTTACATGTCTTAATATGATCCCAAAAGGATCATCATCATTTTTTCTTGCTTATCCTTAAATTCATCTTGAACAAACTTAAACACATGATGCAATACCCTATGAAAATCAACCTAGACCATGTAAAGTCATAACTTCAACTTAAGTTGAATCACTATTTGGATTTTGGGTATATTATCCAGATACTCAAAAATATTCATGCGAATAGAATCAATATCAAGATTTTGTGGGATAGACTTCAATAATCGATGAAATTTTAACGCCACAAGGTTTATTGGACATGCTTTGAAATGAGGGCCCTAATATCAACTTCTTCTTTCTTTTTTTTTTTTTTGAATATTTTCTCGAAGATATTTGCAATATCTAAAAATAGTTCAACTACTAATTTTTGCCTCAAAGTTTCTTCCCTTCTCTTTCTTTTTTTTTTTTAAAAGATTGCATGATGCCATGCTCTATAATTCCCATTGGATCTTGCTGAATTAGCAATGCCTTAAACCACTCTAAAATTTTGTGAATGATGTTCTCAAATAAATCATTCAAAAATTATGAAGTAATGCTTAATAGTTGGCTTTATTTAAATCGAGCCCTTGTGTGTGGACATGACAAGCCATAATATCAACCATCATTAAGCATATCAAAAGATATTTTGAGCCACTATAACTACTAAAAATCTCTCCTTTGGAGATTCATTCTCTTTTTCTATCACGATATGTCTAATTTTCTAAATTCTCTCCATTAATGTAGTAATCTACCAAAATTAGAAATCAAAGTTTTTTTCTAAAAGTCATAAAATAACCATTAGGTAAGGGTAAAGAAAGAACCGGTCGAGGAATTAATTTAGACTGAAAAAAATACTAATAAAAGTATGGCTGTGAAAGAAGATCATTCTAGTGCAGTAGGATGTTATTATTATTATTTTTTTCCCTTTCTTTCTTCTACTTTTTTTCCTTTTTCTTTTCTTCCCTTTTTGCTTTTTTGCTTTTCTTTCTTCCCTTTTTTTTTTTTAACCTTTTCCTCTTTCTTTTTGTCATCCTTTTTCTTTTTTTTTTTTTTTCAAATGCTCATAAGCCCATGCCCATTCATCCTTAGTTTGTGAATTTTTTTTCTCATGTTGTTTTCCTTTTTTTTTTTAAGATACTCAATTGGTGTTTTCTCTAAATGTATTGGGTAGGAAACTTCATTGTCTTAGTTATTCCAAAGGTACAAGAAATGTCAGTTAGTGAAAAGAAAAGCTTGCATTTCAAGGCTTAAAGGGGATAACTAGCGACGAAGATCACATAATCACTTATTAAATGTTAATTGAAAGGTCTTTTGGAAAGAAATGCTTAAATCATTTCTCCAATGTTGATGTGACTAGAACTTTGCCTTGAGAATTTATTAATTGAATTCTAGTGTAGGATGATATCGAGAATTAATGACCTAGTAAGCCTAACTTATCTTTTTTGTTTGGCTATGCTTTTGTACACAAGCATAAAGTCAAAATGCATGTTTAACATGACTCTTTCACCTTTTTTTTTTTTAATGGGGGAAATTTTAATGGACTCCATCGAAACCACTTTTTGAGTACACTACTACAAATAAAAGCTTTAATGACAGTTAAAAATGATTTTTAATGACAGTTGTAAAAGTGTCATCTTTGTTCATGTCATTAAAGGGGAGAGTTTTTAATGACAGTTCTTGAACTGTCATTAAAGGGGGTGCCTTTGATGACAGTTCAAACAGAACTGTCGTTAAAGGGGGGTACCCTTCAACGACAGTTCCAAACAGAACTGTCGTTAAAGGGGGATACTCTTTAATGACAGTTCCAAAGAAACTATCATTAAAAAGGGTACCTTTTAACGACAGTTCTGTTGGAACTGTCGTTAAAAGAGGATACCCATTAAAGGTATTTTTTGTATTTATTTCAAAATAAATAAAATTCAAATTATCCAAAACCTATTTTCACATCATCCTTATACATCAATACAATTCTTCACAATATATATGCAACCAAAATTGTTATGTTATACACTTCAATACCATTCTAACAGAGATCGTCATTACTTCTTTCATATCTGAAAACACTCAAAATAATCTAATGCAAAAAAGTAATAAGAGACAAACAAAAACAAAGATCACTAATATTTGATGTTATAATTAAACTCTATATGTACAATACATAAGTTAAAATATTACACAATCCTAAAAATTTAACTATATAAATTCAATAATGGTCATGTGTACAAAAATCTTCAAGATTCAACTTTCTAATATGGCACTCCAAAGAAATTGTCCAACCTCCTTTCTAACTTCATCAATATCCGATTGGGTGTAAGTATCTATGTCCATTAACTATATTTCAAAAAAAAAAAAAAGTTAGTCCAATTAAAATTTTTAATACACACATCAATTAATTACTTAAGTATTTACATAAGCGAATGATTAAAAACTTACCATTTTTGCATATGGGATATTTCTATCACGTCTATCAATGATGTCCCTTAAAAATTTTATAATATAATATCCACACTCAATATTTGAAGGCTGATGTGGACACTGCATTAAAAATTTATCATTATTATATTTTCCAAAATAAATAAAACTAACATCATATATAGGTTTAAATATACATACCTTAGCAGGAATACTCCTAGGAATGCTCCTATTGCTTGATTCTTTGAAAACTTGAAACAATTTAAAAGAACTGTTAATAGAAAATAATTAATATTATTAAGAGTAAAAAAAATATATATACTAATATAAATGAAAATATTTTCACTTACGTAGACATAAGTTGATCTAGTTCTTGACGAGAACCATGGTTCAAAGGATAAAAACATTGTACACAAAATTACAAGGCTCGACAAGCACCAACAACCAGTGCTGCCTACATTATGAAAAATAAATGTAAAAAATATGTTAAACAAATCTATTAATAATTTTAATTAGTATTATAACTTACCTCAAGTTATAAGGAAATATCACTACTCCTTCGTCACATGGATCCATCATTCTATTGGCTAAGTGACGAGCTTGAGTGTCTATACTTATAGACATTCCATATGACAATGTTGATGGATCAGCAAATACAAAATACTTTCTAAAGCCAAGTGCAGCTAAATCTGTATAAAGTTTACTGAGATAACAAAGAGTAAGAAAAATATAAATATGATGTAACCAAATAATAATAACCAAATAAAAATTCAAAAGACATACGTACACAATGTAAGCCTGAATAATGGTGACACTTAGCTCTTTCATGTGACAAAATTGCATGATATCTTCTTGAGCCACAAATACATGTCCATCAGAAGCAAAGACTTCAGTAAAAGGTATGTGTATTGCTTCATCAGGTGCCATCACCTTATTCACATAATTATACATCTTCTGTAATCCTTGTGGTAGCCCAACGGAAGATACTTGTTGTGATGATTGTGGTTTTGTCAATGTTAGTGCTTTCTTAACTGGTAACTTACCTTGTTGCTTTATAGTCGATAGCTGAAAAAATTTTGCAAACTTAGTTCACATTAATAGGTTGACTTTATAAAATATATTACCAAAAACATTACCTCATGTGTACCAACAATGACCCAATCTCGAGGCCAAGCAATAACTGAACCAAGTGCAGAAAAAACATTTGTCAGTCCACCTTCTGGGTTAGGACGAGGCAACGGTGCATCACCATGAATAGCTACATCCATTGTCACCCGAACATCACCAAAAAATAATACATGGATGTAGGTATTTCATTATTATCAGGCAAAATGTCGGCAATCAAATTTAAAAGATCACTGAAGCTTTGATCGGATCAACCAAATTTTGCCTTCAAATTGTACAATTTAACTAGAGCAGATAATTTAGTAAACTTCACTGATCCAGAGTACAAAGGTTTCTCAGCATCACAAAGTAATCTTTCAAAGTGGTTAGGATTACTATCATACTCTGCAAATGCCTCTTGTACCATTTTTACAGTGTTATCAACTTCTTCGATGTGTTCTACCTCCTTAACAACTTTAGCATTCTTACTAGTAGAAGACCCAACAATACTGGTTTCTCCGTGCCATATCCAGTTTGATAGCTACTATCAACTCCATATATATATAAATGATTCCGTATCTCGTATGGGGTATGACGCCTCATGTTGCCACATTTAATACATGGACACCGAATTAATTCAGGGTTATCACTATTCTGAACAGCATAATCTAAAAATTCATTCACCCCTACATCATATGCCTCTAATCTTCTATCAGCAAACATCCAAGTTCTATCCATTCTGAAATTTAAAAGACATTTAATTATTTACGTTTCAAGCATCTAATATACTATTTTGAACAACATAATCTAATTAATTATCTATTTAAAATTTAACTAAATATATTAATTTATGTTAACAATAAATCAATATAATTAAATTTGATAAAACATACCAATTAATCTTACGTAAAAAAATTTATTCAACCATAAATTCATCTACACCTAATGTATAATTAATTTATCAAAATATAAATTCATCTAATTAACATTTTTAATTTATCAATTAATCTAAAAATTTTAATAATTATGAAATAATAAATATATCAATATATATCCATTCATACCAAATATGTTCATCCAAATATATTAATGAAAAAAATTAAAATTTCATCATTCAATAACAATTCACCTAACACAATTAAACAAAAACTTCTCAAATTAAAATTTCACCTACTTGTATAGAGAATGGCCGGAGAAGAGTGGGAAAACGGTTGCCACCAACTACCCCAGCTGGTTGTGGATGGACTGCAGACAGGAGACTCGCCGGAGAATGGCTGCTGTGTGGACAAAGACCAAAACAGAGAGTGCTGGAAACGCTGCCAGCAGCTACACCAGCTGGTTCTGGATTGACTGCAGAAAGGAGAATGGCCGAAGAAGAGTGGGGAAACGGCTGCCACCAGCTAGCCCAGCTGGTTGTGGATGGATTGCAGACAGGAGACTCGCCGGAGAATGGCTGCTGTGTGGACAAAGACCAAAACAGAGAGTGCTGGAAACACTGCCAGCAGCTAATCCAGCTCGTTCTGGATTGACTGTAGAAAGGAGAATGGCCGGAGAAGAGTTGGGAAAAGGCTGCAACCAGCTACCCCAGCTGGTTGTGGATGGACTGCAGACAGGAGAATCGCCGGAGAATGGAAGGCTGGCGGTGCAGCTGCTTCTGGACAGTCTGTGAAGAGGAGAATTCTGACCTTAGAGAGAAAAAATGTAGCGGGAGGTTATGGCGGGATCTAGAGGGCTCTGGAAAAAATTTAGAACCCCACTCTGGCCTTCAACGCCAGTTCTTACAGTACTGGCGTTGAAGGTTCGCCAGTGTACTGACCTTCAACAGCGTTGAAGGACAGTGTACTGACCTTGATCTCTCATGCAGATAGTAAGAGGATGATTAGGTTGTGGGTTTAAACATGGCAGGGTGAGCCCTGCAAGATTTTATTGTGGTACTGGTTGTTCCGTTGGAAATTGAAGTTGATTGCTATTCCTGTTTTCCCTCATCCCCCCTCAACCTGCCTTTGTTTAATCCTTTCCTCAGTCTCATTCTTTCTCTGCCCTGCCTGATTGCAGGCAAATGGTGTCACTGTGGACATGTTCGAAGGTATGTGCTGTTTTCTTTGTTGCTGGAGTATTTGTTGGTTACACCTTGAAGCGACGGGTCCGACGATGGGCTTCCAAGCTTCTCAAAAGATTGAAGGATGATTGATGCCATGACCATATCATTTCTGTTGACATACGTCTAATCAAGTCTGTGGCTTGTATGCAGAGAATGGCTTCATTTCATGGTAGATATACTCTATTTATTTGTATCTCATACCACTTGTGGTTTTAACGTAGACATCATTGCTGTACAACTCCCTGATTTAGGCTATTTCCTTGGGAGAATGCATTTTGAAGAACTTGTATGTTCCAATTGGAGACAGTTTTCCTCAACCCATAAATAGAAGTTTTCTGTTTTTAATCCTACTCGTTATATGCATTAGGTGATCTTAAGGCTGGCACCTTGTTTCAATACAAAAATTTATGAAATCAAAGAAGTTCGTCCTGCAAAAGTATCATTAATTGTTACATTCAAGGTGCATTCATTTTATGATGCCCGTTTTATCTGTGCTCTGTTATCAGTGGCTGTATCTTCAGAGGCCTGGTAGTCTGCCATTGCTGGATTTTAGAATAGTTCATGCCATTACCAATATAAACAGAGCTTAGTGATCTGTAAACTTATTCCTTTCTTCTTTTATAAAATTCTGTAATATGTAGTCTTGTTACAGAGCCAGTGTACTGACCTTCAACGCCAGGTCTGTAAGAACCAAGGAAAATTCACGAAGTGGTTTTTTTCCTGGCAATGTACTCTATCTCTCTTGGAACTGGAGGACACAAGCCCTGCCTAGAGAGCTTTGGAGCTGATCAATTTGATGATGATCGCCAGGAAGAAAGGAAGAAGAAGATGTCTTACTTCAACTGGTGGAACTTTGCCCTGTGTTGTGGTAATTTCCTTGGAGTTACAATCATAGTTTATGTTCAGGACAACTCTGGCTGGGGCTATGCAGATCTTATTCTCACTATCACTATGGCTGTAACCATTGGAACCTTTTACATGGGGAAACCTTATTACAGATACAGAATACCAGAAGGGAGCCCTTTAACGCCAATATTGCAGGTTATGGTTGCAGCCATAAAGAAGAGAAAACTACCTTATCCTTCCAATCCTTCTCTTCTGCATGAAATTCCTACATCAGTGAAGCTTCGAGGAAGACTTCTTGGTCATACAAGTAGGCTCAGGTAATTGCACGCAAAATATGATCATATAAGTTAATCTTTACTAGCAACTGGACAAATTCAAGTTCATTTTGATGCTCAAGTTTCTGGACAAAGCTGCAATAATTGGAGACAAGGAAAGCGTATCAGTTCAGAAGAATCCGTGGAGATTATCAACAGTGACAGAAGTTGAGGAGGTTAAGCTTGTGCTAAGCAGGATCCCCATATGGCTTACTTCATTAGCATTTGGAGTTTCTCTTGCTCAAGCACCAACTTTCTTCGTTAAACAAGCCACTACAATGAACCGGAAGATCATCAGCAACCACTTTGAGATCCCTGCGGCTTCCATTTCATGTCTTGGTGCTGTAGGAATGATAACTTCTGTGACCATCTATGAAAAACTTCTCGTTCCATTCCTAAGGAGAATCACCGGTGACGAAGAGGCATCAAAATTCTTCAAAGGATTGGTATTGGCATGATCATCTCAGTCTTATCAATGTCTTGTGCAGCATTGATAGAAAGGGAGAGGCTAAGAGTTGCAGAGAAAGAGCTTGCAGGAGGAAGAGCCAATGGAGCATTGCCGATGAGTGTCTTCTGGTTAGCTCCCCAGTACATCATTCATGGCCTAGGAGATGGGTTCACATTGGTTGGCTTGCAGGAGTATTTCTATGACCAAGTTCCTAATTCAATGAGAAGTTTAGGCATAGCTTTCTACCTTAGCGTGATTGGAATGGGGAGCTTCTTCAGCAGTTTTCTGATCACCATTGTCGATCATTTCACACGGAAGAATGGCAATGGATGGATTGGCAAGGACTTGAATACAAGCCGGCTGGACAATTTCTACTGGCTACTTGCAGCCTTAAATGGATTGATTCTATGTGTTTATGTGCCCTTGGCAAGGGGATATACCTACAAGAATGTTGAGAGAAGGGCTGCTTATACCTAATTGCCATAGGAAGTTCTAAGCAAGACTGTCATATAAATGTTTTCTGTGTTTGTCACTGAAAACAATTGTTTATCTTTAGAATGATAACAAGATAGTCAGCCATAGATAGCCTGCAAGTTTTTTAATTTCTTGGAGGATTGGCTTCTGCAAACAAGTTGTCATCGGTTTATGCTGATTGTTGATGTTTAAAATGGTAGACATATTTTTTTATTAAATATTATCTATTTTAATTATAATAATTGATCTGATAAAATTATATAATTATAATTAAAATAAATTTATTTAAGATTTTGAATATGGATATTGAGGGTCATGCAAGTAATTAAGATTATGTTACATTTTACTGTAATTTTACGTTACTATAATTCAATGCTTCTTAACAGTCAGTTTTCAAGTTATTCAAATCATACCCAGATGCTAATCTTGTTTCAGATTTCGAATTCTACAGGTTTCTCTTTTTTTTAAAAAAAAGAAATCTTCCAAAGAGGAAAAGAGTCTTAATTCTGTCAATCAGATTTAACACAAAAGTGTGTTGCAGCACTGGTTACAGTAATAGCATTTCACGTTTGTGCTCAACGTCAAAAGGGTAGCGTCCACGCATATTGTGAGTCAGTATCCCCTCTCTCTCTCTCTGCTTTCATTATTTCTTTCTTTCTCCCTCCCTCCAGTCTGTGTTAAAACTGCAAAACACCCTGTACATACAGAAAGACACGAGCTTTTTTATCATAGTCTCTTCATTTCTTTCACCAACCTCTCTCTCTCTCTCTCTTTCTCTCTCTCTCTCTCTCTCTCTCAGAGGCTCAGAAGCTTCACCAATGGTGAAAAACATGGAGCCATTTCACGTGCCACAACAAAACAGAAAAAACAAGCTCAGGGTGATCATCCAAGACAACTAAGCACCGACCTTATCTACTCTGCAAACACCCATAAGCTCTTCACCATCTTCGTCTTCCTTATTGCAATCTGCATACCCTCAAAACCTGAGAGACTTCAACTACCAGTGCTTTAGTGCCCAGGGTAATCTATCATTGTCTCTCTCTGTTCACCAAAGTCACCTCCTGAACCTGAGTGCACAGAAAAAGTTTGCTTTTTTGGGAGACAACTGGAAGCAGAACAGTGAAATGAGAAGTTCAGTTCCTCTCAGCCCCTTTATAGGGTATGCCTCAATATTGAAACACTCACGGTTTCTGAAGCCTGCACAGCAGATTCTTGATGAGCTTTTCGGTGTTGATTTTGGAGTTTCTGGTTCTCCATTGAAGAACTTCACCAGTGCTGCCATTGACAAAGAACCCATCTCCTGCACTGATGGATTTACCCATCCATGGCAGAATTCAAAGCTAATAATGATGCTAGATGAGGTATACGTGTTTTCCTTTAATGTTCCCTTTGAACATGACATTCTATCCTTTAGCTTTTTTTTGTTTAGTGAGAAAAAGAACATCAAGAAAGGAAATGGGATACTTTTATACTGTTCTTAATTGGATGAAGGTAGACATGCAAGAGGACAAATATGGGTATTGGGGGTTCTCTTTTTTTTTTTTGTTTAGGTTACGGACTTCAACGCTAGTTCTGTAGAATTGGTGTTGAAGGTTACTGGCCTTCAGTGCCAGTTCTGCCAATTCATTGAAGAGAGCCTCCCCTGGATCAGGTGCTCTACACTCATTGACATTGGACCGTAATCAGTTTCTTCATCAGCACTGGCTGTTCAACAGGAGCTATGGCATTTGGTGTAGAGGAGGATTTCCCTTTCCTTGTAGACATGAAAGCTATAGCCGCAAATAGACTCAGCACAAGCAACGAAATCCCCAGTACATTCTTCATGAACAACTTGTTTTCTGACTCCTCCCCTGCAGACTCCATCATTTCCAAAATCTGTTGATGATCATCCAATTGTTCAGTCTTGATCTCTCTTTCCTTTGTTGATGATCATCCAATCCGGACCTTGGTGCTGCCTTTTGCAGCAACAGCAGCAGCCATTGCTGCAGCAAGGAAAGCAGCAGCAACCCATGCTTGCAATATTGGCCTTTGACGCCAGTTCTTCAAGAACTGGCGTCAAAGTTTTAACATTTAACGTCAGTTACATTAGAACTGACGTTAAATGTTATCTTTTAACGTCAGTTCTAATGGAACTGACGTTAAATGTTTTACTTTTGATGACAGTTTTGAAATAACTGTCATCCAAAATATTGATAAATCTTTTAATGATAGTTCTTTGAATAACTGTCATTAAATTGGTGTCAATTATTATAATTTTTGTAGTAGTGATATGATTTTAAAAAACATGGTTGACATTAGTATAAGTTTCTAAAAAGGAGTATGAGATAAGACACTGAATGAGGAAGATGAAATTTCTTTATATATGGAGACTTAATTGATCAAAGTTATGACATTTCATATTGTCAATGAAAATATCAGGCAGTCCAAATATTTATCATTTGTTCAGTATGAGTTTGGGTAAATCAAGGATAGATTTAACATTCATGATCTTCCAATCTTTTTTCAATACTTGTGTCTATAATATTTCTCGCACTATTTTCATAGTTAAATTTCAGTAGCTCATTATTTACTAAGGATTACACCTTGAACTTAAAAGCCACTCGATTCTCGATATTATATCTTAGTGCTCCACTATGATGGACAAATGTACCTTAACATTCTCTCATTTGTTTCATATGCTAGATGCCCCTGCACTATTAGTACCCATAAAGGTCATTTAGAAGCATTTGAACATCACTTGATTGTCTTTCAGGAGGCACCCATTATTCATAGTCTATATTATTATCGAGAGATGAAGGTCTCTCAAGATTAAGTACTCTTTTCAGCTTTTTGTTCTCTTCATTGTTTGGTTTTCTATCTATTTTTTTAGCTTTCGTACTTTCCTTCATCATCTTCTATATGATACTGATAGTGCAACTACATCATATGCTTAGAGTTCAGCTCCAAAAGTGGAAGTTAACTGTTCATGGGCTCCATTTTCGTAGCTTTCAAGTTCGTCGGCTTACTCTCATTTTCTAATGATAAGGCTAAGGGAAACAATTTCAATTTCTAAATTCCTTGTAATATTTGCCGTATCAACATTACCAAGAATTCGTTTTTGATCTTTATAATCTATAAATTCATAAAGTTCACGTATACTTAGAATTTTTATTTCTGTCTCTTTTACTCTTTTATCCTCTATAGCACTAAGCTATTAGGGTTTTGTCATTGTATACATGATATTTTTACCATTAGCTGCATCGACGACGATCCTTTTAGCTTTTGGCTCCTTTCTTTATTCTACAAAAGCATCAATAGCTCCCTCTTTGCTCATAGGGACATCTGTTTCCTTTCCACATTCACTTTCCTTCTTTTGTTCCATACCATGTTGCTTCCTGTCAACAAGTTGCTTCTTGTCACAGGTTACTTCATGATGATTATAGTTGGTGTTTTGCTAGGCTATAGTTTTTGTATGATTGACACCTTTCTCTCAATATCTTCCCCTGTTAATTCACTTATCTCTGATTCTGTCTAGTTCTGATTGAAGGGTAAACAATTCATTCCAAAGTTGAACAGTTGTATCGAGGACTAGCAAGATGGAAGCCCAAACATGTAGGTTATCAAGTGCATTCCTAGTTCCAGTTTCACCAGCAGTTTCTAATGCCATTTTGCTCTCTTCAGTTAAAAGTTCTTTCTTCTTTTCTTCTATTTCTTTCATGATCTATTATTGTACTAGGTACTCGAGTAACACCTTGCTTATTTTTTATTTTTTATTTTTTTAATTTTTTAATTTTTTAATTTTTATTATTTTATTTTTTAATATGATATAGCGTTGCATGTAAATGCATCGATGTGACATAGTTAGCATGAATGCAATTGATGGGCAACAAGAACTATATTAGTCTTAAGAGTATAAAAAATGATTTTCAATTTTCAAAAATGTCATATCTTACTGCCAAGTCTAATTACTCCAAAAGGTTATAAGAGATCCTCAAGATTTTATATTAGTATAACATCCTCTAGTTTTGAAAATTTCATCACTAGGTGTTCTCATTTAGGTCTTAATTGTTTCCGTGATCAATTAGGGCATACTTAAGAGTCATTTTTTGGTTCCCTAAACCTAAGCCAATCATGTCATGATGTTTTGGCTTTTAGGTTATCTGATCCTATTAGTTTTGTTTTTCCTCTTAGTCTAACCTAATCTGCTTTTTCTTTACCTAAATTCTTAATCTTCCTGACCTAATCTCTCTTGACCTTGATTTCTAGATCTGGTTATCCTGATCTTATTTTTTCAATCTGAATTTCTGATCTTCTCGACCTAATCTCTCTCGACTTTAGGAAATCTCTTCCATTGAGGCATTGATGAAACGCTCAATATACCTATATTTATCATTAAATTTCTTTTGGCCTTTTTCATTCATCATTTTCTATAATGAGATCAATTCTACTAAATTGTTTCTATTTATCACCAATTTGATTTTGGCTGGTAACTTAGTTTTAATGTTCAAGCCATCTCCCTTTTTTGATTATTTTTTCTTAGAACAGCATAAGACATCTTCAAATTTAACTAGGGCCAATGAAATTCTCATGTTTCTAAGAAATTAATAAAAGAACATATTACAAAAAGATGAATTTTCAACTAATATAAAACATAACAATTCTTCATGTGTATTCCTTACTAGGTTTATTTTTCTAATCTTAACCATGGCTCTACTTTAGGTTAAATAAATGCATTGGTCATCCAGATAAAGATTGGCTTTTAAAGGTTCCTAGATTCCTTTCATCAGACTAATGAAAGCTCCTAAGGACTTCTTGTTATCACAATGGTGAATAACATCCAAGATTACTAACATGTCATTAGTTCAATCTAAGTGAAATACTTCACCACCTTTGTGGAGGAGAGGTTTCCTATCGAAAGCATGGCTACACATATTTCTCCTACAAAGCTTATGTTATACTTCGTGGTGTATACTATGTTATGAATAGTTATTAAAGCAAATAAAACATAACAAGCAGGAAAGTAAGTATAAATATAAAGCAAGAAAGAAATCAAAAATTTTGGCCTAACTCTTTATGAAACGAAAAGTTTTAGGTCACTCTCTTAGTGGAGTCGCCAGCTACCATGACTCGGTTTTTAACTAAAAAAAACCCACAGCGTGAGGAAAACGTTATGAGTCACCATCACCATTTTGAAATAAACCTAACTAGTTTTTTAAAATAAGATTTTGGATCCAAGAGTTAATTACAGTTGGGCAAGAATTGGCACCCTCAAAATGCCCAAAAATTTTTAATTTCTTTCTCGAAAAATAATTTTATGGATATTTTGGTCAAAGTACTTAGAATTTCATACTTAGTCTACTTTAATGTACCGAAACATTTTCTAGGGAGAACAGAGTGGTTTGCACTTACTCACCCCTATTCTTATCAAAATAAAGGTTAGAAAACTACATATGTCATATTTTTCTAAAAATATATATTTTCTAAATAAGAACTTTATTATAACATGAAGCAACTATAAATATTGAATAGATTGAATCAGATAACTTAACAAGAATCCACTAGTATCACGACGCAAGTAATTTTGTTGAAGAAAAATAAATAATTTACTGTAAATTTAAAGAGATAGTTTTTATATCTCTTGAAGTCCCTTACTCTTTCGTAGATTTTCTACTTTCAATAATACAAGATTTCAACTAGAAGCTCCTGCAGTTAGAAAAACATTCCAATGAAATCTAATGAAATTATAGAAATTCTTTTTGTAAGAGTGTTTATAAGTCCAGTAGAGAGCTTTCTTCTGACTAAGAATCTGTGAATACGAACGCGAGCAAATAAGGATGAATTATTGTGAATTCGTGAATTTGTCACCAGTTGCAAGCTTAGCAGCTATTTATAGATTTTCTTCACCATAAGTTAGCAATAAATGATGGGTGGGTCAAAGAAGTGCAATGTGCCCAAGCATCGTCTTCCTCCAGTTTTCAGCCATGTCGATTTCATTTTGAAAGGTCATCCGAGACTTCATCACAGTGCGTCATCTAATTTTGAGTTAATTTCATTGCTCTCTAATCTTGCCTAGATGCGATGACATCTTTAATTCTGTTTATTTTTACCTAGGTGATCCAAGAATAGGTATGCCTATTGACCTCTATCATGTCACCTAATTCTTCTAAACCCAAGCTAAATTCTAGCTCCGAATAACAAACTTAATCTTCCCATGCATTTTAACTGTGTAAGATTTTGACTTGAAACTAGTCTGTCGGTCCAAGAATCCAGCTTGAATTAATTTGTAAAGTGGGTTGCCCCTCAAGTTTACTGCCACATTAGCATGCTTACTACCTTTACTCATTTGCGTTAAGCCAACATTTTATGCCATGTTGCATCTTGTTGTGTTTTGGACTGATGTGGTAATGTAGCCCACTTAGGTCGCACCATGTCATTTAATTAATGGATGAGCAACAAGACTACATTTTGCCATGTCAACAACATTGCCCATTAGCATGGTGCCACATCAATTAATGACTGAGTGAGTGATTGTAGCTCTACCTTACCATTTCATTAATGTCATGCACTAGGGCCCCGCCATTTAGTTTTCCTTGCCACATCAGCTACTCTATTCACTATGAACAACTATCTTTTTGCTTTGTAATTAGAGGCAACCAATAATGCCTTGCCACATTAGCAACGTCACTCTCAAAGACATTTTTCTTTGTGGTAGCTCCCCAATGACTAATTCTTGTTAAAAGTGTTTTCTTTTCATTTAGTCATTTCTCGTAACAGTGTCCCTCATTCTTTTGCTTTAAAAACCCCTTTTTGCTCCCTCGAAGCTCTACAAATTCTTGCAGCGTGAGTTTCTTTATCTTATACCAAAGCTTTTTTTTTTTAGGTAAATATCACTCTTTTTTACTCTTTTCTTTTTGTGTACTCTAGCTAACCATGAAATTTATAAGCTCTTCAATAGCTATCAACAAGGATTTGGTTGAAATTAGGAAATCTTATAGGATCCCTTCCTCAGTGGGTATGGCGATACCCATCCAAAATGAAAGGCCTAGGTATGAAAAGCCAAGTGCCCTTGGTGTGTTTGAGGAATATCTTAAAGTAGGTTTGAGACTTCATCTAAACACTTGCTTTAGAGAGGCGTATAAAAATTACAGTGTATCTTCTTCTCAACTGGTTCCTAATTCCTAGAGGATCTTAATTGCCTTATCTGCTAGGTGTCTAGACTTAGGAATCAAATAATTATCACCCTAGTATTTTCCTAATTCTTTGAACTGAAGTTACTAAAGATCTACCTAAAACACCCTAAGAGATTCTAGTATTTCTCATCCAATATGCCTTTACTCTTTACCTCTAATCTTTTAAAGGTGGTAAAGCATTGAAGGCAATCATATTTCTGGGTGCTCTAGAAAAAGATTCCCCTAAGGATTAACCAATGGACCTTTTTTAACCAAGATTAGGGTAGTAACACCACCTTTATCAGTCTTTTGCTAGTTCTTAGCAGACTCTAGTTAGCAGTGAAAAGACTCTACTTATGTTGGTATACTTTAATAATGCTTTAATGCTTGGATAGCTAGAGTACATTCCCACCTAGCTTTCCATGATTTTATGCTCGTGCCATCCACCAGAGACCCTTCTAACCTACCTTTCATTTTGTCTCTAATAGTAGAAATCTTTCTATTAGAGTCTACCTTAACCCACTCTTCCTTTACCTTGCCTAGACTTCCATCCCCCATCAAGAGACGTTCGCATAAGAAAGCTGTTAACCTTCTTCCTTTAAATAAATTAGAGTCTCCATCATCATGTAATTTAATTTTTGCTTTCATAACACTCTTGGAAGAATGTCATTGACTTTTTCTATTTTTATTTGTAAATCACTTCTTGATTATGCCTAGAGCAGGTAAGAGAAACTTTGATGTGGCGGTAAAGGTGGCTGAAAAGCCACCTCTAAGCTTTTCCTTTAAGAAAGGCAAACTGGCAGCATTTTCTTGCCAAAGGCAAGTACCCAGTCAAGTGTTCCACTAAGAATGGTAACTTTTATAGACTTTTTCTTTCAATAAGAGCCCATAATCATTATGACCTCTTTTCCAGCCAAGGATATTAAGAAAATTATCCATGAGGTGGTGTTGCAAGTTTCTACTTCATCAGTTCTAGCAGACAAGAGGAGAATACACTTAGAAGGGATGTCCAACTTGTTAGCTGAGGCAAAAGTTATTCCCTTCTACTTAAACATTATTTATCTTTCCTTATTTTTCATTATTTACACATAATTTTTTTTGTTTATAGGTTGTTTAGGCTTCTGCCTTGATAGAGGAAGAATAAAATTGAAACACTACAACAAAAATGGTATTAGTTTACAGTTAATAGTTCACAATTTTAATAATAGTTATGAATAAAAAATGTTACTTCGCAATTGTAACAAAACTGCATACAAAATAGACCTTTATTCACAGTTACAATAAAACTTTGAATAAAAAATATTTTTATTCATAGTTATAGACATAACTATGAACAAAAGGAAACCTCTATTCACAGTTTTACTATAACAATGAATAAAAGTAGTTTAACAAAGCAATTTATTCATAGCTACTATGTAACTATGAATTAAAGGCAAACCTTTGTTCACAGTTATGGCTATAATTGTGAACAAGAGTCCTATCTCATCGATGATTCTTTTTTTCCAGAAAAATAAACTTGCCCTTCGCTGATTCTTTTTCTCTAAAAAGATAAACTTGCTTAGGTAGTGACCGTTAGGTATCAAGTGCACTATAAAGAGAGCCTCTCAAGGTTTAGATTTGGCAAACAAAATTTTTGACCTTGACTATTTGCAACGAAGGACTTAAAATTGTGGTTATGCTTGCTTTTGGGTTTAATATCTACTTGATTAAATCTCCTCTTTATCCCGATAAGGTTATTCCTTTCTTTCAAAATTATGTACTTATCTTCTTTGTTAGAATGCAAAAATTATGGTTCTTTTATTTGTTACTTTTAGTTTGTTTATTTTTAAGACTAGATCTTAATGTGGTTTTACTTCCTTTGAGGTTCCATATCTATGTATGGTTCTACTTTCATCGAGTTTCCAGATTTGTGCTAGGGTTCTGAATCTATGCTAGGGTCCTAAATCTGTGTTGGGGTTTCAAATTTGGGCTGGTGGTTCTACATTTGGGTAAGAGATTCTAGATCTAGGCCAAAGATTCCAGATCTATGCTAGGGGTTCCAAATTTGGGTGCGAGGTTTTAGATCTGGGCTAGGGATTATTGATCTGGGCATGATTTTCTACTTCCATCGAGGTTCCAAATTTGAGCATGGTTCTACTTCTATCATGGTTCCACATCTGGTTAGGGATTTTAGATCTATGGTAGGGGTTCCACATCTGGTTAGGGATTTTAGATCTATGGTAGGGGTTCCACACCTGTGCGAAGGGTTCCAAATTTAGTGCGAGGTTCTACTTCTATTAAGTTTCCAAATCTGGACATGGTTCTACTTTCGTTGAGGTTCTAGATTTAGCAGATCAGAATCTTGGCCTTCACTAATTGCAACAAATGAAGGTGTGGTTCTATTTCATCTGGATTGTAGATCTAACTATCAAAATCTCTTTTTAGTCTTAGTAAGGTTGATATTTTCTCTCGAATTTATAATTTTGTGTTATTTTTTATAATAGACTGCGATGGTTGATTTTCGAACCCTAGCTGATTGAGTAATGATTAATTTGCATTAAACAGTATGTATCCTAGAATTTGCTGAATAAATGTTAGTTTTATAGAAATAAAAATATGAATTTTTAGAGTTTGTTTAGGTAGAAAATCAATTGATTGAAAACTTGATGGATTTTTTGATATAAGCAAAAATTATGGTTATTTTTTTTATTGCTTTTAGTTTCTTTCTTTTAAAGATCATATTTGTATGCTATGTTTATTGAATGACAGTAAAGCATATTACTCTGAATTAAACCTATTTTTACAAAGGAAGAAAGCATGCTTGTGTGGGTTAATGGGTAAAATATATGACACAAATCTTTTGTTCGCTTGTTTCTGACATGTTTTTAAAATATACAAGTAAAGAAGATGGACCATTTTGATGGGATGAAAATGGTGTCTAACTCTACTTGAAAACTAATGTGAATTTTCTCTGAAACTCCAAAATAAGATATGCACAACTACAAACCATAACCATATAATAATCAAATTTAGTTAGTGAGTGAAAGAAAACCCACAGATATGGATGTTTGGATGATATATCTCTACTACATGATTCATATCTCTCTTTTTGTCTAGTTATGTTTCTTCTAGTTTTTTCTCAGTCTAAAGTATTTGCAGCTGCACTTACACTTACACTACTTGTAACTAGTGCTATGACCTTGACATTATATATGTTGCTTTTGGGAATAGTTCTTCTCGTTCTTTTTTTATCTCTCTTATTATTAACTTTCACTCGGAGTACACAGTTGTTTTCTCATCTTTTATTTTAACACTTTCTTAGCAGTCAAACAAAGGTCAACTACTTTTCTTTCATGTCGCTTTATGGGTCTTATATGGAACAAAAATGTGCATATTTTGCTATCAATTATAGACAATATATATAGCTCTTAAATTGTAGAACAAGATGACATAGGCCTTATCACTTAATTGTGATTTGAGAATTTGGATTACTTTTTATCTTTTTCAATCTCCATTAGTCAAACAAATTAATTACTTTGTTTCTTCTTATTAGTATCAGCTTTTATTTTTTTTGTTCTTTTTCAGCTATTGACTTGGCTCTTCTCTAGCAAATATGACCAATAAGAGAGCTTTGTTAGCCTTAATTTAAGTTTGCTTTTGGACAAATTCTTAATAACGAGAGAACTGTCATGCAACCTAAATTAAAGCATGAGATAAATCATTATTTAAAATAAAAGAAAAATGAAATACTCATGGTTTAATATTCAGGATTATGTTATAAATAAAGTATTGAGCAAAATATAGTACTATATGAAGCAACCAATGAGGAAAAATCTGTAACTTTTGCATCTTTATTTCAAAACATTTACTTTTTATCTATATATAAATACAAACTTACATTGATCACTTGTTCTTACACAAATTTTTTTGCATTATGTTGAGTAAATTTACACTATGACATTAAAGAATCGAATGTAACCAAGGAAAAAAAAAAAAAAGAAGATCCCAATTGGTATTATTTTCCATGAATAATGGCAGCATGATAAAAAGTTTTAAATAAAACAAAAGAAGAGTAAGATAGGATTTAAATTATTGTTATCATTATTGATTGTGACAAATTAAAACATCTCACAAGCTATGGATTGTAAAAATCCATAGATTTGTCTAAAAAAATTATGTAAAATGATGATTAGTAATTTGTTGTCTGATATTATTTGTGTGCTGTTTGATTATTATAATTAAAAATTGATAACTAAATAAAATCAAGAATATTAATCAATTATTTTACTAAAATAATAATTATAAAAAAATTTTAATTAAAAATAATTTTTTAATTAACCAATAGTTCATAATTCTATAACTGCGAACAAAATAAAAAATAACTATAGACTAAGGCATGTTTTATTCACACTCCTAGAACTATGACCAAAATCATTAATGAACTGTGAAGTCAAGCGATTTTTACAAAGAATTATGAAACTATAAATAAAAGTTTTAATGAATTGTAAACTACTCACTTTTTATTCATAGTTTAAGAACTGTGAATAAAAGTTTTAATGAACTATGAATTGTTATCTCTTATATTCATAGTTCAAAAACTATGAAATATTTTAACCAACTTCTGTTCAAATTGACATAGTCTATAATTTTAGAACTGTAAACAAAAACCATTTAAAACTGTGAATAAAAGGCTATTTTATTGTAGTGAAAGTTAGGTTGAACAGGTATTTTAGGTAGCTGAGGAGGCTCTTAAGATGGCTCGTAAGAGACGAGCTAAGTTAACAGTTGAAATTAGGAGATCTCCATGTTAAAGGAAAAAATGGAGAAGATTAGGGTGGACTTTGTGTTTTAATAGGAGAAGCTGAATTAGGATCACTTGAAATAGTTGGTTGCTATTAAGGAGGAAGCTATATCAACTTTTAAAGATAGTAAGAGCTGAATAAAATGATACTAAAAGAATATGCAAAATTTTTCTGGGGAATGACGAATGACACTAAAGATAAAGTGGTTAAGGAGTATCTTTGCCTCAACCTTGACTTCATCATTACTGCATCTAACTCTTTTGTACCTCTTAATCTACTCTAAAAGTGACTAACCTTGTGGGGAGCATTGTCTTTATCTCCCCAAATTTTATGAATCAAATTTTATAAGAATTGAATAAGGAGACTACAAATCTTGAGGAAAAGAATGATTGAATGTATTTCTTTTCTTTTATCTTGATGTAATCTGCTTAATGGAAATAAAATTGACTTCTCTCTTTGAAATTTCTTGCCTTTTTCTCCTTTTGGATATTATCATAAGATGAAAGAACCATTCACAATCTTAAAACTTCAACTTCTATCATGACAGCTTCTTTTTTATAGAACCTAAAGATATATTTCTTCCTTTAAGCATAGGCAAATAGGCAGGTTCTCCTTGGAAAGAGTGTCAAAAATGTCAAATAAGAAGGTGGAGAATTTGCTTTTACTAACAGTAAGAGTTTGGCATCCTAATACTCTTTTCATAAACCTCACGTAAATTGCCTAGTACTTATTTTTACAAATTTTAGGTTCTTTCCGATTGTTGGCAAACTCTAATAAAAGACACTATTAAAATAAGCTAAAGATGTATGTGGACACTTTTTGTCATTCAAAATAAAGATTTATTTGTCTTGTCATTCGTTTCTTGACTTCAAGCAAACTTTCCTCAATCTCCATCATGCATTTAAGAGTTTCCCCAATCTCAAATAGGCTTTTCTTAGTCCCTAGTAGACCCTCCCTGGCATGAGTCTCAAAATCTGACAAATGAAAGTCTTCACACTTTACATTTTACTTTTGGGAGGTCAACTTCAAAATTCTCCATATTGAGCTTAATTTTTCGCTCAGTCGACCTCATTTGCATAATTATCTTAAAAGAAGGCAAAATTTTATTGAGGGTAAAATTTGCATATCGATAAGATGCACAATATGCATGAAGATTAAGTGATATCTCAAATGCTTGTTTTTGTTCACCCCTCTTAAAACAAGATATACACCACAAAGGATTGAGATCGGGTTCAACTTTCTGCATATGCATGAACGTAACTGTGTGAAATTTCCATAATAAGGACAAAAAAAAGAATAGTTATATATGCAGCAAAAAGATGTTCACATTCTTGAACTGAGATCGGTTACAGATATCAACATCTATAAATTCTCGATCTAAAATCAAGTACAAGTACGCAAACTAAAGCATTTAAACTCTCTTTCTTAGACTGAGTACAATTAGCTTTAACTGAAGAATGTTCCCGACCTTAGACTGGGTATATGTTCAGGATCAAAGTCAATAAAAATTGTGAAAGACAAGATCAATTTTACTTAAGTTTGGCTCAACTTTTTAAAAAAATTCATTAGTGAAGTTGCTAGTTTGTCACAACTAGATTTTTTGGTAAAGAATCTAACATGAGAAAATTCCTTTTTTATTGAGTAAAGAAAGCAAAAAAGGAAAAGTCACCACTAATTTTTTTTATGGTGTGATTGACCATCATTTTTATTTGAAGACCTATTTCATGTCTTTCTTCAAAGAACAACCAAGTAGCCTCAAGAGAGCCTACTAGAGAGAGATTTTAAACTTCACAGTGCTAGCCTTGAGTACTCAACTATTGAGATCTAGAGATTTGGAGATTTTCTATTAACTATAGAGGTAAATTGTAGAGAACACAGATTGTACAGGCCTGGGTATGTAGATGTGTAGGTATCTTTAGTCAATCGCCAATTGGATACTTGATTGCTTTCCAAGAATTTCTTATTTATGACTTATTCTAAGGATCTCTATTGATTCATGGATGGACTTTTGCCTAGAGTAAGAAGTCCATTTATAGGGAGGAAAATGGGATGAAGTTTGCTAGAAATTTGAAAATCTATTAAGGATGAGGAGGAGCTATAACATGATCAACTTAATCTTGAAATTCAAAATTTTGCCATTAGATAAATGTGTGCTCTCTATAAATGAGATTGGGATCAATCCCAATCTTAAGATTCAAAAATTCATCAATGGATAATGCTCTCTGTTTGAGTCCATTTTGAACCTTCATGATTCTTTTTCTTAAAGCTGTTGTGTACCTGAATCCCGACATGAGATTAGGGTAAACCACATTGAGGTAGTCTAGATTAAGGTTAAGTGTTATCTGGAACCCAATGTGATATCGAGAGATGATTTAAGTGTGAAACTTGATGTGACATTAGGGGTTAAATTATAGCTATACCTAAAATTTAAAGTGACATGAAAGCCAATGACATCTGGCAATAAATTATATCTATAATCCGATTTGAGATCAAAATCAATCATATTGAGAATTAGATTGATTTAATGTTAGAATGTAATCAATCACATGAAGTATTAGATTGGTTTAATATGAGGACCGAGTTAATCATATTAGGACCAAGTTATTTTAATGTGAGATTGGAGTCAGTCACATCTAGTGTTCGATCTAACTTACGTGAGAAAAAGTCGATCACATTGGAATCAAGTTGTTTTGATGTAAGATTAGAGTTAATCACATTGGGTATTGGATTGGTTTAATTTCAAAACGACGTCAAGCACATTAAGATCCTTTATTTTAATATGGGATTAGAGTCAATCACGTCGGATAATGGATTGGTTTAATATGAGAACAGATTCTATCACACTAAGATTAATTTGTTTTCACTACAACAAAATAACCTTTTATTCACAGTTATAAATGACTTTTGTTCACAGTTCTAAACCTGTGGACTATTTCAATGTGAATAAAAGTCGGTTAGAATAGTTCACAGTTCTAAAACTGTGAATAAAACATACTTTAGTTCACAGTTCATTAATATTTTATTCACAGTTCTAGAACTGTGAATAAAACAACTTTAGTTCACAGTTCATTAATGTTTTATTCACAGTTCTAGAACTGTGAATAAAACTCTACTAATTCGCTATTCATTAAAGTTTTATTCACCCAGATCTAGAACCCTTTACCCAGATCTAGAACTCCCAGCCCAGATCTGGAACCCCTCACTCAGGAACTCCTATCCCAGATTCGGGATCCCATACATCTAAATCTGGGACCTTAATAAACATTTTGAACCCTAGAACAAATCTAAAATTTCGATGAAAGTAAAACCATGCACATATCTAGAATCCCAATGAAAGGAGAATCACATCCAGATTTGAGCTTAAAACTAATGAAACTAAAAGCAAAAAATTAAAGAACAATAATTTTTACATTTTAACAAAGAAGATAAGCACATAATTTTGGGAGAAAGGATTAAACTTACCAAGAAAAAGAGATGAGATTCAAGCTGCCAGTTGTGGAACCCAAAAGCAAGCAGAACCACGCACACTCTTAATCCCTTCATTACAAATAGTTAGGCCGATCAGAGTCTAGTTTGCACATCTAGAACTTGGGGAGGCTCTCCTCATAGTATGCACTTCATACCTAATATTTACCACCTGAAGAATCAATGAAGTTTATCCTGAGCAAGTGAAGTAAAAGAATGAATGAAGTTTATCAATCTTTATGGAGAAGATGTAGGACTTTTATTCACAGTTGTAGCCATAACTGTGAATAAAGACTTTTATTCACAGTTATGGCTACAACTGTGAATAAAAGTTTCGAATTCTTTTGAACTTTTATTCATAATTATGGTAAAATTGTGAATAAAAGATAACTTTTGTTCACAGTTATAAACATAACTGTGAACAAAAATGCCTTTATTCACAGTTTTAATAACAACTGTGAATAAATCCTCTTTTATTCACAGTTGTTATTAAAACTGTGAACTATTTAGTGTAAACTAATCATATTTTTGTTGTAGTGTTTGATGTCAGATTAGAGTCAGCCATATCAGATATTAGGTTTGTCTTATGTAAGAAAAGAGTCAATTACATTGGGATTATTTTATTTTGGATGTGACAATGGAATCAATCACACATTGCTAAAAAAATTATAATAATTGACATCAATTTAATGACAGTTATTCAAAAAAATTGTCATTAAAAAATTTATTAACATTTTTTATGATAGTTATTCCAAAACAGTCATTAAAAGTAAGGTCTTTAATGTCAATTAAAAAAGAACTGACGTTGAAAAACCTATGAATTAAACATTTAACATCTTTAAGAACTGAAATTAAATGCCAAAGTCATGATCTTTTAACGTCAGTTCTTTAGGAACTGACGTTAAAAGATCATGACTTTGGCATTTAATTTCAGTTCTTAAACATAAAGCTTTTGACGCCAGTTGTTAAAGAACTGGCGTCAAAGGCCAAAATTGCTACTGCTTCTTGCGGCAACGATGGCTGCTTACTGCTGCAGAAAGGACTGCTGCTGCTGCTACTGCTGTTGCAAGAAGCAGCAGCAATGGCTAGGTTACAGCAGCAGTTGTTGCTGCTGCTTCTTGCAGCAGCGATGGCTGCTTATAGCTGCAGCAAGAAGCAGTAGCAATGGCTTGATTTAACATCAGTTCTCCAGGAACTGATGTTAAACATAAAGCCTTTGACGCCAGTTCTTGAAGAACTGGCATCAAAGGCCAAAATTGCTGCTACTTCTTGCAGCAACGATGGCTGCTTATAGCTGTAACAAGGACTGCTGCTGCTGTTACTGCAAGAAGCAGCAGCGATGGCTGCTTACAACTGCAGCAAGGACTGCTGCTGTTGCTGCAAGAGGCAGTAGCAATGGCTAGATTTAACATCACTTCTCAAGGACCAGGAGCAGCTAGAGATTAAAAAACTGGTTATAATCATTGAATCTTCTGTTTCAGGCTCCTTACTGATCTTAGTCGCTTGGTGTCTTATTCCAGGGATAATAAGAACCAGAGATGGGGAGAGAAGCAGAACTGGTTGCAGTTTCTGTGCAGGCAAACCAGTGATGGAAGCTGATCCTGATCCCAGTCCACAACCACCAATTTCTGCAGTAACATCCATTGGCGAGACCTAAGTTTTCAGGCTTTCTGAATTGAAAGATGCTACTCATGGATTCAAGGAGTTCAATGAGCTTGGCTGAGGCAGCTTTGGTTTTGTTTACAAAGCTGTGTTGCCTGATGACAGGCAAGTAGCAGTGAAGAGAGCTAATGCTGCTACTATAATTCACTCTAACGTCAGGAACTTTGAAGCAAAACTAGAAATTCTATGCAAAATCAGACATAGCAATATTGTGAACTTGTCAGGTTATTTCGTTGAAATGGGGGAGAGGTTGCTGGTTTACGAGTACATGCCTCATGGCACGCTTCATGATCATCTCCATGGTGAACTCTCCCCCCTAGATTGGCCTGCAAGGTTGAGGATTTCCTTGCAGGCTGCAAGAGGACTCGACTACCTACACAATGAAGTTACTCCACCTACAGTTCATGGAGATGTGAAAACATCAAACATTCTTTTGGACTTTGAACGGGGAGGAAGAATTGCAGAGTTTGGAGCTTTAAGTTCTAATGAAGAGGATTCAGATAGGGACATTGAGAGTGATGTCTACAATTTTGGGATTGTTCTACTGGAGATATTAACAGGAAGGAAAGCTCACGACAGGGATTGCACTCCTCCCGGAATAGTTGAATGGGCAATGCCATTAATCAGACAGGGCAAGGCAGCTGCCATTAATCAGACAGGGCAAGGCAGCTGCCATTGTTGACCGTAATATAGCTCTGCCAAGAAATGTGGAACCACTGTTCAAGCTTGCTGATCTAGTAGAGCAAGCTTTAAAGGAAAATCCAAAGGAGCGTCCAAGCATGATGGATCTGGCAAGTAGCTTGGATCAAATTGTGAAAGGTGGATTAACCTTGTGATTATACTCAATCCATCAAGATTCAGAAAAAATTCACCAATTGTAAGGCTTTTTCAATTGTAATTTACATCTTATGCAAATAATTTTGTAGGTTCTAGTAATTGCTTTAACTTTTCTTTGCCTGATTCCAGCAAGTAAAAAAGACTTCAATCTGCATAGAAAGTTTTGATTATTTTTCCATCTAATGAAAGTTCCTACTTCAATATTTTTGATGCCAGAAGCCTATGTCCTATGATTCTTGCCAAGAAAAACCATTGCTGAGTCTGTGGGATATTTTTTAAAAAAATTTTATTTATTATTATTCAATAAGTTCCAGTGAATCTTTAACATTGACTGGTGTAATAAGAACTTGTCTATCTGGCATATCCGTTCTTTGCTCTATGACTTCAGTAAATTATAAATTTGGTTTGAGTAATCAGTTTTTTAAGTGCAAGCAAAAATTTGAACTTATGAGTTGGTTATTGAGTATAAAAAGATTCAAAATTACTGTTATATACATAATTTAACTTGTGCTTAATTTTTTTCATAAAAAATTATTTTCTATATTTTATAATATTAATATAAAAATAAAAAAAATTAATCATTGATTTTATTAAATATTATCGCAACACAAATAAGTAGAAATTGCTACACTGATTTTTAATTAAAAAGGAAAAATAGGACTAACAAGTAAAGAACTAATAAGGCCCCTTGATTCCTAGAGAAGCAGCAGCAATGGCTGGATTACAGCAGCTGCTGCTTGCTGCTACTTCTTGCAGCAGGGACGGTTGCTTACGACTGCAGTAAGGACTGTTGCTGCTGCTGCAAGAAGCAGCAGCAATGGCTGTGTTACAGCAGCAGTCTTTGATGCTGCTTCTTGCAACAGTAATGGCTGGTTATAGAGCCACACATCGCATATACACCTACATAAAAGTCAGGACATGAGAACTTGCGTTGAAGACTAGAAAATGTGAACCTTCAACGCCAGTTCTGGAATAACTGGCGTTAAAGACCAGAGAATGTGAACCTTCAACGCCAGTTATGGAATAACTGACGTTGAAGGATATACTACCTTGCTTTTTAAGGTTGGGATCCTAAATTGATTTTCAGAGCCCCCTAGAGCCCGCCATAACATCCCACGAAATTTTTTCTCTCTAGGTCAGAATTCTTCTCTTCACAGACTGTCCAGAAGCAGCTGCACAGCCAGCCATCCATTCTCCGGCCATTCTCTTGTCCGTTATCCGTCTAGAACTAGTTGGGGTAGCTGCAGGCAGCCTTTCTGACCCTCTCTTTTTTGGTCTCTGTACGCACAGCCAGCCATTCTCCGGCCATTCTCCTATCTGCAATCCATCCAGAAGCAGCTGGGGTAGCTGCTGGTAGCCTTTCTAGCCTTTTCTTTTTTGTCCTCTATCCAGAAGCAGCTGCACAGCCAACCTTTCTCCGGCCATTCTCCTCTCTGCTGTTCATCCAGAACCAGTTGGGGTAGCTGCTGGCAGCCTTTTCGGCCCTCTTTGTTTTAGTCTCTGTCCACACAGCCAGCCATTCTCCGGCCATTCCCCTGTCTGCTGTTCATCCAGAACCAGCTGGGGTAGCTACTGGCAACCTTTTCGGCCCTCTCTGTTTTGGTCTCTGTCCACATAACCAGCCATTCCCCTGTCCACTATCCATCCAGAAATAGCTGGGGTAGCTGCTGGCAGCCTTTCCAGCCCTCTTTTTTTTATCCTCTGTCCAGAAGCAATTGCACAGCCAGCCTTTCTCTGGCCATTCTCCTCTCTGCTGTCTGTCCAGAACCAGCTGGGGTAGCTGCTGGCAACCTTTTCGGCCATTTCTTTGTTCTCTATCCAGGTAGATGAATTTATACTTTGAGAATTTTTTATTAATTGTGTTAGGTGAATTGTTATTAATTGATGACATTTTAGTTTTTTTCATTAATATATTTTGATAAACATATTTGGCATGAATGGATATATATTGATATATTTATTATTTCATAATTATTAAGATTTTTAGATTAATTGATAAATTAATCTAAATGTTAACTAGATGAATTTATATTTTGATAAATTAATTATGTATTAGGTGTAGATGAATTTATGGTTGAATTAATTTTTTTACGTAAGATTAATTGGTATATTTTATCAAATTTAATTATATTGATTTCATTGTTAATATAAATTAATATATTTAGTTAAATTTTAAATAGATAATTAATTAATTATATGCTTGTAATATAAACCATTAAATGTTATTTAAATTTTAATCAATTAAGTGCTTATATAGTAAATTAGATGTTAATTAAATATTGACTATATCTTAATTAACTAAATAATTATTAATTATATATTTAAATTTTAATTAATAAATTTAATGCTTGTAAAGTAAATAATAATTGTTATTTAAATTTTAATTAATTTAATAATTAGTTAATTAGATGCTTTCATTAACTTTTTGTATTAATTAATTAAATAGTTATTAATCGTTTATTTAAATTTCACTTAGTATATTAGACGCTTGAAAAGTAAATAATTAAATTTCTTTTAAATTTCAGAATGGATAAAACTCTTGGATGTTTGCTGATAGAAGATCATAGGCATATGATGTAGGGGTGAATAACTTTTTAGATTATGCTGTTCAGAATAGTGATAACCCTGAATTAGTTCGGTGTCCATGTATTAAATGTGGCAACATGAAGCGTCATACCCCATATGAGATACGGAATCATTTATATATATATGGAGTTGATAGCAGCTATCAAAGCTGGATATGGCACGGAGAAACCAATATCGTTGGGTCTTCTACTAGTAAGAATGCTAAAGTTGTTAGGAAGGTAGAACACGTCGAAGAAGTTGATAACACTGTAGAAATGGTACAAGAGGCATTTGCAGAGTATGATAGTAATCCTAACCACTTTGAAAGATTGCTTTGTGATGCTGAGAAACCTTTGTACTCTGGATCAGTAAAGTTTACTAAATTATTTGTTCTAGTTAAATTGTACAATTTGAAGGCAAAATATGGTTGGTCCGATCAAAGCTTCAGTGATCTTTTAAATTTGATTGCCGAAATTTTGCTTGATAATAATGAAATGCCTACATCCATGTATGATGCCAAGAAAACATTGAATGCATTAGGGATGGAGTATCAAAAGATTCATGCTCGTTACTTAGCCAATAGAATGATAGATCCATGTGACGAGGGAGTAGTGATATTTCCTTATAACTTGAGGTAAGTTATAATACTAATTAAAATTATTAATAGATTTGTTCAAAATAGTTTTTACATTTATTTTTCATAATGCAGGCAGCATTGGTTGTTGGGGGTTGTCGAACCTCGTAATTTTGTGTATAGTATTTTTTATCCTTTGAACCATAGTTCTCGTCAAGAACTAGATCAACTTATGTCCACGTAAATGAAAATATTTTCATTTATGTTAGTATATATTTTTTCTTATTCTTAATAATATTGATTATTTTCTATTGGCAGTTCTTTTAAATTGTTTCAAGTTTTCAAAGAATCAAGCAATAGGCGCATTCCTAGGAGTATTCCTGCTAAGGTATGTATATTTAAACCTATATATGATGTTAATTTTATTTATTTTGCAAAATATAATAATTATAAATTTTTAATGCAGTGTCCACATCAGCCTTCAAATACTGAGTGTGGATATTATATTATGAAAATTTTAAGGGACATCATTGATAGACGTGATAGAAATATCCCATATGCAAAAATGGTAAGTTTTTAAGTATTTACTTATGTAAATACTTAAGTAATTAATTGATGTGTTTATTAAAAAAATTAATTGGACTAACTTTTTTTTTTTTTGAAATATAGTTAGTGGACATAGATACTTACACCCAATTGGATATTGATGAAGTTAGAAAGGAGGTTGGACAATTTCTTTGGAGTGCCATATTAGAAAGTTGAACCTTGAAGATTTTTGTACACATGACCATTATTGAATTTATATAGTTGAATTTTTAGGATTGTGTAATATTTTAATTCATGTATTGTACATATAGAGTTTAATTATAACATCAAACTTTAGTGATCTTTTGTTTTGTTTATCTCTTATTACTTTTTTGGATTAGATTATTTTGAGTATTTTCAAATATGAAAGAACTAATGATGATCTCCGTTAGAATGGTATTGAAGTGTATAACATAAAAATTTTGGTTGCATATTGTGAAGAATTGTATCGATGTATATGGATGATGTGAAAGTAGGTTTCAGATAATTTGAATATAAAAATTTTTTATTTATTTTGAAATAAATACAAAAAATACCTTTAATGGGTATCCTCCTTTAACGACAGTTCTGCTTGGAATCGTCATTAAAGGGTACCCCCTTTAACGATAGTTCTATTGGAATTGCCATTAAAGGGTACCCCCCATTTAACGATAGTTCTATTGGAACCGTCATTAAAGGGTACTCCTTTTTAACGATAGTTCTATTAGAACTATCATTAAAAAGGTCTCCCTTTAACAACAATTCCATTTGGACTGTGATTAAAAAGTCACCCCCTTTAATGACAGTTTCAATAGAATTGTCATTAAAAGGTAATGCTTTCAATGACAGTTCAATAACTGTCATTAAAACTTCTTCCCTTTAATAATATGAACAAAGATGACAGTTTTACAACTGTCATTAAAAATCATTTTTAACTGTCATTAAAGCTTTTATTTGTAGTAATGACATTAGGATCAAATTATTTGGATTTGAGATCAAAGTCAGTTACATTAGGTATTGGGTTTGTCTTATGTAAGAACAGTGTCAATCATATTAGGATCAAATTTTTTGCTTATAATATTGGAGTTAATCACATTGGGATTAAATTATTTGGATGTGAGATCGGAGTCAATCACATTGAGTAATGGTTTATATTATGTGAGAACGGATTCAATCATATTGGGATCAATCTATTCTAATGTAAGATCAGAGTCAATCATATTAGGTATTAGATCACTTTAACGTGGGAACGAAATCAATCATACTAGGATAAGTCTTCATGTGAAATAAGCAACCACGTTTGGTATTAAGTTTGATATAAGATCGAGGTAAATCGCATCAAGGTAAATTACATCAATATAAACCACATCTAGTTAAACTATATCGAGGTTAAAATATATCGAGTTTAAAACCAAAAGCTTTGATGTGACATAAGGACCTCATTTCTAAATTTGATGTGGGATCACCATCGCCCTTGAGATATTAAAAATGGGGATTATCTACCTTGGTTTTAGGACTGTGTCTCTCCCTTTGCATTTAATTTTTATTTCAATTTATCTATCATTGAGATGCTCGATCTAACATCAGGTAGAACATGCTTGTCAAGCTATTTTTTACTTAACATCAGAGTAAAGAAAGCTTAAGTTATTCTTGACGTGACATCGAGGGTAAAGTATGATTTTTTTTTTTTACAGTCATCGAGATAAAACATGATGATTTCGACCAAACATCGGGTAAATGTTTGATCTTGGAATTTTAATAATAAATTCCAATCTAAAAATACTTGTTGAAATTTGACAAGACCCTTTCCATCCTAATGTTAGAGCTAAAATTAGGTGTCTATAATGGTATGTTTTATTTACACTGTTCTCGTCATTAATCTCTTCTTATTCTTGTCTTTCTTATGATCAAAAATTTTCATTTATGTCACTAGATGTATGCATGGCCATTCTATGAGTAGCTTTTAGTTGTTATTTTGATGTTGCTTTGAATATGTTCTTTTTTTATTTTTTAATAATGTTAATAAAGATACGAACATTAATAATAGTAGTAGGTTGAGAGCCATTTGAAAATAGTTTTTTTCTAGGTCTCAAGTAATTGGTTTTGACTCACTGTGTAGACAGTTATGTTCTATATACATGTGTCAAAGCATTTACTTTTAACTTGTTCGCTTTGGTTTTAAGAGAGGGAATGTTGCTCCACTAGTTTATGAGTTTATAGTAGATTTCATGTCTTAGGTTACCTATTATAGTGATTTATGATATTCATAGAAACAAAAAATGAAGAATTATGCGAAGAGCTTACTACTTTAGAGAGTATACTATGGTATCTTACCCATGGTAGAACACTTCAATATCATACAAACCAAAAAATTGAAATGTGATTTAATGGTTACTTAAAATTTTATAGAAACTTCTTTTGGTGCTAACTATGTATATATAATATAAATACATGTTTTCAATATTAAAAAAAAGTTATAGCAACTTTTAGGGCAGAATTAGCATAGAACTGACATCAAATTGAGTTTGCTTACATAGTGACATACACAAGCCAAAGTGGGGTGAGACATAAGGATAAGAAAATATGTAAAATCCTAACGGGAAATAGGACGAGTCAATTCATATTTAAGCTGCTGAAGAGCTCTTTGAATTACATGATACCATGATAGAAATACCTTATACTTTAGATGCAATACTTGCCACTACTGCTTGCACCATTTTTCACTTAGTCATTACAAGTCAGATTTTCTTATTTCAAGCAATAGTAAGTGGGATTATCACTTCCTTATTATCTTTCTTGCAATCTCTATTTTCAGCCTCTTTTTTGCCTTTATGGATGAGTTTTATGTGTAGGTGATGTGCATATGTATGATTGATTTTAACAAGGCCCTTAGGCATTAGCACATAAGGCTTGTAACTTAGGGCATAGGTTGTCATGGTGCCTTCTGCTCATATTCATTCACTCTCTTGGATTAATTTTTCACACCTTTGTTATCATCTTTGTAAGTTCTTTATATGATAAGCTAAAATATTGAAAAGTACAAAAAAATCTTAACTTCATTTATTTCACGTTTAATAGTCGTTATTGTAGAATTTTTTGATACATTACATATTAAACCTTTCGAAACTACATATTCAAATTTTATCATGAAGCCCTCTAGGTGGATAGGTTACTAGAGTCAATCGCTATGGTAGCTATATTGCGGGAAGCCTTTCTTTGATGCTTTATGCCACATTCTTACAAAAACATGGGCAAGCTGTTGGCTTTGGCCAAAAAGTACATTAAAAGTTAGAAAGATAGTGAGCACAAGAGAGAGTTGCAGAGAACGTCTCCTAATAAAAAGGGTAAGGCTGAGGACTAAGGACATTGAAATGCCTTCTAAGAATGAATGACGAGGCTTGAAAATCAAGAAATAAGACCACCTCCACCACTTCTGAGTCATATCCCAGTGAATAAACCACTTGTGACTCAACAACCTTTCACTCCATTGAATACTTCTTAGAAAAATGTGATGATGGTCATTAAAAATCAAAGGATACTAAGGCATCCTTGATAGATGGCAACCCCATCAACCATGAGGGACTAGTCTAGATACTACCACTTCCATCAAGACTATGGCCATGACATGGAAGTATGCAAGCAACTACGAGAAAAAATAAACTCATTAATGTAAGAGGGACACTTAATTAAGGTAGTATAAAGGGCCAGCAAATAGCAACCCAATACTAAGAATCAAGCTTCCACTTGAATAACCCAAGAAGTTTGAGCTATCAATGAGAAGAAAATTAAGGGACCATTAGATATGAAAATTAAAGTGGTCATAGAGGTAATAAGTGAGGAACCAAGGGTCGCTATATGGAATCCTCAACAAGAAAGGCATATGCTTGAACTTCTTGGATCTAAGGCATAGGACTTAGAGGTCTAGTGATAACATTCTCTGACTAAGACTTACAAAATTTCTAAGTCCCATATAATGATGCCCTGATTGTTAACCTGGTGATCGTTAATTTTGTAATCCGAAAAGGGGTTAGTGGATAATGGGAGCTCTATGTGTTGTATGAGCTAGTGTTGGACGAAATGAAGCTCTTAATGGAAAGACTGAAGAAGTTCAACCCAAGCTTGGTATACTATTGTATGAGCTAGTGGTAAAGGCCTCCTCAACTTAAAATGAAATCTTAGGCAGGCTAGGTGTCCATGCCTTGCAAGCGATCACCTCTAACTATTATTTGTTGATGAGATTCTTAACCCTAAACAATGTAGAAGAAGTTAAAAGAAGTCAACAAGTGGCTAGCGACATTATTTCACTACTCTGAGCCACTCGAAGACTCGAAAGATAAAGATGTAGTCTATGAGGTAAACCTTAGATATGATAATAAGGTATGTCTTAATAAAACAAATGAGAAGCAAAAGGTGGTTAAGATAAGTCTGAGGAAAACCATCCAAATTGGCTCTAGTCTCCCCAAACGCTTTAAACAAAATCTAGTGCAATTCTTCAAGAAAAACATAGAGGTCTTCGCTTAAACGGTCGGGGACATGCTATAATCAGCCTAAAAGTGATGCAGCATCGGTTAAAAATGAACCCTAATGTTAAGCTAGTTAAGTAAAGGAATGCAGCTTTGCAAAAAAAAAAAAAAAAAGAGATCAGTAGAGTGAAAATCTAGAAGCTGCTTGCAGTGAAATTCATCAAGCATGTTCAACACCCCAAGTGGCTGTCATATGTAGTGTTAATCCAAAAAGCGAATAGAAAGTGATGTATGGATGTAGACTTCATAGATCTAAACCAAGCATGCCCAAAAAATAGTTTTTCTAGGCCAAATTGATTAATTAGTTAATAACACCTCTGGATGCAAAGTTGTAAGCTTTATGGATGCATTTTCTAGACATAACCAAGTTAAAATATATCTAGAGGATGAAGAATGCACCTCCTTCATCACAGATATTGGCATATTCTGTTACAAGATCATGCCATTCAGGTTAAACAAACATTGGGGCCACATACTAAAGGTTAGTGGCATAAGTTTTCCAAGATCAAATAGGAAAAATGACACGATTGTCAAAAGTCATGAGGAGGAGAACCATCTAAAGGACTTAAAGAAAACTGTTACAAATTAAAACGGTATGGCATAAGGCTCAACTTGGAAAAATATGTGTTTGAGGTAGCATCAGGGAAATTCCTTAATTTCATGATAACAAACTAGGGAATTGAAGCCAATCTACAGAAGGTAAAGGGCATCATGGACATGCCTGCCCCAAAGACAGCCTTAGGCATTCAATGTTTGAATGGAAAAATTACAATCTTGGTCAGATTCAATTTGAAAGCGACAGACCGATGCCTCCCCTTCTTCAAAACTCTAAGGTGGACCAAATAATTTGTTTGGAACGAGCAATGTTAGCATGCTTTTGACAAACTTAAGGAGTATCTCAGTTCCATTGTCTCTTGGTCAGCTTGGTCCTAGAAGAAAAGCTCTACATGTATTTATCAACCTCCGAAGAAGCCGTAGTAATCGTATTGACCTACCAAGTGGATAAATCTCCCTGACCCACATATTATGTCAACAGCATGTTCATGTTACAATCAGTAACATTATGCATACATATTTTAAATAACTCTTTAAAATACGCCCTTTATACCTATACCCATACCCATACCCATCTTAACAATTTTTTTCTTTGTTTTTTTTTTTTTTTTTTACATTTTGATTCCTCATTTAACAAATATAGTGAACTAATGGATAATATGACTATCATTTGGGAAAAATAAATAAATCATATACATTGTTCCAAAGCTCATGTCTTGTTCATTCATAAAAGATAATTTTTCTTCCACACTTGAAAGGGATTAATTAAGATAGAGATTGGTCTATCACAGGTGATGGTCTTGGATTAGTATTTGATGGAAAAAGGGGATTGGTGTTTGAAGGATGAAAGGGATAGATTTCAAAAAGTAAGGAAAACCAAGATGCATGAGTTTTAGTTTCTTAGAAAGGTAAACAAATAGCCATAGTATTGATGGAGACAATGATCGATTTGATAACAAAGTGAAAGGGACGGGGAGGAATGAGTTTTAACACAGCATAGATATGGGTTTTGAGGAGAAAGGTGAAGCACTTGATGATGACAATCAATGATCGACTACAAAGTGGGTGAGAGAAAGAAATAGATTTCAAGAGAGATCGATAATGAGTTTAATGAGCAAGTTTTGGTTTGTAAAGATGAAAACAAAACCAAACATTGAAACTTTAGGGTAAAGAGACATGTCCGATTAATATATGCTAACTAGGTATAAATATATTTAACATGGCAAAATTTTTTTTAAAAAAAGTAAAATAATGTGCATTGTTTAGGGATGTGATAGTATTATTTTTATAATTTAAGTTAAAAATCAAACAATTTAATAATTATGGAATTTTTAAAAATAATAATTGAAAAAAGCTAAAAATATTTTAGCCCTAGCCAAAATATGGCTTGACAAGATAATTTTTATTACTATTTGGCTTGCATTACAACTAAATTAAGTAGATATATTGTTATTTTTGAAGCCCTCTTGCATAGTTAATTATCTACTGATATGTTATCTTCATTGATATTTATCTTTTCTTTCTACTAAAAGGGCCATAACTAATCTTGAATAGCTTGACATAAATTATCCAGCTAAAAAGGTATAAGAAAAAAATAAAAGAAAAAACTAAACTAAAGTGTTATGGATTATTAATCTTTCTCCATAAGTAACTAACTTTTGAATCCTTATTTTTTTTAAAAAAAAGAAAGTAATTGTCTTTTTCATTTTATTTATTTTTGTTCATCCTTTTATGATGGTTTTTCAAGAATAAATTTTAACTGATGGCTAGTAAAATCATGAGAAAGATTGATCATAACTCCTGACATCATGTGCTCACCTCCTAACAGCATACCTATTATTACGCCTCCAAATAGCTGCAACTTACAATCATCTATCTTATGTAAATCTATACAAGGTGCACATTCTAAAATGACCTAAATTTCACATTTTCAATCTCTTCCTAATTGCTTTGCTTTATCTTTCAAATCTTTACTCAAGCGTCAAAGTGATATCAAATGTCATATGCACGCTCATATTACTCTCTTTTTTGTATAGATTCATTATCCAATTTGAAGCCTATCATGAGAATCTGATCAATCTATATTCAGTCTTTACTCACCATTTTTGGTACCATCCATGTATTATTTATGTACATATGTAGTTTGAACATATGATTGTACACAAGCATAAACAAGGACCTTAAAATTTTGTTTATGGTATCATTGATAACTTGCTGCTTTTTTATTTAAATTATTAAATTAATCTTTTGAAAATTAAGAACAATAATGCTAATAAGGTTATAATCAGACTGTTTCATTCCCTTGTTAGGTCAATTAATTTGGGTCATAATCCCAAATTAAGAATGTTTAGTTGCCCATCCATTTTCATGCAATCTTGCCAGTAATAAAGATGCACAATCAACCACTTGATCAAATCATTCATAAACTATACGTTATTTTGTTGTGTTCTCTCATTCCTTCCATTATATCATTCCTTCAATGTGTTTTCTACTGCATTGCCACTTGATCTCTATAACAATCATTTTGTTTTCTAGATTTTATTGTCTACTACAAGTTTCAATCTTTTATCTATCATGTTTACTCAAACCTTTCAATCGCTTACCTATCATGTTTATTAAATATTAATTAGTATTGTAGTTAAGATTTGGGGATTTGCAATTTCATTTCTCGAGCTAATCTTAGCTTGTAATTGTGATTGTAAATCTATATGTTTTGTTTTGCTTTTAATTAATTTTTTGCTTTTTATTGGGTTGATTATCAACCATTTTTTCCTTTGGGGGATTAGTTCAAGTGTTCTATTTTTCCTTTCTGTTCAGCTCTTGGGTCATTGAGGCTTTATAATTTGGCTTTTACCTTTAAGTGAGTGCTTTAAGGACTCTTATTTTGGAATTCAACTAAATTTGCAAGTTTCTTTTTTGCATTTACTTCATCATGGTCTATTTCAAGTACTTTACTCTTTTGTTAATCTACTATGATTTGGTACTTTAATGCAATTGATTTTCTTTCTTAATTTATCAGCTTTAGGTGGATTTGGATGAAGATAGATTTTGGATAAATTAGCAAAGATTTCCACTAGGAGGTATTATATAGTCTTTTTAAAACTAAAGGATATGATACACTTTTGCTCAGTATGGTAACGAATGTTTGATTGTTACTACAATAATAGTAGTTCGAAATTTTAATGCATATGTTTTGCCTTTTGACCTTAAATTTGCTATATATACATAATGCAAATGTCGTTCCCTCCACCCCTTCTTATACTATTAACAAGACACTTGAAATTTCAATGAAATTCATCATTTTTTATCATGCTTGTATCTTGCTAATTAGTTAACTAGTTGTCTTTTAACCTATGGAGACTAATAGGCACACCATCATACTTATACAGACTTTTCAAAACAAAGCAACTAGAACAATACTTATGGATTATGATTCAATAAGTCAACCTATGGATGATATGTTTTATTTATATTGTTCTTGTCATTAATCTCTTCTTATTCTTGTCTTTCTTATCATCAAAATTTTTCATTCATGTCACTAGATGTGTGTATGGCCATTCAATGAGTAGCTTTCAACTGTCATTGTTGATGTTGCTTTTAAGATATATTCCTTTTTTTTTTGCAGTAAATATAGATAAGAACATTAATAATAATTGGTTGGAAGCCATGTGAAAAGATTTTTCTTTTGGGTCTTAAGAAATTAGTTTTGTGACTCACTACAGTTCTTTTCTATTATATGTGTCAAAGCATTTACTTTTAGCTTATTCACTTTAGTTTTAAGAGAGGGAATATTGCTCCACTAGTTTATGAGTTTATGGTAGATTTCATGCCTTGGGTCACATATGATAATGATTCTGATATTTATACAAAATAAAAAAAATTAAGAATGATGCAAGGAGCTCCCTTGCTTTAGAAAGCATACTATGGCATCTTACGCATGGTAAAGCACTTTAGCATCATGTGCATCGAAATGTGATCTGATGGTTACTTAAAATTTTATAGAGACTTTTTTTGGTGCCAAATACGTATAATATAAATGCATATTTATGATAAAAAAATTACAGCAACTTGTGGGGTAAATTTAGCATAGAATTGACATAAAATTGAGTTTTCTTACACAGTGACTTAGACAAGCCAAAGTATGAGTAGACATAATGATAAAAAAATGTATAAAATCCTAATAGGAAATAGGATGAGTCAATATATATTTAAGCTGCTGAAGAGCTTTTTGAATTACATGATACCATGACAGCAATCCCTTATACTTTAGATGTAATAGTTGCCACCACCACTTGCATGATTTTCCCTTTAGTCAACATAAGTCAGATTTTCTTATTTCAAGCAACGACATGGGAGATTATCACCTCTTAGCGATCTTCCTTGTAATGCCTATTTCTAGCTCGTTCTTCATCTTTATGGATGTGTTGTAAGTGTAAGTGATATGCGTATATATGATTGATTTCAACAAGGCTCCCAAGTATTAACACATGGGGCTTGCAACTTGCAACAAAAGATGTCATGATGTAGTCTGCTCATACCATTTGATTTGACTTTACTCTAAATTATATTCATTTACTCTGTTTGATTAATTTTTACACTATTGTTATTGTCTTTGTAAGTTCTTTATATGACAAGCTAACATACAACAATATTCAAAAAAATCTTAACTTCATTTATTTCACATTTAATAACCGTTGTTGCAAAATTTTCTATAGATAAATAAAATTTTCTGATACAGTACATATTAAGCTTGATAGATCATTTCACAATCAGCTATGATTTACTTCATATCTTCTCCTGTATGTGATTATTGGTGTTGATTCTAACTTTATATCTTACATAAAGTTTGATAGCATATTCTTACATGAAGAGATCACAAGGCATTAATCATGATTGAATTTGTTTAACCCACATTGTTGGCTCACTTGAATAATAATCATATCATACTTATATGCTTTAATAATTGAGATGAACATTTTAATTTATTTTCTTATATTTAATAGATTCTTAATGTATTAAGTACTCATAGAGGTGTTCAAGAAAATAATGAAAGTATAGTGTTTAAAACTTCTCAAAGTAAGTATTATTTTTTATTCTTATTTTATACATGTTCTTACATATATTTTTTATTTTAAAGTTATACATTGTTAACTAATCATCATTTATTGCAGATTGACTAAATAATATTTTGTGAAGTCATTACAAGAAAACTTGCTTTTATGACGGGTTTTTATGATTGGCATTTATGACAAAAGATTCAATTAGTAATTATTGCAAAAAAGTTAAGGTCAATTTTTTTTTAATGATGATTATTAATTACTTGATAATTGTCACAAAATATATAAATATGTAGAGATAATTATCAATAGTTATAAATAAAATGAAATTAAATTTTCTTTTAGCAACAATTGTTGCTTGCTTTAATAATTATCATTAAACATCTAAATGTTTAGCGATAATTATTAATTATCGTAAACAAAACAAAAATTAATTTATTTCTAATGATAATTATTAATTATTGTAAATAAAGTGAATGCCAATATATTTTTAATGATGTTTATTAATTATCACTAACAATTATTAATAAATATATAAAATTTTTATTATAATTATTTTATATTTTTACTAATAATCTTAATAATTATCATTGTAGTATTTTTTAATTTTAATTATGTCAGTTTTTAAATAATTATTAATAAAATTTTTAATAATAATTGTTATTATTATTAAAAATTAAAATAATTGTTACTAAAACTCTTTTATATTATAATGACTAATCATGAAATGAAGTAATTAATTATATATAAAAGTTGAAACCCTGTTTGGCCTATGAGTTGATCTCCCTTGTTTGCTGTAAGAAAAGCCTTCAAACCCTAAAGAAAAAGAAAATAAAACGGCAGAAGTACAAAATTATTATTAAATGACAACCACCGACGTCGCTGGCTTAATATAAAGAGCCACTCGCTTTGAAACCCTCAATTTTCTTTGGTTCACAGATTAAGAAGAGCGGAGATGGGTCCCACATGTTATCCCATACGGTTTTTGACTGATCGCTCGATTGAACAGCAGTCCATAAATCGATCGTCCGTTCCCAGGCGACATCTTCTCTGGTATTGAAGAACTTTAATCTACTTTTTAACATGAGCTTGCTTCACTTAAAATATTTAATTCTTGAAAAGAAGTAATCTAATTGATTTATCATTTAATATACTTTAGATTTTGGTATGAAACAATTTTCCAAAGAAAATCGATACTAAAAGAAATCTCAATATTGTTCCCATTGTTAACATTTGAGCCCAAGCAAATTAATAATGACATACTGCATGCCTTCAAACAAATTTCACGAATTTTTGTCTATTTTGGATTGAGAAGTCCAAAAATTTAATGCAGGGATGTGCACGAACCTACCATTGAAACACGGGGACAGACTCCTATTTTAGCTGAAGGAAAAAGAAAAAAAAAAAAAAAAACTCAGGTGGGATGCATCCGACGATGATTAAATTAAACATGTCTTGATTATCATGTGTACTGTTAACACAACCATGCATCAGAAACATCTTTGTAAGTCTTCTAATAGGCTGGAAATCAACTCCGCCCATGGAGCTCCTTTGCGGTCAATCATCATTTTCTAAACAAATATCTACTGCAGGCACCATAACGAATCTTGATTGGCTGGACATAAATTTATCCACATCGAAAGCTGTAAGAAGAAAATGACTACGGCTTTTTTGTTTGCAACTCTACCAAACCAATAAACCAACTTAAGTTATACTTTGAAAAATATCCCAACGTTTGTATTTTTTATTTGGACTAGGGCATTTTTGGAAGCACCGTGTGGACCCATAAACTTAGAGAAGCAAAATAGCAATCTCGCAAGAACTTCCGAGACTCCCTGGTCCTGTCGTGCGGTCTCTTACAAGTCCGACGCCATGAGCCGACGGCAACTTAGAGTCTCTGTCGCCCATAAATATATCTATCTGAGATCTGTAGCAGCAGATGTGGTGAACTTTTGTGACTAACTGCTTTTTGATTCTTTTGGAAACTTGATAGGTAGCAGCAGATGGCCAGCTCCAGAAGCAGAACTTTCGCCGGCACAAATGCGTTGAACAACGCTCATCAGCAGACCATCCAAGGAGCTCCAGGGAGTAGCTGTAAATACCAAAGCTATTCTGATCTGTTGGTTAAATTCTCTTCTGATGTTGCTAATGCTTCAAATCGTTTGACTTGGTTTTATTTATAGATGTTCTTTATTCTTTTCATGAAAAGTTAACCTGTATGGCATTCAATACAAAGTATGGATGGGAATCCAACTTAATTTCTCTGTTTGTTTTGAAATTGATTTGCTGTGCGTTGTAGCGCGTGGAGATGGAAACAACTGGTCTGGATTTAACTGGTCCGAACCGAACATGATGGCCTTTCATAGCAACCCACAAAGCCATCAGGCTGTCGTAGATCTAGTGGAAACCCCTCAGTCCTTCAATCCAGATTCCCTCCTACTGGATAAAGCTGACTTGGAAACACTTTTGGATCATAATTCAAGTGAATGGCCTCCGGTTAATCCTGAACAACTAAAGAGAATGAAGAAAAGACAGACTGATAAAAAATATCGAGAGCAACGGAAGGTAGATCACAGAAATTGAATTCTATCTTTTATATGCCTCTCTTCACAGCTATCTGTTTTTCTTTTGTTATCCTTTATTTCCTTCTATTTTGTTTGGGGAATGCAGAAACAGAAGATGACGATGGAGCACGAACTGGAGACGCTCCGCACGGAAAATGCGATTTTCAAGTCCGAGAATGATGATCTCAAAAAGAGCGACACGGAGATGAAAGAAAAGTTATCCTGTCAAGGGGAAAACATGGAAAAATTAAAAGAGGAGTTCGACAAGTTGAAATTGAAGTATGAAAGGCAAGATTCCATTGTCCAGGCGCTTTCACGCCATGTGGTAACTCTCTATCTCTCCATCCTTCTTCTGGTTGTTTATAGTGAATTATAACAAAGAACATACACAGTTGGAACGAGTTTTCCTATTCCGGAGTAGATAGTTAAATCATTTAACCTAATCTGATCCATGATTCCTTTACATATTTCTCCTCCGTTTTTGGAGTTTCCATTTTTCCTTTGCATATTGGTCCATCCAAACTTCGTAAGTTACAGCCTTCAGGGCGGTCATGTGGTACAATTATTGAGGATAAGTTTCATATTGCACGTCATAGCATCTTCTATTAAATTCTCCACGGCCACAATAATTACAGTAGTGTCTCCTGTTTGCTGTGGGTCAAGTCAACGTCGGTGAGAGAGAGAATGAGAGAGAAGTAGCTAAGTAAAAAGTTGATTTCCACCGGAGACCTTACCTTTTTCTGTCATCCATTCACTCCCTGTAATAAATTTTGCAAAATCTTAGGACAAACAGCTCAAAAGTTGGAAAAAAGAATAATGAAGTTTTGTTACTTATAAACTATGTCGATACAAATATTAATCTTACCAATATCAAGGATTATCCTGTCGTTAATGGTGGTATCATTTTTAAATTTATTGTTTTTTTTAAAATGATAACATTATTACTGCTTCACAGAGTGATGATCTCCAACTTGAAACTCAAAAGCTTAGGGAAGAAAATGCTTTACTGAAGCAGAATGTCAACCCGAATGATCAATCATCAAAGATTGCGGAGACGCAGCTTAAGATCAAGGTGCTTCAAGTTCAAGTGAGTGCTTTATGTGGGTTGATCATCAATGAAAAACAGAAGAATATTCCGTGAGTATAAGCAAGATGAGGTATGTGTCAAATATCACTTGAAACCTAATCTTTCTTTAGAAGTTTTTAGTAAGGAATTTCATAAATCCCTTATTTTTGTTAATTAGCAGCTGACATGCATACACATGTTAATTAATTCTTAACATTAATGCTACAATTAATATTTATGATCTTTCTTGTTTTAATGTAGGTGTAGATTTGAGGTCGAATCTTTCTGAGAAGAGAGGAAATGGTGAGAATCAAAAAGTATCCAGATGGTCCATTGCATGTCCAGTTAGGTCAACTGCAAAAACAGAAGTCAAGAGGATACGGAAAGTACTTTATGGATTGATTCAATATATCTGGACTGATTTTAAGAGTAGTGCATTTTGAGTGGACCCAAAAGAAGAACACGGATTAATCAATGTTTAAATCAATGTGCATGAAGATATTACCGCATAATGCTTATTTTTCAAGAGTGATCAGACATCGTTGTTATTATTTACTTTCATGTGCATGCATAGGATATTCCTTTCCGATTTTAAGATTTTTATCCTTTCCAAGTTTAGGATATTTGCTTCCAGTTTTGTGTTTTCTCTTAACCATATTTGAAGAAGTTGCAAGCTCTATTAGAAAAAAATTTGGTGAATAAAAATTATTGTGAGGATTGATTCCTCATCAATTCTTCAAAGAACTATTCTAAATAGCTGTGGATTCTTCCTTGTGGCATTCAAACTTCAAACCTAGAGTTCTTGATTTAAATAATATCATATTGAGGTTTTCTATTTCATAGAATCTAACTTTTTAACTCTTTGAGATGAGTATCCAAATTGCTTGTTGGGTTTTAAGGCAACTCCTTTGGGCTCCACATAAGTTTTGTAATATCATTACCCTCATTACACTCACATGCCATAATTATAGGTGCACATGTAGTCATATATACATTGATATATGTTTAAATGTGTAAACTATGAACTTGATGCTCATTGAGAATAACTACCTATAGTTCACATGAATTCTAAAAGATTATTGTCAATACTTAAAAGGTGTGCTATGTATGTTATGAATTACATAAGTTATAAAGAGTAAACTAAAATTTTATAAAGACTGAAAAACAATAAGATAAAATGAGGTGCTAAGTGAAAGTATGAGACCGAGCACTTAGCAATTTTACCAAAATGCTATATGTACCAAGAGACAATAACTATCTCACCCTTGTTCTTTTTTAAAAACCATATCTTTGCAAATTGAATAAAATTTCTCTAGCTAAGCTTCTTTTACATGAAATTTAAGGGAAAGAGAGATAAATAAAGAAGAGAACTAATGATGAAAGAGCTAGACAAGTTAGTTAAAGATTGAGTCGGAGTGATTCAGATTAACATGGAGGTAAGTAAAATAAGTTTAGCGTTCTATGACTATTCTTTATTCTCATCCTCTTGTATGATTAATTGATTTATATCATGAGTGAAGACATGATTTTTTGAGCTACATATGAAGATTAAGATCAGAGATTTGTTGAAGAACAAAAGAGCTATGTTTTTAGGGTAGCAATTTGTGACACAAATTTCATGGGTTTGGAGTTCAAAATTGGTAAAATATAAATCATGAAACTTATAACTAAGATATTAAACTAAGTGACTATAATAGCTTGGCTAAATAAAAAGATTTGAAAAAGTTATGAGTTGATTACTAAGACTAAAAACAGGAGATATGCAGCCAAAAAAAAAAAAGAAAAGGAAATTAAGTAAGGTGTTAATTTATGTAGGTTTAAAAAGCAAATTTAATTTATATATGAATGATTAATTTTAGTATAATGAATATGAAGTGATAAATTAGTAGTGCACGAAAAAGAAGTAAAATTAAGTAAAAGAATGAGAACTAAGTAAAGTAAAGTAAAATGAAGTTAAGAAATAATAGTTCAACTCATTTATCGATCATGTATGATTATACTTGCAAACATCATAATACATTATAAGAAAATCTGAAAATAATAGTAAAACTTAATGATAGATAAAATCAGTCACTAAATAATGATAGATTACAAATAAAATTGCTACAAAATTAAAATTTTAACTTACTAATCAGTTAGTGACAGATTAGCAATAGAATTTAGCGATCAATAAAATATTCATCGTTAAAATTAATTTTAATTAATTTATATTAAAAACTAAAGCATATTAGCAACTTATTAGCAATCTATGATGTTGGTCGCCAAAACTAGCGATAGATATATCACACTTGGCTATCGATAGGTCAATAGCAAGCATGACTATTGGGAGGTAGTCGCTAGATTTTTACTGTGCTTGTTGCATGCTGCAGCAAGTATCAGCAACCAATGACTACTTAGAAGCAGTTGCTAGCTATGCCATAGCTTGTTACATTTTACAACAAGTGATGCGAGATAGAATGCATGGTCTAGCGACCTCCACTTATGGCAGTCGCTTGCAATTAGAAAACTAAGGTTTTGCTTTAGTATTCTTTCCTCGCACACATTGCTTCCCCTTTTTTTTCTCTCCATCTCTTCTTTGCAAGTCTCCCTTTCTGTCTATTTACAAGTCCTCCTCTTTTTCTCTACAACTCCTCTCTCTGTCTTTGGTAATCTTCCTCATCCAACTAGTCTCCACGTGACCCAAGAATTTAAAGATTTGGTGAACGACAACATATTTGACAAATCCACTCAAACTCTTGCAGGTAAGTATAAAAAATTTGGTTAGAGTAGATTTAATAAGTTCTTGTTAGATTAGATAAAATAATTTAGATTAGATTATATAGAAAAAGTTTGGTTACATTAGATTTAAATTTTTTTTGTTAAATTAGATAGAATAATTTAGATTAGATTAGATTGAAAATTTTTGGTTAGATTAGTTAAAAAAATTAAGTTATTCGGTAGTTAATTTTATTTTTAATGATCTTTTTATATTAGTTAGATATAATTATTAAATTAGATTGTAATTAATTTGTGATAAGTAATTTAGTTAGATTTTAAAAAAAATTAAATTAGCTAGATGTCACTTAAAATTTTTAGTTGTTAGTTTTATTTGTTAATAAATTTACTTTTTGCAATGTTAGTTAGATATAATTATTTAATTACATTATAATTAATTGATTTGTAATAAATGGTTTAATTATATTATTTCAAAAAATTAAATTAGTTAGATTTTAATTAAAATTTTAAGTTTTTAATTTCATTTGTTAATAAATTTAGTTTTTGTTAAATTTATTATGTAATAGTTTAATTAGATTATAAATGGAAATAAATAATTTGAATAGATTTCATGAAAATAACATTAATTAAAATGTCAATTAAATTTTGCAGTTATTAATTTGAAATAAATCATTTAAGTAGATTTAAGAAAAATTAAATTAATTAGATCTTGATCAATTACATTTTATAATTGTTTATTTTATTTGTTAATAAATTTATGTTTTGTTAGATTAGTTAGATATAATTATTTAATTAGATTGTAATTAATTTGTGGTAAATAATAAAATGGGCTTTTTTCAAATTATTTAATTAGTCAAATGTTAACTAAATTTTTATTTCTTAGTTTTATTTGTTAAAAAAATTGGTTTTTGTTAAATTATTTATGTAATAGCTTAATGAGATTGTAATTGGTGATAAATAAATTGAATAGGTTTTTATGAAATTACTTTAATTAAGATGTTAATTAAATTTAATAGATATTAATTTGAAATAAATTATTTAATTAAATTTTGTAATTGTTAATTTTGTTTGTTAATGAGTTTAATTTGTTATAGAGTTGTTAGATAATTGTTTAATTAGATTATAATTAATTTGAGAAAAAATATTTTTTAATTTTTTTTATGAATATTAGATTAGTTATCTATTAATTAAAATTTTAAGTTATTAATTTTATATGTTAATAAACTTAGTTTACATATGTTTGATTTGGTAGATAATATATCAAATTTAATTAACACATATCCTTTAAATACTTTGTTTGAGAATTATTAATGAATATTTACTATCGCTCACGTATTTACATGTGCACCGAAGTAAATTGTTGAGCAATTCTTAAATTATCCAAATTGGATAGTTTAGAAATGTGTCATTTATGTGTGGCACATGTCATGTGTTGATTATTGTTCATTGTGTTTGGTATAAATTTTGTGCAGTATCTTCATTGTTCTTCAGGTACATATTAATGGATATAAGTACATGTTTCGATTGAAAATACTAATTCATATTTATACATGCGTTGTGCTTAGAGAACTATATGGATAAGGTATCGAAATTTTTACAAAATAAAGTGAACAATGACTTACGGCATTGTACTTCACATAAGTGAATGGTATAAGACCACTTATCTTTGTAATTTGGACAATATGCATAAAAATGTTAAACAAATTATATTGTAACTCTTGTAGTTTTGATGTATCATCAAAATTTGTTTAATGATGATGATTTTTTTTTTAATATTTAACTTATGCCTATAAAATTATTCATGCCTTTGGATGTTTGCTTGATAATGAGTTGTCAAGTTGTTGAAAATTTTAGGAGGCAGTTTGATAGGAACTAGTTTAGAACTAATTAAGAAATAGAAATATGAGTAGATTAGATTGTCAACGGATGTACTCCAAGCTTGCAGATGGATTACTAAATTAAATTTTTTTGAATGAAATACAATACTTTATTCAATTTGTTTATCGGGCGTTCATGGATGGAGATAAGATAAGGTGTTACATGTACATGTACCAAAAAAAGTGTCAAAACTGTCAATATGAGACTGTTGATATAGTTAGATATCATTTGGCTAAATATGGTTTTGTACCAAAATATTATATTTGGAATTATCATGATGAAAATAATGACTATTCTAATTATGGGGTAACTGAACATTATGCTTGAGAAAGATCTGTTATTGTGCATGAATATGCCAGTATATACCAAATAATGGTAATGGATGTGACTAATATAGAATTTAATTCGGAACACATAGAAGAATCCCTTAATTCGGATGTCCAATGTTTTTATGATATGTTGACTGCTGCTAATCAAGAGTTATAGGATGGATGTCAAAATCATTCAAAACTGTCTGTAGTTGCTAGAATGAACATAAAATCAAAACATTATATTTTTGAAAAGTACTACGATGATATTTGTCATTTGATGAAAGAGATGATACCAATCGATAATTTAATCACTGAAAATTTTTATAGTACCAAGGAAAAGGCCTACAATCAATAGGGTTATCGATTAAAAAGATTCACTTTTGTAACAACGAATACATGATATACTAAGGTGAAGATAGTGAACTAAGTTGTTGTAAGTTTTATGATCATCCATAGTCTAAAAGATGAAGATCGGGATTTAACAAACAAAAAACACTTGTTTCATACAAGAAGATGTATCATTTTTCTTTCAGTCCATGCTTACAAAGACTATATGCATCAAAAGCGCGATGAAGAACATGAGATGGCATGTAGAACACGAGATTGAAGATGGTGTCATGCGTCATTGTTTTGACTCTCTTGCTTGGATGGATTTTAATCAATCTTATCCATTTTTTGCTGCTGTGGAATTTTAATAGTAAATCCCAATCTAAAAATACTTGTTGAAATTTGACAAGGCCCTTTCCATCCTAATGTTAGAGCCAAAATTAGGTGTCTATAATGATATGTTTTATTTACACTATTCTCATCCTTAATCTCTTCTTATTCTTGTCTTTCTTATCATAAAAAATTTTCATTTATGTCACTGGATGTATGTATGGCCATTCTATGAGTAGCTTTTAGTTGTTATTTTGATGTTGCTTTGAATATGTTCATATTTTTTGTATAATGTTAATAAAGATACGAACATTATAACAGTAGTAGGTTGAGAGCCAATTGAAAATAGTTTTTTCTAGGTCTCAAGTAATTAGTTTTGACTCACTGTGTAGACAGCTATGTTCTATTACATGCGTCAAAGCATTTACTTTTAACTTGTTCATTTTAGTTTTAAGAGAGGGAATGTTGCTCCACTAGTTTATGAGTTTATGGTATATTTCATGTCTTAGGTTACCTATCATAGTGATTTATGATATTCATACAAACCAAAAAATGAAGAATTATGCAAAGAGCTTCCTACTTTAGAAAGTATACTATGGCATCTTACCCATCGTAGAACACTTCAGCATCATACAAACCAAAAAATTGAAATGTGATTTAATTGTTACTTAAAATTTTATAGAAAATTCTCTTGGTGCTAACTATGTATATAAAATATAAATACATGTTTTTGATATAAAAAAAAATTATAGCAACTTTTAGGGCATAATTAGCATAGAATTGACATCAAATTGAGTTTGCTTACATGGTGACTTACATAAGCCAAAGTGTAGTGAGACATAAGGATAAGAAAATATGTAAAATCCTAATAGGAAATAGGATGAGTCAATTCATATTTAAGCTGCTGAAGAGCTCTTTGAATTGCATGACACCATGATAGAAATACCTTATACTTTAGATGCAATACCTACCACTACTGCTTGCACCATTTTTCACTTAGTCATTACAAGTCAGATTTTCTTATTTCAAGCAACATTAAGTGGGATTATCACTTCCTTACTGTTTCCTTGCAATCTTTATTTTCGGCCTCTTTTTTGTCTTTATAAATGTGTTTAAGTGTAGGTGATGTGCATATGTATGATTGATTTCAACAAGGCCCCTAGGTATTAACACATAGGCTTATAACTTGGAGCATAGGTTGTCATGGTGCCTTCTGTTCATATTCATTCACTCTCTTGGATTAATTTTTGCACCTTTGTTATTATCTTTGTAAGTTCTTTATATGATAAGCTAACATATTGCAAAGTACAAAAAAATCTTAACTTCATTTATTTCACGTTTGATAGTCGTTGTTGTAGAATTTTTTGATACAATGCATATTAAACCTTTTGGACCTACATATTCCAATTTTATCATGAAGCCCTCTAGGTGGATAGTTTACAAGAGTCAATCGCTATGGTGGCTATACCACGGGAAGCCTTTCTTTGACGCTCTATGTTGCAATCTTACAAAAACATGGGCAAGTTGTCGGCTTTGGCCAAAAAGTACATTAAAAGTTAGAAAGATAGTAAGCACAAGAGAGAGTTGCAGAGAATGTCTCCTAGTAGAAAAGGTGAGGTTGAGGGCTAGGGACATCGAAATGCCTTCTGAGAATGAATGGCGAGGCTTGGAAATCAAGAAATAAGACCACCTCCACTACTTCTGAGTCATATCCCAGCGAATAAACCACTTGTGACTTAACAACCTTTCACACCATTGAATACATCCTAGAAAAATGTGATGATGGTCGTTAAAAATCAAAGGATGCTAAGGCATCCTTTATAGATGATAACCACATCAACCATGAGGGACCAGTCTAGATACTACCACTTCCACTAAGATAATGGCCATGACATGGAAGTATGCAAGCAACTACGAGAAGAAATGGAGTCATTAATGTAAGAGGGACACTTAAGGTAGTATAAAAGGCCAGCAAATAGCAACCCAATACTAAGAATTAAGCTTCCACTTGAATAACCCAAGAAGTTTGAGCTATTAATGAAAAGAAAATTGAGGGACCATTAAGTATGAAAATTGAAGGGGTTATAAAGGTAATAAGTGGGGAACCAAGGGTCGCTATGTGGAATCCTTAACAAGAAAGGCATATGCCTGAACTTCTTGGATCTAAGGCATAGGACCTAGTGGTGTAATGATAACATTCTTTGACTAAGACTTACAAAATGTCTAAGTCCCATATAATGATGCCCTGATTGTTAACCTAGTGATAGTTAATTTTGTAATCTGAAAAGTGTTAGTGGATAATCGGAACTCTATGTGTTGTATGAGCTAGTGTTCGACGAAATGAAGCTGTCAATGGAAAGACTGAAGAAGTTCAACCCAAGCTTGGTTAGGGTGAGTCGGTACTAGTGGAAGGAGTTATTTCTCTCTCGTGGTGGCAGGGACACAACTTAAACAAGTAAACATCATTACTGAATTTCCAGTGGTAAAGGCCTCTTCAACTTACAATGAAATCTTAAACAGGCTAGGTTTCCATGCCTTGCAAGCGATCACCTCCAACTATTATTTGTTGATGAGATTCCTAACCCTAAACGATGTAGGAGAAGTTAGAGGAAGTCAACAAGTGGCCAGCAACATTATTTTACTACTCTGGGCCACTAGAAGACTTGAAAGATAGAGATGTAGTCTATGAGGTAAACCTTAGATAAGAGAATAAGGCGTGTCTTAATAAAATAAATGAGAAGCAAGAGGTGGTTGAGATAGGTCCGAGGAAAACCATCCAAATTGGCTCTAGTCTCCCCAAACACTTCAAATAAAATCTAATGCAATTCCTTAAGAAAAACATAGAGGTCTTCGCTTGGAGGATCGGGGACATGCCAAAATTAGCCCAAAAGTGATGCAGCGTCGGTTGAAAGTGAACCCTAATGTTAAGCTAGTTAAGTAGAGGAAATGCAGCTTTGCTATAAAAAGGAAGAGGTCAGCAGAGTGAAAATTTAGAAGCTACTTGCAGTCAAATTCATCAAGCATGTTTAACACCCCAAGTGGCTGTCAAATGTAGTGTTGATCAAAAAAGCGAATAGAAAGTGATGTATGGATGTAGACTTCATAGCTCTAAACCAAGCATGCTCGAAAAATAGTTTTTCCTAGGCCTAAATTGATTAATTAGTCAATAACACCTATGGATGCAAAGTTGTAAGCTTTATGGATGCATTTTCTAGACATAACCAAGTTAAAATATATCTAGAGGATGAAGAATGCACCTCCTTCATCACAGACATTGGCATATTTTATTACAAGATCATGTCGTTCAAGTTAAAAAAAAAAATTGGGGCCATATACTAAAGGTTAGCGGCACAAGTTTTCCAAGATCAAATAGGAGAAATGTAGAAGCATACATAAATGACATGATTGTCAAAAGTCATACGGAGGAGAATCATCTAAAGGACTTAAAGAAAACTTTTATGATATTAAAGCGGTAAGGCATAAGGCTCAACTTGGATAAATATGTGTTTGAGGTAGCATCAAGGAAATTCCTTAATTTCATGATAACAAACTAGGGAATTGAAGCCAATCCAGAGAAAGTAAAGGGCATCATGGACATGTCTACCCCAAAGACAATCCTAGACATCCAACGTTTGAATAGAAAAAGTGCAATCTTGGGCAGATTCAATTTAAAGGCGATAGATCCATGCTCCCCTTCTTCAAAACTTTAAGTGGACCAAAGAATTTGTTTGGAACAAGCAATGCCAGCATGCTTTTGACAAACTTAAGGAGTATCTCAGTTCCCCTGTCTCTTGGTCAGCTTGGTCCTAAAAGAAAAGCTCCACATGTATTATCAGCCTCCGAAGAAGCCATAGTAATCGTATTGACCGACCAAGTGAATGAATCTCCCTGACCCACATATTATGTCAACAGCATGTTCATGTTACAATCAGTAACATTATGCATACCTATTTTAAGTAACTCTTTAAAATATGCACCCTATACCTATACCTGTACCTATACCCATACCCATACCCATCTTAACAATTTTTTTCTTTGTTTTTTTTTTAATACATTTTGATTCCTCATTTAACAAATACAATGAACCAATGGATAATATGACTATCATTCGGGAAAAATAAATAAATGATATACATTGTTCCAAAGCTCATGTCTTGTTCATTCATAAAAGATAATTTTTCTACCACACTTGAAGGGGATTAATTAAGAGATAGATTGGTCTATCATGGTGATGGTCTTGGATTAGTATTTGATAGAGGAAGGGGATTAGTCACTACTACAAAAATTATAATAAGTGACAACAATTTAATGACAGTTATTCAAATAACTGTCATTAAAAGTTTTATTAACACTTTTAATGACAGTTTTTCTAAAACTACCATTAAAAACTAGATTTTTAACGTCAGTTCTTGAAGAACTCACGTTAAAACACCCGTCACTAGCCTTCATCAACTCCTAATCCGGTTCACACTCCAATCCGATTTCTGGCGGCCTCCATCAACTCCTAATCCGGCCTGCTATAGCAGCAACCATTGCAACAGCAACGGCTGCTTACTGCAGCTGCTTCTTACAGCAGTTGTTGCTGCTTACTGCAGCTGCTACTGCTGCTGCTGTAAGAAGCAGCAACAGCAGTTGCTGCTGCTGCTTCCACTTACACACACTCTCTCTCAATCCGTGAACGAATGGTTCCAGAACCGATTGGATTCGTTTCTCAAGTGCAGGCTGAATCTAGTATATAAGTGCAGTCAGTGATCATAAGCATTTTTTCTTCATTTCACATAGTGAGAAGGTCCAACATGGAAAGTGCCGAACAGAAGAAAAGATGGAAGAACATCTTTAAGCCTTCAATTCAAAGTTATGGCTTTCAATGTCAGTTCTGGAGGAACTGACATTAAAATATGGCCTTTAACGTTAGTTTTGAAAAAACTGGCGTTCAAGTATGGCCTTCAACACCAGTTTTTTTAGAACTGATATTAAAGGCTGCTCACTTTTCTTTTAAGACAGGGATTTTGAAGTTGTCTCCAGAACCCACCAGAACCTCGTGCCCAATTTTTATTCTCTATATCTAGGTCATCCCTTCTCCTCTTTGCTCTCTGTCGAGAAGCTAAACCAGTTGACAGCCGCACTACCTTTCTTCGGACCTTCTCCTCTTTGCTCTTCATCTAAAAGCAGCTAGGCTAGCTGTTGGTGGCACTACTTTTTTCCTGCCTTTTCCTCTTTGCTTTCTATCTAAAAATAGCTAGAGCAGCTACTGGCAAGCAGTGGCACTGCCTCTCTTCAGGCCTTTTCCTCTTTGCTCTTCATCCAGAAGTAATTACTGGAAGTGGTACTGCATTTCTCCTTGCTTCTTTTTCTCTCATTTGTCTCAATCTTCACGAAGGCAGCTACACCCTCTCTATCCATTTGTTCATCTTTAGCATTCAAACATATGTAAGTATTCGAAGTGTATAATAGGAAAATTTTGGTTGCAAATTGTAAAGAATTGTATTGATGTATATGGTTGATGTGGAAGAGATGAAAAATTTTATATATCCACGTTTTGGATAATTTGAATGTAAAAATTTTGTATTTATTTTAAAATTAATAAAAAATACTAAAAATATATATTTTTAATGACAGTTCTATTAAAACTGTCATTAAAGACACCCCCCCTTTAAGGACAGTTCTATTAGAACTGTCATGAAAGACACCCCCTTTAACGACAGTTCTATTAGAACTGTCATGAAAGGTGCCCCCCCTTTAACGACAGTTCTATTAGAACTGTCATCAAAGGCACCCCCTTTAACAACAGTTCAAGAACTGTCATTAAAAACTCTCCCCTTTAATGACATGAACAAAGATGACAGTTTTACAACTGTCATTAAAAGCTATTTTTAACTGTCATTAAAGCTTTTATTTATTGTAGTAAGTATTTGAAGGATGAAAGGGATAGATTTCAAAAAGTAAGGAAAACCAAGATGCATGACTTTTAGTTTCTTGGAAAGGTAAACAAATAGCCATGGTGTCGATGGAGACGATGATCGATTCGATAATAAAGTGAAAGTGAAGGGGAGGAATGAGTTTTAACATAACTTAAATATGGATTTTGAGGAGAAAGGTGAAGCACTTGATGATGACAATTTATGATCGACTACAAAGTGGGTGAGAGAAAGAAATGGATTTCAAGAGAGATCGAAAATGAGTTTAATGAGCAAGTTTTAGTTTTTAAAGATGAAAACAAAACCAAACATCGAAACTTTGGGGCAAAGAGACATACTCGATTAATATATGCTAACTAGGTATAAATACATTTAACATGACTGATTTTTTTAAAAGAAAGTAATCACGATATAAAGAAAATAATGTGGATTATTTAGGGATGTGATAGTATTATTTTTATAATTTAAGTTAAAATCAAACAATTTAATAATTATGGAATTTTTAAAAATAATAATTGAAAAAAGGTAAAAATATTTTAGCCCTAGCCAAAATATAGTTTCACAAGATAATTTTTATTACTGTTTAGCTTGCATTACAACTAAATTAAGTAGATATATTGTTATTTTTGAAGCCCTCTTGCATAGTTAATTATCTATGATATGTTATCTTCACTGATGTTTATCTTTTCTTTCTACTACAAGTACCATAACTAATCTTGAATAGCTTGACATAAATTATCCACCTGAAAATGTATAAGAAAAAAATAAAAGAAAAAATTAAACTAAAGTGTTATGGACTATTAATCTTTCTCCATAAGTAACTACCTTTCGAATCCTTATTTTTTTTAAAAAAAGAAAGTAATTGTCTTTTTCATTTTATTTATTTTTTGTTCATCCTTTTACGATGGTTTTTCAAGAATAAATTTTAACTGATGGCTAGTAAGATCATGAGAAAGATTGATCATAACTCCATCTCATTTTATTTTCTTCTAAACCAAATCAAGCCAACAAAACTATTTTTTTCAACATGTTCAAATCACTTTAGAACTTTAAACTCACTGTGATAGGGGGCTTATGATAAGGGTAAATACAACCCAAATCGATCAGAATTCAAGCACAAATTAACAACCTATTATTAAGGTCCAACTTGCTCATTGAAGTGGATTTAACTCGACAATGCGACCAACCAACTCACCATTTGGATCTAGCTTTTTTAAAAGGATTTTCCATTCTAGAAAAGATGGACACACCCTATCTTTAACCTTCAACTGAATGGACCTTTTTATGCAATAGTAATTTCAGGGGAACTGTATTTCTTAACAAAAATCTTGACATCATGTGCTCGCCTCCTAACAGCATACCTATTATTACACCTCCAAATAGCTGTAACTTACAATCATCTATCTTATGTAAATCTATACAAGTTACACATTCTAAAAATGACCTAAATTTAACATTTTCAATCTCTCCCTAATTGCTTTGCTTTATCTTTCAAATCTTAACTTAATCGTCAAAGTGACATCAAATGTCATATGCACGCTCATATTACTCTCTTTTTTGTATAGATTCACTATCCAATTTGAAGCCTATTCATGAGAATCCGGTCAATCTATATTCGGCCTTTGTTCACCATTTTTCGTACCATCAATGTATTATTTATGTACATATGTACTTTGAACATATGATTGTATACAAGTATAAACAAGGAACTTAAAATTTTGTTTATGGTATCTTTGATAACTTGCTGCTTTTTTATTCAAATTATTAAATTAATTCTTTGAAAATTAAGAATAATAATGCTAATAAGGTTATAATCAGACTATTTCATTCCCTTATTAGGTCAATTAATTTGGGTCATAATCCCAAATTAAGAATGTATAATTGCCCAGTCCATTTTCATGCAATCTTGCCTGTAATACAGATGCACAATCAACCACTTGATCAAATCATTCATAAACTATACATTATTTTGGTATGTTCTCTCATTCCCTCTATTATATCATTCCTTGGGTGTGTTTTCTACTGCATTGCCAATTGATCTCTATAATAATCATTTTTTTCTAGATTTTATTGTCTACTACAAGTTTCAATCTTTTATCTATCATGTTTACTCGAACCTTTCAATCTCTTACCTATCATGTTTATTAAATATTCATTAGGTTTTGTAGTTATGATTTGGCAATTTACAATTTCATTTCTTGAGCTAATCTTAGCTTGTAATTGTGATTGTAAATCTATGTGTTTTGTTTTGCTTTTAATTAATTTTTCACTTTTATTGGGTTGATTATCAACCATTTTTTCCTTTGGCGATTAGTTCAGGTGTTCCAATTTTTCCTTCTGTTCAGCTTTTAGGTCATTGAAGCTTTACAATTTGGTCTTTACCTTTAAATGAGTGCTTTAAGGACTCATTTTGGAATTCATTAAATTTGCAAGTTTTTTTTTTTTTTTTGCATTTACTTCATCTTGGTCTATTTCAAGTACTTCACTCTTTTATTAATCTACTATGATTTGGTACTTTAATGCAATTGATTTTCCTTCTTAATTCATCAGCTTTAGGTGGATTTGGGTGAAGATAGATTTTGGATAAATCAACAAAGATTTCCACTAGGAGGTAGTATATAGTCTTGTTAAAACTGAGGGATATGATACACTTTTGCTCAGTATGGTAACGAATGTTTGATTGTTACTACAATAATAGTTTGAAATTTTAATGCATATGTTTTGCCTTTTGACCTTAAATTTGCTATATATACATAGTGCGAATGTCGTTCCTTCCACCCCTTCTTATACTATTAATAAGACACAAGAAATTTCAATGAAATTCATCATTTTTTGGTCTTAATATCATGCTTATATCTTGCTAATTAGTTAACTAGTTGTCTTTTACCCTATGGAGGCTAATAGGCACACCATCATTCTCATACAGACTTTTCAAAACAAAGCAACTAGAACATTTATGGATTATGATTCAATAAGTCAAGCTATGGATGGCATGTTTTATTTATATTGTTCTTGTCATTAATCTTTTCTTATTCTTATCTTTCTTGTCATCAAAGTTTTTCATTCATGTCATTAGATGTGTATATGGCCCTTCAATAAGTAGCTTTCAACTGTTATCGTTGATGTTACTTTGAAGATATTCATTTTTTCTTCGGTAATGTTAATAAAGATAGGAACATTAAGTAATTAGTTTTGTGACTCATTGCAAATAGTTCTTTTCTATTATATGTATCAAAGCATTACTTTTAGCTTATTCACTTTAGTTTTAAAGGAGGTAATATTGCTCCATTAGTTTATGAGTTTATGGTAGATTTCATGTCTTGTGTTACATATGATAGTGATTTGTGATATTTATACAAACTGAAAAATGAAGAATGATGCAAGGAGCTCCTTCGCTTTAGAAAGTATATCATGGCATTTTACCCACGGTAGAGCATTTTAGCATCAACTACTTCAAAATATGATCTGATGGTTACTTAATATTTTACAGAGACTTATCTTAGTGCCAAATATGTATAAAATAAATAAATGTCTATAATAAAAAAAATTACAGCAACTTGTGGGCTAAAATTAGCACAGAATTAACATCAAATCGAGTTTTCTTACACGGTGACTTAGACAAGCCAAAGTATGATTAAGCATAATGATAAGAAAATGTATAAAATCCTAACAAGAAATAGGATGAGTCAATATATATTTAAGCTACTAAAGAGCTTTTTGAATTACATGATCCATGATAACAATCCCTCATACTTTAGATGTAATAGTTGCCACCACTACTTGCATGATTTTCCCCTTAGTCAACATAAGTCAGATTTTCTTACTCCAAGCAACGACATGTGAGATTATCACCTCTTTGCAATCTGCCTTGTAGTCCTTATTTCTAGCTTTTTCTTTGTCTTTTTGGATGTGTTGTAAGTGTAGGTGATGTGCTTATATATGATTGATTTCAACAAGGCCCCTGAGTATACGCACATAGGGCTTGGAATTTGCAACACTAGTTGTCATGGTGCTATCAGCTCATACTATTTGATTTAAGTACCCTACTTTAAATTATATTCATTTACTCTTTTTGATTAATTTTTACACCACTGTTATTATCTTTGTAAGTTCTTTATATGACAAGCTAACATACTAAAATATTCATAAAAATCTTAACTTAGCTTATTTCACATTTAACAATCATTATTGCAAAATTTTTTGTAGATAAAAAGAATTTTTTGATATAATACATATAAAACTTGATAGATCCCTTAACAATCAAATATGATTTACTTCATATCTTCTATTGTATGTGATTATTGGTATTGATTCTAACTTTATATCTTACATAAAGTTTGATGGCATATTCTTACATGAAGAGATCACCAGGCATTAATCATGATTTAATCATAATTGAATTTGTCTAATCTACATTGTGGGCTCACTTGAATAATAATCATATCATACTTACATGTATTTAATAATTGAGATGAATATTTTTATTTATTTTTTTATATTTAATAGATTCTTAATGCATTAAATACTCGTAGAGGTGTTTAAGAAAATGATGAAAGTCTAGTGTTTAAAACTTCTCAAAGTAAGTATTATTTTTTATTTTTATTTCATGCATGTTCTTACATATATTTTTTATTTTGAAGTTATACATTGTTAACTAATCATCATTTATTGCAGATTGACTAAATAATATTTTATGAAGTCATTACAAGAAAACTTGCATTCATGACGGTTTTTTATGATTGGCATTTACGGCAAAAGATTCAATTAGTAATTGTTGCAAAAAAGTAAAGATCAATTTGTTTTTAATGATGATTATTAATTACTTGATAATTGTCACAAAATATATAAATATTTAGAGATAATTATCAATAGTTATAAATAAAATAAAAATCAATTTTCTTTTAGCAACAATTGTTGCTTGCTTTAATAATTATCATTAAACATCTAAATGTTTAGCGATAATTATTAATTATCGTAAATAAAATAAAAGTCAATTTTTTTAATGATAATTATTTCTTATGTAAATAAAGTGGATGTCAATATATTTTTAATGATATTTATTAATTGTCGCTATCAATTATTAATAAGTATATAAAATTTTCACTATAATTATTTTATATTTTTACTAATAATCATGATAATTGTTATTATAGTATTTTTTAATTTTAATTAGCTTTTAAATAATTATTAATAAAATTTTTAATAATTATTGTAATTGTAATTAAAAATTAAAATAATTATCATTAAAAAATTTTATATTATAATAACTAATCATAAAATGAAGTAATTTATTATAAAAGTTGAAACCAGTCAACTAGGTTAGTATGAGTGCCCCCATTGGCCCGTGGATTGATCTCTCTTGTTTGCTATAAGAAAAACCTTCAAACCCTAAAGAAAAAGAAAATAAAACGGAAGAAGTACAAAATCATTATTAAATGACTGCCACCGACGTCCCTGGCTTAATGTAAAAGAGCCACTTGCTTTGAAACCTTCAATTTTTATTCCGTCCATGATTAAGAAGAGCGGAGATGGGTCCCACTTGTTATGCCGTACGATTTTTTCATGATCGCTCGATTGAACAGCAAATCCATAGATAGATCGTCGGTTCCCGGGCGGCATCGATCCTTCTCTGGTGTGAAGAAGAACTTTAATCTACTTTTCAATATGAGCTTGCTTCACTTAAAAGTAAGTAATCTAATTGATTTATACTTTAGATTTTGATATGAAACAATTTTCCAAAGAAAATCGATACTAAAAGAAATCTCAATATTGTTTCCATTGTTAACATTTGGGCCAAAGCAAATAATATTGACGTACTGCATGCCTTCCAACAAATTTCATGAATTTTTGTCTATTTTGGATTGAGATGTCCAAAAATTTATTTGCACGCTGTATTAATGCAGGGATGTGCACAAACCTACCTGTGAAGCACGGGGACAGACTCCTATTTTAGCTGGAAAAACACAAAAAAAAAAAAAACTCAGGTGGGATACGTCGGACTATCATTAAATTAAAATTAAACAGATGTTGATTATCATGTGTACTGTTAACACAAGCATGCATCAGAAAGATCTGTCTTTGTAAGTCTTCTAACAGGCTAGAAATCAACTCCGCAGATGGAGCTCCCTGGCAGTCAATTATCATTTTCCAAAATAAAATTTAAACTAATATCCAACTAAAGACACAATGAGCATGTAATCTATGTACATGATTATCCAAACACCCTAACTTCCAAAAAAGGAAAAAAAAATGTGTATAATTCCTATCTAATTCTTTATTTGAATGCGGAAAACTTTTTTTTTTTCCTTTCATTTAGCCAAAATAGTGTTTCAAAGAGAATTTTTGCTATTGTTTAGCTTCATCTCAACTAAATTAAGCTGATATACTGTTTTTTTTGGTACAGGCCCCTGGCATAATTAAATATCTATTGGCATGTTATTTTCACTGATATTTTATCTGTTCTTTCTACTGCAGGCACCATAACGAATCTTGATTGGCTGGACGTAAATTTATCCACATCAAAAGCTGTAAGAAGAAAATGACTACGGCTTTTTTGTTTGCACTCTACCAAACCAATAAACAAACTTAAGTTTACTTTGAAAAATATACCTATGTTTGTATTTTTTATTTGGACTACGGCTTTTTTGGATGCACCGTGTGGACCCATAAACTTAGAGAAGAAAAACAGCAATCTCGCAAGAACATCCGGGACTCCTTAGTCGTGTCGTGCGATCTCTTACAAGTCCGACGCGATGAGCCGACGGCAACTTAGAGTGTCTGTCGCCCTATATCTATCTGAGATGTGTAGCAGCAGGTGTGGTGATCTTTTGTGACTAACTGCTTTTGATTCTTTTTGAAACTTGATAGGTAGCAGCAGAACTTTCGCCGGTACAAATGCGTTGAGCAACGCTCATCAGCAGACCATCCAAGGAGCGCCAGGGAGTAGCTGTAAATGCCAAAGCTCTTCTGATCTGTTGGTTAAATTCTCTTCTGATGTTGCTAAGGCTTCAAACCGTTTGACTTGGTTTTACTTATAGATGTTCTTTCTTTTCATGAAAAGTTAACCTGTATGGCATTCAATACAAAGTATGGATGGGAATCCAACTTAATTTCGCTGTTTGTTTTGAAATTGATTTGCTCTGTGTTGTAGCACGTGGAAATGGAAACAACTGGTCTGGATTTAACTGGTCCGAACCGAATATGATGGCCTTTCAGGGCAACCCACAGAGCCATCAGGCTGTCGTAGATCTAGTGGAAACCCCTCAGTCCTTCAATCCAGATTCCCTCATACTGGATAAAGCTGACTTGGAAACACTTTTGGATCATAATTCAAGTGAATGGCCTTCGGTTAATCCTGAACAACTAAAGAGAATGAAGAAAAGACTGACGGATAAAAAATATCGAGATCAACGCAAGGTAGATCACAGAAATTGCATGAAGTCTATCTTTTATATGCCTCTCTTCACAGCTATCTGTTTTTCTTTTGTTCCTTTGTTTCCTTTTATTTTGAATGGGAATGCAGAAACAGCAGATGACGATGGAGCACGAACTGGAGACGCTCCGTACGGAAAATACGATTTTAAAGTCCGAGAATGATGATCTGAAAAAGAGCGACATGGAGATGAAAGAAAAGTTGTTCTGTCAAGGGGAAAACATGAAAAAATTAAAAGAGGAGTTCGACAAGTTGAAATTTAAGTATGAAAGACAAGATTCCATTGTCCAGGCGCTTTCACGCCATGTGGTAACTCTCCATCTCTCCATCTCTCTTCTGGTTGTTTATAGTAAACTGCCATGAGATCTGCTGCTAGCTGCCCAATAAACTGCACTTTTGGATCCACGATTGCTTCACCTATTTCTCCTCCGCTTTTGGAGCTTCCATTTTTCCTTTGCATGTTGGTCCATCCGAACTTCGTAAGTTACAGCATTTAGGGCGGTCATGTGATACAATTATTGAGGATAAGTTTAATATTGCACGTCATAGCATCTCCTATCAAATTCTCTACAGCCACAATAATTAGAGTATTGTCTCCTGTTTGCTGTGGGTCAAGTCAACGTCGGTGAGAGAGAGAAAGAGAGAGAAGTAGCTAAGTAAAAAGTTGATTTCCACCAGAGACCTGACCTTTTTCTGTCATCCATTCACTCCCTGTAATAAATTTTGTAAAGTCTACCACAAACAGCTCAAAAGTTAGAAAAAAGAATAATGAAGTTTTGTTACTTATAAACTATATTAGTACAAATATTAATATCTAACTAATACCAAGGATTATCTTGTCGTTAGCAGTAGTATCATTTTTAAATCTATTGTTTTTTTAAATGATAACATTATTACTGCTTCACAGCGTGATGATCTCCAATTTGAAACTCAAAAGCTCAAGGAAGAAAACGCGTTACTGAAGCAGAATGTCAACCCGAATGATCAATCATCACAGATTGCGGAGATGCAGCTTAAGATCAAGGTGCTTCAAGTTCAAGTGAATGCTTTGTGCGGGTTGATCATCAATGAAAAACAGAAGAATATTCCGTGAGTATAAGCAAGATGAGGTATGTGTCAAATATCACTTGAACAATATTGCTTTTTTTTTCCCCCTTTCTGTCTCTTTCTTTTCAAATTTCATGATAGAACTAAGGCATTCAAACCATGAGAATTGTCGTAAGAAGAAACCTAATCTTTCTTTAGAAGTTTTTAGTAAGGAATTTCATAAATCCCTTGTTTTTGTTAATTAGCAGCTGACATGCATACACATGTTAATTAATTCTTAACATTAATGCTACAATTAATATTTATGATCTTTCTTGTTTTGATGTTAGTGTAGATTTGAGGTCGAATCTTTCTGACAAGAAAGGAAATGATGAGAATCAAAAAGTATTCAGATGATCCATTGCATGCCCAGTTAGGTCAACTGCAAAAGCAAAAGCCAAGAGCATCCAAAAAATACTTTATGGATTGATTAAATATATATGGAGGATCCAAAAAATACTTTATGGATTGATTCAATATATCTGGACTGATTTTTAAGAGTAGTGCATTTTGAATGGAGCCAAAAGAAGAACACGAGCTAATCAATGTAATTAAATCAATGTGCACGAAGATATTATCGCATAATACTTATTTTTCAAGAGTGATCAAACATAGTTATTATTATTTACTTTCATGCATAGAATATTCCTTTTCGATTTTAAGATTTATCTCTTAACCTTATTTGAAGAAGCTGCAAGCTCTATTACGAAAAACTTTAGTGAATAAAAATTATTGTGCAGATTGATTTGTCGTCGATTCTTCAAAGAACTATTCTAAATAGACGTGGATTCTTCCTTGTGGCATTCAAACTTCAAACCTAGAGTTCTTGATTTAAGTAATATCAGACTAGGGTTTTCTATTCCATAGAATCTAAATTTTTAGTTCTTTGAGATGAGTATCCAAATTGTTTATTGGGTTTTAAGGTAACTCCTTTGGGTTTCATGTAAGATATGTAACATCATTACCTTCATGACACTCACAAACCATAATTATAGGCACACATGTAGTCATATATATATTGATATATCTTTAAATGTATAAACTATGCATTTGATGCTCATTGAAAATTGCTACGTGTAGGTCACATGAATTCTAAAAGATTGTTGAGTTGGAGTGATTCAGATTAAGTTTAAGACAAGTAAAATAAGTTTAGCGTTCTATGACTATTCTTTATTCTCATCCTCTTGTATCATTAATTGATCTATATCATGAGTGAAGATATGATTTTCGAGTTATGTATGAAGATTAAGGTTAAAGCTTTGTTGAAGAACATAAGAGCCATATTTTTAGGATAGCAACTTGAGATACAAATTTCAAGGGTTTGGAGTTTGAAATTGGTAAAACATAAAAGATCAATTACATTTTATAGTTGTTTATTTTATTTATTAATAAATTTATGTTTTCTTAGATTAGTTAGATATAATTATTTAATTAGATTTTAATTTATTTGTGATAAATAATACAATGAGCTTTTTTCAAATTATTTAATTAGTTAGATGTTAATTAAATTTTAGTTCTTAATTTTATTTGTTAAAAAAATTGTTTTTTGCCAAATTATTTATATAATAGCTTAATTAGATTGTAATTGGGGATAAATAATTTAAATAGATTTTTATGAAAATTACATTAATTAAGATGTTAATTAAATTTAATAGGTATTAATTTGAAATAAATTATTTAATTAGATTTTGTAGTTGTTAATTTTATTTATTAATGAGTTGACTTTGTTGTAGAGTAGTTAGATAATTATTTAATTAGATTGTAATTAATTTGAAAAAAATAATTTATTTAATTTTTTATGAATATTAGATTAGTTATCTATTAATTACATTTTTAAGTTGTTAATTTCATATGTTAATAAATTTAGTTTATATATGTTAGATTTGGTGGATAATATATCAAATCTAATTAATACATATCCTTTAGATACTCTATTTGAGTATTATTAGTGAATATTTACTGTTGGTCACATATTTACATGTGCATCGAAGTAAATTATTCGATAATTCTTGAGTTACTCTGATTGGACAGTTTAGAAATATGACATCTATGTGTGACACATGTCAAAGCTTTGATCTTGATGATATATTTGGCGAAGATCTTGAGTGAAAAGGCTCAAAGAATTGAGCTGAATTTCACAAATTGGATCCATGATGTGAGGTCTACTTTTAAACTTGATGTGTCATTTGGTTAATAAACTCCGATGAGCCATTTGTAGTAACCTTAGATGAGTCAAGTCTTGATGAATCATCAATCTCGTTAGATCCTGATGAATTGTGAATCATGAATCTCGATAAATCATATGAAACATGGACCTCAATGAGTCATCGTTAACATGAAGCCCTTAGTCATTTATAGCATGCAACTTCACTACCCTCAATGAGTCATTCAAAGCATAAGCCCCGATGAGTCATCTGTAACGTGAACCCTAATGAAAACTCCTAATCTTGTGTAAGATTGGACAATAGATACTAGAAATTCTGATGAAGAATTTAAAGCAAATGCTAATCTTTGAGCTCTGATGTGGGGAATGGATTTTTGATAAAGTCAAATTTTTAATGAGCAAAATTAAGTTGACAACGACCCCTTTTTGTTCAATGCTCAGAGTATTAAAGTTTGGACAACGACTTCAAGACATTAATTTTGCTCTAAAATGAATTTAAGAGAGAAATTTTTTTTATCTCATGATTTGAGGTGTATGTGTCTTAAAATCATAAGGGTGACTTCCATGCGATATGTTTTTTAAGATCATGTGATGGTTCTCTACCAAGATGCAAGCTTAATTTGCCTATGCCTTCCACAACATAATAAATATGATGGTGTAAGGGACCTACGATGTCAATCTCCATGACTTCTACGTGGTATCTTTTTAAAACCCATGCAATGGTTACTGTATAGTAATTCGCTTCTAAATTCCATCCATGGCATGATGAACATAACGTCGCTAGGGACCTACGATTTTAGTTTTTGCAAAAATTATTAGACTCAATACTTAAGTTAGATCTGAATCTTGATGTGAAGTCTGAACTGATTATATCTAGGATGTAAACAACACTTCTTATGAGACCTAGGCCAGTAATATCCAGGCGTGTGCCTGAATGCCCAAGGTGAGGTAGGAAACCGAGCATCTAAGCAATGGTGCTAGATAAGAGACATGATATTAGTCATAGTTGAGGTAGTGTTACTACTCGATGTGGGGCATGAAAACAACCATATCAAAGGTGAGGGTGCCTCGTGTGGGGTATGAAAGCAACCACACCTAAGGTAGGGTTAGTGCCTGATATGGGGCATAAAAGTAGCCATATCTAAGGTAAGGTGCTTGGTATGTGATATGAAAGTGACCACACCTGAAGTGGGGTTAGTGCTTGATGTGGGGCATGAAAGTAACCACATCCAAGGCAAGAGTGCCCGGTGTGGGGCATAAAAGTAGCCATACCTAAGATAAGATTAGTGCCTAATGTAGGGCATGAATATAGCCAGACCTAAGGTTACGTTAGTCTGTGTAGTTCGATGAGAGGACTGGACCATTACATCTTAGATTAGTTTGAGTAGTTCGATGGAGGGACTGAGCCATCGCATTTGAGATTAGTTTGAGTAGTTTGATAAAGGGACTAAGCTATCGCATCTAAGATTAGTTCGTATGCCTAATGTGAGATATGAAAGTCACATCTAAGGCAAGGGGTGCCCGATGTAAGGCATGAAAGCAGCCACGTCTAAAATGAGTGCTTGATGTGGGGCGTGAAAGTAGTCTCATATGAGGCAAAAATACGCCCGACATGGGGCATGAAAGCAATCATATCAAAGTCGAGGGTGCCTAATGTAGGGCATAAAAGTAGCCACACGTAAGGTAGTGGTGCCAAATGAGAGGCATAAAAGCAATCTCATATGAGGTGAAAGTGCCTGATGTGGGGAATGAAAGTAGACACATTTAAGGCATAATTAGAACCTGATGAGAAGTAGAAAGTTAATGTCACCTAAGGTTGTAATGCCCGATTAGAGGCATGAAAGTAGTCTCATCTAAGGTGAAAGTGCTTGATGTGAGGCATGAAAGTAGCCATACCTAACAAATTAAAACCCGATGAGAGGTAAGAACTAGTCTCACCTAAGCTTGTAGTGCTTGATAAGAGACATGAAAGCAGTCTTATCTGAGGTGAAATTGCCCGATATAGGGCTTGAAAGTAACCATATCTAAGGCAGGATACAAGTTAGATATTGTTTTTTCCTGGCTCTAGAGGATGTAGCTTTACACAGAGTTTTCCATCTGCTGATGCTAAGTAAGATATGTGTATGTATGAATGCTACATATAATTCTTGATAAAGAGTTTCGATGTTATTATTCTCTTGGTGGCTCATCTAGTCATCCATCATTCGATCCTTGACCTCTTGCCCCTATTATTTTTTCGTCGTGAAGATAATCAGCATTATTTGCTATGAGAAGAAATTATCCATCTGGGTGATATGAGTGAGAATGCTTTTCATGATCGATACTCATTTGATCATGCTTCCCTTACTTCTATCTATCACTCAATGATTCCTTATGAGATGTCTTTTTTCTCAATTTTAGATTATTTTCTTTTTTATTTGAGCTATTCTTTTCATCACTGCCCTATTTTGTAGGATGCAATTGGGCAAGCTTCTCATCCCTTATGCATAGAATATATATGATGCACTTTTGGTAGTAGGGAAAACATAAGGTGTGAAAGAGAACTATATCTAAATGGCTTTCATTGTATGTGTTCAAAGAATTATATATCAAAAGCGTAATGATCCCAGGATTTTATTTGGTGATGTCCAATTCACATGTTTACGGATTTAAGCTTAGATTGACGATTTTAAGGAAGAGAAAAATGTTATAGGTGCCTCTTAAGCATAATACTTCTTTACCACATGAGAATTAAAAGAATTGGGTAGCTTTTGTCCATCCATCTTTGCTAGTATGAATGCCTCACTAAAAACAGCTTCTTTTACGATGAAAAAGCCTATCCAGTTTGGTGCCCACTCACCCTTGAGAAAGATGATGTTGTCTAGGATCCTTTTCAACACCAAGTCACCTTTTTTGAAGCTTCTGAGGTGTACCTTTCTGTTAAATGCTCTTTTCATTCTTCTCTAACACATTTGCCCATGATAAAAGGCCTTGAGCTAGTTTTCATCGCTTAAACTAAGGTATTCATACCTAGCCTAAATCTACTTAGCTTCTTCCAATTCCACCTCTTTTAAGACCTTGCGGGATGGTATTTTAAGTTTCATTGGCAAAACAACCTATTTGCCATAAACTAAGGCATATAAAGTTACAACAATAGTTGTTCTAACCGATGGCCAGCATGTGTAACTGCCAACGGGAGGATATCATTCCAATTTTGATATATATTTGTCATTTTTCGTATGATCCGTTTAATATTTTTATTTGCTGCCTTGACTGCTCCATTCATCTATGGTCGATATGTGGCAGAATTATGATGTTGGATCTTGAATTGCTGGCAAACTTCTTTTACTACTCTACTATTTAGATTCTTGGCATTATTTGAGGTAATTCTTTTCGAAGGATCATCTCGCTAGATTATTTCCCTTTTAAGAAAGTTTATTACAACTTAGTTAGTTAGGAAAAAGATCATACTTTAACCCATATGGTAAAGTGATTAATAAAAATTAGGATGAATCCATGCCCATTTGAAGCTTCCGTGGTAATTGGACCAAATCACATCAAATTTGAAGGCAAGACATGGATCTTATCCACATATATTTAGCACTTATGGTACTTTTGAACATATTGTACGTGATCTTTTTCAATAATGAGCTAAGAATATCTTGCTTAAATGAGTTTTTCTTGCTAACATTAGGCCACTTGCATGTGTTCCACAAAACCCTTCATGTACTTTTTCTAAAATTTAAATATCTCAAATGTTTTTAATCAAAATTTAATTTGTATATTATCTAACATAGGAGTGGTTATGTTTCCACATTTAACCCATGATGCTACATGAAGGACAATTAGCATGCATATTGGAAGATTTTCTAAAAAGGAAATTATAGAAGCTTCTATAGTCGTGGACAATTGGCATGCACCTTACTCTCTTCAAGAAAGATTTATTTCAATTCACTAATTTCATTTTTGGTCAAATAAATGCATTAAATAATTTAGTTATCAGTAAAAACTTAATGATTTTTTGAAATTCCAATGCATGGAGGTTGTTTTGTGTACTAGTATTTATTTTCATGGTTTAGACTTAGAAGACAGCTTAGACTTGAATTGTATGTGCAGAAACTCTTTGAGTTTTCTCTTTCATCTCTATATCTCTTTGGTTGCAAGCCATTGAATGGTGAAAAACATCTCTATATCTCTTAGGGTGGTGTTTATCTATATCATTTTGTGTGGTGAGTTGTGAGGTTTTTTGTATCCTTGTTTATTATCCTTGGGGTGGTGATTTTCTATATCCCTATGGTATTAAACTTGGTGGTAAGCCTTTTATGCTCTATTTTTATTCGAATCTGTTCAAACTTGTGCTTGTACTCTCCAAACAAAATTTTCAGCAAGGTTACATCATTTCCATTCCTAATACTGTTCCTTTAAAATACGGTATCAGTATCTCTCCATCAGCTAGGTAATTTACTATTAATTTTTTTCAATATTTTTTTGTTATTTTCTAATGCTTTTTTCTAGTAAAGTTATTCTTTGAGGAATTTTTGGATATCACAATATCATAGCTTTCCACCTTTTGCTTTTTCAAGTGTCGTATAATATGCACGAGCTCAACGAATGCTCATCTTGATAGGTATGACATCTTCAGGATCACTTATTTGAAACATTACTACTAAAGTAACAAAGACGTCCGCTATTTGATTTTCTTCTCTGGGGAGATACTAAAAACATACATCTTGGAAGTTGGTTAATAATTCTTCTACCAACTCGTAATTTTTCTGAAGCTCAGGATTTCTCACCGACCATTCACCTTTTAGTTGATAAATGACCAAGGTAAAATCTCCAAAGACTGTAAGTTGTTTGATATTTTTATCAATCATAGCTCTCAAGCCTATTAAACATGCTTCAGACTCTGCCAAATTATTATTGAGTTAAAGTTTAATCTTGCGCTAAAGGGACAATAATCTCCCCTTGAGAATTTTAATAATGCCCATATGCCATGCCTTAATGCGTTGGAGGTTCTATAAAAATACATGATCCATCTAGGTGTATCTTTAGTAACCAAGTCTACCTAGCTCAGTAAGCCCTTATTAGGGAATTCAAACTTAATAGGGAGGTAATCATTAGTGGCTATTTTGGCTAAGAATTCAGCTAAGGCACTTCCTTTTATAACCTTTTGTGTAACATAAAATGATGTGATATTCAAACATGAGTACTTATCATCTTGTGAATCTGCCTAAAAATGATGGCTTTTTCATCAAATATTTTATGAGATCTAGCTTAGCTAGAACCTATACAGTATGATTGAGTATATATTTTTTTAACCTTTTGAGTAGCCCACACTAGAGCACAAAATAATTTTTCAATGAATGGGTAGCTATACTCATAATTCATGAATTCTTACTAAAATAGTATATGGCTTTTTTTCTTTTTTTTTTTTTTTGGGTGTCATCAACTTGTGCTAGAACACAACTCAATGAATTATCAGACACAAATAGATACAATATTAATGGCTTCTCTAAAATTGAAGGCATCAATATTGGTAAGTGGGACAGATATTCTTTTATTTTGTCAAAGGCCATTTAATACTATGTGTTCCACTCCCTGGGATTATGCTTTTTCAATAAAGTAAAAATGGGGTCACATATATTCGTTAGTTGGGATATAAATTTAGATATGTGGGTGAGGCATCTTAGAATCCTATGACCCTTTTTATAGTCCTTAATGGGGAAAGCGACCATTTTTATAGTCCTTAATAGGGAAGGCTACCATTTTTATAGTCCTTAATGGAGGAAGCTCTTGCATAGCTCAAACTTTATCTTGATCAAGCTCAATACCTCATTTACTGATTATAAAATCTAGTAATTTTTTGGACCTAACTTCAAAGGTGCATTTATTTAGATTCAATTAAAGCTTGTATTACTTGAGTCTTTCAAATAGCCTTTTAAAGGTCATTACTGTGGTTTTCATCTTTCTTATATTTGGTAATCATGTTGTTTGTATAGATATCCATAGACTTATGCATCAAGTCATTTGATAGTCACAATTGCCCTATGATATGTTGCCCCCATGTTCTCCAAGCCAAAAGTCATTACTCGGTAAAAAAAGGTTCCCCACATTATCATGAAGGCATTGTTTTCCCATATCTTCAGATGCCACGAGTATCTGGTTATAACTAGAATAACCGTCCATAAAAGAAAACATGCAATATTTCGTTGTGTTATCCATCAGTGTATGCAAGTGAAAAGTTATTCTTAGGACTTGCTTTATTTAAGTTTTTACAGTCCAAGCAAATTCAGATTTGCCCATCTTTTTTGGGGATCAAAATTATATTTGCTACCCACTCTAAATATTTAGAAACCGTGACAGACTTTATTTCAAACAATTTTTGTACTTCTTTTTTCATCTTCATAAGTGTCTCGGGATTCATTCCCCTGAATTTTTGTTGAATAAGGTGGCATTTTGGCTTAAGTGGTAATTTGTGTTCTACTATATTTTTTATCTAAATCTAGCATATCTTTATAAGACCAAGCGATTACATTGTTAAATTCTTGGCACAAGCCCATTAAGCTCTCTTTCAGCTATAATGGCAAAGTGGTGCCAATCTTCAGTTCTCTTCTATCTTCATCTGTACCCATATTTATGATATCAATTTCTTCTTAATGAGAAAATATATGTTTGTCTTTAGTTTGCAGTTTCCTGAATAGTTATGATGGTAATTCACATTCTTCCTTAATTTTGAGGTCATCTATGAAATTATCTTCCTTATTTAAATCCATCTCATAAGTGTTAAAGATTTGAGTAACCAAATTTCTTGGACACGAGAAGAAAATGGTTTTATTTATATAGATGATAAGATGACGATTTTCTTGAATGAGTAAAAGGTGAAGAATGAAATAAGTTGGCTTGGAAAGAGATAAGAAGAAAAAGAGCAATGTATTACCTAGAAAGAGCTAAAATGGGCTACATGTGGATCTTTGGTCTTTATCCAATTATTTAATTCAAAACAAGGAGGACTCTAAATAATCCTCGACTTGACATGTTCATATTTTCTTTGTCTGTTATCATTTTATGAATAACCTGATGAGTCATCAGTGTGAAAGTAAATTCCCTAAAGAGCCACCTAATGGAGTTGAAATTATGCGGACAACATCTTACTGCATTTGATAGCCAAACCTGGCCTAAGTTTTCAAGCTTTCTTCAACTCTTTTCTTTTCTCTTTATCCTCCAAAGTTGGCTGGTATCTAATCCCCTTGAGTTAGTAACTCTAGATTATCGGGATGCCTTGAAGGTTTTTACTTAGCCCTCTTCTAACTTGGCAGCCTCTGCCAATGGTCTGGTTTATTTTTAATTGTAAATTTGATGATAATTTCAAAGGCCTCTCATCTGTGAGCTTTATGACGTTGACGAAGTCCAACATTAGAATTGTACTTTCCTCTTTGTCAGGTACCTGCAGGTAGGGAAAGTCTTTGATAACAAAGGTAATGATGTCTTTTTCACCATGAGTAATGATCAAGAGATCTTCTACCACCATTTTAAGCTTCTATAGAGAGTGGAAGGTATTGCACCTACCATGTGAATCCATGGCCTTTAAAGGAAGATGCTAAAAGAGGCAGGGATGTCCATGATCTAGAATTCGATGTCATAGATGAGTGGTATATGATCTTCAATGGTAGATCAATGGTCCCTTCGACTTTATTCCTGTTCCCATAGAAAGCTCTTAATAAAATTGTTGTAATATGTTAAATGGTGGTCGAGTCTATATGAAGGAACTCCATAGTTCTTACTAGCATGACGTTTATTAATGACCAATTATCAATGAGTACTTATGAAATGGTATGGCCTTTATATAAAGCCGTAATATAGAGAGCTTCAATGGAACCTCTGCCCTATAGAGGGAGCTCGTCGTCGAAAAAGGCTATAAAGTTGTAAGCCATGATAGGTTGCAGAAAACCTCCATTCTTTTAATTGATATTTTAAGTGGTAAATAGACGTTCTTAAGGATTTGTAAGATTGCTTGCCTATGCACTTCAAAGCTGAGAATGAAGGCTAGCATTGATATCTTTGCTGGAGTTTTTTGTAACTAATCCAGGATTATGTACTCACTATGCTTTATGAACTTCAAGAACATCATTGCATCTTCCTCTAAACGAGCTGCATAAAGGCCTTATATTTCTCTACCTTGTCAAAAATACTCCTTTTTACAGCCCACTATTTGGGGGTTAGCTCCTCAGTAAAAGGCCATAGCATTTATCTCCGACTTCTTGCAAAATAGACGAATTAAGCTAGGTTTCCCACCATCTCATTACTTGTTGTAGAGGGATGCTACCGAGGCACTGCATCGCTTGATTGATAGGGGCAGAACTTTAATCGGTGCCTTACAGTTTTGGATCTTCTCTCCTTTATCAGATTCCCTTGGTGGAGTTAGAGTTCTAATCTTCACCATAAATGGTGATGGCTGATCATAAAGACTTCTGCCTTTTCTTCCTTTTACCATCTAATCATGTTCACCTGATGAGCATGAAAGGGATTGTTGGCCACATTGGGGTCTTTCTCCATTTTGAAGGAAACAGATGCCTTTGTCCATCAATTTTGAACCCAATGTCTAAATATGATGTAGTCATCAATGCTATGACCTTGTGCCCTAAAAGGTTATGGGCAAGTTGCTGTAGGGTTATACCACTTGGGGAATGGTGGAGTCAAGGACTGAGTGAACATTAACACCATTAGCTTCTGCTCTAAAAGTTGAGGATAATACTCATGATAAGGAATGGGAATTGGATGAATGGGAGGTCTTCGCCTCTTTGAGGTGAATTCTTGGAAAGAGTTTCCATTTGTGTCAACACTAGAGGCATTTGAAGGCAAACCTCTTTAACTGTATCTTAAGTCTGGATAGAATAGTAATGGGTTGGAAATGTAGTTTGTGACTATTTAATAATTAGGTAAGTAACAAAATTATCCTCATCATTCTTTTCAAAAACAAGGGTTGTCCTTGTGACAAAGTATTCTTGCTTACTCGAATTGAGGGCATTCTGAATGAATTCGCCAATTTGTATTATTCGCACAAACTTCTTGCCCGCCATTGTGACTAAGTGATTGTATAATAAGGGCTTCAAAATTTTAACGAATTTCTAGGAGAGCTTCGTGTTTGTTTATGAAGGCTGCACACGAGTTATAGTTTCACTTTATTGAATAGCATCTCTTTGAATGTCTTGTTATTCTGAATCCTTTCCTATTGAAATTCCATAGGGGCTTCCCCTTCAACAGAGCTCCTATAGAGGTTGTCATCTATTGAAACTAGTCTTACATGGTTAGTTGCATGTTGTGATGATTTTTCATCATCTTCTCGTGCATTTTAGCTCAAGCTTGCTGTAACCTTTCAATGCTTGCTAGTTGATCCTCCATTTTAATTGATTGAGCTCGACATTGAGTGTTACGTGTTTAAATAACTGGGTGACCCTTTGCTTTCCCTATATTATTAGGCATTTTTATTTTTATTAAAAGACGTATGCATGGTCATGACATGTTAATGATAAGAGTGTGCATGCAAAGATAGACATTGAGATTTGGCATAGTTTCAACATTACAATCTATAATAGTCCCTAATATTAGGTTAGTAATTAAATACATCAGAAACCCTCTATAAAAGAACCTATAGCCTTTTGATACAGGCTGGTATCTCCTGTGAATTCCAAGTCTTTCCTTTTGAGATGGCTTTCTTGATATGATTCAGTTTCTTGCTCGAAACTGGAAGCTTCCTCCATTGTTTATTCAATCTAACTAATTAGAATCTAGGCACATTTTTAATCTTGGGCAATGTCTTCCTTATTTGGACACCATTATGTTTAAATTTCTTGCATTTTTCCTTCGAGATTTGTCCTTCTTTCAAAGCAAGGTTTAGACTATCTTTTGTCTCCTGAAAGATAACCATTTAATTTAATTTATAGTTTCTTTCTTGATCAATTTTGGCCAACAGGTGATTGATTTGATTTTGATGTTCTCCTTCTCTTTGAAGAGATTTTCTGCCAAGTCTTGATCCATTTTGGTCCTCTTTTTAAGCTGAGAGTTTACTTATACCATCTGCTGCATCTTTGAGTGAGATTGTCATATTTTCTCTTCTAAATTTTCACTCTTGATGAGTGTTAATTTGCAAGCAAAAATTATACTCTTCAGCTGTAGTATCAAGGCTTGAATTAATTTTTCTTTAAAGTTGTGTTGTGCCATGTAGCATTCCAATTCTCTTACACTCTCTTCGGATTGATCCTTTTTTATGATTAAGTGGCTATTGCTTACTCTTGAATTGAGACTTCAAATTGTAATGATTCCCCTTTGTTGCAAAACAAAATTCTAAGATTTCAACTCTCTAATCACTTATTCATCTTTATGTTCTTCTAGGAGTAGGTAATGGGACTAAGGTAGATTAGTACTGACAAAGTCACATCAGGAATACCATGTCGCACACTAGATTCTTTCTCCACTCAATGTATGTTCATGTGGTTCCGCTTGTTCATTTATTCCAATTTATTCTACCAAGGGATTACTCGTAACCTGCCTATGAGTAGTGGTGAGAATTAGCCGGTCCATTGTTTCCTTAAAAGAATTGGCTAGTTTACTATTTCTTTGCACCCGATGAGCATTATATCTTACCTTGTGATGAAAACCTAGTAGGATCATCGAGGATTAGGTTCTCCTTTTAATAGAAGAGATGTGCACCTTACCCATGGGGTAACCCATCTAACATTGTGTTTCCTTTAGGCTAAACAAAATGACAAACCATTCATGAATAGTTCTGCTTTTGCTTGTCTAGATGCTTGCAAATTCCTAGAGTGGATGGAAGAGTTCTTAGGTACACTTATTACAAAGTTTAAGTGTGTTTCAACCCATATATTGAGAGTTAGTGCACTAATAATCCTCCCTTTGCTTGTCCTTCTGACATCATTAAGAGAACTTATGATCTCAACAAGGATTATAGGGGCAAGATTTCCTCCTCATGTAAGGAAACGCACAAAGAGGACAATATGGATGTTTATGTATCCTCGAATTTTGGGGTATAAGATCAACCTCTATGTTGATGAATCAATTCTTTCAAAAATTGAACAATGATACACAAACTATCTCCTTTACGTTTTATGTGCTACCCGAGCTCCTGGTTGTGTATACCTATTACATTTACTATTTTGTAATTACTCGTTTAAGTTTCTTATTTTTAATACATATCCCAGAGGGTTGTGTACTATTGGCCCTGAAGGTTATGTACTGTTGGCCCTTAGAGCTGCTTCATATTCCTCCAAAGTAAAAGTTGGATCCATATTATTGAAATGAAACAATGATAAGAGGGATCCCAAAAGTCAACAACAGCTTTAACAAGAGATTCCTTTATTTAAATTTGTAAAAAATCTGCAATGGTGCCAAACTACTCTTGAAACTTGGCTTTATCGTGAATATTTATCTCATCCTAAATTTGTTAGAGGGTGGATAAATTATTCCCTTTAAGACTCAGAGAAGTTTCACTCAAGTTTGTTCAAAAACGATAAGGTATAGCATCCCCAAATATTCTTTGCTCTCCTCCAACCCATTGCTGTACTTAGGAAATGGTTATTATAACTACATCAAGATTACTGGTTCCAAATCGAGGTATCTTCATGATCAAGGATTTTGACTAGAATAGGGGTAGACCTTGGTTTTTTCTATTGTGCTAGAAATATGATGTTATAAAGTTTTTTAATGTGAATGCGATATAGAATGATGCATAAAGATAAGTTAACAGAATAAGTTAGCATAAGTCATAGTAAAGTTTGGTCCTTCTAACTAAAGTTCATGTCTTATAAGAGGTGTTTTTGTAGCCTGTAGTTTCTAGTTCCAACCTTCTTATAGATTAACATGCAAGGTAACAGTTGATGGCTTGACTCAAAATGGGATCTTGCTCACGTTTTTAAGTTTTCTAAAGGCTCTTAGATCGTTCCTTAATGTTTATTTAGCAATAAGGGTATCCTTGACCCATAATTATCTACACAAGCGTACTTGGTAAGAAAACTTCTCCCCTAATGATAAAAACAGATATAATGTTTGATTTAAGTAGGGCAAGTGGCATCGCATAGGAAGACTACGTACCTTTCTGAATACTGGCTACTCCACCCCTCTCAATAGCGAATGGCCTCAAACGGCCTAACCTTGGTATAAAGCTGATGCATGATTGTGGCGTGTGTGGTGATTTTATATTTTAAAAACATGTAGAATAAAGTAAAGAAGATAAAACACACAAAAGAATGAAGCTCGAAACTTCGGATTTTCACGTGATTGAAAAACAATTTTGGTTTTAACTTTAGCTCAACTGTATGAAACCAAAAATTCTAAGTCCACTCCTTAGTGGAGTCATCAAGCTGTCACAACGGGGCCCAAGTTCATGGTCGAGGCCCTATTTTCCCTGAAGTGAGAAATGAGAGAATTTATCTTTTCTTTTTTTTTTTTAATTTGATAAAAATATGGTAAATCTTGAAATTCATTTCGGTTGAAAATTAAGAAAGATTGGAGTCATTGCCAATTTTTTTTTATAGTGTGATTGGTCACCTAAAATTCTTTTACTTTTCCTCTAAATCCTTTTATGCGAAAAGAAACCAAAGAAATACAAAAGAAAAGTTTTAGTATTAGTCAAACTTTACCAAGAAATCTGGGTTTGTGAGTTAATTGCATGCGAGAAAAGATTAACCCCCTCGCAATGCCCAAAATTAGTAATAATTAAAATTAAAAACATTCTATCGGGTGGTGAAAAAGATTCGAACTTGATTCCCATACAAAGCAGCATATAATTATAAAAAGAAAACCTTTTTTTTTAAAAAAGGCATAAAATGATGCAAACTTAGTTTCCAAGATTGTTTTGTTTAAGACCCAAAAAATTGGCTTTTATCAAGCTTTCGAGTCTTGAAAGAAATGCAAAGAAAGAATCTTATTTTCTTGAAATCATCAAAGAGCCCTAAAAATGATACACTTTAAGGCGAGGATTAGGGATAGGCCTTAACACCAACTCTTGTTCCTCATGATAAAACAGTTATATTTAGAACTCCATGTAAGGATTGACCTCTGCACACTTTGTTTTGATACTCACTTATGTAGAAAAAATAGATATGTAGTGTAAAAGTGATAAAAAGAACTCATTGTAGCAAGAACATATCAAGAAAACAAGAGGATATAAGGAAAGTATGAAGAAAGTGTAAGATTGACATCAAAGCTTCATATATGATCGAAGTGTTTATAAGAAAGAAACTACATGATAATAAGGTTTACTTGTTAATATGTAACATTTCCAGGAAATAGAATTCTCACACTCTTAGACTAAGGAAACAAGAAAAAGTGTTTTGCTCTTAGAGAACGATAGCTACTTTCTCCAAAAGAAACTTTTTTCAAAAAGCAATATCTCTTTCTCTAAAATGGGTTATGAACTCTATTAGGTAAAAAAAGCTCTGTAAAACTTCAAAAGCCAGCATTGCCTAGAAGCTAGCTCCTCAAACTAAAAACCTGATTGTTGACAAAAAGCCAGATCCTTTCTTTTTCGATCGAAGGGGTATTTATAAGTGTCACCTCGATAAAAATGGCGGGCATACATCATAGATTTAAGATGCACAGACACATGATTCTTGTATCATATGCCTTTTTCTTGAATTTAGAATCTTTTAGACTACCTCTGAAAATTTGTAGAATTCTTCCAAAAGTGCATGTCCTACGTATTACTATGCATGACTTGGCGTAACTTAGGATTCGCTAACTTGGGAGTTGGACGTCACGGAGGACTTAATGAGTGATCGGGAATATACCCAGGTTAGGCTCTTATTAAGTAGCTCGATGAGTGATCGAAGAGATATGGGTTCATCAGATAAGTGATTGGGGCAGAAGTAGTTAGGAAAACCATATCCAATGCCAAGTCAGCATTCCACTAAGTCATTTTAAAAAGTCTCTTTTGATACATTTATTATATAGGTGCGAGCTCATGATTTGCCTTGCGACCTAGGGATCTAGAAAGGTCACACATTTTATGTGTTGCCTTTTGGTTCTCCTAACGAATGATTATTTCATTAAAAAGGTTTCGAAAAAGAGTTTACTATGCTTTCTACAAAAAGAAACCCCCAAATCTCTTATTAGTGAACCTAAACCTCTCAATTTTCATCTTTGTAGTTCTTCGTGTTTTAGGTTAGTTTTTTGCTATTTCTTTTTTTGTTTTCCATTCTAGCATAATGGCCAAAAACTTAGGTCTATTCACTTATACTTTTAGGGATCTGGAATAGGTGAGTAGCTTCCCTATTCCAAGATATGTAAAACTAGGGCTTCCTTCTTGTTCCGACTGGCCATGGACCTACAATGAAGGCTGGGTCATGGTCTTTGAGGATAACCTTAAAAGAGACCAAGACCTACCCATCCATCCTTTCTTTTAACATGTTTATTGATAATTTAAAGTTTCTCCTTTTTAACTCATGCTTAACTCTTAGCATTGTATGATTGTGTTTGCATCCAAAATTTTGTCCATGGAGTGTACATATCCTTCTATTGTCTAGTCTGTCAAATTTTTAGAGTTGAAAGCCAATAAAGATTATAGGAATTTTGAATTCAAATTCTATTACTTTGCAACATTAGCCTAAAACATTTTATTAAGGGCTTGCCATCTAATAATAAAGGCTAGACTGAGAAGTACTTTTAGGCCACGGTGCCCAAAATGTATCCCCACCTTAACACTTGGAGTGAGCTTTCCAAAAAGGTTCACACAAAGAAAGTGCGCCCTAAATTGACATTGATATTCAAGATTCTTTGTGATAAGAGAGATGTAGATGGTTTTAGATACCACATAAGTAATGATAGCATAGTCATGTTAGAGCAACCAGGACTTGGTACAAAGTGCTTAAATTTGATAGGATTTCCAAGTCAGCCAAAGATGCTCTTGAGGAAGAGCTTTCTTTCCATCTCTAAGAAAATCAAAATTTTGATGACAAACTGATGAAACCTTGAGCCAAGTCTTGCACCTAAAGTAGGAATCCATCCTAATGAGGGGTAGGCACACACCCTTAAACCAAGTGCCAACCTCAAACCTGATATGCACCTCGATGTGGGACTTGAGCCTTAACGTCTAAGTCCTCCATCTCTTGGTGTGGTCTTTAGGACTGTCGTGCTAGGACCAATTATGGAAGGCCATGAACATGGCCTTGGGAAGCATGCCCCAAGATAAGACTCCACTCTGGGTATTGTTTCTAGTCTTAAGCAGCAGGGTCAGTCCTCACGAGTGCGTCAAAAAGTCAAGAGGAAAATGGTAGCCCTAAATTTTGTGTTCCTACCTAAAAAATAGGAAAAATGATGGTTGCTACTCCTTCAACCATCAAAGGAAAGGTCAATGAAAAAGGGGGCCACCGAAGGGACAAGGGTGCGATGGATGCACTTGTAATGCCCTTGAATGAGGCACAACCCTTCCTCAAGAGGAAAAATTTATGCCATATTGGGATGTCCTATTGAAGGCTACTTAAACCATCCTAGTCTGGTCTAAGAATGGATTTACAAGTCCATTTTCCCCTAAAAGGTGAGACAGATTGAGAGGGAAAGCAAGAATTTATTCTTAGACGACACCATGCTATGCTTTAGGGTGGTAAGTGTCTGCTCTTTTTTTAACTTTTTTTTTTTTTGAATGCAATTTTATATTCCTAGCCAATGTTTTTCCTTTCTTATTTCTTGTTCACTAGAATAATAGTTATGTTTATCAGCAAGTACAACCACATTAGTATCAACCTTTATCATTTCATGAAAGAGACTAAGGCTGCCAATGAGTCTACAATTGATGCTATCAACAAGATCCACATTTATGCGGCCAACACTAAGATGATGAAAAATTATCTAGCTAAGGCTAAAGTAGATGTAGATGGAATGAGCTGGAGTTAGCTCAAGCATAAGCTAATGTCGAAGCCATGATAAATTATTCTAGAAATGAACTTATCTTATAGCACCTAGATGAGTTAAGGGCAGCTAGAAAGGAAGCCTGATCTCGCATTGTGGATGAGTTTCGAATGACTGATGCATATAACGCCAAGATTAAGGAGTAACCTTCTAGGCTTCATTAAGTTTGTCATAGGTGCATGTGGGTCCTCTTGCAAAAGCCTCATTAGTCCATTCTAAGGATCTAAAGGTCTCACTAATAAATCTAGAAGAAGTGACTAAGAGGCCAATTGACGAGGGGACACTGGCACCAGTGCCTAAAGACTTAGCTTCTGAAGCTACTTTAGCACTCGATGTGGCTGAAGCTGTAACTTAACTTGGGGCTTAAATTGTAATCTTTTTTTCTTCCTTTAAATGTACAAACCTTTTTTAATTAATGAATTTTAAATTTCCAAATCAAAACTTTAGTTACACTTAAGATTGTTTGGATGATCATTGCTCATATAGTACTCTATTAAAGACCATAACCCTAATGAAGAGTCCTTGAATTTAATTCTAAATGAGAAAAACTAATGAAGTGATTAAGCACCCTATGTGAGCTTAGTCTCAAATCACCCAAGACTTTGATCCCGATGATATATTTGGTCAAGATCTCGATCTTAAAAGACCCAAAGAATTGAGCTAAACTTTAATGATTTGATCCCTCATGTGGGGTCTATCTTTAAACTCGATGACGCAAACTTGATGTTTCATCCACATTGTTAAACCCCGATGAGCCATCTATAGTAAGCTTAGATGAGTTAAGTCCCGATGTATCATTGATCTCTTCAAATGTTGATGAATTATGAAGCATGAATCTTGATGAGTCATGTAAAGTATGGACCTCAATGAGTCATCGGTAACATGAACCCTTAAGTCATCTATAGCATGCAATTTCATTATCCTGTAGTATCAACCCCAATGAGTCATCTGAAGTATAAGCCTAAATGAGTCATCCGTGACATCTACCCTAATGGAAACTCCCAATCTTGCATAAGTTAGATAGTAAATACTAGAAAGTCTGATGAAGAATTTAAAGCAAATCCCAATCTTCAAGCTTTGACTTGGGGAATGAGTTTTTGATAAAGTCAACTTTTTAGGAGCAAAATTAGGTGTCAACAATCATCATGTCATTTTTTTGTTATATAATTGTTTAAACACACAGTTGTGAAACTATTCTATTAGTACCAATATGGCTGTAAAAGGGTTATAATCCTTCACTAAGCATAATCAACTCTTAGACCTAAATCTTTGGTGAAAAAAAAATGTAGTTTTAATCTCAATAGGTATCCAATTCTATCTTAATTGAATTAATGGCAACTCCAAACTCTAAGCCAAGTCATTCTAAGAAACTAATTAGTTTTTCTTCGATTACTGACAGTTTCTATGGTCAATTTTGAGCTTTTTCCTTATACTAAGGCTAACCTAGAAATTGCCCTTAAAAAATTATTTCATTTCCTTTTTTATTAGGCTAGAAGTTCCACTCCCCACAAAACGACTATGGTCTGCAATTGATAGTTGGGTTTGTGTTTTTAAATATTACCTTCAAGTTGGTGTGTGTCATCTCTTTATAATTTATATTTGTGAAGACTACGAGATCTTTCCTTCTTAACTTTAGGCCAATTCTTAGAGAGACATGGTTGCTTTTATCTATAAGTATCTAGATTTGAAATGTAAAGGTCTTTGTAGCTCTTTCAATTATTTTTTGATCTTAATGAGAATAAGGATGAAAAAGGTTGGGATCATCTTGCCATTAGTACTTTAAACTTAATGAACCTTCTTTTTTCATTAAAGATATATCCAAATCCAATAAGGGTTGGAGAAACCTATATTTCTAGGCCTGATGGAAATGGATGTGTCTTAACCTTAATGTTTGGTCAGACCCAATTAGGCATATAGACCAAACTTTAATCCTTAATAATAGAGCTACAAAATTATATAAGAAGCTTAAGGAAGTAGGTTAGGACAAAATGTCATCTTTCTTTATTATAAATCAAATCATCAGAGTCCATAGCTCTAAGGCTAGATTTTTGTTAGCAAATATGTTGCACCTCAAACCTCGAAACAAGCCATCATAGATCTGTTTGTCCTTTCATATGATATCCCCTAACCTGATCTATTAACCGACCCTAACCTTCAGCCTTTAGCCGAAGTAAAAACCATTCTCAAAGTTAGTCCCCAAACACCATTGCATAAAACAATACCATTGACCATGACAAGTGTTTTAATAAACATATTCCAAGTCGTGAAGCCTAACTCAACCCAAACTTTTGCTCTTAAATCAGGACCACTTCACTATAGGCCACTTTATAAGGTTTTAAAAATACATTTGTTTCTTTGTTCTTTTCACTTTTGTTTTTTTGGTTTTATCTAAATGTTTAATATAATTTCTTTAATTTTATAGATTAATCAATCATAGCTAATGAAAGTGCACTCTAGAGGGAAATAAAGATAGCTTTTGGACAAAAATTTAACCTTCCCTCACAACCACAACTAATGGTGGGGTCGGATGCTAGGCCACAAAGGAATAAACATGCACCCAAGAATAGTTAAGCCCTAACTTCTGCATCAGCATCTCCCACCTCAAAAAAATGAAGACAAACCTGACCCTACCACCAACAACCACATCCATTTCACAAGCTTAGAAAACCTCACAACACCTTTTCTTTCTCTCTTATAATTTGACCCCAGAAGACATTGCCATAATCACTGCCTAAGCCTCGAGCTGTCCATAGGATCAAGGCATATAGATGCCTTACTTCCCCTTGTGCTAGTCCTTCTTATTATCCCCGAAGATGAATAGTCCAACCTTGATTGGAATATCAAGGCAATCGAGAAAATCACCTTTACTACTAAAGTTCATTAAATGGCAAGCAAATCCATCCTCCTCGTTGATGAAGAGAGGTTCCTTGTAGAGAGCAACTAAGGTTTTTTTGATCATTTTTCCTTATGTCTCCATGAGGCAAGAACTGATGTTGATCTTTTTGCAATTTCTTCCTTTGCAAAAAAATTAGTCTCACCGACTCGACCTTGTTCCGACTCGATCTTACCTTCCTTGTTTCCCTTGGTCTATCTTTTTTATTAGGTTAATCGATGCATATAGATTTCCATAAAAAGGTACTACTATGGTAGTGATGGACTTTAGCATTGGCACAATGAGTCCATTGCTACTAATAAGTCATTGACAAACGTTGTCAACTAGGTCATCTCTTGAAAATAGAAATCGACCATCTAAGAAACATCATGCTAAAGCAAGAGAATGACATGAAGTTTGCTGATAGGGATTAGAGACCATGAGGAAAAACATAGATGCTTGGCCAATGAGGTGAGGGAAGATCTCACCATCTAGTAAAATATTGAAATACAGAAGGCCCAAAAAGAACTTGAAGCTACGTTTAGAGGAGGGTTGAGCTGTCGGCCTTAAGGGAGGTTAAGAACTCAAGGTCATAAAGTTCAGTAGTAGCCCCTATTTCATCATTAAAGCTAGAAGGAAGGCAGTAACATTATATTATGTAGATCTGGTAAGGGAAGTTAAAGTTAGGTTAATTACATCAAGAGGACATGTATCAAAACCTATAAAAAAAAATTCATCTATTTTAGACTTACATCTTAATTAGATATTTAATGTGAGACTTTCATCAATAATTTTTGTTAACATTACCAATTTTGTGCATTCACTTGGGCAATTATCTCAATATCCCTTTAAAACATTATCAAAATAAATCAAAAGTTATGTTTTTTTTAAGAAAATTTAGTAAGAACATTTAAAATATCAATGTTTAAAAAGAATGAGAATAAAAAAAAATTTTGTTTGTCTTGATAGCATTTTAAAGGGGTATTATGATAATTACATAAGTAAAAGTTACATGCACTTCTCATGCGTATGCAAAGCGTTTAATATTAATAAAAATTGTAGATGAAAATCTCACATTGAAAATTTAACAAAAATGTAAATCTTAAATAGATATAATTTTCTTTATAGGTCCCGATTTGAGATAGTAAGTAAAATGCAGGTCTTCCTCATGTAATTAATCTTTAAAGTTAAAAGCTTGAAGTTAATTTGGATTAGGTGTAGATATCTCCTCCAGAGATAGTGACTTGAGCACATGACCCATTGGTGACCACAATTGCATCAGAGGCCCATGCTAAAGATAAAGACATATCTAATGCTAATGCAGTTGATGGCCCAGCCCTAGCTTTAGAAAACACTCTTGTAGATGCTCTAACTTCTTAGTTTTATTTTCATAATATCTTTCTTTGTACTACTTTTGGCCTTTGTCATTATAATGAACAATTTTTTAAGTAACAATATTTACACTTTTTGTTGTATTTCAACTCTGCATATATTTCCCAACCAAGTCCAACAAGACTTAAATAGTAAAATATGAAATACAATTTCTTAACTTTGGCTATTCCTTAGTAATTTTTCTAATCTCCTTTGTCCTAACCAAGTTTGACCTTAGCAGCAATTTAATGATATCTGACCTTGAATCCTAACATGAGCCTAAAAAGATTCAAACCTGTTTTTCTTTCCTTAAAACTTATCGTATCTCAATCCAACCATTCCTTGAGTAACAACTCTTTTCTTTTCTGATTTCCTCGGTGGCAAATTAGGTAATTACAAATCCAAAACATAACACTATTAACACATTTTAACACACTATTGATAATATTTCAATCACTATTAATTTACTTTAACTTATAATTAGTAATATTTAAACCACTATCATCATACTTTAAATCACTATTGATAACATTTAAGTCACTATTAAGGTACTCTAAATCACTATCCCAATAAATTGAAGGTATGTTTGGAAATACTCAAATAAAAATAAGGGACCATTAGGACCATCCTATAGGTAGCATAGCTAGGGAAAGTGCAAATTGTCTTCAATATAACACTTGCTGGTACGCTTCAATATAGTGCAAATGTGCCAATCATTAGCACCATTAACCCTCATAATATGACTAATTGAAGGTGATGACTAAAAACTCAGATTGAGTTTTAAAAAATTTTGTTGTTAAACTACATTTACTCTACCAACCAAAAACAAATAGGAAACTCATGTCATAACTCATTAACATGTCTGTTGAAGAACTTTCCTATAGAACCTTTGAAGCATATTTCATTATGTTAGATACCTTTTGTTGCATTTAATTGTATCTACTCGAGAGAGTATTTTAGATACCACATAGGTACAAACATTCATGAATCAAGTTGTTAATGTAAAGGGGACATTTAAGGTAATATAGAAGGCCAGTAAATGGAAACCCAATAACAAGAATCGAGCTTTCACTTAAACAAAACCAAGAAGCTTGAGCTATCAAGGAGAAGAAAATTGAGGGACTTTTGGTACGAAAATTGAAGGGGTCATAAAGGTAATAAGTGAACCAACGATCAGCTACGTGAAATCCTCAACAAGAAAGGTTTATGCTCGAACTTCTTGGATCTAAGGCATAGGACCTAGGGTCTGGTAATAACATTTTTTGACAAGGACTTACAAAATGTCTAAGTCCCACATAATGATGCCCTAATTATCGACCTGGTGATCATTAATTTTGAAATTCGAAAAGTTTTAGTGGATAATGGGAGCTCGATGTGTTGTATGAACTAATGTTTGACCAAATGAAGCTCTCAATCGAAAAACTGAAGAAGTACAATGCAAGCTTGGTACACTGTTGGGGTGAGCCAACACTAGTGGAAGGAGTTATTTCTCTTTGGTGGTGGTAGGAACACAACCCGAACAAGTAAACATCATTAACACATTTCTAGTGGTAAAGGCCCCCTTAACTTACAACAGAATCCTGGGCGAGCTAGGTTTCCATGCTTTGCAAGTGATCACCTCCAACTATTATTTGTTGATGAGATTCTTAACCTTAAACAATGTAGGAGAAGTCAGAGGAAGTCAACAGGTAGCCAAGTAATGTTATTTCACTACTCTGAGCCATTAGTGCACTCGAAAGATAGAGAAGTACCTAGTCTATGAGGTAAACCTCAAATATAAGAATAAGGTGTGTCTTAGAGAAGTCAGAGGTGGTTGAGATAGGTCCAAAAAAAAAAAAAAAAACCATCCGAATTGGCTCTAATTCCCTAGACACTTCAAATTGGTGTCAATTCCTTAAGAAAAACATAAAGGTCTTCGCTTGAACGGTTGGGGACATGCCTAGAATCAGCCCAAAATTGATGCAACATCAATTAAAAGTGAACCCTAATGTTAAGCTAGTTAAGTAGAGGAAACACACTTTATCATAGAAAGACAAGAGGTCATCGGAGTGAAAATCCAAAAGCTGCTTGTAGCTAAATTCATTAGGCATGTTCTATACCCTAAGTGGCTGTCAAATGTAGTGATGGTCAAAAAAGAGAATAAAAAGTGGTATATGTGTGTTAACTTCATAGATCTAAACGAAACATGCCCGAAAACTAATTTTCCCTTGCTACGGATTGATTGATAAGTTAACACCACCTCTGGATGCAAAGTTGTAAGCTTCATGGATGCATTCTCTAGATATAACCAAGTTAAAATCTATCTAAAGGATGAAGAATGCAAAATTCTTCATCATAAAGATTGGCATATTCAGTTACAAGGTCATGTCGTTCTAGTTAAAAAACATTGGGGCCATATACTAAAGGTTAGCGGCACAAGTTTCCCATGATCAAATCGGGAGAAATGTAGAAGCATACATAGATGACATGATTATCAAAAGTCATGAGGAGGAGAACCATCTAAAGGACTTGAAGGAAACTTTTATAGTATTAAAGCGATATGGCATAAGGCTCAACGTAGATAAACGCGTGTTCGAGGTAGCATCGGGGAAATTCCTTAGTTTCATGATAACAAACTAAGGAATCGAAGCCAATCTAGAGAAGATAAAGGGCATCATTGACATGCCTGCTCTAAAAACAATCTTAGACATCCAAATTTGAATGAGAAAATCGCAATCTTGGGAAGATTCATTTTCAAAGCGAGAAACCGATGCCTCTCCTTCTTTAAAACTCTAAGATGGACCAAAGAATTTATTTGGAACAAGTGATGTCAGCAGGTTTTTGACAAACTCAAGGAATATCTTAATTTCCCCCTCTCCATGTTAGCTTAGTCCTAGAAGAAAAGCTTTACATGTATTTTTCAGCCTCCAAAGAAGCCGTAGCAATTATATTGACTTGTCAAGTGGATGAATCTCCCGAACCCACATATTATATTAACAGTATGTTCATGTTACAATTAGTAACATTATGCTTACCTATTTTAACCAACTCTTTAAAGTACGCACCTTGTACCTATACTTATACCCATACCTATCTTAACAATTTTATTTTATTTTTTTACATTTTGATTCCATATTTGACTAATACAGTGAACTAATGGATAAGGTGAGCATCATTCGGGGAAAATAAATAAATCATATATGTTGTTCCAAATCTCATGTCCTGTTCATGCATAAAAGACAATTTTTCTTCCACACTTGAAGGGGAATAATTGAGAGAGTGTGTGGCCTAGCACGGGTGATGGTCATGGGTTGGTATTTGATGGAAGAAAGGGATTGGTATTTAAAGTATGAAAGGGATAGATTTTAAAAAGCAAGGAAAACCAAGATGCATGACTTTTAGTTACTTGGAAAGGTAAAAAGATAGCCATGGTATCAATGGAGATGATGATTGATTTGATAACAAAGCGAAAGAGAAGGAGGAATGAGTTTTAACACAGCTTAGATATGGGTTTTGAGGACAAAGGTGAAGTGCTTGATGATGAAAAGAAATCCATAATACTTGTGTAGATGACAATCAATGATCGACAATAAGTTGGGTGAAAAAGAGAAATGGATTTTAGGAGAGATCAAAAATGAGTTTAATGAGCAAGTTTTAGTTTTAGAAGATGAAAAGAAAACCGAACATCAAAACTTTTGGGTAAAAAGACATGCCCGATTATTATAGGCTGACTAGGTGTAAATACCTTTGACATGGCAAATTTTAAAACAAAAAAAAGTAATCATGATATAAGGAAAATAATGTGGATCATTTAGGGATATATAGTTATTACAGTTTAGCCCTAGCCAAAATATGGTTTCACAAGAAAATTTTTATTACTGTTTGGCTTGTACTACAACTAAATTAAGTAGATATATTGTTATTTTTCAAGCCCTCTTGCATAGATAATTATCTACTGACATGTTATCTTTACTGATATTTATCTTTTCTTTCTATTACAAGCATTATAACTAATCTTGATTAGCTTGACATAAATTATCCACCTGAAAAGGTATAAGAAAAACATAAAAGAAAAAATTAAACTAAAGCGTTATGGACTATTAATCCTTATTATTTTAAAAAGAAAGCAACTATCTTTTTCATTTTATTTACTTCTGTTTATTCTTTTACGATGGTTTTTCAAGAATAAATTTTAACTAGTGGCTAGTAAGATCATGAGAAAGATTAGTTATAATTCCATCTCATTTTACTTTCTTCTAAACCAAATCAAGCCAACAAAACTATGTTTTTTCAACATTTTTAAATCACTTCAGAATTTTAAACTCATTCTGATAGGGGGCTTATGATAAGGGTAAATATAACCCATATTGATAAAAGTTCAGGCACGAATTAACAACCCACTATCAAGGTCTAAGTAAACTATAATAGTCCCAATTTGCTCATTGAAATGGATTTGACCTAACAATCCAACCTAGCCACCAACTTACCATTTGGATCTAGCTTCTTTAAAATGCTTTTCCATGCTAAAAAAGATGGGCACACCCTCGTCTTCAACCTCCAACTAAGTGGTCCTTTTTATGAAATTGTAATTTCGAGGGAACTATGTTTCTTGATGAATATCTTGACCACATGTGCTTGCCTCCTAATAGCCTACCCATTATTGCGCGTATCCTCCAAATCGATGCAACTTACAATCATCTGTCTTACGTAAATCTATATAAGGTAGGCATCCTAAAAATGACCCAAATTTAAAATTTTCAATCTCTTCCTAGTTGCTTTATATTATCTTTCAAATCTTAACTCAAGCATCAAAGTCATATCGAATGTCATATCCACACTCACATTACTATCTCTTTTGTATAAATTCACCATCCAATTTGAAGCCTATCATGAGAATCCGAACAATCGATATTCGGCCTCTACTCACCATTTTTCAACGCATCAATGTATTATTTGTGACGTACGTAGTTTGACCATATGATTGTATACAAGTATAAATGAGGAACTTAAAATTCTATTTATCTCCGATGACTTACTGCCTTTTTTATTTAAATTGTTAAATTAATTTCCTTGAAAAATAAGAACAATAATGTTAATAAGGTTATAATCAGAACCTTTCATTCCCTTATTAGGTCAATTAGTTCGAACCATAAGCCTAAATTAAGAATGAGTAGTTGTCCAATCCATTTTCATGCAATCTTGCTTGTAACACAAATGCACAGTCAACCACTTAATTAAATCATTCTTAAACTATACGTTATTTTGACGCATTCTCTCATTCTTCCATTCTGTCATTCCTTCAATGTGTCTTCTACTGCACTGCCACTTGATCTCTATAACAATCATTTTGTTTTCTAGATTTTATTATCTAATACAAGTTTCAATCTCTTATCTATCATGTTTACTCGAACCTTTTAATTCTTGCCTATCATGTTTACTGAATATTAATTAAGTTTTGTGGTTAAGATTTAGGGATTTGCAATTTCATTTCTCGAGTTATTCTTAGCTTGTAATTGCTATTGCTTCGATATGATTATAAATCTATATGTTTTGTTTTGCTTTTAATTGATTTTTTACTTTTTATTGGGTTGATTATTAACCATTTTTCCCTTTGGAAGGATCAGTTCAGGTGTTCCATTTTTTCTTTCCACTTAGCTCTTGGGTCATTGAGCTTTACAATTTAGCTTTTACCTTTAAACAAGTGCTTTAAGGACTCTTATTTTGGCAATTCACTAAATTTGCGACTTACCTTTTTACATTTACTTCATCTTGGTCTGTTTCAAGTACTTTACTCTTTTGTTAATCTACTCTGATTTGGTACATTAGTGCAATCAATTTTTCTTCTTAATTCATCAGCCTTGGGTGGATTTGGATGAAGATAGATTTGGATAAATCAACAAAGATTTTCACTTGGATGTAGTATATAGTCTTGTTATATACTGAAGGGTATGATAAACTTCTACTCAATATGGTAACGAATGTTTGATTGTTACTGCAATAATAGTTTAAAATGTTAATACATATGTTTTGCCTTTTGACTTTAAATTTATTTTATATATAATCCAAGTGTCATTTCCTCCACCTCTTCTTATACTATTAATATGACACTTGAAATTTTAATGAAATTCGTCATTCTTTGGTCTTAATATAATGCTTGTATCTTACTAATAATTAGTTAGCTAGTTGTCTTCTATCCTATGAAGGCTAATAGTTACACCATCATTCTCATGCAAACTTTTCAAAACAGAGCGACTAGAACATTTATGGATTATGATTCAATAAGTCAAACTATGGATGGTATGTTTTATTTATATTGCTTTTGCCATTAATGTCTTCTTATTCTTGTCTTTCTTGCCATCAAAGTTTTTCATCCATGTCACTAGATGTGTGTATGGCCATTCAATGAGTAGCTTTCAACTGTTATTGTTGATGTTGCTTTGAAGATATTCATTTTTCTTACCAGTAATGTTAATAAAAATAGGCACATTAATAATAATAGGTTAGAAGCCATTTGAAAATAGTTTTCTTCTAGGTCTTAACTAATTAGTTTTGCGACTCACGGCAAATAGTTCTTTTCTATAATATGTATCAAAGCATTTACTTTCGACTTATTTGCTTTAGTCTTAAGAGAGGGAAGATTACTCCATTAATTTATGAGTTTATATTAGATTTCGTGTCTTGGGTTACATATGATAGTGATTTGTGATATTTATACAAACTAGAAAATGAAGAATGATGTGAGGAGCTCCCTTGCTTTAGAGAGTATATTATGGCATCTTGCCCACGGTAGAGCATTTTAGCATCATCTGCATCGAAATATGATCTAATGGTCACTTAAAATTTTATAGAGACTTCCTTTGGTGCCAAATACATGTAATATAAATACATGTTTGTAATAAAAAAAATTACACTAACTTGTGGGGTAAAATTAGCATAGAATTGACATTAAATTGAGTTTTCTTATATAATTTCTTAGACAAGCCAAAGTATGATTAGACATAACGATAAGAAAATGTATAAAATTCCAACAGGAAATAAGATAAGTCAACATATATTTAAACTACTAAAGAACTTTTTGAATTACATGATACCATGATAGCAATCCCTCATACTTTAGATGTAATACTTGGCATCGTTGCTTGCATGATTTTCCCCTTAGTCAACATAAGTCAAATTTTCTTATTTCAAGCAACGACATATGAGATTATGACCTCCTTGCAATCTTCCTTGTAGTCTCTATTTCTAGCTTCTTCTGTGTCTTTATGGATGTGTTATAAGTGTAGGTGATGTGCATATATATGATTGATTTCAATAAGGCCCCCAAGTATTAGCACATGGGGCTTGCAATAAGAGTTGTCATGGTGTCGTCAGCTCATACTGTTTGATTTAATTCTACTCTAAATTATATTCGTTTACTCTTTTTGATTGATTTTTACACCGTTGTTATTAGCTTTATAAGTTCTTTATATGACAAGCTAACATACTAAAATATTCAAAAAAATCTTAACTTCGTTTATTTCATATTTAACAACCGTTGTTGCAAAATTTTCTCTATATAAATAGAATTTTCTAATACAATACATATTAAACTTGATAGATCATTTAACAATCAGGTATGACTTACTTCATGTCTTTTATTGTACGTGATTATTGGTATTGATTATAACTTCATATCTTACATAAAATTTGATAGCATGTTCTTACATGAAGAGACCACTAGGCATTAATCATGATTTAGTTATGATTAAATTTGTCTAACCCACTTTGTAGGCTCACTTGAATAATAATCCTATCATATTTACATGTTTTAATAATTGAGATGTATATTCTTATTTATTTTCCTATATTTAATATATTCCTATTTAAGTGAGTGCTCATAGAGGTGTTCAAGAAAATGATAAAAGTCTAGTGCCTGAAACATTTCAAAGTAAGTATTATTTTTTATTCTTATGAAATACTTATATTTCATGCATGTTCTTACATATATTTTTTATTTTGAAGTCATATATTGTGAAATAATCATCATTTATTGCAAATTGAAAAAAGAATATTTTGTGAAGTTAGTGTCTTAACTTTTAAGTATTTAAATTCAAGAGTATTGGTGAACCTTTTACTTTATAATTGTATTTTTATTAAATAACTATTTGATATTTAGATATATCTTATTATATAAGAAGATAATATATATAATATTTTGGTTATGAAGGAGTATATTCATTGTAATTACATTATAAGTTAATAATTTTTCATTAAATGACTATTTGATATTTAGATATATTTTGTTATGCAAAAAGATAATACATATAATATTTTGGTTACAAATCAATATATTTGTTATGATTACATTGTAAATTATAAATTTTTGGTTTTCATATTTTAACTTATAAAATTTTTAAAAATACATATTTGTAATCATTTTGATAGTAATTATTAACTATCTTAACAAATATATAATTTAGTCGATAATTATATTGACATTTAATGACAAAATATTCAATTAGTAATTGTCACAAAAAAAAACAAAGGTCAATTTATTTTTAACGATGATTATTAATTACTTGATAATTATCACAAAATACATAAATATTTAAAAATAATTACTAATAGTTACAAATAAAATGAAAGTCAATTTTTTTATAGCAATCATTGTTATTTGCTTTAATAATTATCATTAAATATCTAAGTGTTTAGCGATAATTATTAATTATTATAAATAAAATAAAAGTCAATTTATTTTTAACGATAATTGTTAATTATTGTAAATAAAGTGAATGTCAATATATTTTTAATGATATTTATTAATTATCATTAATAATTATTAATAAATATATATAAATTTCACTATAATTATTTTATATTCTTACTAATAATTATTATTATTATATTTTTTTATTTTAATTACGTCATTTTTAAATAATTATTAATAAAAATTTTAAAGATAACTATAATTATCATTAAAAATTAAAATAATTATCATTACAACTCTTTTATGTTATAATAACTAATCATAAAATGAAGTAATTAATTATGAAAGTTGAAACCAGTCAACTAGGTTGGTATGAGTGCCCTGGTGCTTTGGCCTGTGAGTTGATCTCTCTTGTTTGCTATAAGAAAAACCTTCAAACCCTAAAGAAAACAAAACGGAAGAAGTGCAAAATTATTATTAAATGAAGTTGTCGATGCGCCGGCGTCCCTGGCTTTATATATGCAGCCACCTGGCTTTGAAACCCTCAAGTTTTCTTCCGTCGATCATTAAGAAGTGCGAAGATGGGTCCCACATGTTATGCCGTATGATTTATTTCCATGATCGGTCGATTGAACAGCAAATCCATAGATAAGATCGTCTGTTCCCAGGCCACATCCTTCTCTAGTGTTGAAGAGGAACTTTAATCTACTTTTTAATATGAGCTTGCTTCACTTAAAATATTCGAGTCTTGAAAAGTAAGTAATCTAATTGATTTACACTTCAGAGTTTGATATGAAACAATTTCCCAAAAAAAATCTCAATAATGTTTGCATTGTTAACATTTGAGCTAAAGCAGATAATGAAATACCGCATTCCAACAAATTTCATGAATTTTTGTTTATTTTAGATTGCGATGTCCAAAAATTTATTTGCACGCCGTATTAATGCAGGGATGTGCACGAACCTACCATTGAGGCACGGGGACAGACTCCTATTTTAGCTGGAAAAAAGAAGAAGAAAAAACTCAGGTGGGATACATCCTACGATCATTAAATTAAACAGATCTTGATTATCATGTATACTGTTAACACAACCATGCATCAGAAAGATCTGTCTTTGTAAGTCTTCTAATAGGCTGGAAGTCAACTCCGCCCATGGAGCTCCTTCGCAGTCAATCATCATTTTCTTAAAATAATAATAATAATAAACCAATAACAGGTATTTTTGGTACATGCCCCCTTTGCATAGGTAAATATCTACCGGTATGTTATTTTCACCGATATATATCTATTCTTTCTACTGCAGGCACCACAACGAATGGACACAAATTTATCCACATCGAAAAGCTGTAAGAAGAAAATGACTACGGCTTTTTTGTCTTTGCACTCTACCAAACCAATAAACAAATTTAAGTTTACTTTGAAACATATGCCAACGTTGTATTTTTTAATTGGACTACGGCTTTTTTGAAAGCACGGGGTGGACCCACAAACTTAGAGAAGCAAAACATCGATCTCGCAAGAACTTCCGAGACTCTCTGGTCGTGTCGTGCGATCTCTTACAAGTCGACGCGATGAGCGGACGGCAACTTAGAGTCTCTGTCGCCCATAAATATATCTATCTGAGATATATAACAGCAGATGTGGTGATCTTTTGTGGCTAACTGGTTTTGATTCTTTTGGAAACTTGATAGGTAGCGGCAGATGGCCAGCTCCAGAAGCAGAACTTTCGCCGGCACAAATGCGTTGAACAACGCTCATCAGCAGACCATCCAAGGAGCGCCAGGGAGTAGCTGTAAATACCAAAGCTCTTCTGATCTGTTGGTTAAATTCTCTTCTGATGTTGCTAATGCTTCAAATTGTTTGACTTGGTTTTATTTATAGATGTTCTTTCTTTTCATGAAAAAGTTAACCTGTATGGCATTCAATACATAGTATGGATGGGAATCCAACTTAATTTCTCTGTTTGTTTTGAAATTGATTTGCTCTGTGTTGTAGCACGTGGAGATGGAAACAACTGGTCTGGATTTAACTGGTCCGAACCGAACATGATGGCCTTTCATAGCAACCCACAAAGCCATCAGGCTGTCGTAGATCTAGTGGAAACCCCTCAGTCTTTCAATCCAGATACGCTCATACTTGATAAAGCTGACTTCGAAACACTTTTGGACCATAATTCAAGTGAATGGCCTCCGGTTCATCCTGAACAACTAAAGAAAATGAAGAAAAGACTGACGGACAAAAAATATCGAGATCAACGCAAGGTAGATCACAGAAATTAAAGTCTATCTCTTATATGACTCTCTTCACAACTATCTGGTTTTCTTTTGTTCATTTGTTTCCTTCTGGAAAATGCAGAAACAGAAGATGACGATGGAGCACGAACTGGAGACGCTCCGTACGGAAAATACGATTTTAAAGTCCGAGAATGACGATCTGAAAAGGAGCGACATGGAGATGAAAGAAAAGTTGGTCTGTCAAGGGGAAAACATGAAAAAATTAAAAGAGGAGTTCGACAAGTTGAAATTTAAGTATGAAAGACAAGATTCCATTGTCCAGGCGCTTTCACGCCATGTGGTAACTCTCCTTCTCTCTTCTGGTTGTTTATAGTAAATTATGACAATTAAGGCATTCAAAACTGCACATGAGATCTGCTGCCCAGCAATGAATATACACAGCTGGAACGAATTTTCCTATTCCGGAGTAGATAGTTAAATCATTTAACCTAATCGGATCCATGATCCCTTCACATATTTCTCCTCCGCTTTTGGAGCTTCCATTTTTCCTTTGCATATTGGTCCATCCAAATTGAAAGTTACAGCATTCAGAGCGGTCATGTGATACAATTATTGAGGATTAGTTTCATATTGCACGTCATAGCATCTTCTATCAAAGTCTCCACAGCCACAATGATTAGAGTATTGTCTTCTGTTTGCTGTGGGTCAAGTCGATGTCGGCAAGAGAGAGAAAGAGAGAGAGAGAGAAAAAAGTAGCTAAGTAAAAAAGTTGATTTCCACGAGAGACCATACCTTTTTTCTGTCATCCATTCACTCCCTGTAATAAAGTTTGCAAAGTCTACGGCAAACAGCTGGAAAGTTGGAAAAAAGAATAATGAAGTTTTGTTACTTATAAACTATGTAAGTACAAATATTAATGTCTTACTAATACTAAGGATTATCTTGTCGTTAGCAGTGGTCATTTTTAAATTTATTGTTTTTTTAAATGATAACATTATTACTACTTCACAGAGTGATGATCTCCAGCTTGAAACTCAAAAGCTCAGGGAAGAAAATACGTTACTAAAGCAGAATGTCAATCCGAATGATCAATCATCACAGATTGCAGAGATGCAGCTCAAGGTCAAGGTGCTTCAAGTTCAAGTGAATGCTTTATGTGGGTTGATCATCAATGAAAAACAGAAGAATATTCCCTGAGTATAAGCAAGATGAGGTATGTGTTAAAATATTACTTGAACCATATTGCTTTTTTTTTTCCCCTCTCTTTCCAAATTTCATGATAGAGCTAAGGCATTCAAGCCATGAGAATTGGCCTAAGAAAACATAAATTTTCTTTAGAAGTCTTTAGTAAGGAATTTTGTATGTCTCTTATTTTCGTTAGTTAGAAGTTGACACAAGTTACAGTTTGTGAGTATATATCGCAATTTTTAGTAACGAAAGGTAAGAACAATCACACACACATATATATATATATATAGATAAGTTTTTTGTGCCTCATAATGATCATATATTTACTGAGAAATTAAAAAATCTGTCATTAATTTTTTTTGAAGTGATATGTTTAATTAAATTTTTGTAACAAAAATAATCACATTTGTCATTGATTATTAATATAAGTAGATAGCTTTCAAAACAATAGGTTAATTTTAATAGATGAACTACTCTTTATTTGATTTTTATTATTATCAAATTGATGTATATATCGAATTTAAAATATTACAAACTTATTAAAAGTAAAAATTTTTGTTAAAATTTATATCTTTTTAATGTATACCCAACCCGAAATTCTATTTGACAAACCATGATCGAAGAAAAAATAAAAAAATTACATATTATGGGACCAACTACCGGCTTCTTCTCTTACTGTTTAAAAGGTACTCAGGCCCCTTTCCTTAACACATTGTAGTAAAATCCAAAAGCATAGAAAGAATAAAAATCATGTCAATAAATCTCAATTTTATGACATAATAATCACTATTTAAATACCTATTCTTTACATGATTCCTTACCTTTATTTGTTAATACTAAATCAGTTAAATAAATAAACAATTAAGCTCTTTTTTTTCTTTCACACCAAAGGTCCTAAAAAATTACTTTCGGTATCATCCTCACCAATCGTTTTTTCCTTTCCATAACACCTGCTTTGTCTATGCCACTAACTACCCCACTATTGACCCTGCCTATACCTGAGATAAACCTTGTAAACCAAGTATTGATTACCATATCTAGGCAATCCACTTGCACCCCACTAGAAGGCGGTAAACAATTTTCTCTTGCTCTTTACACAAGCAACATCAGTTCACCAAAATCTTGCCTTGTTTCCTTAAGTTGTCAATCATCAAAATCCTTCTATTCACTACCTTCTAGGTAAAAAAGGCAACCTTGAGAGAAAGTTTAGTTTTCTAAGTCTACTTTTAGAGAAATAAATTCCCTCCATCTGATCTGCACATCCTTTAGAAGTAAAATTTAATAGTAAATTGGCTACCACACTCACTATTAAATTTTCAGACAGCTAAAATCCCTCATATTCTCTATTGTACTGAGCTTTTATATCACAATAGATAACCTTGCAATCTGCTCAACTTCCCAGTCTTGAGCATTTCTTCTTAACTACACAAACTATGAGTCTCCCTCTCTATACTTACTTACCCAAGCTTCTTTGTTACATGCCAAGGAAAAGACAATAGGAAATAACTCCCTTAGAGGTGTATCCGCACACCACTTATCATGCTAAAACTTAATCTTATCTTCCATTCCTAACTTAAACCCAATCCATTACTTAAACTCCTCCCACCCTTTTCTGATTGCCTTCCATACCCCAACTTTAATAGACCCCCTGCCACTTGTCGTCATTCAAACCCCCCTTCTAGTTCTCCATATTTCACCCTTATTAACCTCCTCCACTAACCTTCCTTCTCTAACATGAACCTCCGTAGCCACTTGCCCATCAAGATTTTGCTTAAGAGAGCTAGTTTCTTGATACCTAGCCCACCCTTTACCATTGGTTGAGTCACCAGCTCCCACCACACCAACTGATATTTATGATAATCTGCTACATTGCCCTATAAAAAATTCCTTTGTATTACATTCAACTTGTTGGCAATAACTCTTGGTAATGGGAATATTGACATGTAATAAACATATGGATTAATAAGGATCATCTTTATCAAAGTTAACCTTTTGGCTTTAGATAAATACATTTTTTTTTTCATCATATTAATTTTCTTTTGAATCTTTTCACAACCCTATTTCAAATTGTGACCTCCTTGTATCTGGTACCTAAAGGAAGTCTCAGATACTTCATTGGTAGTTTGGTTAATCTAGCTTCCATTAAAGAGGCTAAAACCCTTTGTTTTCAACAACATTCATTACTGTAATTTTTGTCTTACCTAGATTTATTTTCAGCCTTAAAGCAGTTTCAAAAACTAGTAAAAGGCCCATTAAACTAACTATTTACTCTTCCTTTGCTTCATAAAAAATAACTAACTAACTATTTATTTTGGCCTTTGCTTCGTAAAAAAATAACTATGTGGTCTGCAAATAAAAGATGTGACATCATTACCTTTCTTCCTTCACTACCCATCTAAGCTCCTTTAATAGCCCTGTGTTGACAATCTTGGTTAGCAACACATCCAATTTTCCATTGCTAAGATAAACAATAGTAGGGACAAAGGGTCCAATTGCCTAAGGCCCTTGGTTGTCTTGAAAATAACTAAAAAAGGTAGCCATGAGCCATTACTATAGTAGAGGTTGTAGAAATGCACCACGACATCTAGTTACACCATTAAGCACTGCATCCCACCTTTCCTAACCTATATAGTAAAAAGTCCCATGAGACACGGTTATAGGTTTTTTTCATATCTAGTTTACACATAATGCCTTTCTTGCCTTCTTTTCTTTGATTATCTACCACTTCATTTTTAATAAGTATAACATTTAGTATTTATCTCTCCTTTACAAATGCATTATGACTTGTATTTATCACATTCTTGACCACTTGCCTTAATCTCATTATTAATAATTTTAAGATCAATTTATATACTTTTAAGATCAATTTATATACATATCCAACAAGGTTGATTGGTCTATAATTAATAACATTTACCGCCCCTAACTTCTTAGGAATTAATACAATGAAAGTGGAATTTAGGGCATTCACAAACCTTTTATTCTTATGAAACTTGGCAAACATTCTCCTTATATCACTTTTTATGATTTCTCAGTTAGACTTAAAAAATGCCATGGAAAAACCATCAAGTTCCAAGGCATTGTCGCCATCGCATTCCTTTAACACATTCCATACCTCCTCCTCCTAAATTATTTTCTAATATTGTCTTTCAACTCAATATCTATCCTTTTAAATTTTAACGAGATAACCATCATCCCTCATTCTCACGTAGTTTGCATCCTTGCATCCTAACTAACTGTTGTCAAACAAATTACATATCTAGTTTGAAGGTTCTATCTCTTTTCTTTCATGAGCCATCATCGCTTGATTTTGGTTCTCCTTAGAGGGAGAAATTAAGCTCGTTAAGAAGAGCTTGCCATCACTAACTGAGCAATCTCTATTATCCTTGTTAGATTCTTCACAACCCAAATCTTTTGGTTGCGCAAACACCTTTAAGATATTTATTTCTTTATTGACTATGCACTAAAAGATCAACTGTCTATTTGAACTAACTTGATTATAGTCCTTTCTACTGACCTTGATGAGCCCAATTCTTTTAGACTAAGTGCACTTCCCCAACCTATTTGACTCTTGTAACTCAAGCTCATTAAGCCTATCATTTAGACCCAAGTCATATACTTTTTTTTCTTGTCCAAACCTGATTCTAATGCACTATTCACATTCATACTTGGTATTCCTTTTTCCTTTTAATCTAACCCCCAACTTTGTATCTGGATTGCTTAAGCCTAACCCTTCTTTCTCTTCATAAACTTTCTCTACCTTAATAGTTAGTCTGGGCTTTCACCTCACTTTAAGCCTATCCCACATAAAAGCCACAGATCTTGGCCCTATCAGATTCACTATCTTCACTCGTTGAATCAATTTGGAAGGCTGCCTCTCTAATGCCCCTAAAATCTTTATTGTTAGTCATACCTTGCTTTCAAGAGTGAGCATTGTTCCTCTTTAATCCCTTATAGTGTGGCTCATCATCCAACATAAATTTATTCTCTTTCTTGTAATATGGCATACTTGCTTACTGCCATTGCTGATATAACCACCATCTGATTTCGATCACTTGAGGGCCTTACATTGTTTTAGTCGCCAGATAATGGCCAATCACAACCTCCCTCTTCGCCCTACCTACTGTTGAGTTTTTTATATTTCTTTCTCATTTACCTCCATTATCAAAACCCTTGCCGCAGTTTGGTATAAAAATCAAGCTTACTTTACCCATCATCATCTTTGATAACTTTAAAAAGATGCCATTTATATTCGAGCCAACCACCCTAAAGAGGACTTTACTCCTTTCTCTCATTTTCCTTATCTAGCCATCCTTTTTCTCCACCATCACAAAACCTTCCATGGACAACCGTAACAACTTAAAAATCCTCCTCCTTCTCTCCCTCCATCAAATTTGACAATTTGCCTTTGAATCCTAAAGCGAAGATTGCCTTACTTTTTCTATACAAATCCTCTTTGTACATAATTTGAAAAGATACAAACTTAAATATCATAACACTATTATAAATGTTATTCACATTTCAAACAATCTCATCATTCTAATCTCAAACAAAATTAGAGAAAAAAATTGAGTACTTGTTAAAAACTGTTTTTATTCATTATAAGAATTTCAAGCAAAATAAGAATTGGCTCCATGTAAAAAGAAAAATTTTATCCATTAATTAAAAAAAATGATGAAGTCACTTTACCCATAATTGTCTTCAATCATTAGCACATGACCACATGACTCAACCATAAGTACCCCTCTTGATCGATTGCAAAGTACCTTGATCATGTTTGATTTAAATATGTATATTATAGATTAAGTTTCCAACAAAAGTCTTATAAAAGTTTAATTTTACGTTTAAATGCATTCGAACAAAGGAATAATCAAAAGATAGAGTGAACTTAATTTGTAACCTCTTATGGTTAATGAGAAAACAACACAAAAGCATGATTTAAAAGAATTCACACATTAATTCCTTTTTAATCATGTTAAGGGTTAAGTGATTATGACCAAATGAAAGACGTGGATTAAGCTTGCTCTTGTTTGCTCTTTTACTATATAAATGCAACTATATCAAATAGCATTCCTTCTCCAATATAATAAGCTTAATTAATCAGCCACTTGCCAATTTGCATAAGCTTAGGTAGAAACTTTACCAAAATTTACACTTTCTTTAGCCAAAGATTAGTTTATTCTAAAATAAAATTTAGGAAGATTAAGAAAAAAAATACTCTATAAAAAAGAGTAACTCACCTTGTAAGTGTGATTGTTTAAAAAGGTAAAAGAGACATGTACCTTATAAGCCAATGATGGAAGATATCATTCAATGCTCTTGGTAATGGTCCTTAGTTTATTTAGGACAGCATCTATTAACTATATATTTAAGATTCTTTAGGACCATAACCTTACCATTAACATATTAAAGAGGAACATGTACCTCCTTTGTTACTATGGTATTCAGGGTTTTATCCTCCTTTCCCTAACGTGTATTGAGGTCATCATTAACATACGTTTAGTGTCTTGCATAACCTTCCATCTTACCAACTTCAATTATTAAGATTGTAGAAATGATTCATAAATAAGCTATAAATCCCTCTTTTCTTCCATTTGCTTAGATCTTTCTAAATAATTCATATTCTTCCTCTTTCTAATGAAAAGTCTAACTATGTATATTTATTTTGTTAATATGCTCTATCAATAACAGGTCAAGAAAATTCATGTAAAAACCAATTTTATAGTTTATAACTATAAGTTTGTCATTGAAATTCAAATATCTTATTTTGCATGGGCATATTAAAGTAAATTATGTATATATATCATGGAAGTTTAGTGTCTCTTTTAGTGGATGGGTTACTATTGGGTTTAATTTGTATAGAAGATCTTAGACTATTATTGACAAGAGACAAAAAGAGAGGGAAAGAAAATGCAATAACAAAGTAAAAGAAGTAAAAGTGAAAAAGTTGGGGTTTTTTTCTCACAATCTCTACAAATAGAGAGAACAAGATATGAAAGGCTAAATAATTAAAGTAGATTTTTTGAATTATTTTGGTATTCTTCCTTTTAATTTTGCATTCTATACATGTGATACAAAAAACAGTCTTTTTCTTATTTTTCATTTTCTTTCTTTTTTTTCTTTTAAATTTTCTATTATTTGCTATCACTAATTATTGCCTTTAGATTTGGATGTGAAACTCAAATCATCAAATATATGCTGAAACTGATAGAGATGGTACTATATCAGATAAATTTCATATAGGGATAAGAGCAAGAAATAGAAATACAAACAAGGACGAGATCTTATTGGTTAGTTAAACAAAGCCAATCCTAACTAATTAGTTTTCATCATTTTTTTTTGCTTTTTTCTTTTTTCCTCCCAATTGGTCTTTGTTTTTATTGCTTAAGAAGACAATTCTTATTATGTGAAGGTTATTGAAACCTAAGTTATAACCTAAGTTATGGATCATACCAATTTAAAGTAAGAAGAAAATCACTTGGAAGACTATTAAGATACTAATCATTTTCTCATTTTTTGGAAGAGGTAAAAATTAATTGCTTATTAACATTTATACCTGACTATATGTGTCTTTTTCAATGACTATAGTCATCTCTTTTGAATGCATTACATATAAAGCAATATAGAGCATGCAGAATTCTACGCATATATTGATTTTGCATTTCATTTGCTAAATAAAGTTGCGCTGATAACTGTAGGCTCAATGGGATCAATACAAGAGTGCAGCTATGCCGTGCTTGCCTACATAGGGAAAGATCTCATATATCATACCTTCTTTTGGCTTATATATTAAACTCCTAAGACTGTCTGTAGTTCTTGGGCCATTTTCTATTTTTGCTGTGTTCAATACTCTACTGCACCAAGGACATGATGTACTATCTGAATTTTCTTTTCCTCTTTGTTTTCATCTATTATGTAGCCAATCACATGCATTTTATTTCACGATTACCACAGTTTTATTAAAATGCCTCTTCCCATGCCTTCTAGCTTTCTTTTTACTAATTAAGCAAGCAAAGGAACATGTTAATGCATTTAGATATTGGAAATATCATTGCCGAAGAAAATTAGAAAGAACGAGAACATCGATTAAAAGGAAAATGAAAAATGTTTTGAGTCAATGGCTAGTTTCATTAAAAGCAAAATCTTTTAGCTTGAAAATTTCTCCTTTTTAATAATTTTATTACTTTGAGTTTGGATCATAATGTCTTTACTTGTTTGAGTAAGGAAAGTACATTAATATTGATAAAAAACTAGGTTAACAAGAAGACAAGTTTTCCCTTTTTGCATGTTTTTCTCATCTCAAAATGTTTTTTCACTTTCAAATAAAAAAGACATCCACTCTCTCCCTAAACTCTAAACATGTTATACACTTACTAGATTCTTATTAGTTAATTAAGAAGATTATCTAACTTCTCATCTTTCATTTTGTACGTTGGTGGTGAAGCAAGCATTTCAAGAAGATAAGTGTGCTTATTTTTAACAGGTTTTGTGGTGGATCGAAACTCATTTTTAATTTTATTTGGTTATAAAGATTAGAGGCTTAAAAGGTTCTAGGAACCTTTAGAGCCTTTTAGAACCCATTAGACCTAATCTTGGGTCTATCCTTGCATATAAATGAAGCCCTATGTTAAGTCTACACTAGAATTCTTTAACCTTGTTAGGTTGCAAACGTAAATGAAATAGGTGAAATCGGTTGTATATAGTATGTTATTATTGATCTTATATGATTGTCTAATGTTTTTGCTATACTTTCATGACATGACATCAAAAAATTAATATTTATTATAAGGTTAAAGAAAGATTTTGCTTAAATTTTAAAAACTTTTATGGATATCTCATAAGAAAATCAGATTGTTTTAATGTTACATCAAATAGTACAAAAATGCTTTAAACAAATTCAAGTGAATTATGAGGATTAATTGTGTCTTTCGCCTTAATAGAAACTTGTTGAGGTTAGCCTAACATTAAGAGGGAATGACCTCAGTGAGTTAAGGAAAATTTTACAATTGAATTAATTTAGAGAGAAAAGAAGCATTCGAGAAAACGTACAGACATATAAGTGATTTAATAGTCATTAAAATTGATGAGTTCTTAATAAAAGATGCCATGAATTTCTAGGATCCAACTTTTAAATGTTTTAACTTTGGAGAAGCAAATGTAGCCCCCACATGTGAAGAACACACGTCTTTGATGGGTGTTAAATCTTTCAAACCTTGCAAAGTTTACACTAAGAAAAATACTATTTCACAAAAGACAAAGATATTTATAAAGGAACTGAAAACCCTTAAGGAAATTTTGTTGAAAGGGAATAGGAAGAAGGGCCCTGAAGATTACTTAAAGATAGATTTCATAATAAGTCCGGTAAGGGAACACATTCAAACTGAAGAAAGATTGATCGTATTAGCTATTACTATAAACACCTAATATTAGGTCTGAATTAAAAAAAGCTCAAAATTTGGTTAAATGGCAAGTTAATTTTGAGGTTAGGCTTATGCTCTAGATCGAGATTGTGTGAAGTTTGAGAATAAGCTTATATGTCAGATTCAACATTGAGACTATGCTGTCAAGTAAAAAATCATGCATGCTTTACCTAGATGTGAGGTTGGGAATCATTTGAACACACTTTACCTTGATGTCAAGTCAGCTATAGCTCAATGAAAACACTTTACCTTAATGTTATTGATGGTTTCATAACTTGATCCGATATGGCCAATCCCAACCCCACATCAAAGCCTTCGACTTAGCCTTGATGTGGATTATCTAACATAGACTACCCAAATATGGATTACTTCAATATATATTATCTCAATATGGATTATCCCAATGTGATTTGCTTGGATCTCTCATTGAGATTCAGATAACAGTAGCTTAGAAAGATAGAATCATAAAGGCCTAAGAATGTATGTGGAAGACTCCTAATGGAATTTGCACAATGAAAATACCAACATTATGACCTCTTTCCTTCCATGATCAGATTCTGAATTTCCGGATTGTGTCAATCCCATGCTCATCCACAAAGAGCATGAGATAGATTTTTGAGCTTAAAGATTGGATTAATCGCACTTCAACTCATCTTTCTCTATAGTAGAGTTTCAAATCTCTAACGGACCTTACCCTATTTTCTCCTCATAAATATACTTCTCAATCTAGGCAAAAAGACATGGACAAATATATGAAGGAATAAGCACCAACGAATCCATTAAAAAGCATCGACGACCAATCTTCAACGAACACATCTCTGAAAAAAAGAAAAATAATAGAGAATCATCAACAAGAAATCTCTCTAATTTGCCTATGCAGTGACTAGAAAATCTCTGAATCCCACAAAAAAATCTCCAAATCTCGACAACTAAATATTAAAAACTAGCACTATGAAGGTTAAAATCTTTATGTAAGAAGCTCTCTTAAGATCATTTGTTTGTTACTTCACAGAGAGGCAAGAATTGTAGTGAAGTTATTGCATGATATGTTTGTAGATATCTTCCATCCTCTCAGTTGATATCTTAGGTGGTGCGTAGACATTCTTCAATATTCGCAAGAATGCTTATATGTATACTTCGGAGTTGGCGATAAGTGTCAACATTGATATCTATGCTTGAGTCTCTTGTGAGTGGATCAAAATGAGATACCCACTGTGGTTAATAAACTTCAAGAATTCCATTCCGTCACCCTCTTATACAGGTAGAATAGGGACCTTGTCTTTTTTCATGTTGTAAAAAGTGTTTCCCTTTATAACTAATTGTTAAGATGAGATTGACTCTTTAGTGAGAGGGTCATAGCATCTCTAACTTCTTATAAGATGAAGAGCTTGAGCTAGGTTTCCTATTATCTCATTTATCATTGCAAATGGATACGTTCAGGGTATTGTAAGGCTCGATTGATAACCAAAAGGGGGAGCAACCTCAAGGAAGACCTTAGGGCCCTAGATATGTACTATCTTTTTTCCTTTTTTGGGTTCCTTTAGTTGAGCTGGGGCCTTTACCTTTGCTACAAAGGAGTCATGGTTGATCATGTAAACCTTGACCTTTTCTTCCTCCTCCCATCTAATCATGTTCAGTTGATGAGCAGTAAGGGGATTATTGGTTACATTAAGGCCCATTTTTCGTTTCGAAGGAAAGGATGCCATCGTCCATCAACTTTTGCACTCGATATTTGAATGCAAGGAACTCATCAATGCTATGGCCTTGCACTCTAAAATGGTATGGTTAGGTTATTGGATTGTACCATTTGAGGAATGGTGGAGTTAGGGGTTACATGATAAATGATGCCGCTAACTTCTGTTTTAAGAGCTGAGGGTAAAGTCATGGTAAGGAATAGGAATCAAATGAATAGGAGGTCTTAGCCTCTGCGGTGGTGGATTCTCATAAAGAGTTTTCATTTGCATCGGCAACGGAGACATCAAAGGTCCGACCTCTTTGACTGTATCTTAGGTCTAGATAGAATAGTAGTATGTTAGAAATGTAGTTTGTAGCTGCTTAATAATCAAATGATTGACAAAATTGGCCTTTTCCTTCTTCTTGAAAGCAAAGGCTCTCCTTATGGTAAAGTTTTGTATTAGTTAGCATAACTTGAGGGTATTCTTGATGATTTCACAAGTTTGTACAAACTTTTCGTCCACCATTATGACCAAGTTATTGTACAATAAGGGTTTTAAGGTTTTAAGGAATTTCTTAGAGATTGTTGCCTTTCTTAGTTGATTTTTAAAGATTAAAAAAAAAAGACAAATAGATGACAAATTTTGACATCATGTTTCAAATATTCTCCCAAAAGTTCTCTTTTTCTTGTTGTCTTTTTTTGTTTTTGGTAGATAATAGAAGAAATAAACAAAATGAAATTAATTCAAAGAAATTGGTTTGATAACTATTGTTCATCACCTGAGATGGAATTTTTCCCCGCCTTTTGATGATATAAGGCTTTTTTTTTATATGTTTTGTCTCCAACCAAAATTATCCTCGAAGTTTGACATGTGTAAATATTTTGAGAGGTATCATCTTCCATAAGGATCGCCCTCGACATTCGATATTGTGAAGAATGGCATTTTGAAATGCCTCATCTTCAATAAAAACCATCCTCGATTTACAACAATATGGCCATCAAAATTTTTTCTTTACGTACCCAATAAATGTTGTTTCACATTGAATCATCCTCAACATTCAACATTGTAAAGAATGACATTTTGAAATGTCTCATCTTCCATTAAAATCATCCTCGATGTAGGACGATTTGGTCATTTGAATTTTTCCTCGACTTACCCAATGAATGTTGTCTCTTATCGGAATCATCCTTAATATTTGACATTGTAAAAACTACCATCTTTAAAATGTCTCATCTTTCACCAAAATCATCCTCGATGTACCTAATGAATGCTATTTCTTATCAAAAACTTTCCACGACATTTGACACTGTAATGAATAATATTTTGAAATGTCTCATCTTCCTTCGAAATCATCCTCGGTCTTTGATGATTTGGCCATTAGAATTCTTCCAATAAAATTTGTCCTATGTTGTAATTGCATCGACATTTGACGGAAGCTTAAAAATTTTAGAAATATCACATCTTCCATCGAAATCATCCTTGATCGATAATTAGCTGCTGGACTTTTCCTTCAATAAGCCCAACAAAATTTATCTTATATTAGGATTGCTTTGACATTTAGCATTGAACTATTTTGCCCTCTATCTTTTTTTATGTTTGACAATGAAAAATGTTTTACCTCCATCTTTTGACGTTAGGTAGTAAAAGTAGTATTAGTTTCTTTTTTTGTTTTATTTTTTTATGTTTTATTTTTTGACTTGGTCACCAAAGCATATAACTTATCAATTATAGCTTTTTCACTCATTTTTCCTTTTTTCTTTTATCTTTTTCTCTTTTTTTTTTAGCAATAACAGTTTTTTTTTTTTTAACTTTTCACATCTTTTCATAGAAAACATTATTGCTTAAATATGATCAACCCAATCATTAATTCAGGATTCTTTTAATAGAGGCACTCCTATATATATACTCTGGTTTTATTTTTCAAAGTGTTTGCCTAAGAATGATCTTTTTCTTTCATTTATCAAAATTACATTCCTTTTCAAAAAATCAGCCTTATTCTACGGTTAAATTTGTTTTGAATAGATAGTCAATCATGTGATTGTAGATGACATATAGTGCACCATCAAAACACAGCAATGAGCAATTTTTATTTTAGATGAGGTATGTACAAGAAGGAATGAAAATTTCACTCTCTTACTATTTGGCATTAGCTAAGTCCATTTCTTTTTGATAATGGCTACTTTAATACACTAGATTTTCCTATTTGAAAAGAAAAATTCTTTGTTAAATTTGTCTCGTAAACATAGTACTTCTTGACAATACTTGAATTCACTAGGCTTGGTAACTCTTATCCATCCATTTCTTGCAAAATGAGAGCTCTTCTAGAGAAAGCCTTCTTTGTGACATATGGTCCATCCCAATTAGTTGCCCATTTTCCTTTTGCATCATATTCTTGAATATGTGCTTTAACACCAATTCTCCTTCCTTAAATTACTAAGTATTCATCTTTTTATTATATACCTTCTCCATTATAGTTTGATAGAGCGACCCATGGTAAATAACTCTTAACCTTTTGTCATCTATCATGCTCAACTGTTTATATCGCAATCTGGTCCATTTTATTTCTTTAGGTTGAGCCTCCATGAAGACTTTTAAGATGAAATTTGTGTCTTTATTAATGATATAACTTCTGCACCATAGACAAAAGAATATGAGATTACCCTAGTTGAGGTCCTTATTCTATAAGCGTGAAGGGCTAAGGAAAATATATCATGCTAATCTTTATAGGTCATTATCATCTTTTGAATGATTTATTTAATGTTTTTATTGGCAGCTTTTGTTGCTTCATTCATTTTAGGCCTATAAAAGGCTAAATGTCATGCCCAAGAATACATGCTTCGTATTCTACTATTTTATTGGTTAAGATGAAATCTAGACATGTTATAAAGGGGTAATGTTTTCCCTCTAGAGATGTCAAAACTATCCAAATGTTAGGCCTAAGAATAAGGCTCTGTTAAAATACATATGCCAATATTCCTTATACTACTCTAACTTTTCAGTAGTTTCCATTAAATTATACTACTCTAACTCCTCAGTAATTGCCATTAAATCTTCATCAAGAAAATCAAAATTTATTGTTTAATATTCACTGTTGGCATGATCTGCTAAGAAATCGAACATAGTACCGTTCTTGATAAACTTCTGAGAGACATATATCAAGTCAAATTCTGATAGTAAAACTTGCCTTTGTATGACCTTCCTAAGAAAGATGATTTATAAAATAGATAATTTATTAGATCTAGCAGGATTGTATGGCTTAACAAGTACTGACGAAGCCTCTATGCTGCTTAAGCCATTGCATAACATATTTTCTCAATTAATGAATAGTTGGCCTTTTACTCAATAAACTTCTTACTTTAATAATAGATGGTGTATTCTTTCTTTTTAAAATCATCTAGCTGTGCTAGTACGTATCCTAATGACCTTTTATATACTGTTAAATAATATGAAGTATTTATCAAGCACTAGAGGCATTAGTATTGAGAGATTTGTCAGACATGCTTTAATTTTATCACAAGCTTATTGACGTTCTTCATTCCATTCCCTAGGATCATTTTTCTTCAATAATTTGAATATTTGGTTGCACATATTTGTCAATTAGATATGAATCTAGAAATACAATTGAGTCGACTTAAAAATTCTCTAACTTCTTGATACTGTGTTTTGAACGAATGGTGTTAGGAATGAAAATAATGTAACTTTGTTGAAAAAATTGTTTAGAGAGTACAATCACAAATTCAGAATAAATTTGAATGAAAATAAGGGATAAAAGGCTCACTACTAAGTTTAATATCAAAAGTTGGTACTTAATGAAAGGTCTAAGCTAGTCTCATCTATGCTTACATCTGAGTGCACGATGTGAAGTCTAAGCTTGTCATATTTGAGGCATTCTTATAACTTGATGAGAGGCCGAAGTTAGCCTCATCTGAGCTTATATCAGAGTGCTTGATGTGAGGTTTAATCTAGTTACCTTTGAGGTATTATTAGAACTCGATGAGAGGTCTGAGTCAGTCTCATCTGAGCTTGCATCAAAGTGCCTGATGTGAGGTTTAAGCTTGTCATATTTGAGGGTTGTTAGAACTTGAAGAGAGGTTTAAGCAAGTCTCGTTCTTATATTGAAGTGCTTGATGTAAGGTTTAAGAAGGTCATAATTAAGGTGTTATTAGAATTCGATGAAAGGTTTAAGCTAGTCTTATCTAAGCTTATATCAAAGTGCACAATGTGAGGTCTGAACAGATCACATCTGAGGCATTGAAAGAACTCAATGGGAGGTCTAAGCAAGTCTCTTTTCAGGGTGCCTAATGTAAGATCTGAGTTTGTCATATCCAAGGCATAGTTAGAACTCGATAAGAGGTCTAAGCTAGTCTTATCTTAGCTTATATCGAAGTGCCTGATGTGCAGTTTAAGCTAGTCATACTTAAGGCATTGTTAGAACTCAATGAGAGGTTCTAATAAGCCTAAAGGAAGCTTTCCTTCCACCTGTCTAAGGTCTTAGAAAGACCCTTCCCAAATAAATGAAATTTTGTACCACTAAAATACTTGTGATTAAAAAGGATACTCACTTGGGTGTCTTGCTCCCTAAGTTCATAAAATTTGACAAATATGAATAGGGAGGGCAAAAGTTTCTTAGTTTCTAAGAACTTTACTACAAAAGCTACTAATAACCTCCAAGTATTAGGACCTAATTGCATTGGGAAAACATTGAATGCCTCATAAATGTTAATAAAAAATGTCTTGAAGAGGGAGAGGTTATCTCATTCTCAAATATTTTTCATACATGTATATGGCACCTGGTCTAGGTGCTCAGGGGGACCTATCCAGACTTAGGATTATTAATATAATAGTTTTAGGATGGAATAAATGTTTCTAAGCCTAACTAATTTATGCGTAGTGATACGAAAAGGTCTTATGTCGCTCATAGTAATGACAAAGTAAAATAAAGAAAAAACACGAGAACTTACTGATTAAGTAAGAAATAATTACAATGACACCTTTAAGAACGAGGAGCTAGATCTAAAAAACACAGAAACGAAAGATAAAAGAGAAGCAATAGGCAGGTAGAAGATAGAGAAAAAAGTTATATGGTAAAAAAAGAAGAAGGAATTTTTATACCATTATAAAAATCTCATTGAGAAAGAGTCATTGTGCAAACCCATTAAAGTGGCTTTTAATCATTGGCACTCGATTGGTTGACCCACTTTAAGTTACGATTATGACAAGTTAGTCATTAGGAAGCCCATGTTGCAGGTACATGTATTATCTAATATAGGACATGAGATGTGGCAGTGAGTGGTCATCAACATAATGGAAACATGGTAGCAGGCCATATGTCCATGTCATAGTCACGAAGGGGAATTTTTTAAGGTGCCAAATGGCTTCCAAATATCACTTTCAAGCTTGAAATTTAATAACAACTTATTTGTCTATATCACAGTTATGGATTTGAATTGTCTAAAATACTAAAGGCCTCAGAAACCACTTTTGGACTTAAAACATGGCAATAACCTAGCTGCCCACATCACAGATACAAGAAAAAACTGTAAAAATCTAAGTAAAGTGCTTGGCAACGCTTTAGCCACCAGTAGAATGGCACCTATAGGAATCTAACACATGGCAAGTATGGTTACATCAACAAAAACCTCAACAAAGGCTTGAGCTTTAGCATATCCAGCACATTTCATCACACAACTAAAATAACACTTTAAAATTACTTCAGATTATAGTAAAAAAAATAAAAAAAAAACAATACTAAAGGTGATTAGTGTTTAGTATCAGCACCTATACATGAACAAGACTTGTAACAATAAATGATTGAGAAATCTCATTAAGGCAGTATAGGAAAATCAATAGTTATATAAGAACCATCAAAGGCAACTTCAGGTCTTCAATAATGCTTATTGGACAAGTGTATAAATGGCATCAGCTGCTTTAATGTAATAACTTGAGGTTGCTCACTAAATTGTACCTTGAAATTACTATAAAATAAAGGTGGTGGGCATACATTTACAATAAAATGACACACTCATACACACTTATAATTGTCACGATTAGGTTCTCAACAGAGAAAAATCGTAGCATGAGAAAAAATTAGGAGTCGTCACTAATCTTTCTAGGTGCGATTGGCCACCATTTCAAAATAATGTTTAACTAGTTTTTTAAGAAATCAGAATTTGAGTCCGAGAGTAAGTTACCCTTGGGATAGGATTAGCACCCTTAAAGCACTTAGAAATTGATATCATTTTGATTTCTTGCTTGGAAGTTAATTTTATAAGGGCATTTTTGTCAAACTATTCAAACTTCGTATTTACCTCATACCGATGTACCTAAACATTTTTATGGGGAGAAGAGAGTGATTTGCCCTTTTCACCCTTATTTTTCCAAAATATTAAACTATATATGTAGTACCTTTTCTGTCAGGACATATTTTCTAAAGAAGAATTTATTTATAAGAGAATTTTTACAACATGATGCATCTGCAAACATTGAGTAGTTTAAAACAAATAACTTAATGATGATCTACTGATATCCTATTTCTAATAATTTTATTCAAGAAAATGAATAATTTATAATGATCTAAATAAACAGCTCTTATACCTCTTGAAATCCCCTATTTTTTATGTAGATTTTCTTGTTTTCTTCTATACAAGATCTAAATTGAAAGTTCACTTAATCAAGAATAAAAATTTTCACCAATTTTAAAAAAATACTATGCTTTTTTAAGTGTTAAAGAGAGTTTTTTTTTCTTTTTTTATGTGTTTAAGAATAAGTGTAACTTTTTGAATCTGTGAATCAAATCATGAATGCTTGAATATGCGAGTTATGAATGTCCTTTAACTATAGACTTTAGCAATTATTTATAGGCTCTTCGTCAGCATAGGTTAACAGTAAATGGCAAGCTAATTAGAAGAGTGCAGTGTGCGTAAGTAACATTTGCTTCCAATTCTTCAGTAATGTTGGCTTCACTTTAAGAGGTGTTTTGAGACTTTACTGAAATGCATTCGCTAGTTTTGAGTTTATTTTTATTTTGCTTTTTAGCCTCATTTTGATGTGATGATGCCTTTAATTTTATCTGTTCTAGTTTAGGTATTGCCTAGTGACCTTCGCTATGTTTCCTAATTCTTTTAAATTTAGGCTCGATTCCCATTTCAAGCAATAAGCTTCAATTTTCTCATGTAATTCAACCTTTTTTGTAAGATTTTCAATGTGAAACATATCTTTTTGTTAAAGAACTTAGCTTGAGTTGATTTGTAAAGTGTGTTGCCTTCATGTAGACTGTCACGTAAGTGGGTCTTCTGTTATGTGTGGAATTTCAGCTAACTAGGTAAGTCTACCCTTACTCATTTGCAGCCAAGTCATCATCTCATGCCATATCACCTCTTGCTATGCTTTGGATTGATGTGGTACCGTTATCCACTAGTGTTCTACAATGTCATTTATTAAAGGGTGAATCAGCAGAACTGTCTTTCTTCATGTCAACAGCATCGCCTTTGGATACCATACTACATGGTCTGTACTGCCGCATTAGTTACTCCGTTTATTGTCAACCATTATTTTGTACTTCATCATAAGGGTGCTTAACCATACCGTGCCACATCAGATCATTGTGTCACGTCAGTAGCATTAATCTTAAAGATATTATTCTTTGCGATTGCTTTTTGCCAAAGATTAATTTCCTTAAAGTCATTTTCTTCGCATTTTTCCACTTTTTCCCCATAATTTCCTTCATTTTTCTACCCTAGAAACTCCATTTTACTCTCTTATGGTAAAGCTTTCTTTCTCTCTTAGGTAATCTTCACCTTTTTTTACTCATTTTATTTGTGTACTTTAGTTTATTATGAAATTTGTTAGTCCTTTAGTAGTTACCAATAAGGACTTGGTTAGAATTAGGAAAATTTATAGGATGCCTGCCTCAATGGGCATGGTGATACCCATCTCGGATGAGAGGCGCTAATTTGAAAAGCCAAGCACTTTTTATGTTTTCTAGTAGTGTCTTAAAGGTGGCTTGAGACTCCTTCTAAACTCCCTATTTAGAGTAGTTTGTCAAAAATTATTGAGTATCTCTTTCTCAACAGATTCCTAACTCTTAAAAGATCACAGTTGCCTTCTCTTCTAAGTGCTTAGATTTAGGAATTTTGAAGTTTTTACCTTTGTTATTTTTTAAAGTCTTCAAGCTAAAGCAACTAGAAACTTTCATAGGCTACCCTAAGAGATTCTCGTATTTTTCTTCCAAAAGACCTAGCTTCTACCTTTAACTTGCTAAAAGTAATTTAGACAATCTTACTTTTGGGTGCTCTAGAATAGGATTCTTACAAGAATTAACTAATGGACCTTCCCTAACTAGAACTATAACGATAATACCACCCTCTTTGAGTCTCTTGATGCTTTCAAGAAAACCCTAGCAACTAACAAGATGACTTTGCTTTTATCCGTCTACTTTAAGAAGGCCTAGATAATTAAAGCACACTCCCACCTAGACTCCCAAGAGCTTCCCTTTATGTCATCCTTAAGAGAGCTTTCCAATTGGCCCTTTATTCAATCTTCAGCATTAGTAGACTCTCGCTTAAAGTCTGCATCACTTTATTCTTCTCATACCTTACTTGGACTCCCTTCCCCCATTAGAACACCCCTTTTTGGAAAAGCTCTTAATCCCCTTTCTTTACATGAATTGGAGTCTCCATCATTAGGCAATAAGTTATCCATTATGATATGAATTTTTATGCTCTTAGCAAATTGCCACTAATTTCTTTTTTTCTTTTGCTTTACAGAGCACTTCTTAATCATGCCTAGGGTTGAGAAAAGAAACTTTAAAGAGGTGGTGGAGGTGGCTGAGAAGACACCTCCAAGCTCTTCCTCTAAGAAAGGGAAATTGGTAACACTGTTTCTTCAGAAAGTAAGATTCTAGTAAAGTGTTTCACCCAAGATGGTGACTTTTGTTAACTTTTCATCTTAACTGGAGCCTGCAACTATCACCATTTCTTCCCTAATCTTAGACATCAAGATTCATGGAATGGTTCTACCTACTTTTATGTCATCTATGCTCTGAGATAAAAAGAGGATGCATTTGGAAAATATGTCCAACTTGCTTGTCAAGGTAAAACTTACCCTCTTTTTCTTGGACAATAATTGTTTTCCTTTTTTTCTTTGCTTATCTGTAAATCATTATGGTTCTTAACTAGCCAAGAGTCTGTCCTAATAATAAAAAGATACAAAGATTTAAAGTTAAGTTGAATTTGTTTTTCAAGAGGTTGAGAGGGCTCTTGAAGAAGCTCGAAAGATAGAAGCTGTATTGTTAGCTGAAGGCTCCTCTCTTCATCTATAAAAATAACATGCAAATTAATAGATTTCTATGCTAAAGATAGAGATGGAGAAAATAATAATAGACTTTAGTTCCCAGTAGGAGAAACTAAAGTCAAATCATCTAAAGTAATTGGCTACAACTAAAGAGAAGGTTGTAACAGCTTTCAAAGATAGTGAGAAGCTAAACAAAATAATCTTTGAAGAGTATGCAAATGTGTTCTAAGAGGTGCAGAAGGACACCAAGACTAAGCATTGGAAGGATATCCACACTTCCATTTTGATTCATCACCATTACACCATGCTCATCCTCTACCTACTAAGTTACTCCTATGATGACTTATCCTCTGGGGAGTTTTGTCTTCATCTTTCTAGGCTCTTTAAATTAGAGAAGATTGATTGAATATGTATTTTCCTTTCATTTTGATGTAATCACTTTTATAGGAATAAAATGAACTCTTTTTTGCAATTTTTTTTTCTATTCTCCTTTGTTGAATACCATTGTAAGATGAAAGAACTATTAATTATCTCAAAATCTTCAATTTTCATCATAGAAACCTTTAAGACTTTTACAAAATCTAAAAATAGACATCCCTAAGCAAATAAGAAGACTTTCTTTAGGATGAGTGCCAAAAACGTTAAATAAAAAGGTGAAGAGTCTGCTTGTACCAAAATTAACTAAGACTTTTGCATCCATATTTTCACTTTCCCATACCACGTAGACTATCCATCAATCATTTCTAAAAATTCTTTCCTCTATTGTGGGAGGCTTTAGTAGGGAAGAGAGTCAAAGAAAAGCTGTAAATGTATCTAGACATTTTGCCTTACTCAAAATGGAGATTTTTATGTCCTATTAGTCATTTCTTAACTTTAAACATGTTTTTCCTTAGTCTTCTCTATAAATTTGAAGGCCTCCTAATTTTTAGACAAACTCTCCTAGCTCCAAGAAAATTCTTCTTAGGGTGAGTGTCAAAGACTGCCAAATGTAAATCTTGAAACTCTACATTTTTCTTTTGGGAGCTCACCTATCATATCCTGCATTTGAATGATATACTTCAAGAGTGACAATACTATTCTTTAGATTGTTTGTTGGCAATGATACCTTTGGTTTTTATAATTGTAGTAGAGGCGAAATTTGAGTATCAACACTACCCCTCTTTGTTTGTTTTCGAGGATCGAAAATGAAACAAATATCAAAAGATGACAAATTTTATCCTGATGAATTCTTCCTCAAACTCCCTATTTTTCTTTTTTCTCTTTTTTCTTCTTTTTTCTCTTTTTTTCATTTTTATTTTATTTCTTTTCCATTTCTTTTCTTTATTTTCTTTAATTCCCTTTTCTTTTTTCTCTTTTCCTTTTTTTTTCTTGATTATTCATCCTACGTCCTCATTTTGGTAACCTCAAAAAGTAATTCACATTCAACCTAAGGTATTAAATTTATCAGATCATTCACGAAATGATTCACTTTTTTTTTTTTGTTGTCTTTTTGTCTTTATTTGTTTTTTCATCCTTCGGCATAAGTAGAGTCAAATAGGAAGCGATTCATGTTCATCCTACAACTTCAATTTCAACTATCTTCAAGAAGCGATTTTCATTCAACTTGAGGTATCGAGTTTATGTAATCGATTAAGAAGCGATTCACATTCTCCCTATCATTTTTGCTTAGTACTTCCACCAAAAAGCAATTCGCATTCCTCTTTAGTGTACTGAATTTGTAGAGTTAACTAAGAAACAATTCACATTCTTCCCATTAATGAGGTCAACTAAGAAGTGATTCATATTTATCCCGTTGCTCTCAATTTGGTAATTGTTAGGAGGTGGTTCACCTAAGGTATCAAATTAGTTGCGAAATGATTCACATTTTTCTTATTGTTTCAAATTTACGGTAACCATCATGAAGCAATCACATTCATCCTAAAGTACTGATTCAGTTAGGAAAAGACTCTTATTCTTGCAATAATTGTTTAAAAATTGATAGAATTTTATCTTTGATGCATTTTTTCTTCTTCTTTTGAAAAAAAAGAAAAGAAAAGAAAACAAGACCATTAGGAATGATAGTTGTCTTATGTTCTTTTCCATTGAGGATTTTTCTCTCCTTTTTTTGGGAAAAAACTTTTACTTAGTTATCAAAGCATATAACTTATTTACAAAAACTTTTTCATTTTTTCTCTCTCCTTTCAACCTTTCACTTCCTTTTTGGAAATAATAACTACTAAAAAATAATCAATATAGTTAGTGATTTAGGATTCCCTCAATCAAGGTATTCCCTAAGTATACTCCTTAAGTTGTACTTCTTTTGAATCTTTTCCCCTAAAAAATGTTCTTTGCCCTTAATTTTATGAAGATTACCTTCTTTTTAGAAAGTCATCTTCATTTTGAGGTTAAAATTGTTTTGAGTAGATATTTAAGCATACATTCATACAAATAACATATAATGCATCAATGGGATATAGTAATGAATAATTTTCATTTCAAGGTATGTACAAAAGAATGAACTTTCACTTCCTCACTAATTGACACCTGTTAGGTCAACTTCTTCTTAAAAATGACTACTTAATACATTAAACTTCCCTATTTAAAAGATAAAAAAAACTTTATGCATAGTACTTCTTGACAATGTTTGAATTTATTAGGCTTAGTAGCTTTTCCCTATCCATTTTCTACAAAATAGGTGATCTTCTATAGAAAGCTTTTTCTGGCATATATGGCCCATCCCAATTGGGTAGCCATTTATCCTTGAGTCTATCACATTTTCAGGTATGCATTTTAGAACCCTTTGCCCTACTTTAAGTTGCTCAAAACACCTTCTTACTATACGACCTCTCCATTTTGCTTGATTAAGTTGCACTCACTAATAATAACTCTTAATCTTTTTTCATCTGTCAATTTTAGCTTCTTATATTGTGATCTAATCCATTTAGCTTCGTCTAGTTAAGTATGATAACCCTTAAGGATGGAATTTGCATTTCTATTAGTGATATCGCTTTCGTACTGCATACTGAAGAATGGGATGTTGCCCTAGTTGACGTCCTCACTGAAGTTTTATAAGCATGTAGGGCTAAAGGCAACATGTCATGCCAATCTTTTTATGTCACTATCATCTTTCGAATGATCTTTTTAATTTTCTTATTAGCAGCTTCTATAACTCCATTCATCTTAGGTCTATAGGGGAAGAATTTTAGTACTTTGTGTTTAATTAGGCACATATTTCTTTCATGTCTTTATTGTTCAAGTTGGCTACATTATCTGAGATGATTCTATCTGAGGACCCATATATACAAATAATTTTTTTTTCAAGAATCGATTCACTGTAGTCTTCGTAATATGGAAATAGGACCTAACCTTTACCTATTTAGTAAAATGACCAAAAAAAATCAGTGTTCATTGGAAGCCTTCGGAGATATGGGTCCGATTATGTTAGAGCCACATATGAAGAATGGCCATGGTGAATTTATCATACGCAAAAGAAATGGCGGAGCATGTATTTTATCTCTATAAATTTGGTATTTGTGGTATTTTCTTATATATTAAATATAGTTTGCTCCATAACCATTTAGAAGTGTACTGTCCGTGTGATTCGTTTAGCTATTTTTCGATCTATTGGTGTGAGTATCACACGCTCTTTCATGGGTTTCTTTTATTATCGTAATGAACCCATTTTTATTTGCACATCAAAGCAGTATTTGATTAAAACTTCTCATGTATGGAGTTTCATTATCTAAAACAAAATTCGTACCTAATCATCTTTACATCTTCTTAGTGTTTTTTGTAGCATTTTCTAGACACTATCAGCTTTTCAGATATTTCTAAATATCATAATAATATGGTTTTTCTTGGGCCTTTCCTTCAATCGTAGTGCAATATGCTAGTGAATCTTGAATGCTCATTTTTATTGGTAATACCAATGATGGATCATTTACTTGGAGCATGGAAGTCAATGTTACTAAAGCATCATTTATTTGGTTTTCTTCTCTAGGTAGACACTAGAAGGTTATCTCTTCAAAGTTCATGATCAATTCTTTTACCAAGGAACAATATTTCATTAATTCTTAGTTTCTAGCCATCCAACTGCCTTTCAACTACGATATCACTAAGGCCGAATTACCAAATACTATTATATGAGTTACCTTTTACTAATTACCACATGCAACTTCATGATGCATGCTTCATACTTTACTATGTTAATAAGTAATACAACCCTTTTGGAGATCTCAACATTACTCCAATGCCATGGCTGAGAATATTGAAGGCTCCATCGAAATACATATGCCAAAATTCTTTTGGCCCTTTAGTAATTGTCATTAGATTTTTGTCAAAAAAAATCAAAATTTACTAGTTGATATTCATTACTGGAGCGATCTACTAAGAGATATGATATAACACTACTTTTAATAGTTTTCTAAGAAACATATATTAGCTTAAATTTTGATAAGAAGACTTGCCGTCATGCTAATCTTCCTAATAAAGATTGTTTTTAAAATATATATTTTATAAGATCCAGCCTGGTAATGATCCTTGTGGTATGGCTCAAATGTTATCAAAACCTCTAGGTTGGCTAAGCCATTGCATAGCATATCTTTACAATTGATAAATAATTGCCCTCATAATTAGTAATTTTCTTACTTGATAATAGATGGCATATTCTTTGTTTTTTGGATTGTCATGTTATGCTAGTAGACATCCTAATGAACTTTCATATATTGTTAGATACAAAAGAAGGGCAAATTAGGCACTTGTGGCAACAATACTTGGGGATTTCTCACATATACTTTGATTTTATCAAAAGCTTGCTAATATTCTTTGATTCATTTCCTAGATCATTCTTTTTCAATAACTTAAATATTGAGTTACATATATTTGTCATTTGAGAGATGAATCTAGAAATTTAATTGAGCCAACCCAAAAATCCTCTAAATTCTTTTATAGTTTTGGCGATGGTAATGATGGCTTTCACTTTATTAAGATCTTTTTCACTTCCTTGCTCACTGACTATAAAACTCAATAATGTCCCTGATCATACATTAAAAGTACACTTATTCGGGTTTGATCTCAACTTGTATTGCCTTGGCCTTTCAAAAAGTTATCGCAAGTTTTCCACATGCCTTTCATTCTTAGGAGATTTTGCTATCATATCATCCACGTACACTTTTATAGACTTGTGCATCATATCATGAAAAAGTGTTATCATAACCTTTAATATGTAGCCCCTGCATTCTTAAGTTCAAATAGCATTACATGATAGTAAAATATACCCCACATAGTTATAAAGGTTGTCTTTCTCCTATCTTCTAAGGCCATTATGATGTGATTATAACTTGAATACCCATCCATAAAGGAGAACAGTGAAAATTTTGTCATATTGTCTACCAATATGTCTATGTGAGGTAAAGGAAAGTTATCTTTTAGGTTGGCTTTGTTCAAATCTTCATAGCCTACATACAACTTTTCTCTTCAGTTCCTTATGTATCTCCATGTTTTTGCTCATGAAAAAGTCCCTATCTTTTCTTAGCTCTTCTATCCCCTAGATCATCTTTTGCACTTTCCCATCATTCTTTGACTTTTCAGTGTGAAAAGCTTTTAATTCCTTAATTTCAAACGAAGCTTCTTTCTTTTCTTTTTGAGCCTTCTTGATGATCTTCTCTTATATCTAAACCTCATATTTCAAAGCTGATATCTTTTGTTACCATTTAATTCTTTCAGATTTTCAAGATTCTCTCTCTTTTCAAAAGTGTTCAGCTTCTACCTCTCTTGATTTTGTTAGATAGGTTTTGACCATTAGCAACCATACTAGTGGGACTAATCCTTGAATTTTACCCTTTTTCCACATCATGTAAGTGACTGTAATGTTGTTTACCCATTTGATTTTTGGCAGTCCATGAGGTGTTTCCTAAGTTTATCTATTTTTTTTTCTATTTTGTCAATCGTCAATGCTTCATCATACTTAAATATTCCTTCAACTAATTCATAAAAGACTGGCACATATTGTTTCACACCCATCTATTTTAACACTACCAGTGGTGTATACCTGATATTCCCCCATATCTCGAGTAAATACACTTAGTAGAATCCTTTTGTACTAAATAAGATAGCCTCGTATGAGATCTCAGGTATTATCCACTATATTGTTCATCTGTCAAGCTGGAAAGGCTTTTTGTCCATTCGAGCATGGTTATGTCTTCATTTCTACCTCCCTCATGAAGTGTCTTTATCGATTGCCACTAAACTTTAGATATTTCCCTATTTATTCTTAGATGGCTTTTGAGCCATGTAGAGATTAAAAGAATTCCTCCTAGTAAATATCCTATCTTATTATTCCTGCAATGCCCCAAGGACCTTAGGGTTTCTACCAATATTAATGGAACCAGATTTATTTCATGAAGACATGCCATCAAGAAGTCCACTGCTGAAATGTCTACTTAGCCTTGCACTTTAAGTAATATTAAAAGCTAATAAATTGCCATTGTTAACCCTTTCCTTCTCGACTTTTTTGTTAGATGACCTTTAATGTAAGAGAAAAGGAACTCTTATGTAACGTAGTTGAGGGCTCCTCGATGATGAATAGCTTTTCCAACTTCAGTTTTACATATCCTAAAAAGGTTTCTTAACTACTTTTCAACTTGGATCTACATTTTGCTTATATATAATTTATAGGGTATTACTGGTTGTAGCTCCGACAATTAGGTATACTCCTCCAATGTCGGGTTAGGTTGCATTCCTAAAACCAAAATGTTGATGAAAGTGGATCCAAAATTAGACATCGCTTTGATTATGGGTTTCTCCTTTAAGACATTGAAGAAATGCTCAATATACCCATATTCATCATCAAATTTATTTTGGTCTTCTCCATTCATTATTTCCCTTAATGAGGCCAACTCTACTAAGCCACCTTTCTTTGTTACCAGTTTAACCTCTATTGGTAACTTAATCTCAGTATTCAGGCCATCTTCTTTCTCAAATTATTGATTTTTAGGTCAGCACAAGACGTCTTCAAATTTAACCAAGACTAGTAAAATTCTTATGCTTCTAGGAAATTAATAAAAGAATGTATTATAGAAAGATGAATTTCCAACACGATAATTCATCATATATGTTCCTACTAGGTTTATTTTTCTAATCTTAACCATGGTTCTATACTAGGTTAACTATATGCAATGGCTACACGAATGAAGATCAACTTCTAAAGGTTCCTAATTTTCCCTCATGAAACTAATGAGAGCTCTCTAAGACTTGTTATTATTGCAGTGAAGAATAGCATCTGAGATTACTAACATGTCCTTAGTTCAATTAGAGTGAAATACTTCACTAACTTTGTAGAGGAAAGGTTTCCTCTCGCAAGCGTGGATACATATATTTCTCCTAAAGAGTGAAGCTCAGGTTTAAAACTTATATTATACTCTGTGGTGTATGCTATGTTATGTGTAGTTATTAAAGCAAATAAGATATAATAAGCAAGACATTAAGGTAATAAAGCATAAATATAAAGTAAAAAAATCAAAAATTTGGCTAACTTGTTGTGAACTAGAGATTTTGGGTTCGATCCTTAATCAAGTTGCCAACTGTTACGACCGAGATCTCAATCGAGAAAACCCATAACATGAGAAAAAAAATTAGGAATAGCCACTAACCTTATGCGATTGACCACCACTACCTAGTCTCTTAAAAGCTTTTCCCTATGTTATCCTCTAAAGATCCTTCCAACTTGTCCCTTATTTAATTCATAGCTTTAGCAAACTCTCCCTTAGAGTCTATATTAGCTCATTCTTCCTCTACCTTACCTAGACTCCTTTTCACCATCAGGAGACCCCTTCCTATACCTTACCTAGACTCCTTTTCACCATCAGGAGAGCCCTTCTTAGCAAAGCTCTTAACTCCCTTTCTTTATATGAATTGAAGTCTCCATCATCAGGTAATGAGTTATCTCCTATCATATGAATTTTTATGCTGCTAGCAAATTGTCACTAACTTCATGTTTTTCTTTTGCTTTGCAGACCACTTTTTAATCATGCCTAAAGGTGAGAAAAGAAACTTTGAAGAGGTGATGAAGGTGGCTAAGAAGACTCCTCTAGGCTCTTCCTTTAAGAAGGGGAAAGTGGCAATAATGTTTCTTTAAAAAGCAAGATCTTAGCAAAGTGCTCCACCTAAGATGGTGATTTTTACTGACTTTTTTTTTAGGAGTCTCCAATTGTCACCATTTCTTCCCCATCTCTAAAAATTGAGAAAATAATTCTTTCAATGGTTTTACTAGCTTCTACTTCATCTATGCTTTTAGACAAGAGGAGGATGCATCTAGAAAAGATGTCCAATCTGCTTACCCAAGTAAAACTCACCTTTTTTTGCTTGGATAATATCTATTTTCCCCTTTTTCTTTGTTTATCTATAAATCTTTCTAGTTTTAAGTTGTCCATGAGTCTGCCTTAATAGTAGAAGAATAAAAGATTCAGAGTCAAGCTAAATCTTTATTTCAAGAGGCTAAAAGGGCTCTTCAAGAAGCTCGGAAGAGATAAGCTGAATTTTTAATTGAAGTCTCATCTCTTCAGTTATAAAAAAGCAGAAAAATTAGAAGATTTCTATGCTTAAAGCAAATATGGAGAAAATAATAATAAACTTTAATTTTCAAAAGTAAAGTTTGATCATCTAAAGCAGTTGGCTGCACTAAGGAGGAGGTTGTAGCTACTTTCAAGGATAGTGAGGAGCTAAACCAAATGATCTTGCAAAAGTGTGCAGCATTTTAGGAGGTACGAAAGGACACTAGGGCTAGGGTGTTAAAGGAATGTCCATATCTTAATCTTGGCTTCATCACCACTACACCAACCTACCAACCTCATTATTTACCCCCTAAACTAAATTAATCAGATCTTATAATAATTGAATAAGGAAACTCTTGGCACTAAAGAAAGATTGATTGAATATGTATTTTTCTTTCATTTTGATGCAATCACTCTTACGAAAATAAAATGGACTCTTTTGGCACTTCTTTGCCTATTTTCCTCTCTTGAATATTGTTATAAGATGAAACAACTATTAGTTATCCCAAAATCCTTAACTTCCATCATAATAGCCCTCAAGTTTTCTGCAGAATCCAAAAATAAACATCCCTAAGCAAGTAAGTAGAGCCTCCTTAGGATGAGTGTCAAAACCATTAAATGAGATGGTAGGGAGTCTGCTTTTACCAAAAATAAGACTTTAGCATCCATATTTTCACTTTGCAATCTCAAGCAAATTGTCCATCACTCATTCGTAAAAGTTTTAAACTTTTTCCTACAATTAGAAATCTCTAGCAAGAAAGAGTGTAAAAAAAAAATTGAAAATATATCCAAACACTCTTCCTCACTCAAAATGGAGATTTTTACGCCCTATTAGTCATTTCCTAACTTCAAACATGTTTTTCCTCAGTATTCTCCATAAATTTGAAGGTCTCCCCATGTTTAGGTAGACCTTCCTAGCTTTGGACAAACACTCCTTGAGGTCTCCCCATGTTTAGGTAGGGTTTTTGGTAATTTTTGTAAGTTTTCTAATTTCTTTCCTGAAGAATTTAGGATTATATACATTTTTTAATTTCAAAAATAGCCATTAATCATTAAAAGAGTCTCTTCTATTTATGCAATTCCTATTATTATGTAGACATCAAGATCTTGTTTATGCAATTTATTTTATCACAAATAAATTATGATTTTGCCATCATTTACCTTGTTGCTTATAAATTAGAGTTTCATTTATACAGTTTGTTTTATTACTAAAAAAATGAGATTTCCAAACATAATTATTATAATTATTTCAAAAATTGCCCTACTTTATAAAATATTCTTGGATTTGCCAAAGAGAGAGAGAGAGAGAGAGAAAGAGAGAGAGAGAGACGTAAAACGAGTGTGAAATCTTTTTATCTTTTAAATTATTTTAAAATATTGGGGATGGAACAAAAGTAAAATCTTAGTATTCTTTTCAAAACATCCTTATTTACAAAATCAAGCTTATTTATTAAATATTTTGCTTATGTAATAAATAAGAAAATGAAAGCAACTTTAGATACCAATTGTGGGCGTTCTAAGGTTGTTAATCCTTCTTCGGATTTAATTGACCCTGAACCTAAAGTTTTTGAAAAATGAAAAACTAATTAGCTTTTGTCTAAATAAGTGACTAATCACAAGTGAGAGAAATTTTTTTCGCTTAAATTAATAAACCTTAAAACTCATTTTCACCGACCTTTTGATAAAAGTCAAAAAGATAATATAAGTAGTCCCTAATCTATTTTTTTATGGTATAATTGGCCATCAAAATCACTCATTTAAAAAAAAAATTGATAAAAGAATATAAAAAGCAAAAAATTAAAAAAAAATTAAGGTAACGATTTATCTCACCAAGAAATCTAGGTCCGAAAGTCGGTTATATGTAAGAAAAATTTATCACCCTCACAACGCTCTAAAATTAGTACCATTTAAATGAAACACATATTTCATCAGGTGATCCAAAAGAAACTTGAAATTGATTCTTATTCTTAAAGAATGCATAACAATTATAAAAGAATACTTTTTTAATAAACTTATAAATGACTATGACAATCATCACTTCTTCATATCTAAAATGATTTTATTTAAGATCAAAAGCACTCGCTATCCATTTATCTCGTAATCTTAAAGACATGTTTTGAAAGAATCTTACATTTTTAAAGTAATCAAAGAATGATCAAGATGATGCATTTTGGCTCAAAAAAAGAAAGAGAATATGAATATCTTCATTCTCCATTTTCCAAGATAAGATAATTTTATTTAGAAATTAGTTAAAGAACTATCGTTCACCCACATCATTCTAAAATTTTTTTTAGGTAGAAATCATGAAAATGCAAACATAATAACCCAAATATAAATATAAAAAAACTCTGAGATACCCAAGAAAAGATCGAGATAGTAAGAAAGTGGAGATTTTGATTGATGGATTAATGTTATTCATAATCACATTAAAGAATTACAAGAATTGAAATTAATACAAGAACTTTATACTTGCTACCCTCTTTACAGACTCTTTTTCCCATTCCTTCACTTAATAGTAGAAAGGAAATCTAAGCATTCTCAACTACTCAAAAACTCACTTAAAAGTTTACAGGGTATTTATGCTTTTTTTTCTCTCAGAATGTGAAGATCCTTTCTCCTTAGATCTCAAATCTATTTATAGTTGAATTTTCCAGTAATAGTCTCTAAAAAATCTAGAAAATGCAATGCTGGTAGGACACCACATGTACTTACTGTTCCTTTATGATGCACCGGTGTATTTGTGATTTTTTTTTATCTAACAAACCTTTTCTAATAGAATGCATAATAATCATATATATTATTATATTTTTCCATATTTTATTGGTTATAAATGATTAAATCTTGGATTTTGACTATATTTTATATTTAATAAGGTGGATTGAGAAAATCAACTAAGATGGACTCAAATTCATTATTTGAAGATATAAAGTTGGATTCCTAAGAGATGTGGATGAACTAGAAGATGTCTTTGGATAAGGTGCTGAGACTCCCAATAACATTGAAATTTCATCGAACCAAGACTTTATCTTTTATTTAAAAAGTAATTGTAGAATTTTATCTTTATCTTTATCTTTAAGAGTGCTAGTTAAAATAGGTTATTATGTTTAAGGATTATTATATAAAGGGGAGGTAGTTCCTTCAAAGGAACACCGAGAGTTTATTTTTTACTTTCTTCTTTTCTTAAATCTTTTTCTTTTCATGGATTGCTAAACATCTCTTCCAGTCAAAGGATAATCAAGGGTTTGATTCTTCAGAATTGTGAGATCTAACTGATTTTATTTGTTCTTTATTTCTTCAATGTTTATTTATCTTCTGTGCTTATTGAAAATATTATTTTGATTGATTGCAACAAAAAGGACCCTTTGTTTAATCATCAAAATAATAGGTTAATATTTAGAACTTTAAATCCGTAATTGTTTAAGTGTTCTAATATAAGTAGTAAATAACATAGTTGATTACAAAAGAGGTTTTCAATTTATGTTATGAAGATAAATAATCTAGTTTAAATAAACCTACATATGTGTTTATTGGCTAGAATTGGTAGTTTTTCTAATTCTTAATGCTATTGGTAAATTAAATCCTAAGATCATATCTAGGGTTATTTATTGATAAGAGAAATAATTAGAGATCGTATCCTGGTTATCAAAGAAGTAAGGAAAAACAGGTTGTTAGGTGGTGCCAACAATCATAACTAATTCAGTGAAGATTAAAAGATTTTTATCTTTGCATCAATGATCAATTCCTAAATCAAATCTAAAATTATACCTTTGACTGGATACTTTATTACATTAATTTTTCCTTTCCTGTTATTCTTATTTGATCTATTTTTAACTCCTCAAACCCCCTTTTTTTTATTTTATTTTGCAAAAAAAATAAATTTAACAAATCTTTGTGGAAACAATCTTGCTCATTTATACTACAAGTTAATATTTTGAGCAAGAATTTAGGAATTTAATTTGTTGGTCTCGACAACCATCAATTTTTGGCTCCGTTGCTGGGGATTGGTTTTAATTAGATTTATTTTAATGCTTCATTCTTCTGGTGCAGGTGATCTAGTTGCATACGATCCTGAGATTGAGAAGACAGCAAAAAGATTCAGGAAGGAAGCTAAATTACGAAGTCAACATGAATCTTCACCTTCATCTTCTGGATCAAATTTAGCATTTAATTTAGTTGATTCATCTGGTGATTGTAAAATAGAACAAGACATGGGTAATGAAGAGAGAACTTTGAGGCAATTGGCTGTACCAGAAGTAAATGAGCAACCACTTTGCATTCAATATCCAATTTTACAAGCAGATTTTGAGTTAAAGTCTGGTTTGATCCATTTGCTCCCGAAGTTTCACGGCTTTGAGAATGAAGATCCTCACAAGCATCTAAAAGAATTCAATATGGTGTGCTCAAGCCCAAAACCACAAGGAGTAACTGAAGATGAGATCAAATTACATGCTTTTCCATTCTCACTGACTGAAAAAGCAAAAGATTGGTTGTTTTATTTACCTTCTGGTTCTGTGACCACATGGATAGAGATGGTAACATTATTTCTTGATAAATTTTTCACTGCTTCACTAGCTGCTAGTATTAGAAGGGAAATATGTGGGATAAAGCAGAGAGATATTGAAACCCTTCATGAGTATTGGGAAAGATTTAAATAACTGTGTGCAAGTTGTCCTCAACATGGAATTTCTGAACAACTTCTCATTCAGTATTTTTATGAAGGATTACTACCCATGGAAAGAAGGATGATGGATGTAGCTAGTGGAGGTGCTATAGTAAATAAAACTCCTTGTGAAGTTAGAGATTTGATTTCCACCATGGCTGCTAACTCACAACAGTTCAGATTTAGACAAGATACATCTTTAAAAAAGATTAATGAGGTAAATATATCTTCTCTTGAAAATTAAATAGCCAATCTAACTTCTCTTGTTCAACAATTGGCTGTAGAAAATGTGCAACAAGTTAAAGCTTGTGGGATTTGTGCTGCTACTGGTCATCCAACTAACATGTGTCCTACACTTCAAGATGATCCTTATAAGGATGCTAATGTAGTTGGAGGATTCTCAGGTCCACCATAAAGGAAGTATGACCCTTATTCAAATACATATAACCTAGGATGAAGCGATCATCCCAATCTTAGTTATGGAGCAAGACCTCAATTTCAATCTAGACAATCAGCTCCATTACCACAACCTCATCCAAATTCAGGTATGTCTCTTGAAGATATTGCTAAATCACTTGCATCTAACACACAACAATTTCAGCAGGAGATAAGAACAAGTATTAGAAAGTTAGAGGATCAAATAGGTCAACTAGCATCTTCAATGAACAGATTAGAATCTCAAGGAAAATTGCCTTCACAACCTATTGTCAACCCAAAACAGAATGCTAGTGCAATTATCTTGAGAAGTGGAACTGAGTTAAAAGAACCTGGCAAGATTACCAAAGGATGCATCTTAAGAGAAGAGACTGAAAAATTAGTTCCTCAACCAGAGCTTGACCAGCCTAAGGGATCCAATAGAGAGCAACCAAAAACTTCCATGCTAATTTCTCCATTTCTTTCTAGATTATCTAAACCTAAGAAGAATGAGGAGGAAGAAAAGGAGATTTTTGATACCTTTCGCAAGGTCGAGGTAAATATTCCTTTACTTGATGCAATTAAACAAGTACCTCGATATGCCAAATTTTTGAAAGAGTTATGCACCAATAAGAGAAAATTAAAAGGTAATGAATTTGTAAGTATGGGAAAAATGTTTTAGCTGTTCTTTAGAAAAAATTACCTTCTAAATGTAAGGACCCAGGTATGTTTACTATTCCTTGCAAAGTTGGTAATGTTAAGATTGAGAAAGCGATGTTAGATCTAGGTGCTTCAATAAATGTCATACCATTATCCATTTACTCATCTTTGAATGCTAGACCATTAAAAGAAACTGGTGTGATTATTCAACTTGCTGATAGATCTAATGTATATCCTGAGGGAGTTTTGGAAGATGTTTTGGTACAAGTCAACGGATTGATTTTTCCTACTGATTTTTATGTGCTTAATATGGAGGAAGATGATTCATTTAACTCATTAATTTTGTTAGGAAGACCATTCCTAAAAACATTCAAGACAAAATTTGATGTGCATGGTGGTACACTTACAATGGAATTTGATGGTGAAATTATTAAATTTAATATTTATGATGCCATGAGATATCCTAGTGATTTATCTTCTGTTTTTGCTATGGATGTTATTGAACCTTTAGCACAAAAAATTTTTGATTTAAGTGATGAAGATAAGTTAAAAGTTGTACTTAATAAGAGTTTAAGTTTTGGAAGATCACAAAAAATCTTGCAAAAGTTTACATTGGATTTAGACTTGCAGGATACAATTCATAAATTGGAATCACTACAACCTATGAGGTATAACATTTCTTATATTGATTTGCCTCTTTTTCACACAAAACTCCTTCCTTCTATTATACAGGCACAAAAATTAGAGCTAAAACCCCTACCAGATCATTTAAAGTATGTCTTTTTAGGAGAAAAAGAGACTCTTCCAATCATAATCTCTAATAAACTTTCTATCTTGGAGGAAGAAAAATTGACTCGAGTACTTAAAGAGTATAAAAAGGCCATTGGTTGGACCATAGCCAATATTAAGGGATTAAATCCTTCCACATGCATGCATAGGATACTATTAGAGGAAGATTGTAAGCCCTCCAGGTAACCCCAACGTAGATTGAATCCACCTATAATGGAAGTGGTAAAGAAAGAAATCTTGAAGCTTCTTGATGCAGGTATGATCTATCCAATTTCAGATAGTGAATGGGTAAGCCCAATTCAAGTTGTTCCAAAGAAAACCGGTATAACAACAATAGAAAATCCTAATGGTGAGTTAATACCCACTCGTATTCAAAATGGATGGAGGGTATGTATAGATTATAGGAAGTTAAATGCATCAACTAGAAAAGATTATTTTCCTCTTCCATTTATTGATCAAATGCTAGAAAGATTAGCAGGTCATACCCATTATTGTTATCTTGATGGTTATTTAGGTTTTTATCAAATCACTGTTGCACCTGAAGATCAAGAGAAAACCACATTCACATGCCCATTTGGTACTTTTGCATATCGGCGCATGCCATTTGGACTTTGTAACGCTCCTGCTACATTTCAAAGGTGTATGGTTAGTATATTTTTTGATTATATAGAGAACATCATAGAGGTGTTTATGGATGACTTTACAATTTATGGTGATTCTTTTAATGCATGTTTAACTAACCTTACCAAAGTACTTAAAAGATGCATAGAAAAGAACCTTGTCTTAAATTATGAAAAGTGTCACTTTATGGTTAATCAAGGTATTATTCTAGGACATGTTGTATCCTCTAAGGGAATTGAAGTTGATAAAGCTAAGGTAGAAATTATAAAATCTTTATCTTATCCCACAAGTGTGCGGGAAGTTCGCTCTTTTCTTGGACACGCAGGATTCTATCGACGTTTTATCAAGGATTTTTCCAAGATCACTAAACCCTTTGCAGGTTACTACAAAAAGATATGGTGTTCGAATTGGATGAGGCATGCAATGATGCATTTGACAAGTTGAAGGATATGTTAACAACCGCACCAATTATCCAATCACCAAATTGGACTCTTCCATTTGAGATCATGTGTGATGCGAGCAATCATGCAATTGGTGCTGTTCTTGGACAGAGAATTGGAAGAACTCCTCATGTCATTTATTATGCTTCGAGAATACTTGATAGTGCACAAAGCAATTATTCCACAACAGAAAAAGAACTTTTATCCATTGTGTTTGCTTTAGAAAAATTTCGCTCATATCTACTTGGTACTAAAGTGATTGTTTATTCTAATCATGCAGCTCTCAAGTACTTACTCGATGGATACTTTTGTTACAAGAGTTTGATTTGGAGATACGTGATAAAAAAGGTGCAAAAATTTTGGTTGCAGATCATCTTAGCAGGTTAACTACGTGTAAAGAGTCATCACCATTAAAAGACGACTTTCCAGATGAGTGTCTTTTTTTAATTCATAAGGTAAGGCCTTGGTATGCTGATATTACTAATTACTTAGTTACTGGAATATTACCAAGTGATTTATCTAGGGTTCAGAAAGACAAAATTAAAAAAGATGTTAAATGTTATGTTTGGGATGACCCTTACTTATGGAAATATTGTTCTGATCAAATTATTCAAAGGTGTGTGGCGGAACACAAAATTGATTCTATTTTAAAGTTTTGTCATTCGTATGCATGTAGAGGACACTTTGGTCCTAAAAGAATAGCTCGTAAAATATTACAGTGTGGATTATTTTGGCCTACTATATTTCATGATTCATACATATTTTGTAGGACTTGTGAACAATGTCAAAAGACTGAAAATTTAGGACATAGAGATCAAATGCCACTTACCTTTATTCTTGTTTGTGAAATATTTGATGTGGGGTATTGACTTCGTGGGTCCTTTTACTTCTTCTTGCAATAATATTTATATCCTGCTTGCTGTGGATTATGTGTCAAAATGGGTGGAAGCTAAAGCTACCTGTACTAATGATGCTAAAGTGGTTGTAAATTTTGTCAAATATCATATTTTTGTTAGGTTTGGGACACCAAGGGCTGTAATAAGTGATCGTGGAACTCACTTTTGCAATAGAGTGGTGGAAGCTTTAATGAAGAAGTATAATGTTACCCATCGAATCTCTACTGCTTATCATTCGCAGGCAAATAGACAAGCTAAAGTATCTAATAGAGAAATCAAGTCTATACTTGAGAAGACTATCAACCCAAATAAGAAGGATTGAAGTATGCGACTTGATGATGCACAATGGGCTTATCGAACAGCCTATAAGACCCCTATAGGTATGTCTCCTTACCATTTGGTATTTGGCAAACCATGTCATCTTCCAGTAGAACTAGAACACATGGCATATTGGGCCATAAAACAGTGCAACCTAAGAATGGATGAAGCAGGTGAATTGAGGAAACTACAGTTATAAGAACTGAAAGAAATTCGTAATGATGCTTACGAGAGCTCAAAAATATATAAGGAAAAAACAAAGGCCTACCATGATCACATGATTTCCAAAAAAACTTTCTACGTTGGTCAAAAGGTTATTCTTTATCATTCTAAGCTGAAATTGTTTCCTGGTAAGTTGCATTCTAGATGGTTAGAACCTTTTACTATTACTAATGTGCTCTCTCATGGTGCAGTTGAAATTCAAAGTCCAGATACCGTTAAGATTTTTAAGGTCAATGGCCACCGCTTAAAGGTTTTTCATCAAGGCTTTCAAGCACATGATGTTGATAAAATTGATTTACAATATCCGACTTATAATTGAGAATTGGCAACATCTAGCCAAAGACGTTAAAGAAAGGCACTTTTTGGGAGGCAATCCAAAATTTTAATTTTTTTAATAATTTGTTTTTATTTTCTAATATGCATATATATATATATATATATATAAAAGAGATAAGGTCGATGGTTGAAGGCATATCACACTTTTCCAAGGTAATATGATGAAGTAACTTGAATGCATCTGACAACAGTTATCAAGAATGAAATTTGATGAGAGAGCACTCTATGACAAGATGGAATTCGATCAACCTTTCTCATCTCCCCAGTGGTAAACGAAGTCTCTATGATGCTCGATATATTCAGGGAGTTTTCTACTTCTCTTATTCTTTTATTATTTTTGAGCATTTATTTTTAATACATTGAGGACAATGTATGATCTAGGTGTGGGGGAGAGTTTTTAACATGCTATTATTTTTAAAATATTTAAAATCCAAGAAAATCTTGCTCTAAAAGGTACTTAATTTGTGTTTGTGATCTCTCTTTTCTGAGTTCTAGATCCTTCCAATGCTTGTTCTAAAAAAAAAAAAAAAGTTTTATGTGTGCAAATATGACTTTAAATTCTTATTTACTGTATTATGATTAGTTGCTTTTAATGATATATTGGATTGAAAATTGTATGAGATCTAACCCTTTTTGGTGAGTTTTGGGCCAATGAGCATATATTACATTATGCTCAATTTTCTTCTTTGTGTGTGTCATACATAGTTAATTTTTCTAGAACTTGCTTTGTTATACACGTCAAAACATTCCTTTAAAGAATTAGATGTATTTAATCATAAGGGTATTTAGGTGAAAACCATCTTCTTTAAAATATTTAGCCTCTTTCGAAAAGCCTACCATATTCATATACCCTTAGAGAGCCGACTTTGAACCTTAGCCTTTTCTTTGGAATTTAACCTTGATACAAGTCATAATAACTATTCTTTTGATTTTTCTTTTTGAACTCTGAATTGAAGAATTATATGAGCTTACTCATACGAAACTTTCACTTATCTTAGAAAGATTGCAAAATATTAAGAATCAATGGTCCAAGTTATAAAAAAAAAAAAAGAAGAAAGAAGAAAAAAGAATTAGAAAAAAAAAGATATGAGAAAGATCAAGAAACAAAAAAAAAAGAGAGAGAAGGAAATCTGAAAAAAAAAACAACAAAAAAAAGAAAAGGATTGAGAAAAAAATGGTATAAATTCTCATTACTTGGATTTGCGTAATGTGATTGAAGCAATCTTTTGATGTTACGTCATAAAGTTTTGTATGAAAAAAAGTTTTGTATGATTCCTTCAATTCCATTAACCCAAAACCCCTTTTATCATACCTTACCTAAGCCCCATTACAACCCATTTTAAAACTCTTAGATTTTTGCATTTTAATTCATTCATTGGTAAAAGAGACATGATATACAAGCAAGCTTATGGTAAAAGTTTTCTATGTATCGACTAGAGAGCTTATTTAATCCCTCAAAACACTTCGAGTGAATGAGTGAATATAAGGAGAGGATGTTAGATCTTATGCATTTTAAGTTCAATAAAATCGTTAAGGCGATTACTGATCATGTATGCTATTTATGAGAATTCTTTTGTGATCTTATGTTTTAATGCATGAAAAGAATATATTATTTTGGATAAGCAAAGGAAGAAGAAGGAAGGAAGGATGATGAGATGAGATGATGAGCTTGAATTATTGTATGCTTGAGGACAAGCATTATCTAAATGTGGGGGAATTTGATAGAATGCATAATAATCATATATATTATTATATTTTTTCATATTTTATTGGTTATAAATGATTAAATCTTGGATTTTGACTATGTTTTATATTTAATAGGGTGGATTGAGGAAATCAACTAAGATGGACTCAAATTCATTATTTGAAGATATAAAGTTGGTTCCTAAGAGATGTGGATGAACTAGAAGATGTCTTTGGATAAGGCGCTGAGACTCCCAATAACATTGGAATTTCACCAAACCAAGACTTTATCTTTTATTTAAAAAGTAATTGTAGAATTTTATCTTTATCGTTATTTTTAAGAGTGCTAGTTAAAATAGGTTATTATGTTTAAGGATTATTATATAAAGGGGAGGTAGTTCCTTCAAAGGAACATCGAGAGTTTATTTTTTACTTTCTTTTTTTCTTAGATCTTTTTCTTTTCATGGATTGCTAAACATCTCTTCCAGTCAAAGGATAATCAAGGGTTTGATTCTTCAGAATTGTGAGATCTAACTGATTTTATTTGTTCTTTATTTCTTCAATGTTTATTTATCTTCTGTGCTTATTGAAAATATTATTTTGGTTGATTGCAACAAAAAGAGTCCTTTGTTTAATCATCAAAATAATAGGTTACTATTTAGAACTTTAAATCCGTAATTATTTAAGTGTTCTAATATAAGTAGTAAATAACATAGTTGATTACAAAAGAGGTTTTCAATTTATGTTATGAAATAAATAATCTAGTTTAAATAAACCTACATATGTGTTTATTGGCTAGAATTGGTAGTTTTTCTAATTCTTAATGCTATTGGTAAATTAAATCCTAAGATCGTATCTAGGGTTATTTATTGATAAGAGAAATAATTAGAGATCGTATCCTAGTTATCAAAGAAGTAAGGAAAAACAGGTTGTTAGGTGGTACCAACAACCATAACTAATTCAGTGAAGATTAAAAGATTTTTATCTTTGCATCAATGATCAATTCCTAAATCAAACATAAAATTATACCTTTGACTGGATACTTTATTGCATTAATTTTTTCTTTCCTGTTATTCTTATTTGATCTATTTTTAACTCCTCAAACCCCCTTTTCTTTTATTTCATTTTGCAAAAAAAAAATAAATCTAACCAATCTTTGTGGAAATGACCTTGCTCATCTATACTACAAGTTTAATATTTTGAGCAAGAATTTAGGAATTTAATTTGTTGGTCTCGACAACCACCACTTTCTTACTTATCCATAGTCTTTTAGCTTTTTTTGATTGTTTCTAGAATATTATATACCTTTCAATCTTTGAGTTAGCACTCTTTTTTTAATGTAGAACTTGGTTTGAATCTCATCCATCATAATTCATTATCATCATGCCCTTTGTATCTTTTTATACAAATCATCAGGATTATTTTCAAGATTAGGATTTCCCACATTTCTCCGTAGATCAAGAGTTATTAGATCGAGAATTTTATTGTTTAGGTTTCATTTTTTTAGTGTCTCATTATTCATCATGAACCATTCTATTATTTTTAGCTTCGGGATCATTATATCATCTATTTGTTTTATTATTCGAGCTTTAATTTACTGCTATATCTTTTGTCTTGATCAAAATTTTCCTTGATCAAAACTTATCAAGATTGAGATTTTTCAAGATCGAGATTTCTTTTGCCAACTTAGATTTCCATTAAGCAATCATAACAATTGTTCTTTCTAACCCATTAATAGCTAATTTATAGCTCATTATTAACCTTCGACCTAGAAATTCTTAAATGTTTCTTAGATCACGCATCAGCCCTTTTGATATGAGTCTCTTTGCTTCCTTATGCCTATTTAAAAGCTTTCTTCTCTTCTTATTTTTCTTTCCTTTACTTTCCTTTCATTTTCTTCAGTAAGTTTTTCCTTCTCTATAACTCTCAGCAATCAGTCGCTGTCTCCTTCGTCCTCCTTTTTCCATTGAGTTTCTCTGTCTTTTTGTTTCTTTATTTCTTTATTTTTTTCAAATGGCCAAAAGTGTAAGACCTCTTCTTACACTAAGAACAAATTAGAATAGGCTAAGAATGACTTTCCCATTCCTAAATATAATCAATTAGAGTGTCCTTTTTCTTTTGATAGGCCATGGACCCACCATGAAGGTTGGGTCATGGTCTTTCAAGATTTGCTAAAGGGTGGTCAAATGCTACCTATCTATCCTTTCTTCAAAGATGCTTATATGTAGTTTAATGTATATCTTTTGTATTTGCTCCTTAATGCTTGGAGATGTATGGTCACCTTTGTCTTCAAACTTTTCACCTTGGATTGTTTGACCTTTTCATTCCTTTTTTTTCCCCCAAATTCTTTGAGTTCAAAGCTAATAGGGATAATACCGATTTTGAAAATAAGTTTTACTATTTTAGTACTGTTAGACTGTAATCTTTTTCAAAAGGCTTACCTTAGAATAACAAAGGTTGGTCTAAGAAGTACTTCTAAGCATCATGACCTAAGATCTACCCAGAGTTGAACATTTAGAAAAAAAGCTTTCCAAGAGAGTTTGTAAAAAGAGAGTCTACCCCGACGTAGAATCTATCTACAAATATCTCTCTGAACATCAAGGTGAAGATTGTTTTAGAGCTTATATAGATAATACTAGAATAACCACTATTAGATGCACCCTAAATTCGTATAAAGTTCTTTAATTTGATAAATCATCTAGGGATGTTATTGAGCTGTCTTCCCTTTCTAATTCTAACATCAAATAGTAAGTTTCTTATTCTCATCTTCTTGCATCTTTTTTAGAAACTCGATCAAGCTGACTGTGATTAAAACAAAACTCATGTTCAAGCCTTTACTTCAATTCCCAATCAAACTTTAAAACTTGTTCCCCCTTCACAAACTCCTGAACAAGCACATAAGTAAACTGATTTTGTACACTCTTCTAATCTTGATCTCAACTACTCATTAATCATTGATTAACCTTCTCCTAGAGTTAATTGTAAGATAAGTCATATCTCGACAAGTTCTTCATTGAACTTTTACAATTTTAAGTTTTTTTTTTATTTAGTTTTCGTTTTAAACTTTTACTCCCATTTGTAGATCTTCCTAATATGGCTCCTTAAAACATTTTCCAACTGACTAGAGATTAACTTTAGAAGGCAATGAACACTGCTATGGGTAGAAATAGCCCTTATTCTGCTACTATAACAAGACCCATATTAGAGACCTACATAAGGGTTAATCTTTTAAGGTTGTACAAACAAGAAAACAACTAACTTGCATTTGATAATCTACTCCAATAGCACCAAAGAAGCCCAAAGTAAATCAGGTTAGCAAGTAACTAGCCAAAAAGAAAGAAAAGCCAATAACAATCCTTAAGATCAATGTGCCATGGATGCTCTCTTAATGCCACTCATGGTTCCACTATAGCTTAAGAAATAAGATCATTTCTTGCCAAATTGAAACTTATAAGTAGAGGGAAGTTTAAATCACCAAGTCTGGTGCATGAATGGATTTACAAGTCCACTTTACTTAATCACTTGAGAAAAAAAATGAAATCAAGAGTAGTGATATGTTTCTTGGGAACATAATGATGAGCTTTGAGGATGTAACTAATTTTTTTGATCCAGTTTATTTTCTTTATAATCAAAATTTTACATTGATTTTTTATTTTTTTATTTTTATCTAACTTTCTTAATCATTTTATATTGTGTTTATCCAATATATGTCAATACTCACTGACAAATACAATCATGTCAACATCGATCTGCACTATTACTTGAAGGAGGCTAAAGTTGTTAATAAGTTAGCTGTATATGTTGTTGATAAGGTGCACATCTATGTTGCTATATTAAAACAGTGTAAAAATATTTTGGTGAAAATCTAAGCTAACCTAGAGAACACCAAGCTCGAGCTGGCACAATTTCAAGCTAATATTGATGCTAGAGTTAACCATGTCAAGAAAAAACTTACTCTTTAAGCATATGGAAGAAATTAGAAAACTTTAGGAGGAATCTTGATTAAGGGCAATTGATGAATTTAGAATATCAGAAGAGTACAGAGAGATTAAGGAGCAAAAATCTCATCTTTATTGGCCTATCCGAAGAAAAATTGTTTAGGAAGTCAAAGGTAAACTTTCTAAGCTTGATTAGGGTTAAGTGCACATGGTGCCTCCCACTAAATACTCATTTATTCACTCTCAAGAGTTTGAAGTATCATTAGTAAACAATATCCAATAACTGGCTCCCAAACCAACTAATAAAACATCTCCTTAGCCAATCTTATAGATGCTATTGCTCCCCATCCCAAGCCCAAAGTACTAAGTGCTACTCTAGATGCTTCAGTTGCAATAGTCAAGACCCTTCTCCTAATCAAACTTGATTTACATTTTTATGTAACTATATCACTTTTTCGAATCTTGTGTGAACTTTTCATTTATGAATTCCTGTTTCGTTCTTCTATTCTCCTTTTAGCATTTTCTTAACTAATTTTTTATTTGACTAACTTTAAACATAAACAAAAATTGACTAAGTGACATTACACTTAAACACTTGACATCTAACGCTTAAAGCCACTTTCAAAATACACCCTAACGATTTCATTGAATTGTTACTCCCGATAAAGTCTAAACTAACTGAAGCAAACATACTATTAAGTGTCATTAAGGTTTAGCCTCGATGAACCAAATCCTAATGAATCAAAGCTCAATGAATAGGAATCTTGATGAATATGAATCCTGATGAATATAAATATGAATCCTGATGAATATAAATCTCGATGAATATAAATCCCAATAAAAATTCTACATTTGTAGCAAGCTTTTTAAGTAATCAGTCTAATTTTTTTAACTGCAATTTTAGATGTCACAAGTACCAATTATGGGAATTTCGAAATTGCTAGTCCTTTCCCCAATATAAATGATGCTGAAGCTTAAAATTTTTTAAAAAACGAAAATCTAATTAGTTTTTGTTTAAATAAGAGACAACTAGCATCTTTGATGATTGGTCGCTATTCTTAGGTTTTTTTCTCACATTAAAGGTTTCTTCTAAATGAAATTCTGGTTGTGATAAGTACAAATAAAAAAAGAGAAGTTGACGTAAACTTTGCTTTGTTGCAAGATTGCAAATCTAAGTAACAATGGCAAATCTTTTCCTTCTACTTCCCATTTTGAGACCTTTGCCACTTAACCACCATCCATTACCCACGAAACTACTCTCTCTTTCTCTTATGTTTGGTTTTGTATAGTGCATATAATCCTAATGTAGATTCACTTGTAATTATTAGCTTAATGTTGCAAACAACGTAGTACATAATGTCTTCGTGTAAAAGGGAACCTCCAAGGGAAACAGTAGTGTGAACAAAGAGACACTGCATTTTCAACACAGCAAAACGACATGATTTTAGGGTCTTAATAGTTTCATAATGAACAACTTCGATGAAAACATTGCTTTTGGATGATATTAAGCGTTTGGGGTTGTGTCGTTAATTTTTTATACTTTAAACTCTATAATGTTACTTTTAGAAATTTATTTAATAATACAAATTAAATATTAAAATTTTATGAAATTTTTATTTTTTAAATTATAAATATTTTATATGTTATTAAAATATGATCTCTTTAAATTTGTAATTAAGCTTGACTGAGATTTTGTAGAAGTGTTCACTTTTAATTGTATGTTTCTTACAAAAAAAAAGTTTTCAATGTAAAAATATTATGAGATTTATGAGCAATATCATTACTAATAAACTATAGCAATATTAATTTTTCAATTCCTATCAAGTTTATTATGAAAATTTGAAAACTTTAGATAAATGATTTTGAATTTATAAATTTTAATACTTGCACGTAGAATACAAATATGACATATATATAAGATAAAAAAAATTTGAAGTTGGACACGATTAGGGGCGAATCTAGAAATTTTATTTAAGATGGTTTAAAACTTTTTCAATCAATTATGGGAAAATATAATTTATTCAAAGCAAATACATATATAAATAAAAAATATATAATGAGTTTAATTCTTAAAATATAATTATATATAATTTATTTTTTATTAGATTTACTCTATCAAAATTATCAATAATAAAATTTATGTCAATTGAATCAATAATTTTTTAAATATAAAAAATCATATAATTTAAAAAAAATCATCATATATTTTATTACATTAAAATCTTTTGATTAGTTTCATAATTAAAATTTTTTATTAAGGTTAAATTGTATTGAAAAAAGATATTAGGTGCGTTAAGATAACTACTTTCACAAATTTTAATTTTTTACTTAAAACTATTCTAGCTTAGGTGATCCCTTTACTTAATATCTATCAAAACTTTTGAGTATCTTTAAATACTTAATTTTAGTATGTACCAAAATTATATTTTGGTTAATATTATTATTGTTGTTATTGCATAGGATGGATTAATCCCATGAAATGAACAACTAAATTCATTTTGAAAAAGTCTCATTCATACATATATGGGCTACATTAAAAAAAAAATTATTCAAAAGTTTAAGAGATATAGAGATAATAAGTCAAATACAAATTTAAAATGAAGCAATTTTTTTTTAATTTCTGAGAAAATGGTATACGTTTCAATTCTATTTATTATAATACCCTTATTAATTTTTTTAAAAAAACAACTTTCACAAATATTATTGTGTTGAAATTTAAAAGCATAATAATAATAAATAACTAAAACTTATGAAATAAAAAAAAAAAAGAAAGGCTTCTTAAGTGTTGCTAACCTTTCTTTAAAAAAAAATAAAAAAACTATCCTTGATTATGTTATAGGTTGGCGCCATAGATTCGCCCCCCGGACATGCTCCATTTCTTTTGGTTTTTATTTTTATCTTGAGTTAATATTAAACTAACCTTCTTGGATTGGGTTCCACTCAAAGTTTGAATTTGAGTTTTACTAGGCTGGTGTCGCCCCAACAGTCATATGACAGCTTTGGAAGGGATGTCTATACTTGGCTTCTCTCTCTACATGTATATATATTTTATATGATGATAATAAAAAAATAAATTTTTTAATTTTTTAAAAATGAATTATTTTATTGACAAAAAATAAATCATTTATTATTTGGTGGTTGAGTGTATTAAGTAATGTTAGGCAGCCAAGAAAGCCATGAGCACCTCCTTGTTGACGCAAAAAGCTAAAATGCTTGGAAATCACAATGGTGAAGCCAGCAACAGAGAAAATGTGAAATTGCAAAAGAAAATTTCTGGCAGGTTCAATTTATCGTGATTTGCACCATCGGTCTGTGATCTGTCACTTTCACCCACAAATTGAAAAGACGAAAAAAATTTGGAAGTGGAAGGAGAAGACTGCAGGCTTGTGAATGACGCTCTTTTTTCTCTTATTTCTTTAATGCAGTGATGGACCGCATTCAGATCTCAATATCAAATCTCGCAGTTGGCCAACTCTCAGACTCAACACCGTCTGCTTTTAAGATTCGGCAGTATATCGCGCGACGGAGACCAAAAGGAATCATTGTTTCGCGCGTTTTCGCACGTGGGACTGACCTTCGGCTGTGTGACAATATTACCCTTTTTGCCCGTTTTAATATTTAATTCATATTAGAGACTGTCTTTTCACTACCCAGGTTACTGCAGCAGCTCATCATCTCAGAATGGTCATTATGCTGTATGGTCAATTGCCCAATTGATTGGCTGAAACTTAATTAATCGTCTTTCTTTTAATAAAATAACGGTGGCAAGCATATTCTGCTTTTCTTTTTCTTTAATTAGGTACCCTGTAAATAACCATAAACAATCACAATAAAGGACATAAATGATTCTGTGTTAACAACAGGCAGGCCCCCACGACCAAAACAGGATGCAAAAGATGTGATAGGGGAGGCCAGCAGTTGCAGGACCATGTTCAACATTTTTTAACATTATTATATATTCACATGCTACTTTTTAAATTTAATTTCATTGAAACGAGAACAAAACTAGTGGGGAATATTGACCCTCATATGCTTAATCTTCTTAATCTTTTTTGAATCAAGATTAATTTTATGCAGCTGGAGATAGCTTGTTATATTCAAATCGAAAGAATATGTTTTTCTTCTTTTTTTCATTTTTGACTTTTAACATATATTTTAATCAAGAGTTCTATTTTCATGTGAATTTTCCTCTTTCATATCTACTTTTTAGCACACACGGGAATTAAAGACAGTGGGTCGATTCTCTGTGTGTCCAAAGGATTGATCATTTGTTTAACCAGATATCTATATAATTTTTAATTAATTGAAGAGAAAAATTACTTAAAACCCAAGACCCAGCAGAGTGTTTTCATTCATCGAAAGCAATTTTATGTTGATACAATCTAAGACATACAGTACAAAAGAGTAGTGTTCGTTGGGAATTGATCCGCGTTAAAAGACCTATAAATGAAAACTACATAATTAAAGAAAGAAAATGATGAGTCACGATAAAGCCTGTTTGTTGTGAGTATCTTTCAACACGCCAACAATAATGCCGTCTTCGTTCAGCAATCGGCCGGTCTCGTGCGTGATCGCGCGACTAATAGTGAGAGTCCTACCTCGTGATTGTTTCTTTACTTTCTTTTCAAAATTAGTAGTGCGGACCCCCAGTTTTTGGTTCTTATGCAGACTACAAAAACAAATTTCTGGCAAAAAGTTGGTGGAAGTGAACGCTCCAATATGGCATATATAAAGGCGTGGGTGAGTAACTATGGGAAGACATGCTTAGTGACACCCAAGGAAAGCTGAGTCACCCGTCGTTCGAATCAGCAATGAGGACTATTCATTCCAGCAGGTTCTACAGATCGTCGCATGCCAGGCGAAAGGTACCAGCACTTCATTTCATCGCCCATTTTTCTTTTATACGTTTTTTTGTTTTTGGTCTAACAACTTATATATATATATATATATATATCATATATCCACTCATATGCACGTACGTAAAGCTAATTCATTTTATCCCATACTCTTATTCTGGATTTGTGAAGCATCAGTTATAATAATACTCTTGCTATTATCTTGTGCTTAGAAACGAGATATGAATGTGAAGCTGGGAGCAAGCATTAACCGGTTAAAAGTAGAAATGAAAGAGATTAGTAAGGACCAACATCGCATCAAAAAGGACCAAAAACAAATGAGAGACACGTTCGAAAAGATTCGATCAGATTATGACATACTCCGAGAGGAAAGCAAACTCATTGCCCAAAAGAGTAATATCACCAAAACGAGGCTCTTTCTTATTGTCGAAATTTTACGAGCAAGACAGAACAAAGAATTTGATGGAGCTTATGCCTTGGCCAGTTCCCTACGCACTATTTCCAAATGCCTTTAGCTGATCGAATGCTGAATCAAAGAGTCCTCCCTTGAGCTCCGGTAACATGTTTTTTGATCAACAACGTTAATTTGTGTTGCTGAGCGTAGTGTTGTTGCTCAAGATCTCGTATACAATATGGTATTGCTGTTCTTGTGGACGATAACGTGGACCTTGCATGCGGCTGCTCTCAGTTAATTGTTCTTATCCATGTACTTCCACTTGTAAACAATTTAATCATATTTTGCAAGAAAGATATGACTTATTGATGGTTTTTTTTCTTTAAATTAGGATTCATACGCCGTCCTGAATTAGATGCAATCTGTTTTGGCAGGTTAGCTATTGTTTAGGAGCAGGCCTCCATGAGTCTTCAAGCATTAATTTATGATCAACGAATTTATATGGGTGATATGAACAATTAAGAGGCCTTAATATCATGTACATTATCGATCAAGAGCCGTTTAGTCGTTGAAATGATAGCTAGTTTAAGGTTATGACCCCAAACCCAAAACATGCAGCGACTTAGAAGCCTGAAACGGAGCATGATGAGAAATAACAGCTCTTCCCATATAGGAGCTTGCTGTTTTCCAGTAGGATACTCAAAAGAACCCTATTAGGTCTTGTTTCTACTGATGGGATCAAATACTATGATCTGCTCATCTGTATGGTCTGGATATATACTTTTTAGCCTGAAGAAAATGACATGAGATGGCCATAAATTATACCTTTTGTGTCGCTAGTTACTAAAGCTCTAAATACTTACATATAACATGTGTACGTGACACTATATTTATCATATATACATGCATACTCAAAAGTAATTGCTTCACATATAGTTATAGTACATATGTATACATATTTACATATCATCTTGTTTGTGTATATGCCTGTGTATGCACAGTTCCTATGAGTAAAGTGATTACTGCATGTTTCTTTTTCTTTTTTTTTTTTTAAACATAAACTTACATACCCAGTCATTCCGAAGAACACACACATCGACGAAAAGACACATGTTCATGTGTGTCTGTAATGTGGGTGTGCGCCATTATACAATCATGCATAATCTGTGTGTAGGCACGTTTATGGGTATCAGGATGGATTTATACCTGTTGCAGCCAAAACCTAAATCATAAAATAAGGCCTTTTATTCTTATAAATTTATTTACTTATTTTTAATTCATAAAATTGTTATTTGAATTTTTACCTTAATTTTGAGATAATTATTTTATTTTTTGAAATTCTTGTTAATTTTCATTTAAAAAAATTTTAATCCATTTGCAGATAATAAAATTTTATTAGTAATATATGCATTAAAAATATCTTTTTAAAATAAAATTTAAAGTAAATATCATTTAAAATCTTGAATTTTGGTCTCTCTCCTCAATCAAATGAATCTTGACTTTCAAAATATATTCAAATAAAGTCTGATTTATTGATTTTGTCAAATTAAAACATTGATTGAAAATGATTATAAATAATTAATGATATTTTCATTGTTGAGTGCCTAAAAAATTGTTCAAATAGACTTATACTCAATGTTTATTTTTTTACCTCAAATTTAAATAATTTTCGACTAATGAGATATCTTTTAAGAATTTTTTAAAATTTGAATAGTATAAATTTTTTCAAAAAATTTTTAATATTCAAAATTGTTTTCTTTATATTTTAAAAAATTCAATCTAAAATTTATTGTAAAAAATCTCTAATTTAAATATGTTTAATTTTTAAAATTTTTAAAAAGATTCAATTTGATCCAAATTAAAATATCAAAATTTTGTTTAGAAATATTTTAAAAATTAAGGTTTGTTTAAAAAAAAAGTAAAATTCATAATTTCAAATTCCTTTACCCTAAAATTTCAATACTTCAAGGGTACTTTTATTTTTAGTTTTACAATATATTTGAATTCTTTTAATTTATAACAATATTTTTTCAAATCATTATCATTCAAGGATATTATTCTTTTAAAACTTTAAAAAATACGTGAACAATTAAAATACTATTTGAGAGTATTCAATCATAAATTTTTAACATTAATAACAATTAAATTTTAATTTAAAATAATGAACAATTGAAAATAAAATTGCTTGTATAAATCTACCTTATTATCAATTGTCAAAATTTTAACAAGTTAAAAAATCAATAAAAATATTAAATTTAAATAATAAAAATTAAAACACTATTGAAGACAAAATTAAAGTTTTTTGTTTTAAATTTAAAATAAGTTAAAAGTAATTATAATTTATAGAAATATTTTCTAATTTTTAAAAATAATAAAAAATATTAATGAAAAATATTAAATGAAGCCCTACTTAAAAGTGAGGTCATAAGCTACTATCGAGGTGGCTTTACCTTAAGTTGGTCTTGATGAACTTACGTATTTATAAAATTATTTTAAAATATAAATTATTATAAATAATAATTAAAAAAATAAAAGATGAATAAAAATATGTAGAGTTAATTAAAAAGATATACATTTTGTCACACCATCAAATCAAGAACTAAAAAAACAAAAATTAACTTTAAGTTTACATTTTATTGGCATTTTAATATGAAATTCTGTTCGCACATCTTATTAATGTTAACAAAAAGAAATTCGACATGTGATTTTTTCTTATCCAATTAACTTAACACCTAGTAAAAGCAACAAAATGGTGTCGTCGATGGGTCATGTGTTGTGCAACTGAAAAGTCAATGATGGTGTGCCACCACCTAGGCTAATCGATCTGATAGTACTAACAAACAAGCCTTCATTATCTTGCCACAATCCAAAGCAATGCTATTAGTGGATAAGTTGCAAAACACCATCATCTCTATTATAAAATCACCAAAATATTATGGACTTCTCTTGGTATTTACCAAATTGAGACCTTTTGATTGTCTTCCATTATTGAAAAAGTTCACTCATTAAACTAGAGACCGAAAAACAAGGTTGTTGTCAAAAGAATAGAGCTTCAAATCTCTTGATCATTCGCGTTTAGACTTTCAAAAAAGATTTTGGAATCCATTTCATTGAGCATTTAGGATTTTCTTTTAGTAAACCCTCAAATCCATCTATAAGGTCTAGAGAATCATATTGTTGAGGATTGACCTCAAGCATTCAGGATTTCTTTTTATCATGCCCCAAATCCACCTTAAGCATTTGAAGACTTTGAAAGACTCACAATATTGAGAACTGCAGCTAAGAGCTACATACAAAGATGATGATGTCAGGTCATATAATTAGTTTAGTTTACTGGTAGCCCATGCATATTTGGTATTAGATCCAATTTAAGTTGCTACCAATATTAAGCACCATGTAAAACTAATTCATGGGAGTGTTGAAATCTAGTATGAAGAATTACTAACTACTTCCTTGGGTTGCCTCAAACATCAAGACTGAGTGTCACTAATGAGTTCAAGTTGGAATGTTCTGATAGTACTATTAAGGTCGAGTTAGACCTTGGTGATAAGGCACACCATAAGAAAATAAACTTTTTATCATGGGTCAAGAAAATGACATTGTAAGAGATGACATAAAAACTTTATGATGGTCAGTAAGGACCGCAATAAATTTTTGATGATTTCTGGCTGCCATAAATAAGTTAAAATTTTAGTGACAGTAAGTGATAGACGATTATAAAAAACTCATGAAGGTCCCTCGTAGACCATCATAAACTCATGACGATCGTACATGATCGTCATAAAGGTATCTTAATGGTTGTTAATGATCGTCATAAAAACCTTGCCTTTACATGAGGATCTTTATGACCGCTATAATTATGTTTTTATTAATTAATTATAAAAATTTATTTTTATAATTTTAATTAATTAATATTTATCATTTATTTTTACAATTGTAATAGTCAAATAATACAAATAATATCAAACAACAAAAGTTATATATATTTATAACTAAAGCCATTGTCATTTTACAAAATATATGTAAGTATAAACAAAATGGCTATAATACACAATTAAATGAAGGTTCATCTATACTGCTCTTTTTTAGCATTACATTATTAAACTAAAAATTATATATATTTTTTTAAGCCAATGCATCAAAAAAATACTAATTGAATGATATCACTCCTGCAATAGTTATAGAAAGGATACATTATTAAATCATCTCTATCAAATATATGATTAATTTACATATCAAAATAAATAAACAATTCTAATAAAGCTTGAAAATCAAACATAATGAAAGGTTGGGAATATAATTAGTTTTTATTGTACAATCAAGTGAAAAAGAAGAAGAAGGAACCAAATATTATAGTGGACATCTTCATTAAAGTGATTCAACAAAGTGTTGTACTAAAGTTCTTAATCTCACTTATCATTAAAGGACATCTTCGTCAAAGTGATTCGTTGAAGTCCATCACACTTGAATTTAACCAAGCCAAACAACGTAGTTAAAACTCAATAACCTAAAATGACTAAACATTTCTGCTTATGAATGCAATGGTGCCAGTTTTTGACCATTCCATTAACTCATGCAATAATAATCCATGCTAGATTATTAATAAATTGCATAAAAATTACACGCATACAATTTCCTAGTATGCACTGCAAGTTTTTCAAGGCATATGGCAAGATATTGCATATGGATATTTTTTATAATAGCAACCAGAACTAAACCTACTAGATGAATATTGATCTTACTAGAAATAAGGAAAGAATTCTGAAGTCTATGCATGTATCTTTAATGGGTATTTTCAATCAATTAGTATGAACAAAATAATTGAGAATCATCAAAAAACAAGGAAACTATTGGTAGGATTTAATGTCAATAACAAACCCAATACTTGAGAAAAGAAAGAATCATCTTGTTAAACTGAGTAGGCAATGACACCATTATCAATTGATAGACTATCCAATTAATTATAAAAAACACAACTCCAAAGAAAAATACAGCAGTTGTTAGTGCCTTACTTTTAACACCTCACTGCTTTGCTTTCAATACCTCATTATCTGTGCTGCCTTTCCCTATCAAAATTTTTTTTTAAAAAAAATGGAAGATTGTATTGTCTCACTATCTATTGTTAAAAAATATCATAATCTTATGCATTCTACCCCCTCGTATTTCCTTCATGCCAAACTCACACAGGAAGTTTATAAATTTTTCCTTAGAGCAACCACTCCGACAGTGAACTTAGAGTGAAAAATGTAAAATCTAATGAATTCAGAACAAATTAACCCTAAAGACAAATGAAATCATCTTCAAAATTAAGCAAACAATCTTATAAAGATAACATTTACATAAGATTCACTAAAAAAATTCCTTACAATTTTCTCAACAATAGGCATCGTTTCTAGTGCATAATATCTTTTATTTTTCTTTATATGTATCTCCCCTTTCTCCATGACTTTTGCTTTCTATAAATATGGAATAACAAATTAAAAATTATAAAGAATATTGTATCTTGAATGTATGTTAAAGTCCTTAGAAAGAATGTAAGAGTGAAAAAGTTACCAATTTGTGCTCTAAAGTTGTACATTCACCCCGACTTAATCGATGAGGATATTTATTATGTTTTTGTCAATCTTTTTGTTCCTTACTCAATTTCTTCAATATTGCACTACAGTTAATGAAGAAACAAAAAATATATATATATATATATGGCTTAAAGAAACATATTGTAACATAAATGAACTTTAAAATCCTCTTGGAGACGTGATTTAATGAACTTCTCCCAATCATTCTTTAAAATGAAACTATAGATCGTAAGTGCTGTTACTACAGCATCAAGATTGTTTATAAAAGGCTTTATATATTCCATTGTCAAGATATTCTTGAATGTTTTAAATTTATTGCCAATTGACGATAAAATCATCTTTTTTATTTGAGGATCAATTTCAAATGCATCATGAAAATGAAAATTCATATGTTATTATGCTAATGAAAAGTACGATTGAATATTTGATGTGACAGTAATATACCTGAATATATTCCCACATCTTTTTTTTTTTCAAATGATCAGAAACCTTTTGCTAATCACTATAAGTTATCGGAATCATGGTACGTGTAAGAATGCCAAGAGTAGACATAAGGGCTTTACCTTTAGCACTATATGGTATGCTTTTTGAACTGAACTATGCCACATTCTTTGTCCCAAAGATTTTCTCGTTCAACAACTTTGTTGGTCCTCTAGATTTGGTTGGCAACTCTAGCAACTTCTTAGTCATATCTACAATCATTTAAACATAAAATGTAACCCACAAAAAAAAAAAAAAGTTAGAGCATAATTCATTATATGGTACTAGCTTTTGTAATAAAATAATACTGCAAAAAAAGAAAAAAGAAAATAATCAAATTTTTTTCCATGAATTATTAAGTTTACTTGCATGCTTCATTAATCCAAGTTCCATCACAATCGAGTCGTATATTATTAACTTCATCTTCATTGATTTTGTCATTTAAACCGACTTCAAGTATGCTTTCAAGAGCAGAATCATACTCTTCTATGTTGTCAATATCATTATTTCTCTCATTATATTTATTGTCTTTTTGTGGAGCAGAGCAAACAATGAACCATCTTAGATCTAGTTAGTTAGGAACATAAAAGATTTGTTTAGCTTGAGAAGCTAAAATGAAACAATCGGATTTATTTTTACTTATAATTAAAGTTAATTAATCAAAAAATCTATATTTTACTTATAATTTTAAATTAAAACTTGCAATAAAAATAATATCTATTTAAAATTTATATTTTGGTTAAAATTTTAATGTGAGAGTTTCATATATTAATTTTTGTTAATATTAATGATCTATGTTGATAATATTTTTAAAAAATAGAATAATCATATAAAGAAAAGTAACGTGCATGTATACCTATAAAATTATTAATTTTAATAAAAATTATATATAAAAATTAACATTAATATTTTAGTGAAAATATAAATTTTAAATAGATATAATTTTTTATAAGTATTTTTGATATAATTAATTCAAAAAAATGCAATAAAAATCTTTACTCATTCTAATTAAGTTTTTACTATAAAATTTTTTTAAAAATATTTATAATTTATAATAATAATAATAAATAAATAAAATTTTAATCATATATCATTTAAAAAAATGTTAATCCAAAAAGCTAAGTAGGTTGGTGAAAGAAGTAAAGTAATTGGAGGGAGATTTCGACGACTAGCACTGGCCAATCAAAATAAAGAAGGTAGGTTTGGAATGTGGCAAATGATTTGAAATGGAATCCTGTGTCATATTTGGTAGCATTTCAAACAAATGGCTAAAATTGGAAATTTGGTGTCACGTAGAGTTAATTCACTAACCTGTCACTTTGTTTCGATTTACACCACTGTTTCTTCCCTATGTACATCTTTTGAAATTAAGTCCCAACTACCTTTGTCACCTTACATTTGAAAGTAAGAATTAAGTAGGTGTTAAGAACAGGCCTGAGATAAAGAGCTATCCCAATATCACTAAATGAAAAATTGAAGCTTAGAAAAATGGGCATGGGAATACAACATCTTTTCTAACAATAAGTATAAAACAGAAATTGAAATGTTTAAGATAGTAGAAAAAATTATAATCATGTGTTATATATGCAGACAAGAAGAGTTGTCTTAAATTATTTTCCAATAAGGATGTTCCATTTAAAGCAAAAGATTATAATTCTAATAAGAAGGATTGCACTCTTGATAATCAGAACCCTACCAAATACGAGTGCTCTACCATAGCATTTCTATCCAATCTAGTGATAAGAGGAAATAATAATTTGCAGGTAAAGATATTCACCATAGAAAAGAAGTTTTTTCTTTTTTTTTTCCTTTTAGTAAAAACAAAATCATGAGTTTATTATTTCTTCTTTTTGAAGGGTCTCGAGGAGTAAACTGATATGACCAAAAAGGATGATGGGGAGGTGTAATTACCAGTGACACTTCAGACATAGGATAGTTAGAAGAAAAATATGATATAGGAATAGCCACTATGAAGTAAAAGCCAATGGGTTAATTTGTAAAATGCACTCTATTTCTTTTTTCTTTCCAGGCTTACAGTAAGTGAATAAGGCACATTTCCTCTTGAACAATAATAGAATTTTAGCTTTCAAATCTTTCTTAATGCTCTCTGTAATTTCTTACAAAAACATTTGGAATCCATCTAGTTAGTTTGCTAAAACTTTGATGTGTATATAGAAAATTGCAAACTTAAGGAAACAAGAGAAAAAAATTAGAACCAACTACTAGTAAGAAATTGAAAAACTTACCAAAAATCTCTCTTTTCTCCTCACGGTGCGAGACTGGGTTTTAGTGGTTTCAATTACCACTTTCCTTGCTTCAATGCGACAATTCGATAATACACGATGCCTTTTTCATAAAACTCTTCAAAAAAAAAAATGAAACCTTTCATCGATTATGTAACATTGATGGACAAAGATTTTTGTTTTTTACAATGGCCTTCGTCGAGAGTGAAGGAAGCAAGCTAAAAAAGTGAACTATGAAATGAGTGACTAGAGATCAATAAGTATTACAACACACTATCCCCACCACTTAATAGCTTTTTCTAGGTAAAATCACTACATTGGATGTTTATTGATCGAGTGGTTAAAGTGTTTTGAGATGATTAAGAGAGCTTGGGTTCAAGTTGGCTCTTTTATGTTTTATTCAAAATAATTTAAACTACACATTTTATCTAAATAATAAAATAATTAAACATAAGCTTTCGCTAGATCGAATGGTTAGAAATGTGACATTAATTCAAAAAGATTTAGGGTCAAACTAGCCCTCTTTCATTTTCCTTTTGAAATATCTAAATTAAAAACTTCATAAAACAAATAAAAGAAAATAACAAGTCTCTTAGTGGATCTAATAGTTCGCACACTATATATTTCTCCAGAATAAAATAAAACTTTATGAAAGACCATTATATATTTCAAGTTTTTTACGATGACTATGAATTACTGTCATAAAATTGTGACTGTTACAAATGCCTGTCATAAAAAACCATCATAAAAAGCTTGTTTTCTTATACTAGCGATTGGATAGAAAAAAGCACGTCTAGATCATGTATGAAATCACTACTATTAAGATTAACAAGGTAGATAGACGAAGGTCTCATATTAAAACTTTAAAAAAATATAAATTTAAAATTCATGCAATTTTTGTTTACAGGTCATAATTTGAGACTTGAGCAAAACCTAGGTCCTTTTGATGTAATTAACCTAAAGAATAACTAGTAACAAAAGGTTAGTGAATGGATCTTCACTTAATTCTTTTTCATACATCTCACATGTATTAGTAAGTGAGAGTGTCAAATGATTAATCTGATTGTCAATATAGAATACTAAACATGTAAACAATCTAAAATGATCTTGAAATCTATTAGTAAGCAACATTTCAAAATATCATTTTATCTTTTTAAAATATCATTCATCCTTCTTGATTTTTCTTTTTTTTTTTTTCACCAAGCTTTAGAATTATGTATCATTCCATCACTCCACCTTAATATCCATTTTAATATCACCAATAATCAACTCTTTTAGTAGCTTGATCTTTGATTTTGATAATGTCTTAATAAATATGTCTACTAATTGTTTTCAATTTTGCCTTGCTTGATATCTATATCTTTATTTATTTAGGCCTCTCCAATGAAGTGATACTTAATATCTATGTATTCAGTTATGCTTTGAAACGTTAGATGCTTTGCCATCCTATTGTTGACTTGTTATTATAGTAGATCTCTATAGCTTTATCTTATGACTCATGATATATGTTTTCAAGGATGCATTTAGTCATATGGATTGGCTTGTAGTCATAATCTTTGCAATATATTCTACTTTAACTAATTTGCAACTATTACTTGCTTCAATGCCTAAGAAAATTTTTTGAACCTTCTGTGAATATAGGCCTGATGCACTTTCCATATCATCTAGTATTTTTGCTACTCACTATTTGTACGTCCAAGTAATCTTGAGTTAGGTATCGAGCCATACCATTTGTCGTAGTGAACTTTACTCAAACTTTGCATAAATCTTGGCAATAAGTTGATTGCATATATAATATTTGGCTTAATTAGTTTTAGGAAAATAAGACTTCCATTGAGAATTTAAAACTATTCAATATTTGCTTTTTGCATGCCATCTTCACTTCTTAGTGCTTTGTTGTTGTTTAGTGAGATTGCTATAATTTTGTCATCTTCTATCTTGAACTTAATAATTAGACATTTTGTATGTTTTATCTACAATATAAAGATTTTTATCTTATTTTTTTACTTATTTAAATTCCAAAGAAGTGGTATATTAGACCCAAGTCGATTATCTTAAACATTTTCATCATAGTTTCTTTGAATTCTTTGATGTTTTTCTCATTATTTTCTACATAAATATGGTCAAACATATAAGTGAAATGAAAAATACCATTCATAATTTAGGTCTTGGTGCATAGTATCGACTCACTTTAGCTAATCTTGAATCTTTACTAGATAAAACAATCGTGAATTCTACTCTGACATGCTCACAGAGTTTATTTTAGATTCGACAAGGTTTTCTTTATACTTGAGTATCTTCTCTTCCTTTGCACGACAAAACCCTTTTGGCTGCTTTATGTAGATTCCTTATTCTAAATAACTATCGAGAAAAGTCAACTTCACATTTAGTTGGTAAAACTTCCATTTTTATAAATTTTAACTACTATGTGAATTTTTATTATATCCAACTAAGTAACATGAGCAAATATCTCATTATAATCAACTTCAAATTATTATGAGTGACCTTTTACCATTATTGTGCCATGTGCTTTTAAATGGAGCCATCAAAATTAAGATTCATTTTACATATCTACCTGACCAACTAATGGCATATTTATCTTGAAGAAGATTGATCAAATACCATGTGTAATTCTTATCGATCATTCTAATTTATTTAACCATAGCGTGAATCCATACATGTTGCTTTGAAATTGTTTTATGATTTTTTGGGTTCACTATTGCCAAGTCACATATTTCACATATTTTGGATAGGCTTTTCGCTATTAACATAACCCTTGCAATCTTCATGAAAATTCTTTTATTTCTTTTTGATCATATGCCGTTTTCTTCTAGAGCATATCTAACTATAAGTTACTCCTAGCTACTTGCCTTCGTTTTCACAAAATTTATTGAATTCTTTAGAAGTGTATTCTTTGCATTTGTTAGTTCTTATCATCTTAATGTAGTGCCAACTTTGTTTCTTGATACGAGTTTTAAACTTCTTGAAAATACGTACTTGCAACTTTTCGTGTAAAAATTAAATTTATGTCATCATAGTCTAGTCAATGACAAGACTAAAGTACTTTTCCAAATACAAAAAAATTAAGTGATGGAGTATGCATTATACGATACACATCATATAGACTAGCCCCATGGACTTTTTAGATCTTTAAGCTTTTGTAGATAGGAATGGTTATCGATGTTATTTACCAAGTAAACATCATTTGCAAGTATTATTAATCTGCTTTCCAATGGGTAAATCTCTCATGTTTTTGTGTTAAAGGATCTTTAAGCCATAAAAATTGAAATGCCCAGACCTTTTGTGTCGTAACCCTGAGATGTCCACTTGTGTCTTCACAGTTATCTTGCTTGCAAATTCAAAAAATTTTCTTTATCGTCATGAATTGAACAAAAATTTTCCTTATTAAATGCAAAAAAAAAAAAATTCTTTATATATTATTTGTCCCATACTCAATAAATTTGATCTATATTCGAAACTAGGAGAACTTCATTTCTTTTCATTATATTAACAACTGTCACAATTGAGGTTTCAACTAGGAGAGACCTTTAGTTTGAGAAAAAAACTTGGGAATTGCCACCAATCACCTAAGATGTGATTGTTCACTTATTAAAAAAATGAAGGTAAATTGTTTTTACTTTTTATTTTTAATTGCTTAGAGTAAAATGGGGTTTAAGAGTAGGTTAAGTACTTGCAAGAAAATTAGCATTCTCACAATACTTGGAATTAGTACCAATTAGGCCAACTTAATTTTTCAAATTCCATAATTGATTAGGTTGCAGTAATCATTTCTAATGCATGCATGAAGGTATTTTCGAAAGCATATAAGGACTTCATAATTGTTCCGTCGTTTGTATTCTAAGATATTTTTAGGAGGAAAAAGGAACATCATAATTATTCTTTTTCTTTCTCTGAAAATAATGATTTAACATATAAGAAATGAGGAAATACATGACAAGAAAAAAAAGAAAATCTTTCAAAGTCCTCAAATATAGAGAAGTATATTAAAAATAACATTATTATTAACACAATGATGACAGCATATGACATGAATGAAATTAAAATTGAACTTAACTTGGCAAATTAACCTACTGGGATGAGCCCCATGACTAGATTATGAATGATAATAGTACCTCAACCAATTACTATGATAATTCATCATTCTAGATTTTTTACTTTAGGTTTTTTTTTTTATGAAGAGAACAATAAATACTCTCATCTTTTATCGATGGTATTATAGCTATCGTCCAAGTGTCACATATCACTTTTTCTTTAGTGACTTCTTGGTAGACATACTAAAGGAACTCTCTTCTTCTTTTCCATTCAATGAAATTAGCTAGATGGTTGTAGCATAACTATTCTTTTAAATACTTCTTTAAGTGGATAAGTTGATCCATAATCTCTTTTTATCCTTATTGCAGCCTCATGATTTCAGCTTGTTCCAAAGAAAATCATCTTGGAATGTCTTCCTTTGCCATAATTCAAATTTGGTTGGATTAAGGAAAAAAAATGTTGTGTGTTTCTTTTTAGTACTCCTATATATGTTTCACTAAATATTACAAATGCACAAAACCTTGTGCTTTATTACTAATATGATGTGTCCAAAAAATAAATATGTGCTTATAGTTTTAATTGAAAAAGGTTGTCAAAACAATTACTTTGATAACGGAAAATAAAAACTAGTAGTCAGTTGTTTGATTAGAAAATTCATCATGGGCAAGAAGAAGCTAACTTGGTTTGCCATAACTAAGGCAAAGAAGGAAAAGTGATAAGAATTTATTGCAATTTGCTAACAAACAATAAATTGCTTAGATAAGCATTAATATAAAAGATGTAATATGCTATTTTCACTAAATATTCTTCTAAACTGTCAATGAGGCATTCTACTATCCCATAAAAAGGATACAACAGTAAAGGTAGCTAAATAACAATGAAATGTAGAAAATTATTTCAAGACCTAAATGAAAGACTTCTATAACTAAGCAATAAAAAAACTTTAACCTAGAAAGTAAGATATACGCGTTTTGTTATGCACCTTCATTAAATAAAAGTTCACATGGGTTAGACCATATACCTTTATTATGTAAAAGCTTAAACTACTAAACTAAAGTGAGATTAGCTAAAAAATCAAATCTTAAATAAATCCAGTTTAGGCAGGTCCATTTACTCTTTAGTCTTCTGTACAGGTGAGAAATGTGATCAATGTGGGTCCTAACTCTATTTCGTTGGCTCATAAACTTTTCAAATGAATTGGATTCTCACTAAGATGCAATTTAAGTATTGTTTGAAACTTTTTAGTCATTGAATGAGTGATTATATAATTTCTTTTATTGCCTTATTTAAAGTGACAAAAAGAATGTATGTGTCTTTAGGATAGTAAATTCCATTTCAAAAAATTTTCATAAATTTTTAGAGAAAAAATAAGTTCTTATTTTAATAGATAAGAAAATAACAGTTTCCTCATGAAAAGTAGAACAGGAATAAAAGAGCAATTAGACAACCAATGATAATTGGTTTTTAAATTGGTTGGAAAGATTGTTCTCAATAAAGGACTAAACATAGCTTGATACTACTAATAGTTTAATTTTTTTTGTAATTAATTTAAATGCAAATAAGTGTGTGAATAATGAGATCAAAATGGGAGATTAACATGCAGAGAAAAAACTAGTAACAAGTGACTAGTGATAATTTTTTCTTTATACATCATAAAGACATTTCACTTCTATTAGATCTTAGTATTAGTTGCTTAATTCAGTTGGAAATAAATATCTAAATAATGTAAAGTAGTCTTAATGTTAGTTAGTAGCCAATACTATAAAAAATTATTTTGTTTTTCTAGAGTCTTAATTTTTATCATTTTTTTTTTAAGAAAGCTTTTAAAAGTGTGAATAATTTTTCATTAGATTATACGTTTGCATGCACACACACACATATTCTAATTCCATTAATGCTTATGTGTTTATATCTCTTTAATGTGAATTTGATTTATTAATAGCTACAAGTTTTATGCATAATTGTTATGTATATTATAGTCGTCAACAGCGGGGTTTTGATTTGACAAACCTTCAATGCATAATTGCCACCAACCTTTTAGGTATAAATTAGCCATCAAAATTTCATTTTTCAAATAAAAAAAGCAAATTGGTTATTTTATTTTCTAAAGAAAATGGGTTCGGGAATTGATTATGTGCTAAACAAGATTAGCATCCCCGTAACACTCGTAATTCAATTAAACTATATATATTTTTTAATTTAACACTAAATACAACAGCAAAAAAATATGAAATATAATTTCTTTTTAGAAAAAAGGTATTTTAGGGAGAACATGAGGACTTCAAATTATTCCACCCCTAATGTTATAAAAAGATTTTTGAAAAGAGAAGAACTTTACAATCGTTCCATTCCTTTTCTTCCAAATTTGAGGATATTTTATTAAATAAAGTAAATTTAAAATTTAAAACAATTACAGTGAAGAATGAGAGCACCCTAAATTCTAAGCATGAAATATCATAAATTAAAAAATGCATAAAATAATTAAAGCAATTTCAATAATTGATTTCTACTTTATTAAAGGCAAAGACATTTTCAATCCCAAATTTGGATATATAATTACATAAACTTAAAAGAAAGAATTACAATACAAGAGAAACCCTAGGAGAGGGTGATCTTTCTAAGTATCGCTAGCAATGACTATATGTATGGGTTACTATATGAATGTGTGTTGAGTGAGTTGAAAATGATGAGGCTCAACCCCCTATTTATAGGAAATTCTTGGGTGCATGTTAGCAAATGGCATGGTGTACTCATGACCACAATGATTTGCACCCCAAAAGACCCTGACCTTGTAAGGTACGTGAGGTATTCATGCACTCCTCTACCCTAATGTCCCTACTATTTAAAGTTCAATTTGGAATTGCTTTCATTCAAATCTTCTTTTTAATCCTTAATTTAAGGGATTTGTCACCAATTCCATTTATTATGTCACTTAATTCGTAATCTTTAGGAATACATTTACAAAACTTTAAGTCATTTTAGGAAACTCTTTTATGTAGCATGCCCCTTTAAAGAGGGTCTTTTTATGTCATCTTTTGTCTCTCTCATAATTGGGTCTATTTAGCTTGGTCATTAGCTATTATTTGTAGCCATTTGCAACTATTTGCAACTCTTTATAGATCTTTGTAGCTAAACATGTTTGTAACTTTTTGTAACTTTTCATAGTTACTTATAGCTCTACGAAACTGCTTGTAGTTCTCTAAACTGTCATAAGTGGGCCTTACAATCGAGTCATTTAATAGCCACAGGCGAGTCTGATAGCAGGTATACATTGGTTTAGGTTGCTAGTCACATGCGCATTTATAGGTGCCATAAAGCGGGTCTGTGCTCTACCACAAGCAAGTCTAATAACGAGTGCCATAACTAGAGTTATGGCAAGGGTAAACCCTTAACATGAGAAAAACTCAAAAGTTGCCACCAATCATAAAAAATGTGATTGGTCACCTATTTAAACAAAGGCTAACTAGTTTTTAGTTTTCAAAAGTCTAGGTTTGAGAGTTAGTTACGTTTGAAGAAGGATTAGCACCCTTGGAACACTCATAATTGGTAGAGTTGTATTTGTCTTCATTATTATCATATGAGGCATAGTATTTAGTTAATAAATATAGTTTTGTATATAGAGGTATTTTAGGAAGAACACTAGGATTTAAGGCTTATTCCATCTTTCTTCCTCCAAATAATAAGGATATCTTTTGAAATATTAAAATTAAAAATGACCATAATATAATATCCTACTTTTTAATAAATCGCATATAAAATTTGAAATTAATTACAACTATAATTGGAAATTGCAATATTCTAGTTTTGGGGTAATAAATTGTGTGCATGAAGACCTAATTTTTAAAACTTAAATTCTAAGCACTGAAATAAATAAAATAAAAAATTTTAATAATTGACTTTTATTTTATTGAAATAAAATATACTACAATCCTATATTCTATGAGCAAAGAAATAAAAAACTTACAAAAATGTCAAAACCTTAGCAAAACTCTCTTTCCTCAAGTATTTATTTTATAAATGTGTGATTATATTTTGAATAATGTTATGAGAATGAGCCTACCACCCCTATTTACAATAATTTCAATGGTGCATGTTAGTAGGCACCTATAAGTCCCTAACCCATAGAAGTTGGTGCCATTTAGACAACCTAGCAAGCCTTAGTAAAGCACCAAAAATTACCTTTGAGGTGTTAATTATTCATGTTGCCTTGATGGGATTTTTCATACATCTATTGTAAAGAGCCTCGTTCATGTATATGTGCTGCTGCTAATCTACTTTAAGGTCCCTTTTTTAATCCTTCCAATGACATTTCAAAGTGGTTTTAATGTGTTCTTGCATGGTGAAGCTATTGGAGATGTTAAAGCTCAAGCCTTTATTGAGTTGTTTAGTGATGCAGTTGTACCTACCACCTGTCAAGTCTTTATGTGGCCACATAATATGTGCCCAAAGAGCTTCCAAGCCTCTCGCAAAGGTATCTAAAAGTCTTCCCAGCATCTGCAACGTGGAATGCTAGGTTGTTACCACCTCTCAAGTCCTAAGTGAGCTTGGTGAGCTGCTAAAGACTTTATGGTTTGTTGTTGCACTTGTGGCATGGACAATCAGGCTACTACCATGTCTCAAGTCTTCAAAATGGGTTCTAAAAGCTACTAAGCACTGTTAATCTTGCATCTACATGTGTGTTGTAAAAGTTAGGCTGTTGCAACATCTCAAGTCCTAAAAGTGCATTCTAACAGTTACTCAACACTTTTCGATTAGCTTATGCACTTATGAAATGGATAATCCTAATATTGTAACATCTCAAACCCTAGAGGTTTTTAAGAGCTACTAAGCACCTTAAAAACTCACTTCAGTGCTTGACGTTGATAGTTGGGCTATTACCACATCCTTACTATGCGAGTGACCTATTGACTGCCACATCATGTGCCCTTGCATCCAATATTAACCCAATTAGGTGTATACGAATGAGGCTTTTAGGCTATTGACATGTTGTAACCATGACTGAAAGGTAGGTCAAACCATCGGGTCCTAAGAGCTAAAAGTTCTTTTAATGACTTCGCACCTAAGGTGTTATCCACAATAATTGTTTTCCAATAGATGTTTTCTTATTGATATAAAAACTCTTTCTTTCAATACCATAACTCTTTTCTCAATCTTTTGCTTACATTTCATTTTATCTTATCTTCCCCGCTTTTTTATTTTTGGGATCTAACTCCTTCTTCTTGAAGGTGTCACAACAACTGTTTTACTTTCATAGTATTCCTTTTTTATTTACTTTATCATCACATGGATGAAATAAGATCTTCAAATATCATTATGCAAACCTAGTTTGGCTTAGAAACATTTACATTGTCCGTAGAGCTGTCATGCTAGTAATCTCGAGCCCAAATGAGTGTCCTTGGTACCAGACTTAGTACATCTAGCAATGGCTATTATGGTCTAGGTAATATGGTCATTGAAGTCATCTTTACCTCAATATTCTAAAAGAGTTTTATAAAAAGATTTTACATTAAGGTAAACTCTATTACGGCAAACTCCCTAGGGCATTCTTTCCAAGTGTTAAGTTCGAGATAAATTTTGGGCCATAAAGCTCATTAACATTTTTCAAACCAACCTTTATTATTTGAAGGAAAATTTTTTTAGAAAAGTATAGGTCAAATATTTTTAAACTAATAAAACTTATTCTCTAAATTTTTGTTATCCTTATTGGCTTTTAACTTAAAAATTTTGCAATTCAAAGTGAAGGGTTTGGAAATGAAAGCTATCATACACCTCTAAACATTCAAAAGTAACTGTGAAGGTGTGATATTAAACTAATGACAAGCGGTCTAAAAGAAAGAGTGAATGGGTAGATCTTCGTCACCTTTAAGGCCTTAAAAACAATGACCAAACCTTCATGGTGAGACCATGGTCTATTAAAATCATAGGAAAGTTCTAGTCGAACATATGTTTGAATGGAAAATTTATTCTTAACCATTCCAAATCATTAATAGTATAAGAAGAGAACCCTAAATCTTTGGCCATGTTAAATAGAAAAGAGAATAGTAAAAAAAGCTCACAAAAAAATTATAGCATCTAGACCATCAAATCAAGCTACTGTTAGTCTTTTGTCCTTTTTAATGAAGGAACTATTTTTGATCTTCCCAAATCTTACCTTACTACAAATCTTCCTTTCTTTTCTTCACCTGAAGTAAAAATAGTACTTAAAGTCTTTTGACAAATAATTCACCTCAATGCAGATATCCTCGATCCTGACATCCCAAGTAATGAATATTTGCCAAGTCCTAATGACTGACCTGATCTAAATGTTTGCTCTTGGATCAAGAGTACTTCTTTAGAAGCCACTCCATAAGGTTCAAGAACATATATACTTCTTTCTTTTTTCTTATAATTTTCTAACCCTTGCAGGCCTTACTAACTTTTCTTTCCTTCTCAAATCATTAAGAGTCGCCATGCTGTGGCATAACTAGAGATTCCTTAAATATGTTATGTCTTATCAAAGCCTCTTTACCATCATCCCTCTAGATTTGAAGCTTTTTTTATAGTTGTTATACTATTGTAGTTGATGTTCTTATTATACTGCTGGATCTAATGTTACTGTTGTGCTGTTGGAGTTAAAGTTATTACTATAATTGATTATACTGCTACAACAACAAGTTCTATAGTTGATGTTGTTGCCTTTTGTAATTGATGTTCTTACTTGATGCTCTTGCCTTTTGTAATTGATGTTCTTACTTGATGCTCTTGCTTTTACTACATATTTTGCATAAAGTTCCTCGATGAGTCCCAACTAAAATCTATATTCATGTCATTCTCAATAGCCTCTCTAAGTTATTCTTGTTGTAATAAAATGTTTGATTTATAGCACTATTTATTTCTTATTCATCAAGAGTTAAAAAGGTAAATTCATTTCAAAATTATAGCAGTATTATATCATCGTTAATATCAAATACATTATAATTTAGACAACTAAGATAAACAAAAATATGAAAACAAAATAATGGACCAATTAGTAATAAGATCAATTTAAAGTAGTAACTTAAGCAAGCAAAAACTAAGAAGAAACAAAGATGTCACACTATTTATGATATGGGAGATTTGACAAGAATTGTAAAAATATAAATATCATTAATTATATTTCTTCCTCAAGACCCATAAAGTACATATATATTACATTTCTTAGCATTATATTATCACAATCCTCAAAACTTTCCTAAGAGCTTTTCTGCCCTTACTAAATTTATAGATTTGCTCATGGTACAAAGTTTTAGAAGTTACCAAAGTATCCTATTATTCGAACTTATCCAAGCTCTGAAGACAAATTAAGATGACATGGAAAAAGAGATTTGAAAGAAAGATCATCAACATACAAAAACTTATGCATATGTATTTCTTCATATTTCACTTTCTTTATTTATTTATTAGCTAGCACTAAAATCATACAATAAAATTTTATCATGTTCTCAAAGATTCAAGTATAGGATGAATATTTTAAGACAATCTATTTGGTACGTTGTTTCTAATATTAGAGAATTCATACAATTCTAACTCAAAATTTAAAACTGTAGATTTTGTAGAAGTTGTATGAAATACATCAAAAACTTAAGATCAATGGACAAATTTAAATGGCTTATCTAAGCAAAAAAAAGTGCCAACGAAACCATAAATTCATCTTGCCTTTTTATTTCACAAAATACAACACATTCATCAAGTTGTTATATAATTATTGTGGCTTAACAGCCTTAAAGAATAAGAAAGAATCTAAATAAGAAATTCAAAACCATCATATCATCCAAGAAAACAAAATTAGTTTTAGAAATTCCAAAACTACCTTTTCTTAATAAAAACGTGTAAACAAATGCGATAATTAATCTTGCATTAAAGAGAAAACCAAATAAAAGAATGAATTTTTTATTGCTTTTCCACAGACCGCATTATTTCTTACTGTCAAATTTTGGTTTTGGAGAGTAAGTTATGAATAATATTAAAATAAAAATAAAACTCGAGGTGGTTTTTGTAATCCCAATATAAGATATTGAATTTAGATTCACCTCTACAAAATCAAAGGAAGGTGAGCATGGAGTGTCCCGTAAGATCACTGTGATACTTATGTTAGTATTAAATTCAACAGAGTATTGTTAAACGAGAAATGATTCTATCCAAAATTAAACATGTGCTTAGGGTATTTATTAGGAATAGAGGCATAGGTACCTTTTTTGAAGCTTCTAGAGGTAGTTACCAACACGAATTAAGACGAAAATCTCATTGACATAATCAAACCATTATACTAGCAAACCTTCCAACAGCTTTTGTGGTTGTTGGTTTTGATGCTTAAAAGTTGAAAACGACCTTTAGAAAGGGTAAGGTGTTCCATTTTATACTAATGCTTGGTAAAGGATCAATGGCGGCCCATTTGGGCTAATTGCTTCATCTTACTATGCTTAAGACAAACAGTGCTTTGGTTGGGTTATATTATTGAATTAATACCCATGGGCTAGCTAATCCATCGATAATATCTAAGGTTATTTCAAGTTAATAGGCTTTTAACTAAAAATTAATTATGATACACCTTCCATCAAGACTAATTGATAAACACATATGTAAGAACATAGAGAGCATCTTTTGTTATAATGATGATTTGCGGTTAAAAGGTTACATATGACTATGAAATACAAGTGGTGGAATAGTGATTGGATGAAGTTGAATAATAAAGGAAGCTCAAATTATCAATAAGAGTAGTCAAATGAGGGGGACAATCTTAAGAATAATTATCGTAATTGTTGAAATTGATGTAGCATACATCTAAGGTAGTATAGATGTTGCTTGATAAAAAATTATAGATGATAAGTAAAATTTTGTTTGACCAATAGTAATTATGTCAACAATAGGTTTCCTTGGCTTGATCTAATTTTTTTGAGTCATACCTTTATGTTGTTATTTTCTATAGAGAACACAAATTTATTCCTACCAAAAACAAGTACTTAGGCTAAGTAAGGCTTGGGTAATATGAGGATGAAGGACTTTGAAGAAGAATTAGTAAGTATTTAGCAATAATTTGTAAAAGAATAAATGAGAAAATAAAATAAAATAAAATAATCCTTTAAGATCACCATGATGCTTAAGTAAAAATGAATTTCATGATATAATAATCTAATTAAATAAACTTAATCCCTTTCATCTTATTAGAGTATTTTTGTTTCACAATGCTCGTTTGATTCTTTTTTCAATATTTTGTAACAAAGTAGCAGTTGGAGAAGGAGAAAGGATAATTGAGGAGTGTAAAGATTAGAAGCTTCATGATGCTTTTAGTAGTTCTTTTTTTCTACATAATTAAGTTAGATTACATTTTCTTTTGTAATTAAGTTACGTCATTAGGTATTGTTTATGCTTTGTGAAGTTGTTTAGGTTGCTACTATATAATGATTTGGATTTTAGGTTCCACACTATATTTTTCATATCAACATCTTTCACATATGATAGATCTAATTTTTTCTTATGTTGTAACAACAATTATAATACGAGCATAAAATAAATGAAACAAACAAATTTTTACGCGATTCAATTTCACAACCTACATCCACAAGTCCATGCCCAGATAAGAATACTCCACTAAGTGTAAAAACCAATTACAAACACTAATTGAACCTTACACAGTTTAAGACTTCCTTTTAACTGCTGCAATTAGCGTTACAACACTCACCGGAATGCAGTATTATGAGATCCAATTGTTTTATGAAGTTACACTTAGTATGAACTTCCTTCAGCATTTTTTCTTATAAACAATTGATTCTTTCAACAAATAATACCTTGAGCTTCAGGTTTTTGAAACTTCAAACAAAGGTGTGCCTTGGCTCTTGAAAGATCTTTCTCAATATTATGCACATGGTCATCGGTTCGATTTCGATAGTCGGCTTTTCTCTATTTGCTTGATTTTTTTACATGATTGACAATGTCTTTTTAAAATCAAAGAACATTGAAAAGACTTCTTCCCGTTTTTTCAGGAGTCACCATTTCTATTATGTTATAGAAACTTCCAATTATGAATAAAAATTTAAGGAGTTAGATCTTTGTAGAATAAATCAAAGAAAAAAAAAAGAAAAAATCTTTTAATTTATTTGATGTATAGATATTGTACGAAACCAGTGGCTTCTTGGTCACGACCAGCTAAAGTTAAAATTCCATTAAAAAGCGTTTCTACACCTCCTCGGGGAGTATAAGGTTTTCATGAGGCTGATCTTAAGCAGCCATCCAAGCATGAATACCTTCATTTAAAGGAATATTTTTGGTGTAGAAAGTCCCAAATTCAAGATCTTTCACTACACGGATTTCTTGCACTTATGTGGTGCTCTACCCTTAAAGTACATTTGACTTAGGCTTAATTACACTGATTATCCCATGGTGATTCTTTTTCGTATACTCTAACCAACATATGCATCTAAAGACATGCAAATACTATCCTAATGATACTTGTCCATGGCAATATAATATCCTAATGATTCTGATCCATTTTCTAGATACTTGCTAATTATCTTCATAGAAATAAACCCAAAAATGTCTTTGCCAAATAACTTGACCACATTTCTTTAGTATTTTTTCCATAAAGCATACACTAAGGTTCAAGTTAAGAATACCTTAATCTTCTTTAGTAGTAGTCATTAGCAATAAGGTAACAAACAAAAATCTGCTCCCCTTAAGATTTGCTCCAAACAAAAATCTTGCCCCTTTTAATTCTTGCCTTCATTTCTCCTCCTTGGTTTAGCAAGAATAGCAATGCCTTTAAAGATTGTGGAACCTTGATGGATTTGGAATTGTGTACTCTTATAGCATTTGAAGTAGCTCAATTTCCTTGCCCTTAGTCTCCTACAAGAATATCCTTTTCTGCCCACATACTTTCCTCAATTCAACTTGTCAATAGTTGTAAATTTTGGATGAACGTACCGTAGGGCAGGTTTTGTAGCAAAAGATACAACTAATGGAACAACCTCTATATCAAAGTTAGAAGGTGGATTTAAGAAAATGTCGTTGACATGTTGCCATATTTTCCAAACATTCTTAGGATCCGTGGAGTTGTTAGCTTTTCTTTCCCAACAAGGGCTGCAATTTACTAAAGCAGCACTTGGTATATCAATGAAGGGAAAGGTACGGTCAAGTTGGCAGCAACTGAGTTAGCATGCCCTATGATCAACTCAAAGATGTATTGTCCAAGGTTGTAAGCCAATCATTAACCTATATTATATGACAACATAACAAGATTCTTATACACCTTCTTTTAATGCTTGTTAGGCATTCATTTGTTAATGTACACCTTATGCAATATACAATATTTAACAATAACTCTCATGAATCACACATGTAAGATTTTGGGCACTTAAACCCTATATGACCAGTAAAGGTTTCATAAATCTTATCCATGTGAGGCAGATTGACGCTGGGAAACGATAAAGGCAAAGAGCATTAAACCATGGGTGAGAATTATATATGTGTTTTCTGTCATAAACTTTATAAACTTTGAGAACATTTCATCACCTATTTTATTGTTCAAATTTGAATAAAAATCATAGGAACTTGGTCCATGCACTAGCAAAAGCTTTTTTTTTTAAAAAAAAAAAAATTCTTCTCTCCATTTATCTTAAAATTCTATAAGGCAAATGCGTAACTTTAAATGCTATTAGCCTCCTTATCTTACCCAAGTGGAAAATGTGCACTTTCCAATAATGACTCCATATAAAGGAGCTTTTAGGTATGTTTTTAAGACATCGTCTCTAATATACTATGGCTAAAAATGAGGAAAAAACAAACTAAACAAATCAAGTTAAATTAAATATTAAATTCAGTTTGATTTGATTTTGATTTTTTTTAATTTTTTATTCCATTTGGGTTAAAATTTCTTAACCCGAATTATTGTTTAGGTCGGTTTGATTTAGATGTTAAGAACCCACTTAACACCAAAACTAAATCAAATATGTAAGAAATTGGTTTATTTTTTTCACAAAATAATCGTATTCTAACTTTATCTAGTATATCAAAATAGAAAAAAGTAACCTTCAAATTATATTTTTAAGTTTTTTTTTTATTTTTGTTCTTACTTTTTTTTTTTTTGGTTTGGTTTTAATTAAGAGCCAAACTTTCTTCTTTATATTCTAGTATTTTAAATTTTTATCTAATTAATTGGTTTTTATAACTTATTGTTTAAATTTTAATGGTAAAGAACAAATATTGCATATTTTTAATTTATATATCATATATTTTTCTAGTAATAATTTATTCATGATAAAACTCCATGCTAAAATTATTTATTTAATTTTTTCAATATTTAAAATATTTAAGATGGTTATATTGAAATTTTTCAAGATAACAATTTTTTAGATTTTATTATTGGGTAAAAATCTCATAAAATCTTGATATTTAGTTTATGTTTCCAATTAAACTCTCATGTTCAAAAAGTAATAAATCGAACCTTAATTTTTAATTTGGTTCAAATTAGGCTTTAACTCAAATGCTTATAAAAAGTTAAAGATATTTTCATTGTCAAATTATCTAAAAAAATAGTTCAAATTAGTTATTTACTCTATTTTAGATCCATCATTCAAATTGAAATAATTTTCAATAAAAGATCTATTTTTTACAAATTTTTAATTTTTTTGACATTATAAATTTAAAATATTTTTTTTCAATACACAAAAAAATTTAAAACTTTTTGTGATATTAACTTCAATATTTTTTTTTTTACATTTATGAAAAATTTCAAGTCAAAATTCTTTATATAAAATCTTTAATTTGAATATCTCTAAGTTTTGAATTTTTTTAATAAGATTTAATTTAGACAAATTTATAAATAAAAATTCACTTTGTTACTTTTTAAATATAAAGGTTTGATTGATAATATAAAATAAATATCAAGATCTTATAAGATCATTACCTTTTTATTGTTATTTACTTTGAGAGTTTATTTGATTGGAATAATTTCATGTAATTGAAAACTTATATTAGAGATGTGAGTAATATTGGGACCAATACTAGCTCAATAAACTAAAGCTATATAAGCCAACAAGATGGGCGCAATATGGAAAGCCAAAGTGTTTATAAGCTTCAATATAGAAACTGACAGTATATGGAAGTTGTTGCCTAAGAGCTTCTTCACGCATAAAAAGTACTTCGATACCTCGATAAGAACCTCTCTAAAATCAAGGGGGAAAAAAAAGCAAGAACAAGTACAATCAACTATAAATATCCCACGTACACTCCTTTGAGATTCCAAACTCTCATTTTAATATCTACCATTTTCTTAAAAAGTCTCTAATTTGACTTACGTATCCGCGTGGAATCCAAGGCCACCTGGCGTCTCCTCTCTCTCTCGCTTACAGGTGCAACTGGCACAAGAACCACCAAGATCCTATCAAGATGCTTCAATATTCATCAAAGATTCATCAATAATCCTCTAAGATCCCTCAAGAATTATCTAACACTTGCAAAAACCATCATACAATTGTTACAAAGCCCAAAGAACTAGTTTTAGCAGCATCAATCGACGATGCCTATGAGAATTTAATCAAGAAGGTCATGGCAAGTATGAACCATTCTTCAAGCCGAGGAAACATGGTAGATAATTCTAGTGCTTAGCCTTCTCTATCCTATATGCTATCTTCATTTTGAGGCAAATATAGAACAATTAGCAGAAACTCCTAATGTTATAAAGAGCAATAACACCAAATCTCTCAAGAAATTAACCTAAGAAATTCTGTACTACCCCAATAAGATCTTGAAAAAAGGTTGATGAAGTTGAGCTTGAGAATCCACTAAATCAAATAAAGCAATGGCCAAGAAATTAATTCTTGGCCAATCCATCAAAAAGCCATATAAAGGCGAGGTTTCAACCACCTTACATCTAAGAGATAAAACTTTTAAAATCTTGAAGAAGGAATTAGTGTAACTTAACCAAATGCTGGAGCAAGTAGTATATATATCACAATCAAGGCTAACTCTAATAACACTAACTAAGCCACCAAGATCTTGGAACTCCTCTCTTAAGGTAGGTACCATAAACTACATTGAAATATTCAAACAACTCTTTTCTTAACCTAATTGACAAGTAGTATTGCCAAGATAAAGGATTTTTTGAATTTTTGTCAGGTCAAACAAAAACTTAGAGAACTCTAAGGAAGTTCATCTAAATATTTACAAAAGTTACCTTCAATCTCAAAGAATTACAATGAAAGGTAATGACTCCAATAACAAAACAGGGTCTGCCTTGAACTAGAACCTACCCCAAGGTATGGATACTCTTATGATCAAGTTAGAAAAATACATTAACAAGGAAGAAGACTATAAAAAGAAGTTGGAAACCATGCACACATACAAGTCAGAAGTTGTTCAAAAGAAGATGAAAATAGATGTCCAAAAATCTAAAGGCAAAAGTGACAAAGAAAATAAAAATAACCACTAGAGGTTAGAAACGTGGAAGTTAGATAAAAATAAGGTGGGATGCACCTGTCTTATGGTATCAAGAAGATACATCTCGATGTAAATCAAGAATGACCTTACATTAGAAAGTCAATCTAAGAATATGCAAGTAAAACTTATGGAACAGCTCTTAGAGGTTTTCTTTAAAGAAGAAACAAGACAAAATATGCTTGGCAAAAAGCTGCTCTCCAAGGAATGGATGGAAAGACTAACCCAATGTTTAAGAAAGCTTGATGTTTGTCACAAACCAAGAACAAGGTTAAAAGCTTAAGGTTTTGATAATTTCATAGAATAATGCGCCACCTATCGTACCAAACAATAGAAGAAACAAGATCACACTCAAAGGATAGCCAGAATAGGAGCTCTAAAAATATAAAAAGAAACAGAATAAGAAGTCTGCCTATTAAACCAAATAATACAAAAATAAGGTACATAACTATTTCTAACTTGTGGTGTTAAATAACAAGGTCAAACAAGAAGCCCTCTTGGCAAGGGTAAAAGTAGCTAAAAAGACTGTAAAGAATATAACCCAGGAAATATCAAATGAAGCGATACCTTCATAAAGTGAAGAATATAATGAAGACTCTAAAAGTTTTCTTGAAAGCAAGATTCAAGCACGCAACATAATGTGGTGACTCCTTCAATTAAGTAATTATTTTAAAAAAGGATCCAACCACTAAGAAGCGGCCAGATTTCATAATTCAAGAATCGAAACAAGAAGATTCAAAATCAGTGAAAAAAAGGAACATCTTTCTCATATCTTACTTCTTGTCTACAATTATAGTAACTAAATATCTTGAAACTCAAGAGCTCGAAACCACAGAGACCTAAAGCTTTTAAAAAAAAAAAAAGGCTTAAGTACCAATATGACCTGATGCAAAATATTGTTAAGTGCTCCTAGTGAAGAAAATTAAGACTCTTAAAAGAGAGCAACATCTTAAGCAAAGAGCTTCATCCATAAATGAAGAAGTATGAGTGGGACCACGTAAAGACAGCTTCAACCATACAAACGTACTTCGACTACATGAACAAAGCTTTAACAACTTAACATGGCTCCGGACTCACGAAGATAGATTTAGCCATATGAAAAACAGCTCCAACTACATAAAAATAGCTTTGACCTCACAATGATAGCCTCGTTTACACGAAATTTGACTGCATAAAAATGGCTCCAGTCGCATAAAGACTGTTTTGACTGCATGAAGAATAGCTCTAGCTACATGAAGATGGCTTTGATCACACAATGATGACCCTAACTGATAAATATAACTTTGATTGCATAAATATGGCTCTGATTGCACAAAAATAGCTATGACCACATGATGACAGTTGCGACTGCATAAAGATGACTTTGATCACATAAAAATAGGCTCAACAGTGTAATGATGGCTTTAACCATACCTCAACTATAGCAACAACACAAAAAATAGCTATTGCTACGTTAAACAATTATTACTACACTGGAACAACTATGCATGACATCGCAACGACTTTCAAGGTATACAAGGTAATCCTACCTACTATTATAAAAATATATATGACCTGAAAGCTAAATAGGTCCCTAGGTTATACCACAAAAATTCAAGTACTATTGAAAACTTGAGTATGAGATTGCAAAATAACTTGTAAGTAGGCACACATGGGACTTATGGAACCTATAGCCCATATAACCAAGTGCTTGTGAAACCTACATCAAGAGGCTTATGCAAAAATTTAATATGGATAAAAAAAGATTAGTGAGGATCTTTAAAGGTCTTAAATTTACTTTGCTACTCAAAGCTAAACCATTCTCAAGCACAAAAATGCATGAAATCAAATGCTAAAGGAGTTGTAACAAGTCAGAAGTACATGAAATGGGCCAGAAGATAAAGTGATCTGCACATTACTACTTATCAAATAGCAATATTTTAGATGTTCACTCATTGTTTAAAAAATGTCATGCAGAATATCTGTTCTTCATTCATTAAACGAGGAAAACAACATACGTTGTTTCAAAATGTACTTCAACTAGAAACAAAACATTAAAATGGTCAAATTACAAAATCTAAGGACCAGTCTTGATTATTCAAACAACCAAGAAAATAAAAGTAGAATTAATCCTCTTTATTCTCTAACTACTTTGGATTAACGAAATCCTTTATCACCATAATCAATTGAATGGAGATTAAAACTGTAGAACTATTGAAAGATAATGTGAAGTAATGTGAAATAATTTAGCTTTTCGTTTCACAAAAACTTAGATTGTATAAGAGACAAATTTAAAATTAATAATTTATCAAAGTTATAATGGAAAAAAGAAAAAAGATTTAGAACAAAAATTACGAAGGAAGGAAAAATAAAGGACGTAAAATGGGGAAGAGAAATAATTAAAGTTTTTTTAAAAGCTTATGACATATCGGTAAATATTGATGGTTTTTTTAAGATATCTTTTTTAAAAAATAAAAAATAAAAAGAATAAAACTACTAATTTTGGACATTATCAAGAGAGAATTAATGTTTGAGATCATTTATACCAACTTCTTTTATAATTTATTAATACAATGCAGAGGCATCTATTATAATTAGTATCTGTGTTCTATAGGTGGATTAGCTTTCCGACCCGTGGAAATCAATTCAGTGTGAGATAATTATATTGGACACCACTAAACGTACATAAAGAATATTTTAATTAGATAGAGACTGATGCATGTAATTACTCCTTTTTACCCAAAAAGAGGTCAATTGCAAAAGCTACAGTAGGTATTACTAAGCCACTTGGCTATATGTCATCGCTTCTCTCTATCATAAATTAAAAAATTCTGTTCAAATTGATTCAGACAAAACAAGATAATATAATAGAGAGAGAGTGTTCAGAATTAATATCTGAGTAGATGCGGGGAAGACGAAGATAGACGTGTGAGAGGTTGGTCAGAAGGGTGGTGCAGTGGCTAGCGTCAGTTAGGGACGGTGGACACGTGCTTTCCCCTTCCTTGCTTATTGGTTAAGATGGTGTGATGCCTGGAGTAGGGCCCCTTCATAGTCACGAATGACCGTTTACCTGTACGGACCACTGGGTCCCACTCCATCCAAATCTTGTCGACTAATCTTTTACTCCCGCTTTCACAAAATTTATATCTTAAAAGCTGTTGTCTATGTCATCACATTCATTTGATATTACATAAAAAGTAATATGAGGCCTTGAATGCCTTCTCCATTTGGTGAGTCTCAAATTCCAGAAAGAGAAAACGGGTATATGTGCTTGCTGTGCCGACACCCTTCCTGGATTGGCATTGGAATTGGATCTACGGCTGCCAACCTACTCGTCTTTTCAACTGATTTAACTCACTTCTCAACCTCATCCTCGACAATCTAACACAATATAATTAACATCAATTTGTAATATCTTACACCGAATTGGACAAAACCAATCAATCAAATATGTTTCATTATTAATCATGTCCTCAATCTCCTTCTAACATCCTTTTCGTTATCTGCCTGCCTAATTTCTATGATCTTTTTCATCAGACAATATGGTCGGTTATAGTTCTCCCGTCCCTTTTTTTTTTTAAAAAAAAAAACTATTCTCGATGGACCATGGATGCAGTCATCATGCTTAATTATATGGACCACGGATGTCGGTTAATTTCCAGCAATCCCTTCTAACGAAATCAAATAGGAAACGGCAAAGAAAGAAAGTAGATTCCCCTTAATTTGTCAAGGATTTATGTTTACTCTGAATCTATGGATATGCAAACTAAATAGGTACTAATTAAGGGAGAAAATGCGTCCCATCTATGTAGCGGCCTCCTGTTACACTTGTCAGTCACCATCTGCAGTACTCACATGGCGGCCCACCCTGTTTCATGTTTTGTCTTTATAAAACAACCAAAGCGCGACTTAGCATGGATGTTTTATGTAGTCATTGGAAAGGCAGAAAACGCCACGCCTTTGATTTCTTTTGAGATTTTATATGGCTTGATTTGTCGACATCATCACATGATCGACTTTTATGACTTGAGATCTGTGGAAACTGGCAGCTCCTGCTGGCCATAGACGCCTCTTGACTGCTTTTCATTTTCTCCTTTGTTTTTTTTTTTTTTTAGTTTTTAATTCCACTACCTTCGCTCACTTTGTACTGTTATTACTGCTTATTTATTGCCTATTGCACTTAATCTTTGCCCCGCATGGTCGCACACCTTCCCTAATTTCTAGCTTTTCTGATAAACCCTATATAGTAAATACCCACTTCTACGGTAACCTTAACACACACATTAAGATCACGCAAGAGCCCACTCATCATTCATCAATGTACAGATTATTGGATTGATAAGAGCACAGCGAAATACTCATTTGATGGTCTGCTCTTCTGGGCCAGGTGTAGCAAGTAAGTAGCTGGACTTATAACTACACCTACTTATTGCTTGTTGGTCAGTTAAAGCTATATAAAAAAAAATGGTATCTTAAGCCATCTCCAATCTTATACACTAAATTTAACATTAATTTAATGTTAAAAAAAATTTTTAAAATATTTCAACATCAAATTTTTTTTATTTTTAATTCATTTACACTAAATTGGTGTTATAATATTATTTTAATAATATAAATAATAATTATCAATATTTATTGTACTGTATTGTTATATTTTAATTTATATTTATATTTTTTAAAAAAATAATATTAAATAATAAATTATAATTTTTAATAATTTTGAAATTAATGTATTGTTATATTTATTATACTGTGTTATCAATTGAAAAAAATTATTTTTATTATATTCATGTAAAAATTTAAATTATATCATAAATTATAAATTATTTTAAATTTTTATATATTTTTAAATAATAATTTTAATAATATATATAATTTTATTATTAATTAAATAATTATTATTAATAATTTAAATAAAACAAAATTATATATTGAATATTGATCTTATTTTAAATATCTTGATGAGAATTTTTAATGGTATAATTTTTTTTAATAATATCATATATTTATTAAGTTATTGATTAAAAATATCTTTGATTCAAAACTTTTAGAAAAGTAATTTGTAAAAAAAATTATTTTAAAAGTAAGTTGAAGACGATTTCATCAATTTTTGACGATAAAATACCATTTTACCTTCTTTGATGGTAACTTAGTTAACTTCCTCTTTGCCTAATGTATATTTGTAATTACATATTTATGGGCAGAGGTGGAGTTAATGAAAGAGGAGAGGAGAAGGGAAAAGGGATCAAAAATTGAAAGAGTACACGACACAAGGGCATGAAACGGAATTTTTCAACTACCATACCAAACCCTATCTCATTGTTGAAGATTTTATGCCTTTTCAAGGCAAAGTCATGTGGGTTTTGGTACCCTATCTTAGTTCTTTTTCAGTCTCTTCTATTATCTTTTCCTACTTTTGCCTTTTTTTATCTTTTAAAAAAAAAAAGAAGAAGAAAATCTTGCTTGTGATACTATAGAAGCCTAAAAGTAGTAAGAGAGCGGCCCAAAAAACTGGACAGGAAAGGGTAAGACACCTTGGTCATGCACATGCAACCTGCAGTGTCTGCATAAGCCACATGCCTCCTCCGCATCTCAAAGTTGAATTTCTGACGTCAATGGCCAGCAGATGCGGGGTCCACATGTGACGACAATTTCCTCTGATGAGGTTGAACAAAACCAAGTGCACTCAGAATGACTTAGCTTTGGTTAATCACTTTAAGAGGTTGATGGGGGTCTACAGGAGTGAGCAATGTTACCTAAGGCGGTGGGGCCATTGAAAACGGGGAGAATGCAGACAACATGACATAAGTGGCCGTGATTCGAGGAGTGGGACATGAGCCCATATCTGGTTTCCCACTAGGTGCATGCAGGTGGAACAGTGCCGGTAGTTGTGGAAGTTGTGGCGACCTCTGCCATCATATCAGCCCCAACAACTCACCCATCAACTTTCTAATTCTATTATATATATTAGGAAGCAATTACACAAAAGCAGAGTGGCAGGTGACACATAAAACTATCCACTCACCATACTCTGTTAAAATTTTCCCTGTTTTGTAAAGGCCAAGTTGCCCCCACCACTGCCAAAACAGAGCCGACCCTCTTCTGAAATTCAAGCACGATAAGATTCAGACATCTGCCATTACAAGCGCACTTAAATGATCTTAAATTACATTGGACCACCTGACAGATATCTCAAGAGAGACCCTCCAAAATTAATCAAAAGCAAAATGCCGCTGGGCTTGAGTGAATTAAGCCCATGGAAAAAGATTGCCTGTAGGCCATTTGTGTGGATTTCCGATGATTACGTCACCAACTCAATCTGTGCTTTCAAACTGGGGGGCCCGCCCACTCTGATTGCTCCTACCCAAACGCCAATTGTAACATTAGGTGAAATGAATGTCACTCTGACCTACAAATAAAAAAATGGAACTTTCTTTTGCAATACTGAAATGGCTCCTAACTTCTTCCCTTTCATTTTCTTTTCTTTATTTGTTTTTCTGCAAGACAGAACATAAAAATAACTTGTTTCGATTTGGGCACTTGATAACGGAAATTCTTCACAAGAAAATCCCCTTTTCCTTCCTAACCAGAGTTAGATAAGAACAGGAAAAAGGAAAGGGTAAAAATTATCATCCCATTATATAGTTTCATATTTTTCTATTCTACCAAAGAACTAGTGCAACTCCATACAGATCACAACCGCCTTGACAATACAACCCATCTTCCCTCTAACCAACAGAAACAACTTTTGTGCCAGCCATTAAAGAGACCCCCTGTACATCAAACCCAGAGAGATCTATGTCCTATAACAGTAAAAGGTGCCCCTCACAGCACATTAAAGTCCACCAACATTGTCAGGGCAATGCAAACTCATCTCAAACACTTGGGCATTTAGAGTATCAGTAGCAAGCATAACACGCATTTGATAGGCTACCAGTCCCCCAGGCTTCCCCCCTAACAGCCTTTCTATAAAATAGCTAATAGCTTGCTGCGTCTAGTAGATCATCCAGATTGGTAGGCCAACAACCTTCTCCAGCCATCCAACAAGAGCACAATGATGCTTGAAACTCGTGGTCATGCACCACCCTCCACCTGCTTTAGAAGATTACAGATATTTTAAGTCACAGACTGCCAAGATACAGATCCATCGAGGTCAAAGAAGAATCTCATGTCCCTGCTACAGGGAAGACCTTAAGTTCACAATTGCTACTACATATTTTTTTTTCCCACTAATATAATAAAAATACTGAAAGGAAATAAGGTAGAGAAACAAAAGAGCCTAAAACCCCCAAAATGGAGTGACAATAAGAGAATCATACCACCATTTCAAGTTTCCCTAAATAATCTCATAAAGGAATTTGTCTAGGAAGGGTCAATTTTTTCTTCAAGGAAATTTAGTAAAAACATATATGTGACCATAACCTTCTCTAGGATACCAGCACAACTGCAAGATTCCTAAAGACAAATAAAAGATTATGTAAAGCGGTCAACAATACTGCAGTTGTCTATAGTGGCTGAAAATGTCTTCTGAAGTAAGCTTTGGCAGAAAAACATACAAATCAAAGGCACCAATTGAAATGGGTTGAAAATTTTGACTACGAACACAGAATTTATGTAAAACAAGAAGATTCTATTTTTCAAGAGCAGAAAAGAACAGCTTTATAGTTAAGATGTATGCAACTATACCGCAGTGAGACTTGAGTCATCCGGGTGATACTCTAATGATATGGATTGCCTTACTGATGGGAAAAAGGTTTCATATGCATTCAGCAGTTCTAATTTTCACATTCAACTATATTTAGGATTTAATTATAGCCAGAGGAAATCTTCCCTCCCAAGGCCAAAACGTATGCTACCTCAATTGCCTCAATCTAGTTGTTCAGATGAAAATGCTTTCAGCAGTAGTTCCTCCAAGAGGTCCATAACACAAATTGGTCAGATGTGAAGCCATCAACATGATAAACAGTCCCATTCTACCAAGCTTAGTAAATTCAAATATCCAACTGTCACTCATAATCATCACTAGAGCAAAAGTAAAGAAATAATATACTCAAGGAATATACTGCAGAACGATATTAAGCTAGAATTTTCAGTATATTCTATTTTAGGGATAGATTTTGTACTTTATTTCTTGTTTCATAATAAGAGGATAAGCCATTGACTGATTCTCATAAATTCCTCATCTTCAAGAATTCTTTTCCTTTATATTATGGCTGTCATTTGGCCAGAATGAGTATAATAGGACTATGGTAGTATTCCTTGTGAATAAAAACTCCAGCTTTTCTCCCTAATATTTTCTTGGTATCTGAACCAATCTCTGAACCATATCTCTTCCTCATTGTCGACCTCCTGTAATGGCGAAAATTGGCATGAAGTACCCAGTCTTCAGAATCAGAAATCAGTTTCAAGATTGAACTGAATAATCAAGCCCCAGTTCAGGCATCAGTCAGGACAGTCTTCTATTCTTATCACCAGTTACAAACTCAACAGCTATAACGATCTCCCTTGGTCACAATCAGTGTTCATGTTCATTTGTGGTAAAGGAAAGGATGATTATCTCACAAGAGATGCCACAATTCCAGACAAAACAGATCCTTCAGACCGCATGTGGAAGGCAGAAAACCACATGGTAATGTCTGGACTAATCAACTCAATGACTGCCAAAGTTGGTGAAACTTTCTTACTATACAAGACTGCCAAGAAATTTGGGAAGCTGCTCGAGGAACCTGCTCTAGCTCGGAGTTGTTTGCAGTTAAAATGAGGCTTCATGACCTGCAGCGAAGGGAGTTAAGTGTCACTCAATACTTCAATCTACTCACTCGGTATTGGAAACATCTTGGCATTTTTGAAGTTCACTAATGGAAGTGCAGAATATTGTTAAGCAAAAGAGAACCTTCATTTTCCTTCTTGGTCCCAATAAGGATCTAGATGAAGTGATGGGGGAGAATCATGGGGACTAAACCTCTGCCAAGTATCCAAAAGGTTTAGGAAAGTCGTAGGAAGGCAATGAGCTAGGACCGAATACCACAACTGCTATTGAAGGATCAACACTACTCACCGGTTGATCATCTCAAGAAAATCAGAACAAACCAAGAACCGCAGGCCGCGGTGCGAGCATTGTAAAAGGCATAAGCATACCAAGGATACTTGCTGGAAAATCCATGGTAACCTTGCTAATTGGAAGTCAAATCATGCACGAGGTGATAGAGAAAACTGTGCACATGCCGCTGCAATATCAGAAGAACACAGTCCAATCAATGTCAGTCCATTCACCGAGGAACAACTGAAGGCTTGCAAAGACTGATTACATAGACGTCCATCCCTTCCCCAACTACACCAAACCAGCCCATTAACATGTTGGCTCACCCAAGTAATATATCTATTATTCTGGCTACAGGAATTGAAAAAATAAGGCCCTGGATCGTTGATTCTGAAGCCTCAGACCACATGACAGGAGACCCAAGAGTATTTAATGAATACAATCCATGTAATAAGACCTTATTTCAAATAGCTGATGTGTTAGGCCACAGGTTCATTTGACGCATTGTAGACATAAGGGTAACTCTAGTAAATGTAGCAATGCTGATGTGTGATTTTGTTGAAGTATGAGTGACATGGAATTCTGTTAGGTGGTCCGAATGGGAGTGAAAAGTGATAAGTAGGAATAGCTGGCATTGAGAGAAGGAAAGTTTTTTTACGGTAATTGAGCTTAGCTCATTGGAGAGTCCAGCCTCTCGAATGCTTAGAATTTCATAGTAAACCCCAGTTCACGAATAACCAACTCTTATTCGAATTTTCGTTTACAAATTGTTTGTTCATATCAAATCTGATATCAAAGCATTGACCTCGGTGCGTAGAAATACCAAAAATGTTAGGCCAACACATCGATTCAGTAATGCAAATTGTGAACATTTGTGAGAGGAGCTTCATAGAGTGATGAGTTCTTTGAAGGAGGCGATGTAGATTATGAACAAGAGATTCAACCAACTAATTAAACTTCAAAAGGAGTCAGCGTGAGTTGCTTCCTCATCGGCAGGCAAGGAAAAGGAGTCACTGAGTTGCTTCCTATGGCTGGACGATGTCAAGAGGTGGAAGGAATCACGTCGTTATCAAGACCACGATGGGATTTCAGATTCCATAAACTAGAGATGCCGATCTTTGATGGAACAAATCTGAATGGATGGATTTTGAAGGCAGAACGGTACTTCTCTTTTCATCGATTCGACAATGAAGAGAAACTTGAAGCAGCAGTTGTCAGGCTTGAGAGAGATGCCTTATTGGGGTATTAATAGGAAAGCATGAAGAGGCCTGATGCCTGATGTAGTACACACTAATATAGTGTCATAGTATCCTATTTTGATTAGATATCTATTTTATCTTAGTTTCCTACTCTAAATCAATTTTTTATTCTTCTAGGTTTCCCATTTCTAGTCTAAATCAGTTTCTTTTAACGTTTTCTATTCTTAATTTACTTCTTTGCATTATTTAAAGACTTACTATAATGTTTAGAGATAATTCAATGCAATTTATCAAATTTTCCTCTAAAGTTTAACCTTTAAGTTCACTCTTTAATTTTATTTCGCTTCTTTTTTGAAGCAAATCTTCCGCTGCACAAAATTGATATCAAAGCAAGGATTTTACCTTATGCTGACGGTTGATGACGGTTTTAGTAGGAACAAACCACCGACAACGAACGACAATTAGACAAGATCGAGCAACGACTTGATGGGATCGATTGAACCCTTGTAATCTCATACAAATGATGACTGCAATGACTATGGAAGGAAGACGTGATTCTATAGAGTAAAGACCAAATCAACATGACAACATAAAAAACGGTGGCCAATAAGACTTAAGTCATGCGGATTTTATTTCAAGGAATTCTAGGGCATGACGATCAACACTAATCCCAAATTGGCTCGAGAATCAATAACACCTAATTCAAGTAGGACCAACCATGTATCGTAATTTTCATGAGCATGTTCCATTACAGGTCTATGAATAGCAAAACCAAGGAGCTCTTATATGGTGGCGTGATGATGCATTTGAGGATATGGATGCCCTTCCACGAGGAACGACCAAAGTTTTTGACCTTCGAGGTGACTATTTTCCACCTTTTCGAGATGGTGATTTTCGATGTCAAGGTTAGAAGAATGTTCAATAACGGCAGCTATGGAGATTTGATTATTCATATGAAGAAGATTTTTGTTTTAAAGATAAAGATCAAAGCCTACACACTCAATAATTTAATATGAAGATGAATTTACCAAGTTTTAACGATTGATTAAACATTGAAGGTTTTCTTGATTGGGTAAGAGCTGTTGAAAACTTTTTTTGATTATTTGAATATTTCAGAAGAAAACCGATTCAAACTCGTGGCATATAAGTTGAAAGGTAGAGACTCTACTTGTTAAGAGCAACTTCAATACAATTGTCAATGCCAAGTAAAGCAGCGTGTTCGCACTTAACACAATATGAAGCAATTACTACAAAGACGATTCCTCCCTTCAAATTATAAGCAACTTTTATATCAACAATATCAAAATTGTCGACAACTCAACGTACTATCAATGAGTACACAAAAGAATTCTACCAATTAAATGCACAAGTTAATCTGCTTGAGATAGAAGATTAATTGATTGCTTGTTACATTGGAGGCCTAACGATGGTTATTCAAAGGCCGACTTGCTTTTCAAGTGATTTGGACCATGACAGATACAATTAATTGACGATGAAAATAAAAACTCAGATCAACCGATCCATTATGTATCCCCGAAGTAACTTTCGACAACAAAATCAAGAAGTTCTTTATGATTTAAAAGAGTCAACTACTACAGTCAATAATAGTAGTCAAAATAAAAATACATCTTCGACTCAAAATTTAGCACAAAATCAAAATACACTTCAACCACAGTTCGATCTAATACTCAAGGTAGTAACCAACAGCAACATCAAATCAATAGTGATCTTTATGCGCGTCTTAATGTTGGAAAGTGTTTTCGATGCAACCAATCAGGTTGTCTTTCAAATCAATGTTCGAACAGAAGATCTATTAACTTCACAGAAGAAGATAATAGTGCTAAAGAACAAGTTTTTGAAGAAGAAATTTATGATGGTGTTGAGTTTGCAGAATAATGACTCTTACTTCCCCTAAAGAAACTTGATAACACTCAACGACACAAGAACTTTTAAACCCGATGCACTGTTCATAATAAGATATGCAATGTCATTATTGATAGTGGCAGTAGCAAGAATGTTGTCTCTAAAGCTCTAGTGAAAACATTAAATTTTGAAAATTGAGAAACATCCTTCTCCACATAAGATCGTATGGATTAAGAAAGATCCGAAAGTTCAAGTGCAAGAAGTTTGCAAAATTTCTTTGTCAATTGAAAAATATTACAATGATGAGGTCGTATGCGACGTAGTGGAGATGGACGCTTATCATATCTTATTAAGAAGACCATGGCACTTATAAAGAACAAGATAATACTTTATCTTTTGACGATTTAACAAAAGATCGTATTATTACCACAATCTCAACCTTCGAAAAACAATTCTATTATTAAGGAAGATAAATCATTGTTCACCGACATAGCGCCCTAAGTATTCTTCAAGCAGGTTAAAGAGCCAAACTTCATCGTAGCGTTAGTGTTGAAAGGCCAATCTAAACCAATTATTGAGGTTCCACCCATGATCCAAGAGGTATTAGCTGATTTACTAATTTGTCTCCTAGTGAGTTACTTCATGAGCTACCTCCTATGCGAAATATTCAACATCATATCGATTTAATACCTAGAGCCAGTTTGCCTAACTTGTCACATTACTGTATGAACCCAACTGAGCATGAAGAGTTACAGTGGCAAATTAATGTGTTGCTCCACAAAGGTTTGATTCATGAGAGTACAAGTCCTTGTATAGTTCTTGCTTTCCTCACCCAAAAAAAGGATGATAACTGAAGAATGGGTGGATAGTCGAGCTATTGATAAAATAACGATCAAGTATCGCTTTCTCATCCCACGTCTTAATGATATGCTTGACAGGTTAAAAGGTGTTGCGATATTTACCAAACTTGATTTACGAAACAAATATCACCAGATTCATATTCAATCAAGTGATGAGTAAAAAAAAACAGCTTTCAAAACTAAAGATTTATGAATGGCTAAGGATGCCTTTTCGATTATCAAATGCACCCAACACATTCATGCAATTGATAAATCAGATTCTGCGTCCATTTATCGAAAAATTTGTGGTGGCTTATTTTGATGATATTCTTATTTACAGTAAAGATGAAAGGGAGCACTTGTCACATCTTAAAGAAGTTTTATTAGCTTTACAAGTTAACAAGTTGTATATCAATCTTAAAAAATGCAGCTTTATGACTATCTTTTACTCCTTCACTTTATAGCAGGAAGAAATGATATTCAAGTTGACAAGATAAAGGTAAAGGCAATTCATGAGTGGCCAGTTCGTAAAACTGTGCATGAAGTGCAGAGCTTCTATGGCCTAGCCACCTTTTACAAGCATTTTATTCGAGCAGTTAGCACAATTATGGTGCCTATTATCAATTGTCTAAAGAAAGGTCAACTCCAATAAGGCAAAGTGCAAGAGGACAGCTTCATAACAATAAAAGAAAAATTATGCAATATATTAGTGTTAGCACTCCCCAATTCTGACAAAGTATTTGAGGTTAAGTGTGATGCTTCTTATGTGGCTCATTTATTTTTTTCATAAGATTGTTCGCTTACACGGTATTCCTCATTCAAAACTTTTGATAGGGATAAAAAATTTCTAAATCATTTCTGGAGAACTTTATGAAAATTATTTGATACTTCGTTGAAGTATAGTGCCACAAGTCACCTCCAATCTGATGAACAAAGTAAGGTGGCTAATCGTACTCTTGAAAATATAATTCGATGTGTTAGAGGAAATAAAACGAAATAGTCAGTTTTCTATTCTTTTAGGTTTCTTATTTTCAGTCTAAGTTAATTTCTTATTTTTTCACGTTACTTATTATTAATTTACTATCTTACATTATTTAAAGACTTATTGTAATAGTTAGAAGCAATTCAATATAATTTATCAAATTTTTCTCTAAAGTTTAACCTTTGAATTTGTTTTCTAATTTTATTTCACTTCTCTTTCGAAGCAAATCTTTCGTTGCACCAAGGCCAATTGTGCCTTGAAAAGAAATGAAAATCTTAATCCTCAAACAGTTTTGATCTATCCATGCGGGGACCCTACATGAATAGTTTGGCTTTGGTACAAAAAGGGAGTGTACAAGACTATTGTTGACAATTTATTGAGCTTTCAGCTTCATTGGATAACATTTTCGATGACGTAGCACAAGGCAATTTCATTAATGGGTTAAAACCCGATATTCAAGTGGAAGTAAGATTATGGAGCACAATACATTGGGCCGAGTGCTGGAGTTAGCCCAAAGGATTGAACAGAAGCTGATGATTACAAAAGCCATGCTCAACTACGCTCGAGGTGGTAACTTAATCAACCACCTCGATTATTTCAAAGGTTCGACTGGCGATGGCAGTGAATCCTACCATGGACAAGCCTTACAGTAGGATCCAATGGTTGACAAATTTTGAATTACAAATAAAAAAATGAGTAAGGATTTTGTTATTGGTGAGATGACAAATGGGCTCTTGGGCATCGTGGTACAAAGAAAGAGTTGAGTGTGTTTCTGGTTCATGATCCTAATGAGAGAGGAGAAGAGCAAGAAGAGCCAACGACGGAAGGAGAACTGGAGTTAAAAGTGGCAAAAATTAATCAAGTTTAAAGTTTCTCTTAATTCAGTGGTGGGTTCAACAACTCCAAAGACCATGAAATTGAATGAAAAATTTAGGGAACAAGTGGTGGTGACACTGATTGATCCAAAAGCAACCCACAACTTCATTTCTCAAGAGTTGGTTAAAAAATTAGGGATGCCAATTGCAAAAAAAACTATTTACAGGGTCACCATGGGATCACGAAATTTAGAGAGAGATGATGGCATTTGTCAAGATGTATTGTTTCATTTACAAGGCATTGACATTACTGATGATTTTTTGCCATTGGGGTTGGAAAGCTCTGATGTAATTTTAGGAATTCAGTGGCTGGAAATACTAGGAATGACCCAAACTAACTGGAAGACCCAAGTAATGAAGTTTAGGTTGGGTAATGAATCAATCACTTTATGTGGAGATCTGTCACTAGGTAAAATCGTGGTCTCCTTGAAAACTATGATTAGAACTCTTCAGCATGAGGGTTCTGAAGTATTGGTGGAACTTAACCAGTTAGAGAATCTTGATGATGCAAAATTTGTAACATAAGTGCTGAAGTTTCTTAAATCAATGTTGGTAGAGCATGATGATGTTTTTCAACACGCCCATGGGGTTACTAGTGGGTTCATAAACATCAATTTTGTTGAAAGAAAGGAGCCAACCCATAAGTGTAAGGCCTTCTAGGTGTCCCTCTGCCTAGAAAGCTAAAATAAAAAGATCGATGAGGGAGATGTTAGCTACTAGTATTATTAAAGTAATAGCCCTTTTTCAAGCCCTGTTCTATTAGTCAAAAAGAGGAATGGCTCACACTAGTTTTGCGTGGATTGTAAAACCTTGAATAAAACCAATATACTGGATAAGTATCCCATTCGTGTTATAGATGAACTTTTGGATGAATTGTTTGGCGCCAAAATTTTCTCTAAACTCGATTTAAAATTTGGTTACCACTAGATTCAGATCAAGAAAAGGGATGTACAAGAGACATCTTTTAAAACACATGATGGCTATTACGAATTTCTCTTCATGCCTTTTGATCTCAGTAGAAACCCAACTACATTTCAATCCTTCATAAATGAGATATTTTGACCTTATCTAAGATAGTTTGCCTTGGTCTTTTTCTACAATATGCTCACTTGTAGTTCTTTAGAGGAATCTTATCACCAACATTTAGCTTAAGTATATGAAGATTTGAAAGCAAATGGGTTGTATGCCAACAAGAAGAAACGTGCATTCAGGCAACATCAGGTTGTTTTTCTATGGCATGTCATCTCGAATGAAGGGGTGGTGCAAACCCAAGCAAAATTGATGCTTTGGTGAAGTGGCCAATACCCACAAATCTAAAAGAGTTGTGTGATTTTTTGGGACCAACGAGATACTATTGAAAGTTTGTGGTTGGTTATGCCCAGCTAGCTTTGTCATTGACTGAACAACTAAAAAAAGACAAGTTTAGAAGGAATATGGAGACTGACAAAGCTTTCGTTAACCTGAAACAAGCTATGAGCCAAGCTCTTGTCTTGGTGATGCCTAATTTTTCGAAGCCTATCATTGTGGATACGGATACTTCGAGTTTTGGGTTAGGTGCAATCTTATTACAAGAGCATCGTCCCATTTTAGTTAGAATTTGGGTCCTTAAGCTCGTTTAAAATCCATTTATGAAAAAGAGTTGACGGCAATAGTCTTTACGATGATGAAATGGAGACCTTATTTGCTTAGAAGACATTTTATTGTACAGACTGATCAACAAAGTCTCAAGTTTCTACTATAACAACGAATTGTGGGTGTTAAGTATCAAAAATGGATTACTGAGTTGATGGGCTTTGACCTTGAAATCCAATATCGAAGTAGGGCAAGTAATAGACTAGTTTATGCACTCTCTCGTGTTCCTAAGTGGGTGGAATGCTCCATTCTTTTAGTACCTCAATGATAGCATTAAGATACGCTGCGAACTGAACTAGCAAGAGACTAATTTCTTCAACAATTATGGGAAGATATCAGTTTGGGTACTTAATCACATAAGGGATTTTCAATGGAGAATGGGGCTTTGTTGTAAAAGGATTTTTTGTGATTCCAAAGATTTCTACTCTTATTTCTTTCATTGTTTGTGAGTTTCATAGTTCTCCTATCGGGGGACATTCAAGGAAGACAAAAACTAATCAACATTTAAGTACTGAATTATTTTGGGTTGGCATGCGAAATCATGCTATTAGATTTGTGCGAGAGTGCCAAGTTTTTCAAAGGAATAAGCACTCCGTGACCACACATGCCAGGTTATTTTAGCCTATTGCTCTCCCTGCTCAAGTTTGGGACGTAGTGACCATAGATTTCATTGAGGGTTTGCCTCAATTAGAAGGGTGGAGTAGGATACTATATTGATGGTAGTGGACCGTCTAACTAACTACACTCATTTTATTAGGCTGAAACATCCTTTTACAGCAGTACTTGTGGCTACCAATTTTGTTAAGGAAGTTGTTAAGCTCCATGGCATTCCATAATCCATTATCTCATATTGGGACTATGTTTTTTTTAACCTATTTTTGGAGTGAATTGTTTAAATTTTAAGGCACCAATCTTAAACGTAATACTAATTACCATCCAAAATTGGATGGGCAATCGAAAGTTGTCAAAAGTTGTCAATAAGTGCCTTGAAACCTATTTGTGATGCTTTGCTTCGAAGAAACCAACAACGCGAGCTAAATGGCTATTTTGAGCTGAATACTAGTACAACACTTCTTTTCATTCCTCTACTCATTGCACCCTTTTTCGAGCCTTGTATGATTGAGTCCCTCCTTACCTCATCCGTTACGAGCATCGCACTACAACAGTGTTTTGGTTGATAAGCTTTTGAAAGATCGAAATGCGATTTTAGATGAGTTACAAATGCATTTACTGCTTGCTCAATAGAAAATGAAGTTGCAAGTTGACAAGAAATGACATCATGAAGAATTTGGGGAAGGGGACTTAGTTTTCTTAAAGATACGACCTTAAAGATAGCAAACTCTTGCTAAACGAAAGTACAAAACACTGGTCGCATGTTTCTATTGTAAAGTTCTTTAGGGAGTGGGGAAAGTTAATTATAAGCTAGACCTTCCTCTCTCAATAGCAATCCACCTCATCTTTCATATTTCTCAATAGCAACATGCACGAGGACTAATTTCTTCTTCTCCCTTGATTCCACCATAACTTACTTTAGAGCTAAAGTTGATTGTTGAACTAAAGTAGTTAGGTGGAAGTGCTATTGAAACGGAAATCATTGCCAAAATTTGAAGCCACTTAGAAGGATTTTCATATGGTCCAATTGCAACAACCAAGTTCTCACCTTGAGGATAAAGTGAAAATTTTGGTAGAGGGTAATGTTAAGCCACAAGCTCATTTGAAGCATTCTAGATGTAGGGGTAACTATGGTAAATGCAGCAATGTTATGTTGTGATTCTATTGGGGTACGAGCGACAGAATTTAGTTAGGTGGTGCAAATGGGAGTGGAAAGTGATATAAGGAGGAATAGCTAGCACGAAGAGGAGGGAATTTCTTTACTGTAATTGAGCTTAGCTCATTGGAGAGACTAGCAAGACATGGCATAGTTCACTTGACACAAGTTTTCATTCTCTTTTTTGTTTTTTTTTTTTTTTTTTGGTTCCAAATTTGGATGTAAGTTGCTTTCTATTAGCAAAACTCGTGTGATTTCAATTATATAGCTAAATTTTCTCCAAACTTTTGTGAATTTAAGGAGGAGATTTTAGGGAAGGTTATTAGCAGTGTTGAATTTTGTCGTGATCTATTTGTTCAAAGGAAATCAATACATAGGCAAGCTCTTACAATAAGTTATGTCTCTCAGTCTTGTTTTAATTCACTTTCAATGTCAAAAGAAAATGAAATCATGCTATGGCATTTTCGTTTAGGTCATCCAAACTTCATGTACCTTTCAAAAAATGTTCCTTATTTGTTCACCAATACAAATCCAAACTTCTTTTATAGTGCAATATGCCAACTAGCCAAATACACTCGACATATATACCCAAGCATTTTGTACTTGTCATCTTACCCATTCTTTATGATTCATAGTGACATTTGGAGACCCTCAAGAGTTAAAAACGTAACTGAAACTCGTTGGTTTGCATCATTCATTGATGACCATACTAGAAGTACTTGGGCATTCCTTATGAAAGACAAATCTGAGGTAAGTAACATCTTCAAATCCTTTTATTCAATGATTAGCACTCAATTCAATAGCAAAATACAAGTTCTAAAAACAAATAATGCAAGAAACTATTTCAATTCAATCCTAGGACCTTAAATTTTAGAAAAAGGGATTATTGACATGAGCTCACGTGTTAATACCCCTCAGCAAAATGAGATGGCAGAGAAGAAAAAAAAATGGTACCTCGTAGAAATGGCTCGATCCATCATGTTCTCAAATCATGTCGTTAAGCAAGGAAGCTATACTCAACTACTTACCTCATCAAATCGGAAGCCACGTTAGATTCTAAAATTTCAAACACCTAGACAAGTCGTTACCCAATCTTTCCCTCATATGAAGATGTTTTCAACTAATTTGCCACCTAATATCTTTAGGTGCTCGACCTTTGTACATATCTACATCCAACATCGTTCTAAACTTGATCCAAAGTCACTCAAATACATCTTCTTAAGGTACACATCTAATCAAGAGGTATAAATATTATTCTCCTCTTACTAAAAGGCTCTATGTTATTATAGATGCTTTAAACATCAATCCTATTTCCTTAAACTTGAAATTCAGGGGGAGTACATGATAAAATATCAACTTTAGGACACTTCCAAAACATTGCCTTACAATATCATTAACCTAAACCACCAGAATTGTTATCACTTTCACCAATATGACAATAATAAAGAGCTACATGTCTATGCTAAAACGCAGAAACCTGATGAGCAATTGGAATCCACTTTACAAGCTCAACAAAGCCATAAACTTGACTTGGATCCTACTAACCTAGAAACTCACATAGGTACAAGTCATGAGTTCCTTACTCGTTGTTAATTATTTGGACATATCAATTGCTATAAGGGTGTTGGATCTTATGCCTCTAATCCAATCAGGAACTATATGGCATATGACAAGCTATTACCAAGTCCCAAGCTCTATCCAAGAAGCATTAAAGGACCCAGCATGTAAAAAGGCTGTGAAAGAGGAAATTAGGCCTCTTAAGAGTAATGGAACAAGGATTGTTATAGAGCTACCCCAAGAAAGGAAACTCATGGGATGAAAATGAGTTTTCACTATAAAATATATTGCAAATGATAATATTGAGAGATTTAAGGCTCATCTTATAGCCAAAGGGTTTACACAAGCAAATGAAATTGAAGAAGGCACTTTATGGCTTGAAACAATCACTCCGTGCTTGGTTTAAGAGATTTCCAAGAACACTAACCTCAGATGGATATAGACAATGTCAAGCTAATCATACATTATTTATTAAGTTCTCCATAAATCGAAGAGTAGCAATCTTAATTGTTTACGTCGATGATATAATTCTTACACGAGATTATGAAGAGGAAATTGTGTCATTACACAGTTGTTGGCCATTGAATTTGAGATTAAAGATCTTGGTTCCCTAAAATACTTCCTAGGAATGGAGATTGCACGGTCCAAATAAGGAATTTTCATTTTACAAAGGAAATATATCCTAGATCTACTGAAAGACAAGTATGCTTGGTTGTAAACCAATAAACACTCGTATGTATCCCAACAAGAAGCTAAGAAGAAATGAAGATATTGCTCTAGTTGATAAAGGTAGATATCAAAGGTTGATTGGCGAATTAATCTATCTCTCACACGCTAGACCAAAAATTGGTTTTCCAGTTAGTATAGTCTACCAACACATGAATGAACCAAATGAAGACCACTTGGAAGTTGACTACAAAATTTTTAGGTATCTAAAGATGACTCCAACATGGCTTAATCATTGTATTGACTTGTATACAAATACAAGCTTGGCTAGTGAACTAAGTGATAAGAGATCCAATATAAGCTACTATTCTTATGTGTGGGGAAATCTTATGACATAGAGAAGTAAAAAGCAATCAGTGGTCTCTACAAGTAGTACGGAGGCTGACTACCGTGCATTAGCTCTCGGAACCTATGAGAGAATGTGGCTTGAAAAGTTTCTGATAAAACTCAAAGCTACCACCAGTGCTACAATTTGAATGCTCATAGCCAAGCTATTATTCATCATGATAACACAAAGCACATTGAAATAGAATGACATTTTATTTAAGAGAAGGTCAACAATGAGTGGTTCAACTATCCTACATCTCTTCAAGACTGCAAATCATTGATGTACTAATCAAAGCCTTGCCTAGACAAAGCTTTCAGAAATTCAATTCCAAGCTGGGATTATATAGGATATACAACCCAACTAGGAACTGAATTCCTCAAAGTATGCAACCCAGCTTGAGGGGCACTGTGGAAAGAAATTAAGCTAGGATTTTTAGTATGTTCTATTTTAGGAACGAGATTATCCTTTATTTCTTGTTTCCTAATAAGAGGATTCGCCATTAACTGATTTTCATAAATTCTTGATCTTCATGAATTTAATCCCTTTGTACTATGGTTGTAATTTGACCAAAATTAGTATAATAGGACTAGGGTTGTACTCCTGCGAAGTGACAAGAAATATGTCTAATATTTTAAATCAAAAGATAAGTATAGCAGTTAAAGCAATCATAATGGTGCATTGCAAACTTAGTCAATATGCAAGTCCCAAGTTCTAAGACTTTGTGAATTTTGCATGGCTTTTCCAATTTGGGGCTAACTTTCCTTTCGCATTATCTGGGGTTAATGCTTCAACCCGTTTGAGAAAAAGGTCTCCTAACTTGAGAGATTGTACCCACACTCGCTTGTAATACGCCTCTATTACCCTTCGATAAGCTGTAAGTGCCTTAAGTTGGTTGGTCGCTCTTCATTCTTCTAATATATCAAGAGTTTCCATCAAACCTCGTTCATTTTCAAGGCGATCAAAGCATTGGACATTCAAGGTTGGTAGCTCAATTGCTGCTAGAACAATAGCCTCTATCCCAAGTGCAACTGAGAATGATATCTCCTATTTGGGCCCTTTTAGTTGTGGAATACATCGAAAGTACAATTGGTAGCTCTTTTGCTCATGCTCCTTTGGCTTGATCAACCTATTCTTTGAGGCTTTGAAAATGGTGCAGATGATCACCTCAGCCAACTTATCTATCAAGAGGTACCTTATGTGAATTGAAGCTCCATGTGGAGTCCTTGCTGTTGCTTGGAAAACCTCAAGTTGTAAACTGTCATTATTTGATATAAAGATTCAAGGGATACTAAATAGGCATATAATAGATTTCAGCACAAACTCCCAAGCTTGTTGTTTGTAATTCGAGCCAACGTTCCAACCTTTCCTAACATGATGCATTCGCCAACTCGAACAAGCACAAATTTCATTTGTGATGAGGCAACATGAAATGGACCCAGCATGTCCAGTTCCTATGGAAAAGAAGCAAAGGGCCAACAATCTAAGAGGTCTAGTTCTTGTTGGAGGAAAAAAAAAAAGCCAAGAGCTAGTGTAGCTCGATGGAGTAGCACGTTGTGATGGCATCATTGTGTGGTTTGACACTTTTGCCATCTTCAAACAAAAACCGACGTCTACTTTCAAAGTTGGCCAAAAATCCCAACCAAGGATACCTTATCGGCAAGGATAGCAACCTCTAGATGATTTCACCAAATTGCCTTCGTGGACCACTCTTTGAATGTAATCTTGCTCTCCAATCCCACACACCTTCAAAAAGGCAAGGTCTAAGGCCTCCAATAGAGCTACCTATCAATGGTCGTGTATTGTTAACCTAGCTTGCATTTGCTAAGCTTTCCTTCGCTCCATTAGTAATGACCTTTCCTAGATGTAGTTAAGACAAGGCTTTTTCCTTGTTTCCTTTGGTGAGAGATGAAGGACAAGCTTCCTCATTTCCTTTGGCGAGATATGAAAAAGGCAAGCTTACCTAAAGGATACATATCTAGCAACATTTGACAACAAGGCTGCAACTCCTGAGGAATTTAGCAATTATTCATTATAGTGGACAGGACCAACAGGTATAAATGTTAACTTAAAAAGTACAACCAACTAGTAAAACCTATAATTAACAGGAAAAAAAAAAGATAAACATGTTTACCTTTTCTTTTACATAAAGCTGACGACAAAGATCCTCAAAATTGATAGGATTGCGAGGATTGTTCCCCCGATTAGACATACTCGAAGAATCCCTCTCCTCCTTCTCGGACTCAAGAAAGCAAAATGGCACAAAGTAACCTCTAATATTGATTCCCCATCGAGAAAATATACCTAATAAATAATATTATCACAAGAGACAAACAAATTAATGTGTTGCAAAAATCATATGATTCTTGCCAATGATTCTTAACTTTTGTTTATACTCAACCAGTAAAATTTGCAATATATATGTATTCATTTTCTAAATCTCGTATTTCTAGAATATCCAAGTTAAGCTAACATAACCATTCTCACATGAGGATTTGTAAGATTGAATATGTAACTATTACCATTTCAGCATTTAAAATACAAATTTGAGGACAAATTAAAGCCAAATTTCATTCTTTACATCTCGTATTTTTAGAATATCCAAGTTAAGCTAACATAACCATTCTCACATGAGGATTTGTAAGATTGAATATGTAACTATTACCATTTCAGCACTTAAAATTAAAGCCAAGTTTCCTCTTCTCTATATGCATTGAAAATCAAAGGCGTCAACTAGTGGAAAGAAAGGTACAAGAGAAGAGGAAACAGCTTCACGGGTAGATAAAAAAACTGAAACAAAAGAAGAAAAATTATATTGAAAATAAATCATAGCTTATCCCTAAAATATCACTGTTGGGAGACCACTTGACATTCGATCACTTTGGAGTTGACAGAAAATTTGTTATAGTAGTTCTTCTATTAGAATTGCATGGAAGTATTGGGATTCATGGAGAGGATATCCAATGAGTATTTTCATGCTTGACTGCTTCAGCACCATGCTGATATCCATATACACTCAAAGCCGCATATGAAGCTTAATCTTACAGTAAAATGAAAATGGAAGAACTTACAGGCAAACTATTCAGAAGAGCTAGTGTCAGAGAGACATGAAATGTGCATGTCAAGCTCCTTTCCAGTATGTCAGGAAGATGTGAACCACAAGCAAATGTCCAACGAGGTCGGTATGCAGTTAAATGAACTGAATGGGCCATGGAGATCAAGTGACCGACAAAAACAAAAGTCCCACCACAATTATGTCCCATAGAATTATAAGTCTCAGAATCTGCAGATAGTGAATTCCTTTGGAGTTTCAAGCAACCCGGAGAATGAGGGCTTGAATACATGATTTCAGTCCATGTGATTCCTGGCCATTGGACTGGACTCAAACAGGACTCACCCTATAAGCATAGTCAAATGTTTATATATTATCTTACACCATCTGATTACCAAGAGCAAAAATGCATCAAAAAGAAAAAAAGTTTAAAGAGGTACCTCTGGACACGTGCAGCTGCTTCCATTAGTTATACCAGAAACCCATTCATCACCACATTTGTTATGCTTGACAATGTCGTTTGCATTAAAACAAAGCCCACTCTCTCTTCTGGTTGATTGACCATCTTCGCTGGTAATGTCATCCGAGCTCATCGACTCTAAACAATTAATGGTCACAAACGCAGTGAGATCATTAGGACAAGCAAATTGGTTGTTTGCCAATTGCATCCCATCACTTTGTTCCATCTTAGAATTGGGGACACAGTACCCCTTTCTGTCATGAATTCCCCTGAAACTTTCAACATATATGGAATCATTTGACCTTTGAAGTGTGTGTCTATGTAACCGAGCAGCCACCTCTATCCACTCTTTTGGATTACGGATCTGTATGCCATCCATTGACATCACCGCATCTCCAGCAGACAAATATCCAAACAATGGTGACCTAGAAGGTACATCTAAAACCTGTTCAAGGCAATTATTTAAAAACACAGGTGTATACAGAGGTGTAATATGAATTAGGTGAGCAACTCTGGTAATTTACCAAGGGCCTTTCTCCATGTATGTAAAAGGGAAACAAGATGAAGGGCAGGAAACATAGTGCCAAACCACAAACTGCACAAAACTAGGAAGAGAAAGGGGGGGAAAAAAAAAAGATGACACATAAGCAAGAGCACAAGCATGAAAAGTTTCAAAGAGCCGAAGTGGAGCCAGGGATTCAATAAATATAGTATGATAGAGATAATATTTAAGTGCAGGCATATAAAGAAGGATTAGTATGACATAGAGTTGAAGGGCCTGAACTTACAACTGCATTGTGCCAAATGCCAGCACAGTATATGCGAAGGGCAGTAAATTGTGGTAATGCCTCCAGCTGGTCATGGTTGAAAGCAATAAGAGCACCAGGGAACAGAGTAGCAACAAAGATGGCTATGTATTCCAACTGTATGCCCTCACTGCTCCCAAATGAAAAGGTGGGCAGAGCAGAAATCATGAGAATCTAGTACTTCGACTAGTGTAAAGTGATATCCTTCTTTTCTTAACCTCAATACAAATTAGTATTAGAATTAGATAGTTAAAGCCAAAGTTGCATCAATTGATAGGTATAAGGTAAGATTTTCACTATAGAATCAAGCTGATTGCATGAACAATGAAGGAGGAGCATAAGGACATGGCATTAGAATTACAGAAGGAGAAAACTGACCTAGCAGCTGCAACAGCATGGCCGAATTCATGGACTGCGACGGATATCAAGGTAGAAAAGAACACATAGGCAGCATCAGAGAGCGATAGGTTCTGCAGCCAAGGCAAGGTAAAAATACAAGTCATGGAGATAGTGCATAAGTAAACAAAAGAACATAAAGAAAGAGAGAGAGAGAGAGATATGAAGAAATGGGAAGCCTAACCGAGGGCAAAAACCCAAAGAGCAAGGCGGTGACGCGGTCAGAGTTGAAGCGGAAAAGGTGGAGTGCTCTGCCCAATCCCAGGAGAAGAATGAAAGAGGCAAGGAGGAGAGTGGTGAGGCTAAAGCCGACCCCTATGGAGAACCAAACCCTGAAGCAGGTGGCATGCCTGCGTCCCAAACGGAACAGGGGTTCATTCAATGCACGCGTTTTCAAGTCACAGTACCAACACGAGATGGTGTGGGTGAGAGGATGATGGTAATGGGGAGAGCGTAGTGGCAGCATAGAGTGGGAGCTACTGCTGTGTACTCTTTCAAACCTAAACCTTCTCGCTCGCTTTCCCCCTCCAGTCCCCCCTTGCTCCATCACCGAGCACTTCTGCTCATACCCACGGAGGCCTCTAATTTCAGATTTCGGTTCGTACCGCCCAGGCGTCACGCGTCACGGCCCATAAAATGCCTGGCCACAAGTGGTCAATTGTGGACTCACCAAATCCTACTGTACTGATAAAGTGATGCCCATTGGGCTTCCGTTTTAGACGAGTTCAGTCTTAAGGCTCGTTTGGTTGGTAAAAATGCTTCTAATTGTACCCATTGAAACAATTTTTGTCTCCCTTGATATATATATATAATACCAAAGCAGATTTTTAGTAAATAAAAAAGAATTTTAATATCTCTTGTATTAACTTGGACATGTCAAAGAATTTTCAGGCGAGTATTGCTCACACTACTTCGAGCCATATTTTAACACACAATATCGAAAATTGTCAAGGAATGATGCTGGTGATTATGAGCCGAAAGAGTATGAAGAAAATATCTCGATCTTCAAACATAATGGTCGATCATTTGGAAAGAAAAAATCTAGGTACTTGACAGAGAAAGAATATCATGTCGTACATATATATGTTTTGTTGAATTGCCTTGAGGTCGAACCATTCACAGAGTACGTATTCGATAACTTAATCATAGCAATTGATAAAGCCATTCGCACATTAAAAATTTTCTTTGATAATGATCTTTATTTTTCATACTAATATTTTATAGGATTTATATTTCTCAATTACGTGAACATTGTCCACGGATAACTGATCGTGAGATCAACACTCATTTAGAGCTTCATTTTTCTAGTTGGTTTAATCTATACGTGCGTCCTTCTAATCTAATTTCTTATTTGGTTAAATCATTTTTGGTTAGCGTAGTCAAATGATTCATTTTCTAATACTTACAGGTTCATGAACTACTAAATTTTGTTAACTGCAATTCTATCAAGGATATTGCAAAGGGTCCATTGAGGTCGGTGAAATCATACCCAAGTTACTATGTCAATGGGTACAAATTTCACACTAAATGATATGGTTCAGATAGAGCTATAATGAATAGTGAAGTTTGCGTTAAAGGGTCCAATTATAACGCAGATAAAAGTGACCATATCAGTATATTGATGAAAGTGTTACAGTTAGAATATCCTGCACTGCCAATCAAAAGAACTATTTTATTCAAGTATGAATGGTTTGATCATACACCGAATATGAGCACAAAAGTACATAAATCATATAATCTGGTGGATATGAATCACATAAGGAGGTTAAATAAGTATGAACCATTTGTGTTAACTTTACAAGCAGCTCATGTTTATTATGTTCCTCATCTAAGTTTAAAGAGTAATAAGTGTGATTGGTGGGCTGTTTGCAAGATAAAGGCCAGATATGTCATTGAACTTCCAGACTCTAATTTGACATATAAATCAAGCCAAGATGCGCCTTTTCAAGATGATGAGAGAGATGTCCATCAAATTGATAATGATATGGATAATCATCTTATATCTTTGAATAATCTAAGTAGGACATTAATAAATATTGATGAAGAAGAAGAAAATATTTTAGATGAGCCACATTTTGAAAATTATTCTACAGAGGAAGAAGATGAAGAAGAGGAAAATCTTGAACATGATGATTAGTTTTTTTTATTTTTTAATTATTTAATATACTATTTTAATTATATAATCTACTATAAGAAATGTGTGTTGAACTAGTTATTCTTTATATTATCTTTTCATCATGTATTTCAGAGGGTTTGAGTTCGATTTTCAGGGAAGATTTTCTTGAATTTTTTTATTAATTTGTAAAACTAAATTTTATCAAGTTCATTAACACGATTACATGAGAGGTCGAGGGAGAAGAGGTGACTCTGGAGGGAGAAGTGACTCTGGAGGGAGAGGTGAGTATCTCGGAGGGAGAGATCCATGATTTGTATCTTCACTTCCACATATCCAGGATGAAGAGGATGACACAGTTGCACCATCTCCACATGTTTCAACCTCTTCTGGCTTTGCTGCTACTATGATGTCTAGCTCAGGGAGTATGCAAAGTTCAGGTAAACAGTCGATTTATGTAAATAATAACACGTAAGTATTTATAATTATTATTTTTAATACTTTGTGTCATTATCTTTATATATAAATTTTTTTAATATTTATTCATTATCTTATTTGACAAGATCGAGCCTTTGCATCAATGCTCTGCAAAAATTTATAAAATTTTTTAGGAGATGGCCAATCCATATGGGTACACGTGAAAGATATTTTCTCAAAAAATCAAAGAGTTTATTACGAGGAATTCAAAGTATGTATAATTATTTACCAAAAAAAAATTTATTCCATTTTATCATACTTACTAACAGTTATTTTTATTGCAGAAATATTTTACATGGGACGAGGCTATGGATGGTGTGGTGAAGGCCGCATAGGAGGTTCGAGCTACAGATTAATATGCTGATCTGACATATGCATGTCGTCATAAGGTCAGGAATAAGCCTCAATTTATCCCTGATACTGTATAGGAGCAATGGCAAATAGAATGGAACCGATCAGAGTACAAACAGAAGTGTAAAACTATGTCTCGTGATTGACGAAACAAAACAAATGGACCCGAGTCAGGTCCCTCTCGACATTGCGCCGGTTCATGTTCATTGCAGAGCCATTGTCGATGCTTGGTATGTATGATATATAAATTTTTTTAAGAAATATAAGTGAAAATGTTATGATTATTTATTATGTATTTTTTTTCAGGCACGTGAGTTGGGCCGTGAGCCTACTGCAATAGAGCTTTTTAAATGGACTCACACTAAAAAATCTAATCCTAATGATTTTATAGATGAGCATTCCAAAAAAGTAAATGTAAGTTTGTTATCTTTAATATTTAACAAGTGAATTTAATTTTATCTTTTTTATTTCACTATTTGGTTCAGTTAATAAGTTAACAAAATGTTTTATTTATTGTAGGAACAGTTTGAAGAGTTGGTTGCCATAGCTTCTCAGCCATAAGAGGAATCTTCAGATACACCTAAGGTAGACTATAGTAAGCTTTACTATGAAGCAGTAGTTGTAGAGAAAAAGCGTCGAGTGTACAGGCTTAGAAGTCAAGCTCTATCATGGTATTCAGGCAATAGCTCTAGCACTGGACGCCCTATTGATGACATAGCTATGCAAGATATGCGCTCTCAAATGAAGGCTATGGAAAAGTGCATAGAGCTAGAATGTAAGTCTATGGAGGAGCGTATGAAGAAGGAGCGTATGACTTTAGAAGAGAGATTAGAGAAGGAGCATAAGACTAGGAAGCATGATCACATACGCTTTGAGATCGAATTACAAGAGTGCTTACAGAGAAAGGCTGATATGAATGAACACATCAGCAGGATGAAGGCTCTCTTTTTGGGAAGCAAACCCCTAGTATCGCCTAATAATTAAATGTAATTTCTTGTTTGAATATTGCATTTTAAGATAATATAATACATAATCTTGTATTTATTATGTTTTATGAATTTTAGTTTATTTTATTTTTGTTTAGTTATTTAAATTTAATTTTTTATAAAAAATTAATTATATTAACTACAGCTCTATCAGTCACTAATTAGTTTGTATTGAAGTCCTTGAGTTTTAAATAATGACAGATATTAGTCTATCGCTAAAACGGCGACAGTAATCAATCTGTAGTTATTTTAGCAACAAGTATAATTTTTTTGCTAAAATAGCGATAGTAGTCAATCTGTAGCTATTTTAGCGACGGATATGATTCTATCGCTATACTTAGTGACAGACATAAATCGGTCACTAATATAGCGACAGATTCTTGTGTGTCGCTAAATGAATCTGTCGCTAAAAAATAACGACAGATATCTTTTTTGTCACTAGTTTAGTGATAGATTTGCATCTATCACTATTTTAGTGACAGATACTTAATGGTCTCTAATCTATCACTACTTTGCGATAAATATAAAATTCAGTCGTTAGTTTTTCTCGTGACAACGATTTTAACTACTAATTCTATCTGTCATTAATCTGTTGCTAAATTTTTTTGTGACAAATTGTTTCAATTTAATGACGGATTAATCGATCGCTAAATCTGGTTTTCTTTTAGTGTAACGACGAGACATCGAGAACAATGATAGGTCTAAATTAGAATTATTGTATGCTTGGCTATCCATGAACAGTCTATGCTCTTAAAGAGCTTGTAAAATCTCATACTTGACAATCCATGAGCAGTCTATGCTTTTAAAGAGCTTATGAAATCTCGTATGTTATATTTTCTTTTTCTTATCAGAACTTTAGTTCATTTTACTAAAAGTAGGCCTTTAAAAGAAGTCTTTTGGTTTTAAGGGTTGTTTTTATGTGGATAAAGAAGCTAGGAATGGTGGATTGACTTTCTTATAGCGCAAGAAAATTAATTGTACACTTCTCGGCTTCTCTTGTACTTTTGTTGACGTCAGTATTATGGATGATAAGGGTAAGGTTTGCGATGCACTGATGTCTATGGCATACCAAAACACCATAAGCATAAGGAATCATGGGCATTACTTCATCGTTTGAAAGGTATATCTTCTTTGCCTTATGTATTCTTGAAGATTTTAATAATTTATTGAGTCCGTTATGTAAGAGAGGGTTTGTGAATCATCTAACTTGGCTATTTTAGGGCTTTTAAAGTGTGGTGGCAGATTATGATCTTCATGATATTTTTCTTAAAAGGAACAGTTCTATGTGGGAAAGGGATAAAGGGAAGGTTGAGTGATAGTTTGCTTTGTTAAGGAATGGCTAGATAGAGCAACGGTTTCTTCGTCTTAGTTGGATTAGTTTCCTAATGTGTGTTATCTTGTCTCATTACTTTATTTTCAAACCATTGCCCAATTCAGCTCATAACCAAACACTTGATTATCTTAGGAAGGGCTTACATTTCAGTTTAAGAAAACTTGGCTCTCAAAAGAGGGGTTTCATGAGATGGTTTATAAGAGCTTGTTAGAGTCATTGGGCTTGTTTATTCTTCCTAAAATTCAAGCATGTATGAAATCAATGGTGACTTGAAGTAAGAACTTCAAGGGTCAATTTCAACATCAAATTAAGGCTGCAAAGATGTCTATTAATTCATTATTACTTTTTGATGATCCTAGATTAACTTACGAGTTAAGGGCCTATCATGCAAAGCTTAATGAGCTTATGATGTTAAAAGACATACTAGAGACAACAAGCCAAGAATTTTTGGCTTCAAAGTGCATATTGTAATTCAAAATTCTTCCACATCATGACTTCCTTGAGGTAAAGATCTAATTGGGTAACTAAGTTGCATACTGATGATGTTTGTAGGTGAAGGACCAACAAGGTATATATGATGTAGCCCTTTCTTATTTTCAAAATTTGTTTGAATTTGATGCTGACGTTGATATGCTTGATGTTATTTATGTTAATAGTACATTTTTTTAATATTGATAATGTAAAGTTTATTACCTCATTCACTATAGAAGAGTTTGATAGAGCAGTTTTTCAAAAGTATTTAGATAAATCCCCTAAGCCTAAGTCTCAATCTTGCTTTTTTCCAACATTTTTGTTCATTCATTGGTCCAAATATTTTTTTCTTCTTGCTCTAATCGGCTTTCTTTGGGTTAGTTGCTTGTTAAACTTAATGATACTAGTATTATACTTAAAGTGTGAAAGCCCCAATTTTATGAGGGATTTAAGACTTTTTGCCTTTTGCAATGTCCATTAAAAAAATTGCAAAGGTCCTTACAAATAGTTTAAAGATCATTTTGCTTCAATTAATATCTGAGGAGTAGTCAACTTTTATTCTAGGAAGATCTATTATTAGTAATGTTGTTACAGCTTCTGAGATTATTCTTTGCATGAAGAAAAAGTCTAAGGGAAAGGAACACAAGGTGACTCTCAAAATTGACATCAATAAAGCTTATGGCCATATCAAATGATCTCATTTAAAAGATATTTTGATTAAGTTATGCTTTTCTATTACTCAAGTGGACTAGATTATGACATGTGCGTAATCTGTGTGATACTAAGTTGCATTAAATGGTGATGAAATTGAGCCAATTATTCCTTTCAAAGGTTTTTGCCAAGGGATCTACTTTCACTTTATTAATTTATCGTTTATGTTGAAGGCTTATCTGAGTTAATTAAGCAAGCTGAAAGCAAAAGTATTATCCATGGCATAAAGTATGCATGGAGCCTTTAGTATTTCGCATTATTTATAGATGACATCTTTTTTTTCTTTAAAGCAAAGCCGTCAAAAGTGTAATTCCATGCAAAAGTATTCTTGCAAAGTATAAGGTGGATTCAAGTTAAGCTATTAATTTTCAGAAGTCTGGTATCCTTTTATAAGATCATTTTCACTAGAGTATTATGTTAGCTTTTCATATGTCTTGTCCTCTGAAATACGAGTAGATATCTTGACTTACCATTCCTCATTAACAGGAATAAAAGATCTATATTTGCTTATCTTTTTGATTGCCTATGGAATAGACTATTTAGCGAGCACTGTAAACTCTTGTTTCAAGCTAGGAAAGAAGTTTTAATTAAATTTATTGCACAATTTATTCCTTCTTCTTATGTGAGTTCTTTTCTTCTTCCTTTGTCTTTTTATGAGAAGTAGCAAAAGATGATGAACTTCGTTTAGTGGGGTATGAAATTAAATGGTTCAAAACGAATTAATTAGGGTTTGTGTGATAAATTATGTAATAAGAAGAAAGCTGGTGGGCTTGCATTCAAACACTTTCACTCTTATAACCTTGTAATGCTTGGTAAGCAACTTGAATATTAATCTCTAATTTGCATACTTTTGTTAGTAAGCTTCTCAAAGCTAAATATTTCCCTATAAGGGACTTCTTTTCAACTTTTTAAGTTGTGACCTAAGTTTTATTTAGAAGAGTATCTAGACTTCGAAGCCAATTCTCGTTAAAGGTTGTTATTGGTGTCTTAAAGATGGAACCAAAATTAATGTGTGGACTGATGCATGGTTAGTTAATGTTGTGGACTTTAAAGTTGTAACATTTCGACTTACGAGGGGTTGAAGAATTTGTGCATGTATGACTTGTGGATTCTTAGGCATAGAGAACGATGTAGAGCTATTGAACAATCTTTTTGTGCATGAAGATTTAAAGCTATTCTTTGCATGCCACTAGGGATTAATCAGTAAGATAAAAAAAATTATTCGGTACTTTGAAAATAATGGTATATACTCCATATGATCGAGTTATAAGATGGCTCGTGGCTTGTGATGGGGTGATCTTAATCCTAATAACCATGAGGAGAAGTGCTAGTCTTGTATTTGGCAAATTGTTGTTCCTTCTAAAGTCTGAATGTTCATATAGAAAGCTTGCGTAAATTTGATTCTTTTTTGTGATTATTTGTTCTTATAAAGTGACCAATTGACAATAATTATGTTATTTATAGAGAGTATGATAAGCACATGTTACATCCTTTTTTAGATTACCCTTTATGACCACTAAGTTTTTTTTTTTTTTTTTGTAAATCCTTATGCTAACAATTCTTTTAGTTTGTAGTTTTTTTTTTAACCAACCTGATTTTTAAAAAATAAAACTAAAGAAAAACGAAGTTGCCACTAATTTTTTTTTTAATATTGTGATTAGCCATCAGTTTTGTTTTAGAATCTCTTTAATTAAAAAATAAGAAATAACTTCACATAAAATCAGGCAGTGGTCTACTTACTCAAAATATCCAAGATAAGGAGTTAGTTACGCACGGAGAAAGATTAGCTAAACAAAATGATCTCTCATTTCCAAAATGATCTTAATTTGATATTAATCTTATAAGTCATCAAATATGCATAATTTTATATAATGTATATAAACAAGCGATACCAGACTGAATCTGAACTCTTAAACTTTAGAGAAAGCTCATACCAGGCTCATTTTAAGTATAACCAATTCTCAAAATAATTTTTATGAGATTTAATGCAAGAATTTTAGAATTAAACCAAACTAATTCCTAATTTCGACATAAATACCTTTTATTTAAAATTAGAATGCAAACCATATTGCATTTCTATCTCCAAAAATTCTTTTAAAAATCAATAAAATAAATAAACAATAAACTCAAGAATTAATAAGGTCAAATAATAAGATCTAGAATTGGTGATCTCACGGATATTCCATTCTTTTATGGAAACTCATGATAATGACAATAATTAAATAGGGAGAGATATACCTACACTTCTAGGATCTTGAAAAGTATCGTACCTCCCCTAATAGTTCTTTAAGATCTTCTTCTAAGAAGAAAAATAAGCTAAGAACTAAAAAGCAAATTTATTAAGAAAGAAAAATGATTGTGCAAAGGTCCAATACAATTAATTTGAAGGCTATTTATAGGAAAAAATGTAGACAAAAGCTCATAAAAAATTTGAAATTTGATTTAAAAAAAGAGACTACTGTATGGTAAACAATTTTCATTAAAATGCGCATTTAGGTGCACTTTACCCAAAACTGTGTACACCCTTCCTAAAACTTCAGTAACCTTTTGTCTCAAGTTCTTAAGTTCCTCAGCCCAATATAAGATCAACATCAATCACATTATTTTTTTTAATAAAATTTTATCTTTCAGCAGTGATGAGAGATCAGCATCCATCATTATCAGTCAACCACTCATCCAATCTTCAGATCTTATATGATTTCATTAATCAAAATTAGCCTTTATCACAAGTAATTTTTTATCCATAGATTAGGTTGTCTTTATGCTTCATGCAAGATTATGTCAGTCATATCATTGAAATGACTTCCAAGACGATGTGAGATCGGATGCGAATCATCATTGAGATAACTTTATACTCAATATAAGATCAAAGTGACACCTTACATTAGACATCTTTAATGTTAGTTACCACGTGTTGTGCGTTGGCTGGATCAACAATTATCTTTCACTTAGGACGTGCCGTAACCTTCTCATTGTCAAAGTATACTTTATCTTTATCTTTTTCTTTGTTCCTCTCTTTCTGCATTTATAACTTCATATTTCTTTTTGGTATTCCATTTTTTGGTAATCTTTCTCTTAGTAAATTATCTTTTTTGTCATGGTAAGCATCTCCTTCTTATATTTTTACTTATGAATGTCAAAAAAAATTTTACCTTGACTCGAAAAAACCTAGATGAGATTAGGACTCATTACTTAATATCCAATTATGTGCATATTTTCATTCCTGACCTAGAGGAATGACCAATATCATGGATAGATCAGCGTATTTGAGGAGTTATTGAGAAGTGGTCTTCGATTGCCTTTGCAACCATTCGTCATCATGGTTTGTTGTAAGTATAAGCTTTCACCCTTTCGACTTATTCCTAATGCTTAACACATTCTTTTTTGCATTTTTTTCATTGTACATTGATCTAAATGTGAATTTTTTTTTATCATTTTCTTGCCTAAATTTTACAAATTAGTACGTAATTAAGGTGGTAAGAAGGATTCAATCTTTAGTTTTTAGTATTTCATGTCTAAGTCTCCATACTGATGTGATGATGACTTGCTATAGATACTTGATCTTACATCTAAAGAAATTCTCTCTCAAAGGCAAAATGTTAGCAGGAAATTCACTAAGTGTACACCAAAAAAGATTTGAGATTGATGAGGTTGCGTTATGGTGAAAATTACTAAGTTAAAACTAGGTACATATTGGGGAAAATCTAAGGTTGGGTTTGGTATGCTCTTAAAAGTTTTGGTAACTAATAGGAATTGAGATCATGATTGGATTATATAATAAGTTAGAACTGGTTCTATGAAGATAAGAGGAAACACTATGAAAAATAAGGATCAAAATTTCACTAATATAAAAAGAAAATTACATCGATCATTTCAAAATAAAGAATACAACAAGTTAAGTTATCGATGCTGAAGTGAGATTTGTTCAAATATTCTTAAGAGTTGGCATAAGAGGGTTGTAGGCTAATCCAAGATTGAGATTGGCAGAGCTAGGCTTTAATTGGTGATAGTGAAGCTGGGATCTTGGTTGTTGTGGGAGTTGAAGGCTTAGGCTCTTCTTCAACGGATGTGGTAGTTGGCATTATACTGCCTCTCAATGGTCTTAGATCAAGATCAAGACAGAGTCCTTCAACTTGACCTAAGACATATTGTCCCAGTTCGGATAGGAACTCAAAGTGGCCTTTACCATTTTAACATCAAAGGCCTCAATCTATAGATTCTTAGAGATGCACATTGTTTGAGTGTATTCCACCAATTGTTAGTATTTGGCAGCCTTTTTGATCACTTGTAGCACCTTTTAGTCAATCTCTAATTAGGCTCAATCAACTGATCTAGGCTTTGATTAGTTATTTATTTTTATTGACCATCATCATCTTTAACTTATCTACATTTAAGGTTAGAACTCTATAATCCACACATATGAGTACTCAACTATCATTCTCAATAATTATTACAATGTTAACTATCATTTAGGATTTGTTGTTACAACAATAAATCCTTTATCTAATAAATTTTGAGTTTCTTACTTTATTTTTAATAATATTTTCGATTTCATCATTCTTAAATTTTTAATAAATCTGATTTTAAAGGTAATTTATACTCGATAATTGTTCTATCTAGTCTCAACATATCCTTGTATGACTAAGCAAAGACATCAGTATATTCTTTTAATAATTTAATCAAAGCTTCTTTTATTTTGGAAGAAATCAATATTCCAATTTTAATCTCCTTTTTCTCCTCCTCGATGCTTAGATTTATCGTTTCAACTTCTTTTTCATGAGGTAAAATTTTTTTTTCTTTTTCGATAATCTTCTTTTTTATTTCTAGTTGAAATTCACTATTTTCATCATATTCCTTAGTATTAAGGCTCTTTAAGCAATATCATTCTTTCAATTTTAGATTATCGATTTTAAGCATTGAGGTACTTATTGCTAGATTTTTTAAATCATGAGAATGTAATATACTTGTTGGTAATTTAAAGCAAAAAAAATTAATTTAAGAAAAGGCAAATATGAATAACAAAGTAACTATTATTGATCAGAGTAGGAACTCAATAGGAAATACATTTCTTATTTCTTTAGCCTAAATGAAATAATCTTAAATTGTTTACAACAAATTTTTATGTTTGTGTAAGATGTTTTCCATTCTTTACAGTTATTCCTATTCAAAATTTTTCAAATAAATTTGATTGTTTCACGGATCACCTAGTAAGTATAATCATGTCGATTGAAATTTTGTGTTTGAGTCTTACTGTAATCAATAGATTGGTTATCATTGAGTCCTTCACAAGGAGTTCTTTTTTTTTTCTTTTTCCTTTTTTTATCTGTCTAGGTTGGTTAATATCTTGAGCCCCATCTATCTTTGTTTCATGGTAAATTAATTATTTTTGGCTTTTCTTGGAGTTTTACTCTTAAGCCTTTCCTTAATTTCATTCAACTTATAAGAGTTTACCTAGTTTGGAACATCAATTTTTCTGATATATGGAGTTCCCACAAACGTTCTATCATATTGATGAACTCAAATGATTGAAATGCAATTTCTTTAATTTCTAGATCATCAAAGTATGAAAATTTAGCTTATCATTTACAACGAGTTTCATTTTTTGATATAAGCTTAAAGGAACATCTCTTATAGAGTGAATCTATGGTCATATTAGTAGGATGTTAAGCAAAGATCTAATATTTATGATCTGAAATTCAATATCATATATGCTAGGGCCAATTTTTATATCCAAATTTGTAAAGCCTTGTACTTTAGTTTTTCCACCATCAAATACTTTAACTATCATTTGACTGTACCTTATAAGGCTAAAATCTATAAGAAGCCTATTCAGAGTGCATCTTGACATCACATTTAAAGATGAACCATTACTAATTAAGAATCGAGAAATTATATGCCCTTGTAGTTTGTATTAATGTATAGAGCTCTAGTTGATCCTTGCCCATTGAGTGGTAACTTATTTTCACTAAAAGTTATGAGAATTATGAGCCACTATATCGCATATATGCATTCTTAAGAGTTTTTATCAAGATCTCTCTATGATGCTCTGAACTGAAGATGAATGACAATATTGATATATTTATTGGTTTTTTCTAATTAATCTGTAATGCTGTAATCATTGTGTGTAATCAGTTTTAAAATTTTATGGCTTCCTTCTTAGTAACATAGGGGATTTCTTCTTCTTTTTCAACTTTTTTCCCCATTTCTTCTCTTTTTAATAATTTCCTTTTCATTTACCTTTTTCTCCCATTCCATGGCCCTATAACATTCACCACTTCTCGTTATATATATTTGAAACTTTCTCTTTGTTTATTTCTGGTTAGTACTTCCACGGAATTGCATGAAAGGTCCCATAAGGAAAAGGTCCTGAGATTTTAACTAACAAAGCTCAAGGCTTCTCCTCTTCTTTTCCTATACATCTATTGTGATTGTGGGTGAAGTTTAAAATCTAACCATAAAGGATTTAATTTCTTCGATTATCATCACATTTTCACTCCTTTCAACCATATTCACTAGGTGCTGATCAGGAACAGATAAAGGGTTATTAATGACATTGGGTTTGTTCTCTTGCTCAAAGCTTAGCGAGGCCGTGTCCACTAAGGTTTGGACTTTATATTTAAAAGCTAAGTAGTTTTCTATATTATGCCGAACCATGACAAAATAATATCGATAACTTATCATTGGATCATACCGTGGTGGATAAGGAACTTGCACTGGTTTAACATAGATCGATGCCATTAATTTTTGGTTTAATAGCTTAGGGCATAAATCTGAATATCGCATTGGGATTGGACATATTAGGACCTTCTATTCCTTGTGCCTTTACTTGTCATTATTGTTATGATCCGTAGGTTGCAACATCTCTCATATACTTAATTTAAGAGTTTAAGAAACCTTTGGATAAGATGGATACTATGTTGGGATTGTATTTGTTTGTTTCTTAAAGGTTGGTTGGGTAACAAAATTTGCTTTGCCTCTTTTTTATTTATTAGGGCTTTTCTCATAATAAGATCATTGAAGCATCTAGTTCAAAAGGTATTCTTTATAAATTCTCTAGTTTGAACAATCCTGGTAAACTTTTCTCTAGCCCTAGAACTAATATGGAATAGAATGGCAGACACATAATTTGCAAGAATGTTAGTGAGAACTCAAATTTGGTAAGTGCTTGCTGAACCTTGGTAGCCATTTCACGATATCAAGTTGCATATTTCTTGAAAGTTTCGTTATTTCTCTTAAACATGTTATGGAGCATAACTCCATTAGGCCCTAATCCTTCCATATATTAGTAATGGATCACGAAGGCATTTGTAAAGTCTCTCTAAGACTGAATCCTAAAGGGTTCTAAATCTGTGTACCACTCTAAAACTTCATCTTTCAAGCTATCTTAAAAGTAATAGATCAATAATTTTTAGTTCATTTTATACCCATGCATTTTATGCAAATACATCTTTAGATGAGTATAAGGACACCTTGTCTCGTCGTATTTGTCAAAATCGAGTGCCTTAAATTTCAATAGTATCATAAGACTTCATACTAAATTGTGTTTTATTATATTAATGCCAACTGCTTATTTTTCTTGTTTAAGAGATTTCATTTGCTTTATAAGATATTCTACTTTCACAAAAAGCTCTTGGTTAATAATACTTGCACTTTCCATTCTTTCATACTCAAACTGATCATGCGTGTCTAAAATTTGAATTAGTTCTATGGCTTTTCATCTTTCTTGATTTTGTAATATTTTAGCTATTGTTGAACTTGCAAGTTTAGCTATAAAAGTTTCTTAAGAAGAAACCTTCTCAAGAGCTTCTACTTTTGTAGGATTTTTGTTTTTTTCAAAAGTGTTTTAATCAATGTCATCATTTGTTGAAATTGCACTTACATTGCACTTTGTAACTCTTGATTATTTTTCATCATTCTTTCATTTAATGCTTCTTGAGCAGCTTGAATCTCCACTTGAGGTTGCTTGAGTCTTTCAATCCTAACCATTTGATATTTTATTTCTTCATCATTGGGATTCCAAGATTTGAGATTATACTTCTTAGTAACCAATGCTTGGCTTTACCAATTTTCTTCAATATTTAATTTAAATTATTGTACTTAAGTAAAAATGTATGCATGAACATCAATAAAGCTGTAAAAATAGACAAAGATAAAAAAAAAAGTTAAATTCTTAAAATCATCATAAAATTAAAAGTAAACATTTTATTAAGATTTTTATGAGAATTTCATGAGTATCTTAAATTGTGGTTATAGTTGAATGCATTAGATTTTTGTTGATACAATTCTAAAATTTTGTTTATAAAATTCTCGTTTTTTCTTGTGATCTAAATTTGGTCCTGAACATGTCTAACTCTACTTCAATGAGGCTTGCAACATTTATTATTTCCTTTATTTTAGTTAGAACTAATTTAAGGTGATTTTTGTATTTTTAATTTATGAAATGTGCTTTTGCTTGTCATGACACCACAATGTATTATTTTTGGCTTTAAATTTTCACATATTAACTTCTTGTACAACTTTTCTATTCTTATGCCTTAGATCAATCAGTTCTAGAATTTGATTCATTCACATAGTCTTTTCTTAGTTTAAGATGTGCATTAATTGGCTGATTTTGGTTATACTTCTTGCTTTTTTGTTGCTAAGTTCTTCAAGTGGATCTTCTTTATCTTAATCCATCTTCTCTTTTTATTCTTCATTTTCTTTTTTCAGATTATTCAAAAATTCGTTGAACTCTTCCATTTGTTTCTTAAAACTCCCTACTTTTGGCTGATTTAGGATTATTCAACTGATTTTTCAAAGAAAACACCTGATGTTCCAACCTTTTGATTTTCTTGTCTTTTTTAACGCGTTATCTGATATGATGTTTTTCATCTTTCCTTTTAGAGATTTGGCATCTTCTCTGGCTTGACCCCATTCTAACTTTAATTGATCAAATATTTGATCTTGATTTTTAGCTTTATACCTTAATATCTCAATCTCTTTTTTCCAATTTAGCTTTTTCTGCTGTCATATCTTCAATTTCTTGATTTTGTTGTTTTCTAAAGGTTGATCTTGACATCGAGATTGGCATGAAAGCAAATTGATATCGAAGCAGCCAAGTAGGAAGATGTGCATCTTTAATCAATGTTTTTTTTCAATTGATGATATTCTAGACAAACTCCTGTGATGATTTTTTTTTGTATAATGAATATAATTTCATTCCAATATCTCTTTTTGTATTTTGCTTATCAAACTAGTATAGTTATAATCTTGTACCGAAATTATGAGTTATAAAAATGAATTGTTTGCCTAATTGCATTAAAGTCATTAATAGTGCATATTTAGAGTATCCCTATAAGCTTCGTAGTAGCATAGTAGACTCATTCTCACATTGGTAGAGAACTTTTTCATAAAACAACAATACCATCCATTTGACTTCTGTTTCTTTTAATGTGTGTAAAATCAAAAACCACATGACTTTTCAACAAAATATATAGGATAACCACTCCCATAATTTTTTCTTTTCTTTAGACCTTGCAATGAGACAAGAAGTTATAGGTTTTAGCAAGTATAACTAGGATCGAGTTTACCTCATGCACAATCATCTCCACGAAGTCTAATACAGCCAGATAAATTTATCTAATAATTTTTCAAAAAACCACTAAACTATATATAATAATAGCCAGAATGATCACTTCGTTTGACCTATCAATGTGTTTTTGCAACAAACGCATTAAGAAATCCCTTTTTTTAAAAAAAAAATAATAATAATCTTCTTGATTTTTTTCTTTTGGTCTCTTTCTTGAAATCCCTTTTCAAAATTTGTAATTTTCTTGCAAATCTCTTCTTTTTTTGAACTGTAGGATTTTTCTTTAAATAGACATTGGAAAGTTTGGACAATCTGATCCCTAATAAAGATGTGTATTCTTCAATAATAAGTGTGAGGTTAATTTCCTCAACCTTGAAGACCTTATACATGGGATCTTAAAATTGCACTACAGCTCTTATTAGTGATTCATCAATTTTTTTAAAAAAAAATTAGCTCACAAATGTGTCATAAATTTCCTCAAATTCTTGTTCTTAGATAGACTAATCCATTCATAAATAGTCTTCAATTCGTTGAAATTATTTCCACTTTAAGGGGTGACTGATAAGAAGAGGACACATTAACTGATCTCCATACTTAAAACTAAGTATTTTTTACCCACTACTGCACTTCTTTACAGGTCATCAAATTGAACCGATCTTGAGTGAGATATTCATTTCGATTTTATGAAAAAAATCCAAGGTAAAATTTTATTCTTTACTTTTATGATGATCTGAAGCTTCATTTCTCAATGCAATGACAGGTGTATAAATAAAAACAATAAAATTAGGAATAATAATAGCACTTTCATATCCCTAACACCACCTATATTTGTGACTTAGACTACATTAGCATTAAATGGTTTTGCATTTGAAACTGACCTAAATAACCCTAGTGATTTTAGTAATCTTACCAGACCAACTTCTTTAAAGCCTCGAACATTTATCAATCTCTGACATATAAATTAATGCATCTTTGCATTTTTTTTTTTGAACAATTTTGCATTTCAATGATATAAAATATAAAAAAAATAGGCTTTAGAAACAACACAACCTGGTTTTTACTAAAACTTGCACTGAATGTTACCTAAGGTACGATATTTACTTCGTCATTATCTATTTCTAATGAATCTTTTCTTGCAACTAAGGTTGTATCCTCTTTGTCATGATGGGGCTCATGGATCAATCACTATCGAGGTGTAAGAAAAATTCTTTTTTGTTTTGATTTGTTGGTTTATTTTGAAAGACAAATGAATTTTGAAATTCATTTAAGCCGGCTTTTTGATAAAAATCAAAGAAAATGGAGTTGCCACTAATCTTTTTAATGGTATCGTTGATCATTGAAATTACTTTTGCTTTTTCTTTAAACTCTTTTTTTTTTTTTTTGTAAAAGGAACCTAAAGAACAGTAAAAGTAAGGCAATGGTCAAACTTTACTAAGAAATTTAAGTGCTCGAGTCAATTACACATAGGAAGGATCAGCACCATAATAAATGCTTTCAATTATAATAGTTAAACAAAAATTTATTCTAGTGAGTGATGTAAAAATAATTCAAAATTGATTCTTATTCAAAGCAATACATAATAATTATGAAAAAAAAACCTCTTCAAGAATGCATGAATGGCGAAATCCTTCGATTTTGACTACTACCATATCTTCATTTTCAAAATGATTTTATTAAGACTAAGAAAATGGGTTACCACCAAGTCTTTGAATCTTAAAGAAATGTAACGAAAGAATTTGATTTTCTTAGGAGACAGACAAAGAGCAATCAAGATAATGTATTTTAGAGCAAGAAACAAGGATATGAGTGCCTCCATGCCTTGTTTCCCTAAACAAAATAATTTTTTTTTAAAGTTTGTGATAAGACTACCATCGATCCTTATCATTTTGAAATTCATTTTTATGTAGAAATCATGGGCATATAATGTAGAAGTAATATGAATAAAGAAATTCACTAAAGCAACAAAAACAGCAAGAAAAAATCAACCTTGCATTTATTTATACAAAATTATTGCAATTTTAGAAATCCAAAATCATAATTACTTAAAAAGAGTGGCATAACCTATACCTACTAGTTGCACTCACTTGTTCTTGCTACATCCCCTCTACCAAAAAGCAGGACGAAAACTTAAGACTCTCTCAAAAACTCATAAAGAAACTTTTAAGCTCACAATTGTATGTTTAAGTTCTTTATGAATGCTTTAATCTTTGAAAATGTGAAGCCTTTCTTCCTTTAGTTTAAGTGTCTATTATAAGTGAAGTCTCCCACAAAAGTGCACCAAAAGTCTTGAAAATATGGTGTGGTTAACTGAAGCCACATGCACCCACCATTGCTCTACAATGTGCAGGTAGATGATTCTTTTATCCTCGCACCTTCTTCTTGAATTTACAATCTTTTGACTACTTTCAAATTGCTTATATAAGATTGTAAACTTTTAACCAAAGATTGAATATATTCTTCTCAAGGAACTTGGATATTTCATCAAGCCATTCAGAATGATCTTATAGATTGAGATTTTTCAAAATTGAGATTTTCATGATTGAGAAAATCTACTTTGGATTCGATTGAATTGCTTGATTACGATTATAAAGATTCTTGAAGTGCCACTAATCAACATTTTAATGTCTGATTGAGGTTCGCATTGATTGTGGTTCACGTTGATCAAGATGTGGGTAAATCGAGAAAATCTTTAATCGCTTTTAATCAAAAGTTAAGATCTAGATTTGGTTGCCAACTCACCTTTTTACTAGGCTATTTCAATAGTGGCTTTTCTAACACATTAATGGGCTAATTGAAACTCATTATTGTCTTATGACCTAAGGATTTAAAAAGGTTTTCACTCATTAGGTGTTATTGCATTTGGCACACTGTCTCTTAACTTCTTGAAAAACAAGTACTCATTGATAAGAAACTTTTCATTTTCTTCTTATTTCATTTAGCACTTTCTCTGCTTTTTGTAGCCTAAGTTCTTATCTTTCTCAATAGCTTCATCTCCTGCTTTGATCTTTTTTCTAAATGGACTCTTTTTTTCTTCTTTTCCTTTGCTAGCTTAATATCTTCAAATGGCTAGAAACCTAAGGCCCTCTTCGTATCCTATTTCTAAGTTTGTACAATTAAAACTTTTCTCCCCTTTTGATTGGATATGGACCTGCCATGAGGATTAGGTCATGATTTTTGATGATAGCCTTAAGGGTGCGCAAGATCTACCTGTCCACACCTTTTTTCAAAATGTTTATCGATAATTTAGCATGTCACTATCTCGCTTCTCCCAAATGCATAGTAGTGCATGATCGTCTTCATCTCAAAACTAATCTCTATGAACTGCTAAGATCTTTCTAGAGCTTTATTTGTAAAAGTTTTAAGTTAAAGGCAAATTAGAATGATAGTGACTCAAACCGTAAATTTTATTATTCCAGTAGTGTTATACTTAAATTATTTTTCAAAAGTCTACCCCCTAACAACAAAGGTTGGGCTGGAAAATAGTTCTTGGCCTCTTAGCTTAAAATTTATCTTGATTTGAATACCTGAAGAGAGCCATCCCAGAAAATTTATAAAAAAAAAAGGCCACTTCAATTTTGAGTAAATTTATAAAACCCTCTCAGAACATCAAGGTGAAGACAACTTTAGAGATCATATAAATGATATCAGGCTAGTAATAATTAGGGCACCGAAATTGGTATAAAGTTTTCTCCATTAATTTGACCTCTCGATTTGTTAATAGTCCTTAAGGCCCAAGTTTTAAAAAGGGAGACCTATTCCCTCATCTTCCAACCCTAATCCTTAATCTTGAAAATTATATCTTAATCCAATACATAATTAAATTGTTAACTTTGTCCAAATAACTTATCTCACTAAACATATCACTTTCTGCACCCACAACACCAACTTGTCATAAGAGCTCTCTAATTTCTGATCAACCCTTACCAAGTGTTACTTTTGTAGTCAATCATATTCTATGTCTTTTATCGAGATAGTCATTGCATTTTAATGCTCTTTTTTTTTTGGCTTTATTTTGTTACTGACATTAGCACTTCTTTTCTTGTAGATCTTATAAAGATGGCCCTTCAACAAAACCTTTCTTAGCTCACTAAAGAGTAGTTGTATAAGACTGTCAATGATGTAGTGGGGAAAGTAACCCCTCAATCTATCACTAGTGTTACTACTAGGCTAACAACAAGGCCTCAATAAAAAGGTCAACCTTTAAGGGCTATCTTAGAGAAGATAATCACTCAACTTAACCTGAATGTTGCTGCCCACCTCAAAAGAAGATAAAAATTGCTATTAGTGGTCAAGCTCTAACTAGGAGGAAAGGGAAGGGAAGCACGAACTCACGAGATCAGAGACCTAAGGATGCACTCCCGATGTCCTTGATCTGGCCACCTAGCTAACTGAGGAAGAAAAACTCCTACTAAATTGGAATCTTCATACTAAAGGGAGATCGAGCCACCTAGCTTAGGGTAGGAATGGATCTACAAATCCATCCTACCTCTAAATCTACAGAGGTAAAAGGCCAAGAAGAGTGACAACTTCCTTGGTAATGCGATGATAAGCCTTGGGGATGTAAATGTTCCTTTTCCTAATATTACTTCCTTTTAGTTCTATCAAATTGATATTCCCGATCAAATTGCTGGCCTTCTCTTTTAAACATTATTCCTGATCTAGCTTAGCGCTCTATTTCGGACTGATATTTTTTATCTTTTTGTCTTATGTAGTTCACATAATGCATGTCCAATTCTTGTCAACAAATGCAATCAAGCCAACATCAAGCTCTACTACTATATGAAAAAGGCTAAGGCTACGAATAAATCCATTTATAAATATGATTAATAAAGTTCATGTTTATGCTGTCAAGGCTGAAAGATTGAAGAACTTGTTGAGAAGGGCTAAGGTAGACATGGACAATGCCAAGATTAAGTTGGCATAAATCCAGGCCAATGTTAAGGCAATGATAAGTCATGCCAAAAATGAACTTATCCTTCAACATGGACAGGAATTGAAGACAGCTTAGGAGAAGCCCTAGTCTCAAGCTATGATGAGTTCAAAGTCTTTGACATCTATAAGGTAGAGGCCAGGAGTAGATATCTCCCTTATATTGGCCCATAAGAAGGTAAGTGGTTGAAAAAATTCAAAGTAAGTATCGCAAACTTGACTCTCATAACAAAGACTTTGTCATTCAACTCAGATCACCTGGAAGTGTCATTGGTGGAAACACCAAATCTGCTTCACAAGCTAATTAAAAAAGTATCCTAACAGTCAGCTCCTATAGATGCCCTTGTTGTCGCTTCAATCCTTGATCAAACACATAAGGATCACAAAGTTGGGCCTAAAGCCACTAGTGTTTAGACATAATTCGTATTTTATTGTTTTTTGTATTTTTCTTTCGTTATTCTACTTGTACAAACTTGATTATCAATGAATATTTTGTTCTTACACTTACTACATTCGTTTCTTGACTCCTTTGACTTCAGGATATCAAATGAAGAATGACTAAACAAACTATCAACCCAAGATAATAAATCGTATAAAAGTACTTTAGTAACTCCAATAATTTATTAGATAAAGCTTTCATCTAACAAAACTAGTAACTTTCACTTGCTAAATTCACTGAATTAATTGAAATAATGAGCTCCCAGATAACACAAACTTAACCCTAATGAAGTAAAACTTGATCAGCCAAAACTCGATGAATAAACCCTCGATGAGTAAAATCTAGGTGAAAATATATCCCGATGTCTCTAGATAAATTACAGACCTCGATGAAGGAAATGCCTGATTTAACCTAAGTTAAACTTAATCCTAATAATAGGAAAATTTCTACCTGAATTGAAAATAAATTGAGTTGAACTTTAATCTCGATGACAAAAGAATCTTGATGAAGGTAACTTTTAGACAATTGACTCCATTTACTTGAGGGCAAAATTAAGTGTTAGTAGTCCTTAGACAGAATCTGAATCATCCTTCTCATTGACACCGATTTTCTTTTTACCCTTTTGTACCATCATTTTCAGTCGAGAATGACCACTTAATGTGCATTGCGTAACAAAGTTTGATGATTTAGGAAGTGAAGGCGCTAGTTCACTGTAGACCCATTGTGAAATAATTGATGTACTATGAGGTGTTTAGACTAGAGTACTAGATTTTATTGAGCCATTACCTTATGAGGATCTGTCTCAAATTTAAAGAAAAAAATATAATGTAGAATAAGCAATAAGAGCCGATCTCATTGGTTGAAAAAAAATGAAATAATTGTATAAATGACCAACCTAGTTAGAACTTATGCACTTGGTTGAGTAAAAAACCTAGAATTAATAGTCATTGGTTCTTATGTAAAGGAGCCAACCCTTGCCTTCTTTTTCTAGAGATTAAGGCACCTTGAAATTTTTTCTTCGAGTTGATGAAGGATCCACTTCTACTTCATGTTTACACCATGATTGCTTTTAAATAAAAATAACTCAAGAGCAAAGATAGGTTTTAACTTTTTGAAAACAAATAAAACCTTCAACTTTGATCAAGAATAGATCTTTGAGAAAAAAAATAGATGGTAAACTATGATTCAAAAATTCTTTGTCATATATGTTTAGAAAATACCTGTTGATTCACTAATAAAGCTACCATTACAACATTTAATATAAAAAAGGTAAAAAGATACCACTTGTCCCACAAATAGAGAAGGTTTTGAGATACCACTATCATAGATCCAGTTTCTATAACAATTGTAATGGCCATACTTTTTACAATTATAACATTTTCTCTCTCGAGGTTTAACAAACATTTACCCTTTCTCATTTCCACTAAGTAACAAATTAATATACTTTATTCACATAATAATAGTTTTGTTTCAAAATTTTTAAAGTTGCAATAAGCTCATCAAAGTTCAAACATACGATCAAATGTTTACTTAACTCAAATATTTCTGTAAGATTTCGGCATACACCTAAAATATTAAGCACAACAAATTTTTTATTCAAAATTAAGGTCAATTTTAAAGATATTCAAATATTTAGTTCATGATAATAAGGTCAAATAAAATCATCAATTTCAAAGTCATGATCTAGTAATATTAGCTCAACCCAAATATTCATATCAAGTTGCATAATCTATTCAAATATAACTTAGGCATTATCACTCAATATGTCAATACAAGAAGATCATATCAATCGAACCTTTGTATGTGTGAACAAGAATCAATCATGCACCTATCAAATTATTCAAACTTTTAAAAACTTTTGTGCATTTACATTAAACACCTTCTTTAAATATGAAAATTTCAATTTCTCTCCTTTTTATCAAAATCATAAAAGGAAAGATATTTAAATGTCAATAGTAAAATACCACAAATTGTAAGTAAAATCTTAATAATTCCTTTTAAAATTTCACTTTCTTTCACAGGATCATAGGCAAATCAAAGGATATTCATATGTTAGTAATGCAAAATTGTACACTAGATTCCAAAGACAAGTCCATGATCATTGAAGCATTCATGAACACATCCAGCAACATCAAGCGCACAGTTATGACAAATGATGTTGCGCCTAGATGCATATTCTACTATGCATAACACTCACATGATGCAAAGGACTAAAGCTTTTCTTAAAGATTCAAACCTAGGAGCATAAAGTGCTTTGGTAAAGATAAAAGCTAGTTAATTTTTTCTTGTAACATACTCTAAGACAATGGTTTATTTTTAATCAATTCTCTTATGAAGTGATGTCTTATATCAATATGTTTATACTTAAAGTATTGTACAAGAATTGTAGAAATGTTAACACCACTGCTATTATTATAGTACACCAATAAAACATTTTGCATAATACCATAATCCTTAAACATTTGTTTCATTCAAAGAAGTTAAGCACAATAATTTCCAATAACTATGTGTTCTACCTCAGTAATAAATAGTGAAATGCAATTTCATTTTTTTGTGTACCAAGAGACCATGTTGTTACTTAGGTAAAAACACCCACCATAAGTGCTTTTCCTCTTATTAGCATTTTTTGCGTAATTAATATCATTAAAACCTATAAGACTTCAAGTTATACTCATAAAATACTAAATACCAAGATCAGTACCTTTTGATGTGTTTCACAGCTTTGAGATGTGATTCTTTTTTATGAGTTTGATACCTTGCACATGCATCAACACTAAAACATATGCCCAGTTTGCTAGCAGTTAAGTAAAGAAAACTACCAATCATGCTTCTATATATGCTAAGGTCAACTAATTTTCCATTTTTATCTTTTAATAGTTTCACAATTATGCCCAAGGAATTCTAATATGTTTAACATTTTTCAAAACAAACTTCTTTATAAGTTCTTAGCATACTTACTTTGAGATATAAAGATCCCATCATCAAGTTACTTAAATTGCAGCCCTACAAAGTATTTTAATTCACCAACCATGCTCATTTCAAACTTATTTTTCATTTGATCAATAAATTCAAAAAGTTTACTCAAACAAGTGGAACCAAACATTATATCATTAATAGAAATTTAAGCAACTATAATGCCAATACCATATTTCTTAATAAAGAGAGTTTTGTCAACTCCTCATCTCTTACAGCCTTTTTCTAACAAGAAATTTGTTAACCTCTCATATTAAGCTCTAGGAGCTTTTTTAACCCATATAGTATCTTATCTAGCTTAAACACATCATTAGGATATTGGAAATTTTCACACTTTTTAAGTTCAATATATACTTCCTTATTGAGAATCCTATTTAAGAAAGCACTCTTAACATCCATTTGATATAGTTTAGACCTCATTAAACATGCGATGCTTAGCAAAAGTCTAATGGATTCTATGCTAGTAACAAGAGCAAATGTTTCATCAAAGTTAACTCCTTCTACTCGGGTGTACCCTTGTACTACTAATCTTACTTTGTTCCTAGCTATGCTACCTAATTTATCAGTATTGTTCTTGAATATCCATTTAGTTTCAATAACATTACTATCGGTTAACCTAAGCACAAGAGTCCCCACTTTATTTCTATCATACTGTTCTAATTATTGTTGCATGGCTTGAATCCAATATTCGTCTAATAAAGCTTTCTTAACATGTTTAGGTTCGAACATAGAGGTGTAATAAACAAACTTGATCATATCTTTGTATTTTAATCTTGTTGTTCCTTACTTATCTTTCATCATATAATTTTTTAATGATTCAGTTAAGATGATTTTTCTTAATTTTGAAAGATAGTTCATATTTAACAGGATCATTGACCTCAAAACTAAAATTATTGTCCTTACCAAATTAGGTTTAAGATGGTATGGCAAATCCTATTACTTTTAGTGTTATTACTTTTAGTGTTGTAATCTTAGTAACACTAGTATCATTTCTCCTATTTTCATTTATAGAGTTGTTTTTGATAAGTTCTTCAACAAGGCTATCTACATTACTATCAAGAGAAAGATTTATAAGTTTAGTTATATTTTCTACTTATGTAAACTTCATCAAGTCTATGTGTATTAGCTCAAGTATCCGAGTTGTACCAATGTATTGCAACTTCTTGTGTGATACACTAATTTACTTTACAATTTGGCATAGGTCATAAGTTTTGACTTTTTATTTCTTGCTTAGGTACTCCTTTGACTGCACCTATATTCATAACTTTAGTCAGTGTTTTATAATTCAACTGACCTATTTTTTGGTGCCACAATTTAATTTCATTATAAGTAATTTTATGACAACTGTATGCATGTGAAAGCAAGCAATAATTATCAAATGATTTGAAGCCTTTTATGACATAATTTTTAAATTTGTTAAACACTTCACATCCATCCTTAAAGAATTTCACATTTAGATTCTTGTCACAGAGATGGCTAATGTTGATTAGGTTTATTGTTAATCCCTTAACATGCAGTGCTTTCTTCAATTTGGGTAGCTTGATTACATCCACAGTCTTAATACCAATGATTTGACTCTTTATACTATCACCAAAGGTGACATACATACACATCGTTGCTCCCTTTCTAGTTTCTCAGAAACTTTAGATTCACCTGTCATATACCTAGAATACCCATTATTAAAGTATTAGTAATACCTTTTTTTATACATATTACATTGCATCTTAGATCAAATTTTCTTATCCAAATTTTGCTAGTGTTCAACATGTTAAATATTTGTATTCTTCTAGCAACAAAGTTACCTTTTTTACAGTAGTGTGGTCTAATATGTCCATATTTATTACAAAAATGACAAATCAAGACAAACCTTTTATTTCTAAATTCTCAACTTTTAAGAAATTTAACGAAATTATAAAAAGACCTATTGACACTTAGATTTTCATGCAAAATTAAATGACAAATCGGGACAAACCTTGCATTCATGGGCACCTTAGATATCTTATGAGTGGTGTTAGAGTGCTTACTTGCTATAGGCATTGAAGCATATTTGATATTTTCTTTTAACAAATATAGTGTTTTTTGCTTGAGCTTAAAGTTCTTAAAGTATGTTTCTCACTCAAAAGCCAAGATTTCAAACCTAATTATAACTTCTTTCAAGACTTGTTTTCCCTTTACAAGTTCATTAATTTTTTTCAATAAGAATTTGTTATGCTCACACATAGATATTAATTTATTGTTTGTAAGTAGATATGTCTTCCTAATGTCCTCCAAATTCAAGTCTCTATTAATACTACTATAATCAAAGTCAAACTGATGAGTAGTTTCATCAGTTAACAGTGGCGTAACCCTCTGTGTTACAACCATCGATACAACACTGGTTTCTTCAAATTTGTGATCACCCACCATATAACTGTTGGTAGGATCATTGTCTTTTAAGCAGTTAGAATCCTCTTTGCTTCCAATAGTAATTAAAGACTTTCCTTTGCTCTTAAGTATATTAGCACATTTAGTTTGGATATGTCTAAAGTCATCACACTTATGACATTATACCCTTTTACTTTTCTTCTTAAATTCAATTGAATTATTAGGAGCAACAAATCAAACATACTTTCTTAATTAAAAATTCTCACCTTTAACTTTTTTGTCGACATTCATGAGTATTCTGTTGAGCTTTTTGGTTATCAAGGTTAATAATTTATCAACACTTTTGTTCTTTGAAACATCATAATCTTTTGGCTTTCATACTTCACTTAAAAAGCAATACTTTTCTCCTTTTTCTTTCATTTAAAATTTGTTTCAAAAGTCTAAAGAGATCCTATCAACTCATCCAACTTCATGGTATTTACATCTCTTGGCTATTTTATTGTAGCTACCTTGTGAGAGAACCTTTTCAATAAGGACTTAAGAGTATTCAGAATATTTTTCTCCCAACGCAAAAGAATCATTATTGATATCACAAAGTTTGGAATCAACATCAGAAATAGTTTCATCATCATGCATTCTAAGATTTTCAAACTTGATCGCTTGACAACAAAAGTACCTTCATGTGTAACCTCAAGAATGGACCATGCATCATGTGTTGTCTCACATATTAAAATCAATTTAAAATGACTAGCATTAACTGCATTAAAGATTGCATTTCGGGCTTTTGAGTTATAATTTGACATGGAGTTTTCTTCGATTGTCCATGTAGATTCAGGTTTGGGTGTAGCAACTCCTTCCATAATCTTTATTGGTAGTGTCCATTTTATCAGCAATGCTTTCCATGCTTATCGTCTATGACTGTGATGAAGGCTCTCATACATGCTTTTCAATAGGAAAATAATTAGAATCATCCAATAATGGTGATCGTGAAGTTGATCCTCCTTTTGTTAGTAATTCTATTGCCTAAAAAATAGATGGACATATATCTTAAAATCTTTTCATTAATAGAAAACATTAGTGATATACTCTAATACCAATTGATAGATTTAGTTTTTCGTTACATTGTAATAATAATTATAATATAAGCATAAAATAAATGACACAAACAGATTTTTATGTGGTTTGATTTCATAACTCACATCCATAAGGCCACGCTACATGAGAATAGTCTACTAAATGTGGAAACTAATTACAAACACCAATTGAACATTACATAGTTTAAGACTTCTTATTTAATTATCATAGTTGGCGTTGCAACATTCACTAAAATATAGTACTGTGACATCTCCTCAACTTATGAAGTGACACTTAACTAACTCCTTTTAGCGTACAACTTTCCTCTCAAAAGCAGTTGATTTTTCTCCTAAAGAATACCTTAAATTTCTGTTTTTTGAAACTTCAAACGAAAGTATGCTTTGACTCTTATAGGATCTTTCTCGATGTTATACATACCTTTTCCAAGTAACTTAATGCATTTGTATAGTGCTTTTACATTTGGCTTATGCTTATTACAACGGTCATCTCATAATGATTCTCTCTCATAAACTCTAATTAAAATATGCATCTAAAGATAAAGAAATAATATCCCAATGATATTTACTTATGACAGTAAATTTCTCAATAATATCTGCACATTCTTAAGGTACTTACGAATTATCTTTATAAAAATAAATTTTAATTTTTATTAAATAATGTATCAATATTTTAATTATTGACCTTAAAAATATATAATATTATAAATATAAACACTTTCTTAAATTATATTTTTTAAGACACATTTTCTTCTCATGTCATAAAATTAAATTTTGTTAAAAAATATTTTCCTAAACAACAAGATTGCATGACTGCCATATTATTTACAGTATTTTGTTTTGGTGCTCTTTTATAAAATTAAAGCGATTTAAAAGAAAAAGTGAAGGAGGGGGTGGGGGGGAATGTGAGGGGGGACCCTAGGGCAAATACGGAATTTCAACAAAGTTGCTACTCCCTGGATACATGTAAGGGAATCAGCCGTAACTCCCCTTTCATCGGCCCTTCCATCAGCCCCAGCCAGACTGCAACAGGTGGATTTCTTGCACTTCGGGCTATTCTCTCATCCTTCTGGATCTCCCATCAGGTTGGTGTCTTTCTTCTCTAATATCTTGTTTTTCGGCATGTTACGACATTCCTTTTTTTAAAAAAAAAAAAAAAATCTGTCTGAGATTAGGTTTAATGATGTGTTTACTTCCTGGGAAATTACGGGGACTGGGAAAAGAAAAGGAAATATCCGAGTTTCCGGGTCGTGGAAGAATTTTAGGGTTAGATTTTATGTGTTTTCTGCAGGATAACTGAAAGCCTAACCAAACATGATGTAAAGATGATCATCAGTTTGTATGTACTTTTTTTTCCTAGTTTGGTCTACTAGAAATGGGATTTCCCTAATCTTTTATAAATTATAAGAAAATTTGTAAAATAAAATACTTACATTCGTTTTCTTCTCTGGTTTTTACCTTAATTTCCTGGGCAATCCTACAAACCTAAAGCTTTTTACGAGCTAGACTCTAACTTAAGGTTTTAAAGCGACAACTTAATCTAGGGAATGTATTGCAGAAGTCATCTTGTTTATTGTCTGAGGAAGCAGTTTAGGCACTGGTTTACAAGTCATGTCCATCGAAAAAGGTTCCCTTTGCCTTAATCCCCTGGATACATGGAGATAGGTTATGCGGCCTTCATTCACTGAGACACAAGAAGACACTGAAGAATTGTATTTTCTTACCGAAACATGTCCCAAACACACATGATCACATATGCCTTAATTATATCAACCTCTTAAATCAACCTCATTGCTCATCTTAAACTGAGTGTCCACTGTTTCCTTAGCAATCAAAATTGCATCCAAGAATTACTTCCTTCCGGAAAGGCATTTTTTGCCGAGCCCTTTCTTCTGCAATAAATGTTGTTAGGTAGGAAAAACTTAATAGGTTCATCCAGAATTTCAAGTTGAGGGCCTTTAGGTTTTGAAATTTGTAGAGGTTATGTAGGCCCTATCTTTACCATCCTCAATTCTGTTATGCAATTATTGTATTAAATGGAACAGTTGGCCTTTAGCTTTTAGTCTTCCTTGTAGTATTCATGTGTTGTCTTCTACGTGGAAACCTTTTTCCATTATGGCTAAGATTCCTCTGGATGGACAGGAGCTTCTTCTCTTACACTTCCCAATGTTTATCCCCAACACCTCAAAGAAAGAGAGAGAGCACAAGGCTAGTAACCATATAACAAAGAAACCAAAGGGTGGCACAAGCACACATGTTACATTTGGAAGTTCAAATCCCATCTAATTCCTTTTGGGTTACCCTTCTCTTTTGTCTCACTTGTTTCCTCATTCTTTTCCTTTTATTTTACTAAAACTCTTGCTTCATTTACTGGTTTTTAGTTACCATGTCCAAGATAGAAGTCAGTATAGTTTTGAAGCACAGTTCATGCCCCCAATTCAGCTCAATTGGATTTTACTACGTTAGTCAGGTATTGTACTGTCTAGCAATTTATTTCATCCTACTGTCTAGCAGTCCATTGGTCTGGATAATGACTTTAAAGGAAAGGAAAGAAAAGAAAGAACCTTGCCTCCCAAGCAGATATAATATAGATGATCAGGTTATAATGATAGGATAATTGCCAGTCTATGAATTCTAGGTTTAATTGAAAGATGGATTCTTATAAAATGAAATTGAAAAGACAGTAGGAGGTCAGGAAGTCAATGCTGAGAAGAAGTATTCACTCGACTATTGAATAACGTTAGAGTGCCATACATTTACCTTTATGTTACATAATCCCTTACTTGAAAGGACTTTAAAAAAGCTCAGGGGACATGTATGAAACAGATTTTATTATATATCAATTTTTTTTCCCTTTTCGCCAGGAACTTAAACTGGTCGGATACTTTTCATTTTGTTTTAGGGAGGGAAAAAAATTGCAAAAAGGAAACTCAATGACCCCCTATAACACAGAGAAATTGATATTCTTTATGGGAATGATATTAGGGATACAGGTTCTGATAAAGGATAAAAGAAGGATTCTTTTTCCTTGTGTACGTGATTGTGAATTAGCAAATGACAATCCTTGTAGGTGTGAGGAAAGGAATTTGAGGGACATAAAAGACAAGGGAGCTAAATGGTGATATTAAATATGCCACTAACTGCAAATAAGCTTGTGGTTTGCTGAGTCTTATATTAAAACAGAAAATTGAAAAGGATAATTTTTGTGTTGTCATGGGAAATAATGATATGTTTCCTTTAAATGTAGAAACTATATTGTTTTTAAAGCTGGAGTTCTAGGTCTCTAATAGAGTTAAACAATGGAATGATGTCATGCTCATTGTTACTTTGCTTATTGTGTATTTCATTTAGGTGTTAAAACATTAAAGAATTGGATAGCTACAATCTTCTTAGCTTTGATGCACTGATGGGCTGGTTTAGTTGGCTTTGTCATTAGTATCTATTGAGAACGATGATGTTGATTGTTGGTTTGGTGAATATCTTGAAATTCTCTGACCTGGAATGCTGGTAGTTTGGTGCCACTGGTTTGACTTTTTGGCTTGGCCTGATTCTGTGACCGACTGTGAATTTCTTGTGGCAGAGTCAATGCTTGTTAGATGCTCAAAATAATGTCTTGGTAGTAAAAATTGGAGATTTATTTAGCCTTGAGCCTCATAGCATTTTTTCTTTCAGGATCTTAGAATTACTTGGTCATATATTTTGTGCTTATTTCTCATTGTTTCATGTGCTTTCTAATCTTTTGATTTTGAACTCTTTTATTTCTGTCTTTCTATCACTAATTATCAATTTTCTTTTTCAGAGTGGTAGCAAATGTCTCGAAGGTATGATAGTCGAACGACGATCTTCTCCCCTGAAGGTCGTCTCTATCAAGTTGAGTATGCAATGGAGGCCATTGGAAATGCAGGAACTGCCATTGGGATACTGTCAAAAGATGGGGTGGTTTTGGTTGGTGAAAAGAAGGTGACTTCCAAGCTTCTTCAAACCTCAACATCAACAGAGAAGATGTACAAGATTGATGATCATGTAGCCTGTGCTGTGGCAGGAATAATGTCTGATGCCAACATCCTTATCAACACAGCCAGGGTCCAAGCACAACGCTATACATATGCATACCAAGAGCCAATGCCTGTTGAACAGCTTGTGCAATCTCTTTGTGACACCAAGCAAGGCTACACACAGTTTGGTGGGCTCCGTCCATTTGGTGTCTCATTTCTCTTTGCTGGCTGGGACAAGAATTATGGTTTCCAGCTTTACATGAGTGACCCAAGTGGAAACTATGGTGGTTGGAAGGCTGCAGCAATTGGGGCAAACAACCAGGCAGCACAATCCATGCTGAAGCAGGATTACAAGGATGATATCACCAGAGAAGAGGCTGTTCAGCTTGCACTGAAAGTGCTTAGTAAGACAATGGACAGCACAAGTCTTACTTCAGAGAAGCTTGAATTGGCTGAAGTGTTCCTCTTGCCTTCTGGAAAAGTGAAGTACCAGGTATGCTCCCCTGAGGCCCTGAGCAAGTTATTACTGAAGTCCGGAGTGACTCAACCAGCTAGCGAGACATCTTAGTCACTGTAACTCGTACGAGGTCCAGGAGTTATATGCTATATATTTTGTGTTGCATTGTATGTTTCATCAGGCATGGTTTGGGAAAACAGATTATTAATTTTTGTGTTCATCTGACTGCTCTTGATGGAAAGTTTAATATTTACATTTGACTCGCATTATAAGGTATAAGCTTTGTGCAATTAATTAAACTGAATCTAATGAGTGGTATGAGCTAAATACTGAAATTATGTTGATGATTATCTGTCTGTCTGATTACTTGTTTTGATGGTGCATGAGAAGATGAAATCTGTCCCTTCTTCACTAGTTCATCTTATTCCTATGTTAGGTACTAATAAATTATTCTTGCTTAATGATTTTTCTTGAATCAATTTTAAGGTAAACAACTAAATAAGGACTCAACATCCTCAGCTCTTTCTGCCTAGCCAGGTGGCATTTGCATGTGATTCCTTTCTGATGTAATGCATGGTCTGATTCCTAATTTTTTCTCTCTTAAAAGATAAATGAAAAAGTATGGTTGAGGATGGGTTTTAAATGTATTTGTTGATACTCAAAATCTGCTTCACTTCAGTTGGGATTAAAGTGAAATCGTCTTACCTGTAAAAGTGGATACTTTCGACGCATAAGTCAATTTTGTATGAATCAACAATATATGTAGAAGAAAACGAGAAAATATAGAGAAAGTGAAAGTGAGAGAGTCGTTCTTAGCCTTTTATAAGGTTTATGAGTTTTCTAAGTGTTCGGGTGGTGTCTTTTTGGTGGAGGTCCTGCAAGAAAGCTCGAGTTCCCGAACAATTGTTAGTCCTGCCATATTTCATGGCAGGGTTGGCAATTTTTAACAATTGCGTCCCTGCCCAATTACATTGCAGAGTTGAAGATCATTAGTGAATGTGTCCCTGCCCAATTACGTTGCAGAGTTGAAGATCATTAGTGACTGTGTCCCTGCCAGACTATGGTAGGGTTGAAAGATTTTTTACAACTGTGTTCTTGCCAAACTTCGTAGCTAGTTGATGATGATTTTTAACAACTGTCTTCCCATCAATCTTCATGACAGGGTTGAAGATTTTTGGCAACTATGTCCCTGCCATGGCAGGACTGGCGATTGCCAACTCCAGGTGTAGGTCCTTCCATATTGGGTCTTCTGTTTATAAATAGATTGTCCCTTCCTATAAGAAAGATTTGGGGAATAGGGAAGGTCACTGTAACATATTTTAAGAGATATTTTTGGAATCAATACTTGTGAGGAGATGTAGCAAAAGGCCAGCTTTCTTTGTGCATTATTCCCTTGTTTTACAACAGATTTTTCGCTCTTTTTTTTTTTGGACTCGGACTTGGGAAAATGGATGAGCCTCTGAGTAGATCTTCAGCCATAAAATATGAGACATTACTTTATCAGAAGTTAGCTGATATTGTAGATATGCTATTTGCTGGCATGTAAAAAGAGGGCCTTTGTGGGTGAACTCTGACTCATAAATTAAAAACTGCATGTTGTAAGGTAAGAACTAGAGTTGTGAGTTTGCGATAATATACTTGCTCGGATAAAGATATTTTAGAGTATGCTTTTGAGCTGTTAAGGGCACAGCTTCCTGTTTCATTATGACTGATAGTCCTGCGAGTGCCTCAGTTCAATGAAGAAAAGGTGAATGTTCTTGATCCTTCACAGAAGATTCTTGCTGACTTTTATCATATGAGGAAATGCTTTAAGGGCAGACGTTGGCGATGAAAGTTCCGGGGGTGGAGATGTTAATGAAAATCTCTCATAAATGATAGGGAAACCAGCTTTTCAATTGATAGTTGTGAGGCATGGAATTATGAACTTTGGGATCCAGATGACAGCCTCCATTTAGAAGATTTAGACAGTAATGACTGCACTTTCGGAAGCAACGCTAAGATGCATCCCTGTACTAAAATTCCAATGTTTCCCCACTGATGTCCCAAGAGATGGATGAAAATGATATTAACAGAGGAACCTGGCAACATGGTGCATCTCTTGATTTCATCTTCATCTGCAGGCTTGCAGTCAGCCTCAAGAATGTAGTTCTAGTCTGCAGCCTCAAGCTGTTGCGGTCGCTGTGAGTCTTATACACAAGCAAAATCTTCCTCTCTTGCTTCCATATTTTCCTCTTCTGGGCAGCTCAGCTGGAGTCTAGAACAAGTCCTCGAATCTTAATTGCTTCAGTGCTGCCATTGCTGGTCTTGTAAAGAGTACAAGAGATGACGATGTCATTCCATTACCATGTCTAGAGCAAGTAACTGACACTATTGAATACTCGGATTTGTTCTCACCAATCTTGCGCCACATGTATAACTAGGCTCCTCCATGCTGTTATCAACTGCCCTTCTTCATTTTATCAATATCTTCTGTTTTTGGCATCTTTTTACTTAGCAATTTTAAGACAAGGAATGACAGAGCGAGCAAGAAAGGAAGTGCATATCCTGAGTAGATCAACAACCACTTGGTCGCGCCGTATTTCGGCTGCTTTCTTGGTGGTGGAGAGGGTGGACATGCAACTGACAGTGGTTCTCCATATAACCCAGGAATGCCTACAAAGCTGTCTGCAGTGAACCGAAGTTTGACATCAGGAATTGGACCACTGAAGAAGTTGTTAGAGACATTGAAGTCCTCAGGATTGGAGAAGTCGAAATTTGGTATCGTTTGCTGAGCTCATTGTTTTCTGTCCAGAAAGGAAGCAGACTTGAAATGCGAGACAGATCAGGAATCGCATCAGTGAAGTTGTTGTTTGATCTATCAAGCCTCTTCAAGTAGCTTAACTACGATAGAGCATGAGGAATGTCACTTGAGAACTGATTTCCACTTAAATACAAGTGATTAAGATGTTTACAGTTCCCCATCTCGTCTGGTGTCAATCCAACAATTTTGTATCACAACACCCACCCACTTGTCATTGCGGGGGTCTGAAGTTGTATTCTACCCCATCCCAGTCTCTTAGCACATTTCCAGGAGAGAGTTTTCCTATGAATTCAGCCAGTGATCACTTCACATCTTCTTTTTCAGAGTTTATCACCGGGACAAAAAAGAAAGATGTCAAAACCGGGAACATCCAGGTCAGAATTTGCTTCATATTGGATGGATGAGCTGAGCTTCTGCAGAAATGGCATCTCAGTATGGCTTCCATATTACAACATAGATTTTGTGGTTTATTCCAGCTCGAAGTAATAAAATGGATATTGATTGCTGAAACCAGTTCAGATTGCCAATTGGCTGATAAACAATACAGTAACTTTAAAGACTTTGATACAGGCAGACTGATCATGTCATGTGGTTGTTTCTATCGGCTTCTTACAGTCGATCCATATCAAAGTTCTCCCCGATAAAAAAAAAAAATATGTAGCAAAAGAGTGCTGCATTTCTAAGCTTTATATTCTAAAGAAGTCGAAGGAAGCTACGATGGAAGTTAAAGCCTTTAAATAGAATAGACATTGTAAATGGAAAGCAACTTGCCGCCGAAGAGAGGCTTTCCAGAGGTAATTTCTGATCTAAAGTCGTCAGATCTACCAGAGCAGCTGGAAATGAATTTTTGCCTGTTCCCGATCTGAACTCACCTTCAATTTCGATTTTTCCTAGACATAGAGCTCATGACTCTACTTAGATTCATGTTTGAATTTCTAGAGAAACGTCTCACAACAACAGAATTAGCATCCACACGTGTTTTGTGATTTGAAATTGAAAAACTAGTTAAATTTAATAGAATTATAAAGTTACAAAGTATAAAAAGAAACGGAAAAATTCTACCCGAAAATAAAAATTTTTAAAGATCAAATTAAGCCTTGATGACAACTTAATTGAAATTTTATTTTGAATGGTAAATATCAATGGATTCAGAGCTTGAGGAGGAACTAAAGTTTGTCATGGTAAAACATGCCAAACAAGATAGACAAAACTCTCTGCAAAGATGAGGAAGTCCCATTGAGGATGCGTAGTCATGCGATTATGCTTGATATATGTGTATAAAAGCTTTGCATGTGACTCTTTTTTTTGAAGTGTTTTTGTTAGGAGTCATGGATTTTAATCATGTGTTTGTGGGTTTGATATCCACAAACGACGTCAAATGTTAATATTTAAAATTTATTTTTCTTTAATTAAAATTAAAGTGGATTATCTGACTTGTAAAGATATCTTTAATTTTTAAGTCAATTTTATATAAATCAACAATATATGTAAAAGAAAAAAAATATAAAGAAAGTGTCAGTTCTTTTGTGAAAAATACTTAGGTTTTTATAAGTTCATAAGTTTTTTTTTTTTTAAAAAGTTTGGGCTGTTTCTTTTTGTAGAAGTATATCCTGTAGTTAGATTTGGTGAGGAGAGTATCAAAAAGCCCTTTGTAACAAGTCATAATCGCTAAGAAAAGTTAAGGGTCATAACAGCGGGGTAAAATTGTTCATTATAGCTTTTAATAATGTGCTGGGCTATAAAATGAAGTCTTGTGGATGTCAACATTATGGGTGTTAGTTCTACAATGGCTTGAGCTACGTGTGTTTGGCAGGTTTGTCAAGGTGTTGTGGTAGATTTACCAAAGGTCAAAAGGAGTCTTACTTGGTCAAAGCTGGTGTCAAGCCAATTATGGGTATAATAGGATTAGAGTTAAATCTTGGTTAAAATATCTAGCCAAACATGGTTTTAAGGTTAGAGGTCTAATTACATTTGAGGTCTAAAAGGTCATTATGACATGGTTGATCTTAAGGTTTAAAAGGCTACTATGACGCCATTGGCATTGAGGCTTAAAAGATCATCCAAGCGTGGCTGGTCTCGAGGCTTAAAAGATCATCCGAAGAGTGGTTAGTCTGGGCATTGTGCTTTTCTTAAAGGTTTAAAAGTTCTAAAAGCTTTTTAGAGGTTTAAAGGTCTAAGAGCTCTAAAGTCTTAATGGGCTCTATTGTCCTAAAAGGTTTGGTATTGTTATTATTTTTTAATCATCAAAGAAACAATTCAAATAACATTGTATTGAAAAAACTTTAAAAAAATTAAATTTCATGAAACTTTAAACATAATAATAAAAGAGACACTAAAAGAGATTTAGCTTTCGAGCACTTAGACACAAAAGCCACCAAATTCTTCAGGAGGTTAGTGTCACTTGTGTAGGGAAAACTTGAAGGCTTCATAAATTTTTACACAAAAAAAAAAAAGGGTCGAGGGGAGATGTTCCTTTTCTTAGAAATTTTTGTGTATACATAGCCTTTGGTTTAAGAGACTATGGGTATTCATTAAGGATAAGTACAGAGATCTTAATAGACCTAGGAACTAAGTACAGTATCCTTATCTTAAGGATGTTGTGAACAATTACATCTGAAGGTCTTATATTATTCATTGAGCTAACAAAAATAAAATAAATACAAAACAATTATCGAATAGGAGGTACAAAAGCAGTGAGAGTCTTATGAAGATATTAAAGCAGACCTTAAACATGCAAATGAATATGAAATCAGTGATTAAATCGACGAAAGAAAAGATTTTGTCATGGAAGGAAAGATTTTTGTATCTTAAAAATAACTAATTGTTAAGAAACAGCCATTATAAGAGGGATACGTGGTGTTACATATGAAAAAGCCGTTGAGACCCGCTCGATGACCCATTTGTCGATGTTGTTATGATGTGGTAACTACTAAAAATTTCTGCATCATAGGTCTTTAGGTAAGCTAAATACATATTATACACTTAATACGTGGTAGCTTTTTAGGTGTGGCATGAGAATTGAAATGTGGCAAATTAAAGAGTAATTGATGGATAGAAAAAATGGTCGAGTTTGTACTCAAGTTCGTGGCAGCAAGAAGGATATGAGAACTCAAAGCTCATGCGCATCAACCCAGTAGGAATAGACTTTGTGACGTTGCAGCAATCAGTGCATTTAGTCACAGGCACAAAAGCAAGTGTGAGTAGTTCAAGTAAGCTAGAGCATTTGTAATAGACCCTATAGACTTGAAACGTGGTATGACCTTATGTGTCCATGTTTGAGGTCCAAGATCAAGCATGGCAGTGCGAGTGGGCTGAAGTCTTTATAACGAGCCTTACAGACCCGAAACATGATAGTAACTAAGTACCAAATAAGCAAGGGAAACATCTTTTAGATCATGATTTCAAACTTGAGAGGTGGCTACTTCATGACCCGAAACATGTTAGGAACTTGCAGTTCACTTGAAGGCCCAAATTTTAGTGTTAAACAAGTTTAAAAGCGGCAGTAAAGCCCAAGCAACATTGAAGAACCCAAAAAAGCTTGAATCTTTTCAAAATGAATTGAACGAGTGACAAAATGTTGATCCACAACAACATATACATCTAAAGGAGGATCGCATCAAATGGAGGTCAAATAAAAACACTAATTTGTGGTGATAAAGAAACCTGCATTCAAGCAACACAAAATAAAACATTAAAGGAAGCTATCTAAATAGAAATACAGAGATCTGGGGTACATGCTAACGTGCATCCTTGAAATTACTATAAACAAAAGGGCAGGGTTCACAATTACACAATTCAAAACAACACACTCCTTCATTCGTATAACACATCAAAGCTACAATTAAAAGGGGACAAGCTCTGAAAAAGTTTCTTCAAATTTTATTTTCATATTTATCTTGTAAATTTTCTAAATTCTTTTCTCATAAAATTCAAGATTGTATACATTTTATTTTTAATAAAATAAAAGTCAATAATTAAAATTATTTGTGTTATTTATGCAATTATTTGTTGCTCAAAAATTAAGATATTATAGTTTTCAATTATAGTTAGTATTAATTTTAAAATTTTATTATTTTATAAAACATCTCTAGATTTGGAAGTGAAAGGTGGGACAAGTGTAAAATTTCTTTTCTTTCTTAAAATTATTTTAAAACATTAGGGGTGGAACAAGTGTAAAATCCTAGAATTTTTCTCAAATTATCCTTATTTATAAATTTATATTTATTAATTAAATATTATGCCTCAAACACTATAAAAAAAAATTCAATTTTATTTATAAAAAGAATCCACCACTAGAATTTTAGTGCTAGATTTTTTTTACAGCTAAAATGGTTGTCGTCAAAGAAAATAGCGACCAATTTTAAGGTCCGTTGCTAAACAAATGAATGATATTATCCGTTGCTAAAAAGTTGAAGGGTACCAATAGATTTTTAAATTTTTAGTAATTGAGTAAAATCGATCGTTAAAATCTAATGACTAGTTCAAATTGGTTGTCAAATTTAATATTAATTTTTAAAAATAAAATTAATTTAAAATTACATAAAATTCATAAAAAATAAATTTCATAAAATAAAAAAATAAATACATTATTTTCTGTTCTCATTAAATATACTATCCATAAAAAAAAAACGACGTCTAAGAAATCAAATAATATGTTCATAAAAAAAATTACATTTAAGATTCAGGCGATGTTGGGGATGCGCTTCTTAAAATGAGAGCTTCCATCTTGTAAATGCTCTCATTCATATCAAACTCTTTCTATAAGCACTATTGCGTCTTAGTTTCATAACATAAGTGATCATGCTCTCTCGCCCTACGCTTTTTACCCAATTACTCCTCCATTGCCTTATGCTTTAACTCCATGCGTTATTCTATAACCTTCATCTGAGAGCGCATATCTTACATAGCTATGCCATCAATAAAGCGTCTAATACTAGGGCTGCCGTTTAAATACCATGATCGAGCTTAACTCCTAATCTCATACACCTGATACTTTTTTTTTTTATCGATAGTCTCTAATAGAGCATAATGTAGTCTATCCCAAGCATATCGGAAGATCCCTCTTATGGTTAAGAAGTCGAGCCAATCAACTCTTTAAAGTAAAAAAGGCATAATTTTAATTATTTATTCAATGTTAAAAATAACAAACTTACATTTATTTTTCGAGCACATTCGTTTATGAACTCATCGGGGTTAGACTTCTTAGTAAATCCGTTTGAAAAGCTTTATTACAATAGGCTTATGACCCCACTCATACATTTAAGAAAAATATATACTTAATAAATAATCATATCATTTTTGTTTGTACGCTCACATACAGTATCTGAGATAAATTGAAACTTATTTCTTATTTTGAAGCGATATGCATACATCAAGTCAACATACTAATCGACAGCTCGAGCCTCCCATGCAACAAAACAATGGTTAATATGTTAAAATGTAAAATAGTTTTTTTTTTGGTAAATAATTATATGTACTTTGAATTTTTTCAAAATTAAAATCTTTACTTCTTGGAAGCTACCTTTCACATGTACCTAAACCGATTAACCTGTCTTAAAAAATCTTATAAATCTACATAAAATATTTGTGCAAAAACTTGATCTTGTTAGATAAGACAATAAATTAATAAGTAATAAATAATATTGAGAAAATTTATAAAAATAATGATACAAAATACTAAAAACATTAATTATGAACACTTACGTGTCATTATTTACATAAATTTGTTGTCTACTTATACTCTGAAAACTTATTGATATAAACATCTTAGCAGCAGTAAAACTAGAAGAACTTGAAGCAAAGCTAGCAAACCCATCTATGAGTATAAATGCTTCATGTGGAGATGGTGCAGCTGTGTCCTCCTCCTCATCTTGAATATGTGGATCTCTTTCTCTGGAGTACCCACTTCTTCCTTTGAAGTGACCTTTTCTTCCTTGACCTTTTATCTAATCATGTTAATAAGCTTAAGTTAGTTTGATAGATAAAGTTCTATAAAAATTTTGATAGAGTTTCCTTTGAAAATGGAACTAAACCGTGTTGAAATATATGATGAAAATATAATACAATGAATAACTAAATCGACACACATTTTACAAAATGGATTATTTAAAGCAATAGATTAAATAATTCAAACAATAATTTTTTTTTAAAAAATGACTAATAATAATTATTTTTAAAGTCTTCTTCTTTTTCTTCATCTTACACTTAATTTTTCTCTTCCTGAGTACAATAACTTTCAAATCTAACTAATCTGGCATGCCTTTTTCTTTATCATCAATATCTCTTGATGTCCCACTTGAATCATTCATTCAAGAAAATAAAATGATCATCTGTATTATTGTCAATTTGATGGATATCTCTCTCATCATATTGAAAATGAACATCTTGGATTAATCAATAAGTGAAACTAGAGTCTAAAAATTTGATGACAGACTTGGCCTTTATTTTGCAAACGACTTGCTAGTCACACTTATTGCGCTTTGAGCTTGGATAAGGAACATTATAGACTCGAGCTGCTTATAAAGTTAGGACAAATAACTCACACTTATTCAATCTCCTTATGCAACCGACATCTACTAGATTATATAATTTATTTACTTTGGTGTCCATATTCGATGTAGGATCAAACCATTCACACTTAAATAAAATGGTTTTCTTGATTGGTAACGTAAGGTATTATACTTATAACACTTTCACCAATATATTGAAATAGTCCATTTCATTCACATTATAGTTAGATCCTGTAATGCAAACTCAACTGTTCATTATAGTTCTAACTAAACTATATCTTTTAGTGTAGAATTTATACCCATTGATATAGTATCCTGGGTATGACTTCATAAACTTTAACGGACCTTTTAAATCTTCCATCGACTTTGCATTATCCTTTATCTTTCCTTTCACATTCATTACTATGTTGAACACGTTATCGAAAGCATTTTTCTCTATTTGCATGACATCGAGATTGTGTCATATTAAGTTAGTGCACTAATAAGGTCGATCCCAAAATATGTTTTATTTCCTCCAACCTTATATCTCGCAAGTAGGACTATTTATCTTATCAGTTCTAACTTCTGTAACCTTTCTCAATCCTCATTGATCAATATATGCAGTAATTCATACCTAAATATAATAGATAGACTTACTCTTATTACTATTTCATTCCTAATGAAAGCAGTTTTGTTAAAAACTTAGGATGGTTAACTAATTAAAATTGCTTGAACTATGGACAGGTATGTTGACTTAATGTATGTATGTCATCACAAGGCAACAAATAAATCTCGATTTGTTTCAAATACTATATGAGAGCAATGGTAGATATCATGGAACTAGCTCAAGTATACATAGAACTAGGAGAATATGTCTCAGAATCGACAAAGCGAGATAGGCGACCCAAGTCTGGTCTTATCTCATCATAGTACCACTTTTTATTCATTACAAAACCATTGTCGACGCTTGGTATCTATCATATTTAAATTACTTACATAAATATAAATAAAAATGTTATGGTTATTTATTAAAAAAAATTTTGAACATGGGAGTTAGGCCGTGAGTTTACTTTAATATAGCTTTTTAAATGGACTCACATACAGAAATCTAACCCCAATAATTCATAGTTAAGCGTGCTAAATAAATAAAAATAAGATTTATTTTTAATATTTAATAAATAACTAAAACTATGACATGACATTTTTTCACTCACTATTTGGTTCAATTGACAATTAAGTTAATGAATTGCTTTATTGTAGAAACATTTAAAGGAGTTGGTTGCCTTGGCTTCCCGGCGAAAGGAGGGATTTTTTGATATGCTTGAGGTAGACTACACTAAACTCTATTATGAGCTTGTAAGTGGAGAAAAAAAGCATCAGGTGTATAAGATTAGGAGTTAAGCTCGATCATGGTATTCAGGCGGCAGCTTTAGATATAGACGTACTATTGATGATATAGTCATGTAGGATATATGATCTTAGATGAATGTTATGCAAGAGCATATGGAGCTGGAGTGTAAGGGTATGGAAAAGTGATTAGACGAGGATGTAAGGCTAAAGAGCATGATTCATTACGCTACAAAGCGAGATGCAGTAACATTTACAGAGAGAGCTTAATATAAATGAGCACATCCGCAGGATAAAGGCTTTCCTTTTGAGAAACACACTTCCAACACCGCCTGATTCTTAATCATGCATATTTCTTTTATGAATAGAATACTAATTCAATTTCTTATATGTAATTTTTTTTATGAAAAGAATATTTGATTTCATTTATTTAATTTATATTATGTAGAATATAAAACATACTGTATTTAATTTTTTTTATTTTATGTAATTCATTTTTTAAGAATTTTATGTAATTTTAAATTAACAAATTTTGTTTTAAAATTAATATTAAGCTTAGCGACCAATTCAAATCAATCATTAAACTAACTATTTTAGCAATCGATTAAAATTAGTCGATAAACTAATTTTTAGCGATCGATTCAAATCGATCGCGATCAATTTGAATTTATCGTTAAACTAATTTATTAACGAACTATTTGATTAATTGTTAAATTTAGCAATAGATTAAAATTGTCGCTAATATCTATCTTATGATTACTTTAGCGATGGATAATATCAATCGCTAATTTAGCAACGGACTGCAAAATTGATTGCTATCTTCTTTGACGACAACCATTTTTGCCAACGAAAAAATCTGTCCCTAAAAAGCCTTTTACTTTTTAGCAACATATTTTTTACTTTAGTGACTGATAAATTCGTCAGTAAAATTGAGTTTTTTTATAGTGATAAATTATCATAAGAGAAAGAATGTAACATTTGTCACGATAGAACATTACATATTACAAACTATAATTGTTCACATTATACCAAAAAAATAAAGTCAATAATAAAAATCAACTAACCTACAATGTTGTTGCCCCAATATTTTAATTTAATATATTATCAAACTTTCAATAAACAATATGTTATACAAATAGATTACAAATAAAAGAAAAAAATTCCATCACACACCACAGTTAAATCCAATCTAATTTAGCCTTTGTCGCTACTTACATATGTGACTCTATCTAGTTGCGAATCTGTTCCAATACTGCATGTTTCTATTTCATGTTCCGAAAAACAGATTAAGAATGTCATATTAAATTGAATTTCAAAAGTCAAATGAAGATGAGTGAAATAATTGTGCCCTTAAGAACAACTTAACCATTACATGCATAGTTAACTATAACACCTTCACACATAATAGCATCTTTTTTTTAATCTAATCTGATGCTATACTTTATCAATAGTTTATTAAAAAATCAATAAACTTAAGACGAAGAGAGAATCATGATCCATATATATATATATATATATATATATATATATATATAGGTTAAATTGAGTTGTGTTTCATATATACCTTATTTGTGGTGCTAAGCTCCACAACTTTGTTGAGAAAGGAAATGCAAACTATAATATATAAAGGTTACCCAAAATGACCTTTTGAGTGATGAAGAACTTGAAAGAAGAAAGTACATATATCTTTCAATCATAGATGTTGAAGAGGTCAACTACATGGCCAAAGAATTTACATGTATACAAGTTCTCTACGTACACGACAACAATTAGTAGCAATTAAGTTGAAGGTGGAAGAGACTAGAGAAAACAAAAAAAAAAAAGTTAGTAGCATAGAAAGCTAGCTACCTAGAACATGCCTTGCCTAAATTAAGGAAGGAACATTCACTATCTAACAATTAATGTAATATAATTTTTATCTATGAAATTTTTCGATGATGTTCAACGTTTTTCAAGTTTTCTTCTGCTCTTTACTCTGATTATTTAGCTAACAGATGAAGAAATGGTATCTTCATCACATTTTCCTTGGTATAAGGCCATTAATTATATATAGGCAAGAATGGCTCGTGAAAATGTTTTGCTATCGAACTCGTTTGCACTTGTAAGCCATACATGCTGCCACCTTGTATACACTTTTCCAGTTAACATATAAAATCAAAACATACCACCAACTTAATTCATTGTTTTTCCATGTTCTTCACTGTAAAATTTTGCAAATGCTACTTACCCTGGTTGATTATATAAAACATACATGTGTATACAGATGTGTTCATATTGTAAAGAAAATAAAAGATTTGAAACCATTGCTTGGGTAATTTTCTATTGATTCCCAAAGATAGTTCTCAGCAAGTCCAATTAGCTAGCATCTAGTAGCTAACTTTATTGTGTACTTCATTGAACCATTTTGTCAGTTAATCTCATCATTAAAATTATATATCTTCAAATAAAGAAGAATGAATTTATTCAAAAGATTTCCTTTTTTTGTTTATCATTAATGTATTCAAACATTATTAAGTGCATAAGAAGGAATACTTAATTTTGCTAAGAAATGTACCGAATTGACAAATTGAATAGCAAATTAAGCAAGAGCCAAAACATTAATGGGTAGAATAATGCATGGAGTTCAAATGAACATACAAGTTTTCTTCTCCTCATGCATCTTTAACTTACGGAACACTTATAACCTAAAATTAATGAATTAAGAAGGAAAATCAAGTGCACTAAAGTACCAACTTAGAGTAGATCAACAAAAGAGTAAAGTACCTTAAATAAAATAAGATGAAGTAGAAAAATTAATTAAAAACAAAATAAGATGTACGGATCTACAACCACATTGAAAGTAATAGCAATTGCAAGTTAAGATTAGCTTAAGAAACAAAATATAGAAATCACTGAATCTGAACCACAAAATCTAATATTCAGTAAACATGTCAGATAAAAGATTGAGAGCTTCGAGTAAACAAAATAGATAAGAGATTAAAATCTAGCTGTAATAGACAATAAAATCTAGAAAATCAATCAAGTGGTAGTGCAGCAGAAGCCATACCAAAGTATTGACAAAATAGAGGGAATAAGAAAACAGGTGAAGGTAAATGGCTTGAAGTCTTTTATGCTACAGTGAAAATTGCATGAATTGCAACTACACATTCTTAATTTGGGCTATGACCCAAACCCTGAGAAACCGAAAATGAGATGAGTGATTCATATGATGAACTTGAGTTTGTGTTCTATAAAAGTTTGTTTTTCTGTTAAAAAATGGTTTAAAGAGATATAAGTAACACAATGCACATCACTCACCAGGATAAAGAAAAAATAATTTTGAAAGGAAAAAGAAAAAGTCAAAGGGCTTCTAATATCTGTTTATGATAGCATAAAAAAAAAAGAAAAAGCAAATTCAAAAGCATTTATATCCCCCATTAGCTAATAGATTTGTTTGCAATATTTAAGATAAAGGACTTTATAAAATCCCAATAAATTCAAAATTTTTTTAAAAAAGAGAAAAATATAAAAACCTAACATTTCACCGGCCCAATCTAAGATTTGTGTAGAGACATTCCTCCAAACATAGGACACTTTTGTTTGAAAGCCTCCGGACACCATCTTTTCAAGCCCATTTTCAAGAATGGGTTCTCTCCAAACATCAAAAATATGATTTAATAAATATCATTTATTATATTTAAATCAATATTAATTAATTTTTTAATTTTTTTAAAAAATTATAAACTACAAATAAGAAGTTTAATGATTAATGTTTCCAATTGTCATCATATATTCATTAACAACAATTATTTGATAAATACCATTAAAAATTTGATAATTTTTTTATTAAAATATATAGTGATTACAATTGTCATTAAACAATTATTGATAAAAGTCTATTATAGCATAATAATATTTTTTTTAATTTTTAACTAAATGAAAAAAAATCAAAAAAGATCAAAAACTTTAATAAGATTTGTTGTACCATGACCCTACAGAGTAACTCAAAGCAAGTTGACAGTTTACAAATTGAAGGATATAAATCTCAGGGATGAGTCACAAGTGCTGAAAGAGAAATTGATAAGTAGCTAGAGAAGGTTGTGGCGTCCGAAAACTGTGAACAGAAAATTGAGTGCATGCTTAGCAGAGAAAAGAAGAAGGAGCGTGCATAATGTCTTCTAGAACGTATCCATGTTTTTGTATGGTCAATAGCATACATGCCAAAAATCAATCCTCATACAAACTTTTAATTGATCTCTATGCTAAACTTATTAGAAGAAGAAAAAAAAAGAAAGAAAGAAAAAGAAAAGCAGAACTTTGTCTTATGTGAACCCAAAAGATCAGGAAAGGACAAACTTCGCCACTAACCAATATAGTATTTGTTATAATGCTATATTATTTGATGTGAAAAATAGAGGAGTTACGACATCTTATTGACCCATATTCTGGGAGTGAATATTTGGAATAAAAGAACTGCCTCCCTTGGCCTGGGAAGTCCACTTGCTTTAACTTCTCCCCCCTTTGATATAAAAATATAATTGAACACTAAGTCAAATTAATGTTTCACAATGCTACAAAAAGATCTAAAATATGCAGTGCATACTCTAAACTGCCTTTTCAGTTTGTCTACATGTTGTCAAGTTGCTACTACATGTATGGTTTAGTTTTAGCATTAGAGAATCTATTTAAGAATGTCTCCATGGCATCCTTTATATGTCTTACTTTTTGACAGAGTAATCCTATCAGTTCTTTCACAACACCAAGAACAACATGTCAAGCCGCTTTACCATGGAAGACAAAATTTTATTACCTGATTGTCAGAAAGATCAGTTTCCAGATCTTTGCAGTGAGAAAGTTAAACCTCCAAAAGACAGAAAATTTTGTATTAGGAATGTGGAACAAACGGCAGAGAGGCTAAGGAGACTTGGTCCCCTTGATTTAGTCTTTTTTTTAATACATATATTAGAACATAATTCCAATTATAATTATTGTTATTACCATTTGACTCTATCTCTCTACACGCTTAATCTTGGGGTTGGGGAGCCATTAATCTCGCCTAGGGAACGGGGTTTCAAATGCCGATTTATCGCAAGCAGGTACAGTAAAAGTTTTGTTATTTTTGATGCCTCTTATGTGCATTTATGTAATTTAAATTATTCATAACTTTGACTTGCAAGATTTGGTACCGACATTACGGAAACAAATTTGTCATCAATAGTAAATATACTTTACGAGTAAGGGGTTTTATTGCAAAGTTCCCATTTTTTTATTTAGTTTTATTTTTCTTTTAGCTCTCAGTACTCTGCTTTGAAAGAATAACCATTTGGAGCTCGCCGTTTTAGTAGTGCTGCTGGTTTCTCAATGCAAAACCAGAAAAGGACGAAAAACCTGAGGCTGTTTCAGTGTTGCGAATACCAGAGGCACTCGACCATGGTTTTCCACGTTTCTCATCTCCCAACTCCCCATGTTTTATAATGCCATCCTTTCTTTTTGAGGTATTCACTTACAGCACCCCTTACATCTATTTTTCTTTTACGTTTACTATCCTTGAGTTGAGGGTGGAGTTGCAATCGGAAGTTTGAAATTGGGAAATACAAAAAACATTTTACACTTTATGGACATGAGTGCAGAGAGAAAGAACTTTTACATGTTTCATGGAGACAAATACTACTTTTACTTGCTAATGACGTACCTAAATGAATCTCTTGGTTGTTGTATATAAGAAATAAGTGGGTGTATCTGTGTGTGTAGTCAGATTCAAGGTTGTGTGTTCCCTTGTCCGATGAAACTTCAGTGTCCTTCAAGCGGAGCCAGCTCACGGACAAATCAAAAGAACCAAGGCGATTTCCCCCATGTAACTCGCATTCTCTTCCAAGTAAATTCGATTTTCCCTAATTTCAACCTTAGCCTGCATTTCCATTTATCACTCGCTATTTACTCCGCTTTTTTTCGAAAACCTTTTTGTTTTGCTCATCGATGAAGCTGATCCTTTTTGCCCTGTAAGTGGATACCTGCTATTTAGTCTTTTATCACTCATCAGAATCAATAAACAAATTTCACCTTTCTTCTATCTATAATTTGTTAAAAATTGGTGATGTTGCCTAGAGGTAGGTTGAATTACCTACATTGTAGGTCGAGTTCCAGTTCATGCTGATATTGGGTCAAATCATATTGTTGATTATCCATTATTTCTTTCTCATCGGAAAATAAAAAAACATTATTTATTGCTTTATTAATATTCCCAAGTTTACTTTTCATTCTGAGTTGGGTGTGGTCTTTGTGTGTGTGTATATATGCTGTTTGGTTTTGTCTTATTTAATGCTTAATTGCTTGTTTATGATGCCATAATGACAAATATTGTCATGTATTTTGTAGTTGATAATGAAATTGATTGATAGTGTAATTTTCTCTAGATTCATATGATCTGTGTAATAGGACACGCTGCAACCTACCATAGCTGATTTTCCAGGAGCTATTTACATTTGGATAGTTTCACCTTCGTGCTTAAGCTTCAGCATAAGATTTCGTTCATTCTGTGTTGGTTGCCTAAATGAAACAATTAGCATAGCCCAAGTTCTTACATGATAGTCTTTGTGATATTGAGAGCTCAATTAGTCAGTTGAAAGCTAATATTTCTGTCTAAAGGCACAGAATTTGGTGGACATGTAAGGCAAGGGTTTAAACTTTTATAAAAGATAATTGGCTGGAAGATTTTTTTTTTTTTGCCTAATTAGTACTAAAAATATCAAAGAGAAGGAAAACCATGAAATTTTGAATTTTAGAGAAACTATATGAGGATTCAATAACTTAAAAAACATTGCACCAATCAATACAAAAAACTTTTATAATGGATGATATTTTGTTATCAAATATCTGCTTAGGTTAGGTTTGCATTACTTTTTATCATTTAGTTATCAAGGTTATGTCAGCTGAGGAAAGTGATCCAAGGAGTAATGGACTGCGGTTCTTGTCAGTGACTTTACAATGCTAGACCAATTTTGTAAATTTCAAGTAAATGAGATTAGTTACTCTTCTGCTGTGGTTACCTTTTCCTAACAAAGTATGATGCATCATGTTGGAATTGTACCTTCAAAATTTGGTAACCGTATGTTCTTAAATTTGTTTTGATTTATTGCTGAGGAACATCCAAGATGTTGTAGTAATTGGAGGATCTTATGGATTCTAATATTTTTCAAACTCTGCTTGTTGGATTTACCTAACATTATAACCAAAGGATTTCCTATACCATTTTTGCTCATTCAAGTTATTTAGATGCAAAATTCTGGGGGTTTTGGTATTTTGCTTGACTTTCTTCAGATGTGTATTTACAAAATGGTCTTTTGATCTATAACCTTGACTATTTCTCTAGAAATTAACTGCAGATCTTTGATCAAATTCTGCATTCTACCTTTATCAAATGTTAATACAAATATCACGCACCATTCTTGCTCATTCAAGTCATTCTTGACATTTTAACGGACCTTCTTCCGATAACTAATTACTGAAGGCTCAGTTTGGATGCTTCAACTTGAGTATTTGTAGAAATTGACTGCATACTGATCAATACATGTAATTTTTCGTTTTGAAATTCTTGTTGAATTGAATCTTAATTGTATTTTTCGGGCTGACAATTTCTGTCCTGTGTTTCATTTTTCATTTTGACTGGTGCTTATTTTCCCCTGAAGAGTTTCTTGATCATGAAAGGGCCTTATCTATTAATGTCAATAATCGAGTTTCCTGGTGATTTGTTATTCTGCAATAAGGTAGGGAAAGGGTGAAATGGACCTTGAGTTATTATTATTATCTTTTTTGGTGAAGTGTTCTATTTGGAAGAAATTCTAATTCCAACCATCTTAATCTTTGAATTAGTTTCTAATTTGAAAAACAAAGGAATTAATTTCCATCAATATGCGAATATTGTAAGTTTCTTCAAATGATTTTATTTACCAAAATTTACCTGGGACATGTGCATGGCTCATTATATCTAGTTTTGAAAAAATGAAGAGCAAACGGAAGCCACCTAGCACTCCAGATTATGCCTTTCTTTTGATGGGTACGATACATAGCCATGACAAGTTGCTTTAGTGGACTAATAGTACAGTTGGGCCAATTATGCACAGAAAATGTTAGTTTTATTTAAGTCAGCACCACCAACTGGATTTGTTGGACTAATCATTTTGCCTTTGTTTTCTACATCTGTTGTGCCCAATTGTTGAAAACCTCTTCTTTAGAGCAGTTTTTCCTTAGCTACTAATATGGATAATAAGTAATATTAGTGATAACTAAGTATCAAATGTTGATATAACCAAAATTTTGTTTCTGTTCACCACAAAAAAAAAAAAAAACAAAAAAGAAGATATAACCAAAATTTTCCAGTCTTTCTTACCAATTCTTTTTTCTTTCATTTTAATTAATGTTGTGTGTCATGTGCATTTAGTTCTTTTGTTTGGTTGCTGCCCAAAGAATAAAACTAGGTATTTGTTCTTATTATTGCTCACTTTTTCAGGTTGTTTCTTTCTGGAAATCTGAGGTTTTATAGATTTTGAAATGTTGAGTTATACATGTTGAAGCCTGAACTTTTCCTTCCGAATTAGACTAATCTTTATTTGTGTCATAACTATAAATAGGAACATCCTGGTTTAGCATCATAATGGTTGTAGGATTATACTTGCAACTCCTTGATGCATATCATAACTCACATTAACCCACATAATTGAAACGTACAGATGGAAAGTTGATGGATTTGCGGAAAAGGTGTTTATCTCAATATGCCCTTAAGAATCCTGTTTATGATCGGCAGAAAAGTGAAGTTGCTTTAGAAGATATTTCTGGTGCTTTCTGAATCCGGAGGACTTGCTGCCCAATTGTTGTTGCGATGTCTCTACTGTCAAAATTGCGCTGTATCACTGTGGATGTTACTGGTACTCTCATAGCGTATAGAGGAGAGCTTGGTGACTACTATTGCATGGCAGCTAAAGCTGTTGGGCTGCCATGCCCTGATTATAAACGAGTGCATGAGGGCTTTAAATTTGCATATACAGAAATGGCAAAAAAGTATCCATGTTTTGGGTATGCAGCAAAAATGCCAAACATTGTGTGGTGGAAAACTTGTGTGAGAGATTCTTTTGTTAGGGTAAGTAATATCACTTGGCAACTCTAAATCCAATTTTTTTAGCATGATTAGTTTTAAGCAGCTTGTCTATATCATTGCATCTATATGGTGATATGAAGGACCTTTTAAGTTTTGCCTTGTAACATATTCTGTTGAAATACTAAATTTATTTGTTAAGATGTATGACTCTTGTTTCGATAACAGGCTGGATATGAATATGATGAGGAGACATTTGAGAAAATATTTAGACGGATATATGCGTCTTTTGGTTCATCTGCACCTTATACTATTTTCCCGGACTCAAAGCCATTCCTAAAATGGGCACATGAGAAAGGACTTAAAGTTGGGCTTGTCAGCAATGCAGAATACCGGTATCAGGATGTAATTCTTCCAGCGTTGGGTCTGAACCAGGTAAGCAGGGTTATGATCACATCAGATTGTTGTTGACAAGTGTGTTCGAGTATTTTGTAGCTTTTGTAACATTTATTTAGCTAAGTGCTTCACTGTGATGCCTAACCTGTGCACCGCAAGCACTATGAATCCTAACAACTGCTGCTTAACGGTTCAGGGATCTGAGTGGGACTTTGGTGTATTCTCTGGTATTGAAGGTGTAGAGAAACCAGACAAAAGGATATATGAGATTGCCCTCAAGAGAGCTGGAAATATTAATCCAGAAGAGACTCTGCACATTGGGGACAGCATGCGCAAAGATTATATTCCAGCAAAGAGTGTAGGAATGCATGCATTGCTACTGGATAGGTTCAAGACTTCTGCTGCTGAGGAGTGGAGACAAGCTGGTGCCACCGTGCTTCCTGACCTGGCGACGGTACAAGAATTGCTTGGTTCGGACAAGTTGACTTGTTAAGCAGTTTCCCTGTTGCGCAATAAAATTGCTCTATGTAAATTTATTTCCTTGGAAATCGAGTAAGATGTGATGATTGTTACTTTGTTATATTTTTACAGCCTTGTGCATCATTGAGGAGAAAAGATGATCGCGGTATGCAATTTTGATGTTTCTGAGGTAGGGCTGACTTCTCTCATGTATACTTGTAACTTTTCTCCTTTAACGAGATTATGGCACATTATGTTTGGAGTCATGTCTTTTAAATGTCCAAAAACTGTAGGCATGCTTGAAAAAGTTGGTCACACCTCTGTAAAATCTAATCTCAATCCTGATGCATGAGGTTTTCATGCTTTTAGGACAATTGTGTATTTTACTATTGATTTATTTTCTTTTTTATTTAATTTGTGGGCCTATATGCAACTAATGGAAATATCAGATGAGCTATATATTATATTTAGCATTAAAAAAAAAAGAAGAGGAAGTAATTATGTTTGATGTGTGTGCTTGTGTTTTTTTTTTTTTTCTAAAGATAGAGATCAGATAATCAATTTATATTTAAATGTCATCAATGCAGATTGAAGGATGAATATAAGTTTATTTGTAGGTATATATCAGAAATGTGTGATTTTTTTTTTCTTAAACTTGAAGAATCTCTGACAAGGTGGTCAAGAATATGAAGAAAATTAGCAAGTTTTAGAGCTTGAAGTAGGTTTTGAGTGTCAAGCTTCTGCTCTATTTTGTGAGATCAAGATAAAGAAAGAGGAGAAACAAGTAAACAAGATGAAGTAAATAATCATTTGGAAGGTGAGGACATGGTGAATCTAGTAGGAAGTGGGAAAGAGGTAGCCAGATAAGGGAAGGCGATCTGTGACAAAGATGTAAAGGTGTTGTCACAGAATGTGAGGCGAACAAATTATAATAGCTAGAAAAGTGATGGTCATAAAGCAGGAAGATCGTTGTAGTTTGTATTCAGAAGACAGATGGAAAACATTAATGATTGGGTGGTAAAGAGTTTGTGAGGTCAATATTCGGTGGATTGCAAGGTGTTACATGTTTAAAGTAGTTAGGGAGATACTTATCGCGTGGAATGGTAGAAAGGGCAAATGTTGGAGTGTTATGTGGGGTTGAAATCAGTCTCTTGTATGTTCAATGAAAGATAGAGATCTAGATTGGGTGTTCACATGGGCATATGAGCATGATGAGAGTGAAAGGTGACAAAGATCGTAGGAAAACTTAAGGAGTGTAGGAGGTGGAGCTTACCATGGGTGGTGGGAGTGAATTTTGATGTGGTATTGTATTCTCACAAGACAATAGATGGTAATGGTAGTTTGGCTATGAGGGAGTTTCATGAGACTATCAAGGAAATAAAGTTATTTTATTTGCCTTTTAGAGGGCCTGCATATCGCGATAATCTCACTTTTGAAGATTAACCACTTCCTTAGGTTAGTGGGAGGAAAACTTTCTTAGCATGTATCAAATTTTTCTACCTTGCCTAACTTTAGACCATAACACAATAGCGTTTAAGATGAATTGCATGGGGCCTTACTCCATTCCATTTTGCAAATATATTTCTCAAAGTGAATGATTTTAATCAGTTGGTAAAGAATTTGTGGAAGAAAGATTTAGCATTTGAACATGCTCGTTATTTGTTATCATCAAAGTTGAGGAATCTGAAGTAGACTTTAAAGAGGTGGAAAAAAGAACAGTGGGGTAAAATGTAAGTATGAGAAAACCTTATAGAAGGATTTGAAGGAGATCGGTGAGAATGAAATGAATGACAAGGTTTCAAAGGATATGTCTAGCAGAAGAATGGTTATTAGTAGAGAATTGATTGCAATGGTTAAGATGGAGATAATTTCATGACAGTAAAAATATAGGGCACTTTGGCTTAAGGAAGGAGACTGTAACACAAGATTCTTCCATCAAGCAGCAAATACACACAGAAAGCATCATTTCATTAATAACTTGGAGATTAATGGTAGTTCAAGGACATGCAGAGAAGGACTGGATCAATGACTTCTATTGCCAATTCCAGCAGGATTCTTAGTTGGAGGCCAACTTTGGATGGGTTGGGGTTTGGAGAGATTGATGATAAGGCATAGGTGTGGATAGAGGGACTGTGTGAGGAAGAGAAAGTATGAATAGCTTTTATTGATCCATGATAGGGATCAAACCCCTAGGCTACATGGATACACTATGCTTTCTTTAAGGAGCATTAGGAAGTTATTAAAGGTGAATTGTTAGAATTATTTTAAAATTCCATTTTTATGTCAAGTTTATTAAATCATTAAGTGTTACCTTTATGATTCTCATATCGAAGAATAATAAGGCTTCTCATATTAAAGACTTTCGTCTGATCAATTTAGTATGAAGTGTATGCAAGCTTGTGGCTAAAGAGTTAGCGGCGAAGTTTAAAAATTTGTTGGTGAAAGCCATTGTCCCAACTAAAATGTTTTTGTAAAAGGACAAAAAATTCTTAATACGATATTGATTACAAATGAAATAGTGGATCACCACATGAGATCGAGATAAAGAGGAGTAATTTGTAAACTTGATATGGAGAAGGCATATTGATCACATTGCTTGGGATTCTGTAGCTTATATGATAAGGAGTGTAGGGTATGGAGAGAAATGGTGTAAGTGGATTAAGAATTGCATTTCTACAATAACTTTCTCTATTTCGGTTAATAAGGTGCTAACATATTTTCTCAAGGAAGTAGAGGAATTTGGCAATGTGATCCCTTATCCACTCTTATTTTTATCTTAGTGATGGAGGCTGTGGATAAACCACTATGGAGAGGGGTTTAAGTCAATTTTATTAAAGGCTTTCAAATAGGTCCAAACGACAAAGTTAAGATATCTCATCTTTTATTTTTTGATGAAATGATATTTTTTGTAAGGCAGAAAAGGAACAAAGGATAAATTTGAGGGATACATTATTGGATTTTGAGGCGGTGTATAGCTTAAGGACAATTTAGGAAAGAGTAAATTAATTCCTATTGGGGAGGATGTCAACGGTGCAATCTTGTAAGGATGTTGGGTCGCAAATAAGAAAGAGAACTTTTTATGTTATATTTAGAGTTACCTTGAGAGCTAAGTGATAAAAGAAGGAAATATGGAATGTAGTATTAGAAAGATTTGAAAAACAACTATTAAGGTGGAAGAGGCAATATATTTTGAAAGACGAAAGATTTATTTTAATCAGTATAGCGAGATATTTCTCATCTTTATTCCTATTTAAAAAGAGGTTCTTTTAAATCAGAGCAACTATAATGACAATTTTTGAGAGGTAGCTTAGGGGATAATTTCAGACATCACTAGGTTATATGGGAGACTTTCAAGCAATGATGGAAAATAGTGGACTTGGTGTCAAGTCCTTTTATTATTCTAATAGGGCATTTTTGGCAAAATGGTTGTATATAGTGTTCATGGAGAGAGGGACAGAATTTATAGAAGGATAACAAAAACTTGCTATGGTTTTTAGAATAGTGGGTGAATCATAATTTTTTAGGAGGGAACCTTATGTTACTAGTGTGTGTGATAATAACTAGGAATAACACACACTATGAATGGGGGGAGGAGTTTTAAAAGTGGCAGGTTTTAATCTTGGTTAATAAATTCTATTAAATTTTGACATGATATTTTATGTAGGAAGAAGATTTTCAGAGAAACTTTTCCAACATCATACTGAATAGCTTGTAATAAGGAGGTTTATCTAATAAATAGATAGTACAATCTATTGGAACCTCATGGTTAGAGGAATTCAAGAGTAAGACATAAGATTAGGAGAAGATATTGTTTGAGGTAGTTTTTGGAACATATTTATATAGTCAAAGTTGAAACCAATAGAGAGGATGTTGTCACTTAAAAAAAGGGTCAAGACGAGATTTTCTCTGTCAAATCATTCTTTAGGGTGCTTGACAAATTTCAACAACATAATGCAGTACAATATGTTTCATGAAAACTAATATGAAAAGAAAGAGCTCCAATCAAAGTGGCTTTTTTTGATTGGGAAGCAATTTTGAAAAGCCCTTAATAATTGAATATTTGATAGAAAGAGGTATAGTCATGGTTAATTGGTATTATTTATGTAAAGAACAAAGAGAGTTTGTTAATCATATCTTATTTTAGTGCACATGGATTTGATAAGTTTGGTTGTTTTTACTACTTTATGATGCAAATGGATGGCATTCGATTCAATAGCAACTAATTTATTAACTTGGGAATTGGGATTTGTAAACTGAAATATAGAGCTAATTGTTAAAATTAGAGTAAAAAATTCTCTCCCTTAAAAAATGTCCCAAATCATTAACCTTTATGATTTTAGCCTTTATTTCGAATTGAGTACCATTTTACCCTTGCTTGCACAAAAGGATAAGACTTCATATTTTTTTTCTTTCTTCTTTTGACACCATTACAGATTTGTATTGTTTTGTGGTATCCTCCCTTTTCACCACTCTTTTCTCTCTTACCTTTTCCCTCGCTTCATGGTCTGAACAACTAAAGAACTAACTTCTCCCTTCACACTCATTCTTTTTAAACCCATTACGTACCTATTTTCTCTCCAAACATTAGCAATTTTCGGTGGCTTGAAGCATTAAAATGATTTCTTAAAGGGTTGCCTTCATACTTTGGCATTTAGCCTTTAAAAGAGTTAATATTTAAGCACTCTTTTGACAAGTTGAACTAGTAATTAGGTGGTTCAAAACCCATAAACCTTGATTGTTAAACTCGTTTTTTTTTTCTTTTTTTTTTTCCCTCTTTGAGGTTATCTCCTTTGTAGTATCTGTGTAATGGGTGCATATACATTGGTTTTCTCATTCTTTCGATGATTTTGTGAGGTACTATCTTGAAAAAAAAATTGTGAGTATTTTCTATCATGTTTTTGTGTGATGTTCAAATTCCACACTGAACCCATATTGGATGAGTAGCTTTTAGAGGATTTAATGTAATTCGATGATGTAGAGTCAATTACAAATGCACTATATATATATGTATGTATGTATGTATGTATGTATGTATGTATGTATGTATGTATGTATGTATGTATGTATATGCATATAGGTCCTATACATGTTACTCGAGTTATTTTATGTAGTAGTGTCTTATTATGTATTACTAATGCATTATTGACTATGATAGTTATTTTTTTTTCATGAATTAATGTAAGTTACAAGTTTTGTATTAATATTTACGTAAAAATGTCGACATTTTTCAACGTCAGTGACTTACTATAGCATGGGACTGTTAGGGCTCGATAAATATAAATAGTGACAATATAAAACATGGTTATTTATTATAGAAGCGAAGTGTGATGTTTATTTTCATAGTGTGTTATTATTTAGAAATATCATGCATTTTATAGAGGCTACCACTGTATTAATAAGTAGTGTATTAGTCATGATGCAAGATGGTTGACAAAATTCGAGTAATGATATCTTTCAATGGGAATGGGTTTGACAAAGAGTTGAATTGCTTATATGTTGGTAATGATGCACGAAACATTGTTGTGGTGGTTCAATAGGGCTTCATATATAATCAATCAGTTGAGTTTTTATACCTTGATGAGCTTTTAAATGTGACATTATTTTTTCAAACTTGTTAAGTGTATAATGTTGAGTAATTATTTGGAGCCGGCATTGAGATATCTGTTTGAAATGAAAAATCTAAAACAATATAAGAAGTTATTTTGATAGTATCATAGTGACATATTGTAATACTGTAAGCCTCTTACCAATGGGTGACGTGGTGGCATGATGAAGGCATGGATGCTCATCGGGGTGGCAGCCCAAGTGATGCCATGGCAAGCATCATGAGTAGGTGTTGGCACATGATTGGAGCTACTTAAGGGAGTAGCCAACTCGCCATGGGTGTCGGGTGAGTCCTTAACGTGTGGGTCATGAGAGATGGCTCATAGGGATCGGACATAGTGCGAGGCACTTAGTAAGCAGGCGAGTAAAACACCCGTAAATAATGAACATGGGCTCGCGTTGGCACTAGATCGGGTGCGCACATGAGCACGAGGCACGTAGGGTGTGCCTGGTTGACTTAGCTAATGAGGTTGGTCACAATTGGCATCGGTTACCAACGGTTACCACTAATTAAAGCACTTGCGAAGAGTGGGACACTTGTCACTGAGAGCTGAAGTCAAGATTACATGCTTGGCTAGTTTAATGGGAATAGAACCACATTACCTTAGGGTGTTTGGGGTTGTCAATCGTTGAGTTTTGTAGTCTATGTAATCTTAAAGGCAGAGTCATCAAAGGGAGTGTGATGTTCTACCATGTTTAAAGTGTATTTTCCTTGTTCATAAATGAAAAATGTTAGGATTGGTTCACAAAAATATTGTGTCTCTCTTTCACTCTATCTCGCATGTGTGTGTGTGGGTTTCTAGTTTAAGCTCACTTGACATTAACTGCATTCGTTGAGCATTGGCTAACGGGTTTGGTGTTATTCATACCATTACTCGGTGAGAAGTCGATGTTAGAGCTCAACCGTGTGATAATATGGTATCAGAGCTTGGTTGCGTTTGCAACTTCGGTTGATTGCGATGAATAAAATAAAAGGAAGGCTAACCCATTTGGAGAATTTCGTAGGCGTTCCTCAAAGTGATGATGCGATAAGCCTTATTATTCAAGCCGAACAACATGCTGAGCAGTTGAGGGGTAGCATAGAATATTTTGGTTAAAATACGAAGAAACGTGGATGTCTGCTTCGCATATGTCATGGAAGATATCGTATCTTTGATAGACTCAATAAGAGAAGGGGATAAAGATTTAAGGGATGAGCTCATGTTACTGAAGAGGGCTGTGATGAACCTCGTAAGGCAAGGGGAAGGTAGCTCATCCAAAATGAAAATCCCCGAGCCAAAGTCCTTCGATGGCAATCGAAACTCCAAAGAGCTTAAGAATTTTTTATGAGACATTGAGCAATACTTCAAAGCCGCTTACATTCCAGAGGAGAAATGAGTGACAATCACCAGCATATATTTGCAAGGGATGCAAAAATTTGGTAGCGAACTCGGATGGAGGACGATGATAGTGCGGGGAGGCCAAAGATTGAAATATGGGATGTGTTGAAAAAGGAATGAAAGATCAATTCCTTCTTTGCAAAACTATTGGGTTATAAGGGAATCCCTCAAACCACTGAAGCACTCTGGTTTGGTGCAAGAGTATGTAAAGGAGTTTAGCTCTTTATTGTTGAACATCAAGAACATGCCTGAGGAAGATAAAATTTTTAACTTCTTGCCCAGACTACAGCCTTGGACATAAGCTGAGTTACGAAGGTGAGCTATAGGAGACTTATCAAGTGTAATTGCTATTGCTGAGAAGCTTGTAAATTACAAGTACGTTGGTGTGTCCAATTCATAAGGTGAGGAAAAAAAAAACGATGGTGGAAAGAAAAATCAAAAGGCCTCTAGTCATAAGGATGGCAAGAAGTCTAATTGTAGCAAGAAAGATAACGGTGGGAATAAGAAGGGTGGTGATAGGTCATTTTCGTAAAATAAGGAGAAGAATCCTACGAGATGCTTCATATGTGATGGAACACACATGATAAGAGAGTGCCCAAAGCGGGAGAAATTAAGTGCTTTAATAGCATAAGAGGAGAAGAACTCGAATGAAGGGCCATCTCGAGTGAATGCTCTCTAACTATTGAATGCAATCACAAAGGGCAATCAAGTTCAATACAAAAGCTTGATGTACATGATGGTGCAAGTCTATGGGAAGGTTGTGCAAGTTATGGTAGACATTGGTGCTGCCAACAACTTTGTGGCTCAACGTATGGCCGGTTCATTATTACTGACCATTGTGAAAATTTCACAAAGCTGAAGCTAGTAAATTCGAAGGCAAAGCTTATCATAAGCTTAGCAATGTGCAACTTGAAGGTGGATAAATAGTTAGGGTAGTGCAACCTAACCGTAGTACCCCTCGATGATTTCGACTTGATATTAGGGATCGAATTTCTGGCCTTGGCTAAGGTGCTGGTGATACCACACCTTTGAGGGATACTTATTGGTGATGAGAGAAACTCACGCTTTATGGTTACCACAAAGAATGGTTAGCAAGCGAGAGATAAAGGAATTGAATTGCATTCTACTAGGCAATTCAAAAGTGGGATAAAACGGGGTGATTAAGCATATGTGGCTGCTTTGATTAAGATTAAGCCTGATCAACCGGTCGAAGTACCTGACATGGTGGGAGTCTTGGAAGAATTCTCAGACACTATGCCTCTTGAGTCACCAAAAGAATTGCCACCAAAGAGGGCAATTAATCATGAAATCGAGTTGGAACCAAGAGCTAGGCCACCGGCTAAATCTCCTTACAGAATGTCTCCATTAGAATTGGTTGAGTTGAGGAAGTAACTCGATGAGCTATATGAGTTTTTGGATAAATTTGTGGTTGTCTATTTGGATGGCAATGTGGTGAACACGTGAATCACTGGCTGAACATGTAAATCACTTAAGAGCTGTCTTTCCTAAGTTAAGAGAATACAAGCTCTATGTGAAAAATGAAAAGTGTGAATTTTGTCCCTAAGAAGTGCATTTCTTTGAGCATTGTGTTAACAAGGGCCGAATCAAAATGGATGAAAAAAAGGGATAGGCCGTTGTAGAGTGGCCAATGCAAAGAAAGATCTCTGATTTACGATCGTTGCTTAGGTTGGCTAATTACTATAAGAAATTCATTAAAGGATACTCGAAGAAACTGAACCCTCTAACAGATTTGCTCAAGAAGGAATAAGCTTGGTGCTAGATAGATGCTTGTCAAGATGCTTTTGAGAAGCTAAAGACAATGGCATGTTTGAAGCCCATTTTGGCCTTGTTAGATTTTGAGAAACCCTTTGAAGTACAAACTAATGCTTCAGATAGGGCCATTGGAAGGGTCTTAATGCAAGAGGAGCACCTCATTGCCTTCGAGACTCGAAAGTTAAGGATGCAGAGCAGAGGTATTCAGTTCATGAAAAAAAGATGGCTATTGTGGTACATTACTTAGATGTGTAGATGCACTACTTACTAGGTACAAAGTTTACAATGACGATGGATAATATGGTAAACACTTACTTTAAGACCCAGAAGAAGTTGACTCCCAAGTAAGCACTTTGGCAAGAGTTCCTTATTGAGTTTGATTTGATGTGGCTACACAAACTTGGCAGGCAGAATCAGGTGCACATGCTTTAAGCAGAAAAGAAATTAAAGCCTATGTTGCAGCATTGTCCTTAGTGCAGGCAACGTTTTATGATCAAGTCAAAAAACAGTCTCACTTGGACTCGAGCTATGTGAAGCTTAAGCAACAAATTTCAGAGGGCTTGGTGCGGAAGTATTGGCTAGAAGATGACCTATTATATGCCAAGGGTAGTAGGTTATTTGTGCCAAATGGCGGTAGTTTGAGGTGATAAATGCTTAAGGAAACCTATGACCCTCAATGGGCTCGTCACCTAAGAGTGGGGAGGATGATGGCTTTGCTAAGAAAGTTATATTTTCGGCCAAAGATGGAAGACGACGTCGAGTCTTATGTTAAGACTTGTCTTATGTGCTAATAAGATAAGATCAAAACAAAGAAAGAGGCAGGATTGTTGCAACGCCTGCCTATTTTAGAGAAGCCATGGCAATCCATCTCCATGGACTTCATTGTCAACTTTTCAAAGATGAAAGGTATGAGATCAAACCTTGTGGTGGTTGATCATTTTTCCAAGTATGCTATTTTCATTGCTGCACCAAAGGCTTGTCTAGTAGAGATTGTGGTTGAGCTAATCATGAGAAATATGGTAAAGTATTTTTGATTGCTTGAGGATATAATCAGCGATAGAGACTCATGGTTCGCAAGTCAATTTTCGACTATCCTTTTCAACATGATGGGATCAAAATTAAAGTTCTCCACCGCTAACCATCCCCTAAACAAATACCAAACCGAGCGAGTGAATCAATTATTAGAGGAATACCTGAGATATTATGTCCTTACCAGCCAAAGAATTTGGTTGGACTTGTTGGATGATGCTCAGTTCTGCTACAATGTCCATTGTTCCTCAGCTACAGGGATGAGCCCAACAGGGGTAGTTCTTGAAAGGTAGCCCTTTAGTCCGCATGAGCATGCAAAATAGAAATCGCAAAGGCTCTATCTAGCAGCTTATTGATTTACTCAGGATAAAACAAAGCTAATGGAGCAAGCCCGCAATAGTTTAGCTCAAGTAGCTGAACGAATGGAAAATAGGACACTTGGGGCGAGCAAGAAGAATAGATTGACAAAATACTTGGTGTGATGGCATGGCGAAAAAGTAGCAGATGCAACGTGGGAAAAGGTAGTGACCTTGTGGCAATTTGAAGATAAGATCGAAGCTTATCTAGAAGGTGTTTCGACGAGAATATTGGACTCTTTTAGTAGGGGTGGTTTGTAAGCCTTTTACCTATAAGTGGCATAGTGAAGGCTTGGATGCTCATAAGGGCCCCAGTTTAAGTGATGCCATGGGAAGCATCGTGAGTAGGTGTTGGCATATGATTGGAGCTGCTCAAGGGAGTAGCCAACTCGCCATGGGTGTTCAGATGAGTCCTTGATTGTGGATCATGAGATATGGCTCGTGGGGATCGAACATAGCATAAGGCAGTTGGCAAGCGGGCGAGTAGAACACCCATAAATAACGGACGTGGGCTCGCATTAGCACCAGCTCGGGCGCATGCCAATGAGAGCTGGTGCCAGTGGTAACCTTAGAGTGTGCTTGGTTGGCTTAGCCCATGCGGTTGGTAGCAGTTGGCAACGATTACTAGCGGTTACCACTAGTTGAAAGCACTTGTGAAGAGTGGGACACTTTATCAGTGAGAGCTGAAGTTAAGGTTGCATGCTTGGCTGGTTTAGTTGGAATGGAACCACATTTACCCTAAGGCGGTTAGGGGTGTCAACCATCGAGTTTTGTAGTTTATATAATCTTATAGGTAGAGTCGTCGCAGGGAGTGTGATGTCATATCGCGTTTAGAGTGTATTTTCCTCATCCAGAAATGAAAAAAGTTGGGATTGATTCCCGAAAACATTGTGTCTTCCTTTCACTCTTTCTCGTGCGCGTGTGTGAGGATTTCTAGTTCAAGCTCACTTGACATTGGGTGCATTCATAGAGCATTGGCTAATGAGTTGGGTGTCACTGGTGCCATCAGTTGGTGAGAATTTGATTTTAGACCTCAACCATGTAACAACCTAAGGAATAATTGTAAGTCAGAGATCTTCCTTAGTGTAAGCCAATTTACAATGGCTTACATCTTTCATTCATCCATTCTGATTTGGTCCTTACTGACCCAATGCCCTAAGAAATGCGCTTCTTGGCAAAAAAATTCACACTTCTCCTTTTTCATATAGAGCTTGTATTCTCTCAACTTAGAAAAGATAACTCTTTAAGTGGTTCATGTGTTAAGTCAGTGATTCACTATACATCGCATTATCATCCAAACAGACAACTGCAAATTTATTCAAGAACTCATATAGCACATCATTCATTAGATTGCAAAATATGGTAAGGGCATTAGTTAAGCCGAAAGGTATCTCAAAGAATTCATATGACCCATACCTAGTCACAAATGTTGTTTTTGGCTCATCGATCAAACAAGTTAGCCACATTTAGGACAGGATACTTATTTTTCACTTTTACTTTGTTCAAAGCTCGTTAGTCCACACATATCCTTAAGGACCCATGTTGTTTCTTTTGAAATAACACTAGTGCACCTTGTGGAGCTTTTGAAGGCTAAATAAAACCAGTTTCCAATAGCTCATCGAGTTGCTTCCTCAACTTAACCAATTCTAGTGAAGACATTCTATAAGGAGCTTTAACTGATGGCCTAAAACTGGGTTCTAATTCGAATTCATGATCAATTGCCCTTCTTAATGGTAATTCTTTTGGTAACTTAAGAGGCATGACGTCTGAGAATTCTTTCAAGACTCCTACCATCATGTTAGGTACTTCGAGCTACTAAGGAGGTTTGATCTTAATCACAGCAATTACATATACTTGATCACTCCATTTTGTCCCACTTTTGAATCGTTGGTAGATTGTAATTTAATTCCTTTATCACTCGCTTGCTGACCATTCTCTATGCCGGTCACAAAGTATGAGTTTCCATTATCACCAACAAGCATCCCTTAAAGGTGTGGTATCACCAGCAACTTGGCCAAGGCCAAAAAATTCAATCCCTAATATCAAGTCAAAATCATCGAGGGGTACTATAATTAGGTTGCACTACCCGAACCATTTATCCACCTTCAAGTTACACACTGCTCAGCCTAAGATAGGCTTTGCCTCTGAATTCATTGCCTTTAGCTTGGTAAAATTTTTCACAACGGTCAGACCTAATGAACCAACCACACGTTGTGCCATAAAGTTGTTGGTAGCACCTGTGTTTACGATAGCTTACATAACCTTCTCATTCACTTGCACCATCACGTACATCAAGCCATTGTATTGAACTTGACTACCCATTGTGATTGCATTCAATAGTTGGAGAGGGTTCACTCGAGATAGCCCTTCATCTCCTCCTCTTCCTATGCTATCAAAGCACTTAATTTCTCCTATTTTGGGCACTTTTTAGCTATGTGTGGTCCGTCACATATGAAGCATCCCATAGGATTCTTCTTTTTGTTTTGTGAAGAAGACCTATCACCACCCTTTTTATTCCCACCGTTATCTTTTTTGCTACCATTAGGCTTCTTACCATCCTTATGATCGAAAGCTTTCTGATTTTTCTTTCCACCATCTTTTTTCTTTTCCTCACATTGTGAATTAGATGCATCAGCATACTTGTAATCTACAAGCTTCTCAGCAATAGTAATTACATTCGGCAAGTCTCCCACAGCTTACCTCTGTAACTCAGCCTACGCCCAAGGCTGTAGTTCGGATAAGTAGTTAAACATTTTATCTTTCTCAAACATGTTCTGAATGTCTAGTAACAAAGAGCTAAACTTCCTTACATATTCTCACACTGAACCTGAGTACTTCAGTTTTTTGAGGGATTCCCTTGAAACCTAAGAAGTGTTGCAAGGAAAGAATTGATCTTTCAATTCCTTTTTCAACACATCCCACATTTCAATCTTTGGTCTCCCCGCAGTAGCATTGTCCTTCATCTGAGTTCACCATTAGAGTTTTGCATCCCCTTGCAAATACATGCTGGTGATTGTCATTCACTCCTTCTTTGGGATGCGAGCGCCTTTAAAGTATTGCTCAATGTCCCATAGAAAATTCTCGATCTCTTTGGAGTTTCGACTACCATCGAAGGATTTTGGCTCGGAGACTTTTGTTTTAGATGAGCCAGCTTCCCCTTACCTTAAAAGGTCATCACAACCCTCTTCAATAATGTGAGCTCATCCCTCAAATCTTTATCCCTTTCTTTTACCGAGTTTGTCAAAAATACAAGATGTTCCATGATAGATGCAAAACAGACATCCACGTCCCTTTATATTTCAACCAACACATTTTGGGCACCCTCAGCTGCTCGGTATGCTATTCGGTTTGAACAGTAAGGCTCGTAACATCATTATTTTGAGAATCACCCATGAAATCCTCCAAACGGGTTAACCTTTCTCTATCTCGTTCATTGCGACCAACCAAAGTTGCAAACGCAACCAAGATTTGATACCAAATTGTCACACGGTTGAGGTCTAAGATCGACTTCTCACCGAGTGATGGCATGAATGACACCCAACTCGTCAGCGAATGCTCTACGAATGCACTCAATGTCAAGTGAGCTTAGACAAGAAACCCACCCACATGCACGCGAGAGAGATTGAAAGAGAGACACAATGTTTTAGGGAACCAATCCCAACCTTTTTCATTTATGAACAAGAAAAATACACTCCAAACACAGTAAGGCATCACACTCTCTTTGATGACTCTGCTCGTAGGATTATATAAACAACAAAATCTTAGTAGTTGACACCTCTAACTGCCTTAAGGTAAATGGTTCCATATCACTAAACTAGGCAAGCATGCAGCCTTGACTTTAGCTCTCAATGACTAGTGTCCCACTCTTCGTAAGTGCCTTCAACTAGTGGTAACCGCGGGTAACCATTGCCAACTGCTACCAACCACATGGACTAAGTGAACCAAGCACACCATTGGTGCCTTGTGCTCATGTGCGCGTCCCATCTAGTGCCAACACGAGCCCATGTCCGTTATTTCTAAATGTTTTGCTTGCCGAGTGCCTCACACTTTGTCTGATCCTCATGAGCTATCTTTTATGATCCTTACGTCAAAGACTCACTCGAAATCCATGGCAAGTTGGTTACTCCCTTGAGCAAACTTCAATCATGTGCCAACACGAACTCAGGATGCTTTCCATGGCATTACTTGGCTTGAGGCCTTGATGAGCATCCATGCCTTCATAGTGCCACCATGCCACCCATAGGTAAGGGGCTTAACTACTATAGAAAATTCATTAGAGGATACTTGAAGAAAGTGAACCCTTTGACAAATTTACTCAATAAGGAGCAAGCTTGGTGTTTGACAGATGCTTGTCAAGATACTTTTGAGAAGCTAAAGATAATGATGTCTTCGAAGCCCATTTTGTCCTTACCCAATTTCAAGAAATCCTTTGAAGTACAAACTGATTCCTTGGATAAGGCCATTAGAGGGGTCCTAGTGCAAGAAGGGCACCCCATTGCTTTCGAGAGTCGAAAGTTAAAGGATGCATAGTAGAGGTATTTGGTTCATGAAAAAGAAATGGTTGTTGTGGTGCATTGCTTAAATGTGTGGAGGCATTATTTATTGGCTACGAAGTTTACAGTGATGATGGATAATGTGGCAAACACTTACTTCAAGACCCAGAAGAAGTTCACTCCTAAGCAAGCACGTTGGTAAGAGTTCCTTGTTGAGTTTGATTTTATATGGCTACACAAACATGATAGACAGAATCAGGTAGCAGATGCTTTGAGTAGAAAAGAAATTGACGCCTATGTTACAGTGTTATCCTTGGTATAGACAACGTTTTGTGATCGAGTCAAAAAATAGTCTTACTTGGACTCGAGTTATGTGAAGTTTAAGCAACAAGTTTTAGAGGGATTAGTACGAAAGCATTGGCTAGAAGATGACCTACTGTACCAAGGGTAATAGGTTATTTATGCCAAGCAGCGGTGGCTTAAGGCAAGAGTTGCTTAAGGAAACTCATGATCTTTAATGGACTCAAGAGTGGCCAAAGATGGAAGAGGACATCGAGTCCTATGTTAAGACTTGTCTCGTGTACCAACAAGACAAGACCGAAAGAAAGAAAGAGGCAGGATTATTGCAGCCCCTGCCCATTCCAGAGAAGCCATGGCAATCCATCTCTATGGACTTCACTGACGGCTTTTCAGAGGTGAAAGGTATGAAATCAGTCATTGTGGTGGTTGATCGTTTTTTCAAGTATGCTATTTTCATTGCTGCATCACAGGCTTGTCTAGTAGAGATTGCGACTGAGCTAATAATGAGAAATATAGTAAAGTATTTTGAGTTGCTTGAGGATATAATTAGTAATAGAGGATCACGATTCATAGGTCAATTTTGGACTATTATATTCAACATGATAGGGTCAGAATTAAAGTTTTTCACTAATAACCATGCCCAAACAGATGGTGAAACCGAGCGAGTGAACTAATTATTCGAGGAATACTTGAGATATTATGTCACTGCCAGCCAAAGAAATTGGTTGGACTTATTGGACATTGATCAGTTCTACTACAATGTCCATCATTACTCAACTACGAGGATGAGCCCAACATAGGTAGTTCTTGAAAAGCAGTCTCTTATTCCGCATGAGATTGTGAAACAAAAATCACAAGGGCCCTATCCAACAGCTTATTGATTTACTCAGGATAAAACAGAGCTAGTGGAGCAGGCCCACGATAGTTTAGTTAAGGTAGCCAAACGAATGAAAAAGCATGCTGATGAAAAAAAAGATTTAAAGTTCAATATGGGGGATAGAGTGATGCTAGAGTTAACCGCACAAATTTGGAAGAAGGTCACAAATAAGAGATATCATAAAGGGTTCGTAAAGAAGTATGATGATCTGTTCAAAGTTGCCAAGAAAGTAAGCAACGTGGCTGATAGATTGCGGCTGCCTAAACAATTTAAGGTACATCCAACATTTCATGTTGGTTTCTTAAAGAAATATCATGAATATCCTTGGTCATAGGACGCTTGGGGCGAGCAAGAAGAATAAATAGACAAAATACTTAGTGTTATGGCATGGGGAAGAAGTAGCTGATGCTACGTGGGAAAAGGCAGTAACTTTATGGCCATTTGAAGATAAGATTAAAGCTTATCTAGAAGGTGTTCCATCTAGGATGTTAAACTCTTCTAGTGGGGGTGGTTTGTAAGCCCCTTGCCTATGGGTGGCGTGGTGACATGGTGAAGACATGGATGCTCATCGAGACCCCAGCCCAAATAACACCATGAGAAGCATCACAAGCGGGTGTTGGCATATGATTGGAGCTGCTCAAGGGAGTAGCCAACTTGCCATGGGTGTTGGGTGAGTCCTTGACGCATGGGTCTTGAGAAATGGCTTATGAGGATCGGACATAGTGTGATGCACTTGGCAAGCGGGCGAGTAGAACACCCACAAATAATGGACAAGGGATCGAACATAGTCGAATCTCCAAAGCTGCTCGATAATTTTTCATGTTCGTTAATTGTCAGTGTTCTGCTTGCCGGCTTACCAAATGCCTTGCACCATGTTTGATCCCCACAAGCCATTTGTCATGACCCACGCGTCAAAGACTCACGTGACACCCATGGCGAGTTGGTTACTCCCTTGAGCAGCTCTAATCATGTGCCAACACCCACTAATGAGGCTTCCCATGGCATCACTTGGGCTGGGGCAACGATGAGCATCATGCCTTCACCATGCCACCACACCACCAATAGGTAAGGGGCTTACAAACCATAGTGAATCTTATTTCTATGATATTGTTTTAACCTAATATATAATACTTCTAATTACTTGTTAATAAAATAGTGAAACGTCAAACTATCAAATTACTTTATTGTATTTTATGATAACTTAATCTATGAAATAGTTAAACAGTATAATAAAATTATTTTGATAGTATTATAGTGACATACTATAACACAATAGTGACTATTGTTTCTATCATAATACATTAACTAATGTACAATGACTTCTTGTTTCTCAGATTGAGTAGTGAAGTATCATACTATCAAATTATTTCATTATACTATCATAGAAATTTAACCCAGAGCAAGAAGTGTCATATCAAATTGCTTAACAAATAATTTAATAATAACTTAATATTATGAGGTTGAATTGAGAAACTGTGTAATACATGACATAAAGTCAACCGTTTACAATTGATCACTCAACTAGTAGTCTTATATTATGTAAAATTTAAAAGTACTGTTAAACTAACTATTTTCAATTGTTCACAACTGAACATTTCAAGTTAACTATAAAATCATTATACTTTTTCAAAATTTGCTTATGTTCTTATTGTGATTCAAATCCATTGGATGACTCTCTCAATGAAATCCATTGAGAAACCTTCCATGATCATCTATGCAAAACACAAACAGAATAATTTAGAATGACCCTTGCAACAATGACAAATGATGTTGGAAATGACGTTTTGGAATGCCAAAGTCATATTCAAGTTTGAACATTTTAAATGTATCTCACTCATTTTTTTATCATATAAGACTCTTCTTGTAGATGAATTCATAAAGGATGTCTTTTTGTGTGGGCTAAAATTATCCCACGATAAAATACCTAGGAGGCAACATAACTAAGCTTTTTGGAGATTACATGGGGCCTCTTTTTATGATATGATTGAGAGCCCTTCCATGATCATCTCTGCAAAACACAAGTAAAATACTCCAGAATAACCCTTGCAACAATGACAAATGATGTTTGAAATAATGAATTTGAAACGCCAAAAGTCATATTCAATTTTAAAGATTTTAAAAGCATCTCACTCATTCTTTTGTCATAGAAGACTCATCTTGTAGATGAATTCAAAAGGGATGTCTTCACTTTTTAGGCTAGGATTGCCCTGAGAAAATACCTAGGAGGCAACTTAACTAAGCTTTCTAGAGATTACATGAAGCCTTTTTTTATGATACGATTGAAAGTTTTTCCATGATTATTTCTGCAAAATGCAAACAAAGTACTCTAAAATAACCCTTCTAACAATGACAAATGATGTTTGAAATAATGAATTTGGAATGCCAAAGTCATATTCAATTTTAAACATTTTAAAAGTATCTCACTCATTCTTTGTCACGAAAGACTCCTATTGTAGATGAATTCATAAGGGCTATCTAAGATTACCCCACAAGAGACAACTTAATTAATCTTTCTAAAGATTACATGGGGCCTCTTTTTATAATATGATTAAGAGCCTTTGCATGATCATCTTCGTAAAATACATACAGAATACTCTAGAATGACCCTTGCAACAATGACAAATGTTATTTGAAATAATGAATTTGGAACTCAAAAGTCATTAATTTTAAACATTTTAAAAGTATTTCACTCATTCTTCATTTTGTGGGCCAAGATTACCCTAGGAGATTATACCCAGGAGGAAACTTAGCCAAGCTTTGAGGAGCTTACTAAGGCCTCTCTTTATTATATGATTTGTAGATTATAATGGGCATTTGGTTGAGGTCAACCATGCACAGTAGTTAATGATACTTGAAATGTTGCATAGTAGTAACATTTGTAGTTTTTACTAATCTTTTATGAAGTTATTATTTAACATATAAAAAAAAAAGTTGGAATTGTCTGCCTATTTTTGTATAGAAATTGTAGTTCTTTTCAGTTTTCATTTCATTTGTTTTGTAAAGCAATTTAAAAAGTAGTGGTAAAGTAGTAGGGGCGGATGTAGCCAAGTAGATCAAGGCAGTGAAATTGATATTCAAATATTTCTTCTTAGAATATATTGATTTGACCTTATAAGCGGGATCACCATCCCATAGCATGTTGCTGCCAGAACCTCGTATTTCTTCTAAAAAATCTCCTAATTGTTCTAAAGTAACAAACACATTATAAGCTAAACCTGTGCTAATGAATAACCAACCCGTAATGAATAGGGAAGGTATTGTAATGCTATTAATGACCTAGTATTGAATAGTAATAATAATATCAACAAAAGAACGTTCTTCTGTGCTTCCAGACATACCAAGCTCCACATATTCTTTAGGGAAATTCAAGTATTGCTCTATTTGGACTTCTTATGTCAGGATATGGATCAAATAATAAATATTCTTTTTTAGGTGATTTATGAGCAGCTACTCAATTGATTAGTTATGAAATATCATTAACTCTATGTGTTTTATCAATATCTCTACATGTGATTCGTTGAAACATAAACTTTTCTTTTCCCTATTTCTTTTGTTCTAGAAAAATGAGGTGAATGAATTAAATAAATATCTTCATTATTCATGTTTTAGGTTAATAATCTTTATAGGCCTCTTGAATCTTTTATATTACCTATTTCTTGTTTTTATTTGGTATTTGTATGTAATGTGGCTTTATTTTATTCTTGTTTTCTTTATTATTGATGGGAATTCTCAATGACCTTACCCTATTGTATATATTTTGGATAGATTCAAACTTATCTAGATATATAAGATCTTAAATATGAAACCTATCATAATGATAAACAGCCCGTCTTGCTATGAACTTCTATTGAATTCTCAAAACTTCTGTCACTCCATCCCCACAGGGGCAGAGAACCTGTTGCTGTTTCGGCTTTACTACTAGAGGCTTTGGGGAAGTCAAAATAAGAAAGCACTCATCCTGAGATGGGCTTACTACTTAGATGCTTTCAGCAGTTATTCGTTTCGCACTTGGCTAACCGGCATTTACCATGGGCACGATAACTGGTACACCAGTGGTGCATCCTTCTCGATCCTCTCGTACTCTGGAAAGGTCCTCTCAGTGCTCTAACACCCACACCAAATATGTACTAAACTGTCTCACGATGTCTAAACCCAACTCATGTATCGCTTTAATGGGCAAACAGCCCAACCCTTGGAACATACTATAGCCCCAGGTGGCGGAGAGCCGACATCGAGGTGCCAAACCTTCTTTTCGATGTGAGCTTTTGGGAAGATCAGCCTATTATCCCTAGAGTAACTTTTATTCGTTGAGTGACATCCTTTCCACTCGGCACCATTGGATCATTAAGGTTGACTTTCATCCTTGCTTGACGGGTGGGTCTTGCAATCAAGCTCCTTTTTACCTTTACAATCGAGGGTTAATCTCTGTCCAGCCCGAGGAAACCTTTGCATGCCTTCGTTACCTTTTGAGAGGCCTATGCCCTATAGAAATTGTCTACCTGAGACTGTCAAGGTTAGAATTTTAGCTCTTCTAAAGTGGTATCTCACTGATGGCTCGAGCCCTCCTGGAAGACGGCCTTCTTTGCCTTCCACCTAAGCTGCGCAGGAAAAGCCCAAAGCCAATCCCAAGGAATAGTGAAGGTCTTTTTGTCCAGGTGTAGGTAGTTCGCATCTTCACAGACATGTCTATTTTACCAAGCCTCTATCTGAGATAGTGCCTAGATCATTACGCCTTTCGTGCAAGTCAAGACTTACTCAACAAGGAATTTCGCTACCTTAGGACCATTATAGTTACGGTCGCCATTCACTAAGGCTTCGGTTGCTGGCTCCCTTGTCATGAAGTCACCAACTTCCTTGACCTTTCGGCACTGGGCAGGCATCAACCCTCATACATGGTCTTACGACTTTGTGGAGACTTGTGTTTTTGGTAAACAATATATATCAAAATGGTCGACTCCATTAGTTAGAATCGAAAAGAAGATTCACAAGAGGTTTTTCAAATAAATATTCATCTTTTTTTTTAATATTTTTAAATTCAAATTTTCTTGATTCCCATCTAGATTTTCATAAACTAGGCATTTTTTTTGTATTCATAGCATGCTCAGGATTCGAACTCGAAACTAGTCGGATGGAGTAGATAATTTATTTGTTAAAATGATACAAAATAGGTATAGGTAAAGGTAACAAAATCCCTCCCCAAACCGTGCTTGCATTTTTCAATGCACACGGCTTTCTCTATGTATACATAGAAAACTCAGTTTCTTCCCTAAACGAAATTCGAATTAAATACTCAGTTAATCAACCTTATTCTTCTCTACCTTAATGACATAAAAAAAGATTGATAAAATTTTATTGAGTCTAACTCATAACGATCATTTATTAAAGAATGACTTTGGTTATCAAATGATTGAACAACTGGGAACAATTTACTTACGATACTTAATTGACATTCATAAAAACTACCTAATGAATTATGAGTTCAATACATCCTGTTTAGTAGAAAGATGGATATTCCTTGCTCATTATCAGACAATCACTTATTCGCAAATTTCATGTGAGGCTAATAGTTTTCATTTCCCGTCCCATGGAAAACCCTTTTTGTTTTGCTTAGCCCTATCCCCTTCTAGGGGTATTTTAGTGATAGGTGATTGTCTTGTAATGAGCAAGGAATATCCGTCTTTCTACTAAACAGGATGAATTGAACTCATAATCTATTAGATACTTTTTTATGAATGTTAACTAAATATCGTAAGTAAATGGTTCTCGATTGTTCAGTCATTTAATAACTAGAGTAATTCTTTGATAAATGATCACAACGAGTCAGACTTAATAGAATTTGATTAATCCTTCATATGGACAGTAATTGGAGTCCGTGGCTCTATTAGGGTTCCTCACTTGGGATCCCTGGGGAAGAGAATCAAGTTGGCCGTTGCGAATAGCTTGATGCATTATCTCCCTTAAACTCTTTGAGCAAAATGCGGCAAAAGGAAAGAAAATCCATTGACCGACCCCATCATCTCCACCTCGTAGGAACTAGAAGATCACCCTAAACGAATGACTTTATGAAATTACGTCGATACTTCCATATATTATAGGAAACGTAGGAGACATCTTTATTTTTTTTCCTGGAGAATCTTTAGAATTACCATTGCTTAGCTTTCAATTCGCCTCCAGAAAGGCAAAGGAAAAAGTAAATCAAAACCCTGCTGAAGGTGGGCCGACCAAAGCTACTACGGAGAATGCCCAAAAGGCAAATAAAGATTCTGTCACTAAGACTGTCTCATGAAGGCTGTAGTCTAGTTTTTACATTTTACATAAATAAAATTATCTAGTTGTTAAGTCATTGTATTTCACATATAAATCATTTTACATATTATATAAGTTATTATACATGTGCACCAAGTCACTATGGTTTACTATCCAATTGATAACTCACTATGGTTCACATATAAGTCACTTCGCATGTTTTATAAGTTACTATGCATGTACACCAAGTCATATGATCCACTTATATGGGCATTCATATTCAATCGAAGCAATCACAAAAATTATGGGTCCACCAATGTATAATAACTTTGGGTTTCTTGGTAATTGAGTAGTGAAGTATCACGCTACCAAATTATTTTATTCTACTATCATAGTAATTTAACCCAAAACAAGAAGTATCATATCAAATTGCTTGACAGACAATTTAATAATAAGCTAATATTATCAGGTAGAATTAAGCAACCGTGTAATACATGACATAAAATCAACCTTTCACAATTGACCACTCAACTAGTGCTATAATATTATGTAAAATTCAAATTATTATTAAACTAACTGCACGCAATTATTGACAACTAAACATTTCAAATTAGCTATCAAAACCATTATACTTTTTCAAAATTTGCTTATGTTGTCATTGTGATTGATGTCCAAATCCATTTGATAACTCTCTCGAAGAAATCCATTCACTACAAGAAAACAAATCTTTTATGACGGGCAATGCCCATCATAAACTGTTTTTTATGATGATCAGAAAACTATTATTATAAGTGATGGTATAAAAACTTTATGACAATCTAAAAGATCGTCATAAATTCTTGACAGTTTTCAACCATCATTAAAAATTTAAAATATTAATGACGGTCTGTGATGGACCATCATAAAAAATTTATGACGGCTCATAATAAACTGTCATAATATATATTCATGATATCATGACGGTCTTTGTGACTGTCATTAAAAAAAAATTTAATTACCAACGATTTTTGTGACTAAAAAAAATGCACACTTTTTATGACGATTTTTATGACCATCATGAAAAATATTTGTTTTATTATATATTTTTTTATTAATTAATCACAAAACTTTTTTTATAATTTTTGTTAATTAATTAATATTTGACATTTTTTTTTTGCAATTGTAGTCAAACAATACAAAAATATCAAACAAAAAAATTACATATATTTATAACTACAACTATTATCATTTTACAAAATACAATAATATTAAGTACCAAAAATAAACAAAATATCTATAAATTAAATTACACAATGATCATTTTCACTGCTATGCTCTACCATTACATCAAAAAATACCCAATGAATTAGATGCGTCACTCCTGTAATAGTTATAGAAAAGATACATTATTATATAAGCTCTATTTACCATATAATTAATCTACATATCAAAATAAATAAGTAATTATAATAAAACTTAACATTCAAATATAATAAAAGGTTGGAAATGCATCTAGATGTCAAAAATATAATTTCTTGTAACCCATAAGGTATATATTAATCATAATATATAATTTTTTATTTTAGTTTCCTACATTTAAGTGTCAAAAGTGTAACTTCTTGTAATGCAACCGTAAGTGTGAAAATTAACTGATTATGAACGTATTTATTTCTTATGCATGCTTAAATACTTTTATTTATTTTTTGCTTTACCAACTGCTTAAAGATGACATTTACGGAATTCTCAATAGCATTGATAAAGAACTCAACAGAATTAGTAGATGGTTCAATGAATAAAATGAGCAAAGCGTTCAATGAATAAAATTAGTCTATCATACTTGAATTTAACCAAGCCAAACAACATACAATTAAAATACAGCCATTAATGAGCCAACAAGGATTACATACCTAGCTATGATAGTAACTATTGTACATGCATAGCCTATTCACCACATACTTCATCAATTTTTTCATTACTATATGTATCCTTATTATTGAACTTTAAGATTAAAACATAAAAGAAGATAACATAATCAATTTGGTATTATTTATAAATATGAAATATTTAATATGTACATAAAATAAATAATATGATTTTCTCACAAAAAATTTTTGGATCTTCAATTATTTTCTTCATAAATCGAAGTACAAAATAGCCATATTCTATACCACCTCTTTGGATCGGTGCCTATACAAGTAGAAATATAATCATTAACACATTATTTTTAATATTATTAATAATAAAAAAACAAAATGAACTCACTTGAATTCGTTACCAAGTAATATTTGATCTCACACGAAATATTTGAAAACTCCTGTATCATTAATCAATAAACATTTGAAAATATGTAGTATTTAGAAGTAATAATGAAACCAATAAGCAAAAGATATAAAGTAAAACTTGTACTCACATGGTCACAATATTTTTAAGATCAGGTCTTACTTCGTAACCAAAAGAATTCAAATGATACACTATTTGTGATGCCATATCAATAACTACTAATTTTCAATGAAATCTATTTGTAATAAGAAAAACAAAAGATGATAAATAGCCAAATGAGATGTATCTTGGTAAAGCAATTCAGATAGAAATTCTTACTTTGGATTGTAAGGCATGAAAAGAATTTGATTTGAATGTGCTTTTTCTAACCGCTCAGCAATATGTCGTGCTCTATCTTTTAACCTACTTTCATTGTTTAGTCCACCAGAGAGTGAAACAATCAAAGGATTGATAAAGCCAAATTGTTTCAACTTTTTCGTATCCTTCAAATTAGCATGTAAATATCTGAAAGTAAAAAAATTGAAAGTTAAATCATATAAATATAAATATTGAAATAAACTGATATTGAAATTCTTTCTCACTTAATATACAGACAAATGCTAGTTCCTCCTAATTCTTTTTTATCAATCATGATAAAGCAATCTTCTGAGCCAAAATAGCAATAAAATGGACAGCAAAAAACATTATCATCAAAATTTACTCTAACTTCATTTCGCATATTAATCATCAATGGATAAGCTGCTTTTGCGAACTGCTCTAGAGCTTACTCAGAAATGGATCCCACTTTTTTACTGATTTCCTTTTCCTTTGTCTCCAAACATGTGACAATAATAAATTTTAAAAGTCAAATAATTTTAACATGAAAAGAAACAGAGATAATATACCATAACTAAAATTGTCTCATATCTCCATAACAATATGAGTAGAAACCAAGTCTTTAGGCCAACTTACATGATGACCCAATGCATTTTTAACAAATATAAGATATTCATCCTCATTTTTAATAGGTAGTTGAGCATCTTGACTGAATATTTGATCAACAAAATCCACAAAATTGGTAGAAGAACCATTAATAATAGTACCCATTGCAACAACATTTTCTAGTGTATTCACTGCTAATTTATATACAACACCCTATTCATAAAAAAATGACATTATTAATAATAATTAATAGTAAAAACAATGTCTATAGCATTAAATAAATAAGTAAATACCTTCATCATTAAATCTTCATCTGACACATTGCAAGAATCCTTCATAAGCATTGGTGAATCAAGCTTTTGTATCTTATTGGAGCTATGACCTTCAAGTTGTACAATACGTGAATGTGTATTTGTGCTTCCTTGATTCAATAACAACAGTTTCTGCTCTACCTCAGCCAAACGAGCTTTTAGATATGCTACCTTATTAGAAGTAGAAAAAAAGACCGAATGAGTGATAAACTTTCCAACTCCTCTAACTCGACCCCTATGCTCATTAGTACTAAGAGCTTTGCTTAAAATGTCATCATTGCCTGAGAATGTAATGGTGCTAGCTTTTGACTGCTCCATTAACTCATCCTATAATAATCCATGCCAAATTAAGTATAAATTACATATAAATTAATTTACCTAGTTTTATAAGCTATTATTGATGACTTGCATGCAATAAATATAAAATATTACAACTTAACTTTAAGTGTGTCAAGAAAACAATTAGGGAAAAAAAATATTGAATACTTTCTATCTGGGTGTCTTTGTTCATAAGCCAAGAAAAAAGTGGCATTCCAGTTGGTTAGACTATACTACCTTATTGCCTGAATAATATTCCCTTAGTGCCTCATTGTCTTCAAACTTTAGCAAACAATCTTATATGGACAGGATTTCTAACGTTTATGTAAGATTCATTAAAAAAAAAACTTATAATTTTTTCAATGATAGGCATCATTTCTGGTGCATAATGTCCTTCTTTATCTTGTCACACTAGCTTCCATAATTCACTACGATCAATCTTCCCTTCTACCTTGAGTTTTGCTTTCTGTAAAGATAGAGTAACAAATTAAAAATTAGAAAGAATGTATCTTAAAATCATCACAAAGAATGTAAGAGTGAGAAAGTTACCAATTTGTGCTCTAAGGTTACATATCCACCTCGACTCAATCGATGAGGATATTTACTATGTTTTTGTCTCTTTTTTTTTTTTTTTGTTCCTCACTCAGTTTCTACTATGTCATTACAGTTAATGAAGAAACATGAAATATTTATTATTTAAAAAATATGTTACAACATAAATATACTTTAAAATTCTCTCATAGTCGTGATTTAACGAACCTCTCCCAATCATTTTATGAAATGAAATTTAGATCGAAGGTGGTCTGACTATAGCATCAAGATTGTTAGCAAAAGGCATTATATATTTTGTTGTTATGATATTCTTGAATATTTTAAATTTGTTACCAATTGATTATAAGATAAATTTTTTCATGCGATGATCAATTTCAAATGCATCCTATAAATGAAATTTGATAAGTTACTATGCTAATAAAAAATATAATAATTAAAAATTTAGGGTGAAAGTATTAAATCTGAACATATTCTCACATTTTTTCTTTCAAATGATCAGGAACCTTTTGCCAGTCATTATAAGTTATAGGTAGCATGGTACGTGCGAGAACCCCAAGAGTAGACATAAGGGATTTAGTTTCAACATCATATGATACACCTTTTGAATTAAACTGTACCACCTTCTTTGTCCCTAAATTTTTCTGGTTCAATAATTTGGTTGGTCTTCTAAATTTGGTAGGCGAATCTGATAACTTCTTAGTCATATCTATAATCTTACAAACATAAAATGTAATCCAAATAAATAATTAAAGCATAATTCATTATATGATACTAGTTTTTGCAATAAATAATACCGTCATAAAAGAAAAAAGAAAACAATCAAATCTTTTTGCCTTGAGTTAAAAAGTTTACTTGTAAGCTTCATCAATCCAAGTTCCATCACAATCAGGTCGTATATAGTTAACATCTTCCTCACTGATTTCATCATTTATACCAACTTCAAGAATGCCATCAATAATTGAATCATATTCTTCTATATTTTCCATATCATTATTTCTCTCATTATGTTTATAGTCTTTTTGTGGAGTAGAGCAAACAATGGACCATCTTAAATCAAGTTGGTCTGAAACATAAAAGACTTGTTTAGCTTGAGAAGCTAAAATGAAACATGGCCATGTCATTTAAGATTAACTAATATGTGATCAACATCATCTAATTTAATCCCACCATTATTTTTAACCTAATCACATTTGAACAATGTTGTTTTGAACATGTGATAATTGAGCTCCCATATTTCCTTAATAACACCATAAAATGACAATTGTCCAATTACTGGATTCTTATCCTTAGCACTTGAAATTTGCATTGTTGTTGTAACTACAGCGACTCGACTATTTTGTGTGACTTGACTATTATCACGTTCTCATGTGTGGAAGCGATAACCATTCACATCATATCCAGGACATTTTATAACTTCAGGACGAGGTCCATGTGCTACCCATTTCACCAAAAAGGAAGGTTGATTTTGCCTTTGTATTTTTTTTGCAACCTATTGACAAAAATTTGATCGAATAGATTTTAGTATTGGATAAATAGAAGACATATGGTCATGTTAAAGAAACTGGTAAGTATCTTTTCTCGAAACCAAGAAATAAAGGTCTGAGTATGCTCATCTTGTAACCATTTGGATTGTTTTGATTGACAAGGATACTGTAATTTCAAATACTTGATATGCTCACTGTTAATGAAATAAGGTTAAGTTTACCTAATGAATGCATATATATATGAAGTATATGTTTTATAATCAAAATACACATAGATTAAGAAGAGACATACTTAACATATGGTTAGACGTCAAGTGAATTTAGCAATACATAAAGATGTGCTTGCTCTAATTCTTGTTGATCAATAGTGACAATGTGACCACTAGGTAAGGGCTTCCCAACTTGGATGTCATCTTCTTTTCCATGTGGAATACTAATTGGATGCATGTTAGAGTAATAACTTTCATAAAATTCAAGTGCTTCTTCTGCAATATAGCATTCAGCAATACATTCTTTAGGACGATTACGGTTACGAACATATCCTTTCAAATTTTTCATGAACTTTTCAAATGGATACATTCATCTAGGGTATACCGGTCCACATAATCTCACTTCTCTAACAAGGTGCATTGTTAAATGCACCATTATATCGAAAGAAGAAGGTGAAAAGTATTTTTCAAATAAGCAAAGAGTTACCACCAAATCTTGCTGTAATTTTCCTAGTTTTAAAACATACACAACTTTATTACACAAAGCATTAAAGAAGAAGCAAAATCTCATGATTGCGTATCTAACATGTTTTGGCAAAACTGAGGGAATAGCCAATGGTAAAAGTTGTTGCATAAAAGCATGACAATCGTGAGACTTAAGACCTTGAATTTTCATATCTGTCATTGATACAAGATTTCTAAAATTTGAAGAATACCTATCTGGAACTTTTATGTTTGATAATGTCTCACAAAACATCCTTCTCTCTGATTTGCTTAGAGTGTAACAAGCAGTTAGTAAATAAGTACGGCTATTTACAACCTTGGGAGCTAACTCTTTCCTTAAGCCAATTTCTGCAAGATCTAGTCGAGTGTTGATCCCATCTTTAGATTTTCCAGGAATATTAATTAAAGTTCCATAGATGCTTTCGCAAACATTTTTTTCAATATGCATTACATCCAAAATGTGTTGAACATGTAAATGTTTCCAATATTCGAGGTCGAAAAAGCATGATTTCTTCTTGAAGCATGTTTGAATATTGTCATTCAATCTTTGCCCCGTGTCATTTTCCTCTTAGCAACTATTTTTTTACCCCATACATTGGTAATACAACTTATTTCTATAGTATTTCTTATTCACTTAGTGCATAAGGAGGTGAACCGATTTCGTGTTCTCCATTGAATGCTTTCTTTTGCTTTCTAAATGGGTGATTTTTTGGAAAGAATCGTCTATGACTCATATATACATTCTTCTTACCATGTGTAATTTACACGTATAGGTGCTTCACCACATATTGGATAAGCATAATATCCCTCAACTAAACAACCAGAAAGTAAGCAGGAAAATCATTAATTGTCCATAATAAAACAGCTCGTAACGTAAACAACTCTTTTCGGTAAGAATCATAGACTTCTACACCAACCTCCCGTAAAAGCTTCAAATCATCAATCAACGAAGCAAGATATACATCAACATCATTACCTAGTTGGCGAGGTCCTAATATAAGCAAGGATAACATCATGAATTTTCATTTCATACATAACCAAGGTGGTAGATTATATGTTATCATTACCACGGACCAACAAGTATATGCAGTGCTAAGAGACCTATGTGGATTTATTCCATCAGCAGAAATAGCCAATCGAAGATTTCTGTGTTCGGATGCAAAACTTGGCCACTTAAAGTCTATTAACTTCCAAGCAGGCGAATCAGCAGGATGTCTTAGTTTCCCATCTACTTCCCTTTTATTAGCATGCGAAGTTAAATGTTGTGCAATTTGTGGCGACTGAAACATTCGCTTAAACCATGGAATAGGAGAAAAGTACCATATACTTTAGCAGGAATCCCTTTCGTTTGGTTTTTTACCTTACCATTTTCTTTTCATCTCGATAGTCCATAAATAGGACAAGACGATAAATCCTTATACTCCTTTCTATAGAGTATACAATCATTCGGGCAAGCATGTATTTTCTCGTGATGTAAACCCAATGCGTTCATAGTTTTTCTTCATACATTGATGTAGGGATTTCATTTCCAGTAGGAAACATATCAGACAAACAACTTAACAAATCAGAAAAGCTCTTATTTGACCACCCATACTTTCCTTTTATATTATATAATCTCATCAATGCGGATAACTTAGTATATTTTGTATTACCATGATATAAAAGCTTTTCTGCATCTTCTAGTAAGTTCTGAAATAATTTGGGATCAACTTGATAATATTCAAATACATCATTAACCATGTCTATTGTATTGTCGATATGATCATCCTTGTAAGATTCATCAAACACTAATTTCTTATTTGTGCAAGATCTAGAAGAACACTCTTCTCTATGCCAAATCCATCTCTTATACCTCTGATCAATCCCTTTACTAAACAAATGATACTTTACTTCTTCAACACTTAATACTGTCAAATTAGCACACAATTTAAAAGGACATCTAATGAGTGTAGGATCTTCACAATGAGAAATGGAAAAAGCAAGAAACTCATCCACTCTATTAGAAAACTGCTTGGACAATCTATTCAAGTGCATCCAAGATTTATCCATATTTTATCCTATGATGAAAAATAAAAGAAAACCCACTTATTATTCATGTTTATTATGTTTACAATACATATCATGTAAAGTAATGTTATTGTAAAAATAAGACAAGAAACAAGGTGCTTACCAGACTAAAAGGCCTTAGGCAAAGCGAAGACTATTTCTTCTAAACACATGGTACATTAGTAGATTACTAAGGAATTACCAACTTGAAATGATGTTAGTTGTGCAAAATTAGTGGCTTCTGTCTAGAGAGTTTTGACTTTTCTTTCAAGTTCTATTAATATGTAACAAGCTTTCCTTTCCTTCGAACGAGCAACTGACTATCACAGTAATTATCCTGCATGATGAACCATATCATCTGTGAGAAAAAAAAACTTTTATCAATTATCCAAAATATTTATAAAAATAATATTTTCTACCATGATTTACTTAGAGTTTCTAGTATCACAGTGGAAACTAAATTGGAATTCAAATTGCTAAAAAAATACTTAAGATATGCAAATTATTTGATAAATTGATAAAGATATAGTCATAATATAAATTGAGTTGAAGTTACAGAATTCTTCAAGAAAATATTAACAGTTTTATGGTAAGCAACATAGATTAAACTATATAGAAAGTCAATGATTCAGTTCATGTACTCAATGGCAGTCCTATGGTTACTGCAAAACCAAACTAAGATTGCTCTGCTAGCTCAATTATTTTCAACTAAATAATTAATAGTTGTAGGGTTACCAAGCTAAATTATAGAGATGTAAGAGGCACACCATTTACTATAAACCAGTAACAAGACTTGGTTAAACTATGGATAACAAGCATTAACAACCATTCACATAGCAGGCCAAGATCTTTGATTTAGACAAAAAATGAAGCAAAATTACTTCAATAGGATGCATCCTAACAAGTTACAACTTGAAACAATAACTCTATTTAGAAAAAAATGTGTAATTCACTTGATATATCTTAAGAGGGGTGGTGATTGCATTCCAAGAATATAAACAGTAACATTAATTTTCAAATTCACAGAGAACATGCTCCAGTAAAAATTTTTGTCGTAATTTACTTACAATTTTTAGTATCACAAGGGTAACAAACATGGATATCATCTGACAATGCATAATGCTAAGAGAAGAAAATTTTAGAACAAAACTAAGTAAGAAATTGCAAGACTTGACAAAAAAATCTCTCTTTCTCTCTTACAATCTCAGATGAAGGTTTGATTAGTTTTACATACCATTTTTTCAAGAATATAAACAGTAACATTAATTTCTAAATTCACAGAGAACATGCTCCAGTAAAAATTTTCTCCCTTCATTTACTTACAATTTCTAGTATCACAAGGGTAACAAACATGGGTATCATCCGACAATGCACAATGCCAAGAGAAGAAAATTTTAGAAAAAAACTAAGAAATTGCAATACTTAACCAAAAAATCTCTCTTTCTCTTTAACAATGTGAGATGAAGGTTTGATTTTTTTCACATACCATTTTTCTTGCTTTAATGGTATCATCCGATAGTGCATGAAGCCTATTTCATAAAATTTCTTAAAAGAACGAAGTTTTTTGTCGATTATATGATGTTGAAAGAGAGAAATCTCTATTTCAAAGACTAGTCATTTTCGGGGGAAAGTGAGGAAGGGCACTGCCAGTCCGTAGGTGAAGATCTTTAAGTATTACAGCACATCATGTATATTGTTTAAAGTCTACTGCTATTAAAATTATTATATAAGATTTTTATTGACTGAGTGGTAAAGTCTCATAAGGTTCTCTAAGAGAGCCTGGGTTAAAGTTGGCCCCAGGCTTTTTTTCTCAAAATAATTTAAACATATTTTGCATACTCAATCAAGTATTTAATTAAATATAAACTTATAAAAAAACATATCACATATTTTCTTTTGGCTAGATGGCAATGATATTTATCAATCTCTCCAAGAGAGATTGGGCTCGAGTCTCCATCACAAATTTTTTTTTCTAATTACAGATTTTTTATGATGGTCCCTCACAACCGTCATGTATGCTACCTTTTTTATGATGGTCTCTTAGGACCGTCATGTATGTTACGTTTTTTATGACGGTCTTTCAAGACCGTTATGTATTCAATTTTTTAATGATGTTCATAAAAGACCGTCATAAAATACTGTCATTAAAAATAGTTTTTCTTGTAGCGATTGAGAGCTCTTCCATGATCATCTCCGCAAAACACAAATAGAATACTTTAGAATGACCCTTGCAACAATGACAAATAATGTTTGAAATAATGAATATAGAATGCCAAATTCATATTCAATTTTGAACATTTTAAAAGTATCTCACTCTTTTTTTCTTTTTTTTTGTCATGGAAGACTCCTCCTATGGATGAATTCACAAAGGATGTCTTCATTTTGTGGGTCAGGATTACCCCATGGGAAAATACTCAAGAGTCCCCTTAACTAAGCTTTTCGGAGATTACATGGGGCCTCTTTTTATGATATGATTTGTAGATTGTAATGGACATTTGGTTGAAGTCAATCATGTACAGTGGCCAATGATACTTGCAATGTCGCATAGTAGAAACATTTGCCTAGTTTTTACATTCTATACAAATAAAACTATCTAGTTGTTAAGTCATCGTAGTTCACATATAAATCATTTTACAGGTTATATAATTTATTATACATGTGCACTAAGTCATTATGGTTTACTATCAAATTGATAAGTCATTATAATTCACATATAAGTCACTTTACATGTTGTATAAGTTGTTATGCATGTACACCGAGTCATATGATTCACATATATGGACATTCGTATTCAATCGAAGCACTCACAAATAAGTATGGCTCCACTAATGTATAATGACTTCTAATTTCTTGGTAATTGAGTAGTGAAGTATCACACTATCAAATTATTTTATTGTACTATCATAGTAATTTAGCCCAAAACAAGAAATGTCATATCAAATTGTTTAACAAACAATTTAATAATAACTTAATATTATGGGCTAGAATTGAGCAACTGTGTAATACATGGTAGAAAATCAACGTTTCACAATTGATAACTCAACTAGTACTATAATATTATGTAATATTCAAAGCACTGTTAAATTAATTGCTTCCTATCATTCATAACTAAACATTTCAAGTTAATTATCAAGACCATTATAGTTCTTCAAAATTTGCTTCTATTGTTTATTGGGATTGATGTCCAAATCCATTCGATGACTCTCTCAATGAAATCCATTGAGAGCTCTACCATGATCATCTCTGTAAAACATAAATAGAATACTCCATAATGGCCCTTGCAACAATGACAAATGATGTTTGAAATAATGAATTTAGAACACTAAAGTCATATCCAATTTTGAAAATTTAAAAAGTATTTCACTCATTCTTTTGTCATGGAAGACTCATTTTAAGGATGAATTCATAAGGGATGTCTTCATTTTATGGGTCAAAATTACCTCATGAGAAAATACTCAAGAGGTAACTTAACTAAAATTTCTAGAGATTATGTGGGGCCTCTTTTTATGATATGATTTGTACATAGTAATGGACATTTGGTTGAGGACAACCATGCATTATAGCCAATGATACTTGGAATGTTACAAGGTAGCAACATTTGCCCAGTTTTCACATTTTATACAAATAAAACTATCTAGTTGTTAAGTCATTGTAGTTCACATATAAATCATTTTATATGTTATGTAAGTTATTATGTGCACCATGTTATTATGGTTCACTATGAGTTGATAAGTCACTATGGTCACATATAAGTCACTTTGCATGTTCTATAAGTTATTATGCATGCACACCATGTCATATAATCCACATGTATGAACATTTGTATTCAATTGAAACACTCACAAATAAGAATGGGTCATCCAATGTATAGTGACTTCTGGTTTCTTAGTAATTGAGTAGTGAAGCATCATACTATCAAATTATTTTATCGTGCTATCATAGCAATTTAACCAAGAGTAAGAAGCATCATATCAAGTTACTTAACAAACAATTTAATAATAACTTAATATTATGAGACAGAATTGAGCAATTGTGTGATACATGACATAAAACCAATCGTTCACAATTAAACACTCAACTAGAAGCATTATATTATGTAAAATTCAAAATACTGTTAAAGTAACTGTTACCAATTGTTCAAAGCTGACATTTCAAATTAAGTAACAAACCATTATACTTTTTCAAAATTTGCTTATATTGTTATTGCGATTGATTTTCAAATTCATTCAATGACTCTCTTAATGAAATCTATTGAGAGCCCTTCCATGATTATCTCCATAAAGCACAAATAGAATACTTTAGAATGACCCTTGCAATAATGACAAATGATGTTTACAATAATGAATTTGGAACACCAAAGTCATATTCATTTTTTAACATTTTAAAAGTATCTCACTCATTCTTTTATCAGGGAAGACTCATTTTGCAGATGAATTAACAAAGGATGTCTTCATTTTGTGGGTTAGGATTACCCCATAAGAAAATACTCATGAGGCAATTTAACTAAGGTTTCCGAAGGTTACATAAGGCCTCTTTTTATGGTATGATTTGTACATTGTAACGGACATTTGGTTGAGGTCAACAATGCATGGTAACGAATGATACTTGCAATGTTACACAGTAATAATATTTGCCCTGTTTTCACATTTTATACAAGTAAAACTATTTAGTTGTCAAGTCATCATTGTTCACATATAAAGCATTTTGCATGTTATATAAGTTACTATACATTTGCATTAAGTCACCATGGTTCACATATAAGTCACTTTGCATATTGTATAAGTTATGATGCATGCAAGTGATATGATTCGCATATATGGACATCTGTAATCAATTGAAAGACTCACAAATAAATATGGGTCCACCACGACCCTTTTGTCTGTAGTACATATCAGGCTACTGTAACCATATAAAGCTTTATAAGCCCTCATCTTATGATGTTCAACCAGCAAAAATCACTCACATAGTAAATTCTTAGAGTAACAAAATGGTGAAATCACAAACATAATAAGACTCACTAGTAGGAAAATGGTTGATCGATGTCAGCTCTACACAACTCTTAATGGTACGAATGCAAACTATGTTCATACCGATGTCGTGAATTAATCTAGCGACCAAATAAGATAAATATAGTACTACTTGTATGTCCTTACTTGGTTGCATTGCATTTTGAGAAACAATTTGTTAACTTTAAATATATTAATTTAAAATAATGTATAATATAATGTCAATTGAAAATTTTATTTACCAAATCAACCATCATCATCATTGTGGTTTTCTATGCTCTTATTATAATAATTTAAAAATCATTATTAGAAACTATAAGATTCAAAAGTAAATTTATATTATTTTATTAATTTTGCACCTAATGCACCCTTAGTGTTCTAAGAAGATGATCAAATATATAAGGAAACAAACTTAGTACTGAATTGGAAAAAATGTTACTTCATGGTCGAAGAGGGAATTGTCTTGGGACATAAAGTTTCAGATAAAGGGATTGAAGTTGATAAAGCAAAAAGTTGAAGTCATTGATAAGTTACCACCATCAATATTAGTAAAGGGAATTAGAAGTTTTCTAGGCCATGCAAGTTTTTATAGAAGGTTTATTAATGATTTCTCAAAGGTCTTAAATCTCTACTCACTTTTAGAATAGAGCAGACCTATTAAATTCGATGATGGTTGTATGCAAGCCTTTTTAAAGTTAAAGAAGTGTTTGGTGTCCACCTCATTATAATGGCTCCAGATTGGTCTTTGCCCTTCGAATTAATGGTTAATGCTAGTGACTTTGCGGTTAATGTAATATTGGGACCAAAGAAAAGTAAGATGTTTCAGTTAATCTATTATGCAGACAGAACACTGAATGATCACTACTACAAAAAATGTAATAATTAACGTTAAATCAATGACAATTCTTTAAAGAATTGTCATTACAAACATCATTAATAATTTTTAATATCAGTTTTGAGAAAACTAACATTAAATGTATGAAATATAAGCCTTTAATATTAGTTCTCTCGAATTGGCATTAAAAGCATCATGTATTAGGCCTTTTATCCTCAATTCTCATAGAATTGAGGATAAAAGCTTGAGCCCTTATCGTTAGTTCCCTAAAAACTGATGTTAAATGGTTACCCTAGCTACTTATACTCCAGAAGCAATAGAAGCCGCTTTTGGAAATAGAAGCAGCCGCATATCTCCCTCTCCTCTTTGAGAAACCCTCCATGCTCTCTCCTTTCTCCCACCTCTCTCATTCGTCTCAATCTTCACAAGGAGCAGCCACACTCTCTCCCTATATTCATTCATTTTCTCTTCATTCGTGGCGTTTGAACATGTAAGTATTTTGATAAAATTGAAATTTTTTTACGAAACTTTTTTCATAATTTTTATTCAATTTGGTTTTGGCTTGAAAAATGAATTGAGAATGTATATTATTTTAAGATTTTCTTCATTAAGTGTGTTTGATGAATTTTTGTTAGTGAATTTGGATTCTTTGGTGTGTACATTTGGATGAGTATATTAGGTATGAATGGCTACATATTAATGAATTTATTGTTTGATAATTTTATATTTCATAAATTAATTGATGAATTAAGTAAATGTTAGTTAGATGAATTTATATTTGAATAAATTTTGTTATGTGACATTTAGTATATTTTGATGAATTTATATTGATTTTGTTATTAACTTAATCAATATTAGTTAGATCTGAAATAGATAATTACTTAATTAAATTCTTATAAAGTAATTAATTAAATATTATTTAAATTTTAATCAATTTGTTAGCTTATTAGATGCTTGTAAAGTAATTAATTAGATGTTAATTAATTGATTAGGTATTAATTAACTAATTAATTATAAACCATGTACTTAGATGTTAATTAATCAATTATTCATTAGTTGCATGTTATTTATTTAATTATCTACTAACTAATCATATGCTATTTAGATATTATTAATGTGTTATTTAAGCAATAAATTAATTATAGGCTAATTTATTAAATATATAATTAATTAAATATGTCAATTAATTCATTAGAGTTTGGATATATGTTTGCACATAATTGTTTAATATAAAGAGTTTTAAACTTTCAAAATGGATAAAACTTGGATATTTACTGATAGAAAATCGAAGGCATATGACATAGAAGTGAATAAACTTTTTGGATTATGTTTTTTAGAATAGTAATAACCCTTAATTAGTTTGATGTTCATGTATTAAATGTGGTAATATAAAGTATCATATTCCACGTGAGATACGAAATCATTTTTATATATATGAAGTTGATAACATATATCAAAATTGGATATATCATTGAGAAACTTATATTGTTAGGTTTTTTACTAGTAAAAATGCCAGGGTTGTTAAGAAGATAAAAAACACATCGAAAAAGTTGGTAACACTACAGAAATGGTATAAGAGGGATTTAGAGAGTATGATAGTAATCCTAACCACTTTGACAGTTTACTTAGTGATGCCGAAAAACCTTTATATCCTACATCAGAGAAGTTCACTAAATTATCTACTCTAGTTAAAAGTGTACAATTTAAAGGCAAAATATGGTTGATCTGATCAAAGTTTTACTGATCTTTTAAATTTGATTACTGAAACATTGCTTGATAATAATGAAATGCCTATATTTATGTATGATGCTAAGAAAATATTGAATGCATTAGGCATGGAGTATTAAAAATCTATGCATGTCCAAATGACTACATATTATATTGGAAAGAGTTGCAAGATGACATCCAATATCTAACTTGTGGACTTTTAAGATGAAAAGTAATGAAGAATGGTAATAAAATAAAGACTAATGTGCCGATTAAGGTGTTGTGGTATTTTTCACCAATACTTGGGTTTAAAAGAATGTTTAAAAGTTTTGAAATATTAAAACACCTTAAATGGCATTCAAATCAAAGGGAAATCGATGGTCAGTTGAGGCACCCATCAGATACGCCATTATGAAAATTGGTTAGCTACATGTAGCTAGAGTTTGCTTCAGAGCCAAGAAACTTGAGGCTTATTATATCAACTATTAAGATCAATCCACACAGTACATTAAGTAGTCAATATAGTTATTGGCTGATGATTACAATGAACTACAATTTATCAACATGGTCAATAATGAAGGGAAAGTTCATGATGTTGGCATTACTAATATCAGGTCCTAAACAACCTAATAATGATATCGAGTTCTACTTTATCAGACATAGGTATAGAAGTATATGATGCATATCGCAAGTTTATGGTAATCGTAAATTTCTATCGCCTGCATGCTATACTTTTTCTAGGGATGAAAAAAGAAAATTTTATAAAGTTATGAGTGAGATTAAGGTGCTAGATGGGTATTCTTTGAATACCAAAAATCTAGTACTCATGGAAGACTTGAAACTATATGGGTTGAAGTTGCATGATTGTCACATCCTAATGGAACAACTTTTACTTATTGCTTTATGGGGTGTATTGGCCAAACATATTAGATATGACTCATTAAACTTTGTATGTTCTCCAATTTATTGTATCAAAAGGTGGTGGATGTGTCAAACTTGGATGGAATCCAAAGCAAACTTGTGACAATACTTTGTTCATTAGAAAAGTACTTTCCTCCTAGTTTCTTTAATATTACAGTCAATCTCACTGTTTATCTTATCAAAGAAGTAAAATTATGTGATCTCATGCATTTACAATGAATATACCCATTTGAAAGATATATGAAACTGTTAAAAGGTTTTGTTTGAAATCGTAATAGACTTAAGGGTACTATTGCTAAATTGTACATTGTAGAGGAGGAATTAGAATTCTGCACGGATTATTTATCTATTATGGATGTTATTGTAATTTCTCAGTGGAAGAATGTATTTGACCACTTAACACATAACTAAAAAGCTCTAACTAGTGGAAGTGTTGAAAAAGTTGACAATGGTCACCTTCATTAAGCGCATTTATACATTTTGGTGAATAAAAGCAAAGTTCAACCATACATAAGATAAAATTTACAACTTATCATTTGTTGAAATATCAAATAATATTTGAATTATTATTTGATGATTTATTCTTGATACGCAGTAAGCATTTAAATTAATTAAGAGTTAACAACCTCATTATGTTAAAATGACTTAAATAATTACATGATGAATAAAGCTGAACCTTAAGTAATTGGTTACGTACATAAATAAAATGCTTACATTTGTTTAGACATTAAATCTATTTCTATTATGGTTCATATAATATACTTTGTGATACAGGTTGAAAATGAATTTAATTGTCCAATCATAATGTCTTATCAATACAACGATAGATTACACCATGGTTCTTGATCCATAATAATCAAGTATTCTAGATAGATCATTAACAACTGTTACTTTTACATAAAGTAATGAGATAACTCAGGATCCATCAAAACAGTGGTGTCACTCTAGTTGCCAACACCATGCGAATCTCTAATGATAAGGACAAAAATCTAGTATATGGTGATTTGTCATTTTATGGAGTTATACAAGAAATATAAGAATTAGATTACACAATGTGTAGAGTTTTAGTTTTCAAATGTGATTGGATTGGGAATAGTAACGATGTCAAAGTTAATGATCTAGTAGTTGTTTAGTTGACCTCAATCAGATTGGAGAAAAAAATGACCAGTTTACACTAGCTTCACAAGCAAGATAAGTATTTTACATTGAAGATCCAATCAAGGCCAAATGGTCCATATATATGCATATATGATGTTAACCATATGTTTTCTTTTTTATTTACAAATTTGGTGGATCCTTCTGAACACTCTTAAGTGAAGCTCTCAAGAACCAAAGAAATGTGGTATCATCAGCATGCCTAAGATAATCAAGAGTTACGCTTTTTGTTAAGCTCACGGTTGAGGTAAATGATAAAGGCCAACCTATTGGGAGGAATGACTCCTAACTAATAGCTATATTGGATAGTGGTACCTATATATATTAAGAACTCGCACTCAGTAACTAGTGAAATAAAAAAAAATTTGGGAGACAATATTGGTATGTAAAATGAAATATAAAGTATTGCTTTTCAATTAGATTATTGCTAATTAATTTGATTTATACTAATACGATTTTTTATAATGGTTTGTAAAAGACATATGACATTAATCAGAGTATAAGAAGGTTCATACTTTAGTCTATTACAAAAAATGGAGAAACTTCAACACCAATCTTATATCAAACCATATATTTCCTCACATAAATGACTTAAAATTTTTGAGATTTCCACCTCAAGAATATAGTAGTGTCATTGATCTTGGGGTGTTGTTGGACTTTATGAACTCTCGTGTAACAAAAGAGTTTTAGGTATAATTTATAGTTAGTAATGGTTTTTTTTTTTGTACAATTTTCTTTAAATGTTGATATGTATTTTTCTTATGGCGAAAAAGATAATTAGCAAAAAAAGAAAAGAAAAAAGAACATGTACGATCACCATTAAGCTAAAAAAGGGTTTATAGGCTGGAGAATGAACTTGTAAGTTATTTTTCATTTTTCATGTCACTAATTTATGATATATTCATTTAGTTATTCATTTTAAAATTCTGACATATTCACTTTTCATGTTAAAAAAAAGAAACAAGTATCAAAAAATGATAGATAAATTGATTATGCCATATTTTGGAAGGCTTTGCTACAAAATAAAGATGGAGACTATATAAATGATGTGCCTAAGTGTATGGGGAGAGAATTATAAGTATAGTTGAACTTTTCTATTATTTTTTCCTAGCAATAAGTTTCATGTTAATTGACTAATTTTATCATGATATTGTAGGATAACTTGATGACATAGAGCACACAAGGTGGATTTACACCCTTTGGTTCAAAAGATGTGCTCACGAAAGCTCTTGGTATACCTAAGCGCCTTGGACACATCAAAGGTCAAGGATCTGGAGAGACTATCACATCTTCTTTTAGGAAGGCCAAAAAGTTAAGTATCCCTCAAGGTATGCAATTGGATCAATAGCAATGGTAGAGATAATGAGGTGGTTTACAAAGCATAAAGATGTTTTGACGAATATTATGGCAAACAAAACTAATGTCCGTAGAAAAATCTACAATGCAATTTTGTTGAAGTAAAGTTAGCAATAATATGATTGGATTATTAGATGAAGAAGAACATCCAACACATCAATCACCTATGTTAGTTACACCACCAGCACCTTCACCATCCGATGATAAAGTAGGGTTATCTTCATAGATCATACTCCTACTCAGATAATCTATATGTAGGCACTATTTTTTGGTGATGTTCAGGTGATGATGGATGTAGTTATTAGTGCTAATTAACTTTGTAAAGTTTTTACAACTATCGATTAAAAAGCAATAAGGAAAGTTACCAATTAAGAAGGCACCAATATTGATAAAAATCAAAATTATCGCTTTTGGTGGGCTACCAATAAGATTCCAAAAGATTATAATTATATGCGTAAGGTGATGTCACCTGATGAAGCAATACACATACCTTGCACAGAAGTCTTTACTTTTGAAGGACATATATTTATGGCCCGAAAATATAACATCCAATTTTGTCACATAGAGGAGCTAAGTGTTATTCTAGTTTACATTATGTACATATTTCTTTTGAATTTTATTGGTTTATTATTGTACAGCTACGTCATATTTAATTTTTTACTCTTTTTATTATTTCAATCAACTTTATATAAATTCAGTTGTACTTGGCTTAAGGAAGTATTTTGAGTTTATTGATCCATCAATGTTGTTAAATGGGTTGTCCATAAGTATAGTCACCCAAGCCCATCACCTTACTAGTAAAATGATAGATCCATGTGACAAAAGAAGTAGTTATATTTTCTTATAACCTAAGGTGTCACACATAAAATGTAGGTGTCCCTATAATCCTACCTTTACCTATTCTCTTGATATCATTAAGAGAACTTATGATTTTGACAAGAATTATAAGGTATGATTACCCCTTTGTGAGAAAATACGCACGAATGAAAAGAGATAGATACTGATATAACCTAAAATTTATGCGAATAAGATCAAACCATAGAAAGTTACTGACAGTTTTGCAAGGTTACCTTCCTTACCTTTATGTTGGTGAATAATTTTTTTGGAAATTGAGCAAGAATACACAAATTGTCTTCTTTATGTTTCAAGCATTGCTTAAGTACCTACCTGTTAATAGCCAGCGTCTCTACTACAATGGCAATCACCTATTTTAAGTTTCCTTTTTTTTTTTTTTTTACATAAATTCCTTAGGAATGCAAACTATTGACTCATAAAAAGGTGTTTTACATTCTTCTAAGGTCGGGTTCCTCAGGAATGCAAATTATTAACCCCTAAAAAGTTGTTTCACATTCTTTTAAGGTTAGGGATAAACCGAGGTGGTTGAAATGGAAGCAGCGGTAAAAGGGATCTCAAAAGCTAATAGTAGCCCTAATCAAAGGTTCCTCCATTTAGATTTATAATAAATCTGCAATGACGCTGAATTGTTTTCAAACTTGGTTTTATCCCGAATACTATTGTCAACACAAATCTACCAAAGCGTGGATAAATCATTCCCTTTCAGACTAACAGAGACTTGTTTGTTCAAGTTTGTTTAAAAGCCTTTAGGTAGAACATCCCTAAATATCCTCTGTTCTTTTTTAGACTATTTTTGTACTTGAGAATTAGTCATTATAACCATATTAGGATTACCATCGTTAGGTTGAGATGTTTTTTATGGTTAAGAATTCTAAGAAATAGGGTTAGACCTTCATGATTTTCATTGTGCTAATAAGTTTTCCTGATGTTAATATTATGCAAAACAATGCATGGTAATAAGACAATAAAATAAGTTAGCATAAATCATAGTCATGTTTAATCCTTCTAATAAGAGTTCATGTCCTACAGGAGGTGTTCTTATAGTTTAAAGTTTCTAGTTTTGGCCTTTTTAAAGATCAATATGTAGGGTAAATAGTAAATAGCTCGACCTAAAATAGGGTCTTGCCAAGGTTTTCAAATCTTTTAAAGGCTCCCACACTATCCTTCAATGTCAGTTTAGCAAAAATGGTACCCTGGCCTATAATCACCTACATGAGGGTACGTAGGGAAGTAACTTCCCCCCTTTGAGAGGAAAATGAACATAGGTCTGACTTGAATAGCGCGAGTAGTATCGCATGCGCAGAAACTAGGTACCCTCTAAATGCTAGCTACTCCATCCATCCTAATAAGGTATTATTACAAGGACCTAGCCTGGGTATAGAATTCATGCAATACATGATTATTACATGTGTCAGTTTTGTATTTTAGAAACATATAAACTAAAAGAAAAAACAAACAAGATAAAACATACAAGGGAATCAAGTTCAAAATTTTGGATTTTCACCTAATTAAAAAATAATTTTTTTTAGTTTTAACTTTAGCTTAACTCTATGAAACCAAAAATTCTTGATTCATCCCTAATGGAGAGGCCAAGGCACTCAATTCCTCTATCGGTGAGAAATGAGAGAATGGTATTTTTTTCTTTTGTTTAATTTGTTAACAGATAATAAGTCTTAAATTTTATTTTGACTGAAAATGAAGAAAAATTGGAGTCGCCACCAATTCTTTTATAGTGTGATTAGTCACTAAAATCATTTTGCTTTTCCTTTATTTTTTTCGCAAAAAGAAATCAAAGAAAGATAAAAGAAAAGTTTTGGCACTAATCAAATTTCACCAAGAAATAAGGGTCTGCGAGTCAGTTACATGTGAGGAAGGATTTGCACCCTTTATAAATGCTCAAAATTAATACCAATTAAAATGAAAAGCATTCTGAAGTGGTGAAAAAGGTTCAAACTTAATTCTTATACAAGGCAACACATAATTAATAGAGAGAAAAACATTTTTTAAAAGAATCATGAATGATGAAAACTTGGTTTTTAAGATCATTTTATTTTAGACCCCTAAAGATTAGCTTTCACAAAACCTTCAAGTCTTGAAAGAAACATAGAGAATCTTATTTTCTTAAAATCATCATGAAGCAGTCAAAATGATGTATTTTGGGTAAGAATTAATGAGAGGCACATGGAACAACTCTTAATCCCTCAAGATAAAACAGTTTTGTTTGGAACTCTATTTGAGGAAAGATTACTATGCACTCTTCGCTATGAAATTCATTTATGTAGAAAAGGTGGGCAGGTAGTATAGAAATGATTAAAAAAAAAAGAAACTTATTGCAACAAGAAAACATCAAGAAAGTAGGAGAATATCATAAAAAGCATAAAGAAAGTACCAAGAAATCATGAGAACAACATCAAGATTTCATAGATGATTAAAGTGGTTACAAGAAAAAGACTGGGTTTTCCTGTTGACATAATGTAGCAACCTTTCTGCAGTCTTTTCAGCAAAAACTTTAACACTCTTTTGAACTTATGTGCTCAAGCTTACTAAAGAAAGTGAAAGCATTTCACTCTCAAAGAAAGAAAAGTTATTCCCTTTAAGAACTCCTTTTTTAAAAACTCTCTTTTAACTAAAGAAAACTTTCCAAGTTAAAAAACTCTAGCAACTAGAAAAAACTTAGGCAACTAAAAAGAACTCTCTAAGATCCAACAAAAAGAAAAAATACTCTTCATCTTTTTCTCTTTCAATCAGAGAGATATTTATAGGTGTGGCCACCGTAGAAATGATGGGTGCACATTGTTGATCTAAGATGTGCAGAAGTATGATTCTTGTATTATGCACATTTTTCTTGAATTTATAAATTTTTTGATAATTTTTAGAAATCAATAAAACTTTCACAAAATAGCGCGTCTCATGTTCTACTATTCATGACTTGGTGTAACTTAAGATTTCTCATATCGAGATTTTAACATCACGAGCGACCTAATGAGTGATCGAGAATATACCTAAGTTGAGATTTTATTAAATGACTTAATGAGTGATTGGGGATTTTAGCCTAGGTGAAGAAAGATGCAAGTTAACCCGAGGAGTTATTAGCAAAAACAAGTCGGACTGGAAGCAGGTCGAGAAAATGATGTCTCAAGTGCAAAGTCAGTTTCCACTAAGTCATTTTGAAAAGTCTCTTTTGGCACATTTATTATATAGGTGCTAGCTCATGATTTAACCCATAACCTAAGGATGTAGAAGGGTCACACATTTTGTGTGTTGTCCCTTGATTTTTTTAACAAATAATTATTCTATTTAAAAGGGTTTTAAAAAAGTCTTCTCATCTTTCACTTTACTTTAAAGAAGCCTCTAGATCCTCTCCAGGCAAACCCATAGCTCTCCATCTTTATTTTTGCAATTCATCATGTTAAGTGAGTCTTGCCCTCTTTTTCTTCTCTTTTTTAGTTACAAGAAAATGGCCAAAAACGTAGATACTTCTAGTTATACTCCTAAACATCTGGAATGGGTTAAGAGTAATTTTCCCATTCTTAAATATATAGAACTTGAATTCCTTTCTTCATTTAACCAATTGTGGATGGTGTTTGAGGAAAACCTTAAAGGAGGCTAAGACCTTCCTATCAATCCTTTTTTATAGAATGTTTACCGTCAATTCAAAGTTTCTCTTTCCTAGCTCATACCCAACTCTTAGCGCTACATGCTTGCTTTCATTTCTAAACTTTTGTCCATGAACTGACTGTACATATCTTTTTGTTGCCTTATTTGCTAAGTATTTTAAGTTAAAGGGCCACAAGGATGACAAAAATTTGAGCTTAAATTTTATTATTTTGCTTATCTTAGCCCAAAACTCTTTTCTGAAGACTTACCTCTGAATAACAAGCATTGGGTTGAGAAATGTTCTAGGCCTCTTGGCCTAAAATGTATCTCACATAAACACTTAGAGTGAGCCCTCTGGAAAAGTCCATACAAAAAAGGTTAATCCTGACCTAACATCGATTTTCCAGTTTCTTTATGACCAAAAAAGCATAAATAGCTTCAAAGACCCTAGAAGTGATACTACAATAGTCGTCACAAGAGCCACTCGACCTCATAATAAAGTCTTTAGGTTTAATAAAACTTTCAGGTCCATCGAAGACCAATTAGGCTTAAGTCTTGAAGAAGAGCTTTTTTCCCTTCTCATAAATTTAAATCTCAATGTTAACCCAACCATCTTGCAGCCAAGTACTTAACCGAAGTGGATGTGTATCTTGATAAGGAGCCAACACCAAACCTCAATCAATTACTAGCTTTGAAGTGGATGTGAACCCCGATGTATGACTTGAGCTTTATCCCTTTAATCTTGCATCTCCTGGTGTGGTCTCCCAAATTAATGCCAGTGCTCGTTTTAATACTGCTTCTGTTTTAGCTTTAATATTTTATCTTTTACATGTTACTAACCTTTGGCATTCTGTTTCATAAATCTTACAGATGAAATGACTTCATAATCCGCTTTGCCTTGTATCATAAAAAACCAACTCTATGAGGTAATGCACATTGCCTTAGGAAAGCATGCGCTTAAAGAAGGTTCCACTATTAATGCTACTGCCAAATATCAATAGTGGGGTCAGTCTTCTCAATGCTGCTCCAAAAAAGAAAATAGGCTAAAAATGACCTTACTGGCAATGCTTCTGCCATAAACAAGGGGAAAATGGTGGCTATCGCTCCTTCAGCAATCAAAGGGAAAACAGGAGAGAATGGGAGCCACCCGATGTATCAAAGTGATATGAATGCACTCATGATACCCTTAGGTATGTCACAATCTCTCCCTTTATAGGAGAAATTTTTGCTAGATTGGGATGCGCCTGCTGAAGGATCCTTAAACAATCCAATTTGATTCAAATATGGCTTTACAAGTTGACTCTTCCCTAGGACATGAAGAAACTTGAGAAAGGGAATAATAACACATTCTTAGGTAATAAGTAACTATCGATATTCTTAAATTTGTTTCTATAAGTGTAGTAGTGGACTGTTGACAAACGTTTTCCTTCTTGTTTTATAGTTTGCTCAGAGGATTGCTACTCTTGTTAACAAGTATAACCATCCCAACATTGATCTTCCTTACTTTATGATGGAGGTCGGTGCTTCTAATGACTCCATGATCGATGATATCAATAAGGTCCATGTTTATGCAATCGAGGCTAAAAAATCTTTTGATCAACGCTGAGGTCAATGTAGATAATATAAAGATTCAGCTGGCCTAGGTCTAAGTTAATGTGGAAGCTAGGGTAAGCCACGTCAAGAACGAACTTATCATACAACGTCTAGACAAGCTAAGGGTAGCTCAAGAAGAAACCCAATCTTAAGTTATTGATGAATTTATTCTAACTAAAACCTACTAAGCTAAGATCAGGGAATTGGCCTCTCGCCTATACTTGCCCATCCAAAGATACATTATTAGGAGATCCAAGGCTGATTTCTTAACAGGGACCTCTTCTAGGTATAGGTGGTTCCTCCCATACAGGCTTCCTCAATCCATTCCAAATATCTAGATGCCTCTTTAGTAAATCTGGAGGAAGTGGCTGAAGGGCCAACTAAAGAGGGAACATCAGAACCAATGTGAAAAGGCCCTACTTCTGAAGCTACTCTAGTATCTCATGTGGTCGATGCTGAAGCTCGACCTAAGGCCTAAATTGTTATCCTTTTCTTTTTCTTTTCTTTTTCCTTTTACTACATGTAAAGACTTTTTATTCTTCAAGCAATCTTCTTCAAATTATCTCTAACTTGCACTAAGAATGTCTAAAATGATCATCATTGAAATATTATTTAAGAATTGTTAACGCCTTAATCTCAACCACGATAATGAATGCCTTGAATTAATTTTGGATGAGAAACCCAATAAAATAATCTAACACCCGATGTAAGATTAGTCTCAATGATGGTAAGATCCAGGTGAACTGTGAAGGACTTTACTCTCGATGATAAAAGACACCTAATGTAAAGCTAGATTAGAAATCTTGACGTAAAAAAACCCAAAAAATAAGTTAAATTTGGCCGAATAGATCTTAATGTGAGGTTTACCTTGAAACTTGATAAAGCAAAACCTGATGTATCGTCTATCTTGCTAAATCGTAATGAGTCATTTATGTTGTCTAGATGAGTCAAGTTCCATGTATAATCGATCTTGCTATATCCCAATGAATGATGTGTAACATAAACCCCGATGAGTTATGTAAAGTATGAGCCCTAATGAGTCATCAGTAACATGAACCCTGAAGAAGACTCTCGATGTTGCAAAAAGTTAAAATTGCGAACTCTGAAGAGTTTGATAAGTTGTAATAGATCTTGATTTTAAAGCTCTGAACTAAAGAATAATTTTTTGGTAAAGTCAATCTTTTTAGGAGCAAAATTAATCTCAATGATGATGAGTGCCTTGAATTAATTATGGATGAGAAACTCGATAAAATAATCTAACACTTGATGTAAGATTAGTCTTAATGATGGTAAAATCCAGGTGAACTGTGAAGGGCTTTGTTCTCAATGATAAAAGAAACCTGATGTGAAGTTATATTGGAAATCTTGATGTGAAAAAGCCCAAAAAATTAAGCTAAACTTTTCGGAAGAGATTCTAATGTGAGGTTTACCTTCAAACTTGATAAAGCAAAATCTGATGTATCATCTATCTTACCAAATCCTAATGAGTCATCTGTGTTGTCTAGATGAGTCAAGCTCGATGTATCATCGATCTTGCTCTATCTCGATGAATGATGTGTAACATAATCCCCGATGAGTTATTTAAAGTATGAACCCCGATAAGTCATCAGTAACATGAACTCTAAAGAAGACTTTTGATGTTGCATAAAGTTGGAATAGCTAATACTGAAGAGTTTGATAAGTTGTAGTAGATCTTGATCTTAGAGCTCTGAGCTAGAGAATAAGTTTTTGGTAAAGTCAATCTTTCTAGCAGCAAAATTAGGTGTCAATAGGTGGTTTTAATCAATCTTAATTAACCATTTTCTTGGATTTGACTCTCGATTTTCTCCTTTTAGAAAATGTGTGCACTTGTATGTCCAAATGTTGGTTGGCTTCATCGCCTCTTTCAAAGTGATGTTTCCCTCTAGTTTGAAACTTACTTTGGTTCAAATTCATGCAAAAAGGTTTGCATGTCTGAAGGAATTCTTTCTTTTGCAACTACTTGGAGATACATTGCTAATATGTGATTTTCATGTGTAGCTTCTTTCATTAGTGTTTTCAATTCTGTGAGTTTGATCGATTAATTATCAATCCCTTTTTAATAGTGGTGTTAACCCTCTTAGGTGAAGTCCATGGTCATTCTTTTCCAATCATAAGCAATAGTACTCGACCTTTCAAGCCAATGCACTTTTAACAGCATGTCCAATCCTATTAGTGGTAAATAGTAAAAATTCAATGTGAAAGGTATACCTTCTAACGCGATTTTGACATTCTTAAATCTCTCTTGACACTTCAATGTGCTCATTAGCTACCTTGATGCTAAGTGGTGGTAGGAACCACTAGTAGTTGTAACAAATTTATTGCCCTTCCATTGATGAAATTATATTTGGATCCACTATCAATGACCACAACTAATTCAAATGCTCCCATCTTAGTAAGCATCCTCATTGTTCGAGGAGCTGGCCACTCGAGTAATGGATGAAGGGATATTTCCAACTTATCCTTTGAACCATCGTGAATTTCCCCTCCATCATCTTCTTCACCATCCAACACTAGCAACCATGGACCCTTGCATTTATGCGTAAGAGTGAATTTCTCATTGTAATTAGAGCATAGACCTTAAGTTCATTGTTTTTACATATCATCCTAGCTGAAATGATAGTTGAAGCTAGCTTTGTAATGCTTAAAGTGGTGTTAAGGGAAGGTGCAACAAATATGTACAACCTTCCTTTGATAGCTTAATTGGTCACCCTTCATCTTAGCAGAACTAATAGCCTCCTTTAATGATTTAAACTTAAACATCCTAATCCCATTGGCTATTTCTAGCTTTAATCCTTCCATGAACGTGTTAGCAAAAGTGTTTTGTGTCCATCCTCGAATTTTATTGTCTAGTTTCTTAAACTCTCTGTAGTAATCTTGCAGAGAACTTATTTACTGAATCTTGGATAGGGATTCGTCAAAGTCTTCATGATTTATTAGTTTAATGATGGCCACAAGTCCTCAAAAAGATATGCCATGACACATCTTTTTGCTCTTCTTGGTAAGCTTTATGTAACCATTGCCAACATTGATTTGCTTCCTTTTCTAGTGAAAAGAAGCCAAAGGAACTTTTCATGCCTCTATCATGCCTTGATGGCGTTAAAACACCCATCACTAAAGCCTTTAACATTAGTTCTTTAAGAACTGGCGTTAAAGGCCAAAATAGAACTGGGATAGCTGCCGTCTCTGATGAGCCACACAGGCTTACAACTTTCCATGAGGGTAGGCATGCCCTAATCTGGCAGCATCTGTTGTAGCAGCTACCGTTGCAATAGCAATTGCTATAGCAACCGTAATAGCAGCTGCAACTATAGCAATGGCCATGAACCTGGAGTTCCTCGAAGCAGAGTTCTTCTTGCATAGAGTGCATGGCGTAGGGCTCAATGCCTTCGATCCAACTCTAGCCAAAGGTGGACCTTCTCCTATCGGGCCAAGATAGGGAACCAAGCTTGACCCTCTTACACAATAAATCAAACAAAAAGTGATGATTTCAAATTCTCCAGCCTTCAACGCCAATTCTTTCATAACTGACATTAAAGACTATCCTACCTTGTTTTTAAGGTAGGGATCCTAAATTCGTCTCTAAAGCCCGCCAGAGCCTCTCGTGTAATTTTTACTTTCTAGGTCATCTTTATCCTCTTTGCTCTCTGTTCAGAAGCAGCTAAATCAGCTATATAGTCGCATTGCCTTTCTCCAACCCTCTCCTCTTTATTCTCCATCCAGAAGCAACTAAGGTAGCTGCTGGCAATCGTAGTGCTTTTCTCCAGTCATCTACTCTTTGGTCTCTGTTCAGAAGCAACTAGACCAGCTATTGGCATAGTAGTGACGTTACCTCTCTTCTGAACTTTTCCTCTTGGCTCGTTGTCTAGAAGTAGCTAGGCCAACTACTGGCAGTGAAACTATCTCTTTCTTTTCTTCTTTCTCTCTCATTTGTCTCAATCTTCACAAATGCAGCCACACCCTCTCCCTCCATTCGTTCATCTTTGGCATTCAAACATATGTAAGTGTTTCGGTATAGATTTGAAATTTTTTTATGAAATTTAAGTTTCATAATTTTGATTCAATTTTGTTAATTTTGGTTTAAAAAATGTATTGAGGTTGTATATTATTTTAAGAAGTTTTTTATTAAGCATGTTTGGTGAATTATTATTAATTGATGAAATTTTAGTTTTCTTTTTGTTAGTATATTTGGATGAACATATTTGGCATGAATGAATATACATTGATGCATTTATTATTTCATAATTATTAAGATTTTCAGATTAATTGATAAATTAAGCAAATATTAATTAGATAAATTTATTTTTGATAAATTAATTATATATTAGGTGTATATGAATTTATGTTTGAATTAATTTTTTTAGGTAAGATCAATTGGTATATTTTATCAAATTTAATTATATTGATTTTGTTGTTAACATAAATTAATATATTTAGTTAAATTTTAAATAGATAATTAATTAATTATATATTTGTAATATAAACCATTAAATATTATTTAAATTTTAATCAATTAAATTACTAGCTAGTTAGATGATTGTGTAGTAATTAATTAAATGATAATTAATTTACTATGTTTTAATTAAGTAATCAATTATTAATCATTTATTTAGTTAATATTAATAATTTAGATGCTTGTGAAGAAAAAAGTTATATATTATTTAAATATTAATTAGGTTACTAGCTAGTTGAGTGCTTATATAGTAAATAATTAAATGTTAATTAAATATTGACTATATCTTAATTAACTAGATAATTATTAATTATGTATTTAAATTTTAATTAATAATTTTGATGCTTGTAATGTAAATAATTAATTGTTATTTAAATTTTAATTATTTTACTAGCTAGTTAATTAGATGCTCTTATAGTAATAAATCAGATATTAAGTACATATTAACTTTTTGTATTAATTAATTAAATAATTATTAATCGTTTATTTAAATTTCACTTAATATATTAGATGCTTGAAAAGTAAATAATTAGATGTTATTTAAATTTCAAAATGGATAAAACTTGGATGTCTGCTAATAGAAGATCAGAGGCATATGATGTAAGGGTGAATAACTTTTTAGATTATGCTATTCAGAATAATGATAACCATGAATTAATTCGGTATCCTTGTATTAAATGTGGTAATATGAAGCGTCATACTCCATATGAGATACGGAATCATTTATATGTATATAGAGTTGATAACAGCTATCAAAACTGGATATGACACGGAGAAACTAGTATTATTGGGTCTTCTACTAGTAAGAATGCTAAGGTTGTTAGGGAGGTAGAACACATCGAAGAAGTTGATAACACTATAGAAATGGTACAAGAGGCATTTGCAAAGTATGATAGTAATCCTAACCACTTTGACAGATTACTTTGTAATGCTAAGAAACCTTTATATTCTGGATCAGTGAAGTTTACTAAATTACTACTCTAGTTAAATTATACAATTTGAAGGTAAAATATGATTAGTTTGATCAAAGCTTTAGTGATCTTTTAAATTTGATGGTCGAAATATTGCCTGATAATAATAAAATGCCTACATTCATGTATGATGCTAAAAAAACATTGAATATATTAGGCATGGAGTATCAAAAGATTCATGCCTGTCCAAATGATTGCATATTATATTGAAAGGAGTCTCAAGATGATATCCAATGTCCAACTTATGGACTTTCAAGATGGAAAGTAATGAAAAATGATAACAAAATAAAGATTGGTGTGCCTACTAAGGTGTTGTGGTATTTTTCACTAATACCAAGATTTAAAAGAATGTTCAAAAGTTCTAAAATATCAAAATACTTTACATGACATTCAAATAAAAGGGAAATTGATGGTCAGTTGAGGCATCTGTCGGATACACCATCATGAAAATTGGTTGACTACATGTGGCCAAAGTTTGCTTCAGAGTCAAGAAACTTAAGGCTTGCTATATTAGCAGCTGGGATCAATTCACATAGTACATTGAGTAGTCGATATAATTGTTGGTCGGTGATTATGGTGAATTATAATTTACCGCTATGGTTAACAATGAAGATAAAGTTCATGATGTTGACGTTACTAATATCAGGTCCTAAACAACCTGGTAATGATATCGATGTCTACTTGGCTCCGCTAATAGAAGACCTAAAAATGTTATGGGATACAGGTGTAAAAGTATATGATGCGTACCGTAATGAGTCATTCAACTTGAAAGTTATTTTGTTATGGACAATCAATGATTTTCTTACATATGGTAATTTATCTGGTTATACTGTTAAAAGATATTATTCTTGTCTTATCTATGATGAGAACACCCAAACTAGTTACTTAAAACATAGTAAAAAGATATCATATGTTAGACACAGGAGATTCTTACCACGGTATTAACTTTACCGTAAATAGAAAAAGGCTTTCAATTGTGAACAAGAAGTCAGAATTACTCCCTAACTATTAAACAATGAAAATTTCAATGTTTAGTAAATTCATAGGGAAAGTCGAAGAATGAAGTACAATGGGTAAAGAAGATGTTGTTATATAGTGTTGAAAAAAGAGGTCGATTTTCTTTGACTTACCATATTGGAAGTCCATGCATATCAAACATATCTAGATGTCATGCAAATTGAAAAGAACGTTTGTGATAGTCTTCTTGGGACACACTACAACAACAATGGGATTAGTTTACACTAAATAGTTCACATTTTTTATTAAAACTGTGAATAAAGGCATTTTTGTTCATAGTTATGTTTATAATTGTGAACAAAAGTTATCTTTTGTTCACAGTTTTAACATAACTGTGAATAAAAGTTCAAAAGAATTTGAAACTTTTATTCGCAATTGTAGCCATAACTGTGAATAAAAGTCTTTATTCACAGTTATGGCTACAACTGTGAATAAAAGTCCTATATCTTCTCTAGAAAGATCGACAAACTTCATTCATTATTTTACTCCACTTGCTCAGGGTAAACTTCATTGATTCTTCAAGGGGTAAATATTAGGTATGAAGTGCATACTATGAGGAGAGCCTCTTCGAGTTTTAGATGTGCAAACTAGACTCTCATCGGCCTAACTATTTGCAATGAAAGGATTAAGAGTGTGCGTGGTTCTGCTTCCTTTTGGGTTTCACAACTGGCAGCTTGAATCTCATCTCTTTTTCTTGGTAAGTTTAATCCTTTCTCCCAAAATTATGTGCTTATCTTCTTTGTTAAAATATAAAAATTATTGTTCTTTGATTTTTTGCTTTTAGTTTTATTAGTTTTAAGCTCAAATCTGGATGTGGTTCTCCTTTCATTGGGATTCTAGATATGAGCATGGTTTTACTTTCATCGAAAATTTAGATTTGTTCTAGGGTTTGAAATGTTTATTAAGGTCCCAGATTTAGATGTATGGGGTCTCAAATCTGGGATGGGAGTTCCTAAGTTAGGGGTTTTAGATCTGGGCTGGGAGTTTCAGATCTGGGTAAGGGGTTGTAGATCTAGGTGAATAAAACTTTAATGAATAGTGAACTAATACAGTTTTATTCACAGTTCTAAAACTGTGAATAAAACATTAATAAACTGTGAAATAAAGTTGTTTTATTCATAGTTCTAGAACTGTGAATAGACCATTAATGAACTGTGAACTAAAGTTAGTTTTATTCACAGTTTTAGAATTGTGAATAAAACATTAATGAACTGTGAACTAAAGTATGTTTTATTCACAGTTTTAGAACTGTGAACTATTCTAACCGACTTTTGTTCACATTGAAATAGACCACAGTTTTAGAACTGTGAACAAAAGTCATTTAAAGTTGTGAATAAAAGGTTATTTTATTGTAGTGACATTACTTGATATTCTTGAAAAATCTAAAGATGCATTACCTTCTAGAATGGATTCGAAAGACATGACGTTAAGGTCTGAGTTGGAACCACAAGTTTGCGATAATCGTACATTTCTATTGCCTGCATGCTATACTTTATCTAGGGAAGAAAAAAATTTTGTAAATTTTTCAATGAGATTAAGGTCCCAGATTGGTGTTCTTTGAACATCAAAATTCTAGTATCCATGGACGATTTGAAACTATATAGGTTAAAGTTGCATGACTGTCACATCATAATGCAACAACTCTTACCTATTGCTTTATAAGGTGTTTTACCCAAACATGTTAGATTTGCTCTCATTAGACTTTGTATGTTTTTCAATTTGTTATGCCAAAAGGTCGTGGATGTGCCAAAATTGGATGGAATCCAAAACGAACTTGTGACAACACTTTATTTGCTTGAAAAGTACTTTCCTCCCAGCTTCTTTGATATTATAGTCCAGCTCACTGTTCATCTTATTAGCGAGTAAAATTATGTGGTTCCGTATATTTATTATGGATGTACCCATTTGAAAGATATATGAAAGTGTTAAAAGGTTATGTTCGAAATCATAATAGACTTGAGGGTAGTATTGCTGAGTCATACATTGCAAAAGAGGCATTAGAATTCTGCGTTGATTATTTATCTGGTATGGATATTATTGGGATTCCTCCATGGAAGAATGTATTTGGTCACTCAACTCGGAATGGAAAAGCTCTAACTGGTGAAACTATTGAGAAAGCTAATAATGTCCTCCTTCATCAAGCGCACTTGCATGTTTTGATGAATATGAGCGAAGTTCAATCATATATAAGGTAATTAAATTTTACAATCATAGTTCATTGTTATATCAAATAATATTTGAATTATTGTTTGATGATTTATTCTTAATATGCAATGAGCATTTAAATCAATTAAGGGTCGAAAATTCTATTATGTCAAAACGACTTAAATGGTTACATGATGAACAAAATTGAACCTTAAGTAATTGGTTACGCACATGGGTAAGAATACTTATTCTTGTCTAGACATTAAATTTATTTTTAATATGGTTCATCTAATATATGTTATGATACAAATTGAGAATGAACTTTTATTATCCAATCATAATGTCTTATCAACACTACGATGGATTGCCCATGGTCCTCGATCCACAATAATCAAGTGTCCTAGATATGTCATCAATGGTTGTCACTTTTACATAAAGCAACGAGATAACTTAAGAATCCATCAAAATAATGGTGTCACTCTAGTTGCCAACACCACGCAAATTTCTAGTGCTAAGGATAAATATCTAATATATGGTGATTTGTCATTCTATGGAGTTATATAAGAAATATAGAAACTAGGTTATACAATGTTCAGAGTTTCAGTTTTCAAATGTGATTGGATTGAGAATAGTAGCAGTATTAAAGTTGATGATCTAGGAGTTGTGCTAGTTGATCTCAATCGAATTGGACATAAAAATGATCAGTTTATATTGGCTTCACAAGCAAAATAAGTATTTTACATTGAAGATCCAATTAATGCCAAATGGTCCATAGTATTGTCAACACCTCCAAAAGACTATGATAAAGATGATGATTTTGTGCGATATTAGTGTAGAGCACATGTCTTTTTGTAATAATTTGTCACCTGCTGATTTATTTGACCAAATGGATGACCCTCATCTTGCATATGCTCAAGACAATCTGAAAGATTATGGGTTTGAGTATTTTTTAAGATAGTGATCAATTACTCCATGTGCCAAAATTATCGTGTCTTTTATAATTTTATTTTATTTTTTAAGTTTTATCATGTTATATCATGTTTTGCATATATGATGGTAGCCATATTTTGTTTTTGTTTACAGATTTGATGGATCTTTCTGAACACTCAAGTGAAGGCTCTCAAGGGCCAAAAAAACGAGGTATCAATAGTATGCCTAAGATAACTAAGAGTCGTGCTTTCGGAGTTAAGCTCACGATTGAGGTAAATGATAAAGGTCAATCAACTGGGAGGAATGGCATCTAGTTTAACAGCTTCATTGGGGTGATGGCATGTAATATGGTGCCCATAAATATCGTGAATTGGCATTCAGTAAGCATTGAAATGAAAAATAAGATTTGGAAGACAATATTGGTAAGTTAAATGAAACACAATATACTATTACTTTTCAATTAGTTTATTACTAATTAATTTGATTTGTACCGATCCACTTTTTTATAATATGTTGTAGGAAACGTATGATATTGATGCGAGTATGAAGAGGTACGTACTTCAGTCTGTTGCAAACAAATGGAGGAACTTCAAGACCAATCTTACATCATAGCACATATTCTTTCACATTGATGACTTTGAATTTATATCATTTCCACCTGAAGAATATAGCAATGCCATAGATGTTGGGTGTGGCAGGACTTTGTTAACTCTTGTGTAACAGAAAAGTTTCAGGTATACATTTATAGTTAGTAAAGTTTTTGTTTATACAATTTTCTTAAAATGTTGATGTGTATTGATCTTACACCAAAAGAGACAAATAGTAAAAGAGAAAAGAAAGAAAAATGTGTACGACCATCATCTATCTCAAAAAGGATTTGTAGGGCTGAAAGTGAACTTGTAAGGTTTTTTTTCATTTATTATGTTCACAATTGATAATATATTCATTTGGCAATAGTTTTAAAAATTTAACATGTTCACTCTTTATATTAAAAAAAGAAACTAGCATTGGGTAGCGATACTCAAATTGATCGTGCCTTATTATGGAAGACTTCACGACATAATAAAAAAGGAGAATATATGAATGATGCGAACCGATTGTATGAAGAGAGAATTATAAGTGTAGTTCAACTTTTTTATAGCATTTATAGTAATAAATTTCATGTTCATTGATTAATTTTATTATAACATTATAGGATGAGTTGATGATACAGAACACACAGGGTAAATTTACAAACTTCGGTCCAGAAAATGTACTGACGAATGCTCTTGGTACACCTGAGCACCCCGAATACATTAAAGGTCAAGGATCCAGGGTAACTATCACATCTTATTTTGAGAAGCCCAAAAAGTTAACTGTCCCTCAAAGCATGCAATTAAATCAATAGGAATTGGTAGAGATGATAAAATGCTTCATGAAGTATAAAGAAGTTTTGACAAACATTATTGCGAACAAAACTAATGATGTCCAACAAGAAAAATCTGTAATGCATTTCGTTCGAGTAAAGCTAGTAATAATATAATTGGATCATTAAAGAAAGAAGAATATCTAATACCTCAATCACCTATGGCAGTCACACCACCAGTACCTGCACCTGCACTGGCACCATACAGTAACAAAGTATGTTACATGTTAATCATAATAGATATGATATTAATAATATTACGAATGTAACTTCCATTTTTTTGGATCATTGTAATGTGAGTCATGCCATATGTTCATCCAGTCATCAAACTATACAGTGGTAAATGAGATTATCTTCATGGATCATACTCCTAATCAGATGATCCACGGGCGTTCATTATTTTTTGGTGATCTTTGAGTGCAGTGGGCGTAGCTACTCATGGTGATGCACAGTTGCCTCATCCAAATCTAGATAATGGATTGACAAATGTTTTTTTTTTTTTTTTTTGCACTTGGTTCAGTTGTTACTTGGCCTCGAGATTGGGTCATTGTTGGTACACATGAGGTAATGTTTTTGGTAAATATATTTTATAAAGTCATCCTATTAATGTCAATTAAGTTTGCAAAATTTTTTCCGCTATCGACTATAAAGCAACAAGGTAAGTTACCAGTTAAGAGAGCACTAACATTAACAAAACCATAATCATCACAACAAGTATCTTTCGTTAGGCTACCACCAAGATTACAGAAGATGTATAATTATGTGAACAAGGTGATGGCACCTGATGAAGCAATACACATACCTTTTACTGAAGTCTTTGCTTCTGATGGACATGTATTTGTGGCTCAAGAAGATATCATGCAATTTTGTCACATGGAGGAGCTAAGTGTCACCATTATTCAGGCTTACATTGTGTACGTATATCTTTTGAATTTTTATTTAGTTATTATTGTTTGGCCACATCATATTTATATTTTTCTTACTCTTTATTATTTCAGTAAATTTTATACATATTTAGCTGCACTTGGCTTGGGGAAGTATTTTTTCTTTACTAATCCGTCAACACTGTCATATGGAATGTCTATAAGTATAGACATCTAAGCCTATCACCTAGCCAATAGAATAAAAAATTCATGTGACAGAGGAGTAGTGATATTTTCTTATAACTTAAGGTAAGTTATAATACTAATTAAAATTATTAATAATTTTGTTCACAATATTTTTAACATTTATTTTTCATAATGTAAGCAGTGGCTATTAGTAGTTATCGAGCCTTGTAATTTTGTGTACAGTATTTTTGATCCTTTGAACCATAGTTCTCGGTGCAAATTAAGAAATTTCGAACAAAAGGATCCAAGAATTAGATCAACTTATGTCCACGTAAGTGAAAATATTTTCATCTATATTAGTATGTGTTTTTTCTTACTCTTAAGAATATTGATTATTTTCTATTGGCAGCTCTTTTAAATTATTCTAAGGTTTCAAAGAATCAAGTAATATGCGCATTCCTAAGAGTATTCTTGCTAAGGTATGTATATTTAAACCTATATGTGATGTTAGTCTTATTTATTTTATAAAATATAACAATTAAAAATTTTTAATACAGTGTCCACATCAGCCTTCAAATACTAAGTGTGAATATTATATTATAAAATTTTTAAGGAACATTATTGATAGACATGATAGAAATATCTCATATGCAAAAATGATAAGCTTTTAAGCATTTGCTTATGTAAATACTTAAATAATTAATTAATGTGCTTATTAAAAATTTTAATTGGACTAATTTTTTTTATATAAATATAGTTAGTGAACATAGATACTTACACCTAATCAAATATTGATGAAGTTAAATAAGAGGTTAGACAATTTTTTCAAACTCCAAATTTTAAATCCAAGTGAATGAAACTATCCAGTAAAACTCCAACACATTTTTTCAAACTTTTTATATGGGTTACCATTGTAATCTTGGCTCTAATACCAAGTTGATAGAATTATCATTTAGATTGCATAAGACCTTTGGAAATAGTTATTTATTGATCTAAACTGCCTTGACTTCTTTCTTAGCCAAGGTTTGAATTCAATGAAATTTTGACCAGTACTGCTTTTCAAATGAAAGGAAAAGCAATGACTAGTGATGCTACATAATAGCAACTATTACTACTTCATACTTGATTCTTAGGCCATAGAATAGGAAAATAACCAAGTATCCCAAACAAAAAAACATGATCTCCTCCACTTGTTGACTAATTCAAAGCAACTATTAAGTCTGCTAACTAAGTTACAATCCTAACTTGAGAGTCTTTTACTTCCACTTCATGCCTCCTTGCATCTTGGGCTCCTTCATGCTTCCTTGCATCTCAAGTTCCTCCTGGTAGGCCTAACTTACCTCCTCAATGTAATAATGCAATTTGATTTGATGTTTTATGAAGTAAAAGTATTGAATTCATTCTCTTTGCTATCTCATATATGCTTATAATTTTTACATTCTATAAAATTTCTAGCACATTATTTAGAATCGGGTCTTTTAAATTTCCAAAAATGGTAGCTGTCAAAAAAAGCATGCTTGAAACTCTTTATAAAATTTAAATCTTAAACATTGATGCTTGAGAGATTCATGCTTTTTGGCCGATTGTGTATTTTACCATCCAAAACTTTTCTCTATTGGTAAGTCTAAGTCATGACCAGACTTTTCAACAAAAGCCTCCCAAGTGAAAAAAATCTATTTGTTTTGATAAATTCCCTTTGGCTTTGATAAATAAAGGCAACTATCATAACTTGAGTTTCAACCTAGGAAACCTTAGCGTGAGAAAAAGGTTTGGAATAGCTATCAATCTTTTTAAGTGCAATTAGCCACTATCTTAAAGTAAGGCTAACTGGTAAAAAAAGTTAAGATTCAAGGTCCGAGAGTCGATTACACTTGGGAAAGGATTAACACTATAAAGACACCAAAATTGGTACCTTTTTCATTTCTTTTTCTCTAAATTAATTTTAAGGGTATTTTAATATTTGTAGTCATGTTTTTCCTCTTAAAAGCATGACTACAAATATTTCTCCTAAAGGGTGAAGCTTGGTTTTAGAGCTTATGCTTATGTTATGCTTTGTGGTATGTGCTATATTATGAGCATTTAATAAAGCAAATAAAACATAGTAAGCAAAAAATTAAGGTAATAAAGGATAAATATAAAGCAAGAAGGAAATCAAAAATTTTGGCCTGACTCTTTTAGTCTCCCGTGAAGTCACCAGCTATTTTCAACGAAATATCTCCTAGATTATAAGAAAAACATTTGTTTTGATAAATTATTTTTGGCTTTAATAAATGAAGCTAATTGTCACGACCAAGGTTTCAACTTGGGAAACCCTCAACGTGAGAAAAAAAAAATTAAAGTCCCTACCAATCTTTTTAGGTACAATTAGCCACCATTTTAAAGTAAGGCTAACTGGTAAAAAAGTTAACATTTCAAGTTTAGGAGCCAATTATGCTTGGAGAAGGATTAGCACCCTCAAGACGCCTAGAAATTAGAATTATTTTGATTTTTTTTCTTGCAAATTAATTTTAATGTTACTTTGATCAAAGTACCCAAAACTTCGTGCTTACTCCATCTCGATATACTAAAACATTTTTTAAGGAGAAAATAATGGTTTGCACTTGCTTACCTTTCTTCTTCTCCAAAATATGGGTTAAAAATCATATATGTAATATTTTTTGTTATAAAAAATCTTTTTTTTAAAATTTATGATATAAAAATATTTTTTTTGTTTCTAATAACATGATTTAGCTTTATGTTAGAATATTAAATAGATCAAAACATATAACTTAACATGAATTTAGTGATAATTAATTTAGCACAAGCAATTTTATTCAAGAAAATGAATGTGCTATCGTAAATGAGTTCAAGATATTTGCTTGGTATCTCTTAAAGTCCCTTATACTTTTTGTAGTTTTTTCTCTTTTGAGAAAAAATGAATAAATACAAGGTTTCAATGGAAATCTTCCTAGAAAGCAATGAAAACTTCAATGCGCACTAAGAAAATTTTAGAGAAATTCTTTTTATCAAAGAGAACTTTAGGGGTGTCTCTATGAATCTATGAATATGAATGTTTGAATCCAAATGTCAATCTGAATGCTAATGTGTTTTTAATTATATGTTCTAGTAGGTATTTATAGGATTTCGATGGCATAGGGTAGCAACAAATTATGGGTAGATTAGAAGTGTACAGTGCACCTAGAACCTTTTGCCTTCAAGCTCAACAGAGCCTGCTTTACTTCGAAAGGTCACCCGAGACTTTACTGAGTGCAGTTATTGATTTTAACTTAATTTTCACACTCTTTAGCCTCGTCTAAGTGCAAGAATTTCTTCAACTTCATTTGCTTTCACTTAAGTAACTCAAGAAGAGGTCTGCCTTATGATTTCTATCGCGTTGCTCAACTCTCCTGAATTTAAGGCTTGATTACATTCTTTTGCAATATTCTTCAGCCTTTCTATACATTTCGCCCTTCCTTGTATGATTTTTGACTTGAATCTCATTATTCGGGTGAAGAATTCTACTTGAACTACGCTGCAAGGTGCGCCACCTTTGAGCAAACTACCATGTGAAAAGTTACTACTAACTAGGCAGGTCTGCTTGTATCCAAATGCTGCCAAATCAATGCTACTCGCCACATTACCCTCTTGTTGCATTTTAGACTGATGTGGTAGCGTCTCCAAATGATGTCAGGCCATATCTAATTAATAAAGGATAAGCAGTGAAGTGCTATTCTACCACATCATTAGCATCACCCAGTAACGTCATGCCACATCAATTAATTAATTAGTGAAAAGGTATAGCTCCACCTTACCAATTCATCAATGTTGGCCACTAGTAACTTGCTAACTGGATCCCTTCGCCACATTAGTCGCTCACCTCTACTATTAATGGCTACTTTGCTTTATCAGTAGAGGCATCTTCGAATCGCACCATGCCATGTCACCTTCCTCCTCACACATCATTAGAGGTGCCCAACCACACCATGCCCATCAACTCGCATTGCCATGTCAACTCGCATTAGCGTTACTTTTGAAGTTGTTTTTTCACAACAGCTCTCCCCCTTCCCCAATGGCTAATTTACTTTTAAAACGTTTTCCTTCACTCTTCCATTCCTTCCTAGTAGTCTTTCGTATTATTAATTTATATAAGAAAACACATTTGCTTCATCTAGTTCCTTCTAATCAACTCAAAAAGAGCTCTTCTCTTTCATAAGGTAGATTCTTATTAAGAAAAGTGTCAAAAATGCAAAATAAGAATCTAGAGAGTTTATTTTCATTAGATATAAAATTTTAATATCCTTATACTATACCCTTAGATAGACTCTCCATCACTTACCTTTAAAAATCTCATAATCTTCCATAGATATAGGTAGATTTTATCAGGGAATAATAGTCAAAAAATGCTAAAGATGTGTCTATATACTCTTTTTTCCCTCACATTTGAGATCTTTATGCCTTATTATCCATTTTTCTCTCTCAAAAAGACTCTACTTCAGTTTTTTCTATAAAATTTACATTCTTCTTAGTCACAAGCTTATCCTTCTTACTCATACGCAAACTCTCCCTAAGATGAGTGTTGAAAATGTAAAGCTATAAGACTTGACATTTTACTTTTTGTTTTTGAGAGGTTACCTACTTGATTCTCCCTCAAGTGTTTAATTTTTCTCCCATTTGACCTTACTTACATAATCTTCTCGAGAGTGACGCTGTTGTTCTGCAAGCTGTAGACTGACAACATCATCTTTGATTCCAAATTTTCAATGAAGGCAAAATGTGAATATTAATAGTGTATATACAACTAATGCGAATATTGAACTCATTTTTTACTAAATTTAACCAAAACAAAATAAAAAATAACCATGTAATAAATTTTTTACATTGTTTTGAACAATGGAGATCATATATTTTTAGTTCTAATAAAACTAAAAGTAAGAAAACAATTTTGTAAGAAAACAATTTTGTTTGATTATAAGATCATCTCCAATGAGGTACTATAACACCAAATGCGATTAAAAAAATATAAACTTTTCTTCAATGAAATAGCATATTGCTTATTTTGAAAATATCGAAATGGTGTTGTAAACAATGCATCGCCATATTCACAACACCAAATCTCTCCCTTTTTTAATTAAAATTAAATAATTAATTATTATAAAAAATTATATTGTTCAATAAATCTTATTAAGAGTTTTAAAATAATATTAATATTTTGTATATAATTTAATTTATTTATAAATACTATTTAACTGATAGTTATTATTAAAAATGTTAATTATGTTAATGTAATATAATGTGTTGAAAATAAAAAAATAATATTAAAATATTAAACAAAAAAAATCTTTTAACTTCAAAATAATGTTATTTTTATGTCTAATTGCTTAAAATGACAACAAATTATGACACTTCGTTCCCAAGAGAGCACGAGCTTCTACAGTATATACTTCGCTCTGCTCTGGGGATGCTAAATGACGTTTTTAACCTCCATACTGTACGCGACCCGGGATTTCTACTGCCACTGGCACCGGCCAACATCTAAAACCCTCAACCCCTAGTTGCTCAATTCTTGTTCCCACCAATCTTGTGTAAGTATGATGTTTGAAGTACATGATTTGATTTGTTTTGGGATTCGGTTATGATTTTGAAACGCGAAAGGCAATTTCGAACTTGCTACATAAAAAATCTTGAGTGTAAGCTGATAATAGAGCATCCTGCTTTTGAGATGCATTTTACATGTTTGACGAAACCCGACTTTGGAAGCTTTGCTTTATTCACTACATCACTGATAACTCAGCTTCCAATTGGGAAGGACTCTTCTCGCTGTAAATAATAACTCCCTTTTGGTGGTTTGGTTTTGCCCTGAAAGCAGGAAAAGCATTTCTCAGAATCATAACAAGAGTGAAACTGAAAGATTTTGGTGGCATTAGGGATTTGCATGCTCTTTGGGATGTTACGCATAGAGTGTATCTCTGATTTTTGAGATCGCTGTTTTATAGGTTAACAGAAAATTAGTTTCTGTAGCCTGATGCCTCTAATACTTGTGCAGTTATTTGTTTAACTTTGTTAGGTGCAGCCAGGCTCCTTCATTTAACAATTTGAACCGCCTCAGTGTATGACCCTTTCCTTGGATTTAATTGTGAATTGTGGCCCATATTTATTGTGGATTCTGTTGGAAATGCTCATTTTTGCGTTTTCATTTTAAGAAATGGAGGTCTTCTGTTATTCATTGTTATGAAAATTCTTTGGCTACAAGGAGAATTATTTTTGGTTATTAAATGTATATTGAAATGTTAACATTTAAGTCTTATAGCAAGAATGGAGAACGAGAGCAAAGACGAGCTTGCGAGCTTCTTGAAAGTTCTTCCCTCTGTGGAGTTCTGCTGTGTTTACGGTTCATCTCTCCATAGAAACAATTATGATAAGGTTCCTTCTTCATTTATTATCAGAATGACACTCGTATATGTTTCTCAATCTGTCAAATTAGCTTTTAAATTGTTGTTGTTTTTGTTGTAATTCTTATTGCTAGTCAACCATGATAGATTACATTCTTGGTGTATCAGATCCACGGCAATGGCATGCTGAAGTGAGTTTTAGAGATTCCTACTATTTTGATTGATCATATTAGTTAAGAGGATTACTTATATATATATATAAGGTAATGGATTCTAATTCTGTTTATTGCTTGACCAAGAATCTAAAAATAAATTCAGATCACTATGCCTCATGGATGGTGCTTCTTGGTGGGCCAAAGCTGGTAACTCTCTCTATGTCTCTGTCTCTGTCTCTCTCTTTCTCTCTTTCTCTTTCTTTCTTTCCTCTATTCAAACACTCATAGATATCCACTACCAAGCTGAATATTGGTTTATTTGTTCTGTTAGGTTACTGAAATTGCGGATGAAATTGGGGTTGGAGTGCACTTCAATCCATTTGTTACTTGGAAGGACAAGGTACTGTAATTTAGAAAACTTGAATATTAGTGACTTGAATGCATAAGATATACATGCTCATTCATGATTGCTTTTGCATGGTTTTTAGCCTCTTGTGCATGCATAAAGATATTGCTCAGCATGGGGTCTCTAATGCATCTGCAAAAGTTTTCTTGTACTCCCTTTCTATTGATGCAATTCATGGCAGATGTTCAAATATGGGGTTGTGCGAATGCATGACTTGGTTGAAGACATACTGAACTGGGAGACATTCTACTTGAGTGGTCGTTTACAAAAGCCGGTATCAGTGGTCCTAACATCTATTTTTCCTTTGCTTGTGTTCTTGAATATGTGTTGTCTTTTATTCCATGGGAAGATAATATGAAGGATGATATTTTGATACTAGAAATCTATTTTCTTGCTTCTTGTGAAAAAGTACTGCTACCTTTGAAATGTATTTATTTTTTTATTTTGGAAGAAAGGAATAAATAGTGAAAGTTTCTATTATTGCTAATAATGGTTGCCTTTCTTAAATTAAAAAAAATTCTGTAGCTTCGCCTTAAAATTTATTAGTTTTGTTTTTAGCCTAGTGTCTTTTATAAGCTGTTTGCAGTGTGCAAGAGATATGAATTGTCATTGAGCCTCTATTCCTTGTGTGATCAAGTAATTGAGGACTTTACAAGGTATATAAAAGTATGTTACTCGAGAAGTTTGTCAGAAAGCCTTTTCTAGAGTTTCGAGAGAGGATCTCATATTAATTATCAACTAAGCATGATAAATTCCATGAAATCAGTTTTCCCTTGAGAAGTTACAGTATTGATGCTTGGGAGTAGCTGGGGGTCCCAGATATGTTTACTGAGATAAGACTCTTGAATATACAAATTGTTTAAAGTTAGTTTTTGTTGAGGGCTTAAATTCATTCAAGAGTATTTGGTTTGAAAGCCATATTTCTACACAGATTGCTGAGCTGAGAACAATATGGAAGTGAATCATTTGATTAGGAGAAAGCAAATCAATTAATTCTGTTCTATTTTTTTGTGTTCTAGTTTTAGAGGAGATTGAATAAAAGTTCAACGTTTTTTACTAGATTACCCAGTTGCATGGGACTGCTTGACCGAAGCCTTCTCTCTCTCTCTCTCCGTTTTTTTCCCCTTCTTTTCCTGTTAGAGTATCTTGCTTCGCAGCTGGTTCAGTGGCTGATTTGTCATTTGGAAAGAGTGGAATAGCAAAACCTCTTAAGGGCTTGAGTTTTCTACTCACATGCAGAAAATAGTGTACTTAAGGTCACACCTATCTTGAGTAAACCTCTTTTCTTACCTTGACAAACCTGACACACTATAAATAAGATATAAGTTCATCAATCTATACATTGTCTGATGACATGGAATGAAGAAGTAATGGAAATTAAAACTCCTTTTTCTTGAATCTCACGATATAGTTACAGTCTAAACCTACATTTGAGGCTGTCAAATTTAGTACTCTGTTACAGTGCTTGTTCAACTAAATGATATCTAGAAAAAGATGGGCATTTTGGAGCAGGATTAATTATGCTTCACCCAAGTAGCTTGGAGAAGTAAAACTATTACGTAGCACATTTCTTTTCCGGTTTGGTATTTATGAATAATTTCCTTCTTTTTTTTTTTTTTGGTGGTAAAGCTAAACCTCAAAATTTTGTTGCTTTTATCAAATAATTTAGGAATTTTTATATGATTAACACAATTTCTCAAAGATGTTAGTCCTGAAATCAGTCCTGAGTTGTGCTTTAAATATGCAAAGTAACATTGGCTTGATCATTTGTTATGATGGAAAAAGATCTTTATATATGTAAAAGGAAATTTTGTCTACGATAGATTTTCGTTTATGTTTTTGCTCTACTGTCTTATTGCTTCTCCACTTCTGCTGCTTCCAATTTCTGACCTATGATCCACAAAAGTCTTCATGGTCTTGTATATCTTGTTGATTTATGAATCTCAAGTTATTATTTTTAATGCAGGCAACTATGCTTATAGATAATTTGGATATAAGAAATGTAAACTCCGTTAATTTGAGAGCTGCAATGTCTGCTGCTCTCCTCCTATTGCCATCCAAGTTCTCAGAGGTTCATTTTTCTCACTACTTAGATGTTTTATGCTATGAATACCAGAATCCATTGATTAAAAAACTTCATCCAGGAAGATCTCTATGCCAAAATATGTAGCCTTTCATACATGGGTGACTTGCGTATGCTTTTCGCGGAGGACAGAAATAAGGTAAAACCTGATTGTGGCAAGACATGTATATGTAAGGACATAATTTCTTCTAGATTTTAATAGCTTTATGTTTATCCTTAGCTGATGCTTCTGAAGAAGTGATGCATCTATCAAATTTCTGTGTTGGTTTGAATTGGTAAATATTTAAGAAGCACTAATGCTTCTAAGAGAAGTGATGCATCTATTGAATTTCCGTGTTGGTTTGAATTGGTAAATATTTAAGAACTACTAGCTGACCCTTTCAGCTAATTGTATTGCATTGTCTTTCCTCTTTTTTGTTTTTTTTCCTTCAAAGGAAAAAACTTTGTGGATGGTTACTGCTGTCAGACATTGATTTTGGCCCATCAACATGTTAGATCAGATACAAAAAGATATGCTGTGAAGGCTAATGAATGGGAAATATTATTGCCAGAGTAACTATGTCTAAGTTTTACCTCCACTACTATGCATCTTCTTTTGATAACTGTTTGTTGCATGTAAAACGTTGTGTTTGTAGCCTGATTGAGGACTTAATTGGGCTCCAGTGTGTTCTTCACCAAAGGAAGCCACATGGCTAGCATCTTAGTCCACTTTCATACTTATACCAAAGTCTTCTCATGTTCCTAGAATTTGTTCATTTGTACTGTCTGCTCCAGGTTAAGAAAATTGTTCAGGGGCAACTTGATTCCTTCAAGATGATGTATAAACCATTTCTTGAAGAGTATGAAGCTAAAAACTTGTTAAGATTCTCATCTTGTGGAAACCAAGCAAATTTATCTCAGGTATGTATGTATATATCCTCAAGTTTCCAATTCAAAGCCAGTTCAGTAATTCAATTTAGTTTTTAGGTTTCTTGTCGAGAGATGATTCAGCGTTTTAATGTCTTACGTCACTCAGATAATTGAATATGTTGGCTCTTAATTCAGCCTGGAAATACACTTTTGAAGTTGCCATGGAAAGAAAATTCTATTGTAATCTGGTTGTGTTTAGAATGCAATGCCAATATATATATATATAATGCATCTAACTTGTTTCTGGCCGCTATAACAATATAAATATGTTTAGCCTTACAGTTTAAACATAATCCTTGTCCCTTGGAAGTTGATAACATCAGCAGTTTGGCCATAGTTTTGTGTGCATTCATGTCATAATTGTGATCATAAATTATAACATCAAAATGTAGACTAGTTCAAATTATGAAAGGAAGTTGTTTGTAGGAATCTTCGCATCAAAGATTGACATGCTTTCTGGTTCAAATTATGAAAGGAAGTTGTTTTTAGGAATCTTCGCATCAAAGATTGACATGCTTTAGGTATTACTGCTGTCCGAAGCTTTTATAGAATATGTAATATTGCTGAAACCATAATTCTTTATATTCAGTTCAAGATTCCTTGCCTTGGAGGTGACATAGCAGTATCAGTAGAAGATATTTTTATTCTGCAATATAGAAACAGGAAATTTTGCTTATATGTGAAACCAATTACTCATGCAACTGTATGGTGTGACAATATTATTTCCAAACTTGCTTGCAGTAGTCCTAAGATGTTTCTGCCTCTTAAAATCAGGACTGCAGTTTGTCAGCTACTCGCTCTCTGGTTTCTTCTCTTCCTTCCATGGTTAGAAGCCAAATGGGGATGAAGCTAGGAGAGAAGAAAATACTGACTGAATCTGGTATGAACCTCAACTTACATGCAGTTTTTCTTGAAGTAAAGAATAGTTTCTATTCATTTGTTAGGTTTCACATTTCATTCAAGGTTATTTCAAGCACTACAACAAAAGAGAAAAAGGGGCTGCAGAACTTACACGCAATGATTTTACTTCTATAACACAATTTTAAAACTCATAAGCCTCATTTTTACTTCTCGGGGGACAATGTAACTTGTATATGACGTTTTTTTATCGTGGGGGACAATGTAACTTCTATATAACACTTTTATTGTAGGTCGAGTATTGAGCAAAGTTTTGATTAGCTCAAGAGAAGAGGCTGCAAAATCCATGCAGAAGGTTGTGAGGCGAAAAGTTATGGTTTCAAGTGCAAGGCAGGCAGTGTCTGGTTTAGTGGCTACTGGTGGAGTTAATGCTGCAAGATATCTTGCCAACAAAATGCATAAGGCTTGGAAATCCTGGACGTGACATTGACATATTCGTCACTCCCTGCTTCAGCAACATTGCAGCCATTGACATGAGAAGCTGTTGTTTTCACCATCAATATGAACTGCTCACTGAGAATTGCTATCGAAGACTGAACAGTTGTTTACGAAGTGGAGAATATAGACCAACAGAATGATGAGATGTGATGAAAAGATAGTTCTGACTTTTGTGAAAAGTTCTGTATTGATGCATGCGCAATAATGTTTTGTTAAGGTAATATGTACCCAATAATTGTCTCCAGAAATATAAAAAAATGAATGTTAACCTAATTGTGCCACATCTATTCTTCATCTTCTCCATTTAAAATTCTAACTTGTTTCTTCTTTTGTTCCTCGGTTTTTAGTTTATTTGATGGAACAAGCAAAGGTGCAGAAAGTGAATTTGACCTTCTCACCTGTATGAGCAGAAGCTAACATCCAAACTCATGCCTCAAAATCAGAGACTTGCTGCTAACTCTGTCACAAGATATATGGAAAGGATAAAGGGAGCACATCTCGAGTGAATGACATCAATAACCGCAGTTCGGACTTGAGATCAAAGCTTATTTTGCTCTTCTACTTGACTGGAATTCTTTTCTAATGATAATAAGGAGCACAATAATAGTTAAGTACCCTCAGACTCAGGTTTACTCAATCAAAAAACATCCCTTCCCAACACATATGCATAAACCATGCATGTAACATTCCTTGCGATCAAATAGTATTAGTAAGATCATTGATTACAATCCCATATCCATTAAAAATCTATAAGGAGACCATTTGAAACTTCGTAGCAGGTAAATGGCCAGCACTTCATTGTGTTTTCAGGCTCTGTTGGCTGAAAATATTGTCACTGCACATAATCATTCAAATATTCTGTTAAATTGTAGAAAAGTATACTGTACGTGTTAATTTGGAAGTATACTGAAGAAAAATAAAAAAGAGATCTCATTTATTAAGTTTTCATATTTGTTGGTATTGTTTGTTGGGAGGTTCCTATGATTGAAGAGAATAAAAGCAGGGAATATCAAGAGGGACAAGAGAGCGACAGAGAAGTTGCTGCAAGAAACAATAGAAAAACACCATGCAGAACTTGCAGCTCAGAAAGACTATCACATCTGCTTTTCCTGCAGCCAGGAAGGCAACCGTTACAGATGCCAAGATTAAAAGAAAAGGAAATAAACATTTTTTGTTTTAATTTTTTTACTAATATAAATGTCTAGAGTCAAGGTCCACTAGAACATCCCAACTATGTTAACGCATTCGCCAACACCTATTCATAATCGTCAAGACACTAGACAACCAGCATTTAGTTATATAAAAAATGTTGACAAATCATGAACAATGCTATCTTCGACAAGACTAGTCCAATTAAAAAAAAAAAACAACTTGACCAATACTTAAGCCCCACATGCACAACAAAAATTAGATTATTTTGATGAAATAAAATTAGATGTGTCGTGTTCAATGTAATATAAGATAAAGTTTATTACAAGCTTGATTGGCATTATAATTAATTAAACTATTATTTAATTTTTTATTAATTTTTTAAAAATAAATTTATATTAATCTAGAATGAATTTATTCATTTAATGATATTAAATATATATAAATCAAAAATTAATTTTATCTCACACTACAAAGGAATAAGTTTATCTTACCAATTCAAGGACATAAAATTATTCTCTTATGAATTTTTTTATATATAAAAAGTGTAGAATAAATTTATCACAATCTCATCAATGCATCAAACATGAGATTAAGATAAAATTTATCTAATCTCACCAAACATGACCTTAAAGCGCTAATTTCAAAACAACCATAGGTTTGGAATATTACAAGCAGATGGCATGTTGCTCTCAATTGATTATGACACCGGTGATCCCTCTACAGAGGGAGAAGCTCGAGAAGATGTTTTTGAAGAGGAAAAAGGTTGAGGTGATATCATTGGTGATATCGAAACTAGAGCAGATGTCAGTGGTGATGAAGAAGTTGACATGACCTTGATTTCAAATTTTTGTCTTGCATCACAATGATCTGGAAAACTGCAAATAAAATAGTAATTACCAAAACTGTTGAGATCAAAGCCTAATTTACATCCAGCGATTGGAGATGTTCCATTGCATAACTCACAAGCTTCACGAGTCACCTGCTTCACGTTGTGATCCACAGCATCATACTCGAAAACTGCAAAAGAATCATACATAAGATCAAGAACATAAACATAATGACACAAAGAACTAATTTCTTATTCTTATTTAAACAAGATATCTTCCATAAAAGAAAGAAAGAAAAGATAAACGAAGAAAAGGAAGGAAGAAAGAGAGCATCCATTTAAAAGGTGCTTCTGCTTACCTAGAGTATCTGCAATCCACTAAGCATAATAAGTGTATCTCCAACGCGCAAGGTTTTATCTGCAATCCACTGGGCATAATAAGCGTATTGCTCAGTAATCAATCAACCCAATGCACATCCAACCCATAAACTCACCAACTTCGTAAACAATACCCAAGAAGACACCAGAAACAGCCATGAACAAGAAGAAGAGTATGGTAAAATTCTAATAAAATTATGCCATTTGCAAACTATCGAATGAGAGAGGAAAAGGAAACTGAAACAGAGGAACTGAATTTTAGAAGATGATGGTGAGTGAAAATATGGATGTATATAGACTCAATAAGAAATGCAAAAGGATTTTGTATCAATTCCTATCAGTTTTAGGATTAAAGTCAACAGCATTTTCTCTTCCTGTTCCTTTCGGGCCAAGTCAACCTCAGCCTTTTTACTAATAATTTTTTGTTCCCCTGAGCTTTACTTAGTTGTATTTTATGTCCTTCCTTTTTTATGCAAAAAGCTAACATTCTTGAAAACACAGTAAAATCAGTAAGCTTTCTGTTTGCATTTTAATGTGATTACTGGTTACTCAATCCAGTACATAACTTTCATCCCTAAGATTCTATTCTTACTGATAAAGAAAAAGCAAACAAGCATTTAATTGTATTGAAACTTAACAATGGATGTGTTACTTGCTTCACATTGTGGGTGGACAGTGTTGATAAGCCTCCAATATGTTTCACATATGTGAGGAGGCTGAACCATTATGTATTCAAACGAGGACCCCTGAAAACAAAATGATCTTACTTAAGAAAAAACGAAAAAGAAAAACCTGTAAATGGTATTAAATGTTGTTTTTAGATGGTACACTTAATCATCTTCTTCATTTCATCTTTTATGAACCATGATGGCTCTCTCTTGCTTGGGCATTCATGATTCCCCACTCCCCCACAATTGTTATAAAACCGTTTCTTCTTGTTTCAAAACCAAATACACCATAAAAACTCCATCAGAGAAACCTCAGTTGTTTGTTCACAACATTAAGATTCTGATATAGTCCCTCTTTAAGATATACTTAAGTCAATATTGCTCATAAAAGATGTATGACTTGGATAAATTCTATAATGCATTGAAAGTTGTTTTCCTTCCCAATGAAACAAACGTAGATTGTTGATGGCAAACATTAATCTACCTTTCTTCGGGAGTATTGGCTGTCTCCTTCAACACAACATTTCAAGGACTTCATGTGATGCATTTCTATAATCGACAATCTATAATGCTTCTTGAGTACAGTCTCCACTTGTAAAATGTGAACTATAGCCGCTGAAATAGAACAATCAGCAAACCGTGGCCAAATTTGAGCCCCACAAGTATTATTCCTACAAGAACTATACAATAAAGAACAATGAATTGAAAATTCAGTGCAAAAACCAGGAAAGAGAAAAGGCTTACAATGAACTTACCAAGTATACAAGTAAGCAGCACCGAAGCTGAGGGAGGGAAAGCGAGGGACAACAACTTGAAATCTAAAGAAGTCCTCAGAAAGTCTTCTATGATGCTGCCACTGAATGGTCTATTTGTTACCATGTAGTAATATTACCTCATGAGGGCCACTGTTTGGTGCAGTAGAATATGTACTCCAGTTTAGAATTTGAGGAACTAGGCTGGATAACATGAGAAGTCACTATAACTTGATTCTAACCAGGTTTGGAAAGTTGCTCAGCAAAATAGACACTCATTTAAAAATCAGCAATATAAGTTGCTCCAACACTTGTTAATGGCTGCTTGAATTTTCTTAGGTTTCGAAAGCTTATCAACAGCCATTTCCCAAGTAGAGGTTCTTGGAGGCAAAAACCTCTGCAGCATCACTTCTATGATTTGGCAAGCACCTAAAATTCTCTGCCGCTTAAATAAGCGGACTACAAGCTCATCTAGAAAATCCCTTCCATCTTGAGGTGGATCTAACTTCTCTCTCAAAGTTCTCAAGAAGATGTTGCATGTAACCATATCAGGATCACATGCTCTGTCTAGCATACTGTTCAAGAGACTAATGGCGTAAGGAATGTTATTTTGGTTGCACAAAGCATTGAATAGTATATTATAAGTGACCACATCTGGTTGAGATTTAGGCTCCTGACAAAGCATCTCATTGAAAAGTTTTAAAGCCTCTTCTACGGAGCCAACCTCGCAAAGCCCATGAATCATCGAACTATATGCCACAGCATCAGGTTTACATCCCCTGACTAGCATGTGCGACCACACAGTTGTAGCCTCTCTGAGCTTCCCATCCTCACAAAGGCCATGGATGAACACACTGTAGCATACATCATTTTGAATACAATTATCATGTGCAATCTCTTTCCATACTCGAATTGCCTTATGACTGCTACCCGACCTGAAGAAACCTTTCATTAAGGAGCTGTAAGTATAAGCATTCGGCATGCAACCCTTATGTATCATATCAGAAAGAACTTCCTCAGCCTCATCCATTTTCCCTTCTCTGCTCAAACCATCTATAAGAGCACTATAAACAACAGTGTTAGGTTTACATCCTTTTTCGATCATCTCCTTCCAGACTCTCTTTGCTTCTTCAGATTTTCCCTCTTTAAACAACCCACTTATAAGAGCAGAATAAACATACTCATTTACATGATACCCTCTTTCATCCATGGAAATTAACAAATGAGCTCCATCCACAGCTCTTCCTTGTTTAACAAGTCCATTAATAATTGTTCCGAAGGTGACATTGTTAGGCACACATTTATTTGATACCATCTGATACAGAAGACTAACAGCCTTATTCAACTTCCCCTTGAGACACAAACCATGTATAAGTGTATTGTAAGTCACTTCATTTGGAGTGCATCCTTTGAGAAACATGTTGTCAACAAGCTTTGCTGCACGTGACAAGTCACCCTTCTTGCACAACCCATTAATCAAGACATTGAAAGTGACTGGGCTAGGGAAGCAACCCTCAATTTGCATCTCATCCAACAACAGAACTGCTTCATCAATCCTATCCTCCTTGCACAACCCATCCATCAATGTGCAGTAAGTATACACATCAGGCACACATTTTCTTGTTGGCATTTCTCTGAACACCTCGAGTGCTTTATTAACCATTCCCAACTTACACATAGCCTTAATAACCAAATTAAAGCTCAAAACATTTGGTGAAATATTCATATTCTTTGCATTAACAACATAATCATAAAACTCCAAAGCATGGTAAAGAAGACCCTCTTGTATAATTACATTAAGAACGGAATTAAAGGACTTGACGCTACGTTTACATTGAAACTCATCGGTCATTCTATCAAACAAATGTACAGCCTTTTCCGGTAAATGGGCTTTGCCATAAGCCTTAAACATTAAAATAAAATTCTTCTCGATAAACACTCTCTTTTCCTGTTTCATTCGACCCAAAACCTTCTCTAAGGACACAAAATCACCAGCATTGGCATAGTTTTCAACGAGTGAATAGAACGTTGAGTCACCCAACTTGTAGGAACCCAACCTGGGACCGGACTTGAAGATATGATCCGAGATTGGCGGCTCAGATAAATTTTCCATCTCTGGTTCGGTTTCAACTTTCCACGGAACCGAAAGAACTGAAAAGCGAGAGGGAAAAGAAGACTTACTTGGGATCGACGGAACGCGTTTGTAGATTGAGCTGGTAGGTGATAAGCATTTTGGCATGGAGTCAAAAGAGTGTATTGTATTCCCTATAGTGCTTGAATTTAGTAGAACACTGAGATATTACAGAAATTAGGAGATTGGGTGTCACCGGCCCGTGTTGTGCGGCCGCCCAGAGAGAAATCACAGTTCACTGGTCCATCTGATGGGTAAAAACATAAAAAATTTCCAAGAACATAGGATAGAAAATCTTTATATAAAAAAAAATGATTGCATATTGATGGCAAAAAATATAACCAAGAACTTGAATTTTTATTGGAATCTAGTAAAACCATTTTCAATAAATATGAAAATAAAAAATAAAAAACTACATATATTATTATTAAAACTTAATTTTAAAATTTTAGATAACTTCTTAATTAAGTAAATTTTTATTATAACAATATGATTAAGATTATTCTTTCAATTAAATCGGATAATATTTTTTATTCAAAAAAAGTTATATATAATTTTGCCGTTTACTTTTATAGCCAACCAAACTTTCATACTTAAAAAAGTGATAAATCAAATTTTAATTTAATTTTTTAAAATTTTAATAATATAAATTTTTAAAAATATTTTTCAATAATCAAAATTTTTAAAAATTTTTTGTAACTATAACTTGAATATTTATTTACATTTGTAAAAAATTTAAGTTAAAATTTATTGTATAAAATCTTTAATTTAAATATCTCTAATTTTTTAAAAAATTAATTTAGTATAAATTCATAATTTAAAATTTGATTTGCTACATTTTTAAATGTAAAGATTTAATTGGTAATAAAAATAAATATCAATGTTTTGTATAATATTTATCCGTTATTTAAAATTTAAAATAAAAGTATATTGTTTTTATTTTATAAAATAATTTATTTGATTTTAAACAAAGAAAAAAGTTAACTTTCTAAATTGAAGCAATATTTTTATAATTATTATAATTTGCAAAAATTAGTAAGTCATATATAAATGTAACATAATTAATCCCATTTTGCATGAAAAATTAAATATTCATTTTTAATATTCATGATGTTTAAGATTTTACCGTACAAATGTGAATTTGATAATTGAACTTTAATCTTCAATTATGAGATTATCAAGAAGAGAGCACATATGAATAAATAAATATCTTTATCGTATACATTGATCTTATGTTTAACTTAAATTTTTATTTCTGGGAAGATATAAAATTGATTGTAAAATTTATAATATTTAACCATGAATAATCGATATGGTCATTTTTTTTATATTTATAATATATATATATATATAATTCAAAAACTCGTCTTTGTTTTTTTAAAAAAATTTTGCATAACTTTTTGTTTCTTATTTTGATTTACTTTTGTGTTTTGGTTTGTGCTTTAGCATGACTTCATTTTGTCACAATTTCATTCCTCATTTCACAAAACAGAAAACCAAATTTTTCATGGATTTCAAAGAGTAACCTATTATTGAAGTTGACACAAAGGTTCTTCCTTTAAATCAAGGACTATTTTTACTCCAAAATTATAAGAAAACTAGAAAAACCAAACTACCAACTTTAATTATTTTTATAAACCCTTTTGCAAGAAATGCTATTTAAAAATACTTTTAATCAAAAACATAAAATATGTATTGAATTTTAAATTCATAATGTAGTATGTTTTTCTTTATGATTTTTAGTTTTTTTAAAAAATCAAAGATGTAAAATTTAAACCTTGAAAATATATATATATATATATATATATATTTTGGAGAGAACTAAGTAAGGTAATACTCATGTATGTCATATGTGCATGCATAGACATGGGTATATGCTTTCTTGTATTTTCATATTGTCAGCAGTTCCTAAGCATGGTCGTTGTGGACTTTGAGGGAAATACAAAGTCAAGTCTTCGTCTTTTTCCTCTTTGCCCAACTCGCCTGTCCTCTTCCTCTGCTCCCTCTCACACTTCTTCTTTCTAATCACCCCACTAAATTTTCTAAGTCTTGTTTCCTCTCTGTTCACCAGGGTGTGCTCCCACGGTGAAGCCCAACTGAATCCAGGCAACCTCTCGGCCATTGCCACCTGCGCCGAGTACCGTCTCCTCCTCTCTGCCCCGCTCCACGTTGCCTAGATGCTCTCGGTAATTACTTATGGCATGATATCACATACTGTAACTGTTGTTGTTTTGTTTTCTTTTTGTAATTTATGACAGGGACTGTTGAGTATTTTAAGGTTGCAGTATTGATCATTGATCATGTGTAGATAGATTGTTTATTTGGTATCATATCGCATATGTTACGTCTTCATCGTAGTTCGTGTGGTAGATATAATTCAGTGATTGCTGAGTCATGAATCTATAGAGATAGATTTCGTTGTGCAACTTGCCATTGATGCTTTAGTTTTTCCAATGGATTTGGTTCTATGCGTCTTTCATAAGAATTCTTGATTGTGTGTAACTGTTAACGAAGTAGCTTCTAGGAGTTACACCTTGAGTCACTTTTGTGTTTAAACAACAATGTTTAAGTATCTCGTGCTAATCACTGGAATGTTGATATGTATTTTGTATTGTCTTTACCTGCTTCAGTTACAAGTTTGAGCTGTGGTGGTCTCTTAGCTTGCAAAAATGTTATATCATTTGGACTATAATAGATGTTCTTTGAGCTCCTCTTTTTTTTTTGGGATCGTGTTTTTGTGATCTTGTGCCCATGGGTAACTATTATCATTGGAACAAGTATTGCTAATACAAACAAGTCTGGAGGAAGTAGTTCCTCTTAAGTCAGCATGAGAGACACTGTAGTTAATTGACACTTCGTTACCTTCATCTCCTGTTAATTTTTCCTTTCTAAGCCTAGTACATAAAGTGTTGATGGTGCTATATTTATGGCTATCGATTTTCTCTTTAGTGAGCATGTTCTTCATCCACCTTCTGCCCCTATGCTTTTCTTTTATGATCGCACCGACATCTCTCTCTCTCTCTCTCTGTCTCTCTCTCTCTCTCTCCCCCCTATTTGTGGCCAAAACAATTGAGAATGATAACAGTTTCTCATTTAAGCCCTGAAAGGATTAAAAATATGTTTTGAATACAACGTGATTCTATCTGCTACTACATGTGTTCTTTGTCTTTATGCTGCATCTCTATGTTTTGAGTGATTGAGCTAATGGTAACTTGTAGCTAGGGAAGTCAATTAAAAATGTAGAAATGTTTCTCTTTTAATTAGGTTCAATTTAATAAGTATAAATGTATGCTACAAGTGGAGCATTTAAAATTCTTCAGAGTCCTCATTTGGATAATAATAAAATTCGGAAGTTAATATTAGTTTTTACTTTCTTATTTCCTTTTTAGTAACAAAAACTGCATAAAGAGTATGATTTTAAGAACTCTAATTTCATATATATATATATATATAAGATGTGGTTAGTGAAAAATTTCTAGAAGAAGCTTGTATTTTTGTTGCATCTAAAGTAAGCTTCTTTAATTTGTGTTAACTCTCAGCTGGAAAAATGGATTAAATAATTTATGCTGCTTTATGTTGCAGTAAAGTTATGGACACAAATCATTTCTGGAAACTTTGCTGGTACTTTTTCTTATTGACATAGAACACATTTGATCAATTGCGATCTTTTGGTAGTTAAAGCCTTAATCCACATACCTGATATTTCTCTCTCTCTCTTTCTCCCCCCCTCTCTCTCCTCTCTAAAATAGGTTTGAAAAATTTGCTTCCATAAGAATATTTCTGAGTACCATATTTACTGAATTTCTTTCTATTGTCATGTTTTTGCTTCATATTGTAGTTTTCATGTTTTTGGTATTTAGCCCCAAGTCATCGCCTTCATGTCTTCATAGTTGCTGATTTTGGATACGAGGTGTCTGCAGATTTGTTGAGAACCCACTTTTTCATTCGTAATTGAAAGTTGCAAACTGATTTGCTAGTACTACGAACTTGGATTTCATCTTAGTGAATCAAAATGGAGAGAACTAAGTTTTCACTCACGCACACTTGAGTACAAATGGTTCAATCCTCAAAATCATCTATATCTATCATTCTTGGTCTAGATGTGAATTGACTGCACCAAAAGTTGTCACACATCTTGCAATTTACATGTGGTAAACAGACATAATTCCCCAACTATTCTCTCATGATCTGATGATTCTCCTTTACATTTACTTTACGTAGTTTCCCATATAATTCTAAGTAGAGCTTACCTACCACCAACTCATAGTTGAATGAGTCTATTGCATGAACGATATATATGCGCCTAGAGCAAGAAATGGACAAGGATAATATAAGAAGAAACAATTGCTGCTTCTATGGCTTATTAGGTTCACCTGTTTGTATCCTTATTTTAATGCTTGTGGTCAAGCATTAGTTACATAAATACCTCGTTAGAAGGTTTCTGCAATACAAATTAGGAGACCCAGCAAAGGCCTGACCTACCTAGAATTCCAAATGTCATGCTTTAATTTGACATCAATAACAAGTTGGATGAGCTAAACAATGGGGCTATTTGGAAAGCGGAGAAATGTTAAGAGGACGTGATCAATTTAATGTGGATAGAGGACAACCAAATTGCTTTATCTTTTCTCATCTTGCTCAACTTGCGGGGTCTCAGTGGGACAATTACCATTTGAACCTTCCGTAGTTGAAATATCAATGGCTACACTGGTAACTGATGGTGTAGCTCTCACTCTCAAAAATATGCTTAACAGTTCTGTCTGTGTGAATTTGGATGATATATACCCTAAAGTAAGCAACCATGCTTTTCATTTGGAGTGAAGAAATGTTTAATGTGTACAAGAGTTAAAGTAGAAAGCTATTTGGTTAAAACTTGTATGCCCTTATTTTCATATATATTGTATTTATAATAGATTCTACTTCCTGTAGATCTAGGTTTATCTTTCTCGGAAGCCTCTTTCCTGCAGATTGGAGCCAATGATGCGATTGCATTCATTGCATAAATTTTTGATTGGAGAGTAAAACTGTCTAATGTGTACAGAAGAATTAAAATAAAAGCTAATTGGTTAAACCTTCTGTGCCTTTACTTTCATATATATTCTATTTATAATAGATTCTTTTTCCCATATATTTAGGTTTATCTTTCTTGGATGCCTTTTTCCTGCAGATTGGAGCCAGTGATTCAATTGCATTTATTGCATAAATTCTTGATCAGTCTATTTAGAAAGCATCATTTTTGCACTGTTTTGTGGAGCTTCATGTGCTTACAATGCATGCTTTTCTGTTCCTTTAGATTGCAATTTTATTTCCTGATCACTTATCAGGAGTTACCACTAATTTTATTGCTTAGATGAGATGTGTTCATTTGCAATGGTTCTCCTATTTGCAGTTTTGCTGCGACAAATTTGTATATTAATCAAAGTGTTCTTGCTTGTATGGATGCTTCATAAACTTTTGTTTCCACTATAATGTTTTATTTTTCCTGGAGCAGTGCTCTTGAGTTTATTTTATTTCTATGGTTTACATATCCTCAGTTTACATGATGCATTTATTCATACTGGCAGAGGAATATAATCATTAGACAGAATTCTTTTATGGTATTGTTAACATATGGTTATTATGTTCTTGGTTGCATAATTTTCTTTTGTAATCTGTTGCTGTAATGAACTATTACCAATTCTGATTTTTCGAAGGGTTACTATTATTATCTACTTAGTAGTACATTTTTAAAATTCTAAGTGGTGAAGAACTAGTCTGACTTATTTGTGGAAAATGCATATCAAAGAGGACTCTTATGCTTCATTAGCTGCTGTATTGCTCTTTTGTAAATAACATCTTTTTCTGAATACTTCTAGTAGTAGTTGGCAAACTCTTTTCTTTATCACTGCAGATTTATTTGTATTGATAAATTTCATATGCAATCTTAAGTCTTAATAAAATGAATTTAACAATCTATATCCATGTGAAAGAGTTGATATCATTTAAAACAGAAGTCAGAATATCATAAGATTGACAGCTGTCATGTGCACATAGGTTGAGTTTAGATGTAAGTCTTTCTACCATGCTTTTTGAATTACCAAAAGCCTTTGCAAAAACCAGTGAATTTCAATGAGGTTAGTAGATGAATATGCTTATGGCCTGCTCTGTTTATTATGTCATTTTTAGGTAATCCTTTAAGTCAGTAGGGCTGGAGTGTTCCAGATCTCTTATCCCCTAATTTTTCTGTTGTCATGGATTCTTCTATTTTTCTTCTTATATTTAATTTATATTTTCTATTTTAATCTGGATCAATGTAATTTAACGTTCAGGAGCTTATTTTTTAACATCTTGATGTTTATATTGCCTTTTCCTGTTCCCCCAACCCGAAAAAAAAAAAAGTTTTACTGCCTTTGAGGAGGAATACCTTACTTTGATATTTCACTCAGAAACTCTGCTTAGAAGGCTATCTATGAACTATGAACTATGAAATCTGAGTTAAATGACTCGGTGAAAAGAGAAAACCATCCTAGTTAATGATTGTGATCTCTAATTAGTTCAATGAGCACAGGAACTAATAAGAACGGCGATATGGTTTTCAGTCTTTTTTTTTTTTTTTTTTTTTTTGAAGATGAGAAATTTGTAACGCAAACAATCTTTCGCGGGTTTTCTTACTACCAAAATTACATTATTGTGAAAAGATGTGAGGTTTATGCTGAAATATGATTATGATCTATGTTTAGGCTGTCCTGAGTACAACTCATTTAAATGAATATCATACTTAAAAAATGTTATTTGAGTTTTCTTCATTTGATTCAAATTTTTCAATGGAATAGTTCATAAGGGAGGTTGAATATTGAGCATGTTCCATCCTCTTTGTGTGTGTGAACATGTCTTAGTTTGTATGTGTGCATTTAATTGCACTTCTGTCTTCTCCACAGTCTGTAAAGTCCTTTAAACTGATATTTTATGCAGTTGTTTTAATTGCAGTTTGATATTTGAAACTGAGCAATGGCCCAATCAATGGGTAAAAGAAATGCAAGCTTATTAAGATTAGTAGAAGACAGAGCACTATCCAAGAAGGAAGAGGAAAACCAGAAGAAGCAACTAGAAACTCCTGTTCCATATCTTTCTAATGATTGCATTTGGAGTGTTCTCATTCGACTTCCTCATGACTGTATTCAGAGTTCAAGGTTAGTTTGCAAGCCATGGCACATCATTACTAAAAGCCCTGTTTTCATTGATGCCCATCTTCGTCGTTCTGAATCTGTATTGATCTTTCTAACATCAATTCTAAAGGAAAGATCAAACTCTAATTCTATGACTCTGATTCCAGAAGAGTGTACAAACAATTTTTCAGTTGAAGACAGTTTTCTTCAATCAAAACCTGTCTCTATTTTTCGTGAGCCCATAGAAACCACATCAAAATATCGTATGAGGTTCATGGAATTTGATGATGGAAGGTTTAAGATAGGAGAATACAAAGTTACCTGCCTGGGCAAGATTAGAGCCACATGCAATGGTCTAATTTTACTTGATAACAAACTAAAGAAAGGAGGACTTATAGTCATGAATCCTGCAACAAGGAAGCTTACTGCACTACCTCTGGGAACAATATATCCTCCTCATAAGGAATCTTATGGGTTTGCAGTGAGTAATGCAACTGGTGAATATAAAGTGGTGCACTTGTTTAGGGATGAGCTGGGATTCATTAGTTGTGAGACTCTAAATCTTAGAACAAGATTCTGGAGGGAGGTGGATGGACCTTCTTTTGGACTCTTTCAATGGTTTGGATACAGTCCTATTTTAGCAATTGGGGCATTGCATTGGATTCCTCAAATTGATCATAGTGAATACATTGTTTCTATGGATGTGGAAAGTGACAAGTTTCAGAAACTATTACTCCCAAAAAGTTGTAGAATGTATGACAGGATTATTGAGATGGATGGTTTTCTATGTTTTGTAGCTCATGAAGAGTTGAACATTGATATTTGGATCTTGAAGGGCTTACACGGAGAGGTTTGGGCAAAGCAGCATTGTATAACTAAAGGTTGCATACTTGACATGGTTCCTATTTTCAGTCTAAGAATCAAGGGAGACATAATCTTCAAGAGGCATGAAGATGGTTCCCTTTATGCTTATGACTTCAATATTCAAGTGATGAGGAAGATAGAGATGGAAATGGGTTGCTCCCTGTCACCACTGTCATGCCTACCTCATGTCAATAGCCTTGTCTCATGGAAATGAAGGACGTGCTTGCTTGATTTGCTTTTGGGTCAGTCAGGAAGATGAAGCATAATGAAGCATATTACACATGTTTGATGATGAGTAACCACTCATTTTTCTTGGACAAGTTTGTTTTCTGTTCATGTATCCTTTTGTAATACAATATATGTTTCCAAAGTAGTTGGTTTGTGTTGCTGGGCGCAATGAAGCAAAGAATGTTTGTTGGTTATGATGTGATGTGACTGAAGGTAATTTGATGGTAAGCCAGGAAGGTGTATCCTGTGTTAGTATGTTAAAGAAGTGGATTAGACTAGGCAATACAAAAAGAGAGGCAATTGACTCCATCACAGCAACCATATATAAGTTATGTTTCAGATCACGGACTTTAACTCCATTGAGATAATAATATGTAAACCTAACCTCAGCAACACCTTCTCAAGTGCTAGACAAAGGAGAAGAAGTCATGCCTTGCTAACAATAAGTAACAGAACATGCCAACGTTGGTAGTAAAGTGTGTTCAAGCTGCTGCATCAGCTGCAGAGGAGACAGAATATGGTTTAAATTCAGTATTTGCTTCTCACCTTTCCCTGATGTTTCCCGTTTGGCCACAAGATTTTATCTGACCTGAATTTCATGAGTCTCATTGGGCTCAGAGCCTATGACAGCAGTCTCTTGATTGATTGTTGGTATCTGAAAACCACACATGTTTTATTATCAATACAGCTCTAACACAAGCAAAGGACAATGCGACATCAGAAACACCAACCCATGATATGGAAGTGAGTGGAGTATATCTAGTTCCAACTCTAAAAGCATTCTGTTCGCATGCAGAATATCCAGATGCCAACATAACTGATCATATAATAATTTCCATACATATAACTGTAACTTCTTTCACAGTCATGCAATCGCTCAGAGTAGCCCTCTGCATGAATTCCACTGCTACCCCTGCCCCACCTGTTTAATGATGATGCTTCTTGAAACATTAACACTTCATTGCCCATCTCAACTGCAAACATTGTTAGCCACAACTTTATACATGAATCACGCTTAAATCTGGGCTATGACCTAGTGAATTCATGCCATGTGGAATAATTTATTCTACTCAAAAAATAATAATAATAATAAAATTGTTGAATAAGGTTTAAGGAATGGAGCTGCAATGACCACAATGAATAAGATTCTAGTTTTAATAATCAGACCTGGAATTACCTATGCACTTTTGGTTCATATGAAGGGCACACATTTCCGGCATGAATCAATAGTTAGCATGGAGGATGACTTTCTTCTGTTACATTATGATTCTTATGAGTTTTGCCAGTCATCCATATTGTATTTGGTTTCTTTTTCACCCTGCCCTGGATCTTATGAAGTCTGCTTTATACATTGAGAAAAGTGCTTCACAACTTTGTGAAGGCTGAGAAATTTCTATTATTATGCTTATTCAAAATGTCTAAAACATTTTTGTATTGCTTCTGCCAGGCGATTATCAAAGCTTGAAATGTTGAAAGGCTGAGGAAAAGGACCCCCGAAGAAGGGCCAAGGAAGGCGTGCTGTCAAGCGTAGCAAATAAAAATGACAACTTCAATACTCATTGGATCATGATTAATGTCTTGAATGAAAATTTGCAGTGGTAGGACCGTTGAAAGATGTTAGCAGTTGACATAAAATTCTGCACAGCTGCCCCAGTTATGCGTTAAAGTTTTTGCTGTGTTCAAGTAATTGTTATGAGTTTCTTAGCCTAAGCATCATATCTGCTTCTCTATGGTCCCTTCTACCTGCCAAGTTATTTTTGTGAAATCTACAGATTCAATGCTTTTCACAGTATTGCCACTTCATGGGAAATATCTGATCTGTATTGATACAGTTCTCTCCATCTAGAAGTTGATAGATTCAAGAAGGAATATTTTAAGTGCAGAAGCTTGTCTCAATGTGTTCAGCATCTCATTTAGTGCTGAAATAAAGGAAATCAAACCCAACATAGAAAAATTTAAGAGCAGTGCAAAAGAGTTGAAAACATGCAGCTTTTGCAAGTTGTCATTTTCCTTTATAATTTTGGCCTTAAAGCCTTAAAAAGACATTGTAGAGAGCACAAGAAAGATTTCTTTTTTTTTTTTTCTTGAGAAGAACAGGGAGCAATTTTCAGAGGAAATGTGATAGAGAAATAAGCTCAGCTGCTTGCATTCAGCTACCTTGACATGCAACTTGAACTTTGGACCTTATCCTGCTACTTTCTAACCATGAAACAAAATGTGAGAACTTTCTAATTATACAACAAATGTAAGAATGGGAAAAAAACATAGTTTACTATATTGTTTTGTAAACTTCAGGATTTTGTACAAATCTCAAAAGAAATTTTTATGTTTGAAACTTAGTTTTAATTTTTTTTTTCACCAATAATCACCACATGAACAAGTTCCCTTCCTGAAATGATGGAATCTCCTAACATCTCTCAGGATAATCTCCCTGTTAACTATCTTTGAGATGAACTTGGCAGCAATATGGCAGTCATTACAAACTCTGAGGTTCTTGGCAACTCTAATGGTGGTACCAGGAGGCGTGTTGAGGATACCAAAAGCTATCGCTAGTTTCTCACTGTGGCCACAGAGCAAAGTCTCTTTCTCCTCCTCATCGACATTGTGAAGTACACAAGAAGTATCAGGCACATAGCCCTCTTTCCTCATCTTCTCTGACAGGGTTTCCAGGAATCTATGGAGCTGATCGCTTTGTGGGTGTGATGCATCGCCGGCTATAAACTTATGAACCTCATTACCAAACTCAATCCAACTACACCCTGGTTCTTTTCTCACTCCCATTTCCTTCATCTTTTTCCGAACTTCCATTGCCTTGTCCCAAAGTTGAGCAGATGAGTAGATATTAGAGAGTAGAACATAGTGGCTGGCTACATCAGGCTCCAACTGAAAGAGATTCTCAGCTGCAGTTTCCCCCATTTCTACGTTCTGATGGATCCGACAAGCACCAAGCAAGCTACTCCATGCACCAGCCTTTTCAAACTCAGAAGGCATGGTGTTGATGAGTTGATATGCTTTCTCCACTTTACCAGCTCGCCCCAGCAAGTCCACCAAGCAAGCATAGTGATCTGGGGTAGGTTCAATCCCATGGTCATTTTTCATTTTATAAAACAAGTTTAGGCCTTCATCTACCATTCCTGAGTGACTACAAGCTGCAAAAATTGCAATAAAAGTTACTTCATTTGGCTTCACTTCTCCACTTGAGGCTCCACTTCCAACCATATTTTTGAACAGCCCTAAGGCTCCCTCAGCCTTCCCATGCATCCCATAAGCCATCATAATAACATTCCAGGTGATCACATTTCTGATGGGCATCTGATCAAATACTCTTCTAGACAAGTTCAAGCAGCCACATTTTGCATACATATCAACCAGTGCACTTCCAACAGCAACATCAGACGCCAACATGTTTTTAATGGCATAAGCATGGATCTCTTTGCCCTTTGCTAATGCTGCCAGGGCAGCACAACCAGGAAGGACAGTCATGAGAGTTATTGAATTAGGTTTTAAAGACACCCGGTTTTCATCATCAAGATATTCATCATTCTTGTTCTTTTCTTCTATTCTTTGCATATCATGTAGAAGAAGAAGCGCATCATCATGGCGTCCAGAAATAACATAAGCTGTGATCATTGTGTTCCAGGATACTAGATCTCTAAATTCCATGCAGTCGAATATGAATTTTGAAATTTCTATCTTGCCCATCCTAGAGTACATGTCCATTAGTGCATTTTGCACATATCTGTCTCTCTCCAAATCCAGCTTTATGACATACCCATGGATCACTTCTTTCTTGGAGAATGCTTCACAGCGCACACAAGCAGGTACGACACTTGCCATTGTGGTGGCATTTGCAGAAATCCCAGCAACCTCTTCCATTTCAATGAACAGAATCAACGCTTCCTCATCATACTCATTTTGAGTATAACCAGTGATCATAGCATTCCACATACCAATTTTTCTATCAAAAATACCATCAAAAACTCGACGACCACTTTCAACCTGTCTGCAATTACAATACATGTCAACTAAAGCACTACCCACAAAAGAATTCTCAATTAAAATATCATTTTTCAAGGCATAGGCATGAATTTCCTTGCCTATTACTAACATCTGCAACTGAGAGCAGGCAGGGAGCACACTGGCAAATGTGACTCCATCAGGTTTAATCCCCTCAAGAACCATGAAGCGCAAGAAGTTTAATGCTTCTAGAAACTGCTCACTTTGAGAGAATGAGCTTAACATGGTGTTCCATGAAACCAAGTCACGGTCCTCAAACAACATGAACAAAGCTTTCGTGTCACTAACTCTCCCCAGCTTAGCATACATGGACATCAAAGCATTGTTAGTAAATGTTTTGGAGTCACCAACTCTCAAACTATAGGCATGAACTTGCTTCCCAAGCTGCAAACCATCACGCCTAGACAAATTTGAGCATGCAAGTGCTACACTCACCAAAGTAAAAGAGCTAGGCTCGACATTGTCGTCTAGCATCAACCTAAAGGCTTCTAAAGCAAGCTCCCACTCTTCAGACCTACATAATGCAGCAACCATCGTATTCCAAGACACTTGGTCTCTCCCAGCTATTCTATCGAACACCTTATGGACATCCGACATATCTCCACACTTCGCATACATATTTACAAGGGTATTAGCAACAGTGACAGAAGTCGACCCAAAACCAAATTTGAGAACATGAGCATGAATCTGTTTCCCCAAATGCAGGTCCTGAAGACCTGTCACCGCTTTCAGGACAGCAGGGAAAGCGAAGTTATCGGGTGGAACACTAGAAAGAATCATGTTAACATAAGTTAAAATGGCCTCGTGGAATAGATTAGATCGAGTCTTTGAGCGAAGGGACTCTATCCATGAAGCCTGAGAACGTGAGCGGATAACAGGTGGCGGAGATACAGCAGTAGCGGTGGCGGTGGCGGTGGCGGCGATGGGGGATTGAGGAGAGTGTTTGGGAATTGTATTGGGGGTTTGGAGGAAACAGAGAGGAGCGTGAGAGGAAAAGGGAGGACAGAGAGGGATGTGAAGCTGAGCAGAGGAAGACATTTGGTAGTTATTGGCGTTAAATGGGAGTTAGAAGATGTATAACTTTGTGTAAGGGATAGCGTTATGGCAAGTCGACAGTTGGGCGTTTGCTCGCATGGCATTTAAAACCTCATCAGGGAGACTTCCATAAATTATGAAATTTATTGAATTATTATATATTGTAATTTTATAAAAAAATATAATATAATTTAGATCATTATTTTTTGTTTCATACGATAAATTTGTTTTTATAAATTAATCTAAATTAATTGTTTTTTAAAAAACTATACCACATCTGGATATAGACCCTATTAATGAATATTGTTATTTTGTTCTTCATATTTATAGTTATTATTTTTTCTAAATAATTAAACTGAATTTTCTTTTATCAGCACTATCAAGTGTTCTTATAATCAAAAACTTCTCTAATTAATCTATGCTTGATTTTTAAAAATTTATTTTTTAAAGTTTTTTCATTAATTGAGACGTAAGATGCTTAGACAACCAATGACTAAAGCAAAGTGAAACCTATATAAAATTAATATAATTTATAGTTAGATTGGAGATTCATGAGACGGTGTAAAATTGATTTTGAGATATCACTCTAATATTTACTATTTTCAAATAGCATCATACCTAACTTGTATTTATTGAAAACAATTTATTTTATCTTAAATCTAATTTTAAAGCTTAATATTATAATAATTGAATTAAAATTGGTATATTTCATTATTATCTCAATCAATTGATCTTTTAAAATCATTATTTAATAATTGTAATTAAGTAAAGGCGATGACTAATGAAGTTTGGTTAGAGTTTCGATTTCGAAACATCGATTTCTTATTTACAATCGATTGAAGTTTAAATTTGATTTAGATTTTAAATACATATATTTTAAATTTATTATATATTTTTAATTAATTTAATTAAAAATTAAATATCAATTTTAAATTGTTAATTTTTATTTTAATTTAAAATTTTTTATAAATAATAATTAAATTATATTTAAAATAATTTTGATTGTAATTTAAAATTAAAATTATTTATATTAATTTAAATTTAAATTATAATAACTATGATTTTATTTAGGGTAAATATCATTTAAAACCTTGAGTTTAACACTCTCTCTCCAATCAAACATTAACTTTCAAAATGTATCCAAACAGACCATAATTTATTAATTTTGTCCAAATTAAACCTGACTCAAAATAATTATAAAAAATTAATAATTTTTTCATTGTTAAAAATGTCTAAAAACTTATCAAATAGATTTGACACTTTATTTTAATTTTATTTCTCAAATTTGAAAATTTTTTAACTAATTAACTATTTTTTATAAATTTTTTAAATTTTTGATGGTATATTTTTTAAGAAAAATATTTTTGGTACTTAAAAAATTTTGAATTTTTTTATGATGATAGCTTAAATATTTTATTACATCCATAAAAAATTATAAGTCAAAATTCGTTGTAAAATCTCTTTAATTTGAATATTTTTAATATTTAAATTTTTCAACGAGATTCAATTTTGACAAAATTAAAATATTAAAGTTTGTTTGGATACTTTTTAAAAGTAAATGTTTGATTGGAGAGAGAGGGTAAAACTTAAGGTTTTAAATGATATTTACTCTTTTATTTATTAATTTAAATATCATCATTATTTAAAAAGAAAAAAAAAAAAACTTGACATTATGTTCACAGTCCGGAACCTTGGAGGTTAAGACCCGAGATGTTGGGTCTGGTAGTTGGCAAAACATTATTTCATCTCGTTTCAAACGAGCTTAATGTGGTAGTTGGTGGGCTGCTGGCTTGCTACATATTTCCTTGTTATTATTATTTTTTTGTATATTTGTTACCATTTGCCACAAACAATTTTTCAATAATTAACAGGCCGTCAGCCATTGTTGAGTCAGAGAATTCTATCAAAATTCCTGAAGGAGCAGGAGGGCGAGGCTCCTTCTTTAACTGAGAATCACTCCTGTCGCCCAAATATCTAGGCGTACACCAAAACACGCTGAGAGGGAATAGAAGATGGAGGGACTATCATCAGCGTCATGTGAACCTGTCGCGAGTGTCGCGTCTCTCTTTGTGTACCCAATAAAATCATGCCGTGGAATTTCTGTCTCTCAGGCACCTCTCACTCCTACTGGTACTCCAACACAACCCACCTCCCATTTGATTCCCTTTTTCTTTGTTTCATTTGTTGGGTTCCATTGTTAGTTCAATAGTTCCAGTTTAGTTCCATGTACTCTGACCAAGGTTTATGTGCCTATATCTACGCGGTCTTACAAAGAGAAAATAAGGTTTAAAGAAAAATGAAGGAAACTGAGGGGAGCTTTTGTTAAGATTTTACTTGTGATGCTGTGTGGTTCATGCATTCTTCAATTCTATCTAGCTAGTTCGATCCAGCTGGTTCGCTTGCACAAATTATCTGATCAATTTTGTGTTCGGTAGTTGGATGCACACGCTTAATCTCGTTTTCCTTCTTGGATATGCAGGATTTCGGTGGGACCGGAACTGGTTAGTTGTGAATTACAAAGGTAGGGCATATACTCAAAGAGTTGAACCAAAGCTTGCTCTGGTTGAGGTAGAGCTGCCAAAAGAAGCCTTCCGGGAAGACTGGGAGCCTACAAGGAACTCCTACATGGGTAAAATGACTGTTCCTTTGTTCGTGACATGAATGATTAATTTGAAGGCTGTTTCATTTCATTACGCCCTTTCAAAATCCTGCATCATACTTAAAGCCAATTTTGGCAATTTTATGCAGACAATATATTTTGATTGTGATTTCTTTCTTAAAGCTACGGTATGTGTGGCAAACTTTTAAAACCTATGGCTCTTTGGGTCGCGTATATATTAATGTTATGCATGGCTTCATGATCAACCATCTATTGAATTGTCAATCTTTCGGGGAACAAGGCTTGCATTCTATATAGACATTTTATCTAATAGAATAGTCCTCTTAAAATCATTATTTGAAGAAGTCAATAAGTTGCTTGCACAAAAGAAATTTAATAGAGCTACATATAACTCTCTTTTAGATTGGTCAAATGTAGAAAAATGTGTCAAGTTTCATGGTGTTCAGTATCATGTCTTATCATAGATTTTATAATCATCAATGTTCCATTTTGTTACAGTGATGACTTTCTTTTATAGAAGATACTTCTTTGTGTTTTACATTTGGAACGATTTCTACGTATTGAAGATAGTTTCTTCACTGGATCTTATTTCTCCTTTCTATGCTGAGACATAAATGTCCCATAATGAATGCCTTATCTATCTCCTTATCTAGATCATACTCGGTTTTTCTCTTTATCTTTTGTTTAAGATGTAACTTTGAGTTTTGACCCTTTCATCACTTTCTTCTACAGTAATAAAAGCACCAGGCATGGATGGGCTTAAGGTATCATTAAGTAAACCCCACGAAATAGCAGATGGCGTCTCAGTTTGGGAGTGGTCTGGCTCAGCATTAGATGAGGGAGAGGAAGCATCAAAATGGTTTACAAATTATCTTGGGAAACCCAGTCGGCTAGTTCGTTTTAATGCAGGTTGTGTTTCATTTTGGTGCGAATTTATTACAATAGGACATTTAAGCATTAACTGTGGCACTTGTGAAAACACACAGTAATTTAGGTGGGGCAGTACATTGGGAATTTTTTTTCTTTTATCAAGATACATTGGGAAAAAATTATGTAATGTTAACACAATTAATTCATATGCTACTTCCAGATTCAAATTTAGACTGACTTGATTGCAAATTTTGTTTCTTTTTTTTTTTTCCTTTACATATTGCAGCATCAGAAACTAGGCATGTGGATCCTGAATACGCTTCTGGCCACACTACAATGTTTTCAGATTTGTTTCCATTCCTGTTGTTATCTCAAGTCAGTCAACTTGAAAATGAAACTCATTTTTCCTTACTTTTACAGAAACCTGAAACCTGAATCCCAGCTCTTGTTATATTGTAGGGATCACTTGATGCACTGAATAAGCTTCTCAAGGAGCCTTTACCGGTCAATCGTTTCAGACCTAAGTAGGTGTTCAGACTCACATCATGTCTATTTTCATTTAACAGTGTACTGTATCTTTTGTGGGACATGCCATCCACTGCCTATGTTTTCCCTGTTAATCTCCTTTAGAAGCCTATATGTTGCTTTAGTTCCTAATCTCTATATACTTGCTTCTTGACATTTTTAATAGAATCAGCATTCTATGTTTGTTGAATCTCTCATGTTGTTTATTTTGATGTTATAGCATCTTCGTTGATGGGTGTGAACCATTTTCTGAAGACTTGTGGATGGAGATCCAGATAAACAAGTGCATCTTTCAAGGTGTGAAGCTCTGCTCCCGTTGCAAGGTAAAAAGTTATCCGCTTTACAGAGTGCATTGGAGAAAAATTAGCTTGCTTTAGCAGTCACAATAGAAAATGCCTAATTCAACCTGGTTGTGGAAATTATTGGCCACCTTTATCAGATAAGCTCTCTTATTAACTTGGTGGTCTAGGCAGATGATACGTGAAATAAAAAGATATGGCTAACAATGTTTGCAGTTGAGATCGGCAATGAAGTGTTAATGTTTTAAGAAGCATCATCATTAAACAAGTGGGGCAGGGGTAGCAGTGGAATTCTTGCAGAGGGTCCTCTGTTTGATGTTACTCAGAACAATTGCATGATTGTGAAAGAAGTTACAGATACATGTATGGAAATTATTATATGATCAGTTATCTTTGCATCTAGATATTCTGCTTGTGAACAGAATGATTTTAGAGTTGGAGCCAGATATACTCCACTCACTTCCATATAATGGGTTGGTGTTTCTAATGTTGCATTGTCCTTTGCTTGTGTTAGAGCTGTGTAACTTACTGAAAATAACACCTGTGTGGTTCTCAGATACCAACAATCAATCAAGAGACTGCCGTCGTAGGCTCTGAGCCCAATGAAACTCTCATGAAATTCAGGTCAGATAAAGTCTTGCGGCCAAACCGGAAACAGCAGGGAAAGGTGAGAAGCAAACACTGAATTTAAACTATTTTCCAATGTGATTGCAAATGATACAAAACTAAACATGCTAAATGGAGTTGCAGATCTATTTTGGGCAGAACATGGTGTGGAAGGACCATCTTGCCAAAGAGAAGGGAAACATTGTTAAAGTGGCTGATCCTGTGGTTGTCTTAAGAAAGGTCTCCTCTGCAGCCGAAGCAGCAGCTTGAACTCACTTTACTGCCAACGTTGGTATGTTCTGTTACTTATTGGTGCCAAGGCATGATATCATCTCCTTTGTCCAGCACTTGAGAAGGTGTTGCAGAGGTTAGGTTATATATTATGAACAAACACTGTAGTTTCATCCTCACCTTGAGAGGATTGCAACTTGGATTAGGAACTATTACAAAACCCAATGTCTCAACATGTCATGGTGATATTAGCATGCAGTGTGATTGACGGTTTGATGGATTGATTCATTATACAACTTGACACCTCGGTTGACTGATTAATTATACAACAAATGAAAAGAGCAAGAGGAAACTAAAACCAGAGGAAATACCTATGCTAGGACACATGAGAAATCCAAGAATAAGGGTTATGGGAGATTAACTATGAAACAAAATTGTCTTCTGCTCTCAGTGAAGTTGACTAAAACAATATCCGCTCTTGATAAATGTCCAATGCTTTCGTGACCTTCTGTATCAAGAACTTCCGGTGCATTCTATACCTGCACAGGCATAAAGTGTACAACAGGTGAATAATCATTATAGGCAATTTTTTCTCACTGCATTTGTAACTCGAACCCAGAAATTGATGAGACAATATTATAAATGCGAGAAGGGCATACTTGATCACAACTTCAAGAGTCCGCCTAGCTTCTGGCATAGAATCTGATGGTGATAACATAAGGGAAACAAAAAATGTCAATGATAAAGTCAGATGCCAGATATACTGCTTCCTTCACAGAAGCCTACCTATCCTTGCAGTAGTTCTGTGTTCAACACTGTCTTAGGAAAAAAAAAAAAAAGGATTCTCTAATGTCCAACAACTCAAATGACTTGTTGCGAATAGGCCAAACCTTAATACAAACAGGGACAACTCAAAATTTACTCAAATTTCATAAAGTTATGGGCATATTCCCTTAAAATGGTTTAATTCCCTTTTTTTCCCCAAGATTGCTACTAAGTTTTAGGGAATCCTATCTGATATCAAAACTCCTGATCTGACCAAGCCCTATGCACCAATAAAGTTTAGTTTAGTTAGTGATCCAACCGTCAAGCTAGCCAAAGAAAGAAATCAAGTTTTTGCACAATCTATCAATCACGGTATGAGGTAATGTGTAAGAGCCTTACCTAGCAATTTCTGGTCTTGTTCAGAAGTCGTAGGAAACTCTGCTAGCATCTGTTGGCATTCTTCCTGTAACTCCTTTGCAGCTTTCCTTTCCATACTAGGAATGGCAGGCACATCCCCATCTGACCAAGTAGGCAAAGTTCTGGCAGCTGCTATGACGGCTCCATCAACGAAAGTATTTCCATCATTAGATAACTGACCTGCTACAAGTTTTATGTGAATACCAAGGCTTACAATGCTTGACGTGATTGAATAGGGCATATATAACTGACTTTTCTAGGAGAAATAATTTTGTTTCCTCTTTTTCCTACAGCCGATTCTTTCCTATATGGAACTTACTGTTATGATAATATTCTTCGGGAAGGCCAAATATATTGAAGACTGACAAGAAGGAATCCAAATGAATTCGTGCATTGCCAGAGAACTGGATTACATCCCAAGGATTCTGCATGGTAAAAGTAAACAGATGTGTCAATTTAGGGACATATGTCAGGGTCCTAAATGACTTTAATATATGAGTAAGATGAGAATACCAAGTGCTAGAAAAGGAATGCCTGCCTAATCATGTTGCTCAGACATAACATCCAGGAAAAGAATTGTTTGGAACAAATAAAACTGTGGAACTTACTTCAGGGATATGGAAAGCAAACCCACCTTTTTTCCATTATGTATAAATCATTTAGTACCTTATTCAAGGCACTTGCAAAACCGTGTTATAACCAGAAGATCAGGATCCCGATGCTATAGCTCCCATGTGAAAACCATTATGGAGTATATGATAATAAAGATGAAGATGACCACACAATTTGATGGCGTTATGTAATGCTGCTAGTTTAATGTCCATGTAAAGCTTTTAGGTACATTTTGACATATAATTTTATGATTTGGGTGATTTCCAAATGAAAACTTCAGGTTTCAATTAATTTATATTTTATGAAAATATGCTTATAATTTAAGTGTTCAATACAATATCTCTGTTCATTCTTGTTGATTTAAACCGAAAGGAGTGAGACATGCAACATCACATGATCATATTCTTAAACAATAAGAACATTTCAGGGCCTTCCCTTTGCCCCAATACTTGATTTATGTCTATCTAAACAAAGGGTTTCAGGGTCTGAGTTGGATCTATGCAGAACACATGCCTGTACAAAGCTTTATGAGGTTTTTTAGTTGGGAACTTGCGGCTAATGACAGTCACATCCTGCCCATGACAACTTGTATTCCCTTTCAATTTTCTTAACTGAATTGGATGGACATTCAAACTGAAATAGCTTAAGCGAGCCTTATATGACATTCAGTGGATTGTCTTGAAATATGCTGAACTGACGTTAGAATGAAAAGGTAGAAGGGCATGTGACCATAACAAAATATTATTAACAAAGATATTTTGTTGAAATATCTCAATAGTTCCACTCAAACTCCAATGGTAATTCAATTTAATAGCAGCTTCTACAGTATAAGTGGATTTAGCTGTTCATATATGTTTCTGAATTCAACAGTCAAGTAAACATATCTCTTCACTACTTCAAAAGGAACATAATCATTTCTACCTTTCACTTGAAATAACACCCCATCTTACTAATTATAACTCCCCGACATCTGAAAAACTACCAGAGAAAACAACGAAAAGAGGTTTTTGTCATTGGAGTGAAGCAGAAAGCATATTACCTCAGATGATGAAAAGCCATATCTTTGCATAAGCATGTCGTTCTTCTGTCCATGCATGTAATTAATAGTCATCTATGAACATTCATTAAACCTATGAGATGTCAGCTAAAGACTATCAATGCCAATGATTTAAACAGATGTTATACTGTATATGTTAATTGACACCATGATAAAAAGCTATAACAAAAATCAAAGTGAAGAACTTGACAGAACCAACAGTAATTAGATTGTCATACTTTTAAAAACTAATAAATCACATTCTAGGTAGCTCCAACAACTAAATCTTATAGATGAAGCTTTTGTTATTTCATTATTTTTGTAATGATTTAATCACAACACAAGAACAAAACTAAATTAAGAGAAAATACTGTCGAATTTAAGAAAACTGCTGAACTTCTGAGCCTCTCACAATTGCATGAAGTTGTTACAGGATTTCAGTAAACAATACCAAAAATCCTATTTTCACTAGAGTACGATAAAAATTAATTAATTACTCACAAGGTAGGAGTTCTCTTCAATGAAGGAATGGAAGCCACAACTGGTGGAACATGTTTCAGTTCATTCTTTAGGTCTAAATGATACAGGTTCTACAATGATCAGAATGTGCAGGTTGGAAATTTTAAGCTGACCCATAAAACGGGGAGAGAGGCCGGTGTTTCCTGTTATTTTCTCTAATATTTGCCTCCAACATGACAAGAATAAACTACAACACTAAATCTAATGTTTTTGGTTTTACAAGTAATGCATCATTGAGCTTCTCTTCTTTTTCCTTTTCCTTTTTTCCTTTAAATCACACAATCTTCACTTTCATAGTTTACTGGCACTTTTTTTTTGAAGGGGGTAAAGTTAAAGCCACTGTTGTTTATTTACATATTTCTGCATATGGAAACATTTATGATATACAGACAGTTGATCAAACAGGATTTACGGGTGAAAAAAAAGAAAGAAGTATCACCTCATCTCCTTTTTTAACCCGTTGTCCAGCATTTATCATCACCTCGAGCATACGATCTTTAGAACGCCAATGGAGAAAACAATTCGGCTGAAAGGAGTGGTTCAGCATGTCTGCAGAATATGAAAAAATTTACTAAACCGATATGGCAAATAAACACAGATAACCAATGACCCCAAACAAACGTGCAGCTGATATGATAATGAAGAAGTTCTCCAGAAGGTATTGTGAGACAGCTGATTGTTGACCAGAAGGAAAAACACATAAAATTATTCTAAAATGAGTCAACGATTGGGGAATTGAAACTTTAGTCTGCATCCATAGCAGCATTCTGCAGCTAATTTCCTTTTTTTCTTTTCCTTTTCGAGTCGATAACATTCTACAACCATATATCTTGTGCAAGATATTATGTCTTCCTTATCAATTAGACAAGATGATTAGAAAATAGACAAATGCTTATTTTGAGTTTTATCCGACAGTAGACACACCAGGCAAGAAAGCATCTATCAGTTTAAAAAAATGTATCTTCTATTTAGATTTTCTTTGGATAGAAGCTATCATAGTGCCATGAAAAGCAGCAAAAAAATGAAGCTATGCTGCATAGCAACTAAAAAAAGAAAAAAAAAAAAAAAGCCATGCAGCATTAAAATATCTCCTGAAGAGCAAACTATTTAATAAAGAATTGTTTCAAATTACTTGCATATACAGATTATACTTTCTTTATTAACAATTTCAGTGGCAATCCAAGCAATAAAATCAAAAGAAAAGGAGTGAAAGTGTACATAAAATCAAAGGACAAGTGAAATGCAGAACATAAAACTGAGTTAGCATGAGGTCAAACAAGGTAATAACCCATTTATCCAATGAGCAAGTGGTTCACTTTCACATTCATGGAATCCCACAACATAAAGTATACCTCAAAATCTATCACCCAAGATTTGTTTATTATTACAAAGGAACAAAACATTTAATCTATTAACTTTTTTTCTCCTTCTCTACTAAAGGAAAACGATTGATCTTGTTGACCAATGCTATGTAACTTCTTAGTAAAACTGTCTTGGTAAGTTAAGTGAGAGGTGAAAGATAGAGTCATCTCCTTTTTCCAATAATATCTATATCTCATTGACTATGTTTCCTTCTGATTCTATCATTATTATTTACTTCAATTGCATATGGCTCTTGCTTCTGTTTGTTAATGTTCTGTTCTAAGCAATGCTAGTTTCTTTCATATAGAGGTAGTAAATTTCCTCTTCTTCATAAGAGAAATATCCAGATCCAGAGTGTGTTTCTAACTTAATGGGTTCAAGGACGGCCAAAGTAGAGATCTTAGTTCCATGTGAAAAAGTATGTCCTATTTCTCAATACTCAAACTGAATGGTACATACAGGTATTATACACACACACACATGCATACACACACAACCAAACTACCTATTCCAGGTAAGTAATTAATCTCTACAAATCTGGGAGTCCCTACAAATCTGGGACAGTTACAGAAAATAAAAAACATGAAAATAGAAAAACTACCATAAACAAGGAAAATAAGAAACTACCAAAAAAACATGAAACTATGCCCTAATTTCTAATTTTACAGCTGTACATTGTCTTCCTAAAAAGTTCAAAGAATCCATGAGATTCTCCGACACTGCAAACTCTATGTAACAAAGAAAAGAATCATCAAGGAAAGTTTGATTCCACCAATACAAACAGAATTTAAAGCTAAGCAAAGAGGCTCCATATACTTTGCAGTCACAGTAACCATTACTACACAGAAAAACGTTAGAAAATTTCATCAGAAAACCTTTGGTTAAACAAATTTACCAGCATAAGGAATTAGCATATTTGCATCTTGAACTAGTGCACCAACTCTAATTTGCATGTTAATGCACCGTGATTGCGCCATACTTACGGCCCATATGAATCTTTCAGGTTCATGAGCAAGTCGTTTAATTTTGAGGGGAGCGGCAGAGTGCTGAATCAGGTCAAAAACACACAGTTATGTATCAAAAAGGGCTAATAAGAAATAATAGTGTGGGACAAACATGATGCTCAATGTTAGAGAGACAGAAAGATTTTATTATACCCAGTTCTGTTCCCAAAACTCTAAGGCTCTTTGTTGTTGTGTTCTCATAGTTGATGCAAGGTTTGGATCCTGCAGCTCCAAAAGTTCATCCTATAACAAATATACAGTGGCAGAATGAGAAAAATGATTTATTGAGCTTTCAGAAGTCTATGAGGCTATCTTACTTATAAGGATAACAAATCAATTTATGCTGAAGGATTCTCAAACCGACTCTTTCAACAATGTAAAGCAGATTAAGACTTCCAAAGGCACGTCAAGCAGATGAAAAATTACACGTATTATGTTGTATCGAGAAACTAAATAAAATACTGATAGGTTTCATGAGCTAAATGCTAAGCAGCAACAGGTGGCACACTGATTAATATCCCAAGCCAAAAGTTTGTGGTTTCCTTAAAGTCTAGAGATCCAATCCTCAGAATAGCAACTTCCCTTTTAATAAGGAGTATTGTTACCATTTGGATAAGGGCATAATGGGGATAGGTTAGGACTGTTGTTGTGCATACATTTACAAGCTAAAGTTTCCATATGGTCTAATTGACTCATCATTCTCTCCCCAATTAACATGCCCAAGAGATTGCAATGATCAATCTAAGTTTATATTGCATACATAAAATGTTTCCACAAGACAGAATAAGATGAGCGCAATAATCACTTGTCTGTTAATGAGCCACGTGTTCTAGTTTTTCCAGTTCCAAAAATATATTCAAATAGAAAAATAAAAGACATTGGCAAGCCAATTTATGGACCAACTATATTGAAGTACATGAACCAAGTGTAATTGAGTTTAACCAATTTGGATGTCGATGGGGCCAGATCAAACTTCATATGTGGCCTAAAAGTTCATCCTATTAATTGAAGCATGCACACTAGTTCAAAGGCTTTTTACATAAGCAACTATAAAAGTTAAATGGCTTAAGACAAACATGATTTACCAGAGGATATCAAAATCTTCCAGCAGTAGCCGGCTAGGATAATCCTATTAGATATATTGATTCACGCTGATATCAAAAGTGGATATCGATGTTCATTTTTATGTTCCATCTTGCAGCAACATCTGATGTGTGATTTTAATGCCCCACTTAAGCAAAAGTAAAACGATAAGAATTTCACATAACATAAAGTTTTCCTCTCAAGGACTTGCACACACCTCTGTAGCTAGAAGCAAGCTAGTGCACTCATCTGCACTAGGTAAGAAGTCACCATATAGTTGCCAAAAGTTATCTGCCCGATCAAAAGCATATAAAAGAAGGCATGCTAACCTGAGATCCCAATCTGTCTGCCACATAGAGGAAAAATAACATGTTCCAGTAGTTGTAGAAAAGAAAAGAGCTCGAACATTTTTCAAGAATTAAGTCAATTTAATTTGCTATTTGAAATTAGGGAAATGATAGAATACATGAATCATACATGGTAAGGATCCCAAGCTTATAACAAAACAGGACAATGACCTGGGTTAGCAATCTCTGCTGATACATACTAATGCAATTACCTCTGGGTTAGTTGAGTTGATAATATCAAATATTGGATGACCTATTGGCACTATATCAGGGAAAAACATCCATGGGAGTTTCTGCCTTATTGTTAACATCAACTCTATAGGAATTTCCATTATTACCTGCAGTCAAATACACAATCATAAATTGTAAAATTTTCAGGTAAAACACACAAAGTCCAAGTTAAGTTGTTAATTACAATCCTGCAAACAGTAAGAAACTACAACACTTATCATCACATGATACACTTTACAAGCTAGTTGGTAAATACAACCAAGCATGTGAGCGCAGCCAACTGCTGCTGGTACAAGCGGTAATAGGCAGAAGATAAAAGAGTAATAGAGGCATATATAAAATCATTGCAAAATGAAGCTACTTACCCTGGCACGACGAAGAGGTTCAACATCTTTGGAAGCGTAGACTCCCAATCCATCTGGCCCTTCCTTAAAATCAATTCCATATGCTCTCATACTTCGAACATAGCCTATCTTGTAGAAGTCTGGGTCTGCTGGCTCCAACTATGAAGGAAAAAATAATGAATTTAGTAGTGAAATTTGCTTTATTTTAGAGGAAAAAATAAACCAAATAGAATTGAAATTTTGCAATTTTATGATGGCTAAAAAAGTTTACAATAAAGTAATCGTATTTTGAATTCGAAGGTAAAATGCTGTTATATTATCTCTTAATATCATGCAAAAACCGACATCCCAAAAAATCCAAAAAATTTTATTAGCAAAGAGATAGCAAATTAACAATTGGAGGAATTGGGTCAGCATTTTTTAAGACCCCCACTCTCTTCTGTTGGTGGTATGAGCTAAAAGGTTTAAGGCTATGAAAAGTTGCCTTTCATAGGAAAAAAGATTCAAAAATTTTCAATAAAAAATAATTTGCAGCAATTTTCTTAGTAGAAACAAAGAGAGAAAAACGTTAGTGGGTAACTACCTCCGAGGGAGATTCTTGGAGCGGGGGAGGTTGAAAAAGAGGGAATGGAGGTGCGTCAACAGCAGCCCTGACGAGTCGACATCTGTTTTCAATATCAGTGCTGAACGACACGGGTTTTGGCCTCGGTAACCATCCATTGCACAGACCTTTGCACTGTTTTCGTTTGGCATACACACATACATATAGCTGATCAGACTTACACAGAGGCGTATTAAATGGAAAAGAAAAAGAAAGCAAGAAATAAGTTTGGTTGTAAATGGAGAGAGAGATATGGTGTACCTGGGGGTTGGAGACGAAGCAGTGGGTGAGTTGATAGAAGGGCAAGCAGGAGGCCATTTTTGAGTCTGAGGAAGGGCGCTAAGGAGACGATGGCACAACAAGTTACAGAGCAATAAGAAGTTGGTTTCAGTTGGAGTGACAAGCAGGAAGGGGGAACGTGACAACGTTATCCACTTTCGGCATCCCCCCTCTGCTTCTACTCGACATTTGACTCCTAAGTTTCACTTTCGACTTTTTCCACTCAGTGTGAGGCTTTACTCCGCTATTTCTTTTTCTTTTTTATTTTCTGTTTTTATAATTCCCTCTTTCCTGATGATATTTTTTTAAAAATAAAAATTAATTACATAAAAAATTATTTTATTTATAATTGTAAATTAAAATTTATAAAAAAATTATATCTATTTAAATTTAAATTTTATTGAATTTTTAATACAAAATTTTTATTTATAATTTTTATTAATATTAGCTATATATGTAATCTTTATTTATATAATTATTTTAATAAATTTTTAAATATTATAAAATAAATAAATTATTTTTTATTCTATTTAAATATTTATATTTTATATATTTTTAATAAATTTTAAATCAAAAATATTTTATTTATTTTAATAACATTTTAAAATAAATAAAAACTATATACACATGTATACATGTAAAATCATTAATATTAATAAAAATTATAAAAAAATTTCATATTGAGAATTCAATATCAAATAGATGTAACTTTTTTATAAATTTAAATTAAAAATTAAAAATAAAATATACATTTTATTAATATAATTAACTCAAAAAATAATTATACTCTTAATCAAATTAATATTTATATAATAATTATAATAATAACATATATTTAATTGAGAAATAAAATTATATGATAAATTCCTTTGCATATAAATTTTTAATTCAATCATACATGCCACTATTACGCTTCAATGGTTTCACAAATATAACTATTTGAGCTTTAAAATTAACAAAAAAAATTAGTAAATATTATTTTAAATTTTAAATTTTATTCTCTCTCTTCAATCAAATTTTTATTTTCAAAATGTATCCAAATAAACTTCAACATGTCAAATTTATTCAAATTAAACCCTATTAAAAAATTTAAACATTAAAAATATTCAAATTAGAGATATTTTATAACAAATTTTGACTTGTAATTTTTTCACACGTGTAAAAAAATATTTAAGTATCATTATAAAAAAATTCAAAAATTTTTAAGCACCGAAAATATTTTTTAAAAAAAAAATATACCATCAAAATTTTGAAAAATTCATAAAAAATCATTGATTAGTTGAAAATTTTTCAAAATTGAGAGATAAAATTGAAAAAAAATATATAAAATCTATTTGAGTAGTTTTTAATAATTTTAATAATAAAAAAATTATTAATTTTTTATAATTATTTTAAACTAAAGTTTAATTTTAAAAAAATCAATATATCTAAGTTTTTCTAAATACGTTTTAAAAATTAGGATTTGATTGAAAAAAAATGATAAAAATCAAGATTTTAAATAATATTTACTTAAAGTTTTTTTAACTTTTATGTCACTAGTAAGATTTATGAGATTTTCTTTTCAAAAAATAAATATTTTTCATCTTTTTTACTTCTTAACAATCAAAAGAAAATTTTTGTTTTCAAGAAAAGATTATCAAATTATTCTTAATTTACAACCAAAATAACCATAAAAATTCTTGAATTGTTGATATCAACTTAGAATTCTTGAAAAGAAGTGTAGCTTGATGGTGGACAAACTTAGAGTGAAGGACTGAAACTTGAACAGCAATGGATTCAGTATAATTGACAGATCTTCTTAAAGTTAAATATTATATTTCCATAATGTGACATTTATTTACAAAATTTTAGATGTCCCACATAATCAAAGTTCAAATGCTGGAAAGTTCAAGAATTTTGGGAAGCATTTATTTTTCATTATTAAATATATAATTTTGATAACAAGGATTCTTTTCTAACTTGAGTGTGTAGTGGAACACAATATAAGACTAATAAAGAGCCCACAAAGCATCTAATCCTGCTTCCCTCAGAGAACCTGTTGGAGCAACATCAATAATGGAGATGAAACTCATTGTTCACTGGAAGTGCAAGTCCAATAATATCTCAGTATTTTTCCTCAAACTCTTCTGGGCACACACACTTACACTTAATCTTCCATTACAATTAAAGTATTGCTGTATGTAACCAATTACCAAAACACATCAAAATAACGGATATAACAACAAGCTAATATACATTAAGATTTTCATGTGAAGCTGGGGCAATAACATTTTCTCCCCCAACAGCTGTTCAAAGGAATGAGTCAGTCAAGCAATCAACAGGCCTAGGAACTCAAACATGTTCTGTCTCTAACTTATTTCTTCGATGCCCCATCTCTTCGGATTCTATTCCTTACTCTTCTCCTTGCTTATCTGCAGGCAAACCCCACACCCCCAGTATTCTTCTTCCAACTTCCAAGTTTCCTTTCCTCTCTGAAGGCTTTACAACTCATTGCTAACTTGAATAGGTGAATCTCAAGTCCTGTGCCATCTCCTCTTGTATTTGTTTACAATGTGTCTCATCTAATTCACCATCATGTCCATCGACCAAGGCAAATAACAATGCTTCCCATTGCAAAACAAGGGCCCAGAGTGTGCACAGACATTACAAGAAAACAAGCCAAGAGTGATTATTCAGTCAATTATCCACCACTCCCAGTTATATTTTACTCATGAAAAGCAATGTCATCTTTTATGCTGACTTCTATTCATTTTTAAATTCACATTAGGCAAGCAAGAATAACATTAGAAGGGAAAAGGAAAAAAGAAGTTAGAAGAACATCAATGCTTTTATTCATGCTATGAATTACATCCAAATGAATGATCATTTTGAGGTAAAAATAAACAAAGATGAGGTGAAAAGTCCAAATGAATGAAAATTTCTCTTAGACAATAAAGTAGCTTACATAAAACCAACATAGTCCGTAATGTAACCTAGTGTGTTGTAACTGAAGTCATAATGCACAAACTGCATATCAAATATCCCTCCTCTAAGAAGGGGGAAAAAAAAAAAACAGAACAAGAAGAAGGCTTACCTGCTTCTAGTCTGTCCAATTACCAATCATTTGATCCAACAAATCAAGCACCTTCTTCACATCTTCACCATCAACACCCCCAACCCCTATATAACCCAAAGCCTCATTCAACTCCTTTGCCTCATTAACTCTTGCCTCCCTCAACAATGTCCTAAATATCCTTTTCCTTAAACCATCCCCAGGCAGCAAATTCACCTCTAACATGTTCCTCAAAACCCTTAAAGCCTCGAAAGCCAATCCATTCCTGCAAAATCCAACAAGCAAAACCCCATAAGCCACTGGCTCAAGCTTGCATGGGGACCCAGGTCTAAGCACCCAGTTGTAAACCTTCAAGGCCTCCCTCAGCCTGCCCTTTCTGAGATAAGAGATAACGAGCATGGTGGTAATGGTTGGGAGGTGGGTGTGTGCAGTTGGTGTGTGTCTCAAACGGGTTAAGAGGGACATCGGTTGGATTAGGTCTGGCTGGGAAGTGAGGGAGTGGATGAGGATGGAGTAAGAGAGTGATTTAGGTGGTAAGTCCGTAAGGAGTGCTGTGGAGGTGAGGTGGACTGCTGTTGGTAGGTTGTCAGACAGGCATAAGCGTGGAATTAATAGGTTGATCTTGTTTAATTCTTCTTGGGTTAGTTTGTGTTTTGGGTTCGTGGGTTCTTTTGGTTCACTTAAATAAGAAAACGGAAAAGATGATAACATTAATATTGCTGCATCTGATTGTGAAGAATGGGATATGATAGGTCTCAAGTGAAAGGACAGGAGCTGAAGATGTTTGAATGATTTCGGGATCATGGTGTCACTGCTTGCCTGCCGCTGATAAAGACTGAGATTTGTTTTCCCGCTATGATCACAAGATTTTCTTGCACTTCACAATTTCTTTTAATTGGTATAGCACCAGGCAACAGCTAAGTTATTAGCTCCTTTATGATAACCATTTCACTCCAAGCCAAATATCAATATAGTCCAAGTCATCAGATTCCTTTCCTGAATAACTCAAAAACCCTGCAAAGATGCTGTACTTGATAAATATGTCACTCAAGGAACCATCATTTCATCTACAGACAGCGATCCACAAATGGAATTAAAAAAAGAAAAAACAAAAAATGAAGACATTACTAGGATATGAAGTTCTTGTGCCAGAGACTGGAAGATTACTGTTTAATGCAGTGAATAGTAATTTCAGCGTAACAGTATGAAAATATTTTAGTGTTTATAACTAATAAAACATTACAATAACACCATCCACCAAACTGCAACGAACTAAACCCCAAATTGGCCTAGAGAAAAATTTTGCTACCACAAAATGAAACTCAATACCGGACCAGATATGAAAATGTAAACCATCAGAACCAAATGATGTGCATGTATGATGCATGTATATTTTACCTTAACTTATGAGACCAAGAAAGAAAATTGTGCAGAAGAGTGGAGAATGGTGGCCACTGTAGGCTAATACCCCATCTCGAAGGCATTTAGTTTATCTCAAACATTTCAGAGACCTTCGTCATGTTAACTCCTTAGAAGAATATAGGCAGGAAAACACTGTAGCAGTTCAATTACTTGAGACTATTAAGAGTAATACTGTAATCTGAAATGATGGGGTTTAGGTTAATCTATGAAGTAGTTTATTATTTCTCTAAGTACACCAAAAAATTCACGAAATGAATGACAATTAAATTCTTCAGTTATTTTTTTTCCTTTTCTGTTTTTTTTTTTTGGTTTTTTGAGCTTTAAGCAGACCACTATTTTTTTTTTCTCAAATAAAACTCCCAAGTAATATAAGTGTAAGTTGGTATAACTTCGAAAATGAATCTTAACAATAATATAAAATCAAATGCAAATAAGAGGATTGCAGACTATTATAATTTGTGGAGAACCTATGAAACAACTCATTCTTTAACCTTTTAATCTCATTAGTCTATACATATCTAAACATAAAATTCTAGAAAGTTTGTGCACCGCAGGGGTTGCCTGTGGTCTTAGACGAAAGTGGATGAGCTGTTTCACTCAACCAATCTTGGGTTCAGTTTTGCATTGGGATTAGACTCCTGTTGCATATGAAAGGCGTTAGGGCATTACTCCCCCGGTTTTAAGAAAACAGAGTGAGTATACGAAATGACTTTACCTCAGGGAGTTCCCTGGTTATCATAAAAAAAGAAGAAAAAAAAAATAGAAAGCTTCACAAATAGGTAAAATTATTTGAAGGAAGCAACTTTACAAAATAACTCCGCAAGTGTAGAGAAAGAAAAGAAAATATCACTTAGACTAATGAAGTATGAGTTGCAATATAAAACTACAGCAATATGAAATTATTATACCACAGATAACAAAACATGTTTAACAATACATACCCAGATAACCTGGCAAAGATCCATCTTCCTTTTGTTTTGACCTAAATCCCCTGTAGAAATATTCCATCAGAAAAAAAATAAAAAAATAAAAGGAGGAAAAGACAGTCATATCCATCAGATTTCTGATTTCAACTAATCAAGATTACAAAAGAATCATACTCTCGAATGCAACTATAATGTTCTTATTTGACTTTCATGCATACTCAGAAAACAAGTCTCCTCATGTTAAATTATTAATTTATTGAAATTGTTTCTTTATATCCCTTTTAATTTAAGGCTGTTCAACAGTATAATGAAAAAACCAAGGCTAATTTTGGCAGTTTCATCTTATTATAAGTTTGGAAAAGTTTGTCAAAAACAAATTTTAATGTGGATTTATATTTTTACTAAGTGGACATATATTTGGGACAGCCCAATGAACTCTGGGAGAGTATATATAACATCAAACTGACAACCTACTTAAGTTAGAAACATGATCAATGAAATAAGCAACAGACAAATGAGAAACTAAAGGAATACATGTTATCTTACATATCTATTGATGTTAGTTCTGTTCATGCTTCTGTTTGTTTGTTTGTTTGTTTTTTTCAATCAGAAACAAGAAATCATATTTGTATATATTGAGCACCACGTGGGTGCTGCCTTACACAATTGTTCAGCTAATCAGATAGGAAGAGTATTAAGAACTCCACAACATCTATCCATTTACACCATATTTACCCATCACCCAAAAATTTAATAGCAGCCCCCATCTATTCTTGATCAACACTAGTGGAGTTTCCAGCCCTTCGAAAGCCCTTCTACCTCCCCCTCCACACCATCCAAAAAATCGCTAAGGGGATTAATGCTGCTATTTTCCTTTTGGCTTTAGACACATGTATACCCTTCCAGGATTCCAATTCTTCCAGAACTGACCCAGAAACCACCAACTAGTTCCCAAAACTGCAAATGCACTGTCCCAGATACCCCTTGACCAGTTGAAAATCATGGACGTACAACTATGCATTTTAATATATCTCAATCCAGAACAGAATATATCCAACAATTCACAGACATTTTTGAAAGAAAACAAAGAACTTTTACTCAATAATATCATAAAATATCAAAAATAACAAAAGGGAGAAGTAATCCTATTTCATATGAAAATGGAAAAAAGAAAAGACAACTGACTTGAGCACAAGAAAAAAAAACACGTAACTAAAGAAGATGATTCAAGCATCAAATGATAAATCAGAAGAGTTAGAAGCAAAAAGAATAGGTCAGGTAAATATATTCAGGGAACTGCAAGAGGAACATAATCCCGTGGCAGTAAAAGAAAAATGAAACAGAAAGAGAAACAAGATAATATAATTGTAACCTGTTGTCTCTGCAATAAAAGCTTTGGTAATGTAATCTGTAGTTATTCTCAGGAAACAAGGGGACATTGAAAGGGAATAGGGAATAGCGGAAGGAGATGGTGACAATAAGAAAAATTTTAGAATTTTTTACCAACAAAAGAAAACACTGAGAAATGTCAACGGATTTGGACATCCAGATATTCCACTTGGACCACAGAAATTCATACCCTGAATTCTGTACCACGGAAGCGATTTCTATTTAACAAGTTTCTACCTACATGACATAGACCACCATCTTTTATGGCTCTTTAATTCTTACCAGAGTGTTATTTCCAGCTAAGCATAGCAAAGAAGATTTAATAAGCTGCCACCATATATGAACCATTAAGTAAGCCAAAACCAACAAAAACCACTGATACAATTAGCAAATACGATTTAAGCTTTGATATCACATATTTAATATTTTCAATTTTGAAGTGCTGACATAAATGCTCTTTCGTAAGTGCAGCCAACCAAGATAACTTCACTATAATTTCAAGACCAGTGTGCATAAATAATCAAAGAATCTTCATCTCCAGGATCTAATTTTACATCAAATGCAACTATCCCTTTGTCAACATATAACTATCAATAAGAAATTCACGAGATCCTCAAGTTGAAACAAACATCAACTAGCTAAAGAAAATAAATAATAACCCCCCTCCCCCAACCAAAAGAACAAAAAAAAAAAAAAAAGGATGGGAGAGGAAATAAAGACAGAAAGATGCATTCGCATATTCAAAAAATAATATAAATAATTTCCAAAGAAAACCAATTTCAGTTTAAGACAGAAAAAACTTATGATATACATCCATCCATAGTGAAAAGATATACTAGGGAAGGTAAGAAAGATAGCAAGGACAAGATTGATTGTATAACTCAAAACACAGATTGCAGACAAACTTCAACATAAATGCTTTCTCTTCTGTGCCCTCGTGCATTGGAACATCAAATAGGTTAATTCCAAGCAAATATTTTATCATAGGACCATGTCTAGATGAGGATTTGTATACCATCTAAACATAATATCACGAAATAAATGCATGTGAAAAAAACGTTGCATACCCAGATTATAGAAACCAACTGTTTTAAAGCTCCTACGTAGAGTTGCAAAGGAAAGATACCTAGAAAGTGCTGCCAAAACAAGAAGTCAAAACTAAATCAATAAGCAAACCTAATAAAGTTCATAATTGCAATTTTAAAATTCCACTGTAAAAGTATTTATTGCAATATTTATGCTTTATAGAGATCCTAACTCAAAACCCAACCATGCTCGCAAAGGGTTGCACCCTTTGGTGCTACAAAAATAATATATATACACACACACACACACACACAAAAACACAAACACATATTCTTCCTGATAAAAAAACGTAAAAAGTAAAAAGTTTTTATGGTATCCACTATCTCTTAAAAATTTAAAAGAGCATTTTGATTCTCTCTTATCTTCTTCACTTGACTCTTCTTTTTCCCGTAGATACTATCATCCATTCTTCATGTTTGAAACAAGGGAAGTTAATAGCATTAGGATATTATTTGTCATCCAAAGGGCTTAAAGAACTAACCTCAATTCTCAACTAATAGAGACAATATAGTAGAAAATGAGATGTCCACAGTGATACAGGAACCAACTTTATTGTCTGGGATGCTATGTATACTTCTTTACCTAATAAATTTTCATTTTTTTAAAATTTTACTTTAAATATCAATACAACTTTTCATTTCCTGCAATCCATGAGATAATAGCATTACGTAATACATTTGTTTAACGGAATAACATCAATCTTAACTAAGTGACCAGCAGTAATATCAAACTCAAAACAGTAAACACATTTTTCTCCTCATCTCCAGCACTGCAAAATCTACATGTATACTTCCACTTCCTCAGCAATAAAAAAGAAACCTGAGTTTTGATATTCTGGAGTGAGACTCTACCTGAATTTAGTCATGATCAAGTATGTGGATGCATTCACCATCTAATGTCTCAACATCTGAAAAGGAAACTTTTTAATAGCCCAGGTTTACATGTCTAACAAAAAAACTTTCATCTACCGAAAATAGCACACGGAAAATCTTACTAAAAGGTTTCCAAGAATCGCTTTTGACAAAACCAAAATGAAACTCAGGTAACAAAATAGTACAAGAGTATTTTTTGAACAAACATTTTCCTTCTTTTTTCCTCCATTTTGGCAGCAACAAGTTTTCATCTCCTTTTTAGAGTGGGACAGACAATAGCACCAAAAGAGCCCAAGTAGAAAAGAAGCTAGTCAGATGATATAAAGATCCAAACAAAACCTATACATTCCGCATGGTCCACAGTAAAATAACCATAGAGGAAAAAATATAATTAGATTCAACCAGCCTTCCTTAAAAGCTAAAAAAATTTTCATTTCTTCAAAAGTCCTTCTATTCCTCTTATGTCATACAACTTCAGAAAATAGATAATGGAACCATACTAACCACCTATTTTAATATCTTCAGGGTTCAAATCAACATTTGCTGTCAAAATGAACTCTACCATAATGTTAATCACTTTGACACTCTCATTGTCTGACATCCAAAAGTTTAAAAAGCCAAATTTCTGGATGGTGCAATTTCTTACATTTCACTGGATGTTTTCCAGATATCATACACACAATACTAAAATCCCCAAGAAAAATACAGGAAACCCCCACCTTGAGAGTAGCTTCCCATTAGAAGAAGTGAATTCTTTCGATAAGAGCTTCAATCACAGTGCTCATGAGCAATTTCTTTGACTTGGACTATCAGTCTCTGAACTGATTGCATATCCTGGCCAGAGCACACGTTTTGTTAAATCAGACAACCACATTCCTCATGAAATAAAGTCAAAATCATCAATTATTGCCAAAAGCTACATTGTGGTTCACCAGACAAGCGAGCAAGATCATAAATACATCAATGACGTAGGAGAAAAACAAAATAATAAAGTGAAAAACTTTGTAGAACTAAAAGAAAAACAGAATATGCATATCTGAGAAGATTTTTGCTGGCAAGAAGCAGTTATGCAGTTCATGTATATAATGTGGATTAATGTTTCTGAGGAAGAAGTAAGAGACGCATGTACTTGAATCTTGAAGATAAACACAAATAGTGACGGTTGTTGTAAAACATAATCACTAAATCCTCACTTTAACTGTGTATTAAACGCTGAAGGTGAAATAATGGATGCACAATTTAACGTGTAAGTAAAAGTAAGAAACGTTTAAAGAAAAGATAGCAGATTTTGGGAACAGGTGATTGCCGGGGTTGTATGTTTTCCTAAACTGACAACTAAAACATAAGACAATTAACTTAAACCATAAAGATGATGAAGAAGACACTGGTAAAATGAAAAGCAAAATAGTAAGACAGCATTTCCGTGATGAAATCCCATAAAACACCGAGTCTATACTAAGAATTATTCAATTCAACGTCAAAATAAGAGTAAAGAAAGGGAGACACCTAGTCCCAATTGACCGGATTATAAGAGCAGGCGATGTTCTGGCAGAGCGCAAAAGGTGGCGTAACAGAGGATGGCTCAGAAATCTAATGAGAAAGTGGACAGCAAGGAGGGCAAAAACGCACTGCATTGCGAATTCAGGGGAGGCTCCTTTTTTTAAAAAAAATAAAATAAAATAAAATTATTCTCTCATTTCTTTTGGGGGGACCCACAGTCCGAAGAAATTGCGTGTGAAGAAGACATTTAAATGGACAATTTATAAAAAAAAATGGAGAATAAATCAAATATGAAATAGCAGAAAGAAGCACCAAGTCCAGGTTCCTACACAAACATTTTAAATCTAATATGAATTATTCAATTCTTGCTCTGAACAGATTAGATTTGACGGTTCAAACAAGCAATTTAATTATAATATATTCTTATCAGGCTATTATTTTTTTAAAAAAAAAATCTTAATTTTGCAAGAAAAATCAGTTTTCCATTTAACATTTCAGCTTTAAATTATATACTTTAATTCTGTAACAAGCGATATTGGAACTGACCAAACTATTATCACGTGACGTCTTACCAAGTGTATAAATTTTAAAAAATGTGATCATCAAGAAAACAACTTACCTTAGATTCTCAATTTTGTTGTGTCTCTGAACCTGTATAAGATTATGTCATTTAGCTGAAGTTAAGGTCCATATTTTTTAAGGTTTAATACAAAAATTTAAATGATATTTTGAAATATAATATAAATATATATAAATTTTAAATTATTTTAAATTCATAAATATTAATATTTGAATTCATAAATTTTATTTTTGTTAAAATTAAATTTAAAAAATTATATAAATGAATATAAATTTTAAAACCGTAAAAATTTAAATCCTGAAAAGACAGCTGTCCGAGTGCCTAGCTAAACCTTGAGGTTTCAATCCCATATCTTATCACTTTTCTTCCTAAAACAGGGTGCACTTCTTTTTTTTTCCCCCAAACACTATTTTCATGTTCTTAAAAATCATTCAAAAATATTTTAACATATTTCAATGTAATTTTTTTAATTTTTAAGTCATTTATATTAAATTAATGTTATAAATATATTTTTAATAATATTATATAATAATTATTCATAAATAATATATCATATTAATTAGTTTATATTAAATAATAAATAATCAAGTTGTTTTATTTTTTAAAAAATTTAATTTATTTCAAAAAATAATAAATATTTTTAATTTACTATATTTTGCATTATACTATGTTTATTTTGGTTTTGATTTTGATTGGAATGATTTTTAGTTTTATTATATTTTTAGAGTTCAAATTTTTAATACCAAAAAATTTTATTTTAACTTATAATTATATATATTACATAAAAAATGTAGTATGACATACAAATTTGATATTAATCAAATGTCTAATTAATAATAATAATTTAATTAAATTACATATTAAAAAAATTTTGTTTGGAGTTTTTTTTAATAATGTAATTGTTTTGTAATGTACAAGTGATACATTTAATTATTTATTAAAAATCTAAATTGGTAAGGTTTTTTTTTTTAAAATCATATAATTAACATTTTTATTTTTTAAAAAAATATGATGGAACTTTCATCATTTTGATGATTTGAGGAAATGCATAATACCATATGGGTAAAAATGATTTTTGATAATTCTCAATGTCAAATTGATAATTTAGTTGGTGATAGCCTTACAACTTTTTTATATAAAAAAAAAAAAAACGAATTGTACATGGACTTTAATTACATATTTGTCTAAAGGAAATAAGCAAATGGGTTGTAAATAGGTTCATATGACTAACTACACCTCTGATGTATTTCTTTATTAAACTTAATTTATTAATTTTAAATAGACTATATATAAATTGACTTAATTTATTTTCAAGATGCATGAAGATAAATAATTGGTAGAGCACACTCATGAGTTTAGAAACTCTATTTGGATATTGAAATGTTAAAGAAGTAAATTAAGACTTAAGATTTCAAGTAAATATTGAATGTAGAAGGTAAACCCACCAAATACCAGAATGGAACAAGATTTACTTGGTTCGATGTTTTCAAAGAAACCTACTCAAAAGAAGGGGGTTTAACCCCTAGAAAGGTCACTAGACAAAAAGATCTTATATCGGGGTCCTTTCACGCAATCACAAGTTTTTGATCTCTTAACAGTAGCAATTTGTTCTCTCACTCAACTGTCATTTACAGAGAGTATAGAACCCAAAACAAAGAATAGTAAAGCATTATATTTTACCCAATATTTCATTGTTTTATCTCCATTTGATATATGAAAATTGATACCAAGGATTGCATACAATTGATCCTTAAATAAGTAGATAGAAACATAAACAAAATCATGAAAAAACTTTAAGAAATTTTCCTTTAAGAATGGCGTGTATCAAAATTATCAAGAAGTCTCTAAAGCTGTACCTTTTAGAACCTCTTGTAATCTTTTTAATTTTAAGCTACATCATTATAAGTCTCTTTGACTTTGAGCTATGTTATCACATGAAAATACCAAAATCGAGTATGATGAAAAGATAAGGTTACACTTTTTACTAAGACCATATAAGACTTCTATTGACATTTTAAAACATGATAAAGAAATTAATTATGTAATGGCAGCTCCATATGCAAAGAAATTAGAAAGCAAGATGGAATAATCTGGTGAAGTACTTTCTTGAAATAAAAACCTAAGAAAAAGATGCCAATTGTTGGGAGAATGAAAGTAAAGGCAAATAAAAACCTAGACCTAGATTAAAAATGTTATTTCGTCATAAAAATAAGCCCAATAGAAGGATTGTGAGGATTTAAGAGAAAATTAATAGAATAATAATAAGAGCATTTTTAAATTTTAGTCAATTTCATTACTACTGTTTTCATTTTGTTATGTTAATTTTTTGCTCAAGGTTAGTATATGCATGGGCTGATATATGTGTGTGGGTTAGCATGCATGTATGGGCTAGCATATGTATGGGCTCTGTGTTTTGGCCCGCTTGAATGGGATAACAACTTTTGGACTATTATCAATACTGTTATAACAAATTTCTCTTTCTTCACTCATTTGCCATACCTTCATTTTTCTTCTCTTTACCATTACAAAATGGTCACATGTAATTTCTATTTCTAAATGTATCATTGGTATTAAAGCTATTGATATAAAGGCTCGAAAATAGTTGCAGAAGGAGGTTGATTGATCAAACACAACTGTTGAGCAAATTAAAAGTGAAATAGGGCAATCACACACCTTGATAGACCAATGGATGTAGGATATCTAAGCTAAGCTTCATACCCTACTAGAAGCTTCCTTAACTCTTTGCTCAACTGATAAGTCGACCATGGCCAGTGAAGCAATGTTCAAACTTATGGCAACCAGTGTTACTTTCAGTCTAGAATCCTCGATTTCTAAACCGGTGAATGAAATTCTTGGGTTGGTTCATGAAAGTTGAGTAATTCCTTGAAGTTAAGGGAATTGGTTCAGATCATCGGGTTTATATGGAGATGATGCACCTTAATGGTAAAGCCTCATAGTGGCACCAGTGTTTCATGTGTGACTACAATAATCTTTTTGATGTGTGATGGTAATTAATCATTTATAAGGGAGATATGCACTCGAATTTTTTAGTCTGATCTAGTGTCCTTAAGACACACTTATATTATAGATGAATATTATAAGGCGTTTGAAGCTCCACTAAATCTGTTACATCTGTTAAAGGGGTATGCTTTGAGCATCTTTATGAGTAACCTCAAACTAGAAATTTCAGGGTCAATTAGATTACTTCAAACCTAATCTTTAACTCATTCTCTTTATTTACCTAGATAAATAGAACCCACGGTTTATAATGTTCCTCGTAGATCCTTTATACCTTATTGAACTTAGCCAAATTCTCAACACTAAATTTCAGTACCTTTCAAGACTCGTCTACCACCACTATTAAGCACCCCAAAATCTAACAATCCATTGTCCTTTCCTTTTTCTAACTCTAAAAGATAACCATCTTAGTCATGGACATCAAAACCTCCTGCTAGTTCTATTTCAAAAGTAAATAAGATCCCTACTAAAGAGGAAAGGGAGGAAAAGATGAGATAATTAAGGCCCTTATATGTGGTGCAATGTGAAATATTTCATAGGGCACAATTGGATGCATTCCCAATTACATTAGCTTTTGATGGAAGATCAGGAGGAATAATCTCCTAAGGAATCTTTGGACTATGTCGAGTCCTTGAGGGCCAATGGAAAAAAAGGTAGGATAATGCACTAGTAGTTATTTCCTTTCATGCTTTATTTAGTACAACAAGACCTTAAACTATAAGACTTCAAGGTTAGGTGAAGAATTAAGAAGTAATCATGTTGGTTAACTCTAGGAGCACTCATGGTTTCTTAGACTAATTTATGGATAAAAGGTTGGGGTGTGTAACTAAGAAAGTGGTGGGGGTACGTGTTATTATCCCTACTGGGGAGAAGTTGTTAGTATATAAGGTATGTCACAATCTTACTTGCAAGATCTAAGAGTTGAGTGTGCAAGAGGATTTTTATGTACTTCTTTTATAAAGATGTGATAGGGTTTTAGGTGTGTCATGGTTAAAGACTCTAAGCCCTATCATATGAGACTTATCTAAATTGACCATGCAATTTATTTTAAGGTGTGATACGTTTACTCTCTATGATATACAAAAAGGGAATCTGTTGATTACTAATAAGAAACAGGTTGTTAAGCAAAAATTGCAAGTCTTAAATCCTTGCACTTTCTTAATGATAGAAACTTAACATGTGACATCTTATACGAATGATCTTAATACAACACCCTTGCCAACTAATTTAAAGAGTATTCTACTATAATATTCTATAATATTTAGCTCTTCAACTATTTTGCTCCCTTAAAAAAGCTTAAATCATTGCGTTCTTTTGATTGATGAGACAAAGGTAGTAAAGCATAAGCCATATAAATACTTAGTAGTTCAAAAAAAAAAATAAATGGAGAAGATGGTAACAGAAATAAAACGGGTAAGTATCACTCGAGATAGCAATAGAATCAGAGATACGATAGTCTTTTAGCTTCTTTTATAGTTATGGTTGAAGAAAAGGATGACACTTGGAGATTTTGCATAAATTATAAACAGCATAACAAAATGACTATCAAGGATAGGTTTCTAATTCCCATATTAGAAAAGCTTATTGATGGGCTAAAAAGGAATATCTTTAAGAGCCATTCTGATATAGTGGTAACCCTAGGAAGTCATACTACTATAAAAGATTTGTTAAGAACTATGGCATCATGGTAGATCCCCCAATCTGACTTACTTAGGAAACATGCTTTTAAATGGTCATTTTTGGCTGAAGAAGTATTTGCATCCCCCAAAATAGCTCTTTTAATGGCTCTAGATAGGTATTGCCAGCCTTTGATAAGAAATTTTAAGAGAAGGCTAATGCTTTAGGAATAAGCATAAAAGCAGTATGAAGTCAAGAGGGTAGCCTTATTGCCTTTTTCAACAAAGTTCTTAAACCATAAGCTTATGTTTTACCTATTTATGAAAAAAGGATGCTTTTTATTTTAGTAATAGTAAAAAATAAAATTCTTATTTATTAGGTAGGCCTTTCTAAATTGAGACAAACCATCAAAGTTTAAGGTACTTGATAGAGAAACAAGCCACAACCTCTGCACAACAAGCTTCGGTTATGAAATCATGGAGTATGGCTTTGAAATTATTTATAGAAAGGGAAACATTAATGCAATGGCAGATGGTTATTTAAGAGACCTCAAACCTTCAGAATTTACAATTATGATCTATTGAGCAGAGTGAAACATTTTTAGGTGTAGGATGCATCCCTAGTTCATTTATTACATAAGATACAAAACTCAGAAAGGACTTATGAGCACTACGTCTAGTAGCCCGAATTATTAGAAAGAAAAGGCAAATGATGGTTAGTGCAGATTCTAAGCGAGGAAGGATCTTTTTCATTATTATCATGCTTCAGTTGAAAGAGGTCATTCTAAAGCAAGAGCAACAATGAAGAGGTTAGGCAGTTTTTACTACAAAAAAGGATTAAAAAAAGGATGTTAGGAAATTTGTTAGAGAATGCACCATTTGCTAGAAATGTGGATATGAAAATTACATACTAGGTTTATTACAGCCTTTTTCAGTCCCAAAAAGAATATGGACGAAACTCTCGATGGACTTCATTAGGACTACCTAAATCCTATGACAAGGATATTGTAATGACGGTAGTGGATCGATTGAGTAAGTACGCACATTTTGTAACAATGGCACACTTTTTACAATTATTATAGTAGCTCAAATTAAATCTTCTTAGATTTTATCTTTAAATTGTATGGCCTTCCCTAAAGTATTGTCTCTAACAAAGATAGAGCGTTTTTGAGTGTGTTCTGGCAAGAATTTTTCAAAAGGTTAGGAATTAAATTAAAGCTTTTTATTACTTATTATCTTAAGACAGATAGCCAGATTGAAATTGTAAATAGTTATCTTGAGACTTATTTAAGGTGTGTGTGCAGTGATAGTCCCAAGGAATAGTCCAAATGATTACCTTCGACAAAATGGTATATCACATTCCACACTTCCATTCAATGGTTTGAATAGGTGAAACTTAACAGAAACATTGTTAGTCAATTATATTACTATTGTTATCATTTGGTTATAGGTTATGGTAATTTCTTGTACAGGGTCAATATGTGCATGGGTTAGTATATGTATGGGTTGTGTGTTTTGGCCCATTTGTATGTAACAGTTGTATTGGGGAATCGGATAACAACTTTTGGACTATTATCAATACTATTATAACAGATTTCTCTTTCTTTTTTCATTTGTCATATCCTTTTTGTCTTTACCATTGCAAACTAGCCACCTGCAATTTCTATTTCTAAATGTATCAAGCAATAAGAAGTTATAGAAAAAGAAGTTGCAATGGTAAGTAATCATTATGAAAAAGGCGATGTTCTAACAGTACTAGAAGTCAAGAATCTTAAAGAAGAAATCCTTCACTTAGCCTGCATATATCAATGTTGAAGGTAAGGAAAATCTTGTTTGCTTACTGAAGAAACCATTATATAGGCATACATAATCATCCAAATAATAAATACAAAAAAATATGATAATTATGTTACTTAAGAAATGTCACAACTTAATCTTTGACTGGGGTCTAATTCTTAAAGTGGCTTAAAAAAATATAATATTTTGGGTGATTTTTTTGAAAAGATTTTTGAAAATAAAAATAAAAAAAGTTGTCACCAATCATTTTTATGGTGTGATTGGACACCAAAATTCATTTGTTTTTAAAAAATAAATAAGGCAACATTGGTCTTTTGAAATTAAAAATATGAGTTTAGGGGTTGATTACGCGTGGGAAAGAATTAGAACCTTAACGATGCCCAAAAATTGGTACCAATTGATTATGATTATTTTTAGTTTTGAAATACAATTGATTTTTAAAATTTTTTTCCAAAAATATGTCTGAAAAAAAAGTATACATGATATGAAAATAAGTAAAATTTTAATGTTTTGAAAAATATAAATGTTTAACTCTTGTTTTACCTTTAATTCTCGAAATTATTTTATGAGAGAAGATGTAAAAAAATTGTCATGATAGAGAATATGTAGATCCCACTTTTGTTCAACTCCCTAATTCTCAAATTTTTTTTGTTGTGATTCATGTGAATTCAATGATATTTTGATGCACATGCATAGTCGTTACATTATGTAAAATATATAAATAAATTTGAAGTCTCATGACTCTAACTATGCAAATAATTAATATTTGATATTTTAAATATAAGCTTTAAATTCAACTTTTATAATTTTATTGATTAAAAATAAAAATAAATTAAGAGTTATATATACATAATATTTTAGAGAATACAAAGATTTTTCTTTTAGATTTTTTATAAATACATTTTTAAATATGAAAATCCTCTCTTGAAATCTTTTCACATTTCTTAAAAAAAATATTTTATATTAGAGAGTATAAAAATCTCTCTTGAGATTTTTTTATATTTTCTCAAAAATATCAATAAAATATTTTAAAAATTAATTTTATATTAAAAATATAAAAATTACTCTCCTAAGATTTTTCGTATACATCAAAACTTGAAACACTTATATTTTAAAATAATTTTTATTAAAAAATATAAAAATATCTCTCTTGAGATTTTTTATATTTTTTAAAATATTAAATAGTTTTTTATATTAAAATATAAAAACCTCTATCTTGAGGTTTTTATATATCCCTTAAAAATTATAAATATATTTTTATTTATTTATTTTTTAAAATAATTTTTACATAAGGAATATGAAAATCTTTCTTTTGAGTTTTTTTTTTTATATTTCTCAAAAGTTTAAATATATATTATTATTTTTAAAATAATTTTTTTAAAAAATAACTCTCTTGAATAATTTGATACTCTCAAAAATTTAAAATATTTTTTATTTTAAATTTTTTTAAAACTTAAAATAAGATCAAAGTGATTTTAATTTTTTTGAAAATATAGTTAAAATTGAGTAAAATAATAAAAATAAAATTTAATTTACTTAATAATTTTATATTATGAATAATATAAATTTACTATTTTAAAACAATCTTAATATCTTAAAGTTACTTATCTTTCTATCTTTTTTTTTTTTTTTTTGTTCTTTCAAGCAAATTTTATGTATTCAATCATGAAAGTATATACTACCCCTCTAACCACTCTTTCTTTATTTTCTTTTTTCTTTTTAGTATATACATCACATCTTATTCATTTTCTATTAAATTATACATTTTTTGCTCATTACTTTCACACACTATTTATTTTTTACTTAACTTTTGATGTATTCAACATAAAAGTATAAAAAAGTTATGTGTATTTGTAAATAGAGGAACATAAATACATCAATATACAAGGTAAATAAAAATACAAGTGAGAATAACATAAAGATAAGTAAAAGGATACATGTATGCAAGAGAAATAATATATATATATATATATATAATAGCAATTAAGTAAATAAATAAAAGAAAATATTCATGAAAAAGGTAATGATAAAATCACAAAAATAGGTTATCTTGTTCTTTAAGAGGAAGTAATATTTAAAAATTTCTCCTCTAAATTTCTCATTACCAAAGAAAATCTCTTTAACTCTTTTTATACTACTATCTTTCCCTTTTATAACTTTCTCTAAATATTCTCTAAACTCTCAAAATTTCTTAACATTCTCTCTTCCACTATTTCTCTAAAAATCCCCCCTTCCCCCCCAAAGCTTTTGACCAAGGTGGGTATTTATAGACTTTGTCTAAGCCTCCATTTAATGCAACAATAAATAGCATTGTAACATTGTAGAATTGACAGCATTGTAGCATTACAAAATTGGCAGCATTGCAGCATTGCAGTTGTAAAATTGGTAACATTACAAAATTGGCAACATTGCAGAATTGGTAGCATTGCAAGTGCAGCATTGGCATAATTGTAGAATTGGCAGCATTGTAGTATTATATAATTGACAGCATCGCAGTATTGGTAGCATTACAAGTGCAGCATTGGCATCATTGCAGAATTAGCAGCATTGCAGCATTGGCAGCATTGCAGCATTGGCAGCATTGCAGTATTATAGAATTGGCAGCATTGCAATATTGCAGAATTAACAGCATTACAGAATTGGCAGTATTACAGCTGCAGCATTGGCAGCATTGCAAAATAGATAACATTACAGAATTGGCAGCATTGTAATATTGGTGCAAAATGGATGTCTACAAGAAAGATTGTACAAAAGTTTTGATGATCTTTTTGCTGTTAGGATGTTGGCACTAAAAGGAAAATGTGTTTGTTCTTGTATGTTGATGATATACTCACCACTAAAAAGAGCAAATTAGAGATAAAAATAAGAGATAAAAATGATGATAAAGAGATTCGTATGAAAGATTTGAAGGGCTGCATAGAAAATCTTAGGAATCAATATATAGAGTAATAGAGAGAGCTTTTCTTTGAAGCATTTTCAGAAACAATATCTGCAAACATTGGTGAAATTTTTTTCATGAATTAGGCTAATAAGGTAAGCATCCCATTGGAAAGCCATTTCAAGTAGTTAGCTCAAAGTTACCTCACTTTAGGAAAAAAAATGTTTGGAATGTTAAAGGTACCTTACTCAAGTGTATGCTATGATAACTACTGTATGAACTAGAAAGCTTTGATTTAGCTAGTCATGCTACCACTACTAGCACTGACGTAGAATATGTACACATAAGAATTTAAGAAAGGCATAAGGCTGCAGGGACTACTGATAGAGTTGCAGATCCTCAACTGCAATGCAATTATGTTTTATGATAGCCAATCAAGAATACATTTATGTAAAATGCAGTTTACCATAAAAGAATTAAGCATTTGGATGTGAAGTATTGTTTTGTTTAAGAAAGGACAGAAACAGAAGACATTAAGTTAGAGAAGGTTAGTTCAAAAGATAACTCCTTTATTGTCTAACATGGCCATAAAGGTTTTTACACTTGGAAAACTACAAAAGTGTCTGAATTTGTTGACTATTAGTGCTGGACAATGAGAGTAATTTTTTTTGAAAAAAAGTATATGATAAACTCTAATAAGAATAAGAAACTATAAACTATGTTCATTTTATTGGAATAATAGGAAGAATTGACAATAATTAGAATAATATCTATCATATCGCGACTCCTATTGTTTTCTTACTAATGGTTTTCAGTTGAAATTGGTTATTGACATGTGGCTTGACTACTGGGAAATTCCATATTAGACATTAGAATTACTAGTCTATGAATACTATTTCTTGCAGTAATAGAAAAGGATAATTTAATTAAGAGAAATTAAATAAGACAAATAGAGAGAAACTTCAAAAGCAAGATTGAATTTTCTTAAATCTTGCAACAAACCTTTCTGGGTAGATTATGCTTGACTAAGCAACTGGAAATGCATTCCAGTAACCAAACCTTTTAGAAAAAAAAATCTTTGACTGGTATAACTTTAATAGTTTGTTTGTTATTTTTAGCTATTGAGAAGTATTCTTGTAAAAGATTTCTTAATGTCGATGCAGGGCTTAGATGGAGCCATGGTAAGAGATTAATGTACTTGTTTTTTTGTGTGGATCAAATAGTGGCTCATGAAAATCTAAGATTAATAAGGCTTGAGCACTGATCTCGCTTTAAATACTCACAGACCAGCTCAACGTTTCGACACCCTAACATCTTGAGGATTGGATCGAAGTGTATAAGGCCCATATATATAACCCATCAAGCATGCATCACAAAGGGCCTTGGATAGTACATCACCAAAGTTTCATAAAGATCCTTGAATCGCTTTCTAAAGATTTTCTCGAAAAGAGCCTTATAAATAGTTGATAGCATGATCTCGCGAATTGGCAAAGCGACATTTAGGACCAATTATCATAACTTTGCTTAATGAAATAAAACAACATGACCCCCAAAGTGTCCACTCATAACCTTTAAACAAACCACTCAAATATGATCAAAGAAGAGAGGAACTTGTCTTCGAAAGTTATACATAAATAAACCTTTTTGTATCTACCTTCCAATATTTTTCAAATATTAAGAAATGGTGTTAAAAGGAAGGCCTCTGGCTCTTTTAACAAACCAACTTCTAAATCTTAATATAGGGAATGCATTAAATGACAACCCCATTTTATCACATGAGGTGCAACTTCATACACAAGGTGAGATCCCATACACAGAGCATGAACTCATATATGAAAAAGAGCATGCATTTCTTGTGGGGCACAATCCTACACATGGGATGTAATCCCACACATGAGGTGCCACTAAATGTCCTATATAGAGGATGCATCCCTATGGAGCATGATCCTATATTGGAGGCACATCATCTTGAAATAAAAGAGATAGGCTAAGATATAAGCCCAAGCCCACCAATGCTCGATGACATCTAAATAACCATTTCATCATCTTCGTAATGCTTTGAGGCAATGAAAACTGATAACAAAGGTCATCAACTTGGAGTATACAAGATCACAGGCATAGATGTTTGTTAGTACCATGAACATGGAACATCAGCAACCTAAAATAGTATTAAATCTTAGCTAGCTTATGTACGTAGTATTTATCATGTACTATAAAGTCTATACATAAAAAATATGCATGTCCTTAATGAATGAAATTGTGTAAGCAACAAGCAGGAATCCTTAACATGGGAAAAGGCGAGGCACGACCCCACTTTTGTTTTGACGCACAAATCCTCAAATTGGAATGTAAGAATAGTCAGGGCTTAGCCTCACCTTTGTTTCAAGGCATGAATCCTTAAAGTTGAGATACATATTCCTATACGATCTAAGTAAAGGTCAAATTATGTGGCACAAATCCTCACTATATATTAACGACAAAGCATCACTAACTATAGGAGCATGTATCTCCAAATGCTTATGGGGCATGATCCCATGTATGAGGCATGACCCTTCAATGTTTTGAGAAATATTTCTGCATGATGCTGACCATAAATCCATATATGAGGCATAACCTCTTAACATTTGGGCATGTATCTTTGGATGATACTGACCATAACCCTTTATGTGAGGCATAATATCCTTGCGAAACATTATGATGTACGTCATCGTCAAAAAATTATGAGGCATGAAATCCTCATCGAAAGCTTATGAAGCAATAGATCCTCAATAAAAATTTATGGGACAAGGAAATAAGGTAAGAAAGTCTTTATCTAAAGATTATGAAGCACGAAGTTCTCATCTAAAGATGATGAAGTACAAAGTCCTCGTTTAAAGATTAAAAACCACGAAGTCCTTATCAAAAGATTAATCCTCTTGAAAGCTTATAAGATAAGAGATCTTCACAGTAAAACACTTATTGGAAGATTGTGAGGTAAGGCATTCTCATCCAAAGAAATATAAAGCATGACAATCTTACCTAAATCTTACAAAGGATGATGTCTTATAGTATAAATGAGATAAATGACCAAAGAATAAACGAAAAATCAACATACGAAGGACAATCACATAAAATGGCAAGACAATACAAAAGCATGAAACTAATAATACATGGCCCAATGAAGGGAACATCTCAATTATTGGAAACCCATGTATGCTTACATGTTGTTTGCATCGTCTAACAATTAGACGATATTAAAGGGTAGGGAAGCTATGAAACGAGTATCAAATAATGGTTCATTATAGCTTAGGCCCAAAAAGGCTTGGGTAACTAACCTTGCTCTAAAACTCACACCCCAACATAACACTTTGATGCCCCAACATCTCTAGGGTTAGGTCAAAGTGTATGAAGCCCATATGCATGGCTCATTAAGCTCGCATCATAAAGGGCTTTAAAAAGTCCATCACCCAAGGCTTTGTAAAAGTTCTCGAATTGCTCCTCGAAATTCTCATCAGAATGAGAAAAAAGTTGGCTATATAATCCCATGAACCAACAAAGCAACTCTTTAGACCAACCATTATAACTCCACTTGACGAAATAAAATGATATGATCTATCAAAGTGTCCATTTATAATTTATAAATAAATCACTCAAATATGACCAATGGAAGGAGAAGCTTGTCTCTACAAGTTATAGATGTTGAAGAATTCTTAAAAGAATGACAAAAAGGAGCAAATACACTAGATACATATGATACAAAGTTTGTGTCAAAAGATGTTTTGAAGATGTATTAAAAATATATAGAAAACATCTCAAAAGATATGTTAATAATATATACAAAACGTATATAAATATGTCTTGAATATGTATTACATGTTAAGTGTATATTTGCATTGATTTTCAATGTGCATAGTTACATTGATTGAAAAGTGATATAACTAATCAAATATAAATCATTGATTAAGTCTTTATGGTTGATCCAATTGTTGAACATGAAAAGATATAAACCAACCTTAGAAAATGTAACCATGTTGAAAAGGTACAAAGAATGCTATAAAAAAGCTTCATCATGGTCATTTGATTAATTCACTCAAGCATTCAAGTATTCTTTATGCAAGAAGTCTCTTATCTTCTATTATTCTCTTTATATGCAAAAGCTTCTTATTACTTGCATAGTTCTCAAAGATCAAAATCAATTAGATAATAGAATATTGATATTTAGAAGACTTGTTATCTTTCAAAGGTGTTCTAAGTTTGTTTTCGTTGATGCACAATGCTAACAAACAAACTCAAGCTTCATTATATCTAAGTGGATATCTACTTATCCTTGTGCATCATAATTAGTGGAGGCAAATAACATCTCAAGGAATGCAACATCGTAATGCACCTTGAAGTTTTCTACAACAATTTTCAAATTGGTTTATCTATTTTTTGTAGTAATTTCTATAGTCCACCTGTTCCAACAATCTTAAGACGTTATTCTGTTATTATAATATCGTTATCATCTCTCCACGAGTTTATCATTGACTTTGTTAAGTTCGAGTGGTTTGATAGTGAAAGCGTTAGGTGTTGGTTAAAGAAGCTGTACTTTCTTTTGACAAGTCTTAATGTTGTATATGTTCTTACCAAACTGAAACTACCTCACCGTTGACTAAAACGTGTGCACAACAAAAATGGGAGTAAGACGACTACATATGCAAATATCATATTTGCAATACAATATCTGATTCACTTTTTGATCAATACCATAGAAAACTACCAAAGAAATATGGGATGCTTTAAAAACTAAATATATGTCAAAGGATGCTACAAGTAAAAAAAATTTACTCTCTAAATTCGATGAGTGTAAAATGATTAACAATAGACAAATAATAGAGCAATATCGTGAATTCGTGCATATCTGTAATCAATTTAGTTAATAAGACATGCATATGGAGTATAGTTATTTCTTCTATTATTGATAAACTCTTTCCCTCTTAGAAAGACTATAAGAAGATTCTTAGATATAAAAAATTGGGGCTTTATTTTAAAGAGTTGGACCAACACTTTTGTACAGAGAAAGAATTTAGAATTAGCAATATTGAGGAATAAACCACTAAGTCCTATAAGGTATAGATAATGAAGGAAGGAAAAGGTTCTTGAAAGTATCATCATCATCATCAAAACCACAATAAGAGAAAGTTTGATGCACAAAAAAATAAAAAAAAAATCAATCCTATAGGAAAATAAAGGTTTTTACCATCGTTTTGACAAATTTGGCCACTATAAAAGAGAATGTCATCTTTTGAATAAATGAAAGACAAATTCTACTTTTGAACTTGTGGTTGTGATGTTTGAGATTTATGCTCTTGAAGGAAATAATGAATTGTGGATTATTTTTGATGCAATAAAGCACATGTGCAAGGGTCAAAATGTACCTATCTCTTATGAATCAATTGATGATGGCATAATATTATATATGGGTAATGCATCCATTGTAATAATGAAAGGAAAAGGCATTGCATTGCCAGAGTTTACTTTTGAAAAAATCCTTACCCTAATTGATGTGTGCCATGTTTCAAAACTTAGGAAATAGTTTTTGTCTAAAAGCCTACTAAATAAGTTTGGCTTTAAGCTTATTTTGTTGTCAAACAAGTTTATGTTGTCTAAAGGTGGTGCATTTGTAGGCAAAAGATATACGCATGAAGGAATATTTAAGCTCCACATTAATAACAAAATTTCTTTTATTACTTGTATGATTCTCACTTTCTTTATGGCGCAATAGTCTAGATCATATTAACACTAATTGATTGCATGACATGGTAAAAAATCAAATGATTACTGATTGTAAACATGACATCCATGAAAAGTGTAAAGTTTGTGCATTAATGAAGATTATTGAAATTAATACATAGTCATGTGTGTGATATGCATAGTATACCTATGAGATGAGAAAAGAAATATTTTAATACATTCATTGATGATTATTCAAGATTTTGCCATGTTTATTTGATGCATTCTAAAGATAAAGTATTAAATAAGTAAAATATATAAAGTTGAGGTTGGAAACTTTTCAAACATAAAGATTAAGTATCCTAGAAGTGATAAAAGAGGTGAATATTACTTTCTTAAATTTTATGAATTAGTTAATATTATGTATGAAAATTCAACTATATATACACCTCAATAGAATGGTGTAATGAAAAGGAAAAACCTTTTCTAACTTTGATGAATACCCTTACCAACTATCCCAATCTTTTAAGAGTGATATAGAAAATGAAACTCTTTTTTAGAGTGTATAAGTACAACGAAGCTTAAGATCTCATAGGAAATGTTCAAGAAGATTCTTTATTTTAGAAAAGTAAAGAACTTTAGATCTTGAGAGAGAGAAGTTACATCAATCTTTTAAGTTTTTCAAAAAGTTGTTCCCCTATGTTTTTCGAGGCTCTTTTATATCCTCACTTTAAAATTTAACCATCGGACATATTTTTGATCGTTTGAAATTCAAAAATCTTGTTAGAGCGATGGCACTAGATAATTGGGTGGTGATGCTAACTAACTAGCCGTAACATATAGAAATTCAAATTAACCCCATTTAAGTAGTGGCATCGATCAACTAGGTGATGGAACTAACTAAAATAGTGAGTTGGTCGATGACAATATCTATTGAGCAGTATCACCCACCAAGGCAGTAGCTTGAGTGGTGACACCTACCATTGGGTTGTGCTACCAACTAAGGCAATAGTTTAGATCGTGGCACTAACATTTCGGTGGTCTCATCTCCCAAAGTAATAGCTTAGGTGGTGGTACAAATCATTGGGCAATGATATTGATCAAGATAGTAATGTGATGATGATATCAGCCTTCGAATGGTCTCATCTCTTAAGGTAGTTTATTGGGATGTGGTACTAATCGTTGGTAGTGATATCGACCAAGACAGTAGCTTAGGAAATGGCATCAACCTTTTGGGCATTCTCACCTCCAAAAGTAGTTACTTAGGAGATGATATCTACCAAGGTAGGTCTTTAGCTTTTCTTGCTTAGTTTACGTATTTTCTAGATTTTTTTTTTTAAAAGTTTAGACTTCTGATTCTTTGAAAAACATATATATCTCTAATTTTAAGAAGGGTTCTTTATGATTTGAAAAGCTTTTATGAAGACATGATTTTGCTTAAATCCTTTTTGTTATGCATGTAAATAAAAGCTATCTTCAGCATAATTGAGGAGATGTGCATAAGTTTCTAAAGATCTTAGCCTACTTACTTGATCTCTAAGCTTCTTTATTTATTGCATAACTCCACGCATCTTCAACCTAAGCTTTATACCTTATTCAAAATATTAGCTTTAAAGTTGTTTGTTTTCATTAAGATACGTCATCACATTTTCATCATGTGAGACTATGGGGCTAACAAGTAAGGCACACAAGTTTGTAATAGTGGAATCTAACACTTTTATAGAAATCAATACAGTTATAGAATCTAGAGATATTGTATTTTATAGGTTCATTACTATTCAAAAGATGATCAACTTGAAACTATTTAAAGAAAATGTGGAATTCAACAAAAAAAAATTTTTTGAAGATACTATATTGTATCTTAAAATGTGGAAAAGTCCTTTCGAATTTGATTATATAGTTTATTTAGTTAAGGGGCCTAAAGGCTCACATATAAATAAACTATAATTTCACCTTCCATAGAATTAGATCTCCTTATTTATGAGAAAGTAATGAAATTTTAAGATACTATATCTTAGAAAGAAGCCATTATTAATAAGATGGACTCCATCATGGGAAACAAGATTGAAAGCTGGTTGCCTTACCACCAAAAATGAAATCAATTGGTTGCAATGTATCTTTAAAAAGAAAATAAGAATAGATGACACGATTGATAATGTCAAGGCAAGATTAGTAGGAAAAAAAGATCACTTAAAAGGAAGGCCTAGATTACTTTGATACTTATGCACTTGTTGCTATAACTGCTATTATAAGAATTTTAGTTTCCTTAACATCGATCTATGTCTTGACATCCATCTAATGGATGTAAAGAATATTTTTGTTAATGGAAAGGTAGATAAAGAAATTTATATGGAGAAACCATAAGGTTTTGTCATGCCAAATCAAGAGTACAAGGTTAGCAAACTAGTTAGGTCCTTGCATGGTTTGAAACAAGCTCCAAAATAATAGCATGACAAGTTCGATAAAGTGATTATTTCTCCTGGGTTTCAAAATTCATGAATTTGATAAGTGTATATATAGTAAATTTCATGGAAATAAAGGTGTCATAATACATTGTATGTAAATGACATGTTTTTTTTTAGGATGGATAGTGAAAGTATTGAATTTATTAAGTCCACCTTATCATCTAATTTTAAAATGAAAGATATAAGGCTTGTTGATATGATTCTAGGTATAAAAATTATTCAAAAAGAACATGACCTAGTGCTTACCCAATCACATTATATTAAGAAAATTTTGAAAAAAGTTGATCATTATGATTGTAAACTTGTCTCCACATCTTCTGATTCAACTTTGACACTATATCCTAATACTAAAAAGGGTAGTATCTCAATTGGAGTATCTCGAGTTATTAGGTGTCTCATATATGCAATAAGATCAACTAGGCTAGATATAGCTTTTGCAGCTAGTAAGCTGAACACATATACTAGCCATCAAAGTCAAGTTCTCTGGCGAGCAATGAATAAATTGTTAAAATATCTAAGAAAACTATGAATTATGATATACATTATACTAGATATCTTTCAATATTGGAAAGATTCACTGATGCTAGTTGGATCATGATAGTGATGATCATATATTTACTAATAGTTGGATTTCCAATCTTACAGGTGGATTTATATCTTAGGGTTCTAAAAAGAAAACATACATAGCTGACTCCACCATGGCAGTCGAATTCGTCGCATTGGCTTCTTGCAATGAAGAAGTAGAATGGTTGAGAAATTTATTGACAAAAATTCTCCTTGGCCTAAATCAATGCCTCTTATTTTAATATATTATGATAGTGAAGCAATTTTGTCAAGGACATATAGTCATATATTATCAGACCTTGAATTTGAGTGCTAAGCTTAGACGTGGTGTGCCTTGCTCCATGCCTGGACCTACAAGCGTGAATGGACCATGCTAGCAAGGCAAAACGCATGGGTTAGAGATGAAAATAAATGTATGAGACTTGGTTAGAAATTGAGTTTCATACTCATAGTATGGAGATACACTGATGAGTTGGGAATGTCATGGAGTGAGGGATGAAGCACACAAACTAACCCATAAGCCCGCTCAAGGAAAGAGTGACCAAGACGCCTTGAATAAGCACCGGCACATGATGGTGCAAAGACGTCCAGTAATAAGAACATAAGATGAAATCCAAGAGCCCAGCTTGGCATGGATAAGAAGTCCAGCAAACAAAGATATTCTACAAAAAAGGATGTAGTCATTAGCTAGAGTGGCTATCTAGAAAGGGAAGATAAGGCTCAAGAAGAGTTCTAAACAGAAATCATCTCCTCAAGCTTACCCAAATCAATTAAAGAGGATAAGAAGGCTTAGAAAAGGTTTCAAAGAAGATAAGATCCTTAACTTATAAAGAGTCATTGCAGGAGATGGATGCAATCTAAACTTTGAAGATAAGCCTTAGTGGGATAATAATCCATGACCAAGATTAGTTGGCCAGTCTGAAAAATGTGGGATAACAAAGAAAGAGCATTTGAATAGGATAATCCTCAACTAATATAAAAAAGAGCCTTGGGTTAGATTATAAACACAATGAGAAATAGAAACTTAAGTGTATGGGTAACTAGAAGCATTAGGTACTCTTAATGAGACCATTCGTTTGTAAAAAGTTTCTTTATCTTTAATAAAGACTAAGAAAGAGTTCTTGTTATATTTATTTACTTTACTTCACTTTTATATTATCTTATCTCTTACTTTATTTTGTTGTGGGCTTCGAAAGAGGGCTAGCTAAGTGGATGCACTTAGTAGCATCACATTGGAATTGTGCACAGCTGGGAACTAATGGTGTGACAAGTTGGTATCAGAGTGCAGTTTTGATAACCACTTTCTCTCAAACTTGTGGTTGATTTAATCATTGCAAAAACTCTATGGTAGGAGGGAGTGAGTCAATACAAAAGCGCATCACTTGGTTGGAAGATATCCTTGGTGCATTATTCGAGGGATCGATAAGTACATTGGTTGAGTTAATACAGACAATTACCCAACGATAATCCTTAATGGAAGAGGATATCAGAAGCCTCAAGGAGACCATAAGGAGCCTTTAGACTGAGATTAGGTTGCTAAAAAGGGCTTCCCATGCCCTAATAGTAGGAGTGGAACTTACCACAGCTAAGCTAAAGGTATTAAAAGCAAAATCGTTCTTTGAAGAAAGGAATAACAAGGAGTTGGAGAACTTCTTGTGGGATATGGATTAGTACTTCAAATCTATTCGAGTACTCCAAAATGACCAGATAATGATCACATTGATATATTTATCTGGTGATGCTAAGTTGTGGCGGCACGCTTATATACAAGATGACACTATCATGGGAAGGCCTAATATTGATTTGTAGGAAGCATTCAAAAAGGAATTGAAAGAGCAATTCTTGCCAAGTAACACATCATTTATGGCAAAGGAATAATTAAAGCGTCGAAAGCAGACGGGCTTAGTGCACGACTTTGTGAAGGAATTTAATTCCTTAATGCTGAACATCAAGAATATGTCAAAAGAAGATAGGTTATTTAACTTCCTCTTAGGCTTGCAACTATGGGCTTAAGCAAAATTGAGGCGGCAAGGTGTCAAAAGGCTACCTTTAGCATTCTCTGTGGAGGATTGCTTGGTAGATTTTAGGTATGTGGTTAGTGCTTTAGATAAAAAAATGAAGAAACGAGGGAATGTTGGAAAAGAGACGAACAAGCCCAATGGCAAGGGCAAGAAAAACAAGAATGTTGAATCCAACAAACCTCGGAGCTCATCCCTTTTGAAAAGTAAGGGAAAGAATAAAGACCAAGGGGGTTGCTTTCTTACGCAACGGGCCACATAAAGCAGGCGATTGTCCTCGCAAGGAGAAGTTAACGATGCTCATAGTAAAGGATCCCCATGAGGAGAGTGAAAGGAATACCATAACTCGGGTGAACCCAATCTAATTACTAAATGCGATCACACCTAAGAACTTAACAGAAAGGGTTGATCTATGTCTTGATGAAGGTGAACGGAAAGCATGCTATGGCAATGTTGGATACGGAAGCTAGCAACAATTTTGTGGTAGAAAGAGAAGTGGTAAAGCTTGGGCTTAAGCTTTCCCCAGCCATTATCAAGCAAAGTGGTGAACACTAAGGCGAAGGCAGTATGTGGAGCTATCATTACGACCCTCGAAGTGGGCGGTTAGAAAGGTATGTCCAACTTTATGATAACTCAATTAGATAACTTTGATGTTATCTTGGGTCTAGAATTCTTTAAACAGACTAAGGCATTAGTGATGCTCTATTTAGGTGGATTGCTCATGGTTGATGAGCAAGCCCCAAGCCTAGTCAAAATCCAAGTAGTAAAAAGGCTTTCAATAAACAAGAAGCAGATTGGGTTACAATCTGCAAAGCAATTTAAGTCAGGACTGCAAAAAGGTGAAGTGACGATGGTGGCAGCATTATTTGAGGCAAACCAGACCAGATCATGGAGGTGCTTGACAAAATTGCTAAAGTATTGAGGGAATTCAGCAATGTGATGCCATTAGAGCTCCCCAAGACATTGCCTCCAAGGAGGAATGTCGATCATAAGATGGAGTTGCTTCTGATTGTTAAACCTTTGCCCAAGCACCATATTGAATGCCCCCGTCGAAAATTAGTTGAACTACGAAAGCAATTACACGAGTTGTTAGAAGTGAGTTTCATTCAGCCATTGAAGGCCCCTTATGGTGCTCCTGTGTTGTTCTAGCGAAAGCAAGATGGCTAGAATGTGCGGTGATTGCCTAGCATTGAACAAGGTAATGGTAAAGAAAAAAAAATACCCGATGCCAAATATCACTAACGTATTTGATCGATTATCAAGGGCCAAGTATTTTATAAAGCTAGACTTATGGTCGGGTTACTAGCAATTTAGAATAGCTAAGGGGGATAAAGTAAAAATCGCATGCATCATAAGGCACAGCTTTGGTGAGTTGATGGTGATGCCTTTTAGGCTAACTAATGTGCCTACTACCTTTCGTAATCTTATAAATGACATAATGTTTGAGTTTTTGGATAAGTTTATGATAGCCTACCTAGATAACATTATGGTCTATAACGAGACCCTATAGGACCACATAAACCACTTGCGAAAAGTATTGATGTAGTTGCGAGAACACCTACTGTACATTAAGAAGGAAAAATATGAGTTTTGTAAGCAAGAAGTGCCATTCTTGGGGCATTGGGTAAGGAACAGACAGATACAGATGGACAAAAGAAAAGTAAGAGCCATTACTGAGTGGCCAGTTTAGCGAAATGTTGCTAAATTATGATCATTCCTTAGGCTCGTAAACTATTGTAGATGGCTCATCAAAGGATATTTGAGCAAGAGTTACCCTTTGATGGACTTATTAAAGAAAGATAACCTGTGTGTGGACTGATGAATGCGACAAGGCTTTTGAGGGATTGAAATAGGTAATAGCTTCAAAGCTATTATTGTCCTTACCAAACTTTGAAAAGCTATTCAAGATAGTCACGGACGCCTTTGATCATGCAATCAAGGGTGTGTTGGTGCAAAATGGCCACCCTGTGGCATTTAAGAATTGAAAACTCAGGGATGCGGAGCTGCATTATTCACCCAATGAAAAGGAGATGATGGCTATTATCCATTGCCTAGGGACATGGTAAAATTACTTACTTGGGATAAAATCGAAGGTAATTACTGATAATGTCGCTAATATCTATTTTCGCTGATCGAAAAAGCTATCTTCGAAACAAGCAAGATGGTAAGAATTTCTCACGGAGTTTGTTTTTGTGTAGGAACACAAGCCAAGCAAATAGAACATTATTGCTGATGCACTAAGCCACGTAGAAATGCAAAATTATGTGGCTGCTCTAATGGGTGTCCAAAGCTAGTTACTTGAGCAAATAAAATCGATAACTAAAAAGGATATCGAGTATGGCTGACTTATGCAAGAGGCGAGCAAGGAATTGATTCAAAGATACTAGATCAAGGATGGATTGCTGTATACCCGAAAAGGCAGACTATTCGTGCTTAAGTCTGGTAAGCTCAAAAAATAGTTACTGATGGAAACCTGAGACCCAATGTGGGTAGGTCACTCGAAAATCGAGAGGATGCTAGTGTTGCTAATAAAAGCCTATTATTGGTCCAAGTTTACGAAAGATGTGGAGGCCTATATCCGCACATGCTTAGTGGGCTAACAAGACAAAATGAATAGAAGGAAAGAGCGGGCATAGTCTAACCTTTGCCCATTTCGGAGCACTCATGAGAGCCAATGTTGATGGATTTCATTGTGGACTTTCCAAAAGTAAAAAGACTATCCGCCATAATGGTGATTGTTGATGAGTTTTCAAAGTATGCTATATTTGTTCCTGTTACTTGAGCATGCTCAGCTAACATGACCATTAAGATGTTTTTCAAACATATCTTTAAATTATTTAGGTTGCAAAAAGGCATTATGAGTGACAGAGATGTCAGATTCATAAGAAGATTTTGGACAAGTGTTACTAAACATGATGAGAACAAAACTTAAGTTCTCCACAACAAATCATCCGCAGACTGATGGACAAACAGAGAGAATAAATAGCTTGCTGAAAGAGTATTTATAGCATTATGTGACCGTAAGTCAAAAGGATTGGCTTGTGCTATTGGATATAACGTAATTCTGCTACACCATCCATTGCTCATCATCAACGGGCATAAGTCCTACAGAGCTATTTTGGGCAACAACCAACATGCCTCATGAGATAGCCAAGTGAAAAAGCTAAAAGAACTGCCCAACAGTTTCTCGCTATGCTTGTGACAAGCAGGAGTTGATTAATTAGAGGAGGGATAGCCTTTTCAAGGCTCTAAGGCGTATGAAGAAATATACTGACAAAAAGAGACGAGATGCAAAGTTTCAAGTTAGGGATAAGGTGCTGCGAAAGCTGACACCTCAAATTTGGAAGAAAATCACAAAAAAAAAAACAATTTATCGAGGCCTTATCCCAAGGTATAATGGACCATTCGAAATCGAAAATAAAGTTTGAGTAGTAGTATATAGACTGAAGCTACTGCAATATCTGAAGATGCACCTAACATTCCACATGAGCTTCCTGAAGGAGTTCTGAAAAGATGCCGATAACGGGTCCCAGCAAGCCAAGCGCACACTGTTAGTGACTGGAGTTCAATTTGATAAGGAGATAAAAAAGATTCTTGAACATAAAACAGAGGACTATAGTAAGATGAATCGAGGACATACTACTTAGTCCAATGGAAAGGCACCATCGAGGTGGATGCGAGTTGGGAAAAGGATACCACTTTATGGAAATTTGAGGTCTAGATCAAGCATACCATAACATTAAGTGGATGAGGGCATTAGACTATTCTGGTAAGGGTGATTTTGTAGACCTTTGAATCTGAGTGCCAAAGCTTAGGCGTGATGTGTCTTCCTTCATGCCCAGACCTACAAGCGTGAATAAATCATGCTAGTAAGGCAAAATGCATGGGTTAGATATGGAAACAAATGCAAGAGATTTAGTTAGAAGCTGAGTTTCATACTTACATGGCGAGATACGCTGATGAGTTAGAAATGTCATGGGTTGAGGGATGAAGCACATGAACTGAGCCACAAGCCCACTCAAGGGGAGAGCAATAGAGACACCTCGAACAAGCACTAGCACATGGTGGTGCAAAGATGTCCAGTAATATGAGCACAGGATGGAATCTGAGAGCCCAATTTTGCATGGATATGTCCAATAAGTAAAGTTAGTCTACAAAGAGGGATGTTACCATTAGCTAGAAGAGAGTAAAGCCAATAGGAGAACAAGGAAGAGATGTCTATCCTGAAATCCAAAGGGAAGATCAAGCTTAAGAAAAGTCCTAAATGGATACCATCTCCTCAAGCTTACCCTAACCGATTAAAAGTGGATAAGAGGGCTTGAAAAAGGCTTTAAAGGACATGAGATCCTTAACTTATGGAGAATTCTTATGGGAGAAGGATGCAATCTAAACTTTAAAGATAAGCCTCAATGGGATAATGATTCGTGAACAAGATTTGTTGGCCAGTCCAAAAAATGTGGGATAACAAAGAGAGAATGTTTGAGTAAGACACTCCTCAACTAATATAAAAAGGAAGCTTGGGTTCAATTATAAATACATTAAGGAAAAAAAAACTTAAATGTGTAGGTAACTAGAGGCGTTAGGTGCTTTTTGTGAAACTTTTTTTTTTTTTTTTATAAAGAGTTCCTTTATCTTTAATAAAGATTAAGAAAGAGTTCTTATAAGACTTGTCTCCTTTACTCCGCTTTTGCATTATCTAGTCTTTTACTTTACTTTGTTGTGGGATTTGAAAGAGCGCTGGCTAGGTGGAAGCATTTAGTATCATTACATTAGAGTTGCACGGATCTAACGACTGACGGTATGACATGTATATGATAGTAAGTCTAGACATATTAGCTTAAGATGTAGTTGTGCGAAATATTTGCTCACTAAAAGGAGTAATTACCATTGATTTTGTGAGATCTTGTTAAAATCTTGCAAGCCCGATAACAAAAGTTTTGCAAGAGATGTAGTTTTGAAAACTTCAAAAGGGATGGGATTAAAGCCAATATCAAACTATCACCAATGATAGAACCTCAAGCAAACACTTGAAACATCAAGATCTTGGGTTCAATGAGCAAAATACATCCTACGCTATGATTGAAGTACCATAATATTCAATGATGTGTCCAGAAGTAAAGTGCTTAGTACTTATAACATACAAGGAAAAGATAGGCAGTTAAGCCTTTAATATAGGAGTGTTCTTCATAAGTTCACTTATATGAGTGCAAGTGATAATGTCGTCTTCAGTGTAACCTGGCTAGTTACTAAAAAACATTCATGAAAAACTAAGATGTAGAGACACAAGGCCAATCCATGTGCCAGTTTAGGTGAACACTTGAGGAGCAAAAATCTTGTATGGAAAACATATTCGGTTAGTCTTAAAAATCTTTGTTCAAAGCTTGCATACCATGCCATCTTGATAAACTTTGATTTGTTATTAGTAAGTGAAGGTTTAAGTCTTAAAAACACCTTCAGTCATGCATAAACTTTCCAAGTCTTTGTAACAAATTTTCAAATTCATTTATTGTGAAAATGGTAAGAGAATATTAGAGAATTTTCAAAACAATGGCAATGTGAAGTAGATACAGTAGATACATAATGACACAAAATCCGTATCAAAAGACATGTTGAAAACGTAAAAAAGATGTGCTAAAAAACATATTAAAAATGTGTAAAATATGTATTGAATACTGTATAAATACATATTGAATATTACGTGTTGATGCGTATAGTTGTATCAGTTGAAAAATGATATAACTGGTCAAATATAAACAAATTGATCAAATCTTTAGGGTTGATCCAATGTATGAAAATGAAAAGTATGAAACAAGCTCAAAAGATGTAATTATATTAAAAAGATACCAAAAATGTTATAAAAAGGCTTCATCATGACTATTTGGTTGATTTATTCAAATATTCATCAAACAAAACGCCTTATATCTTCTACTATTCTCTTGCATACAAAAGTTTTTACTACTTGCATAGTTTTCAAAAATCAAAATTAATAATTTTTTATTTTAAAAAAATACTGATACTTGAAAGACTTATTATCTTTTAAAAGTTTTTAGATTTGTTTTAATTTGTGCATAAGACAAGTAAATAAACTCAAACTTCATTATATTTTAGGGAAAAATTTATTTGCCTATTTATATTACAATCGACGGAACAAATAACATTTAAAAAAAAACCGATGCCGTTTGAAATTTTCCACGTCACTATTTAGATTGACTTTGTAGCAACTTTTATAACCCACTTTTTTCAACAATAAATAAATAAACCCATTTGTATCTACCATTCATATTTTCCAATCATCAACAGTGAGTGTGAATTAGACCTCTGCTTCTTGAAACTTAAAACAAAGATGAACCACATCTTGATTGTAGGTGTTCAGTCTAAAAATTGGAATTAAACTAAGTGGTCAGTCATTGCTCATCTCAAGGAAACAGAGAAAAAAGATGTCTCACCTTGCCGCACTCCAACAGTTACAATCCAAAGCTCCCATGTTGTGGTGTGGGTTGATTGTTACTCTATAACATGCTTGCAAGTTCTTGTAATGCAGTTTTAGAGAAACGATTTGAGTCAGATTAGAGAAATGTTTTGATTCAGATCCATGCGTTGAAGAATGACAATGATATCAAAATATACACTGCAAAGGACATCTTCAATTATACAAATTATTTACCCTTATTCTTATATTGATCATCAACATGGTATCTTGTTGCTTGAAACCACATTTACATCTCAAGCATTTTATCTAACAGGATAAAAGGTTCTTTCACAAATTTTCTGTATGCAGAGAACTCAAAGGTTCACCCTGAAAACAAGCTCTCTCTATGTTGTGTATACTAGCAGTTCTACAAATCTAACAATTCACAGCCATTCCTACACAGAAGGTCTTTTTCTTTTTCACAGCAGCTGTTGCTTCTGGTTCATTTCTGCAGATAATGATAATTTTGGAGTCAGTTATTGATAACATCTTCTTGCAACAAAAGTTGCACCATTCACAGTTACCTCATACTGTTGAGCTCTGTCGTAATGGTTGGGCTTCTGTTGGAACTTCATTGTTCTGGTGGTTATCAAGTGGCATGTACTGTGACATAATAGCCATGATCTCTGAGTCCATATATGACTGCAAATAGAAGAGAAGAAACATTTTAGTAGGCAGACTGCAGTAGATCAAGGGAGCAAATAGATCAGGAAGGATATAGTCCGGTCCATGGAAGAATACACATACCCGGAGCCGATATTTGTAGAATATATAACCAGCAATACCAGCACCGACCACAGCTGCTAGGACCAAGAAGCTGATGAACCATCCAACTCTGGATCCGTTTCTTTCTGCACAATGAATGAACAAAGATCATTCAGTGTAGCTTAGGAGTAAGTGTTGAAAACCACTACCTCATCATTTCAATAATGAAAGTAGGGTGAGTTTGTTCTCTTACCAATACAAGTATCTTGTTCCTTTATATACAGAAGGTCCCCTTTGCACTTGCAGTCGTAGTCACCCCATGTGTTCTTACAGGAGCAACCATCACACTGACAAGCCAGATGTTCCTTGCATTCATTGACATCTGAATGCAGAATCAAGAGAGTTTAATAAACAACTTTGAAGAAAAAACCAAAAGATCTTCACTATATGAGTTGAAGAGACCAGAAACGTTATACATGTAACTGCTCATCAGCAGTCACTCGGAAAAAAAGAATAGTAATAAAGTTACCTTCACATTTATGACCATCTCCGCGGAAACCTTCTGGGCACTGACAGCCAGTTAACTGGGAGTTCTGCTTTGTATAAAGAAGGAGCTTCAGTTATATGACAGCACATGTTTTGCAGCTTTTCCAGTAATTTTGAAATTTGTTAGTGTTGTGTTGGCAAGGCTTGTCTTTACGGGTTAACTAGGAGCTTAGCATGAGTAGTGCAGGGTTCTATGTATTTATTGTTACTCAGCAAAAAGAACTGAAAGTAAAAGAAAAGAAAAAATCAATGAAAGCTGAATTTAAGGGAAAACATCACTGAACTGAGCAAGCTGAGAAAGTTAATCCATTTCTAGTTTCTGACCAGCAACCTCCATTGTTTATTGTACACCTCGTGGGTCCAAAAGCTGTCAGATCAAGGAAGAAAAAATTTGGCAAATCATCAGCATAATATGCAACAGACAATATAAGGTTATTTTAAAGACAGACATACCTTCACATAATGTATAACCATCTCCTCTGTATTGGACACCCTTCACAAGAGGGCACTCACACACTCTGCCCCTGAATGTGTCCTGATCAAATTCAAGGTACAAACCATTAGTGAAAAACAACAAATTTATGCAACTCCAATCCCGTGACTGCAAATCATTTTCCAAATTAGAATCAATTGCAGAAAGCACTATCAGGAACTCTTTTTGTGTACCTTGCAAGCGGTTATGTTAGATCCTTTATCCTGCCAACACCCACCGTTTCTTTCAAGGCACTCATTCGTCTCAAGTACTGCTTAAATAACATAAAAACAATAGTAAACAGCATATACCAATGATTTTTCCAAACGCCCAGTTCCATCTACAACTGCTGACTAGAGAATAGAATAATAAATTCAACCTCCTGATAAACAAATTGGAGGATCCGTGGTCTCCTTAAAACCAGCGCATATGGCCTTTAGCACAGCAGTTCGCTCCAATTTTCCTTCAGACAAAAGCAAACTAAGAAGTTCAGCATCCTGATAAGCAGGAAAATTAGTAATATGAAAGTTGAAGTGCTCAACTGAACCAAAAAGCTTAGGCACTCATGTGAAACAGTTAAGTTAAACCAATCAAGATAACCACTAGGTGAACAATATGCAAAGCAAAAGATTAACCAAAATGAATGAATAAAGACCAAATCTAAGAGTCATAATGGGGTGAAACAACGACAAAGGAAAAAGAAGTGAATAACAAGAATGACAAGCAAGCTGATTGAGACCACTCAACCTACCAACAAAGAATAGGAAATAAAACAATATGGACCAACCTATAGATTTCTGAAGAGGAAATTCATTCAAACAGATGCTTTATATCTGCTGTTCATAGACCATTTTCATGTGCTAGATTGGTTTTTTCAGCTGGGTAACAAGCAGCAGGCCTGTACTAACCCAAGACCTTTCAAGAAGTCCAGTAACATGATTGACGACTTGGTCACAAGATTATGCAAAAAGGGCATGCACTTTGAGACAGCATTTTTAGCAAGTTAACATGGGAAAAACCAAGGAGAAGAGATGACAAGGAAATCTGTGTCCTATTCCTCAGATTTTACACTATGAGGAGGGTATTACATAACAAACCTCGATATTGAATATTATTAATGACCAATGTTGGCAAAATGGTAACATCGCCACGATTTCCTCGGCCAACCTAAGGTTCACAAATAATGTAGAAAGAAAAAAAGAAGGAAACAAGTTAATGTCGTGTTTCAAAGGAAAACCAGTTTAAGTAATCTATATTGATATCTAACTTGAATTACAAAGTTATTTACAAAAGTCATTGTAAAGCATCCACTAGAATTCCCATGTTTTACTCTCCATACCAACAAAATAAGATAAAACCAATGGCCATTGAAGGGAAAGCATGCAAAAGAAAAAAATGTATAACCTGGAGTTCTTGCTCAGTTTTCAGGACTTGGTTCTCCACATCAGCTTCAGGATCACCCATGCACTTTTTGATCTTCTCAATAGGCAGATCTGATAAACCAAATCAAAACCATTTAAAAAGAAAAACAGTGGTTGACAAATTAATCCCATCAAACCCCTTACCAAGTGACTTCATGACATCCTCTGCACACTCTTTGCTATATCGCTTATTCTTCATGGAACACCTGATGTGAAAATCTGTCACATAGTCCCACCAAATCCAAGACCGGTTGCTATCATTGGCAACTCTATGCACGCAAAGCTGCCTCAGGTTCTCAAACACAACATCCTTTCCTTCATACCCCTCTCCAAAATCTTGATCTGGATCCGGTGCACAATATCTCCCATGGTTTATGCACTGAGATTTGCATTGACTACTAAGAACAAATGCCTGAGGACAATACCAAGTTATGTAGTGTGGTGTGAACAATGTGTAACCTGCTTTCTCAAGGATCTGGGCATGGCCCTTGAAATTTTTTATAAAATTCATCTGCTCATCGCAACGGATCCCACACTCATCATTGCTGTTTGTCCACAGCTCATACTCAACTCTCTGGTCAGGATGGGGCACCGACTCTCTCCAGTCCAATTTTATCACAACTTCTTCACCTTTCTTCAGTGCTTGTTTCAAGCTCTCACCAAAGGAATGATCAATCAAGGCTGATGGAATTGCAATCTTCTCCACATAACCATCTGCATCACTGCTCTCCTCAGGGGAATCCATAGTTATTAGAGGTTCATCCATATTATCCGCCACTAATACAGCTGCAGCTCCTGCCTGTTGCCCGTTCCATACCTTCAAGGCAAAGTAGCACTCTGAGCGAGCGAGGAAGGGGAAAAAAGGAAGTCAGAAACTAGAAATGACATTAATTAACAAATATCTTGCAGAATTTAATTAAGGAAATTACTCAGAGAGTCAGTTAAAGCTCATCAAACAGTACGTGTTAATCAAGTTGATGATTCAAAAGCAAAAATAAAGCAAGAAGTTTAACATGAAATTCTGAGTAGTTGTCTGATTGATATTCTAAAAATTATTCACAAGCACCAGATGATTGATAAAGAAAAAAATACTCTAATCCAGAAAATGAAAAGCATGAGGTTCTTAAAATGAAGAAGGGGCTTCAGTCTGAGCACTACCCAAGAGCAATTACTCAAATCCAGAAAATGAAAAGCATGAGGTTCTTAAAACGAAGAAGGGGCTTTAGTCTGAGCATTACTCAAGAGCAATAACAAAAGAGAGAATCAAATATCTGATTGACTGTAACGCAATGGTTGCTTCAAGAATGAGTAAAATGGGTACTAAAGCAAAAGGCAGGGACTTGGGCTTAGTTGATTTTCTCCTGCACTATATTCTAAAATTACAGCAAGGCTTGGAGGATACAAGCAGTGGAAAACCAAAGATAAAATATAGGAAAACAGGGGAGGAGAAGAAAAGAGAAGATGGTGCAACTATATAAGAACGCTACCCATATTATCCAAATTACAAACACAAGAAATTTAAAAAAAAAAAATGGAAAAGGAAAACCCATTACTTTAAGCATTTCATGCTATCTGTGAATAAATCTGAGATCTCTGCTTCAGCAACAAAGGCATACACATGATGCAATTCAAAGAGAGTAATAAGTTAATTGAATATAATCCCTTCAACCACCTTACATAAAAAGGTATCAATTAAATTTTTAAGGAAGAAACTCTTATTAAGAAGTTAAATTCTACCTGGTTAAAGTTCCCCCAGAGTCACATTAATAGAGAGGAAATTTTGTAACAATTTAGCCCTTGCCGGAGAAGCCATGTTTTCTTCTTTGATCATGAGTTATCAATTAAATTCTCAACAAACAAAGTCAAAATCAGAAAATTTGACACCAACCCATCAAAAGTTGAGAGAGAGAGTTCTGCAGACTGAAACAGAATAGAAATAATGGATAAGTACCTCCACGATCAAGAAGGAGAATGGTAGGACGAGGAAACTTAGGCTTGAAAGGCTTATCACCATCAAAAGCTTCACACCCATAAGCCCCTTTATTAGGATACACCACAGAACCCACCATGAACGCCCCATAGTCTGGTATTCCAAAATTTCCTATCGCACTATCATGCTTTGAGCTCATGCTCAGTGGATGCAGCACTTTGATGCTACTCTTCTCAACTACAAACCTTGCACACGCACTGTTCAACACAACTGTTAATAGTACAAACAGAGTCTTGATCAGTTTCCCATTGAAGCGACCCATGCACGTGGATGTCATAACCATCCTCGACCAGTGCTACAAGGGCTATGTATATGGGTTCCTTGTATTGATTTCTATTTAGCCGTTTGTTTCCCAGGAAAAAGGAAGGGAAAATGGAGAGAAGACAACCGAGATGGTGTATAGAGGAAGTTGCAGCGGTCCACAGGCACAGGGGGAAGAAGAGAGAGAATTTCTTTGGCTGGATGATCAATGTCAGTGTCTTCAATATGTAAAGTAACTGTTAAGTAAAGGAAACGACAGAACAAGCTGACAAAGTCAGCAGAGCAACCGTGTCATTGTTAATGCAACTACTGGTACAACAACCACCAGGAAACGAAGCTAAACCAAAAAAAAAAAAAGCTTAAATGTCCTTTTCAAGTTGTAGTTTAAGATGTCTTCAACGTAAAGGGAAAATGATATTTAAGCTTTCTTTATCCAAAATAGATCTTTAAGCTTCATCAAGAGCAAAAACTAAGGTGCGGAGCTCCATCTGTTTATTAACAAAAGTTCAACATGGCATCTGACTATTAAAATGAGAGCAGTGAAATATTATTTTCAGAAAAAAAAAAAAAAATATATATATATATATATATTTTTTGAATCATAATTAATAGTGGCAAGAAAATCAAAGTTTGTCTCTTTCTCCACAGTAGCAGGTCAAGTCTTTGTGTGGAAAAATCGAAGGAAAAATTGGAGAGGTTGCAAGACAGGTTGGGAGTGCTTAAAGGGTTAAGTGACTGAAGTCTTCTCTTCTCTTCTACTTGCTGCAGTTAAACAGTAGTTTAGTATTTCATATACTTGTAATAATCTGTTTATTAATCTTATTTCTTAATCTTTTTCTCCCATAGCTCGCATCATAAGCTACCAAGTCAAAGTTGACTTCCAGAGTGTTTTTAAACAATCTTATTCTTTAAGACTAATTACATGACATAATTTTCATAATGTGCGCATTAATCTCAATTTGGAGTTTCCAAATAAAAGAATTGCATCAATGTTTGTATGATTTATGAAAAGAAAGGCCAAGAATATTGGAAGGCAAACAAGGACTTAGGGTGGTCAAGTCAATCAATCAAAGAAGAAAATGCAAAACCAAATATCACGTTATGGATAGAAGAATGAATTTGAGACCCATGGACGGGCTGAATGGATCGGAGTCAATGGATGAAGACAATCAGAGTCTAGTATTATTAGCTTTTCAGCCTTGAAAATTAATTCCAGTTTCAGTTTCACCAGCTGAAGGGACATGATCCGATTGAGGCGCCAATCTGACACAGGAGTAGTAGAAATTTTAATCTGTCAAGGCACCAAGTTATGTCATTTGAGTATATGATAATGTTATTCTACACGCCCATACATTAATTTATTGCTACATATAGATAACTGATCTTAAAGAGGCTGGATAACATTAGTATACATTTGGGGTAGTTAGGTCCACTATGAAAGCATGTTGTGGAGTACATTTTTTGTCATGAAAAGATAAGAAATAAGGAAAATTAACTTTTTTTTTCAACTTGCGTAGATCAAAGTAAGACGGAGGTAAGCCTTAAAAAAATTTTCATGATTTTTTTAATATCATATTTACACAAAATTTCAATGGGTCGTACACAAATTGTCCAACTCTTTGGGCAATCTCATATGATGAGCACTAAGATAAGAATGATCACGAACAAAACAGTGTATTGCAATCGTCATTTAACATTTTTCATGTCCCATGTTTTAAATAATTTAATGTTATAATGTTTTAACATTTTTAAAATTCACTTTTTTAATATAATTTTTAATTTTTTTAATAAAATTTTAAAGAACTCATCTATTTATTTATTGTAAAGGACACAAATCTTAGATAATGAATAATCCATTTTAAGATGGCCTAATGAGACCATCAAGCAAATATGAAAGTATCCTCACATTTTGCATGATAATGTGTCTCATTTATGAAAAAAGTAAAGAAAAGAAATATTAAATATTGCTCTCTCCATAGCCAAAAGTAAAAGAGAAGTAAGCTTATAGGAATCATCTAATGCAAGAAGTCTATTCTGAATGACCACAATGTATTGCAAAATAAATATACCCTCAGAAAAGAAAAATTGAAAACCTAAATGTCACCAAACTATGATTTTAGAATGTAATAAAAAATATCATATGAGTTCTTATTTTCATTATATATATATATATAATTTTTTTATAAATTAAATAATAGATTATATATGTCATAAAATAAGAAAAAAATTATAGAAAACTAAGGCAATATAAAGAGAATAGAGAGAATGATTTCTTTTATCTTTCATTACTTATACAATAAAACCTCATGACCTTTATTTATAGGCATATTGTCACTGGTAAAGAATCAAAAGATTAATGAGGACAAATAAAACAATTAATGCATATTAAATATGAAGAGTTTGAGACCTTTCAATTATCTTAAATTATGAAGAGTTGAGACATTTCATCATTGAATACCATTCCTCTTTGAAAGTCCTCACATATATAACGTCCCTCATTAAAACTATATTAGAAAAAAACTCCATGGCAAAAGAATTCTAGTGAAAGAAAAACAACACATTATCTTATGTAATTAAACTTCCTCATTAAGGAACTTATGAAGAAAACCCAAATGGAATAAAACCTCAATTAAAAAAAAAAAGAGTACAGTATATATTAGCTATCTCATATTATCATGTGAGATCTTTTATTTGCATATTCTCATCCTATATACAAATTTTCAAATATCATAGTAGGTATTACCTCTATGAATAAGTCTGCCACACTATCACTTGAGCAAATCTCTTAAACATCAATGTCACCACTCTTTTGGAGGTCATGTATAAAAAGAGAAAACTTTGGTAAGATATGTTCCATTCTTTTTCATTTAATGTAACCTCTTTTTAGTTGGGTTATAAATGTAATATTATCTTTATATAATGTTGATAGAGTTGTTTTGATATCTAATAAATCATAAGTCTCTTGGATTGCAGGAATTTCAATATGATATAAACAAATAAATGCTATGGTTTGCTTTGTCGAACGTCATGATATAGTAGTATCCTAACATGCAAACAAATAACTTGTTTAATATGAACCTTTGTGTCAATAAGATAAATAGCCTGTATTTGCATAACTAATTAGTTATGATATAGATTTATGTGACCAAAATAACTTCATATCATTCATTCCTTGAAGATAATGAAATATATTTATGACTTCATCCATTGTCTTTGTATTAAAGAAAGTTGTACCTTACTAACAAGTTTGTCAAAAATGCTATATTAAATTGTGTATTATTGGCAAGAATATTATTGCACTTATTGCACTAAGATATGGTGCTTCAAGACTTAGGAGTTCTTCATTATTTTCTAAAAGTTGAAAAATGATTCCTTTTTATATTGAGTGATTAGCAATTATTGTGGTACTTGATGGATGTGTCTTATCGATATATAAGTGCTTTAAGACCTTTTTGGTATAGGCAGACTAATGAATAAGAATTTTATCCGTTAAATGCTTAGTCTATAAGTCAAGATAAAATTTTATTGTTTTAGGTCTTTAATCTTAAATTCTATCTTTCAAAAGAAAAATAATAATTCACTATATCAAGAAGTTCATCAAGAGTTTTAATGACGTTTAAGTTATCAACATACATTGTAAAGATAGTAAATCCATAACTTTAGATCTTTATAAAAACATATGGACTAATAGGATTATTCTTATAATCTTCCTTTAATAAATACTCAATGAGACAATTATAGCACATGTGTCCAGATTGCTTCACTCTATGCAAAACCCTTTTGTAATTTAATTGAATACATCTATTAAGAAGTTGATTTCATGCTATAATCTTTATCCTTCAAATATTCATGTATAGATATCACTATCAAGTGAACCATATAAATATGACTGTGACTATATCCATAAGAAGGATATCTAAATGTTCATGAATTATGAGGGTCGTAAGGAATCTTAATGTAATTTTATCCACCATAGAAGTATATGTCTCTTCATAAATAATATCATGTCTTTGTGAAAACCCTTTTGCAACATCTCGTACTTTATATTTTACAATCTCATTTTATTATTCTTTTTTTGTACAAAAACTCATTTGTAGCTAACTAGTTTTATATCATTTGATGTTTGGAGTACTAGTTTACATACTTCACTTTTGGAAATGAGTTTAATTTAGCTTGAATTTTGTCTTTTCATTTTGGTTAATCATTTTGATGCTAATGTTCATCAACTATTCTTCGTTCAAGATCCTCATTTCTTATTTAATATTAACTACTGCTTTATACACAAAGTAATTATTAACAATCATGTCTTTTTAGTTTGATCTTTTGTTTGATAATGACATAATTTATTGAGATCTTAATGTTATCACTATTTGCGAGTACTTAAAGCTTTTCTAGGTTTTTATGATGAATTATATCATAATTTGTTTTTTAATATGACCATTTGGATTGTTAACTCTTATCGTATTTCGAGAATCTTCATCTTTGGAATGGATTGCTTTGCTACATTTCAAACATGCATGAGAATCATTAGTTATAGATAGTCTTGTAGGGACAACAATTTGTATTGGAGCATTTTTAGTTGGTATATGTAACTTAGTCATTCTTTTTGGCTTAGCAAAAGCATATAAACTCTTATTTCAAGATAAGCAATAAGGAGAATTAACTTTTTTTCCTAGTTGATAGATGAAAGTAAGAAAGAGATAAGTCTTAAATGGTCTTTTCATGATATATATGTATGTGTGTGTGTATGTGTGTGGCTAAATTAATAGTGATATCTATATGAAAATCCATTAAGGATTTAAAATGATTACAACACGCAAGTCAAGTTCCAGAGAGATGCATTTAATTTAAATTACAAAAATTTTTAAATAATATGCAGATGCATGTGGTATAATTCTCTTACTGAGTATTTGTTAAAGAAGGTTATAAGAAGGATCCTATTTGCTCAATCACTGATCTTATTTGCTTAAGTAAATCGCCCTGGACCCCCGTTAGAGCAGCTGTATAAGTTTGCAGTTCTATGCAGCTTAGTGCATCATCAACAACATTTTGTTTGCCTAGTTTGTGTTCCCATACAAAATCAAACTCTGCCACAAACTCTTGCTATCTTTCTTGTTTCGAAGATAGCTTTTTTTATAAATGAAAATAGATATTAACGACATTGTCAATAATTACCTTAAATTTTATCCTAAGCAAGTAATGCCGTCATGTCCCTAGGTAAAGGACAACATACTTCATCTCCTTTTCATCAGTCGAATAACCTTGCTTCGCATCCTTGAGTTTTTGACTCTTGAATGTCATGGGGTGGCCATTCTACACCAACAAACCCTCGATTGCTCAATCAGAGGCATCTATCACTACCTCGAATGGCTCTTTAGAGTTCGATGAGGACAATGCTAGTTTTGAGGCTACTGCCTGTTTTAATCCCTCGAAAGCCTTATTGCATTCGTCGATTCATATCCATTGGCTATCTTTCTTTAGCAAGTCCGTTAAAGGGTTGCTTTTACTCGAATATCCTTTGATGAACTGTTTATAATAATTTATGAGCCCAATAAATGATCGCAACTTAGTAACTTTTTGTAAGGCTGGCCCCTCAATAATGGCCTTCACTTTTATTTCGTCCATCCATATTTGTTCGTTCTTGACCCAATGTCCCAAGAATGGCACTTATTTCTTACAAAATTCACATTTTTCTTTCTTGATGTACAACTGGAGTTCTCACACTCACATCAATACTTGCCACAAATGGCTTACATGGTTATTTAGAGTCTCACTATAGATCACAATGTCATCCAGAGAGACTATAATGAACTTGTCTGAAAACTCAAACAATGTCATTTATAAGATTGCAAAAGGTAGCAAGCACATTGGTTAGCTCGAAGGGCATCACCATGAAATCATAAAAGCCATACCTTGTGACGCATGTGGTTTTTGCTTCGTCCCCCTCAGCTATCCTGACTTGCTAGTAGCCTGACCGCAAGTCTAGCTTTGTAAAGTACTTGGCCTTTGATAACCGATCAAATAAGTCAACGACATTCGACACTAGATATTTGTTCTTTACTATTACCTTGTTCAATGCTCGATAATTGACGCACATGCTCAGCGAGCCATCTTGCTTTCATTGGAACAACATAGGAGTGCCATAAAGGGCCTTTGACAACTGAATGAAATTCGTTTTCAACAACTCGTCTAGTTGCTTTTGTAGTTTGGCTAGTTTCAACGAGGGCATCCAACATGGTGCTTGAATAGAGGGTCTAGTACCCATGAAGTAACTTGATCTTATGATCAACATTTCTTCTCGAAAGTAATGTCTTAAGGAGCTTCGGTGGCATCATGCTGCTGAATTCCCTCAACATTTCAACGATTTCATTAGGCACATCCACAGCCTGATCTGGGTTCACCTCAAATAGTGCTACCACCATTGTTACTTCACCCTTCCACAGTCCTGACTTAAATTGCTTTATAGATTGTAACCCAATCTGCTTCTTGTTCACCAAAAACTCTCAAGTTGCTTAGGTTCTGATTAGGCTCGGGGATTACTTATAAGCCACGAATAATCCACTTAAGTGGGGTATACTGATGCCTTTGCTTCTTTGAAGAATTTTAGACCCAACATAATGTCAAAGTCATATGAGTTATCCTGAAGTTGAATGTACCTTTCCATTCGCCTACTTTGAAAGTCGTAGTGGCAACTCCACATATTGCCTTTGTTTCAACATTCATTGCTTTGAACTTGACCGAGGCTAGAGAAAGCTTAAGTTCGAGCTGTCTCACTTCTCTTTCTGTGATGAAATTGTTGATAGCTCCCATATCCAACGTTTACCTTTGTCGGGACATAGAATAACCTTTTTTACAAATTCTTAAGTGTGATCGCATTCAGCAACTAGATTGGGTTCACTCGAGTTATGGCATTCCCTTCTTTTTCCTCGGGGGAATCCTTTGTTGCTATAAGTGCTATCAACTTCTCTTTGCAAGGACAGTCATGTGCTTTATGTGGCCTCATTGCATAAGAAGCAACCCCCTTGGTCTACATTCTTTCTCTTACCTTTCATAGGCGATGAGCTACGAGGCTTAATAGACTTAGCATTCTTCTTTTTCTTGCCCTTGTCATTGGGCTTTTTCATCTCTTTTCTAGTCTTCCCTCGTTTCTCACCTTTTTTATTGGAAGTACAACTTACACATTAGAAATCCATAAAGCTATCTGCCACGAAAAATGCTAAGGGCAAGTCTTTGACACCTGGTCTCCGCAATTCTACTTAAGCCCACAGTTGTAAGCCTGACAGGATGTTAAACAACCTCTCCTTTATCGACATATTCTTAATGTCCAACATTAGGGAACTGAATTCCTTCACGAAGTCATGCACTGAACCTCTTTACTTCATGAGCTTTTATTGTTCCCTAGCCATGAACATTATGTTGCATGGCAAGAGTTGCTCCTTCAATTCCTTTTTGAGTGCCTTCCACGAATTGATGCTAGGCCTTCCCATGATAGCATCATCCTGCATATGAGTGCGTTACCATAACTTAGCATCACCAAATAAGTACATCGATGTGATCATTACCTGGTCATTTTTGGGTACTTGATCAACTTTTGAAGTACTACTCCATATTCGACAAGGAGTTCTCTAACTTTTTGGTGTTCCTCTCCCTAGAGAATGGCTTTGGTTCCAGCACCTTTAGCTTAGCTACAGTAGGGTCTGCTTTTATTGTTAAGGCATGGGAAGCCTTTTTTAGCAACTCGACCTCGATCTTAAGGCTCTTTACGGTCTCTTTGAGGTTTCTAATATCCTCTTCCATTAAGGATTGTCGCTCGGCAACTGTTTCCATCAACTCAGCCAACGTGCATGTCGCCTCCGATGTTGCACTAAAAATCTCTTTCAACCAAGTGACATGCTCTCACATTGACTCACTTTTTCCTGCCATAGGGTTTTTGTAGTGCTTAGATCAACAACGAGTTTGAAAGAAAGTGGTGATCGAAACCACGCTGTAATACTAAACTGTCACACTATCAGTTGCAAGATGCATGTAACTTTAATGTGATACCGTAAATGTGTCCACCTAGCCAGCCCACTTCCGAAGCCCACATCAAAAGTAGAATAAGAGAAAAGAATGCAAAAGCAAAGTAGGGAGACAAGTATTATGAGAACTCTTTCTCAACCTTTATTAGAAATAAAAAAAACTCTTTACAAAAGAAGGATCTCTATCTAAGAGCACTCAAAACCTTTAGCTACTCAAACACTTGAGTTTGTATTACTCGTGTTTACAACTGAACCTAAGCCCTTTTTTTATACTAGTTGAGGAGTGCCCTACTCAAATACTCTCTTTTTATTATCCCACGTTTTTCAGACTAGCCACCCAATCTTGATCATGAATCCTTGTCCCATTGAGGCTTATCTTCAAAGTTTGGATAACATCTTTCTCCAACGAGGACTCTATATGAGTAAAGGATCTTATCTTTTTTGAAGTCTTCTCGAAGCCCTCTTATCCGCTTTCAACTGGTTCAGATAAGCTTGAGGAGGTGGTTTTCGTTTAGGACTCTTCTCGAGCCTTATATCCCTTAGCTTTTGGGATAGATATCTCTTTCTTATCCTTCTATTGCCTTGATCCTCCTCTAGCCAATGACTATGTCCTTCTCTTTAGGATATCTTCGCTTATTGGACTTTTCATCCATGCCAAGCTTGGTTACTAGAGTCCGCCTTGTGTTTTTGTCACTAGACATCTTTGCACTACCATGTGATGGTGCTTCTTTGAGGCGTCTTTGTCGCTTTCCCCTTAAGCAGGCTTATGGATTGGTTCACGTGCTTCATCCCTCGCTCCATAACTTTCTCAACTCATTAGCATATCTCGCCATTATGAGTATGAAACTTAGTCTCTAACCAAGTCTCTTGCATTCGTTTCCATATCTAACTCATGCATTTTGCCTCACTAGCACAGTCCTTTACTGTTGTATGTTTGAGCATGAAGCAAGGCTCACCATGCCTATGCCTTGGCACTCAGATTCAAGAGTCTGACGAACCTCAAAGAGACTGTGAAGAGCCTTGAGATCAAGTTGCTAAAAAGGGCTCTTTATGCCTCAACAATAGGAGCAAACCCTACTATGGCTAATCTGAGAGTGCTTGAACCAAAGCCATTCTCTAGAGAGGAGAATGCCAAGGAGTTAAAGAATTCTTGTGGGATATGGAACAGTACTTTAAAGCTGCTCGAGTACTCGAAAATATTTTTTTTGCAAGTTCTTGGGTGTGATCGCATTCAGCAATTAGATTGGATTCACCCGAGTTGTGGCATTCCTTTCCTTTTCCTCGAGGAAATCCTCTGCTACTATGAACACCATCAACTTCTCTTTGCAAGGACTATCACGTGCTCTATGTGGTCCGTTGCATAAGAAATAACCCCCTTGGTCCATATCCTTTCCCTTACCTTTCGAAGGGGATGAGCTCTGAGGCTTATTGGACTTAGCATTCTTCTTTTTCTTACCCTTGTTATTGGGCTTTTTCATCTCTTTTCCAGCCTTCTCTCTTTCTCATCTTTCTTATCTGAAGCACCACCTGCATACTTAAAATCCACCAAGCTATCCGCCATAAAAAATGTTAAGGGCAAGTCTTTGACACCTTGTCACCTTAATTCTACTTAAGCCCACGGCTACAAACCCGACAAGAAGTTAAACAATCTGCCTCTTCCAACTTATTCTTGATGTCCAACATTAAGAAATTGAATTTCTACACGAGGTCGCGCTCTGAACCTGTCTACTTAAGGTGCTTTAGTTGTTCTCTAGCCATGAACGATGTGTCGCATGGCAGGAATTGCTCCTTCAATTCCTTTTTGAGTGCTTTCCACGAATCGATATTAGGCCTTCTCAAGATACCGTGATCCTGGATATAAGTGTGCCACCATAACGTAGCATCACCAGATAAGTACATCAATGTGATCATTACCTAGTTATTTTCGAGTACTCGAGCAACTTTAAAGTACTGCTCCATATCTCATAAGAAGTTCTCTAACTCCTTGGCGTTCCTCTCTCCAGAGAATGGATTTGGTTTCAGCCCTTTTAGCTTTACCATAGTAGGGTCTGCTCCTATTATTGAGGCATAGGGAGCCCTTTTATATAACTTAATCTCGGTCTCAAGGCTCCTCATGGTCTCTTTGAGGTTTTTGATGTCCTCTTTCGTTGAGGATTGTCGTTGGCCGACTGTTTCCATCAACTCAGCCAACGTGCATATTGATCCCTCAGACAATGCACCAACGATCTCTTTCAACTGAGCGATATGCTTTCATATTGACTCACTTCTTCCTACCATGGAGCTTTTGCAGTGATCAGATCAACCACGAGTTTAAAAGAAAGTGATGATCAAAACCACGCTTTGATACCAAACTTTCTCTAAGAGTACCAAAGCCTCTAGCTACCCACACACTTGAGTTTTTATTACTCTATGTATTTACAATTGAACCCAAGCCTTTTTTTCATACTAGTTAAGGAATGTCCTACTAAAACACCCTCTCTTTGTTATCCTATGTTTTTTGGACTGGCCACCTGATCTTGATCATAAATACTTATCCGATTGAGGCTTATCTTTAAATTTTGGATAGCATCCTTCTCCCATAAGGACTCTCCATGAGTCAAGGATCTTATCTCCTTTGAAGTCTTCTCGAAGCCCTTTTATCCACTTTCAACCAGTTTGGATAAGGTTGAGGAGGTGGTTTCTGTTTAGAACTCTTCTCGAGCCTTATCTCCCTTGGCTTTTAGGATAAACATCTCTTTCTTATCCTTCTATTACCTTGATCCTCCTTTAACCAATTACCATGTTGTTCTTTATAGGATATCTTTTCTTGCTGGACTTTCCATCTATGCTAAGTTAGGTTCCCATATTCTGCCTTATGTTCTCGTCACTGGACATCTTTGCAGCACTATGTGCTGGTGCTTCTTTGAGGCTTCTCTGCCCCTTCCCCTTTAAGCGGGCTTGTAGATCAGTTCATGCACTTGATCCCTCATTTTATGACTTTTCTCACTCATTAGCATATCTCGCCACTATGAGTATGAAACTAGTCTCTAACCAAGTTTCATTTTCATATCTAACTCATGTATTTTTCCTTGCTAGTGTGGTCCGGGCATGGAGCAAGGCCTACCATGCCTATGCCTTGGCACTCAGATTTAAGGGTCGATCTATGTCCGAATGAAGGTAAATGGGATGGATGCTATGAAAATGTTGGATATGAGAGCTACCAATAATTTTATCGTGAAAAGAGAGGTGGGAAAGGTCGGGCTTAAGCTTTCTCCAGCCTCGGTCAAGTTCAAAGTAGTGAATGCTGAGGCGAAGGAAGTATGCGGAGTTACCATTAAAACTCTCTAAGTATGTCCAACTTCATGATAACTTAGTATTCAACAAGATGATGCCACCGGAGCTTTCCAAGACATTGCTTCCAAGGAGGAATGTTGATTATAAGATCGAGTTACTTCAGGGTGCTAGACCCCCTGCTTAAGCACCATATCAGATGCTACCTTATGGGTGCTAGACACTTGAAATGCCTATTTAATCCAGTGGAAAGGCACAGTAAGGTGGATGCAAGTTGGGAAAAAAATACCACGTTGTGGCAATTCAAGGACAAGATCAAGGCGTACCATAACAACAAGTTGACGAGGGCATTGGGCTCTTCTAGTGGGGGTGGTTTGTTAAACCATTGAATCTAAATGCCAAGGCATAGGCATGGTGAGCCTTGCTCCATGCTTGGACCTACAAGTGTGGAGAACCATGCTAGCAAGGCAAAACGCAAGAGTTTGATATGGAAATGAATGCGAGAGACTTGGTTAAAGACTGACTTTCATACTCATAGTGGCAAGATATGCTGATGAGTTGGGAATATCATGAAGCAAGGGATGAAGTATATAGATCGACCTATAAGCCCACTTAAAGGGGAAGCGATAGAGATGACTCGAAGAAGCACTAGCACATGGTAGTGCAAAAATGTCTAGTGACAGGAACACGGGGCGGAATTTGGGAACCAAGCTTGGCATGGATGAAAAGTCCAGCAAGCAAAGATATCCTACAAAGAAGGACATGGTCATTGGCTAAAAGAGAATCAAGGCAATAGAAGGATAAGAAAGAGATGTTTATCCCGAAAGCCAAGGGAGAGAAGGCTCGAGAAGAGTCCTAAACAAAAACCACCTCCTCAAGCGAATCTGAACCGCTTGAAAGTGGATAAGGGGGTTTCGAGAAGTTCGGGAACCCAACTTAGCATGGATTAAAAGTCCAGCAAGCAAAGATAACCTATAAAGAAAGACATGGTTCATTGGCTAAAAGAGGATCAAGGCAATAGAAGGATAAGAAAGAGATGTTTATCCCGAAAGCCAAGGGAGAAAAGGCTCGAGAAGAGTCCTAAACAAAAACCACCTCCTCAAGCTTATCTGAAGCGATTGAAAGCGGATAAAGGGGCTTTGAGAAGACTTTAAAGGAGATAAGATCCTTGAATTTTGGAGAATCTTAGTGGGAGAAGGATGCAATCCAAACTTTAAAGATAAACCTCAATAGGATAAGGATTCGTGATCAAGATTATGTGGCTAGTCTGAAAAACATGGGATAACAAAGAGATAGTGTTTGAGTAGGACACTCCTCAACTAGTATAAAAAGGGGGCTTATGTTCAATTGTAAACACATCGAGTAATACAAACTCAAGTGTTTGAGTAGTTAGAGGTTTTGGGTGCTTTTAGATAGAGATCCTTCTTTTGTAAAGAGTTTTTTTTTTTATTTCTAATAAAGGTTGAGAAAGAGTTCTCGTAATACTTGTATCCCTACTTTGCTTTGGCATTCTTTTCTCTTATTCTGCTTTTGGTGTCAGCTTCGAAAGTGGGCTGGCTAGGTTGACGCATATGGTGCCATCACATTAGAGTTGCGTGGATCCCATAACTAACGGTCTGATAATTTGGTATCAAAACGTGGTTTCGATGACCACTTTCTCTCAAACTCGTGGTTGATATGATCACTGCAAAAGCCTTATGGCAAGAGGAAGTAAGTCAATGCGAGAGCGTGTCACTCAGTTGGAAGAGATCGTTGGTGCATTATCGAAGAGATCGACGTGCACATTGGTTGAGTTAATAGAAACAGTTCCTTAGCGACAATCCTTAATGGAAGGGGACACCAAAAACCTCAATGAGACCATGAGAACCTTAAGATCGAGATTAAGTTGCTAAAAAGGGCTCCCCGTGCCTTAACAGTAAGAGCAAACCCTATTATGGCTAAGCTCAAGGTGTCGGAACCAAAGCCATTCTTAGGAAAGATGAACTTCTTGTGGGCTATGGAGCATTACTTCAAAGCTGCTCGAGTACCCAAAAATGACCAAGTAATGATCACATCGAAGTACTTATCCAGTGATGCTATGTTATGGTGGCGCACTCGTATGCAAGATGACACTATCATAGGAAGGCCTAGCATCAATTCGTGGGAGGTACTCAAAAAAGAATTGAAGGAGCAATTCCTGCCATGCAATATATCGTTCATGGCTAGGGAATAACTAAAGCACCTGAAGCAAATAGGTTTAGTGCACGACTTCATGAAGGAATTCAGTTCCCTAATGTTGGACATCAAGAATATGTAGGAAAAGGACAGGTTGTTTAACTTCGTGTCGAGCGTGCAGCCGTGGGCTTAAGCAGAATTAAGGAAGTAAGGTGTCAAAGACTTGCCCTCAGCATTTTTTGTGGCAGATAGCTTAGTGGATTTCTAGTATGTGGGTAGTGCTTTCGATATAAAAGGTGAGAAATAAGGGAAAGCTGAAAAATAGATGAAAAAAACCACCTGATAAGGGCAAGAAAAAAAAAAGAATGCTAAGTCTAGCAAGCCTTAGAGCTCATCTCCTTCGAGTGATAAGGGAAAGAATATGGACCAAAGGGGTTGCTTCTTATGCAACGGGCCATATAAAGCACGTGAATGTCCTCGCAAGGAGATGTTTATGGTGCTCAAACAAAATAGAGGATTCCCTTGAGGAAAATGAAGGGAATGCCACAACTCAGCTAAACCCAATCCAATTACCGAATGCGATCACACCCAAGAACTTGCAGAAAGGGTTGATCTATATCCTGATGAAAGTAAATGAGAAGGATGCCATAGCAATGTTGGTTACGGGAGCAACCAACAATTTTATCACGGGAAGAGAAGTGGGAAAACTCGGGCTTAAGCTTTCTTTAACCTAGGTTAAGTTTAAAGCAATGAACTTGACCGAGGCTACCTATTTTCGAAGTTCACACCAAAAATAAAATAAGAGATAAGAATGCAAAAGCAAAGTAGGGAGACAAGTATTACGAGAACTCTTTGTGAACCTTTATTAGAAATAAAAGAACTTTTTACCAAAGAAGGGTCTCTTTCTAAGAGTACCTAAAGGGTCTAGCTACCTACACACTTGAGTTTGTATTACTTTATGTGTTTATAACTGAACCCGAGCCTTTTTTTTTATACTAGTTGAGAAGTGTCTTACTCAAACACTCTCTCTTTGTTATCCCATGTCTTCTGTAAACTTAGGCACTGATAGGCTCTCGTTAGCAATATGAGCATCCTCTCGATAGCCAAGTGACCGATCCATAGTGGGTCATAGGTTTCCAACAACAATTATTTTTAAAGCCCACCAAACTTAGACACGAACAGTCTGCTTCTTCAAGCATACAACAACCCATCCACGAAATCAAGCCTTTTCTCGCCTCTTCCATAAGTCATGCATACAATGTTTTGTTTGCCTAGTTTTTGTTACTACATAAAATCCAACTTCGCCAAACTCTTGCCATCTTGCTTATTTTAGACATAGCTTTTTCTACAAGTAAAAATAGGTATTAGCGACATTGTCGGTAATTACCTTAAATTTCATTCCAAGCATATAATGCCACCATGTCCCTAGGCAATGGACAACATTCGTCATCTCCTTTTCATGAGTCAAATAACGCTGCTCTGCATCCTTGAGTTTTCGACTCTCGAATGCCATGGGGTGGCCATTCTGCACCAACACACCCCCGATTTCTCAATCAGAGGCATTTGTCACTACCTCAAATGGCTCTTCAAAGTTGGGTAAGGATAGTATTAGTTTCAAGACTACTGTCTATTTTAATCCCTCAAAAGTCTTGTTGCATTCGTCCGTAAAAAGTCCGTCAAAAGGTTGATTTTGCTCAAATATCCTTTGATGAACCATTTATAATAGTTTGTGAGCCCAAGGAATGATCGTAACATAATAACTTTTCGCGGGGCTGGCCACTCAATGATGGCATTCACTTTCCTTTCGTCCATCCATCTCTATCCGTTCTCGACCCAATGTCCCAAGAAAGGTACTTTTTACTTGCAAAACTCGCATTTTTCATTCTTGATGTGCAGTTGGTGTTCTCGAAGCTGCATCAATACTAGTCATAATTGGCTCACGTGGTCATCTAGGGTCTCAATATAGGCCACAATATCATCCAGATAAACTACTACAAACTAGTCCAAAAACTCAAATAATATGTTATTTATAAGATTACAAAAGGTAGCAGGTGCATTAGTTAGCCCAAAGGGCATCATCGTGAACTCATAAGAGTCGTACCTTGTGATGCATGCAATTTTTGTTTTTTCCCCTCAATTATTCTAACTTGCTAGTAGCCTGACTGCAAGTCTGGCTTCATAGAGTACTCGGCCTTTGATGATCGATCAAATAAGTCAGTGACATTTGGCACTTGATATTTGTTCTTTACCGTTACCTTGCTCAATGCTCGGTAATCGACGCATATTCTCAACAAGCCATCTTGCTTTTGCTGAAACAGCACAGGGGCGCCATAAAGAGCCTTCGATAGTTGAATGAAACCCATTTCCAACAGCTCTTCTTGTTGCTTTCGTAGTTTGACTAGTTTCAATGGAGGCATTGGATATGGTGCTTGAGCTAGGGGTCTAGCACCCGAAAGTAACACTATATTATGATCAAAATTCCTTCTCAGAGGCAATGTCTTAAAAAGCTCCGGTGGCATCATACTACTGAATTCCCTCAACACTTTAGTGATTTTATCAACGATTTCGTCAGGCACCTCCACTACTTGATCTGGTTTCGCCTTAAATAGTGTTGTCATTATTGACACTTCACCCTTTTGTAGTCTTGACTTAAGCTGCTTTGTAGATTGTAATCCAATTTGCTTCTTACTTATCGAAAGCTCTCTCGCTGCTTCGGTTCTGATTAAGCTTGAAGCTCACTCATCAGCCACAAGTAATCCATTTAAGTGGGACGTCACTGATGCCTTAGATTGTTTGAAGAATTCTAGACCCAAGATAACATCAAAGTCATCTAACTGAGTTATCATGAAGTTAGACATACCTTTCCATTTGAGTACTTCGAGGGTCATAGTGGTAGCTTCGTATACTACCCTCGCCTCAGCATTCACTGCTTTGAACTTGACTGAGGTTGGAGAAAGCTTAAGCCCAACCTTTCCTACTTCTTTTTCCATGATAAAATTGTTAGGTATCTCATGTATCCAACATTGCCATAGTATACTTCACATTTACCTTCACCGTGACATAGATCAACCCTTCCTGCAAGTTCTTGGGTGTGATCGTATTCAACAACTAGATTGGGTTCACCCGAGTTATGGCATTCCCTTCCTTTTCCTTGAGGGAATCCTCTACTTCTATGAGCGTCATCAACTTCTCCTTACAAGGATAGTCACGTGCTTTATGTGCTCCCGTTGCATAAGAAGTAACCCCTTAATCCACATTCTTTCTATACCTTTCAAAGGGGATAAGCTCTGAGGTTTGCTGGACTCAGCATTCTTATTTTTCTTGCCATTGCCATTAGACTTTTTCATCTCTTTTCCAGCCTTCCCTTATCTCTTACCTCGCTTATCAGAAGCACCACCCGCATACTTGAAATCCACCAAGCTATCTACCATGAAAAATGTTGAGGGCAAGTCTTTGACACCTTGCAACCTCAATTCTACTTAAGCCCACGGCTGTAAGCCCGACAGGAAGTTAAACAGTTTATCCTCTTCTAACATATTCTTGATGTCTACCATTAAGGAACTGAAGTCCTTCATGAAGTCCTGCACCGAACCTGTCTGCTTCAAGCGCGTTAATTATTCCCTAGCTATGAACGATGTGTTCCATGGCAAGAATTGCTCATTCAATTTCATTTTAAGTGCCTCCCACGAATCAATGCTAAGCCTTCCCATGATAATATCATTCTGCATATGAGTGCACCATCACAACTTAGCATCACCAGATAAGTACATCAATATGATCATTACCTCATCATTTTCGAGTACTCGAGCAATTTGAAGTACTACTCCATATCCCACAAGAAATTCTCTAACTCCTTGGTGTTCCTCCCTCTCGAGAACAGCTTTGGTTCCGGCATTTTTAGCTTAACCACAGTAGGGTCTGCTTCTACTATTGAGGCATGAGGAGCCTTTTTCAGTAACTCAATCTCATTCTCAAGGCTCTTCACGGTTTCCTTAAGGTTTTCGATGTCCTCTTCCATTGAGGATGATCACTAAGCGACTACCTCCATCAACTTAGCTAACGTGCATGTCGATCCCTATGATAATGCACTAATGATTTATTCCAGCCAAGCAATATGCTTTCACATTGACTCAATTCCTCTTGCATTGGGGCTTTTGTAGCGATTAAATCAACCATGAATTTGAAAAAAAATTGGTGGTTAAAATTGGGCTTTGAAACCAAATGGTCACACAGTCAGTTATAAGATCTGCGCAACTTTAATGTGATGGGCTAAGTGCGTCCACCTAGCAAACCCACTTTTGAAGTTCACACCAACAGTAGAATAAGAGACAAGAATGCAAAAGCAAAGTAGGAAGACAAATATCATGGGAACTCTTTCTCAACCTTTATTACAAATGAAAGAACTCTTTACAAAAGAAGGGTCTCTCTCTAAGAGTACCTAAAGCCTGTAGCTACCCATACACTTGAGTTTGTAATACTTGATGTGTTTATAACCTTAACCCAAGCCTTCTTTTTATATTAGTTGTGGAGTGTCCTACTTAAACACTATCTCTATGTTATCCCACATTTTTTGGAGTGGCCACCCAATCTTAATCACGAATCCTTATCCCACAGAGACTTATCTTTAAAGTTTGGATAGCATCCTTCCCCCGTAAGGACTCTCCATGAGTCAAGGATTTTATCTTCTTTGAAGTCTTCTTGAAGCCCTCTTATCCGCTTTCAACCGGTTTGGATAAGCTTGAGGAGGTGGTTTCTGTTTAGGACTCTTCTCGAGCCTTATCTCCCTTGGCTTTCAAGATATACATCTATTTCTTATCCTTCTATTGTCATGAACCTCCTCTAGCCAATAACCATGTCCTTCTTTGTAGGATATCTTTGCTCGCTGAACTTTCCATCCATGCTAAGTTGGGTTCTCCGATTCTGCCCTGTATTCCCATCACTAGACATCTTTGCACCACCATGTGCTGGTGCTTCTTCGAGGCGTCTCTATCACTTTCCCTTAAGCAAACTTGTGGGTTAATTCATGTGCTTCATCCCTCGCTCCACAAATTTCCTTACTCATCAGTGTATCTCGCCACTATGAGTATGAAACTCAGTCTCTAACCAAGTCTCTCGTATTTGTTTCCATATCTAACTTATGGGTTTTGCCGTACTAGCATGGTCCTCAACACTTACAGGTCCACGCATGGAGCAAGGCTCACCATAATTATGCCTTGGCACTCAGATTCAAGGATCTGACAAACCATCCCTACCAGAAGAGCTTAACGCCTTTGTCGGCTTGGTGTTATGGTACGCCTTAATCTGGTCCTTGAATTACCACAACATGGTATCTTTTTCCCAACTTGTATTTACCTCATTAGTGCCTTTCCACTAGACTAAGTAATATATCCTCTGATTCATCTTACTATAGCCCTCTGTTTGGCAATCAAGGATTTTTCTTATCTCCTTATCAAATTGAACTCGAGTTAGCGACAGTGCACGTATAGCCTGCTTGCGCCCGCTATCGGCATCTTCATAGAACTCTTTAAGGAAGCTCACGTGGAATGTTGGGTGCTTATTTAGATGTTGTAGTAGCATTAATCTATAAGTTATTACTCTAACTTTCTTTTTGATTTTGAATGGTCCATCATACCTTAAGATAAGGCCTCGACGAACTCTTTTCTTCATAATTTTCTTCCAAATTTGGGGTGTGAGCTTTTAAAGCACCTTGTCCCTAACTTGGAACTCAGCATCATGTCTCTTTTTGTCGGCATGTTTTTTCATACGCCTTTGGGCCTTAAAAAGGCTATCCTTCACTTGGTCAATCAATTCTTGCTTGTCCCGAGCATAGCGGTAAGTTACTGCGTAGCTTCCTTAGCTCTTATGTTGGGCTATCTCATGGGGTGTCATTGGTTGTTGCTTGAAAGCTAGCTCTGCAGGACTTAGACTTGTTGATGACAAGCGATGGATGTTGTAACAAAATTGCACTACATCCAACAACTCAAGCCAATCCTTTTGTTATGCAATCACATAATATCACAAATACTCCTCCAGCAAGCTATTTACCTTCTCTGTTTGTCTATTTATCTACTGATGATTTGCTATGGTGAATTTAATTTCTGTTCCCATCACGTTTACCAACACTGTCTAGAATCTTCTAGTGAATTTGGCATTTTTGTCATTCACAATGTCTTTTGGCAACCCAAATAATTTAACATGTTTGAAAAGCATCTCAACGACCGTGTCAGTTGAGCACGTCGAGTAACAAGAACAAAGGTAGCATACTGTGAGAACTTTTCAACAATCACCATTATAGTGGATAGTCTTTTTAACTTTAGGAAGCCCACGATGAAATCCATTGACATTGACTCCATAAGTGCTTTAGAATGGGCAAAAGTTGGAGTAAGCCTACCTCCCTCCTTTTATCGATTTTATCCTGTTGGCACACTAAGCATGTGTGAACATAGGCCTCTCTATCAACTTGGGCCAGTAATAGGCTCTCGTTAGTAATGTGAGCATCCTCTTGACGCACAGGTGACCTGCCCACAGCGGGTCATGGGTTTCCCTCAGCAACTGTTTTTGAATCCCACTAAACTTAGGCATGAACAGTTTGCCTCCTCGAGCATACAACAACCCATCCTCGATTTAGTATCTTCGGATCAAGCCCTTTCTCACCTCTTCCATGAGTTGGGCATACTCGATATCTTCCTTAACTATCGATCTTATTTGCTCAAGTAAATCGCTCAAGACATCTATCAGAGCAACCATATAAGTTTGCACTTCTATATGGCTTAGTGCATCAGTAATAATGTTTTGTTTCCTAGTTTATGTTCTCATCAAAATCAAACTTTGCCATAAACTCCTACCATCTTGCTCATTTCGGAGATAGCTTTTTCTACGAGTGAAAATAGGTATTATCAACATTTTCAGTAATTACCTTAAATTTCATCCTAAGCAAGTAATGCCAACATGTTATCATCACCTTTTCATGAATCAAATAACATTGCTTCGCATCCTTGAGTTTTCGACTCTTGAACGCCACGGGGTGGCCATTCTACACCAATACACCCTCGATTGCTTGATTAGAGGCATTTGTGACTACCTCGAATGGCTGTTCAAAGTTTGATAAAGGCAGTACTAGTTTCGAGGCTACTGCTTATTTCAATCCCTCGAAAGCCTTGTTGCATTTTTCGGTCCATACCTATGGGCTATCTTTCTTTAGCAAGTCTGTTAAAGGGTTGCTTTTGCTTGAATATCCTTTGTTGAACCATCTATAACAGTTTGCGAGCCCAAGAAATAATCACAACTCGATAACATTTTGCGAGGCTGGCCACTCAGTGATGGCCTTCACTTTTCTTTCGTCCATTTATATCTGTCCATTCCTAACCCAATGTCCTAAGAATAGCACTTTTAGCTTATAAAACTCGCACTTTTCCTCCTTGATGTATAACTCATGTTCCCGCAGTCGCATTAATACTTGTGACAAATGGCTTACGTGGTCGTCTATGGTTTCACTATAGACCACATGTCATCCAGATAGACTACCATAAACTTGTCCAAAAACTCAAACAATACGTCATTCATAAGATTGCAAAAGTTAGCACGCACATTGGTTAGCCTATAGGGCTTTACCATGAGCTCATAAGAGCCCATACCTTATGACGCATGCGGGTTTTATTTTGTCCTGGTCAGCTATTCTGACTTACCAGTAGCCCGATCGCAAGTCTAGCTTTGTAAAGTACTTGGCCTTCGATAACTGATCAAATAAGTCAACGACATCTGGCACTAGATATTAACTCTTTACCGTTACCTTGTTCAATGCTCAGTAATCGATGCACATTCTCAACGAGCCATCTTGCTTTCACTGGAACAGCACAGGTGCACCATAAAAGGCCTTCGACGGCTGAATGATACTTGCTTCCAACAGCTCATTTAGTTGCTTTTGTAGTTCGGCTAGTTTCAACGAGGACATCTGATATGGTGCTCAAGCTAGGGTTTAACACCCTAAAGTAACTCGATCTTATGATCAACATTCCTCCTTGAAGGCCATGTCTTGGGGAGCTCTAGTGGCATCATGCTGCTAAATTCCCTCAACACTTTAAAGATTTCGTCAGGCACCTCCATGATCTGATCTGGTTTCGCCTCAAATAGTGCTGTCATCATCGTCACTTCACCCTTTCGTAATCCTAACTTAAGCTACTTCACAGATTGTAACCCAATCTGCTTTTTGTTTACTGAAAGCTCTTTCGCTACTTCGTTTCTAATTAGGCTTGAGGCTCGCTTATCAGCCACGAGTAATCCACTTTAGTAGGGCATCATTGATGGCTTGGCTTGTTTGAAGAATTCTAGACCTAAGACAACGTCAAAGTCATCTAACTAAGTTATCATGAAGTTAGACGTACCTTTTCATTTGCTTACTTCGAGGTCGCAGTGGTAGCTCCGCATACTACCTTCGCCTCAGCATTCATTGCTTTGAACTTGATCAAGGTTGAAAAAAGCTTAAGCCTGTGCTTTCTCACTTCTCTTTCTATGATAAAATTGTTAGTAGCTCCCGTATCCAACATTACCATAGCATGCTTCCCGTTTACCTTCACCGAAACGTAAATCAACCTTTTTTGCAAGTTCGTAGGTTAATGATGTGACATAAAGGCAACATTTACTTCTAGGGGGCTTGTTCATGGGCCATTTTTTATTGATCTGCAAAAGAAAAAGGAAAAAGGTAAGACCCAATGAGGTTATAAGAATTTTGATAAAGAAAGAAAAAAGGCAAAATAACTATGAGTTGGAACCTTAGGAAGTGATCTATGGATAAGCAAATACTCATTAATTGGGATATCAAAGTCAAGAATATTTGCATCAAGTTGAGTTGTTTAGGGACTGACTTTAAGAATTATTTCTATTTTTGGCATAGGAAGGTAAGGAAGATCCATTATAGGGAGAGTTTAGGAAAATCGAATATGGTTCCTTCATTAGACAGGATGAATAGATTAGTGGTAGCTTGGTCTGAGCATTTAAATGTTATATATATCTAGACAAACCTAACCCTAAAGTTACGTTCCTTCATGACTTAATCCAAAGAAAAGTAAAATGATATTTTCTTTTGACCTGATTCTTCTTTAAGCCTATTGTAAACTTGGGTGATTCTCTTACTAAGTGTAAGGGTATGTCAATTTGCCTAATTGGGTCAGACCATAAATTAAGGTTAGGTTTTTTCCCTCCTATAGGGCCCAAGAATAGTAGTTTCTCTATCATTACAAAAAAACTCAAATTTAGTGACAAATAAATTTATCGCTAAAGCAAAAAATTTTGTTACTAAATTTAACAAATACAGTAATTGTCAAAGAAAATAGCGACTGATTTTGACGTCCATCGCTAAATTAACTACTAATATTATTCATCAATAAAGAAGTCGTGGGATAGCAAGGATTTTAGCAACTGATTTTAATGATTGATTTGAATCTATCGTTAAATTCAATGATTGATTAGCAACTAATTGAATCGGTTGCTAAAAATATTAAGCTAGTGATTTGAATCAATCGCTAATAAAGTAGTTTAACAATAAATTCAAATCGATCTCTAAAAATTTAGTTTTAACAATCTGATCGAATCAATCATTAAAAAATTAGTTTGGCCAGCAATTCAAATCGGTCACTAAAAATAATTTGTTTAACGATTGATTGGAATCGATCATTGAAAAAAATTAGTTTAGCGAGTAATTTGAATCAGTTTCTAAAAAGTTATTTTAGTGATTAATTCGACTTGATCGTTAAGTTTAATATTAATTTTAAAAATATATAATTAATTTAAAATTACATAAAATTTATTAAAAATAAATTACATAAAATAAAAATTATTTCATTTTATGTTTTCTATTCTATATAATAGAAATCAAATAAATGAAATCAAATATTCTTTTCATAAAAGAAATTATATATAAAAAATCAAATTAATATTTTGTTCATTAAAAAAATGTATGACTAAGAATGAAGCAGTGCTGAAGCTGCACTTATCAAAAAGAGAGCCTTCATTTTGCACATGTACTCATTCATACCAAGTTCTCTTTATAAGCATTTACGTGTCCACTGTCGTAGCATAAGCAATCATACTCTCTCGCTTTACACTTCTCGTCCAATTACTCTTCTATAGCCTTACGCTTTAGCTCGATGCGCTCTTCCATAGCTTTCATCTAAAAGCACATATGTTGCGTGGCCATATTATCAATACAGCATCCATTACTAAAGCTGTCGCCTGAATACCATAATCGAGTTTAACTCCCAATCTTGTACACTCAATGTTTTTTCTCTCCACCTCTAGCCTTATAGTAGAGTTTAGTGTAGTCTACCTCAGGCGTTTCAGAAGATCCATCCTCTTACTGAGAAGCCGAAACAACCAAATCCTCGAAGTGTTCCTACAATAAAGCTGTTTGTTAACTAACTTATTAGTTAAATCAAATAATAAAGTAAAAAAAGTTCATAATTTTAGTTATTTATTAAATGTTAAAAATAACAAATTTATATTTATTTGTGTGACACGTCATATATGAATTCATTGGGGTTGGAGTTTTATTGTTAATCAATTTAAAAAGCTCTATTATGATAGGCTCATGACCTAACTTTTGCATCTGAAAAAAATATCTAATAAATAACTATATCATTTTTATTTATATTTATGTAAGTAATTTAATTTGTCTATACTCTAACCAGTTCCATTCTATCTGCAACTACTTTCAAACAATATTTGGGACAAATTGAAATTTATTTCTTTCTTTATGGTGACATGCGTACATCAAGTCGATATACTAGTTTATAGCTTGGGCCTCCCATGCGACCTTTACAACGCCATCTATTTCCTCATCCCATATAAAATGTTTCTATAAAAAAAAGTTAATATGTTAAAATGTAAAATATTTTTTTGGGTAAATAATTATAGGTACCTTGAATTTTTTAAAATAAAAATCTTTGGTTCCATGAGAAATCGCCCTCTGCCTAGATGAATCGACACTCTCTTGAAAGATCTTATAAATCTTTGCAGAACATTTATGCAAAAGGTCCATCTTATCAAATATGACAATAAAACAAGAAGTAGTAAAAAACATTAAGAAAATTTATAAAGATATTGATACCAAGTATTGAAAACATTAATTATGAATATTTACATGTCATTCTTTACAAAAATTCACTATCTATCTTTATTCTCCAAACTCGCTGAGCTAGACATCCTAGTAGCAGTAAACCTAGAAGAATTAGAAGCAAAGCTCGCAAACCCATCTGTGGGTAAAAATGCTCCATGTGAAGATGGTGCAGTTTTATCTTCTTCCTCATCCTAAATATACAGATCTCTCCTTCCATAGTACTCACCTCTCACTCTGGATTCACTTCATGTCCCTCAACCTCTCAACCTCTCATCTAAGCATATTAATGAAAGTTAGTTTGACAGCTAACTGATTTCTATAAAAAATTCTATAAAGTATCCCTTGAAAATTAAACTAAAATCCCTTGAAATACCTGATGAAAATACAATAAAAGTAAAATTTTGAATTAACCAACACATATTTAACAAGATAGATTATTTAAAACAATAGATTAAATAATTCAAATAATAAATTTTTTTTAATAAATAAAACTAATCATCATCTTTAAAGTCTTCCTCTTCCACTTCATCCTCCTCTTCCTCAGTGGAAAAACATTCAAAATCTGACTAACCCAATATGTCTTCTTCCTCATCATCAATATTTATTAATGTCTCACTTGGATCATTTAAGAATATAGGATGATTGTTCATATTATTCTCAATTTGATGGACATCTTTTTCATCGTTTTGAAAATGAACATCTTCAGTTGATCCACTAGACTGATCTAACATGTCTTCTTCCTCATCATCAATATTTATTAATGTATCATTTGGATCATTTAAGACTATAGGATGATCGTTCGCATTATTCTCAATTTGATGGATATCTCTTTCATCGTTTTGCAAATGAGCATCTTGAGTTGATCCACCCAATAAAATTAGAATCTGGAAGTTCGATGATAGAACTGACCTTTATTTTACAAATACTAGTCATGCTTATCGCCTTTTACGTTTGGATAAGGAACATCATAGACTTGAGATGCTTGTGAAGTCAGGATAAATGACTCATACTTATTAAATTTGCTTTTGTGATTGACATTCATTAGATTATATGATTTATGTACTTTAGTGCCTATATTAAATATTGGATCAAATTATTCACACTTAAACAAAATAGTTCTCTTGATTGGTAACATAGGGTATTCTAATTACAACACCTATATTAATATATCGAAATAGTCACCTTCATCTGCATTATTATTGGACCATTTAATGTAGATTTCACTGCTCATTGTAGATCTATTCGAACTGCATCTTTCAATGTGAAATTTATACCCATTGATATAGTATCTTAAGTATGACTTCACAAATCATAATACATTTTGCAACATCCTTGATAAAATTGTTATCAATAAAATTTAGTGGGTCATGTACTTGTAAATATCAAAAAATAATCATTTGACTATATTTGTCAAAAATGATTAATAATTCAAAGGTGTAAATTATAAGAACGCAAGTATAGGTTTAATCAGTTTGAAATTGAATCTCTAAATGAGTATCAACCTCATAGTCAATTATGCATTGATGTTGTTCACATGATTGGAAAATATAAATCTTACAGAACATTAGTTTAAAAAAGGTGATCATTGGCAAAAAAAATTTTTGTGTTTGAATGGCTAAGTCAATTGCTATAATACAGTTGTGAAACACATACTTTATAAACGGTTTGATCTTATGGCAGTTCAACAAAACGTATGTATGAATGGCCTGATATTCTTTCTCTCTTAAATATCTAGATTTTTTTTTTTAAATGCTCGACCGAGATGTTTAAAGATCAATAGATTTCTTTCATACTCTTTTATCTCATAATCACCAGCATCATTCCATGGTATTCTTCAATGTTTTGTGATAACATGTGGCTCAAAATAGTGTGAGCAAAACAATGATGCTTCTTCAACCAAAAATGTATTGCTTATAATTTCTTCCATTTTTGCTTTACTTTTAACTTTATTTTCTAAGTATCCAGTGACTGCCACATATGGCATATCTTAATGGTGACAATATCGAGCTAATGAGGAGTATCTTAATCCCATTACTTATTTTATTGGATGAATAGTCCCTTTATAGTGTTCGTTTTAAATGTTCGTAGTTTCGCATGTGTATCTCTAGTAGATTCAATCAAAAAATTTGCTAAGATCTAACTCTTAATTATATGTTAAGCAAAAATATGATATAGAACTTATTGAGCTTAATCACCCACTTCACTAGTTGTCTAGTGCTGTTAGGATCATGTAGAATCTATCAGAGTGAAACACTAAAACCACCTTCTTAGGAAGTAAGTACTGCATTTTAGTCCTTTGTTCCTTACTAGTGAAGAAAACTAGATTCTGAACACATGTTTCTTCCTTAAGAAGAATTAAACAAACCTCGAGTTTGAGATTTAAAAGTAGACAAAGAGGTTTTTCCTCGAGTTTGCTTGAAAAGTAAGGGTGGCAAAGTCAAATAGTGCTTACACTGCTTAAATGCCTTGTTGTAATTTGGAGTCAATTCAAAAATTTGTTGTCTGCCTAAGAAATTAAAAGAGTGGTAGGCTCTTTGTTTTTTTGGTCGACATGGAGATAAAACTAAATAGTTAACCTTCCCATTAAGCAATTGACTTCATGGATGTTGTGTGGAGCTAGCACATTTATGACAACTTTAATATTCTTGGTCTTAACTTCTAAGGCATTAAAAATGATCATATGACCTCGAAATTTTCTCAATGCTATGCCAAAGGTACACTTGGAAGGCTTCAACTTTATGAGGTAGTGTATTAGGATATCAAAGGCTTATTTCAAGTTTGCTCAATTTCTAGTGTAGGTACTAGTCTTGGCAATCATGTCATCACCATATGCTTCCATCTTTCTGCCAATCTAATCTCATAAGGTGTTGTTAACTAGTCTTTAATATATGGTTCTTACTTGAGGCCAAAAGGCATAACATTGTAATAAAAAATATTGTTAACGATGATGAAACTAGTCTTTTCATACTCTATTAATTTATGAGTGTTTGATTATAACTAGAGAAGACATATATGAAAGTTAATAACTAATACTCGATAATAATATGGACTAGCTAGTCTATCATCAATAACAAGTAAAAGTTCTTATTTCTTAAGCTTATTTAGTTATCTCTAGAATAATATAAATTATTATCTAAAAGGTTAAGGTAGGTTGAACCCCATAGAGGGTTCAAGATATGGGGCTATCAAGATGCCAACTTCACCAAGCAAGCATGCTAGTTTGGACTGGTTAGTGTGGCTATGGGGCCAACTTGAACTCGTGTTGGTTGGGGGTTACTTCTAACAATGCTTCAACTTAAGTGGGGTGATTAAAAAGAGCATCATTCTGCTTAGATCTAAGGCCAACAACCATAAACTTTCCTTATTCCTCATAGTGCTCATCGTTAAAGCAAATGGGTGATACTAAAATGCCATATGATTTACAGTTGTTCGAAAATGATGCAATGTATTTTATCTATATGTTTTTCTACGTTTTTAACTACTCTAACTATTGCTCTAAGGTTAGAATTTGATTTGGGTAAGGCTATTCTTTATCTTTCATCTCTAATCTTACATTCCCTAAGAGCAATTAATAGATTTTGGGCTACATTTACGAATTGCAAATCATATCTCATTGAAGTGTTTTTCTTAGGGTTGTAAAAACTAAATGAAATTGTACAAGTTGCTTAGAGTAAGCTTATTCCAAAAGTAAATTAAGATTATACTTTGTCGAGATAATGCATCATCAAGATTAGGTCACATGAAGATAATAATTGATCAAGATAATGTTTTGACATGATTATACTTTGCCAAAAATTAATAGTTAAATGGTTTCATCGAGTTTAGACTTCATCAGGATTTGGTGCTTAAGTGACTTCATCGGGATGTATCCAAAGAATCCAAAGGTCATTTAGATGGTTGTACTTCCTCATGAACTAGTGTTAATAGTGAAGTATTATGTCACTTAATTAGTTTTTGTCAATATTGAGAGTTTGTTAGAAAAAACTCATTCTAAGATAATGCCAAATAAAATATTAAAAAATGAGAAATGCTATATTTCATTAACTTTGAAGGAAGTTCATGTAAGTAGAGTTAAAAGACAAAAATAGTATAATTACAAAGTGAAACTAGTTAGGCTACATCGAAGTAGGTGTTTAGATGAGAGCTACAGTAGTAACATTTGGATCAACATTAGGCACTTCGAGTTCGAGAGTTGGGGTTGAAACTGTAAAAGCTAGTAGATTAGATGCTTTCTCCGTAAGTTCAGGCACCAGCTCTTGAGTATTGTCAGGCAATGACACCTCTAGCTCTTTAGAATGTATGGATGAAGAAGGTTATGTTAAAAGTGCCACCTGCCCTCAATCCAAGTCGAGTTTAGGAATTTTTACCTTTGTTCTCTTCCATGGGTCTCCTTTGAATTGGCTAGTATAAGTGAGCTACTTGTTCCTCAATCTCTCCTAAATGTTTTAAGGTTATTTTGTGTTTGACCTACTCTACCTTTACATCGATATGGGCTTGAATTTGGATTAGCTTAATCCGAGTGTTACCTAACTTAGATTCTATCTTGGCTAAAAATGTTCTTCAATCTATCCACCTCAATTACATAAACGTGAGTTTAGTTAGCAGCATCTTCAACAAACTTATTTGCTGATAACTTCCCTCATATAATAGTATAAATTGATGCTTGTGCGAACTACAACATAAGAACATCGAAAAAGTTAGATTGAAACAATAGATAAAGATGAAAGCTTTAGAAAGCAAGCAAAACAAGAAATAAAAATTGAAATAGTTCTAGAAAGGAATACTTACATTTTCAAAGCATATCATGGTGTTGCTTAGAAATTATGGAACCATCTTTGGATTTCTATGTTTTCAAGTCCTTTGGCAAAATGGACTTGTACAACCATTCATGCATGTGGTTGGGATGATTCAAGCTACCTTCAACTAGCAAATTCCAATCTGACAAAAATCTATCTTTTTCCTTGAGCTTTAAAGGACCTGATAGTGGCAAGTTAGTGCATCCATTGCTTCCTAACCTTTAGGGATATTACTAACATTTTCCTTTCATAAGGGCTTACTATTTGTTAAAAAGATCAGCCTTATTCTCCTTTGATGCTAGTAGAGCGAGAACAATAGTGATCATAGGCAAATGACTTTTCTCTTCTGCACCACTTTGGAAGATTGACCTTTCTATTGAACCCCCAGTGATGGTCTCATTTGGAAGTGTTGGTTTTGGCCATGGTAGTGTCCATTACTTCCTATAACTGCTTTTTTTTTTTTTGTGAGTTAATAGACATTTTAAAGTGCCATTTCAAGAAGATCTGTAAGGAAAAAGCAAAAGAAATAGTCAACAATGGAACAATAGAAATGAAATTAGATGCTACAATACAAAGTTAATAAAGAACCTATTGTTAGAGTGTGGCTAATCCTAAAGTTAACTCTAAAAGATTGTTGATCTAGGTTAAAAGGATGATGAAGATTAAGGAGGGGGAATGAACAAAATCAACTTATTCAAGAATTTGTTTTACAACTTGAGTAGTTGGTGTTTGTTTAAGAATTGGAATAGAAACTTGAATAAGAATTTAGGTTTGATGAAGGTCTGGTTCTTAGTTAGGTAGAAGTAATGGAAAATGTGAATGTAGAGTGTGATCTTCAGTTCCTGAACTAGAAGTTGATACTTTAATAGATCCAGAATGACTTATCAAGAGGGAATACTTTATACCAAACTCTAGTGCATTTAATGATAGCTATTTTAATGTCATCAGTGTGAACTTTAAAGCTATCTTCACCCTAATGTTTTGAAAGATATTTAAAAAAAAGGCTCTACATCAAGATGGACCTTTTTCTTATGGATTTCTTGTGTGGGTCTTTCCAAATGTTCAATTCTAGATAGATGTTGGGTCACAAAGCCTAAAAGTAATTTTTTGACCAACCCTTGTAATTCAAAGACAAACCCTTAGAGAATTTCTTCTATGAATCTTTTTTGTCTCTACTGGCTTTCAATTCAAAGAATTTGATCAAAAGAGAAACAAAAATTTTTTGTAGTTTAGGGTGAAGAGCTTAGGCAATCATACATCTCCAACCATTTAGAAGTAGTTAAAAGGGTGAGATTTTGAACTATCTAAAAATGTTCTAGAAAAGAAAATGAATATGCAGATTTGCCACCGTTCAGAAAATCCTTGAAAACCATGACCCAGTCTTTGTAGCAAGTCTATAGTCTATCAAAGGGTGAGGGTAACATTAACTAGACATATTTTAGAATGAAAAAATTATTCTTAACTCATTCTAAATCTATGCTAGTATAAGAATACCTTAGGTTCTTGGCCATTAAATAAGAAAAGAGAATAAAGGAAGAAAGACTCACTAGAAGAGATGAAAAGAGACTATGATTATTAAAAGCTGCAAAAAAAAAGAGAGAGTGGCTTCCTGGATAAAATGAGAAAGAGAGAAAGTGAAAAAGGATTTTTAAAAGGGTATTAAGAAACGAAGAGGTTCACACCCAAAAGATATGATGCATGATCAAAGAAACGGTTCTGAATCCTTAGGTCATAAGTTAATGATGAGCTGTGAATTAGATATTAATGTGTCAAAAGAACAACCATTATGAATGGCTAGTGGATTGCTAGGTTGGCAAAGAAAATTTGGACCTTGATATGCTCTAATTTATATAGGCCTTAATCATGAGAATTTTAAAAAATGGAAAGGTAAAAAGTCAAGTTAATCCCACTATCAAAAGGAAAATTGATTCAGATTAACTCGTTTGCAAGTAGCAAAGGCATTAATTGGCCAAGACTCAATCATGAGATTCCTCAATTTAGTAATTCTCGATCTAAAGAAGCAAATGTAAGAAATTTCGATCTTAAGGATTATCCTGATAAATTGTTAAACTACAAAGGACTTGATTTTTGATCTTTTAAGTTTAAATCTTCATTTGAAAGAAAGAATTTGATTCAAAGATTGAAGGCCTATGACATTCTAAAAGCAAGCATAAGATGTTAGAAGGATGTAGGTGATTTAAGAAATGGTGTCAAGATATAAGTAGTGAAGTACATATTCATATGTCATTTACCCAAGAGAAATGTCTGACACACATGGTCCTCTTTTACGCTATACTTTTTTTAAATTTTTGGTGGGCTCTTCCACATGGATTCCAATATAAATAAACCTAAGATTGAAGAAAAAAAAGGACATTCGCATTCATAATGAAAGGTAGGCTAGAATATTTTATAACTTTCTTAAATGAGCTAGTTTTAAGTGCTTGAGAGCTTTCTTGATTTCAATACTACTGCTAGTGAAGGAGTAGTAGGAATTGAGATATGTAGGTCCAGAGTAGCAAGTTTTTAAATTATGTTTATTTAATTCTTATAATTCTTTTAGTTGAATTATGAATGAAATTAATCAATCGATCAAATTTTCGAAGTCTTGTTGTCTTTATCATTTCTTAATTATTTTTTAGTTTCTTTTTATTTTTATTTGACATTCTTGTTGCATATTCATATCTCCATGATTTTTTCATCAAACAAACTTCAAAATGATGTGGCTAAATAGTAGTTATTCCAAAGAATTCTAAATAAAACTATTTTGTCTTGGAAATGTGATAAGATAGTAACCATACTCCCATGTACATTAAAATTGCATCATTATAAGTGTTCTTTGATCTTGTTAATATATATATATATATATATATATATATATATTTATTTATTTATTTATTTGAAAAATAAATTTAAGAATAATGTGATTGGACAATAGTTCCATCATTCTATTTTAAATAAATCAGTCTTATCATGAAAGGAGAGTGAGGACAATAGTCCTCATTCAATTTTCATGATTATTTCAACATATTTCTTCAAGATATAGAGAAGAAGACAGTAGTTGATTTTCTTGATGTTAAATAAAATCGTTTTGAAAACGAAGATATGATAGCAATCATAATTGAAAAAATTTTCATTATTTATATGTTTATTATTGCATATTCTTTATATAGCTGCTATATGTTGCATTGAGAATGAAAATGAATATCAAATTTTTTTTTTGAATCACTTGATGGAATACGTTTTTGTTTAATCAGTATCAATTTTAAAGTATTATAATGGTACTAATGATTTCTTACACATAACTAACTCTTAAATTCATATTTCTCGATAAAATACACCATGCTTTAAATTTTTAATGTTTTTGTTTTTTTATTTTTTTAAAGTAAAAATAATTTTGACGACTAATTATATCATTAAAAAAATGATGATTTTTTTTCTTTGGTCTTCATTAAAAGTTGACAAAGATGAATTTCAAATTTGTAAACATAAACTAAAAAGAATTTTTCCCACCCCGAGGTCAATCTTAGACCTCATCGTGATTGTTGTCAACATGCTTTACACAAAAAGACATCAAATGATATCATTTGAAGGCACTTAATTGCTTATGGGAGAAATTTTTGAGGGACATACAAAACAAAGTAGAAGTTCTAACTCTCAAGTTAGTTAATGTGGACTCCAATTGAGTCATCAAAAACAAAAATAAAGAAATACTCTTTTTTTTGTTTTGACAATTAGTGACTGAACAAAACATTTAATAATTAAGTGAAGATTTCAATTTATATTTTTTATTAAATAAATTTGCAAAAAAATAATACATATATGTATATATATATATATATATATATATATATATATTTGTATGCTTATCTTGAAGTATCCTACTTCAATGATCAGCTAAACTCGAACTGACCTATACATGTCACGTAACAATCCAAATGTTACAACAACCCAACTTTTCCAATTTAATGTGACTATATTGACTGCCACCTCACATTTTTTATACTGAACAGGCAAAAACAAGCGTATCAACTCCTGTATTTGCTTTAATTTATCATGAAGAAACACTAAATTCTTGGGATCTAGTCCAGGGATGGTAGCGGTTGCTAATTAACATCTGGCTTCCATGAAATGTTAGCCTGATTCTTCGGGGTCTTTGATGACTTGGAAGATGTGTGGTAAATGCCGTGTTTGATGTGCTCTATTGACTTGAGAAAATCAGATTTAATTTCAATGGATTGTTTCATGATCCAATGGTTTTTTTATTTTTTATTTTTGGAAAAAATAGTTATTGATTACTATAGAACTATCGAAGTAAATTGAAAATCATCTTCTACAAGGCCATGCGAAAATCCACAAATATGTATCTACTTAGGAGCAACAATCACAGGACACATCCCGTGGGTAAGATGCTTTCAACTATCTAAGGAGGCAGTTCACAAGTTGTAATTTGCCGTCTGGGTCACCTGTTCTCGAAGAAAAAGTTAAATCATTATGCTGAAATAATGTGGAAGCTCCAATTCAGGTGTTCCTGTATGTCAGGTCACGCTTGTGTGGATAGAGTTGTCCAAGTAGTAGAAGGCATTTGTTGGAGAGTGAAGTCAAGCGTTCACATATGTCTTCCAAATGAGAGAAAAAGAAGGGGACACACCTTCACTCCAAGTCTATATAAATCTACTTGAGTACACCAAGTTCACTACAGCTAATTAAAATCTCCAATATGGATAGCAATTCTAGCTACATCGTTGTCCGTCTTGTTCTAACGTTGTTGATCTTGGCTTCTTGTTTTGGAGATGAAAATCTGAGTTTGAATTGCGTAGAGAGTGAGAGAGAAGCTCTTCTTGCCCTCAAACAAGGTCTCATCGATCCTTTTGGCAGGCTTTCATCATGGACGGGGGAAGATTGCTGCAAATGGAGAGGCGTTGGCTGCAACAACCAAACTGGTCATGTCACCAAGCTCAACCTTACGAATCCATCAGAAGATAACTTCATTGGTACATTGGGTGGTAACATAAGTCCTTCTTTGCTTCACTTGAACCATTTAACTTACTTGGGTTTGAAAAACAATGATTTCTTTGGAATTCAGATTCCTCAGTTCTTTGGCATGTTTAAAAACTTGCAGCACCTGGATCTCTATTCTTCAGGATTTTCTGGAGAAATCCCACCTCATTTTGGGAACCTCTCCTCTTTGATCTATCTTAACCTCTCACGGAACAATCTTAGGGTCCAAAACCTCCACTGGCTCTTTGGTCTCTCTTCCCTCAGATACTTATTCCTGGACTCAATGAACCTTTTCCCCACTGGCTTGGATTTGTTTCGTGCAATTAACTCGCTTCCCTCTCTGCAGGTGTTGAGTTTGGGCCGGTGTCGGCTTCAAGCTCTCCCTCTCTCTCTTCCATCGCTAAACTTCACTTCACTTGTACACCTTGATATGTCTAGCAATTCAATAAAGTCCCGCTTGCCACAGTGGTTGTTTAACCTTACCAGCCTTGAGTATCTCAGTCTTCGTTCAAACCATTTTTATGGCCCTCTCCCTATGTCGCTTGGCGGTCTCTGCAATTTGCAGGAATTGTATCTTCAAACAAATTATTTTTCTGGTGGTATTGATGAGTTCATGAGCGGTTTGTCGCGATGTCCAAATAACAGCTTAGAGACATTAAATTTAGGTGGGTGTGGGCTAGCAGGAAAATTGCCCGAGTCCATAGGAGCACTTCAAAATTTGCAAGACCTTCATCTTTCCACTAACTCTTTCTGGGGTTCTATTCCAGCGTCTATAGGGAACTTGTCGTCATTGAGATACCTAGATCTCTCTGATAACAGAATGAATGGGACATTTCCTCCAAGTTTTGGGCAGCTCTCTAACCTTGTCACGGCATACCTACCAAGTAATCTATGGGAAGGTGTTTTAACAGAAACCCATTTGGCAAATCTGACAAGCTTAGAAAGTCTCGCAGTCACAACATTGCCAAACAAATCCATGATTTTTGATGTGACATATGATTGGGTTCCTCCTTTTCGGCTCAAAGAGATTCATCTGGTAAACTGCTTCGTAGGTCCTGCTTTTCCTGTGTGGCTTCAGGTTCAAAGCGAACTTCGGTACGTAATCATCAGAAATGCTGGAATTTCGGACACCATAGCAGAAGAATGGTTTTCAATGTTACTTCCTCAGGTTAATACTATGGTCTTGGCCGAAAACAATATCAAGGCAAAGCTACCAAGGAAAATAGTTTCAACGGCCCTATATGAGATTGATTTGAGTTCAAATCAGTTTGAAGGTCCCATCCCCCTCTGGTCCTCAAATGCCTCCAAAGTTTATCTTCAACGGAATGTCTTCACAGGACCCTTACCAGAAAATATGGGTGATCTGATGCCGATGTTAGAAGAATTGTTTGTTTATGAGAATCGCCTGAGTGGTGAAGTTCCGACATCAATATGTAAAATGGAGGATCTGAAAGCTCTTTCCCTGAGAGGCAATAAGTTGAAGGGCAAGCTCCCTCGTTGTTGGCAGAGGCTGCAAAGTCTGCGAAGCCTGGACCTGTCAAACAATAGCTTATCCGGCAGAATCCCGACTTCAGTTGGCCTTTTAAGCTCCCTTAATATATTGATACTGAGTCGCAATGATCTTCATGGGCCAATTCCTGCTACTTTGAAAAACTGCTTGCAATTGATGAACGTTGATCTTGGATGGAACAAATTGAGTGGAACTCTACCGTCCTGGATCGGCCGCAGAGTGTCCAATCTTTTCATTCTAAACCTGAGATCCAACATGCTTGAAGGAACTATTCCTCAGCGGCTGTGCAATCTTTCCAATCTTCACATTTTGGATCTCTCCAACAATCACTTTTCAGGCTCTGTTCCCCGATGTTTGAATAAGTTGGCTGGCTTCGTGAATGGAAATAGCAGTTTGCATTACTTGTCTTATTTTATGACTCATGAAATCTACTACGAAGAGCAAACAATGGTTGTGACAAGAGGAACAGAACTCGTATACACAACAAATCTTGTGTACGTCAATGCCATTGATCTCTCCAGAAATCAACTAACAGGAGAAATCCCTGAGGAAGTATCCAGCCTTTCTTCGCTAAACATCTTGAATTTATCCATGAATCATTTGAGAGGGAGCATTCCTGATCAGATTGGAGACTTACGGCTGTTGGAGGTGCTCGACCTATCACAGAACCAGCTTTCCGGGCCAATTCCTCAAAGCTTGGCGTCTTTGACTTTTTTGAATCACTTGAACTTGTCTTACAACAACTTAAGAGGCAGAATACCCTCGGGGAACCAGCTCCAAACACTCAACGAATCATCGATTTATGAGGGTAATCCATTGCTCTGTGGGGTTCCCCTTGAAACCAAGTGCCCAGGCGATGATGGTGGTACGCAAGGTGACAGTACAAGAAGTGGCGATGATGAATCAATATTGGACAAGATACCATTCTATGTCAGTCCTGTAATCGGATTCATTGTGGGCTTTTGGGGCGTTTGTGGAACTTTACTGGTGAAGAAGTCATGGAGGTATGCGTACTTTCGCTTCTTTGACAACATGCAAGAAAAACTATCACTTATCATCGCATTGAACCTTGCTCGCTTGCAGAGGAAATTTGGCTGGGGGAACAATTGATGCTGTGCCCTGCAGGCCAAACGTCCTCAAAAGTCTCTAGAAATGAAGAAATAAAGCCTATGCATGCAGTCTAGCTACTTCTTTAAACAAACATAATATATATAATATAACATGCAGTCTACTTCCACTTCCTTTCACAACTCTTCTTTTCTATATTAATTAAAGTACCATTTTATCACTATGATGAGTCAGTACAGACACAATCATATTTCTACGTCTCTTTTTTTTTTTGGGTACACTAATACAAGGGCAAATCGCTTTAGTTTGCACAAGGAAAAATGGTAAGCTTGGTTGTCTTGTCTTGTTTCAGCAACTTTCTTACTTGCTTCGTAATTTATGCATCACACATATGTAATAATTATCGAGTCTTCCTTGCGTGTTCGAAAATGTTTTGGTAGAAAGTCCAACATTTGCAGTTTGTTGAAAGTCTTTTCAGTTGCTATCAATAAATGAACAAAGAAGAAGACAAACTAAAGGTACCAATTGCAATGGGAAGCAGAGCTAACGACCCAAGACACTTACTTTGGTCGGGGAAATTTGCAAGTCTTTTCAAGTTGCGGTCAAAGCAGGAAAAGGACTTTTTAGCTGCCTTTCGGCGTCTACTTCCAAGACTGACTTAACTAAAGCAACCCACCTCGTTGTAGACCGACTGCTTTCTTAAGGGCTTGGAAGATAAAATTTTACCCAATTGTCACAACCGGTTTGGAAACAATTTAAATACATATATTCATGAGGTTTTTATAATAATAAAAATTCATCATTAACTTTTTTAACAATATGATTAAACATCAAAATATATTTAAGTTTGTAAACAATTAAATGATTAATAAAAACAAATAGATTGAAAACTTGACAACTTTTTTGAAATCAAAGATGTTGGTTTTTGAATTTGGGTGATGCTCAAGAAAAAATTAGCATGCCTATGACACCCACTAATGGCTATCAATTAAATGGGCTTATTTTCTAAGTTTGAAAATTATTTGTAATTTGGAATTGATTTTCAAATGCATAGTAAATGATATATTCATGATTGTAAAACATTGAATTTTATTTTATTTTTTTGGAAATATGGATGCTTCATTATTGTTGAACCTTTTCTTTTCTTAAAACTCAAAGATTTTATTTTATTTTATTTTAAATGAAAGATATAAAAATTGTATCATTATTCTATCTCTAATCTTAAAATCAATTTTTTTTTAAAAAAATAAAAATTTCACCATTGTTTAATTTTTAAAATGAAAAATATTTTCATGAAGGGAACAAAAACTTGACCATTGTGCTACTTTTAGTCTTAAAATATATCTTATGATTAATATAAAAATTTTACCTTTGTTTGACTTTTAAATTTATAAATATAAAATATATAAAAGATTTATCATTGTGCTACTTTTAAGCCTGAAATAGTTTTTTCCTGATTCTTATATGCATATTACAATATAATAATTTTATGCTATAAATAAAATGAACTACGATGACACAAATAAAACTTATGTGATAACCTTCATATTGATTAATTGATTAATAATTCTAAAATTTAAAATATGAATAAGAGATGGATTAATTTAAATCTAAGCAATAAATTTGAATTTTCAATCTTATTAATTAAAAATAAAAATGTATTTAGATCATACAAACACATAATAAAAATTATTTTATTGTGACATATAAAAATTGCTCCATTAAAATATCTTCATATTCCTAAAAAACTAAAATATTTTGTTTGCTGTAGTGATTTTTTCATTAAAAAGGGTAAAGATCTCTCCATTGTCCTACCCATCCCTTTAAAAACTAAAAATGTTTTTCCATTCAAGAACTATTTCATCAATGCTTCAAGTCGTTATCTAGAATCACATTGAAGTTACATATTAGACCTCTAGTTTTCTTTTTCTTTTTTTTTTAAAATAAAATTTTGACAAATCTATGCAACAAAAACAAAAGGCAAATCCACACATAGTAAGACAATTAGCACATGTTTCATCAATAAAGAGTAACAACCCTTTACTACATACATTTGACAAAGAATTAAATGTTATAAAAGCACTAGATTTGTTTGGGTTCCTTACCGAGAAATAGGAGGAAAGTGGAATCGTGCATGAGTTAGTGTGCTTAAGATTGTTACATAGTAAACAAACAAGTATCGTGGCTACCATGCAACAAAAACTGATAAAGCAAACATAAACATAAGCTTAATATATTGACTCAAAGTAAAAGAAATAAGCCAATGTAACACATCAAATCTACTTGGGTTTCTTTCACTAGGAATGAGAAGGAATATCATGATAGAGCATGAGTTGAGTGTGGTCAATCAACATCATCAGCTAAGCAAGATGATTATCAATGTACCTATATTATTCATGATATGTAGCTCATTAAACTCAATGCAGTTAATAGATATAAAAGAAAAAAAATGCTACATAACCAAAGAATCTAATATCAACAAAGTATTAATGAACATTAACAAGAATGAAATAAACAATAGCAAGATGGAAAAAAATTTAATGAACACAGAGAAGAAATAGCTACCTGCAGATCTAGTGAAGATTTCAATAAAAAGAAGGCTAAAGAAAAAGTTTGAATGTTCTCAAGAGCAGTTCACAAGGAAGGAAGCTTTCTTTGTCGTGAGAGTTGAAGAAGACAAAGGTTTTTATTAAAAATTTTCTGCATGCTAGAAGAACCCCTTTCTTATTGCTTAACCCTAGGGTACTTACAACAAGGGAGAAGGGTACATTTTTGTTGAAAACAAATATTAAAAAAAAAAGTCTCAATGAAAAGATGTATAGTTTCCTTTTAAATGAAAAAGGTGTATAGTTTCATTTTGAATGTAAAGCTACCTTTCTATTAAAGATGCATCCTTTTCCTTTGAACGTATCTTTTTGAAAAGATACACTCCTTTAAAATGGCATTTTGACACCTATCAAAAGGCCCCTCATAACCATTTCAATCATTTAAAAAATAATTCATTCTTTCTTCTTCCTTTGTTGAAAAACAAAAGTTTGTTTTTGAGAGATAACAACCATAAGTTGGTTCGTTATTTTTATGAATTGAAGTACTACTTTCACAATAAGAGATCGTTGTATCTTGGGAGATATTTACCATCAATCTACTAGCACCAATTAAGGGGTGATTTTATCTTAAGGACATAGAGTTAAACTCTAGCCTTAGTGTACTAAAAATACAATTCTATGTATTGGAGGTCACTATAAGTTTATTTTAGTTTATTATTCATCTGATTGCTTGGCTAAAGTAACTTAAATATTATTTCAAGTTATTGATTTATGTATTATAGTATACTAAGAACAATAATGTTTACAAAATCCATAAGAAATAAAAGAGAGGTAGGGGATCAATGAGTGATATTGTGAGGTTATCTTTTGCACATTCAAAGAACTTTTATTAAACATTCTAAAGGATTGTAATGCATGCTCGAAAGTTTAATGTGATTTGAGGTTCAACAGGAGTGAGTATGATATGAAAAGCTAAAGTCATGTATATTGGGAAGATTTGACTATGACCTTATCTTTCATTAAGATCGAGACAAGGGTTAAGATTGAGATCGATTTTAAGGCAAATTGGTGAGGTTTAGGCCTGAGTTAGTTTCATAACAAGATCAGGATAAGGGTTCAGATCATGGTAGGTCAAGTGTTTACTTATCATTAAGACTAGGCATGAGTTCAAATCAAGATGTGAATACGCATCACGATCGGGCACGACATCAGATTGAGATGTAAATACCTATCTCATATTGTGATTAAGCAAGAGCTTAAATTAGAATGTGAGTACATGTCTCACATTATGATCAGCCTTGAGCTCAAATCGAAATGTGACTTCAAATCAGTTATTAGTTGTAGAGTGATGTTAATTAAGTAGAATGTTCCACTTTTTTTCCATTTTAATACTCTTATAAATGTGGTAACCATGCGATTATTTCATGTTAGAAGTACTTCTTGAGCTTTGCATTTGGAACTTCTTTATCATCTTTCTTTTAAATTCCTTTTCAAACCAAACATTTCCTTTTTCTTTTCTTATTTTCACTCATATATAACCTCCCAATCTCTTCTTCTTTCTCTCTACCGTTTCAAAATCTTCATTCTCACTCAACACTATGTCCTTAATTTCAGCCATATATTTATCGCATCATTGGTACCATCACTTTTTCTTCTTAGTGAGTGTTTTTGTTTATTTTTGGGTTTATTTGTCAAATCATGGGAAAGGTATCCTTTTTACTCTTTTTATTGAGGATTTAAAGGCTTCCATTTACCATAGTGTTAGATTAGAATTCCCAAGATAAAATTGCCGACCATGGATTACTTATCTTGATTAGGTTTATGTATTTGAAGATTGCCTAAATGGGGTCAATGACACCTTTATCATCATCATCATTATTGGAGATTTTCCATTTTATGAGAATTTCCCCCTTTTCTTCTAGTTTTCAACAGCCTGAAGTTGCATGGTGGCCTTCATAGTTGTTTGTCAGGAGATTAATTATCTTGGGCTATCTATTGTAATGTTCTTTAGACATTTTAGTTTAAAACACAATAAAGGGAACATGGGGACATACATTGTTTCTAGTATTTTAGTCCAAAATCTTTAAATTTTTTTAACAAAAAGGGTGAAAGAGAAAATTCTTTTGGGCTTTTTGGGAAAGCATGAAGTTCGATTTTAACACATGGTCAAAACTAGATACCCAGTGTGAGGATGACCTAACTAATGGCCACCAATGCAAAACCATTCCAAACACTTAAGAAGTAAGCTGAGACTCGTAATATTAAAACATACTTTTTTTTTATGAGGCCATAGTTAGAGTCCATGAGATTATTTTGTAAGGTTAACTTAGAATAGAATTGACATCGATAAAGCTAGATTCTAAACCAGATTAGATCGTCTCTTAATTTAAAGATGGTTTGTTGAGATCAAAAGTTAAGAAAGAAACAAGATTAATAGCGGGAGATGTTAACAGGATCTTTGGTGACATTGAGATCTTTACATTAAGGTCAACTCAATTGGCAGAAGGTAACATCCATCCAATTTGACCTACTGATTTGAGAGTCTTTAACCTAGATTGTTCTTAATCAACTACTCAATTAGATGTGTTGATTTCTTTGTCTTGGTCTTTCTTCTTTTCCTCAAGAGCAAGATTTAGGTATTTTGCATTAATGGATTCCTTTCCAAGTATAAGCTGATGCTTATCTATTTTTTCTTATGTTTATAGATAAGTATGATTAGATCAAACATATTCCAACTAATGAAAGGTTTCACTAAAGGCTCTTAAGTTCAAGCATTGAGCTTGGCAAGTTAATCTTTGAGCTCAAGTTAGAATTTAAGTAATATCTTAAACAAAACCTTGTGCCCATGTTGATTGGCCTAGTTCTTCATACGTTCCTGAGCAAGCTATAAATTTTGTTGTGTTCCCTTAAAATTTGGTCCCTATCTTAAAGATACTTAAGTATGGCTCATGCTTGTGTTGTTCCTGATACATGTGTTAATAAGTTTGATAGTGGTTTTGCTATAAACAACCTCAAAGGGAGTGATTTTTATGATTGAATGGACAAAGGTGTTTAGCTGAATTCTAACCATGGTATCCACTTGACGCACTTTTTCAGTTAAGACCCTACAAAACAATGAAAATATTACCCTAAGGTTCTATTGACGACCTGTTATTAGTTATCAGTTTAAGGGTGATAACTAGAATTCATGTATAGTTTGGACCCTTGAAAGCAAAAAACAAGGCCTACCAAAAATTATTGATAAAGACCTTATCACTATCATTTACTACAGAGGTGGAAATTCCATGTAATCACACCATGTAAGTAATAAAGGCTTATGCAACTAAGGTAACAAAGAAAGGGTGCTTTATAGGCATAAAGTGGGCATATTTTGTTAGATGATTAACTGTCACCATGATGATGGAGTATCCTTTGGCCATAAGAAAAACCTTGATGAAATCCATGGACATATCTTTTCATGAGTCATAAGGTACGAGAAAGGGTTGAAACAGGTTCATAAGCTTCATATAATTTGCTTTATATTATTGGCACACTTCACAAGCCTTTAAGAAGTCTTTCATTGCTTGCCTCATCCAGGATAAATGAAACTCTATGAATACGATGGACGATTTTATAGAACCTACAATGGTTGACTATGGTAGAGGAATGGCTATCTGTAAAGATCAATGGAATTAAAGTAGAATTACAACTCCACTTTGTTATTTTGGAACCATACTCCATCTTATAGACTCATTTTATGGGCATCTTGGTAGCTACTTAGACTCTTATTAAAGGAATCTTTACGGATTTCTTGTTAGAGCTATGATCACTAGTTTGCATATGGAATGGAGATGGACAAGAACTAAAGCTCACTCTTTCTAGATAATAAATCAGTAGCTTGGATCTCAAGGCTCTTTTAGTACTCATGACATAGTCATATCCCAATAAATTAGGTAACCAACGAGACTAGATATAAGAGGTAATGCACCGCTCCAATAGATATTTAAGGCTTAGCTGGTAAGTTCACACTATGAACCTCCTCCCAAGCAAATAAAACTAACATTTTCTAATAACGTTGATGTTTATGAGCATTTCCTTCACATATGTGGATAATACCAAAGTCGATCCTTTGAAAGCTTCACTAAATAACAATGGGCTAATTTTGCTATGTGAGGACAACTCTGAATCCTACTCTACTTTTATTACATTCAATCACGAATTATTGAGAAAAGTTTGGTGGGCACAAGTTAAGGGGTATAATGAGGGCATGCTTTAGTTGGTGAAATGCCACCTTTAATGCATCATTTCATTAGAGGTTCTCTTTAATTAGGAGCCTAGTTAATGGGGGCAATTATGACAGCAAAGTGACGGATAAATTTTCTGTAATAATCTACAAGCTTTAAGAAGCTTCGCATTCGTTTAGTTGTGTTAGGTTTAGTCATGCCACCATTGCTTACACCTTGTCAAAATCTACTAACACTCTTCCATTAATGATAAAATGCCCTAAGTATTTAACCTATTGGACTTTAAATAGCATGTCGATTTCTTGGTAAACAATTGATTAGATCACAAAATAATGAAAACAATTCGTAGATGAGAAAGGTGATCTTTCCATGATTAGGAATAAAACAATATGTTATTAAAGAATATTATTATAAACTAGAGAAGGTATGGCTGAAAGAGGCCGTTCATGAGATTTTGAAAAAAGTTGCTAGAACATTAATAAGTCCAAAAGGCATGCCAACAAACTCTTAATACACCTCATGGGTGTAGAATGCCATTTTCTAATATATTCTTCATGTACTTGGATCTGGTGGTATCTTGATCATAAGTCCAATTTCAAATAAAACTTGGCACCATGAAACTCATTGAGTAATTCATCAATAATGAAAATGAGATACTGATCTTTCAAGTGATCTTATTGAGGGCTCGATAGTCCATACAAAATCACTAAGTCCACAAGCCTTCTTTACTAATAGATCTAAAACTTGGTCATATAAGGCTTGTTTGCATGAGTTCCTTGACAATTTTCTCAATTTCTAAGTTTTGGTAGTATGGATATTAGTAAGGTCGCACACTCATAGGTCCTATACTTGGTTGGAGTAAAATTTTGTAGTATTGCGATTGCTTGGGAGGAATGTTTATAGGAATGCCAAAGATTGTTGAGAATTCTTCCAAAAGGCTTTTAATCTTAGGTTGGTAAGGTTTAGCATAGGACTTGGGTTGATGGTACTAGCAAAAAAAGAATATCATCTTACAATCTTTTATTGTCTCTATCACTTAGAATTTCAATGTTGATAACGTCCCTGGTGCAGCCAGGACCATGAAAGGTCTAAGTGGTTTCCCATACACAGAATGACATGGTGAGATATTCATAATCCATCTTAATAGGTTCTATTCCTAGCCATTGGACCTCCAAAACTACTTAACAAGCTAATACTAGAAATATAATAATGAATAATGATAAGTATACCTTGGATAAAAAGAGTATTGGTTTAGAGATGTTTTATGCCAATAGTTACCTGAAAACAAGTTTTGAGTAATAGTTGTCACAACAAGGCCCAAGTAGCGAAGTCAAGGCATTCCATTCCCCGAAGTAAGAAATGAGAGAATTTGTCTCTTCTCTTTTAATTAGTTTGGTTAAGGAACATCGAATCTAGAAATTCATTTTGGCTGACCTTTTAATAAAAGTCAAGAAAAATAAGAGTCGCCACTAATCTTTTTTAATTTATGATTGGTCATTGAAAAATTCTTTTACTTTTTCTTCGAAATTCTTTTTTCACAAAAAGAAACCAAAGAAAGGTAAAAGAAAAAGTTTTGGCACCTGGTCAAACTTTACCAAGAAAACTGTGTCCTCAAGTCAATTACATATGATAAAGGATTAGAACCCTCATAATGCTTAAATTTGCTACTAGTTAAAATGAAAAATATCTCTGGTGGTGAAAAAGATTTGAATTTGATTCCCATATAGAATAATACATAATTATAGAAAGAAAACGTTTTTTTTTTTAAGAATGCATAAATGATGGAAACTTAACTTTCAAGATCATTTTGTTTAAGACTTGGAAAGTTAGCTTTTACCAAGCCTACAAGTCTTGAAAGAAACACTAAGAGAGAATCTTGCTTTCTTGAAATCATCATGAAGCACTCAAAATGATGCATTTTGGGGAGGATCAGAGACATAACCTTACACAAACTCTCGTTTGTTCAAGATAAAATGGCTTTGTTTAGAAATCCATGTGAGAACTGATCCTTCTACACGCTTCATTCTGAAATTCGTTTATGCAAAAAGAATGGACACACAATGCAAAAATGATAAAGAAATGAACTCATTACAACAAGAACACATCTAGAAAACGAGAAAATATAACAAAAAGTATACAAATAAAGTACTAAGAAAGCATAAGAATAACATCAAGATTTCATATATGATTAAAGTGTTTACAAGAAACAGACTGGCTTTACTTGCTGACATAATAATACAACTGTTTACAGTCTTTTAGAAAAGAAACTTTCATGAGTTCTTAAACTATACTCTTAAGCCTATTATAGAAGATAATTTTGCTTTTGAAGAAAGAAAGCTACTTCCCTTAAGAAAAATTTTACTCCCAAAAACCTTCTCTCTCATCCAAGGCAGTCTGCAAAACCAAAAACTTGATCAAGGTAAAAAATTATCTTTAATAATCTAGGTCTTCATCGAATAGGTATTTATAAGTGTGACCTCACAAAAATGGCAGGCACGAGCCATTGATTTAAAATACACAGATGCTTGGTTCTTATATCGTATGCCTTTTTCTTGAATTTAGAAACTTCTAGACAACCATTGAAAATCTACTGAATTCTTTTAGAAACATGCATCTTATGTTTATCGTTCATGAATTAGTGTAACTCACGATCTCTCAGTTCGGGATTTTGTTAACATGATGAATGATTCGGGATATACTAGGTCATGGATCTTATTGAACTACCCGATAAGTGATCGAGAGTTTGGCTCAAGTTAAGAAAGATGTAAGCCAACTCAATGAGTCATTGAGGCAGATGTAGGTCAAGAAAATCATGCTTCTAGTGCCTAATCATCATTCCACTAGGTTGTTTTGAAAAATTTCTTCTAACACGTTTATTGTATAGGTGTCCGCTCACTTGCCTTACGACTTAGGGATGCAAAAAGGTCCCACATTTTATGTGTTACCTTTTAGTTTTCCTAATAAATGACTGTTTCATTTAAAAGAGTTTTGACAAAGTTTTTTCCTCTTTCACTTTTACTTTTTGCGAAAAGAAACCTCTAAATCTCTGCTTAGAGAACCGAGAGCTCTCTCACCTTTGTCTTTATAATTCCTTACGTTAGGTGAGTCTTTTACTCTTTCCTTTTTATTTTTAATTCTATGATAGTGGCCATAAACCTAAGTCATTTTACCTATACCCCTAAGGATTTAGAATGGGTTAAGAGTAGCTTCCTCATTCCAAGATAATGTAAAACTCAAGCTTTCTTCTTTTTCTAACCGACTGTAGACTCGCCATGAAGGCTGGGTCATAGTCTTTGAGGATAACCTTAAGGGAAGCCAAGACCTTCTTATCTATCCTTTCTTCTAGAATGTTTGCCGTTAGTTCAAAATCTCACCTTCTTAGCTTATGCCCAACTCTTGACATTGTATATGCTTGCTTTTGTATCGAAAATTTTTTCTATGGATTGTATAGATGTTTTTATTGTCTTATTTGCAAAAAATTTTGAGTTGAAGGCCAATAGAAATGATGAAAATTTTAAATTTAAATTTTTTTTATTTTATCAACATTAGCTAGAAGCTTTTCACTAAAGGTTTGCCATCTAATAACAAGGGCTAGGCCAAGGCATACTTATAGGCCTTTTGGCCAAAAAATATCCATACCCAAGAACTTGGAGTGAGCTTTCCATAAGATTCCATGCAAAGAAAGCTAAGCACAACCTAACATCGGTCTTTCAATCCATCTATGACTAAAGATGTGTATATAGCTTTATGGGATCACATATGTAACTATAGGATAACCACAGTTTAAGCTATCAAGACCTGGTACAAATTCTTTAGGTTTGATAAAACTTTCCAATCAATTGAACACATATTGAGCTTGGCTCCTAAAGAAGAGCTCTTCATTTATCTCTCAAAAAATCCAAATCTCGATTTCAAACCAATAGACCTTGAACCAAGTCTTGCACCTGAAATGGGTGCACCTTTCGATGATGGGCAGACACATAATCTTAAGCCTACTACCGACCTTGAAACTGATGTGAACCTTGATGTGGGACTTATGCTTCAACCCCTAAGTCCTCAATCTATCGGTGTGGTCTCTAAGATCGATATCATGCTAGGTCTTATAACTTTTTTTTTGTTCAAGCTTTAATCATTTTATCATTGTGCTTGTTACTTAACCTTTTGATGTTATGTCTTATTGACCTTAAAGAAATGGCACCTTAACCTAATCTGCCTCAAGTCACAGAGAATCAACTGTGGGAGGTCGTGGATATGGCCTTGAAGAGATATATCCCTTAGAGGAAGTTCCACTCTTGGTGTTGCTGCCAAACATCAACAGCGAGATTAGTTCTCACGAGTTTCCCCGAAAAGAAAAGGTTGGCCTCGATGATGATGCCCCTATCATAAAATAAGAAAAATGGGGTTTCTGCTCCCCTAATAACCAAGTGGAAGATTGGTGATAAAAGGAGCCATCCAAGGGTTAGAGGTGTAATGAATGCACTCCCATTGCCCTTGGGTGAGCCATAACCCCTCCTATTGGAGGAAAACTTCATGCCAAACTATGACATACCTACCAAAAGATCCTTAAACCATCTCACTTTAGTCCAAAAATGGCTCTACAAATCAATCCACCTCTAAGACAAGAAGCAAATAGATGGGGGAAACAACAACATGTTTTTTAGCAACACTATGATATGCTTTGGGGAGGTAAGTATAATTCTTTTTTACTTTTGTCTCTTTTTGAAATGTAACTATAAATTCTTGACTTTTATTTTCCATTTTTTTAATAGTTTACTTAAGAAATGACTATGCTTATTAGCTAGTAAAACAACATCAACATCAGCCTCTATCATTTCATGAAAGAGGCTAAGGCTGTAAATGAGTTAACCACTGATGTCATCAACAAATTCCATGCCTATTCAGTTGAGGTTAAGGGGCTAAAGAGTTTATAGACCAAAGTTGAGGCTAATTGGATAAGATAAAGGTGAAGTTAGCCCAAGTCCAAGCCAATGTAGAGACCAAGGTAATCCCGATCAGTCATCCGCAGTAAGCCCAGATGAGTCAAGTTTAAAGAAAAATAATAAACCTTAGTCTAAGGCTTCTAGATTGGAGAGATGAATTTGGATAAAGTCAATCTTCTTAGGAGCAAAATTAGGTGTCAACAGTAGTTCTTAAGTATCTCTTTTCTGAGGTGGTTCCTTTTCATTTGTTTCCTTCATATGTAGTCCATTTTCAATTATGAATGTTTAGAACACTGATATCGGTCGCTCAGGTTTCTCATCACAATAATAGCATAGACCTTTCTTTGGCATATCCATACCTCTCAATGATTTGGCATATAAGAAAGGATAGTGGTTTGGACTTCATTCTTGTTAGCATGGGTGCTGGTTCCAAAATTCCTATTTTGGGTTAGGTTTACTTTTGGTGCATGGTAGGGCTCCTGATTGCATTCTATTAGTGAGGGTTATCATTGGAGCTGCTTTTGCTCTTCCATTGATCAGACAAACTCTTATGGTTTTTGCTAAGTTTGAGGTTGTTTGATCTTGACATTTAATTTGATTGCATATTTCAAGCTTGCAATAAAACACCCAATTAAAACTTTTTTTGGTAAGTTGTCTACCTGATGAAAAAGCCTTTCAAAGGCTTTTTAATAAACTGCAATTGTCCTAGCTTATTTCAAGTGGGATAAGGATTCTTAGGGTCCTTCAAATTCAATAGGACTAAAGCAAAACAAGATTGTCTTAGCAAGTTCTTGCAATTAAGTGCCAAAATTGGCATTATAGCATAATACCTTTCAAGTCAAAAGAGACTAGTTACACTTGTTAACTTGCTTCCACACCTTCGTATTTGAAGTATTGCTCCCCCTTATTGATCTAACCCATTGGATCTTCGCCATTGATCTTTGGGATGTGTAGCTTAAGTGAAAGTGATAATGAATGGTTGTTAGTAATAGTAAATGGTATGGTGTGTAGACGATGAAAGAAATTCTCTAGAGTAAAAGGATTAATGTTTAGTGAATAAGCATGAAATCTTTTGGTGGGACGTAGGGCTTGTAGTTTTGTAAGGACTATTTGTAAAGTTCCATGTACTTGATCAAAAATTAAGTCATGCCATGTTAATGTTTCATTTACTTCATTATGGAATTCAACATTCATTTTCCCATGAGTCTCTGTAGCTCTAATACCAAATGATAGATATGAATCCACAAACTTTCCATTGAATGGGTAAAGTACCTAGTTCATTAGGCATTTGAATGTGCTATGCTTATTTGACAATTCGAAGGGCATGACAATCCATTTATATATACCAACTCAAGTTTTAAAGGCAATTTTCCATCCATCTCTTAGCCGTCAATTGATAATATCCACTATGAATATCAATTTTAGAAAAAATGGCGGCATCATGCAGCAAGTCAAACATGTCATCGAGTCTAGATATCGAGAATCGATATTTCATGGTGATTTCATTCATAGCTTGGCTATTAATGCACATTCTTCAGCAACCATCTTTTCTTAGTACTAAGAGTCTTGGTATAGCACAAGGATTGACACTTTCTTAATAAATCCTTTCCTTAGTAATTCCTTGACTTGGCAGTGGATTTCATCATACTCATATGGATTCATCCAATATGTTGGTTTGTTAGAAATGATAGCTCTACGATCAACGTCTATGGCATGTTGAGACCAATAGTGGTCTCATGAGGTATTATGTTTGGAAATTCGATGAGCTGGTGTTTGACTTCTGTTGGACAAGTGATTTCCTTGTTTTGTTCAAGCCATAATACAAGACACAAGTCTTGGGTTTCTACAGGCTTCATCTTGAAATATCTTTTGGATACCAAGGATACCAGCATCTTGCCTTTGTTATGGCCCTGATTAATCTCAACAGGTGGTAACAAGACCAACTTGATCTTCACTCTGTCTTTTTTAGTTTTCTTAAAACTATTAAAAAGCACTCTAAATAATGTATTTTAGGTGAGGATCAAGGAGAGGCACTAAATTAACTCCTGTCTCCTCAAGATAAAACAATTTTATTTAAAACGATGTGTAAGGAAAGACTCCTATGAATGCATCAATTCTAAAATTTATTTTATGTAGAAAGATGGACATGATGCTAAAATGATAAAGAAACAAGAACCTTTACAACCACAAAATAAAGAAAGTAGGAGAATAATTTTTTAAAAAAAAAGCACAAAGAAAAAACTAAGAAGGCATAAAAAAATCAACATTTCAAATATGGTCAAGTTTGTTACAAGAAGAAGACTATAGGATAACTGGGTTTACCTATTAGCACAATGCAGCAATCCTTTTACAATTCTTCTAGGAAAGAAACTTTCACACTCTTGACTACATTATCAAGCTCTCTGTAAAAAAAAAAAAAAAAATGAAAGTGTTTTACTTTCAAAGAAAGAAAAATATTCTCTTAGAAAACTCCCCTCCAAAAAGTCTTCCAAAGCTAGCTCCAAAACTTGCATATAAAAATTTCATCTAAAAAGTTCACTCGCCAAAAGAAAACCAAGGTCCTTCTCTCTTTGATCGAAGGGGTATTTATAAGTGTAGCCTTGTTAGAAATGATAAACCCATGTCATTGATCTAAGATGTGCAAATACATGGATCTTGTATCTTGCGCACTTTTTTAAATTTTGAAATCTTTTGGGCACTGAAAATCTATAGAATTTTTCATGATAAAAATACCATGTGTCTTATTGTTCATTTGGTGACTTAGTGTAGATCAAGATCTCTCGAGAAAGGGATTTTGCTATCACAAACGACTTGATGACTATTTGGAGATTTGCCCAGGTCGGGGAAGGTATAGGTCAAGATGAATGTAGGTCAGAAAAATCCATGCCTCTAGTACCTAGTCAGCTTTCCATTAAGTTATTTGAAAAAGTCTTTTCTAACACATTTAATATTTAAATGACAGCTCATGATTGCCCACGACCTAAGGTTGTAAAAAGGTCACACATTTTACAAGTATATTGCCCTTTGGTTTTTTCAACAAATGATTATCGCATTTGAAAGAGGTTTCAAAAATCTTCTCTTTCTCTTCATGTTTGTGAAGCCTTCAAATTCTTTCTCAACCAATCCAGAGCTCCACATTTTTATCTTCGAAGCTCATCTTTTAGGTGAATTTTGAACTTTTCTTATTTTCTTTTTAGTATTGGGAAATTAGCTAGAAACCTAAAGCTTTTTCTTACACTCCTGAGGATCTGAAATTTGTGTTATGAATAATTTCTCCATTCTAAGGTTCATCAAGCTTGAAATTTCTTCTCACTCTGATCAGTCATGGACCCCGTGTGAAGGTTAGATTATAGTCTTCAAAGATAGCCTCAAAGGACTCCAAGATCTCTCAATCTACCTATTTTTTCCAAAACATCTGTTGTTACTTCAAAATCTCTCATTCCAGGTCACACCCAATGCTTAGCATTATATGGTCACCTTCATATTAAAACTTTTCTCTATGAACTGTATAAATCTTTTAGCAGCCTTGTTTGCTAAGTTTTTTGAGTTAAGCACCAAAAAGGATTATAGAAGCTTTGATTTTAAATTTTATTATTTTGTTGGTATTAGCCCTAAACTCATTTCAAAAGGCCCACCTTCAAATAATAAGTGTTGGACCAAAAAATATTTCTAAGCCTTTTGGCCCAAGACGTATCCTCTACTTAATGTTTAGAATGAACCTCTAAAAAATCTACAAGAAAAAGAATCACTCGACCTAACGGTGATTCTTCAGTCCTTTTCTAATTAAATGGGTGTAGATAGTTTTAGAGATCATAGTAAAATAGCAGTAGCTAGAGCCATAAGATTCTAGTACGAGGTCTTTAGGTTTAATAACACTTCTTGATTTGTCGAAGACATATTAGGCTTGGGTTCTAAAAAGAAGGAACTTTTCTCCCACCTTCCTAATCCAATTCTGGATCTTGAACAACCACCAAATGCCAAACCAAATATTTGAACCAAAACAAATACAAATCCCAATGAAGAGACTACACTTCACCTTTTTATTAATCTTTTTTCTCTCAGTGTAGTTTCTCGAATAAATGCCACTTCGGGTCTTCTTACTCCTTTAACTTATTATTCAATATTTCATCTTTACTTTAGCTAATTCTTGGGTGTTATGTTTTGCAAATTTTGAAAAAGAGATGGTCCCTCAACCAAATTTGCCTTAGTAACTGAAAACCAACTATAGGAGGCAATGGATGTTGCCTTAGGGAGGCACACCTCGAAGGCTATTATACTGATGGTGTTGTTACCAGACCTCAATAACGAGGTCAATCCTCATGGGCTCTATTCTGAAGAGAAAAAAGGCCATAGTTGGCCTAAGTGATGGTGCTTTTAGTGCCAAGAAGGGAAAGATAATGGTTGTTTCCCCTCCATTAAGCAAAAGGAAGGGGAATGAAAAGGGTGAGCCACGCTAGGAATTGTGATTCTATAAATGCACTCTCGATGGCCCTAGGTAGGCTATAACCTGTCCCCTTTTAATATAAGTTCATGCCCAAATGGAATTTTTTAATTGAAACGTCATTGAACCAGCCAAGTTTGGTTCAAGAGTGGCTGTACAGGTCCATCCTTCCTCAAGACATGAAGAAGCTGAAAGAAGAGAATAAAGACGCTTTCCTTGAAAACACAATGATATGCTTTGGGAAGGTAAGTATCACCTGCTTAATCTTGCTTCCATTGCATTAGTAGATTTTTTATTAGTGCTTTTTTCTTACTTTTGTAGCTTGCTCGAAGAATAGCAGTACTTATAAACATAACCATATCAACATAAATCTTCATCATTTCATGAAAGAGGCTAATGTTTTAATGAATTTGCCATTGATACAATAAATTAATAAGATGCATGTTTATGCAATTAAAGTTAAGAATCTATTGGTCAAGGCTGACGCTTATGCAAACAACACCAAGATTGAATTGGCCTAGGTTTAAGTCAATGTAGAGGCAAAATTGGCCCAGGTTTAAGTCAATGTAGAGGTGAGATAAGCCATGCCAAAAAAATGAGCTTATCTTCCAACATTGAGATGAGCTAAGGGTAGCTCAAAAAGAGACCCGAACTCAAGCTATTAATGAATTCAGAATGTCAGAGGCTTATAGAGCTAAGATCGGGGGAGTAAGCATTCTACTTGTACTAACCGATTAGAAAGCACATAATTAAAGAGATTTAAGGCAGATATCCTAACCTTGACCTCTCATGGGTGCAGGTTTCTCCTCCTATAGGAGTTTTTTCAGTTCATTCTAAAGATCTATATGTCTCTTTAGGCAATCTAGAAAAGATAATAGATAGACCAGCTGAAAAAGGTTCATCAGCACTAGTGTTGGAAGCCATTAATACCAAGGCTACATTCAAACCCAGTGTGGTTGAAATTTAAGTTGGACTGTGAAGTTTGACTTATAATTTTTTTCTTTTTCTTTTCTTCCCCTTTTGAATGCATAAATTTTGAAATAATGAAATTCCTCTTCTCAAATCTCTTCACCAATACTTTAGAATAACTAGAGCAATCCTGCAAATATGAATGGCTGTCAATGTAATATAAAATTGGGAAATGTTAACTCCCCAATCACAAACCCAATGATGAGTAACTAATATTTCAAACTTAAATCAATTTTAGATGAGAAAAACTCAATGAAGGAATATAACACCCGATTTAAGGTTAGTCTCAATGATAGAAGGATCTTGATAAACTATTAGAGCTCTAATCTCGATAATAAAAAGAACCCAATAAAAAGAATCTTGATGAATTAGCTGGACCAAAAGTCCCAATATGAAAGACTCCTAACGAATTTAGGTGAAATTGATGAATAAATACCTAATGTGAGATTTCACTTTAGAGTTGGTGAAGTAAACGATGATGTATCAACTAAATTACCAAATCCTAACAAGTCAAATCTCGATGTAACCATATGTAGTATAAATCCTAATGAAAAAAACCTTTGATTTTACATAGAATTAAGGACGGTCATGACTGGAAATTTTGATGAGAAATTCCTTAAAACTCCAATCTTAGACCTCTAATTGTAAATGAATCTTTGAGGAAGCCAAATTTCTATGAGCAAAATTAGGGTCAATAATTACCTTATAATTTGGGCAATAAGATGCAATATGACCAAATTCGTGGCATTTAAAACTTTTGGTTGGTTTGGATTAAGTGACTGTTTTAGGATCTGTTTCTTTAATAGGTATAGATGGAGTTTTGCTTGAGGGATCGGGTTGTTGGTTTGGAGTTTTACAAATATTACTAGGGGTTTTCGAGGAAAAAGGAAGGAATAAGGATTTTTTTGGAAGTTACTTCTTAATATAGATGGAGAGTCGAATGACATCATCCAAAGTCCAATATTATTGAAGTTAGACTGATTGGGCAATCTGAAGGGTCAATCTTTTTCTTAAATGTCATGCTTATCATCTACTTCTCAAATTCTTTAGTATTCCTTTTCATAGATTTTGGTGAAGATTTTGCAATTGAATGAAATTATCTTCATAATAATGATCTAGTAAGAACTTACATGTGAGCTCTCATCGCATCTTTTCCCATGCTTAGATCTTGCTTTTTCATCATACTCACGCTTTTTCTCTAGATTTTCCCAACAAATTGAGGCATACTTCTTTAATTTGACAGCTATAATCTTTACCTTTTGTTTATCCAAAATATCCGTTAGCTTGAACACCCTTTTAATAGTTTGAGCCAATCTAGAAACTTATCGTATTGAAGCTTACCTTCAAAATTTGAAATGTTGACTTTGATGTCATTGATTTGAAATGGTTGTCTTTGGGAGTGTCTATTACCTATTAAGTTGTCCCTATTGTCTAAATTAAACCTTGGATTTCCTTTCTTCCTAATAAAGCTTGTTGAGCATTAACAACATCTTACAATTGCCAAATCTGCCACCTCAGTTCCTCTATCTCAATCTCATAAACATTCCTTTTGTTTCTCTTCTTAAAGGCACTTTATGGGTATTAGAAGGGAAAAATACAAGATAACAAGCACTTTTTAGGGGTAAAATGTACTTTAAAAGTTCTAAGGGTAATTCGATATTTACAAAAAAGATTAAGGGCCATAGTATAAAGATTCTAAAAGTTTAAAAAAATGATAATTTTGTAAAAATATGCGAGAGAAATGTAATTTTGCTATTGTTGATGTGGCTAACCTAATATGTGTCACAACAAGATAAGCTATGTTATGATTATATGGCATTAACATGGTTAAGGGAGCCTAAGTAATCTAACGTGGTAATGATTGACATGTAGCACAACCAAAGAGGTTGAATTATTAATGATGTGGCACTAACAAGGATAAGAAGCTTGGCGCATTAACGTGGCTATTACTAACACATGTCATGATTAGAGAGGCTGAGTTGTTACATGGCATTGATGTGGATAAGGCTTGGCTGTGCTAACATGGCACTAATTGACACATGGCATAATGGGAGAGACTAAGTTATCAGCGATGTGACGTTGATATGAATAAGAAGCATGGCATGCTAACATGGCTACAATTGACACACGGTTCAACCTAAATGGCTGGGTGTGCATTTATGTCGCATTGACATGTATCATCTTCAACCTTTAGCTAGTGCATAGAGTGTCAGGAGAGAGATTCTAGCACGTGATCTTTCGACAATTGGCACGTGAGAGCGTGTGACTATTTCATTGGGTGCAAAATTTTGTACTTCAACATTTCAGGATCCTCTTAGCTTGTCTACAGTGTTGTTTTCCTAGAAAATGATTAAAAATGGGAGTATCAACACTGACAAAGCACATTATCCATTATTTGAGAGTATGAAACTCAAAGAAATTTCGATCTTCCTAATCTTAAATACTCACATAGGAACTGAAAAATCGATGCCTTAATACCAAAATGTCTTAAGAATCAGTAAGAAAAAGAAAACTCTTTTTATGAAAGAACTTCTTATTGATTCTTAACTCTTCGATGTCTCATTTCAATTGCAAGGGTTGTATCTATCGTAGTTGTTGCAAGGTATTTGCATCTTTATCCTCCTAAAATATCTACCCCTATTATGTTTCTAATACAACCTTTAGCCTTCCATGCAATAACTCAAGATCATTCTAGAATAATTAAAGAAGTTGTCTCCCTTTTTAGATTCCAACAACTAAGCGACATCTGGGCTTGAAACGTGGGTTCCATTCCAAATAGCCTTAGGTAGACTCATCTCTAGAGTTTAGGTGGCTTGCTTAATGTGAGGAAGCTTTCGATGGGCTCAAAAAAAAAAAAACTTAGTGTCCTTACCCTTTTTGGTCAAGCTGGTTAACAAGGAAAAGCTTTATGTTTATCTGACGACCTTTAAAAAAGCAAACAATTGTACTTACAAGACAGGTAGGGGATTCCCCTCCAATTAATCTATTATGTCAACAACATTTTACATGAAGTGGCGGTGAGATATTCAAAGATAAAAAAATCAACTTTCACCTTAGTCACAGCAGCCCAAAGTTGAGGCCATAGTGATCTTCACCAACCAACCCTTATACTAGATGCTGCAAAAACTAGATACTTTAAGGAAAATGCTGAAGTGAGGTGTTACATTAGAAGGATTTGACCTTGAATTTTGTCCATGAATAAAAGTTTAAGGCCTCGATCCTTACAAACTTCATCATTGAATGTTACGGTGTCAACACCAAAAGTAAGAAAGACAACTAAAGTATTAGGGAACCAACCACCAAGCACTTCAATTGGGCCTTACAGGTTGACGAAGTCTCAAGAAAGGATGAAAAAGGCACAAAAGCAATTATTCAAGAATTTTAAGGGGCTGAAATTTAGCTTTCCAAAAAGAATATTTTTGAAGCCTCCAAAAACAAGGTAGAGTATAAGGTGATGATTACGGGGCTCTAACTAGCCCAAGAAATTGCAATGAAATGTATTCGCAAATTCAATGACTCTTTTTTTATGGTGAGACAAATGTAAAAGGAGCACGAAGATAGAGATGAACAAATGGGGAAATAATTGGCTAAAGTGAAAGAATTGTTACATGAATCTAAATGTTGACAATCTTTCTTAGTAACTGCATAAGCTAGTATATCTCCTTGCTAATTATTTATTTTTTACTTCCATGGATGATGTTTCTTCTTTAATTAGCTTACATCCTTTTGTTTGTTTTCTTAGGCTATTGCTGATTTTATATGTGTTGCTTTAACTATTTGTAAATTACGAAAGCAACATTACATGATGTAAAGCATCATCAACTAGTGGTTTACATGGACATAATTGAGTACCTAAGGTTAAAGTATGTCATAATAAAAAATATTATGGTATTTCGAAGTTTGCTAGTGGGTTATTAGGGCATTATGCCATAGGTCACCTTGTTTCCCTGAGCTAACAAGCAAGATTAGAAATGATAGCTACAAAGTCTTATGGTGTATTACAATTTAGAATGTAGATTTTCTTATGGGGTGTTCAGTCTTCAAAGGTAACTATATTATTTACATTATCATATAACATGCAACACTATTTAATCATGTTTTCTTTTTAATTTTTTAATAAAAATTACTTGAATATTCATTACACACTGATGAAGTTCTCTAAGGGTTTTATTCGAATTGAGTTTGAGGCACATGATTATGCAAATTGAAATAGTTTAATATCTCTTCTCTTTTTTTCTTTTTTTTTTCTTTTTTTTGTCCTTCAAGTTTTTATTTTTGTTTTTCCTTTTAATTGACATGAATTTAATTGTTTCAATTCTCCTTAGTAACAACACAAAAATAAAAAATAAAAAATGGAATTGTTGGTACAAAATGGTATAAATCAAACATATGGCACCTCTTAGTAAGGCTTTATCTTCTAAAAGTGTGTTACATCAATTGAAAAAATATCATTGCTAATTATTTATTTTTACTTTTATGAATGACGCTTCTTCTTTAATTTGCTTACATCTTTTTATTTATTTCTTGAGCTATTGTTGATTTCTATGTGGACATGCTCTTATTAATTTTTAATAGCTTTAATTGTTTTCAGAATAAGAAAACAACATTGCATAATATAAGAACTGTCAATTTATGATCTACATAGACAAAATTGAGTATCCAAGGCCAAATTATATCTAATGAAAAATATTGTGAACATTTTGAAGTTCCCTAGCGGGTTATTAAAAGGGTATACCATAGGCTTTCTTGTTTCCTTGAATTACCAAACAAGATTGGAAACGATGGTTATAAGGTTTTATGGTGCAGTAAAATTTAAAATGCAAGTTTTCTCACAGGCTGCTCAACCTTAGAGGTAGATATATTATGTGTGTTATAATATCACATACGACAATATTTAATCATTTTTTTAATTTTTTAATAAAAATTGCTCAATATCCATTACCAATTGGTGAAGTTCTCTTTATGGGCTTCATTCCAATTGAGTTTGAAGCACATGATTGTGCAAATTGAGTGTGTTTATTTGGATCTAACTCTTTTGTTATGAATGTATGAAATTGTTGTAGCATATGACAAAAATAAACCTTACCAATTAGAAAAAGCTGTTAATATTTATGATGCAATATCAAATCTTCCCTTAGTTTGTTTCTTTTTAGCTCAATCCTTTTATTACACAAACATAAAGGTGAAATGTCTTAGTAATTATCAGGTGACAAATGATGAAAACAAGGAGTAAAGAAAATATCATACAATAGTTCAGATAAAGCTTTGAAGTATATTAGACCTAAAAATAGGTAAGCTTTAATACACTATTTTTTGTCTTGCTACCACCTTAACTTTTTAACGATCTTGAAAGTTTGCTTATTGATTTCAGTTACTAATAAGAATCTGATTGTTCAAAATGTAATAGGTCATCAACAAAGAGCTATAACCTATCTTCGTATAAGTGAAGATCATGAGCTTGTAATTGGTATGTTGTAAGGTCATCCTATTATGCAAATTTGATGATAAAGTTCAAATCATTAAAGTTTTGATCATTCATTACACATATCACTAGTGTTTAATGATGGTTCCATTATATCAAATTATGTCATAAAGTTTCGATCACTAAAGATTTTTATCATCATTTTAAGTATCATTAGTACTTCATTATGTCTTCTAAGTGATGGTCAGGTAACAAATGAGACAGTAAAAGTTCTTTTTTTTTATCTTTATTGAAAGAATGGATGAAGTTATGCTAGAAATTTTGATTAATTCATTCAAATAAACAACTAGAATCTAGACATTGAAATGGTAAGTGAAGACAAAGATAACAATAATGATTAACAACATTGCATAATGATGAAGACTTTAAAGTTCCTTCTAAAGAATTTGAAGTGGAAGGGTTATTAGCTATTTGCTTTGGGTATCTTAATTAAGAAACTTTTGTTATATTTTAAGGTACATATGCTGACTTGCATTCTAAAATTAGTCCTCATTTACTTTTATAACATATGTCCACATTTATGCTAGCTTCATTTGTTACATAGTGTTTCTTGCTTTGAATTGCTTATTCTTTATTATAGTAAATTATTACTTATAGCTACAATTTGTTTTAGAAAGCATGTACATTTTGAAAAGCTGGCAAAGTAAGGTAATAATTTTAAGTTGCATGATTTATTTAATATCAATGAACAGTGAGAGGATATATGTTAAAAGAAAATCAATAGTCAATGATTATGTGATCCAACTTAGTGTTTTAAAACTATTTAGGTGTGTTAGCAAGGGCTATAGTCCAAGTGAAAAACTTGGGAGCTTATTGAGGGATTAAGGTAGTTTAATATCTCCTTTTCTTTATTGTTTATCCATCAAATCTTTATTTTTTTAATTTTGTTTTTAACTAACATGAATTTAATTATTAAAAATTCTATTTAATAATTACATTAAAAAAAGGCGTTGGTAACAAAAGAGTATAAATCAAACATGTAGCATATATTTAAAAGTCTTTATCTTCTAAAAGTGTATTACATGAGCCACAATATATCCTTGCTAATTATTTTTTTTAATTCTATGAATGATGTTTCTTCTTTAATTGGCTTATATCTTTTTATTTGTCTTCTTAGGCTATTGTTGATTTTATGTATGGACATGCCCTTATCAAGTTTTAGTGGCCTTAACTGTTCTAGGAATAAGAAAGCAACATTGCATGATGTAAAGAATCGTGAATTGGTTGTTTGTATGGATATAATTGAGTTTTTAAGGCCAAACACTACAAGAAAATAGATCTTTAATGTTGCTAAATAGATTATGGTTTTATAAAATTCTTCATTAAAAATATGATAAAAAAATAAAGACTATTATTTCTACAAAAATTATCATCAAATCATCCATTTTCTCATTAGGTCAACACAAGACCGACAAGAAAATTGTAATACATAGAAGAATTTCTCATTGATTCCTAAGAACCTGACGAGAAACTGTTAAAAACTTTTCTTGATGATTTTCTTATAATCGTCAGGAAATGTCAATGCTTTCTTGATGGTCGGATAATGACTGTCAATCATTTTAAACATTTCTTGAATGTTGATTTTCTTGTCGATCCCCTGAAGAATTGATGAGAAATTGTTACTTTATAAGCATTCGTTTATTATGTGTGTTTCGAAACCATGGTTTGATCCCACCTTTGAGCCCACAATTATGCCATCTCTCCCTCCCTTTCTCTCTCTTTCTCTTTCCCCTTGTGAGATTTGCGGTGTTTTCATTTGTTGTACATTGTTTCTTTTTCTCACCCTCCATTAATCTGGTGTTAGTTTGTTCAACCCGCCACCCAAATATACTATGCAAGTAAATCTAGTCAAGTAGATCTGAAGCTTTCAATTTTATTTTTCTTTATTATGTCTATATTCTTAAATTAAGAAAGATGTTTGTTTTACAAAGTAATTGGTAAATGTTGATTTAAAAAATGATTAGGAGATGAACTCACATTTGCATATGATTCTAGAACTATAAAATGATTAAAGTAATTGCAAACAACTTATTAATATGTTTTTACTCCTATTTGGCTGAAATATATAAAAGAGATAAGCATATGGATATGCTCTTACTTCCTTGGTTGTCTAGACCTCTTAATCTCAATCTTTTTAGTCTTATTCTGTTTATACTATAACATCATATATATATATATATATATATATATATATATATATATATATCAATTAATTACCCACGTGAGAAATTTCCTTGTAGAGTTTTGAAATTGACAAAAAGAAATGAAAATGGGCCTTTGATTTGGTTCCTGTGCATTTCAATGGTCAATCTGAATTTTGGTTTAAATTTTTTATATTATTTATTTAATATCCAATTAATAAAGTAGACATATGTTACTTGTTTTATATTACTCAATTAATAAAACTAGAATTTTATTATTTTTATAGTATCTATTTATAATTATTATATCTTCAATTTTTAAATTTTAGTGATTAAAATTATAATTTTATAATATTTTATATCTAATTAATAAAATTAGATATATGTTGTTTGTTTTATAATACTCAATTAATAAAATTAAATTTTATTATTTTTACATTATTTATATGTAATTGTTATATCTTAAATTCTTAAGTCTTACTAATTAAAATTAGAACTTTATAATATTTTAATATCCAATTAATTAAATTAAATATATGTTGTTTGTTTTATGATCTTTAATTAATAAAATTATAATTTTCTTATTTTTTATATAATTTATTTATAATTGTTGTATATTAAATTTTTAAGTCTCAGTACATAAAATTAGAATTTTATAATATTTTAGTACTCAATTAATAAAATTAGATATATGTTGTTTTTTTTATAATATTTAATTAATAGAATTGAAATTTTATTTTTGTGTTATTTATTTATAATTATTATCTTAAATTTTTAAGTCTTAATGATTAAAATTAATATTTAATACTATTTTAGTACCTGATCAGATATATATTGTTTATTTTATAATATTTAATTAATAAAATTAGAATTTTATTATTTTTATGTTATGCGTTTATAATTTTTGTATCTTAAATTTTTAAGTCAGAACAAAAAAAATAGAATTTTATAATGTTTTAGTACTCAATTAATGAAATTAGATATATGTTGTTTGTTTTATAATACTCAATTAATAAAATTAAATTTTTATTATTTTATATTATTTATTTATAATTGTTATATCTTATATTTTGAAGTTTTAACAAACATAATATAATTTTTTAATAAATTTTAATTATTGAATTAATAAATGAATTACAAATTATTTATTTATGTTATTTTTGTAATATTCCATTAATAAAATTAAAATTTTAATAATTTTTGTATTGTTTATCTTAGATTTCTAAATATTATGTAACATATTAGAATGTTAAAAAATATTTAACACTCAAATAATAAAATTAATCATATAGATAGACTTCAATATACTTGTATGGCTTCTTTTAGTTTTCCTAATATGTATATTTCATTTTTTTTTAATTAGTCATGTTTCTTTTAATATTTTTAATTTTATGTGAAGATACAAATTGATAATAAGGTTAATTTAATCTTAGTGCATTAATCCTTTAGATACCATTTGAAAATCACCAGTGATTTTTTTATTATAATTCACGTATTTGACCTATACATTGAAATAAATTGCTAACGAATTTTAAATATGTTTAGATTGAACAGTTTATGAATATGAGTTTTATATGCAATACATAGTATGTAGATCATAATTTTTTTTATTTTATAATAAGTTCATATAGTATCTTTGTTGTTCTTTAAGTACATACTTATTAATATATGTATGCGTTTTAATATTAAAAAATATCAATTTATATCTACGTAAGTTGTATACTTAAAGAACAATAGGCATATGCTATCAAAATTTTTATAAAATAAAATAAATCATGATCTTCATGTAATATATATGTATTATTGTTTAACAGTTGTTATCTTCATGCCTTTTTTTTTTAATCTCATATTTTTATATCATGTGTGATATTATCTATAACAAGACTCGAGCTTAACAAAAGAAGTAAGGAAGGGTGAAAAACAAAGTACCACCTATGCGCCCAAAGCTATCAAAAATCTAACTTATGGGTGAGAAGACACATATGAGGTTAACAATAATGGTAGCAAGTTGGAAAAAACATCATAAATTCGCATCAAAATGCATGAGGAATTGAAAAACAACTATAGGATCAAATTTTAATACATAACATGCAATATTAATATGTTTTTTTTTTCTATTTTATTACTTTAAAAGTGCATTTGACATTGGTGAGAGGATGATGAAGTACATATTACAGTCTCTTACACTAAAATAAAAGAACTTCAAAATAACTGTCACCAATAAACATATCATCTTGTTTTTAAAAGACCAAGAATGCCTTCAAGATCCCCTTGTTAAATGCAAGAGCCTCATTCAATCCCACATTTGGAGTGAGTTTGTTAACTCTTTAAAATATTTTAGGTACTCTAAGTATACTATAATCTTATGCACATTTATGTTGTTGACCCAATAATGATATTTGTTATGGAAGAGAAAAGCACAAATGGAAAGAAGAAAGTAAAATATTTTGACGAAATTGCCAAAATTGGCAGTTAGATACCGGTCATTTGGGAAAAAAACATGTTTTATTAAGTTTGGTTTTTTTAGCACTTAAATGTCTTGGAAAGTCAAAAATACCCTTGCAAAAGACAATGATACCCTTAAAAATTAAATGAACTCGAAAATTTATGAGATTTGTCTGAACACATTTCTTTTTTGGCGGAAAAATCTTTCCCTCTTTCGGCCACTCTCTCTCTTCGAGCTCTGTCTTTCTTCGCCCTTCCTTTGAGTTTTATTTCTTCCAATCTTTGTATCCAAGATCTATCAAATCAAGATCCCAAGAAAAAATCGAAGGCTAGTTATCATGCGCAGAGAAAGAAGCTCGTGTTTTTGACAATATATTCTTCTTCATAATCAGACCGTGCTCGAATGGGTAAAGAAGGTGACAGGTATACCGTTTAAAACTGTAATGTAGCTTAAAACCGTGAAGATTTCAGTTGTAACTATTTATATCGTGATCTCCTCCTTTGTATTTCATAACATTGGTTGAGAATCGTGTCATGATCTTAGTTTCATACATGTTTGAAAATTGTATCTTACTTTGTTTATCGTAACAAGTTTTTCAATCGTGACTTATTTGATAACATCATTATGAGATTCGTAACATTCATAAAATCGTAACAAGTTTTCGTGACTTATTTGATTTAGTCGTGACTTATTTGATGAAATCGTAACTTAATTGATGAAATCGTAACATGCGAAATCATATATTCATCTTTGTTATTTAAAATGTTTTTTTTATTACAGAATCCGGATCATTATAACTTGGAATGGTGAGTGGTCCGAGTCTAGAGAAAGTTTTGAGTATATTGGCAGAGCCATCAAAACTAAGGGGTATGTTATTCTGAGGGATTTGAAATATGTACAGTTGTTGGATTTGGTTAAATGTTGCGTGGAGGCTGATTTCTCTAATATTGATATTGTACTGCATACCATAGTAAGATCTGAAAAAACTGCTGTCAAAATTGAGTTAAGGAATGATGAAGATGTTGAGTTTATGTTGTACGATGACAGTATAGTTCCACGTATAATTGTTGATTTGGTGCAGAGAAATTTTGTTGAAAATAGGCATGGTTTATGTGAAGGTGAAATTTCAGGAGGAGTTAATCCTTTTAACTCTTGTACGGGAAGTAATCCTACTGTGCAATTGGACGTTTATGGCCCCGAACCATTCATCCATAGTGATACTCCTGTTGACACTCAGCACACCGATGAGATAAATTTGGATGAACAGGCGGACTATGATATTGGGTGTGAATACCCAATCATGGGAACTCAACCTACTCAGCCTACCAGTGAAGATCAATGTGAACTCACTGTAGAGGTAGAACTCGATAATGAAGCAGTGAATGAGAATTTACGTACTGTCCCACCTTATATCCCAGTTGCATGCCCAGAAGTACATAATAATTCAAATAATGGTGTTGTCAGACGATATAATGTGTTGGGTGCTGAATTATATAGTCTTGCTCCGACTCCTACTATGGAATCAGTGACTCCGATTCATACCCTTGCTAGAGGTCAGTTTTTCCCAAACAAGAAAGAGTTGAAGCGATTTTTGGGTATGCATGCATTAACTGAGAACTTTGAATTTAGAGTCACTAGGTTTAACAAATCAGTATTTGAGATTGCTTGTAGAGAAAAAAATTGTGCATGGAAGGTTTGTGCTGTGAGAGTTACGCAAGGGCAATTCTTCCAAATTAGAAGGTGTGATTTGACGCATACTTGCACGGTTGAAGAGTTGCATCGACGACATCGACAAGCAAGTTCTGCTGTTATTGGAGAAATTGTAGCTCAGAGATTGTCTACCAATGCTAGAATCATTAAGCTGAAAGACATCATGAGAGACATGAAAGAACTATATGGCATACAGATTTTATATAGTAAAGCTTGGAAGGCTAAAGAGTATGCATTGTCTCTTACTTATGGTGATCTAATTGAGTCACATCAACAATTGCCTTCATACTGCCACATGTTGCAAACTGTTAATCCGGGAACTAGGGCTCACATATGCATCGAGGATGGAACTAATCGATTTAAGTATTTATTTGTGGCTCTTGGACAATCATTGAGGGGATTTCATTCGGTAATTAGACCGGTCATTGCTATTGATGCTGCTCACCTAAAAGGGAGGTTCCACGGTGTAATGTTTGTAGCGGCATGTAAAGATGGGAATGAACAGATATATCCAATAGCATTCGGTTATGGTGACTCAGAGAACTATGAAGCATGGGAATGGTTCTTAGGGCAGCTAAAAGAAGCAATTGGTTCGGTTGAAGACTTGGTTATTATATCAGATCGTCATGCCAGTATTGCAAAGGCCACCGCAAAGGTCTTTCCTAATTCTTGTCATTGTTTATGTTCCTGGCATATGGCTCAAAACATAAAGAATAAGTTTAAGAGAGAAGATGTATCTAAGATATTTTATAGTGCGGCTAGGGCATATCGAGAATTTGAATTTAATAAATTAATGATTGAGTTACAGGCTAATCACCCTAAAGCTTTTGAATATATCATAAAGGAAGATCCAAAAAAATGGTCACGTGTGTATTACCCCCGGAGACGTTATTAACTCATGACCACTAACATTGCCGAAAGTTTGAATTCATGTCTTCGATTTGCTCGTGAGTTACCCGTTATGGCTTTATTGGAATTCATTCGAGATATGATGCAACGTTGGTTCTATGATCGATTGAAAAAAGCTAAGGCTTGGAGGTCACAACTCACAGAGTGGGTTCACTCATTGATGAATGAGAGACAAAAAGTTTCATTACAAATGACGACTTCCAATGTTGATTGGAACGTATTTTTAGTTAGGCACAAGGGTAAAGAGGCAATTGTGAACCTTATCGACCGTACTTGTACTTGTAGAGAGTTTCAAGCTGATCTTTTGCCATGTGCACATGCACTGGCAGCTTCCAGGTGATACTGATGGTTTTGTTAATTTCATTATTCATGTTATTTTTTTCATTAACTTCATATGTTGTGTACTTTTTGTAGGGAACGTAATATTGATTTCATAACTCTTTGCTCTAACTACTACAAACAGGATCAACTAGTAGCTGCATATGCTGAGTCGGTATATCCAGTTGGCGACAAGTCTGATTGGAATGTACCCGAGGAAATCAAAAGAGTTGTGATATTACCACCGAATAATGGTAATTCAGTAGGACGTCCAAAGAAGCAGAGAATACCCTCTGGTGGGGAGATGGCACGTAAAAAAAAATGCTCTAGATGCTTTCAATATGGGCACAATCGATTAACATGCTCGAATCCACAATATTTTGATGGAGTAAGCCACTGTCAGTCGTCAAATGTCCCTGATCAATTTCGTCGTAAATGCCGTAACTGTGGTGGAGTTAGTCATAACGCACAAACTTGTCAAATGCCTCACAAATCAAATTCACAAGATGATTGCACCATTGACTTATGATAAATTATAGTAATTTTTTATGATATTGATGATTTTTAACTTCTACGTCATCACATATTCGGATTTTAGGTTAGGTTTTTATATAGTTTCAATTGTTACATGCAGATGAGTGTACCTTATTACCATTGAATTCGTAACTTGATTAGTAAATTGTGAGTAATGTTCGTAACTTGATTATGAATTCGTAACTTCATTATGAATTCGTAACTTTATTATGAGTTTGTAACTTTATCAGGAATTCGTACCTTGATTAGTAATTTATGAGTAATGTTCGTAACTTGATTATGTATTCGTTAGTAAAATTCGTAACTTTATTATGAGTTCGTAACTTTATTGTGAGTTCGTAACTTTATTAGGAATTCGTAACTTGATTAGTAAATTATGAATAACGTTCGTAACTTGATTATGTATTCGTTAGTAAAATTCGTAACTTTATTATGAGTTCGTAACTTTATTGTGAGTTCGTAACTTTATTAGGAATTCGTACCTTGATTAGTAATTTATGAGTAATGTTCGTAACTTGATTTATGTATCTGAGATACTTGTATATGAAATCGATATTAAAATTCGTAACTTCATTATGAATTCTTACCTTGATTAGTTAATTATGAGTAACGTTCGTAACTTGATTATGTATTCGTTAGTAAAATTCGTAACTTGATTATGAATTCGTAACTTGATTATGTATTCGTTAGTAAAATTCGTAACTTGACTATGTATTCGTAACTTCATTATGAATTCGTACATTGATTAGTAAATTATGAGTAACGTTCGTAGCTTGATTGATGAGTTAGAATCATATGGAGACGTTACCAAAATTCATAACATTATTAGTACATCATACATCTATTGACAAAAAAAAAACTGTTTCAATTGTAAAATTTTGGATTATATATACAAAATAATGTCATATACAATTGTAAAAATGTTATATACAATTCTCAAATGTATATACAAAATAAATACATTGAATAAGAATAAAAAAATGATATCAATGACTATCATCTACAGTGGAGTTGGCAAATATATACATTGCCATGTGATTTCTAATAACTGACATATCCTTGTCAGTGTATTTTAAATGTTTCCTAAGTAGTAAATGTTCTATAATATACAGCATGTGAGGACCACAATTGCCACTGCAAAAAAAAAAAAATAAGAATAAGGAAAGACATTCACCAGAAAATTTATAATAACACATACTGGAAAAAAGACTTACCTTCTTCGTTGCTGAGGGACCTTGTTCTTTGGCTCCAAAGTGCATGAAAGTGGAAGATCCGGCATTTTGGCATCTGATTTCCGAATGAAATATCCGCCACTCGCCATATAGCTAGTTAGCATCCATCTGAATGGATTTTGCTGCCGAATCCTCGCTTCAGTTGGTATCTCTTGATGAAATGAGTCATAGACACGCAACGAGAATTTCCTCAGATCAATGACAACTAGGAGCCAGTGAGATCCCCCAACGTGGCAAGGAACCATCAGCTACATTAAATAATGTTTAAATATCATTGAGTACTCATAATATGGAAAAAAAAAGTATAAGTATATAAATCATTACTAATGAAGATAACTAACCTTATTTACAGTGTCCCAAGCAGGACAATCCCTTGAAAATTTGCCTCGCACACGGTCTAGGAAATCTTTTTCCCATTTATGCGCTTCAAAGTTCGAGTGTGCCGGAGGACAATCAGCATCTGGATCCTTCTGATAATCGTTGTAAATGTAATAAAATGCTGTTTGTAAATTTGAACAATAAAACAAAGTCAACAAATAAATTGAATAGAAAATCAGATAAATAGTCTTAATGATCAAGGGACTTACATATAGCCAAGGATCATAGATGCAGATATCTTGTGCATATTGCTCAGGTAGCTCCTTCTGCCTTCTCCGCAATATGTGCAAATATGCATCAATGTGCTGGTGGAGACATTAGAAAAGTGATATTATCAGTACTATGAATATACGAAATCAAGGTACGAATTCTAAATTTAGTTACGATAATATGAAACATGTTACGATACTATGAAACATGTTACGATAATGTGAAACATGTTATGAAATAAAGTTACGAATTATAATTTTAGTTACGATAATATGAAACATGTTACGATACTATGAAATATGTTACGATAATGTGAAACATGTTATGAAATAAAGTTACGAATTATAATTTTAGTTACGATAATATGAAACATGTTACGATACTATGAAACATGTTACGATACTGTGAATCATGTTATGAAACAAAAGCACGACATTTAAGCAAGGAATAATAATGTAGTGCAAAAAATTGAAAACTTACAGAGTCATCGATCCACTCATCATTGTCAACTAGGGCTTTGAACCAGTCCACGCTCACAGAATGGCCAATGCCTACGTTGCAGCTGAAGGAAATAAAAAGAAACTATGAGAAAATAATTCAAAAAAATTAAATTAAAAAAATTAGTATGCAACACATATGCTATGCAATACTTACTATGACTGGCCCTTCATGAAGTCGTTGAATGCAGCGATGATCTTATATGATATTTGCAACTTCGCGCTGACCATGTGAGTGGACTTGGCTTTCTTATGCCCAGTATGAAGCTCAACATATGGACTGCACAGTTGTCTTGACCGTTTACGAGTCCTGACAACCAGCATCACATTGTCGATGGCCTCAACTGGGACAAGGGCCAAGTCCCTCGCTGCCGTCCTTTTGGGTGACTCTGTAGATGGCAATTCTTTATCTACCACAGCAGGAGCCCCGAAGTTGTCACTGCATGGGAATGCAGTGACAACTTCTTCCATTGGCCCTGTAGTGGCTTCTGTTTCGTCGCATTGCCCTGCAGGAGCCAAGCCCTCTTGGGCTGAGTCTGCCATACCACCCTAAAAAAAACAAACAATGTACTGAATTAGAAAGTCATATTAAATACATACATTTAATAATGTTCTAAAGAAAGAAATATATCATTAGTAATACACGAAACAAAAAATACAGTTGAAATAGATTAGAGAACTACCTCATTGGGAATTGGATTTGACATAGGTGGAGATGGGTCTCGGTCACCAAATCCATATCCTTGTAGAGATAATTGGATGGATTTCAGGATCACCATTTGCTCCTGATGGCGTCTTTCGTTGTCTGAGTCCATACGATTTACCTTCGCCTCGAGAAGTTCCAATTTCGACTCCATAGCTACGAGACGACGGTAAACATCTGGATCCCGTTCAATCCTTTCAGCGCCAGGTGCCTCCCGCTCAACATCCCTTTCCCTCAGGTCCGGCTCTGACTCGTCGACAATTCGTTCTTCTTCAGTAGGGATCCTCTCCCTTACCTTCAAAGTTTTGCGCAAAGAAGAAGACGAATTTGTAGCCCTGATCCGAATGGGAGACTCTACAATTTCGTCATCCCGAATCGATGGTTGGCCGGGCACAACACTGTCTTCAACCCCAACATAGTATGGGGCTTGACGCTCGGCAGTAGTTGGCTTCAAATTAAGCTTAGCCCCCATCTGAAAATACAAATAAAGTTACGAAATTAAGAATGAATATACGAAAATGAAACGTTAAGGTAAAACATAAAAATTAGAGAAAGAGGGCACGAAATTGAAAAAGTAAGGCACGAAATGGCTGAATGAAGGCACAAAGTAGAGAAAGAAGGTACGAAATTTAGAAAGAAGGCACGAAGTAGATAAAGAAGGTACAAAATTTAGAATGAAGGCACGAAGTATAGAAAGAAGGTACGAAATTTAGAATGAAGGCACGAAGTATAGAAAGAAGGTACGAAATTTATAAGTAAGGCACGAAGTAGAGAAAGAAGGTACGAAATTACTTACACTGTTTGTGAAGATTTTCTTGCAATCTCCATTATGGAGCCTGCGATGGAACCTCCATCGGCAAATTCTTGGCAATGGCAAGTCGGATCCTGACAACCTCATGCCATGCATGTTGGTAGCAGGAATCACTTCAAATGCAAAAACCTGTGAAAAAAATGAAAATGAAGTTATAATTGATTAATATAAAATTCAATGAAACTTTAAAAAAGTAAAATAAAAAATTTCAAACAAAATCCTTACGTGTAATGCCCACACGAAGCCGTAAGCATTATAGCTCACCCCATCAACATCCCTAATTCGATTTGCAACTGCCTTCTTGAAATGCAATATGGAGTTGCAGTAGACCCAGGTGCCCCATGGAAAGCCATTGAACGCCTCTAAATTGTCTACTAAATGAAACTGCCATGTAGGGATCTGCTGCCGCTCGTCGTGGCCTTTGATGAACCCATTCAGCAGATACAACAACCCCAGCTTTAGTTTATCGTCTTCGTCCTCAAACTCTCCTTGTAGTAACCTCGTCTTGATGCTACTACCAGTAACCTTATCCCTCCCCCCGAAGTATTTGGCTAGGATACCAGATGGAGTAGCTTCAATATTCTCTGTATCTGGTAGCTCGCCAAACTTCAATCGAGTGATTAGGCAGAATTCCACTTTGCTGAAACGAACTTCATTCTGCCCAAGTCTGAACCACATTTCGTCCTCGCGGTTCTGCTGAATCTCCCGAAGTAGCAGATTATGGACAATAATCCCTGAGAAGTTAAAATCGGCGTGCAAATGTAGGAAATGCCCTAAGCAGGTCCCTTTGAATTTCTCCTTCTCAGAGTCATCCAAAATTGTCCTTAGAGTGGGGATGACATCATTGTCACAGTGCTTCAGTATCTTTTCAGTCTTCCACGACTCTTTGGGGGTCACATATGGCTTCTGAGAAACAAGGCTACTTGCCATCTGCATTTGACAAAAAAAAAAAAAAGGGTCAAAAAATCGATTTTTCATTTAGTAATTATGGTACGATTGTTTTAAACAAGGTACGATTTAATCAAATAAGTTACGATTTCAAACATATAAGGTACGATTCCAGAAAATAAGTCACGATTGAAAACAAAAAAGGTACGATTGAAGCAAACAAGTTACGATTGAAAACAAATACGATACGATTTCAACAAACAAGGTACGATTTATGCAAAATCACAGTACGATTGCATAAAAAAACAGTTCCATTAACAAAATAGGTTACGATTTCGTTAAATAGATACGATTATTATTATGAGGTCACGAATGCGATGAACCGTTGCATATAGATGCACCTAAGCCAAGAAATTGGAGCCAATAAACCAGTAAATGAAGACTTAAGCATGCGATACCTATATACATATACCCAGAGAAATTTTTGGGTTTCAATGTATTAAAAGAAAAATGAAAAATAATACACCGCGATATACCCAAACATCGCAGATTCCAAAACCAATACAAAATCAAAAGAAAATGATTCAAAAACTATTGGAGAAGCTTTCAAACCCATAGAGTAAACTCAAAAAAATTAAGAAATCGTTGAATCAAATATGAGGGAAGGATTTCATCCGTGGGTATTCAATAAGCAAAAAACACACAGAAATTTGAGTAGAATAGATGCTTGAAATCATACCTCTATTGTTTTTTTAGTGATTCAGTAGCTTGCGGATAGTATTGAGGAAAGGTTGGTTTACAACAAAAGCAAAGAAATCAACAGACACCGAATGAAGAGAGCTGAAGCTGAACGAGCTAAGTGGTAAAGCTTAGCGCCAGAATTAGGAGAGAGGGAAATAGAGACGTTTGAGATGTTTGACTTTTCATATTCTGTAGTTGGACAAGTAAGTAATTGTACATCTGCTGTGAAAGGTAATTTTGTCTCAAAGTGTCTAAAAAGTGTTAAAAACAAATACATTAGTAATGTTAGTTATTTACGTAAATATCCTTATACGGGTGATTAAAATAGAATTTTCCTCTAAAATTTTTATAATCATTACTTATCTCATAAAGGTTTTCCAAGCTGAGAGATTGAATTTGTAAGTTAAGTTTTATTTTCATTATTTTAATGTATACAAATTGTATTATTTAAATAAGTTCACTTTAAAACTAATCATGTAAAAAAAAAAAAAATTAGACACTGATGAAGATATTGATCATGCTACATTATGAAATGCAACGCATTAATTAAAAAAGCGAGTACACTAATAAACCAATCAAAGAATATGTCGAGAGGATAATAAGTATTTTGATATTTTATATAAATAGTATTTTACTTTTATAACTTCAATTATTCACAACATATAGATGCTTTAATTGAATATTTGTAAGATGAATTAATGATACAAGCCATACAGTGATTGTTTGCTATACCACTGAAACTAAATGCATCACATACCACAGGTGGCATAGATTGTGGAAGAAGTAATGCACCCTGCAGGCCCAGCCCAATTTCAGTTCTTTATTTATGTATACACAAGAGAGGGAATATGACAGTGGGGCCCAAGATTATGAGCTCGAAACATGAAAGTGCTCGACAAGGGAAAGGCTGTGGAGCAACTGTGACAAAGAATAATCATTACTCGGTGTATAGGCAGTTTTCAAGCTCTACGCGACGAAGAATCTTTGAACAATTCGGCAATACAGGTGTATTTATGGCTTCAAACTCTAACAGACAAGTTGGAGAAGCCAAAAGACAAAAAATTAGATCAAGCAGTCATTGTACAGTATATGTGTATGTAGTTGGATCCTTCTTTTCTTTTTAGATGTTCCTCTTCTCTTCTCGCTGACATTTCCTGTGGCTGTCCACTATGTGCCATTCTGTGTGACCATCTCTTGAGAGTTTCAGAACATCAATGGCTGCTGTTGCTGCTAGAACCCATGAAGCAGCCTCTTCCGTTTCTAGATGCACCTATCATGTTTTCTTGAGTTTCAGAGGTGAGGACACGCGCAAGAATTTCACTGATCACCTTTACGCGGCATTGGTGGATGCAGGAATTCACACTTTCAGAGACGATGATGAGATCGAGAGAGGAGAGAATATTGAGGCTGAACTTGAAAAGGCCATAAAAGAGTCAAAGGTGGCAGTAATTGTGTTCTCAAAAGACTACGCTTCCTCGAGATGGTGCCTCGATGAACTTGTGATGATTATGGAACGGAGAAAAGCAGTTGGGCTTATGGTTTTGCCAGTTTTCTATGATGTGGAACCAACCCAGGTTAGGAAGCAGAGCAGGAGTTATGCCAAAGCCTTTGCCAGACATGCAAAGCGGTTCAAGTCGGAGATGCAAAGGCTGGAGCGCTGGAGAGCAGCTCTCAAAGAAGCCGCAGATCTGGGAGGGTTGCCTTTGCAAAACAGGTGATAGTAAGTGTTAGACAGAATGATTGGGTAAACAAGCAACATTGGCTAATCAAAACATAGCTAGATTTTAGATAATTTTTGCTTACTTTTCTTGTTTGATTTGCTATTTCGATTTCAATTTGTAGGCACGAGTCACAGTTTATTCAAGACATAGTTAAAGAAGTTGAGATAAAGTTGAGTAGTCGAAGAATTCTAAATGTTGCTCCCCATTTAGTTGGAATTGAATCTCGAACAAAAGAAATTAATTTGTGGTTGCAAGAGAGCTTCCATGATGTAGTCATAGCAACAATTTATGGGATTGGTGGAATTGGGAAAACGACCCTTGCCAAAACTGTTTACAACATGAACTTTGATCGATTTCAAGGCAGGAGCTTTCTTGCAAATGTTAGAGACACCATGGAAGAACGCAATGGTTTGGTTCGCCTACAGAGTCAACTCCTTTCGGATTTAAGGAGGAAAAAGCATGAGGTGTACAATGCAGATCAAGGAATCATTGAGATCAAAGACGCATTAAGCTGCAAAAAGGTTCTAATAGTTCTTGATGATGTCGACGAACTAGATCATTTAGATGCAATAATTGGAATGCGAGAGTGGCTTCTTCCAGGAAGTAAGGTACTCATAACTACAAGACATGAGCGGCTGCTTAAGGCTGATGAAGTTTGTAAGAAATTTAATGTTAAAGAATTGGATGACCATGAATCCCTTCAGCTCTTCTGTTGGAATGCTTTTGGACAAGGCCATCCTCTTGAAAGTCACAGGGATTGCTCAAGAAAAGTGGTAGACCAGTGTGGAGGACTCCCACTTGCTCTTCGCGTTTTGGGTTCTTCTCTGTCTGGCAAAAGCATAACTGTCTGGGACAGTGCATTGAAGAAATTGGAAGCAATTCCTGATAGTAAAGTTCAGAAAATTCTCAGAATAAGCTACGACTCCCTACAGGATGATCATGATAAAAACTTATTCCTTGACTTAGCTTGTTTCTTCGTGGGCAAGGACAGGGACTACGCAGTGGGAATACTAGATGGCTGTGATTACTACACAGCTAATGGAATTCAAAATCTCATAGATAGGTGCCTGCTAACTGTTAAAAAAAAGAAGCTAGCAATGCATCAACTGGTCAGAGACATGGGAAGGGAGATTGTTCGCCAAGAATCAACAGATGAACCAGGAAAACGAAGCAGACTATGGCATCACAAAGATGCCTTTAGAGTACTGAAAGAGAAAATTGTAAGGGTCACACGTATTTCTTGATGATCATGTGTAAGCTTTTCTGCAGGTACATGTTTCACTTAGTTGATATCACCTTATTTTCTCATTCATGTCTTCGGTTTGCAGGGCACAGAAGCAATTAAGGGACTCAGTTGTGATCTGCTTAAGTTAATGGAAGACAAGCATGAAAAGACTGCAGCAAGTGCAAACAATGCCAAACGCCAGTATCATGAACAGTCTCTTGACAAATCTACCATAGGAAATTGTTTGAAAAGGCGTCGGCTTAGCTTCTTCTCTTGGCAACCAATAAGTAGTGTCTCAGAAAATTCATTTCCAATGACAAATAATCAAGATTTGGAGACCAGGACATTCACAAAGATGCCTAACCTAAACCTGCTCCAGCTTAACTATGTCAAGCTCAAGGGGAACTATGAAGATTTTCCTAGGAATCTTATATGGTTGTGTTGGCATGGATTCTGTTTGGATTCCATACCAAACAAAATTTCTTTGGAGAAACTAGTTGCACTTGATCTGCGTTATGGCAGCCTGAAATGTGTCTGGAAAGGACTCAAGGTGTCTTTCTGTGTCTCTCTCTTTCTTTATTTCTCATGGAGTATTTGACTATTAGAAACAAACTAATTCCCCTTCTTTCTTCTTTTTTGCAATAGTTTCTTCCACAGTTGAAATTCCTCAACCTCAGTCATTGCCACAGCCTCACAAGGAGTCCTGATTTCTTGGGACTCCCTAACCTTGAGAGATTGATCCTCAAAGACTGCATAAATTTGGTTAAGGTTGATGAATCCATTGGAGACCTAAAGCAACTTGCTTTCTTAAATCTGAAAAACTGCAGAAATATCATCAAGCTTCCCAGGAAATTTGGTATGCTGAAGTCTCTTGAAGAACTGAATTTGTCTGGTTGCGTAAAACTTGATGAGCTGCCTGAGGACCTGAGGGAAATGGAGTCATTGAAGCTGCTACATGCAGATGGAATTTCCATAAATCAATTACTGGCTGCAACCAGAGATACAAAGATACTGAATCTACTATCACCCTCATTATGGCATTCAACTTTTTGGTCTTGGTTGTTACGTAGAAGAAGACCATATTCCACTGGCTTCTTATCAGCCTTTTTACCCGGCTCCCTGACAGGGTTATGTCTTCAAGATTGCAATTTATCAGATGATGGTATTCTCAATAACCTTAGCAGCCTTCCTTGTCTGCAGGTACTATATCTGAGTGGGAACCCCTTCCGTAGATTACCAGAAAGCATCACCAAATCTACTATGCTCCAATTCCTCACAATAGATCGTTGTACAGAAATTCAATCAATTCCAGAGCTTCCAATGAGTTTGACGTCACTGGAGGTAAATGATTGTACGTCTCTGGAAAGGATTACAAATCTACCAAGCTCATCAAGATTGCTCGACTTGGATGTTTACGGTTGTGGCAAGTTGGTTGAGGTTCAGGGCTTATTCAAGCTAGTACCAATAGAAAACATTGACATGAGAGCTTTTCAAAATTTTGGATTGTCAAATTTGGAGTCTTTGCAAAGCATTGAAGTTGATTTGTTCAGTGTCATTACATTAGCTAAAAAGAAGACTTTCCTCCAGGTACCATCTCTTTCAAAGCCCTCTTTATCCAGGACATTTTTATAACTGAATTGCTATGATCCCAATTGCACAGGTACTTATTGAATGCGGTGTTACCAGCATTTTCCTCCCGGGAAGTGATATGCCAACATGTTTTAGCCAACAGAGTGCAGGTTCATCAATTTCTTTTCATATTCCTCCAACTAATGGACTCAAGATCCAGGGCTTGAGTCTATGCATTTCATATACATTACGTCCTCATCCAGAATATACTTCATTTTATCCACATCATGCTCAAATCCATAATACGACTAAGGGTATGAGGTGGACCTATACCCCAATCTTCTATGCAATTCCAGGAACCAAAGAGAAGGATATGTTATGGCTTAGCCACTGGCAGTTTGGAAATGATGAGTTGGAAGCTGGGGATTACGTTGATATTTCGGTGATTATGCCACCTGGGTTTGAGTCCAAAACATGTGGTATCTGCCTTGTATATGAACCTCAGGACAAGAGCAGCGAAGCGAGGGCACTGAGGAGCTATCCTTGGTACCAAACTCTGACTCTCAGTCAGGCTGAGCCGAATGCATATTTTCGCTGCCATCATAGTTTGGCCACACTGCACCTCAAAATAATTACAAGCCCTGTGGAACTGTTAGAGAATGAGTACATATTTGAAGGAAACCCTCAGCAAAGACTGAAAGAATGTATCATTTGTGAGCAAACTGAAAGAGAGATTTGACAAAAAAAGACGAAGAGAACATGAGATAATTGGTTAGTCCCAAAACCGCATCAGGTTTATAATGTTGTACAAGTTTTGCCATGTATTATGCAGCACCAAGGTTGTCTTGCTTGCCTGTTAATAGATAATGCAAAATGACCTGGTTCTTCAGACATCAGAATTGACATTATGCTTCATGATTTTGATTACTGAGACTTGGAAGGCCCAGTGGAAAGTAGCATATGTAAAAACATATATTCATGCCTCATATAAGCTCCATATTTATGATTCTCCAGAGGTAAAATATTTTCCTAAGACATCATAATATCTGAACGTAAAACATAATGTGATATTGCATGCCAAGCTTCCAGTCATAAATCTGTTTCTGAAATGATTCTCCAAAGTTTAACTATTTCCCTAAAACATTATAATTTCTAATCCAAAAATATGAATTTGATATCGCATGTCAAGCTTCTACAGTCACAAATCTGTCTCTGAAATCAAACGTAGCGCCTTCTCCCCATCTTGCCCTTTCCATGGCTCTGAAGTTTCCCCCCAAGCTTAAACTTCTTTGATTCTTCCCTATTCAACCAACAGGCTGCAAGGACTCCTTGCTCTGGCTGCCATCAGCAATCTCCACATCTGCAAATGGACCAAATCCACTTCAACATTACAATGGATCGCACTTATAACCAACAAATACACAATTGTCAGAGGAAAAAATGAAACTAAAATAAATCATAAAAATTAGAACAATTAAAAACATGATAAAGCAAAAAAAGAAAAAGTCAGAAGAGACTGATTGAAATAAATCGAATGGTCAATTTCAAAATTATTAGGATATACAAACTTATAATACTAAAATCAAGAATCTAAAGAAACTTAATATTCTGCTTCATATTTTCAAACAAGATGACCACATTCCACTAATTATAGTCCAACCACCCGTAAAAAATAGATGACAAATGATTTCTCAGTGGGTATATGATTTTGATGGACATCACAGAAAAGAAAAACTAGAAGGTCGAAAACTCTACCATTGTTTCACATGAAATTGTGAAGAAAGAGTGAGACAGATAGAGATATGGACATACATGCATATATATTATATAATCTATATACATAACAAATAGAGAGAGAGAGAGAGAGAGAGAGAGAGAGAGAGAGAGAGAGAGAGGGAGAGAAAGAGGCTTAGGAGAAAATATGTGTGACTAAGCATCTTATTTATAATTCTTAAAAATGCGGTATTGAGATGTATTTTCCAATTAGTAATTAAGGGATACATGAGAAATAAGTCAGCAGGCCATATAGCTCTGCCCAAAATGAGTAATTAGCATTAGATTTCTCCTGTTTCATAAAGGACACTGAAGAATCAAGGAATAAAATGAAGTCAACCTAAACAAATTCTCATTCATTGAAGAAAGTTGTAAGACTTTCAATCCAGTATCTTCTATGTTATACCCATAAAAATACTCTAAAGTAAAGGACACTAAAGAATTAACCTTCGGTTATTTCATTCAGTTCATCTTCTTTATCCTACTCAAGTTCATTACCAGAACCAGAAAGACAAACTACAATAAGAACGTGAAGTAAAGGCAATAATACGAAAAAATTCCTTCTCTTTTTCCCTTATTTACTTTCTAGTAAATGTTAATGAAAGGTAACATATAAGAGAGGATACAGAAAATTGCTTATTGGCTTATTAGGATTTGTAGTTAAAAATGTGCCTGGGGTTAATAATATCGTGACCATAATCTTTAATTTTGCAGCATGATCATAAAATCTATTATTTTAAAGGAAGCAAAGTATTCCTCCCAATAGTAGGCTGAATGGATGTTTTGTTCAACAAGCCAAGTAAGTATACTGTTGTAAGTTAATGAATATTTAGGCTAACGTAGTTGTCAAAATTAAGAAAGTCAACCAAGGAACAAAGGAATATATATGCTTCGATTGAGATATCAAAATACCTTTTGATATGCTCTCAAGGAGCTGTAACGCAAGTATAGCTTACTGAATTCCACTACCCGAAGTGCAAATTCTTTTATCATCACTAGTAACTCGGCATCCTCAATTAACATGAGCGAAACTAACCAATAAAACAAAGAGGGCTAATCCTGCAAAAGAGAAATCAAGCAACCCAATTCGAACATAATTTTACTCCTGAAAGTAGAGATGAAACAGCATATAAATCACAGCATTATTCACAATTTGTTGTAATAGCAAACATATATTACTGGTATAGTTCCCTCTGTCATGGCAATCTGAACATGAAGCGTTGCAAAAGAAAAGCATGCATATTTTTATTTTGATTTTTTCTTTCAACTGGTATGAATTTAATTCTGGCCTATTCTCTTCATTAATTGCAAATAAATGAATAAATAAAATAAAGGTATTCGTAACAAAAGAGCATAGAGAAACATATGATCTCTCCTTATGAGTTTTTGTCTTCTAGAAGTGTGTTCCATGAGTTGAAATATATCTTTGCTAATTATTTTTTCGATCTAAAAGTTTCATTTACACTGAGTTTGAAGTACATTATTGCCTTAAGTGAGTGGTTTTGTTTATTTTGCAAAATATGCATCTAATTCTTTTGTCATGAATATATAAAAGCATCGTAACACATGATAAAAGACAACTTTATTTGTTAGAAAGAGCTGTTAATCTTCATAATATAATATCAATTTTTTTATATTTCATTTTAGACTTAATTTTTCTACTACACACACAAAAATATAATATCTTAACATTAATTTAATTTTTATTTTATTTTTGTACGTAAACAAAAAATGAGAACGATAAACAAAGAAAACATCACACAATAACTCAAACAAAGCTCCAAAGATATATATCAAACCACAAAAAAAGGATGATCTTTAATAACTATTTTTTCGCTTGCTATGGCCTTAACTTTTTGTTGATCTTAGATATTAACTTATAGATTTTAGTACTAAAAAGAATTTAAGTGTTTTGAAATGTAATGGGTTATCAACAAAGAGTTGTAATCTATTTTCTTATATAGGGAGATTATGGATTTATAATAAGTCATGTTGTAAGGTGATTTTATTATACCAGATTTAGTGATCAAGTTTAAATTGTTAAAAATTTTATCATCAGTACAAGTATTACTAGTACCTAACTGTGATTTTATTATGTCAAATTTGGCAATAAAATTCAAATCATTAAAGGTTTTCATCATTGTTACAAGTATAAATAATACTTCATTATGTCTTTTGAATGATAGTTAGATAAGAAATGAGGTAGCAATAGATTTTTATCTGTATCAACAATTAAAAAAATTGTGCCATAAATTTTCATTAATTTATTCAAAATAAAGAACTAAAACCAGACATTGAGATTGTAAGTGAAGAGATATTGGATAAAAAGACGATAAGAAAGATTTGGTGGTGATGAAATATCTTATGTTTTTTATAAAGAATTTGAAGTGGAAAGGTTATTAGCTGTTTGCTTTTAAGTATCTTAATTAAGTCAATAAATTTAAATTATTTTTTTAAAATATATATTTTGAGTTTGATTTTAAGAAACAATCTTCTTCAACATTCACTTCACTTACTTTTATCACATGTATTCACAATTATGCTAGTTTGGTTGGTTGCACAATACTTTTACTTTGCATTGCTTAATCTTTGTTGTAATAAATTATTATAACTATAATTTTTATTTAAAAAATATGCGTATTTCAAAACTAGCAAAGTGTGATAAGAAGTAATCTTTTTAGCCTAATATAGCAGTTTTAATTTGCATGATTTATATAATATCAAGGAATAGTAAAAGGAAATATGTTAAAAAAGAATAAACAGTTAATGATTATATCATTCGATTTAGTGTTTTAAAATCATTTAGGTGTGTTCGTAAGGGTAAAGGTGCAAGTAAAGATACTTGGAAGCCTATTAAAGGATTGAGAATAATCTCAGGCATGGACATATTGCATTATAAATAACTATTGCATACAATTCCAATTATTCAATATTATGAAATAAAAACTGGCATAGCTTTGTTACATTATTGTGTGGTTTTTTTTTATTTATAAAATAATCTATGATATGGTTTTTATAAACTAATCATTTTTGTCTAGTAAATTTGATGACACATACAACTACTAGAAATATATCATTTTCGCACATGATCTATGATCACCAACCTTAATCTTTGATTAATTATTGACAAACCAACTTTTATAAATTGCTTTGTGCTATGCTATAGTGATAATGGCTTTGCAAATCAGATCAGAGAAATATGAGCAGGAAAGCTCCACCCGCTAAAAGGAGAAATGCGTCCAAAAAAAATAAATTAAATCGGTGTGTTTCTTCGTGGGACTATATATATACCTTTTGATATGGAGTGACGAGCAAAGATAGTGATGCATATATACGCTTACAAGTCATGAAATTCCAATCTCTCACTTTCAAAAGAAATTCCTATAGATTTTCAACACAATTACAGCTAGCCAACAAAATAAATAATTTGTCTAATCCAAAGGAGATAAGCTATAAGATTAAAATGGTGACTTTATTATTAAATTGAAGAATGTGATGTGAAACCAGGGTCGGGTTCATGGGCTTTTGGCCCATAAAAGCCCATAAGAAATTGAGAGGAGACGAATGTACCTACACTTTTTTGTTAATAATAAAAAATAAATATTATTAACAAAAAAGCATTACGTTTTGACTTCTGGCAGAAGAAGGAACCTTTCTTCAATTAGAACGCAGGCTGTGGGGCTTGACAACAAGTGAGCCCATCTCACGAGCCCAGCAAGGTCATAATATTAGATATCCTGATGGTCTTTGTCGATCAACCTTACACTAACAGGTCATATATATCAAAAGCTATAAACAAATATATATATATATATATATATATATTGATTTTATTAAAATTCTTATAAAATAATAAAATATGAAATTTCCTCTATAAATTATTATAATTAAAAGTTTTATTTTTATTTTGTTCAAACAAAATCATTATTAATCTCTGTTGTACTAATTTAGCTGTAACAATTTTTTCAGATTTTTGTAAGAACTTGTGCAATTCAACTACATAAATCAAACCTTCTTTTAAACAAAAACAAGAGTAATATCAAATTAATTAATCAATAATTTAAAAAAGCCATGTGACAATGGTTTTTGAGACTATTTAATTGATACCAAATTAATGTCAAATGTAATCATTATTAATATATAACTTCTTATATATGCACTTTTATGTCTTATAATCATAATTTATTATAAAATAAAATTGAAAGATAAATTTTTAATTTTAAGTCAAATATATAAGATAATATTTTTAAAGTAATATTTAATTAACATTATAAAAAATAAAATAATTTTAATTACATATCTTTATTTTATTTTAATAATTATACAACTAAAATATTTTAAATTAAGTTTCATAAAAATCATAATTTAAAACATAATGTTGTAAAATACCAATTTTTTCTAAAAATTAATATAAATATATTTTAACAAAAAAATTCAAAATAGAGTTCTCACAGTATTTCCTGTAAAAATATTATATGCTTATTTCAGATGAAATTAAAAAAATAAAATATTATTTTTTTCTTTTATAAATAATTCCCTTAAATTTTTGTTAAATAAAAGTACAACTTAAATTATTAAAAAACTATTACTCCAGTGTCTATAAATGTGACTGTTTGCTTTGGAAACCTTGGGTTGAACATGGATTGCTTGCCATAGGCCCAAACTAAGGGCATTAAATACCACAGGTGGCATAGACCGTGGCAGAAGTAATGCACCCTGCAGGCCCAGCTCAAATTCAGATCTTCATTTATGTATTCAAAAGAGAGGGAGTAGGGCAGGGAGCCCAAGATTATGAGCTCGAAACATGAAAGCGCACAACAATGGAAAGGCTGTGAAGCAACTGTGACAAAGAATAATTGATTACTCAGTGTATAGGCACTTTTCAAGCTCTACGCGACCAAGAATCTTTGAACAATTCGGCAATATAGGTGTATTTGTTGCTGCTAGCTCTAACAGACAAGTTGGAGAAGCCAAAAAGACAAGAAATTAGATCAAGGAGTCATCGTAATGTATATGTGTATGCAGTTGGATCCTTCGTTTCTTTTTAGATGTTCCTCTTCTCTTCTCGTTGACATTTCCTGTGGCTGTCCACTATGTGCCATTCTGTGTGACCATCTCTTGAGAGTTACGGAACATCAATGGCTGCTGTTGCTGCTAGAACCCATGAAGCAGCCTCTTCCGTTTCTAGATGCAACTATCATGTTTTCTCGAGTTTCCGAGGTGAGGACACGCGCAAGAATTTTACTGATCACCTTTACGCGGCATTGGTGGATGCAGGAATTCACACTTTCAGAGACGATGATGAGATCGAGAGAGGAGAGAATATTGGGGCTGAACTTGAAAAGGCCATAAAAGAGTCAAAGGTGGCAATAATTGTGTTCTCAAAAGACTATGCTTCCTCCAGATGGTGCCTCGATGAACTTGTGATGATTATGGAACGGAGAAAAGCAGTTGGGCTCATGGTTTTGCCAGTTTTCTATGATGTGGAACCAACCCAGGTTAGGAAGCAGAGCAGGAGTTATGCCAAAGCCTTTGCCAGACATGCAAAGCGGTTCAAGTCGGAGATGCAATGGCTGGAGCGCTGGAGAGCAGCTCTCAAAGAAGCTGCAGATCTGGGAGGGTTGCCTTTGCAAAACAGGTGATAGTAAATGTTAGATAGAATGATTGGTAAACAAGCAATATTGGCTCATCAAAATCTAGCTAGATTTTAGATAAGTTTTGCTTACTTTTCTTGTTTGATTTGCTATTTCGATTTCAATTTGTAGGCACGAGTCACAGTTTATTCAAGACATAGTTAAAGAAGTTGAGATTAAATTGAGTAGTCGAAGAATTCTAAATGTTGCTCCCCATTTAGTTGGAATTGAATCTCGAACAAAAGAAATTAATTTGTGGTTGCAAGAGAGCTTCCATGATGTAGTTAGAGCAACAATTTATGGGATTGGTGGAATTGGGAAAACGACCCTTGCCGGACTTGAGGAAAAAGCATGAGGTAAACAATGCGGATCAAGGAATCATTGAGATCAAAGATGCATTAAGCTGCAAAGAGGTTCTCATAGTTCTTGATGATGTCGACGAACTAGATCATTTAGGTGCAATAATTGGAATGCAAGAGTGGCTTCTTCCAGGAAGTAAGCTCCTCATAACTACTAGACATGAGCGGCTGCTTAAGGCTGATGAAGTTTGTAAGAAATTTAATGTTAAAGAATTGGATGACCATGAATCCCTTTAGCTCGTCTGTTGGAATGCCTTTGGACAAGGCCATCCTCTTGAAAGTCACAGGGATTGCTCAAGAAAAGTGGTAGACCAGTGTGGAGGACTCCCACTTGCTCTTCGAGTTTTGGGTTCTTCTCTGTCTGGAAAAAGTACAACTGTTTGAGACAGTGCATTAAAGAAATTGGAAGCAATGCAAAGTCCAGAAAATTCTTAGAATAAGCTACGACTCTCTACAGGATGATCATGATAAAAACTTATTCCTTGACTTAGCTTGTTTCTTCATGGGCAAGGACAGGTACTACGCAGTGGGGATACTAGATGGCTGTAATTACTACACAGCTAATGGAATTCAAAATCTAATAGATAGGTGGCATCACAAAAAGAAGCTAGAAATGCATCAACTAGTCAGAGACATTGGAAGGGAGATTGTTCGCCAAGAATCAACAGATGAACCAGGAAAACGAAGCAAACTGTGGCATCACAAAGACGCCTTTAAAGGGTCATTCATATTTCTTGATGATCATGTGTAAGCTTTTCTGCAGGTACTGTTTCACTTAGTTGATATCATTTTACTTTCTCGTTCATGTCTTCGGTTTGCAGGGTGCAGAAGCAATTAAGGGACTCAGTTGTGATCTGCTTAAGTTAATGGAAAACAAGCATGAAAAGGCTGCCGCAAGTGCAAACAATGCCAAACGCCAGTATCATGAAGAGTCTCTTGACAAATCTACCATAGGAAATTCTTTGAAAAGACGTTGGCTTAGCTTCTTCTCCTGGCAGCCGATAAGTAGTGTCTCAGAATATTGATTTCCAATGTGAAATAATGTAGATTTGGAGACCAAGACACTCACAAAGATGCCTAACCTAAACCTCCTCCAGCTTAATTTTGTGAAGCTCAAGGGGATCTATGAAGATTTTCCTAGGAATCTTATATGGTTGTGTTGGCATGGATTTTGTTTGGATTCCATGCCAAACAAAATTTTTTTGAAGAAACTAGTTGCACTTGATCTGCATTATGGCAGCCTGAAACGTGTCTGGAGAGGACCCAAGGTGTGTTTCTGTGTTTCTCTCTTTCTTTATTTCCCATGGAATATTTGACTATTAAAAAGAAACTAATTCCTCTTCTTTCTTCTTTTTTGCAATAGTTTCTTCCACAGTTGAAATTTCTCAACCTAAGTCATTTGCCACAGCCTCATAAGAAGTCCTGATTTCTTGGGACTCCCTAATCTTGAGAGATTGATCCCCAAAGACCGCATCAATTTGGTTAAGGTCGATGAATCCATTGGAGACCTGAAGCAACTTGCTTTCTTAAATCTGAAAAACTGCAGAACTATCATCAAACTTGCCAGGAATTTTGGTATGCTGAAGTCTCTTGAAGAACTGAATTTGTCTGGTTGTGTAAAACTTGATAAGCTGCCTGAGGACCTAAGGGAAATGGAGTCATTGAAGCTGCTTCATGCAGATGGAATTTCCATAAATCAATTACTGGCTACAACCAGAGATACAAAGATACTGAATCTGCTATCACCTTCATTACGGCATTCAACTTTTTGGTCTTGGTTGTTACGTAAAAGTCCACATTCCACTGGCATTTTACCAGTCTTTTTACCCGGCTCTGTGTTATGTCTTCCAGATTGCAATTTATCAGATGATGGTGCAGGTACTATATCTGAGTGGTAACCCCTTCCATAGACGACCAGAAAGCATCACCAAATCTACTACACTCCAATTCCTCACAATAGATCATTGTACAGAAATTCAATCACAGAATCCCAATTGCACAGGTACTTGCTGAACGTGGTGTTACCAAGCATTTTTCTCTCAGGAAGTAATATGCCACCATGTTTTAACCAACAGAGTACAGGTTCATCAATTTCTTTTCATATTCCTCCAATTAATGGACACAAGATCCAGGGCTTGAGTCTATGCATTTCATATACATTACGTCCTCATCCAGAATATACTTCATTTTATCCATATCATGCTCAAATCCATAATACAGCTAAGGGTATGAGGTGGACCTATACCCCAATCTTCTATGCAATTCCAGGAGCCAAAGAGAAGGATATGTTATGGCTTAGCCACTGGCAGTTTGGAAATGATGAGTTGGAAGCTGGGGATTACATAGATGTTTCAGTGATTATGCCCCCTGGGTTTGAGACCAAAACGTATGGTATCTGCCTTGTATATGAACCCCAGGACAAGATCAGCGGAGCAAGGGTACTGAGCAGCTATCCTTGGTACCAAACTCTCACTCTCAGTCAGGCTGAGCCAAATGCATATTTTTGCTGCCATCATAGTTTGGCCATACTGCACCTTGAAATAATTACAAGCCCTGTGGAACTGTTAGAGAATGAGTACATATTTGAAGGAAACCCTCAGCAAAGACTGAAAGAATGTATCCTTTGGGAGCAAACAGAAAGAGAGATTTGACAACAAAGATGAATAGAAGATGAGATAATTCACCAAAAACTACATCAGATTTATAATGTTGTACAAGTTTTGCCATGTATTATGCAGCATCAAGGTTGTCTTGCTTGCCTGTTAATAGATAATGCAAAATGATGTGGTTCTTCAGACATCAGAATTGATAATATGTTTCATGACTTTGATTAGAATTGACATAATGCTTCATGACTTTGATTACTGTGACTCGAAAGGGCTGCTGGAAAGTAGCATGTGGAAAAACGTATATTCATGTGGTGTATATGCTCCATATTAATGATTCTCCATAGGTAAACTATTTTCCTAGGACATCATAATATCTGAAAATAAAATATAAATGTGATACTGCATGTCAAGCTTCCAAGGTCATAAATCTGTTTTTGATATGATTCTCCAAAGTTTAACTATTTTCCTAAGGCATCATAATTTCTAAACATAAAATATGAATGTGACATGGCATGTCAAGCTTCTACAGTCATAAATCTGTTTTTTAAATCAAATGTAGCGCCTTCTCCTGATCTTGCCCTTTCCATGGCGCCGGTGCTTCCCCAGCTTAAACTTCTTCAACTTCTTCCCTATTCCACCAACAGGCTTCAAGGACTCCTTGCTCTGGTTGCCATCAGCCATCTCCACATCTGCAAATGGATCAAATCCACTTCACCGTTACAATGGATCGCACTTATATCCAACAAATACACAATTGTCAGAGGAAAAAATGAAACTAAAATAAATCATAAAGATTAGAACAATTAAAAATATGATAAAGAAAAAAAAGAAAAAGTCAAAGAGACTGATTGAACTAAAATGAACGGCCAATTTCAAAATTATTAGGATATACAAACTTAAAATACTCAAATCGAGAATCTAAAGAAACTTAATATTCTGCCTCATATTTTCAAACAAGATGACCACATTCCACTAATTATAGTCCACCATTCGTAAAAAATAGATGAAAAATTACTTCTCAGTATGTATATGATGTTGATGGACATCACATAAAAGAAAAACTAAAGGTCTCAACTCTACCATGGTTTCACATGAAATTGTGAAGAAAGAGTAAGACAGACGAGATATGGACATTAATGCATATATATATATATATATATATATATATATATATATATATATAGAGAGAGAGAGAGAGAGAGAGAGAGAGAGAGAGAGTGGCTTAGGAGAAGATATGTGTGACTAAGCATTTTATTTATAATTCTTAACAATGCAGCATCAAGATGTAATTTCCAATTAGTAAATAAATGAGAAATAAGTCAGCAGGCCATATAGCTCTGCCCAGAATGAGTAATTAGCATTAGATTTGTCCTGTTTCATAAAGGACACTAAAGAATCAAGGAATAAAATGACTTTAACCTAAACAAGTTCTCATTTACTGAAGAAAGTTATAAGACTTTCAATCCAGTTTCTTCGATGTTATACCCATAAAAATGCCTAAATTAGACTATTTAACAAAAAAAAAAAAGGGTTATATTTGGTAACAACAAGCAGTTAGCTTTAATTCGTTGATTGGGGCCTGGAGGGTATCAACCATATGCTAAATAACAGTGGCTGCTAGCAACACTAATTTAGGTTCTAGTCATTTTGATAAGCATTGAAGTAAATGTACAAGAAACCAGATTCCCATCTGACTTCCACAAATCTAATGGTCCATGTCATATATCCAACCAGATCAAATCTCTAGCACTGGGGCTCTCTGCCTTTCCTTTATAAACCGCCCCCCCCTCCCCCCCCCCCCAAAAAAAAAAAAAATCCTAAATATATGACCTGGTCTAATAAGACCAAGAACACCAAATATTGATATTTCAAAATACAGCGCAGTTATTCTTTTCAAGTATTTGATCATAAATCTTAACTAGATTTTTTAAGTTAGGTAACAACTCTTAGCGTGCATAATTAGAGACCAACATTCACAACAGCACAAAATTCAGCTAAAAAACACGAACTTCCAGCAAACAGCTCAAAATATCAAACGAATTATCAAATAAAGCAAGTCGCAATGGGCCCAATGATTAGTCAGATAGTACTAGAAAAGAAAAGAGAGAGAGAAAGAAACATGTTCAACCACTATAATAAAAGAAATTGACAGTATATGAATAATTGTACCCAAAATCAATTCCCATCAAATCGGCTGTCCCAGCAGGCGGGCATGAATAATAGACAAAACATCGTAAAGAGTCATAGAGAAATTAAGCAAACTAGCAACGGAGAGTTGTGAATACCCATATTGTTGACATTGGTTGTTCCAGTTGCGATGACGTTAGTTGTATTTATGTCCATAGAAGGAGAAGCGGATGAGCTTGGCATGTGAGGAACGGGCACTTTAGGGGCAGCAAGAGCAGCCTCTTGAGCAGCGAGCTTGGCCTCATCTTTCTTATCGTAGAACGGCTCTACTATCTCTCTCCTTATAGCTCTGAGCCTTTTCTCTCTCTTCGATCTCATCGACTTTGCCATTTTGTGTAGTCTTTTCTTCCCTTTGTTTCTTAAAACGCATGAAAGCAGTGGCTCTTGCCTCCCCGGGTGTTGGCTTTGCAGACGTTAGGGTTACTAACGACGCTTAGTACTTATAGGTTGAGCCAAGAGTCGGTGCCCGTTTGGTTATTGGAACTCCTTTATCTTCAGGGCATATTAGGATCATCCTGCCCAGCCTTACAATAGTTTTGACTTTATTAAGGAATTTTAAAAAATAATTAAGATATGAGATTTTTTATTTTAACAAGTAATACATTTTTTTATGAAAATTAATAATAAATTTATATTATCTATCAACATAATTTTTAATAATATTAATTATTAATTTTTATATTACTTATTATATTAAAATAAATATCTTATAAAACCTTAATATTTACTGTAAGTTATCGATCAAACTCTTAGGTTTAAAAAATTACAAATCAAATATTCATTTGTCAATTTAATTTAAATTAAATATTATTAAAAAATCTAAAAATTAAGATATTCAAATTAAAAATTCTATACAATAAATTTTGATTTGAAATGTTTTACAAATGTAAAAAAATATTCAAACTAGTATTACAAAAAGTTTCATAATTTATAATATTAAAAATTTTTAAAAATAGCATAATTGCTCAAAAAAACTATGAAACTTTTTGAGATGATAGCTTGAATTATTTTTTTTACATTTATAAAAAATTTTAAGTAAAAATTTATTGTATAAGATCTTTAATTTAAATATCTCTAATTTTTAAAATTTTTGATAATGTTCAATTTGGATCAAATTAAAAGATTAATGTTTGTCATTTTTGAATATAAAAGTTATAAATTAGGTGGTTTTGTTTGCTCTACAAGCTATGCATCTATTTTTTTTTTTTTTTTTTGTCATGAACGCATAAAATCGTTACTATGCATGATAAAAATCAACCTTGTCAGTTAGAAGAGCTGTTAATCTTCATGATGCAATATCGAATTTTTTTTATATTTATTTTTCGACTTAAACCTTGTTACTATACAGATAAAGATGAAATGTCTTGACATTAATTTAATTGATTAATTTTTGTTTCTTTATATATCAGGTGACAAATGATGAGAGCGAGGAGCAAAGAAAACATTACATAATAGCTCAAACGGAGCTCCAAAGATATATCAAACCTAAAAAAAGAAAAAGATCTTTAATACACTATTTTTTTGCTTGCTACCACCTTAGCTTTTCATTGATCTTAAATGTTGGCTTATTGATTTTAGTTACCAATAAGAATTTGATTGCTTGAAATGTAATGGATCATTAATAAAAAGTGAAAATTCATCTTCTTATATAAGAGAGATTATAGGTTTGTAACAGGCTTTGCTTTAAGGTGATTCCATTATATTAAGTTTGGTGATAAAATTCAAATCATTAAAGATTTTGTCATCATTACAAGTATCATTAGTACCTAATTGTGATTTATTACATAATTCATTGATACAAAATACACAGTTAATAATTATTAGTTCTCACTTCTATGGATGATATTTCTTCTTTAATTGATGTATATCATTTTGTTTATTTTCTTAAGGTGTTTTTGATTTTATATATGGCGGCACCTACACCAATTTTTAGTGGTTTTAATTGTTTTCATAACATTAAGAAAGCATTGTACGAGGTAACGAATCATCAATTGGTGGTTTATGTAGAGAAAATTAAGTATCTAAAGCCAAAGTATATCTTAATGAAAAATATTATGGACATTTTCAAGTTTACTAATGTATTTTGAGGGCGTTATACCATAGATCATCTTGTTTCTCTAAATTCCAAGAAAGATTAGGAATAATGATTGCATGTCTCACGGTGTAACACAATTTAATGCGGGTTTTCTTACATAATGTTGAGTATGTGTGGAGACAATCTTATCTAAAAAGGGAATATATTTATCTGAAAAGGAATATATTCATCTGAAAGGGTATATATTTATCTGAAAGAGCATATACTCATCTGAAAAGGATATATATGCTTATCTGAAAAGGAATATACTCATCCAAAAGAGTATGTACTTATCAAAAAGGATATCTTGAGATTTTCACACATCTCACTTTTTTGGCATTGGGCTCTACTATATAAAGGGGAGACTTCTACTCATGTAAACATCATCCTGAGAAAGTGTGAGTAAGAGTCCTAGGGTTTTATTCTAGTAGAGTGAGGGCTAGGGAAACAGTTATCTCTCTTGTAATCTATTTTCATAGTGAAAAGGGTTTCCTGCAGTGGCTGCAAAGTGGATGTAACTCTTAATTGAGGGTGAACCACTATAAATCTTATGCTCCTGTGGTTGTTTATTTTTCTTCCTGCCTTTATTATTGTTGCTTTCAGGTTATAAGGATTTGATATTTGATCCATCAACTAAGGATCTGGTTGTCAAATTCCCAACACATAGTGCTTAAACTTTACATGTAACTACATTATATATGTTATAATATCTTATCATATTCAATCATGTTTTTTTTTCTACTTTTCTAATATAAATTGCTTTATTGTTAACTAATAACCGATGAAATTCTCTCTTAGGCCTTCATTTACATTGAGTTTGAGGTATATAGTTATGTTATTTGAGTGGTTTTGTTTGCTCTACAAAATATGTATCTAATTCTTTTATGGTGAATGCATGAAATCGCTGCAATACATGATAAAAATAAACCTTATCAATTAGAAAGAGCTATTAATTTTTATATTGCAATATCATATTTTTTTGTTATGTTTCTTTTTATACTCAGTCTTTTTACTATACACATAAAGATGAAAGTTTTGACATTGATTAAATTTTCTCATTTTTATTTTCTTCTTTCTATATGTATTAGGTGACAAATGATAAGAGTGATGAGCAAAAAAAACATCACACGATAACTCAAACAAAGATTCAAAGATATATTAGACAAAAAAAAAAAGGTAAACTTTAATACACTTTTTTTTTTTGCTTGCCACCACCTTAACTTTTTGTTGATCTTAAATATGAGCTTATTAATTTTAGTTACTAACAAAATCTGATTATTCGGAGTGTAATGGGTTATTAATAAAGAGTAGAGTGGTAATCTATCTTCTTATATAGAGAGATTATGAATTTGTAATAGGCCATGCTGTAAAGTGATTCTATTATGCCAAGTTTGGTGATAAAATTCAAATCATTAAAGATTTTGTCATTATTACAAGTATTACTATTACCTAATTGTGATTTGTTACATAATTTCATAAGTAGAAAATACTTAGCCAACAATTATTTGTTTTCTCTTCTATGAATGTTGTTTCTTCTTTAATTGACGTATATTATTTTGTTTGTTTCCTCAAGGTGTTGTTGATTTTATATATGGAGGTACTCGCACCAATTTTTATTGGCTTTAGTTGTTTTATAACAAAAAAGCAACATTGAATGATGTAAAAAATCATCAATTGGTGGTTTACATGGATAAAATTGAGTATTTAAAGCCACAATACGTCTTACAGAAGAAAAATATTGTGGATATTTTGAAGCTTACTAGTGGGTTTTGAGGGCATTATGCCATAGATCACCTTATTTCTAAGAACTACCAAAAAAAGATTAAGAATAATGGTTGAAGGTTTTATGGTATGGCGTAATTTAGTACAGGTTTTCTTGCATGGTGCTCAACCTTTTGAGGTAACTAAGTTTTATAAATTATAAAAATCTTACCATATTTAATTATGTTTTCTTTCTAATTTTCTAATATAAATTGCTTTAATGTCCATTAATAACTATTGGAGTTCTTTCTTAAGGCTTCATTCACATTGAGTTTGAGGTACATGGTTGTGTAAATTGAGTGGTTTTGTTTTACTATGAATGCATGAAATCATTACAACACTTAATAAAAATCAATCTTATTAGTTATAAGGAGTTGTTAATCTTCATGATGTAATATATTTTTTTATATTTCTTTTCAAACTCATTCTTTCGACTACTCACATAAAGATGAAATGTCTTGACATTGATTGAATTTTATATATTTTTATTTTTTGTTTGTGTATATATTAGGTGACAATTGATGAAAGCAAAGAGCCAAAAAAAAAAAAAAACATCTTACAATATCTCAAACAAAGCTCCAAAGGTATATGAGATCTAGAAAAAAAAAAGTTATTTTTAATACACTATTTTTTTCCTTATTATCACTAACTTGTTATTGATCTTAAATGTTGGCTTATTGATTTTAGTTACTAATAAATATTTAATTGTTTGGAAAGTAATAGGTCATCAACAAATATTAGTAATCTATTTTCTCACATAAGAATATTATGGGTTTGCAATAAGCCATGCGGTAAGGTGATTCTATTATGTCAAGTTTGGTGATAAAATTCAAGTCATTAAAGATTTTATGATCATTATAATTATCATTAATACCTAATTATGATTTATTACATAATTCATATGTATAAAATACTTAGCCAATCATTTTTTTTCACTTCTATGAGTGATATTTATTCTTTAATTAACGTATATTTTTTTGTTTGTTCTTTTAAGGTATTGTTGATGTTTTACGTAGAGGTGTCCCTGTCAATTTTTATTAGGTTTAATTATTTTTATAACAAAAAAATAATATTAGATGATGTAAAGAATTATCAATTGATGATTTACATGGACAAATTGAGTATCTAAAGCAAAAGTATGTTCTAATGAAAAAAATTGTTTACATTTTAAAGTTTGTTGATGGGTTTTGAGGGCATTATACGATAGGTCGTCTTGTTCCTCTGAACTACCAAGAAAGATTAGGAATAATGGTTGCAAAGTCTTATAATGTAGCAAAATCTAGTGCGGGTTTTTTGGCGTAGTGATCAGCCTTGGAGGTAACTATATTATGTATGTTATAATATCTTGCTATATTTAATCATATTTTTTTTATTTTTTAATATAAATTACTTTAATATCCATTAATAATTGATGATGTTCTTTCTGAAGGCTTCATTCACATTGACTTTGTAATACATTATTGTGTAAATTGAATAATTTAGTTTGCTTTACAAGATATGCGTCTAATTTGTTTGTTTTGAACTATTAATCTTCATGATGCAATATCAGATTTTTTCCTTATATTTCTTTTTAGACTCAATCTTTATACTGTATACAAATATATATATATATATATATATTTAAGATTTTTTTTATTTTTTGTTTTTTATATATCAGGTGACAAATGAAGAGAGCGATGAGTAAAGCATCACACAATAGCTCAAACCGAGCTCCAAAGATATATAAAATCTATAAAAAAAAAGGTAATTATTAGCACAATATTTTTTTCGCTTGGTACCATCTTAACTTTTTGTTAATATTAGATGTTGGCTTATTGATTTTAGTTACTAATAAGAATTGATTATTTAGAATGAAATGGATCATCAACAATGAATAGTAATCTGTCTTCTTGTATAAAGAGATTACAGGTTTATAATAAGTCATGCTATAAGATGATTCCATTATGCCAAGTTTGGTGATAAACTTCAAATTACTAAAAAATTTATCATCGTTACAGGTATCACTAGTATTTAACTATGATTTATTATATAATTCATAAGTACAAAATATATAACCAATAATTATTTTTTTCACTTTTATGGATGATGTTTCTTCTTTAATTGACGTATGTCCTTTTATTTGTTTTCTTAGGGTGTTATTGATTTTATAAGTAGAGTTGCCCTTATGAATTTCCATTAATTTAATTATTTTATAACAAGAATGCAACATTGAATAATATAAAGAATCATCAATTGATGATTTACATGGACAAAATTTTGTATCTAAAGGCACAATATGTCCTACAAAAAAATATTATGGATATTTTGAAGTTTGCTAGTAGGCGTTAAGGGCATTATGCCATAGATTACATATAAGATGAAATGTCTTGACATTGATTTAATTTTATATATTTTATTTTCTTATTTGTGTATATATCAAGTGACAACTAATAAGAGTAAAGAGCAGAGAAAACATCACACAATATCTCAAACAAAGCTCCGAGGATATATGAGACCTAAAAAAAAGGTTATCTTTAATACACTATTTTTTTTCGCTTCCTACCACTAACTTTTTATTAGTCTTAAATATTGGCTTATTGATTTTAGTTACTAATAAGAATCTAATTGTTTGGAAAGTAATGGGTCGTCAACAAAGATTGATAATCTATTGTCTTATGTAAGGAGATTATGGGTTTGTAATAAGTCCTGTGATAAGGTGACTCCATTATGCCAATTATAGTGATAAAGTTCAAATCATTAAAGATTTTATGATCATTACAAGTATCACTAGTACTTAGTTATGATTTATTACATAATTCATATGTACAAAATACTTAGCCAATAATTATTCTTTTTTACTTTTGTGGGTGATGTTTATTCATTAATTGACGTATATCTTTTTGTTTGTTTTCTTAAGGTATTATTGATTTTTTATGTAGAGGTGTCCTTGCCAATTTTATTGGGTTTAATTATTTTTATAATAAGAAAAAAAATATTAAATGATGTAAAGAATCATCAATTAGTGGTTTCATAGACAAAATTAAGTATCTAAAATTAAAGTATGTCTTAATGAAAACTATTGTTTACATTTTGAAATTTGCTAATGGGTTTGAGGGCATTATGCCATTAATTGTCTTATTTCTCTAAACTACCAAGAAATATTCAGAGTAATAGTTGTAAGGGCTTATGATATAGAACAATTGAGTACAGATTTTCTTACGTGGTGCTCAGCCTTTGAAGGTAACAATATTATGTATGTTATAATATCTTACCATATTTAATAATTTTTTTAATTTTTTAATATAAATTACTCTAATGTCTATTGACAACTAATGATATTCTTTCTAAAGGCTTCATTCACATTGACTTTGAGGTAAATGGTTGTGCAAATTGAGTGATTTTGTTTGCTTTACAAGATATGCATCCAATTCGTTTCTCTTGAACTATTAATCTTCATGATGCAATATTAGATTTTCCCCTTATGTTTCTTTTTAGACTTAATCTTTAACTGCACATAAAGACAAAATATCTTGATATTAATTTTATTTTTTATTCTTATTTTCTAGTTTTTGTATATCAAGTGGCATCATACGATAGCTCAAATAGAGCTTCAAAGATATATAAAACCTGAAAAAAAAAAAAGGTAATCATTCGTACAATATTTTTTCGCTTGTGACCACCTTAACTTTTTGTTAATCTTAAATGTTGGCTTATTGATTTTAGTTACTAACAAAAATCTGATTGTTTAGAATGAAATAGATCATCAACAAAGAGTGATAATCTGTATTTCTGTATAAAGACATTACACGTTTATAATAGGTCATACTGTAAGGTGATTCACTATGCCAAGTTTGATGATAAACTTCAAATTATTAAAATTTTATCATTATTACAAGTATCACTCATAATTCATAAGTACAAAATATGTAGTCAATAATTATTTTTTTCACTTTTATGGATGATATTTCTTTTTTAATTGACGTATGTCTTTTCATTTATTTTCTTAAGGTGTTATAGATTTTATAAATGGAGTTGTCCTTACTAATTTTTATTAGCTTTAATTTTTTTTGTGATAGAAAATTAACATTGGGTAATGTAAAGAATGATTAGTTGGCAGTTTACATGGACAAAATTGAGTATCTAAAGCCAAAGTATGTCCTGCTAAAAAATATTATGAAAATTTTGAAGTTCATTGGTGGGTTTTGAGGGTATTATACCATAGATCCCCTTATTTCTCTGAACTAGTAAGAAAGATTAGGAAAAATGGTTGCAAGGTCTTATAGTGTAGCATAATTTAGCACAAGTTTTCTTACATGGTGGTCAACCTTTTAAGGTAACTAAGATTTATAATTTATAAAACTTACCATTTTTTATCATGTTTTTTTTAATTTTTTAATATAAATTATATTAATATCTATTACCTTTTGATGAAGTTCTCTTCGAAGGCTTCATTCATATTGAGTTTGACGTCCGTGGTTGTATAAATTAAGTAATTTTATTTGCTCTATAAGATATATATCTTTTTTTTTTATCATGAATGCATAAAATCATTGTAATAGATAATAAAAATCTATTCTTATCAGTTAGAAAGAGCTTTTAATCTCCACAATGTAATACTAATTTTTTTTTCCATATATTTCTCTTTAAACTCAATCTTTCTACTACACAAATAAAGACAAAATGTCTTGACATTGATTTAATTTTTTTATTTTTATTTTCTTGTTTGTATATATATCAGGTGACAAATGATGAGAGTAAGGAGCAAAGAAAACATCACATAATAGCTCCAACAAAGCTCCAAAGATATAAAGGCAAAAAAAAAAAGTGATCTTCAATACATTATTTTTTTGCTTGCTACCATTTTAACTTTTATTGATCTTAAATGTTGGCTTATTAATTTTAGTTACTAATAAGAATATAATTGGTTGGAATGTAATGGGTCATCAATAAAGAGTGATAATTCATCTTCTTATTTTACAGAGATTATGGATTTGTAATAGGCCTTGCTTTAAGATGATTCCATCATGTCAAGACTGGTAATAAAATTCAAATTATTAAAGATTTTATCATAATTACAAGTATCACTAGTACTTAATTATGATTTATTACATAATTCATTAGTATAAAATATTTAGCTAATAATTATTTTTTTTTCACTTCTATGGATGATGTCTCCTCTTTAATTGACGTGTATTCTTTTGTTTGTTTTCTTAAAGTGTTGTTGATTTTATATATGGAGGTACCCTCATTAATTTTCAATGGTTTTAATAAGAAAACAGCATTAGATAATGTAAAGAACCATCAATTGATCGTTTACATGTACAAAATTAAGTGTCTAAAGCCAAAGTATGTTATTTCTCTAAACTACCAAGAAAGATTAAAAATAATGGTTGCAAGATCTTATTGTGTAGCTCAATTTAATGCAAGTTTTCTTACATGATGCTCAGCCTTTAAAGTTAACTATATTATATATGTTATAATATCTTACCATCTTTATCATGTTTTCTTTCTAATTTTCTAATATAAATTGCTTTAATGTCCATTGCCAAAGCATGAAGTCCTCTCTGAAGGCTTCATTCACACAAAGTTTAATGTACATGATTATGTAAATTGGGTGATTTTTTTTTTATTTCTTTCTTTACAAGATATGCATCTAATTCTTTTGTCATGAATGCATAAAATCGTTGCAATACATGATAAAAATCAATCTTATCAGTTAGAAAGAGCTACTAATTTTTATGATACAATATTAGATTTTTTTCTTATGTTTTTTCTAAACTTAATCTTTCTACTATACATATAAAGACGAAATGTCTTGACATTAATTAATTTATTTTTATTTTTGTTTTCAAGTATATAATAGGTGACAATAATAAAAATGAGGAGCAAAAAGATAAAAAAAATAAAAAAATCATACAATAGCTCAAACAAAAATCTAAAGATATACTAGACCTAAAAAAATCATCTTTAATATACTATTTTTTGCTCACTACCACCCTAACTTTTAGTTGATCTTAAATATTGGTTTATTGCTTGTAGTTACTATTAAGAATCCGATTATTTGGAATGTAATGAGTTATCGACAAAGAGTTGTAATATATCTTCTTATATAAGAAGATTATGGCTTATTGATTCATTCATTGTTTTATGTAGGTCTCTAGCTATTTTATAAATTTTATACGAGGTCTTTTAACTAAGTATTACTTAATTATATTCACAAAAACTAACCTTTTGTATTCTTTTTTAAAATCCTTATGTGTTACTTTCACTTTAGGTCATCAGGACGTTATCTTTTCAAATTGAATAAAACCTCTCTAGCTACACTTCTTTTTACATGAAATTTATGAAAAATAAAAATTAAAAAAAAAACTAGACAAATAAGTTGACGAATTGAGTTATAGTGATTTGGATGAACTTGGAAGTAAGTTAAATAAGCTAGAGTTTTATAATTGCCTAGCAATTTTACCAAAACCTTATATGTACCAAGAGATGATAACCAATTCACCCTTCTTCTTTTTGATAAGTCATATATCTATAAATTGAATTAAATCTTTCTAGCTACAGTTTTTTTTTTACATGAAATTTAGTGAAAAGAAAGATAAATAAAAAAGAGAACTAAAGAAGAAAAAACTAGACATGCAAGTAAAAGAATTTAGTTGGAGTGATTCAGATTAATTTGGAAGTAAGTAAAATAAGTTAAGGTTTTTGATTATTTTTTATTTTTTCCCTCTTATATGATTAATTGATCTATATAATGAGTGAAAATATGATTTTTGAGTTATGTATAAAGATTAAGGTTTGAGAACATAAAAGCGCTCTAATTTTAAGATAATAACTTGAGCCACAATTTTCATGGTTTAGAGTTTAAATTTGGTTAAACATGAAACATGAAAAATGTAACTAAAGAGCTAAAGTGAATGACTACAAAAGAACTTGGCTAAATAAGAAGAAATGGAAGAGTTATATCTTGATTACTAAAGATAAAAATACAAGATATTCTATAAAAAATGAAATTTAGTAAAGTGTTAATTTATTTAGGTTTAAAAATCAAATTTAGTGTATACCTAAATGATTCATTTTAGTATATATAATATAAATTGAAAAATCAATTATGCATGAAAAAAAGAACTAAACTTAAGCATAAGAATGAGAATTAAGTAAAGTGGAATGAAATGAAGTTAAGAAAACAAGAATCCAACTTTGACCCATCTATCATGCATGATTATCTTGCAAATGTTATAATAGTATATTTTACATACTTATAAGATAATTACAATGTGAGTAAAGGCAAGAAGGAGTAAGTTTACATAAAGACTAGAACTTTCAAATTTACAAAAAGTGAGAAAGTTTACATAAAGACTAGAACTTTCAAATCTACAAAAAGTGAGTATAAGCAAATTATATGGTTAGATGTGTAAAAAGAAGTTGTACATTTCAGTTATAAAATGAATTAGTATCTCGAATTATTATTTGAATATTTAAAAGTATATTAGGTTTGCTAGATAATAACTTGTATAAACGAATAAAAAAGAGATAATTAAGTTGTAACATACTTGGAAAGCTGTGCAATTCAATAAATCATATGGGACACTCTATTGAGCCATAAGTGATGATATGGAATCCCTTTCCTTTATCACGAGCTCATAACACAAAAAATACATGGATATAATTATGATCTTATGATCAATATGTTCATATGAAATTTTTTGAGCGTTTATTTATCATGTTGACCACAATATAAAAGTAAACTAAAATTGCATCACTTACATATGTTTGTTTACACTTGATCTTTGATAGATAAGTATAATATGCTTAGAAATGACTTGTGGTTTAGTTAATATATTTACTATAATTGTTTGTTATTAATTTTTTATACTTACTGAGCCGTGATTCACAAAATCGTAAACAAATTTTTAGATTAATGAAGTTGAAAAGCAAAATTCTCAACAAACCTTAAAAAACATATGGATCACAAGTTAACGACCTATCCTCTTCTATCTTCCCTCTTTTTTAACAATTTTGCACACTTAGTACTGATGGAGATTTTGTATTTATGTATATATAGTGAGAGGATTAAGACATATGACATAAAAGAAAACTTCTTAGGTCTTTTAAACTAACTTATTTGTACAATGTATGAATACTGACTTCTCTCGTATGAAATATGTTTTGAAAGTCACATGTTTATGATATTTATATGAGAAAAAAGTGATGATCCTTTACAGTGATATAATATGATATGATGCGATAAGCGCTATATACAAAAATAAGTCACATTTTTTTCAAATTTCTTAATTTTTTTACACTATTAAAAATACCATAGGATGGAAAGGATTTATATAAAAAAATGTCTTAACTTGCTTAAAAATATTAAATTTGAGTTAGTGTTCAATATTTATTATCTCCCTTTACCACTTTTAAGATATGGTGCATTTAATATCTAATAAATAGCTCTTCTTTGATTAAATATTTGGTTTTCATCTTTTCTTTGTTTATGCATCACACCACCATATATAACACTTTAATTCCTTATCTTTATTACAAAGGAAATAATAAGAGTTGTGGGAGTATTATTTAATCGAATTAGAGTATAAATTTGACAGTATAAGAAGTATTGCTTCTACATTATGTTTGTTAATTTATACTACAAGTATGTAAAGTATGGGTAAATTCATTGTGGTTATATGTGTGTGTATAAAGTTCAATTACACGACATAAATAATATTGTGGATATATGATTTTTGGTTCATTTTTGTTATAATTGAGGGTTTCCAAAATCAAATTACACCACTTTTTTTTTATATAAACCTTAATTTCAGGATTTGAGAGATTATTTATCAAATTATATAGGTTATTGAAGTGAATTTAGAACCAAAATGATAACATTCTTCTCGAAAAATGATGGTCAATAATCAAATCAAAATTTCTAATTCAAGAAATAAAATCTACTCAATATAGAAATAAAAACATTCTCGCATCTTACAAAAAGAAAGTCTATAATTTTTGGACTTATTTTTTTGTAATCATGTCCATAGAAAATCAAGTGAAAAAGATTGGATAAAAACTAAATCTATTACATGTTATTTTGTTATTATTTATGTTGTCAACCAATATCAATTTTTATGATTAAAGTTTATGTAGTAATATCTAATTAAACTTAAAGAATCCTTCAACAATTAAGGTTAAGGTTTCAAGTTTTTAATCGAGATTCATCTTATAAACGATACTCTTGATAAAATCTTTTTTAGTATATTAGTATTAAGATGATCAAGATTTCAAATTTTTCTTTATTTATCGTGAATAATATTTATCTTGATAAACTTTCTCATTGTTTTAAAGTGCATTGTATTATCATTTTTATTATTATCTATTGATATTGGACATCAAAATTTTTTATTAATTATTTACTAAATTGTTTAATTAATTAATATATTTATTATTGATTGAATTATTGCAATTTTTTTCTTTATCCCATGAAAAGTTGGAAAGGTAAAATTTAATATATATCAAAGATATTATCTTGTTTTTGTCAATTGTCTTAACCAATAATATATATCATATTCTTAGATATATTTAGTTTTTTTTTCAATAGATATGGTTAGTTAAATATTTTACTTTTTCATTTCTTTTTTATGTAGTATGTCAAATTGATTTAAATATTGCCTTGCTAATTTAATTTATTAATAAGAATATGATTTTTTGAAATTCAATGGTCATCAACAAAGAGTCATGATCTATCTTTTTATATGCGAAAATTATGGCTTTGTAATAAATTATGCTATAAGATGATTTCATAATACCAAATTTGATGATAAATTCAAATCATTAAAAGTTTTATCATCAAAGCAAGTATCACTGGTACTTAGTTGTGATTCCATTTTGTCAAATTTTATGATAAATTTCAAATTGTTAAAGGTTTTTATCATCATTACAAGTATAACTAGTATTTCATTATGTCTTCTGAATATGGTCAAATAAGAAATGAGGCAGCAAGAGATTTTTATCCTTGTTGAAACAATGGGAAAAGTTATGCCATAAACATTCATTAATTGATTTAATTAAACAACTAGATCCATACATTAAAATGGTAAGTGAAGACTAGACATTGCAAACAAAGACGATAAGAAAGATGATGATGACGAAGGCTTAAAAGTTCTTCTTAAAAAATTTAAAATAGAAATGTTATTAGCTATTTGCTTTTAATATCTTAATTAAATCAAGAAACCTAGGTTATATTTTAAAGTATAAAGTCTAACTTTAACTATAAGAATCAATCTTCTTAAATATTCACTTCACTTATTTTTATAACATAATGCTCATAAATTGTGCTAGTTTGGTTGGTTACACAATACTTTTTGCTTTGTATTGCTTATTTTTTGTTGTGGTAAGTTATTGCTTACAACTACAATTTTTGTTTAGAAAGCATACACATTTTTAAAAGCTAACAAAGTATGGTAAAAAGTAATCTTACTAGCTAAATCCAGTAGTTTTAATTTGCATGATTTATTTAATGTCAAAAAATAATAAGGGGATATATGTTGAAAGAGAACCAATTGTTAATAATTATGTGATCTAACTTAGTTTTTTAAAAAATATTTAGGCATGTTGACAAGGGCTATAATCCAAATGCAGATGCTTAAAGATCCTATTAAGGGATTGACGATAATCTCATATACATAGACTTATACATATTGCATGTATAAATAACTATTGTATACAGTTCTAATTATTCAATATTATAAAAAAAATAGCATGGCTTTCTTGCATCACTTGCATCATCTTTTTTAAATAGTTTATAAAATGGTTCTTATAGACCAACCGTGTTTCTTTAGTAGATTTGATAACACATACAGTTGCTCAAAATGCATCATTTTCGCACATCATTTATATATGAAGCATGATGATTTTGCATAATTTTAGATTTATATATCTTTAATCTTTTTGTAGTTTGATTCACATGCTTGATGTCCTTAGGGTGTAAATTTTTATTAGTCCATAAAGATGACATGGTCGAATGATACTGATCAATAAAGAGAGTGTTACTTTAATTTGAAAAACTACTAGTTTTATTTTGTACTTACCAAATTTCTTATTTTTCATTCATGTTATGTGCTTTTCCTTATTCATTTATTGTTTATATTTGTAGGTTCTTAACTATTCTATGAAGTTTATACAAAGTCATTCAATCAAGTAAGTATTACTTAATTATATTTATAAAACTTAACCCATTTTTTATCTTTTTTAAAATTTTTATATGCTACTTTCAATTCATACTATTGGGATATTTGTGGCAAGATGAACTTGTTAACACAGATTGTGGCAAAGGTAGAACCATACAATCAAATTTTTATGTTTTTTCATTATATTATATGTGTCATGTCTATGTTTGTCTATAAGATATGTTAGTGCTTATGTTTTAATGAAATTGCCTTGACAAACTATCCTTCACTTTGAATAATATCTCGAACTCATAATCCATGAAAATACTAGATTTAAGAGTTTCTTGGTTGATATAAACTATATAGGCCTATCAAAGAGAGGTATTTTTCAAGAATTTTAAGCTTTAAATTTCTTGAAAGTTAGGTAGTTTCTATTAAGTTCTTTATAAGTTGTCTTATATGAAGAGCTTTTAGCTACTTATTAGTTATTTTTGCTAAGTTAATTTCTCTCCACTTACAAATACATTAAAAAATTAAAAGTGTTGTAATAGTAATAGTAGCTTTTACATTGGCATATACATATAATTTGACATGCCAAAAATTATTACATGACAAACCATTGGCAAAACTCCTGTTTAATTTCCTAATTTTCTTACACTATTGAAAATGTCATTGAATGGCAAGATTTATACAAATGAATGTCTCAACTTGATTAAAATATTGAGTTTGAGTTAGTGTTCAATAAATATTGTCCTCCTTATCACTTTTAAGATATGGTGCATCTGATGTCCTGCAAATAACTCTTTTTTGATTAAATATTTTGCTTCTACCTTTTGTCTTGTTATATATTGCATCACATATAATACTTTGATGCAAAAAAAAAAGAAAAGAAAAGTTATGGAAGTGCTTAAATTTCATTGAGTTGGAGTACAAACTTGATAGTATGAGAAGTCTTGTTTCCATTTTACGTTTGTTAATTTAGAGTATAAGCATGTAAAACATGTATAAATTTATTATGGTTATATGTGTATATATAAAATTCAATTACACGACGAAAATAACATTATGGATAGAGGATTTTTGGGTCATTTATATTATAATTGAGGTTTTGTGAGAATCAAATTATACTTTTTTATATATATAAACCTTAATGTTATGATTCTAAAGAGTGTTTTATCAAATTATCTACGTGAATGAAGTTGATTTAAAATAAAAATAATTCCATTTTGCATGACAAATAATGATCGATAATCTAACGAAGATTTCAAATTCAAGTAATAAAATACTCAATATAGAAATAAAAAAATGTTCTTTCATTTTAGGTTCTATATAAGTTGTTTCATACACGAACTTTTAGCTACTTGTTAGTTGTTTTTATTAAGGTAATTTCTTTCCCCTTATAGATACATTCAAATTAGGAATGTTGTAGCAGTTTTAGTAACTTTCATATTGGGATATATATGGTATGGTATGCCAATGATTATCAGATGATAATTATTGGTAAAACTCCTTTTGAATTTTCTTATTTTCTTGCACTATTAAAAATATCATTGAACGGCAAGGGCTTGTACAATTGAATACCTCAATTTGTTTAAAATATTGAGTTTGAATTAGTGTTCAATATATATTTTTCCTCTTACTATTTTTAAGATATGGTGCATCTAGTGTCTTATAAATAACTATTTTTTGATTAAATAATTTACTTCTATCTTTTGTCTTGTTTACACATTACACCACATATGACACTTTAATGCTTTATCTTTATTGCAAAGAGAATAAGAAAAGTTATTGGAGTCATTGGATTTCATTGAATTAAAGTACCAACTTGACTATATGAGAAGTCTTGCTTCTAAATTATGTTTGTTAATTTTGAGCACAAATGTGTAAAGCATGTGTAAATTATTGTAGTTATATATTTATATAGAAATTTCAATTAAACCACAAAAGTAAAATTGTGGATACAGGATTTTTTAGTCATCTATGCTATAACGAGGGTTTGTGATAATCAAATTATATATATATATATATATATTATGTATAAATCTTATTTTTATGATTTCAAAGATTTAGTAATATCTAATTAAAATTGAAGAGTCCTTTATTAATTAATGTTAGAGTTTTCAAGTTTTTGATTGAGATTCATGTTTCAGACGATTGTTTAGATAAAATCTTTTTAGCGTATTACAGTTAAAATGCTCGAGATTTCAAATCATTTTTATTTATTACGAATTTTATGTGTCTTGATAAAATTTTCAGTGGATTGATATATTTTAAATTTGTATTGAGTTTTAAATATAAAATTAATATATATTTATAATATTAATATAAAAAAAATAAATAAATTTACTGAATTATTATTTATTATAAAAAAATCAATACAACTTAAATTATTAAAAAAAAATACTATCTTTGGTGTTTATAAATGTGATTGTTTGCTTTTCAATACCTTGAGTTGAACATGGGATTGTTTGCCATAGGCCCAAAACCAAATGCATTGCATAGCACAGGTGGCACAGGTTGTGGAAGCAGTACTGCGCCCTGCAGGCCCAGCCCAAGTTTGGTTCTTCATTTATGTATACACAATAGAGGGAACAGGGCAGGGGAGATGATGCAGCTTTGCAACATGACCCAAGCGAAAGGAAGAGAGGATGGGGCTAGAAAAACAATCAATGAAAGAGAGAATAGAATTTGCAGAAGAGAACAGGAAAGAAAAAGAAATGCACTTCAGAAATGTTTTCAAAGAAACAAAAAGGAAAAATCTTGCCTTTTGGTTAAGAATCATTACCTGATTAATAGCCATCGGTTTGTATTTGAGGTGTTGAATGTTTGCGGCATATGAGAGGTTTGAAATCGAACAAATTGGGCTGAGATTCAGAAGAGATTCAAGAGTCTATCTCGAGATATTTAAGTGCTAATTCTATTTTAAAAATTAAATTAATAATTTTTAACTGTTTTATAAATAATAATTAATGAAAAGTTGCAAATAATTCTGCCCAATAATAAACGCCACATGTTATCAGTTCTTCTGGTATTTGCTTAAATATACTGCATGCCTAATTCAAGTGCCTTTATCCTTTGACTGGACTTGAGCAACTCGAGCAATCGCATCAATTCCATGCTCATCCCTCTCTCTCCTTTCCTCAGGCCCGTGAGCAACTCATTTTCATTCTTCTCTAAAACCTTCAATTCATGGGCTCTTGCAATCAAAAATACTTCCTCTCCCAGCAAAGCCCTGCAACTCTACTCCCAAATGCACCGCCAATCCGTTCCCTTCGATAGCTTCTCCATCCTCTTTACACTCAAGTTATGCGCCTCTCTGCATAATATTGGCATCATTCGCCACCTTCATTCCCATATCTTGAAACTAGGACTATCCACTCACGTATACGTCGCCACTTCTCTTCTTAACGCTTATGGCCTTGCTTCGTTCGGGGACGCATGTGCATTGTTCGACGAAATGCCTGAACGCAACGCGGTCACCTGGAATACCATGATAACTGGGTATTCCCGGTTTGGGCATGTTAACCAAGCGCGTGTTATTTTTGAGGCGATCCCTTCGAGGGACGTTGCTTCTTGGTCTGCCATGATTGCAGCCTATGTGAATAACGGGAACTGGAACCAAGGATTGGCGGTTTTCCGAGAAATGATGGCCAAAGAACCATTGAAACCTGACCAAGTAACCATAGGATCGGTCTTATCGGGGTGTGCTCACCTCGGTTCCATTGGTTTGCTTCTTGGGAGATCAGTTCATGGTTTTACGGTGAAGAATGCTTGGGAGATGAATGTAGAATTTGGCACAGTTTTGGTTGACACATATGCCAAATGCGGCTTATTAAAGTACGCTCTAAATATATTTGAGTTGATGCCAGAAAAGAACGTAATGACGTGGACTGCATTGATCTGTGGCTTGGCTCAACAAGGTTACAGCAAAGAAGCCTTGTCTTTGTTTGAGATGATGCAAGAGATGGGGATAAGTCCGAACGAGATGACGTTCACCGGGATTCTTAACGCGTGTGCTCATACAGGATTAATTGAGGAGGGGCGCAAGTATTTTAGGATGATTGAAGAGTATGGTTTGGAGCTGAGAATTCAACACTGTGGGTGCATGGTGGACTTGTTTGGCAAGGCTGGCAAGATAGAAGAAGCGTATGAGATTCTTAGAACTATGAGGTTTGAACCAAACATCATCATCTGGGGTTCATTTTTGTCAGCTTGCAAGGAGCATAGGAAATTTGAGGTGGCTGAGAGAGTTGTTGAGCAGGTCTTGAAGGTGATAAAACCAGAAAATGATGGAGGGGTTTACACACTCATATCAGATTTGTATGTCTTGAATGGAAAGTGGGATGATGCAGAAAGGGTCAGAAAGTTGATGGCTAATCAACATGTGAGGAAGGCCAGGGGCTCTAGTTTTATTAGGAGCGGATTATAGAATCTATTACTACTGGGGTTTGCTATGATATGCCACTGAAAAGAGCTTTACCTTTACAGCTTCAGCATTCACAGTGATTATGTCGTTGTGGCCTCAAAGTTTTGGTAGGATCTATGCCCCCCTGTGTTCTTGTCAGTTCTTAGGGTTCTTATTTCACAGAAAATAAACCCAATGCAATGAGCAGAGAGGATGTAGAATTTTGGGTTGTACCGGGGAACTTCCAAAGGCTCTGAATGCTATCTTTTCAAAGATGTTAATTGTTTTACGCAGGATGATACGAAAAATTTCAAAGATAAAAGAAGAGTTTTGCACGGCCTATGCTCTGTCAAATTTTGAAGTGATGTCAAATTAATTTTAATGTTTAGGCCGACATCAATCATTTCAAGTAGATACTTTTCAACGCGGCCAGGACTCGGAGTAGCGAAGCACCACGGCTAATTTTTGATGCAGAATACACCATTATGTACTGGGCTTTCCTCAATGTGTAAAAGTGGGCTTACTTTTCAAATGGAGAAGGCCCAGTTTCTGTTGTAGAACTGCACCCGTCGCTAGGACTGGATATTTTGACTCGAGTCTTGCAGAGTTGCACCTTCTTAGACCAGACACTGCTTTATCTCTTTCAAGTTTCTGGGTGGTGGACATGAGCGCACTGGCATTTTCTGCTGGGACTTCACGTCCGAGAGGGCTAACCAAAACCAGTTATAGACTACTTTCGAGAAATCTTGCTAGAGCAGAAGCATCAGCTGTCAAGTTCCCGAGCCAACATCAGAAAGGCTCAAATGCTCAAAAATGGCAGCTGAATGAGAACCAAACTTCATTCAGGAGAAGAGAAGCAATTGGCTTCGGTTTCTATCTTGGTCTTCTTGATGTTCTCTTGAAACCAGAAAACTCTGCGGCAGCTGAAGCGATCTCATGTGAGCTGACAGTAGCTCCTTCTGGCCTTGCTTTCTGTGACAAAGTGGTCGGCTTTGGTCCTGAGGCTGTCAAAGGACAGCTGATTAAGGTATCCAACAAACCTGGACGTTCCTTTTTTACGGAATCTGAATGTTGCTATTTGCTGTTATCCTTCTCTCTCTTCTTTTTTACCTCTTTATTTATTTTAATGTGGGATGTCGATCAAAACTATTTCCATAACCCTTGAGCTCTCTGTTTGACTCATGGAGGATATGATCCTTGCAGGATAGTCCTTAAGTTATTTCAGAATAAATTAAAAGGAATGATGGAAATTGAAAATAATATCGAAAATTTTTTTGGGGCAGACTTTTTGTATCTTAGATTACAGTTCATGAATCACTGGGGCAGACTTTTTGTATCTTAGATTACAGTTCATGAATCAGTGTCTTTTCATGGGTGATTCTTGATTGTACGAATGAATGAACTGGGCAGGCTCATTACGTTGGGAAATTGGAGACCGGGAAAGTTTTTGATAGCAGCTATAATCGAGGGAAGCCTCTTGCATTCCGGATTGGTGTGGGTGAGGTATGTGTTTTTCTATAGTTTCCAGTAATTATTTTGGAAAGGATTTAACTATGGACCTTGCCTGTTAGGGAATACACTAAGAAGAAATGCATGCAACTTAAAAATCTCCGCCTGGGAATCAGCCTTTGGAACCTTCATTTGGTAATTCAATCAGGATCATTATCTGTCAAGAGTAGTGGACCTCTCTGTTATCATTAAAAGATTAAGCATCACCAAGTGGACAAACCTTTAATAACTAAGAGTACAGGGGGAAAGATGTCTAGCTTTATCCCAAGATCAAGTAAAGGAATTGATCTTTTTAAGGAATTGTTTAACTCAGCTTCAAAGTCACAAACATAGAGAAAATTATACTACTAGCTTTTGCATTTGGTTGAAATTTAAACTTTCAGGATGGACAAGTGACCATCTATGTTCCAGTACTCTTTCTCTCTTTGTTGATCAACCTCATAACAACTGGTGGCTAGAATTTTTTATTTTTTTTTAAAAAATATAGTTAAGGAATGAGACCTGAAAGCTATGCATGGTTTAACCCTCAGGCAATTCACTTGTTTTGTTTGGTTAACCTCTGCTTCGAGGTGGAATTAAGAGTTCTAAAGAGGAATTGTCAGTGACAAAGTCACAAAAGAATGGAAGGTTTACTGATCTCCAATTTGAAATGGTCTTCTTGAACAATGGGGTGGCTTATCGAATGGTCTTCTTGAACTATCAGACCCAAAGTTGACTTTGGTGAATCTCACAGGTCATCAAAGGGTGGGATCAAGGTATTCTCGGTGGTGATGGGATTCCACCCATGCTTGCTGGTATGATATCCTTCCATGTACACTATCTGACTACTTGGATAAAAAATTTTTACTTATCAACTTCCCTGAATTTAGGGGGCAAACGCACATTGAAGATTCCTCCAGAACTTGGATATGGCATGAGAGGGGCCGGGTGTAGAGGAGGTAAGCAGTCTATTTGGTCTTACAAATCCTACTTTACCTCTATATAGACTATTATTTATCTGATATTCTGTTCTGCTTTCTCTTGCAACCATGTCCTTCCCATCATTGTATTTGGATGTAATAGTGTTTTCCATTTGCCCCCCAAACAAAATTTGATTATGAAGATGTTCCTGAGTTGTAGCTTAATGCTGCAGGCTCATGCATCATTCCCCCAGATTCAATTCTCCTTTTTGATGTGGAATTCATTGGCAAGGCATGAGAAGTTCCTTCTTTTCGTCTCACAACTGCCTGCAACAGCCATGGAGTTTAGTTTTCCCTTGTGGCGAGGTAAAAAAAAGAAAAAAAAGAAAAAAAAATCACATTTTTTCTTTGGTTTTGGTTTTGATAATATGGCCTGAAGACTGTGGCTGACATTATTAACATGACATACAGATGAATGACTTGCAATAGCATTTGTTTCTTTTTGCAATTTGGTAATCGGATTAAATAGGTGGTGATTATTTGGTTATATTACTGAGCTGAATAAAATTCATAAAACAGATCTATAAATGACTGCTGATTGATTATATATATATATATATGTAAGTATGCAAGTTGATGAGGAGCTTAATGGTACAAGGCAGTGAGATCATCATGGTGAGTTAAATTAAACAAAATCAAATATTAATCCAAACATATCAATCATAAATAAAAATTTGATAACAGCAATTAATTATAATATATGATTAATAAAAATCTGATGTAGTAATATTAACTTAGTAATAAGTTGATATTTTCAATCTAAGATCCTACAGAGTTAACATCATGTTAAATCAAAAATCAAATGTAGGCATAATCCAAATAATAGAAATTTCTCTATGGAAATTCTGTTATTGCTACAAACTAAAGGATGTAAACTTTAATTCCTTCCTAAACAAAAATATGTAAATTTTATGGTCACCTAAGAGGAGCTTTCGGCATATAGTAGTCCCTTTGTCAGCCCGTCAATTGCGGATTTTAAGGGAGAGTCCAACAAAAATTTCCTTATAAATAGAGGAATGCTCTAAGGGAGAAAGAACTTGGCCTAAATTTTTATTTTTAGAGCAATATAGCATTCTAGTTTTTTCTATAGCTTTCTCAAGTCTTTTTTTTGAGAATTTTCGTGTTGGATAAACACTTTTTTCTTCTGTATTTTATGGTTTGCGAAGGTACTATGAGAGTAACAAAGTTTTGTCCAAATTGTAAAACAAGTATAAATTTGATATCCCTTTATTTATTTTGAAAAGTAATGACGTAGGATGTATGAAGTTGTGGTGATGTAAATAAAGTGGTGTAAATTGATCCAAGTTCGTGCAAAATTATTAGTTTTGTGAGGTTTTATACTTTGTTGGTGTGTGAGATTTAAAATCTAATGATCATTTTTCTTAGTAATTTTGATGTTGAATGTGCATTACAGCTTTTCCTCGAATGTGTTTCGGAGATATATTGATGAATAGTTTCTAATTCTTAAAATAAAATTGCTTTTGATTTCGAAATAAGGGATTTGATGAAGTTTGAATCCCAAGTTTCAGAGCATAAAAAATAATTGAGAATTGATTATTTCTAGAGAAAGGTCAGATCTCCAAAAATGTATTCAAATAGAGCGGTTGGATGATGTTTTGACTTCAAAGTTTTTTTTTTTTTTTGGTGTGTTATCCATGTAAGATGAGTCTAAACAAAAGGAATCCTTAATTGAATTTTTATATATTTCAAAGAGTGGAAAAATCTCTTACTTAATTGCTGGTATGATTTGGCTCGATTTCAAAGAAGATAATATGCAAAGATATAGTTTTGAAAAGAAAAGAAGGAAATTAGGTGGGTTAAATCAGTATCATTTTTCATTTAAAGAATTTTTATAAAGTCTCAGGTTTGACAAATCCCCAATTTTGAATAACGTCAAATTTTTGTTTCAAAGGGTTTAATTTGCTTATTTGGTGTTAATCAAGATTTTATATAAGAATGATTGAAAGTTCAGAATAAATATTAAGATAGAGAGTATTCTTCATGATTTTAAATAATATTTACTTTATAATCTTAAAAATAACTTTCATAATTACAAACGATATTTATTTTTTGATAATTTTAGAATGTTTTCACTAATTGATATGACTTCATTTGAAAGAAGAACATGTAAGAGTTTTATTACTAAGCTATTCATAACAAAGAAAATGTATGCGTTATTAGTTCTTTTTCGTAAGATTAGTATTTGAATTGTTTGATATTAGCATTTTTAAAAGTAAAAATAAATACTTTATTATGTGATATATATATATATATATGAGAAAATTATCACTAGAGATACAATAGTCTTTTTTTTTTAAAAAAATAATAAGTTGTTTCATAATTATTTATATGACTGAATATTTATTATAAATTTAAATTTGATTAACTTTTGTATTGTTTTATGAACAGATATGATGGATAAAGAAACTTACGTTTACTTTGAAGTAGATGAGATGAAGGCAGAGCTTGGACCTTACATAAGGACACTCTTAAAGGTTCTATAAGTTGAGCTAATTATGAAGTTATTATCATTGAAATTTCACTAGCAATATAACTATTAAAATGTGTGTGTATATATATATATATATATATATATATATAGAGCTTGCATTTATATTGTAAATATTAAGTAATGATTATATGTTTTATTGAATTGTAATTTATTTGGCAACATATGATGCATTTTTTGAGAATAAACGTGTTATATTGAAAGTGTGATTTTTCGAAATGATTTAAAATATTATTTTAATAAACATTATATAAAAAGTGATGATGATGTTGGTGTATGATATTAAAATGTAATTTTGTTATTCAAATTTGCAGTCTTTTATTAGTATAATATTTGTAGAAGTGATTATGACTGTTCTGCATTGTAACATAATTTTGCAAAATCTTTTACTAGATTTTTTAAATTTAAATAAATATTTAAAATATATTTAAAAATTAAATTTGCATATTAGTTTTAATAAAACAACAGATAGTTTAAACTCAAAATATCAATTATCAATTTAAATATAAAAATATAAAGCAATCGTGGATTTTGTTCTTATAAGAATCTAAGATTATTATTTTACGTTATACTTTTAAATTAATTTTTTAAAAATAATTAATAATATATTAAATTATTTTAAAATTATTTAATAATAAGAACAATCTATTATGTTATAAAAACTAACCACTAAATTCTTATTCATAAAATTTAAAATATTAATACAATAAATTATTTATTTGTTTATTTGTGTTAGAATAGTTATAGATTTTCATAAGAATTAAGGATTATTTAAAATGAAAAAAAAATAGATTAGAACATTATAATCATTGGCATTTTAATTTAAGAATATTTTATGTTTATTTTAAAAATTTAAAATTATATATTACAGTTATAAAAATATTTTAAAATTGACTTGATAATCATCAAGAAAATTTAATTGTCTAAATGGTTTAATAATCGATAAAAAATGTAAACATAATACAAAATAATCATTATTTTTTTATCAATTGTAAAACAGTGCATTATTTTTTTCCATATTTTTCTTAATATTTATATAAACCATGATTCTTATAATTATCTATAAAACCTATTTTATTATAAGATGTTGAGAAACATTATAAACTAATATATGTAATTTCATCATGGAAAAATTTATTTAGTCTAATACCTCTTGATTTGCTAAAGTAAGAAACTAAAGACTCAAGAAATCCTTTCAAAAGGTTATGATAAGTTATTTCAAGATATCTGAATTGATCTCATCAGATTTTAAGAATTGTTTGGCAGCAAGTAACTCGGCCTATTACCGAGATGGAGTGTCAACATCAGGTCTGCCTATGGGAGCTTGGATGTGTCAGTTTACTAAGCTGAGTTAATGTGGTGGATGAGCAAGCAGGCAAAGTTGTAAGATGGTTGACGTGGAATGTCTACATGGGTCAAGCTTTGCTTTAACGATGTGTCTTTCTTTGATTGGTGGCATATCTATTATAGGTATAATTATAATGATGAAGGCTCCAAAGTTCTTTTTTGAAGAGGCTGCAGTAGAAAGGTTATATCTATTTGTTTTGGGGATTCTAAGGCCCGTCTTCAATGAGACGCTAAAATGATATTTTACTGTTAAAAATAAAGTGAAATTATCTTTAACGAGGTGATAAATTGATCTTTTAATTTAATGCAGTTATAGTATTATATCAAATTAATAAAATTTTAAAATATTTTTTTTACAAATTACTTTTTTTAAGGTTTTGAATCAAATATTTTTGATCAATAACTTAATAAATGTATGATATTATTAAAAAAAAATTATACCATTAAGAATATCTCATCAAGATCTTCAGAATAAGATCGATATTCAATATATAATTTTTTATATAAATTATTAGTAATAATAATTTATTTAATTAATAATAAAATTATGTATATTATTAAAATTATTATTTAAAAATATGTAAAATTTTAAAATAATTTATAATTTATGATATAATTTAAATTTTTGCATGAACATGATAAAAATAATTTTTTTTTCAATTGATAACACAGTACAATAAATATAACAACACATTAACGATTACAACTTAAACTGAAATTACAACATTAATTAAAATTAAAATACTTTAACAATAATAAACTAACCGTAGAACTATTTAAAATGTGGAAAAATCATCTCCACTTTTTTCTATACCACCAAAATATTGATTAAAATGATTAAATGATCCACTAACTCCTTCATATTGGTGATCTCGACCTCGTTTTGCATAAATTTTTATTTGCTCATTTCAAATAACTTCACGTAATATCGGATCTTTTATAGAATCAACATCTTTCTCTAAAATCTTCTTTTCCTCTCTTCGTTCTAGTAATTCTAGCTTTTTTGCCTCATTTTGAGCTCGTAGAAGTTGGAGCTCAACATTCTTTTAGAGTAGTGATTGCGCTTCTTGCATAGAGACATTGTTTCCTTGGATAATTTCTTTCAATTTATCTGTTTCTTCCTTCATAGATTTGAAATATTCTTTGAACTCTTCATTTTGTTTTTTCTTCATTTTCTCTTTGTTCCTCCCAGCAGGACGTTGAGATTCAGTATTATCATTATACAAATCCTTGTCTTCAAAATCATCATTTAAATCAATACAAAATGATGACGAACCTATGGACTTCGACGAGTTGGATTCTGAATGAGATGCGTTGTTGTGATTCAGTCGCTTCTTATGGATAATAATTTGATTGGGATCAGTATCAGCAAATTTCTCAATACTTTTAAGAATAGGCCACACATGATCAAATTTGAAACCTCTTTTGAAAGTCAGATCTTCTACTAGTAAAATATGGCTTTATCTAACTGTAAGACACCATTAAATAAATGATGTGAACATACAAAAATTTTACTAAATTCAGTAAAAAAAAATAGAATAAGTACTTACAATATCTTGTTTCGAAGCACCACTTGGATTCAAATTTTCAATTTGATGAATACATCCTCGTAACTTGGCAATAGCTGCCATGATTGTTTGCATTCGTGTTTGTAGAGATCTCCTCGGTCGAACATTTGTAATGTGTGCTGGCAAAGTTTTATAATATTCTTCTTCAATACGAGACCAAAATTGAAGAGTTAATTGATTTGTGCCAATAATTGCATTTTGAGAAATATCAAGATAAATATGGCACAAAAGTCGATCTTCATCGTTAGAATATGAAGCAGTACGTACACTACTTTGGGTTTTTTGCCCTAACTTTGAACTTGAAGACATAGTTGAAATAGTGTAGGCTTTAATCTTGCAAGAGGTTTTGAAAAGGTAATATGAGAAATCTCTTGATTTTAAACATAACAATTCACTACCTATTTATACAATTGGTAGAGTGTACAATAATTTATAAATATTATTTTGTGACAGACATTGGATATTGTGTGATTTGAAATGAACGGTTTAGATTGAATTGCTTTTTTCATCCAACGGTTCGTACAAGATATGTTGTATATTGTCACATGCCTTATAGTGTAAGACAGACATTGAATATTGTGTGATTTGAAATGAACGGATTAGATTGAATTGCTTTTTTCATCCAACGGTTCGTACAAGATACGTTGTATATTGTCACATGCCTTATAGTATATGACAAACATTGGATATTGTGTGATTTGAAATGAATGGTTTAGATTGAATTGCTTTTTTCATCCAACAGTTTGTACAAGATACGTTGTATATTGTCACATGCCTTATAGTGTATGACAGACATTGGATATTGTGTGATTTGAAATGAACGGATTAGATTGAATTGCTTTTTTCATCCAACGGTTCGTACAAGACATGTTGTATATTGTCACATGCCTTATAGTGTATGACAGACATTGGATATTGTGTGATTTGAAATGAACAGATTAGATTGAATTGCTTTTTTCATCCAACGGTTCGTACAAGATACGTTGTATATTGTCACATGCCTTTATTTTTATCTATAAAAGACCTTGGATGTCACCATTTATTTTGTTATTCAACACTTTTTCCATATTGTTAGTTAACTGTCCATAAATATTACAAGCAACTATGAATTTTACTGCTAGTCCTTCTCACATATCATCTTCATCTTCATCTTCATCTTCATTCTCAAGCACTGATGATGAACTAGATCTTACTCTATTTATTGAAACATATTTGCAAACCCTTCAAGCCCAACAATCAGCATTACTGAATCTATATGTCTGCAATAATCGCTTGATGGTTGAGTATATGAATAACCAAACTAGCCAACAACGACATAGAGGCTTAGTTCATGGTCACAGAACAATCAACCGTAATCGAGCAGCAGCTGCACATAATTTATGGAATGATTACTTCACTGAGAATCCAAGGTTTGATGATTCAATGTTTCGAAGACGATTTCGAATGAGTAAAAATTTATTTCTTCGCATTGTCAATGCTGTCGAAGCTCATGACAACTACTTTGTGCAACAACGAGATGCGTTAGGTAAACTTGGATTATCTAGTTTACAAAAATTGATAGTAGTTTTTCGAATGTTGGCTTATGGTGTACCTGCAGATGCGACTGATGAATACATAAAAATTGGAGAATCCACAACCATTGAAAGTGTGAAAAGATTTTGTCGAGCGGTTATGGAGATCTTTGGAGAGCGTTATCTAAGATCACCGAATGTTGTTGATGTTGAAAGATTGCTCAAAATTGGTGAGAAACGCGGATTTCCTGGAATGTTAGAGAGTTTAGATTGCATGCATTGGAAGTGAAAAAACTGTTCTACTGCTTGGGCAGGACAATATAGTGGACGCAGTGGATCTTCAACTATTATTCTTGAAGCTGTAGCTGACTATGATTTGTGAATTTGGCATGCATATTTTGGCTTGCCTGGTTCCAATAATGATATTAATGTGCTGGAGGCATCCCACTTGTTTTCAAATCTTACTAAAGGTATAGCACCTCCAGCTTATTATGTCATTAATGGAAATGAGTACTATATGGGTTATTATTTAGCCGATGGTATATATCCTAAATGGTCAACTCTTGTACAAAAAATTCATGATCCTCGAGGTCCAAAAAAAAATTATTTGCGAAGATGCAAGAAGCATGTAGAAAGGATGTTGAACGTGCATTTGGGGTTCTTCAATCAAGGTTTGCAATAATTCAAAGACCTGCACGCTTTTAGAGAAAAAATGTGCTCCATGATATAATGACTACATGCATAATAATGCATAATATGATTATTGATGATGAACGCGATATTGATGCTAATATTGAAAATTAGAGAGAAGCACCAACCCCAGAAGTTGAGATGATAGTAGATGAAACTGTAAAGTTTCAAGAATTTCTTGCTCGATATAGGCAAATCGAAAATAAAAAGGCTTATTTTACACTTCATGATGCATTGATTGAACATCTGTGGAATCGTCATGGTAATTCAGAAAACTAAATATTGTAATGTGTTAGTGATTTTATTTTGTCTTGTACCAATTATGTAATGAAATTTTAATATCGATTTGAATCATGTATGTAAAACTACTCTATCAAAAAATTATATATTATCGTAAAAATATAAGTAACTCATAAAAATAATTAAGTTAAAATTACGGTAAAAATATTTTTATGAAATTTAATTTATAAATTATTAATTTCAAAATTACTAAAAATTATAATTTATTATATAATATTAATTTTTTAAAAATATATAAATATAAATTAAAATTTTAAATTATATTAATTATTTTAAAAATATTTGTAAATTAATCAATATTTATAAATATTTTTATTGATAATTTTTATTTATATTATTAAAATAATATTATAATACCAATTAGGTGTAAATTGGTTGGAGATGAAAAAAATTTTGTGTTAAAATATTCTAAAAAGATTCTTTTTTAACACTAAATTGGTGTTAAATTTAGTGTATTGGGTTGGAGATTGCCTAATGAAGCCAAGAAACTTGGGTTACATTATAAAGTATATATTTGAACTTTTATTTTAAGTCTTCAATATTTATTGCACTTATTATTATAGACTATGTTCATAATTGTGCTAGTTTGATTGATATAGCAACATTTTTTGTTGTATCGCTTATTGTTTGTTATGGTAAATTGTTGTTTATAACTACAATTTTTGTTTACAAAACATGCACTCTTAAAAAGCTAGCAAATAGTGGTAAAAAATAATCTTTCCAACCAAATGTAGTAGTCTTAATTTGCATGATTTATTTAATATTAAATAACAATAAGAGAATATATGTTAAAAGAGAATGAATAATTAATGATTATATGATCCAATTTAGAGTTTTGAAACTATTGAGGTGTGTTGGAAGGGTTATGGTCCAAGTGAAGATACTTAAGAGCTTATTGAAGGATTGAGGTAATCTATTACATCTCCTTTTTTTTTTTCTTATTTGTTCTTTAAGTTATTTATTTATTTTTTCTATTACTAACATGAATTTTTTTGTTGGTCATTCACTACGAAAAAGTTAGCTTTTAGCGATGGGTTTATCTGTTGCAAAAGAGAAAAAAATCTATCGCTAAAAAATATAGCGACAAATTTTATCGATAGAAACAATGGTTGTCATCAAAGAAAATAGTGATCGATTTTGATGTCCGTCACTAATGTAGTGATCAATTATTTGTTATCGCTTTTTGAAAGACGAATTACAATTGATCGTTAACATGTTGTATGATGATGGCGATTTTTAGCAACTGATTTAGTGATTGAGTCTGACTAGTCGTTAAAAACCTAATGACTGAACAAGATCGATCGCAAAAAAAAGTTAGTGGCGAATTTTAATAGGTTGTAAATTTTTTATTTAATGACTGATTTGTAACGACTGCTAAGATTCTTGTTAACGACTGATTTGTATAAGTCATTAAAGCTATTTAACAACGAAATATAATCAATCATTAAGATTTTAGTTAGCGACGAATTAAAATCGGTCGCCAACTAAAATATTAATTTTAAAATAATTAATTTAAAATTATATAAAATTTATCAAAAAATAATAAAAATTAAATGCAACTTATTTTCATTACTCATAAATAAGAATTACATAAATAAAATCAAATATTTTGTTTAATGAAAAAATAACATCTATGAATCAGGTGATGTTGGAGGTGCGCTTCTTAAAAGAAAAGCCTTTATCCTGCTCATTCATATCAAGCTCTCTCTATTAGTGCCCTACATATCACTTGCGTAGCGTAAGCGATCACGCACTCTCGCCTTGTGCTCCTCATCCAATCGTTCCTTCATAGCCTTACGCTTTAACTCCATGCACTTTTCCATAGCCTTCATCTAAGAGCTCATATTCTACATAATTATGTCATCAATAGAGCGTCCACTACTAGAGTTGTCGCTTGAATACCATGATTGAGCTTGACTACTAATCCCGTACACCTGATGCTTCTTTTCTCCACCTACAGCCTCATAGTAGAGCTTAGTGTAGTTTACCTCAAGCAGGTCGAAAGATCTCTCCTTTGGCTGAAAAGCTGAAGCAACAAACTCCTCGAAGCGCTCCTACAATAAAACAGTTTATTAACTTACTCGTTAGCTACACCAAATAGTGAAATAAAAAAAGATAACATAATTTTAGTTATTTATTAATGTTAAAGACAATTAACTTACATTAATTTGTCTGACACGTTCATCTATGAACTCATCGAGATTGGACATCTTAGTATGAGCCCGCTAAAAAAGCTCTATTACAGTAGGCTCACGACCCAATTCTTGTGTTTGAAAAAAATATATTTAATAATAATTATATTATTTCTATTTATATTTATGTAAGTAATTTAAATATCATATGTACCAAGCATCGAAAATGGTTCTATAATGAACATGAACCGGCACTGTATCGAGGAGGACTTGACCCGGGTTTGCCCGCCTCGCTCTGTCGATTGCAAGACAAAATCTTGCACTTTTGTTTGTATTTTTCTGATTCCATTCTATCTGTCACTACTCCCATATAGTATCTAGGATAAATTGAGGTTTATTTCTTGCCTTGTGACGACATGCATAATCAGGTCAGCATACTATTCCACAGCACGAGCCTCCTATACAACCTTTACCACTTTATCTATTTCCTCATCCCATGTAAAATGTTTCTTCCAAAAAATAGAAAAGATTAATATGTTAATTAAAATGTAAAATATTTTTTATGATAAATTATTATAAGTAGAATGAAATTTTCAAAATAAAAATATTTGGTTTCTCGAGAAACCACCCTCTATGTGTACCCAGATGGATCGACTCTCTTTTGAAAGATCTCATAAATTTTCGTTGAATATTTATATAAGGCTCGACCCTATTAGACAATAAAATAAGAAGTGATAAGTAACAGTGATAAAATTTATAAAGATAATGACACGAAATATTGAAACACATTAATAATGAATACTTAAGTGTCATTCTCTACAAAAATCTATTATTTACCTGTATTCTACAAACTCACTGAGCTAGATATCCTAGCAGCAAAACCAAAAGAACCTGAAGCAAAACTAGCAAAACCATTTGTGGGTATAGATGCTCCATGTGGAGATCTTGCAATTTCATCTGTCTCTTTATCTTGAATATGTAAATCTCTCTTTTTAGAGTACTCACTTGATCTCCTTTCGGATTCACCTCATCTCTCTCGACCTCTCATCTAAAAATGTCTATAAAAGTTAGTTTGATAACTATAGCTCCATTAAAAATCCGGCAAAATCTCCCTTAAAAATTAAACTAAAACCCCCTAAAGTACTCGATGAAAATACAATATAATGAATAATCAAATTATACAATACCTATTTCACAAAATTAGACTATTTAAAACATAATATTCAATAATTCAAATAAATTTTTTTAATAAATATAACTAATCGTCATCTTCAGAGTCTTCCTCTTCCTCTTGCTCTTCCACTTCATCATCCTCTTCCTCAGCAGAAACACTTTCAAAATCTGACTGATCCAGTAAGTCTTCTTCCTTATCATCAATATTTATTAATATCCTAGTTGGATCATTCAAGGATATAAGATGATCGTTTGCATCATTTTCAATTTAATGGACATCTCTTCCATCATCTTGAAAATAAGCATCTAAGGTTAATCCATTAGTGAAATTAGAGTCTAGAAGTTCGATGATAGATCTAACTTGTATTTTTCAGATAGCCTACCAATCACGCTTATCGTGCCTTAAGCTTAAATAAGAAACATAATAGACTTCAGCAGTTTATGAGGTCAAGACAAATGGCTCATACTTATTCAATCTTTTTGTGTGATTGATATCTACTAGATTATATGATTTATGTACTTTTGTGCCTATATTTGGTGTAGAATCAAACCATTTACACTTAAAAAAGATGGTTCTCTTAATTGGCAACGCTGGATATTCTAATTATAACACCTTTGTCAATATACCAAAATAGTCACTTTCATCTGCATTATTGTTGGAACCTTTAATACAAACTCCATTGTTTATTATTAATTTATTTGAACCATGTCTTTTAATGTAAGTTTATACACATTAACATAGTATCCTTGGTAGGACTTCACAGATCGTAATGAACCTTTTGCAACATTCTTGATAAAGTTGTTATCAACAAAGTTTAGTGGGTCATGTGCCTGTAAACATTAAAAATTGATCATTTGACTATATATACTTATAAAAAAAATGATTAATAATTTAAAAGTATAGATTATAAATACGCATGTATAAATTGAAATAATTTAAAATTGAAGCTCTAGATGAGTATCAACTTCATGATCAGTTATGTGTGGACATTGTTTATGCAATTGAGAAAAACAAATCCTACAAAACATTAGTTTAAAAAATATGATCATTGGCAAGGAAGATTTTTGTGTGCGAATGACTAAGTGAATTGCTATGATTGAGGGATGAGATACGTACTCTATGAAAGGTTCGACTTCTATTCTTCTTCATGGCTTCTAATATATATAATCTTTGTAAGCGTGAACTAAGAGAAAAATAATACATCTTCTTATATGGAACAAGAGTTATTTGTTTGTTAGATCCTTTTTTTCGTCTCTCATACCACGAATGATTACAAAACTTACAACAACTGAGGTCGCTATCCTTACCCCATGTATCATGTATCCGTTGTTTCAAGAGTGGATCTTTTCAACCATTAAACCCATACCTTGTAACCATTTCTTTGTATCATAAAAATTTTCAGTCATATTATTATCGACTGGAATCATCTCTTTCATTAATTGACAAATATTATTGTAGTATCTTTCAGAAATATGATATTCAGACTTTATGTTCAACATTCTAGCAGTAACAGACAATTTTGAATGATTTTGACACCCTTTCCATAACTGTTGATTTGCAACAGTCAACATATCATAAAAACATTGGGCATCCAAATTAGGAGATTTTTCCATGTGTTTTGGATTCAATTTTGGACCAGCCACATCCATTACCATTGTTTGGTATGCATTCTCATATTCTTGCATAGTGGTGATCCTTCTCCTACATATTGTTCAGTTGCCCCATATTTAAAACACTCATTGTTGTCCTCATGACAATTCCAAGCATAATATTTCGGTAACAAACTATATTTAGCCAAATGATACCTCACCATATCAACAGTCTTATACCAACAGTTTTAACACTTTTTTTGGTTACATGGACATTTTATCTCCATCCATGAATGCCTGTTGACTATAAAAAAATTAAATAAATTGTTCCATTTTTTTTAAAAAATTCTTGATTCAATAATCCATTTGCAAGCCTAAAGTACATCCATTGACAATCTAATCTACTTATATTTTTGTTTCTTAATTAGTTCTAAACCAATTCCCAAGATCTTGCCTCTTGAAAATTTTAATAACCTGACAACTTATTATCAAGCAAACATCCAAAGACAAAATAATTTTATAGTCATATGTTAAATACTAGAAAAACTCATCAGTGCATAAATTTTGAGGAAACATAAAAAGAGCATAACTTTTCTAATGTTTTATGCATGCCACCCAAACTCCAAAGGTAACTGATCATACACCATTTTGAAATGTATGGTTATGTGAAGCACAATATCGTAAGTCATTGTTCACTTCATTTAGTAAAAAATTTGGCAATATATCCCTATGGTTCTTCAAGTACATCGCATGTATAGATATAAGTTGGTGTTTTCAATTGATATACTTGTATTCATTATTACGTACCCGATGAACAATGAATATGCTGCACAAATTTTATACTAAATAAAATAAACAACAATCTACATATTTTATGTGTTGCCCATAAATGTCACATTTCTAAATTGTCTGAAATAGACAATCCAAAAATTTTTCAAACAATTTATCTCGATGCATGTGTAAACATGTAATAAGTGATAGTAAATGTTTACTAATACTTCTCAAATGATGTATCTAAAGAATATGTTATAATTAAATTTAATATATTATTTACTAAATCAAACATATATAAACTAGATGTAGTTACAAATAAAATTTTAAATTAAAAAAATTAATTAACAGGTAATTCATTTAATATTCATATAAAATTAAATAAATTATTTTCTCAAATTAATTATAAGTTAATTAAACAGTATCTAACTACTCAACAACAAGCTAAACTCATTAAAAAATAAAATTAACAAACTTACAAGATATAATTAAATAATTTGTTTCATAGAAATCTATTCAAATTACTTGTGTCCAAGGTATAATATAATTAAACTATTACATAATTAATTTAACATTAACTAATTTTTTTAACAAATAAAATTAATAACTTAAAATTTTAATTAACATCTAACTAATTTATTGTTGTTAATTAATATAATTTATTTATTTATCACTAATTAATTACAATGTTAAATAATTATATCTAACTAAGACGTACCAAAAACTAAATTTATTAACAATTAAATTTACAACTTAATATTTTAATTGACATCTAACTAATATAATCTTTCTAGACATATCTGCTTAAATTATTTATCATAAAATAATTGCAATGTAATAAAATAATTATATCAAACTAATGCAAATAAAACAAAATTTGTTACCAAATAAAATTAAAAACTTATAATTTTAATTAACATCTAACTAATTTAATATTTTAAAAAATTAATTAAATTATTTTATCACAAATTAATTCCTATCTAATTCAATTATTATATCTTACTAATACAACAAAAACTAAACTTATTAATTAACAAATAAAATTAACAACCAAATAACTTTATTAAATTTATTAGATCTAACCTAACCAAAATTTTATAATTTAATCCAATCTAAATTAATTTATCTAATCATACCAAAAAAATATTAAATATAATCTAACCACAAAATTTTCAAAGTAATCTAACTTAAATTATTCTAAGTAATCTAAGCAAAAATTGTTAAACCTAATCTACCCAAAAATTTTCAATCTAATCCAATTTAAATTATTTTATCTAATCTAACATTGGTAAAAATATTAAATCAAATATAATAAAAATTGTTCTATCCATTCTAATTTAACAAAATAATATTATTAAATCAAATCTAATTAAAAATGTTGTAATTCAAAAATTTACCAAAATTTTTTGTCGCTTTGAAGACTTGCTGGAAGAAGGAGCTCCACAAAGAAAGAGAAGAGTTACAAAGACACAGTGAAGACCAGGTGAGTTACAAAGAGAGAAAAGAGGAGTTATAGAGAGACAAAAGGGACACTAACAGAGAAGAAAAGATAATGAGAGAAAATGAGGGAAGCAGCATGTGCAGGAAAAAAAAAAAAAGGTCTTTTACCCTCGTTTTCTTATGGCGGCCGCTGGCCTCCTTGATTTTTCGGCAACTCTCGCCATGCGAATACATGGCTAGTGACCTCACTAGATAACCACATGCATGGCCATGCATTCTAGAGTAACCATGCATAACATGCATTGCTACTCTAGGCAGCGCCAACAGCATTGTTTGTCCCTAGCTTCTGCCAGCCTTAGAATCGACGGCCTTCGCTATCGTTGGGAGAAGCCATCCGTAATGCAGTCAAAATGTTGCCAGCGATGGAAGAAGCCAGCCCAGCATTGGGGTTGGGGGAGGCCAGCGACGGCATCGCGGTAGTCGCTGGGGCTGGGTGAGTCCAACGATAGTCATGCAATCATCGCACGTGCTGGTAGGCATTAGCACTGGGCATGCGGGATGCTCCTGATGGCCTTGTGGCCATCACAAGAGCTAGTAAAAGCTAGCATTGGGCACGGGGGAGCCCAGCAACCACTGGGCACAAAAGAGCCTAGCAACCACCGTGTGGTCATTGCACGCACTGGCAGACGCCAAGGCTAGGCATGTGAGATCCCAATGACTGCCCTGTGGCTATGGTTGGGGCTGGGGTGCCCAACGATAGCCCTGTGGTTGTTGTAGGTGCTGGCAGAAGCCAGCATTGGGCATGCGGGCGCCTAACCATAGCAATGCAACCATCGCAGGCACTGGCAGATGCCAGTGTTGGACATGCAGGATCCAAGGGATGGCCTTGTGGCTGTCGCTGAAGCTATATGAGCCCAACAACAGCCTTACGGTGGTCACAGTGTTGGCAGAATCCAAGGCTGGGCTTGGGGATGCCCAGGGACGACCCCGTGTTGTCGTTAGGGCTGGGTGAGCCCAGTGACTATCGTAAGGCTTCCCTCAGCGACCTTCCAGCTAGAGTCGCTACAGTTGGAGAGTGGCTAATGACCGCCATGCTACGGTTGCTACACCACGTCCCAACTAGTGACCATAATTCCCAACCAACTACCAATTTCTCTGGCAACCAGGTAGAGACCAAAATTTTAGTCGTTAACGGGTGGCTAATGTGCCTAAAATATTAATTTATATTTATTAAATTTAATTTTAGTAAGAGATATTAAATCGATTGCTAATTTTCATTGCTAATTTGTCACTAATCGATTGGTAAGATAAATTTTTTATGTAGTAATTTTATCAGTAATCTATCATTATTTAGAGATGAATTTCGTCTATCACTAAGTTTTATTGTTATTTTTATAATTTTTTGTAGTGATTTTATTTAGCAACTGCAAGGAACAAATAAATAAATGAATGAATGAGTTATAACAAAAAGGTGTAGATTAGTTGTAAGTCTTTATCTTCTAAAACAGTATTGCATGAGTTAGAATGTATCCTTACTGATTATTTTCTTTCAGTTCTATGGATAATATTTCTTTTGTAATTAGTTTACATTAATTCATTTGTATTGTTAGGGTATTTTTTAATTTTGCTAGTTTGGATGATATAAAAAGCCATCAACTAGTGGTTTACATAAACAAAATTGAGTACTTCATTCACTCTCATCGCATATATTCACAATTATGCTAGTTTGATTCATTGTACAATGCCTCTTACTTTGTTATAGTCATTATTTATTATAGTAAATTATTACTTGTAACTACATTTTCTATTTAGAAAGCATGAGCATCTAATAAAGAGTTGTAAGAAGTAATCTTATCACTAAATGTAGTAGTTTTAATTTTCATGACTTATTTAATATAAAAAAGAAAAAGTGAGAGGATAAATGTTTCAAGGGAATCAATAGTCAATAACTATACGATCCAACTTAGTATTCTAAAACTACTTGGGTGGGATGGAAAGGCTATGGTCCATGTGAAGATGCTTTGAAATCTATTCAAGGATTGAGGTAGTCTACCATATCTTTTCATTTTCTTGGTTGTCCTTTAGTGATTTTTTTTGGTTGCAAAGATGAATTTATTTGTTGGCCATTTTCTTCAATAATTTCAAAAAATGATAGATGGGATTTGTAATAATAGGGTATAAATCAAACTACTGCCTCTACTTATATGTCTTCATCTTTTAAAAGTATATTGCATGACTAGAACATATCTTTGCTAATTATTTACTTTTACTTCTATGGATGATGTTTCTTCTTTAATTGGTGCACATCATTTTGTTTGTTTTCTTAGGGTGTTATTAATTTTATATGTGAAGGTCACTCGTGCTAAGGAATTGGTGACTTCAACCATTTCAGCAACTAAAAAAGCACCATTGGATGATGTAAAGAATCATCAACTAATGATTTACATGGATACAATTGAGTACCTCACTTGCTTCTAGGCATATGTTCATAATGTTGCTAGTTTGGTTGGTTGCACAATGCTTCTTACTTTGTACTGCTTTTCTTTGTTATGAAAAATTATTACTTATTACTACAGTTTTTGTTTAAAAAATGTGCATGTTTGAAATGCTAATAAAGACTGGTAAGAACAATAAGAATACAAGTATGAGAAGAAATCAATAGTCAATGATTATGTGATCTAATTTTGGATTTGAAAACTTTTAGGTACAATGGAAGGGCTATAGCCAAAGTGAAGATAATTAAGAGCCTATTGAAGGATTAAGATAGTCTATTATATCTTTTCTTTCTCTTGTTTACCTTTTAGACATTTATTTATTTATTTTTGTTACTAACATGAATTTATTAGTCGACCATATTCTCTTCATTAACTACAAAGAAAAATTTGTAACAAAAGATGCAAATCAAATATATTTCCTTCATTTATAATTATTCATCTTTTAAACGTGTGTTGTATGAGCGAGAAAATATTATTTATGATTGTTTCCTTTTACTCCTATGAATGAAATTTCTTCTTTAATTGATTTACATCTATTTGTTTTCTTATAGTGGTGTCATTTTATGTGTGGAGTTTCTCCTTGCCAAGGTGTTAATAGTTTTAACCTTTCAACAACTAAAGATCATTATTGGATGATGTAAAGAGTCGTCAACTAATCGTTTAGATAGATATAATTGAATATCTCACTTACTTTTATAGCATATATTCACAAGTATGCTAGTTTGGTTAGTTACCCAATGCTTCTTGCTTGTTACTGCTTATTATTGTTATCGTAAATTATTTATTGTAACTATAATTTTATTTTGAAAATATACACATCTCAAAGCTAGCAAAAAGTGATAAGAAGTAATTTTTCCAGTCAAATGTATTACTTTTAATTTGCAAGGTTAATTCATTGTCAAAGAACAATAAGGAGATAAATGTTGAAAGAGAATCAATAGTTAATGAAGGTTCATTGGAGTCAAAGTGCAGGAACTTAAGAACCTATTGAGGGATTGAGGTAGTCTATTATATCTCTTCTTTTTTTATTTGTCCTTCCTATTTTTATTTTTATTTTTTTTGGTTAGTAACATTAATTTATTTTTCACTCATTCTCTTCATTAACTAGAAAGAAAAATTGAAGGAGTTTGTAATAAAAGTATATAGATCAAATATATTCCCTTTGCCTATAAGTTTTCATCATCTAGATTTGTGTTGTATAAGCTAGAATGTATCCCTACTAATTATTTCTTTTACTTCTATCAATGAAGTTTCTTCTTTGGTTGGTTTACACCTTTTTGTTTATTTTCTTAGGGTGTTTTAGATTTTATATTAGAGTCTCCCGTTGTAAAGATATTAATGGCTTTAACCATTTTAGGAACCAAAAAGAGCCGTTGGATGATGTAAAGAATCATCAACTGATAGTCTACTGATAAAATGCATAATAATCATATATATTATTATATTTTCTCATATTTTATTGGTTACAAATAATTAAATCTTGGATTTTGACTATGTTTTATATTTAGTAGGGTGGATTAAGGAAATCAACTAAGATGGACTCAAATTCATTATTTAAAGATATAAAGTTGGATTCCTAAGAGATGTGGATGAACTAGAAGATGTCTTTGGATAAGGCGCTAACACTCCCAATAACATTGAAATTTTACCGAACCAAGACTTTATCCTTTATTTAAAAAGTAGTTGTAGAATTTTATCTTTATCTTTATCTTTAAGAGTCCTAGTTAAAATAGGTTATTATGTTTAAGGATTATTATATAAAAGGGAGGTAATTCCTTCAAAGGAACATCCAGAGTTTATTTTTTACTTTCTTTTTTTCTTAAGTCTTTTTCTTTTCATGGGTTGCTAAACATCTCTTCCAGTCAAAGGATAATCAAGGGTTTGATTCTTCATAATTGTGAGATCTAACTGATTTTATTTGTTCTTTATTTCTTCATTGATTATTTATCTTCTGTGCTTATTGAAAATATTATTTTGGTTGATTGCAACGCAACCTCTTTTGGCGCCGTTGCCGTGGATTGGTTTTACTTAGATTTATTTTAATGCTCCATTCTTCTGGTGTAGGTGATCTAGTTTCATACGATCCTGAGATTGAGAAGATAGCAAAAAGATTCAGGAAGGAAGCTAAATTATGAAGTCAACAAGAATCTTCACCTTCATCTTCTAGATCGAATTTAGCACTTGATTTAGTTGATTCATCTGGTGATTCTAAAATAGAACAAGACATGGCTAATGAAGAGAGAACTTTGAGGTAATTGGCTGCATCAGAAGTAAATCAGCAGCCACTCTGTATTCAATATCCAATTTTACAAGCAAATTTTGAGTTAAAGTCTGGTTTGATCCATTTGCTCTCGAAGTTTCACGGCTTTGAGAATGAAGATCCTCACAAGCATCTAAAGGAATTCCATGTGGTGTGCTCAAGCGTAAAACCACAAGGAGTAACTGAAGATGAGATCAAATTACGTGCTTTTCCATTCTCACCGACTGAAAAAGCAAAAGATTGGTTGTTTTATTTACCTTCTCATTCTGTGACCACATGGATAAAGATGGTAAAATCATTTCTTGATAAATTTTTCCCTGCTTCATGAGCTGCTAGTATTAGAAGGGAAATATGTGGGATAAAGCAGAGAGATATTGAAACCCTTCATGAGTATTGGGAAAGATTTAAACAACTGTGTGCAAGTTGTTCTCAACATGAAATTTCTGAACAACTTCTCATTCAGTATTTTTATGAAGGATTACTACCTATGGAAAGAATGATGATTGATGCAGCTAGTGGAGGTGCTATAGTAAATAAAACTCCTCGTGAAGTTAGAGATTTGATTTCCACCATGGCTGCTAACTCACAACAGTTCGGATTTAGACAAGATGCATCTTTAAAAAGGATTAATAAGGTAAATATATCTTCTCTTGAAAATCAAATAGCCAATCTAACTTCTCTTGTTTAACAATTGGCTGTAGAAAACATGCAACAAGTTAAAGCTTGTGGGATTTGTGCTGCTACTGGTCATCTAACTGATATGTGTCCTACATTTCAAGATGATCCTTGTAAGGATGCTAATTGTAGTTGAAGGATTTTCAGGTCCACCACAAAGGAAATATGACCCTTATTCAAATACATACAACCTAGGATGGAGGGATCATCCCAATCTTAGTTATGGAGTAAGACCTCAATTTCAATCTAGACAACCAGCTCTACCACCACAACCTTATCCAAATTCAGGTATGTCTCTTGAAGATATTGTTAAATCACTTGCATCTAACACACAACAATTTCAGCAGGAGACAAGAACAAGTATTAAAAAGTTATAGGATCAAGTAGGTCAACTAGCATCTTCAATGAACAGATTGGAATCTCAAGGAAAATTGCCTTCACAAACTATTGTCAACCCAAAACAAAATGCTAGTGCAATTATCTTGAAAAGTGAAACTGAGTTAAAAGAACCTAGCAAGATCACCAAAGGATGCATCTCAAGAGAAGAGACTGGAAAAGAAGTAGGTCCTCAACCAGAGCTTGACTAGCCTAAGGGATCCAACAAAGAGCAACCAAAAACTTCCATGCTAATTCCTCCCTTTCCTTCTAAATTATTTAAATCTAAGAAGAATGAGGAGAAAGAAAAGGAGATTTTTGATACCTTTCGCAAGGTCGAGATAAATATTCCTTTACTTGATGCAATTAAACAAGTACCTTGATATGCCAATTTTTTTAAAGAGTTATGCACCAATAAGAGAAAATTAAAAGGTAATGAATTTGTAAGTATGGGGAAAAATGTTTCAGCTGTTCTTCAAAAAAAATTACTTCCTAAATGTAAGGACCCAGGTATGTTTACTATTCCTTGCAAAGTTGGTAATGTTAAGATTGAGAAAGCGATGTTAGATCTAGGTGCTTCAATAAATGTCATGCCATTATCCATTTACTCATCTTTGAACGCTGGACCATTAAAAGAAACTGGTGTGATTATTCAACTTGCTGATATATCTAATATATATCCTGAGGGATTTTTGGAGGATGTTTTGGTACAAGTCAATGGATTGATTTTTCCTGCTGATTTTTATGCGCTTAATATAGAGGAAGATGATTCATCTAACTCATTAATTTTGTTAGGAAGACCATTCCTAAAAACATCCAAGACAAAAATTGATGTGCATGATGGTACACTCACAATGGAATTTAATGGTGAAATTATTAAATTTAATATTTATGATGCCATTAGATATCCTAGTGATTTATCTTCTGTTTTTGCTATGGATGTTATTGAACCTTTAGCACAGAAAATTTTTAGTTTAAGTGATGAAGATAAGTTAAAAGTTGTACTTAATAAGAGTTTAAGTTTTGGAAGATCATAAAAAATCTTGCAAAAGTTTATATTGGATTCAGACTTGCAGGATACAATTCATGAATTGGAATCACTACAACTTATGAGGTATGACATTTCTTATATTGATTTGCCTCTTTTTCACACAAAACTCCTTCCTTCTATTATACAGGCACAAAAATTAGAGCTAAAACCCTTACCAGATCATTTAAAGTATGTCTTTTTAGGAAAAAAAGAGACTCTTCCAATCATAATCTCTAATAAACTTTCTATCTTGGAGGAAGAAAAATTGACTCGAGTACTTAAAGAGTATAAAAAGGCCATTGGTTGGACCATAGCCGATATTAAGGGATTGAATCCTTCCACATGCATGCATAGGATACTATTAGAGGAAGATTGTAAACCCTCTAGGCAACCCCAACATAGATTGAATCCGCCTATGATGGAAGTGGTAAAGAAAGAATCTTGAAGCTTCTTGATGTAGGTATGATCTATCCAATTTCAGATAGTGAATGGGTAAGCCCAATTCAAGTTGTTCCAAAGAAAACAGATATAACAACAATAGAAAATCCTGATGGTGAGTTAATATCCACTCGTATTCAAAATAGATGGAAGGTATGTATAGATTATAGGAAGTTAAATGCATCAACTAGAAAAGATCATTTTCCTCTTCCATTTATTGATCAAATGCTAGAAAGATTAGCAGGTCATACCCATTATTGTTATCTTGATGGTTATTCAGGTTTTCATCAAATTCTTGTTGCACCTGAAGATCAAGAGAAAACCACATTCACATGCCCATTTGGTACTTTTGCATATCGGCGCATGCCATTTAGACTTTGTAATGCTCCTGCTACATTTCAAAGGTGTATGGTTAGTATATTTTTTGATTATATAGAGAACATCATAGAGGTGTTTATGGATGACTTTACAGTCTATGGTGATTCTTTTGATACATGTTTAACTAACCTTACCAAAGTACTTAAAAGATGCATAGAAAAGAACCTTGTTTTAAATTATGAAAAGTGTCACTTTATGGTTAATCAAGGTATTATTCTAGGACATGTTGTATCCTATAAGGGAATTGAAGTTGGTAAAGCTAAGGTAGAAATTATAAAATCTTTATCTTACCCCACAAGTGTGCGGGAAGTTCGCTCTTTTCTTGGACACGCAGGATTCTATCGACGTTTTATCAAGGATTTTTTCAAGATCTCTAAACCCTTATGCAGGTTACTACAAAAAGATATGGTGTTCGAATTGGTTGAGGCATGCAAGCATTTGACAAGTTGAAGGATATGTTAACAACCGCACCAATTATCCAATCACCAAATTGGAATCTTCCATTTGAGATCATGTGTGATGCGAGTAATCATGCAATTGGTGCTGTTCTTGGACAGATAATTGGAAGAACTCCTCATTTCATTTATTATGCTTCTAGAATACTTGATAGTGCACAAAGCAATTATTCCACAACAGAAAAAGAACTTTTATCCATTGTGTTTGCTTTAGAAAAATTTTGCTCATATCTACTTGGTACTAAAGTGATTGTTTATTCTGATGATGCAGCTCTCAAGTACTTACTCTCGAAGAATGAGGCAAAACCTAGACTTATTCGATAGATACTTTTGTTACAAGATTTTGATTTGGAGATACATGATAAAAAGGGTGCAGAAAATTTGGTTGCAGATCATCTTAGCAGGTCAACTACGAGTGAAGAGTCATCACCATTAAAAGTCGACTTTCCAAATAATTATCTTTTTTTTTATGCACGGGATAAGGCCTTGGTATGCTGATATTGCTAATTACTTAGTTACTGGAATATTACCAAGTGATTTATCTAGGGTTTAGAAAGACAAAATTAAAAAAGATGCTAAATGTTATGTTTGGGATAACCTTTACTTATGAAAATATTGTTCTGATCAAATTATTCGAAAGTGTGTGGCGGAACACGAAATTGATTCTATTTTAAAGTTTTGTCATTCGTATGCATGTGGAGGACACTTTGGTCCTAAAAGAACAGCTTGTAAGATATTAGAGTGTGGATTGTTTTGGCCTACTATATTTCATGATTCATACATATTTTATAGGACTTGTGAACAATGTCAAAAGATTGGAAATTTAGGACATAGAGATCAAATTCCAGTTACCTTTATTCTTGTTTGTGAAATATTTGATGTATGGGGTATTGACTTCATGGGTCCTTTTTCTTCTTCTTGCAATAATATTTCTATCCTGCTTACTATGGATTATGTGTCAAAATGGGTGGAAGTTAAAGCTACCCATACTAACGATGCTAAAGTGGTTATAGATTTTGTCAAATCTCATATTTTTGTTAGGTTTGGAACACCAAGGGCTATAATAAGTGATCGTGGAACTCACTTTTGCAATAGAGTGGTGGAAGCTTTAATGAAGAAGTATAATGTTACCCATCGAATCTTTACTGTTTATCATCCGCAGAAAAATGGACAAGCTGAAGTATCTAATAGAGAAATCAAGTCTATACTTGAGAAGACTATCAACTCAAATAAGAAGGATTGGAGTATGCGACTTGATGATGCACTATGGGCTTATCGAACAGCCTATAAAACCCCTATAGGTATGTCTCCTTACGGTTTGGTATTTGGCAAACCATGTCATCTTCCAGTAGAACTAGAACACAAGGCATATTGGGCCATAAAACAGTGCAACCTAAGAATGGATGAAGCAGGTGAATTGAGGAAACTACAGTTACAAGAACTAGAAGAAATTCGTAATGATGCTTACAAGAGCTCAAAAATATATAAAGAAAAAAAAAGGCCTACCATGATCGCATGATTTCCAGAAAAAACTTTATATGTTGGTCAAAAGGTTATTCTTTATCATTCTAAGCTAAAATTGTTTCCTGGTAAGTTGCATTCTAGATGGTTAGGACCTTTTACAGTTACTAATGTATTCTCTCATGGTGCAGTTGAAATTCAAAGTCCAGATACCGGTAAGATTTTTAAGGTCAATGGTCACCGCTTAAAGCCTTTTCATGAAGGCTTTCAAGCACATGATGTTGATAAAATTGATTTACAATATCCGACTTATAATTAAGAATTGAAAACGTCTAGCCAAAGACGTTAAAGAAAGGCGCTTTTAGGGAGGTAACCCAAAATTTTAATTTTTTTATTAATTTATTTTTATTTTTTAATATATATATATATATATATATATATATATATATATATATATATAAGAGATAAGGTCGATGGTTGAAGGCATATCACACCTTTCCAAGGCAATATGATGAAGTAACTTGAATGCATTTGACAACAATTGTTAAGAATGAAATTTGATGAGAGAGCACTCTATGACAAGATGGAATTCGATCCACCTTTCTCATCTCCCTAGTGGTAAATGAAGTCTCTATGATGCTCGATATATTCAGGGAGTTTTCTACTTCTCTTATTCTTTTATTATTTTTGAGCATTTATTTTTAATATATTAAGGACAATGTATGATCTAGGTGTGGGAAAGAGTCTTTAACATGCTATTATTTTTATTTTTCTAAAATATTTAAAATCCAAGAAAATCTTGCTCTAAAAGGTACTTAATTTGTGTTTGTGATCTCTCTTTTCTGAGTTCTAGATCCTTCCAATGCTTGTTCCAAAAAAAAAAAAGTTTTATGTGTGCAAATACGACTTTAAATTCTTATTTACTGTACTATGATTAGTTGCTTTTGATGATATATTGGATTGAAAATTGTATGAGATCTAACACATATAACCCTTTTTGGTGAGTTTTGGGCCAATGAGCATATATTACATTATGCTCAATTTTCTTCTTTATGTGTGTCATACCTAGTTAATTTTTCTAGAACTTGCTTTGTTATACACGTCAAATCATTCATTTGAAGAATTAGATGTATTTAGTCATAAGGGCATTTAGGTGAAAACCATATTCTTCAAAATATTTAGCCTTTTTTGAAAAGCCTACCATATTCATATACCCCTAGAGAGCCAACTTTGAGCCTTAGCCTTTTCTTTGGAATTTAACCTTGATACAAGTCATAATAACTATTCTTTTAATTTTTCTTTTGAACCTTGAATTGAAGGATTATATGAGCTTACTCATATGAAACTTTCACTTATCTTAGAAAAGATTGCAAAATATTAAGAATCAATGGTTCAAGTTATAAAAAAAAAAAAGGAAGAAGAAGAAAAAAGAATTAGAAAAAAAAAGATATGAGAAAGATCAAGAAACAAAAAAAAAACAGAGAAAGAAATCTAAAAAAAACAACAACAAAAAAAAGAAAAGGATTGAGAAAAAAATGGTATAAATTCTCATTACTTGGATGTGCGCAATGTGATTGAAGCAATCTTTTGATGTTATGTCATGAAGTTTTGTATGAAAAAAAGTTTTGTATGATTCCTCCAATTCCATTAACTCAAAACCCTTTTATCATACCTTACCTAAACCCCATTACAACCCCTTTTAAAACTCTTAGATTTTTGCATTTTAATTCATTCATTGGTAAAACAGACATGATATACAAGCAAGCTTATGGTAAAAGTTTTCTATGTATTGACTAGAGAGCTTATTTAATCCCTCAAAACACTTCGAGTGAATGAGTGAATCTAAGGAGAGGGTGTTAGATCTTATGCATTTTAAGTTTAATAAAATCGTTAAGGCGATTACTGATCAGGTATGTTATTTATGAGAATTCTTTTGTGATCTTATGTTTTAATGCATGAAAAGAATATATTGTTTTGGATAAGTAAAGGAAGAAGAAGGAAGGATGATGAGATGAGATGATGAGCTTGAATTATTGTATGCTTGAGGACAAGCATTATTTAAGTGTGGGGGAATTTGATAGAATGCATAATAATCATATATACTATTATATTTTCTCATATTTTATTGGTTATAAATGATTAAATCTTGGATTTTGACTATGTTTTATATTTAGTATGGTGGATTAAGGAAATCAACTAAGATGGACTCAAATTCATTATTTGAAGATATAAAGTTGGATTCCTAAGAGATGTGGATGAACTAGAAGATGTCTTTGGATAAGGCGCTGACACTCCCAATAACATTGAAATTTTACCGAACCAAGACTTTATCTTTTATTTAAAAAGTAGTTGTAGAATTTTATCTTTATCTTTATCTTTAAAAGTCCTAGTTAAAATAGGTTATTATGTTTAAGGATTATTATATAAAAGGGAGGTAATTCCTTCAAAGGAACATCCAGAGTTTATTTTTTACTTTCTTCTTTTCTTAGGTCTTTTTCTTTTCATGGATTGCTAAACATCTCTTCCAGTCAAAGGATAATCAAGGGTTTGATTCTTCAGAATTGTGAGATCTAATTCATTTTATTTGTTCTTTATTTTTTTCATTATTTATTTATCTTTTGTGCTTATTGAAAATATTATTTTGGTTGATTTCAACAAAAAGGGCTCTTTGTTTAATCATCAAAATAATATGTTACTGTTTAGAACTTTAAATCCGCAATTGTTTAAGTGTTCTAATATAAGTAGTAAATAACGTAGTTGATTACAAAAGAGGTTTTCAATTTATGTTATGAAAATAAATAATCTAGTTTAAATAAACCTACATGTGTGTTTATTGGCTAGAATTGGTAGTTTTTCTAATTCTTAATGCTATTGGTAAATTAAATCCTAAGATCGTATCTAGGGTTATTTATTGATAAGAGAGATAATTAGAGATCGTATCCTGGTTATCAAAGAAGTAAGGAAAAACAGGTTGTTAGGTGGTACCAACAACCATAACTAATTTAGTGAAGATTAAAAGATTTTTATCTTTGCATCAATGATCAATTCCTAAATCAAACCTGAAATTATACCTTTGACTGGATACTTTATTACATTGATTTTTCCTTTCCTGTTATTCTTATTTGATCTATTTTTAACTCCTCAAACCCCCTTTTCTTTTATTTTATTTTGCAAAAAAAATAAATCTAACCAATCTTTGTGGAAACGACCTTGCTCATCTATACTACAAGTTTAATATTTTGAGCAAAAATTTAGGAATTTAATTTGTTGGTCTCGACAACCAACATCTACGTAGACATAATTTAGTACCTCACTCACTTTCATAGCATATGTTTGCAATTATGCTAGTTTTACTAGTTGCAAAATACTTCTTATTGTTTGTTGCAGTAAATTATTGCTTATAATTATAATTTTTATTTACAAAGCATTCACATCACAAAGAGGTAGCAAATAATAAGAATTATTTTTTCTTGGCAAATGTAATAGTTCTAATTTACATGGTTTATTTAATATCAAAGAACATAAGAGGACATGTATTGAAAGGAATCAATGGTCAATTGTTATGTGATCTAACCTAGTATTGAAAAACATTTTAGATTGGCTAAAAGAGTTATGGTCCAAGTGAAGATACTTAAGAGCCTATTTAGAGATTAAGGTATTCTACTATATCTTTTTTTTTATTTATTTTTGACATTTTTATTTTATCCTTTCTATTGCTAGCATGAATTTATTTTATCAATCATTGTGTTCAATAACTATGAAGAAATATTAAAAGAGTGTTTAATAAAAAATGTTGATCAAACATATTGTTTATGCTTGTAAGTCTTCTCTACTAAAAGTAAATTGCATGAGTTTGAATTTGTACTTACTAATTATTTAGTTTTACTTGTATGGATGATTTTCTCCTTCACTACAAGAAAATAACAAAATTCTTAAGAAAAATTCTCGCAAAAATAAAAATTATGAGAATTTTTGAAATCTATTACACCAATTGATACGAAAAAATTATGTAATGAGAAATTATTATTCCAACGGAAATTCCATCAAAATTTTCAACACATTATTTCTTACTAATATTGTCATAATAAAATCCATAGAAAAATTGATAAAAAATATCCATTTCTATTTTTGTTTTTTAATATTAAGAAATTTTCAATGAAAAACTACCGTGGTAGTTTTTATATAATTTTATTAATGTTAAAAAATTAATTAATTTAATTATCACGAATAATATCATGACAATTATTTTAACGATGTATTTAATTTTTGAAATTTAATTAAATAAAATTTATAATGCAATTGTCACGATATATTTTCGTGGGAATTAGTTGTTACTTTTGCCATAGAAGACAAAAACCATGGCAATCCATTGAAAAAGTATGTACTTCAATTTTTTTAATTATTCTAAGCAATAATATTGCCATGGAATAAACTATGCAATATTTACATCATTTAACATGAAAATTTTGCATGTTAATTTTGTTAAAATAATTTTTAATTTAACATATTGAAATATTTTTTTTTCCTTTTTATCAATTGTCGTAGTAGTTTTTCTATTAAACATTGATTAGTTTTGCTATTAATCTATTAATTAATTAGAAATATTCAAAAGTGAAGATACTTTATTCAGTAAAAATTGTTCAAGATATATATTATGAGAATTCTATTGCTAACATCTTATTTATTTCAAATTTAATTAAAATAAAATATATTTAATAATATAAAATAAGTTTATTTAATTAATTAATTTTAAAATATTTTATCAAAAATATATTTAATTTGACAATATAATATAAATCATATCAATTATTTTTTTAATCATTTTTAACTATTAATAAAATAAAAAAATTGTTTAAATTATAAAAACTAGTCATTGTTATTTATTATAAATAGTCGCTAATTTTACTATTATTTTATTAAGTAAATATGTATTTATAAAATTAAATATATTTTATTCCATAAAATTTGTATATAATAGAAAATATAAGGATTTCATTGCTTATATCTTAATTGGTTTCTCTGATCTTACGAACTTTTTATTCATTTATTAAAGTATGTTAGTATTATTTTATTAATTATAAATAATTTATAAATAATTTTAGTTTTTAATTATGGTAAATAACATTAGTTATGTAAGAATGGAATATTAATTCATGAACATACAGTTAATAGCTAGAATTTATTGTATTAGTTGCAACATTCAAGTATATTAACTAAAATGAAATGAATAATGTTTGACTTTTAATTTATATTTTTTCAAGTATTTAATGTCATTGGATTTTCATGACGTAGTTAACATAAATATTTATTTATTTAGATAATGCAACACTTATGTAGTTTATAAAATCTCTAATGTAGGATAAAATAATTATTTTAAAAAAGTTAACTTTTGACTCATCAACTTATCAAAATTGAGATAGTTATTTAGAAAATGGTTTTTTCAATTATATATGCAAGTTTTTTCTTGCATTTTTTCAATCTATTTAAGTGTCACTTTAGAAACCCATCTAAGGGTTAACTTTATCTAGTTACCTCTTGAATAGTCCCCGATTCAGATTATTCATGAAAAGGTGTTGTTATTATAGTAAATAAGATTATACAAACAAATAGTTCATTTAAATTTTGTACTTCTACCATTTATTCTTTGAGTGCATATGTATGTTATATCACTAGTCTATTTCATGTACTTGGAGAACCATAGGGAGGTGCTGATGAAATTTTTATGAATTAGTTGTTCGCATGAACTTGTTCTGGTGAAAAGCCAATTTGATAATGAGATAAAAGCATATCTGTTCATTTTATCAATATCATCTTTAAAAATAAAATAAAAAACTAATGTGTTACTTATATCAATAGTTTATTAAGAATGGGATCATTGGTGTTTTGATCTGACTTTCTTTTAGTTGAAAATCTTGAGCATCGTCACTAGATGAATAATAAGAGAACTTTGGTGAATGATTTGTCACCAGAATTGATGTTAGGGGTTGAAGAATTTATATCAGTTACATGTGAGCTACCTGTGTACTAAATAGATTGGTTAGTTAGGTGTCCTTGTGTGAAATGCAAGTGTCTGCGCTTTTACGAGCCAGATACAGTAAGACTACATCTATATAAAAAAGGTTTTCAACCTGATTATTACCATTGGCATAACCACGGTGAGGCTCCTACTCTATCTATTCCAAGTCATTATAAACATACTTCAGTCCATAAGGATATCAACAGTTATGATAAAATGGTCATGGGTGCTGCATGGCCATCTTTTGTTCCGAATGTCGAGCCAAAGTTACCGAATTCAGAGTCAAAAAAATTCTATGATATGTTAAATGTTTTCCAGTCGCCTTGTGGGATGGATGTCAAAGTCACTCAATCTTATCAGTTTCAATGAGATTAATGAGTATCAAGTCTGATTATAATGTAACTATGGCATACATCGATGAATTAATCACCCTGTTTAAAGAAGTGTTACCGACAAGTAATAAGATGCCCGATAATTTCCATCAGACTAAAAAATTGATCTCTTAGCTTGGATGTGGCTACAAGAAAATTGATTGTTATCCTGCTAGTTGCATGTTATATTATGGTGATAGTGCTGCAAACCAAGAATGTAAATTTTATGGTCAAGGTCATTTTTGAAATCGACGAAGAGTAAATAATCGAAGTAAAGATGTACCGAAGAAACAAATGTGGTATTTATCAATAGTTCCATGGTTGTAAAGATTATTTGCTTCAAATGCTAATGCAAAGCATATGAGATGGCATCATGAGAATCAACGCGAATAAGGAATATTACCACATCCCTTAGATGGGAAAGCTTGGAAGCATTTTGATTTAACTCACCCAGAGTTTGCATCAGAACCAAGGAATGTGTGATTAGGACTATGTTCTAATGACTTCAGTCCTTTTAAGATGAGCTCCAATCTTTATTCATGTTAGCATATCATTCTGACCTCGTATAATCTTCCACCAGGGATATGCATGAAGAGAGAATATATGTTTTTAACAGCAATCATTCCTAGTCTGAACAATTCAAAGGCCCTAGTAGATGTGTTTTACAGCCCTTAAATTGAAGATTTGAAACTATTATGTGATTATGGTGTTAAAGCTTATGATATCTCACTGAAGAAAAACTTTTATATGAAAGCTACACTATTATGGACTATAAATGACTTCCCTGCATATGGTATATTATCGGGCTGGCAAACAGTAGGTCAATTAGGTTGTCTAATTTGCATGGGATCATAGAAAGCTTTTTACTTGAAACATGGTCGAAAGATATGTTATTTTGATTGTCATCGACAATTCCTCCCAATGGACCACCCATTTAGACGAAATAAAAGGAATTTTATCAAGGGTTGAACTGAACATGCTGAACCACCAAAGAGACTCTATAATGCAGAAGTGTATCATGTAGCTATGTAGTTTCCTAAAATAATTGACACGGGAGGCCAGCACTGAACACATGGCCATCAAGATTTACACAATTTCACTAAATGCTGCATCTTTTGGGATTTACCATATTGGCATAATTTATTGAAGCTTTATAATATAGATGTCATGCATACCAAAGCCAATGTTTTCAAGAATGTTTTTCATACTATAATGGATGTTAATGGAAAAATTAAGGACAATGTCAAGGTAAGGTTGGATTTACCTTTATATTGTTGTCAAAATGACTTGCATCTTAAAGATAGAGGTAATGGAAGCTTCATAAAACTAAAAGCTCAGTATACACTAGATATGGACCAAAACATGGCTATATGTGAGTGGATAAAAGAGTTGAAACTTCTTGATGGATATGCATCTAACTTGGGCAGATGTGGTGACATTTGAACATGCACGTTGGAACATATGAAAAGCCATGATTATCATGTGGTGATGGAAAGATTATCATCAATTGCATTCAGTTGCTTACCTACGCCTATTTCGGAAGTTATCATTGAATCGAGTCTATTCTTTCGAGATTTATGTTGTCCAAAATTAGAAGAGAATAAGTTACACGTGATGGACAATAATATTGTCATAATTTTATGTAAGTGAGAAAATATATTTCCTCTTGCATTTTTTGATGTCATGGAATACTTGCCTGTGCACTTAATGTATGAAGCGCAAGTGGGAGGATTAGTATGATATAGATGGATGTATCCATTTGAGAGATATGAATTGTTTTATTGAAATTTTATTTGCATTTAAATGAATTGAGCTTAAGTGATTGTCCTAATGCATGTGAAAATGTTATTTTGTAGATTTTTACACAATCTGAAAAAGAAATCGTTTTTTGAGCATCTGTGAAGCTTACATATTGGAAGAGAAATAATTTTTTTTATTCTAACTACTTTGAGACACATGTTCAAGTTAGAAACCGAATAGTGCCACACAATGATGATGGTGGAGAGTCATTTGAGCATCCTCAACCATTTGCCTTCAATTATCCTGGCTGAAGTGAGGGGTTGTGTAAGGCTTGTTATCTTACATAAGAGGAAGCTTTCGAGATAAGCAAATACGTGCTTATGAATTGTCCTAAAGTTGAACTCTTTGTGCAGTAAGTTCTGTTGTGCATATTGGTAACGTTTTACATTAATTGTGTAGGATGTAATTTTATACGTATGCTATTTATACTTGCAAAATATACATTCAGACATTAACCACATCCTTATCGAATCTACGCAAAGTCGATATAACAAAATGTATACAATCAGACTTTATTCATTGGTTCAAGGAATATGTAAGTAATTTCATGGTAATTCTCATTGGAATTATGAAATAGTGTAACTTTCAATAGCATTTATGTTGACGAAGTTTTGTTTATATCAATATGCTATTAGGTGCACAATCCTATCAATGGGCGAATGATATATTTTTGCATGATTTAGCATGGGACCTATAAATAAGGTTAACACTTATCCAATTCATTATGTCAATGGTTACTGTTTTCATACTTCCACTTGGGCTAATAAACGAAGTTCAAACAACTATAGAGTAGCTTTGATAAGTACAGACGATATTTATCATGAAATCATAGAAGAAATTATAGAGATCGAGTGTTCTGGTTTGTTTGTGAAATAATTGACATTATTCAATTATAGATGGTTTGAGCCTTCTAGCATGGGTACAAGGATTTGCCCCAAGTATGGGACCATTGATATTAAAACCCACAAGAGATATAAAGGAAAGGATATATTTATTTTTTTCATATCAAGCAGAACAAGTATATTTTACACCGTATCCTAATACTACTCCATAAAAAAGAGACTAAAGTGTGGTCATCAAAACGAAAGTAAGAAATCGAATTGAATCTCTGGATGATCCATTCCAAGATGATATAATGCAACAGTTACATCCTGTCTCTTCTGACGATCAGATTATAAATAATTTGAGAGATATCAATGATCAAAGTCAAGAGATTCAAGTTGAGAAAAATTCAATTCAATTGGTAGATAAAGAAGAAGAAGTATCATTTAACAGTGGGGAGTCTGATAGTGAAGACGAAACTTCTATAAATGACATTGTTGATAGTGACTGATTATAAAGGTCTGTGATTGAATATGTTACAAATTAGATTTATGCCCATTTTTTTTAAATTTTCTCACTAAACATACTTTGTTAATTACTCACAAATGTCAGAAAGAGGGGGGGGACGTTATGCTCATGGTGTTAGAGGTAAGGATAAATGGTTCTACACATTAGACACATCTGCCATAGCTTAGGTGTCATCTCCTTTTTCTTAGACACAATCACCTTCAGTTGATGCACCATCATTCCTAGCTTATAGAATGTCTTCCTCGATTGATGCTCCATTGCCTCCAGTTCATACACCATCACGTGCATGTCATACACCATCATCTCGGCCATCATCATCTAACCATACACCATCACCTGGATATGCTACAGTTCACACACCATCGACTGAGTCAGTGTGTGCAGTAGGAGACAGTAGGCTATACATTCAACTCGTGGGAAAAGAGTATGATAACTTATCTTTTTGGTTATGCCCTGCTATCTTAGTATTACCTATAGTGTTCTAATTCTTATATGGTACGCGTTATATTTTCAATTAATTTTTACTTGTTGTTGCTTACATCTAGGACAGTTGCCATTATTTCTGGAATCATCAAGCAAAATTTGATCAGCCATGGACTAAATGGCATGAAGTTTCAACTGAGGTTCGAGACTTGTGGTGGGTCAAATTTTAGGTGATATTATAACATGTTGTTCAATTTATGAAATTAATTTTCTTATATTTATAGTTAGTTTACATGCTTAACTAACTAATTTGAGGTCAATATTATTATAGAAAAAATGTAAATGGGATCCACTTATGGATGGTATAGTTAGATAAATATGGAGGTCTAAATCTGCAAAAGTCCTCTAATCAAGTCTTGCATCGACCTGAACTAAGAAGTCAAAGGAAATGTGGATGCAACCATCCATTAAAGAAGCACTGTTTACTAAGTGGACGATAGACCCGACCTTTCAAGCTACATCACAAAAGAATAAAAACAATCGATCTCTTAGTGAAGCCATTGTGCATTGAGGAGGTTCTATTTCCATTTTTGAGCATAGAAGATGAATGGTAATTTTTAATTTAATTAATTATTTTTATGTCATTATCATATATTTAGTTACACTTGACAGATTTTTATTTTTCATTTGTTAACTGTTAGGCTTGGGAGCTTGGAAGGGATCCTAGCATGCCAGAAATATTTCGAAAGTTAAATCATAATGAGGAGATTGGTACATGAGCCACAGAAAGAGCTGCACGAGTTTATGTGAGTACTTAAAGTAGAATATATTTGTCTTCAGTTAACTACATATTGAATGGAATAAATTGATTAATCGTTTTTTGTTTCTATTGAGGTTATGGGTTGGTTATCAAAATAACAATTTTTTATTTTAGCTTCTTGTATGGAGGTTATCTGTCTTCACGTTGTGTTTAAATTATTTGACAAAAACATACCTTATATTGATTTAATATTTAGTAATTGGTTATTTTTTAATGACATGCTGTTGTGGATAAGTTAAATTTATGTTATTGTTAAAAGTTGAGGCATTTTTGGTTGCTTTACAAATGAATGCTTGTATTTTTCTACTTTTTGTTATCATTGGGATACACATCACTTTTTCTATTGCATTTTCTTGTCAATTTGATTCTTGTACTTTTTAAAAGCATACCTTATAAGTATATCAGCACTCCATTATTTTTGTTGGCAATAAGCATCACTTTTATAGATCATGTCCTTCTTAAATTGGGCCAAATTATTTTCTTATCATAGATCTCACTATATTTTATGCATATATTGTGAACTTACCATTAGTTGTATGTAGTAGTGTTAAATATGATATGTGCTATTAGTTCATTAAATGAAACAACCACATAGGATGAGTATTTGAGTTCAATTTTCTTTTACTTTTTTTTTCAAATTTTTTTATTTGGATTCTTTTACTTTTTGTTAATAATTTTTTGCCTTGGGTTTTTTAGAAATTTCGATGCATTTTGATTAATTGATTTACTGTTTGTGATTTTATTGACACATAAGAGTTTGTTTTCTTACTTTAATACGTCTCTTTTTTTTTTCAACTAATTACGTACAGGCTGGTTATGAGAAATTGAGAGAGGATACTATTGCCTGAAGATCATCTGTTGATTATTTCACCATCTTTTTTAAAGCTGTAGGTGAAAACAATAAGAGAAGTAGGACTTATAGATTTGGATTAGAGGTAGCCTTTTATGAAGCATCAAACTTTGGTTCTCAATCTTCACATGCCATATCCAGCGTTACGATGCAACAAATGATGTTCCATTTTCAATTTATGCAAGGACAATTAGATAGTAAATGTGTAGAAATGGAAGAACGACTAACAAGAGAATGTGTAGAGGTGGAAGATAGATTGCAAAGAGAACGTGCTGTGAGAAATGCGAGGGAAAAAATATGAAAGAATGACTATAGAAAGAACGTGATCTGATAGAGACACAATAAAGAGATTTGAGAGAAAAGATGAAAAGACAAATAAAAATAAGAGATCGAAGAGAAAATAAACTAAAAAAAAAAGGCCTCAAAGAAGAAGCTTCTGAATAGACTTGTTAGACAAATGAGTTTGTAGCAAGGTACTTTAGGTTAGCGTGGTGCTTCTTCTAGTCTAGTTGATGATGATGGCAGTGGTGATGAAGATGATGATAGTGATGGTGATGGTGATGGTGATGATCTTATAGAGGATGATTAGATTTAAAAAAAAAATTCATTAATCAGTGCGATTGAATATTTAATCTAAGTATATTGTGTATTTAACATTATATATGATAATTTTACTGTTACTATAACTTTTACATGCTTTTGTTTGTTTTGTTAATTTTATTTTATGAAAATATGTATTTATTAATTTAATATAATTTATAAAAATATATATTTATTGATTTTTATGACTTCCATTGAATATATATATTTTTTGGTATAAATTAAACAAAATAAAATGTTTATTTGATTATTTAATAAAATAAAATTCAATAAATTTATTAATTAAAAATTTTGTGGCAACTAAAATATTGCCATGGAATTATTGTTGTAGCAACAAAAGATTAATTGTCACGGATTTTCTTCCGTGGCAACCAGGGATCAATTGCCACGACATTTCTTTCATGGTAATAAGAGATTAATTGCCACGAAATTTTCTCATGGCAAAAACAACCTATTGCCATGGAAGATATTTCGTGGCAAAAAAAAATTAATTGCCACGGAACATCTTCCATAGCAAAATATATGGATTGCCACGGAAACACTTCTATGGCAAAAGATATGGATCACCACGAAAACTATTCCGTGGCAAAAAAAAAAATCAATCGTTATGAAATATTTACTGTGACAAAAGAACCATGTACCATAGAATTTCTTTCGTATCAACAAGAGACAAATTCCCACGAAATATTTTTGTGGCAAAAAAAATTAAATGCTACGAAATTTTTTCATGGCAATTTTTATGTTCATTTATTAATTAAAAAATTTAGTAATATAATATTAAATATTTCTAACAAACATTCCATGGGAATGCCATTAGAAAATTACCGCAGAAGTAAATTCCATGGGAAAATTAACATTCTGATAAACATAATTCTTATGAAAATGCTTCCATAAGAATTTTCGTGGAAAAGACAGATTCTCACAGAAATTCTTCATTTTTCCACAATATTTTTTTGTGGGAAAATAGTAAATTTCTTATAGTGCTTTAAATTCTTTACACATCATTTTTGCTTTTTTTGTTTTCTTTAAGTGTTGTTTATTTTATAAATGGAAGTCCCCCTTCTTAAGGTGTTAGAGGCTTTAACTGTTTCAACAACCAAAGAAAACAATTGGATGTTGCAAAGAACTATTAACTGGTGGTTTACATGGACATAATCGAGTACTTTACTTACTTTTATAACATATATTCACAATGGTGCTATTTTGATTGGTTATATATCGCTACATACTTTATATTGCTTATTGTTTGTGGTGATAAATTATTACTTATAATTAACTACAACTTTTGCTTAAAAATCATGCACATTTGAAAAAATTAGCAAAGTGTGGTAAGAAATAATCGTCTTAGTCGAATGAAGAACTTTTAATTTGCACGATTTATTTAACATTGAAGAATAGTGAAAGGACGTATGTGAAAGAGGATTAATAATTGATGATTATGCTATCCAACTTAGAGTTCTGGAACTATTTATGTGTGTTGGATGGGTTGTGGTCCAAGTGAAGATACTTGGGCGACTATTCAGAGATTGAGATAGTTTACTACATTTCTTCTTATCCTTGTTCATTTTTCAGATTTTTATTTTTATTTTTTTGTTACATGAATTTATTTGTTGATCATTCTATTCAGTAACTACAAAAAAAAAATGAAAGAGTTTGTAACAAAAAGATATAGATCAAACATATTACCTCTTTTGTAAGTCGTTATCCTTTAAAATAATATTGCATGAGTTAGAATATATCCTTACTGATTAATTACTTTTTATTTCTATGGATAATGTTTCTTCTATAATTAGTTTATATTCATTTATTTGTTTTCTTAGGGTATTATTGATTTTATATGTGAAGGTCCCCTTATAAGGAACCGGAAAGCACCATTGGATAATATGAAGAACCAACAACTAGTGGTCTACAAAGGCATAATTAAGTGCTTTACTTATTCTGATAGCATATATTCACAATTATGCTAGTTTGATTTGTTGTATTACACCTCTTGCTTTGTGTTATTGATTATTTATTGTGATAAATTATTATTACTTATAGGTTAGTTTCTACTAAGAAGCATGCACATTTAGTAAAGGGTGGTTAGAAATAATCTCAAAACTAAATGTAGTGGCTTTAATTTAGAAGGCTTATTTCATACAAAAAAAAAAAAGATAGTAAGAGGACATATGTATCAATGGAATCAATAGTTAATGACTGTGCCATCTAACTTACTATTTTAAAGGTATTTAGGTGGGATAGAAAGGCTATGGTCCAAGTGAAGATACTTAGGAGCTTATTGAGGGTTTGAGGCAGTCTATTATATCTTCTCTCTCTTTGGTTATCGTTTATTTATTTTTTTTTTATTTTACTGAGATGAATTGTTTTATTAGTCATTTTCTACAATAATTTCAAAAAATGATAGGAAGAGTTGGTAATAGTGAGGTATAAATCAAAATTTTGCCTCTACTTGTAAGTCTTCATCAGTGTGTTGCATTAATTAGAAGATATCTTTACTACTTATTTGCTTTTACTTTTATCGATGATTTTTTTTAATGGGTACCCATCATTTTGTTTATTTTCTTAGGGTGTTGTTGATTTTATATGTAAAGGTGCCTAATGCCAAGGTATTTGAGACTTTGAATATTTCAACAATCAGAAAGCCATTGGATGATGTAAAAAACCATTAACTAGTAATGTACATAGACATGATTGAGTATTTTACTTACTTCTATAGTGTATGTTCACAATCATGCTAGTTTGGTTGGTTGCGCAATGCTTTTAGCTTTGTTTTGCTTTTATTATGATAAATTCTTGCTTATAACTTTAGTTTTTGTTTAGAAAGTGCATATATCTCAAGAAGCTAGCTAAAAGTGGAAAGAATAGTAAAGAAATAAGTGTTAAAAGAAATCAATGGTCAATGATTATATGATCTAATTTTGGATTTTGAAACTTTTTATGTACAATGGAAGGGCTATAGTTAAAGTGAAGATTATTGAAAGCCTATTGAAGGAATAAGGTAGTCTACTATATATCTCTTTTCCTTTTTTTTATTTGCCCTTTTGATTTTAAATTTTATTTCTTTCACTACAAACATGAATTTATTTGTCAACCATATTCTCTTCACTAACTACAAAGAAAAATTGAAGAAGTTTATAATAAAAGATTACAGATCAAGTATATTCCTTTTATCTGTGAGTATTCATCTTTCAAAACTGTTGTATGAGCTAGAATGTATCATTGTCGATTATTTCTTTTTACTTCTATGAATGATGTTTTTCCTTCAATTATTTTCTTATTTTCTTATGGTAATGTTGATATTATATGTGGAGTTTCTCCTTGCCAAGGTGTTGATAGCTTTAACCATTTCAACAACTGGAAAGCATTATTAGATGATGTAAAGAATTTTCAAACTTGTAGTTTCATCGATATAATTAAGTATCTTACTTTTATAGCATATATTCTTAATTATGCTAGTTCAGTTAGTTGGAAATTGTTTCTTGCTTCATATTGCTTATTAATATTGTGGTAAATTATCATTTGTAATTACAATTTTCATTTATAAAAATATTCATATCTCAATTAGCTAGCAAAAAGTAATAAGAAGTAATTTTCTTAGCCAAATTGTAGTACTTTTAATCTGCTTGGTTTGTTTAATGTCAAAAAATAGTAAAGGGATAAATGTTGAAAGAGAATTAATGGTCAATGATTATGTGATTTAATTTTTGAGTTTTAAACTATTAAGGGGCATGTCAGTAAAAGTGAAGATTTTTGAGAGCCTATTAAGGGATTGAGATTGTCAACTCTATATCCTTTTTTCTTGTTTGTCCTTTAATTTTTATTTTTATTTTTTGTTAATGAATTAATTTTTTTGTCTCTTATTCTCTTCATTAACTAGAAAGAAAAATTAAAAGAGTTAATGAATAAAGCATGTAAATAAAACATATTCTGTAGGCCTATGAGTATTCATCATCCAGAAGTGTGTTATGTGAGCTACACCTTTAAATTATTTGCTATTACTTTTACTGATGAAGTTTCTTCTTTAGCTGGTTTACACTTTTTATTTATTTTCTTAGAGAATTTTGGATTTTATTTTGGAGTCTTCCTTTAATAAAGATGTTAAATGGCTGTAAAAATTTTAGCAACTTGAAAGAACCATTGTATGATGTAAAGAATCATCAAGGTAGTCTACATAGACATAATTGTGTACTTTACTTATTTTTATAGCATATCTTCGCAAGTATTCTCATTTGGCTAGTTGCACAAAAACTTCTTACTTTATATTACTTATTGTTTATTACAAAAAATAATTACTGATCACTATAAATTTTATTTACAAAGCATTCACATCTCGAAGAGCTAGTAAATGACAAGCAATTCTTTTAGCTGAAAATAGTAATTCTAATTCGCATGGCTTATTTAATGTCAAAGAACATAAGGAGTCATATATTATGAGAAATCAATATTAAATAATTATGTGATCCAACTTAGTGAATTGAAAGAAAAAAAATTAGATTACTTAGAAGAGTTACGGTCCAAGTGAAGATACTTAGCGCATATTGAGTGATTGACGTATTCTACTATATCCTTTTTTATTTGTCTTTCATATTTTTATTTTTATTCTTTTTTTATTGGCATGAATTTATTTATCAATTATTATTTTCAATAACTACAAAGAGATATTGAAAGAGTTTTTAATTTAAAAAAAATGTGGATCAAACATGTTGCCTTCGCTTGTAAGTCTTCTCTTTTAAAATAAATTGCATCAGTTTGAATTTATACTTATTAATGATTTGCTTCTACTTCTATGGGTGATTATTCTTCTTTAACTTGTTTGCATCTCTTTGCTCCTTTTCTTTGAGTGTTATTGATTCTATATGTGGATGTCTCCCTTTCTATGGTGTTGTGGCTTTAACTATTTTAGCAATTGGAACAAACATTCGATGATTTAAAGAATCATCAACTAGTGGTTTGCATGCACATAATTGAGTATTTTATTTACTTTTATGATATATATTCATAATGGTACTAGTTTGGTTGGTTACAAAATGTTTCATACTTTATATTGCTTATTAGTTGTGATGATAAGTTATTACTTATAATTACAATCTTTTGCTTAGAAAAGTGTGTGCATTTGAAAAAACTAGCAAAGAATGGTGAGAAGTAATCTTCCTAATCAAATGAAGTCATTTTAATTTGCATGATTTATTCAATATCGAAGAATAGTAAAGGGATATAAGTGAAAGAGAATCAATAATTGATGATTTTGTCATCCAACATAGAGTTTTGGTATTATTTAAGTGTGTTGGAAGGATTATGATCCAAGTGAAGATATTTAAGAGCCTATTGAGGGATCGAGGTAGTCTACTACATCCTTTTTTCTTTATTTAGATTTATTTATTTGCTACATGAATTTATTTGTTGGTTATTCTATTCAGTAACTACAAAGAAAAATTCAAAGAGTTTGTAATTATAAGAAATAGATCAAACATATTACCTCTCTTTGTAAGTCATTATCCTTTAAAACAGTGTTACATGAGCTAGACTGTATTCTTGCTAATTATTTACTTTTACTTCTATGGATAATATTTCTTTTGTAATTAGTTTACATTTATTTATTTATTTAGGTATTATTGATTTTATATGTAAAGATCTCCCTATATAGGTGTTAGTCGCTTTTAACCCTTAAAGAAATTAGAAAGCACCATTGGATGATGTAAAAAATCATAAACTGGTGGTTTGTATGTACATAATTTAGTACTTTATGTGCTCTTATAGTATATATTTGGTATAATGTCTCTTGCTTCTTTTTATTCATTGTTTGTTATGAAAAATTATTAATTATAAGTACAGTTTCAATTTAAAAAGCATGTTATTTTAGTAAAGAGTGCTAAAAAGTAATCTTATAACTAAATGCAGTAGCCTTAATTTATATGTCTTATTTCATGTAAAAAAAAAATAGTATGAGGACATACGTTTTAAGGGATCAATAATTAATGAATATGTGAACTATTTAGGTAAGATACAAAGGCTATGGTCCAATATAAGATACTTAAGAACCTATTGATGGATTAAGGTAGTCTTCTACATCTTCTCTTTTTCTTGGTTGTCTTTTAGGTTTTTTTTTCTTTTTAGGTTACTAACTTGGATTTATTTATCGCTATTTTCTTCAATAATTTACAAAAAATGATAAAAGATGTTTGAAATAATAAGGTAGAAATTAAACTACTGCCTCTACCTATAAGTCTTCATATTTTTAAAGTATGTTGCATGAACTAGAATATATTTTTGCTTATTATTTACTTTTACTTCTATGAATGATGTTTCTTTTTTAATAGATGCACATCATTTTATTTATTTATTTTTTTTTTTACAATGTTGTTGATTTTATATATGGAGGTCCTCCGTGTAAAGGTATTAGTGGCTTCAACCATTTTAGCAACTAAAAAGCATCATTGGATGATGTAATGAATCATCAACTAGTAATTCACATGGAAATAATTAAGTATCTCATTTACTTGTACAGCATATGTTCATAATTATGCCAGTATAATTATGCCAGTTTAGTTGGTTGCACAATACTTCTTACTTTGTATTACTTATATTTGTTATGATAAATTATTGGTTGTAATTGCAGTTTTTATTTAAAAAGTGTACACGTCTCAAAAAGCTACCAAAGAGTGGTAAAAACAATAAAGAGACCAGTGTTAAAAAGAAATCAATAGTCAATAATTATTTGATCCAATTTTGGATTTTAAAACTATTTAGGTACAATATAAAAGGTAAAGATAATTGGTAGCCAATTGAAGGATTAAGATAGTCTATTATATCTTTTCATTTCTTATTTATCCTTTAAATTTTTGTTTTTGTTTCTTTTATTACTACCATGAATTTATTTGTCGGCCATATTCTTTTCACTAACTAGAAAACAAAATTGAAGGAGTTTGTAACAAAAGGGTATAGATGAAATATATTCCTTTTATAAGTATTCATTTTTTAAAAGTGTGTTGTACAGGTTAGAATATATCATTGTTGATTACTTCTTTTTTACTTCTATGAATTAAGTTTCTTCTTTATAGGTGTACATTTATTTATTTTCTTTTAATAATATTGATTTTATATGTGTAATTTCTCTTTTCCAAGGTGTTAATAGCTTTAATCATTTGAAAAACTAAAAAACCACCATTGGATGATATAAAGAACCATCAACTAGCTAGTAGTTTACATGGATATGTTTGCAATTATGCTAATTTGGTTAGCTGCGCAATGATTCTAGCTTCATATTTTTATTATCTCTGTTGTAAATTATTACTTATAACAATAGAAAATATTCATATATAAAAAAGTTAAGCAAAAACCGATAACAAGTAATTTTCTTAGCCAAATGTAATGCTTTTAATCTGCATAGTTTATTTAATGCCAAAGAAGGGAATAACTTTTGATAAAGAATCAATAGTTATTAATTATATGATTTAATTTTGGAGTTTTAAACTATTTAGGTGCATTGGAGCCAAAGAGAAGATATTTGAGAACGAATTGGGAAATTAAAGTAGTCTACCTATATCTTCTTTTTTTTGTCCTGTTTGTCCTTTAGATTTTTATTTTTATTTTTTTCATTAATAATGTGGATTTATTTGTCACTCATTCTCTTCATTAACTAAAAAAAAAAAATTGAAGGAGTTTGTAATAAAAGTGTGTTAGATATTCTCTTTAACTATAAGTATTCGTCATCTAGAAGTGCATTATATGTGCAAGAATGTATCAATGCTAATTGTTTCCTTTTACTTCTATCGATAAAGTTTCTGCTTTAGTTGATTTATGCCCTTTTGTTTATTTTCTAAGGGTGTTTTGGATTTTGTATTTAGAGTCTCTCCTTGTAAAGGTGTTAATGGTTTTAACCATTTTGGCAACTAGAAAGGACCATTGGATGATGTAAAGAGTCATTAATTGATTGTCTACATGGACATCATTGAATACCTCACTCTTTTTTGTAACATATCTTCGTAAATTATGCTAATTTGGCTAGATGCATAATACTTCTTACTTTATATTACTTATTGTTTGTTGTAATAAATTATTGCTTATAATTATAAATTTTGTTTATAAAGCATTCACATCTCGAAGAACATAAAGGGATGTATGTTGAAAGGAATAAATAGTCAATAATTATGTGATCTAACTTACTATTGAAAAAAATTTAGATTAGCTAGGAGAGTTATAGTCCAAGCGATTAAAAGCCTATTGAGTAATTGAGGTATTCTACTATATCCTTTTTTTTTATTTGCCTTTCAGATTTTTATTTTTTTCTATTATTGGCATGAATTTATTTATCGGTGATTGTCTTTAGTAATTTAAAAGAGATGTTGAAAAGGGTTTTTAACCTAAAAATATAAATCAAACATATTGCCTCTGCTTGTAAATCTGGTCTTCTAAAACCAAGTTGCATGAGTTTGAATTTATACTTACTAATTATTTACTTTTACTTTTATGAATAATGTTTCTCCTTAAAATTGTTTATATCTTCTGCTTTTTTCTTTGAGTGTTGTTGATTTTATATGTGGATATCCCTTTTTCCAAGGTGTTAGTGGCTTTAACCATTTTAGCAATCAAAAAAAGCCATTAGATGATGTAAGGAATTATTAACTAGCGGTTTACATGGATGCAATTGAGTACTTTACTTACTTTTATAATAGATATTCACCATGAAACTAGTTTGGTTGGTAACATAACGCTTCATGCTTTATATTACTTATTTTTTATGGTAATAAATTATTACTTATAACTATAACTTTTACTTAAAAAGCATGTACATTTGAAAAAACTAGTGAAGTATGATAAAAAGTAATGTTTCTATTCAAATGAAGTATTTTTAATTTGTATGATTTATTTAATATCAAAGATTAGTAAAGGGTAAAGGGACATATGCCAAAGAAAATCAATAATTGATGATTATGTCATCCAACTTAGAGTTTTGAAACTATTTAGGTGTGTTGGAAGGGTTACAGTTTAAGTGAAGATACTTAAAAGCCTACTGAGGTATTGAGGTAGCCTAATACATCTATTTCTTTTCTTCTTTGTTCTTAAAAATTTTTAATATATTTTTTTGTTACTAACGTGAATTTATTTGTCGGTCATTCTATTTAGTAATTACAAAGTAAAATTGAAAAATTTTGTAACAAAAGGGTAAAAATCAAATATACTACCTTTGTTTATAAGTCATTATCTTTTAAAACTATATTGCATGAGTTAGAACGTATCTTTGCTGATTATTTTCTTTTACTTTTATAGATAATATTTCTTCTGCATTAGTTTATATTCATTTATTTGTTTTCAATTAATGCATTATTAATTTTATATGTAAAGGTCCCCCTGCAAAAGTGTTAGTCACTTTAACCCTTGAAGCAATTAAAAAGCACCATTGGATGATGTAAAGAACCATCAACTCATGGTTTACATAGACATTAATTAAGTATTGTCCTTACTCTCATAGCATATGTTTACAATTATGCTAATTTAATCTGTTGTACAAAGCCTCTTACTTCTTTTTATTCATCGTTTGTTATGGTAAATTATTATTTATAACTACAATTTCAATTTAGAAAGCATACTCTTTTAGTAAAAAGTGGTAAAAAGTAATCTCATAACTAAATCTAGTAGTTTAAATTTGCATGGCTTATTTTATATAAAAAAATAGTAAGAAAATATATGTTTCAAGGGAATCAATAATTAATGACTATGTGAACTATCTGGGTGGGATTGAAAAACTATGGTTCAAGTAAAGATACTTAAGAGCCTATTAAGCGATGAGGTAGTCTACTACATCTCCTTTTTTTCTTGTTTGTCTTTCATTTTTCTTTTTCTTTGGCTACTGACATGAATTTATTTGTCGATTATTTTCTTAAATAATTTTTTAAAAAATGATAGAAAAGATTTACAATAATAAGGTATAAATCAAACTATTGTTTCTACCTGTAAGTCTTCATTTTCTAAAAGTATGTTACACAAACTAGAATATTTTGTTTTTTTTGCTAATTATTTTCTTTTACTTCTATGGATCATATTTCTTCTTTAATGGGAGCACATCATTTTGTTTATTTTCTTATGGTGTTATTGATTTTATAAGTGAAGGTCCCTTGTGCAAAAGTATTCATGGCTTTAGCCATTTCAGTAACCAAAAAGGTAAGCGTTTATGGCTAGCGTAATGTCTTCTCCCTATCTGTATCCTAAGAATGTCCTCTTACCCCAAGTGTTCGTCATGGTCGCGGTAAGTACAAGAAAGACATAAAATAAGGCCTCACCTTTTTAGTGATAGAGGTTTATCGCTAAGTCGGATCATGTCCTTGAAGATAAATAGAGAACTCAGCTTTTCACTGCAGAGATAGGAAGAAAGCTCAATAAACACACATGAACACGATGCAAGGCATAACATAAATGAGACTCACAATAAGGCGACCCTATATTCTCCATTAGGACCCCTAGATTGAAAGAAGTCCACCAAGAGCCTCAACTACTCGCCACCACCCAAAAAGCAAAAGATTCGAGAGTCCAAGCTAAAAACACATGCATAAATAGTGGCCTAATGACAAGGGATGACACGTTCGTGCCTTTCTCATTAGGGAAAAATTCCATTTTATGAGTAAATTAGCTTGACTGGACGGAGAGAATCTACCCATTGCTTTAGGAACACATTGAGCCATAGATCATAAAAGTCCTGTAGTTCTTCTTCTACCGTTCATGCCCTGCACAAAGTAACCCTCGTAAGGTCTTTTTCCCAACAATCAACTAGTTAAGCATACCCTTCTATGAATCGTACAAGCACGTCCTCTATCACCCACTAATGAAGAAAGGAGTACCGTTTCAATGAGACAAAAAATGCCAACACTCATACTAAAAGAAACCATTCATTCTTCCTCGCACCTTAGCATTATATGGCAAGTGGATATCCGGCAAGTTAAGGACATAAAAGACAAGACTATAAGCATATGGCCATCAGGAGAATAGCTTTCCCCGAAGAGGATTGAACGATTTTCACTCTAATTGGACTAGACTATTTCAACTTTCACATGAATTTTCAGCACATTTTTACGAATTTGTTTTTCTAAATTCAACTGTTAGCGTAGCATTAAGTAGTAAACATTTTACCCTCATAGTAAAACAACCAATGCTTCACATGTGGCTAAATTGTTCTTTAGAGATGTTGTTAAATTAAACTACATGGTTTACTTAAAAGGAAGTAGTGAGAAAGCATCGAGTTTTGGTTAGCATAACGTCTAATCGAGACAATTAATTCTTGAGTCATTTTTGCAGTCGTTCACTTACAAAATAAAGGAGAAGAGCGAGGCCTGATTTAATACAATAAGGGAAAAGATCGTACAGTTCCCTACCGAGACAATAAAAACTCTCAACGCATCAAAAAGGGAGTTGGATAAAGTGAACTCCCTCCTTAGATGAACGGGGCTTAGTTAAGAAGTCTCAACCTTTCATATGAAATTCATTGATACCGCCTTCTTTAGATAACATTTCTAAAACTGGTAATTTATAATTGAGTACCTCACTTATTTTTATGGCATATGTTCACAACTATGCTAGTTTGGTTCGTTACATAATGCTTTTTGTTTTGTATTGCTTATGTTTGTTATGATAAATTATTGCTTATAACTACAATGTTTACTTGAAAAGTATGCATGTCTCAAAAAGCTAGCAAAGAGTAGTAAGAACAGTAAGGAGACAAGTGTTAAAAAGAATTAAATAGTCAATGATTATGTGATCTAATTTTGAATTTTAAAACTTTTTAAATACGATGGAAGGGCTATAGCCAAAGTGAAAATAATTGAGAGCTTATTGAAGGATTAAGGTAGTCTATTATATCTTCTCTTTTCTTATTTACCGTTTAGATTTTTGTTTTTATTTTTTAGGTTATTACTATGATTTCTTTTGTCAATCATATTCTTTTCACTAACTACAAAGAAAAATTGAAGTAATTTGTAACAAAAGGATACAAATCAAATATATTTTTTCTGTCTGTAAGTATTCATCTTTTAAAAGTATGTGGTATGGGTTAGAATGTATAATTGTTGATTATTTCCTTTTACTTCTATGAATGAAGTTTCTTCTTTGATTGGTGTACATTTGTTTATTTTCTTATGGTAAGTGACTCCCAAACCCAATTTTTCTCTAGAAAATTTTAAAACCAGTTAGCCTTCATTATTAAAATGGCGACCAATCATAACAACGATAGTTGGTGGTGACTCCTAAGTTTATTTTCATGTTAAAAAGTTTCCCTTAGTTGGGACCCTAGTTTTGACACCTAACATTTGAAATCCGTTTTCTCTTCTAATCTTTAGCATTTGACATGAATCAAAGCAACCAAAAAAAAAAAAAAAAAAGAGAGAGATTGTAAATGGTTGTCTTCACACTTTGGCATTTTAGTTTTGAATGAGCTAATTTTTAAGCTTTTTTTTTTTTCAATTTCAACAAGTAATAATGTGGGTCAAAACATACAAACCGTGTTAAATAAATTTTTTTTTCTCTTTTAAAGTATTTGTGAAATGGGTGTCTATACACTTGTTTTCTCACTCATTCAATAATTTGGTGAGGCATAGGTATTGATTCTATCTGCACCCATGCCAAGGGATGGTTTCTTATGTGGTTGTGGTGGGTGCATCTTTTATCAATCAAAACTTAGGTTGTGCAAATAACCAAAGTACAATCTGAAAATCTTTTTGCGTTTGTTTGGTTGTATTTTTGTGTGAGGTTTGGTTTTCATGTTGAATCTACTTTTTATGAGTGACTTGGAAGATGTTTTAGTTCTATTTGATGATATAAAGTTAATTACAAATGCATTGTGCATAGGCATGCAGGTTTTTGTGCATGTTACTTTGGCTATCATGGATGTGTAGTGACTTAATATGCACTAGTAATGCATTATTACTTACGATAGTGATTTTTCATACATAAATGTCAAATAAATTCTTGGTACTAATTTTGGCATATTCTTAGTTGTATTGTCAAAAATTTTCAATGACATTAAATAACTACAACGCAGAACCATCACAATATGAGAAATTTCAATAGTGACTTAATACAAATTAAAGTTACTTAATATTATGTCATAGTGTGATGTCTATTTTCATAATGAGTTATTTAAAAATAGTATGCATTTCATATAGGCTGCTACTATACGTTAATGGGGAATGTTTTGGTCATGATGCAAAATGGTCGACGAGATTGAAGTAATGATATCTTTCAATGAAAAAATGAATCGACGATCACTATAATTGCTAATATGTCAGAAGTGTAATGTAAAATAGATGAGTGATGATTCAAAATAGCTGCACATATAATCGATTAATTAAACGTGTTCAATTAGTTTTAGATGACAAATATTCTAATTATAACATTGAGTTAGATATCTTGATTAAAATTAATAACAACAAGCTATTAATATGTTAAATATATTAAATATATTATCGAGTTTATTAAAAAGTGGATAATGCATCATTTGCTTGTAAGATTAATACTAATTAAATGCAACCTAATCGTGAATTATGATTTGGTCAAAATCATTTATTGTAATGCCATAATGATTTATTCCACAAATAGTGACTTATAATTACTTGATTGGTGTATCAAATATATTATCAAGTTCATTACTAAGTGAATAATACAGATTAATCACTATTCAACTTAAAATGAACTTAAAATGATCAGATAATTTACATCATTCAAACAAGAGACTTATTGTAAATTGGTATCTCATATTAGCTTATTGTTAAATTTATAATGCAGGTACTAATTGGTTGGTATAACAAACTGACTTATTGTTAAATTTTATAATGCACTTATTACTTGTACAATTGTGAAACTATCACATTGTATTTCATATTCTTGACAAATTGTATGTACATTATCAAAAATGTATTTTAAAATATATTCAAATTAAGAAATGCATCATAATATGTGAAATATTTCAACAACTGCATAATTATTATATACTAAAGATACATTTAATTAGAGTCTTCAGAATTTGCATAAAACGTTAATGTTATTAATTATTGGATCCACTCCATGGCACACCTATCAAAAATCAAATAGAAACCCTCCATAATCAATTAACTTAACACATGACACTATATAATTTTTTTTATATTTTTGAGGAAATTTGAATAGTGAATTGAATAATTACACATGCAAAACTAAACTAAGTAAAATACTCACTCAATCATTATATATATGTTTGATAAGTCATTTACACCTGCTTAATAAGTCACTGTAATATGGCATTATACTTATTTAGTAAGTTATTATATTTATTTAATAAGTTAATATGCTTATTTATGTATATTTAATAAGCCGTTATGACTATTTAGTGAGTCATTATGCATGTTTAGTAAGTAATTAAATTTGTTTAATAAATCACTACACATGACATGACTAGTAAGTCACTATAATCAACTAAATACATATCACACAAAATTATTGTTCAATAAATAACACAAAACATAACTGCACTAATAAAATCATTAAAATGTTTAAATTTAGTTAAAAAAACAATAATTCTTGATTTTAAATTTGAGTTTTATATAGGTAAGAGTTAAGATTAAAGGATTTGAAAGCCAACATTAAAGATCAAAAAGTTTCACAAAAATTTTCTCTTTTATTTTTCTCACCTTAAATATTAAATGAATTTACACATTAACACTAAAGAATTTTTAAGAGAGAATGATTATGGTCTGTACTTCCTAAGGCAACTTTCTCTTTTGTATATATATATATATATATATATATATATATATATATATATATATGAGCACAAAATAAAAAATAAATCAACACAAAATAAAAAAATAAATTTAAATGAAACAAGAAAACAAAATATATAACAAAAAATAAGATATAATAATCAAGATAATTATAAAATAACAAAAATAAAAAGCCCTTAATTTACTTAATTATATTCCTTAATATTATTTTTATCCTTATAAAAAATATCATAATTTATCACTATTTAACACTTAATTACTCTTTATTTCTTGACTAATTAAAGTGTAATCTTAAATTCTTTTCTTATATCTTAAATTCCTTAAAAGAAAAAACTAAAAAAATTTGAATTTAATTCTAAATAACTACTTAGTGCTCTAGATCATAAACCAAACAAGGATTTTTTGTTTTTCTTTTTTACTCTTCTCTTTTCTTTGCTTTTGGATTTTTCAAACAACATGCAACGAAAAATAGAATGCAACATTAATATTTGCTTACTAGAATAAAATCAAAAGTTATAAAATATGGATACTTACTGATTTGATCGAAGTTGGCCTCATCGAGTCGTCTCTAAGCGTTAATGTGGAAGACCAACAAAGAACCATGGCAAAGCATCAGATGACATTTTTTCGCCAAAGTCTTCCCCAAATTGGGAATCGCCTCAAAAGCAAATATCTATCATTGAAAAATTCAAAATGTATTAAGTAAAATCAATTTCAGGCACTAAACAAGAAAAACAAAAAAAAAAATGATATTAAAACTATTTACTTACTTGCAAAACCCATGCAAAGTCGTAAAGGTTATAAGACCCTTTGCTTTTAGATTTTTGATTTAAAGCAACTGTCCTGAACTATGCCAAAGAATGTATAAAATGTGCAATTCTCCATGGGTAGCTATTGAAGTAGTTTAAATCATCCGCCAAATGCACATGCCATGCAAGGATCAACTATCGCTTATTTTGCTGCATCAACCACCCATGTAATATGTAGACCAAATATAGCTTCATTACATCCTCAAAGTGGTCAAAGACTCCTCTTTGAAACTTGGCCTTCACTAAGTCCTCATTTTACTTATCTTATCCACCAAAATATCTACCGAGGATGTTGGACTATTGTGCTTCAATTAATGTTGTCTCCAACACATCATAAAATTTCAAACCAGTGATGAGGCAAAACTTCGTGGCATTCAATGTCATCTCATATGACCCAACTACAAAGATCATACAATCGATTTTGGGCTAATTCTTCACTCGAACTAATATATTGTCTACTATTTATGCATTGAACTTTAGAGGGGCAGTTTAAGAAAGTGGCTAAAAATAGTGGTCTTGAATAAGTCTCTCAACTGGCCAACATTCCTTAATTCTTCAAATGACTTAATAGTTGATTGTACATTGGTATCGTAATATTTCATGATCTTTACCTTATTTGACTTGAAAGATTTTAATATTGGTGCCATTTACATGTGGCAAAAATTATCAAGATATAAAAAAGATGGAGGAAAACATCAAAATCAATTCATAAATGTGGTGCAAAAACATACTAGTTTCTATCTGAATGATGCCAAATTATGTTGTGAAATGGTGTGATAATACGAAATAAATAATGGAAAAAATGTTAAATAGTGCAATAACTTAATGAAAATGGTATGAAAACTGATAGTGAAAAAAGTGTAAAAGTATGTAAAAATCGTGTGAAAATTATTAGTGAAAAGGGTGCGAAAGTATGCACATAATGGTGCGAAACTATGAACACAATAGTGTGAATGAAGTATGCAAAACAAATTGAACAAATAATGCAAAAGAATGATCCAAATTGGTTCGAAACTATTAATTATAATGGTGCAAAAATTATGCTTAAGAAGGTTGCGAAAATATCAAAATAAATGGCTTGAAGATTATCAAACCAATGTGAAAATATGAATCAAATTAGTATGAAACTAGACAACCCTTTTTGATAGACCATTGTACACTAAAAGCATTCATAGACACCTAAACACAACCAACAAACATCATAGCAACCACAAATTTTGTCGAAACTAGCCAAAGTCATCAAAACATCACTTTAAAAAATGAAAAAGAAAATATTGTGTTGCTTCAAAAATGTGTATTGCTAAAAATTAACAAGAAATATTGCAAGGACAACAAAAATATGAAGGAAAGTGAAGGAAATCGAAAGAAAATGAAGCAAACTGATTGAAACCTTAAACAATAAGAAAGAGTGAGTGAGTTTCATGTTTAAGACGTTTGCAAAGTGCACATAAACTTATAATTTCATTGAAAATTTTAAAAGCACTTTAGACAATGAAGTAAAGAAAAAACTTTAAAAAATTATTTAGTGATGTTAAATATTTTTATAATTACCATTGTACTAAATGTTATTTTAAAAAATTTTCCCTTCTTACAATCATCGTATAAAACCTATTTCATTGTAAGTTTTTAAAAAATATCATAAAATGTAAATGCAGTTTCATGGAATAACTTATTTAATTATTAATTACATGAAAACATGAAATATAAATATAAATTTTGTGGGAGCAAAAAACAGATAATCTTGTAAAATTGTAGTAATTAGACCTTCTGCATATTTGGAAGAACAGTGCTGAAAGAAAGAAATCATTTTTAAGCATCATTACAAAAGGTGATAACCTATTTTTTCGGCTGTAACTTCGAGACCATGTAAGCACATAATTAAAACTTGACTCTAATATATTAAATTAAAAATTTAGTGAGTAGCTCTCAATCTTCGGACTCAAATAGGTGTTTTGTACCTTCCGTTGACGTTTAGAGAAATTCAAGTTGACCTAAGAATTGTATTAGCATGATGAGTTGGAATGATTATGAACTGAGTTTGACAAACTAAACATTAATGCTAAAATAACCCTTGTAATCAAATTCAGTGAGATAATTAAATCATTCATGTTTGAATTCTGATAGTTTCAGTTCTCAAAATTTCAGCATGGATAAGTTAATTTTGTTCTTATTAAATTTCAATTGCACCCAACCCTATTGCATAATTTCTTCTCACGTAACATAAGTTTGAGGCGTGACAGAAGGTCCACCCGGTGAAGGGAGGGAATAGTGGCGTTGGGTGCATATAATAAAATAATTCTTTTAAAGTTTAATGATCGCATCACAGGTGTCCTTCATTAATTAGCACATAATAACTATTTAATTCAAGGTTGGGATTAATTAAACTGATTAGTTAGCTAATCAATATTGTTAGATCAAACAACACGTACAAATTATCAGTCAAGCAATGGCTTAATTAATTAGGGGACAGCTTCCTTGCTGTTGTTCTTAATTATGTTATGAGGTGTCTATTCATTTGGTTTGACTTGTTGGCATCCCTTATTCACTACGACACATAATGCCCCTATAATTATTCCATGTTCATAAATTTAGACACTAAAAACATAGTAAGCCATCAATCTTCTATTAATTTCTTGTTTGAATTAGCCTACCATTTCTCTGTTTCACTTCAGTTCAATTTCTCCTTAATTTTTTTAACAAATAGGGCCATTTTGTTATAACTTGTACACGTTCGAGGCTAGTTGTAATCGATTGTGCTAGATTTTATTTAAATGACAGATGTAGTTTTAATTTTAAATATGAATAGACATATTTTTGACTTCAAAAAGCTTAATTTACATAGTAGATATTTTAGATCATGAGATCAGCCATACATATATACCTAACATATGTCATAAAAAAAAAAAAATTTCCCCCGAAAATCTTGATAGGCGTATGAAAAGTTGGCAATTCAATGGTCATTGTATGTGTTAATAAAATAATTATTTTTAAAATGAAATCAAAGTTGCTTAATGTGACTATATATATATATATATATATATATATATATATATATATATATTTATATCTCAAGGGTGAGTCCATATATGGAAAGAGCCTAGATGAGGGGGGAGGAAGCATGCATATATATACTTATATTCTATCTAAGTAAAGTTGTGCAAGGATTTGGCAAATCTAATAGCTTTTGATTTGCCAAAGCAAGAAAGTTTGGCCAGCCTTAAAGCCTCATATTCGCTAATAATGATTAAGACATTATAAGAACATCGCGTGGTCCGTACGATTCCCGGACGACACGGCCACCCTCTTGTTGCATGAAATGAGGCACCAAAAAAAAAAAACTAATGTTGCCGGTTGTACTCACTAATTAATTATATGGTAACCCTGACACCAGCAATTTACAGAGAATTGCACTGCTAAAACACAGATATGGTGTTGTATAGGAAAACGAAGGCTACAACATAGAAAGAGAAAGAAAGAAAGAAGTAATCTAACACACATATTGATGGGTTTCACAGTGGGGATAATCAAGTTTGTTCGGCTTTTGATTATTAAAAATTATAAACATGGTTAAAAGATGTAATCATGAATTTGTTGGTAACATTAATTTATTGTGCATATATGAAAAGAAAGAATGAAAGAGATATCATCAGGAAGACAGACAGCCAGCCAAGCACATATATATGTAATGGAATAGTGATCCATATAATCCTTAAATGATCAAAGACTATCAGCGCCCGGTAGCACTTTGAATCCACTTTCCCAGGAATTAGTCCGGGAAAGTTTAATTGACAGCCCAATGTCCTTTTGATCTTAACTCTATGTAAAAAAATAATTAGCAAGTAATCAAAAACTTAGAGCCATATAATACAGCTTCTAATTTAATTAATGTTTTTTTTTTTAATTTTCTATATCCACTGTCCTCTTCCTTAATGTAAGAATGTAAAATTGCTTTTGTAAGCAAGTTCTGGCTGCTCATCCAACAACCACCTTAATGATTGTAGGGAATAAGGCTGGTGAAGCTACCCATACTATCTGGGACACAGAATTTTACAAGGGGAAACATGCTCAACTACTTCATAAACTCATTTCAGTGACTAAAACCCACTTCAAATTAAAAAAGAGGAGTTCGAAGAAGTTGGTATTATTTGGTGTGTGGTTGTTAATGATTTCACACACACAAACAGCCACCATGAGTCCGTAAAATTTTACAGCTTTTAATTAAATTGCAAACAGGCACTGTAGTTTTGATCAGGTAGAGGAGCTTTTAAATTGTTTCTAATAAAAAAGGAAAATTATGGCATGGATATATGCTGCTATGGCTAGTACATACAGTAAGCAAATAAAAGCATTAATTATTTATGGGTGGAACAAACATTAGCCATAGAAAACGCTAAGCCATAGCAAATCATCATGACAAGGTGTACTAATATCTCTCCTGCTTTGATAAATGCATGTCTTGTCTTTGGCATTTGTGATTCCCCCTCTTCTTACAATACATATCAAAAGTGAAACTAGAGATAGCTAATATAAAATTGAAAAATACTAGCTAGGCACACAGTAATTTGACACCAGATAGAGAAATTATAAATGTTGAGACTATGGAAAGATCTTATTTTTCACCTTGCCGGCCGGGTGGGTTGCCCTTTATTTGCAATGATGTGAGAGGGGAAACCGAATTGACAATTTTGCAAAGACAAAAAGGGTTGAGAGGACAAGTTTTGATGGTGAAAATCTGTGTGCTTATTCTGCTGCTTCGCTTTTGCTCGTGATTTTCTCGTCCGAGAATATAAATAACCATTTTTTGTTTTTTTTTTTTTAATGTTGTAATGAGAGACCAGACACAAGGGAAAGGGAGGGGGTGAAAATCAGATCATGAAAGCCGACACATCCAATCATCATCATCTTCGTTGAAACCAAGAAATTGACACCCTCAAGCAACGGTAGCGCCTAACTAGGTTCACTCATGAACATGGAAGGATATTCTTTGCTCCCTTTCTCTCGCTCTCTCTGTCTCTCTCTGCCTCCGGCCCTTTTGCTCATAAAGATGCATATATATGCATTAATTAATTTGTTTAAGTATGGATGATGATGATGATGATATTCTAGAGGCAGACTTTTGCATGTTGAATTTGGATCCAAGAAATGATGGATTAGGGATGTGGGCTGTCTTTGAATCATTAGCTCTTCCCGTAAATGGCCATCTTATCATTCATCTTCATCATTAAATATTCTTCTTTCTCTTGTTGAGTCAAATTAATTCTTTCTTAATTTATTTATTCAAAACATGTCTTCTTCTTCTTTTCCTTTCATTTTTCCATATAACTTCCCTTTCTTGATTTAATGTACCCACCCCATATATATATGTATCTTGAAGTTTGTGCTGTAGAAGAAGACTGTACTCAGTTGTACGGGAAAGATAGATTGTGGCAGACCTGGACACTGTATATATCATGACCAAAGTGGTTTGATTCATGTGTTCAATTCACATATATAGAAGCATATATATATTAATCTTGAAGTAGGGTTTGCTTCACATGCACTGGAAAGCTTAATTTTTTCGAACTTGAAGTAATATAATATGCTACAGATACATACCCATCATGCACTTACCCAAATTTAAATATAGAGTCATTGGAAACCATATCCCCTGGCATTCTGTACTAATTTATAATCAACTCACTTAAAGATGTTCCTATTTTTTAAAATTAATTATTAATACAAAAGTAATAATAACCATAATAATCAAATTGAGAGCAGCGGTTGATCAAGACAAGGCTTGAAAGCTACCGAACACTCAATGAGACCAGTGGTCCTCATCTAATGAGTACACCCCAAGTTAAATTTTCCTCAAACTTTTACTCTCTTTCTTTAACTCTCTCTCTCTCTCTCTCTCTGCCTCCCCCTATATCCCATCATCTTTCTATGCTAAAGGAAGGAAACCTGATGTGTAGCGAGGGATACTTCTTATATATAAAATGGCAGATGTATATATATATAAGGAAAGCACCACACAGCTTGTCACCCTGAATGGTGAGGCGGTAATATCAAAGAGAGGTTGGAGAAATAGCTAGCTAAGCTAGGATATGGGCCATCACTGCTGCAGCAAGCAGAAGGTAAAGAGAGGCTTGTGGTCTCCTGAAGAAGATGAGAAGCTCATCAAATATATAACCACCCATGGCCACGGTTCCTGGAGTTCTGTTCCCAAACTTGCTGGTATATATGCATATACATGTTGCTTCCGACATATTTCCCAGAAACTTCTTATTAATTTCAGGCGTCACTGTCTCTTGCTTCCTTGCAGGCTTGCAGAGGTGTGGCAAGAGTTGCAGGCTGAGATGGATAAACTACTTAAGACCAGATCTCAAGAGGGGTTCCTTCACTGCTCAAGAGGAGAGGACCATCATTGATGTTCACAGAATACTGGGCAACAGGTGGGCTCAGATAGCTAAGCACTTGCCTGGTAGGACCGATAATGAGGTCAAGAACTTCTGGAATTCATGCATAAAGAAGAAACTCATCGCACAAGGATTAGATCCCAACACTCACAGCCTCCTTTCTTCTAATCACATCACCAACAATGACGACGTTAATGCATGCAACAGATTCCCTCACAATATTACCCATCAACAATCCACCTCAGTTTTCTCTCTAAATTCACTAGACATAGAAGCTTCATCCTTCCACATCAAACCACCTTTTATCGCATTACCAACACTTCCCACTTATGACAGTGACAATACATGCCGTTTCTCGATGAGTGAAATAATCTCATCTATGCCAACCTCTCAGTATCAGAACCCTAATAGTCTGGCTTGGCCTCTTCAAGAACAAAATCTATTTGCTTGCTCAAAGGAGCCCGCGAGCCAATCTTCATTGCCAAGTCTCCCTATCTCGGTGTCTCCCCCGAACCCAACAGGGTTTGGACTATACGAGAGATCAATGTGCGGTGGTGGCTTTGAACCCATTGATAATCATCCCAGAGGACAAGAAGTGCAGCCACAGCAACAAGTCAAGCCAGAGCAAGACGAAGAGTGGCAAGGTTTGGGAACTGGGACAACCGAAGAGTTGAATGGTGGGCAGAATAACAGTGTCTCATTTGAGAGCTCCAACTTTGACTTTGACTATATGGAGTCCACAGTGATGCCTTATGCAATGTATTATAATGAGAGTCTCATGGATCAATTTGCCTGGGACGGTTAACCACTGATCATTGATCCCTTTAATTTCTTCTTCTTTTCCTTTATGCATCGTTTCCTTCTCCTACCCAAAAAAAAAGTGCAAATCATGAAGTATTCCCTGCCGAAATTTGGAAAGGAAGCTTATGTTTGTTAGTGATGGCTAGCTAGGGTGAGTAGTCTTCACAGAAGCAAATGGATGTCTTGAAAAATATCAGACCGCTTTTCTTTGTTTAATGTTTAATATTTTCCCTGTTTTTCTCCCTTTGGTTGCTAAGTTTGTTTGCTTCCTGCAAGCAGGAGCAATCTTGAGCAATTTGCGGTACGGACTTTTTTTGGATGTAAGAAAACCAATTAGGGAAATAGATACAAAGACAGAAAATGTACGGTTATACCATACTGCATGTGCAGGTTCAGATTACAAAACACCTAAAAGTCTATAATTACCTTGAATTTGTGAATACCAATTCATAAACTATAAAACTATAATATGATCTTTTTATAGTGTGTGTATATATACATATATATATATATATATATATCTGTTGAAGTTTTTCTTATGGTAATATATGAGTCCCCATACAATTTCTAGCTAGAAGAAACAACAGAAATTTGAAAACAGCGGATCAAATGGCAATTAGTAATCTCCCTCACCTCCTACAAACCCTTTGCCTATCAGATGTAGATTTGGCCCCAGGTCTAAATCCCAAGATAAGGCATAAAACTGATGCACATATCTTTCTACATAATATATAACGCCGCCATGCATCAATGAGTCAGCACTTCTATAACAATTGACATTAAGAATTGATAACATATGGGAAGCTCATGCAGTGGCTATATATATTGATAACGGCTCTCCACCCGTCGACTTTACCAATAATATTTGTGGAGTGGGACAAATTATTATCTCCTGATCTCGTCAAATGTCAAACCAAACATTTTTTCTTCTGGTAGCTGGGCAAGGATATGAGAATCTTTAACTCGGTAACTCTTCCCATGTAATTTAAATTGAAAACTTGGGCATGTAATAATGTCCGGTATTTTTGCTGATAATAATGTCATTACCATGATTCTGTTTGCTCTTAATGATATATAAATGACAAATTTCTTGTAATGAATGCTCTCACGTTTAACATAGTGATTCTCACTAATTATGCGACGACTTTTTGCTCTAGCTAACATGGAAATGCAGAAACCAGAAACAAGAGAGGAGCAGGCTCGATCTGTAGAGATCACAGTCACCAGTTGAACGATATCTGTTAGCAACTTAAGACTGATCTCTATAGTACTGTATGTGTTTATGCACAAGGTCAAGCCAATTAGTTTTGGGAGTGAAGTTACGGTGATCATAAGTTTAACAAATCAAATAATAATTAATTTGATTAGGAACCTAACTAATTTTAGGTGCAAACCCTGAGAATGAATGAGTAATCTCATTAGTATCTGAAAGTGTGGGTTGATCTGGAGGCAATAGAGTGCTCATTCATCCCTCTTAAGTATCTTCCACATAAATGCTAAAAAAAAATTACAAGACAAATAGTAATAGAAATACATACTTAAGACATAAAAAAGTCATAATACTAAAACTATAAATTTAACTTTCTTTATAATTTTTTTATACTTTATTTAATTTCAGATTGTAACTACATTATTTTTTTACTCCTCTCCACTTTCTATTTTACTTTTTTTTAAAAAAAAATTTAAGCTATAATCTTAATCCTTCCAAGATTTTTATTAAAGTATATGAAAAAAAATCATATATTTAAATCTTTTAATAACAATCTTATGGTAGAAGTTTTATCATTTTTTTATATTTTTAATTTGAGTTAATTAAAAATATAAAATCATTTAGAAAAATAAAGACATAAGTTATATAAAATCTTAATATTTATCACATGTTACCAATTAGTTAATCTTTATGTTTAAAAAGTAACAAATTAAACATCGATCTATTAATTTGATTCAAATTGAACCTTAACTTAAATGACTATAAAAAATTAAGAATATTTTTTATTAAAATATCTCAAAAATGAATCAAATAAATTTTTTATTTTATTTTACGACCATATCTCAAAATTGAATAATTTTTTATTTAAGATTTGTTTTTTGTGAATTTTTTATAATATTGATAGTATAAATTTAAAAAATATATTTTTAGTACTCAAAAAATTTATTTATACATGAGCGAGATACGTGCCTTTCTCCATGGCTCCATTGGGCTCGTGGAGATAACCTTTGGCTACATGGCCGTGCGTACATCAATAGAGTTTCTTCTCTTTTAAGGTGCCACAAATGCTAAAGATGATGTATTTACATGTGAGTAAGTTAATGGCTCTTGATGAAGTGGTTACTATAGAGGTCTTTTTTGGTGAAGGTCCCATCTATAAGATGCGAGATGATATTTTATAATTTTGTCATATGAATGGGATAAGTGTTACCATTATTCAAGCTTATATCTTCTACATAACTCTTTTGATTTTTATGGTCTATTGATCTTACAATTAGTAGCATAATAGGCTTATATATATCATGTTTTTAGTAAACTTCATGCTGATTTGATTGCACCATGCTTGAGTTAGTATTTTGTATTTGCTAATGTGTCACTAGTATCGACAGGAAGTAGTATAGGAGTTGAAGAGTAAGCCCACCATATATTAATTAAATTGACGTAACCATGCGATGGAGGAATAGTGCTTTTTTCTTTTAACATCGCATAAGTATTTATTTAATTTTTAATTATATTATTTAGATAAGGAATAATTTAACTTGCATGCTTAATAATTTAAAATGCATTGGATTTTTAACCATCGAGCCCAAAGCATTCACGTACACCATTTTTATCCTTCAAGGCATGATTTTTAAGCTGAGTTAAACATCTTCATGTCCATGTGAGTTAAAATTATTTTACTTATGTTAGTCATTGTATTTTCAAAATTTATGATCATTTTTTGTAGTGAGATCTTTTTAAATGTTCTTGGTAGTAAATATGCCATCAAATACTAGAAAAAATTCACATTATCTCAAATCGAGCTGAAACGAGTTTAATTTAAGTCTTTGGCAGAAGTTAGTCTTTTTGCTCTATAATGGTCTCTAATCGCTCAACATTAATGACTAGAGATTTAACTTTTTTGATGGAATCGATAACCAATTTATTACAAATTCTATCTCTTTTATTTGTTCAAGAAGAGGTTTGCTCACAAACTCGTAACACTCAATGAGCAAAGCTATCTCCTCAAACAATTGCACAAAATAATAGATCGATGTTAGATTGAGAATAAAAGTTAAACATAAAGACTAAGATCATCTTACTTCTTTGATATGGCTCAAAACCTTGTTAGCTAGGGTTGTAGTTTGTAACCCTGTGAGCCTTTCTTAATTAATCTGGGCATGCCCTTGTGCATCTTTTTATAAGATACTGTCGGGTTATGACTGGTATCATTGGGCTTGATGGTCTCATTAAAATAGTACAAATTGGCAGGACTATATGAGGGAGGTAACAAAATGGACTACCTAGGGCATCGATCATGCCTTTGTTCTTGATGTCCCCAAGTAGGGGTTCAGTGATTGCATCGACCATGACGTGAACTTTAGCTTCGATCATGTTCGTAATCATCTTACCCTTCTTGTAAGCATTTTCTAAGATAGGCTCAGTTATTCTCTTTTTAGTCTGAGATTAGGTTTGGCTACTCGATCTTAAAATTTTAATGCCTTGAGATCAAAAAGCCGATCCTAATCCCGATATGATAGCTAATGTAGCAATGTTGGTGGATAGTTATGATTTCGTATCAGATTTAATGAGATCACACACCATTTGAAGCCTTTTATTGCAAATCATCTCATTAACTGCATAATAAAAATGAAAGGATTAGATAAGTTCAAATTATGAAAAAGTAAAAATCTGATCCGAGATCACGCACCATTTAAAGCCTTTTATTAGAGACCATCTCTTATTCGCACATCAAAAATTAAAAGATTAGATCAATTCAAGTTATGAAAAAATAGAAGAGTAAAGTGAAAACAGTAACCTGATGGTAGAAGTAAGATCATAAAGAGGCTATCAAAAATTACTGTCTCATTGAGAAGATCAAATGATAAAGGTTTAGTTTGGGGAAGAAGTGATGAATTTCGACACTGTCACTATGGTTTAACCTAAAAAAAAATGAAAGTTTTATTAAACTATAATAATTAATTACAAGTCCATCTTTTAAGTAGCAATAAAATCGAGTCTGTCATTAAGGTATACCTAGAAAAAAATAAAATCTTGTTATAACATAGTGACGAAGTCATAGTCCATCGTTAACTAACAATTGATTCTTCATGGCTACCTGATAAATATCATCATTAATCTTCATGCAATTTTTTTATGAAAAAATTTTGCTACATAATCAAGTTTGTCATTGTATTCCATCACTAATCCTTTACTAACCCAACAAATTTAAATATATCATAAATTTTGTTGCTAATTCTTCACTATTTTGGTATTTTCTTGTACTTTATAGTATCATAGAGAAACCAAAGAATTATTGATCCTTATGAAATGCAAACATTCACATACAATACAAAGGATGCATAATAATTTAATTATTTTTATCACAAATTTTTTGTCAATATATTTTTATTATTCAACGTAATATAGTTTTATTTTATAAGTTTTCTTAAAGGTACCTCACACGTAATTGAAGAACCAATAAGTTTTAACTTTAAATTTCACTACAATAAAACAAATCTTTTATGACGGTCAGAAAACTATCATTATAAGTGATGTCATAGAAACTTTATGACGGTTTAAAAGACCGACATAAATTCTTGACGGTTTTTAACCGTCATTAAAAAGTTAAAATATTAATGACGGTCTGGACCATCATAAAAAACTTATGACGGTCCATAATTGATCGTCATAAAATATATTGATGATATCATAACGGTCCTTGTGACCGTCATTAAAAAAAATTTAATTATCAATAGTTTTTGTAAATAACAAAACTGTGTACTTTTTATGACGGTTTTTATGACCATCATAAAAAATATTTATGTTTTATTATATATTTTTTATTAATTAATCACAAAAAAAAAATTATAATTTTTATAAATTAATTAATACTTATTATTTTTTTTGCAATTATAGTCAAACAATACAAAAATGTCAAACAAAAAGATTACATATATTTATAACTACAACTATTATCATTTTACAAAATAAAATAATATTAAGTATAAAAAATAAACAAAATATCTGCAAATTAAATTACACAATTGTCATTTTCACTACTCCATTCTACCATTACATAAAAAAATACTTAGTTCATTAGATGTGTCACTCCTGCAATAGTTATAGAAAAGATACATTATTATATAAGCTCTATTTACCATATAATTAATTTACATATCAAAATAAATAAGCAATTATAATAAAGCTTGAAAATCAAATATAATAAAAGGTTAGGAATGCATCTAGATGTCAAAAATATAACTTCTTGTAAACTATAAGGTATATATTTATCATAATATGTAATTTTCTATTTTAATTCCCTACATCTAGGTATCAAAAGTGTAACTTCTTGTAATGCAACAATAAGTGTGAAAATTAACTGATTATGAACATATTTATTTCATATGCATGTTTGAATACTTTTTCTTATTTTTTGCTTTAATACTTTTCCTTATTTTTTGCTTTACCAACTGCTTAAAGATGACATTTACAGAATTCTTAATAGAATTGACAAAGAACTCAACAAAATTAGTAGATGGCTCAATGAATAGAATGAGTAAAGCATTCAATGAATAGAATTAGTTCATCATACTTGAATTTAACCAAGACAAACAACACACAATTAAAATACATTATTAATGAGCTAACAAGGATTACATACTTGGCTATGATAGTAACTGTTTTACATGCATAGCCTATTCACCACGTACTTCATCAATTTTTTTTATTACTATATGTATCCTTACCATTGAACTTTAAGATTAAAACACAAAAGAAGATAACATAATTAATTTGATATTATTTATAAATATAAAATATTAAATAAGTAAATAAAATAAATAATTTGACATTCTTACAAAGAATTTTTGGATTTTCAATTACTTTCTTCATAAATCGAAGTACAAAATAGCCACATTCTATACCACCTCTTTGAATCGGTGCCTATACAAATAGAAATATAATCATTAACACATTATTTTTAATATTATTAATAATGAAAAAACAAAATGAACTCACTTGAATTCGTTGCCATGTAATATTTAATCTCACACGAAACATTTGAAAACCCCTGTATCATTAACCAATAAACATTTGAAAATACGTAGTATTTAGAAGTAATAATGAAACCAATAAACAAAAGACATAAAGTAAAACTTGTACTCACATGGTCATAATGTTTTTAAGATCAAGTCTTACTTCATGACCCAAAAAATCCAAATGATACGCTATTCGTGATGCTATATCAATAAACATTAATTCCTAATGAAATCTATTCGCAACAAGAAAAACAAAATATGATAAATGGTCAAATGAGACATGTCTTGGTAAAGCAATTAAGATAGAAATTTCTTACTTTAGATTGTAAGACATGAAAAGAATTTGGTTTGAATGTGCTTTTTCTAACCGCTCAGCAATATGTCGTGCTCTATTTTTTAACCTACTTTCATTGTTTAGTCCACCAAAGAATGAGACAATCACAGAATTGATGAAGTCAAATTGTTTCAACTTTTTCGCATCCTTCAAATTAGCATGTAGATATCTGAAAGTAGACAAATTGAAAGTTAAATCATATAAATATAGATATTGAAATAAATTGATATTGAAATTTTGTCTCACCTGATATACAAACAAATGCTAGTTCCTCCCAGTTCTTTTTTATCAATCATGATAGAGCAATCTTCTGAGCCAATATAGTAATAAAATGGACAGCAAAAAACATCATAATCAAATCTTACTCTAACTTCATTTCGCATATTAATCACCAATGGATAAGTTGCTTTTGCGAACTGCTCTAGAGCTTGCTCAGAAATGGATCCCACTTTTTTATTGATTTCTTTTTCCTTTGTCTCCAAACATGTGACAATAATAAATTTTAAAAGTCAAATAATTTTAACATGAAAAGAAACAAAGATAATATATCACAACTAAAATTGTCTCATACCTCCATAACAATATGAGTATAAACCAAGTCTTTAGGCCAATTTACATGATGACCCAATGCATTTTTAACAAATATAAGATATTCATCCTCATTTTCAGTAGGTAGTCGAGCATCTTGACTGAATATTTGATCAACAGTAACCACAAAATTGGCAGAAGAACCATCAATATTAGTGCCCATTGCAATAACATTTTCTACTATATCCACTGCTAACTTACATACAACACCCTATTCACAAAAAAAAATAATATTATTAATAATAATTAATAGTAAAAACAATGTTTATAGCATTAAATAAATAAGTAAATACATTCATCTTTAAATCTTCATTAAAAGCATCACAAGAATTCTTCATAGGCATTGGTTGAATTGAGTTTTTGTATCTTATTGGAGCTATGACCTTCAAGTTGTACAATACATGAATGTGTATCTGTGCTTCCTTGAGTCAATAACAATAGTTTCTACTCTACCTCAGCTAAGCGAGCTTCTAGATATGCTACCTTATTAAGAGTAGAAAAAAAGATCGAAGGAGTGATAAATTGTCCAACTCCTCTAACTCGACCCCTATGCTTATTAATACCAAGAGCTTTGCTTAAAATGTCATCACTGCCTGAGAATATAACGGTGCTAGCATTTGACTGCTCCATTAACTCATCCTATAATAATCCATGCCAAATTAAGTATAAATTTCATATAAATTAATTTGCCTAGTTTTATAAGCTATTATTGATGACTTGCATGCAATGAACATAAAATATTGCAACTTAACATTAAGTGTGTCAAGAAAACAATTAGGGAAAAAAAATATAGAATACTTTCTGTCTGGGTGTCTTTGTTCAAAAGCCAAGAAAAAGTGACATTCCATTTGGTTAGACTATATTGCCTCACTGCTTGAATGATATTCACTTAGTGCCTCATTGTCTTTAAACTTTAGCAAACAATCTTACAAAGACAAGATTTCTAACGGTTATGTAAGATTCATTAAAAAAAAACACTTACAATTTTTTCAATGATAGGCATCGTTTCTGGTGCATAATGTCCTTCTTTATCTTGTCGCACTAGCTTCTATAATTCACTACAATCAATCTTCCCTTCTACCTTGAGTTTTGCTTTCTGTAAAGATGGAGTAATAAATTAAAAATTAGAAAGAATGTATCTTCAAATCATCACAAAGAATGTAAGAGTGAGAAACTTACCAATTTGTGCTCTAAGGTTACATATCCACCTCGACTCAATTGATAAGGATATTTACTATGTTTTTATCCTTTTTTTTTTTTGTTTCTCACTCAAGTTCTGCAATGTCATTACAGTTAATGAAGAAATATGAAATATTTATTGTTTAAAACATATATTATAACATAAATGTACCTTAAAATTCTCTTATAGTCGTGATTTAACGAACCTCTCCCAATCATTTTGTGAAATGAAACTGTAGATCGAAGGTGGTCTCGCTATAGCATCAAGATTGTTGACAAAAGGCATTATATATTTTATTGTCAGGATATTCTTGAATGTTCTAAATTTATTGCCAATTGATTGTAAGATAGACTTTTTCATGCTATGATCAATTTCAAATGCATCCTATAAATGAAATTTGATAAGTTACTATGCTAATAAAAAATATAGTAATTAAATATTTAGGGTGAAAGTGTTAAACTTGAACATATTCCCACATTTTTTCTTTCAAATGATCATGAACCTTTTGCTAGTCACTATAAGTTATAGTACCGTGGTACCTGCAAGAACTCCAAGAGTAGACATAAGGGATTTAGCTTCAACACAATATGGTACACTTTTTGAATTAAACTGTACCACTTTCTTTGTCCCCAAAATTTTCTGGTTCAATAATTTTATTGTTCCTTTAGATTTGGTAGGCGAATCTGACAACTTCTTAGTCATATCTGTAATCTTACAAACATAAAATGTAATCCAAATAAATAATTAAAGCATAATTCATTACATGATACTAGTTTTTGCAATAAATAATACTATCATAAAAAAAAGGAAAATAATTAAACCTTTTTGCCTTGAGTTAAAAAGTTTACTTGTAAGCTTCATCAATCCAAGTTTCATCATAATCGGGTCGTTTATAGTTAACATCATCCTCACTGATTTTATCATTTATACCAACTTTAAGTATGCCATCAATAATGGAATCATATTCTTCTATATTGTCCACATCATTATTTCTCTCATTATGTTCATAGTCTTTTTATGGAGTAGAGCAAACAATGGATCATCTTAGATCTAATTGGTCTGGAACATAAAAGACTTGTTTAGCTAGAGAAACTAAAATGAAACAATCAAATTTATAGTCTTGTCGTTTAAAATTAACTAATATGTGATCAACATCATCTAATTTAATCCCATCATTATTTTCAACCCAATCACATTTGAACAATGTTGTTTTGAACATGTAGTAATCGAGCTCCCATATTTCCTTAATAATACCATAAAATGACAATTGTCTAATTACTGGATTCTTATCCTTAGCACTTGAAATTTGTATGGTTGTTGCAACTACAGTGACTCCACTATTTTGTGTGACTTGACTATTATCACATTCCCATGTATGGAAGCGATAACCATTCACATCATATCCAAGATATTTTATAACTTCAGAACGAGGTCCATGTGCTACCCATTTCACTAAAAAAGAAGATTAATTTTGCCTTTGTATTTCTGATGCAACCTATTGACAAAAATTTGATCGAATAGATTTTAGTGTTTGATAAATAGAAGACATATGGTCATGTTAAAGAAACTGGTAAATACATTTTCTCGAAACCAAGAAATAAAAGGTCGAGTATGCTCATCTTGTAACCATTTGGATTATTTTGATTGACGGAGATATTATAATTTCACATACTTGATATGCTCACTGTTAATGAAATAAGGTTAAACTCATCTAATGAATGCATATATATATATATATATATGAAGTATATGTTTTATAATCAAAATACACATAGATTAGAAAGAGACATACTTAATATATGGTTGGACGTCAAGTGAATTCAGCAATACATAAAGATGTACTTGCTCTAATTCTTGTCGATCAGCAGTGACAATGTGACCACCAGGTAAGGGCTTCCCAACTTGGATGTCATCTTCTTTTCCACATGGAATACCAATTAGATGCATATTAGAGTAATAACCTTCATAAAATTCAAGTGCTTCTTCTGCAATGTAGCATTGAGCAATACATCCTTCAGGACGATTATGGTTACGAACATATTCTTTCAAAGTTTTCATGAACCTTTCAAATGGATACATCCATCTAAGGTGTACCGGTCCACATAATCTCACTCCTCTAATAAGGTGCACTGTTAAATGCAAGATTATGTCGAAAAAAAAAAGTGAAAAGTATTTTTCAAATAAGCAAAGAGTTACCACCAAATCTTGTTGTAATTTGCCTAGTTTTGAAACATCCACAACCTTACTACACAAAGCATTGAAGAAGAAGCAAAATCACATGATTGCATATCTAACATGTTTTGGCAAAATTGAGCGAATAGTCAATGGTAAAAGTTGTAGCATAAGAGCATGATAATCATGAAACTTAAGACCTTAAATTTTCATATCTGTCATTAATACAAGATTTCTAAAATTTGAAGAATACCTATCTGGAATTTTTATGTTTGATAATATCTCATAAAATATCCTTCTCTCTGATTTGCTTAAAAAGTAACAAGCAGCTGGTAGATACATACGGCCATTTATAACTTTGAGAGCTAACTCTTTCCTTAAGCCAATTTCTGCAAGATCTAGTCGAGTGTTGATCCCATTTTTAGATTTTTCAGGAATATTAAGTAAAGTTCCATAGATATTTTCACAAACATTTTTTTTTCAATATGCGTTACATCAAAAATGTGCCGAACATGTAAATGTTTGCAATATTCAAGGTCAAAAAAGTATGATTTTTTCTTGAAGCATGTTTGAATATTGTCATTCAATCTTTTACCCCGTGTCATTTCCTCTTAGCAACTATTTTTTTACCCCCATACATTAGTAATAGAGCTTACTTTCTATAGTATTTCTTCTCCACTAAGTGCACAAGGGGGAGAACCGATTTCATGTTCTCCATTGAATGCTTTCTTTTGCTTTCTAAATGGGTGATTTTTTGGAAGGAATCGTCTATGACTCATATACACATTCTTCTTACCATGTTATAATCTACAAGTATATGTGCTTTCACCACATATTGGACAAGCAAAATATCCTTTAATTGGACAACTAAAAAGATTTCAATAAGCAGGAAAACCATTAATTGTTCATAATAAAACAACTCATAACATAAACAACTCTATTCGGTAAGAATCATAGACTTCTACGCCAACCTCCCATAAAAGCTTCAAATCATTAATCAACGGAGCAAGATATACATCAATATCATTACCTAGTTGACGAGGTCCTGAGATAAGCAAGGATAACATCATGAATTTTCGTTTCATACATAACCATGGTGGTAGATTATATGTTATCAATACCACTGGCCAACAATTATATGCAGTGCTAAGAGAACTATGTGGATTTATTCCATCAGCAAAAATAGCCAATCGAAGATTTCTGTATTCGGATGTAAAACTTGGCCACTTAAAGTCTATTAACTTTCAAGCAGGTGAATCAGCAGGATGTCTTAATTTCCCATTTACTTTCCTTTTATTAGCATGTCAAGTTAAATGTTGTGCAATTTGTGGTGATTGAAACATTCGCTTGAACCATGGAATAGGGGGAAAGTACCACAATACTTTAGTAGGAATCTCTTTCGTTTGATTTTTTACCTTACCATTTTTTTTCCATCTCGATAGTCCACAAGTAGGACAAGATGATAAATCCTTATACTCTTTTCTATAGAGTATACAATCATTTGGGCAAGCATGTATTTTCTTGTAATGTAAACCTAATGCATTCATAGTTTTTTTTGCTTCATACATCGATGTAGGGATTTCATTTTCAGTAGGAAACATATCAGATAAACAACTTAACAAATCATAAAAGCTCTTATCTGACCACCCATATATTTTTTTTGTATTATATAATCTCATCAACGCAAACAACTTAGTATATTTCGTATTACTAGGATATAAAGGCTTTTCTGCACCTTCTAGTAAGTTCTTAAATAATTTGGGATCATCTTAACAATATTCAAATGCATTATTAACTATGTCTATTGTATTGTCGATATGATCATCCTTGAAAGATTCGTCAAACACTGATTTTTTACTTGTGCAAGATCTAGAAAAACACTCTTCTCCATGCCAAATCCATCTCTTATACCTCTGATCAATCCCTTTACTAAACAAATGATACTTTACTTCTTCAACATTTAATAATGTCAAATTAGCACATGATTAACAAAGACATCTAATGAGTGTAGGATCTTCACAATGAGAAATGGCAAAAGCAAGAAACTCATCCACTCCACCAAAAAAACTCCATGAACAATCTATTCAAGTGCATCCAAGATTTATCCATATTTTATCCTATGATGACAAATAAAAGAAAACCTACTTATTATGCTTGTTTTTTATGTATGTAATACATATCATGTAAAGTAATGTTATTGTAAAAATAAGATAAGAAATAAGGTGCCTACTAGATTGAAAGGCCTCAGGAAAAGTGAAGACTATGTCTTCTAAACACATGGTACATTAGTAGATTACTAAGAAATTACCAACCTAAAATGATGTTATCTGCACAGAAAAAGTAATAGCTTCTGTCTAAAGGGTTTTGACTTTTCTTTCAAGTTCTATTAATATGTAACAAGCTTTCCTTTCCTTCAAACCACCAATTGACTATTACAGTAATTATCCTGCATGACGAACCATATCATTTGTGAGAAAAAAAAACCTTTATTACTAGCACAGAAAAATACTAAAAAAGTTCTACTTTAATTGAAGTATCGGAGTATCAATAAACTTTTTCCCTCAATGATTACTCTTTATTATTGGTTTCTCTCAAGGATTCAATTCATGTACTAAATGGCAATCCTATATTACTGCACCCATATGCAATAAAATGATAGAATATTCGTGCTTTTATCTTTCATGTGGCGGGGTCAATCAAGTGGCAGCTCTTTTTCCAAGCTTACATGTGTGATGATTCTCTGAAAAGAGCAAACCTAGACAGCCCACCAGGATTCAATTATCAACCTAGGATTCAATTATCAACATATAAATATGAATGAGAACTTTGAACAGCACAAAGACATCTTAGATGAGGAAGAATTAAGTATCCGAATTGCCAGCCAACTAACACTTATAATCTAAAATTCTGGTCCAAGAACGAGCAAGTATGCTTTGACAAGAAGCTTTCCTGCCTACAGGGATGAGAAAACGCAGCCTGTGAAGGTAGTACCTAAGGCTGTCTAAGCTATTAAATACATATTCATAGAGAGAGAGAGAAAGAGAGTTAATTTGTTTATGTTAGGTTTTACTTTTTCATAAATGGATGCATGGTACACACTTGGGTGGTGGCTTTGTTTACGCCATTAGGAGAAACTTGGCAGCCCCAGCCATGGCTTATAATTACTCCCTTCATTTCTCCTTTCATTTACTTACAATTTCTAGTATCACAAGGGTACTAAACATGGGTATCATCCGAAAATACATAATGCCAAGAGAAGAAAATTTTAGAACAAAACTAAGTAAGAAATTGGAAGAATCAACAAAAAAATCTCTCTCTCTCTAACAATGTGAAATGAAAATTTGATTAGTTTTACATACCATTTTTTTGCTTTAATGGTATCATCCGACAGTGCACGAAGCCTATTTCATAAAATTTTTTGAAAGAACGAAGCTTTCCATCGATTATATGATGTTGTAAGAAAGAAATCTCTGTTTCAAACACTGGTATTTTCAGGTATTTTTGGGAGAGAATGAGGAAGACGACTGCCAATGTGTGGGTGAAGATCTTTGAGTATTACAATACATCCTGTATATTATTTAAATTTCATTTCTATCAAAATCATTACATAAGATTTCAACTGACTGAGTGGTAAAGTCTCTTAAAATTGACTAAAAGAGCTTGGGTTCAAATCGACCCCTAGGCTTTTTTCCTCAAAATAATTCAAACATATGTTTTATTAAACAAATAACATAGCAAACCAAAATCAAACTTTGGAGCAAATGGTTGTAAGCCTGGTTTAGCAAACCAAGTATTTAAATTAAATATCAATCTCTTCAAGACATATCACATTTTTTTCTTTGGCAAGATGGTAATGACATTTATCAATCTGTCCAAGAGAGATTAGGTTCGAGTCTTCATCACAAACTTTTTTTTTAATTACAGATTTTTTATGATGGTCCCTTAGAACTGTCATGTATACTACGTTTTTTTATGACAGTCTCTTAGAACCGTTATGTATGTTACGTTTTTTATGATGGTCCTAAAAAACCGTCATTTATGTTACGTATTTTATGACAGTCTTTTTCAAACTGTTATGTATTTAATTTTTTAATGACATTCATAAAAGACCGTCATAAAATACTGTCATTAAAAATAATTTTTCTTGTAGTGTTTCAGGATTTGACGATCCTTCACTAAGAATATATAACATGGAAAAGAAGATTAAAATAGATGGTACCATTGATGTAAAATGAAAAAAAAAACATGTTAACTTAATTTATTTTTAAATGAAAATATTTTTATAAGAAATTGATATAAACAAATACGAGCCTAAGCCTTATAACCCAAACACAGATAACTTGCAAGTCTCAAGGTCAAGAGTCTTGGAGCACTAAACTTGCATCGAAGGAGCCTTTAAGCCTTTAGTTCATATTGTCCAAGAGATCTTTGGGGTCTTTAGCCCACGTTACCCATAAAGCAAAAAGTAAGAAAGACTAAAGGACCTCCAAGCCCTTGATAGTATGAAAAAAAACATAGACAAATATAAGTTCTTGCCTTTTTTTATTAATTATATAAAGATATTTTAAGTCAAATATGTTTTTTTAATAAAAAGAGTTGTTTATCACAATTAACTTTAAAAAATCTCTCTCTTTAAGAATATCTACAATTATTAAGTTATATATTTTTTATTTATTTTTGATTATGAATGCCATATTACTTCTAAAGAGGTAAAATAGGTATATTTCAATTTTTTTTCTCTCTCATTGACAGCACAATACTATGAGTACTCTGTTATTAGTCTTTTCCCTTCATTACCCTCTCCTTTTTCCCTTACATTTCTCTCTCCACTTTCTCATCTTTGTTCTTTCTTCTTGGTAACCTTCTTCATTATTTCAAATCCATTTTATATAATAATTTTCAGCTTTTGACATGGATTGAAGTAAGAAAATGAGATTTTGAAATGTTTGGTTTCATAGTTGACATTTGGTTTGAGAAGAAGTTAATTTTTAAGACTTGTTTCTATAATTTCAATGGATAATAAGGTGAATAGAATCCTACAACTTTGTTAGATAAATTTATTTTTTTCTGAGTTTCTTTTTTGCGTTATTTGTGTAATTTTGGATGTATGGCTTATAATTTTCTCACTCATTCAAAGTTTTCGTGAGGTATGAAAACACATTCTATTTGAACCCACTAAAGATGATAGTTACTTATGTGATTGTAGTGTATAAAGTTTTTAGTCACCAAAACTCAAGATGTGCAAATATTAATTTTAACATACTATGAAAATAGAGGAAAAAAAATTCTTTGGTCATGTTTTTAAGTCAGGTTTTGGTTGCACATTGAGTTTACCTAAAATAAGTAGTTATTGAGAGGTTTCAGTGTTAGTCAGTGATGTTAAGTCAGTTAAAAATACATTATACAATTGCATGCAAGTTCAAGTATATATTTCTTTGGCTATCTTGATCATGTAGTGACTTATTATATTAAGAGTGAATTATTATACCTATGGTGAATTATTGATAATAATAGTGAATTATCGTTAAGTTATTGTAGAAAAAAATTGCATTTCAATATTCGAAAATCTTTATTTCTATGTCGAGGTTTTCAATGTTAGCAAATTATTATAGTATGAGGCCATCGGTGTTACAAATTTGTTGATAGTAATTTAATTCAAACTATAATGACTTAATATAGCATGAAAATGTATTGTTTGTTTTCATAGTGAGTTATTACTTTTGAAATAACATGTATTTTATATAAGCTACTATTTTATGAATAATGAGTATCTTATTTATAATACAAGAAGTCCGACGAGATTCGAGTAATAGTATCCATTAATGGGGTTATTAGCCACAATTGGCAAACTTGTCCAAACTTACTAAGCCCATCAAGAATAATAGATTATTTTATAACTAATTATTCTTGTACTAACTAATTGTTTTGTAATAGCATTGTGGTGTTAACTTGGGTTGAAAACATGTAATAATAATGAAATTATTTTTACAGTTTTATAGTGACATATTCCATAGTATATTATGTATATGTTATAATGCATTAACCCAGTAAATAGTATTTTATGATTACAGAATTAATGTAATAGTAAAGCGTAATATTGTGAAATATATTTATTGAATGCTTATAGTTATTTAACCCATAAAATAGCTACATAACTTGAAATTTAATATGTTTAAAATAATCACCAAATTTTTATTTTACTACAGTAACCAATGATACTATGAAATCATTATTAACATCAACATATTCAAAATATCTATTGAGTTTCTATTTCACTAAAATAGAAATACTATAGTTTAAAAGTCATATTCAACTATTCAACAAATCCATATTATCAAATTAACTATCAAACTATCACATTCAATAATATTTATTTTTCAGCTTATGGGACTTTACAAATTCATTGTTAAACTAACCATTAATATGTCCAAACTGATTAAATAACTTATATGTAATTTTTTTTTAAAAAATGATGATTCTAATTATTTGCTACATACACAATATTAAACATTCACAAATTAATGTATATTGCTATTATGATTGACTTTCTAATTCATTCAATATTTTTTTCAATGAAATTCGTTTAAGGGTTTTTAATAAGTATCTCTATGTAATATAAACAGAATAATTCACATTATTGCTATAACAAAAACGATAATATATTTTATTATTATGAATTAACAGCGTTTAAATTATATTAAATTTAAAATAGTTCAAAAAAAAAAAAAACTTACTCATTCTTTTATTATGGAAATCTTTTCTCAGGATCACAGGGGATGTCAGCATTTAGTAGACCAAGGTTGAGGAATTCTTTTTTCTTCACAGGGGCTCAATGAATTTTTTTCAAGGTGGAATGATTCGTATGCATCCTTCAAATATCGTTGTAATCGTCTAAGTAGAAACCACAATACTACATAAGAAACTATGGCTCACCATCCAATATCTAAAAAGTTATGTTTCGCATACAAGTCACTATGGATGTCAACTAAATATAGTTAACTATTACACATGCAAGTTATTATGTAAATTATACAGATTACTGTACATATTAACTATGTCACTATTACTTATTGTCTAATATTTAATTACTATACTTCATACATAAGTTAGTATGCAAGCTATATAAATTACTATACGTGTCAATCAAATTATTATTACTCATTCTTCAATGTTTACTTAACTATACTCCACATATAAGTTACTATAAAAATTATATACACGTGCACATATTACGGTCATCAATTCAACATAAAATATTAAAATAAAAAAACTAACAAATTATATTAAAGGAAAGTCAATCCACTAAAGGACTAATAATAACACAATCAAATTTATAAAGAGAATTTAATTCAAATCAATACAAAATAAGAAAAAAGCTTAAAAAATAAATCAATATAAAATAAAAAATAAATCAACTCAAAATAAGAAACAAAATAATTACAAATCAACATAAGGAGATAAATCATGATAATTACAAAACAACAAATATGAACGTCTTTTGATTTCTCAACTAAATTTCTTAATACTTTTCTTATCCTTAACTTATCCTTATTTTACTATTTAATTACATTTTATTTATTGACTGATTGAGTTATTATATCATAAATTTTCTTTTTATGTCTTAAATTTTCTTTTAAAAAATTTAAGAAACTAAAAAATATAAATTCATTGAAATCCCCCATAATTATGCAATACTTTAGACCACACACTAAATAAATAATAAATACAAATTAATGATATCTTTTTTTTTCTTATATACTCTCTTTTTGTTTTATTTTTTAAAATAAAAAAAAGAATGGTTAAACAATAAAAGAGATTTGTTAGTAATAGTGAACTCATACCAATATTTATACATGATGCAGAATACATATATATATATATATTAAAGATAAATTATAAATTCAGTCATATTTAAATTTTGAATTTTTTTCTCATTGTACATATTTATTTCTACACCTTTTTAAATAAAAAAGATAAATTAATAAATAAACAATCATTTAGTAATAATACAAAAATCAAATAATTTATGATTATAAAAAATAAAAAAATAAAATTTAATTATCACATACTTGTGATTATACAGAACAAGTGTTAAACATCACATCAAAAATACTAAATTTAATTAAAATATATAAATAAAAACTTAATTTTTTAATCATATATCTTTTATTTGTAATGAAAACTGATGCAAACATTGAATGTATTGACCCACAATTTTAACGAATAAGACCACACAAAAGAAATCAATTTGATGATGATGAGTGACAAGATTGATTTACGGGGATTAAGGTGCGATGTATGGATTTTTTAGAAAAAATTCATTGGTGGGATTGGATTGAGAAAACAAACAAGTGTGCCGTTTTATATTTATAACTTTGTGAGGGGAGCAATTTCTCTTTCAACAATAAGATAATTGATGAAGAAGGAAAATAATAAGCGAAAAACAAAAGCATTTGTTGACAACGAGAGAATGATAAGTTTTGATTGATGGTGAGAAAGAGAAGGAGATTGGTTTCCATCAATGAGAGAGAAAAAAAAAAGATTAAATTTAATTGATGACAAAAAAAAAAAAGAAATTGGCTTCGGTTGATGGTGAGAGAAAGAAAAGAAAGATGAATTTTTACTTTTGATTCGAATAAGGGAAAAAATAGAATATGATTGAAGATAAAATCAAAATTTACGGTTATTCTCATTAAAGGTGTGCTCGATCATTACTCATTAATTTGTATTAAATAATATGATATTGCAGGGGGTAAAAGAAAACAGACACTCAGTATTTTTCCAATTGTTTAAGGATGGTTTTATATTATTTTCGTAATTTAAGTTAAAAACAATCAAATTATTAATTTTAAATATTTTTACAAATATTAATTTATTAAAAATAAAAATTTTGTTCATATTTAAAAAATGAATTATTTTAATAAAAATTAATGGCAAGATCAAATAATGAATTTTTTAAAAAAAATTCTTAATTTCAGACGGAAATAAAAAATTCAGTAAAAAGAAAAATTGTTGCCATGGTCAAAGTATGTTTTCCTCTCAGCTCGGCGGGTTTTAAAAGGCCTCCACCGTTCTTCTTTTTCCTTATTTTCGCGCTTAGGGCAAACAAAACACAAAATAAATCAAATTACCTAGAAGCAAAAAAAAAACTGTTCTAATCTCTGAACAAAACCGAAATTATGCGACCAGGTTTTCCCCTTTTAAGCTAGTTTTATTGTTCTTGTAAGCTTGGTGACTCTGCAATTTTGAAATCAAAATAGTTTTGCTTTTTATTGGTAGCAATTATTTAGTTACTAGTAAGTGTATTTTGCGAGGCAGATCTTCCTGGGTTTTATTTTGATGCTGAGAAGAACAGATACTTCCCCATCAAGGGCCCTATTCCCGGCTCTTCTTCTTCAGCAGCAGTTTCGAAACCAGTTTCAAAATGCGTTCAAGCCCAGGTGCTGCTTCTTTTTTTTCCCTCCGTGTTTACTTCTATGATTGTATATAGTTTAATTCTGGTTTTCTGTCTCAAACTTGAGTATGTACTTCTATCGTTTTGCTAGGCTCAGCCTTCTGCACATTCTAGAAATTAATTTTTATGTAATAAATTATTATATCATGTATATATGTATGCAACTATAGAACAACATATATCTTGCATGTTTATTTGATATCTTCATATGATGCTTAAGTGCCTAATCAGAAATTTTTGTCTGATTAAAAGTAGCACTGGTGTTTGTATGATGTGTGAGAAAATTTGGTTGAAGATGATTATTTGGGTGTTTCTGGCATGGGTATGATAGAGAACACTATAGAAGTAGTAGATTGGAATACAAAAGGCTTCAAGGTGGCTAAAAATTGAGATGGAATGTTGACTTGTACTGATGAGTCAATTTTTAAAATTTATGGAACTTCGGAAAGAGATGTTTTTGCATGGGGTATAATTCTTTTGATTCATCTTGGGAGAAACAATTATGTAAAATTTGATTGTTGGAGAACATTATAGAAAAGCATGATAATTGTTTGATAGGATTCTTGTAGTTATTCCAGAACCCTTTGGAGGATCTGAAATTATTAACATGATCAAAGAAATATGTGTAACCATGCCAGAAAAGTTGTGGAGAAACATTCTAGTCTATTGCCATGATTGGTTATTTGGATCCTTATTTTATGCCCTATAAACTGAACACAAGTTCATTTATTGAGATTATTAATTGCTCCTGTGTTTGCTTCTTCTAGAAATCTCTTTTTCAAAAATATAGTATAACTTTCGGGTCATTGGGTTTCAGAAATTGTCATATAAAGTTGTGATGTAATCTTAATTATGTTTTATTGGGAATGAGAATTGGAGGTTGAGTCGATATTGATATCATTTTGTCATCTAAATTTCATTATCCATAACACAAAGTTGAAGAGTATGTTTGTCCCTTACTGTAAGATCAAGGTTACAAGCCTAGTCTATGTTGAAAAGGAAACTATATGGTGTTATTCCTAGGGAGACAGACTGTCAGACAAAACTTATCAAGTTTTTTTAGAATGGTTGTATAAAGCGTCTGAACTTTAGCTCCTTCGGATTCTCTAAAGGAGGTTAGGTTGATTCCATTCTGTATGGCTTATTTCTTCTTTTCTCATGGCTTATTATTATTATTATTTATCAAAAACAGAGATATATTTATATTAACTACAGAGGCACTAAGGGGGTTCCGCCGATTTGCATGACAAGGAAAAAATTAGTATTAACAAGTGAACCAAGGGGTTGCCCAAGTGAGCTAACTATTTCATTTGTCTACACCAGTGGGAAATGGGTTTAAATTTGATGGGTTACAACTTTTGTCCTGAACGGGTGCGGGCTTTTGTACAAATGATAGGTTCCCAGCCAAACATCATTGTTACGAACAAGTCAGCTTGCCCAGCTGAGTGTGTTAGTTGAACCCATGATAATGTCTTAAAATTTTTGTCGTGCCACCCCCTCCGTTACCCTAGCACCCACCCCCACCCCCCCCTCTTTTTTTTTGAAATGACAGTTCTGTGTCTGATTTCTAAGAAAATATTTGTCTTTTCCTGTTTTTAAATAGAGCAAGAAAATCTTTGACATCTTTCCTTTGAGTGTGGTAGAGTTGGTTCACAACTAAAATTGAAACTTGAGAACATTGTTGCCTGCCATACAAAGTTTCTTCAGTAGGCAAGTGATAATACTGTTCCAGTAATATGGTTGGCCAGTGGTTCAGTAACTTAAGTAAATCAAAGAGTTTAAAGAGATAGAGCAATTGGTGTAGGTAGGTTTCCTGCTTACCTGTTAAGGACAGTTCACCTGGTAATGAAAATTCTACCTATAATTTTAGATCTGCAGTTTATAACCTTTCTAATCGGTTGGAGTTCTAGCTATGGTCATTTTCATATTCGTCCATCTACAAGCCAGCAAAAAAGATATCTCGATATGTACATGATGACTACGTTTTGAATATGCATTTGTTGAGATTCTCCTTCCACTTTCTAATGTAGTGAACTTGAATCTTAATTTCTCTAAATTTGTTATGGTGATTGCCCCACTTGTTCATTCTTTCTTTAACGAAAGATTAAATTTTCAATAATCATGACAAGCCCTAGCACTTATTTTGACTGATTTGACTGCAGGCACCTAACTTATCTAGGAGAACTAGACAAAGAATTTCTAATCTTCTTTATACAAGGGAGTTGGATGGTAATGTTATTTCCCTCAACAAGAGCAAGCGTAACTTCAATGAGGAGTTCCAAAAGATACAAGCATCCCAACCTATGGTATGTTCGGAAGAGGGTTACATTCTAGAACTTATTGTTTTTCATGAAGTCAGCCTTGCCTTTTTCTTGATAAGTCAAAATTATGACACATGACAATAATTCTAAATTCTAGTCCCGTAAATATATGTATGGCTTTTCCTTGATAACTTGATTTAGCTCTCAGCTTATTTATTTATTTCAACCATCTTTAGAGTAAAATAATAAGTTTACGGTCCGCTTACCTTTGGACTTTTTATGCTGTTGGTACCTCTTGAACTTTATGGAAAACCAACTGTGAGCTCTTATTGTTTTCTTTTTTCGTTTTGTATAATTGTGTTGCGGAATATCTTACATTCATCCTTGTTGCTTTTTGTAAAGTACACTAAAACAAGTCTTGAAATGTACTAAAAAAAATTAGTATAATTAAAAGAAAATTTTGTTTTATTTCAAAAGTCCAGGTTGAATTTTGAATAGTCTCGATCTTTGTTTCCTTGTAAAAATACAAATCCCTAAGAATTTGCTGATGAATTAAAAATTCATTATATAGATGATAGGATTGGTCCATTACTAAAGCTACTCCTCTTAAATTCTCTGGGCAAAGCTTATCAATTTGCATCTTGACATATAGACTATAAAATAGAAAAGGAAAGATGTGGTTCATTATGCAAGCCATTATTTACGTTACTCTATAAAAATAGCCAATGTATCAACAACTTGCAGTTTTTTTAACTTTGGAAATTGCACTTTGCACTCACCCAATAAAGGGCTCAATAACACCTTTGCATGAGTTGCTCTTTCGTCCATGTACCTTTTTTCCTTGTCAACACTTCCATTGGTCTGTCTTTCCCCACGCACTGCCACTTCTAACTAACACCTTGCCCCACATGTAGCCTTGACTAAATCGACCCTTGCAATTGGCAACATCACATTTAAATCGGTGCCACTAGCCATTAGCCACCCACAGATATCGGCGATGTTGTCGCCTTTTTTTGGGTTAGGATTTGCTAGCTAGCACCATTGTCACTTGAACATCGAGCCTTACACCTTAATTCTTGTCCAACTCCCTTATAACTCGACCAATTCCTTTTGCTACTTTGGTCCACCCTAAGTATAAAAGCCTAGAATTTTTTTGGCTCCCGTTGATTCCAACTTGACCTAGCCTAAAAAATTTAAGACGCAAAGCCATTTCTTGATCCAGTCCAAACTTGATTCATCTCTTTCACTCGATTAACCATTCATAACTCATTTTGTTGCAAAATAGGTATGTTATGATCTGAATCTCCCATTAGCACATTCCTCCAACTTTTCTCACTTTCTTCTTGCCTAATTCTCGCCTCCTCTCCCTCATATCAGACCAAGCCCTTTAACTTATCCATGTATTTTGGAGAGAAAGCTGTTTTTGAGACCAATCTTCCTTCCTTTTCTCTCATTTGGATTCATTACAACTTTTCCATTTCTCTTTTCTTTTTACTCTCCTCCTTTTTGTATAGTATCTGCACCTTCTCCCTTAAGATTTTTAGCACATTTACCTATTTCCATTATTAAAAGCATCAACCACAATCGGAGATGATTAGAATCCTACATCTAGCCAAATTGAACTCCATCAGGCTTAGAATGACTGCTATTGTTAGATCTAAGCCTGAGAAATATAACTCTTTCATCCCTTCTTTTCTTTCTCATCCATGGCTTCTTCCCCTTCACTAATGTGAGACTAACCATGGATGGCTTTCCCCATTCTATCGCGTCCATATTAAAGAAAAAAGAACTCGTCTCCTTCTCTCGTGCTGCATCATTCAAAACATTCTTACCCTTTTTCCTTCAATAGTAAGTTTGAACTCCTTCCTTTCAATTTGTAAATATTGTAGGTTATGGATTCTCTCTCCTTTCTCCAAATGTTTCAATTCATGTCTCTCATACTCCACCATTGACCTTTATTGATGATCGCTAGATCTTTTTACAAGAATAATTACATAAGTTTGAAATTTTAAGATATGAATGATGTTGAAGTGCTTTATTGAAACTCTCAGCCTAGCTAGGACTTAGACCCTGCCAACAAGATATGAAACTGAAAACATGATTTAGATGTAGAAATTCTTGTCTCTTAGGCCTTATCGGATTCATCAATACCATAATGGTTAATTTGGTCATCAGCTTATGTTACTTGGTCTTGGGCTTTTTACAAGGCTAGTGGGACTGTAATTGTTTGACTGTTGGGTTGCTTTTTTGATAGCATGGAATTGATGATTTATAGAATATTCTTTCTAGATGTTTTCACATGTTTTGGACTTCAATATATGCTTCTATCAATTCAATTGCATGATTGATTCAGGTAGAGTGGGATGTCGTTATTTGCTGGATTGTTGAGCTTATTTGCTCCTCTATCAAAGTTGTACAATCATTAGAATAAAACTAGGGACACAAAGAGACTTGATAGTTTAGTCAGTAACTTTTGGTAATGACTTCTCTGGCTTAGTAGTGATTTGTGAAGTTAAGTTACCTTGATTATACACATTGGAGAATACTAGGTTGTTATGTTTTTTTTTTTTTTTTCCTTGGTTTGTATTGTGATTGAGGGTATGTTAGTCGGAGTAAAATTGAGCTAAGCATGTTAACATGTTGGTTTGTTGCTGTAATGGCTGCTGATGAGCTGCATGCAGTAATGATGCTGACCAGGCGCCAGAATTGTTGGTATGTAAGTTTCCTTTGGCAACGATGCTCTCTTGAGAGATTGAAGAGGGAGTGTGATTCCTAATTTACAGTAGGAATTGATTGATGATAGGCTGTGATGTGACAACTACTGCATGCTAGAAATAGAGTTGGTAAAACTTTTAAGTCTTTCTGTTGGTAAACTAAGACATCAAATAAAATTTGCTGCTTTTCCGTTTCATAGTCAAAGTGTGAGACGTACTTTTGGTTGGGCAATTTGTATTTCCATTCTCTTCTTTTTATTTGCTACATTCCAGAGTATGTGGTTAAAAGGAGATTCCAAAATTTGTTTACATGATATTGACTTTCAAAGTTTAGCATTGAGATTTAATGAAAAAATGAGATTTGATTGAGCTATAACATGAGATTTGATTGATTTATCATTGTTCTTTTAAGGTGACAGGGGACTTTTCCATCAAATTATTCATGATTTTCCCCCTATTTTTGGCTTCTACTCTGTCGTACTTCAAAAAATTGTTTATCAACTGGTAACATGCTCGATGCATTGCAGGTCTGGAAGTATGAAGGCACAAAGAAGCTAGGTGATGGTGCATTGGAACAGATGCAAATTTCTGTGGAAACACCAGAGGGCCAAAAGGAAACAGATGTTTTATTGACAGGCGGTATAAATGGCCTCTTAAGGTATAAATAAAGTTGCAACCTATTATTTTGTACCTTCATTCTGTAACATCTGCATGAACTCTATAATATTTGTGTGTAGTTAATGTTTTCTTGAGTTAGCTTGCATGTTCTTGTGCTTTTAACATTTTTTAGGAACAATGAGGTGCTACTCGTATCATGCGATAATAGTAGTTATTTTGGACATTTACTCAGGCAGTCATTCTCATGCATTCTTTTGGTATGGATTAATGGGGTTGTAGTCTTCCTGTTGTACAAGGATTTGGAAGAACAAAAGCTGCATTTTTGTCTGGCATCTCTTCTTTTCCTCTTTTTCTCTTAATTTTGCTTGATGTTTCTTATCTTTTGGAATTTAGTGGTAGTTTCACTTTTGATTATAACATGTTTTCTGCTTTATCTTTTTCCTATTGTTTTAGTTCAACTATCTTTGCAATGTTTCCGTAAATTTTACTGCCGGTGTGGTGATTTAATGTTTAACTGTTGGATGTTTCACACAAGCTATTTCTTTCGAAAGTTTGGTGCTCTTGCAGTTTATTGGAAGTTGGAAAAGTTGGACAACTTTTTCATAATGGAATGAAATGCATTCCAGATCGTGCGTGGCCTCTCATTAAAGAAAACAACTTGCAGGATAATAAAGCACCACGGCACATTTGGAGACCCCCAGGAGCTTCCATACAAATGTCGTCCAGTATATCTTGTATAAAGTTACCAGGAAAGAACTTTAGTACAGCTGATGATTGTACTAACATCCACCGTGCATTGTATCCTTTTCTAGCTTCAGATTTTGATAAGCTCTTGTAAGTTGCTTCACATTAACTAATCTGTGATTTGTTTTTCTTGATTATTGTTAATCGTTTTGTGTAATTGAACTCATTTCCTCCATTTTATATGGTTTTATTTCCGGAAATTCAATATTTTTGATAGTGAATTGTGCCTACTTTAGTTTATTCTTGTATTATGCAATATGGTTCAGATTTTCAACAGATTAGACATCTCTTTTTTAATGCCTGCAGCAGTTTCATTGTTTAGATATTTATGATTTGGAGTTTATTGGCATATGCTTTTCACTTTTGAACCCCATTATGTAATATCTTAACATAAGAAAACAGGATAACTACCCTTGGATCAGATAGATCTGGTGGATCTGTTTTCCTTCTCAATCTTGTTGGAGGGTTAGATTTTAATCAGAGTATTCCAATCATAAGACAGAGGATACATGGGGCTGCTTCTTTCAATTGTACCATTTGGACCGCAGATTGCAATTCTAATGCAAGTCAAGCAGTGATTGGCAAGTTCTTTTCTTTTGTTTTATCTGATTTAGACGTGATTATGTTATGTCTGCCCCCTGCTGTTGTTTCTACTTACTGATGAGGGATAAGGTGACTTCCTTATTCTGATGGCACTCTTGAGATGTGATGGTTAAGTAAACTTACAAACATTTAGACACAGACTTGAGGTCTTGTATGCCATCTGTTCCTCAGTTCTTGCAAGATAAAAATATCGAGTGCTTCAAGCATTTCAACACCTGAATGGGGCATGTATATTTTGTTCAAGTTGAGTAAAAGGATGAGCTTGATGTCTTATGGACAGTGGGATTAGTATCAATTGTCTTACTGACATCTTATCATCCTATAATATGCAATTCCAATTGATTGTTTTATTTCCTTGTAAAGATAGATTTTTTCTTTCTTAATCTTCTATCCAGCATTTAGTTTTCTCATTGGCAATTTAATCATGCTAAGACTGAATATCTACACCACCGTATCCCTTCATTACTGAGTTGTATTGACTTGCCTTTACTTAAGTCGTTATACTGGAGATGATTGCATCTTGCTCAAGTTGTTTATTTAATATAAGAGATAAGTGGAGTTTGTCACAGTTTGTCCCTAAATTTGCCCTTGGATTTATGCTATGTCTGGGTAAATGTTTTATTGTCTTTGTTTGTTGTAGGAACCAATGTAGGAGCTGCCCTGGTTAACTTGGAAACAGGAAGGGCATCCTGGGTGCTTCGCAGTAGGAGTGATGTTTTGGCACAACAATTTGATCGGTCGGTAAGTTTTATGCTGTCTGAAGTTTCTGGTAGCTGTGCTATGCTTCTGGGTTTCTTCCTTTTTCCTTTTTTTTATGTTGTAACAAAAGCCACCCAGGACTAGATCCATAAAGGCCATCTCCCAAGATGCCTTTTCCATGGACACCACAAGAAAAGATTGGTTGTCCCCCTTGGAATCTTCCTTGCAGGGATGCCAGCTATTCACCAATATCTTCCTGCATTAGTTTCTCTATTTCCAGTTTATAACATGGGAAATGGTGTCTTCTTCCGGCAATGAGTTTCATGTAGTTTGTTCACTTGCATGACATAAATTTCTATTCCATTTTTCAGTAAGCCTGTTGATTTCAAATCATATATGTTTTTTGTATAATCAAGATGCAGTGTCCTTTTGATCATTAAGGGCCAGTAAATTGTACTAGAACATAAAATATTTTCTTCTCTAGCCTTAGCAGATTAATTTCCTCTTTGAATTCTCTTCAAGCACATGTTAATATTTTCTGTTGATTTATTAAAGCTATTACGTTGAAGAGCTGTCTTAGAAGAGGTACTGACTAGAAGTTGGCAACAATTTTTTTTTTTTCATATATTAATTGTTATTTTGTTAACCAGTACTACTAGTGTTGTTAGAGGTAACAACTATCACACAAGGTTATTTGAATTGACAAATTTTTTCACCCATGCTTTGAAATTCAAGTGGGATTGCAAAGGGATGATGGACCTTAAGGGGTTGATGAGGGTGAGTGTGGGGTCAACTGTGAAGCCTGGAGCCTGCTAGAAGGTGCTAGGGTCTGACTGTGCAAATGAGGTTTAATGGCCCTTGTAGAGATTTGATGCAAAACCCGAGTGCAGCAGCTTTACACTTGATTCTTACCTTGTACTGCTGCTGCCTAGGTAAACATGTATAACACAGGTAATTGTCAGTAGCAACACCTGGTTGGCCCAAGGTTCATTGCTGTATGCAGAGGCTAATGTGCTTAGTGTGAAAAAAAAAAAAAAAATTCTTCTGTTTCCATTATGCATCTGCCATTAACCGACCTGTCTTTTTCTTAGTGTCTCCCTATGAGCATGCATTTGCCTAAGGTATTTGATCTGCTTATGCTGATTGCAATGAGCCATCGGTTGTCACTTAAAAAGGGGAAAGTTGAGGCTCTTATAGCATGCTGGAAGATTTCATAAATAGAAGCTTCCAGTCCACCCTGTGATGTTAATATGTCAATGCATGGAGGGCTCTGTCTCCATTTTCATAGAGGCAATGTAGTGAAATTATCGGTTGACCTCCAACTAAAATAGAATTGCCTTCTAATATATATATGAAAAAATTGGATATATTCGTATATATTTTGCTTCTGCTTAGTCACCTTTTTGGTACACTAAAAGATAATGTTGAGAATCGAGCTTAAACTCGGGCCTTTTTCAGATGTTAATGTCTGGATCATACAAACTTAACACTTATTTTTAAGGGCACTATGGCAATGTAGTGAAGTTATTGGTTGACCTCCACTAAAATAAAATTGCCTTCTAATATATATCTGACAAATTTGGGCATGTTTGTGTATATTTTGCTGCTGCTTAGCCTTCTTTTTTGATCCACTAAAAGATAATATTGAGAATCGAACTTAAACTCAGGCCTTTTTCAGATGTTAATGTCTGGATCATACAAACTTAACACTTATTTTTGAGGGCACTATGGCAATGTAGTGAAGTTATTGGTTGACCTCCACTAAATAAAATTGCCTTCTGATATATATCTGACAAATTTGGGCATGTTTGTGTATATTTTGCCTCTGCTTAGCCTTCTTTTTTGATCCACTAAAAGATAATATTGAGAATTGAACTTAAGCTCAGATCTTTATAAGAGTCTCAGATGTTAATGTCTGGATCATACAAGCTTAACACTTCTTTTTTAAGGGCACCGTAGCAATGTAGTGAAATTATTTGTTGATCCCCACTAAAATAAAATTGCCTTCTAATATATGTCTGACAAAGTTGGACATCTTTGTACATATTTTACTTCTGTTTTGCTTCTGCTTAGCTGCCTTTTTTGATACACTAAAAGATAATATCAAGAATCGAACTTAAGCTCAGGCCTTTTTTAAGGATCTCTGATGTTAATGTCGGCATCGTACAAGCTTAACACTTCTTTTGGTTTAATGGGAGATACAGCTGACATTATGATGTCGCTTCTGAGGTTGATCCAGTTTATTTCTTGTTTGCAGGGAAATGTTGTTTTATGTGGACTCAGAAATGGTGCAATTGTGACAGTTGATATCCGTGAGAGACGAGAAAGTCTTCCTGGGAGATTCATTAGACATCGAATACCTTATTCGTCTTTGAATAACACTGGTCAACGTTCCAATAAAGAGTGGTTTGAGGTATGAAAATTTCTTCTTGAGATGATGGACAATGTGATGAAGAATAAAATGGAAGACTTCTATCACCATAGGAAACTATAAGGATAAATATATAATTTCCTCAATCTTTGTATTATTTTGGAAAAATAAGTAACTTCAGAATTTAAATTAGATTTACAATTTAGGAAGAGTAACGACTTCGATTTAGCTCCCACTAGGATTGGGATTTAGGTTTTCCATTTTCATTAGGAATTGGTTTTATGCTTTATGCAGTGTCCATAAATACTTTTTTTTTTTTTTAATCAGGAATATATATAAGTAGGCACCAACAGAGTGCCTTTCATGGACATGTATAGTTAACTATTTTGAGGTTATAATTTTCGTAAATTACTTATGCATTTGCAAAGAAGAATCTGGTCCCCAAGGTCCTGTAACCTTAGGCCACCTATCCTTAACCACATCTCTCAAGGTTCTCATCCCTTCAAAAGCCTTTATGTTCTTCTCACCCCCGCACCATGCAAGAAATTAGTAATGGAATCATTGCCACAATTTTCTCTCCTTTTTATTAGAATTTATAAATCTAGCTCAAGGGACCAATGCCACAATTTTCTGTTTGACCTTTGGTATAAGTAACTTTACCCTTGCCTTTGATCATCTTGTCACTCTCTCACAAGCCACCAACTTATGTCCCAAGACAAATAGAACACTCTCCCAAATTTGTCATGACCATTTGCACCAAATGAGAATGTGGTTAATTGATTGTTTTTACTCCTTACACAAAAACTACTTGTTAATCATGACCTTAACCTTTCTTTGCTGGCTTTTTGTGATAAGGGGCTTTTCCCAAGCTCATGCCCATGCAAAAAAAGGCCATTTTGGATGGAGCTCCTACTTTCCATTTCGATTTCCACAGTAACTGCTCTACCTCACCTTGCTACCAAGACTCTTGAATTACTTTGAAAATAGACTTGACTGGGAAGTTCTTGCCTTGGTCCCCTTTCCAAAAAACTCAATGCTTCTTACTTATGTGAGGTCTAATTGCATAAATCCTTTCAAAGAGCTGCCTAAAAGCTCTTCTTTTTGTACTATGCTTCTCTCCTAAACCGCACCTCCCACTACATACTACTACTTTGTATTAAGAACTTTTTACCTACCCAAGTTTCTCTATTACAAGCTAGCTGTTGGTTTTTTGGGATGTGGATTTGTTTGGTTTTTGAGAGGAGGGGAAGAATAAGAGATGTAGCTCTTGAAACTTGAAATTGCTTTGACTAGCTTGCAAAGACTTACTTTGCTACATTGATAGAGGTTCTATTTATAGGAGAAAATGAACAACCAAGATTTAAAATTGTATTTATCTAGATATCTAAACTAAAGATTATCCTCATCTAAAATTTAAACTACTTGATAAAGTAGAAGAATAAATCTTCTTTGATTATGCAGCAGATAAGGCATCTGTTTTGTTGCATACACCAATTTTGAAAGCATCCTTGCCATCATTTTTGAATTTTTGTTTTGTTGTAGATTTGATTGTATTTTTCCTTTTCTTTGTACTTCTCTTTGGAGTTTGAACTTGGAATACTTTGACATTTTGCCTCCTTGATTTGTGGCCATATTCAAATAGAGCTTTTTGTTGCAAAATCTTCATTTGTGTTCTTATTGATCATTTGATATCTGTGTGAACTTGCTCAATTTTGAAAGCATCCTCAAATTTTTCAGGAATTGTCACTAGGATCGTTTGAACAATTCTAAAATTAGAAAAATCAGTACTAAGAAGTCTTACTTTGTTAACTATACCGAGAAGCCTGTCGGAATAGTCCTTGATTGTCTCTGATTCCTTCATCTTTTGCATCTCAAATTCTCGGATCAAATTTAGCACTTGCATTCCTCTAATCCTTTCATTTCCTTCATATTCTTACTTCAAAAAATCTCAAATTTCTTTGGCTGTTTTCAGTGTCATTATTTTGATAAATATGGTGGATGAGACAGCTGAAAATAATGTTGCTTTTGCTTTTGATTTTCTTTGCTTCATCTCCTTCTGGATCTTGATTTGTGCAACAGTTGGATTGTTTGGCAATTCTAGAACTTCATATACTTGTTCAACAGCTTCCCACAGATCATTGGCATCAAGAGAGGTTTCCATTCTAACAGGCCACATCTGGTAGTTTACTCCATCAAACACCGGAGGTGCAATTGTTGTGAATGAATTTTTTGAATTCATTGTGTATAGGTTTTTGGTTTTGGGATATGGGTAGGAAGTGTTTAGGGTTTGTGTTTGGACTTTTTTAACCTCACAAGTCCCTCAAGATAATATGCTCTGATACCACTTTGTTGGTTTTTTGAGATGTGGATTTGTTTGATTTTTGAAAGGAGAGGAAGAATAAGAGATGTAGCTCTTGAAACTTGAAATTGCTTTGATTAGTTTGCAAAGACTTGCTTTGCTACATTGATGGAGGTCCTATTTATAGGAGAAAATAAACAACCAAGATCTAAAATTGTATTTATCTAGATATCTAAACTAAAGATTATCCTCATCTAAAATTTAAACTACTTGATAAAGTAGAAGAATAAATCTTCTTTGGATATGCAGCAGATAAGGCATCTTTTTTGCTAACACTAGCAAATACAAAGCCGAAAATTCTTCCTTAAGGGACCTTTCTTGCTTCGGAAGTCATGCCAAAACTTAATTGAGCAGTCCTTACCAACCTTATATCCCATCCACAGCCCGACCTCTTCTTACACTTTCCTAAGAGCTTTTCAAACCCTAACCCTATATGATTCCCTCCCTAGCATTGTAACCTATTAGCCATCTTCAATGCCATATCTAGCCTCTAGTTCAAGTTTAGTGATGATGCCCTCTTGCTTGAAGCTTCATTCTCATTACTTGTCCTCTCTTGAGCATACATCACCAAGTTAAAGTCCGTACCAACCACTGATGGATGTATCCCTGGCATACACTCCATTGACTCCTCCCATAACACATTCTCATTATACCTATACACCCTTGTAAAGCCTACTCAAGTCAATCTTCCTCCATCTTGAATACAAGAAATAAATTCCATTCCTACTTGGCAGTTAGTACATTTGCAGACCCTTCCATCCCACATCACAAGTACCACTTTGAACTCCCTTGGTTGGTAAAAGCCCTTCACTCAACCGTTCTATGCCCCAACACACCTTTGACCACTCGTCCACTCATGTCCTCTGTATTAGTTTCTTAAATGCATATCATGTTCGCCTTCCATCTCCTCAATGAGTGCTTGTCCAACTCCTTCTCATCAATGTTGTTTAAACCCCACATATTCGCACCAAAACCACCATCAAACCTCCCATCAGAGTCTCATCCTCATTCTTTTCAATCATCTCATGCTTCACCAAAAGGGTCGACCTCTTCAATTCTCTATTGGCATTGCCATATCCCGTTTTTCACGTTGGCCCTTTGATATGTTAGCTACTTGATTTTCCCCCCATTGTTTTTTTCAATCTCATTAAAAGTGTAAAAGCCTAAGCCTCACGAAAGATACACCCAAAATTCTAAATTTTCATTATGTTCTTAATTACCTTTTTGGTAACCATAAGTTGCCATTTTCTTTCATCCCCTAGTGATTCCCACCTTGACTGAACCCATAAATGTGTCCTAGTGGCAATGCAACACTGCCACCCTTCAACCCCATTACAATTTACTTACTCAACTAAACGATCTCAACATTTGAGTTCTACCCATTTTGTTGCTCATTGTTCTATCTACACCATACCTGTACATGCAAGTTCATTGCCTTTGCGCCAGCATACTCTCCTCTATTAAAACAAATCTACTTATCTAGCTAATCCCAAATTGTCCCCTTTCTCTTTTGAATTGATTTTGGAGCCGCTATGTCCTTGCTTGGGTCACAAACTTTGTGTCCAAAGCCCAGATATGGCCTTGACCTATTCTGGATCTTCTTCGGCCGGTCGCCTTAATTGGATCTATTACTCAAAATTCTTGGTCTACTATAGCTTGACTCACCCAATAACGCTCTCTTCCAACTTTTCTCAACTTTTCCTTACATAAAATGCACCAAGTCCTCTTTGTTCTCCTAGATTCGATTTTCAAATAAACACCTGCAGTCCATGCAACTCAAAACCACCACATAGCCTTATGTAGCAGCTTTTCATCTTGATTCTTACACTTGCCCTCCACTAAGCCTTGCCTTCTTGCCCTGAAGAGCATCGAGGCCTTCCCACTTAGTGTTTGAACACCATTTAGAACCTTCCACCACCCAAATGCGTCCCCCCCCCCAACAAAAAAAAAAAAAAAAATCTGGTATGAGCAAGACTAGAGTCTTACCCACATTGAACTTTGTAAACTTCAAGAATCAGTCAAGTTGGTCTAACTTGATCATAAGACATAGTTGCATAGTTGCCTTTTGTCCCCTCTCTATTTTCATATCCATGGCATTTCTCCCTCTTAAACATTAAAGAAACTATTGATTTTCACAGCCACCCTATTTCTTCAATGTTTAGAAAGATGAGTTTCTGCCTCTCTTGTCATGTTTCTTCACTTTGAAAGTTCTTACCTTTTCCCCTTCAATGGGGGAATTCAAATTCCTTCCTCTTGATCCTCAATCAATGAACCATCGGTAGGTTGCTCATCCACTCTTTGTCTCTCTCTCTCTCTCTCTCTCTCTCTCGCTGACCATTCTCTCATAGGCAATAATATCTTGGTGCACCACTATGAAGGCTAGCAAGTTACTAACTTGCATTTTTGTGACCATAAATACATAGGTCGTATTTGAGACAAACTTGTTTTGCTATTTTTCGAGTATGCAATATATTTGAGATTCGAAATCTCAGTTGTTTAAGGCGTGAGGCCTTGCTTTTGTTCATTTCTTCTTGTTCATTTTCTCTAAGTTTTCCCAAAACTCTTTTTCTTCTTGCTTTCCTACATCATTGTACTCCTCGTATTTTTATGTAATTTTTAAAATTAATAATTTCTTAAACTTTTTTAGACCAGTTTGGGGTTTAAATAAGAAAGTCATAGATCTTACTAAGATGGTACATTCATATGTAATTGAGCATTACTCTTGAGAAATATATGACATGTTTCATAGGTCATAATTGTGATTCTTTGTATTGATGCAAGGAACTCCTCTGCTGTAGCTGAAGAACTAAACGGTGGAAGTTGTTTTCACTGTCGTAACACTTTCATGTGCAGTAATTTGCTTAGTTTTCTTGGCATCTGTTAGTCAGCAATGTCTGACCTTCATTAGTGTATTGTTTTGTACAGTATCTTTACTTATGTGGTGCATTTGCAAGTGGTCCTGGAACTGCTGTTCACTGAAAGTGTGACCAATGTATTTGAATCTCATTTTGCAGCTCAAAGGCAACATAAATCCTTCTCAAATCATTTATATGCCTTCATCTATTTCCTGGTTAGTGGGCATTTGCCATATGTATCAGTCTTCTTTTTTTTTTTTTTTGGTTTCATTTTCCTAAATAATTTGCTCTCAATTTATATCTCCGCTTTTGTTTAAATTTAGTCTGGTGTCACTACAATTGTACGACCAATACTTTCTAGCAAGCTCCATGGATGGATCTGTGAGTATCATTCTTCCCTTCAGCTCTATGGAAACTCTTGCTAAACATTTCTGTTGGCAATGGTTTATGTAATATTAAGAAGTTGAATTTTCATTTGAAATAAATGCTCTCTTCTTTCTTTCTCTGGTTGCTTCACTGTTATTATGATTTGGTATGCCTGTAAACTGCTGGATATAATGTCAAATTATGTACTTTGATAAAATGTGGAAAGCCTATGCAGATAACCCAGATAAATATCTATTAGATATGTTATCAGAAGCCTTTTGTCCAAGTTAGGAGATGATTACAAGTTCATTCAATTGGGTCCTTCCTGCTTAGACACCCTGGATGTACTGTAGAATAATACTCCTTCATTTTAATGATGTTAAACTGACGCATATAAAAGAAATGATATCAACAATAGCAGTCATTTTCAGGTGATGTGATTGGAGCAATTAAATCTGCGGCAGGATTTTGGTGAGAATGATTTACCATATCGAGTAAAAATGCATTGGGACAGAGACGGAGATTATGACATAGGGTGCTTTTGAATATTCTAAAGTGTTATGTAGATAATATATGGGTTTGAATTTCTTGGTTATGAATGAAAATGTTTCTCTAGGGTCTGATGAATTCTGTAAAAAACTTTGGTCAGGTTTTTCTTTTCTCAATTAGTGGGATGTGACTCTCTTTTTGACTCTCCTCTTCTTTCCCCTAATTTTTGTTGGTCTCATTTTCCTTTCCTTCTTTCTTTTGTTTCTAAGGTGTTTGTGCAGGTTTTTGCTTGTATGTTTTCTTATATATTTTTCACGACACAATTTGGCAAAAGCTGGTTTCTGCAATAATAATCACTGACCATTGGTGGAAAATCTCATCATATCTGTTTTTTGTTTATGGAGACTTCAGGCCATCCTACTGATTTCTGATTTTTATGTTTGAGCTGCAAGCTCTATATGCTGCCACATATTTTATTCTTAATTTTTTCCTTACCCAGAATTTCATAATAAACAAATAATGATGGAAAGAAAGAATGTACAATTTCACCTAAAAGCTTCATTGTCTGTTGCAGATTAAACTTTATGATCATCGCCTAACTAAGAGAGGAGCTGTACAATCTTATGAAGGGCATGTGAATTCCCATACGTACATTCAGCTCGGAGTTGACCAATTCGAGCGATTCATTATGTCAGGTCTAAATATCTATCTGAATGTGTGCCACTTAGAAGTTTGGGTTTGCTTGAATGCTTCTTATTGTCATTATTATTATTTTTTATTATTATTATAGGTGGAGAGGACTGCTGTTTACGGCTTTGGAGTATTAAGTCCGGCCAGCTTCTCTTGGAGGATAAATTTTCTAGTTCTGTATCCTCAACTATGTGCTGGCCAAGATCTGGAAGTACATGCACTAAGCCTTTTGTTTTGTTTATTCTATATGCAACTTACCTCATTTTCCTTAGCCGTTTATATTGCTTAAGCATTTAACTCTCTCAGGATATTTGGCTTCGCAAGATGAAGGGCAAAGCTGCAGTCAGAACTGTAAATGTGAGGCATGGCTTGGATCACAGGAAGGGCTATTCAACATGCAATGGGATCTCTCATAATTGAGTAATCTTGAAGTTCATATATTCTTAAGAAGTGAGTGAATTATGTGGCCTTCAGTGTTGGAACAGAGAATTTCTGCCGAAGGTACTGAGAACAATATTTTTGGTCATATGGCTGCTAAAGGATGGCAATGGCAATCTTTTACTTTGCCGAAAGACTTCTTGCAGGCAATGGCCTTGAAGCTAAAGATGGCATCATTTGACTTATTTTTGACTAAGTGTTGCGGAGCAATTTGGACCGCAGTATCTTGTGCTAGTTGTTTCCTAGTTGTAAGGAAAGCTTCAACTGTGTCCCAGGTTCCTCTTTTCTTTTCAGAATGATTTCTGTGGGTCTTTTGGAGGTTGAGGCTGTTGCTTGTTAGGGTTTTAAAAGTAGTTCTTGGATTCCCTCATACTTCTTAAGCAAAGATATGGGAATGGACTTGGTTCTCATTATAAGAAGACCTTTCTTGCTCTGCAAGTATTTTATTATGCATTATGGTTCTCATCATGAGGTCCCTCTCTCCTTTGGGTGGATGGTTTCTCTCATAAGGTACTAACTTGTTTATTTGTTTCCATCAGCTATATATCCAGCATTGTAAGATGAGAAATCCAAATCGATGCAAAAGTGGGGATTAAATTTGTTCAATTGCGTGGCTTCATGATTCAACCTTGTAGTTCATAGATGATATGTTGCTGATTCCTTTGTTGCATTCATTTTTCGAGCTTGAAATTGCTTGGCATTATGATGAGAATCTAACATAATTTGTGAACTGAGAAGTAATTGAGCATCACGGCAGGGAAGATATTAAAATAGTGTAATTATGTTGTTAGATGAACAGCAAGATGATGATTGACAGGAAGAGCCAAGCTATGTTTGGAGTCCATTGTAGTTTATGTTATCTGGCTTGAGACCCAAGCTGGAGGAGATTGAATCAAATATGAAATTGAGCTGTCTATGATTCTTGGATTCCCGGGTTGGGTATATATGGTGCATAATTTGATGGTAAACTCCGCTTATGACTGTATATGTTTATTCAATATGACAGAATTTACTTAAAGTGCTAGGGTGTGCATGTCTGTTGCACAGGAAATGGTTAAGCAACCTAAGGCCGTCTCCAACGAGACGGTAAAACGGCATTTTGCCGTCAAAAGTATAGTGAAACCGTCTCCAACGAGACAAATTGGTTTCACCAATTTGGTGCAACTACAGTGATTGTATCAAATTAGTAAAATGTTAAAATAATTTTTTTTTATAAATTATTTTTTTTGAAGGTTTTAAATCAAATATATTTTTGATTAATAATTTAATAAATATATGATATTATTAAAAAAAATTATACCATTAAGAATATCTCATCAAGATCTTCAAAATAAGATTCATATTCAATATATAATTTTATTTTATTTAAATTATTATTAATAATAATTTATTTAATTAATAATAAAATTATATATATTATTAACATTATTATTTAAAAATATATGAAAATTTAAAATAATTTATAATTTATGATATAATTTAAATTTTTTTTCAAAATTACTGAAAATTATAATTTATTTATAATATTAATTTTCTAAAAATATATAAATAAAAATAAAAATTTTAAATTATATTAATTATTTTAAAAATATTTATAAATTAATTAATATTTATAAATATTTTTATTAATAATTATTATTTATATTATTAAAATAATATTATAATACCAATTTGGTGTAAATAGGTTGGAGATGAAAAAAATTTGACCAAATTGCCAAAATTGGCAGTTCGATACCGGTCTTTTGGGAAAAAAACATGTTTTATTAAGTTTGGTTTTTTTAGCACTTAAATGTCTTGAAAAGTCAAAAATACCCTTACAAAAGACCATGATACCCTTAAAAATTAAATGAACTCGAAAATTTATGAGATTTGTCTGAACACATTTCTTTTTTGGCGGAAAAATCTTTCTCTCTTTCGGCCACTCTCTCTCTTCGAGCTCTGTCTTTCTTCGCCCTTCCTTTGAGTTTTATTTCTTCCAATCTTTGTATCCAAGATCTATCAAATCAAGATCCCAAGAAGAAATCGAAGGCTAGTTATCTTGCGCAGAGAAAGAAGCTCGTGTTTTTGACAATATATTCTTCTTCATAATCAGACCGTGCTCGAATGGGTAAAGAAGGTGACAGGTATACCGTTTAAAACTGTAATGTAGCTTAAAACCGTGAAGATTTCAGTTGTAACTATTTATATCGTGATCTCCTCCTTTGTATTTCATAACATTGGTTGAGAATCGTGTCATAATCTTAGTTTCATACATGTTTGAAAATCGTATCTTACTTTGTCTATCGTAACAAGTTTTTCAATCGTGACTTATTTGATAACATCATTATGAGATTCATAACATTCATAAAATCGTAACAAGTTTTCGTAACAAGTTTTTCAATCGTGACTTATTTGATTTAATCGTGACTTATTTGATGAAATCGTAACTTAATTGATGAAATCGTAACATGCGAAATCATATATTCGTATTTATAATAGTTAATTCGTTTTAGTTGTTATTTAAAATGTTTTTTTTTTCATTACAGAATCCGGATCATTATAACTTGGAATGGTGAGTGGTCCGAGTCTAGAGAAAGTTTTGAGTATATTGGCAGAGCCATCAAAACTAAGGGGTATGTTATTCGGAGGGATTTGAAATATGTACAGTTGTTGGATTTGGTTAAATGTTGCGTGGAGGCTGATTTCTCTAATATTGATATTGTACTGCATACCATAGTAAGATCTGAAAAAACTGCTGTCAAAATTGAGTTAAGGAATGATGAAGATGTTGAGTTTATGTTGTACAATGACAGTATAGTTCCACGTATGATTGTTGATCTGGTGCAGAGAAATTTTGTTGGAAATAGGCATGGTTTATGTGAAGGTGAAATTTCAGAAGGAGTTAATCCTTTTAACTCTTGTACGGGAAGTAATCCTACTGTGCAATTGGACGTTTATGGCCCCGAACCATTCATCCATATTGATACTCCTGTTGACACTTAGCACACCGATGAGATAAATTTGGATGAACAGGTGGACTATGATATTGGGTGTGAATACCCAATCATGGGAACTCAACCTACTCAGCCTACCAGTGAAGATCAATGTGAACTCACTGTAGAGGTAGAACTCGACAATGAAGCGGTGAATGAGAACTTACGTACTGTCCCACCTTATATCCTAGTTGCATGCCCAGAAGTACATAATAATTCAAATAATGGTGTTGTCAGACGATATAATGTGTTGGGTGCTGAATTATATAGTCTTGCTCCGACTCCTACTATGGAATCAGTGACTCCGATTCATACCCTTGCTAGAGGTCAGTTTTTTCCAAACAAGAAAGAGTTGAAGCGATTTTTGGGTATGCATGCATTAACTGAGAACTTTGAATTTAGAGTCACTAGGTCTAACAAATCAGTATTTGAGATTGCTTGTAGAGAAAGAAATTGTGCATGGAAGGTTCGTGTTGTGAGAGTTGCGCAAGGGCAATTCTTCCAAATTAGAAGGTGTGATTTGACGCATACTTGCACGGTTGAAGAGTTGCATCGACGACATCGACAAGCAAGTTCTGCTGTTATTGGAGAAATTGTAGCTCAGAGGTTGTCTACCAATGTTAGAATCATTAAGCCGAAAGACATCATGGGAGATATGAAAGAACTATATGGCATACAGATTTTATATAGTAAAGCTTGGAAGGCTAACGAGTATGCATTGTCTCTTACATATGGTGATCCAATTGAGTCATATCAATAACTGCCTTCATACTGCCACATGTTGCAAACTATTAATCCGAGAACTAGGGCTCACATATGCATCGAGGATGGAACTAATCGATTTAAGTATTTATTTGTGGCTCTTGGACAATCATTGAGGGGATTTCATTCGGTAATTAGACCGGTCATTGCTATTGATGCTGCTCACCTAAAAGGGAGGTTCCACGGTGTAATGTTTGTAGCGGCATGTAAAGATGGGAATGAACAGATATATCCAATAGCATTCGGTTATGGTGACTCGGAGAACTATGAAGCATAGGAATGGTTCTTAGGGCAGCTAAAAGAAGCAATTGGTTCGGTTGAAGACTTGGTTATTATATCAGATCGTCATGCCAGTATTGCAAAGGCCATCGCAAAGGTCTTTCCTAATTCTTGTCATTGTTTATGTTCTTGGCATATGGCTCAAAACATAAAGAATAAGTTTAAGAGAGAAGATGTATCTAAGATATTTTATAGTGCGGCTAGGGCATATCGAGAATCTGAATTTAATAAATTAATGACTGAGTTACAGGCTAATCACCCTAAAGCTTTTGAATATATCATGAAGGAAGATCCAAAAAAATGGTCACGTGTGTATTGCCCCCGGAGACGTTATCAACTCATGATCACTAACATTGCCGAAAGTTTGAATTCATGTCTTCGATTTGCTCGTGAGTTGCCCGTTATGACTTTATTGGAATTCATTCGAGATATGATGCAACGTTGGTTCTATGATCGATTGAAAAAAGCTAAGGCTTGGAGGTCACAACTCACAGAGTGGGTTCACTCATTGATGAATGAGAGACAAAAAGTTTCATTACAAATGACGACTTCTAATGTTGATTTGAACGTATTTTTAGTTAGGCACAAGGGTAAACAGGCAGTTGTGAACCTTATTAACCGTACTTGTACTTGTAGAGAGTTTCAAGCTGATCTTTTGCCATGTGCACATGCACTGGCAGCTTCCAGGTGATACTGATGGTTTTGTTAATTTCATTATTCATGTTTTTTTTTTCATTAACTTCATATGTTGTGTACTTTTTGCAGGGAACGTAATATTGATTTCATAACTCTTTGCTCTAACTACTACAAACAAGAGCAACTAGTAGCTGCATATGCTGAGCCGGTATATCTAGTTGGTGACAAGTCTGATTGGAATGTACCCGAGAAAATCAAAAGAGTTGTGATATTACCACCGAATAATGGTAATTCAGTAGGGCGTCCAAAGAAGCAGAGAATACCCTCTGGTGGGGAGAGGGCGCGTAAAAAAAATGCTCTAGATGCTTTCAATATGGGCACAATCGATTAACATGCTCGAATCCACAATATTTTGATGGAGTAAGCCACTGTCAGTCGTCAAATGTCCCTGATCAATTTCGTCGTAAATGCCGTAACTGTGGTGGAGTTGGTCATAACTCACAAACTTGTCAAATGCCTCACAAATCAAATTCACAAGATGATTGCACCATTGACTTATGATAAATCATAGTATTTTTTTATGATATTGATGATTTTTAACTTCTACGTCATCACATATTCGGATTTTAGGTTAGGTTTTAATATAGTTTCAATTGTTACATGCAGATAAGTGTACCTTATTTTTGTCCATTGAATTCGTAACTTGATTAGTAAATTGTGAGTAATGTTCGTAACTTGCTTATGTATCTAAGATACTTGTATATAAATATTAAATTTCGTAACTTCATTAGGAATTCGTACCTTGATTAGTAAATTATGAGTAACGTTCGTAACTTGATTATGTATTCGTTAGTAAAATTCGTAACTTCATTATGAATTCGTAACTTTATTATGAATTCGTAACTTTATTAGGAATTCGTACCTTGATTAGTAATTTATGAGTAATGTTCGTAACTTGATTATGTATCTAAGATACTTATATATGAAATCGATATTAAAATTCGTAACTTCATTATGAATTCGTACCTTGATTAGTAAATTATGAGTAACGCTCGTAACTTGATTATGTATCTAAGATACTTGCATAATAAAATCGTTAGTAAAATTCGTAACTTCATTATGAATTCGTAACTTTATTATGAATTCGTACATTGATTAGTAAATTATGAGTAACGTTCGTAACTTGATTGATGAGTTAGAATCATATGGAGACGTTACCAAAATTCATAACATTATTAGTACATCATACATCTATTGACAAAAAAAAAACTGTTTCAATTGTAAAATTTTGGATTATATATACAAAATAATGTCATATACAATTGTAAAAATGTTATATACAATTCTCAAATGTATACACAAAATAAATACATTGAATAAGAATAAAAAAAATTGAATCAATGACTATCATCTACAGTAGAGTTGGCAAATATATACATTGCCATGTGATTTCTAATGACTGACATATCCTTGTCAGTATATTTTAAATGTTTCCTAAGTAGTAAATGTTCTATAATATACAGCATGTGAGGACCACAATTGCCACTGCAAAAAAAAAAATAATAATAATAATTAAGAATAAGGAAAGACATTCACCAGAAAAAAATTTTATAATAACACATACTAGAAAAAAGACTTACCTTCTTCGTTGCTGAGGGACCTTGTTCTTTGGCTCCAAAGTGCATGAAAGTGGAAGATCCGGCATTTTGGCATCTGATTTTCGAATGAAATATCCGCCACTCGCCATATAGCTAGTTAGCATAAATCTGAATGGATTTTGCTGCCGAATCCTCGCTTCAGTTGGTATCTCTTGACGGAATGAGTCATAGACACGCAACGAGAATTTTCTCAGATCAATGATGGCTAGGAGCCAGTGAGATCCCCCAACGTGGCAAGGAACCATCAGCTACATTAAATAATGTTTAAATATCATTGAGTACTCATAATATGAAAAAAAGTATAAGTATATAAAGCATTACTAATGAAGATAACTAACCTTATTTACAGTGTCCCAAGCAGGACAATCCCTTGAAAATTTGCCTCGCACACGGTCTAGGAAATCTTCTTCCCATTTATGCACTTCGAAGTTCGAGTGTGCCGGAGGACAATCAGCATCTGGATCCTTTTGATATTCGTTGTAAATGTAATAAAATGCTATCTGTAAATTTGAACAATAAAACAAAGTCAACAAATAAATTGAATAGAAAATCAGATAAATAGTCTTAATGATCAATGAACTTACATATAGCCAAGGATCACAGATGCAGATATCTTGTGCATATTGCTCAGGTAGCTCCTTCTGCCTTCTCCGCAGTATGTGCAAATATGCATCAATGTGCTGGTGGAGACATTAGAAAAGTGATATTACCAGTACTATGAATATACGAAATCAAGGAACGAATTCTAAATTTAGTTACGATAATATGAATCATGTTACGATACTATGAAACATGTTACGAAATCAAGGTACGAATTCTAAATTTAGTTACGATAATATGAAACATGTTACGATACCATGAAACATGTTACGATACTATGAAACATGTTACGAAGTCAAGGTACGAATTCTAAATTTGGTTACGATACTGTGAATCATGTTACGAAACAAAAGCACGATATTTAAGCAAAGAATAATAATGTAGTGTAAAAAATTGAAAACTTACAAAGTCATCGATCCACTCATCATTGTCAATTAGGGCTTTGAACCAGTCCACGCTGACTGAATGGCCAATGCCTACGTTACGGCTGAAGGAAAAAAAAAACTGTGAGAAAAAAATTCAAAAAAATTAAATTCAAAAAATTAGTATACAACACATATGCTATGCAATACTTACTATGAGTGGCCCTTCATGAAGTCGTTGAATGCAACGATGATCTTATTTGATATTTGCAACTTCGCACTGACCATGTGAGTGGACTTGGCTTTCTTATGCCCAATATGAAGCTCAACATATGGACTGCACAGTTGTCTTGACCGTTTAGGAGTCCTGACAACCGGCATCACATTGTCGGTGGCCTCAACTGGGACAAGGGCCAAGTCCCTCGCTGCCGTCCTCTTGGGTGACTCTGCAGATGGCAATTCTTTATCTACCACAGCAGGAGCCCCGAAGTTGTCACTGCATGGGAATGCAGTGACAACTTCTTCCATTGGCCCTGCAGTGGCTTCTGTTTCGTGGCATTGCCCTGCAGGAGCCAAGCCCTCTTGGGCTGAGTCTGCCATAACACCTAAAAAAAACAAACAATGTACTGAATTAGAAAGTCATATTTAATACATACATTTAATAATGTTCTAAAGAAAGAAAAATATCATTAGTAATACACGAAACAAAAAATACAGTTGAAATAGATTAGAGAACTACCTCATTGGGAATTGGATTTGACATAGGTGGAGACGGGTCTCGGTCACCAAATCCATATCCTTGTAGAGATAATTGGATGGATTTCAGGATCGTTATTTGCTCCTGATGGCGTCTTTCGTTGTCTGAGTCCATACGATTTACCTTCGCCTCGAGAAGTTCCAATTTCGACTCCATAGCAACGAGACGACGGTAAACATCTGGATCCCGTTCAACCCTTTCAGCGCCAGGTGCCTCCCGCTCAACATCCCTTTCCCTCAGGTCCGGCTCTGACTCGTCGACAATTCGTTCTTCTTCAGTAGGGATCCTCTCCCTTACCTTCAAAGTTTTGCGCAAAAAAGAAGACGAATTTGTAGCACTGTTCCGATTGGGAGACTCTACGATTTCGTCATCCCGAATCGATGGTTGGCCAGGCACAACACTGTCTTCAACCCCAACATAGTATGGGGCTTGACGCTCGGCAGTAGTTGGCTTCAAATTTAGCTTAGCCCCCATTTGAAAATACAAATAAAGTTACGAAATTAAGAATGAATATACGAAAATGAAACATTAAGGCACAACATAAAAAAATTTTGAATATAAGAAATTAGAGAAAGAGGGCACGAAATTGAAAAAGTAAGGCACGAAATGGCTGAATGAAGGCACGAAGTAGAGAAAGAAGGTACGAAATTTAGAAGGAAGGCACGAAGTAGAGAAAGAAGGTACGAAATTTAGAATGAAGGCACGAATTAGAAAGAAGGTACGAAATTTATAAGGAAGGCACGAAGTAGAGAAAGAAGGTATGAAATTACTTACACTGTTTGTGAAGATTTTCTTGCAATCTCCATTATGGGGCCTGCGATGGAACCTCCATCGGCAAATTCTTGGTAATGGCAAGTCGGATCCTGACAACCTCATGCCATGCATGTTGGTAGCAGGAATCACTTCAAAGGCAAAAACCTGTGAAAAAAATGAAAATGAAGTTATAATTGATTAATATAAAATTCAATGAAATTTTTTTAAAAAAAATAAAAAATTTCAAACAAAATCCTTACATGTAATGCCCATACGAAGCCGTAAGCATTATAGCTCACCCCATCAGCATCCCTGATTCGATTTGCAACTGCCTTCTTGAAATGCAATATGGAGTTGCAGTAGACCCAGGTGCCCCATGGAAAGCCATTGAACACCTCTAAATTGTCTACTAAATGAAACTGCCATGTAGGGACCTGCTGCCGCTCGTCGTGGCCTTTGATGAACCCGTTCAACAAATACAACAACCCCAGCTTTAGTTTATCATCTTCGTCCTCAAACTCTCCTTGTAGTAACCTCGTCTTGATGCTACTACCACTAACCTTATCCCTCCCCCCGAAGTATTTGGCTAAGATACCAGATGGAGTAGCTTCAATATTCTCTGTATCCGGTAGCTCGCCAAACTTCAATCCAGTGATTAGGCAGAATTCCACTTTGCTGAAACAAACTTCATTCTGCCCAAGTCTGAACCACATTTCGTCCTCGCGGTTCTGCTGAATCTCCCGAAGTAGCAGATTATGGACAATAATCCCTGAGAAGTTAAAATCGGCGTGCAAATGTAGGAAATGCTCTAAGCAGGTCCCTCTGAATTTCTCCTTCTCAGAGTTATCCAAAATTGTCCTTAGAGTGGGGATGACATCATTGTCACAGTGCTTGAGTATCTTTCCAGTCTTCCACAACTCTTTGGGGGTCACATATGGCTTCTGAGAAACAGAGCTACTTGCCATCTGCATTTGATCCAAAAAAAAGGGTCAAAAAATCGATTTTTCATTCAGTAATTATGGTACGATTGTTTTAAACAAGGTACAATTTAATCAAATAAGTTACGATTTCAAACATATAAGGTACGATTTAAGCAAACAAGTCACGATTGAAAACAAAAAAGTTACGATTGAAGCAAACAAGTTACGATTGAAAACAAATACGATACGATTTCAGCAAACAAGGTGCGATTTATGCAATCACAGTACGATTGCATAAAAAAACAGTTCCATTACCAAAATAGGTTACGATTTCATTAAATAGATACGATTATTATTATGAGGTCACGAATGCAATGAACCGTTGCATATAGATGCACCTAAGCCAAGAAATATTGGAGCCAACAAACCAGAAAATGAAGACCTAAGCATGCGATACCTATATACATATACCCAGAGAAATTTTTGGGTTTCAATGTATCAAAAGAAAAATGAAAAATAATACACCGCGATATACCCAAACATCGCAGATTCCAAAACCAATACAAAATCAAAAGAAAATGATTCAAAAACTATTGGAGAAGCTTTCAAACCCATAGAGTAAACTCAAAAAAATTAAGAAATCGTTGAATCAAATATGAGGGAAGGATTTCATCCGTGGGTATTCAATAAGCAAAAAACCCACATAAATTTGAGTAGAATAGATGCTTGAAATCATACCTCTATTGTTTTTTTAGTGATTCAGTAGCTTGCGGATAGTATTGAGGAAAGGTTGGTTTACAACGAAAGCAAAGAAATCAACAGACACCGAATGAAGAGAGCTGAAGCTGAATGAGCTCAGTGGTAAAGCTTAGCACCAGAATTAGGAGAGAGGGAAATAGAGACGTTTGAGATGTTTGACTTTTCATATTCTGTAGTTGGACAAGTAAGTAATTGTACATCTGCTGTGAAGGGTAATTTTGTCTCAAAGTGTCTAAAAAGTGTTAAAAACAAATACATTACTAATGTTAGTTATTTACGTAAATATCCTTATACGGGTGATTAAAAAAGAATTTTCTCCAAAAAATTTGGTGTTGAAATATTTTAAAAATATTCTTTTTTAACACCAAATTGGTGTTAAATTTAGTGTATTGGGTTGGAGATGGCCTAAGGGGCTAGTAAGGAAACTACTGATTTGGTGGGCTTCCTCTAATTTTAATGAAACAATTCTTGTAGTTGAAGGTCTTTGATCTTTTATTGTAGAATCATATCCAAACAAAATTAGTTTTATAAAAACAAAAATACTTTAAAACATCAATTCCGCATATAACAAGTTACATATGAGGAGTGTTCTGTGGCGTAAACACTAATTAGAGAAGAACGTAACTGCTAGGATTAATCTGGCAGTACTGTAATTTATAAGACAAGATAAAAGAGTTGAGAACAATCTGGCTGCTCTAGATTTGCTTCCCACCGCCAAGACTTAGGAGCGGTAATTGCAACTCCAAGTCTCTAACCTCTATCACTATCTGGTTCTCTTGCTTTTTTCAGGTTTATGCTTATGCTTTTTCAGTGTTTTGGATAGTGAGGCTCAGCATGAAGGCCATGTGTCACTTTTGTCGGAGGAGACAGACGCATCTTTTTCTCTTTCTCAAAGGGTGGCTCTCTCTTCTTGATATTATGTAGGTACATAGGTAGGTTGGTAGGGATATTTGGTTGAGTCATTGTTACGAAAGTGATGAACCTCCTCAACATCAAAAGTGAAGACAGAAGCAATATTGCTTTTTGTTTGCCCAAAAGAAAGCCACCTTCTCTTGTTGACAAGTAAACTTAAGAGAGACAGATGAAAAAGAGGTATATTACACATATCTTGGTGTCTCTATCCTCACTCAAAAATGTACATCTGCTTCTACCAAAGCTTTTTTTGATAGTGATGGAAAGTAACAGAATATCTTGTCTATTCACACTTAATCTGATCACTGTTGTAAGATTTCTTGCCAATCAATTAATAGTATTAGACATCTACTATGTCTTGGTGTTAATTTCATGTTTAATTAATTCCTATGCACACTTTACACTTTTCTATTTTTTTTTTTTTGTAGATGTGCAGTAATATTATGTTTAAAGACTATGTTGCTATGAATTAAAATATTTCAATCAAATTGTGCAAATTGAAATTATACGAATTATGCATAATGCATATTGTTGACTTCATAGGTATCCAATGCAATTAACCCTGCCTTCCTTTTCGAAATATTTACCTCATTTTCTTCGAAATTTTTATTAAAAGTGTTTCAATTTTAACTTTAAGGTTATTGAATTTGTTCTTAAATGTTAAATTCAAGGTTTTGAAAAAGATGAATCCCTTATCCCTTTAATCGAATTTTTCAATTCAGATACATATCTCCTTGATTATATATCAAAAAAATGTGTTTCAATTTTACTCAATATTGGATAAAGGATAATCTCTGCTTAACCACTATCATGATTTTCACTTATGTTGTGTTAGTTTTTGCAAAATAGGGCTAGCTGCTCACAGATAAATAAACAATAAAACAATGTAATTAAAAATTAAAATTGTATGGACCATTAACCCAAGGATAAATTTGATTATAACAAAATATTAATTATTAATTTACTTAAGGGTAATTGGTGAAAGGATTACTTAAAAGGATAAATTGTAACATAATTTCAATTTCAAAAATCAGAAAATTTGAGTTGATTGTGTGCAATGTGTATACCTTCTTCTCCCTCCCACTCCTCCCCCTCAAACACCCCAACAAAAAGGAAAAAAAATCGTAATCAACAGTGAATGACAAATTGACCTAACCTAGTCTCACAAAACTTGATCAGTTCACCCCGTGATTCCAGCAAAGATTTACTAAAACTGAAACTTAGGAAGAATAAAGGAAAGGGATCAAAATGTCAGAAGAATGAGCCTCCTCGTTTGGTTGGGACTTCCAAAATATCTAACTGCTGTTTAAGAAAGTTCTACGAAAGAACTGAGCCGTTTAATGAAAGAGTGGGGTAAAGATGAATGTGTAACGATGGAAGCTTGGTTGGCTTTTTATTATTACCTAATACAATGTTTTGTGTGCTTCTATGTGTTTGGTTCAGACGTCTAATTGCTGTAAACATAGCCACATTAGTTTTCAAACCTCAAGTGTACTCCATTACAAAGGTAAATGTATATAGTTCATTTCATCTTTAAGGATATCGATAAGCTAACTCTCGTGGTTACAAAGTTGCCTACCAAAGTGCTAAATAAGAACACATCACTCTTTGTTAATATGCTTGTGCTATGTTTTAATTAATTAGTGAACATAAGAATCCATTTGCTTTGTCAATAATCAAGGCTAAGTAAATGTTGTGATCACAAAATTGTTGTATGTAGATGGACCTTTTAATCATCGGATAGCTAGAACCCTGTAACCTATCTGTTAATCTGGTCAACCTCTTAAAACATACTTGTTTTGAGGAGTAAGAACGAGAGAAGAAAATTGCAAGATGCATGGTTGTCTTCAATGTAAAATACAGTTTCTGGTTGCTTCATATATATTTATTGAGTCCTACCTGATTAATACCACTGGAAAGAACAAGGGGTGAGACTGGAGACTGGAGATAGAGATACGGATATGATAGATACAGAGAAGATACTTCCAATGATAAACAAACAAGGGTAAGGGTGGTCATGGAGAAGTTCAGCTTTTCAAAAAACAGGACGCAGAGCAAGAGTGGCATCTGACATGGTTGCCACAGCCTTCTTTTGGAAAAAATTGTGGTAAAAACAAAAGAGGGGAAAATGACTGTTCACGGCTGCTTTGGATGCCAGTTCCGTATTACCTTTACACGCAAAACTATGGGGCTCTTTTCCTTTGGTTTTCTCATAATTGCATGCAGTCTCCTCTTGAATGCCCACATTAAGTTTTTTTAATCATTATGTCTCTTTCCCCTTTCCTTATCCACTCCTCAACTCTTAATCCCACATTTAATTTCTTCACCAGTCTGTGATTAATGTAAAGAAGAGAATGAACTTAGACATATCAAGACTGTTCTCCTCCTATTTTCCTACGTATTAATACTATTTAAATCTTCACAGTTGCTGGAAAAGTCTAACAAAAAGTCCATGCATGCTGTACATTTAACAAACAAAGTGTTATTATATCCATCAGGCCACTTTTATTTCTTATTTTCGATATTCTTGAATACAATACTCCATTGTGATCTCTATTAATAAACTAATTAATAGTCCAAGTTCTAATAATTTCCTCTTCGGATCTTGCCCTTATGGATCAATTATTGGCAATTTGGTAAGACCTCCTAATCATAGATATTAAAAGTGTGAACAGATCCTTTACCCTAATTAAAAAAAAGAAAAATTTAGAAATTATTAGGAAATAAAGTATGTACTTATAATAGCTCTGCAGGAAGAGTATGGCACAATCATGAAAACTGAAACAAGGGAAAAGAAACCAAATGTCATGACTCATATACATCCTCATCTTTGAATGATTGATGGGTAGGATCTGTTTGGGAAACAATGTAAGAAAAAATTAAACTGTAGTCATTTCACATTCCTGTAGCAGTACTAGTGCATGCCAAATCTGTATGATATGACATTACGATGCACAAGCAAACTTAAAGCCTACATAAGATTTGCAATACAAATTCTAAAACATTGCCCTTTAGTTTTACCTATTCGAAATGGGATTTGGTCCACTGGGAACTTCGTGTTCGCTGGCATTAAAAATCTTTTCTTTCCATGAAAATGCCGATCCACGAGCTCGAAACCGCCCTCTTCTCTGGCTCACTGGAGGAGTATGGATCGCATGAGGCCTTGAATCATCAGCACTCTTCGCATTGATACCTATCTTGTTTCTTGCTGTGGAAAGTCTCATACTGTTGGTCATCACGGCTGCATCTCTTGTGGTGACTTGTGGGATGCTGTGCTCAATCTCCCTAGCTATAGCTGCGTCAACCATGATAAGCAGAAGGAAGAAAATGGTGACAGAGCTGATATAGGAGGATAATATCACATCAGCCATGCAAAAAAGCTTTTATCTGTAAACCATCCAAAAGATCTCCTGAGTGATCGGCATGCAGGTGCTAATTAGAGAAGGAGGTAAGAGAGGCTGAATAAGCTAACATATAGAGGTTGTTGGTTTTGAAGAAGGTAGGTCGTAGGGTTTATAAGCATTCAAATGAGAGAGAGATGGAAAAAGAGGAAAGCAAATAAAGGGTGGTGGTGGACTACTTTAGCTATGTCTTGAGGTTGATGGAGAGAGCTGGATGACTTTATCAATGTACTGTTGTTGTGGCGGTGATAATACACAAAAATAATATAATATTTATAAGATAATCAAATCTATAAGGTGTGTATTTGCAGACTGCAGAGAGAGAGAGAGATTTGTTGCTTGGATTCAGGGTTGTGATAGCGAGGGCGCTTGGAAGCAAGTATAGTCCCCTAGGAGGAGGACAGCGTGGAACCCACAAAGGGTTTGGGAACGATGGAAAGGACACGCACAAGCAGTCAAACGAAGCTTTTGTTTCATGCAAAGCAAAGAAACAGACCATTAATGCAAACCTGTAACTCAAAGAAAAAGGTTGTATAAAATGCCAAACCGGTAATAAAGGGAGAGGGGGGGAAAAAAAAAAAAACCACCCCTAATGAGGGAACAATATTGTGTGGAAAAAGAAGTGCTTGATTCAAAGCTTTGCATACTTTTTGACATTATCTACCCCCGATTAGAAAAGTTTTACTTATTAAAGATTCAAAACTTCTTTTATAAACTGTGCCATTATGTCAGCTGTGCTCTGAGTATTGAACGAAGAGAAACTACATTGTAACATTGTAATCTGAAAATTGATCAGTTTTACTGATTTGTTCATAACATTTTAATACAAACTTATGTGTCAGCAATACTTATCTGGATACACGTCTTATGTGCATTTTGTTAGGTAGATTAGATCATATTTATATTTATTTTTAGTTAAAATAGATTATTTTTTATTTTATATACTTATATTTAATCAAAAATAAATTAATTTTAAAATAGTTAATTTCATTTAAATACAATTACCTGTAAATCTATATAATTACTAATTAATGATGTATTATCATTAAGTAATGACAATAAAAAACTTTATCCATCTTCTATTTTTTTTTTCATTTTTTGTTCTTTAATTTTCACATAATATCATATAACATCCTCACCATCCTCCACCTTATTACTAACTGTCTGCTAAGGGTTCTAAACTCAATGGTGGCACCTAAATTCAAGGGTTATGCTCATTGCAAGACTTAACCCAACATCTTACAGGGCAAGCTGACGACAGCCATGCACCACCTCTCTTTCAAGGGAATTCATAGCATGTCAAGCCCTGGTAAGGTTTTTGCTCTGCGTCGAATTAAACCACATGCTCCATCACTTGTGCGAGCCCTCGTCAATCCCTTTAAGTTTCATTCTTATGAAAGTACTCCCAAAGCGGCAGGATACTTAACGCATTAGCTATAGCATTGTACGGGTCGATACGCAGAGCGCTTAGTATTCATCGTTTATGGCTAGGACTACTAGGGTATCTAATCCCATTCGTTATCCTAGCTTTCTTCTCTCAATGTCAGTGTTGGCCCAGTAGAGTGCTTTCGCCATTGGTGTTCTTTTCAATCTTTACGCATTTCATTGCTTCACTAGAAATTCCTTATGCCTCCGCTGTACTTCAACTTGGTAGTTTCCACTGCTTGTCTAGAGTGAGCCCTGAGATTTGATGGCAAACTTAAAAAGCCATCTACAGACACTTTACATGTAATCATTCCGAATAACACTTGTATCCTATGTATTAATGCGGCATGTGGCACAAAGTTAGCCTATGCTTATTCCTAAATATCGTCATTACTTTTTCTCCGAGAAAAGAAGTTTATGACCCGTGGGCCTTCTACTTCCACGCGGCATTTCATTGCGAAAAATTCCCCACTGTTGCCTCCCATAAGAGTCTAGGCAGTGTCTCAATCCTAGTGTGACTAATTGTTCTCTTGAACCAGCTACTGATCATCGCCTTCATAAGCTATTGCTTCACCAACTTGCTAATGCCTTCGCCATATGAAATATGAATTAATAAGTAATGATAGCATGGCACTTTGAATTTGATATGATTTTTTTTAAAAAAATGTTAGATTATGTATCAAAAGAATAGTATGAAATAAGAGGGATATCCAATTTTATCTTAGCTATCATGGGCCCATTTCAATATCACAAACCTTTTTTCACACCAGAAGGCTATTAAGAATATTTACATTATGAAAAAGCAAAAAAAAAAAAAAAAAGAAACTTCGAAATTGCTGAATCACATAAGTTTTTTTTTTTGCACAAAGTACAAATAGAAATTCCTATTTATTTTTTACTGAATCGACCATAGACCAATCCCTTTTTTTAAAGGAGTATTGAAGACACCCATAACTCTGAATTTCATATTACCATTACTACTTTACCACTACACTTTCTTTTTTTATTTAGAAAATCATTTTACAAATGAAATGAAAAAAAAAACACAATTTCTATACAAGAGCAGGCAAACAATTCCAACTTTTTTTTAATATATGTCAAATAATAACTTCACAAAAGATTAGTAAAAAAATTTTCTTAAAAAAATGGTAGATAACGAAAGTATTTATACTCATAAATTTTTTTTTTTCATTTTATTCTTTTCTTATATAATGTTGAATGTTAAAGTTAGAAATACTTTATATTATATAAAAAATTACTAGATAGCTAAACGAAGGAGTAATACTAACCTTCTTGATAAACGAAGAAGTTAATTATCGCTCTTTTATAACCTTGTACCATGACATATCCACAATAGTAGTAATTAACGAAAAAAAAATACTTGTACAAACCAGCAAAGTAATCCTATCCCCAACCATCCACAGATCAAAATTTATGTAATATTCTAAACCATTCATGAGCATCACCGCAAATATGATTAAAACATTTATGGCCCCCACGTAAATAAGGAGTTGTGCAGCAGCTACAACATGGAAATTTGATGAAATATAGAATAAGGATATATAAACAAGAACAAATCTTAACGAAAAGGCAGAAAAAATTAGGTTAATAAGTAATATATCACTTCCAGACCTTGGTCCAAGCAAATCCAGTAGATGTAAAAAAAGAGATAAATAAATCAAAATGCTTTTCATGACCTTATTGACCTGACTAGGAAATTTTTTTATAATGCATTCCTAATTGTATTAAATTATAATATAATGGGTGTGAATTGATGTAAGCATAGGTCCAATTATTGGAAAAATTTGTTCTTTTCTTTATTCAAAACGGTATTTTGAATGTATCTATTTCAAAAGAATTATGGAGGTGTCAGATTAATAGAATAGATTTTCAATACAAATTAAGTCGTAAATCTCATCAACCAATTTATAGTCAAAATTTGTAGTTATTAACCAAGCAAAGAGGAAGACCTCATTCTTTTAAACCAAAAGCAAACCTTTGTAATTTACAATTACTCCTTAATCAAATCAAAAGGTTTACCTACAATTAAAGGGAATTCTATGAAAAGAAAATGGATTATAGGAGTGTGTGACTTGAATTATTGATTGGGCCATGCAGAAATATGCTTTATCTGCTACATTGGAATTCATAACCAAATGTGTCTTTCTTCCAACAATCGTGTAAGCCCCATAAAGAGGATACGTTGGTTCACTTGAAGAGAATCTTTTCTATGATCAGACCCGAGATGTCGGGCACGAACAGGCTCTGTAAGGTCTAGTAGAATAAGTGATGTGGCATAATTCAGAGTATGTTTTTAGCTATATTTTTCTTACTTAATATAATCATTAATAGATATAAATACATTCATTTCCTCTGCATTGACGAAATTTATGATGCTATCAGAGTGAAATAAGGGATCTAAAGAAAAGTAGAGGCTAAAATATATTAGTAATGAGTAACCCTTTCCATGTGACAAATCTCGATATATTTTAGCGATTAAGAGCAAATCTCAAGGTTTGAGACTACTCAGAAAGCACTTAATCATGATCAAATTTGTAAGCTAACTTGGGTATTAAGCATTTACTTGTAAGAATTGAATTCCTCACAATGGATAGTTGCAACAACTTTTTAAAAAGGAATAAAGTAAATTTTTTCTTACATATGAAATCATTCATATATGTGTGGATAACATATAGATTTTCTATGAAGAAAGGCTTACGAGAAAAGCATATTGGCTAATGATTGTAAGGCTTTAATTCTTGACTAGAAGAGACATCAAAGGCCTCTACCCTTCCATCCCCTAGATAGATCGAGAGGGAAGGCAGAGTTTTTGGTTTTTTCATGTTGTCAAAGAGTTGAACAATGGTTTTTTTTGGTGTTGTCAGCGAGTTAAAGAATGAAAAAAGATGGCAAGTGCCTGATCGAATTGATCAGGTCATGTAGGAACAAGGTTCAAGTCTACTAGTTTGTTAGGATACCCTAGCTGTATACATCACTGCACTTCCACCTGACACTTTTCGTAATGATAAAAGTGGAACATTTTCGAGATGTTAATTAACAAGATGTACTTCTATTTACCGATAACGTCTTTCATTTTGTCCAAGCAGGATCTGAAGTATCCACCTTGTTAGGTAGAATGTCTTCTGATAGTGGTAGAAGGAATTTTTGGTAAAGTGATAAAATGCATAGAGATTGGAAAGAACACCAGCGATGAAAACACTTTACTGGGCCAACATTGATACTAAAAGATGAAAGTTAAGGGAATAAATGAGATTAGATACCTTAGTAGTTCTAGTCGTAAATGATGGATACTAGGTAGTGTGTGTATCAACCTGTGCAGTGCTGTATCTAGCATATTAAGTATCTGGCGTAAGGAGTACGCTTGCAAGAATGAAACTCAAAGGAATTAATAGGGGCTCATATAAGTGGTGGAGTATGTGATTTAATTCGATGCAAATCGAAGAACCTTACCAGGGCTTGACATGCTGCAAATCATCTTGAAAAAGAGGGGTGCCTTTGAGAACACAAACACAGGTGGTGCATGGCTGTCATCAGCTTGTGTCATAAAGTGTAGGGTTAAGTCCTATAATAAGCACAACCTTTGTGTTTAGTTGCCACCATTGAGTTTGTAACCTTAAATAGACTGCCGATGATAACCTAGAAGAAGATGAGGATGATGTCAAGTCATTATGCCCTTTATGCCTTGGGCAACACATGTGCTACAATGGCCGAGACAAAAGGTCGTGATCTCTCGATGGTGCACTAACTCCAAAAGCTCATTCTCACTTCGAATTATAGGCTATAACTTGCCTGCATGAAGTCAAAATCGCTAATAATCGCTAGTGAGCCATACAGTGGTGTGAATGGGATACAAATGACATAATTTCATTTTTAATAGCATATCTTTTTTGTTTTTATTTTTTATTCTTTTCTCATTTCTCATCAATCAAATATGAGAATTGCCATTACTTCAATCGGTGCTGATTGAAGTAATTGTAGAATGACATGTGAATTAGTACAATTATTAATAACATTCATCATATTCGAGACTCCAACAAACGGGTCTCTATTTTTTTTTTATTTCTCCACATCCATGTATGTAATAGAGTGGAGTACTGTGTCTTTTATGGAAGTACATGTACAAATGGACTTTATTTCTTGTACAATGGAAAATGAGTCTAACATATTTTATTTCTAATTCAAGGAAAGAGAATATTAAAAAATAAAGATTAAATAAATCTTATCTTTTTTAGAGAGGGAATGAATAAACTTTTTTTTAAAGATTACTGTCAATGTCAAAGAAAGAGAAAACTTAAAATAAAATAGTGAATATGATGGAATATTACATCTTTTTTACATTAGGACACTTTTTTGAATGAATGAAATGAGTTATAAAACAAAAGTGGAATGCAGATTTATATCCATACATTTTATATATAAATATCATTTCGATAAGATGATAATAATGTAATGGGTTGCCCGAGACTCAAACTCAAAACTGGTTAGATGGAATAGATAATTTGTTTGTTAAAATGAAACAAAATAGGTAAGGGTAGCAAAATCCCTTCCTAAACAGTGCTTGCATTTTTCATTGCACAAGGCTTTCTCTTTGTATACATAGAAAACTCAGTTTCTTCCCTAACTGAAATTGAAATTGAATAGTCACTTAGTTGACCTTATTCTTCTTTTCTTATTCTTACTGTATGAACATTTAATAATAGTAATAGAAATGTTCATACAGTTATAGTTAACGTAACTATAACTGTATGCCTTCTATACGGGTTGACCTTATTCTTCTTTTCTTATTCTCACTTTATCATTATGCCTTCTATACGGGTTGAAACTTACTTGACAAGGAATTTCGCTACCTTAGGACAGTTATAGTTACGATCGCCATGGCTTTAGTCACTAGCTCCCTTGTCATCAGGTCACCAACTTCCTTGGCCATCTGACACTGGGTAGACGTTAGCCCTCATACATGGTCTTATGACTTTGTGGAGACCTATGTTTTTGGTAAACAGTTGCTCGGGCCTGCCTACTTAGCTTCCTATATTTAAAGTGATTCATGTATCTACTCCAATGATGCTATCGTTCCGTACCATTATGGAAAAAGATTCGAGTAAAATATACACTTCCTCGGGAATGTAAAAAATCGATCTACCTACATTTGGTATTTTGTCTTAAATTTTTTGACAATCCTCGATACAGAAGAAAGAGTTTAAGAGTTCTTAAATATAGGACTATAAGGTCACATCCAATCATCAAAATGAGGATAAAGTCTTGGTCAAAAATTAATTAAAAAAATAATAAGATGCTAAGAAGTGATAGGGTTAGTGAATATTTTTCAATTGAATTTTTAAATTTTTGTGAAGAAAATGGCGTGATTCATCAAAAAAATGCACTGTATGATATAAAACAAAATATTTTTTTGAAACAAAAGATAAAACATTGGTAGATATAATTAATGCTATGATTATGCATGTTAATTTACCAACAAATCTACATTTATCATGTGCAAAATCAAATATCATCAAAGAAAACAAAAATATCTCCACATGAAGCATAGAAAGGAAAGAAACCTAACCTAAACTATTTAAGGCTATGGCCTATTATAAAGTTTCGGATCTTAAAAAAATAAAATTAGGATTTAGAGCTCTTAAAAGTATCTTTGTAAGATATGCTAAAAATTCTAAAGCATATAGATTATTAGATTTATACTCGAATGTTATTATAAAGTTTAGAGATTTCAAATTTTTTGAAACTAGTTTTCATGAAGATTCGAAAGTGAACTCCTAAGTAATTACAAAAATTCTAGAAAATCAACACATGATAATATTATTGATCCTAATTCTTTTACTACGATTAATAAAAAGAAAATAATAGAACATCCTAATGAACTTAGGAGAAAGTCAAAGAGCAGAAAAGGAGAAAAATGTAGGACCTGATTTTATTTCTTCATAATCCATAAGATTATTTTTCATTGAAGGAAGTAGAAATACAGTGTTAAATAAGATACCCATTATTTTGAATTTGAAAGAAGATTCCAAAACATACTATGAGGCAATGGGTTCATGAGATTCTAAGTTTTGAAAAGAAGCCATAAATGGTGAAATGGATTCTCTTTTAACAAATTAAACATAAGTATTAGTTGACTTACCTCGTGATTCCAAAATATTAGATATAAATGGGTATTTGAAGAAAATTTAATACTAATGGTTCTTTATAAACTTCCAAAGCAAGATTTGTAGCAAAGGGTTTTAAACAAAAGGAAGATGTTGATTATTTTGATATCTTTGTTTCTATTGTGACAATTACTTCAACTAGGGTGTTGTTTGCTTTAGCATCAATAGATGACTTGCATATTCACCAAATGGATGTCAAAATAATATTTTTTGAATGGCGAACTAAATGAAGAGGTTTACATGGAACAATCTAAAGGGTTTAACTTCTTAAAAAAAAATTGCAAATTTGTAAAATCCTTATATAGATTAAATCAAGCTTCAAAATAATGGCATGAAAAATTCGATGTTGTGATTCTCTCACATGGCTTTGGTCACAATGTAGCAGTCAAATGTATTATTTTAAATTCACTAAGGATTATGGTACAATAATATGTCTCTATGTTGATGACATGTTAATTATAGGAACTATATGCAAGGAATGAATGATACCAAAAAGTTTATGACTTCTCAATTTAAAATAAAATATTTAAAAGAAGTTGATACTATTTAGGAATCAAAGTTAAGGAACATAGTGAGAGTTTTGTTTTCTGTTAGTCACATTATATAAAAAAAGTTCTTTCCAAGTTTAATCGATTAATCACCTAGGAATTAAATAGGCTAATACCATTTTTAATGTTTCAAATAAATTAACAGTAAATTTAGGAAGGTCTATTAGTTAATTAGACTATGCTAGTGCTATTGGTAGTCCAATGTATGCCATGTATTATACAAGATTTGATATTATTTTTACTATTTGCAAACTTTCTAAATTTACTAATAATCCTAGTATTGAATATTGAAAAGCTATTGGAAAAGTTATTGGGTATCTTAAAAGGCCAAAGTTTTTGTCTTATTTTATAACTAGTTTCCTTTTGTACTAGAAGGTTACACAAATGCAGGTTGGATTACTAGTATCAATGATAATAAATCAATATCTAGTTGGATTTTTACCTTAGGAGGAAGAGGTATATCATGGGCTTATAAGAAACAAACATGCATATAACTTATTCCAGTTAAGGAATCTGAGTTCATTGCATTAGTAACAGTAGACAAAGAGACAGAATGATTAAAAATTTTAGTATTAGATATGACTGCAACAAAAATGGGATTAGTTTACACTAAATAGTTCACAGTTTTAATAACAACTGTGAATAAAAATGGATTAATTCACAATTGTAACAAAACTGTGAACAAAGGTTTCTTTATTCATAATTTTTATTAAAGCTGTGAATAAAAATATTTGTGTACACAGTTATGTTTATAACTGGGAACTAAAGTAATCGTTTATTCATAGTTTTACTGTAACTGTGAATAAAGGTTCACCAAATTGAAAAGTCTATACAATATGTATCTATGTTTTTAATTTTTTTTGCCTCTTGATCGTTGGCCTCATCATCAGCTGCAGCTTGTTCAACCCAACGCCTTCTCTCTCAGCCATGGTGGTCAACTGATACAAGCTTAAAGGCAATATCTTCAGTTACAATGTTGGTGGTATGGGTTGCAGCGCCGACCTTATCTCCACAGACCTCACCAAACAGCTCTTACAGGTTTGACTCCAACCATTACTCAACTCACTGAAGTTTAAGTAACAAAGAACCAAACAATAAATTAGTGGAGATTACAAGTCTAAGATGCACTACCACAAAACACACTCAGTCAGGAGGGAAATGAACAAGCTTTTTACTAGGGGGGAATAAAAAGAGAAGTCTTGAGCCTCTCCTAGTCCAGTTTTCCCAATCTTTCATCTTCTACCTCTCCTACATAAATCTTATCTTTTAACCCAAAAAAACAGAGGAAAATCCCTTTTGGCCACTAAATCCTCACGGTAAAAATTATTCCAATTATGCCTAAAAATCTCTTCAGGTGATGAAGAGGGCCCCCTTTTTCAGTAGATCTTACCCTCCATATTCACCTCAACTTACTTTCTCTTTTTCTTATTTTAGACTTGATTTAGGGGCCTCACCCCATATCTCTACTTAAAGAGATGGTCATCTGTGCTTCACAGCTACTGGTGTTATCACTCTGCAAACTAGGGGATCGACGGAGCAGTGGGTGGCATTATGATTAGGGTGTTAGTTAGAAAGATTCTTGTAATTTTTTTTCAATCAAGAAGTAACATTCTTCTTTTTTTTGTTTTTAGAGGGATGAGGGCTTTCTAAGAAGGGCTTGGGACCTTCCTCAACTAATTCAGTTATGTCATGCTTTTCAAAGTCTAGTAGCTCATGATCCAGTCTCATAAGGTTTCGAGCAAATCAAGGGATCATAAGAAAGCACATTCCACGGAGCCATGTCTAAAAGAGGAGGTTAATGTGGCATGGATCACTGAGAGAATGAGATCGTTAGAAACTATACCTAGGCTAAAAAGCGGAGCAAAGCTGAACAGAATTAGCCACACATTGATAGCTAAGCAGGGTTCGCTAAAGACCTTACTCTATTTGTTTCTTAAAAGAAGGAAGATGGGCAGAAGCTTACCCTCCTATAAAAGAGGCAAAAAAAGTCCCTGCCTAGAGCAGTCTTTAAGGGCAGAAGCTTATTGTAAAATAGAACTCGCCTTTTTTCTTCCTAAAAAGCCACTATTCTCTTTCGTATAGATTCTATTGATTATATGTTGAGTTTGAACTCTAACTCTTTTTCGTATATAAACATGTATAGAAAGCAAAACCCTCTATTGCCTTACAGTAATAGAAGGAGAGGGACGCTCATGCATGTCCACCACCAGTAAGCCGAAGTTAGAGTTGGCCTTCCTTAACCATCTCCCTTCTATCACTTTTTTTCCTGGCGAAGCTGCGAATTCATATGCAAGTGAATGAACGAGCCAGCGAGCAGTGAGTGAAGTGAGTACTGAACAAGCAATGTTCTTAAATTTTTTTTTAAAAAAAGACCATATCTTTATTCACAGTTATAGCCATAACTGTGAATAAAGTTTTTATTCATAGTTGTGGCTATAACTGTGAATAAAAACCATGCATCTTCTCCAGAAACATTGATAAAATTCATTCATTCTTTTTCTCCACTTACTCAGGATAAACTTCATTGATTCTTCAGGTAGTCAACATCAGGTATGAACTGCACATTATAAGGAGAGCCTCTTTGGGTTCTAGATGTGCAAACTGGACATTCGATCGGCCCTAACTATTTGCATCGAAGGGATTAAGAGTGTGCATGGTGCTGCTTGCTTTTGGGTTCCATAACTGGCAACTTAAATCTCCTCCTTTTTTTTTCAGTAAGTTTAATCCTTTCTCCCAAAATGTTATGCTTATCTTTTTTGTTAAAATGCAAAAATTATTGTTCCTTGATTTTTTGCTTTTAGTTTCATTATTTTTAAGCTCAAATCTGGATGTGGTTCCGTTGCCATTGAGATTCTAGATATGTGCATGGTTTTACTTTCATCAGAATTTTAGATTTGTTCTGGGGTTCAAAATATTTATTAAGGTCCCAGATTTAGATGTATGAGGTCTTGAATCTGGGATAGGAGTTCTTGGGTGAGGGGTTCCAGATCTAGGCTGAGAGTTTCGGATATGGGTGAGGGGTTTTAGATCTAGGCTAGGGTTTCAGATCTGGGTGAGGGGTCTTGGGGTTCTAGATCTAGGTGAAGGATTCCAGATCTGGGTGAGGGTTCTAGATCTGGGCTAAGGATTCTAAAACTAGGTGATGGGTCTGAAGGTTCCAGATCTGGGTGAGGGGTTACAGCTCAGGGCTTCAAATTCCAGATTTATGTTGGAGGTTTCAAATCTAGGTGCAGGACTTCAGATCTAGGCTAAAGATTATAAATCTTGGTTAGAATTTTGAATCTGTGCTAGAGATTCTAAAACTGTCTACAAGGCTTTAAATATGGGTTAGGGATTTGACATCTTCGTTGGGATTTCAGATATGTGCTAGGATTTAGGTATGAGGTTTTTAATATGAGTTAGGATTTCAAATCTATGCCGGGGGTTTCAAATCTGGGTATGTGGTTTTAGATTTTGACTAAGGATTTCAGATCTTGGTTGAAATTTTAGATCTATACTAGGATTTTCAAATGTATGAGGGTTTTAGATTTAGGCTAGGGATTCTAGATCTTGGTTAGGATTTCAGATCTGTGCTGAGGGTTCAAAATCTAGGTTTGAAATTTTAGATTTGGGCTATGGATTCTAGACCTGTGTTGGAAATTCTAAATCTGGGTGCGAGTTTCTACTTCCATCGAGATTTTAGATCTAGGCGTAGTTCTACTTGTATTGGGGTTTCACATCTGGGTTGGGGATTTCAGATTTATGCTAGGGGTTCCAGATTTGTAATGAGGGTTCTAAATTTGGGTGCGAGGTGTTACTTTCATTAGGGTTCTAGATCTAGACATGGTTCTGCTTCCATCAAGGTTCTAGATCTAACAGATCAAAATCTTGGTCTTCACTGATTGCAACAAAGGAAGATGTGGTTTTACTTTCATCTGAGGGTTCCAAATCTAGCTAATTAAAATATCCTTTTAGTTTTGGTAAGGTTAATCTTTTCTCTCCAATTTATAATTACTTTTTTTCTTCTTATTAGTATCAACTTTTACTTTTTTTTTTTTTTGTTCTTTTCTAGCTATTGGCTTGGCTCTTCTCCAACAAATATGATCAAAAAGGAGCTTTGCGGAACTTGATTTAAGCTTGCTTCTTGAGAAATTTTTAATGCCAAGCGAACTATCATACAGCCTAAATTAAAGCATGAGATAAATCATTATCTACAGTAAAAGACAAATGAAATACTCATGGTTTGATATTCAGGATTATGTTATAAATAAAGTATTAAGCAAATAATAGTACTGTAAGTAACAACCAAGGAGGAAGAATCTGTAACTTTTTACATCTTTATTTTCAAGTCATTTACTTTTTGTTTATATATAAATACAAAATTGCATCAACCCACTTGTTCCTATACAAATATTTTTCTAGTATGTTGAGTAACTTTACACTATGATATTGAAAAATCAAATATCACCATAAGAAAGAAAAATATCCCAATTGGTATTATTAACGGTAGCATGAGAAAATTTTTTTAATAATACAAAAGAATATAAGATGAATTTAAATTAATTGTTATCATTATTGATTGTGATAAATTAAAACATCTCATAACTTATAAATTATAAAGATTTACATATTTATCTAAAGAAATTATGTGAAATGATGATTAGTTATTTGTTCTTTGATATCATTTGTGTGCTATTTGATTATTACAATTAAAAATTAATAATTAAATAAAATTAGAAATATTAATTAAAATATTTTAATAATTTAATTTTATGAGATTTTATAATGGTATTTGTATTTTTATAACGATTATTAAAAATCATCGTGATAATAATATCTATAATGATCATCATTATATATAAAAAAAAAATCGTAACGATATTGACTAAATGTGGGAACTTTGTTTAAATAGAGGAGACTATTATATGATCCCCAATTTTAGATGGGCAGAAGCCCAAAGTTAACATTATTAAGATATTAGATTTCATTATTTTTGCCTTATATAATAAAAATTTTAATTTAGTCCAATCGTAGTTGCAATCTGTGGATGATACTGTCAATTATTTGATTTCATTTAGAGTCTTGTTAGTAAATATAGTTAAGTTTGCATCATTGACAAAAGTCTTGCGGATACTTTAACAAATATTTTTTTTTTTCAGATTATCATTAATTCAAGGGTCTATAAATGTGGGCTTATATAGTAAATTGATCTTTTTATTTTCAATTTTTTAAGTATTCATTTTTTTCTTAGAAAAGTTGACAACTTCAAAGATTTAATAATTGTGATTAATAATAAGTTAATTAACAAAATTATTATTTAAACATGATTTTTGTTTTTGCAGAAGAAGATAGTATTGCAAGCTAATTGGGGAATCATCATTAAGGTAAGCATTATTCTTTTACAAAATTTTATTTACTGATTTTTTAATTTAATGTAAATTTAAGTTATACTTATGCAATTTTACATTTAAAATTTATTTCATCAATTAGTAAAAAAATCCATTTATGTGTACAATATAACATGTGGATTAAATAAAAAATTTCATTTATAATTCTTTAATTGTCTAGTTTGGACAATTTGGAAATGTAATGTTTATGTATTGCACATGATGTATAAATCTTGATTCATTTTATTTCATAACAAATTTCGAGTAATATATCCTTTGTTCTTCGAGTATATACTAGTGGATATTTATTGGTGTTTTGATTTAAAAACAAAAAACTAAAAAGTATCTACATAAGTCATGTGCTTGAAGAAATATAGGGATATGCTGTCAAATTTTTTATGAAATTAAATGAAGCATGATTTATCATGTGCTCCACATAGATGTTGCATCTCTAAATGGTATAGGATCATCCTACCTGTAAAAATTGGTTGACATGCATACATATACATTGATAGAATCAAGTTGATGTGCTAACATATGGAGTGTTAAATATTAGAATGGACAAGACTTGGATGTTCGCTGATAGAAGGTTAGATGAGTACGATATAAGTGTAACTAATTTCTTGAAATATGCCATTCAAAATTTTGATAATCTTGGGCATGTTCATTATCCATGCATTAAATGTGGTAATATGAAACATCTAACTTCACGTGAGATATGAGATCATTTATTTGTTAATGGAGTTGATCTAAGCTACAATAATTGGATATGGCATGGGAAGCATGTCTTGATGGGTCTTTTACAAGTCGAAATGCTAGAGCTAATAGGGATGGTTGATAACACTGTAGAGATGGTTCAAGAGGTATTTGTAGAGTACAACGATAATGCTAACCAGTTCATGAAGTTACTTAGTGATGCTGAGAAATCTTTGTATTTTGGATCAATAAAGTTCACTAAACTATCTGCTCTAGTTAGATTTTACAATTTGAACGCGAAGTACAACTGGTATGACCAGAGCTTTAATGAACTTTTAAATTTGATATCTGAAATGTTGCCAGAGAATAATGAAATGCCTACATCCATGTATAATGCCAAAAAAACATTAAATGCATTAGGCATGGAGTATCACAAGATCCATGCATGTCAGAATGATTGCATATTATATCAAAAAGAGTTTCAAAACGAGATTCAATGTCCAACTTATGGTCTTTCTATATGGAAAATAATGAAGAATAGTAACAAGATATAGGCCGAGGTGTCGGCTAAGGTGTTATGGTATTTCCCACCAATACCTAGGTTTAGAAGAATGTTCAGAAGTTTTGAAACATCGAAACATCTAACATGGCATTCAAGTCAAAGAGAAGTTGATGGCCAGTTGAAGCATCCGTCAAATACACCATCATGGAAAATAGTTGCCTATATATGGCCAGAATTTGCATCAGAATCAAGAAACTTAAGGCTTACTATTTCAACTGATAGGATTAATCCACATAGTACATTAAATAGTCGATGTAGTTGTTGGTCGGTTGTTATGGTGATATATAATTTACCACCATGGTTAATAATGAAGAGAAAGTTAATGATGTTAACACTATTAATATCAGGCCCTAGACAACCTTGTAATGATATAGACATTTACTTAGCACCACTCATAAAAGACTTACGGATATTGTGGGACACTGGTGTGGAAGTTTATGACACGTACCAAAAAGAATCATTTAACTTGAGAGCTATTTTGTTGTGGACTATTAATGATTTTTCTACTTATGGTAACTTGTCTGGTTGTATGGTTAAAGGTTACAATGCTTGTCCTATCTGTGTTGAGAATACCAATGCAGTTCATTTACAGCATAGTAAGAAAATTTCATATATTGGACATAGAAGATTTTTACCACGACATCATCCTTATCGTAAACAAAAGAAAGCTTTTAATAAGGAATAAGAATTCAGAGTTACTCCACAACCATTAACTGGTGAAGAAGTCTTCTCTAAGGCTCAAAGTTTATCAAATTCATGGGAGAAGTCGAAAAAACAACATAAACAAAATAATGAAGATATGGTTTTTCACAATGCTGGGAGAAGAGATTAATTTTCTTTGACTTACCATACTGGAAGTCCTTACATATCAGAGATGTGCTTGATGTTATGCATATAGAAAGTATGTATGTGATAGTCTTATAGGTACATTGCTTAACAATGTGGAAAAATCAAAAGAAGGGGTAGCAGCTAGAATGGATCTGCAAGAAATGGGATTAAGGTATGAATTGGTACCACAACATCACAATAATCGTACATTTCTACCATCTGCACGCTATATGTTGTCAAAAGATATAAAAAATAAGATTTTGTAAAGTGCTCAGTGAGATTAACGTGCTAGATGGGTATTCTTCAAACATCAAAAATCTTATTTCTATGGATGACTTAAAGCTATATGGGTTAAAGTCGCATGACTGTCACACTTTAATGCAACAACTCTTACCTGTTGCTCTACGAGCAGTGTTATCGAAACATGTCAGATATGCTCTAATTAGACTTTGCATGTTCTTCAATTCGTTATGCGAAAAGGTGGTAGATATTTCAAAGTTAGATGACATCTAATGTGACCTTGTGACAACACTATGTGTACTAGAGAAGTATTGTCCTCCCAGCTTCTTTGACGTTATGGTTCATTTAACCGCTTACCTAGTTAGAGAAGTGAAACTATGTGGTCCTGTATATTTGAGGTGGATGTACCCATTTGAAAGATATATGAAGGTGTTGAAGGGTTATGTTCGAAATCGTAACAGGCCTGAGGGATGTATTGCTGAATCATACATTGTAGAAGAGGTATTAAAATTTTGTGCAGATTATTTATCTAATACAGATTCTATTGGGATTCCTTTAAGGAAGAATGTATTTGATTATTCAACTTAAAATGGAAGACCTTTAGTTATTGGATGCATTGAACAAGTTCACCATGATCTTCTTCAACAAGCTTATTTATATGTTTTAATGAATACAAGTGAAGTTCAACCTTACACAAGGTAATATTTATAACCCATTTATTATACCACATCAAAGATAATTTCAAATGTTGAAAAGAATTATTCTTATCATGCAGCGAGCATTTAAACCAATTAACTGTTGACAATCCCATGAAGTCCAAAAGATGAAAGTAGTTGCATGATGAGCATAATCACACCTTCATCAATTGGTTGCGCACATGGGTAAGAATCTTTACAAGTCCACCATTAAGTCATATTTGTCTATAACGATTGATCTAGTAAATTATTTATTGTAGGTTGGGTATCAACTTTCATTGTTTAATCATAATATCTCATTAACTTTACTATGGATTGCTAATGGACCTTAAGTCATAGTAATCAAGTATCATGGATACATCATTAATAGTTGTCATTTTTATACAAAAGAAAGAGACAACTCAATAGTACACTAAAACAATAGAGTCATTTTAATTGCTAATACCATGCAAATCTAGAGTGCAAAAGATAAAAATTCAGTATATGGTGACATGATATTTTATGAGGTAATACAAGAGATATGGGATTCGGATTGCACTTTATTTAGAGTCCCTATTTTTAAATGCGATTGGATTGAAAATAGTAATGATGTTATGATCTAAGAGTTATCCTTATTGATATTAATTGGATTAGGCATAAAAATGATCAATTTTTACTAGCTTCACAAGTGAGACAAGTATTTTATGTTGAAGATCCAATCGATACAAAATGGTCGCTTGTAATGTCAACACCTCGAAAAGACTTTGATGAAGAAGACGATTTGGGTGACACTGGTCTGGATCATATGCCTTTTTGTAATAATTTACCATATGTTGAATCTTCGATCAAATAAACGACAATGCAGTTGCGTATGCTAGGAAAGATGGTGAAGGATTATGGGTATGACTAATATGACAGGTAATGTTAAACATTACATATGCCTTATAATTTTTTTAATCTACTTTTTTTATGAATTAAGTTTTTACATGCTAGTTTTTATTGACTTTTAACTTTATATGTTTTATGAATATGTATTGTTAATTTGTGTATTTACTTTGCAGATTTAATGGGTCCATAAGATCAACCAGCTCATGCCTCACGAAAATGCAAAAAACGAGGCATTACCACTAGGCCTGATGTTATTAAGTCTAAATCAATGGGACAAAAAATATCAGTCCAATTAAATAACAAAGGACAGCCTATCGGAAAGCATGGTGCAACGATAAACAGTTATATTGGTGTCATTGTACGACATATAATGCCTATTATGCTTAACAATTGGCATGTTGTCCCAGATGAGTTAAAGAATAAGATTTGGAAAATAATTTCAGTACGTGCTATAAAATATGCAAGTGCTTACATTTAAAATTGAATTATATGCTCACGATTTGTTTTCATTAATTTGTGTAAATGTGTTTTATCGAGAACATATGACATTGATGTAACTTTGAAAAGGTATGTACTCCAATCTGCTACACAAAAATAGAGAAGCTTCAAAACCGTTCTTATAAGGAAATACATCTTGCCTTTTATGGATGACCTAGAATATTTGAGGCTGCCACCAACAAAATATAAGAGTTTTATGGATTTAGATGTATGGCATGCATTTGTGAACTCCCGCCTTTCAGAGGAATTTCAGGTATTACATTAACCAAATAGAGATGTTTATTTGTGAAGCTTTCACTAAATATTGATATTCGTTTTTATTATAGCGAAAGAGAATTGTTGTAATAGAGAGAAGGAAGAAAAATATATATAATCATCATCTTGCTCGAAAAGGATTTGCAGGGTTAGAGATTGAACTTCTAAGTCAATTATGTTTTGGTTTTTTTTTTTTTGTACAAATTTTTGAACATGTGATGGATCCATTTTATTTACTTTAATTAACTACATTAAATGATTTTGTATGATTGCTTGTAGAAGAAGACATTGGGTACTGAGGAAGAAATTGATCGTGCTACATTACGGAAAGTAACACGATGTAACAAACAAGGATGATACACAAATGAAGCGACCAAAGAGTGTGTTGAAAGGATTATACGTATTTGATGAGTCTTTACTTCCATTTGATTTGTACTTAATTCAAATGTCACATTTATGTAACAATTGCATTCTGACTTTGTAGGATGAGTTGATGACACAGGAGAGTCAAGATACATTTAAATCGATACATGTGAATGACATCCTTACAAAAGCTTTGGGCACACCTGAACATCCTGGTCGTGTTAAAGGTCAGGGATCTGAAGTAACTATAACCTCGTATTTTAAGAGGATGAAAACATATATCGTACCAGTAAGTGAAGCACCATATGATAAACAAGATTTTATGAACATGGTGAAGTGTTTCTCGCAACATAAAGATGTTTTAAATGACATTGTGAGAGATAGAGTTACTACCCAATCGAACATCGTTCAAATGCCATTTCATTCAAGTAGAGCTAGCAATAACATGGCTGGAATAGATGATAATGGAAAAAGTCCAATATCACATTCTTAACCTTCACCAATTGGTCCGTCAAAGCTACACCATCCAAAAGTAAGGTATGTCACATGTTATATTTCTATTAAAGAAAAGAATAAAACTTTTGAGACATTAAATTGTGCTTTAACTATTTATTGTAGTGTGTACAATGCGATTTATACATTGGTTCTTTCGAGGATATTGTGGCCCATCGATCAATTTTCATAAATACTACCATGAATCAAACTATCCATGGGCATTCTCTGCTTGATGGAGATGTTAGGGTGATAGTGGATGTAGCTATTCGGGGCGATACTTGTTTGTCTCGCTCAATACTAGAAGCAGAAATTTTTACTGTATTTGAAGCGGTTGGCACATATGTTGCTTGGCCACGAGATCCGGTCATCACACATGAATATGAGGTATTTTATGTCAGAAGTTGAAATTTTTTTTAGTTCATTTACTGGATATGACTTCTTAACTATTTTATTTCTAGTCAATGAATAGAGGAAAGATGCAAAATTTGCAAGTTAGACGAGCATCAACATTGATGAAACAACCATCATTGCAGCAATTATCTTCTACTGGGTTGCCATTATCACTGAAGGTATTGCATGAGCGTGTCACAAAGGTAATGGATCGTGAGGGAGTCATCACCATTCCTTTGAAAAAAGAGGTATTTGCTAACGAGGGCTCCATATATGTGATACGAGAAAATATAATACAATTTTATCACATGGAAGAGATAAATGTTACTATCATTCAAGCTTACATTATGTACGTATTTTTTTCTTTTATTAGTTTATTGATCTTACAATTATGTCATATTCATATTTATATATGTTTTTTATATTTTTAGTAAACTTCACAAAGATTAGATTACACTTGGCTTCAATCAAAATATTTTATTTACTGATCCATCGATGGTATCAGTTGTGAGTGGTATAAAGATAGAAGATTAAGCTCGTCATATTGCAATTAGATTAGCTCAACCATGTGACAAAGGAGTAGTGATCTTCTCGTATAACATCACGTAAGCATGAACTTAATTTTTTTAATTGCATTAGTTAAATAACTAATAATTTAATTTGCTTAATAATTTAAGCATCATTAGATGTTGGTGATCGTTGAGCCGTGGGCGTTCACATATATAATTTTTGATCCTCTAGGGCATGGTTCTCGCACTGAGTTAGACATGCTCATGTGCATGTGAGTTTAATTATTTTATACTTACATTAATATATGTAATTGCAATTTCAAGATTAGTAATCTTTTTTTTTAGCTCTTTTAGAATGTTTTTCGCAATGGACATGCCATCTATTAGCCGACAGAATCGCCAAAGTATTGTTGCTAAGGTATGTATGTCACGGACAATACGTTATATTAAATTTCATTATTTTTAGTCACAAAATATAACATCTAAATTATGCTAATGCAGTGTCCATGTCAACCTTCTAAGCATGAGTATGGATATTATGTGATGAAATACATTAGGGATATCATTAACAGACATAACAATAATGCACCATACTTGAAACAGTAAGTTTTTAAATAATTTGTTTCTGTAAAATGTTGTGTATAATATTGAAATTATAGTTGTACTAACTTTTATATTTTTCACATGTATAGCTAATGGATATTGATACCTACAGTCATTCTAAGCTTGATGATGTCAGACAAGAGTTTGGGCAATACATATGGAGCATTATGTTAGGATTCAAGTAAAAGTGTAGGACTTATATTTCAAATTTTGGAATACATTATATAGTTGTTAGGAATATAATTGTAATTATTTGCCTTTTAATTTTTAATTTGTAAATTAATTTTCTTCCATGTGTTTCATACGTAGCTGGAAGGTTATGTGGATGAGAATTATGATTCACTATAGTTTTGAAATGGTAATCAATATGTGTTATGTTGAAGTGCATTATGATAAAAGAAGTGATCATAAATGTGTGCTACATTGGATTAAAATATATTGTGAATGGATGAAGTGATGGTGGTGTTAGATTGTATTGAGGTAAGTTACATTGCTCTAGAGAGTATTGTTATGAAAAAGTGGTGGTGGTGGTGGTGCATTTGATTGTACTAAAGTGTGTAAATACCAATGAAGTACTTTTTGATTAAAAAGTGGTGGTGATGTGTTACATTTTATTGAAGTGTATTAGTAGTATTGAAATCATTTGTGATGGTTTTTTTTTATTGTATGTAATATCTTTTGAAAATTTTTAAATTTTAATTTTGGGTAAATAGAAAAATGTGAATTCGTAAGCATACAATTTTGATTTTAAAAAAATGTAATCAAATAATAATTAAAATATGAATTATAATCACGAATTAAGATTATTAAAAGTTAAATAATGATTTAATTTAAATTATTAAACATTAAAAATAAAAAATTAAATAGTAATTCAAAATTTTAATTATTTATCAATTCAAATTTTGATATTTTTTGATTTTTTAAAATAAATAAATAAAAATTAATTATATTTTATTTACAATTTTAACAAAACTGTGGATAAAAATCATAAAATAAATTAAATGGTTTTAATTAAAAATAATTATTTTATTCACAGTTTTAGAAGTGTGAATAAAACCTTAATGAATTCAGTTTTATTCACAGTTTTAGAAGTGTGAATGAAACCTTAATGAATTCAGTTTTATTCACAGTTTTAGAACTATGAACAAAACATTAATGAACTGTGAACTAAAGTTTGCTTATTCATAGTTTTATTCACAATTCTAGAACTGTGAATGAAACTTTAATGAACTGTGAACTAAACTCAAATTTATTCACAATTTTAGAACTGCGAATAATAATTAATTAACTGTAAACTAAAGTTTGTTTTATTCACAGTTTTAGAATTGTGAACTATTATGACTGACTTTTGTTCACATTGTTATAGTCCACAGTTTTATAACTATGAACAAAAGTCATTTAAAGCTATGAATAAAAGATTATTTTGTTGTAGTGTATAAAGTTGTGGCCACAACCAATGCCAACTATTTCTTTGCATTGCGATAGTTAAGCAACAATGTTTAGGGCATTTAACAAAAATTATAACTATAAATTTAGACATATTGCCTTGAGACATGAATATATTTGACAACTAATTTCTGATGGCAAAATCATAGTGGTCTCTATTAAGTCTAATAAGAATTAAGATGACCCATTAACAAAGGGACTCTTAAGATGTATGATAAAAAAGTAGCACAAGTACAACGAAACTAAAACAATTATGATTTGTCACTTATAATGGGAACCTTACCTTTCTTATTGCTTGGCTATTTCAAAGGTTTAAAAGGTAATAACAAATTATTAGTGATAGTTAGCAAGTATTAAGATATGTATAGTACTTATAAAAAAAATGTTAAAATAAATAATTCTTAAATAAGATATATGTTTGGATTATAATTAAATAAGTTTGTAATTATAACTTTATCGAATCCTCACCTACATAAACACAAGAAGTGGTGCCGCTTCTATGAAAAATTTATTAATAAAACTTTTGTAACTGTTCATGAATTCAAGAGATAGCACAAGGCCGTATAAACTAAATTGGAAAAAGTAACAATGTTTATGTTTATGATGTTTACAACTAATCATGTACAAATTATGGTTTAAATAATTATATAACCATTGATTTTGACAAGGTCTTAAAATGTTCATACTAATAGTAGGTTTAAATCAAAAAACACTTCCTATATGCATAAATTTTAATTGGCTTTGATTTGGTACATCACTGACTAAGCATGGGTCAGGCTCAGTAATAGCTTGACCTAAAAATTTATGACCCAAACTTGACCCCATTCATTATCTGATGGACCTTTTAAATTAACAGGCCAAGCTGGGCCCGTCTATTTTAAAAATATATGGCTCATGGCTTACCCATAGGATTAATTTATTAGGTTTTATATGGGCTATTTTATTAGCTTTAAACGGGCTTTATTTGAGTTTTATATGAGCTATTTTTTTGTCTTAAACAAAACTTTATTTGGGCTTTACGTAGGCTATTTTTGGATCTTAAACGAGATTTATTTTAACTTTATGCATATTTTATATATGTCTATGCAAGCTTAATAAGGGTATTACATTGCCTATATGAGTTTTATTATATTTTTATATACATATAAGTTAATATAAATATTATTTGTTAATTTTAAAATAAATAATATAAAAAAATTATTTACACATAATATTAAATAAATAATTATATTTAAATAAATAAATATAATTTTTTTAAAATTAATGCATCATTATAAGATAAGTGCATTCCAACTAGATTGATACCTACTCACTTGTCAATCATATACATTTCTTAATTTCATTATTTAAATAAGTACACCTTTAAATCAAAAAGATTAAATAAACTTATATCTATTATATAATTCTTAATTTTTGGGAGAACTAGTATGAGTAAATTCAACTCGACATATATTGATATTTGCTAACTATTCTGTCATCAATTCCAATCTTGCATTATCTTACATTTTTTTATTCACCAAATTCCAATCCTTCAAACATATAAGCACCTCAATTGTAGAAGATGTAAAATTCATTCTTGTGTCTAAAAAATAATTATTATAATCTAATTTAATTATATATATATAAATAAAACTTATTAATGATTTAATTAGATAGGCCAAAATATGACCAATTTATTGGCCTTAATGAGTTGATCAAAATATAACATGGTTATTGATCTTAATGGACTGATCCAAATATAATCAAATTATAGCTCGTTTTTTATTCTAATGGGTTGACCTAAATATGATCCTATTATGGCCCAATAATTAACTTTAACAAGTCAATCCATTAGGTGGCTTGCTTCAAAAATTCAAACTTATTGTCTGGCCATTTTTCAAATGAGCGGTCCTAACCTAGTCCTATTAAAAAAATTGGCTGGGCTAAAACCCAACTAGCTAACTCGTGGACCATAGGCCAAATAATGAGTCTAAAGTGGGGGATTGTTGGAAATATAGTTAGTGATAAACTATTTCCATATCCAACGTCACTAAAGAAAATGTTGTCACTTAGGCCCTTGGTTACAGTTAACTGAAGTTAAAAAATCAATAGTTGGAACTATCTATTCAAAGCAAAAGGTGTAACTATTGGAATTGCTTATCCAAACCAAAAAGAAGCATGTTCAAAGGTATCTATTTAAAGATGTCTCTTCAAAGATTTCTAAGGTGTTATAAATATATGTGGTTATTTAGAGAAAAGATCTTCTCTTATCACTTAAAAATCAAACCATTTCTCTAAACTAGTCATTAGAAGGGTTTCAAGTTTTTTACTTTTTTGAAAACCTCTATTTGGCTTTATTAAATCTTGAAAGGAATTTATCTTAAACCTAGAAGCAAACATAGTGAGGGCATAAATTCCTTAAGGACAGTGATTCCACGTTTAAAGCCTTCATTCTTCTTCGTTTTCTTTAACAAATTATCTTCAAAGTTTGTAATAATGTCTTTTTAGATTATGATTTTAGTCAAAAAAAAGGTATCAATATTATGATCCTATTGCTAAAAAATTATACATATGTCATTATGTCATGTTTCTTGAGCATGTCCTCTTCTTCTCTATTCATATTAGTCCTCACACTATGACTAAGTATGATTTCGTTTTATGTTGATACTTTCACTTTTGATATAAATGTCTCACATATTGTTTCATGTGCACCTGCTAGCTTTTTTTATTATGAGTTCTAAAAGTTTAACATTGATAATTCAAAAAACTCTAATACTATATTCCCTCTTGATCTTATTACGTACTATTCCTCTTCCTCTGGCTATCCCAATATCTTCTAAGAATGTGAATTCTTCTTGTTACTCACAATGTCTTTGTAGGTCAATTAACTTACCAAACTTTGTTTATTATTGTTATTCCAATCCTTTTATTTAATTTTTTAGCCTTTATTCACCATCTCTTTAGGACTTTATCTTATAGATAGAAACTTTGGATCTTCTTTAACAGCAAGTTATGCTTAAAGAACTTATTGTTTTGCGTTAGACTTCTATTTGAGACTTGATATCTCTCATATGAATGTGAAAAATATTTATTATATGTAAATTTTCAATAAGAAGCTATATGGTACCTCTTCCTAGTGTTCCTCATAATCTTGGTGAAGTTTGTCAACTTCAAAAGGTTATTTATGGTCTAAAACAAGCACCTCGAGCTAGTGTAGAAAATTTTCTACTTTGATCATCTAACTTAGTTTCTATTCAAGCTATATGATTCTGCTTTATTTATCAAAAAAATTTCTATGAATTGTTTTTGCTTGCCTCATATGTTGATGATATATGATTATTACTAGTAATGATCTTGATTGAATTGCAGAATTAAAAATAGAGTTAGTACATTGTTTTGCAACAAAAGATTTGAAATCAATATGTTATTCCTTTGGGTATTAAAGTTGCTTCTTCTCTTAAATGTTATTTTTTCTCTCAAATTAAATACATACCTGATATTTATTAACATGTTTACCTTACTAATAACAAGAAAGTTAATACTCTTCTGGAACTTAATGACCATTATTGACTTTCTAATGGTCTTTCTTTACTGGTTTCCAAGTTTATATTCTATCGTTGGTAATTTGGTTTATCTCACCATCACCCATCCAAATATTGCATATGTTGTTTATATAGTTAATCAGTTTTTTGTCTCATTTATTATAATTCATTAAAGTGTTATCTTTGTATTTTGATATATCTTCGAGGCACTTAATTTTAGAATTTTTTTACTTTTTTTTACTCATCATTGAAGTTGTATGCATACTCTAATGCCACTTGGGCTAATGTTTCTATGTATCATACATCTACTATTATATTTGTATTTTCTAAGCAGATTCTCTTATTTTTTGAAAAGCTAAAAACAAGACGTTGTTTTTAGACTTTTCATAAAACTAAAGTATCATGCTATAGTTTCAACCAATAAGATAGTTTGGTTATATTAATTACTTGTAGAAATGAGAGTCTTTCTTTCTCTAACTCTCTCCTATATATATTGTGATAATAAGAGGACTATTCATATTGTGTAAAATTCATTATCCATGAGTTGACCAAACATATTGAGATTGATTATCATATCAATATATATCACTATAAGACTATCGCTCTCACATTGTCCTTTGTTCATTCTTTCATGTGGATTGCTTATTTGTTTACCAAGTAGCACTCAATTTCACGTTTCTATTTTCTTTTTGGTGAACTTTTAAAGCTTGTTACAACTGCATCATGAGTGAGGAGGAATGTAAAATTAAATCATATTTATTTTATATATACATATATAGTCAAGATATTTAGTGTTTATTTTTGGTATTGATCTGTAGTCAAAATAGCTTAGTTTTAAACTTGTAGAGTTGTTTAATTTTATTCAAATATAAGTGCTAGTAAGTTTAGATAATCATGAAGTACCAATAATAGAAAAACTTTAGTGGTCTTTTTTTTTTCCTTATTTTGTTCTATAATCTTCATACATTTTATGAATAACTCAATAAAATTAGATTATTATTTTCTTTGACAATTTAATTTTTTATATGGAATGTTTTCTAAAGAAAAAAATTAAAGAAACAGATTACTTAATATCAAGTTCAATAATAATTCAATTTTGTAAGTAAATATTTGCAAAGAGAAAATCTAATTGAAGAAGACGATAACACGGCCATAAAATCAGCCATAAAATTGATTGTTTGACATTACCACAAAAATAAATTTCATCAGCTATTATTTTAGTTATGAGATAACTATAATAATTGTAAGGATTTTAGTAACATCCGTTGAATAGTCGACTTGTAGAGAAGAATTACGATAATTAAATAATTATGGATAAGTGAATCACCTAATTATCACTATAATATGTTTAGCGATAAGTATATAATTAATTAGTATTATTTATTTGCAATAGAAGTAAGAAAGTTGTTCATTCATGTATTGACAACTAACAATTATCCATAAAATCTTATCTCCCTGGTAATATAATTGTCATGAAAGGGTAAAATGAATATATTTGTAAAGCGATTATAAATTAATTAATTGTTGTAATTTGCAGTTATCTATAAAATAGTCATATTTCTTTAATTGAAATCATCATATTATCCTTCAATTTCAATAAATGACAATAAAAAAGATAACATTGAAAAAAAAATGGTGAGGAATATCCAATTGTTAACTTACACCATGATGTTCAAGAATATATAAATATGATTTGTTTTAATTTGACTCAAATGGAATTTCATGACCTATCATTATCTAAATCACACATTAAATGAGGGATAATTCCACTCATTTCATTCTTGTCTTGTATCATTAACAAAATAAAAGTAAATTAATATTTTATCTAAGTATAATTAACACTAATTAAGAGATAAAAATTGTATGATGGCGGGATGTTATAATGCTTTTAAAAATCGTTATAAAACTTTTAAATTTATGTGGTAGTGAATGACCTTAAAATGGTGGAAATTGAAATTAAGAGCATGGCTTACATGACTAATTGGAAGAAATAGGAACTCTCGCAAAAGATATTTTAACTCAAACATAACATATAAGAGACGGCACAGGAATTACTATTTCTCTCTCAATTATTCTCTTTCTCTAGCCTAAAGCTAAGGAAGAGCACTCAAATAATTAAGATGACAATAATGTAGCGATGATATATACCCAAAGCAAGAAATTAAAGAATCATAATAGAAATTAAACATTGATGCTGCCACACTACAACTCGAGGAAGTTAAACAAACTCTTTCATGTGGTTGGAACTTCACCAATGTATCCATGCTACCTCCTCCATTATTCTCTTTTAGTCAAAATCCTTTCTACATGTATCTATACTTTTTCATGTTGTCAGACCTTCCCTTGCATTTCAAAGACTATAGACAAAAGCTTATTACATCAACACATGGTGTAGTTGATCTCAAAGACCAAACCTTGGTTTCGCGTTGGTGGATGAGGATTTAAAGGAGGGGCAAATTTGGGTTGGGAGAAATATGTTCATGTTTAGCTTAATTTTTATATGAACTCAAAATATTCATTTCGCTCTTAAAAACTCTCAAAACCAAATCAAACAAACAATAATTTTAAAATTGATAAACAGAAAGTTCGATTTAAATTAAATTAAAAAATCAAGATGATGTTTATATGTTTATGAATATTAGAGTTTAAGTTAAAATTTGGAGTACATTCTTCAAGGTGCTTTTTTTTTTAATATCCTTAAAGATATAGTGATTTATAATTAAAATACATTATAACTTCTTAAATATTTAAATGTTAAATTTCCATCCAATAAAATTATAAAACAAAGTTTCAAGTCCCCTAATTTATTTAAAAAAACAATTTCATTATAATTAAAAATTATGTGGATTGTTAAGATTCAATGAAAAAATAAACTACTCTAGAAAAGGGACAATTTCATAAATGGGTGCTTTTTTTTTTCTGGTTACAAATGAATATTTTAATTACTAGAATGAGAAATGCCTACCACATGGAAATTAATTTGGGACATTTCACTCTAACATAAAATAACCTTTTCTTGGAAAATACCTTGAGGTTGACCAATTTCTATTTATGTATGGTGTTTATATTCTTTTAATTTTTTATTGATTTCAATTTTGTGTTGAGTTTTTAAACAAAAAATTATAAAGATATTTTACTAATTTATAATATAAATAAAAACTTTAAACAGCTGAATTTATTAAATTATCGCATCTTATGATCACATTAAAAGCTCAATTCAGATCGGCAAAAAATCATGATCTATTAATAAAAATAATACTTATCATCTAATTTTAAAATAAATTACGTATTTTTAATGTCATTTACCATTAACACAAAAAAAAAAAAAAAGTGCTCCTCTAATCCTTAATTTAACCCCTAAAATCAGGGTATGATTCCATTAATGGAGTGTCTAACACTTGAGTTTGGAAACTTCACCAAATGAATTAGAGGGCACTCCATTTCACAGCATCTTCATCTGAATTTTCACTGTCAATAGTTTTGTCATTTCCAAGAGAAGCAGATAAGTAACGGTTCAACTCAAGAACTCAAACAATTCACGATTACAAGGCAAAACCCAGATGCATATATAGTTTTGAACAACAGTTTGAGATCATTTACACGAAAAATTAGAAAGACATGGCAAAGTAGGAAACAAAAGCAGTTAAATCAGAGATGATGGGCAAGAAACTAATAGGATTTGGAATTGACAAAATTGCAATTAGTTCGAATTTCTCCATCATCCTCGTCACCGGTGAGGACCTGAATATTGGCAAGCTTCACCATGGAGGCTGCAAACTGGTGGTGGAACACTGAGGGCTGATTAGCCAATGCAGAAACGAGAGGAGCAGTCCTGGGGTCAGAATATAGCATCTGATCTGTGGACAGAAGGCCCATCTTCTTCTCAAGATTCTTATAGTACATGGGGTCGAATTTCCTTGGAGTTGTACCATCTAAATCAACATACTCAGAGGCCCATCTGCATTTTCTTGTCAAGAAGTTCAAGTACCTTTCGTCAATGGAAGGGTCAGCTTTGCCCGTTCCATTGAAGTTATACAATCTGTATTGGATTGAACCACATGTTGTCCTCCCAATGGTGTGTGCCCCTGAAAACCCATTTCATCGATTTGTCAATGACATAAAAACATGCGGATAGTTTGAGAAAGAAAAGGATGCATAGCAAGTTGGGGATACCTGAGAGAACGACCAAATCAAGCACATTCAGGCCATTAGACTGGAAAAACTCAAGCAGCTCAGTAACGCTTTCGCGACCCATTGGCACTGTTTGTGCATCTTTGGCGTAAGAAACTCTGGCGTCCTTCCTGCCATAAGGGACCATCCAGTATGGGCCGCCAATGAGAACGGTGGCGTCTCTGGTGGCTGCAGTGAGAATGTCGGTGCAGGAGACAGTACTTGGGCACTTCTTCTCCACCTCCGCTTTTATGTCGTCGATCACTTCAAACCCTCTCAATGTCTTGCTGGCCTCTGTTCTCCTCTCGCTTCCCTCATAGTCCAGAAGAATGGAACCATCGCATCCCTATTACGTTAATAGCATCACATAATCAAGATGAGGTATTCATCATGAAAAGAGATGCAAGATATAAATTCATGAACAGAAACCCACGCACGCATAGAGAGAGATGCCTATATATAGCTAAATACCGTGGCGGCACAGTCGTGGAAGTGCAACCTAAGGAGACTGGCAGCAAGGGTGTCATCCTTGTTGATCCATTCTTCAACTTTCCTATGGATAATGCCCTCAAGATCTGGACAGCTTTGGTCATAGTGTCTGAAGGAGAGGAGATTATCTAGAGGCAACATATCTTCCAATGTTGAGAGAGGTAGAGAAGGTTGTTCATCAGAGTAAGCAGAGGTTAATATCAGGTTAAGACCAAGCAGGACAAAGAGGAAGCATATGGAGGATTTCATGATCTTCATTTGTTTGCCTTTTCTTAGCACAAAAATGAAGAGAATTAAACTCCTCGCTACCAGATCCCGGTGATGGGCTGTTACAAATTACCGATACATGCTTATATATAAATACATGTATAAAGTTCAATTATTATTTAGGTGGAGTACTACGTGAGAGGCAACTCCTCAGGAGGCAAAGATGACATGCTTGCAAGTAGAGAATGTTTCGCTTACAATTTATAAAAAAATTTTAAAAAAAGAGTTTGACTTTTTGTTGGTTAGATCAGGACCATAATACAGGCAGCATTTGGTCGAGTATGTCTTTGGGCTTCAATTCTACGAAAGCCAGTGGTCAGATGATCTCAACTGTGGACTTCTTTGAAAATGTCAGAAAGAATACTGAGCACGTCATACGGGCCAAAGCATAGCGATGAGAGAAACAAACTCTCAGTGCATGGCAGCTGTGACTGTGGTCCTTTAAATTTGAGAAAACCGAACCCAACTTAACCCACTACACTCTTAGGGTTAGGGCTTGTTAACATTGCCTTCCATCCCATAAACATTAATTTCACACGCAAGCATTCCTCTCTTTCCAAATGATTCTTTAAGACTTTTAAGGGTAATTAGCCAGCATACCTAGCATGGCCACTTTTGAGCAATGGTTGTTTTATTAAATTTACTTATTTATTTTGATATTACTTTTCTAATTGTGTTAAGTGAATGTCACCTTATTTTTTAATGCTTTGGAAAAACATCCAAAAATTTTGCCAGCGTGAATTCATTTGTTGATGGTGTCTATACGTAGTGCGCATGCGCATATATATATCTTGTGACTCAGTCATTGTAATGAATATTTTGTTGGCATTTAATTGATTTTTTATATAAAATAATTTAATAAAATTAATAATTAAAATTTTATATTTTTATATTTTTTATTATATTAACATAACAAACTATAAAAAAACTCTTCATTTTTTAAAAAAAAATTAACGTAAACTCAAATAAATAGATGATCTTTTTGTTTTTCATATCATATTAAAGTATCTAGATGTGACATGTGTATCGCATTGGATTATACATATATATATATATAATTTATATTATTATTACCTAAATTATATTATTTTTAATATAAATAATTTTTGTAATTTTTAATTTTATTATATTTGAATCGTATATTTCGATCGACGATTATGATTGAATATACTTTATTTTATTAAATATATATAATTTATAAAAATTAAAATAAAATAATTCATAACAAAAAACTAAAAAATATAAAAAATTTTAGAGTAAATACCATTTAAAACTTTGAGTTTTACTTTTTTTCTTAAATTAAATCTTAACTTTCAAAATGTGTCCAAACAAATCTTGGTTTATTAATTTTATCAATATTAAACCTTAATTTAAAATGATTATGAAAAATCAATAATTTTTTATTATTAAAAATGACTAAAAATTTTTTAAATAGATTTTTTATTTTATTTTGATTTTATTCTTCAAATATAATTTTTTAACTAATTAGCTATTTTTATGAATTTTTTAAAATTTTGATGTATATTTTTTAAGGGAAATATTTTTAGTACTTAAAAAAATTTTAAACTTTCTATGATGATAGCTTAAAAATTTGTAAGTCAAATATAAAATATCTTTAATTTAAATATTTTTAATATTTAAATTTTTTAATATGATTCAATTTTAATAAAATTGAAATGTTAAAGTTTATTTGGATATATTTTGAGAGTAAATGTGTGATTGGAGAGATAGGATAAAACTTAAAGTTTAAATTATATTTACTCTAATTTTTTTATGATAAATTACTTCAAATGTAATATATTAATATTTACAAAAAAAATACAACTTATTTGTATTTTTTATTTTTTTCATTTAATACAAAATTTAATTGTAAAATTACCGTTACATTTTGAAATATCACTAAAAAAAGTTTAAATTTATATCTTTAATCTTCTACTGCTCTTTTTATTGTTTTATTCTCTTCATTAACCAAATCTATTATTACGTCATTTCCACCTTCATTTTTGTGATGCTTTAAGCATTTAATCAATGTTTGAGGTAAATGCACTCCTTTTGTAGATTACTATATTACCTAAATTAAAAAAGGTATTTAAATGTTTGTAGAAATTATTTGCAGATCATTAGATTATGAGTCATCATTGTAAAAAAAAAAAAAAATCTTTATTTATTATTTTAAAAATATTCATAATTTAAAAAACATAAACTATAATAATATAAATAAAAATATTTATGTTTTTTTAAACTCTTTAATCATAATTATAAGATTGTAAATAAAAATAATAATGATAGCTCATGATTTATTAATTAAATCCTTTATTTCTAATTTTAAAACCATGAATAAAGATATAATGGCTCATGATTCATTAAATTTTTAATTCAAAACTTTAGAATAGTGAAATTCTTTATTCTACAATGAAAAAATATTTTTATTTATTTTTCATTAATTTTTTATTTAAAAAATAGTTGTTGGTTTGTGTTTCAAAACACAACAAATAACTATTTGGTTTTACAAAATTTTATTTTTATTAATTTTTTAAAATAATATAATATAACTCTTTATCTATAATAATAAAATATATAAATTTTGAGTAAAAATCTCATAAAATTTTGATATTTACTAAACTTTTATATTTAGAAACTGACAAATCGAACTTTAAGTTGATGTAAATTGAATATTATTAAAAAAAATTCAAAAATTAAGAGTTAAATTGAATATCTTATGCAATAAATTTTGATATAAATTTTTTTATAAATGTAAGAAAATATTCAAGTTATTGTCACAAAAAATTTCATAATTTTCTAAGTATTGAAATATATTTTTTGAAATTTATAATATCAAAATTTTTTGAAATAAATAATTACTTAAAAAATTATAAAACTTTTTGTAACGGTAACTTGAAATTTTCTTTAAATCTAAAAAAATTTTAAGTGAAAATTTATTATATAAATCTTCAATTTGAATACCCCCAATTTTTAAATTTTTGCTTCAATTTAGACTAAATTGATAAATTAAGATTCGATTTGTTATTTTTTAAACATAAATGTTTAATTGATAACATAGGATAGTTATTAAGACTTTATGAGACTTTTACCTTTAAATTTTTTATTTAATATTTTGATAATTTTATTAGTAAGCTTCTTTTCATTGGTTTGTTTAGATAGTGGATATAAACTAATTGTTATAAAAATTTGATTAACAAATTATGGAAGGATTTTCTTATTAGATCTTAACAAATCTTGAATGATTATTGATGGCTCTTGAGAGGTTCTTAGATCTCTCAAACCTACGAGAGAGACAAAGAGACAGAAAGAGAAATATATATAATTTTAAGCAACTAAATTATCACACTGATACCTTTTTTTGATTTGTGTCATAACCTAAAAAGAAAAACATATATTACAAACTTTAGAGATAATATAGTACACTCGACACAAGGTCAAAAAATAAAATATGAAGAACCAAACATGCTCAAGAAAAAGTAATTAGGAGTACAACCATACAACTTTTGAAAAAGTGATAATCTTGAGTATAATCTGGTTAGAATCTTATTAATCAAATGAGCAAAAAAAAGAATTACTTCTCCCTAAAAGTCACTAAGAACTTTAACAAACAACAAGACAAAGCTAGTATATTTATATTTCCTTTTAACAACTTTATTTTACTGGGGAGTATTTATGCAAGAAGCCTAGGGAATAGTTCCATCGGAAGCAAATAAACCAAAAACAAAATCATTAAGTTTATGTTTCTACCTAAATTACATAAAAAACATTTGAGTTTTAACAAAAGCTTATTTAAAAATGTCCAAATAATCAAAGCGATGTTTCATGAGATAAAAGTAACGATAATGAGTAAAATCATCAATAACGGAAATAATATCGTGACCCTCCTTCCATGGTTAAGAATAAAGATCTCCAAACATCAGAATGAACGAGATTAATGGTGTAAAAGTAAAACAAATACTTCATTTAAAAGGTAATATGAAAAATTTACCTAGTTTACGATGGTAAAAATTTAAAATATCATGTGTTTTTAAGTTTCTTAATACTCTTATAGAAACTAAAAACCTTAAACAAGATGGTGAAACATGACCAAGATGAGAATCTCATTAATAAAAACCAAATAATGATTGAGTCAAATGAAAAAAATGACAAATCAATACTAAAAACGTCAAAGTCTAGTATTTGAAGCTGATCCAAACTATAAAGTCGCCATGCTAACCTATCCTTATTAGCTTTTGAGATTGCAAATCCTGCACTTAATAAGCGATAAAAGAAAAGGTAGCAATGTATCTAGAATCACATAATTGACTAACAAAACAAGATTCAAAGCAAGAATATGAATATGATGGACATTGAGAAAAGAAAAAAAAATGCGTGACAATAGAACCAACTCTTGCTAATGACATAAAAGTACCATCAGCCATTAGAACTGACATAGATGATGTAGGAGATAAGAAAATAAAAGATGAAAAATCAGGTGACATATGGTGAAAAGCTTTCGAATTTAGGACCGATAATGAAAAAGATATACCTGACACATTAAAGGATAACAAACTTATATGAGAGAGAACATGCATGACATATGATTGTATTGCAAGGAACTGCTCAAACTGTTCAAGTATCTGTAGTTTAGATGACTTAGTTGTTGTAGTATTAGATAAAGTAGCTTAGAAGTTCACTAATGCAATTGATTACTAAACTTTCATAGATACTAGTTGGGGACTTGAACCTTTCAATCTCCTTTTTGCTTGCAATATCTACGTTTATCAAGAATAACTCTTCGTGTTTATAACCTTTTTTGATTTCTTACAAATAATCTCTTGGATGTTGTAAAGAGAAATGAAAGTGTTGAAATAATTTCATATAATTGCATACTAAGAACCATAGTGCCAATCAAAATCAAAACTTTATCGTATGAAGATTAAATAAAATTAACAAGTCTTTATGTGCTTTATTTGACACCAACAACTTCAAAAAAAATTCTAAAAAATCCTTTAGTAGCCCGAACAAAAATTAGCAAAATAACAAGAAAATGAAATGAAATGAAGGATAATCTTGATTTCTCATCCAATCAACAATTCATCTATATGGTATGTCAAATCCTTAAAGCACACATGAAAACTAAGTTAAGCTAAATAGTGGTAGTGGCTCCACATTTTATCTTTCTTTTTCAATCTTTCTCAACTTGGATTTTCTGATACCATGTGAAGATCAAAGATCAAACACCAAAATATGAAGGAAAAAAAATGACTAAGATTTCTTTATTGCTATTATTCGACAATACTACATCACTAATAACTGATTATATAGACTTATGAGCAATTGTTGACTAAAGATGAGTATGTTTAAAAATAAAGATAAATAAATAAATATAAATTTAATCTAGTCTAACAAAATTCATCTTTGAATTTACTGGTACTTTGCAATGATCTCTCTCTTTAAAATGAAAGCTAATAATATTTTTAATTGATCAATTAAGCACTTGACTTTGTATCAAAGAATAAAACGTAGAAATATGTTGGAGTAATGAGCTTATGTCAACCATCAACTTGCACCAACTCGTGTTTGAGAGTTTGAGTTATAACTCTACCCGTATCTCATCTTTGGAGCTCTACCTTAGGAACATATTTAAGTTTAATCATTTCTAAGAAAACAAAATGAGGAATATTTGGTAGAAACAAAGCTTCTAATTTATATTGCCGTCCTTGTATAAGTCATATGTTCATAATGCAAAGGGGATATCTCGATCTAGTTAATTCTCACTATAACTCGAGTGGAGCTCCATGGTTTTTGACTTTTTAAGGGATTTTGCTATCCTGTCAATTTAATATTACATGAAAGTTATAGAAAAAGTTAGATAGAATCAATAAATTGTGTCATTTCCCCTTCAGTTATATGACAATCAATACTTCATACTATTGCATGCATTACTACAAAAAAGAGAAATAATGGACACTAAATTAATAACAATTTTATAGAAAATTATCATTAAAATTATTTGTAATACTTTTATCGTCAGTTCTAAGAAAAATTGATGTTAAAAACAAGCCTTTATCATCAGTTTGATGAAAACTGTCATTAAAGGATACTCTTTAACATTAGTTATCAAAAAACTAACGTTAAATATTGAAAAACCAGCCCTAGATCTAATGTCTGTTGAAGATAGTTAACTTATATCAGTTTTATATGAATTGACATTAAAACACAGCCTTTAACGTTAGTTCTCTAAGAACTAACATTAAAAGTGTAGTTTTTAGGCTTGAATGTCAATTCATGATGAATTAACATTAAAGTTCATCATGAATTTACTTTTTAAACAACTCTTTAACATTAGTTCTTTGTGAATTGAAGTTAAAGGGTTTATATAACCCTACAGGTGCAAGGCTGTTCATTGGCAACTGTTTCCCAAAAACAAAACACCCCTTCTTTTTTTTTCTTTTTTTCTCTCTTTCATTCGGCCATCTTTTGAGTCTTTGATTTAAAAATATTTTTGCTAGATTTAAGACTTTGTATAAGTTTGCATATTGATTTCTTTGGTTTCTAACATGTAAGTTTGTTTTATTCGTTTTTTTTTATTCAATTTGGCTTGAGTTTAAAGCCTAAATTAGGGAATTTATATTATATTTAAATTTGCTTGAATATATGTGATTTCATGAATGTTTTACAACTATTTGAATACCTAAGAACTATTTGGATGTGCTTGATGAATATATGTTGGTCAAATTTAAGTATTTTGTGCTTGAATGGGTATGTCGATAAATTTATATAATTTGATGAATTTATATTGATTTTAAAATTAAGAAATTATCTTAAATTAATTATATTTTAAATAATTAATTAATATTTACTTAATTAAGTGTTTGTTAGAGTTCAATAGATAATTAATTAATTAATTATTAAATAATTAGATATTATTTAATTAAAATGTTTGTAGACGTTAATTGAGTAATTAGATGTTAATTAATTAAGTATGTAAATTTGTTAATTTTATTTTAAGTAATTAACTGATTGATTAGATGTTAGTTATCGATTATTTATTTAATTAAATAATTAAATAATTATATTATTAATGATATTATTTGAAATTAGATATTTTTTATTTGTAATATTCTTGATATTTATTTTTATTTATTCTATAAAATATGACATTCAAATATTTTTAATCTAGTGTCCACATTAGTCTTCAAATACTAAGTATGAATATTATGTGATGAAATTTATGAGGAATATCATCAATTAACGTGGTGTTAATATTTCATACGTGAAAATGATAAGTTTTTATGTAATTAGTCATATAAGTAATGTTTTTGATAAAATATAGTTAGTAGATATAGATACTTACATCTAATGAGATGATGAAACTAAAAAAAGAGATTGGATAGTGTTTATAGAATTCCATCTTAAATAGTTAAATCTCTATGGTAAAAGACTTGTACTAAAAAATTTGTAAACATGAACATGGTTGAACTTAGATAATTGAACTTTTATGATCAAATATGATAATGTGTATTTAAACTTATGTATTGTACATATAAGGTTAAATAATAAAATTAAGTTTTTTTCTCTTTATATGTTGGATGTCATATTTTATAATTTTTAAAATTAAATTATTTTGAAGCATTTGTATACATGAAAGAAGTAATGGTGGTTTGAGTATAACTTGTTTTTTTGAAAAAAGTATGATTTATTTTATTGAAGTATATTGAAAGAACAAGTGTTAATGCATTTAAAAATTATATAATTATATATGTTGAATAAGTTTTATGAAATTATATAATTATATATTGTATTATAATTTTAGTAGAGAAAATTTTATGTGAATGTTGAAAAATATTATATTGATGTGTAGAAAATAAAGAGATGTGATTGATGTGTAAAAGAAATATATAGATGCGTAAAAAAAAAAGATGAGAATTGTATGCAGATATTAAATTATATATATTTAATTTTATGATAATTTGTATATAAAAATTATATTTAATTTAAAATTATTAGAAAAATAAATATATATTTAAAGATTGATCATTGTTAAATATCAGCAAATAAAAATTTTAACGATAATTCATTAAAAATTATTATTAAAAATTTTTTTCATAATAATTCATTTAAATTATCATTAAAAATTTTAGTGTTTAAAGCGATCATTAAAAGAGATTTTTTAATGATAAATTTTAATAAATTATTGTTAAAAAAATTTTAATAATGATTTAAAACTATCATTAAAGATCTCTTTGAATGACATATACATAAGTGATAAATTAAAAATTATTTTTAATTATTATTAAATATCATATTTACAATAATAATGATTTTACACTTAAAAATTATCTATAAATTACTTATATAATGTAAATTTTAATCTTTATATATATATACATATACACAGTGAAGAAGTCCTTTGATGGACTAGTGATGTTTTACGTTATCCCTTTTTTTATTATTATTATTCATAATAAACAAACAATAACCGCACATTCTGGGTGCCCTGATCTTTTTCATATAAAACAATCAAAATTGAAGCATTATCTGTTTTTAGGGCAGGCTAGATAAGTAGTTAGGAAGCTTGCAAAGTTGACAAACTCATCCATAACACAATATTAAGAGAATAATTGATGGTCTACCAACCTGAGCATTATTAGTCTTCCTCTTTGTCATATCCCCTTGGAACAGGCATCTTTTATCTTCATTATTGACTTGCTTAATATAAATACTCTTCAGCAATGTCCGCTTGACTGCCAGGTGTGACATTATTCTTCTGCATTAATATTAATTGATTAATATTCATACATTCATGGTTATTAAATGGCAAGAAAAAAGGAGCTCGATAAGACGGTTTTGGTTTTGACCATATATATATATATATATGAGCTGTGACCATTCTTACGTTGGACTGATGTGATATTATTCCTTGTCAATGTCACGGGATGATTCTTTAGTATGATTGACAAACTTGTGTTTTATCAGTAAGCCAAAGCCTTTTGTCATTTACACCTTCCTGGAGCTATAGCCAGCTCTGGTTAATCATCTTTTTGCTGGACTTAATGATGGGCATTTTGTTGGTAATTAATCAAGTCAAGTCATTGAACATGCTGCATCCCTCCCTTGTATATATAAAATCAAAAGAAATCATCCAAATTGGTAATACCATGCATGCATGTATATGTTCACACTCTCTGCAGGAATTGCTAGAGAAGAGAACCACAAAGCGGTCCAATTAACATCATTAGTTATGGTAGCTTCAGATTTTATTGCACCTTCAAATATTATAATTAAGTATAGTTTCCTAAAACTAGATAATAAAAGTAGTTTGAGGCCACCGGTTATCAAATTGGGTGATACAAGTGATAATGCATGTAGCAATTAAAAAAGGAAAAACAAATTCCATCTCACTCCTGAATGATTAACCAAGAAACCCATTACTTATTAAGACAATCTTGTGCAGTAGGTTGGATTAATTCCTTTGAACAAAAGTAATCAGGAAACATTACAAGTTGATTAAATATTGGATCAACCCCAATGGATACCATACTGGAGGGACAAATTAATTAAGTAGAGGAGGAGAGCATTTGGAGTAGGCGATAGGGTTGCTGGCAACCATTCAAAAGTTGAATTGCCACAAGACTACAACATGGTTTGGTAGCTCAACCAAATACCAAGGAATTTATAATTGCTTTCTTTGCATGTAAGATGAAAACTGGAATTTTGTTGTGTACGTGGGGAATTAATGACAAATGACACACGTTTGTGGGCACTCCATTGACTTCGAAAAAGCTTCAAGTTAATAGGAAACTCAACCGCTCACTTTCTCTTCGAGGTTTAAGTCACTCTGAGCTAACACACTAAAACAAGCAAACCCACAACCAACCACTGTATCTTCCTCCATGTAAGCCCATATCTCCTTTTTCCATTCTCACTTCCTCTCCTTCCCTGATCTCTCCCGTATCGCTTCACATCTGTTGAGCTTTCTTTTCTTACATTCACTCGTGTTCTTCCTCTGACTCTTTCAGACCTTCTTAATCTCACTTACACCATCATTTATGTGCACACAATTCAATATATCTCTCTCTCTCTCTCTTAATGGTACAGTAGAAGCAGCAGTTGGCATCGTCATTTGTGGCATTCGTTGGACTTCGTTGACAGCTTATCTCTTCTGACACAAAACTATCTTATGGTTCTTACTGCATAAATTCCAGCTTTCCCACGCAGCGCATCAGTCTGCCTACTCTTCGATAACTCATATTTAGCCCTTTCATGCACCTCCCTCACACTCATTAGGCATCTTCCTCTGCTAAAACCACGCGCCTTCTCTCAAACCAAGACCAGCAGCCACCAATCCCACCGCCACCGGCACCTCCACATGCCACCAATCAACACTTCTCTTATTAATGCCTGCATGACTACACAGGTCTATAGCCACCCATTTGATCCAATGCAGTGACATGCAGCTGAAGCTAAGACTACTACTGATTGCTTTCTAGGCCATCTTTGATTTCGTAAGGCAAAGGCTTCTTAGCTTCATTTTTCATAGAGATGGCCATGACAAAGCAAAGCTTCGTGGTTCCTCTTCTTGTTTTGTTTTGTTTGTCGTCTGGATTTGTTTTGTGTCAAAATCAAGATTTAACATTTCTTCTGGAGGTGAAGAAATCGTTCTTGGAAGACCCAGAAGACGTATTGCATGAATGGAACGAAAACAACCCGATTTTTTGTAATTGGAATGGTGTCACTTGCGGCGTTAACTCGGTTGATAACTCGGTACAGGTGGTGGGGCTGAACCTGTCAGGGTCATCACTCACCGGGTCATTGTCACCGTCACTCGGCCTCTTGCGAAACCTAATCCACCTTGATCTTTCCTCTAACAGCTTGATGGGTCCTATTCCAACCACCCTCTCTAACCTTTCTTCCTTGGAATCTTTGCTTCTTTTCTCTAACCAACTCGTTGGTCCCATCCCAACTCAGCTTGGCTCGCTCACCAGTTTACGAGTCATGAGAATTGGTGACAATGGACTCACTGGCCCCATCCCTGCGTCGTTTGGTAATCTCGTCAACTTAGTGACACTTGCCTTAGCATCATGCAGTCTCACAGGGCCAATACCCAGAGAACTCGGTCGACTTTCCCGGGTTGAGAACCTCATACTGCAAGACAATCAAATTGAAGGTCCAATTCCAGCTGAGTTGGGCAACTGCTCGAGCCTCACCATCTTTACAATTGCTCTCAACAAACTCAATGGATCAATCCCAGGAGAACTAGGTCGTCTTGGGAGTCTCCAAATTCTCAACTTGTCGAACAATAGCCTGTCAGGGGAGATACCAAGTCAACTCGGTGAACTCAGTGAACTTGTTTACCTAAATTTCATGGGGAATCAGCTCGAAGGCCCAATCCCACGATCTCTAGCAAAGCTGGGTAATCTTCAGAACCTGGACTTATCGGTGAACAAGCTCAGTGGAGGGATCCCTGAAGAGTTTGGCAACATGAGGCAGCTTGTTTACTTGGTTTTATCAAACAATGATCTCTCCGGCTCCATTACAAAAGATATTTGTTCAAACACCACCAATCTAGAGCACTTGATTCTATCAGAGACTCAACTTTCTGGGGAAATTCCGGCAGAGTTAAGCAAGTGTCGATCGCTCAAACAACTTGATTTGTCCAACAATAGCCTCAATGGATCCATACCAGTTGAGCTATACGAGTTGGTTGAGTTGACTGATTTGTACCTCCACAACAACAGCTTGGTGGGTCCAATATCTCCTCTCATAGTAAACCTCAGCAACCTGCAGTGGATTGTATTGTATCACAACAATCTGCAAGGCTACCTGCCAAGAGAGATTGGGATGCTAAGCAAACTTCAAGTTTTATATCTCTATGAGAACCACTTATCTGGGGCGATTCCGGCAGAGATTGGTAACTGCTCAAGCCTGGAAATGATTGATTTGTTCGGCAATCATTTCAGTGGAGGGATTCCTAGTACAATTGGAAACCTAGAACGCTTGAAACTTCTTCATCTGAGGCAAAATGAACTCGCAGGTGAGATTCCTGCTACATTGGGCAAATGCCATCAACTGACAATCCTGGACTTGGCAGATAATGGGCTCTCGGGTAGCATTCCTGCATCTTTCGGGGGCTTAGAGGCCCTGGAACAACTCATGCTTTACAACAATTCTCTGGAAGGTAATCTCCCTGATACATTGGCCAACTTAGTAAACCTTACCAGGATCAATCTCTCGCAAAATAAGTTCAATGGTAGCGTTGCTCCATTGTGCAGTTCAGGTTCGTTTCTTTCATTTGATGTCACAAATAATGCCTTTGAACATGAAATTCCTCCGCAGCTGGGGAATTCACCTTATCTTGAGAGGCTAAGATTAGGGAAAAATCAATTCACTGGGAAAATCCCGTGGACATTGGGTAAAATCCGTGAACTGTCCTTATTAGATCTCTCAGAGAATTCCCTCACAGGATCAATACCAAATGAGCTGTTATTATGCAAGAAACTGACCCATATTGATCTAAACAATAATCTTCTTTCGGATCTTATACCATTGTGGCTTGGGAGCTTGCCCCTGTTGGGCGAGCTTAAGCTCTCTTTCAATCAATTTGTTGGCTCTCTTCCTAAAGAACTTTTCAATTGTTCCAAACTGCTAGTGCTTTCTCTTGAAGGTAATTTGCTTAATGGGACAATCCCTGTTGAAATTGGTAACTTAGAGTCCCTTAATATCCTCAATCTTGACAGAAATCAGTTCTCTGGAGCAATACCTTCAGCTATAGGTAAGCTGAGCAAGCTTTATGAGCTTCGGTTATCAAGAAACAGCTTTAGCGGTGAAATACCTGCTGAGCTTGGACAGCTCCATAATCTTCAAAGCATTCTAGACCTTAGTTACAACAATTTCAGTGGACAAATCCCACTTTCTATCGGAACACTGTCGAAGCTGGAAGCACTGGATCTCTCTCACAATCAATTAGAGGGAGAAGTTCCTGCCCAAGTTGGTGAAATGAGCAGCTTGGGCAAGCTGAATCTCTCCTACAACAGTCTTCAAGGAAAATTGAGCAAGCAACTGTCACACTGGCCAGCTGATGTGTTTGAAGGAAACTTGGGACTCTGTGGAAGTCCTCTTGGCCGCTGCAACAGCCTTGCATCCAGAAAACGACAAGCAGGCCTAAGTGAGATGACTGTGGTTGTAATATCGGCACTTTCAACTTTGGCTGCAATTGCTCTGCTCATACTTGTCATTGCCCTCTTCTTGAAACAGAGGGTAGAATATTCCAAGAAAACAAATAGCACTTACTCTTCCAGTTCTTCTCAAGCTCAGAGGAGACTGCTCTACAAAAACGGAGCTGCAAAGCAAGATTTCAAGTGGGAAGACATTATGGAAGCCACAGACAATCTAAGTGACGAGTTCATCATAGGTTCAGGAGGGTCGGGAACAATTTACAGAGCTGACCTGGCTCGTGGAGAAACAGTAGCAGTAAAGAAAATTATGTGGAAAGATGATCTTATGTTGAACAAGAGCTTCACGCGAGAAGTTAGGACACTGGGAAGGATTAAACACAGGCAGCTGGTAAAGCTAATGGGGTATTGTAGCAACAAAGCAGCAGGTTTAAATCTATTGATATATGAGTATATGGAGAATGGAAGTCTGTGGGATTGGCTGCATGGACGAGCAGAAAACAGTAAAAAGAAGTGCCTGGATTGGGAAGCAAGATTGATGATAGCAGTAGGACTAGCCCAGGCCGTGGAGTACCTCCACCATGACTGTGTGCCAACCATTATTCACAGGGATATCAAATCCAGCAATGTGCTGCTGGATTCCAAGAGGGAAGCACATTTGGGGGATTTCGGGCTGGCAAAAGCACTTGTTGACAACAATGATTCAAATACAGAGTCGAACACCTGGTTTGCTGGGTCCTACGGCTACATCGCTCCAGGTATTAAAAATTTGAAACTTTTTTCCTGTGTTTGTTTGCAAACAGTTGCTGCTTTCAACTGGCATCAAATTTGAGTTTTGCCACTTCCTAGGAACTGTAATCCTAACATTGCAGCGGTGGTGTTGTCAGAGTATGCTTATTCTTTGAAGGCAACGGAAAAGAGCGACGTTTACAGCATGGGCATTGTGCTGATGGAGCTTGTTAGTGGAAAGATGCCAACTGATGCAAGTTTTGGAGCGGATATGGACATGGTGAGATGGGTGGAGACTCACATTGAAAGGCAAGGATCTGCTAGAGAGGAGTTGATAGATCCTGCTCTGAAGCCCCTACTGCACGGTGAAGAGACTGCAGCTTACCAGGTACTCGAAATAGCACTGCAGTGCACAAAAACTAGCCCACAAGAGAGGCCTTCGTCCCGTCAAGCAAGCGATCTCCTCCTCAACGCATTAAACAATCGGCTGGTGGATTTTCATAAGCTGAATATCAACCCCTATACATAATTTTGGAAGGGAAACAGAACGTCCAATATTAAGAAATAGAGCTCTGCAGTCATCATCTAATATTTGGGTTGATTTTGCACTCACCTTATCACCTGAAAATTGTTTGGCTCTACTTTTAGTTTCTATTGTATAAATAAATAACAGCTTTTAACTGGTACACGCAAATATGAGCTCTCAGGAGGTATTATTAGAGACCACAGTTACCACCTGATAATTGTTTAGTTCCACCTCTTTTAGTCTTTGTTGTATACATAAATGACAGCGTTTAACTGCTCCAAGCAAATATAGGCTCTTGTGAGTGAAGCATTATGAGAGACTAATATGCAAATATAGGCCCTTCTAAAGCATTATGAGAGACCAAAGATTGCTACCAACTCAAATTGGTTTTCTGCAAATCATCCTGTAACTGATCCCATGCCTGCCAATTGACTCAGCAACCGGGATGAGGGGCCACCTTCGAACTCATTCATATGCCATAACAGCATCAGTTGCTATGGCACCACTAACCCAACAGGTCACACATCCTGACAAAATAAACAGCACTGGCAAGGGAAAGAGCTTCTGCAGCTCCTGCACCATAATGAGTGAATTGGCTACGAGGAATAGCAAAATTGTAAATCAGTCAACCATACTCCAGAAGTCATGGAGCAGAATGGTCAAGTTCTACATGAAGGAATTAGGATAATGTAAGTTCCAGTTCAGTTCTACTGGAAGGATTAGGTACAATATAAGTTCCTGGCACATGAATACAGTTCCAGCAGGTTAATAAGAACATGCAGAATAGAACCCATATGCTCCAATTGTAACACCCTAAATAAGAGAAGCAACATAAAATGGCCAGAATTTTGATAGTATAATTCATCCATGCTTTCACTTTTATTTTTTTTAAAAACAAACTGACAAGAAAAGATATTGAATTTGCCTCATCCAAGCACACTCGAGAAAATCTATAACACTCATCAAAGTCTGTTCCTCATTCACACATTTGGGGATTATTTTCCTCTAACCCTTTTTCACAACCTACAGTTTCCTGATTTTATAACTCCATGCGGCTATCAGCACTCCCTCCCAAAAAAAAAAAAAAAAAGAAGAGAGAGACTATCAGCACATATTTTAGTGAAGTCATATGAACCTGTGTGCTTGAATACAAAAAACGGTGCAGTCCTACATATCATGCAACTCTTTCTGATTATTACTGGGATGTTGTTTTGCTCCATTCACATTAAGAAAACATTCACGCAAGAATTTGATGCAAAAAGCACGGAAGAAAAGGCCCACAGCAACTTGTAAATAGAATAGTACAAAAAACCAAGGTCTACACCCCAAAATATAGACCAGCTAATGAGTGCAATTGCAGAGAGCAGCATTATCTTGTCTGAATAAACAACCGTCCATGGCCATAGAACAGCTATTCATCATCTTCATCTGTTAGAGAGAAAGAGAGAGAGAAAGAAATAAATTGATGTCAACATGAGTTAACTGAGTGCAGCTAAAGAATGAATAAAGCAAAAAGTCTGCACTAAATTAACTAGTAGACTCAAACAAATGTCACCGAAATAAAGTAGAAAGGTCCCAAACATTTCTCACTTTTTTATGAGAAAACAATCAGCTGTAGCTAAAGCAGTATTCATTCCTTCAAGCGTTTATCTTGGCTTGAATTCCGAACACAGGCAAAAAGAACTGTCAAAACTATGGACAAGTCCTTCCATTTAAAAGGGGAAAAAAAAAAGAGAGTAAAAATAACCAAGAAAATGTAGAGAGATTCCTCATCTATTAATTTAAAACTTACAATTGTTGATGTCTATGAGTTAACAGTACAAGTATCTTAACCATATATAGTAATCTTCTTTTTTAAACTACTCCGCACAAACGTGGGTTGCTGTATCAGAGACACGTATAACTTTAAATGCCTGTTTGTCAAAATCGTTGTAAGCAAATATGGGTGCACTAACTTGTTATACATGTAATAGTAATAACATATAATGAATAATTAAACTATACAATATGGATGCATGATTTAAGATTGTCCTCAGCAATGCGGTAGCTGCCTAGCAACCTACAAGCTAGAAGAATTATAAACACTGAAGCAAAGTGATAACTCTGTTAACACCACCTCCTTTCTTCAGGATGACAACATCAAACAAGGATTCCACACCAGGATCCTGCAGAGTCATGATGTGGTTATGTTGCCAAAAGTGGAGAACCTAAGCAAGTTAGTTTCTACAGATAAATGGCTATTACCCCTTTTTAATGCATAGTATCTGGGAAAAAGGAATTAAGAAAAACAAAAGCCTTTTCACCATTTGAATTCCACAAGAGGACAGAAACACCAAACAATGCCAGACTATGGCAGCACTTTACTACAATGAAATTTACAAGAGGGTACCAAAAAGTGGGGAAAAATACAAAGAACAAAACAAAAGTTTGTGTAAGTATAAAATTAAGCAAAGAAACTCCATAAAATTGAAAACTTTCTAACTCAGTTGAATATTCTCATTCCAAAAAAGTTCGGCAACTATTTTCCACCACAATTCCATGGCAAATAGAGTTTCACCATTCTCTAGGCCTGGGAATTATCACCTCTACCAAAAACTTCAAATTGGCACAGTTTTGACAACTTGCTAGGCATGGCCCAATTGAATCCCAGGAAAGTGAAATCCATTCTCCAAAATTTCTGAAGCAATAAGCAATTAAGCAGTAAATGTCCACCAACACCCCAGCCTTCAACACATAGAATATTCACTACGATGTTCTTCCACCTCGTGCGACTCTTATTACTAAGAATATTAGTCAGTAGAAATAGAGGCAGATTTAAGTATCACCCAAAGAAGAGTGAAACTATCATGGGGCCCTTAATTTGCCAAAATGATATTCCAGGCAGACTGATCGAGAACAGTGCCAAGTAGCTTATATTTTGTCACCAATTACTCAATTAGAAAAAGATGGTAATCGAGCATATAGATGTGCTAATGATGTTATAAGCTATTGATGGTGCAAGGATCAAGAAAGCTGAATTAATCAATGATGATGAGATTATCAAAATCCACACTGGAAGTGAAATGATATCATTTTTAAATTATGATTTATGAACATTCTATATCATTTAACAAATGGAGCAAGGTGGAGACAGTGACAGGAAAACAAGAGAGAAAGAAAGATAAGTGGAAGAGAGGTTCTTGATAATGCTGTCATGAGACCACCAACAAAATACATTTAGAAAAGGAACACCACAAGATGGACATACACTGGAAGGATCCTCACTCCCAGATCATGGATGAGTTAATGAGTGGTGGCAGGAGAGGGCTTCATCAAAGAAAAAGGTGCAGCACATTGTTTCCAAAATCTGCAACCTTCTTTATTCAAGGTCTTAAATAATTCATAAGGTATTGCCATTTTTTGTGCATTTCTCCACCATAACCTGGCATAGTGCTAAAGTGGGAGTTAAGGAAATGACAGAATTAGCCTAATAAGCAGAAGAGTACAAAGGATAAAAAATGATAACTAATGCAGTAGTAGGCCAAACGATTCCATCATACACACTGGACGAGCTCCAAAGAGGAGAAGTCGGGGGAACTTGCACAGACAAAGAAAGTTGTATCAAAACAATGTGTATTTGGTTTTTGATGCTGAGAATAAATTGAAAAAAAAAAAAGAAAGAAAATGAAACAAAGCGGTACTTCCCCAAGGGAAAGTAAAGTGGCATCTCCAAAAATCAAAGAGAAGAGAAGAAAGATGCAGTATAGTAACAACCCACAGACTATTTCTCAAGACAGTGGACCTCTCAAGAATTTAAGGTTATCACTGTTTTACAGAGGAGCAGGCAGATGGAGGAAGCAAATCATGAGAAAAGATTGTGCTGCAACAATGAAGGACAACTAATATCTATCTCAAATAAAAATTGGAGAGACCTTAAGAGAAAGCCCTGGATATTAAAGATGTTGGTGGTTCGTAAAAACCATATAATAGTAAGTAGTTTCATCTTAGAGAGTTCTAGAAAAAGCATTAAAATCTCCAAAATAATAAGTGTTATGGTAGCAAATAAACTTTTCCAGAAATTAATTCGATATGTGTGTTTTTGCCAGGTTTAATCATGCAGAGACAAGTTTAAGATCATCTACATTGCATTATAGGAAGCTGGTTTTGCCTGAAAGTCGCATAATGGCAAAACAATTTTACTTAAATGAACTCTTGATACAATTGAAGAGAAACAACTCCAAGCATAACTGCAACCATTTTCAATTTCCCCAAATTTCTCACCTATCACCCGGATACTTCCAGATAAATCTTTCGCTATTGAGTAGCAACATTAAGATAAACTAAACAATAGCAATTCCAAGGGAAAACATTACCAATATATTATGATAATCAGAAGAAACCTAATTCTGAGTTTTTTATTGAGAACCTTATGATAGGGTGAGACTTAGTTTCAATGAAAAGACAATTGGATTTAATGCCCCAACATGTAGCAAGAATCAGGATTGAAATCAACAGCAGACTGAAACTTAGCATAGAAGGAACGAAACCAAAGAGGAGACATGAAAGCAAAGAGAAGAGGTACCGAAGTATCGTCGCTCGTTGGCGGCCTTGGCTTTTTCAAGCATCTTGTCGAGGTCTTCTTGGAGCTTAGCGTCCCATTTGACGAGCTGATTCACGAAAACTGCTCCCAACCCCATGCCCAGCACATGCTCCCACGGATCTAACATAAACAATCACGGAATCAATCGTTTATTCCTTCCATTCGCTTTTCTCAGTAACCAAGCAGAAAGAGTTAGGGTTCAAGGCAAGTAAAAAGAAACAAACTAAAAGGAAAAAAAAAAAAGATGAAGAAAGAGGAGATACGGCGCATGTAAGGAAGCTTGCGAAGGGCATTGGAGTACATCTGGGTGCCCAGACCCAACAGAGCTCCGACCATCGTTGCGCTCAGCCCCATCTCTACTCTTGGCTTCTCTTTTCCCCTTCGGGATTGGCTTATGACACTTACAAATTACAGCCCCTCACCGTTTGGCTTACCCCTTTTAACCGCTGCACTCTCAGTCCTCAGCCTCCTATGGGAATTTCTTACCCCCTTTAATCACAAATGAGCAAACCGTTAAAATTAGGACCCAGTTGCCCTCTTTACAGAAAAAAAAATATGGTAAATATTATTTAAAACTTTAAGTTTTATTCTTTTTTTTATTACTTTTAAAAAATATCCAAATAAACTTTAATATTTTAATTTTATCAAAATTGAACCTCGTTAAAAATTTTAAATATTAAAAATATTTAAATTAGAGAGATTTTACAACGAATTTTGACTTATAATTTTTTATGGATATAATAAAATATTTAAGCTATCATCATAAAAAATTCAAAATTTTTTAAGTACCAAAAATATTTTTTAAAAAAAATATACCATCAAAAATTTAAAAAATTTATAAAAAATAATTAATTAGTTAAAAAATTTTCAAATTTGAGGAATAAAATTAAAATAAAGTGTCAAATCTATTTGATACGTTTTTAGACATTTTTAACAATGAAAAAATTATTAATTTTTTATAATTATTTTGAGTCAGGTTTAATTTGGATAAAATCAATAAATTAGGGTCTGTTTAGATACATTTTGAAAGTTAATGTTTGATTGGAGAGAGAGCGTTAAACTCAAGGTTTTAAATGATATTTACCCAAAAAAATATTAACTTTTATTTTTTTTAACAAGTAAAGATGAAAATATCTTTGTAAAAAATTAAAAAAATATATTATTTAAAGTCATCAGTTTTATTTTTTTAATTAAATATTTATTTTTAAAATATATTGAAATCAATTTTAATATTTTAATTTTATTTACATTAAATTTTGTTAAAAAAATTAAATATTAAAATTATTTAAATCAAATACATTTTATAATAAATTTTAATTTATAATTTTTATAGATGAAAAAAAAATTAAATTATCATTATAAAAAAGTTTATTATTTTTTAATTACTAAAAATAATTTTAAAAAAAATATACTAACAAATATTTTAAAAATTTATTAAAAATAATTGGTTAGTTGAAAATTTTGTAAATTTGAGAGATAAAATCAAAATAAAGTATAAAATTTATTTGAGTAGTTTTTAACCATTTCAACAATGAATAAGATTTATATCTAAGATTCACATAACCAAAGTTTAGAAAAGGAATCGAAAGCAGTCATTGCTCAATTTAGCTAGTTCTCTTCATGTTTGTATCTAAAATCTACCCAACCAAGTTCATGTTTTTCGTAACACATTACTCTTCAAAATCAAAAAGTGTTGGAGTGGATCAAAATGTTGACAAGTATGTGTCCAAATGATAATGTATCTTAATATTGTAAAGTTTTCATTTGTTTTAGTAAAAATCGTAACAAATTATCTATTTTGTTATTTGAAATGAAAAACTGTGCAACAATCATTAAAAATCATAATTTAATTTACGAAATCGTAATGTAATTATTAAATCATGACTTCATTTATAAAATCATTATTTCTTTTATAAAATCATTATATATTGACTAAAATTATTACTTCTTTTATAAAATCACTACATTTTTCATGAAATTGTTCCTTTTTTTATAAAATTATTATCTTTTATGAAATCATTACTTATTTTCTAAAATTGTTATTTCTTTTCTAAATTAGTTACTTTGTTTCTAAAATTGTTATTTCTTTTCTAAAATTATTTTTTTTAAATTGTCACTTTTTTAAATGTTTTCGTGGTCAGAATGCAGCAAAGTTATGCTTTGTTATACAATTGGATCTAGTTGACAAGATCCATGTTCAATACCTTGACCTATTTTGGTTTCCAAGACAAGACTCCTCCCATTCATGCTGATGTTGAGGGGACTCCATTTGCTGCTGTCAATGATGAAGTACCAACTTTTACCCCAGTTCCCAGCACTAGTGCTGGTCAATCTGTTATGGCTCTAATATTAATGGTGTAATCTAATCTGGTGATGCCTTTTATACTTAGGTTTCTCTAATTTTTTATTCAATTATTCTTAATGGCTTTTTACAATTTGTAATGACATTTTGATCTTAATGGAGTGCTTTTTTACAATTCGCAATGACATTTTGGTATTTTCTCCCTTTGTTAATTCAAATTCCTTTCATCGCATTGATATCTACATCCTAAAGTTAATCTTGATCCCACTGCTTAATGTAACCTTTAAATCTCGTGTAGTCAGATGCCCGATGCTAACTCTAATTTTGTAACATCAGCCTGCATCTCGATGCTAAAGCCAACCTCATTTTATAACATCAACCCATTTCTTAATGTCAATGTCGATGCCAACTTCACATTTGGCTTTGTTCTTTACCCTTTGAAATGTTAAATCTTAATCTCGACTATGATGTTGATCCCACATCAGCCTTTATTCAAAATTGTATAGCCACACCTATTTTTTCAGTTATGATTTCCTTGATATGATAATATTGACTAAGGATTTTTTAAGGTAAAATTAGGAATTTATAGCTAGTTCTAGTCATACTTGTGACAGGGCAATCTCGACTAATGACTATAAGATTCTTACTTGATGTTATATTTTTTAAGGTTTCTATGCTACAGTGCTATTGTTATTAGCCTAACATTTGACAAAAGGTTTGACACAAAAAGTGATCACACCGACTTTGTTTTTGTTTATTAATGTGTTTTCTAGTTTTTACTCCTTATGTGAGTTATTATTTTATAGACATTATGATTTTAATTGATCTTGTATGTCTTGATCTTATGTTTCAAGATGAAAAAATGCTTGGCATCGAGTGAGTAGGGCTCAAGCTTCTAACCAAGGGGCAAGGGCATCTATGCCAACCCAACCCATGGCTAAGGTTTCAACTATAAAAAAGTGATACAGTCGAGAAAGCATCCCTATTATTACCTTTTCAAAGAAAAGAAAGATCACAAAGCTGTCTTCATGGTGAAAAAGCTAAAACTATTAAGGTTGTCACTGTTGCACTTAACTTCATCAACAATTAAATTGAGACTATGGCTAATTGGGCTTTAGGTGCTTAACTAGAGTAAGGCTCATTAGATACTGCTCCTCAACCTATTCTTATCACCTCAATTAGGATTGGATAATGTCATAATACTAGTGGCTTACAGTATATCCACCAAATGATCTTGAAAAAGAATAAGAGAAACTGGTAGAGATAGATAATAATTAGTTGGTACACTAAGTATATGTTTTGATAGCTTGGCTAATAACTTTTGTTTTTTACTAAGCTATGCTAAGGCTTGTTTTATGTTGTAGGCCATGCAATACTAGACATTGATTAGAAGTGTTATGGTTTGACCTCTTATAGTTTCATCAAAGTGGAGAAGGGTAATCCTTAAGGGAGGTAAGACCTTAAGGTCGAATTTGCCAAAAAAGAGGTCGTACTCCATTCCTAGGTGAATTTCTTGAAACGGGAAGTAGGATGCCTTAAAGTAAAGATTAAGGTCATTTAGATTGAGAACTAGTCCTACTTAACTAGGCTAAGAGAAGTCGAGCATCAAGCCATAAATGCCTGGGCTAATGTGGAGCGAGATTGTTATGAAGTTATCAAGGAATTCAAGGACTTCAATGACATACAGCACAAGCTCAAGGATTTTATTCTTTTTTTTCTATTGATTGATGCATAAAATGGCCACAGGCGACATCTTCCATTGTTGTGCTAATCTTAGCAGATTGTGGATGAAGGTAAGCACGAACTAGCCTACGAAGCTTCAAGTCCTTGATGTCAAACCATCTAAGTTACTCAACTTATTGATGAGACAGTGACACTATTGGTGGTTGATCTTTTAGAGGGTCTAGATAAAGCATTCAATTTAGAGACTCCTCTGAAGGTTCCAGTGAGTAGTGTTATTAAGGTGGTGGATGCATGATTCTTTGTAATGATTAATGATTTTATTGAATGATGTGCCGATTTTTTGTGTAAATATTAGATGATTATGGTGATGTTGGGTTTTTAGTTTCTTTTAAATGAATTGTTATATATACTAACTATTTTAATCTTTTTTATAATCTCTTCAATTTGCTTTGCCTTTTTACAATTTGTGTTGCTTCCATTCCCATACTTCTTGTTCCATTACTTTCTTAAATGCATCTTTTAAAGATTATGATGATAACTTGGTATCCAACAAGTCAAGGATTGGTTGTTGATTGGGTTGACTTTTAAGGGGTTATCAAGGTTAGCTTAGCGTTTTTGGGCCTTGCTTTAGTGGCAAGGCTAGCAACTCTAGTTGACATAATTAACTATGAGGTAGGCTCGGCTTTAAGCTCTTATATTTGTATTTAGATTGTAGTAAAACTATCCACTTTGGTCAATGCACTCCTCATGACATCAACCTAGTAGTTTCCAAGCCCTTATTTTTTTCTTATTTTGATTTTGAAAATTTTGGTTGATGTAGCTACTTATGTAATGAGCTAGGTAGGGAACATTTAGAAAAGGTAAAACAAAAAACTAGTTTTTCATAAAGCAAAACATTTTACAAAAAAATTTGAAGGAAAACTCATGTGAAAATTAAATGAAAACATAAACATAGCATTTGTAAAGATTATGTATGTGTTATGACCTTAGTAAGGCCTTGCCTATTAAGACTCTAAGGAATAAGTGCTAGATTTAAGGATATAGATGACTTTTTAAGTTCCTTCCTAATTTGTTCTAGTTCACTAATTGTGATTGAAGAGATGTTTACATGTGCTTGACGTAAGATTAGGTCTTTCGAGATAAAATTTTTGGCCTTAACATTTTTGTTCTAGCTTGATTTGCTCATTATTGAGCTATTGCAATGTGAACCTATCCTTTTTCTTGAAGTTCTCTGATAAAATCAACCTATGATTAAAGGTCGACATTTATCCTTGCCTCATTATAATTTAAGACCTAGAAGGATGACATGCCAGTTTTCACTAGTATGACTACTTTAGTGCTAGAGGTCATAGCAAATGGGGTTTCACTTATTACATTGTTTAGTATAGTTCTTTAAGTCCATAGTCAACTCTTTAATGTAGGCTATTTTTGCTTGATCCAACTCTTTAATGGCTTGAAAGATTATGTGGTCCGTCACCTTAATTTAAACATTTCATTGAGGATAGCCATGGAGGTGAACCTTTATTAGATGTTAAGCTTCTTATAAGACTTCAAGGATCCTTTACCTTATAATTGCTTATCATTATTTCTGATAATGGTATGTGGGATTTTAAACCTACATATGATATACTACTAGACAAACTCCTAGATTTTCTTGTTGTTAATTCGAGATAAGGGTGCTATTTTTATCCACTTAGTGAAATAATCAATGGTGATAATGATAAAATTTCTTTGGCTTAAGGCGACAAGATGAGATCCGAAGAGGTCTATTCCTCATTTGGCAAATAATAATAAGCATTCTATTGAGGTCAAGGGATTGGCAGTTTAATATGAGATGTTGGCATAGATCTGACATTCATGGCACTTCTTTACATAGTATTTTGTATCTCATTTGATATTAGTCTAGTTATAGCTGGCTTTCAGATCTTTTTGATAAGGGTATCAACACCTTTATGGTTTTCAGAAATGCTTTCATGTACCTCGATCAAGATATAGATTTGCTCTTTTAACATGGCACACATGAGATAAAGGGTGGTTAAAGCTCTATTATAAAAGGTCCTAACAATAACAATGAACCTAATAACTTAGGCTTTATTCTGTTTGGCTTTAGATGGATCATCAAGAAGGATCCCATGGCTAAGTACTTAACGAGTAAGACTCATCAAGATATATTTAAGGTGGTTACAGGTCAATAAGGACCGATAACTTATTTATGGTAATGGAACAAGCTTTGAGTATTTCTTTAAAGAGTCCTTCATGACTTTAACACTTCAAGCTCATCAATTTTAAGAGAGTGTCTCGTTGAACATTTTCAATTCTAAGGATATGGTCGATTTTACAAGTCTAAAGTTTGGATGCCAACTATTTTACTTTGGTTATATACGAATCATATTCTCTTGTTTAACTTCAAATTTCTTATCACTGACTTTAGTATTAGTTGCAAGTCACTATAAATCTATAGTTGGTTTATTCTTATGCCCTAGCCAATTCTAGTCGTGCAATCCGTCCTCATATTTAACTATATTATTTAAGGGTTGGAATTTAAGATGTAGAGGATATTTTATGGTGACAGTACAAATCCAATAAGTAGTGTTTTTGCACCAGTTCCATTCTTATTTGAGGAGCTATCAACCCATAATATCCATCCTACCATGTCTTTATCTTCTATATAGAATACTATGGTTGATCCATCATGAAATCTGCAAGTATCTCCCTATTTATCAAATACTTGGGGTGATATTCCCAGTCAAACTCACTAAGCTCTATTGTCTACCTCGTAAGTCTCTTTTCTATGCTAGGACTTCGTAAGATTTACCATATCGAGAGGTCGATAACAGTTATGATCTTATAGACTTAAACATAAAAGCAGAGCTTTAGGTTGAGATTAGTAAACAAATGCTACTTTCACTATAGGTAACTACCTCACCATGGTCGCTTGCAGCACTTTGCTTGTGTAATACACAAAGTTTTAACTTATGCCCTTCTCTCTTAATAAAACTAAGTTAAGAGTTAACTCAAAAGCAGTTAAGTATAAGTAGAGGGCTACTGTTAGGATAGGTTTAGAAAGTAGGGGTGGTGAGACTAGCTATTGTTTTAGTTGTTCAAAGGCTTATTATCACTTCGAGGTTCATTTGAAGACGTACTTTGTTTGAGGGTTATGAATAGGGGAAGGCTTTCATTTACTGCTTAGAAAAATGAATTTGGTCAGGGTTATGAGTCTACCAGTTAGTCTTACAATTTTAGTTATTGGCATGTCTAATATTGCCTTGATTTTTTTTTTTTTGTGGGTTGGTTTCTACACCCCTGAAGGTAATCATGTATCCCAAGAACTTACTTGAGGCTACACTAAAGGTGCATTTTAAGTGGTTGAACTTCATTTGGTATTACTTTAAGACATTAAAAGCTTCTTTGTATGATTTCGACAATCATATCATCCACATAGGCTTCCATATTATAATCGATCTATCTACGAAAGATCTAATTTACAAGCCTTTACTATATGACTCTTGTATTTTTTGAGGCCAAACATCAGTAATCTGCAATAATATATGCCTTGGTTTATCATAAAACTGATTTTTTCTTAGTCTATGAAATTCATCATGACTTAGTTGCACCTTAAAATGGCATCCACGAAGCTCAAGAATGGCTACCCTAAATATTGTCAAATAGTTGGTCAATCATATGCAATGTGTAGAAGTCTTTTAGGCATGCCTTGTTCATGTATGTTTAGTCTATGCGCATTCTCTATTTTTCACTAGCTTTCTTTACCATGACTAAGCTAACAAGCCAATCTAGGTAATAGACTTGTCAGATGAACCTTGTAATGAGAAATTGTTTAGTTTTCACTTTAATTGTGGCTTGTCTTCTTAATGCGAAGCTTCTCTTTTTTAATCAAATTGGCCTGAATTCCTTGTCAATTGAAAACTTATGATAGATCACATTTAAATCTATTCCAAGCATATCTAAGGCAGACCATACAAAGACATCCAGGTGATTAAATAAGATTTGTACTAACTCATCATTTTCCTCTCGGCTCAACCTTGTGTTGATATAAAAATAATGACCTTTTGAGATCTTAATGTGCTAGAATCTAACTCTTCAACTGTTTCTCCTTTTTTTAGCTCATCTTTCATGTCCATATTATCCAATTGACAAACATTGGTTTTACCTTTCTTATGTCTAAGTGTTGCAGAATAGTAGATTTTTTTGCCGTTTTCTCATCCTTTTTTACTTCCTTTACTTTCATAAGTGTGCAAAAGCACATGACCAAGTTATAATTTAATGCAAGGCTGCCAAAGACATCATTATAAGTTAAGTTACCTTTGACTATGAGCCAAGCCAAAGTTTTCATGACTTGGTGGGGCTTTTTCCCAATCGTTACTCCTAGTGTGATGGTCTTTCACTTGAGACCAATGGCTTATGAAACCATACGGGGTATAAGGTGAGGCCTTAATTATTCCCTTGAGCACTCCATTCAGACAAAAGTGTTGTCAAAAAATATATCTATCGAGCTTCTAATGTTTACCAATATGTAACACATTTGACATCCATCAATAAAAAGTGTCATTACTATGGCATCATTATGCAATTCTTTAAGCCTCGCACTATCCCTTTTTAAGAAGTTAATTATTGTGGGTGAAACTTACCTAGACTAATTTCGCATCTTTAAGAACTCAAGGGTTCTATTTTGTGAGACTCATTAGGCTTAGGTTTGCCTAATATCATGTTACAATGCTATGCTTTTTGTTACTAAGAGATTGGGCTGCTTTGTTAAATCCCTTTATGGTTGATTTTCACTAGCTTATCTTCTAAAATATCGCCTTTAAGGCTAGTTCATTCATCTCTGTTTCAGAGTTGGGTCTCTCTTCCACTTGACCATCTTTTTCACCTAATCCTTTAAGTACTCATTTCTGATGAGTGCTTTAATTTCTTATTTCAACTATATGCATTCTTATGTATCATGACCATACTCCTTGTGAAAGCGATGAAACTTGTTTGGATATCTCTTGGTATGGAGCCCATGGGACCCAGCCACTAGATTATGCACATATTACAAATCTCTATCAATATTTATCATTTACTAGTATTTAATAAAGTGTATGGCCAATCTTGTCCACCTTTATTTGAACTTTCGTTTTGCATCTTAGGTTGCTTTTTGCAACTCATTTTTCTTCTTTGAGGTCTATTCGTTGGATTGCGATAGGGATACTAGCATAGCTATCTCAGCCTTTTTTTTTCTTAATTGTTTCCTCCACCAATTGGCCTCATCTAGAAGAAGTGCATGTCTTAGATTTATCCACGAAATGCAACTGAAAGAAAGCATTTGGATTAAGGCTCTCAATCATTGATGATATTGCATGATCTTTAGATAAATCACCGATTTGTTAATCATTCTCTTAAGCTTTCATCCCCCCTTGTTTGATGTTACCAAAATCGTCTAAGTTCCTTTACACTTTAATCTTGCTAGTGAAACGTGTGGCTAACTAAACGAAAAATTCATAAAATGATGGAACAGATGCTAGATTGATAGAGTTTTACTAATCCAAAGCATCCATGATCAGGGTTAAGAAAAAAAGTTTACATCTAATGGTGTTTGATATCCTTAGCAATAACAACATATCTTTGAAGTGCTTAATATGGATATGATGGTCAAAATCATCATGATAGGGAAATATATGCAGTTATTTTATGGTATCAAGTTCTTCCATTATAGCACGAGAGAATGAAGGATTTATTTCAATTTACTTTATGAGCTAAGATGTATTTGGCTTCCTTTTTCCAACTTCTCAATTCTTCATCAGTGTGGTTTTAAGTTTTTTCAAAATTTAGTTAACTATAATCATGGTGGTTGGAACATGTCAAGCTCCTTATTAAGGTTATTTTATATAGGCCTAAACCATCATGGTGCAGTGGAAGGTTTGCTTTGAAACAGAAGCGGAATAAAATAATAGATCAAACCCGAAGGTTAAACCTTTAGAGAAAAATATGATGAACTGTATTAAATTGCCTTTAACTACTACAATTGGTATTTAAATAATGCAAGAAAATAAACTAAGAATAAGAAATACAGAAAGAATAAGAAAACTGAAAATAGGAAACTTGAAAGAATAGGAAACTAACTAAATGAGAAACTTAAGAAAATAATAAACTGACTAAATAGGAAACTTGAGAGAATAGGAAACTGACTAAATGAGAAACAAAGATATCTAATCAAAATAGGATATTAGCCGAAATAAAACACTATGTTAATGTGTACTACATCAATCTCTTTCACTTCGAAGAAAATTCACCCTCGAGTTTTATGGCTGCAAAGAAAACTCATTTGGGGGAAAATACTAAAAGATATTAACAACAATCGGTGAGCGCCACAAACTTTTAACCTTTCTCGAGCAACTCATTAACTTGCCACTGTAACTCTTCATACTCAACTGGGCTCATACAACAATGTTGATTATCTCATATAAGAGGTAGCTCATTAGGTAACTTATGATGAGATAAATTAGAAAAATCAGCAATTACCTCTTGGATCTTGGGTGAAACCTCAACAGTTTCTTCAACTTGGCCTTTCCCCACTAACGCTACAATAAAACTTAGCTCTTTAACTTGCTCAAAGAATTCTGAGATTGTTATATTGATGAATAATAGTTTATCTTCTTTAATAATAGAATTGCTTTCCAAAGGTTGAGACTGTGGTAATAACATGATTTTCTTGTTAAGCCACTAAAAAATAAAATTATTATCTCATCCTTTATAAGTGGCATAAACATTATAATGCCATGATCTTCCTAATAGGATATGACAAGCATCCATCTCTACTACGTCGCACACGACCTCATCTTTGTAATATTTTTTGATTGATAAAAAAATTTTACAAACTTCTTGCACTTAAACTTTCGGATCTTTCTTGATCCATGCAATCTTATATGGAGAAGGATGTTTCTCAGTCTTCAAATTTAATGCTTTCACAAGAGCTTTAGAGACAGTATTCTCGCTACTGCTACTATTAATAATGACGTTGCATACCTTATTGCGAACAGTGCATCGAGTTTGAAAGATCTTGTATCGTTGAGTGTTACTAAGTTTCTTTGGGGCAAGTAAGAGTTGTTGGACAATACACGCCACTTCTCCTAAATCTTCTTCTACAAACTCAGCACCATCATAATTTTTTTCTTCAAGAACTTGTTCATTATCTTCTGCAAAGTTAACAAATCTTTTATTTGGACATTGATTTGAAAGATAACTTGATTGATTACATAAAAAACACTTTTCAAGATTAAGGCGCGCATAAGAATCATTATTGATTCGATGTTGTTGCTGGTTACTACCTTGGGTGTTTAATAGAACAGAAGTTGAAGTGTTATTTTGATTCTGTGCCAAATCTTGAGTCGAAGATGTATTTTTATTTCGATTATTATTGCTGCCTAGAGTTGTTAACTCTTTTAAAGTAAAAGAAACTTCTTAATTTTGTCATCGTAAGTTATTCTGGGGATGTATAATGGATCTGTTGATTTGAGTTTCTACTTTCATCGTCAAATTAACTGCATCTATCATGGTCCAATTCCCTTGAAAAGCAAGTCAATCTTAAATAACCATATTTAGGCCTCCAATATAACTAGCAATCAATTGATTCTTTATCTCAAGCATATTAACTCGTGCATTTAATTGGTAGAATTCTTCTGTGTACTCTTTAATAGTACGGTTGACTTGTCAACAATTTTGATATTATTGATACAAAAACTGCTCGTAATATGGAGGAAAAAATTGTCTTTGTAGTAATTGCTTCATCTTGGGCCAAGTGCGAACACGCTGCTTTCCTTGGCGTTGGCAATTATATTGAAGTTACTCCTACCAAGTAAAAGCTCCGCCTTTCAACTTATATACCACGAGCTTAACTTGGTGTTCTTCTGAAATATTCAAATAATTAAAAAAATTTTCAACAGTTCTTACTCAATTGAGGAAATCTTCAATATTTAAACGACCGTCAAAACTTAGTAAATCCATCTTCATCTTAAATTCTTGAGTGTGTGGGCCTCAATCTCTATCCTTAAAATAAAAATCTTTTTCATCTTCATATGAATAATCTAACCTTCATGGATGCCTTTGTTGAACATTCGTCCAACCTTGACGTTGAAAATCATCATATCAAAAAGGTGGAAGGGCATCTCTAACTTCAAACTCACCATCACACCGCTATACAAAAGCTCTTTAGTTTTGCCATTCATAGACCTGTAAATGGAATATGCTTATAAAAATCATGATTCATGGCTCATATTCCTTGAATTGGGGCTTTGTTATCAATCCTTGAGCCAATTTAGGGTTGGTATTGATCGTCGTGGCCTGTCATAAGCTGCTGTTGACATCTTAAGCCTGGGTCAATAGGCAGTTAATGTCTAGGTTGCAAATCCACATGATTTGCTGCCCTAAAATTCTTGGGAATAAAATCTGCACTATTTAAGCTTGTTGGTCACTATTCTTTATGTTGTCATGCTGATTTAGTCTTTACTCCATGGAATCATATCTTCCTTCCATAGTCATTGCAATTATCATCTGCACAAGATTATGAAGGGTTTCATTGATCCCATTAAGTCGTTGCTCAAACTTATCAAATCATCGCTCATTGTCGGTGACTTGTATCCCACTAGAACCGTCATCAGCCATCAGAACAAGGGTAAAATCCTTGCTCTAATGCCAATTTGGTGCAACAGAAGGTTTGCTTCGAAACATAAGTGGAATGAAATAAAAGAACAAACCCGAAGGTTAAACATTTAGAGGAAAATTTGATGAATTGTATTTAATTGCCTTTAACTATTACAATAAGTCTTTAAATAATGCAAATACATAAACTAAGAACAGGACATACAAAAAGAATAGGAAAACTAGAAATCGAAAACTCAAAAGAATAGGAAACTAACTAAATGGGAAACTTAAGAAAGTAGGAAACTGACTAAATAGAAAACTTGAGAGAATAGAAAACTGACTAAATGAGAAACTAAGATATTTAATCAAAATATGATATTAGCCGAAATAGAACACTACGGTAATGTGTACTAAATCATATCATCAGGCAAACCAAGCCTTTTTGATGTTAATAAGATCTGGTTAACCTGATATGGAGCTTTATTCCGAGCTAACACTAGTGCTATAATAGCAAATTTCCTATACTGTTATGGGTGGTTGCCTTATGATGCCCTCACACCATCATAATGTGATATGACTCACTGCTATTCAAAGATGATGCAACACATTTCCTCCATTTGCTTTTCTTAGAGCATATTTTGCTACTTGTGTTATTGTAGTTGAATATTAAGGTCACTAACCAAGTCTTAAGAGATTTATTTGTCTTCTTCTTAGGACTCACTTCATAGTTGAATATCAAGGTTGCTAACCAAGTCTTAAGAGATTTATTTGTCTTCTTCTTAGGTCTCACTTCCTATGAAAGCATCCTAACTAATTCAAGTGTTGCATTTACTGATTATGGATATTTTCGCACTTGTGATCTTGTGAATTGTTCCTTTTAGATGATATGGCTTATAGAATGAACAAATTTTCACAAATGACATCAAACGATATCACTTAAAATTACTTTTAGCTAACTTGGAGTGATGAAGTTTTGGGGACTTACAAAGCAAAAGGAAAAACTACAACTCTTAACTTAGTATGTATTCCAAATGAGTCATCAAGAAAAGTAAAATATACTTAAGGTCTTTTACAGGAAGTGGCATTAAAAGGTGAACAAAATAGTGGTCCCTCCGTTATAACAGGTGGTAAAATTATGGAATCATCGATTCTGTTTAACCACTAAGATGAATTTGTTGTGTGGAAAAAAAAGATGTGTCATGGTAGAATGGTGTAACTTGGTGGATGCCTGACTACTAATGGATCGATTTGGAAACTTGACATGTGGTGTTAGGTCAACTTAGGTAACCAAAGGTGACGAGGCACGTATGGGCTTAGTAAACTACCATGTAGATAAATATTATTCAGGTATATCACCTCGAAATTAAAAAGTGAGATTAACTTTTTAAGTTTGGTATAACATAGTCTTGCATGGCACATATACAGTCGAACGTTTAGATTTTATATTTTTATATTTATATAAATAATTTTAAAATTTTAATTTAATGATAATTTTATTTAAAAATTTAAATATAAATATTTATATTAACTTTTAAAGAATTGATGAGATTGATGTGTTTTAAATTTGATATATATATATATATATATAACATGATCTTAAATTTTAATTTAAAATTATACATTTAAAATAATTTCTAATTTAAAATTATTTAGAATAGATCAAAATTAAAAAAATCATAATTTTGATAATATTTTAATATTGAAAATTCTACTTAAAATATTGAAATCGATTCTAACGTCATTTTAATATCATAAGCTTTAATAACAAAAAATATCAATTAATAGTACTATTAAGATTTTTTTTAACATCAATGTGCATGTAGAAATTATTTTTCTCATTATTAATATATAAAAAATTTAGTATATTGCTTTCAAAATGAAAAAATTATGATTCAATTATTAATAAAACATAAGATAGTAGACTTTTGATACCCTTCTAAATCTCGTTTGTTATTAGATTGTGGAGTTAAAAGATAATTTATCTTAATATTAATTCAAAATTTATAATTTTAATAATATTTGAGTCTGAGATTGCTATAAATTTATTAATTTTATTTATTATATTATTTGATTTTCTATGTCATTATAATTAATAATTCTTCAATTAGCATCTTATGAGATATGTGAATGTAATGTAAATTTAATAATTAACTTTAATCATTTAGTTAATTTTTTAACTTAAATTTTAAAATTATAATTTTAAATTATTTTTTAGTAATATTATTAATATATTTATTAATATGTATTTAATATGATGAAACAATTGCATGCATTTCATGGGTTCATAACTAGTTATTTTAAACATTATAAACTACAAATTAAAAAATTATATCTTATTTATATTCTTTAAATTTTAATTTACTACAAAAATCAATTTTAAGGTGAATATTATATAAAATTTAGCATTTATTTCATGTTACTAATTAAATCTTTATATTTAAAAAGTAACAAATCAGATCCTGATATATCAATTTGTATAATATTGAATCTCATTATAAAATTTAAAAAATTAAAAATATTTAAATTAAAATTCTTGTATAATGAATCTTGTCTTGAAATTTCTTACATACATAAAAAAATATTGAAACTATCATCACTAACAAAAAATTTTAAAATTTTTTAACTCTTAAAATATATTTTTAAAAATTTATACTATCAAAAATTTGAACAATTCACAAAAGATAAATCTTATATAAAAATTTATTTAATTTTAAGAAAAAGATTTGAAATGGAGTGAATAATTCATTTAAATCATTTTTGAGACACTTTAATAATAAAGGTATTACTAATTTTTATTGTCATTTGAGTTACTTTTTAATTTAAATCAAATTGATAAATTAAAATTCGATTTGTTACTTTTTTAATATAAAAATTTTGATTAATAAGTAAGATAAATATTAAAATTTTATATAATTTTTATCTTTAATTTGATTATTCTAAATACACTTTCTAATATATAAGTAAGAAATTTTAAAATTTATTTTTTTAATATTTTTAATCTCTATAACTTTTTATTAATTTTTAATAAAAATGAGTCCATTTTATGATTTAAATTTTGGCTGTGGTATCAACACATCAACTATCTTATCACGTGATCACACAATTCGTTATGCTATATGGTAAACCGACACACTATTAACAAAATACTATTTATATTATGAGACTGTACTTTGCTCAATTTATTTTTTTAAAACTTGGCGCGCTATGTCAAGCACGACTAGTGATAGGATCTCTGTGTTGGCACATGTTTGGACCAATTCACTCGCCACCTTTAACTTGATCCATCAGTAAATAAATAAAAAATTTAAACATATAATCATGAATTAATTATGATGCAATTTAAATTATAATAAACATTACTTTTTATCATTTTTACTCTAATTTTAAGTAATTTAAAAATTATTATAAATTTAATGATTAAATATTTGCCCTTAATTTTTTAGTGATTGCTTATATAGATAATTTATCTCATAATTTTAATCAAAAGGATAGTAAACTATAATTAAAAATTAAAAATTCAGATAAAAATTTAGGTAATTATTATATTTATCAATTAACTATAATATAATTCAAAATTGTAATAAGTATTATGTTATATCATAATTTTAATCATATTTTGCATTGCATTAAATATATTTCAAAATTAAGTATAATCTCTATTTAATTCAATCGATCTAATCTTATCTTATGTATTAGTTTAATTTTATACACTAATAGAATGAATTTTAAATATTTTAATAATTAAAAATAAGTCAATTTAAACATAGAGATAGATCAAAAATGTGGTGAATGTCAAATCCTTTTATGTGGATATCTTTTTGAGCTCAAAATGGCAAGTAAATAATAAGATTAAGGTTAAGATGGCAGGTCAAACTCCTAGATGGACCAGTCAGCTCTATTATTTGTATTGACATATATACAACCAATTTTGCTTTTTCTTCTTTGATCCACTCTTTTTATCTGTGGACTATGGAGCCTCTCCTGCATGCCTGCTTTTTCCTCCATTCCCATTCCAACGGCTACAAACCCCAACGTCTCTCTCCACAAACTTCACTTGCTTTCCCGTTCACAGTTGCAGTATTGTGCGATCATGAGTAGCAGCGCCTCTGTTTTCAGGCTTCCCTAACGTAACATATCTGTCCATACATAGACATTTTTACCTGTTTTCGGCCTTCCTTCTCTCTTCTTTTCTCTGTTTATATTTATATTTCTTTAACAACTGCTTCACCATCTCATATTTTTATGGACTCTCTTTCTCTCTCCCCGTTGAGAAGTTAAGGAGTTACGCTCATTATAACCCTAAATATAGGGAATGCAAACGTGTATGAGGTGACACCGGTGGTTTGTTCGTTTTGTATTTTTGTTTCTCCACCTCTTGTTCCGCTCTGTTTTTTCTCTGGTTTTCATCATTTTTCTTTATCTTTATCTAATTCTAGAATAAAAGAGACTATCATTTTTTGGGGCTTCAAATTCCTTTTTCTCTTTTCTTCTCTGTGAGATTGATTATGTTTTTCTCAATCTCTCCACCCATTTCGTATCGAAGACCTATGGGTTCCTGTTCATGGGGGCTGATATTCACCGAAGGGGATCAGTAGGAAGGGGAAACTAACAAGATAAAAAATCGGTGGCGCCTGAATAGGAATGGCATCTTCGCAGGTACAAATTGCATCTTCTCCGCCGTTTGGTTGCATTCTCAGGGACCGCAACCGGCGAGACACATGCAGAGAAAACAATGTCAGAGCTGCCCATGCACGTTTCGAAAAGAATCTCAAGGTGTTGGCCAGAGTCAGAGATCATCTCCGCAATTGCATCTCTCTGGACTCTGTGTCCCAAGAGAATTCCCAGAATCAAATCGATTCTTGGGTCGCCAACCAATCTGACACCAATTCTCATCAGAACTTGAGATGCACGACCAGAAATCAGAAAAACAATAATGATAACACCAAAGAAGATGATTGTTTGCCAAACAGCGCCAGACACTTGCGAGTTCTTGATAGATGGCCAGCAAGAACCATAGCGGAGTGGCCGTGCAATGAAGCGCGGGTATCGTCACCAAAAGCGTCCAATTCACCAACCGTAACATCATCGCCAAGAGCATCGAATTTTAGAAGAGAAAACTCTAATAGCGATCAGGTTGCATCAGAGAACTCCGTAAGCAGTCAGAATTTGGGAGCTTCTTCCCTTGTCCAGATATGGGAGGCGAGGCTGAATCGATGCAATAGCATGAATGCGAACCAAAACCAAGGGACGAGCACTAGCAGGAGTAGTTCTGGATCAATCAATGTTGAAAATCCGCCCTCCAGCGAGGAACCCCCTAGAGGTTCCGATATAGGTGAGTCTCCCGATGACAGAGGTGATAATCAGACAAACAACCAGGAGACGATGACAGATGGGGAGTCACCATCTGACAGATCAATACAGAGTGAACGAACTCCCTCACGTGGCACGGATTCAGATTTAGGCGAGAGTGAAAGAGTTAGAGTGGCAGATATCATAAGGAGATTGACTTCTGGCAGCGACGATTTCAATGACCATGAGCAGGTCAGTGGTGCAAATGAATCGCCAACTAGAGACCGCAGGCATTATTCTGCACCAGATCAAACAGAGCAAAGATGTTTTGTACAGGTGATAAGTTCCCCTCGGTTACGAGGAAGACAAGCTTTTGCTGATTTGCTTATGCAGATGGAACGTGATAGGCAGAGGGAGTTAGACTCACTGGTAGAGCGCCAAGCAGTTTCAAGGTTCGCGCAACGTGGGCGCCTTCAGGTGAATTTCAAGGCTCCCCTGCTGATTCCTTCTCTACAAGCTCAGGCTATTGATCATTCATTGCTTTCCTTGTAGACAGAAATATTAATTTCCTGTTGTGCCTAAACATAACTTCATGTTTTGCTTTATATGAAGTCAATGCTTCGGCTCAGATGTCTGCAACGCTGCCTGGCAATTCAAGATCAAAATCGCTCACAGTCAACAGCTTCCGATGTGATTCGATTACGTCAAGGGCCTGCTGTCATGCATCTGAGGTATAACAGTCCCTCCCCTTCTTTTCTTTTTGCGTAGCCATTAAGGACGTGTCCTGGAATTAGGAATGAAATTTACATGGTAAGGTTTAGTTATTTTGATACTTGTATGGTCATGGATGGAACTGTTTGACCTTGTCTTTGGTCATGGCTGTTGTGGTTTTACCTATTCAAAGAAGTGAACGGTATACCATCCTGCTTTAGTATGTAGAAGGAAATTCTGAATTAGCACATGCATTGGATTTTTCTGATATGTAAAACTGCCTTCTTTTCATTTACTTTGGCTTTCACTGACATGACCTTTAAAATAAATGCAGACAGAAATTTAGCACAGGTGTTGAGAAGAGCATGGCACCCCAGGCTGATGCAGCCAATCGAAGAGCTCCATGTATAGAACTGCAAAACAACGCTGTGGCATCAGAGAATTCGTCCACTCTAGCTCAGCTGAATGAAGACGGTCATCATCAAGTAGCTTCTGCTACTGAGCAGACGAGCACCCCCCCAGTAGAGCAAGCTATTTCAAGTAGAAGTGAAGACCTTCAAGAAGCATCGAGTACAGCTAGCTCCCAGACTAGCTACCTTCACTCAGAAGAAACTGCAGAAGTAATGTTCTTGCATGATGGTGGTGATGCTGAGAGAGCACAAGAAGAAGAGATCAACAACCAGCAACAGCTTTGTCTTGGCTCACAAGAAACTGAAGAGACAACCACCCTGCCGGAGGATTGGGATGAAAATGGGGAATCAGAAGAACAAGAGGTCATTGATCAGAGCTACTATGCGGAGAACAACTACGATTGGTTCAGTGATATTTCTCGCCCTCGGAGTTATTGGGAAGAACTCAGGCAAGCTTGGTATCAGGAAGTGCTTACTACCAGCTCACAAAACGAAGAGATACGCCAACTCCTCGAAAGGTATTCTGACATTTTGTTATGACATGTCTCTCTCTCTCTCTCTCTCTCTCTCCCCGCTTCTTGCTGCTTTTCATTTTAGTCTCTCCTAATTAGTAATCTCAAACAATGTCATTTAAGCTTCAATACATTGAATGTCAGTATCTAGAACGAAGTACAACTTATGAACACTCAAATTGTGGATAATGCAAAGGGTTAGTATTCATTGGCAGGTAGAATAGAAGGTTCTTCATGTTCCACTGTCGGGAGACATGATTTTCATGTACAGTTACTATGAGTTACACATCCAATATAGGAAGAGATTAGGAAAAAGAAAAGATTGAGATGAGAAAATCATAAGCATCTTGCTCTTTTAACGCTTACTGTCATGATCATCGTGATTTCTTTTCTGCATCTTTCCTGTTTTGGGCACAATTGGACATGTGGAAAATGGAAATGAAATGACTTCTAGAATCGGAACTAGATAGTATATGGAAGGGCGAATTCCCTAGGCATGGACACCTTATCATTGAAGAAATATTTGCTTGTTTTTCTATGCAAGATTGGGAATTCACAATAGTACATATGTTCATAATTCCGTATTGAAGCAATTTGAATTTCCAAATACTGTATGCAGAAGGACAGTGTCAACTTTTCTTGGAAGTGACATGCGAGACAGAATGGACAGATTGATGCTTTCTCGTTTACAAGTACAAACAGATCTTGAAAGTAATTTAGAAGACGAAGAAGTAGCTGGGGAGGCTCAAGAAAGAATGAACGAATGGATGTTGTCATACTTTCAGAGAGATATGCATTCAGCAGGTACTGAAGAAGAAGAAGAAGAGGACGAAGAAGAGCAAGATGAAGTAGAAGCAGAAGTAGAGCAAGAGGAACAAGAACAAGGTTTGCAAGAACAAGTAGCAGAGGAACAGGCAGAAGAACAAGAAGTTCACGAATTTGGAGATGAAGAACAAGAGCAAGAACAAGAAGGGAGCCAATTTAGTCATCAGTATCATGAAGCTACTAATGATAATTTCAGTCAGTCCTCTTCGCAAATGTTTTCACCATCTCCAATGGGGTCATGGAGTTATAGAGATCTTAGTTATGATACCGATCAAGTTACATCTACATCCACACCTACAGTTGTACCTTCACCATCCCAGTTTCAGTTTTACTCCCGTGACGATCAGCATTCCTCATTCCAGACTAATCATCCTCAGAAAGTAAGCTCATTTAATGCCCTTGGATTTTCTTTAGTTTACAAGTTCTCAAATGTTTGATCAATGAAGTAACATTTCTTAACATGCAGGACATGGAGCTCATATATGATTTAAGAGGGCATATGGCGCAACTCCGATGCGAAATGTCTGAGTTGAGGGAATCAATAAAGTGCTGCATGGAGATGCAGTTAAAATTGCAGCAATTCGTTAACCAGGAACTCTGTTCAGGTGATGGGAGGATTTTTAAATTGCACTTTTTCTTTTTATTTTGTTTTTTGTCCCTATTTCTCACACGTACAAACACAAGCACGTTCTGTTTCTCCATTAAACAACCTCGTTTACTAAATAAATACGTAACTGGCATAACAGTTCGAGAGGATGGGAAGAAGTCAAATGGTAGGGCCACAATAAAACGCAGCTGCTGTATTTGCTATGAGATGCACGTTGACTCAGTTTTGTATAGGTACTCTCCTCGAAGCTTTCTATCGAATTGATTTTCCAGTTCAATATTCAGGCATACGGGTACCAACTTGTGGGCCACAATTTCTCATGGTTTTCAGATGTGGACACATGTGCACCTGTCTCAAATGTGCTCATGAGTTGCAATGGAGCAGTGGAAAGTGTCCAATATGCCAAGCCCCAATAGTGGATGTTGTGCGAGTATTTATGGAATCATAGAGAGCCATTAAACGAGTTCTTGCTCCAGAGGACCGTCTGTCATTCTCAAGACTCAAACGCCATGAAGCATGAATCAAAGACGCGCAAAACTTTTTGATTTATTCATTGTCACTAAGCAGAGATAGCTCTTACATGACAAGCCATCTAACATCACACATGGTTTAATCCGTTGCACATATACCTTAATGGTTTATCATTGTGTTTCCTTTTCTTCAGCAATTTCACTGAGGCTTTCTCCTTGGAAATTCTGCCTGTAATTGACAGGAATCTCCTTTGGTATATATAACCCGAATATGTTGTTTAGGGAGCTGAAAGTGAAAGTAATAATTTGGATTCATAATTCTTTTAATTTTCTCACTAAATGTCGTTGTATACTTTGTGTTATTTGTGGGTCAGCCAGCAAGAATGCCCAAAAGCGTCGTGTGTTCGGGAAAAGCACAGCAAGTAAAAATCCGGTGGAACGGTGAGGCACATGTTGGTGGTTTCCTCTCAGATGAAAGTGAACATTACCATATGACTTCCTTCAAAGCTGGAAAGCTTTTCACTCATTTTTTCTAATATAATGTTTCTCATTCTTCTCCAACCATTCATTTCTATTGATTGGCTTTTCAATTAAAAGTTGCCTCTCTGCTTTAATGGTAGATTGGTTATTTTGTGATCTACTTGTAGCATGACTTGCTGAATTTTAGAGGTATGTCAGTGAAACACTTGTTGATTGGGACTTTGATACTCTGAAATTGATTTCTGAGTAGTAAAAGGCAAGAATTTGTCATTGTATAGCTTCTGCTAAGCCTTCATTTATCACCTGCAGTGAGACAGAAATCTGAAATTGTGTTGATCACTCTGGAAAGAGATGAGAGCCCAATGTAAAAAAAAGAAAAAAGAAAAAAGGCAGCAACCGGACCCTGCAAGTATTTGCATTAACAAACTACGTATTCCATATACTTTTATTTTGCTTCCCTTTTGCTTTGTATTTGGCGTCTGCGTTTCTTTTTGTATGGATTCGAAGTTACTTTTGGTATTTGGATGTCTTTTTAAGTTTAACTGAAATACAAAAATGTGCTTTTCTCATTTTGAAAATTGGCATTTCATCTGTAATTTGAAGCTGATGTTTGGTTAAAGCTAACCAAATAACAAAAATATATGTTGGTGGTGTATACATTGGGAAGGTTGAGAGACGGTGGCCTATTGATTGGCAGAAACAAACAACCAGGATAATAATGGATCGTACATCCAAGGTCCCATGTCTACAGAAATTGCTTGGCTCAGACTGTCCAGCCATCTCAACGTATACTTGGGAAGCGTCTTCTTCATCCACAATTCTTGTTCAATCTTCGTTGTTTTCTAAATATTTTTCATACCGTAGTCAGAAGAGAAGGCTACGCAACCAGCAAGGTCCACGCTTAGGGCCACATTGTCACTGTACTCGGCATACAGAAGGACAAAAGGCACGAGCACCATTATTTTCAGCGTAATGAAGAGTGGTTTTCAACAGCTGGCTCCCAAGGCCATCTCCGTTACATTAATAATAAGCTGGTCTTTAAGTCTTATATATCATTTAATTTGTTACGTTCAAATCACATCAGCTGAGCTTGAAGTGAACATTACAGTGAGGGAACAAGTGGGGATGAAGGTGTCTACAAACAACTATGAGATCCCATTGCCATGCGACAAGAAAAGGAAATGCACTTTATGATCCCATGATCTCTTTGTTTCAATATGATAATGAGATTTCTAAGAGAAGACAACTTCAGACAGCCAAGTGTCTATCACTACTGCAAACAACGTGTATCTGATCCTCACCTCGGTCTGATGAGGTAAACCATGTAAGTGTCTCCTGGCTTACTGACAGATACAGCCTGATCCTTCCAATGTTACATGATCTCTTTTTAATATTATTTATTTATTCATTAAGCCCACAAAAATTAACTTAAAAAAAAACACTCATTTGAAGACAACATTTGAAGATATAATATTATTAATTTTTTAAAAGTTACTAAAATAAAATTTAATCAAACTTAAATAGATACGTTTTAAAATTTAAGTAAAGATTATGAGAGAGAGTATTTTTTAAAGTTTTACATGATATTTACTTTTAGTTATATTTTGATATTTAAGTTTTAATGATAATTTTTTTAATTAATAAAATGACTAAACCGTTTAATTTTTCCTATGATATAGTAAGTTTTTTATTAATTTTAATGTTTTTTTTTTTTTACAATAGCAACTTTGACAGGCATTATTAATAATAATCTATAGGCAATCTACGCATTTGAAAACGAGTTTATATTTTTAATAAAATTGTCTGCTCTACAAATCTCTTTTGTAATTAATTATTAAAAATTATGAAAATTTAATTAATAAATAATGACTTGAAGAACTATAATCAAGAGAATAAGAAACTTGAAAAAGAGAGAAATAAGTTGGTGAAAAGAAAGAAGGAAGTGAAAAGGAGTGTAAAAATTAGGTATATATATATATATATATGAAGATGAATAATAAATAAATAACATTAAATAATTAGCTTAAAAATGAACTCACTTAAAGATAATATTTGAAGATATATATATATTTTTTAAAATCACTAAAATGAATTTTAATAAAATTCAAGGGAGGCCCTATTTGAAAGGGTGGCCTTAAATGACTACCTTGATGACCTTACCCTTGAGTCGCCCTTGCTTTTAGAGTTTTTTTATCATAATTAAAATTAAGCTAGTTAGATGTTGGCCCTCTTACCAAGAACCATCTTGAGTATTACATAATCATGTAAGAGATATCAAGGCTAATTCAGAGGAGATCACGATGTTGCTCGATATAAGTTCAATTTACCTCAAAACATAAGGAATATGTTGCCATATCTTGATTATATAGTGATATACATGCAGATACTTAGTTGGACTAATGATAAAAGGTTACATCGTCATAATTGATAGAGGCCAACTGGAGCGCAACAAATGGTACTTATTCGTTAGCTCAATTATGACACGAGGTATGTCCATATCATATTGGTCTGGAGTCTTTAGGATAATGATGCTAGTTCAACTAGGATTTCAAGCTTCACAACTCTGGTAGTTACTGCATTTAATACCAAATCCTTTCAATCATTACTACTATAATGAGTCTCTACAAATCAAGCAATTTTCCAAATTAGGCAATTAGAAAACAAAAATATCTCTTTATCAAAACTAGAAGATCTTCCCCGATACTTGTAAAAGACACATGTATCACTTTTTTACACTTTTAATGTCCATTTGATACTCAATTCTAACTTGAACGTTGGAGGTATTCTCCCTTTTGTATGCTGACCTAAGCATTTAACCTCTTGTAGTTTAAGTCTAGAATAGTTTTCAGGTGATAATATATGAAACCATCTATAGGAGAAGAGCAGGAAGTTATCGCTACAAGGAAGAACACCTTTAATAGGATTAGAACCAGAAATAACTTGCAGTCAACTGCTACAGCCTAACCTTTGATGGCGATGATCCTTAATGCCATTGCACTAATAGAGGATAATCAAGCCTTAATTCACCAATTTAGACCCTTGAGCATTAACTAGAACAATACTACTAGTTGTTTGATCATCAATAGCTTATTTAGTGAATTGGAACACTACCTCTACCTTGTTATGAACAAGTTGACTGCAATTTTTCGCCCTCGCCTACCTCCACCTTAACCATAACTAGAAAATGCAATGCCACTTGATCATGATTTTTTATTGCGACTCTTGCAAGTATACAGATTACTTTATATAATAAAGTGGATCTAACAAAATTAAATGATCATTCTCTAGGATTAAGTTTTACTAAGTTGAGTACTGCTAGTGTCCGAACCTAATTCTATTTAGAAATTCAAATACTGACTTGGTGGCAAAAAGTAAAATAAATAGAGAATAAAATGCCAATTAAAGGGAAAATAAGCAAGAATAAAATATGCAAATGTGATTCTTATGACAAAAAGTACTTAGTGATTGATTTCATTTAATTTTTTAAATGTTGTTTGATCTATCTAAAACATGTTATTCTCTATCCTCATTAGGGTTTGAGGATACAATTTTTTACTATCTCGAGTTAAGGTCGCACTTTTCTAATCTCTTTGTCGGATAAATAAAGGCTAAAGATTCATAATTGGCCATGAAGTCATACCTCTATTAATGATTATTGGCTTTCACTAGTATAAACACCTAATTTTCCCCTAAAAAGTCCATGGTCGAGATTATCATATTAGGGAAGGCATAAGTGAAGAAACATGTCTATGGTTATAAAGATTTTGAATGAGGCTCGATGCTGGATTGACATTAAGGTTAGAATAGCGACTTAACATTTTAAAGGAATTAAGAATCCATAAATGGGTTGATGGGATTGGCATTAACATTAAGACACAAGTGGATGTTATTAAAGTTAGGGTTAGCATCGAGGCATATAACTACATGCGATTTAAGATTAGATTAAGTAATATAATTGGGATTACTATTAGAATATAAACATAAGTGCAAAAAAGAAAATTAAGTAGGACAAGCAATATTAGATTTGGCCAAACCCTCAACATTAGGAGTGGTATTAGTTTGATGAGTAGTAGCATTAAGAGTTGAGTTGGGATACTGATCTTGGATCTTGTCAAGTAGATCTTTTTGCAGAGTAGATCACAACTTTGCTAAACCTTAGCCATGTAGACGTTATAGGCCCTGTTGCACTTAAATTCCTCTATTGCCTCCTCCTTAGCCTTGTTCATTATTGCTATATGGGAGACTTCTATATCTTTTAGCTTTTGATTGCCTTTGGATGAAGCATTATATATTTGAGTCCATGAAGAGATCACCGGTTGTTCTTGTTGGGGGACCATGTTTTTCAACCTGTCCACTTTGGCTTGAATCTCAACCACTTTTTCCACTGAGTTGTCTGAGGACTTATTATCATCTTTTGCATCTTTTAAAGAGGTGATTAAGCTCCATTACAATGATTATACTTCTATATAATGAGAACTACTATGAAGAACACCTTAGGCGAATATAAAATGGAAAGAATTTTAGTAGATACCGATGGCAATAAAGAATCAGAAGGAAAAAGTTTTTAGTATCAAGATATACCTTGTTCATGCAACTAACTAAGTTTATCACCAATCCTATCTTCGCTTCTATTAATAACCAATCTTGATCCAATGAAAAGACCACCTTTCACATCAACTCTAAAGTTGTGACCTAATTGATCATAGAGTCTATCTTCATTGTCCGCCACCATGGGTACAATTTTTCTATGTTAGCACATGCAAATGGCTATGAAATAGGGGTATTAATAATGTGAATGGCCCTATCTAATCATTGCATGACCTAAATTGTAATTGATCATCATGAAAACTTCAAAATCAAATATGTTCACTAGTGCTTTACCTTTCTTTAAAGGCTGGCTCTGTAGTTGAAGTGGCAATGAGCCTCTTATTATTATTGGATCTTATAATAGGTCAAGATTAAGGCCCTAATCCTGAAGTTATGGTGTAAGATTAGGATCTTGATCCTAATGCAGCTACAAAGATGTTATTTGACCCATATGAGCTATGCAACAGATCCTTCTCAAAGTAAACCTTTATTTGCTTAGGCTAGCCTCTTTACTCGAGTTGGTAATGGTGGGATCTATAAATGCATTAAAAAGAAATCAATAAATTATAAAGACAACCATAAAGAAAGATGGTAGGTATGAAAACAAGAAAGTTAAAAGCCTGTACAGATGAAAGAAACTAGTGAATGAAATATAGGGACATTAGGATTGCTAGAGCTTCATTTATCATCAACTCTTAGTTCTTCTAATGTGGTGTCGAGTTGGGGTGTAAAAAAGATATTAAAATAAGGTTTATAAGTGACATTAAGAATTGACTCATTTATGGATAAGATGTTGATATTATGAATGAGTTTGGTAGTGAAAGGGATGATAGCATTAGGTCAGACATCAAAAGGATTGGTTTGAGAATTTGAAGAGGCAACCGATCCCGATCTAGGTCCAATAAGGAGGATTTTATTGACTCTTTCAATCCACTTATTAGTAAGGCAGTAGTTTACAGTATGGATCCTAACTCGATTAATGATCTTAAAAAAGAATTTAGATATGGCTTGGCTTTGTGACCAATCCTTCATAAAGTTTGTTCTTGGGGTTAGCCATTCATTAAGTTCTTAATCACTTTCATCCTAAGAAGCCTAGAAATACTTGGTCTTCCATCCTTTGTCAAAGGACAACAAACCTCCATTAAACAAGAGTGGAGAGCTCAACATGAAAGACCAAAGGTCTAATGCCTAATGTTGTTCACCTTTATTGTGAATAAGCTTGAAGAATCTAGTGAAAAGCCTAATGAAAATAGTCATGATGTCAAGTTCAAGGCACATTGCTAGGAATAGGACAAGGAAACACCAAGAATAATTAGGAACAAGTTAGGAAAGGGAAATTTTAAGTTTATGATGAACCTTTAAGAAGTATGGGTAATTAGGAAGCTTAAGACTGACCTCCAAAGCATCTTCAAAGACACAAATATAGCCAGGACTAGAGGTTGATAGGCAGTCACTAAGGAAAGGAGCTCTACCAAGCGAAGTCAGGAATGGAATAATCAATTCTAAATCTCTTTAAAGTTTCAGCCTTAAGAGTAAAGGAACCTAAATTAGCCATGACTAATGAAAAGCAAAAGAGAAGAGAGACTTAGCAGTGAATATAATAAAGGAGTGGTTAAAAACAAAGAAGAAAGTCCTAGGCTGGTTGAAGAAAACCTTTGATTGAGAAAGAAAAAAAAAATAAAAAAGACTATAGAGAGAGTTTTTGGTTTAGAGAGGTAAATAACTCATTTTGCACTTAATGAAACTTTGAAAGATGTTTGAGGAAAAGTTATAACTTTTTGAATGGTCAATCGGGGTCAAATGATTGAGAAAATAGACTTCGAGTTAAAATAACCAAGTGACTTGATTTATTAGGGATTATTGTAGGTCAATATTTGGACAAAGCATGCTTAAATGTTTCTATGTGAAAGGCTGATTAATTAATGGAAGTGATGAAGTTCACTCGTTACCACATAGTTATTTTGCTGATGAGTTAATTGATTTAGGCGAGGATAAAATTATTATAACTTAAGAAAAAAGGGAGATGCCATTATCTAGAATATTGATGTCATAAAATGGAAGGTAATTGTTCATACATTACGAATATATTCCTAAAAAAAGAAGAAAAAAGTAAAAAAAATTTTTATAAGGAAAAATTAATTATTAACATTTGGAATAACATTTTCACCCACGGGGTGAGGCTTCATCATGAGTAGGAGCAGCCTTAGCAACATTAGGATTGGTTCAGGCATGGGCTTTAGGACCATAGTATTAGGTTCGAGAGTGGCTTGAGGAAAATATACCATAGGGGTCTATTGGTTTGGCATCTCAATTGTAGGCTCTGGTGTAATCTCTTGGGTGATGTTTGTCAAATATACTTTCAAGTCTTTAGAGTTCATGGTGAAAGATACAATCATAATTGACTTTTTTGGCAAAATTTTGAGGTGAGAAATTCTTTTTGATTTTAGAAATTCTTTTGCTGGCTTTGATTTTCAAGTAAACAAAAATAAGGAGTCACCACCAATCTTTTTTATGTTGTGATTGGCCACTGATCTTGTCTAAAAACTTCTTTTTATTTGGATAAAAAAATGTGAAAAATGGTTTACTTTACTAAAAGAACTAAGATCGAGAGTCAATTACACATGGAGAAGGATTAGCACCTCTACAAGCACCTAAGAATTAGTATCATTTGAGTGTAACATATCTTGAATTGTCTTTATTTGATGTTGATCCCAAAGTATAATCTATATATATAAGAACAAGGTGAGATTGGCCTTCACTCAGTCTCAAAATTTTAAGAGAAAAGCCAAATTAAACTTAGTCATAATATGACAAATCTCAAAATAATTTATCATGCAATTTTATGCAAAAATCTCAGAATTTAGCCAATACTAGATCTTTAATTTTAAAAATAAAGATATTTTAATTTCAAGATTTGAAATATGAACTTTATCAAAAATTTTTTAAAAATAAATTGAGAAAATCACGTGATGCATAATTCAATCTATAATAATGAATTGAATAAACTGTAAATAAAGAGAATGTAAGCAACCATTTCTTTTATTGACTTTTTAATATTCTAATACAAATAAATAGTAGAAGGATTGTACTTCAATATGATATTTGTGCTGTTTCTCTGCTAAAAAGCATAAAAACAAGAATTCTCTCCTAAAGAAACTCTCTAAGAAAGAACTTAAGACACTACTTTCTATTAGGGCGAATACAAGCTAATATACTCAAAATTATAATATGTATATATCTTTTCCCCATTGTTTATAGAAAATAAATAGGCCAAAGCCTGCAAAAAATTCAAAAATCTATTTTAAATTAAAGGGACCATAGTACTGATTCATTGGTTTGGACTAAAATGCGCTTCTTATGCACATTTCACCAAGAACCATTTACTAGCTTCTTGAATCTTCATGCTCCTTTGTAAACAACTAAGTCCCTAAATGCTAATGTGAGATCATTATCAATCAAATTAGTCTAGAGGTCTTCATCTTAATATGAGGTCACTATCAATCACGTTCAATATCTTTGAATTTTGATGTGAAATCATCCTCAATCAGATTAGTCTACAAGTCTATCATAACATGAGATTACAATCAATCGCATTCAATTTTTAAACTTTGATGTGAAATTGATATTAATCCTCAATCATATCAATTTTTCATGAGATCATCAATTATGCTATTTGAATTTCAAAAACTTCGATGTGAGGTCGATATTAATCCTTTTAGAAAACTTTGTTATAACACTTTCCTGCTTTGTCTCAACGTGGGATCGAGAGGCAGCATCTCAATAATTTCCTATAAGTGATGATTGCTACGTGTTAGTAAGTGGTTAATACAATAATCATTATGTCTGGATGAGTCTTGCACTTCAGCCGTTATCTCTTTCAATAGTGCCTTTTTCTTTCTTAACTTTACTTTTCACTCTCTTACTACTTTTGCATTTCTTTTTTTTTCTTTTTTTTGTAATTGTGACAACTTTTTAGTGACTTTAGGACCTTATTTTTTATAAAGATTCTTGTCTTGAGTTCCTAATTGACCATTGAAGCATAAGGGCTTCTTCTCTTACTCTTGAATCATTAAAAACCATTAGAGCCCAATGTAGACATTCTTGGTCAGGTCTTCCTCTCTACTTCTTCTGATGATAAAAGGCTATGGTTTAACTAACCTGACCATATCTTTATCTTCAAAGTGTCACTTTATGGCAGTGTTAGGCTACCATTTTATCCTTTTATTATAGTATTATGTAGTAGGTATAGATTATCTCCTTCTCGATCGTTCCAAAGGCCTAAAGGCTTGTCTTCGAGTTTTTATCAATGTATAAAGATTTAAGTGTTCAAACCATCTTTGTCAATTTGTTTTCTAAATTCTTTAAGCTTATTAGGGATCATGGTGGTGCTAAAAACTCTTTTTTTTTTGGATTTTGGTACTTTGTAGCTAAGTCGTTGAAATTTTTTAACAGCAGCTTGTTGTCATCAAACAAAAGTTGGTAGGCATAGTACTTTTGGGTCATATATCATGAACTTTTCCTTAATCTCACATCATGGGGAACTCTAAATACCGTTTATAGCTATAAGAAAGAACTTGATCTCACTTTTAACATAAGATTACTTTTACCTCTTATTTCTTTTCTCTTTTCATAATCTGATCTAACTTTCAATTCCCGATATGCTAATAATGAAATGGTCGTAATTTGAAGACTACAAATGGTTTGTGATCTCGTTAGATATTCTATAAGAGATCTTAGCCACCCACTATTGATGCTCTTCCTGCACTAATCATCAAATAAGAATTGAGATCGGCTTCCCGATCCTAAGGAATTCAAATTTTAGGATCTAGTAGTCAATCCTAATCCCAAATGAAAAAGAGAACCATTGAGCTTAGCTCTGAAAATTCCTCAAAGAAGCATAAGGCAATCTCAAATTTCATAAGGCCAAGGTAGACATCTTAGCCAATGCGATTGTTGAACCTTTATTTATGGACAACTTAAACAAGGGCATGATCGATGCCTTCAACAGTGCACTATTTACTTTTTATTCTGTAAAGTTATGGATTGATATTATCTCGATTAGAATGTCAAACTTGAGGACACCAGTCGTAACCCGATGATGTCCTATGAAAGGATGCATAAGAGCATACTCATGATAGATCAACAAAGGCTCACAGGGTTGCAAACCACTACCATAGCAAACAAAATCACTCTACACATTGAATAGTTAAGATGATTTTAGTCCATTCTTCTCTTTGTGCTTTTCGTTTTCAAGTGATCTAGCATCGATTTTTGTGATGTGTAGCTGGCCAATGAAATAGTCTTTGTTCATTGAGCGTTATGAACCCGTGAATAAGGCTTGAATCCTCTAAATAAAAGAAACAGATATCGCCAATAAATCGATTGTCGATCGTAAAAAAAGTTAGGGCTTTAGTCGTTAATGTTGAATGGTTAGAGACTATTATAACATAAAAGGATCAACTTCTACTATAAACACAAACAAAATTGGTTAAAGAGATAAAGGAGAGAATTTATCAAACCACTAAAAACACCATTCAAGCTAAAGCTTTGATCGCTGAAGTTCGAGTGAATAATATGGCAGAATACGAGTAAAGAGAAAAGTTTGATGTCATAATAGCATAGGGAGCATATGAGTTATTGCCTGCTCTTAAATATAATATCTTGGATCAAGATTAAGGACTTTATCCTGAACTTAATCTAAGATCTTTGAGGGAGGCAATAACTCCTTGTGCTACTTCGAGAGAAAACTTGGATGCTTGATCTCAAAATGCCTATGCTAATAATACTTCCAAATACAATCATCTTAAATGGGCCAGAGTCTTTCATCTCGATCTTATATCAGGTGACAATCCCATCTAAAGTTCTAGCAGACATAATAACCCCAGCGTGTAAATTTTGTGTGCTTTTTGTAAATTTTAGTTTCGCATGTAATATTCATTTTTAATGAATAAAAATGTTTTTTAGTGTCAATCTTACTATACTCAATCTCAATTAATTGATCTTAATATCTTTAATTCATGAAAAAGTCCATTTTCAACCTAATGTGAACTTTTTATCCATTAGCATAATTCCAAATCAAAGCCTAAGCATAATTTTGATCTAGCATGATCCAGATGTTAAAATTTAACTTAATTATAATCTTAATTTCAACATCTTAGTTTTAACACAATTTTGCAATCTCGATCATGTTTTAACAATCATCCCTACAATGTGATTCTAATCTTGATCTTTATATCAAATAACTCCTGAACTTAGTACTTAAGCTTGAGCTAGAAATATTCTCGATCTTTGATTTGGAGGAAAAGAAATCCTGATTGATCTTTACTTCAAATCTTGATATTAGAAAACTCTTGATCTTGACTAAATGAAGAAAAGTCTCGATCTTGATCATCGACTTTGAACGCTAATATTGAAAAACTCCCAATTTAAGCTTAATTTCAATATAACTGAATGTGAAGTAAGATGATCGTGATCTTTATGTCATAATACTATCTTGATCTTAATGCTAAACTTATATAGCAGTGTGATCTTGATCTTATACTTTTCATACTTAGCCAATTTTATTTCTCTTTTAATACAAGGATATAAATTAAGTGTCTACAGAAACATTAGTGTTGGGTGTAGTCACTTCTCCAAATCCAAATTACTTTGGGCATTTTGTCCTTTATCTTATCTACCAGCTTCTTTCAGATTTGGCAGTAGAGGCATGTAGTTTGAACCTCGATCTCAACTTTATACTCATTGAATTGTTTAAAGTCTCCAATATCTTAGGATTAGGTATCTTCCTAATTTTTTTTTTTAAATCATCCAAGTATTTAAGGGAGAAGTTTTCCTAGAAACACTAGGTTGGCCATCGACTTAAATATTTTTGTTTTTGGTCCTGAGGAAGGATGGATTTGTATAACCATTTTTGAACCAGACAAGGCTAGTTGAAACTCCCTTAGGGATGTTTTAGTCCAATAGAAATTTAACCTCCTTTTTGAGAGGAGGAAGACCTTCTAGAGAGGTTGAAAATGTCTCCATTGTGCCTTGTTTTTAAGACAAATAGTTATTTTTGTCTTTAATCTTAGTCAATTACCAACTTGGAATTGTAGGCTGCTGTGACTTTTTGGTTAGTAAGGCTGGTTATATAGCCATGGTGGAGGTCTTTTAGACCTTTTTCTTGGTGCATTTTAGGAGGATTGAACCATAACTTAAGCCTTCAATGCTGCATTGGTCGAGGGAGGGAAAGATTGACCCATAGCATGATTAATCTATTTTGGTATTATTGCTTCAATTTATTATAAGATCATTTGAGGAGCCATGTTAATGAGATTTACAAGCAAAGAAAAAGTCAAAAGTAAAATCTAAATAATAATAAATAAAAAGAAGAAAGAGCAAAAACGAAAATTAAAGGAAAACTTGCATTAGGAGAGGAACGGTTATGCCTTGAACTAACTCAAGTGGTACGTGAAAAATTGTTTTGAATTAGACTAGCAGTAAAGGCAATGTTTAGTTTGAAAGTAGGAATGAGAGTCAAGGTTTGCTTAAGAATTGAATCGGGAACTTGATCAAGATCAAGATTATGATTAGGGTGAGGATCTTTATCGGGATTTGGAGATGAAAAATGAGAATAAGGATTTTTTCTAATGTTAACAAAGTTAAAATATGAGATTTGGCTAGATCCAAAAGATTTATTAAAAGGGAATACCTTATACTAAGTTCTAGTAGCTCTAACAGTTGCTATCTTAGTTAGAGAAGTGTGCATCCTATAGTTATCTCTACCTCGATGTTCAAGAATAATTTGATAAAAAGGTTCAATGTAGGGGTGGATTTTCTTACAATTGATCTTTTCTATGGATTCTTTCTAGATGTTAAGGTTGGGATACATGTTTGGCTAAGAAGCCTAGAAGTACTTCTTAGACCAACCATTATTGTTCAAAGGTAAGTCCTTGGTGAAAAGCATGGGGTGTCTACTACTAAAATAATAGAACTTCTTTTTAGAATCCTTATCATCCCTATTATACTTTACTTGAAAAATTTAGCAAAAAAAGGATTGATAAATTTGTGCAATGTAAAGCAAATAGTTTAGAAATGAAAGCTATGAAGCAACACCAAATGTTTGGAAGAAGTTTTGTGAAGAAATATTAAATTGACAATGGAAGTTTTGGCAGAAATGATGAGTTGGGAGCTCTTAATTGCCTTTAAAGTAGTCTTTGAAGACCATGATCTAGCCTTCATGAAGAGACCATGGCCCATTGGTCGAAAAAGGAAGTTCCAATTAAACATGTTTAGGGATAGGAAAATTATTCTTCACCCATTCTAAATCCTTAAGGATATAAGAAGAAGGCCGTAAATCTTTTGCCGTGATGAAAAGAAAAGAAAACAGAAGAAAAAAACTAATTAGGGAGGATGAAAGTGTTGGAGTTGCATTGGCTAAAAGTTGTAAACAAAGAGAGAGAGGGTTTTTAAAGAAAAAAAGTAAGAAAAAGGAAGAAATGAAAGGAAATAGTGAATATGTTTCAAAATGTGTTCTAAAAGAATGAAAAGGCTTGCACCAAAAGGGCATGATGGTTCTGAATCCTTAAGCTACACTATAAGTGGTAATTAATGAGTGAGAAAAGTAACTACCATGAAATGTTGAGTTGGCAAATAAGGAAATGCCCAATCTTGATGAGATCTCAATCAACAAAAATCCTAATCCAAGTAAAAGACCCGATTAATCAGAATGTAGATGGTCTCTTGCCAAACATCATTTAAGAGACTCTAGATAAACAAGGAAGACCTCGATCAATTAGAAACTTTGATCTTAGGAATGCCTCGATCTAAAGAAGGATAGCTAGATGTAATGATTGAAAGCAATCACATTCCTAAAGATTATCCAAAGCATTCACTAGAATGAAGGTCATAGTCGATGATAGAAGAAACATCGTAAATCTAATTATCTAGAATAAAGATGGGTTTTTCACTTTGAAGACTAGATCCAAATATAATCATAGGGAATACTTTTGAAAGATTTGGATCAAAAGACTTAGATTAGAAGCTAAGGATTTCGACATCCCTAGAAGTAACTAGAAGATACTAGAAGATGTTGAAAGCTTCCTAAAGTGTGCACAAGATACAAAAATGAAGTCTACACCCATGCATCATTCACCAATGAGTTAGTTTTACTAATGATTTAGATATTCTTACTTATTGTTTTGTTAGTTAATAGGAATTTTCAGTTTATCTTTATGCCTTTTTATGTTTGTTTTATAGCTAAATCATTTTAAAAGAAAGAAAAAAATTCAACAAGAAGTCAACTTTAGCATCGTAGCTTTAGTCAAGGATTTATGAAATTATGCTTTTATTCATTTTTATAAGTCTTGAGGTACAAAGAGGAGACTTGAAATATTAATACCAAAAAGAGATAGACATTTAAAAAGAAATGAGAAAGAGATGGATACTAGAACGAGTAGACACTAGAGGGAGATACATAGTAAAAAGAGAGAGATATAAAAGGGTGGCAAAATATAAAAAAAGAGAGATAGAGAAGGAAAGATCGAAGAATATGAATTAAGATTAAAGATTGAAGATTAAAGATTTTCCTTGAGTTCATTCAAAAATTGGCATTGTCTTTTTTCTTTCTTTGATTTTATTATTTCTTCCATTATAAATAAGAACTAACCTTTTGATTAGAAAATTTGGATGAAACCTATATATTGAAGTTTTAGTTTAAGTTTATAGTTTTCTGTATGCAATCTATTGCTTATTATTATTTTATGCTTATGGATATTTAGGTCTGCATTCATTTAATTAATTGATTAAGCTTGGTATTAAAAGGTTAAAATTAGTTTAGATAGATCATGGCAGTGAATAACACAAGAAATAAATTAAGGGGGAAACTAGCACTCAAGCTTTTATGATCATTTATCAATTAATTAAATCGTCAATAAGTAAATTAGACAATGATCTTAATCAAGAGCTTAATTAATTATTAGTTCATATAACTAATTTATTATTGCATACTTTGGATTAAATCTTATTTGTTAAGGTAAACCTAATTGTCTCTAATGTTTTTCTCACATAGTTCTCAAAACCACTTTAATTGCATTTGTAGTTAATAACATAGCTTAAGGAATCAAATCTTACTTATTATTGTCTAAATAATTTATAAATCATTTAAATCTTGATAGTTAGGCTAAATCTTTATGGGAATGATACAGACTTCATCTTATATTACCTGAGACAATCTGTTCACTTACGGATTTGAAACATCAAGATTTTGGCATCACTGTCAAGGATTTTAGTCCTAATAACATAATAAACAAATTTTAGGTTAAATTAGACTTATTTTATTTATTAATTAATTTATTCTTTCTTTCTTTGAGTAAATTTATTTTTTGATGCAGTTAATTAGTGCATGAGACATGCACTATTTAGTAATTTCAAGGAACATAGATATCGCAAAAAATGAAGCTTAAAAAAAAAGCAGAAAAAAGGGCAAGAAAAGCTAAAACAACCAGGCGTAATGGTAGATAATACTAAACAAAATCCCTTAGCCAATAGTAATGCTAAGCCTTTGAAGGATTATGTAATCTCAAACTTTACTGGAATAAGCTCAAGCATCACCTGTCTTACAGTTATTGTGAATAATTTTGAAATCAAGGCATCTATGATTTAGATGATTCAAACCTCGGTGCAGTTCAGTGGGCTACCTAGTGAGGACCTAAATTTACACATTACAAATTTTTTAAAAATTTATGATTTGCTTAAAATGAATGGCGTAACTATTGATGTGATAAGATTGAAGTTGTTCCCATCTTCAATGAGGGACAAGGCCAAAATATAGTTGACTTCCATGCCCTAGGTACTTTTACTACTTGAAATCAATTGACTAAAAAAAATTCTTAGCTAAACATTTTTCTTATATTGAACTACAAAAATGAGAAATGACATAACTTAATTTATGCTATCTGAATTTGGATATTTGTATAAATCATGGGAAAGATATAAGAACATGCTACAACATTGTCTACATCATGCTTTACCTAAGTGGTTGTAGGTACAAACTTTTTGTAATGAATTGAACACAAAATAGGACAATCATTGATATTGCTACAAGTGGAGCTTTGATGGGTAAAACTATTAATGAAGCCCATATCTTGTTGTAAGAGATGGCCTACAATAACTATCAATAGTCAATAGATAGAAAGTTGAAAGAATTGTGGGAGTTTATGAGATAGATGACTTTTTAGCATTAGCAAATATAATTAACTCCTTAACTCATAAATTTGATACTTTTACTATTGATGTTGTTTTATTTGTGCCAGAATATGAACTATGTGGAGGAGGATATTTGAGTACAAATTATCCGATGGATAGTCTTTTTGCATGATTAACTCAGAAGCAAGCGTAATATGTGTAAAACTACCCTAAGCCAAAAAACTCATACTTTAATACTTACAATTCTGGATGGAGGAATCAACTTAACAATTCAAATATGCAAAGACCACCTCTTGGATTTCATCAACCACTTTCCCAGCAACAGAAGAAAATATCTTTGGAGGATACCTTGACCAAGCTGACAATAACTACATATTAATTCATGTTAAAAATTAAGTCTATCTTGAATAACCAATCTACTACAATCCAAAAATTGGAGACTCAAGTTGGCCAAATTACTACCTTATTGATCGTAAAACCACAAGGAGCTTTACTTGGTAATAAAAAACTTAATCCAAAGACAATGAGCCGGTAAAATTTGTCACAGCCAAAAGTGGTAAGCAATTGGAAGATCCTAAGGTACTTCCTATCAAAAGATACCTAACCTAATGGCAAGGAAAAAGGACCTAAATTTTCTAAGGCTAATGATAAATAGATGATTCCTATTTTTCTATATTTGTGAAAGCATAAGTGCCCCCTATTCCATTTCCCTAAAGATTAAAGAAGTAGAATGATGATATGTAGTTTATTAAATTTTCAAAAATTTTTAAGAAATTGCATGTTAACATTCCCTTTGAGGAAGCTTTAGCTTTGATGCCTAAATATACCAAAATTTTGAAGGATATTTCAGCTAATATGAGGACAATAGAGCAGTATGAAACTATTATGCTTATATAGGAATGTAATGCTTGTATTCAAAATAAGCTACCCCCTAAGCTTAAAGATCGAGGAAGTTTTACTATTTCTTGTACCATTGGTAGTTCTTAATTTGACAAAACATTGTGTGATCTAGGTGCTAGCCTATATTTAACATATTTTTCTATCTTTAAGAAGCTTAGATTTTTTAGAAGTTAAGGCTATAATAGTCTGTCTACAGTTAGCAGATTGCTATGTGAAAAAGGTGTAGGAATGATTAAAGATATTTTGGTAAAGGTTGGCAAGTTTATCTTCCCTGTTGATTTCATAATACTTGATATGGATGAAGATAAAGATGTTCCTTTGCTCTTAAGGAGACCATTCTTGGCAACTAGTACGGCTTTAATTAATGTGCAACATTGTAAGCTAACTCTATGAGTAGGTGAAAAGAAAGCTTTCTTTAGTGTATTTAAGGCCATAATACATCCACAAGGTAATGAATCTTGTTGAAAAATAGAAGTGATAGATAATTGTGGCTTTGAGATGTTTGAGCAAGAACATCCAATAAATATAATGGTATAGGTTGCAAATTATTATGAAGCTTCTATGACTTTTTCATCAAGATACAAAATGTCTGAAGAGCTAGTCCAACTAAATCTAAACCTTTAGTGGAAGCAGTACCTAAACTTGAGATCAAACCACTACTATCTTAATTAAGGTATATTTTTTTAGGTGAGTTTTCTACTCTTAATTTAATTACTTCTTCATTATTGAGTAAAGTAGAAAAAGAGAAATTGATTAGAGTATTAAAGAAACATAAAGAGGTAGGATGGTCCATTATTGATATTAAAGGAACTAGCCCTTCCTTATGCATGAATAAAATCTTATAATTATAAATCTTGTATTGAAGATCAAAGATGGTTAACCTCACATGAAAGAGGCAGTTAGGGTAAAGGCTATTAAACTTTAAAATGCTTGGGTCATTTATCTTATTTTTTATTGCCTTTAGATTAATCTAGTACAAGTAGTTCTTAAGAAAGGTGGGATGACAGTGATCAAAAATGAAAATAATGAATTAATTTCCACTAGAACTATTACAAGTCATCGAGTGTGCATAGATTATAGGAAATTAAATAAAGCCACTTGAGAAAAGCATTTTTCCTTGCCTTTTATTGATTTAATGTTAGAAAGGCTAACTTAACATTCCCATTATTGTTTTTTAGAAGGTTATTCTAGATATAATCAGATACTAATGGCACATAAGGACTAAGAAAAGACCACCTTTACCTGTTTTATGGCAATTTACCTATAAGTGAATGCCTTTTGTTCTTTGTAATACACTAGTTACATCTCAACATTGTATGATGACCATATTCAGTGACATGGTAGAGAATGCATACAGGTATTTATGGATGATTTCTTTTGTTTTTGGTTTAGTTTTTATCATATTTTATCTAACATTGATTTACTGCTTCAAAGATGCAGGAAAACTAATCTAGTACCTAATGGGGAAAAGTGTCACTTCATGGTGAAGGAAGGTATAGTACTTGACCATAAAATTTTGGCCAATGAAATTAAGTGGATATGGCAAAGATAAGGTAATAAAAAAGCTATTACCTCTATCATCTGTCAAAAGAGTGAGAAGTTTTCTAAGACATGCTCGATTCTATAGAAGATTCATAAAAAAATTCTCCAAAATCACTAAACCTTTGCGTACTTTATTAGTAAAATATGTTCCTTTCAATTTTACTAATGAATATCTTATTGCCTTTGATAGGTTGAAGAAGGAGCTCATATGAGCTTTAATCATTATGACACTTGATTGGACACTATAATTTGAGCTCATGTGTGACATAAGCAATTATGCTTCTGGAGTAAAGTTGGGGCAAAGAATGGATAAAAAGTTACATGTGATCTACTATGCAAGTGGCACAATGTTTGATACGTAACTTAATTATATAACCACAAAAAAATGAATTGCTAGCAATGGTGTTTTGCATTTGACAAGTTCAAGTTCTATTTAACTGGGTCAAATGTGATAGTCTACATAAACATTCTGTAATCAAATACTTGGTTACAAAGCATGATGCTAAGCTAAGACTTATCAGATGGATCATCGTTTTGTAAGAATTTGACTTGAAGATCATGGATAAGAAGGAAAATGAAACTTTTGTAGCAAATCACCCATCTCGATGGAGCTACCTAAGAAGGATGACACACCACCTCCTATTAAATAAGAGTTCCTTGATAAGTAACTTTTTACTGTAAAAGAGGATCAAGTGCCATGGTATGTTGATTTTGTTAATTTTTAGTTTATGATTGACATCTCCAAATTTTTCATTCTGGAAAAAGTAAAAATTCTTTGTAGATTTGAAGCATTGCATTTGGAAAGATAATTATTTATACAAGCAATGTGCAAATCAAATAAATAAGAGATGCATTCTAGAGGATAAGATGGTAAACATCTTGTATCATTACCACTTTAGTCAGTATGATGGTCACTTTGGTCCAACCACTTAGCAGCAAAAGGATTTACAATATGGGTTTTATTGGCTTACTTTATTTAAAGATGAACATATATATATATATATATATTTTGTGCAGGTGATAAATGTCATAAAACTGGTAACATCTTTAAAAAAGATGACACACTATTAAATAACATGCTAGAAGTAGAAATATTTGATGTGTAAGGAATAGATTTTATGGGTCCATTTACTTCTTCCCATAATAACAAGTATATGTTAGTGGTTGTTGATTATGTCTTTAAATGGGTAGAAGCTATAACTTTACCTACTAATGATGTTAGAGTTATGGTGAATTTTTTGAAAGATAACATATTCTCTAGGTTTAGAGTCCCTAAAATTATTATTAATGATAGAGGGTTTCACTTCTAAAACCATTCGTTTAAGGCATTCTCACTAAATGCTATGAAGAATAAGGTTACATTAGTTTATCACCCATAAACAAGCAGCTAAGTAGAAGCTTCTAATAGAGAAATTAAAAAAATCTTAGAGAAAACTAGTAGTACTTCTAAGAAAGGTGGGTAAACTTGCCATTTGCCTATTGAACTTGAGCATCAGGCTTGTTGGGCTACTAAATTCTTGAACTTTGATATGAAACTTACAAGTGATAACAGTCTTTCATAGATAAATAAGCTTGATGAATTTAGACTTAGTGCTTATGAATATGCCAAAATCTGTAAGGAAAAGACAAAGAAGTAGCATGACAAGCAATTAAGGAAAAAATAATTTCATGTCGGGTAAAAGGGTATTTTGTCTCTGGTAAGCTAAAATCAAGATGGTTTGGTCCTTTCACAATTGTGTAAGTGTTGCCTTATAAACCAATTTAGATACAAAGTGATGATCGAACCTTTAAGGTCAATGGTGCAAGATTGAAACCTTACTTGGAAAAGAGCTTTGATGAGCAAGTCATCTCCATCAAATTGGTTGATCCCTAAGTGTCAATCTGAGATAGTTTAACTAATACAAATAAAGGACTTCTTAGGAGGTAACACAAGCATTTTAAACTTATTTTTAAGAATTTATTTTAACTATTAGTTTTTATGTTATGTTAAGATTGTTTAATGGAGTTAATTTGGTGATATTTGTAAGTAGAAAAGATGGAAGAAGTATGTTACTCAAAGTTTTAAAAATTTAGAAAGGAAAATTTTTCTAAGTTTAAAGAAGTAAAACCTATTTCTTGATGATCTATGAGCATTGCAGTTAGTTAAGTCCTCTTTTATTTTTATGTTCTTAATCTTTTCAACATTAAGGACGATGCATACTATAAGTGTGGGGTATTTAGATTTATTTCTTTTACCCTATATTGAACTTAATTTCATATTTACAACTTTGATATGAATAATACAACTATTATCTTTTATTTAAGGTATACTTTAATGGTAATATTATATTTTAAGTGTCTGTATATGTTAATGATGATATTGAATTATTAATAAGTATGACTTATGGATGAAACAAATTGGGATGTGAATATGTGATGAAATCAAGGGTTGAAATTATTCGATTATACTTTCTTTCACATATGTATGTCTTGGAAATTGAACTATGTATGCATTTAGAGAATGCTTATATGATTTTGAAATTGCATAAACTATCAAATGTATAAGATTATTTTAGAATTTGTTTGATCCCTTTTTAAAGCAAAACTTTTAGATTATACTAACAAGAAAGACAAGTTAGGCTACTCTTCAAAAATTTCAGTTTTTCTTGCCTACTTGATTATATTTTGCTTCTAGTCATCTAGTTTAAGCCTAATTATAAAGCTTTCCCTTGGTTAACCTAACAAATGTCAGTCTAAAAGTTTTTTTCTCATTTTTATCTTACTTTTTATGGTATAGATTTTTGTTGATAAATTTGAGCTAAAAACGTGTTTTCTAAACCGGATTGTTGAAAAGCTTGAGTTTAGCATGATGTGGGGAAAATGATTGTTAAAAATTTTAAGTAAAATATGGGTTCGGTGAAAGGGATGGATGTATAAAAGGCAAATCCTTACTATTTAGAAAACAAAAAAAAAAAAAAAGAAAACAAACCTTTTGATAAAAAGAAGGAGAAAAAAAGAAATAAAAAGCAAAGCCTTAGGTTGAAAAGAAAAATCTTTTGGAGAAATGGGTTAGAAATTGAAAAGAAAGCAAATATGTCAATATTCTAAGAGCTTAAATTTGTTAAACAATTTTTTAAAAGAAAAGAATGCTTAAAATGTTGTTAACTCAAAAATTTCCTTCTTCTACAACTAAACCCTAGCAAATCCTCTTGATCCTCAATTATGTATATCCTACATTAGTGGAGAGAGAAGTAAAAAACAAACATATGATATGCTCGCACTTCAATAGTTTGTGTTACTTTCATATTGTATAATCTCATCTGAATGTGAATGTGATGAGGTTTGGTAGGTGAATGCACAGACAGGGATATATAAAAGAAATGGAGAAACTTTTGCGTCAATTCTAGTGCTTGTGGTTCAATTTTCTCTTGTCCAATTGATTATACTTATTAAGCAATTTTTGAAGGCCTCATAGAAATACTTGAATTTATTATCATCATAATCAGTTTTCTTTCTTCAAAGGAAATAGAGAATTTTTCTTTCTTTATTTCATTTTATCGAGGACTACCAAAATCTCAAGTGTAGGAGTATTTCATGAGTTAGCTTTACCAACAATTTAAGGTATTCTTACTTGTTATTTTGTTCGTTAATTAGAAATTTTTAGTTCATTTTTATAATTTTTTTTTAATGATTGTCTTGTTCTTATATCATTTTGGAAGAAACAACAAAATGTAAACAAAAAATCAACTCTAACATTGTAGTTTCAGTGAGAGATTTTATGAAAATTATGCTTTTGTTCATTTTCATTTGTTTTTACATATAAAGAGAAGATTTTAAGTGTTGATAACAAAAGGAGATATATATCAAAAAAAGATAGATACTAGAAAGAGATAGACCAAAAGGAGATAGATACTAGAAGGAGATAAATACTATAGGGAGATACATAGTAAAAAGTGAGATCCCAAAGGGAAGATAAATTGAAAATGAAGGAGATAGAGAATGGAAGATCCAATAATGTGAGATCAAGATTAAAATTGAAGATTAAAGATTTTCTTGGAGTTCATTTAAAAATTAGCTTTGTCTCTCTTTTCCTTTCTTCATTTTGTTATATCTTCCATTATAAAATAGGAACTAAACTTTTAATTAGGAAAATTGGATGAAAAATATACATTGAAGTTTTAGCCTAAGTTTATAATTCTTTATGTAATCTATTGCTTATTGTTATTCTTCATGCTTATGGATGTTTAGGTTTGCATTTATTTGATTAATTGATTAAACTTGATACCAAAAGGTTAAATTAGTTTAATGAGATCACGGTAATAAGCAACACAAGAACAATATTAGGGTGGAAGTTATCACTTAGGCTTGTGTAATCATTCACTAACTAACTGAATTATCAATAGATTAATTAGACAATCAATAATCAAGAACTTAATGAATTGTACTATAAGGTAATTATCATCGAAAAGTAGATAATTCATATAGGGTAATATATTCAATTCAACTTGGGAAGGAGTTTCGATGCATTTTGAACTATTTGATCATTGATTTGCATAATTAAATTGTTTATTGCACATTTTGGATTAAATCTGATTTGTTTGAGTATACCTAATTATCCTTGATCTCTTTTGGATATTGTTCTCAAAACCACATTAATGCATTCATAGTTAATAGCATAGGTTGAGGAATCAAATCTTAGTTATTACTGTCTAAATAATTTATAAGTTGAGTAAATCTTGGTAGTTAAGTCCTTATGGAAACGATTTAGACTTTTATCCTATATTACTTGAGACATAACATAAACTTTTAGATTTTGACACGGCATGGCCAATGTTCACACTAGAAGGAAGCCAAAAAGCAAGCATTTGAAAGGAAACCTAGCCTTCATTCATGTTATGCTATTCATCCTATTCAGGTCAAATCTTATAACTTTTTTATTTTTGCAAGGATGGGAGATCTCTTCTCATTTCGACTCTATGTAAGTGATTATTGACTATGGGTACTTTTTCGACTAAACTGGCAATAAGGGCCAACTTAAGAGCCTTTAGAAGTCCAAATACCTAAGGCAAAGGCCTTAGCCATGGACCATGAAACTATGCATATTGATTTTTAGGAAGGTCACATATAAGATACCTTAGGTTGGAGTGACGCTTATGAGACACGAACATTAGATAGAGAATAGGGTAATATCTATGATTATTATTAATATTGTTTACCATGTGTTATATTTCCTTTTTTTTTTCATGACATGTCATCAAGAAATTTATTAGCCAAAAGCATTTTGGGTAATAGAAGTCCTTAATTATCTTTGAGGAAACTAGGTCGGTGTCCACAAAGCCATTGTTTTACGATTAAGGAACTTGTGATACCATGGAAAATCAAGATTCTTGACCTAGAGAAGCTCTATCCTCTGTGACTTATAGTGACACCTCATCAAGTTTAGGAATAGTCTAAAGATGAATAATGAAGGGTGGGAGATGGCCTACGTCATTCTTCCATCCTTAACTAGAAAGTGAAGTTGTGATAAAAATGAAAGGGATAGGAGAATACTACAACAGATGTGAAATACATTCAATTTAGAAGAAAAGGTCCAGTTTGAAGAGCTCCTTGGATATATCGAAAAGTTACTAATAGTGAAAGTTGAATAACCTTTGATTAGGGCTATAATGAACTTTTAGGATCCTTCATACCATTATTTCCATTTCAATGGGTCATATCTCTTGGAAGATTATGAGATGCTCTTTATGTAAAAAAAGAAAAGACAAAGATTAAGGGATTAAAATATTAGCAAAATTGATAGAAATCTTTAAAGAAAAAATCAAAAGAAATGTAAAATGCTATAGGAACGAAGTATGTCAAAAAATGGATGCAATTGAACTAGTTATAGTTTGGCGCAAGGAAAGAAAGGAACGACTGATAGGTTTGGCAATTGCAATATATGGCCTTGTCATTTGCCTAGAAACATTAGGACATGTAGATATAAAGATTTTACAATTCATTGAAGCATTAATGTATGGCGCCAACAAAACCTTGACTTTTTGGCAGAAATCATCAGGTCATTAAACTATGTTTGAAAATCAGGAAAAGGGAAGATCATGGGATTTCTAGCACTTTATACATGGCTTAAAAGTTATTTAGACTACCCTGACAAAATATTCAAAGATCCTTTGCATTGAGAAAAAACACTACATGAATGGCCAGTCATTTTATTCACCATGAAAGAAAATGATATAAGATAGATAGCTCTTTGTTTAAGATATGACTCGATATTATTTCAAAGGGAAAAGCAAGATGCAATAACATTTTTTGATATATGCAGAGGCATTAGATATAGTTCATTAATGGTACCAACATAGATCGAGATTGAGCAATTTATCCTGATCACTCATGGATTAAAAGGAGAATTCGATTTCAACAAGCCAAGTGCAACTTTATGATTGCACAAGCAACATCCAAATAGAAACAACCATATTGAATACTTAAAAAACAAATGGATTTATGGCGTCACATCGAGATATAAAAAGTGGAGGAATAAACTAATATAAGACATGGTTCTACCCTAATGGCTGATACAATACTAATTCACCTTAACACCATTATCAATGCGTAAGATAATTGAAAAAGAAAGATATCAACAAAGTGTAGAATTAGATCCCAACAAATGATGCTGCATTAGAAGATCAGGTCTTTATAACATGAAATTGCAATCCAAGCATTGATCATCACCATAATCAAATAAGAAAAAGACGAAGTTAGGATAGAAATAAATGATCTAAAAAGGAATAAAAGAATGGATGCAGCAGAGGACAATGTTAAAAATAGACAAATCAGAAGCCTTGCATATAGCTAAGAAAAGCCAAGAAATTGATACAGGAAAAGAGCATCAGATCTCAAAAGATGAACAACATAGAGGATGGAAGAGGTAAAAAGAAGAGTTGATCCATATGAGATAGAAACTAGAGTAAGAAAAAAATGAGTTCAAAAAATGAATAAAAGTGGATCAAAAAGTGGTGGAAGATTTATTTACAAAAACGAAGGTGAAAGAAGAAGAACATCAAAACCAAATCCATCATTTAATGGGAAATATTGACCAAGAAAGAAGATTCGCAAACTACATCAACTAATAGATTAAGAGAAGATCAAAGTTGAATTTATAGAGGCATTGAGGAAGGGGAATTCTGAAAAAATTAAGCAAATGAGATATGTGCAAAATGGTGCCAAGAAAAAGAGGAAACTAACATACAAAGAAAATAAGATCAAGAAAGTGTATAGAACCTATTTGATCAGATTAATTAGACCATCGAAGTGGCTTCGCGATTATGTGTTATGCTTGATAAATTTGAAAAGAAGATAGCATGGAGAAACAATTATGCCACTAGAGAGTTTTTGAATCTCATAGAAGAATTAGGGGATCTATATCAAAAAGTTTTTGACATGTTTAACTATGGACCTATTATGAGATACTCCTAGTTATTTCAAACAAGATTAATGAAACTTTTATACTTTCATGCTTGAGATTAAATAAATTTCCTAATATCCATTGTTGCATTCATGTCTAACCATAACATACATATGCATTTATTCATGAATAAATGAGAAAAAACAGGTGAACTAATCTTTAAAAAAGCAAAAAAAGAAGCAATACCTAGTAAAAAAGATATATAATACCAGATCTCGTGATCAACAAAGAGAAATGAAAGACTAATTAGTTAGGATTGAAAATTTAAAGAAATATCCAAAATTCTTAAGGGCTAATGAACGAAAACATGATGAAAACCATCAGGAACTACAAAATGCTACGCAAGGTCAGTTCCAACAAATGATGGCATTTATTGGCACTTGACTCAGAAGGAAGGGTCTTACTAAATAGGAGCCACAAGAAAGAGCCCCCAACAATGTAGCCTTTTGGGCCTATCCAGCTAATCTAGTGATTGCAATGGCATCCAGAAACATAGAGCTAAACTACAACCCTTTTATGGGTTACTGAGCCTATTCAGGTCCCCAACCTAGATGATCTTAGTGAATTGAATGTGAATGAGGGAATGCAATCAAATAAGAGTTATTACCTAAGATTGAGAACTTGTCAGAGTAAGTGAATGCTTTAAAAGGGGAAAAAGGAACAACTAGTGTATAATTAAAAACCTAAATCTAGTTTTAGGATTAATATTATCACCGAAATTAAAGGTGCCCAAATTTGTCAAATACGATGGATCATCGTTGTCCACATACTCACTTAGGAATTTATCTTCATATAATACATGGATATGAAGGTAAGTAAAAGCTTTTTATCTACTACTTTCAAGAACTTTCAAGATTGTCTTACAGATGAAGCTCTTGAGTGGTTTACCAATTTGGAACCCACAAAAATAATAATATGGAGAGATTTGGCCCATGCATTCTCGGTACATTATCAACATATGAAGGGTTAGGCCCGAACAAAGTTACTCTACAAAACATGAGTCAACAACCCAATGAGATGTTCAAGGAGTATGCTACAAGATGATGAGAATTGGCTGCCCATGTGTAACCTACACTGACTGATACTAAATTTTTTCAGTTCCTAGGAACTGTAAAGCCATTATTATATAACTATTTGGTTACAGTGGTGGATAAGAAATTTGTATGAATAATATAAACAAAAGAATTCATATTGAATGCATTAAAGTCCTTACCAGTAATCAACCCAGTCAAATACGATAAAGGATTCCAATCAAGCTAATCCCCATTTCATACAGTGACCTATACCTATAACTTTTAGAGTAGAAATTAGTAGCTTAAGTGGTTTTAAGACCCCTTCAACCACCATTTTCTAAATGTTACGATCCAATAACTACTTGCATTTACCATTATGGAGCGATTGAACATAACATTAACAATTTGCCTTATATTAAATATAAAGTGCAGTCTTTAGTAAATAAGGATATATTTTCATTTGAAGCAAAAAAAAAAAAAAAGTCCTAATGTTGTTTCTTTCAGCCCACAATCATCAAATATACATCATTAAGCTGATCAAATATGGAGACAAAACTGTAGCCATGATACAAAATCACAAGCCTTTTATAAAAATAAAAAATGCCCTGAGTTAAGCAGAGATAGCAAAAGTAAAAGAAGAAGGAAAGTAGATGGAAAAGCCTAAGGTAATGATAAAGGTGCCAACCTTGTTTCATTATGAAAGCAACCATGAGGTCTCACGAATTTATTAATTTTAAGCTAACAAAGAAGAAATGGAAAACATCTTATGACCAAGGCACATAACCAGGAGTAAGAGATGGCACAACTTTATGAAACAAAATGAGAAAATAATGCAAAAGGAAAAGAAATGGCAAAGAAAGAAAAAGCCACGAAAAAAGCTAAAAAGGAAAGCACGCAGCTAGTCATAGAGGAATATGCCATGGAATTCTTAAAATCATAAAACATAGTAAGTATAGCGTGATAAATCAATTTCAAAAAACTCTTGCCAAAATATCTATACTTTCACTAATATTGAGTTTAAAGGCGCATAAGCAAACATTGTTAGAAATACTGAAAACTACCTATGTGTCTTTTAAAATTTCAACTAATAAGATGAGTGAGTTACATAACCCCATTATAGTGTATAATTTCATTACCTTCTTAGGGATGAGCTACCACTTGAAGCTAGAAGATCAATGAAAACCCTATACATTTTAATGACATACAAATGTCACACTATTTCCCTCATCTTAATAGACATTAGAAAGGTTGCCAATTAACGAAAGCACCATATGGCATGGCAATCTTATGTCAGTAAGAACTTTCGAGCGGAAATGGCATAAAGGTCCAAGGAAGAATAGATCTATCAATGATAATCTTGCATTGCATGTGCAAAGTGGAGTTTTAATGAATGAATATAATAGTGATGTTCAATACATTGTTGGAAAGATCATGGATAACATTGCCAAAGTAGTACCATTGATGCTTCATTAAAATGTTGAAATGGTAATTAAAGATAAGTTGGTAATAATACATGGAGAAGACGATATGATAGCATCCAATTTGAAAGACTTCTCTTACATTAAAGCACTAAATAAAGAAGAAAACATTTTCTAGGCTCTATAATTTTTCGATGCTATATAATTCATCTATGATAGACCCTTGAATATGTCGATAAATATGGTATTTTAAAGAAATCAAACATTAAGAAAAGGGTGCCAAGTGGACAAAGACTTGGGCAAGAACTTGCAAGGCATGGCTATGGTTTTAGAATTACCAGAAAATGTGGAAGAATAGGCCTTGGGATATCGGTAAACCACAGAAGATAGAAGATAAAAGAAAATGAAAAGAAGGCCAATAAGATAGGGGTATATTGGTAATTAATTAAAGTGAAACCCTAGTGATAAACTTCAAGTTCGTTAGGTGGCAGAGAAATGATAAGGGATACAACTATTATCTAGGAAGTAAATTTGCCTACTTTTTCTCTTAGCTAAAGATTAACACGATAGGAGAAGAAGAAGAAATTTAGGAATATTTTTAGATCACCGTGGATTGAATTGCGTGATTAGAGAGAAACTAAGATTCGTATGATATACAAGAAAGAAGAAATAGGTAATATTCAAATATATTCTTATCAATAAATAAACATCTTGCATTAAATCTATGTCTCCGTTTCTTTCATTACATTATCGTATAAGATTATTCATTTTATTATATTATACCAGGTTATGCATACTCATGTTTAGAGAATCTAATGATGAATACTACAATATCCACACGTGGAACAAAGTGAAGAAGAAATTAATTTTCTTGATGACTCTGAAATTGAGAAAAAAGAAGTAAACCTTGAATTACCACTAGAACTGGCCAAGCAACTAGAACAGGATGAAAAACAAATATTACCTCATTAAGAAGAAACAAAAATAATAAACATGAAGATAGATGAAAAAAAAGAAAGAAATAAAGATCTAGACGATAATAATATCCATTGAAGTAAAAAAGGGGCTGATTAAACTATTAAAGAAGTATAATAATGCATCTGGTCATAAAAAGACATATTTGGCTTGGACAAGAATGTTATGGAACATAAGTTACTGTTAAAACTAAAATTCCCATTGATCCAATAAAAATTGAGAAGAATGATACTGAAAACCTTATTGAAATAAAAGAGAAAGTAACGGTCGCCAAATATATATGATGGGTTGCTAGGATAGCATTTACACCAAAGAAAGATGGTCAAGTACAAATGTGTATAGATTACAAGGATTTGAATGGAGCTAAACCAAAAGATAACTTCCCTCTACCCCACATAGACATATTGGTACACAACATGGCAAAATTTTCACTATTCTCTTTGATGGGCAGTTACTTTAGTTAAAAGTAACATAGATGGCTTCAAAATATATGGAGAAAATAACTTTTATTACAATATGAGAAATATTTTGTTACAAGGTGATTATTTGGACTCAAGAATTTAAGGTCAACATATCAAAAGGTTAAGGGAACTCTACCCTATGACATGATGCATAAATTAATAGAAGTCCATATGGATGATACGATAGCGAGGTTGACAAAAGATAAAGACAACATAACGATATCTAGAGATTCTTTGAAAGACTCAAGCAATATAAACTAAAACTAAACACAACAAATACATTTTTGAGGTAAAATCAAGCAGACTTATTAGGATCCATTGTCAGTGAAAAAGGGATTAAAGTGGATTGGATAAAGTAAGAGTCACATAGAAGTTGCCACCACCCAAAGCAGCAAAGGAAGCAAAAGGGTTCTTGGACTAGCTAAATTATATCTCGAGATTCATATTAAGGAAGCATAACCAGGAGAGTGGGATAAAGAATGCGAGATAGCCTTTGAAGAAAAATGAAAGAGTATTTACTAAACCCAATAATTTTGATGCCATTGATTTTAGAGAAACCATTAATATTATACCTAATAGTTTAGGAGAAATCCTTGGGTTGTGTGCTAGCATAATAGGATGAATACAGAGGAAATAGTAGGTAATATATTATGTGAGTAAGAAATTCTCTAATTATGAGTGTAAATATTTATCAATCAAAAAGATTTATTATGCTCTAGCATGGGCTGCTCAACGATTATACTGTATTTATTGAGTCATACAAAATGAATCATAGTAAAGCTTGATTCTATAATATATTTGTTTAAAAAACCATCGATGTCAAGAAGATTGGCAAGATGGCAAGTTCTCTTGTTTAAATATGAGTTGACCTATGTGTCACAAAAGCAATCAAAGGAATGCAATTGTTTAATTATTAGCTTATAGAGCCAATGAAGATTGACAATCTATCGAATTCAAATTTCCTGAAAAAGATCTCATGCATAATATAGATATGGAAGAGAAAGAGAGTATAAACTAGTAGATGTATTTTGACGAGGCATCAAATGCTTTAAAAGTAAGGGATAAGAGCAATATTAAGATCTCTCAAAGGATATTACTATCTACTCATCGCCCATTTGGATTTTAACTTCATAAATAAATGTAGTTATTAGGGATTAAAACTGTGATTGATAAAGGAATAATGAGACTAGACTTGTTCGATTATTTGGCCTTAGTAGTTTGTTAGATAAAGGGAGAATGGATGGTAAAGAATTCTGAACTGATAAAGTATTCTTAACTAGTGAAAGAGTCTCAAGAGAACTTCAAAAAAATTGAATTTTAATATCTCCATAAGGAAGAAAATCAAATGACAGACACATTGGCCAACTTAGGGGCTATGTTTCAAGTAAATGATCGAGAAGACGTGATACCAATAAAGATAAGTATATGACAACTCTAGCTTATTACATTGTAATAGAAAAAAACTAAATGGAAAGTCATGGTACTATGATATTCAAAAATTCCTCAAAGAATGAAAATACCTAGAAAAAGCCACTAAAAATTAAAAGAAAACCTTAAGAAAATTGTCATTGAATTTTCCAGTAGACAAAGAGATATTGTATAAAAAATGCTTTGATCACACTTTGAGATGTGTAGGTGCAAAAGAAGCTTAGAAAATGTTAAAGGAAGTACATGGAAGGATCTATGGTACCCATGCGAATGGCCTGATGATGGTTAAATAAATAATAAGAGTAAGGTATCACTACTTAATAATGGAGAGAGATTATATATAATATGTAAGAAAATATCATAAATGCTAAATATATGCAAATAAGATTCATACTCCATCGTCACCATTTCTACTAAATATATGCAAATAAGATTCATGCTCCATTGACACCATTGGACATGATGAATGCTTCTTAGCCATTTTAAATGTTAGGGTTCAATGTGATTTATCCAATCACCCAAATAATTCTAATAGGCATAGATTTATACTACTCTTCATAAACTATTTTATAAAATGGGTGAAGGCAGGATCATTTGCCTAAGTAGGAAGGTTGATTGTAAACAAATTCTTGAAAAAATAGATAATTTATAGATATAACCCACTAAAGAGGATAATTTCAAACAATACCAAGAATCTAAACAATAAAGCAATAGATGAAATATGCAAGTAATTCTAAATCAAGCATCATAATTTGGCAACACATAGGCCAAAAATGAATAGGGCAATTAAAGTAGCCAACACCAATGTAGTAGATTATCAAAAAATAACTGTGACATACAAAGATTGGCAATAAATGTTTATACTAGCACTATATGCATATAAAACGTGAGTGAGAACTTCAACTAAAGTAACCTCGTGTGCCTTAATATGCGAGATAAAAGTTGTATTGCTGGTAAAAGTGAAAACTTCATCACTCAAAGTATTGAAAGAAGTTGAGTTCGAAGCATAGTTGATTTAAGCTCGATATGATTAGCTTAACTTAATTGATGAAAAAAGATTGAAGGCATTATATCATAGCTAATCATACGAGAAGAGCATGAAAGAGCATATATATATATATAAAGATATATCCCCGTAACTATAAAGAAGGGGATCTAGTGTTAAAATCTAAGAATGTTCGTAACCTTCAAGTCAAGTAGATGCCAAATTAGGAAGGTTCGTACGTGGTTAAAAGGGCATTTCCGATAAAGACATTGATTTTAACAAAAACAAAAAGGCAAAAACTTCTTAATCTTTTTAATTTGGATGTGGTGAAAAGATATTTCACATAAAGAAGAAATCTAATGAAAGAAATGAGTATTTGGATTAATTTTTCTTCGAGCAAAAAACTAATGAGTGAAAAATCAAAGTATTCATTGTTATGATAAACTGAACATTAGAAGAGTGATGACCCTACTTATCTTTTGTTATTGGTTTTAGAACTTATAAATTCTTTGTACTATATGCAAACAACATCAATGAAATCCTATCGAAAAATTTGCACTTGGAAAATTTTGAGTCTTATTTGTACCTATGTGATATTACATTTTCAAGATTGCATTTCACAAGAACCAGTAGCATGGTTGGTTATGAAATACAAATTCAAGTAAGGGTGAAGAAAATCCCTAAGAGGAAAGGTAAAAATTTAAAATCCAAGGGAAAAGGCATATAAGAGGGAAACATTGAGTGCAAAAAGAAAAAGGAAAGGAAAAGGGTTCTTGAAGAGTAAAATATTAAGTGGCTTTATTCGGTCTCAAAAATACTTGAAAAAATCAAATAGACAAGGCGAACTTATAATTGAGGAAAAGACCAAAAAATGCAAGAGATTATGTGTAGTGACTATATGCTACTTTGTTGGAAAGAAAGGAAGGAAAAACAAAATAATAGCATAGTCATGCATACACGCATACACATGCATATTTACATAGCTGTCACTTTTTAAAAAGAAGTTGAAGCATCCCAATGAAGAATCCCTAGTAAAGATGTGAAAAGAATCCCTAATGAATGAGCAAATTAGTCTCAAAAAAACACGAGAAATCTATAAATGGGTAATTAAAAAACTAATCGATCGAGGAAAAACAGAAAATCACCTCAGGAATAAGGGAAAAAAAGAAAAAAAATAACTCCAAGAACTTAAAGGGAAGGATACAACCAAGGAATCATGAAGAGCATCAAAAATACGAAAACATCGAGAATCATGTTAGGTTAAAAAGTAGTCAAGAATCATTTGGGATTAGAAAGACATTGTGAATTGTATTCAACTAGTAGAAGCATCAAGAATCATGCTAAAAAACATTAAGAATCATGTTAAATCAAGAAAATTTTATTAAAAATTGTATCTCGTGAATGTGACTTAAATCATGGAACTTTGGGATGCTTGTGAATTGCGTCATCAAAAGGAAGCCATCTAGATGATGGACCTTAAAATGCTTGTGAATCACCTCAATGCCTATTATCCATGTTGCAAAAGCGTGTGCGAATTGTTCTAGTTAGTCGAATGAGAATCATATCACGAAATTCAAAATGCTTGTGAATCGCGTTGTCTAGAAAAGAAAGAAAGCCATTTGAGGATTAGTAAAGTGACACGTGAAGATTGCATTACATGGAGGACACTTATGAATCGTATCAGCACCTAAGAATCGCATTACTTTGAGATGATTATGAAGCAAATCAAGGAGAGAATTAAGATGATTATGAATTGTATCATGTGAATTAGGGCTGATTATGAAACACATTCTAAGAAATAAGAGGAGTGTAAACCACATGGTGATACTAAGGATTACATCATTCTTAAGTATTACAAAACATTTTTTCAATTTCCAAGGTGGTTAGAATCACATGTTAGAGAAAAAAACAAAACTTACTGAATGAAGCAAAAAATGATGCAATTAATGATCTAGGAGCAATTAGCTATCTTTTCATTTTTCTTTAAGCTTTGTTTTTCAAAACATAGATAAAAAAAGGTAGTTGTTGATACCTACTTTTGCACTTAATAAAACTACGAAAGATATTTGAGGAAAAGTTATAACTTACTGAATGGTGAGGTTAGGTTGGAATGATCAAAAAAAGAATCATAAGGTTAAAGTGACCAAGCATCATGATTCATTAGGCATTATCACAAATCAAGATTTTGACGAAGCATGCTTAAATGTTTCCATTGTGTGAAAGAATGATTGATTAGTGAAAGTGATTAAGTTCGATCGTCACTACTTAATTATTTTGATGATGGGATAATTAAGTTAGATAAGGATCAGATCATTACAACTTGAGAAAAAAAGGAGATGCCATAATCCAGAATACTAGTGTTGTAAAAAGGAAGATGATTGTTTATACATTACGAGTACATTGCTAAGAAATAGAAGGAAAAAGAAAAGACTATTTTATAAAAAAAAATGATTATTAAGGAGTAGCATTAATAACATCGGGATTAGTTTAGGCATAAGGCTCTAAAGCCATAACATCAAGTATAAGAGTTACTTTAGGAAGATCTGCCAAAGGATTTTGTTGGTTTGTCATCTCAGCTATGGGCTCTAATGGTCTCTAATGCAATCTCCTAAATGATGTCTACCAAAGATGCTTTTGAATCTTTAAAGTCAATGGTGGAAGAAACATTAGCAGTAGATGGAGCTAACTTTACCTAATCCAAATTTACGTGATCTCATTTATCAACCCCTTCCTGATTGGGTAGTAAAGCCATGCAGTCTGAGCCTTGATCTTAGCTTTATACTCATCGAATTGTTTGAAAGTCTTAACTTGCTCGAGATCGGGTCTCCTACCTAACCTTATTCAAATCATTTAGGAGTTTGATGGCAAGCTTGTGCTTCACTTTCTCCACCTTAGTGTTAATATGGGCCTTAATTTGGGTTAACTCGATTCAAGAGTTGTCTAACTTTGATTCAAGGTTACTTATGATTGTTTTTAGCCTCTTTATTTTGGCCACATGATCTTGTATTTTATTTATTGCATCTTTGACGAATTTATTACTTCATCTCTTTTTTTTTTTTTTAATGAAATGGTGAAGCTTATGATGGTGTGGTTATACTTATTTATGAGAATAAACAAACGCTAGGCTGCTTGCACCACAAAAGAAAGATCAGACAAAATAAGATTGAGTAAAGAAAGATCAGGAAAATTTGAGAATGTTTGATAAAAATTAAAAGGATATTTAGGAAGACCAAAAAAATGATCAGGATTAAGAGGCTTACCTTGCCCAAGCACATGAAAATGTTTTACAAAAGTACTAGGTTAGGTTTAAAATCAAACTTTTTTTTTCATGTCTTAAGGAAGGATGAACTTGTAGAGCCATTTTTTAACCAAATGATGATGATTTAAACTCCTTTCCTCAAGGATGTTATAGTTTTATAGAAATTTTTTCAAGGAGGAGGACCTCTTAGCGGGTTGAAAGCATAACCATTATGCCCTAATTGTTAGGTAAAAAGTTGGTTTTATCTTTAATCCTAGTTAGTTACCTGCTTGGATTCTAGACTATTTCAACTTTTAGTTGGTGCAGTTGACTAGTAGCTATGGTAAAGGATCTTTTAGGCCTTTTTCTTTATGTAGATCAAGAGGATTAACCTATAGCTTGAGCCCCCGATGTTGCATTATTAGATGAGGGAGAGATTGGCCTAAGGCATGGTTTTTTACTCCTATATTTTTTCTTCAGTCAATTATGAGATCTTGTAACGAGTCATGTCAATATGATTTATGAGCAAAACAAAAGTCACAAGTAAAATCCAGATAACAATAAACAAAAAGAAGGAAGAGTATAAGCAAAAATTACAAGAAAACGTGCATTAGGAGAAATGTGCTTATGCTTTGAACTGACTGAACAGATATGTGGAAAATCATTTTGTATTGGATTGGGGATAAGAAATTTTGAGGATCAAAAGTAGAAGTAATGTTTGGCTTAGCTGTGGGAATAAGAGTCAAAGCTTACATAGGAATTGAATTGTGATCAAGATTATGGTCATAGTTAAGATCTTAATCTAGATAGGGATTATGATTAGGGTTATGAGCTTGAATGAGATTTGGAGAAGGAAGATGAGAATGAGGATTTTCACTAATGGTATCAATACAACAAGATGAAACCTGGTAAATTTAGAAACTTATCAAAAGGGAAAACCTTGTACCACGCCCCAGTAGCTTTAACAGTTGCTATACTAGTTAGTAAAGTGTGTATCTTAAAGTTATCTCTACCCCAATGTTCGAGTCATATTTGATGAAAAGGCTCAGCATGAAGATGAATTTTCTTTTGGTAGGCATTTTTTGTGGGTTCTTTCAAAATGTTAAAGTCAAGTTACGAATTTGGCCAAGAAGCCTAAAAGTTTTATTATTCCAAGGCAAGCCTTCTGTGAAAAGCCTTGAATGTCTACTACTAAAATAGAAAAAATTATTTTTGAAATCTTTATCATCCTTGTTTTGCTTAGCTCAAAGACTTTGGCAAAAAAAGGACTGATAAATTTTTATAGTTTAAAATAAATAGTTTTGAAACAAAAGCTGTGACGCAACACTAAGCGTTTGGAAGAAGCTATGATGGAGAAATATTAAATTGGCAAGAGATATTTAGAAGAAAGGATGAATACGGAGATCTTAACCATCTTTGAAGCAGTCTTCCAAGACCATGATCTAGCCTTCACGGTAAGACCTTGACTTATCGATGGGTTAGAAAAGTTCTAACTGGATGTATTTTAGGACAGGGAATTTTTGCTTGACCTATTCTAAATCCTTAATGGTGTAAGAACTCCTTAAGTTTTTAGCCATGATAAAAAAGAAAGAAAAAAAAAGAAAAAGAACTCACTAGAAAGGATGAAAAGGTTGGAATTGTGTCGACCTGAAGTTGCAGATAAAGAGAGTGTATGGGTAAGAAGATGAAATGAGAAAAAGGAGAAAATGAAATGAAATGGCAAATATGTTTCAAAATAAGTTTCAAAAAGAGGCAAGACTTGTCCCAAGAAGGCATGATGGTTCTAAATCCCTAAGGTAGGTAATAATGGACTATAAATGGTAATTAATGTGTCAAAAAAGCAACCACCATGAGATTTTAAACTAGTAGATACCAATCTTCATTAGATCCTAATCAAAAGAGATCCCGTTCTCTGTAAAAGATCCGATCAATTTGAATGAAGATTCTATCATACCAAGTGTCATTTAAGAGACTTTAGATAAAAATAGTAGACCTCAATCAATTGATTATGATTTTAATCGATAAAAAATCTTAATCTTAAGAGTGCCTTAATCTAAAGAGGAATAATGCTAGATGCGATGATGGAAAGCAATCCCATTTTTAAAGATCATATAAAGCATTTACAAGAATGTAGGTAACACTTAATGACAGAAGAAATACTATAATCACGATCCTTAAGAATGAAGACGAGTTTTTCACTCTAAGTACGAGATCCAAATATAATCAGAGGAAATACGACTGTAAAACTTAAATTAGAAGATTTAATTCAAAATTTGAGGACTTAAACATCACTAGTATTATGGAAGCTTCTAGAAGGTGTGTAAGATATATGAAGTGAAGTGCACAACCACGTGTCATTCACCAAGGAAAAGCATCTAATGTACAATTGTCCTTTTTGAAACACTAAAGTTTTTAAGATTTCGGTGAGCATTTGCTAGTAGAATAGTCAATAGATATACTTAAAATCGAAGGAAAGAATGACCTTTACATTTTTAGTAAAATAAAATATAAAAAAAGTGAGTTAATTCTTGAGTTCTTGAATTCTTAGGCATATTCTAACTTCTAATTCTACTACTGGCGAAAGAGTAGTGAGGATTGTAAGCACTCAGTATCTAAGAGACAGATAATGATGTGCTAGCTTATTTCTCGATCTTGAATAAAATGTGCTTCTATCTTAGAAGTAAAGAAATGACAAAAGTTTTATTCAAAATTTCCTTCTATTATAAGATGTTGCTGCTTGTGCTATTTAATTGTTATTAATATCAATTTATTTACTAAGTGAGAATAAAGTTTAAATTTTATTAATTCACCTAATGAAATATAACTTCACTTAACTAATACCAATTTTTTAGCGTCGTAAGGATGTTAATCCTTCCTTACACCTAACCAACTTTAGAACTTGGATTTCTTCATGGGATAGATCAGTGCCTTATAAATCTTTATTTCTTTGTTTTTCTTTTATCACAAAAAAAAAGTCTTGGCGGTTAATGACATCCATAAAAAAGATTGGTGGTCACTCCCCACTTTTATCAAATGAGTCGGCTAAAATCTAATAAAGAAAATTTTTTACTTCGAGATTAATTTTAAACCTTGTCTTGACAAAGAAGGAATTGAAAAGTTGCCATAAGCGAAAGAAAAAGTTCTTGTACTCGTAACAATGAAGAAAGTGATGAAGGAAGAGAGAGTGTACAAAGATAATGACTAAAGTACGAAAAGGCGCCGACGTATTGTTCTACGCACGTGTTCTAATCCAAGACATTGTCATGGGACACATGGAAAACAACATTAAATATGTAAGAAACAGAATAGTATGGTGAGAACGACATTGTTTCAATTAACTTTTAAACTTTTAAACTCCTACACCTACATTATATAATGGTTTTGTTTGGATGGAGATCTAGTTATTTTAGAATAAAGTTCTATCTCATAGGAAATTTTGATTCAATGAGAAATGTATTCTCGATGCTTGTTTGTTTGAAGTTATTCTTGATGCTGATTAGGACTTGATGGACAGTAATCTTGATGCTGATCTAAAATTGAAGTTTCCAGCTAGCCTTTGAATGATGAAGATGTTAATTTGTTCTCGATATTGACCTTGTATATTTGATTACAATGGTGATCTAATGAAGAGCCTGATACTAATCAAGGCTTGATGTTCAAATGACATTCTCGATGCTAAGAAGTGGTGTGTGATCCTAATGCTAGCTTTAGCGTAACAGAAGCAATGTGATCAAGATGCCGATATAAATCGAAGGAAGATCTCGATGCGGACAATGTGCTAGTGATAAGTTGATCATGATCTCATTGTTGGCTATACGATGATCATCATCATGATCTCAATTTTATTAAGCATTCTTAATAAGAGAATTATGCAAACACCTTATGTTTGCTTCAAGTAGAATAAGAAAAATATAAGAGAAGCAATGTATATTGTTGCACAAAATGCATAAGGAAAAGTGCACATTGATGCGTATAACACACAAAAGATCGTCTCTCACACAGTGGTCCCTTGATTATCCAACGTTTTATGAATTTTTGGTGGGTTGGTGCCATCCTCACTCCTATAAAGAGAGGCCTTGATTGGTAACGAATGAAGTATTTTGATATTCACTGTATTTTTCACACTTTTCACTTTGATAGTTTTTGATTTCTTAATTTGCTTTCTAGAAATCTCTTCTTTCATTTTCACTTTTTAGATTATGAGGATTTAGTTATGCTTATGACTATTAAAAAGAAGGCCTTTTACTAAAGATCATTGATTTTAATCACCTGTTTGGCTATTTAGTTGAAGGTAGCGACCACTTCTTTTATAATTCTTGGTATTATTTGTGCTTGTATACATAGTTCCTACAAAGTAAAAAATTTTGTTCGATTAAATGAAGAATTGATCATTGAAATTCTTATATCTTGGTATTGTGAATATATATATATATATATAAAACTTTCCTTAAGAATGTTTTCAATAACAATGGATTTGTGTATTTGTTATAAAAAATTACAAAGATTACTCAATATCTTCACTGATTAATGAGATTTTTTTAGAGTCAATATCATAAAAAATCAAGTTAACATTTGTTTTGAATTATGATGATCATCAATTATCATAAATGTTATGTATTATAAACAAAATATGAGAAAAAGAAAAAAAGACTAGTGGCTTTTGTTTTTCTTTAACCCTGTAGAAATTTTGTTCAGTAAATGATAATTACAAATGCATTTAGTAGTTTGATTCCAATTTTCTTCTTTTCATTATAATTTATAATCTCTTTTAGTCATTTTCGAATATTGATAAGTAGTTTATTACATGTTTTTAAAAACCTTTTGAGGACTAAAAGATTACTAGAGCAAAATCTTAATATCTCCAAGTAACATGTTTTTAGATTTAGGAAATAAAAGTCCAAGTTGTTGCAAAATCTTGATCCAATCATGAAAATTGCATAAAATGAATTTTTAGTAACTAAAGGATAGAAGAACTTGTAATGGCAAGATCTGATGTCCTCTCGAAAATGTTTTAAGTAAAAAGATGTAACAGTAGAGAAATCTCAATACTCTTTCCTTTTTTTAACATATATAGCATATTCTTGTTTATTTGGGAATCATCTTTGAGCTTTAAACATATTCCAAAACTAGAAAATGCCTTATTTAATTGAAACCAATCATGGGCATTATAAAGGTACTAATCGTTTCCCTAACATAATCGACTCACGAACCCGTTTTCAAACCACAACAGCTATGGAGTTTTTTTTTGTTTAGTTCATTTGTTTTTGTTAACTTTTTGCAAAAAGATTTTCAAAAGTAGAATGAACACTGTTAGCCAATCATATTATAACACAAAATTTAGGGGTGATTCTTTTATTTTCCTTCCAATTCATAAAACTCGTTTCCCAAGTTTTTCTTTAATTCACTTTGAGTTTTCAACCTGATTGTGACAACCAATTTGGGTTATCTTCCATCCTTACTACACTTGCTTTGGTAGATGAAGCCTTTGAGTTTCTTAATCAGATAACTCATCCTAAGTTATCAAATGGGTTTATGTTTACCATAAATTAAGTGATTTTTTAGTTTCTTGCTTGAATAATTCAAAGCGCTTAAAAAGTCATACCTTTCCTTAAGCTCTACCCTTGGTGACTACCTAAACCGTAACGGTCATAAGGCTTAAGTTATTGTTATTTGTACCCAAATTTAGAGTTCAAAGAACACTTTTTAGCTATAGATCCTAGGTTTTACAAATACTCTAATTTGTGTCTTCCTAATATGTTAAAATGACCTAAAAAAGAAACTTACTTTATCGGTGTCACCTAGGCCCTAAGCATTCATAAATATCCTAAAGCCCAGGGGTGGTTTATCCTATACCTCATCTAGAATTTCTCATTTTTAATCAATAATTAATTCAACATACCAAGTATTAAGATAATCACAAGTGAATAATGAATATCGTTAATAAGGAATTAATCAATATTAACTTATTCCATTAAACTATATCAATCCCTCAAGTATTAGGACTTAGCCCCTCATGTTTAGATTCATAATCACCGATTCATTTAAAGGTTTTTCAAATAATTTGATAAAGAAAGATGAACAATAAGAAACAATAAAACTATGAAAAAAAATTATGGAGGATTTGGAAAGTCTCAAGTAGGTTATCAATAATCTTGTGCTTTCCTCCTCAATAAAGCCTTAATTTTGTCATCTTCTCTTGATTTGTCCTAACTTTCTTAGTCAAGATCCTCTTTTGAAAGGTTTTTATAATCCCTAAAATAGTGGAAGGTTGCCTAGACAAGAAAGATCAAAAACTCGTTTTGATGACTACAAGAGATCTATTTGTATTGAAACTTCCCTTGCATTCAAATTGTTGGCACGGAACTTTCACTATAGTGAAAGTAGATTCTTACTATGGAGAGAAAAGGTATATTTTTGTTGTGTAGTTAGTCTTACTATAATAAGACTCCTTTTTGCTACAATGATTAAGTACGACTTATCTTGCTCCTATGTTCTCTCGCTGTGGTGAAAGTTTGCTTTGCTATGGCAAGTAACTACTAGCTGGTTATGGATCTTCAGTATCTCCTAACTCAAAAGTTATGGCATTAAATCTTATCTTTGTAATGTTTTCTTGAGTCACTTGATTCAAATTTTGGAAAGAGCTACACCAAAAATACCAAAGTAGTACAACAATTTGCTTTTTCATATATTACTTTCAGTTTTTGCCTTGCTTTACCATCCAATGCAACTCAAATCTCTCAAGACTCAAAACACCAAAGTTGTAAATATCTCAATCTTCTCTTTTTAGAACATCTTGAATCATTTAATTGGAGTTGAAATTAGGAAGTTATGCTTAAAGTATTGCAACAATATCATGATTATCCTAAAGCCTCATTTTGCCTCATTTTGCTCAATTTGCTTCTATTTGTGTTTCGATACTTGTACTTTCAACAATCCACTTAAAACACATATAAAAGCATCATAGGAGTATATTATGACCAAATACTAATTAAAAAAGCTTAAAATATTTTAGCTATCAAATACCCCAAACTTAATGTTTTGCTAGGCTTGGGCAATAGTACAATCTTAGTACACATGTGTGACTTGATCTTTAGTATGATGATCAAGATGATTCAATTAAAATATTAACTTACAAAAATTAAAGAAATGAAAAATATCTAAATTGTGTAGAATTTTCAACCTCTAAGCTAGTACTAATCTATTTAAGACTCTTTGAATATGTGTATGTACAAATCACCATCACCTATCCTACCAACCCCAATCTCTTTATATGACAAGGATGCAATGATACTGGACAAGTACAACTATGGGGTGTTTCATAGTCTCACTTTTCATCCCATGTTCTACTAACATAACTAACAACCAACATAAAAAATTAATAGGTCTTCATAAGGGTTATAACATGGCTAAGAGGTGATGGCTTAAGAAAGAACGTGTAAAGGAGATAAAAACAAACTAGAAAAACACTAATTGAGTATACATGTTAAAGAGAGCTATACTTAAAGAATAAACTCATACAATAAAGTTCTCTCTCTCTCTCTTTTTGTCTTTTTCTTCTCTTTTTCTCTTTCTTTTATTTCCTTTTTCTTTTTCTTGCTGCTTTTTTGTAATTTTCTTTTTTTTTTCCAATGCAAAAAAGTTCATGTATATATATCCCCAATGAATTTTTGATACTATAAGATCTTTTCAATACTACTTTTTACTTTTCCTTTTTCTTTTTGAATTTATTTTTCTTTTCTTTTCAACATTTTCTACTAATAAAGGTTTTCTCCCTTTTTTAAACATATCCACTTAGCATTTTCTCCAAATGTAAAAGGTAAGGGGATTCATTTTTTTAGGACTAAAACTAAGCTATGGTGGATGTGGATTATTGAAAAGAAAAAGCTATTGATTAAGGTGCAAAAAGGGTAATTAATAATCAAAATCATGTCAAAATGGCATGATGTTAAGGTTTCAACTATGATTTCGCCTGGAGTGGTCCTAAAGTGAGTTCTAGAACTGTGATGTAGTTTGCAAAGCTATTTTACCACATAAAGATACTTAAAATGTCATTTAAGCTAACTCAGTGATTTGTCTAGTGCTCATACTATTGAGAGTTGAAAATAAACCTATGCTAGTATTCAAAGTCAAACACATAAAATCTTTAACATGAATCATTTTCAAAGACCTAAGGTTTAGGTAACTAGTTCTATCATTGCTATTCCATTTAGTATATACATCTATTTCAACTTATACAATAGTTATGACTTGACCAATGTCTCTTAGGCAACTATTAACACTTGGAAAGTAATCAAAATACATATAAAACAATAAAAACTTCTTAAGTCCTAAATAGCACAAAAACATATAAAATATGCTTTCAATCCTCAAACTTAGATGGAACATTATCTTCAATGTTCATTTTTGATGAAAGTGTCATGAAAATTATAAAACATACCTAAAAATGGGGGCTACTGCCTTACCTCACCATGGGGCCTTACTGGTGGTACTAATGATATAATGGAGAGGCCTTAAATGGCTAGCCAAATTAAATTAGTCTTGCAAGAAGGGAACTAAGGTACACCTATTATATCATGGCCACACTAAATGCCCATGTGTAAGAGCAATTCTCCCACAATGTTGAAGCAAGCATGTTGATATTTAGAAGTGCTTACACCAATTAATCTACCCTATGGATTTCCCTTTGCCATCACTACATCATAGAGTAAAGGTCAAAGATAGAATGTCATGAAGCATGGAAGGATGACCTACGTACTACCTTAGAAGTGCCTACATTAGGATCTTTTAGTGCAGGATCGCTCCTTAATATAGGCCATATCACTATCTTTTCTAAGGGCTTTTTAGGTACCTTACCTTTGAATCCTTAATACTAACCCTTGTTATAATTATTAACTTAGTAATCAAAGAAGAGAAAGGAAGTCCTATCTAGTATTTTGCAACATTCTTAATAGTGAAAAAGATCTAACTCCTACATTAAATGCAATCCCATTCTCTATGTACTAAAGCATAGAAGCTCTCATCTTAACTACATCAAAGAGATGGACTTAGGGCTCAACTTATAGTAAAAGAAGTGATTCCACACTTTTAAATGGTTTTTAAGCTCCTTATTTAGAAAAGCAGTCCTTATGTCCCTCATGACTTTCCAATGCACTTTTCTCCCACATATGGAGTAACCTCATCTAGGCCTTCCTCATCAAATAATATGTTCAATTCATGGGCATCAAGGATAACTAAGTTATAGAATTCATTAATCATTCTATTATAAAATCTAACCTACTTTGCCCCTTAGCATGGTAGACCAATCAGAGGCTTCCATGGCATCAACATAAAACTCCGTCACTATAATCATGGCAGCAGCCCTTAGTTTCCTACAAAAGGTTTGCTAACCAAGTGTTTCAATGATGTGTACAATCAAAGTGTAATGATGGGAGATATCTCTTAATCCTCTTTCTTTAAGTCCCACTCTCTTAATTAGTACTCGACTCACTGAAGTGCTTTTAAGCTTCAAAGGACACAAACTTAAAGATATCATAGAATGGTTAAAACGTAAAAAGCTCTATGTACTTTCCTTAAGGATTCTCTGAGAAAACATTTGCTAAATGACTTACTAATCAAATTACTCTATCTAATGTATATGCAAAATAAGCATAAGCAAAAACTCACTACACAACAATGCATAAGGTAAAGTAATCAAATTCAAATTCACACTTCTAAAATTCTTTCACAATCTCCTCAAGTCAACAAAAACTTTACTCAAATCACAAACACTTCAATATAAGTAATCTCAAATACATTAAGTGACAATGCAAAACAATATAACATGAAAAATTTAATAACCTGTTTGACTCTTCAAGTTAGGAGAGTGTGAAAAGCTTACTCACACTTGATTCCTTTTGTGTATTTTCATAGAGAAAGAAAGAGATTAATGGGTGAGAAGTTTAGTGAGAAAGAGCGAAGAATCTTTGTTTATAATAGTGAATGATGATGATTTGAGGGAATGAGGAAGAGTAATATAAGGTTCAAGATTTATAGAGCACTTTAAGAGGAGAAAATGAAGGACATAACAGCTTAGGGTTCAAATTTTAGGGCTAGGGAAAAAAGAAGCCCTTATACCCCTCAATCTTATTATGTGAATTTTAAATTTTGCTATAGTGAGGATACATTATGCAAAATCAATACAACAAGGCTGCTTTGTAGCTCACCACAATGAGTGACTATTTCCAAAACAAGGTAACTTATTTCATTACAGTGAATAATAGGCTCGCTACAATGATAGCACACTATCCAAGCCACTCTTTCATCGAGCTTGTTTCCTTTTTCCTCCTTTTTTTGCACTATTTTTTCCATTACTTCACTTTTCCATTCACTTGGTCTCTTTGGTCCTAGATAAAATAATAAAACATTAGGACAAATAAAATCTAAAACTAATCTTAAAACATAAGAAATCAATTTTTTTTTTTTAAAAAAGCTAAGGTTGCCTCCCAAGAAGTGCTTTATTTAATGTTTTTAGTTAGACGTAGCTAGTGGTCTAGTCATGATGGATCTATCATCATCTTTTTCACTACTTTTTTACCGACATTTCCAATATGATGCTCAACTTTTAGTCCATAACCTTGAAGATTCTTCCATTCTTAGCTTGAAGTTCCATCGTACTATAAAAGATTCCCATGAACTTGAAGGCATCAGACCACTCAAATTACGAAGTCTTTTGGATAATTCTTATCTTAGAGTTTCTACCTTATAGGTTCTTCATTCTAACCTAAGACTATGTCTCTTTTTTCCCACTACTTCTAATCTCCACTGATCCTTACCACGATCCGCATTCATTCTTAAGATTGACTTTACCACACAAGGCTTTAAAGGTTCACTTACCTTTGTTCCATAACACACACTTTCTACCAAAGGAGAACTCTCATCAACTTGGCTGCAAGAATATACATTACAAGAAGACTTCTTAGCCTTACCAATCTTGAATTTCACCTTTTTGCACAATTCTATTATGAAGTGGTGCTACACTCCTCGGTGAGTTGTATTGTCTAAATGTTTGACTTTTCCTTGCTCTTTTTCTTTGCTTCATCCTCAATTGTATCCTAAGAACTTTTTTCATGGTCAAATCTGTATACAAGGTTCTTTGAAACTTAAGGGTCAAAATCTTTTACTTTTTTCCCACTTTGATGAATGTGTTGCACTAACCTTTGGGGTTAAATCTTTTTAGTATCACTAGGAAAATACCCAACAACCTTACCTTTCAAAGATTTAGCTAGTTGAGCCACCTCAGCTCTAAGGTTTTCCATTGAAGCACTAATATTGCTACAAAAGTGTTGGCTAGATCAGCTAAAGATGGATCTTTCTCTTTAGGTTAGTGATTGTGCAGATCTCGATTAGTACAAGATATTTTTTGGGTTAGTATTCAAGAATTTCTCCTGAGCTTGTAATTATAATTCATATTGTCCATAAATTGGCATTACTAACATTTAGATGTATCTTGAAAACCTGAAGTGCCATAATTATAACTCATTCCATGCTAATTATTAGTTTTATTTTTCTTAGATTTTAAATTTGATTGGTTAAGACCAAAATCTATTTAGTTGGAGAAACAAAGGGTCTACTTCATAAATCTCAACTAGTTTTATTATTATGGGCCTTTCATTAAGCCACTGGGAATCATTGGTAGCCATCTTTATTATTCTTTACACCTTTTGCGTTATCATAGACTGTAGTGTACCACCAACAACTATGACATTAATTATTATGCTTGTATATCCGTTCAATTTACTATAGAACACTTGGATTCAAAACCAGTCTTGATACTCATGTTGTTAACATCTCCTGATTAAATCCTTAGAGTGCTACCAAGTCTTACAAAGAGGCTTGAGGTCCAATTGTGTAAACTAAGCAATCTCACTTATTAACTATCAAGTTTTGATGTGGGAAAGAATTTAGTCAAGAATACTTGGGTCACCTCCTCCCAAGTGTTCAAACTTCCTATAGGGATGGAATGCCACCAATTGGCTTTATCCATTAAATAAAATGGGAATGGTCATGATGGTGATCGCGGATCGGGTACTACCCCCAAGGTGAAGAAAGAAATTCTCTTCTTATTCTTTTAATTTTTTCAGTTTGATTTGATTACAAAATGATAAATCTTGAAATTTATTTTTGCTGACATTTTAATAAAAATCAAGAAAACAAGTGTTGCCAACAATCTCTTTTGTGATCACTACAAGAAAAACGAGATTATTTCACACTAAATAGTTCACAGTTTTAATAACAACTGTGAATAAAAGAATTTTTGTTCACAGTTGTAACAAAACTGTGAACAAAGGTTTTTTTTACTCACAGTTGTTATTAAAACTGTGAATAAAAACATTTATGTTCACAGTTATGCTTATAACTGTGAATTAAAAAAAAAACTTTTATTCACAGTTATGTTTATAACTGTGAACAAAAGAGAGCTTTGTTCACCATTGGATTTTTTCGCCCCTGTTACAGATCTTCCTTTCTTTTCTTCTTTCGCTTTTTCAACCCCCTTCTGAACCAGAATGAGCTGTTGTTTGCCAAAATCGAGTACATGCAGAAGAGGGTAACTCTATGCTCATAATCCCCTTAAATTTCTAATATGGTAGCATAGTTTAAACAAGCATATTGAGTTTCTATTAATTCTGCCATTGAAAATCACTTCAGTAGCTTCAGGTCTGAATTAGAAAATTAGTGGCCACTTATTACCAGCAGTGCTTATAATCAAATCAGCTAGATCATGTGACTGCATGCATTGAAGCTTTTCATCCACTTAATCATAATTAAGATAAACCTCGTTGGATGATCACGTGGTTACTTAACCTTTCTTGGGCATTTGAAATGTTGATGCCTTAAAGCCATTACAGTTTCATTTGTTAGAAAAGTTGTTTCCAGTTGGTGCCTTAAAGCCATTACAGTTTTTAATAATTCAACTATGACGAAGACCAGGAAGGACAACAATGATATGCGCGCTAATGCCATTTTTGCCTCTTTATTTAATGTTTCCCCTACATCTTGTAAATTAGCTCTTTTCTTGTAAATTGGGACTTCCACTACTTGTTTAATGTGAACTCCATATGTAGAAGATAACTTGTAAATGTTTTCTTTCTATCTCATTCAAACCATTCACAGGTGCCTTGCAAGAAATTAACTTGCATAATAATAACCAGCTTCTTCGAGCAAAGGTACTCTCTCCCTCCTTCTCCCTCTCTTTCTTCTCTGTTTCTGCATCTTTTGGTGATTTTTTGATGGATATGTATATATATATATATATATAAGCAGATATCTGAGAATGAGACGAACCAGCAAAACATGAACTTGATGCCAAGATGAGGTAATTAACTATGAGGTCATTTAGTCTCAACCCTTTGATTTCAGGAACTTTTTTCAAGGCAGTGCATTATAACCCACAAATCATCACTACTCATGCCAGGATCAGATGACCTTTCAGTTAGTGTAAGTCCCACAAATTACCATCTACATAATTATGTCAAAAGAATGTTAATATAACTTCAGATTCTCTAAATTGTTTAAGATTCCTGTAAATAGCCTCTGGGATTGAATATTACTTTCAGTTCAACTCAAGTATCTAAAGCCTTTATAAGCCTTTTATGTAGATAAAACATTGAATTCAGATAACTTTGAGATATCTAATAGTTTCTTCTCTTTGTGTGAAGCTAATGTGGTTGAAGGATGATCTGGTACTGCTGTTGCTAGTTTCTCTAAAAGGTATTTAGTATTTGACCAGACCATAGCTATAGGGTGTCCTCTACAAATCATAAATCAACTTTGTTTAATTATCTAAAGGCTTGCTACTTTGTCATTACACAGTGACTCTTTGGACTGTTTAAGACCCAGATTTGCATGCTTCTACTTCTTTCTAAGCTGCTTACAGAGACATTTTCATCACTGTCTCATGGCAGTTGTACATCAATTTGTATACGAAACTAGAAGATCATAAATTTATGGTATTCAAACTGATCTTCTGCAATTATAAAGAAGTAAATCCAATTGGAGATGTGCTGTAAAATTAAGCCAAACCATGAATTCATTCCAAACAAATTAAGAGGATCCAATGCTCCAGGTTTAATTAATGAAGCTGTAAACAAGATATGTACTCTCTGTAGGTGTTCCCTTGACAAAGCTTGGGAGGCAGGGACCAACAGTGGGGCAGAATTGCTTGAAGTTTAGCATGATGTCCTTCCCCTTGAAAACTTAACCTATTTTTCCATGTTTCACTGCTACTTAATTAATAATCGGTCAGAAACATGGTTAATATGCTTAATATGTTCAACTTGTGAAAATACATGGGAATTAGGCTTGAATTATATAAGTGGTAACAAGTACATGTGTACATTGTGTAGCTTATTTAGATGAAAGTCATGCCCTCTCCAGAAGGTGATGAAAACATATATAAAAAGCAAATCCCTCTGCCACCTCACAGCAGTAGAAGGAAAGGGATGCTCACGCACGCCCACCACTAGCAAGCCGAAGTTACAGTCGGCCTTCCTCAGCCCTCCCCTTTCTCTCGTGCGCTTTCTTTTTCTGGTGAAGCTGCGAATTCATGTACAAGTGAATGAAGGAGCCAACGAGCAGTGAGTGAATAAAGGCACCAGCCATAACTATGGATAAAGGGCACGCCCACCACTAGCACGCTAAAGTTATAGTCGACCTTCCTTAGCCCTCCCTCTTCTCTCGCGTGCTTTAATTCTTTTTCTGGTGAAGCTGTGAATTCATGTGCAAGTGAATGAAGGAGCGAGCGAGCAGTGAGTGAATAAAGGCACCAACCTTTACTCACAGTTACAGCCATAACTGTGAATAAAAGGGTTTTATTCACAGTGATGGCTGTAACTGTGAGTAAAAGCCTTGCATCTTCTCCAGAAACATCGAAAAAATTCATTCATTCATTCATTTTCTCCAATTACTCAAAGATAAACTTTGATTCTTCAGGTATGAAGTTTACACTATGAGGAGAGCCTCTCCGGGTTGTAGATGTGCAAACCGAACATTCGATCGGTCCTAACTATTTACATCGAAGGGATTAAGAATGTGTGCAGTGTTGCTTCCTTTTGGGTTCCACAACTGGCAGCTTGAATCTCCTCTCTTTTTTTTTGGTAAGTTTAATCCTTTCTCCCAAAATATTATGCTCATTTTTTTTGTTAAAATGCAGAAATTATTGTTCCTTGATTTTTGGCTTTTAGTTTCATTATTTTTAAGCTCAAATTCGGATGTGGTTCTCCTTCCATTAGGATTCTAAATATGTGCATGGTTTCATTTTCATTAGGATTTTAGATCTATTTTGAGGTTCAAAATATTTGTTAAAATCCCAGATTTAGATGTATGGGGTCCCGAATATGGGATGAGAGTTCCTGGGTAAGGGGTTCCAGATATAGGCTAAGAGTTTTGGATCTGGGTGAGAGGGGTTCCAGATCTAGGCTGGGGTTCTAGATCTAGGTTGAGAGTTCTGGATCTGGGTGAAAGGTTCCAGATCTGGGCTGGCGTTCCAGATTGGGTAAAGGGTCTAGGGTTCCAGATCTGGGTGAAGGGTTTTAGATCTAGGCTGGAGGTTCCAGATTTAGGCTGGAGGTTCCAGATCTGAGTGAGGGGTCTGGGGGTTCCAGATCTGGCTAAGGGGCTCTAGATCTAGACTGAGGATTCCAAATCTAGGTGAGGGGTCTGAAGGTTCCAGATCTGGGTAGGGGTTTTAGCTCGGGGCTCTAGATTCCACATCTATGTTAAAGGTTCCAAATCTAGGTGCACGACTTCAGATCTAGGTTAAAGATTCTAAATCTGAAGTCCTATTTCAGATCTATACTGGGGATTATAAAACTATCTGCAGGGCTTTAGATATAGGCTAGGAATTTGATATCTTCATAGGGATTTCAGATATGTGCTGGGAGTTCCAAATTTGGGTATGAGGTTTTTAATCTGGGTTAGAATTTAAAATCTATGCCAGATGTTCTAAATATGGGTTCGGGGTTTTAGATTTTGGCTAGGTATTCTAGATCTTGGTTGAGATTTTGGACATATACTAGGATTTCCATATATGGGTGCAAGGTTTTAGATTTGGGCTAGAGATTCCAGATATTGGTTAGGATTTCAGAGCTTGAAGGTTCAAAATTTGGGTTCAAGATTTTAAATTTGGCCTACAGATTCCAAACCTGTGCTGGGGATTCTAGATATGGGTGCGAGTTTCTACTTCCATCGATATTCTAGATTTAGGCGTGGTTCTACTTGTATCGTGGTTTCACATCTGGGTTAGGGATTTTAGATTTATGTTGGGAGTTCTAGATTTGTGATGAGGGTTTTAAACTTGGGTGCGAGGTTTTACAGATCTGGACATGGTTCTACTTCCATCGAGGTTCCAGATCTAACAGATCAAAATGTTGGCCTTCACTGATTGCAACAAAGGAAGATGTGGTTTTACTTTTATCCGGCTTTTAGATCTAGCTAATTAAAATATCTTTTTAGTTTTGGTAAGATTAATCTTTTCTCCCTAATTTATAATTACTTTTTTTCTCTTTATTAGTATCAGCTTTTATGTTTTTTTGTTCTTTTCCAGCTATTGGCATGGCTCTTCTCCAGCAAATATGACCAAAAAGGAGCTTTGTGGACCTTGATTTAAGTTTGCTTTTCGAGAAATTTTTAATAGCAAGCGAACTATCATGCAGCCTAAATTAAAGCATGAGATAAATCATTATCTAAAGTAAAAGACGAATGAAATACTCATGGTTTAATATTCAGGATTATGTTATAAGTAAAGTATTGAGCAAATAATAGTATTGTATGTAACAATCAAGGAGGAAGAATCTGTAACTTTTTATATCTTTATTTTCAAGTTATTTACTTTTTGTTTATATATAAATACAAAATTGCATCGATCTACTTGTTCCTATACAAATATTTTTCCAGTATCTTGAGTAACTTTATACTATGACATTGAAAAATCAAATGTCACCATAAGAAAGAAAAATATCCCAATCGATATTATTTTTCATGAATAATGGTAGCATGAGAAAAAGTTTTTAACAACACAAAAGAAGTATAAGATGGGATTTAAATTAATTATTATAATTATTGATTATAACAAATTAAAACGTCTCATAACTTATAGATTATAAAGATTTACAAATTTATCTAAAGACTTTATGTGAAATGATGATTGGTTATTTGTTGTTTCATATCATTTGTGTGCTATTTGATTATTACAATTAAAAAGTAATAATTAAATGAAATTAAGATATTAATTAAAATATTTTAATCATTTAATTTTATGAGATTTTATAATTGTATTTGTATTTTTGTAACGATTATTAAAAATGAAATAGTAATAATATCTACAATGATCATCATTAAATAAAAAATAAAATTGGTAATGATATTGACCAAATTTGAAAAATTTATTTCAATAGAGGAGATTATTATATGATCCCTAATTTCATATGGGCAGAAGCCCAAGACTAACATTATTAAAATATTAGATTTCATTATTTTTTGTTTATATAATAAAAATTTAAATTTAGTCTGATCATAATTGCAATATGTGGATAATATTATTAATTATTTGATTTCATTTAGAGTTTTGTTAGTAAATATAGTTTAGTGTGTCATTGACAAAAGTCTTGCAGATACTTTAACAAATATTTTTTTTTTCAGATTATGATTAATTCGAAGGTCTTTAGAAGTGGGTTTATATAGTAAGTTCATCTTTTATTTTTAATTTTTTGAATATTCATTTTTTCCTAAAAAAGTTGACAACTTAAAAAATTTGGTAATTGTGATTAATAATAAGTTAATCAGCAAAATTTTTATTTGAAACATGATTTGTGTTTTTGCAGGAGAATATAGTATTGCAAGCTAATAGGGGAATCATCATCAAGGTAAGCATTATTTTTTTACAAAATTTTATTTAATTGATTTTTTAATTTAATATAAATTTAAGTTATACTTCTTCAATTTTACATTTAAAATTTATTTCACCAATTAGTAAAAAAAATCCATTTATGTGTATAATATTAGCACATTATGCTTAGTAAATATAGACTTAGATACCGTTTTAGAATTATAAATGAATATTTTATTATAATCCACGTGTATAACATGTGGATTAAATAAAAATTTTCATTTGTAATTCTTTAATTGTCCAGTTTAGATAGTTTATAAATGCAATATTCATGTATTGCACATGGTGTATAAATCTTGATTCATTTTATTTCATAATGAATTTCGAGTAACATATCCTTTGTTCTTCGAGTACATACTAGTGGACATTTATAGGTGTTTTGATTTGAAGAAAAAAACACTAAAAAATATCTACATAAGTCATGTACTTGAAGAACTACAGGGTTATGCTGTTGAATTTTTTTTGAAATTAAATGAAGCATGATTTATCATGTGCTCCACATAGATGTTGCATTTCTGAATGGCATAGGATCATCCTACCTGTAAAAATTGGTTGACATGCATATATATACATTGATAAAAACAAGTTAATGTGTTAACATATGATGTGTTAAATATTAGAATGGACAAGACTTGGATGTTCGCTAATAGAAGGTCGATAAGTACGATATAGGTGTAACTAATTTCTTGAAATATGCCATTCGAAATTCTGATAATCTTGAGCATGTTTGTTGTCCGTGCATTAAATGTGGTAATATGAAACGTCTAACTCCACGTGAGATACAAGATCATTTATTTGTTAATGGAGTTGATCGAAGTTACAATAATTGGATATGGCATGGGGAAGCATGTCTTGATGGGTCTTCTACAAGTCGAAATGCTACAGCTAATAAGGAGGTTGTCCAAGAGGAAGAAGTTAATAACACTGCAGAGATGGTTTAAGATGCATTTGTAGAGTACAATGGTAATGCTAACCAATTCATGAAGTTACTTAGTGATGCTGAGAAACCTTTGTATTTTGGATCAACAAAGTTCACTAAACTCTCTGCTCTAGTTAAACTTTACAATTTAAAGGCGAAGTGCAATTGGTCTGACTAGAGCTTCAATGAACTTTTAAATTTGATATCTGAAATATTGTCAGAGTATAATAAAATGCCTACATCTATGAATGATGCCAAAAAAAAACATTAAATGCATTAGGCATGGAGTATCACAAGATCCATGCATGTCTAAATGATTGCATATTATATCGAAATTCAAAATGAGATTCAGTGTCCGACTTGTGGTCTTTCTCGATGGAAAATAATGAAGAATAGTAACAAGATACAGACCGAGGTGTCGGTTAAGGTGTTATGGTATTTTTCACCAATACCTAGGTTTAAAAGAATATTTAGAAGCTTTAAAACATCAAAACATCTGGCATGGCATTCTAGTCAAAAAGAAGTTGATGGCTAGTTGAGGCATCCATCAGATACACCATCATGGAAAATAGTTGACTATATGTGGCCAAAATTTGCAGCAGAACCAAGAAACTTAACGCTTGCTATTTTAGCTGATGGGATTAATCCTCATAGTACATTAAATAGTCGATATAGTTATTGGCCAGTTGTTATAGTGACATATAATTTACCACTATGGTTAACAATAAAGAGAAAGTTCATGATGTTAACACTATTAATATCAAGCCCTAAACAACCTGGTAATGATATAGACATTTACTTGGCACCACTCATAAAAAACTTACAGATATTATAGGACACTGGCGTGGAAGTTTATGACGCGTACCAAAAAGAATCGTTCAACTTGAGAGCTATTTTGCTGTGGATAATTAATGATTTTCCTACTTATGGTAATTTATCTGGTTGTACAGTTAAAGGTTACAATGCTTGTCCTATATGTGTTGAGAATACTAATGCAGTTCGTTTGCAGCATAGTAAAAAAATTTCATATATTGGACATAGAAGATTTTTACCACGACATCATCCTTATCGTAAACAAAAGAAAGCTTTTAATGGGGAACAAGGAATTCAGAGTTGTTCCATAACCATTAACTAGTGAAGAGGTTTTCTCTAAGGTTTAAAGTTTATCAAATTCATGGGGGAAGTCAAAAAAACAACATCAACGAAATAATGAAGATGTGGTTTCACAATGTTGGAAGAAGAGATCAATTTTCTTTAACTTACCATACTGGAAGTCCTTACATGTCAAACATATGCTTGATGTTATGCATATAGAAAAGAACGTATGTGATAGTCTTGTAAGCACATTGCTTAATATTGCGGAAAAATCAAAGGATGGGGTAGCAGCTAGAATGGATCTGCAAGAAATGGGATTAAGGTATGAATTGGTACCACAACATCACAATAATCGTACATTTTTACCACATGCATGTTATACATTGTCGAGAGATGAAAGAAGGAGATTTTGTAAAGTGCTCAGTGAGATTAAGGTGCCAGATGGGTATTCTTCAAATATCAAAAATCTTGTTTCTATGGATGACTTAAATCTATATGGGTTAAAGTCGCATGATTGTCACACTTTAATGCAACAACTCTTACCTGTTGCTCTACGAGCAGTGTTACCGAAACATGTCAGATATGCTTTAATTAGACTTTGCATGTTCTTCAATTTGTTATGCCAAAAGGTGGTAGATATTTCTAAGTTAGATGACATCCAACGTGAACTTGTGACAACACTATGTGTACTAGAAAAGTACTTTCCTCCTAGCTTCTTTGATGTTATGGTTTATTTAACTGTTCACCTAGTTAGAGAAGTAAAACTATGTGGTCCTATATATTCGAGGTGAATGTACCCATTTGAAAGATACATGAAGGTGTTGAAGGGTTATGTTCGTAATCGTAACAAGCCTGAGGGATGTATCGCTGAATCATACATTACAGAGGAGGCACTAAAATTTTATGTAGATTATTTATTGAATACAGATTCTGTTGGGATTCGTCTAAGGAAGAATGTATTTGATTATTCAACCCAAAACGGAAGACCTTTAGCTGGTGGATGGATTGAACAAGTTCCCTATGATTTTCTTCAATAAGCTCATTTATATGTTTTGATGAATATAAGTGAAATTCAACCTTACATAAGGTAATATTTATAACCCATTTATTATAACACATCAAAGACAATTTTAATTGTTTACATGAATTGTTCTTATCATGCAGCGAGCATTTAAACCAATTAACTGTTGAGAATCCCATGAAGTCAAAAAGATGAAAGTGGTTGCATGATGAGCATAATTGCACCTTCATCAATTGGTTGCGCACACGGGTAAGAATCTTTACAAGTCCACCATTTAGTTATATGTGTCCATAATGGTTGATCTAATAAATTATTTATTGTAGGTTGGGTATCAACTTTCATCGTCTAATCATAATATCTCGTCAACTTTACAATGGATTGCTCATGGACCTCAAGTCACAGTAATCAAGTATCCTGGATACATCATTAATGGTTGTCGTTTTTATACAAAAGAAAGAGACAACTCAAGAGTGCACCAAAATAGTGGAGTCACTTTAATTGCTAATAACATGCAAATTTCGAGTGCAAAAGATAAAAATCCAGTATATGGTGACATGGTATTTTGTGGGGTAATATAAGAGATATGGGAGCTAGATTACACTTTATTTAGAGTCCTAGTTTTTAAATGTGATTGGATTGAGAATAGTCATGGTGTTAAAGTTTATGATCTAGGAGTTATCCTTGTTGATCTTAATTGGATTGGGCATAAAAATGATCAATTTATACTAGCTTCACAAGTGAGAGAAGTATTTTATGTTGAAGATCCAATTGATATAAAATGGTCACTTGTAATGTCAACACCTCGAAAAGACTTTGATGAAGAAGATGATTTGGGTGACATTAGTCTAGATCATATGCCTTTTTGTAATAATTTACCATCTGTTGAACTCTTCGATCAAATAGACGACAATGCAGTTACATATGCTAGGGAAGATGGTGAAAGATTGTTGGTTTAACTAATATGATAGGTAATGTTAAACTTTACATATGTCTTATAATTTTTTAATTCTATTTTTTTTATGAAGTAAGTTTTTACATGTTAGTTTTCATTGACTTTTAACTTTATATGTTTTTATGAATATGTATTGTTAATTTATTAGTATTTAATTTACAGATTTAATGGGTCCATCAGATCAACCCGATCATGCCTCACAGAAATGCAAAAAACGAGGCATTAACACTGTGCCTGATGTCATTAAGTGTAGATCAATGGGACAGAAAATATCAGTCCAATTAAATGAGCAAGGATAGCCAATCGGAAAGCATGGTGCAACGATGAACAGTTATATTAGTGTCATTGTGCGACATACAGTGCCTATTACACTTAACAATTGGCATGTTGTCTCAGAGGAGTTAAAGAATAAGATTTGGGAAACAATTTCAGTACATGTTATAAAATATGCAAGTGCTTACATTGAAAATTGAATTATATGCTTATGATTTGTTTTCATTGATTTTTGTAAATGTGTTTTATAGGGGACATATGACATTGATGTAACTTTGAAAATGTCTATACTCCAATCTGCTGCACAAAAATGGTGAAGCTTCAAAACCATTCTTATGAGGAAATACATCTTGCCTTTTATGGATAACCTAGAATACTTAAGGCTGCCACCAGCAGAATATAGGAGTTTCATAGATTTAGATGTCTGGCATGCATTTGTGAACTCTTACCTTTCAGAGGAGTTTCAAGTATTACATTAACCAAATAGAGATGTTTATTTGTGAAACTTTCACTAAAGATTGATATTCGTTTATATTATAGCGAAAGAGAATTGTTGCAATAGAGAGAAGAAAGAAAAATACATATGATCATCATCTTGCTCGAAAAGGATTTGCAGGGATAGAGATCGAACTTGTAAGTCAATTATGTTTTGGTTTTTTTTTTTGCATAAATTTTTTAACATGTGCTGGATCCATTTTGTTTACTTTAATTAACTACATTAAATGTTTTTGTATGATTGCTTGTAGAAGAAGTCATTGGGTACTGAGGAAGAAATTGATCATGCTACATTATGGAAAGCAGCAAGATGTAACAAACAAGGACGATACACAAATGAAGCGACCAAAAAGTGTGGTGAAAGGATTATACGTATTTGATAAGTCTTTACTTCCATTTGATTTGTATTTATTCAAATGTCACATTTATGTAACAATTGCATTCTGACTTTGTAGGATGAGTTGATGACACAGGAGAGTCAAGGTACATTTAAACCAGTATATGTGAATGATGTCCTCACAAAAGGTTTAGGCACACCTGAACATCCTGGTCGTGTTAGAGGTCAGGGATCTGGGGTAACTATAACCTCGTATTTTGGGAGGATGAAAACATATATCGTACCAATAAATGAAGCACCATATGATAAACAAGGTTTTATGAACATGATGAAGTGGTTCGCGCAACATAAAGATGTTTTAGATCATATTATGTTAGACAGAGTTACTACCTAACCGAACATCATTCAAATGCCATTTCATTCAAGTAGAGCTAGCAACAACATGGCTGGAATAGACGATAATGAAAAAAGTCCGACATCGCCTCCTGAACCTTCACTAGTTGGTCCGTCGAAGCCTACACCATCTGGTAGTAAGGTATGTCACATGTTATATTTCTATTAAAGAAAAAAATTAAAGTTTTGAGACATTAAATTGTGCTTTGATTATTCATTGTAATGTATACAATGCGATTTGTACATTGGTTCTTTGGAGGATATCGTGGCCCATGGATCAGTTTTCATAGATACTACCATGAATCAAACTATCCATGAGCATCCTCTGCTCAATGGAGATGTTAGGGCGATAGTGGATGTAGCTATTCGGGGCAATGCTCGTTTGCCTCACCCAATAGTAGGAGCAGAAATTTTTACTGTATTTGAAGCAGTTAGCACACATGTTGCTTGGCCACGAGATTGGGTCATCACACGTGAATGTGAGGTATTTTATGTCAAAAGTTGAAATTTTTTTTGGTTATTTATTGGACATGACTTCTTAACTATTTTATTTCTAGTCAATGAATAGAGGAAAGATGCAAAAATTGTAAGTTAGACGAGCATCAACATTGATGAAACAACCATCATTGCAGCAATTGTCTTTTATTGGGTTGCCATTATCACTGAAGGTATGAGCATGCATGAGCATGTCACATAGGTAATGGATCATGATGGAGTCATCACCATTCCTTTGCAAAAAGAGGTATTTGCTAATAAGGGCTCCATATATGTGATGCGAGAAGATATAATACAATTTTGTCACATGAAAGAGATAAGTGTTACTATCATTCAAGCTTACATTGTGTATGTATTTTATTCTAAGGTGTGTATATTATGGACCATATGTTACATTAAATTTCATTATCTTTAGTCACAAAATGTAACATCTAAATTACTAATGTTATCCACGTCAACTTTTTAACCATGAGTGTGGATATTATGTGATGAAATATATGAGGGATATCATTAACAGATATAACAATGATGCACCACACTCGAAAATAATAAGTTTTTAAATAATTTGTTTCTGTAAAATGTTGTGTATAATATTGAAATTATAATTGTACTAACTTTTATATTTTTCACATGCATAGCTAATGGATATTGATACCTACAGTCAGTCTGAGCTTGATGATGTCAGACAAGAGTTTTGGCAATATATATGAAGTATTATAATAGGATTCAGGTAAAAATATAGGACTTATATTTCAAATTTTGGAATACATTATATAGTAGTTAGGAATTGTAAGTATTTGCCTTTTAACTTTTAATTTATAAATTAATTTTTCTCCATGCGTTTCATACATAGTTGGAAGGTTATATAGATGAGAATTATGATTCACTATTGTTTCGAAATGGTAATCAATATGTGTTATATTGAAATATATTATTATAAAAGAAGTGATCATGAATGTGTGCTACATTGGATTAAAATATATTGTGAATTAATGAAGTAATGGTGGTCTCATATTGTATTAAGGTATGGTGGTGGTGTAAGATTGCAATAAAGTGTGTGAGTACTATTAAAGTACTTTTTGGTTAAAAAAGTGGTGGTAGTGTGTTACATTTTATTAAAGTGTAGTAGTAGTATTAAAATCATTTGTGATGGTTTACTTTTTAATTATATGCAAAATTTTTTGTATATTTTCAAATTTTAATTTTAGGTAAATAGAAAAATGTGAATTCGTAAACAAAAAATTTTGATTTTGAAAAAAAAAGTAATCAAATAATAATTAAAAATATGAATTATAATTAAGAATTAAGATTATTAAAAATTAAATAATGATTCAATTTAAATTATTATATGTTAAAAACAAAAAAATTAAATAGTAATTTAAATTTTTAATTATTTATCAATTAGATTTTTGATTTTTTTAATTTTAAAAAAATCAGTAAATTAAAAGTAATAATTTTATTCACAGTTTTCGAACTGTGAACTACATTGGTTTTATTCACAGTTCTAGAACTGTGAATAAAACATTAATAAACTACGAACTAATGTTGTTTTATTCATAGTTTAAGAACTGTGAATAAAAATTAAATGATTGTAGAGAGTTTTATTCACAGTTTTAGAACTGTGAATAAAACTTTTGTGAATTGTGAACTAATGTGGGTTTATTCATAGTTTTAGAACTGTGAACAAAAATTTATTGAACTGTGAATTAAAGTGTGGTATTCAAACTTTTATTCACAGTTTTATAACTGTGAATAAAACCTTAATGAACTGTGAACTAATATAGTTTTATTCACAGTTCTATAACTATGAACAAAATATTAATGAATTGTGAATTGATATAGTTTTATTCACAGCTCTATGACTGTGAACAAAACATTAGTGAACTGTGAACTAATATAGTTTTATTCACAGTTCTATAATTGTGAACAAAACATTAATGAAATGTGAACTGAATTCAGATTTATTCACAGTTTTAGAACTGTGATCTATTTTTACTAACTTTTGTTCACATCGACATAGTCCACATTTTACAACTGTGAACAAAAGCCATTAAAAGTCTATGAATAAAAGGTTATTTTGTTGTAGTAGATGTGATTGATCATTAAAATTACCTTTGCTTTTTCCCAAATCCCTTTTTTTTATTAAAAAAATAGAACCTAAAGAAAGGCAAAACAAAAGTCATAAGGCAAAGTCAAACTTCATTAAAAAATTTGGATACATGAGCCGATCACATGTGAGGAAGGATTAGCACGCTGATAAACACCTTAAATTGGTACTACTTAAATGAAAATATATTGTGTTGAGTGATGTGAAAAAGACTTAAAACAGATTCCTATTGAAAGGAATACATAATAATGATGACGAAAACCTTTTGATGAATGCATGAATGATGTAAATTTTTAATTATGGTTATCCCCATATCTTAGTTTCCAAAATGATTTGATTTAGGACCTAAAGAGTCATGTATTGCCCGATCTCTAATTCATTTGGTAAAGAATGAGAAAAAGCACATAATCGAGCCTAGTTTTCCTTTAAACAAGATAATTTCCTTTAGAAATCCACGAGAAGAGTACCATCTAGGACACACGTTATTCTAAAATTTGTTTTATGCATAAATCATGGGCACGCAATGCATGAGTAAAGGTAATGGACTAGCTTATTAAAGAAACTAAGAAAACAGCAAGAAAATATCAAAAAAGCAAGAAAGAATATATATTCAATTAGAAATCATTACAATGTCGAGCTTAACATAGGGACATAATTTTATACCTATCGGATACATTCTGAGAATCGTCCTATATGGCTTCTACCAAAGAGTAAGAAAAATTTACAAAATTCTTAAGTTTACTATCGATGTAAATGCTCTAAAGACTTTCTCAATGTACAAAAAACAAGGGTATAAGTGTACATAATCGAAGGCTTTCCTTTTCATTTAAAGGCCATTTAAACGTTAAGTCCCCTACAAAAGCCTAGCTAATATCCAAAAACAATATATATATATATATAATATATATATGATGTGCTTAATAAAAATCACATGTGCCCACTATTGGTCTATGATGCACAAGTGTGTGACTTTTTCATCTTACGTACCTTTTTTTTTTTTAAATCTAAAATCTTCTGGTTATTACAAGTTAGCTTCTATAAGTTTGTAGAGCATTGCCCAAGATTGAACGTCTTCTCAAAAGGTCTTGGACATTCCATCAAAGTCAAGATTTTGCAAAGTCAACCAATCTTGGGATCTGCCTTCGCTTAACTAGCTTCATGGCACTTATTGGGGTTGTTACTAGTCACCCCTACCATGATTGATCAAGGCTTACATTGATCTAGATTTAAGTAGATTAGGATTAAGTTGGTTAAGAGAATCTATGTTCATTGCCTTCACGAGCCAAAATTAGGCTTTCTTAGTGCCTACTCAGCTTTTCACTAAGTTATTTTGAAAGGCTACCTCTTCTAACAAATTTAATGGTTAGGTACCAGCTCATAATTAACCTACGACATTAGGATTCAGAAAGGTTGCACTTATTAAAGGTTGTTACATTTAGCATGCCATCTCTTGGTTTCTTAAAGAATAATTACTCATTTAAAAAGGTTTCCTTAAACCTCCCCCTTTTCCTTTACTTTTTCACTTCACATGTGCAAGGTATCCTCTTCTTTTTTAACAACTTGAGCTCTTAGTCTCTCTGCACTTTCATCTTCACCTTTGTTCCCTCTCTAGGTGAGTTTTTCTTCTCTTTTCCTTTGAAATCTTCATAGTTAAGAACATAGGTCCTTCTATTTATATCGCTAACGACCTAGAATAGGTGAAGAACAACTTTCCTAATGGACCCATCGTGAAGGCTTGGTCATGGTTTTTAAGGATAGTCTCAAGGTTGGGCAAGATTTGCCTAACCATGCCTTTTTTCTAAAATGTTTGTTTTCCAGTTTCAAGTGTCTCCATCATAACTTATCCCAAACGTCTAGTGGTGTATGGTAGCCTTCGTTTCCAAACTATTTTTTTAATGAATTGCTTAAATCTTTCTGTGGCCTTGTTTGCATAATTTTCAAGTTAAAATTCAATAGAGATTATAAGGATTTTGATTTTAAATTTTACTATTTTAGTAATGTTAGGCCTAAACTCTTCTCTAAAGACCTACCCTCCAATAACAAGGGGTGGGTCAAAAAATACTTTTAGGTCTTCTAGCCCAAAATTTATCCCAAACTGATCACCTAGAAAAAGCCCTCCAAGAAAATCTATAGGAAGAAAGTACACCCTAACCTTAAGCCAGTTTACTAAAACCTTTCCACTCATAAAGGGGAGAATAACTTCAGGGATCACATAAGTGATACCAACATAGAGATAGTTAGGGCCAACTTAACATGGTATAAGCTCTTTCATTTTGACAAACCTTATTGATTTGCCAATAATTCCATAAGCTCAAGCTCTAAAGAGAGGAACTTGTTTTCTCATCTTCTAGCTCATATCCTTGACTTAGACTTAACACCTATTCATGATCTAAACATTCACCTTGATCTTTCCTTAACCTTGATAAAGAGACAACCTCAGCACCTACAGTCTTAGCCCAACCAAGGTCACTTGTTGCTAATCCAACTTTACTGGGTATTAATTCTCAAATAAATGCCACACTAGATCTTTCATTGAGATAATTTTAGCTTTATTAAGAATATTTTCATTCGATCTTTTTGTTGGTAAATGTAAACTATTTCTTTTGTAGAACTTAGACAAATGGCTCCCGAACAGAACCCACCACAACTAACCAAAGCTTAACTCTGGGAGATCATGAATGTTGTCATGGGGAGAACTGCCCCTAGAGCTGCTCCTACTCCCAATGCTCCTGCCGGGCCACATCTAAGGCCTTCATAGATGACCTTTCAAGGCTAGCCCAAAAAAAAATAAAGACACTCAACCTAGGCCCAATATTATTACCCTTGCATAAAAAAAAGCAAAGACCGTTGTTGCTCCCGGCCACCTTTCCTAGAGGAAGAGTAAGGCAAGTGTGGACCCACAAGATTGAAGTGTCGTGGATGCATTCTTAATGCCATTCAGTGGGACACATGCGCTACCCAAAGAAGAAAGATTCTTTCCTGAATAGGACTATCCTATTAGAGGGTCTTTAAACCATCCAAGACTAGTAGAGGAATGGATTTACAACTTTATCTTGCCCCAAGACTTGAAAAGGAAGGAGGGCAAGAGCAGTGACACTTTTCCTTAGGAATGCAATGATAAACTTCGCGAATGTAAGTTTTTCTTCCTAATCATCTTTTCTTCTATTATTTACACCTGATCAATTACTTAGCTTTCTTTTTCGTTGTCATTCTTGATTAAGAACTTTGCTTTTTTTTTTCTTTTTATGTTTCACCTAAAGAATCATCCTTCTCATGAATAAGTACAACCACATCAGCATCAAACTCCATCATTACATGAAAAAAGTCAAAGCTACAAATAAGTTTGCAATTGACACAATCAATGTCATCCATGCTCATGTGGTTGAAGCTGAGAGGTTAAAGAACCTACTGATAAAAGCTGAAGCTGACATGGATAACGCCAAGATCGAGTTAGTCTGAGTTTAGTTTAATATAACAATGTCAAGACAAGAATTGCTAAAAAAATGAGCTTGTCCTTCAATGTCGAAAGGAACTAAAGGCAGTTTAATATGAGTCTCACCCTTGGGCCATTGAGAGTTTCGTATATCAAATGCATACAAGGCAAAGATCAAGGAACAAGCCTCACGCTTGTACTAACTCATTCGCAAGTGCACGATCGGAGAGATCCAAAATAGATACCCTAATCTCAACCTTTCATAAGTGTAAGTGGTAACTCATACCAAGACTTTTTCAATTAATTCTAAGGAACTTGAGGTGTCTTTAGCTAACACAAGAGGTGAGTAACTTGAAGACACACCTCAACCACTAGTACCTATAAAGGTTATTATTTTTGAAGCTATTCCCGAACTATTTCAATAAATCCCGAAACTGAACTTGAGGCCAATAAGGTCCCAAAATAAGTTGTAGCTTTGGTTTTGTTTTTTTAAATCCGTTGTATAAACTCATGGTTTATGTAATGAAAATTCCCCTTTCTTATACTTGTCTTCATTTCTTATCCCTTTGGACTTGAATGAATTGGTTGAGCAAATGTAATACTCAAGATTTTTTATTTGCCTCTAACTTATATATTAATCCTATATTAAATGTGTTAAATTTGTTCACTTATTCACGCACATTAGAGCCTCTAGTTTCGCCTTCTTCTATGTCCATAGAATCATCTATTCATGCTACACCATGTGTCCCAACAACTATTTTTATACCTACTGATGTGATTCTTGATGTCTTGGATAATGAATATGTGCCTTCCTTTAATGAAGTTATTCATTATTTTCTTATACCTTGGAAAGATCGACCATTAACTAATGACACTTGGCTCACATAGGAGGAACTTTGTCGACCTCATTCCATTTTTTTGGATTCTTATTTACAATATAGCTCAATGAAGCTGAGTTTTCTTCAATTCAGGGAGGATGAAGTAGATAGGCATCCACCATGGAAGACTTATCAAAGGTGAAAAAATAAGAATTAATTAGTTACTAGTTTTTATTTAAATTAAGGTTACTATGATTACTTTTTAGTTTTTATTAATGGAGAAGAATTGAAATGGTAACTAACCTATAATATAATTAGGTTAGTTTCATTATTCAATTAAGATTAGGACTCTCTTGTTATTATTCAGTTAGGATCCATAGTTTGATTAGGATTTATAGTTTCATTAGCAATATGCTACATTAACTTGTAAATTTGCTACGCGAGCTTCAAGTTGTTTAGACTTAAATAAGAAATAAATTTTTAGCTTTAAGCTTTCTATCTCTTTCTTCCTCTTTCTCTATATTGCCATCTATTTTTTCCTCTTCTACCTTCTTTTTCTTCTTTTCTACTTTTTCTTCACTTCTCCCCTAAACTCTCCCCTTTTTCTCCCCTTTCTCCTGTTCTACATCAATAATTCTGTGGTAACTCATCTTAATGAGTTTAATATGATTGTTAATCAGTTGTTTCATATTGAAATAGACTTTGATGATGCACATGCCCCGATAGTTTTAGCATCACTACTTAATAGTTAGGAACCCATAGGAGCAGTACTTACTAATTTTGTTAGGGTAAAAAATTGAATTTTGATGATGTTCTTGATCAAATTCTTGTAGAAGAGATTCATAGAATTAATTCAGGTGAAACATCACTTTCAAAAATCTTAAATGTTAATAATAGGGGAAGAGAAACCAACAAAAATTCTAATCACAATAAAGACAGATCTAACTAACTAAATAAATAAATAAGCAAGTCCAAACTTGGGAGAAATCTATGGTATTGAAACTATGGAAAATCAGGTCACATGAAGAAGAATTATTGATTATAAAAGAAAAAAGATGAGAATAAAGATGATACTAGTAATGCTATCACTGATGAGGTAAATGATTCATTACTTCCGACTATTGATAGTCCTCTTCTATGGCATCTTTTCATACTATTACATATGATAAAATAATCAAAAATTGTTACTGGTAATTATAGGAAGGAAAAAAGTGATTTTCAATAATAGTGCTTGAAAAGTTATTAAATGTGTCATGGTTACTATTCAAGGGAGCAAAATTAGAACTCTTTACATGTACTCATGTTACAAGGATACAATGGTTGCTGTTGACACTGATATAAACTTTTATTTATATTATTACAGGCTTGGGCATATGCGTGAAAAGGGAATGAAGGTTATGGTGGCAAATGGTAATTTACCATATTTAAAATTCACAAAGTATAGATTATGTGAAAATTACATCATTGATAAACAAACAAAAGTCAACTCCTTAAAAGTAGAAAAAAAGAAAGTTGAAATAGAAAAAACTAGAGATAGTCTATGCATATGTATGAAGGCCTTCAACTAGAAATGTATAGATTTATTTTTTAAGAATAAATTTGATGTATTTGATGCTTTGTGAAAATAGAAAACCATGGTTGAGAATAAAACCAATCTTAAGATTAAATGTTTAAAATTTCATAATGGTGGAGAATACATTGATAAGAATGCTAATAATGGGATCAAGATGAAAAAAACTAGTCCCAAGACACCTCAGTAGAATGGTGTTGCAGAAAAGATGATTAGAACATGAATAAACATGCAATGAGCATAAGAATTCATGCATGGTTGTAGAAGGTATTCTGGATAGATGCACTTAACTATAGCCTATCTGATCAATATGGATTTTTTTAGTTCCTTTAGATTATAAAATACCTAAAGAGGTTCAAAGTAGTAAAAAGTAAATCTATCTTTTTTAAGAATTTGATTGTGTATCTTATATTCACATTGATGTTTCTATTAGAAGTAAACTTAACCCTAAATCTACAAAATATTTTTTCATTGGTTATGATCATAATGATTGGTTATCATTTCTAGGACAGTTAAAACTGGAAAATCATTAAGAGTAATGATGTAATCTTCAATGACCAAGTTTTCTATAAGGATAATTTGGTCAAGAGTTCATAAGTAATAAATTTTGAGGTGTAGAGGCCTGAATTAGTTCACTTAAGAGATATTCTAGTGAACTAATAGTAACAAAATGCTTAAAAGATTGAAGATGAGATTGCCCAAGAAAATCAAGAAAGTGTAGCTCTAAAGATAAATGTAAACAGAGCATGATAAATGATGATATCATAATTATGATGTGATTGATGATGATCTCACATCAAAATTCAAAGGTCGAATTGTTTAGAGAAAGATCACAAAGATTCAAGAAACTTACAAAAGGTTTTAGTTGAAGTACGCATTGAGGCGCATTTTATTCATAATTAATTAAAGAGCATCATGGTCCCTTTTCTTCTAAAATGGATTTTTGGTAGGATTTTCCCAAACTTTTTTTTGTATAAATAGGCTCATTTTTATGTAAAAATGATCTCTTTATCCTCATATTTTTTACATTAGCTTGTATTCTCTTTAGCATAAATTAGTTTCTTAAATTCCTTCCCAGAGAGTTTCTTGAGAAGAGAATTCTTATTTCTATATTTTTTTGTTTAGCAGAAAGACAACACAAAGATCATATTGAAGGTACAACATTTCACCTATTTGTATTAGAATATTCAAAAGTGAATAAAACAAGTGGTTGCTCACATTCTCTTTACTTATCATTTATTCAATTCATTATTATAGATTGAATGATGCTTCTCATTATTTTCTCAAATTACTTTAAAGAAAGGAGTTTGATAAAGTTCATATTCTAAATCTCAAATATTAGAATATCTTTGTTTTCTAAATTCAAGATTTAGTGTTTGCTAGATTATGAGATTTTTGCATAAAATTACGTGATAAATTATTTTCAGATTTACCATAGTATGAGTAAGTCTGATGTCTTTTCTCTTCAAATTTTGAGATTGAATGAAAGTCCATCTCACTTTGTTTGTATGTGTATCTCAATATAATATTTACTTCGGGATTAACATCAAATTAAGGCAATTCAAGATATGAGATCATTCAACTTAAACGGTATCAATTCTTGGATGCTTGTTTATTTTTCACATATAATTGACTCCCCATCTCAGATCTTTTAGTGAAGTAAACCACTTCTTATTTTTAAATGGAGTTCACATTTTCTTTATCAAAAGAAGAAAAAAACATTAAAAAACTAGTAGCCAATCATACCACAAAAAAATATTGGTGATGACTCTTGGACTTTCTTTACTTAAAAATCAAAGGTAGCAAACAAAAATTCTAAAACCAAAATGAACTTCTCACATCGACCTTTCACCAAAAAGCTAATAGTGACAATAATAAAATTATTACATGTATGGACAAGGTGCCTTACATTTTTGCTATTGGGAGTCTAATGTATGTCACATTGTGTACAATATCATACATAGCACATGCAGTGGGAGTTATTAATAAGTACGTGAGTAATCCAAGAAAATAACACTAGAAAACAATTAAATAAATTTTTAGGTATTTGGAAGATACTGTTAATCTAGCTTTATACTTCAGAAAAATAGATTTGGATTTGCATGGTTATATTGATGCTAATATAGCTTGTGATAACCATAGTAAAAAAAGTACTAGTGGGTATGTTTACACATTGGGTGATAATGCAATCAGTTGGATTTTAAGTTACAAAAAATACTTGTATTTTCTACTACAGAGGCAAAATATGTTATATTTATAGAACTAAGCAAAAAGATGATATGGTTGTTGTCTTTTCTAGATGAACTAAGGCATAAGTTTTAAAAAGGTATATTGCATTGTGACAGTTAGAGTGTTATCTATATGGCAAATAATCCTATGTATCATGATACAACAAAACATATACAAATTAAGTATTACTTCATAAAATTAGTTTTAGAAGATGGTGTAATATCACTTGAAAATATATAAAAAGTCAAAATCTAGCTAACATGTTGGCCAAAGCTATGACAACCAAGAAATTGAAGTTGTGTGTAACTTCAGTGGGAATTTTTTACTATTGATTGAGGAGTTATGGCCATTGCAGATAAAGAAAATAATTCAAATAATAAATTTTCAAATATGAGATTGTTAAGTATGTGTAGAACTAAATTTATAGAGAATAATATTTTTAAGTTTTTATACATGTATTGTTAGCTACAGATTTTATTATATGTAAAAAAAAACTTCTACATTTGTAAATTGCGAGTTTTAAGTTTTACTATAAGAAAAAGTTAGAGAGAAAATAAATTATTTTTTTGGATAAATATCATTTAAAATCCTGATCTTTACACTATATCTCCAAACAGACATTAAGTTTCAAAATGTATCCAAACTAACCTTGACTTTTTAATTTTGTTTAAATTGAACCTTCCGTCTAAATCAATTAAACGACGTTTGTAAAAAATGAATTTATTAAAGGGCAAAAAGGATATTACATCAGTAGAATATATATAGAGAAAACGACAGCGTTTTCTCAATTTTGGTCGTCTCCCCATTTTGGCCTTATCTCCAAAAACTTAAATGGATTTAAGGGCAAAAATGACATTACATCAGTAGAATATATAGAGGTAAACGACAGTGTTTTCCCCATTTTGATTTTCTCCTCGTTTTGGTCTTCTCTCTAGAAACCCAAATTCGCTGTTCTCTCTCAATTCGTCACTCAGTATTAAGAAATTTGAAGGTTTGATTGCATAATGTTCTTCTTACAATCCCAAAATCTTCTTCTTGGGTTTCTTGTTGTTTATGAGGTATGTAAATTTTCCCTAATACCACAATGACAGATTTGAAGGTTTTGTAGGATGAGCTTTCGGACGAACCTTTACTCTCCATTGACAAATTCAGCTTCAATTAGTATATATATCACCAATACTCGATTCTTCAACAAGAAATCCCGATTAATTTACAATTTTTCTTTTCTTTTTCCTCTTATCTTTCTCTTCTCTCTCTTTGAGCAAGAAGCCACTGCATTTTCTCTGCGTTTTCTCTGGGTTTTCTCTGAAGGGAAGGGAATGAAAGATTTAACGGACGATAATGCTCTCACGAAAAAAATTAATTTAAACGGCATTTGCAATTAAGGTTCAATTTGGACAAAATTAAAAAGTCAAGGTTAGTTTGGATACATTTTGAAACTTACTGTTTGTTTGGAAAGATAGTGTAAAGTTCAAGGTTTTAAATGATATTTACCCTATTTTTTTTATCCATTGTTATAGTAAAAAGATTTTTTGTGATGACTGCAAAGTGAATATAACTCTAAAACATGAATCACTATAAATTATATATTTTTGTAATTAGGAATTTTTTTTTATATAATTAACTGATGGAATTTGACTGACAGTCATTAAAGTCTTTTATTGAGGACCCTTTTAAGTTCAGTTTCTAAATGCACTGGGTCGGGTGTAAAGTGTGCTTCCACTTTATTACTGTCATAGTTTGGATACATTTTGAAACTTACTGTTTGTTTGGAAAGATAGTGTAAAGTTCAAGGTTTTAAATGATATGTTACCCTATTTTTTTTATCCATTGTTATAGTAAAAAGATTTTTTTGTGATGACTGCAAAGTGAATATAACTCATAAAACATGAATCACTATAAATTATATATTTTTGTAATTATTTAATTTTTTTTAATTATTATTATTTTAAAAATTTTAAAAATTTAAATTTAATCTTATTAATTAAAAAATTAATATTTAAACTCTTAACATAATTTTAATATGAATTTTTTTTTATATAATTAACTGATGGAATTTGACTGACAGTCATTAAAGTCTTTTATTGAGGACCCTTTTAAGTTCAGTTTCTAAATGCACTGGGTCGGGTGTAAAGTGTGCTTCCACTTTATTACTGTCATGAAGGGATGCTTCTCTTGGACAAATTAATCTTGCAACAATTTCTGTTATAAAATGAAAAATAATGTGTTAAGTTCACATTTTGCTTAGCACATTGTTTTGCTAATTATTAAATTAATGTTTAATGGCTCTTGAAGGCATCATTTGTTGGGCTGCCAACCTGCAAGGTCAACTAGAGATGACATGCACGTTTAGAACATTGATCATATTCTTCCGACAAAATCAACTGTAGATGACATGCAAGCTTCACTTGTGTCACGAATACGCAAACCCTTATTATTTGTTCGGGGAGAAGTGCTTTCCTACAACTTGCCTGAAAGCTGCAGTTTTGGATTGACATTTGGTTGTCAATTGGACTGCAAATAAGTCATTGGGGTTCACAATTTTGTACATTCGACTTCACATGCAATTTATTCGCAACCCTACACAAGGAGGAGCGGCTCCTAATGAGGAACAGATGGACTAAATGGGTTATGATCTTTAAAGCAGCAGAAATATGCAGGATAAGGTTCACATTTCGTTACTTATACACTGAATCACATGGGGCAGCTACTATAGCTTGTTTCATGCTATACGTCATGACCCATTCAAGATCGCTAGATATCTAAAATCACTAAATCACCCATCATCTTGTAAAGATTAATTTAGCTTTAATCTTTATGGGAACTAGAAAACATCTAATTAAGACTCGGATTCTCAACGGAATTGGTCTACTGTTTAATACTTAAGATCAGGACCATTAATTTTAGCTATATGTCAGCTAATCTATACATATGGGAGGTAAATAGCCAAAGCTTGCTCTCTAGAAAAGAAAGCGTCTGTGTTTATAGAATCGCTCAACTAAAAACTGAAGCTAACATGGAAGTCAAGCAATTTACTTGTGGTATATTTGACTAATCCATTACAGTTTTGAAAATTTCAGTTGGCAATAAAGAGAACCAAATGAAGGGTCTCTTTCATATCTCTGAGTACAGCTTGGGCATTGGTAGAAAGCATAGACTCGTTGGCAGTAAAAGCACAACAAGGAGGGTCCATCGAAGGGCTGGCATTGGCAACAACCATCCCCACTTTTTCTTTCTGTCTCGCAGCAAGACCGACAAGACAATTAAAAGGAAACTCTAATTCCAATAATAGAGAGCCTGTTAATAGCGGAGCTTTGTCATCCTTGCGCTCGCATTAGCTAAAAAGCAAGACTTGATCAAAATGTGTATGGCAGATCCCCACCCCGACCATGCCCCAATTTCCGTAAGGCTACCCTACAACTTTTCATTTTATAAACCCACATTTCTCCACAAACGCTCCTTGAGTCCTTCACCTTCTTCATTTTCTCCTCTAGCAAGTCTCTTCTCGGTCTCTCATCTATTCCTGTGCATTCTGACACCTGAATCACTGTTCATTCTCCGCTAGCTAGCCTTTCACCCCCACAAAAGGGCACAAAATGTGTTCCTTCAAACCTAATGCTAACAAGGCTGGTAGTAATACCAATATCACCCAAACAATTGCTCATATCAATGGCCCTCCTGTCCTTCAACCAACTTCCAATCAAGTTCCTTGCTTGGGAAGACGAAAATCGTTAAAGAAGATTATTCCAAAGTCCCCTATGCCATTGCCTGTACCTTTGCCGCTTTCAGGTAGTTCAACTGCTAATGTCAAAGCTACTAAGCCTTCTTCTTCACCTCCTATCTCTCCTAAGTTAAAATCTCCAAGGCCCCCAGCAGTGAAGAGAGGGAAGGATTCTAACGAGCTGAATTCTAGTTCTGAGAAGGTTGTGACACCCCGGTGTTCTTCTAAGTTGGTGGATACGGTGAAGAAATCTAAGAGTTTCACTGATGGCGGGGCTGCAACATTTGTTGAAAATTCATTGAAATATTCTTCCTCGTCAATAGTCGATGCTCCGGGAAGTATTGCAGCTGCAAGGAGGGAACAGGCAGCGTTGATGCAACAACAAAGAAAAATGAGAATTGCCCATTATGGAAGAACAAAATCTGCCAAATATGAAGGAAAGGCAGCTGGCCTTGATTTGGTTACAAGTACAGTTAGCCAGGAGAAGAAAAGATGCAGTTTTATCACACCCAATTCAGGTATTGGACTTACCATTACCATGCAAACTAGATTAAAACGAGTTCCTTTCTTGGATTGTGGTATATTACGTTATTTTGGATAGGATCCCGAACACTAAAGCTTCTTTTTCTTTTACGGTGGTGCTTTGCTTGCAGATCCTATTTTTGTTGCTTACCATGATGAAGAATGGGGAGTGCCTGTCCATGATGATAAGTGAGCTTTCACACACTCACTCCCTTTAAAGACCCTACAAATCATTTCGAAGCTGACTGATTTGTGTCTTTTGTGCAGGCTGTTATTTGAATTGTTAGTTTTAACTGGTGCTCAGGTAGGATCAGACAGGACTTCACTCTTGAAGAAACGGCAAGTTTTCAGGTTGGTGTGGTTTCAGAGACATTATTACTCTTGATAGAAATTATGGACCTAACGTTGTAGTGGATTGGTTGTCATCAACAAATAAACAAATGACTAACATAATTAATTATTACATCCTTTTCCAGGGAAGCCTTTTCAGAGTTTGATGCAGAAGTAGTCACCACATACAGTGAAAAGAAGATAGTATCAATAAGTGCTGACTATGGCTTGGATATAAGCCAAGTCCGCGCTGTTGTTGACAACTCTAACAGAATTCTTCAGGTAAGCAAACATAAGTTCACAAACTTAAAGAACCACTGTTAGTCCTAAATATTCAAGCAATCAATCAATCACCCCTTTGGTGGTATCAAACCCTCTAATTCCATGTTTAAAGTAATGGAAAGCTAGAAAGTCTTTTAACTTTTTACCTTTTCTTTCTTTAAAGAGAACTTCGGTAGTCATTTAATTAGCAAGCCATAGGCTTGAGTTTATGGTTATGATGTGCCTTAAAAGTCTGATTGATCAGTAGTGGAATTATGATTATGGGATTTTAAAACGTATGGTGTGTTATGTAATCTTAAACTAATTTATTTTACAGGTAAAGAAAGAGTTGGGGTCATTTGACAAGTACTTGTGGGGATTTGTGAATGACAAGTCTATTGTAACCCAATACAAGACATGCCACAAGATCCCTGTTAAGACCTCCAAATCAGAAAGCATGAGCAAAGACATGGTTAAGAGAGGTTTCAGATTCGTCGGCCCTACTGTTATACACTCATTCATGCAAGCTGCTGGCCTCACTAATGACCACTTGACCACTTGTCCGAGACACCTGGAATGCGTTGCCTTGGCGAAGCACAATTTTAACAACTGATGAAGCGGAGGAGCAGATAAACAATATGACCGAAGAAGTATTCTTAGCTTTATTCTCTAACTATAGATTTTGAGGGTTCTAAGGGCAGTGAGGGGGCTGAAATGGGAGACGAAGAGCATGTGCAGGTGGGTAAGGTGTCTGTGATCCCCACAGGCAACCCTCCTCTCCATTACTTTTTCTCCTTTTAGTTGGGTTTCATTAACTCTGCTCGATTATTTAGCGATACAAAACTTAAAACAACCGTCATGGACCCTTGTAGCTAGCTCAATTATGCTTACGCTTCAAAAAGTCGGTAGACTGTGATTAATGTCATCCCCACAAGCTTTCTTTTTCAGTTTTGTTATCCTAAGTGTTGGGCTGCATAAGTGAAGCATCTTCTTCCCCATGTGCTCTCAAGTCTCAACTTGCTCCGGTGCTGCATGCTATTCTATTCTTCTCTCTCTCTCACTCTCAGCACTTTTTGCGCGGGCTTTGAGTCCATGAAAAGTGGCATCGGAAGGGAATCTCCAAGATAAGCTTTTGTTAATACTTACTATTAATAGGAAAATTGACCAGTCGAGGCCCAGGACCAAGACCAGGCTGAAACCATCCCAATGCTGCGTTGGGCTGATCTGCAACAAGGCTTTGCCCTCGACACTTACTTCAATCTCCAAGCTGGCCCAACTCTTTCTGCTTCCTGGCCATATATTATATCAACATCACCTGCATTGGAGGAAAGAAACTACTCAGTTAAATATGTGTCTATATAATTATGTTTAATTTTATATCAGTCAGTGCATTATTGTTCATAAATATAATATTGTTAAGATCAGTATCATGGTTTAAATAATATATACTTCAAGATTATTTCAGTCGAGAAGATTTTTTATGATTTTAAATTTTATTTTTAATTTATTTGGAAGTTAATATTTTATATATGATTAAATTATGTGGTTTTTAAACAATGTAATATTTTAAAAACTTAATTCATGTATTATGATGGATTCTCAAATTTTATCTAGTACATTTATAACTCATGTTGTACCATAAAATCTCAATGTATGATTTTGCTTAAGGGAATAAATATTTTTTCAATGCACATGATTTATATTAATATGTTATTTATTAACATGTCAAAGTTGTAAATGACTTCTGTTTTGACATTTACTTCATGATCATTTCGTGATGCCTTTTTCATGATATATTAAATGATGGATTTATAAGCAATAATTTATTCAAAAAATAATATTTAAATAATAGATTTTCAAGAATGATTAATACAAAAAAGTACATAAAATTTAATTTTAAAATAATTAAAATTCCCATATTAAAATCAATAAAAAAATCTATGAAAAAGGTGGAAATTAAAAATACACTTTTGTCAAACAAAAGAGATTAGGCCATTATGGCAACATTGTTTAATCCGATCTCCATCCATCCGTATCTTTAGATGATGAAGGATCGACTTTACAAGTTTTGCCACATGAAATGCTCACATGTGATGTGGTCACCACTCTTTGATACGGCTTCCCAGCATTTGAGGCGATATAATGTTTGATGTTACACCATTTTCAATTTTAAATATTAAATTTAATATTATTTTGATATTAAAAAATTTTTATAATCAATTTATTTACATTAAATTAAATTAGTATTATAAATTATTTGATCTGCATTAAAACTATAGTAAAATGCTTATAGGATTATACCGTTTTGCTGGGAACGCAACTTATGATGGCATAATGTGGTATTTTTTGCTTGAAGATTCGTGCACTTAATTAATATTAATTTTTATTTTAATTTAAATAAATAATTAAATGTAATTTTTAATATCACTTGAGAATCAATCGTCAAATAGAATGATCTTGAGATCATTTATAAGTGGCAAGAAAGGATAACTTTGACATTTAAATTAGTATAGTGGTTCAATGAACATAAGAGTTTTAGAATACTATTATACATAAGATATTTAATGGTAATTAAAAATAACTTTTATGATAGTTATCATAAAAGAGTTGAGGTGTTTAATGATAGTTATGAGCTATCATTCAAAATATTTTTTAAAATAAATATAAAATTTATATATATAAATTATCTAAAATCTGTATATATAAAATTCTTTTCATTATTTATATTTATTCCACACATCAATCACATATCTTCGTTTTGCGTATATCAACACAATTTTTTTGAACATCCACGCAAACTATTTTTCACCTAAATTACAATGCAATATATAAATATTATACATTTAAATGAAACTTGGTCAACACATATGAGTATACAATTATCAAATAAACCAATACTTATTGTTTCTATACACTTCAATAAAACAATTATACTATTTTTCTTCTTTCAACATAATTACACAAACACTTATTCTTTTTATATACTTCAATATCATTCTTACTCAAAATATCGTTACTTCTTCAATGTGTAACAACATTCAACATAATCCAATCCAAAAAATGATAAAATATGAAGCAAAAAAACTTAATGTCATAACTGAACTTTATATGTACAATACATGAGTTTAAATGTACATTATTATACTCAATCTTAAAAATTCAACTATATAAATTCAACACTATTGATGCTTATAAAAATCTTCAAAGTTCAACTTTCTAATATAATACTTCAAATAAACTATTCAAACTTTTTTCTAACTTCATCAATATCCGATTGGATGTAAGTATATGAGTCCACTAACTATATTTATCAAAAAAAAAAAAGTTAGTATAATTAAAACTTAAAAGTTAATATAATTAAAACTTCTAGTGAGCACATCAATACCAAAGTAATTAAATAAGCAAATGCTTAAAAACTCACCAGTTTTGCGTATGAAATATTTTTGTGACATTTGTCAATGATGTCTCATAAAAATTTTTATAATATAATTCACACTCAGTATTTGAAGGCTAATATGGGAACTGCATTAAAAAATTTTAATTATTATATTTTAAAAAATAAAATAAAACTGAAATCACATATAGGTTTAAATATACATCCTTAGTCAGAATACTTCTAGGAATACGTCTATCACTTAATTCATTAATGACTTGAAATAATTTAGAAGAGCTGTCAATAAAAAATAATCGATAATCTTAAGACTGAAAAAAGTGCATGATAACATAAATAAAAATATTTTCACCCACGTGGATAAGAGTTGATCTAGTTCTTGGTGAGAATCATGGTTGAAAGGGTTATAAACACGGTACATAAAAGCATGGGGCTTGACAACCACCAACATCCACTTATACCTACATTGTCAAAAGTAAATATAAAAAATATTGTGAATAAAACTACTAATAATTTCAAATAGTATTAAGACTTTCCTCAAATTATAAAGAAGTATTACTACTCCTTTGTCACATGGATCTATTATTCCATTAACAAGGTGATGGGCTTCGGTGCCTATACTTATAGACTTCCCATCTGACAATATCAATGGATCAGCAAATACAAAATACTTTCCTAAGTCAAGTGCAATTAAATTTGTATAAGGTTTATTAAAATAATAAAAAGAGAAAAGCAAACATAAATATGATACAACCACACAATAATAAATCAATAAAATTTAAAAGACATACATACACATTGTAAGTTTGAAGAATGATGACATATGACTCCTTCATGTGGCAAAATTGGATGATATCTTATCGGATCACAAATACATGTCCCTCAAAAGCGAAGGCTTTCATGTGAAGTATGTGTATTGTCTCATCATATGACATCACCTTATTCACTAATTATACATTTTTTGCAATCTTAGCGGTAACCCATTAAAAGACTTTTGTTGCGATGATTGTGATTTTGTCAATGTTGGTGCCTTCTTAACTAGCAACCTGCTTTGTTGCTTTTTAGTTTACAATTGAAAAAAAAATGTTAATTAGCACCAATATCTTGACATTATAAAATACATTTTGCAAAAATATTACCTCATATGTACCAACAATGACCTCATCTCGCAGTCAAGCAACAACTAAAACGAGTGTAGAAAAAACAATAGTCAATCCAACATTAAGGTTCGAACAAGGCAACTGTGCATCATTATGAATAGCTACATCCATAATCTCCCGAACATCACCAAAAAATAGTGGATGCCCATAGATCATCTAATTAAGAGTATGGTCCATGAAGATAACACCACTTGTCACTAAGTAGTCTAACGATTGGATGAACATCTGACATGGCTTACAGTACAATGATCTAAAAAAACACAGGTTATGTTTTTAATATTATTAACACTATATCTACTAAAATTAACATGTAACATACTTTGTTGTCATATGGTGCAAGTGCTGGTGGTATGATTAGCATAAGTGATTAAGGTGTTAGATGTTCTTCTTCCTCTAGCAATCTAACTATATTATTGCTAACTTTATTTGAGTGAAATTGTATTATAGATTTTTTTAGCTAAACATCAGTTTTGTTTACCACAACATTCGTTAAAATATCTTTATATTTTATGAATCATCTCATTATTTCTGCCAACTACTATCGATCCAATTGCTTTCCAAAGCAAGATGTGATAGTCACCCTAGATCCTTAACCTCTGATGCATTCCAGGTGCTCAAGTGTACCAAGAGTTTTCGTGAGCACATCTTGTGGACCAAAAGGTGTAAATCTACCCTAGTCAATCAACATGAAATTTATTGCTAAAAAAAACCATAAACAAGTTCAACTATACTTATAATTCTCTCCTCAAACACTCGGCTCACATCATTTACATTATCTCCCTTTCTATTCTATCGCGAAGCATTCCATAGTATAGCACGATCAATTTGTTCATCACTACCAATGCTTGTTTCTTTATTTAAATGAAAAGTGAATATGTTAGAATTTTAGAACGAATAACTAAATGAATATATCACCGATCAGTAACATAAAAAATGAGAATTAACTTACAAGTTCATTCTCTACTCCTACAAACCTCTTTTTAGCTAGATGATGGTCGCACACATTTTTTTTTTCTTTTCTCTTTTGCTATTTGTCTCTTTTGCTATAAGACAAATACACATCAACATTTGAAGAAAATTATACCAAAAAAGAAAACATTATTGACTGTAAATTTATACTTGAAACCCTTTTGTGAGATGAGAGTTCACAAAGTCTTGCCACACCCCAAGATCTATGACACTGTTATATTCTTCAGGTGAAAATTTCAAAAATTTCAAGTCATTTATGTAAGGAAATATGTGTTTTGACATAAGATTGAACTTGAAGTTTCTCAAATTGTTTGTAGTAGATTGAAATATGCACTTCCTTATACTTTCATCAATGTCATAAATCTCTTATAAAGTATTATAAAAAATTGCATTAGTACAAATCAAACTAGTAGTAATAATCTAATTGAAAAGCAATACTTTGTATTTCATTTTTACATACCAATGTTATCTGCCAAAATTCTTCATTTTCTCGGTTATTGGGTATCAATTTTTAATATTTATGGGCATAATGTTACTTACCATCACCCTAACGTAGCTAATAAATTGGATGTCATTCATCTTAATAGGTTGGCCATTACAATTTATGTCGACCGTGAGCTTAACATCAAAAGCACAACTCTTAATTATCTCACGCATGCTAATGATGTCTCATGATTTTGGTCTTTGAGAGCCTTCACTTGAGTGTTAAGAAAAATCCATCAAATTTGTAAATAAAAAAAAAACATATAATTAACCTCATATATGTAAAACATGATAAAATAAGAAAAATATCATAAAAGTATCATAACTTTAACACATGAGGCAATTGAACACTACCTAAAACAATACTCAAACCCACAATTCTTTACCATCTTCTCGAGCATAGGTAAAATGATGGTCATCCATTTAGTCAAATAAATCAATAGATGGCAAATTAATACAAAAAAACAAGTGGTCCACACTATTATCACACAATAATCATCTTCATCATAGTTTGAGGTTTTGGTATCACTATAGACCATTTGGCATCAATTGGATCTTCAAGATAAAATACTTATCTTGCTTGTGAAGCTAGTATAAACTAATTATTTCTATGTCTAATCTAATTAAGGTCAACTAGCACAGCTTTTAAATTATCAACTTTGACATCGCTATTATTCTTAATCCAATCATATTTAAAAATTGAAACTCTAAATATTATGTAATCTAGTTTCCATATTTTTTTGTATAACTCTATTAAAAGACAAATCACTATGTATTGGATTTTTATCCTTAGCACTAGAGATTTGCATAGTGTTGACAACTAGAGTGATACTACTATTTTGATGGATCTTTATCTAGTTACTTAGTGTAAAAGTGACAACCATTAATAATATATCAAGATACTTAATTACCATGGATCGAAGACCATAAGCAATTCATCATAGCATTAATGAGACATTGTGACTGGACAATGAAAATTCATTCTTAACATATATTACAAAATATGTTAAATAAACCATATTAAAAACAAATTTAATATCTAGACAAGTGTAAGCATTCTGACCTATGTAAGTATCCAATTACCTAAGGTCTAGCTCTGTTCATTGATTTAAATGTTCTAAGTTGATTAATAGGATTGCCAACTCTTAATTGATTTAAATGTTCAATACATATTAAAAATAAATCATCAAACAATAATTCAAATATTATTTAATATTTCAGCGATTAATGAGTTGTAAAATTTACCTTATACATGGTTAAAATTCGCTCATATTCATCAAAACATGCAAGTGCACTTAATGAAAGTGACCACTGTTAACTTTCTCAACACTTTCACTAGTTAGAGCTTTCTTATTTTAAGTTGAGTGATCAAATACATTCTTCCATAGAGGAAGCCAAATGACACCCATAGCAGATAAATAATCTGCATAGAATTCTAATGCCTCATTTGCAATGTATGACTCAGCAATATTACCCTCAAGTCTATTACGATTTTAAAAATACCCTTTAATACTTTCACATATCTTTTAAATAGGTACGTCCATTGTAAGTAAACAAAACCAAATATTTTTATTTCTTTGATAAAATAAACAGTAAGATAGACCGTAATACCAAAGAAACTAAGGGGAAAGTAATTCTCTCTAGTAAATAAAGTGTTGCCATAAGTTCGCTTTGGATTTCATATAACTTTGACACATCTACCACCTTTTGACATAATAAATTGAAAAACATACAAAGCCTAATAAGAGCATATCTAACATGTTTAGGCAACATACCTCATAAAGCAATAGGTTGGATTACTTTCATCGTATTTATTAGGTTCTTGAGACTATGAAATTGAAAATAACCCACCCTCATGATAAGCCTAGATTCCCTGTGAGAGTTTTATTTATGTATATGAAGAGGCATTGAAAAAGAGTCTTTGTCTTCATTTCCATAGTTTTCAATTGGATGTTTGTTAGTGCCTTGGAATTTCTTCTACCCAGTTGGTGTCATACTATCAACATTACCTCATAGTATTCATGGTTATGTTGTATTGGGGTTCGACCATGATGAGCTTAGTTTAGAGCAATTTTTTAATTACTTTATATGAAGAAACACCAGAGTAGTGAAGTGCAGAGTAAAAACTATTGGCATTTTAGCCTAGAAATTAAGGCTCTAATTTTACAATGAAAGGCACCCTTCCATCGAATACTGTGTGGAAACCAAGGCTTTTTTATACGCTAGTTAGGATAGTTTGGATTCTAAGTATAGTGTTTAGGATGTCCCACCCGAGAGGATGAGACTTTTAGTTAATCTTAGCCTTAGGTTTATGGTTATCTTTAATACCTTAAATGAAAAACTGTAGACTTGATCAATAGATCATTATTTAACTGTTGAGAAGCTGGATGAGATTTAATCGAGCTTGAGGCTGGTTGTATCTATGGTTGCTACTGAGAGACCAATAAAGGTTAGTAAGAAGCAAAAACATAATTCAACCTCTTAGTTAGGTAGGTTAGAGAGAATAAGAAGCAGCTTGGTTGGAGGAAAAAGAAGTAATTGAGTTACCGATGTAAGGCTTAGAGAGGCAACCTACAATCCTATGGATAATGTTGCTCCTTAACTCTCCGAAGCTTCTCGCAAGAGGATTTTTCATGGGGATGTTAGTCCTTAGGGTAATAGCTCTAACTATTTTCTTTATTTGTTTGTTAGGATCAAGGATGCTTAGGCATTGGCCGTGTCAACCTGATTTTAAGAATGGTTCAGAAGCAAATGGGCATGGTTATTCATTTTCATCGTTTCTTGTGTGTTTTGCTCGTATTGTCTCAACTCATGTTTGGTATTTTGTAGACATTATAGCTTTTCCTCTTAAATGGTTTGATGCCATCATGAGACTAGTAACCCAACCTCGTCGTGGGACCGGTTCAGTCACTCTGGCTTCTACGAATGCTATAGGTGTTGTGCCTATCATTATGCCCACTGATGCTTATACTTGTATGACCTGTGCTACTACCAATCGATCATCGACAATAGCAATAGTACATGTTAGCAGTTTTATTTCATAATTTACTATTCAAAGCAACCATAAACACACCATCGACCTTCGAATATGGCTCTTGTTAAGAAAAAGAGTGTTCAATCCAAAGGCACAACTACTAATAAGTAACTGGTGATGGTCGAGCTAGCAGCTAGTCCTTTTGAGGCATGTGATCTATCGATGTAGTTATTGAGGGTCTATATATTGCACAAGTGACATCTTTTCTATTAGCGATGAATTCGGCTATGGCTTATAGCCTTTGTCATTGGATATGGCCATTAAATCAAGAAAAGTTCCAAAAGTAGTAAAACACCAAGACTTTGAGTGTGGGTTTCTTTGTTTACATGGAGGTATGATGTTTCTTTTGACATGGTTTTAAGCATTTTTTTTATTTGTCTAGGATTTAATTTTTGCAATTTTGTACTCACTCGTTAGATGGCCTAGCAACTTTATGTATATATCAGAGAGATATATGTCCATTTTTCAATCTCTAGTTACCATTAAGAAAAAAATGAATGAGTTTACTAAGAAAATAGATGAGCTAAATGCCTCCATAGTTCATGTCATGGACATGGTGGATGATATGTGCGCCAAAAATGTAAGTTTAAAGGATGACTACCTTAGGGCGTGGGTTGACGTGGAGGAGAATTCAATTTCCTAAACGAAGCTCATTTGATGATTGCGAGGTGTAAGGAGAGGATAACTCAGTTAAAGAGGCAAGCTAAAGAATGAGATCGAGAATGTAAGCTCATAGGGGCACGAAATACTAGAAAAGATGATTATATTACTTTGAGAAGCTCAAGGAGAAGCGTCGTCAATACATTGCAAATTTTTACTAGGCAACTCGAGTGGCGCTAAAGAGGGAAATCCCTAGGTATTCTTCTATTATAATGAAAGGACACTCGAAACGGGTAATGAAAAGATAAAAGATGATGTGAATTATATCAACCATATATTTCAAACATTGAATGAAATTAATCCATAAGTATACTTCTATTGTAAGATCACATTTGTTCCCTTTTTATTTTAGTTGCAATCTTTCTTCAATTGGTATTTTAATTTTCTTAGTTTATTTTATTTCATTGTACGTAATCAAATTTTGGGTTTCTAAATGAAGTCAAACTAAGGCACTAATGATATTTAGCTTAGTTTTTATTCAATCCAAAAGGACAATAAATCCATTTTAGGACCCAATTTTATGACGTGAGCAATTTGTATACTTATGAGTATTGCAAAAAAAAAATCACGATCAACCATATTGTTGTATATTAATTGATATCTCTGAAAAATATTTTTGGCTAAGTTAGAGGAATGAGTTTTAATGGACTTGTAAGGTAAAGAAAAAACTCTGACACTCAAATTAGTGTGTATTCCAATTGAGTTTATAAAAAAAAAAAAAAAGAGATACTTAAGGCATTTCATAGGTAACATTACTAGAAATGAGCAAGATACTGGTTCCTTAGTTGTAATAGGTAGTAGCTTGGTATTACCACTCATTAGGGGCAATTTGCAAAAATGTGGCGGAAAAGGCAACTGATGGCCAAGTGGCTGGACGAGTGCCTAGTTATCAATGGGTCATGTTAGCCAAGTAACATGGTAAGTTTACCAATGCTAGGTCAACCCGATCCTCCTATGCTGATGTGATTAGACCTAGTGACATGTATATTGAGTTCGCTATCATTTAGACAAATACTAGGAACTGGTATGTATATCTCTTGTTGCCTTCCCTTTCCATAAAAATAACTCAGAGGTTCAATTGACTTTCAGTCAAGTTGGTCAATGAGTTATTTGTTAGTTTCAACGGTTTAAATATTTTATCTGATTTAAAGGCTTAGGTGAAATCTTACCCAATCTAAAGGCTTGGGGTGAGATACTACTTGATCTAAAGGCTTTGAGTGAGATTCTACTCAATTTGAAGGCTTGAATGAAATATTACATATAGTGTTGGGTTGGTGCCATATAGCGAGAGTATTTGATGGTGCTATGTTTGCTGCTTATAAATCCTTTTGCATTTGGAATCATGTGAAAGTATTCATGCTAAGATGTATGACTTGTAAAATGAGTGATTTTTCATAGACATTGCTAAATGATATTACCTTAAAATACTTTTGGAGAAACAAGTTTTGGTTGACTTGCAAAGTAAATCGAAAAGTCATTATGTATTTGAAATAAGTCATCAAAAAGAATAAGAGGTAATTGAGACTTTTTATTAGCAGCATTGTTGAGGTGAGCAACATAATGATTTCTCTTTTGTAATAGCAATGTCTTTGTGAAACCATCCATTTAGGATGAATGTATAAAAGAATAAAGAAGATAATGGTTTGATGGCCGAATGATCAGTGTTTAACAGTTAAACAATTTAGATGACTAAGCAACATGAGACCTATTAATGTTATGTTAATCTGATTTTCCTATATTAATAAAATGAGACCTAATATCGTATATGCTGAATTGGTTGCCACGTAAAAGAAATACTAAAAATAAAGATGTCATTTTTCATGTTTATATGTAAAGTATGAGCCTCCACCTTTTTAGCTTTGCTAATTAGCAATGTCTTTTCGTGTCTAAAATCATATTAAATTTTAAAAATATGTAAACTAAAAAGTACAATCAAGGTAAATAATAAATTAAAAAATAAACACCAAAATAAATTTTATATTATTTATGTTTTCAAATCTTATAAATTTTTTAATTTGATTTAAATTGTATTTTATTTTTAATTTTTTAAAAATAATTTAAATTAAAATTTTGTACAAAAAATTTTAATTTAAAAATTTATCACTTAGGTAAAAAATTATTTAAATTATCATCATAAAAAATTTTAAATTTTTAAAATATTAAATTATTTTTTTAATTTTTTTAATTTTTAATAATATAATTTTTTTAAAAAAATACTTTTAATATTTGATTGTAATTTTAACATGTTTTTCTATTTATAAAAAATGTTAAATGTCAATTTCATGTCCAAAATTATTTATTTAAATTATGTATTTAAAAATTAAAATTAAAAATTTATTTCAATCAAAACATATTTTATGAAAAAATAATTATAAAAGTTATAAAATTTTAATTAAAAAATAGAAACTGAGCACAAAGTTAAGCAGGAACGTGATGACATGGCATTGTGGATATTAACGTGGTGACATGGCAGCTAGTCTTCCCCTGTTAACAGACCTGAATCCGGCCGGCGTTTTCGCCACAGTGCCAGAACCAGCGCCGGCAACCATCATTTGTAGAAGATGGCGGGATCTGGTCGTTTCGAGCGAAGGACACATGTGGCTAACTTTCGCTAGCCGACAAGGCCAGCTCTGCCCGTCGCTTGCGCGATACCACGAGTCGGCCAAGTCTGGCCGTCTCTGTCGCTCGGGGACGGCCATTGCTGGCCTTCTCTGTCGCGCTGGCTGTTTCTGTCACGCGAGGGAGACGGCCATTACTGTGGTCTCTGTTGCGCGAGGGACGGCCATCACTGGCGGTCTCTATCGCGCGAGGGACGGCCATCACTGGCGGTCTCTATCGCGCGAGAGAGAAGGCCATTGATGGCGGTCTCCCTCGCTCCACAGAGACAGCCAGTGATGGCCGTCTTCCCTCTGCCCCTCTTTCTTTTCAAAATTTACAATTTATTGGATTTTAACAACAAAAGACTTAAGGACATAGGCGTCCACAAGATTGCGTAGTTTTTGGGAATTGTTTATGTTGTTGTTGATGCTGCTGCAGCTGCTTCCTTAGATATGGCAGAACAAAAGAAGATGCTTGTTGGTTTTGTGTGGAAATATCCAGCTGAACTAAAGATATTCTTCACCGCCCTGTTGGTCCTCTGCACCGTAGCCACTCTCCTTCTATTCACGTCCTCAACCTTCTCCACTTCTACATCTGATATCTATGCTTGCATCCAAAGAATCACCGGCACAGCTACCAACACCACCCTAGAGCCCCCGCCAAACTTCTCTGCAGGCTTCGCTCAGGTAGATCAAGTTCTGAGCAACGGCGTCATAAAGCGTGCCTTCAATCCTTATGGTGTGGCAGCATACAACTTCATCTCCATGAGCGCTTACCGGGGTGGCCTCGACTCCTTCTCCGTCGTGGGCCTGTCCTCCAAGCACCTCCACGTCTACGGCCTCCCAACATACCAATGCGAGTGGGTTCCTCGGGACCCGTCCCGGAAGTCCATTACCACCATTGGTTACAAGATACTGCCAGATTGGGGCTTCGGCCGCGTATACACTGTGGTGGTTATCAACTGCGTGTTCCCTCTGTCCATCAACTCCGACAATTCCGGAGGTAGATTAGTCCTCCACGCCTCCACCTCCGGCGGCGGGGACACCAAGTACAACGTCACAGACAGAGTAGAAGTCTTGACGGAAGCACTCGGCAGCGTGGATTTCGATCTATTCAGCTCGCCCCCAAAGTATGACTACTGGTACTGCGGCTCGTCTCTGTATGGGAACCTGAGCCCACAGAGACTGAGGGAGTGGATAGCGTACCACGTAAGGCTCTTTGGGGAGAAATCGCATTTCGTTCTGCACGACGCAGGTGGAGTCCACGAGGAGGCGATGGAGGTGTTAAGGCCGTGGATGGAGCTTGGCTACGTGACTCTGCAGGACATAAGGGAGCAGGAGAGGTTTGACGGGTACTACCACAACCAGTTCTTGGTGCTGAACGATTGCTTGCACAGGTACAAGTTCATGGCGAAGTGGATGTTCTTCTTTGACGTGGATGAGTATGTTTACGTGACACCAAACAGTACCATGAAGTCTGTGATGGATTCAATGGGGAAATATTCTCAGTTCACCTTTCTACCCATGCCCATGAGCAGTCATCTCTGCTACTCTGAGGGTGGCCCTGAAAGAACCTACAGGTATTTCCATGGTTTCTTCTTAATGTTTTACTTAATAATTTCTTTTAACTTTTAATTGGCGCAATGGTGGTTTTAATTTCTGCCTTAATTGATTGCTACTGCAAATTGCTTGAAATACTTGGTAAGTTTTTGGAATATTTGTGATGAATTTTACTGGCGAAATAACTTGATGCCTCAGTGTTGAGTCGAAGTTTCTTTGAACCACAATTGCCCATTGAAGACGTACGGAGTGATGGAATGGAATCCTAAGGCCCTGACAGTGGAAAATTGCCTTCTTGACTCTACTAAATTTAAAGAGAGCCAGCTTTTACAGTGGCGAATTCTAGAATTTCATTAATTTCAGTTGATCAAATTAATGGTAGCTAGGATTAGAGAAAAGAATTAATATAATGGGAAGAAGATTTGATTCAGTGGAACAATGGGGGTGATTGAATTGCCTTGTCTTTTGTTTTTGTTCTTTTTCGTCAATGAGACTGTCGTATAGATGTATATCATATTATATGCAATATTATAATCTTGCGGTGGGTGCCTGATGGGAACAATCAAGAATCAATACAGGTAATGTGAAATGGGCTGTCCAGGTGTTCCCTGTTTGGAATTACTGTTGCGGTGGATAGGGTTAATTCTTTCTTCTCATAGGTGTATTAGGGTGGTGAAATTGATTTGCAGGAGATGGGGCTTTGAGAAACTTCTGTACAGAGAAGGGAAGAAGCTGTCAAGAAGGAACCGAAAGTATGCCATTCAACCGCGTAAAGTCTGGGCCACAGGGGTGCACCAGTCCAAGGACTTGCGAGGCAGGACCTACCACAGGTTTGACGGAGATATCAAATATTTTCATTATCATGGGTCCATTTCGCAGAGGCAGGAGCCCTGCAAGTATCTATTCAACTCCACACAGATCACCTTCGGAAAACACGCTTATGTCTTGGACACAACGTTGCGTGATGTCGCTCCCTTTGTCAAGAAATTTGAGCTCAAAGCCATAGGGGATAGGTTACAAAGGACTCGCCAGTAGATAACTCTTCTGTCTATCATAGTATGGTAAGGTATAGCTAAGATACAAGAGAGGTATATATAATGAGCCTTCATATAAGTGTCAAAAAGTTTGCATTTGATTCTTCATTCTTGTACCAACTCTTTATACATATATATATATATATTGTGTATCTATCTCAATATCAATAAATCAAGCAAGGCAAACATTTCATGGTTTGTTTCTTTGTTCCAAACTACATATCAAGAATATGTTAAAAGAGGAAAATTCTTTTTTAATCACCCGTATAAGGATTTTTACATAAATAATTAACATTAGTAATGTATTTATTTTTAACATTTTTTAGACACTTTGAGACAAAATTACCCTTCACAGCAGATATACAATTACTTACTTGTCCAATTATAGAATATGAAAAGTCAAACATCTCAAACGTCTCTATTTCCCTCTCTCCTAATTCTGGCGCTAAGTTTTATCACTTAGCTCATTCAGCTTCAGCTCTCTTCATTAGGTATCTGTTGATTTCTTTGCTTTCGTTGTAAACAAACCTTTCAATAATATCCGCAAGCTACTGAATCACTAAGAAATCAATAGAGGTATGATTTCAAGCATCTATTCTACTCAAATTCTGTGGGTTTTTTGCTTATTGAATACCCACGGATGAAATCCTTCCCTCATATTTGATTCAACGATTTTTTAATTTTTTTGAGTTTATTCTATGGGTTTAAAAGCTTCTCCAATAGTTTTTGAATCATTTTCTTTGGATTTTGTATTGGTTTTGGAATCTGCGATGTTTGGGTATATCGCTGTGTATTATTTTTCATTTTTCTTTTAATACATTGAAACCAAAAAATTTCTCTGGGTATATGTATATAGGTATCGCATGCTTAGGTCTTCATTTTCTGGTTTGTTGGCTTCAATTTCTTGGCTTAGGTGCATCTATATGAAGCGGTTCATCACATTCGTGACCTCATAATAATAATCGTATCTAGTTAATGAAATCGTAACCTATTTTGGTAATGGAACTATTTTTTTATGCAATCGTACTGTGATTGCTTAAATCATACCTTGTTTGCTTAATTCGTACCTTATTTGTTGGAAATCATAACTTGTTTGCTGAAATCGTGTCTTATTTGTTTTCAATCGTAACTTGTTTGCTTCAATCGTACCTTATTTGTTTGAAATCGTAACTTGTTTGCTTAAATCGTACCTTATTTAAAACAATCGTATCATAATTACTGAATGGAAAAACTATTTTTTTGACCCTTTTTTTTTATCAAATGCAGATGGTAAGTAGCCCTGTTTCTCAGAAGCCATATGTGACCCCCAAAGAGTCGTGGAAGACTAGAAAGATACTCAAGCACTGTGACAATGATGTCATCCCCACTCTAAGGACAATTTTGGATGACTCTGAGAAGGATAAATTTAGAGGGACCTGCTTAGGGCATTTCTTACATTTGCACGCCGATTTTAACTTCTCAGGGATTATTGTCCATAATCTGCTACTTCGGGAGATTCAACAGAACCGCAAGGACGAAATGTGGTTCAGACTTGGGTAGAATGAAGTTCATTTCAGCAAAGTGAAATTCTGTCTAATCACTAGATTGAAGTTTGGCGAGCTACTGGATACAGAGAATATTAAAGCTACTCCATCTGGTATCTTAGCCAAATACTTCGGGGGGAGGGATAAGATTAGTGGTAGTAGCATTAAGACGAGGTTGCTACAAGGAGAGTTTGAAGACGAAGATGATAAACTAAAGCTGGGGTTGTTGTATTTGCTGAACGGGTTCATTAAAGGCCACGATGAGCGGCAGCAGGTCCCTACATGGCAGCTTCATTTGGTAGACAATTTAGAAGCTTTCAATAGCTTTCCATGGGGCACATGGGTCTACTGCAACTCCATATTGCATTTCAAGAAGGCAGTTGCAAATCGAATTAGGGATGCTGATGGGGTGAGCTACAATGCTTACGGCTTCGTATGGGCATTACATGTAAGGATTTTGTTTGAAATTTTTTATTTTATTTTTTTAAAGTTTCATTGAATTTTATATTAATCAATTATAACTTCATTTTCATTTTTTTTCACAGGTTTTTGCCTTTGAAGTGATTCCTGCTACTAACATGCATGACATGAGGTTGTCAGGATCCGACTTGCCATTACCAAAAATTTGCCGATGGAGGTTCCATCGCAAGCCCCATAATGGAGATTGCAAGAAGATCTTCACCATTTCGTACCTTCTTTCTCCATTTCGTGCCTTTTTTCTCCATTTCGTGCCTTCTTTCTCGATTCATACCTTTTTTCTCCATTTCGTGCCTTCTTTCTCAATTTCGTACCTTCTTTCTCCATTTCGTGCTTTCCTTCATCTATTTCGTACCTTCCGTCATCTATATCGTGCCTTCTTCCTTCATTTCGTGCCTTAGTTTTCCAATTTCGTGCCTTCTTTCTCTAATTTCTTATCTACATTTTTATATCTTCAAAATTTTTTATGTTGTGCCTTAATGTTTCATTTTCGTATATTCATTATTAATTTCATAACTTTATTCATATTTTCAGATGGGGGCTAAGCTAAATTTGAAGCCAACTACTGCCGAGCGTCAAGCCCCATACTATGTTAGGGTTGAAGACAGTGTTGTGCAGTTGCAAGCTACTGCAGCCAATCTACCTGCCCAACGATCGATTCGAGATGACGAAATCGTAGAGTTTCCCAATCAGAACAAGGCTACAAATTCGTCATCTTCTTTGCGCAAAACTTTCAAGGTAAGGGAGAGGATCCCTACTCAAGAAGAACGAATTGTTGACGAGTCAGAGCCCGACCTGAGGGAAAAGGATGTTGAGCGAGAGGCACCTGGCGCTGAAAGGGTTGAACGGGATCTAGATGTTTACCGTCGTCTCGCTGCTATGGAGTTGAAATTGGATCTTCTCGAGGCGAGGGTAAATCGTATGGATTCAGACAACAAAAAATGCCATCAGGAGCAAATGACGATCTTGAAATCCATCCAAATATATCTACAAGGATATGGATTTGGTGGCCGAGACCCGTCTCCAACTATGTCAAATCCAGTTCCTAATGAGGTAGTTGTCTAATCTATTTCAACTGTATTTTTTGTTTCGTGTATTACTAATCATATTTTTCTTTCTTTAGAACATTATTAAATGTATTAAATGTGACTTTCTAATTCAGTACATTATTTGTTTTTTTAGGGTGTTATGGCAGACTCAGCATAAGAAGGTTTGGCTCCTGCAGGGCAATGCCACGAAATAGAAGCCACTGCAGGGCCAATGGAAGAAGTTGTCACTACAGTCTCATGCAGTGACAACTTCGGGGCTCTTGCTGTGGTAGATGAAGAATTTTCATCTACAGAGTCACCCAAGAGGACTGCAGTGAAGGACTTGGCTCTTGTCCCAGTTGAGGCCACCGGCAATGTGATGCCGGTTGTCAAGACTCGTAAACAGTCAAGACAACTATGCAGTCCATATGTCGACCTTAATACTAGGCATAAGAAAGCCAAGTCCATTCACATGGTGAGTGCGAAGCTGAAAATATCAGATAAGATCATCACTGCATTCAACGACTTCATGAAGGGCCAGTCATAGTAAGTGTTGCATGTATGTTACGTACTATTGGTTTGAATTTAATTTTTTTAAATTTTTTCTCACAGTTTTTTTTCATTTCTTTTAGCCGTAACGTAGGCATTGGCCATTCAGTCAGCGTAGACTGGTTCAAAGTCCTAATTGACAATGATGAGTGGATCGATGACTCTGTAAGTTTGAAATTTTTTACACTATATTATTGCTTAGATGTCGTGCTTTTGTTTCGTAACCTGATTCCTAGTTTTGTTACCAAATTAGAATTCATACATTCTGTTCGTAACATAATTCATAGAATCGCAACCAAATTTAGAATTCATACATTGATTTCGTTACATGATTCATAGTATCGTAACCAAATTTAGAATTCGTACCTTGATTTCGTAACATGATTCATAGTATCATAACCAAATTTAGAATTCGTACCTTGATTTCGTAACATGATTCATAGTATCGTAACCAAATTTAAAATGCATACCTTGATTTCGTAACATGATTCATAGTATTGATAATATCACTTTTCTGATGTCTCCATCAGCATATTGATGCATATTTACATATACTTCGGAGAAGGCAAAAGGAGCTTCCTGAGCAATATGCACAAGATATTTGTATCTGTGATCCTTGGCTATATGTAAGTTCATTGATCATTAAAGTGATTTATCTGATTTTCTATTCAATTTATTTGTTGACTTTGTTTTATTGTTCAAATTTACAGACAACATTTTATTACATTTACAATGAATATCAAAAGGATTTAGATGCTGATTATCCTCCGCACACTCAAACTTCAAAGCACATAAATGGGAAGAAGATTTTCTGGACCATGTGCGAGGTAAATTTTCAAGTGATTGTCCTGCTTGGGACACTGTAAATAAGGTTAGTTATCTTCATTAGTAATGCTTTATATACTCTTTTTTTTCAATATTATGAGTACTCAATAATGATATTTAAACAATATTTAATGTAGCTGATGGTTCCTTGCCACGTTGGAGGATCTCAATGGCTCCTAGTCGTCATTGATTTAAGAAAATTCTCGTTGCATGTCTTTGACTCATTCCGTCAAGAGATATCAACTGAAGTGAGAATTCGGCAGCAAAATCCATTCAAATTTATGCTAACCAGCTATATGGCGAGTGACGAATATTTCATTCGAAAATCAGATGCCAAAATGCCGGATCTTCCACTTTCATGCACCTTAGAGCCAAAGAACAAGGTCCCTCAGCAATGAAGAAGGTAAGTCTTTTTTCTAGTATGTGTTATTATCAAAAAATTCCTACTGAATGTCTTTCCTTAATCTTAATTATGTTTTTTTTTTTTGCAGTGGCAATTGTGGTCCTCACATGCTGTATATTATAGAACATTTACTACTTAGGAAACATTTAAACTACACTGACAAGGATATGTCAGTAATTAGAAATCACATGGCAATATATACATTTGCCAACTCTACTGTAGATGATAGTCATTAATTCAATTTTTTTATTCTTATTCAATGTATTTATTTTGTATATACATTTGGCAATTGTATATAATATTTTTTTTAATTCATTAGAAATTATACAATTGTATATGACATTATTTTGTATATACAATTCAAAATTTTTTGAAACATTTTTTTGTCAATAGATGTATGATGTACTAATAATGTTATGAATTTTGGTAATGCCTCCATAAGATTCTAACTTATCAATCAAGTTACGAATTTTAGTCACGATTCATCATAATTATATCGGATTTTCTAATCAAGTTACGAATTTTACTATAGTTTCAAGCCATAAGTTTGCACGATTTCATAATCAAATTACGAACATTACTCATAATTTACTAATCAAGTTACGAATTTCTAATCAAGTTACGAATTTTACTAACGATTTCATTATACAAGTATGCACGATTTCATTATTAAGTTACGATTATTACTTACAATTTACTAATCAAGTTACGAATTCCTAATCAAGTTACGAATTTTTACTAACAATTTCATTATACAAGTATGCACGATTTCATAATCAAGTTACAAACGTTACTCACAATTTACTAATCAAGTTACGAATTCCTAATAAAGTTACGAATTTTACTAACGATTTCATTATACAAGTATGCACGATTTCATAATCAATTTACGAACATTACTAACGATTTATTAATCAAGTTACGAATTCAATGGACAAAAATAAGGTATACTCATCTGCATGTAACAATTGATCTGCATGTAACAATTGAAACTATATACAAATCTAACTTAAAATCCGAATTTGTAGTGACATAGAAGTTAAAACTCATCCATATCATCAAAAATACTATGATTTATCATAAGTCAATGGTGCCATCATCTTGTGAAGTTGATTTGTGAGGCATTTGACAAGTTTGTGAATTATGACTAACTCCACCATAGTTACGGCATTTACGACGAAATTGATCAGGGACATTTGACGATTGACAATGGCTTACTCCATCAAAATATTGTGGATTCGAGCATGTTAATCGATTGTGCCCATATTGACAGCATCTAGAGCATTTTTTTTACGCGCCCCTCTCCCCACCATAGGGTATTCTCTGCTTCTTTGGACGCCCTACTGACTTACCATTATTCGGTGGTAATACCACAACTCTTTTGATTTCCTCGGGTACATTCCAATCGGACTTGTCACCAACTGAATATACCAGCTCAGCATATGCAGCTACTAGTTGATCCTGTTTTTAGTAGTTACAGCAAAGAGTTATGAAATCAATATTACGTTCCTTGCAAAAAGTACACAATTTATGAAGTTAATGAAAAAAATAACATGAATAATGAAATTAACAAAACCATTAGTATCACCTGGAAGCTGCCAGTGCATGTGCACATGGCAAAAGATCAGCTTGAAACTCCCTACAAGTACAAGTACGTTCGATAAGGTTCAAAACTGCCTATTTACCCTTGTGCCTAACTAAAAATACGTTCCAATCAACATTGAAAGTCGTCATTTGTAATCAAACTTTTTGTCTCTTATTCATCAATGAGTGAACCACTCTGTGAGTTGTGACCTCTAAGCCTTAGCTTTTTTCAATCGATCATAGAACCAATGTTGCATCATATCTCGAATGAATTCCAATAAAACCATAACGGGCAACTCACGAGCAAATCGAAGACATGAATTCAAGCTCTCGGCAATGTTAGTGGTCACGAGTTGATAATATCTCCGGGGGCAATACACATATGACCATTTTTTTGGATATTCCTTCATGATATATTCAAAAGCTTTAGGGTGATTAGCCTGTAACTCAGTCATTAATTTATTAAATTTAGATTCTCGATTTGCCCTAGTCGCACTATAAAATATCTTAGATACATCTTCTCTCTCAAACTTATTCTTTATGTTTTGAGCCATATGCCAAGAACATAAAAAATTACAAGAATTAGGAAAGACCTTTGCGGTGGCCTTTGCAATACTGGCATAACGATCTGATATAATAACCAAGTCTTCAACCGAACCAATTGCTTCTTTTAACTGCCCTAAGAACCATTCCCATGCTTCATAGTTCTCTGAGTCACCATAACCGAATGCTACTGGGTATATCTGTTCATTCCCATCTTTACACGTCGCTATAAACATTACACCGTGGAACCTCCCTTTTAGGTGAGCAGCATCGATAGCAATGACCGGTCTAATTATTGAATAAAGCCCCCTCAATGATTGTCCAAGAGCCATAAATAAATACTTAAATCGATTAGTTCCATCCTCGATGCATATGTGAGCCTTAGTTCCCAGATTAATAGTTTGCAACATGTGGCAGTATGAAGGCAATTATTGATATGACTTAATTGGATCACCATATGTAAGAGAAAATGCATACTCTTTAGCCTTCCAAGCTTTACTATATAAAATCTGTATGCCATATAGTTCTTTCATATCTCCCATGATGTCTTTCGGCTTAATGATTCTAGCATTGGTAGACAACCTCTGAGCTACAATTTCTCCAATAACAACAGAACTTGCTTGTCGATGTCGTCGATGCAACTCTTCAACTGTGCAAGTATGCGTCAAATCAGACCTTCTAATTTGGAAGAATTGCCCTTATGCAACTCTCACAGCACGAACCTTCCATGCACAATTTCCTTCTCTATAAGCAATCTCAAATACTGATTTGTTAGACCTAGTGACTCTAAATTCAAAGTTCTCAGTTAATGCATGCATGCCTAAAAATTGCTTCAACTCTTTCTTGTTTGGGAAAAACTGACCTATAGCAAGGGTATGAATCGGAGTCACTGATTCCATAGTAAGAGTCGGAGCAAGAGTATATAATTCAGCACCCAACACATTATATCGTCTAACAATACTATTATTTGAATTATTATGTACTTTTGGGCATGCAACTGGGATATAAGGTGGGACAGCACGTAAGTTCTCATTCAATTCTTCATTGTCGAGTTCTACTTTTACAGTGAGTTCACATTGATCTTCACTGGTAGGCTGAATAGGTTGAGTTCCCATGATTGGGTATTCACACAAATATCATAGTCCACCTGTTCATCCAAATTTATATCATCGGTATGCTGAGTGTCAACAAAAGTATCACTATGGATGAATGGTTCGGTGTCATAAACATCTAATTGCACAGTAGGATTACTTCCCGTACAAGAGTTAAAAGGATTAACTCCTCCTAAAATTTCACCTTCACATACAAAATTTCTCTCTACCAAATCAACAATTATACATGGAACTATACTCTCATCGTACAACATAAACTCAACATCTTCATCATTCCTTAACTCAATTTTGACAACATTTTTTTCAGATCTTACTATGGTATGCAGTACAATATCAATATTAGAGAAATCAACCTCCACGCAATATTTAACCAAATCCAATAATTATACATATTTCAAATCCCTTCGAATAACATATCTCTTAGTTTTAATGGTTCTACCAATATACTCAAAACTTCCTCTAGACTCGGACCACTCACCATTTCAAGTTATAATGATCCGGATTTTGTAATGACAAAAAAAAAAAAAACATTTCAAATAACAACTAAAATGAATTAACTATTACAAATACGAATATATAATTTCGGATGTTATGATTTCATCAAATAAGTTACGATTTCATCAAATAAGTCACGATTGAAAAACTTATTACGAAAACTTGTTACGATTTTATGAATGTTACGAATCTCATAATGATGTTATCAAATAAGTCACGATTGAAAAACTTGTTACGATAAACCAAGAAAGATACGATTTTCAAACATGTATGAAACTAAGATTATGACACGATTCTCAACCGAAGTTATGAAATACAAAAGAGGAGATCACGATATAAATAGATACAACTGAAATCTTCACAGTTTTAAGCTATATTACAGTTTAAACGGTATACCTGTCACCTTCTTTACCCATTTGAACACGGTCTGATTATGAAGAAGAATATATTGTCAAAAACACGAGCTTCTTTTTTTGCGCAAGATAACTAGCCTTCGATTTCTTCTTAGGATCTTGATTTGATAGATCTTGGATACAAAGATTGGAAGAAATAAAACTCAAAGGAATGGCGAAGAAAGACAGAGCTTGAAGAGAGATAGAGGCCGAAAGAGAGAAAGAATTTTCCTCCAAAAAAGAAATGTGTTCAGACAAATCTCATGAATTTTCAAGTTTATTTAATTTTTAAGGGTATCATTATCTTTTGTAAGGGTATTTTTGACTTTGCAAGACATTTAAGTGCTAAAAAAACCAAACTTAGTAAAACATGTTTTTTTTACAAAAGCCCGGTGTCAAATTGCCAATTTTGGCAATTTCCTCTATGTTAAATATGTTCATAATTTGTTTTATTTTGTCATGCACCTGATGATATTGAACCAAATAAATGATTAGTAATATGAAGAGTAGTCTCACATTATTTTATATACCATTTTAACTTTTGTTTTAATGGTTGTGTAGACCACGTTTAATTATATTGTTGAACATACAAAATTTCTCTCACAGGAATACAAAACATATATATATATATGTATATATATATATTCTAAAAGCGAAATTTTGTGTTGAAAATGATGTTTCATTTTGTGATTGATATCGTCATCACATCTTGTTTTATATATTTTATATTTTGTTACACGAATAATATCTTATTGTAATGAGCATTGTGTTATTTCATGCATATATATCGTATTTTATTATTAAGAAATATAAATTACATATTTTAATTAATAAATTATGAATTGTGTCTTAATTAATGTACGATGACTCGTGTCTTAGTATATATGAATTATATTTTATTATTTATCAATTATATACTTTTATAAACAAATCATGTTTTTTAAATTATAAAAAAATATAAACTAAATGATGGTTAAAATAAACTTTCAATCAAGACTATAAAACCATCATCCATCCCAATAACGATAAAATAAGTAGAAATCATATATTTAACAGTCTACAAAAAAATTATAAAATTCCTCTATTAAAGAAAACTTTGCGATTAATTTTATAATTGACAATAGAAATTAAAAAATGAATTCTTTTGTTAAATCTGGTAAAAAAAAAAGTAACAATTTCAACTATTTTTATTATAATTAGTATAATCATCAATTATTTTTTAAAAACAATGGGCAAGTATACTTTACAAAAAAATATTTTCTTAATCTTTCATTGTTTTATTTAAAATTTAAAATACATTAATTTTTATTTTTTAAAAGTATTTTTTAATTAAACTAATGCATTGTATGTCCCATAATAGGTCCATGGTTCTTTAACCAATGATTTTAGTAATTTCAAATTTTGAAAATTTTAATTTTTAAAAAAATTTTAATTGTAAATAATTTTAAAAAATAATCTTTTATTAAAATAAATTTTAATATTTTATTATTAATAAATAATTTTTAATTATCTCAATTTTTAATTTTGAATGAACAGTTATTGATAATTTACATATATATTTCTAATTTTTTAAAAAAATTTATTAGAGAGTATTAGTTGTTAATATTGGTTGTTTTAATTGATGAATCAAGTGTTAAGGATGCTTTTAAAATAATTTTATTGAAATTTATAGAAAACCAAAAATGCAATTCATTTTTTCACAAAAAATTAAGTTCATTACATCTTACTTCTTTAATACAACACTGTAATCCAATATAACACTTCAATTACTCCCACACTTTCTTTACAAAAATACAATATGATGTAATACCCTATCACTTTTACAACAACACATTTAAATCCAATACCAAAAAAAAATTCATCACAAAAAATTACAATACAATAACACATCGTTATCACTTTTCTATCGTAACACACATCAATGTAACATCGAAAAAATTATCTAAAATTATATTTTAAAATATCATGTCAAAGTTTCACATAAATGACACTTTGATAAATCACACTCTCATTCATAAAACATATTGTAATGAGATTTGTAATTGATTTCAAAGTGAAAAATTCTTTTTTTTTTTAAATTTTGAATTAGAATTCTTTTTAGTCGACTTTTTAAAAAAATTATAAAAGAAATAGTAGTCATCATCGATCTTTTTTATACTGTAATTGATTATCAAAATTATTTTTTTAAAAAAGTAAAATAAGTATAAATTTAAAAAAAACAATCTATCTCCCTAAGAAATCCAGATTCGAGAATCCATTACATGTAAAAAAGGAAGTATCTTTATAATGCCAAAAACCTGATATCGATTACATGAAAATGTATGTTGTTAAAAAATTTAAAGAAATTCGAAATTAATTTTTGCTTAAAGACAAATTGACATTTATAATAATTATAAAAAATATGTGGTAACAATATTTAAATGAATGAAGGAAATCTCATATATAACTATTGCTACATCTTCATTCCCAAAATTATGTAAATATTTTATTTAAGCTCGAAAAAATAAGCTATCATATTCATATCTTGATCCATGAATGTGTATTAAAATAACCAAAAAAAAAAAAGATTAGGATTGAAATTCACATCGCTTTTTTTTTTAAAACAATTTTATTTGGAATGATGTGATTGAGTTATCAATCCAACCACATCATTCTTAAATTAATGTTTGAAATATATTTTTTTAAAAAAAATCAAAAGATAATCATGATATGTCTTTTTAGTGGAAATTAAAAATGATTGTAACACATTATATTTTTTTAAGACAAACTATTTTATTTAGAATTTTATAAAAAAGTTATCGCATCAATCATATCATGAAATTCATTATTAACAAAAACTATGAAATAATCGAACATACCCGAATAATATACCAACAAAAATAATAAGAAAAGATCAAGACAATTAGAATTGAAATATTTGATCACTTATTAATATTATTTAATATTCAACTAAAGAATTATAATACAAAAGTGCATTTAGAATAATTTATAGCTGTCTTCTTAAATCCAAATGCTTATAATTCACACTATCTTTCATTAACAATAAAATTGAAGGTAAAAAAAAAAAAAAAGCTCAAGCACTCAAGAAAAGATCACAAAAAAATTTGCTTGCTATCACTAAAGATGTGAAGGTCCTTCTTTCTTTAACTTGGGGTCTATTTATAGGTGATTCTAGTTGGTAAAAGCCTACCAAAATCTTGAAAAATGCGAGATATACCAAAGGGGACCACTACGTGCGAGATGTTCCTCTTTGGTGAATGAGGCACAGTTGCATACTCCACTACGTGTATCCTACACACTCTTTCTAGAAGCTCCCATAATTTTCTGGTAATATCTTTCAGTAGCTTTTAAAAATGTTTAGAGTTTTAGTATCTGATTGAAGCTCTTTAAATGCCTTCAAGTGAAAACTTGGCTTGAATGGTTGGGATGTCACTATATCTCCTCTGTTATTGGGTTCTCTGTTAACTAATGAATCTTTGAAATGTCATATAAAGTCGGGATTATTTGCAATTTTCTCCATCATACTTTAGATCGAGAATGTTCTACACTGGGGTTTCCAAATGATCGGGATTGTCAACTGAATAAAGCTTTTTCTTCCTCCATCTTTGGATATTACACTTAGCAAGGAATTATCTTTGGTCTGGTTTTCTTCTCAAGACTAGGATTTTAAATTGATAAAGATCCATCAACTGGGTGGTATAAGCAAGAATATTTTTTTGATCGATGCTCTCGAATGATACTCCTCCCACTTTGCCCCTTTCTTTTTTGTATCACTTAGTGTTTCCCTTTTCAATGTCTTTTCCTTAGTTTTAGATAATTATTTTTTAATTTTTATTTAGGTAATTCCTTTCATCGCTACCTAGTTTAATAAAGTGCAATTGTATTAATGTTTAGAGAATTGTATAACAAAGGTGTGGTAATCGAAGGATGCAAGGGACATTGTTTGGAATCCTTTTTAACACTTGATCCCATTCTTTAAAACTCTTAGGGTGTACCTTTTTGTTATATACTTTCTCCATTGTCTTCTAATACATTTCTCCATGGCAAAGGGCCCTCAGTTGTTTCTTATCAATTAGATGAATTTGTTCATATATGCCTCAGATCCATTCAACTTCTTCTAGATCAACATCTTTTAAAACTCTGAGGGATGGTATTTAAAGTTCCACTAGTAAGACAACCTTTGTACCGTATACCAAGGCATAAGTGGTTGTCTTGGTTTTTAGCCTAATCGATATGCGGTATATGTATAAGGCCAAGGAGAGGATCTCATGCTAATAATAATACATAGTTGTCATCATATGTATGATCCATTTAATGTTTTAATTTGTTAGCTCGACTGCTCCTTTCATTTGTGTTCGATATATAGTAAAATTGTGATGAGAGATCTTAAGTTGTTTGGATAGTTCATTGCTTTACTATTTAAATTCTTGGTATTATCCAAAACGATTCTTTTTGAGGATCATACTGATATATTATTTCCCTCATAAGGGAGTTCATCATTACTTGATCATTTAAAAGAAAGATCGCCCTTTAACCCATTTGGTGAAGTAATCGATAACCAATACAATGAATCTATGTCTATTCAAAGTTTTTGGCGTAATTAGACCAATTACATCAAAATTAAATATGAAAATGAACAAGGAGCGGTCATCATATGTAATTCGAGGGCTCTATAGGGATTTACGTACATATATATGTAACATTTATGGCACCTATGTACATATTGTATGTAGTTTTTTTTTTTTTTCCAATGTGAGCTAATAATATCTTGCTCTAATTATTTATCTTGCTAGCTTGAGATAACTTGCATGTGTTTTGCAAATTTCTTAATGTATTTCTTATAATATCTCTTGAGCTTCTTTGATGTCTAAACATCTCAAAAGTGTTTTGATAACTTTTTTTGATACAATATCTCTCAATTAGCTAGATAATTTGTTACTAGTCTTTTTAATATTTTCTTGTCAATTTTTGTTGTTCTACATAAAAAAATTTCGAATCTCATGACGCTGATGAAAAGAGAATGAAATAATGGAGGGGGAGGACATAATTGCTCTTTATGCAGATTGAGTCAAATTAGAGAGGAGAGAGGAGAGAGGGAGAGGGAAAGCACACAGCAAGGAAGGAGGGAAGTGGTTGCTGCTTTGTCGAAGAGGAGGGCGAGATGTAGTTGCTGCATCTAGGCCAGAAACAGCAATTAGATAGGCCAAAGACCTTTAATGTTAGTTCCATTGGAACTAGGGTTAAAGGCCATTAATTTGGCTTTTAACCTCAGTCCAAAAAGCTTCAGTAATTAAGCCTTTGATGCCAATTTGCTCTTAACTGGCGTCAAAGCTTTTTAATAAGGGGTCTTCAATGCTAGTTGCAAAGAACTAGAGTTCAAGTCTATTTTTCATCATTTGTAATATCAATTTTTTTAAGCTAACATTAAAAGTATTAATGACATTTTTAATAACAATTTAAAAAAAAAAATTATTAGTAATTTAGTATCAATATCAATTATTGCATCTTTTGTAGCAGTAATTACATTTTCAATTCATTAAGTAATCTATAAACTAAATTTTTAACAATAAAAAAACTAATCTGAAATTCTAAAATACTCTAAATACAATATAAACATAATTTAATGTTAATTTCTATTTTCAAAATAGTAATATTACAATATTCAATTCATTAATTAAGTTATGAATTATACTTTTTTAATTTTTTTTTTTTTAATCTTCAAATGGTGAAAGGAATGAAATATATGTTGAGTTACATCTTTCCAAAACAGAATTATTGGTCAGATTTGAGGCCTTCAGAGGTAGAGGGGGAATTTAGTTTATTTGTGTAGCAGTCTGCATCACCAAGTTAAGAGGAAAAATAAGTTAAACTACTCAGCATTATCTTCCAGTATTTGACAATACGAACAATTTCCTGGAAAAGCTGGTAGATAATTTTAAGTGATACTGGTATCTTAATTTATCGCTCCTAATTTCCGTCCCAGCCGAACTTTCTGCGTAAGTGAACGACCTTCAGTGCTACCATGATCGCTATTCTGTCTGTGGTGTCTTCCAAAAACTTAAAGTAGGCATGCCTCCATGACCTCTTTAGTACTAAAGTGCCACAAACACTCCAAAAGCCCGCGATGAATCCACCCACCACGCTTACATAGAACCATACGTCGGCCCAGTGGTCTTCATCCTGTTTGTCTTCTGCACCATCAACTCCACGAGTTGGCCCAGAGGAAGGGTCGTCTCCTGCGCACCTCGTGGGGAGAGGAACCCCACAAAGCAGTGGATTGCCCTTGTAAATGGATGAGTCATTCAGTGTTTGGAGCTGATACCCTGATGGAATTCTCCCCTCCAAGTTGTTATCAGATAAATTCAAGTGATTTAAGGAAGTCAAAGAGGACAAACTCTGAGGAATTGGTCCTGAAAGATGGTTTCGCGACAAATCAAGTGTTTCCAACCATCGTATGTTTCCAATATCTCTGGGAATGCTTCCGCTCAAACGATTCATAGATAAGTTCAAGATACCCAGCAAAGAAAGGCTTGATATCTCATCAGGGATTCTTCCTGAAAGATTATTCCCGGAAAGATCGATGCCATTAACCAATACAAGAGTGCGCCCATATTCCAGTTCCCTTCCTTTTGTCCTTATAACTGCTCGCCCATCATAGTTGATACCATATCGCATTTGGACGTCATGGTATATGTCATAGCTTCCGTTTACCAATGCATTCAACTTATTGAAACATCTAGGAATATTCCCTGAAATATTGTTGTGGGAAAGATCTAAGAAATGGAGGTAAGAAAGACTGCAAAATTCTGGAGGAATTTTCCCAGTGAAGAAGTTGGATCCAAGGAGTAGAATAAGGAGTGATGATAGACTTTCTCCCATCCATGTTGGTAGGTTTCCTGAGAATCTGTTACCTCCAAGATCCAACGTCATTAATGCAGAACAATTCTGCAAAAAATCCGGAATTTCCCCTTCATGATCATTGTTGCTTAGTAGCAATACGTGGAGGGAAGTTAAGTAACCGATTGATCTGGGGATTTTGCCAGATATGCTATTGTTTGAGACATCAAGAGCCCACAAGTCTTGCATTTTATCCCAGCAATCAGGCAGCTGTCCAGATAACCTATTGCTTCTGAGGGAAAGAACTGACAGCTTCTGCATTTTGCAGACAGACAATGGGATACTACCATTAAGGAGATTTCCAGAAAGATCTATTTGTAGCAAACTAGGCATTAGTTCACCGATGTTGTCAGGTATGGCTCCAGAGAATTGATTGTCCTGAAGATATAAAAATTTGGCGTTTGTGGACCATAGAGGGATTGAACCCTCGAACCGGTTAGCACTCAAATCTATGGCAGTCAGATTTGGAGATACTAATTGATGTGGTAGCTCTCCCTTGATCTGATTGTTTGACAAGTCCAAAAAGGTTAGCTGGGAAGCTATACTAGAAAACCATTCCTTTGGGATCCTGTCGGCAAGTCCAGTATTTTGAAGAACAACAGAGATGAGCAAGTGTTGGGTCTGCAGCCATACAGCAAAGGCGGGGCCAACCATGCAATTCTGGATGTCAATATTTTCGAGTTTGAAAGGGGGAACCCAATCATAACTCACATTGAAGGCTAGGGACATGGGTGGGTCTGTGGTAAGTCGTATGCTTCGCAATCTTGTGAGGTTCCTGAAATGGGCTTCTGTTAGAACACAGTTCCAGTTATTTGAGTGGAGATGCAGCTCAACCAACTCCGAGAGTTGCCCAAGGCTTTCAGGAATTGTCCCGTTCATCGTATTATAAGAGAGGTCTAAAATTTTCAAGGAAGATAATTTCCCAATGGATGTTGGAATTGAGCCCCATAAGAAGTTGGCCGACAGGTCAAGGAAACGCAGCCTATTAAGTAGTCCTACTTCTTTGGGCAATTCTCCCACCAGCTTGCTAGATCTTAAGTTGAGGGACACTAATCTACTGACTGGGCAATCAGTGAAAAGACCAAGAAGCTCACGTGGCTCTGCTCTGAATTCGTTAACTGAAAAATCTAAGATCTCTAAGTTGCAAAAACTTCCTATCTTTGTAAGTAATGGACCAGTGAGGTAATTTAGGCTTAAATCGAGAATAGTAAGACCAGTAAGGTTGGACAACCAACGAGGAATGGAAGTTTTGTAAAAATTGCTTGTCATATTGAGGGTCACAAGTGAAGTGAAATTTACCACGGGAAGATCAAGATTACGATTTTCAAGATCACAGCCTGGCAAATGTAACTCCAGCAAAGAAGGAAGTTTATTTATTGCTTCCAACCAACCTGTTGCAGTATTGTAAAGATTGACACTTCCCAGATTCAGGTACTTGAGAGAAGAGAGACTTGAAAGCCAATGAAGAGATTTGGCAGTCAACTGAAAATCTTGGTATGCATAGAGGTCTAGGTGTTGCAGTCTTGACAGGTTTCCAATTTGAGATGGAATTTCTCCGGAAAATGAAGCTGAAGCGAGATTTAGATACCTCAGGTTTTTAAGCATGCCAAAGAACTTGGGAATCTGAAGTCCTTGGAAGTGATTCAGGCTGAGATCCAAGTAATTCAACTGTTCCAGTTGAAGTAAAGAAGGATTTATCTTACCTCCCAGACAAGTGTTTCTGACAACATCCTCAACAAATATACTGTCTCTTGATCGGAATTGATTTCTGAGATTGATCTTGGTGACATGACCAGTTTGGTTATCACACCCGATGCCTCTCCATCTGCAGCAGTCTTCACCGACCCATGAAGAAAGCCTCCCAGAGGGATCGGTGACTCCTTCCTTGAAGGCAAGAAGTGCTTCTCTCTCCCTCTCCATGTACTTGAAACTCGCATTCCCATCACCCAAACAGAGTCTCATGATGTCAAGACATGAGGACAGAAACAACGATATGAAAAGAAAGAGAACAAGGAACTGGCAATTTGGTTTGTACCCAGCATTGGCCCCCATATTCGCTTCCAGGATTAAACTGCAGCAAGTCTCATATGCTCAACTGCAGTGTGCAGTAGCAGGCAAAAGTGAGGCTCTCTCCAGCTTTAAAACGACAGATATATAATTAGTTGAGTGATCATGCATTAGAAAAGTCTCCTGTCCCAAAGTGTCGAAGAAAGCCAGCTCTTTCCCCTATTCGCTATTCCATTCTTCTGGTCAATAAAAGCCACCTGAAACATAAAGAGTTTAGATCTAGAGTGCCACTTGGTAGACATGTAGGTGGTATCTTTAATTCAGTGGGCCTTGGAAGTAGAAGCTAGGAGGGTGAACAGAAAGTCCTCGACTCCCCGCACTCTGACTCCGGCTTAAGGACTTACGAATTTCTCCACGATAGTGTCTTGGTCTTAGCCCAGCTTCTATGAAAGTGGTGCCTTTCATTTATTTATTTTCTTCTTTACTCATTATTTATTTATTTATTTAAACTTGATTGACTGCAACCTAAAGACTTCCAATCAATCACAAAGGTTGAACTTTCTGCCCAACATTTTTCAACACATAATGAAGAATGGGTAATCATTATTTATCGTGATCCATAAATTTCAAAACACTGACATCACAAAGCCAGAAAAAAAAAATTGTTAAACACATCATGCAACAACCAAGCTAAATGCCTTTTTATTTTGTAAAATAAAAGACATTTGTTCATACTATTATAAAAAAGAAAACTGAAAAAAAAAGAAAGAGATAAAAAAATGAGTGTACAGTTTTTTGATTGAAATATGAAAATTATATAAAAAATAAATGTAATGTAAAATTATTTTAATATTTATTATCACAAAATATATTTTTAATGATAATATAGTTTATGACGGCTTTCGAAAGTTGTCAGAAATTTATGATGGGTTTTAAGAATCATTATAAATTTATAATAATTTTATCATAAATTTATGATGCTTTAAAAAAACTATTATTGATGATTTAAAAATTTATTGATTTATAATAGTTTTTAGAAACTAAAATGTCCTTTTATTTTGTAAAATAAAAAATGTTTGTTTATATTATTATGAAAAAAAAAAAAGAAAGAGATAAAAAGATGGGTGTAAAGTTTCCCAATTGAAATATGAAAAATATTATAAAAAAACAATGAATGTTCTGTGAGATCATTTTAACACTTCAATGAGGATAGATTTAAGCAGCATAATGAGATGAGAATCAAATAGTAATTTAGCTTTGGATCAATGCACAGTTAGGGGATATTTATAAGAGTTGAGAAACTCTTTAACCTCAAAAAAAGCTTCTAGAATTAGTAAGATAATGAGATTTAAGGTGTGAATCATGAGCAAGGTAGTTATTTTATTCGAAAATTATTGTTTGCCCTCTTATTACAGTTTTTAGAGACAGTTGTCTCAAGGAAGAAAACAATGCTTCCATGGGAGTGTTAAGTATTTGTTGGGATAGGATATATACCCACATTATTTGAGCTATATATGTATATATGTGGTGGTCATCATTAAGCATTTGCCCCTCACACACGTGAGAGACGAAACACAAGATGTCTTCGAGGAGCAAGAAGGGGAAGAAGAAAAATGAATAAAGAGGATGGCAAGAGAGAAGAGAGTGGATGAGAATGATAAAGAGAAAAAGAGAAAAAAGTAGGAAAAGGGGAAAAGGATAGTGCATGACATCAAAAATGGGAAAAGGAAATCGTGGGGAGATAGGAAGAGGGGAAAGAAAACACATGAAGAGTAAAAGGTAAAGAGAGACAAGGAAACAAAATAAGAAGACGAAGGAACAAAAGAACAAGAAGTGTCACCAATTCAAGGTAAAATTTTATTTTTATTTTTTGTAAATTGAAAATGTTGTGATTGATGGAGTTTTAAGTTAAATTCAAAGAAAAGAAGAAAAAGGAACAAGGAAAGAGAAAGGGTCTTTTAGAAGAAGGAGAAGAGAAAAATAGGAAGGAAAAGATGTAAACCCCAAAAAAACTTGTCTTGAAATCTGATAAGCAATTTGGATACCTACCCCAGAAATTAAAAATTCAAATTTGATAGGAAAGAAAATTCTGACCTAATGACTATTCAAATGAAGAACCATAGATATGTAGTTAAACATCAAAAGAAAGGACCCCTGATAAGTTCATAATAGTTCTTTGAAGAATCAGAGAGGAAGCAACCTCACATTAATTTTCATTCCTAATTTTGTTTCTATAACACTTGTATCCCCTTTAAATTGGGGTAATAGAAAATATAAACCTGATAAGTAAATATTCTAAATACAAAAAAAAAAATCTTAAAATTAGAAAAGAAATATCCTTAATTAGAAAAAAAAATCCTAACTTTGAAATGAAAATATCTTAAAATCAAAAAAGAAATATCCTAAATTCTAAAAGCAAATGATGGTAAATATTTGACCACTTTTGGAAAGCATATACAACAGCAAATCTTTACCCACATCAAGCTTCATAAATATTGTAGCTAATCTTCTTGTAATTTAACCACCAAAATCATGCTACTCTAATTACATTGATTAAGATGTGTTCTTTTTTTTTGGGCCCATCTCAAATATCTTGAATCAACCTATTAAGTACTTCTTGGATCCTCCTGGCTCTTATTCTTGTAATTGACCTAGTTGGAATATACAATGGATCCTCTAGTGATGCTTCTTAATTCTCATAAAAAAATAAGGCACGAGGTTTCTGGTTGGTTTTCTATTTATAAAAATAATTTGGGCTTTAATTTTGTGTTTGATGTTATAAAAAAATAACGCATGGATTGAAATCTCTGAGTGGTATGTAGAATGCGGGAACCTATAAGATGAAAACACGGTCAGAGGGGGTATCATTATGTAATCGAGGTACCTTCCGATGCTCAAGTTAGTAAACAAATGGTTAGAGTTTTGGCTAGTGAATGAGTGACCATTCTTAAACCTTACTTGCATGGCTTCACTTATAAATTGAATTAAGTGTGTACTTGTCATTTTGGCCTTGTTGTCTTGCTTAGATATTGGTAGGTGCAACATCACCTTGTCTTTACCTAGGATAAGCCTGTTGGTTTTGAGGCCATTTGATATTGTTATATTTTTTTGTTGGATGTCTTATGTTTGATGCGCAAATGCCAATTACTTAGGTTCTAGCCCTAGGGAGTCAACACTTGGCTTTTTGACTAGTTGATGCTTTCTCTATCCATAGGTGGCAATGGTCCAGCGTGCTCTATTTTATGCAAATTACCACCAATCATTGGGTCCTTTTGAGTCTTGACCACATTGGGCTTTTTTCCAATTCTTGTTAAGCCTTTATCAGTATTTTCATATGTTAAAAGCCCATTACTCCTTCAGTATGAGGAGCAGTGGATGTAGTTATGGCTGGAGAAGCACATATATGGTAGTGTTTATAGGCTTGGTCTCTACTGCTAGGTCTAATTACCAACCTTGGTTGCTGGGTTTGGTAGCCAAACGTGGTCACAAACCTTGGCATCCTGAAGCAATAGCAACTACGAGGCAAGTTATTTGAGGTTTTAAACTTTGTCCATCCAAGACATATTCGAGAACCATAATCTAGTGGCTCAGCTAGGCTTACATGGACATTGCCACCAATTGACAGGCCTTTGCAAGAATAAGGCTTACCCTCTATATGTAGAAATGAACCACTGCGATCCAGCTTGAATGCTAATGTTGTAGTCATGTCCATCTTGCCAAGTTTGGCTTGTTTTCTTGCAGCAAACTCCTCCTTTGTTCAACTTAAAGTATTGAGCTATCAAACTACCTTGACTCATGACCTCGATGGTCATTTCTAGCTAGCATCATTAAATTCAATCGTACGTTCCTAAGACTATGTGGCATTATTGCTTCATTTTCATCAATTTAGCTTCTATGTGCCACAAGCATTCATTATTGTCTCTTCGGTATCCGTATACCACCTCACGTGCGTCTTCATTGCCTTGAGCCTATTGCGCAACCTTTTGGCATTCTCGACCTAAATCATGCCACGCGTCACCTTGTGGTTGGGACTTTCGGTTATAAAGGTCTTGATTTCCTCCTTGGGGGCTTGTTTCACTTCTTCTTGGCACTTTTCTCTTGGTAAGAATTCTTTCTTTTTTTCCTCTCCCATTTTTATTTCTCTTTTCTCCTTAGTGTTCCTTAGGGAGTCTCCATTTCACGCTTCTACCTTTTAATCCATCATGACCTTTGAATGGGTTAGATCATCTAGCTTTGTCATTAACTCAATGAACACATCACTAAAGACATCCTTGCTCCCCAAGATAGAGATTATCGACTTCATTCCCACAACTTATGTGTATAGAAGGAAGCCTTAGAACTTAAGATTAAGATCCTTTACCCTTAATTTGCGTGGGATATATGTGATTACTTCTGCATATCTCCCTCTCAGCTCACTAAAAAGCTGGTACTTCATAATTGGGTACCTAGTTATCGTTACTTAGGCTGGGTTCGACTACACCTAGTAGATGTTATTTGCAAAATTCTTTTACTTAAAATCTTCGATGGGACTGGGCTAGTATTTCTTTGCCCCTAGGTATGGCCTGCACCTTTTTTACCAACTCCCCTTGACAACAATTATTAGAATTGTAAATTCTTCCTTGCCAACTAGGATGGTCTTCCTATGTCTTTTTATGCCATTGTTGAGTGGTTCTGGCCCTTACCTTTCTAATATTTGTAGTCAAAAGGTCTATGAGATCTTGCAAGATCGTTCAACCCTAGATATCTTTAAAATTTGCAATGCTCCCATGCTTAGAAAAATCAACCACATGGCCCTTAGACTTTCCCACTCTAATCGATTGCTTTTACCTTTATTGTCATCATTTTCTAGTTCTTTCAAAGAGTCACCCAAAGCCATTAACAGTTAGCCCTTACACCATTATTTCATTTTTCTTTTGGTTGTTCTAAATCGCTGACCTTTGTTCTGTTAGTTTTTCGTAGTCTTCTTCAAGCGATTTGAGCTTTAATACTTTATTGATCCTCTCATCATCAAGTCAATCTGTAGATAACATGGCACTAGTTAACCTAAACCACTTTCTTGGGAAGGCAAAAAGGAAAACTCTTTTAGAAAATGCAATCAAAGTTTTATGGCACTTGGTTAGGTACACGGCCTCAGGGGAGGTGATGGTGGTTTCTACTCCCTAAAGCTTTGTCCTTGTGACCATTGCAATCTCTAACCTATTTGCTACAGCTATGATAATCTCCTCCTTACATTGAGTGCTTGCCATTTTCTTTACCACCTCAACAGGTCTTCAAGCGATCCTCTTATCATTGGTGACTTTGCCAAGCATTTCAACTGCCCTCACAACACAGAGTTTGTTCCTAACACTTATTATCTAATCTTATATGCCTAAAGATGGTCGTAAACTTAAATCTGCTAGTAGACGTTCATCGAATCATACACACTTAATCGACTAAAAGGCCAATAATGTGTTGATCAGCATTTGGAGGGTAAGCCTTCTATTCCTTCTTTTTCTTTCCTTTTTTTTTTATATAATTTTATTCTTGGACATTTTGTTTCAGATCACTACTGAGGGCTTCAGCGTTGTGTGCTTCCTTTTTCATGAGGCCAAGAAAGGGGATGACTTGGATGTAGAATTACAATCTTATGAACAAGATCTCAACATCCTGAGCATGCAAATCTCGAGGGTCAATGTTGAGTGAGACAATGCCCTAAGCCATAACATGGCCTTAGTGGAGGAGGTAGAGCTCAAGGTAGAATAGATTGAAAGCTTGAAGGTTTGCCCTGTAGGTGCAAAAAAAGAGCTGGTCGTTATTAAAGCTAGCTTCAATTTTTGCTTGTCAGCAACCTGTGATGAAGCAATTAAGGCCTTAAAAGGGTTTGAGGCCTTTTCAGAAAAGAAGGAGACATTTGCTAGGGACACCTATGTGGTAGTCCTCTAGGATACAAAGAGAAATTGCTAGAGAGGCACCCCAAATGAGATATTTCTTTCATTAATTCAATGGATGAAGAAGAACTTACCCTTAAAGAGGCTTCTATAGAGACTGTAATAAAGTCGTTTGTAAAGGACATATTTCTTACCAGCCCTTAGAGACCTTTCTTTTATGCTTTTGCTATAGCTTTTTAACCTTCATTCTTGTAAGCTTTTTCTCTAATGAAAGTTCTCCCGTTTTTTTATCGCCTTTAACTTTAAGTTTTCATGCCTTGCATTTCTACTGCTTTATTAACTTGAAAAATTTGCCAAAGCTCTCGTCATCCCAGCTATAGCTAAACCTTTTTGGTTGTCCTTTGGCTTTGGCAATTTTCATAGCATCTCCACAACTTTACCTTTGGTGGCCTAACTTGTTTATCTTTTCGATTGTTTTTTAACTTAGATGATTCTATTAGCATCTTACATGGTTCATCCTTTGTGATCTAACCCCTTAGCCTCTTTAGTCGACTCTATTTGTGGTTTATTATCCTTGGTTCTCATGGTTCATCATTTATGCCATTGCAATTTGCTCTCTTGGCTTTGGTCGTTTTGTGCTTCATAGTTTGCATTTTTGACTTTCGCAGTTTGACTTTTTTGGCTTTAGGTGCTTTGCCCTTCATCTTTGCCTTAGCTTTGGCTACTTTGCGTTTTGAGTTTTGCCTTTTTAGCTTTCACGGTTTGCTCTTCTGGTTTTGGCTGTTCCATGATTCATAATTTACCTTTTTGGCTTTTATAGTTTGCCTCTTCTATCTTTGGCCATTTTTCTCTCTATGGTTTGCTTTTCGACTTTCGCAGTTTGCCTTTTCTGGCTTTAGTTGTTTTGCCCTTAGTAGTTTGCCTTTACTTGATTAATTTTTTCTTTTTATAGGGATGAATCCCTTATGCTTTTTTTTTTTGAAAAATGTATATCAAATTTAAGTTAAAAAGGATACAGGATGGATGTTTAGGAAATACCTCCATTTCATTAACTTTTTCCAACATTACAGTAACTATTCTAAAGGCATAAGTTACTGATAGTACATTTTCAAATTCTTTAAGCTCCATGGCCTTGGGATTTCGTTTCCTTCCAAAGTTCTTATGGATGCCTACTCTTACTAATTTTTCGACTTGATAGGTCCGTCCTAGTTTAGGGCTAATTTCCCTATTGTCTTTCGAACATAAATTCAACGTGATGTTCCTATCGACACTCACCATTCTCATCACCAAATCCCCTTAAGAAAACTTCTTTTATTTGACTCATCGATTATAGAACCTAGTTACTCATCGTTTATAGGCCACAAACCATATCCTGGCTTGCTTTATGTGTTCTTTAAGGAGATCTACATTTGTCCGAAGTTTTTCTTCATTGTCTTCCTTATTATAAGCTCGCACGCGATATGAATTCATCCCTATTTTATCTGATATGATTACATTAATGCCAAAAGTAAGGGAGAATGAGGTTTCTCCCCCTCACAATTTAACTTGCAAATCGGTATACCCATAAGACGCTGTAAAGTTCTTCCACTTAAGCTCCTTTTGCATTATCGAGCCTAATCTTAAAGACTTGTAGGATTGTCCTCTTCGTTACCTCCATTTGACCGTTGGCTTGTGGATGTCTTATTAGGGCGAACCTTTACTTAATTTGTAGCTCCTTGAAGTTTATCATGAATTTGGTAACCTAAAACTAAGTACCATTGTTGATGATCATTGCTTTAGGGACATCAAAATGACACATGCTGGATTTCCATGTGAAATCCACTATTTTATGGATGGTGATGTTGATATCGTTTCATCGTTCACCCACTTTGTAAAGTAGTCAATAGCCACCACTATAAACTCTTTTTGTCCTACAGTCATTGGAAATGGTCTTAGCAAATCCATCCCTCGTTATGGAAATAGCCATGGGATTACCACCGAAATGATCAACATGGTCGGGATGTTAACCAACAACATAAATTTTTAGCACTTCTCGAACCTTTTCACATACTTACTTGTGTCTCCCTTGAGGATAGGCTGGTAGTATCCTTGTTTGATTATTTTGTATGGTAAAGAATGTGCATCATTATGTATGTCATAGACCCCTTCATTCAACTCAATGAGGACATATTTTTGTTCCTTTGGGGCCAAATGGTGAAGAACTAGGAGAGAAAAAGACCTTTAGTAAAGTTTCTGGTCCACTAACAATAAACCTGATGGAATGAGTGTACACCTTTTTAGCCTATACTTTATCTTAAGGAAGTTTTCCATTCTTTAGAGATCGTTAAAACAAGGTCGTCCAATTCTTTTGCGCATTCACTGGCATGACACTCAGCTTATCCATGCTTGGTGACTTCAACATTTCCATCACTGTGTTCTTAACATGGCTAGTGTTTATTGTTGCCAATTTTGACAAAGCAGCTACTTGAGCATTTTCCTCCCTCTTAATTCGATTGATGTTGGAGTTTTTGAATTCTTTGGCCACCTACTTGACTTTTTGTAGATACTTGAGAATTTACTTACTTATAGTTCTTTAGCTAATCACAAGCCTGCTATCGTACGTACTTTACTTTGTTGTTTGAGATAGGGAACTCTAATTTGATAATATAGCAATATTCTAAGCCCTTGGGGCCTTTTAGAAGAATCCTAGCTCCACTTCCTGATTTTCCCATTGCACCATTGATCATGGTCATCTTCTTCTTGAGGTTTGTTTTCTCTGGGTTAGTCTCACCAACCTCTGTCCCATGTGATACCAAGGGGTTTAGTTATCGGTGGTCTATTGCGATGCACTCAACGATGAAGTTCGCTAACATCTGAGCTTTTATGGTTGTTCTTAACTTGTACTTATTGTCGAATTCTTCAAGTTCTACTGACCACTTTATCATTATTCTAGAGTTCTCTGATCTCTTCAGGATTAGATATAGGGGTTGGTCTATTGATGACGATTTGATGCTTTGAAAAGTACAATCTTAACTATTTGGCTACTACTTCAAGCATGAAAGTGACCTTTTCTAGCTTGGAGTATCTGACTCTGAGCCTTGGAGAACCTTGCTCATATAATGCATTGACTTTTGACTCGATCTTCCACCTTAATAGGACGATGCTCACTACTTCTTTAACCACTACCAAATACAATTATAAATCTTCATGCGGCTTTGGTCTTGTCAAGAGTGGTGGGCTTTGGAGGTAGGTCTTCAATTACTTGAATGCTTCTTGATATCATAGGGTTCACTTGAAATCTTTCATTAACTTCAAAATCTGAAAAAGGAAAGGTAATGCTTGGTCGATTTAGCTATAAATTAATTTAAAGTTGCTAACCTCCCTGTGAGCCATTATCTCCTTTGATAGTCTTTAGGCTCTCCATCTACTTCATCGCCTTGATTTTTTCTAGGTTGGCCTCACCCATTGATTGACCATGAAGCCAAGACACTTTGTTAATGCCACCATAAAGGTACACGTGCTCAGGTATTCATCTGATACTTCACCACAACTTGAAAAGTTTCCTTACAATTCTTTGAGTGCTTCATCTTCATTTTTCTTTTTATGATAAGGTCATCCATGTATGCTTCTATGTTTCACCCTAATTGTTCATTTGACCAACCTCTGGTACATGGCTCCTACATTTTTCAACCTAAAGGCCATTTCCCTATAATAGTGAATGCCCTAGTTAATAATAAATGAGGTTTTCTTCTCATCGGTTGGGTGCATCCTTATTTGGTTATAGCTCGAGCATACATCCATGAAGTTGAGCCTCTAATACCTTAAAGTGTTATCCACTAACTAATCAATATGCAATAATGGATAGTTATCCTTAGGACAAGTTCTATTCAAGCTGGTGAAATGCATGCACATGTGTAATTTTTTTTTTTTTTTGGCCTTCTTTACCATCACAAAGTTAGCAAGCCACTATAAGTATTGCACTTCCTTTATGAACCTTGCCTCTAGTAATTTCAACACCTCCTGCTTGAAATCTTGTTGGATCTCTCTCAAAAAAGTTCTTTTCTTTATATCCTATGGCCTTTCTTAAAGGCGATGCATGGTTACCTTCGGCTTTGTTCTGAGAATGTCCATTACTATCCAAGCAAATACATCAGTGCTAGTCCGTAAAAATTTTATGAATTTGTTTTGTTCTTGTTTCTTTAAGTCGGTGTCGATCTTGGTAACCTAGCTTGGCTCCTTTTTTTTTTTTAGATTTCTTTTAATTATTCCACTAGCTCTATCTTGGACCTCTATTCTTCATCCCAAATCCAAATTAATTTGGCAAGTCATTTCCATGTTTCCTTTCAAAGAGGTGACATAGCATTATCATGTAGTTTGTTGGTCACCTTTCAATGTCACTACTTTGTGTAGGAGTTTGAAACTTCATGGCCATGTGATATATGGAAATCATAGCCTCCAAGGCATTTAGATAGGATCGACCTATAAGAGCATTATAGGTAAACGAGGCTTTAACTACTAAAAAGTCTACCATCACTATTTTTTTTTTGCCAACCTTGTCCCTTTTATCATTAGTAAGATGATGATGCCCTCTAGTAACACATTATACCCACCAAATGCCAATAAAGGTATGTTGAACGGTTTCAATTTGTCAATGGTTAATCCTATTCTAATGAACGCTTGGAAATAGAGAATGGCTATGAGCTTCCACTATCAACTAAAATTCTTCTTACATTTTTATTGGTTACTCTTATGGTAAGTAATAAGGCATCGATGATAAAGGCTTATAGCTCATTCCTTGTCATTGTCATTGAGAACAGTACAGTCATCTAGTTTAGGAAGTTTCTAGATCACCAATGTCTCTCTCTTACTGTACCTCTTTAGATCATCCTTCCTTTTTTTGATGTATGCCTTTCTTCTGTAAAAGGTTCTTTTGCTTGACGTAACTCCTTTTGCGATCATGTTGGCATTTAGGCTACCAATGACAGCAAAAATTACTTCACGTGCCCTTCCTCTTAATCGTAATCAGGTTCTACTATTATGGCTAGTTAGTCGTTGCTTGCTTTCATCCTTTTTCTTTAATCCTTTTCTTTTAAGCCAGTCTTGGGCTTTTCCTCCTAAGTTTGTTTACGTACTTGGAGAGACATCCTCACTAAATTAACTCTTTTATTTCTTCCTTTCGCTAATGACACTCTTTCTTGTCGTGGTTATGATCTTGATGAGAGTCATGGTATCTGTTGCAATCTTGCTTTGAAGGGCCATCATGCATGCGCATTGACCATATTACTTAAGGATCACACATAAACTACATGAGGAAGTGCCTTCTGCTTGCATTGAGGGGGTGTATCTTCATTTATTGTCGTGCCTATGACTTTTCTGAGATTACCTATTCCATATCTCTGACTTGATTCTTTCTTTTCTTTGTTCTTTCTGCTTTTTCTTGATTGGAGGAAACCATAAGTAGTTTTATTTCCCTATTTTCCTTCACCTTGGCAAGGTCTATCAACTGTTGCTGAGCCGTTAGTTTCTTCTTGTTCTCCTCCCCTTCATTCATATATTTCTTGGCCTTGACTAGTAGTTCTTCAAAGCTTTTTGACATCTTTCTGCTCAAGGAATTATGGAATGCCCCAGCAAGCAAACTTTCCTCTATTATTGACATTGCCACCTCTTGGTTTATATCTTTCACTTCTAGAGTTGCTATTGTGAATTTCTTAATATAATCACGAAGTGACTTCCTTTGAAGCCGCTTTGCACATAACAAGTTGGTGGTGTTCTGCGTCCTCACCATGCTGATTACGAACTTCCATAAAAACATCTATTTTAAAGTCTCAAAGAGTTAAATTGAGTTAAGCTTAAGAGAGTTATACCATTACCTAGACGCCTTCCCTAGGGTAATTGGGAACGCCTGACATTTCATTGCATCAAACAACCTTTGCAAGTTTGCCACTATGGTAAAAGGCTCGATGTGGTCTTTTGGATCATCTTATCCATCAAAGCTTTTAATATGGGGAGCTTTGAACTTAGGAGGTAATAGGGCGGCGAGGATGTTTGCTGTCAATGAACATCTCACGGCTTGACAATATTCAAGATTTTTAGGGTTGTCCTTGTTAAGTTATGCATTAATGTGGAATTTTAACTACTTCTTTATCTCGTCCATCTCCTTATTGGGCTGGTGGGATGTGTAGGGACATTTATTTATCACCTTTTAACTTCCTTATTTTCCTTGTGATCATAATCACTTTGGGCCACTTCATCACCCACTTTCGGTGCCTCTAGGACTGCTAGGCAATGTACATAAGGTTGTAGGTGATATTTGGGCACCTTGGGACTGTATTGGTGGATAAAGGATTATATGATGTTAGTGAGTTGGTTTATTCTCTAGCTAAGGGTGGATAGGTATCAACTTGTGGCTGAGTGAAGTATGGGTGGTGTATCACGAGACCCATCGACAAAAAGGACTATTCTGTTTGCATGGTACTCGATGATATAGGTGGAATTATATGGTGCATGGTGGGTTAGTAGGAGGAGTGCCAGTGAAGGTAACTAGTGATAGAGGTCGCAATAAGGTTGTTAATAGCAGCAGCGGTGATGACAACAACAAAGGTCATACCATGCTAGTTTACATGGCGGCCTGGGTTAATTGATTTTGTTGGTTTACACTTGCAGTTAATTGGTTTTCAATGTTCTTAGGGATTTGGCTGTTTGAGCTTTCTGTTACGTTTCCATAAATGGTACTAATGATGCTATAAAAAATAGTGGGTGCTAGGATTACGGCATGTGGATCAAAATCTCCTAGTGGTATGTAGAATGTGGGAACTTATAAGATGAAATCACAATTAAGGGGGTGTTATTGTACGACCAAGTTACCCTTTGATGCTCCAATTTGCAATAAGTAGGTAAAATTTTGGCTAGTGAATGAGTAGCTTTCCTTAGACCATACCTGCCTGGCTTCACTTATAAATTGGATTAAGGGTGCATATTTTAACCTTATTATCTTGCTTTGACATTACCAGGTATGATGGCACCTTATCCTTGACTAAGACATGTCTATTTGTCTTTAAGCCATCTAACATCGTCTAATTCGTCGAGTGTCTAAGGTTCAATGCGCGACTGCCTGTTACCCAAGTTCTGGTCCTCAAGAGTTCACACTTGGCTTTCTGATTAGCTGATGCCTTATTTACCCTTAGGTTGCAGTAGTCTTGTGTGCTCTCCTTTGTGAGAGCGATTGCTAATCATTAGGCCCCTTTGAGCCTTGACTGCATTGGGCTTTATTCTATGGGCCTTTATCAGTATTTACCTATATTAGTGTTGGATTCATCAAAATGTTGGTTTTTTAGGCAATTCAAAAATATGAGTATTACAATCAATAATGAGAAGAAAAGTTTAAAAAATACTAGTTTTTTAGGTTAGATGTTTATTTCATTCCATCAATTTTATTTGTAATAATTGGTCTCAAACAAGTTAGATTTGGTGCTTATTAAGGAAGAAGTTTATATTCACATTTTGTTCATTAAAATTTTCATTTAATTATGCAGGTTTTGTTATTGTGTATGTTTACTTCTTTCAAATAACTTTGTTTATATGTAGTATACATATAGTTTGCTTTTTCTAATAACTAAAAGTAAATTAAATTCGGATGATGAAATATGAAATTTAATCATAGTAATTATTTTTTTTTAAAAAATCTTATGTGTGGTAAGATGAGTTTATTGAAATTTTTTATAATGACAAAAATTAAATCAACATTTTGACTGAAAAAATCGTTATAATATATATGTGTATGTATATATATAAAATAGCATTTTGGACAACGAAAGAAATTGAAAACATTTGTAATGACAGTTTTCCTTATGTCATACATTGCATAATTATTTAGTCCTAAGGATGACTCAAGATACCAAGAAAAGAAAAGATAGAGCTACACGAATTTTAGCTTTGTGTCTTGCCCTAAGTTTATGGAAAATTTGTTAGCTGTTAAGGCCATGGTGAGTGCTCTTCTTTTGTCTTATCTACCATTTGTTATCTTTCTTACTCTTGTTTTTCCCTGTGGAATGTTAATAGGCTACACAAGGTTTATACATCTTAGCCAAGGACCACTTGAGCATAAGAGATGAAATAGCATGGGTGCAACAAAGGAACATCGACCTCTTTTGTTAACTAATTGAGTCTACCAACAAGGTTTTCCTTTATGAGGACAAATGGAAAATGTTAGAGGCTAAAATCTTTCTATTGGAGAGTTTGCTAGATCAGCTACTCACAAGCACTAGGTAGCTATTGATAGCTTAAAGACTTGTAATGAACCAAGGTGAAGCAAACCAAGTAATAAAACAAAGAATGAATAATTGTTGATTATCTTCAATAGAGGGGAAAGAAGTGCAACTTCTGCATTGTCAAAATGTATAAGCGTGCTCACAAGGAATTATATGCTGAGTTTTAAGAAAAGTTCCTCGACCTTGACTTGAGTTGGGTCAAGACTAAGGATGAAGCCGAAGACCTAAGCAGATATGTAGAGTTTGAGGACAAGCATGATGGCATACCAAGCACTTTAAATGACCCACCTTTAAAGCCCCTAACACCTACTGAAGATCTTAAAGCTCCCAACGTTATTTATTGATGTGGATGTCGAACCAATCAAAATCATCTAATTGAAGCTTCATAAGTGTGTTTTCTTCATTTATTTAGGTCAGTAAGGCATCATTAAGAAATTTCATAGGTGTTTACCATTTTTTTTAATTTGGATAAGGAAGTGTACTTATGTTACTTTCATAATAAAAGCATGGTTACATATAATATTTTAGCTTGTCATAACTTTTCATTTCTTTCTTTTTTTCCTTCTCTCTTTTCTATCACATTATTATTTCTTTGATAAGGACATTTCTCGGCTAATACATTAAAGACCTTAATCTTGTTGATGTTTTCACAACCATGGGTTCTTTGTCATGTTGATGGTTCCTTGTTAATTTGCACACACCTTAGTCTTGTTGAAGTCTTTACTCATTCTGGTCCACAGAATTGCCAATGTTATTCAATTAATATGTCATAAGATCTCAATCTTGTTAGGGTCTTCACAAGAGTGGGTTCCTCGATCATGCTTAATTTGTCTAGTTTAATGTCCTGCTGAGGTTATTACAAAAGTTAGTCCCCAAACATGCCATATTATTTAACTGATATTTTAAAGACCTCAATCTTGTTGAGATCTTTGTAGGCATGGGTTCTTAATCACGCTAATGAGTCTTGTCTGAATTGTCAAAGTCCTTGATCTTGTGGAGGTCTTCACATGTGTGGGTCCCCAATTTGGTGCTTGATTACTTTTAGGAAGCCAATGCATTACTGAGGCATTCAACCATGGGTGACTACCTTATTAATTTATTTGATAAAACATCCTTTTCATTGACAATAGATAGGCTTATGTTCTTTTATAAAAATAATAATCTAAATCCTTCATTAAATATATAGTTTTATGTTTTCTGAGTCCCAAGATCTCAATGTTTTTCTTCCTTCCATGGTTAATAAGTGATATGCCTTTGGCTTTAGTACCATTAGTATTTTGTAAGACTCTTACCAATATAGAGGTCATTTTATTTTTTGTGAAGGGGTTTGATGTTTTTAGCTTCCTAAGTACTAGTTGTTCTTCTTTAAAGTTCCTCTAATGAAACCCTTGGCTATAGTAATGTGATACGCCTCGTTGGATTGTTGCCACTTAAAGTTAATCTTGCTCCTTAAGCTCTCTTAGCAACTAGTTTACCTTGGAAGCCTTCTTTGTTCTTATCACAATTAGGGTTTCAATTAAAAAAACCCTCTATGTGAATTGAGAGAATTTTTTAATTATTTTTATTTTTGAAAAAAAAAACTAAGCTATTAGGTTACCACTAATCTTTTATAGGATATGATTGGCCACCAAATTCTTATTTTCAAAAATTATGAAAGAAGAGCAAAAATAAAAAAGAAAGGCAAATTGATCTTATTTTTCAAAGAAATGGATCCTAGAGTCAATTACATTTGGAAAAGGAGTAGCACCTTAAAATGCCGAAAAAATTGGTACTAATTAAACATGAATACTTTCTAGTATTTGAAAGAACACAGGGTTTAATATTTCTTCTTCATTCTGCAACTATAAATACATGTATGCAAGTGTATTTTGAAGAAGTGTGGGAACTTCACCATCATTTTATCTTGCACACTAAAAAAAATATTTTTAAGAGAACAGAAAGCTTTGCCATCGTTTGGCTTTTCATCCTCAAATCAAGGGAGGATGCAATGAATGCTAATGTTAAGAAGAATAAAAACTCTATTAAGGCGATGTTTTATATATTTATGAAATTCATTTGAAAGATTTTATTTAACTAACTACAATCATGTAAGAATATCAAGCATCAATCTATTGTCATAAAACTAAAATCAAGCACACAAAGTGTGAAAAGACTATTGAACACAACAATCTTAATTTTTATTTGGTTTAACATTCCTAAAACATGAAATTAAAACATTTACTCTTTCTTTTTCTTCTTATTCCTCTTCATTTACATTCACATCAGTTAAACGAATATTAAATTTCAAGTTACCAATCCGAGTAAAGATGATAACATTAAACCTATTGTTCGTTATTCATTAAAAATAAGGAAAAAAACTCATAAAATCCTTAAGAAATCCTTGATGTAAACTTGATACTACTATTTATCAATTTAAGGTAGAAAATGTTAGCCCCATGGTCTCATATGATTATAATATGATGACTGATTTTGATGATAACAAACATCCTGGATATCTAGTATTTAAGTAAGGTATCTAGCTTAGCTTGTCTATGGAATAAATCAAGACTACTGAAGAGTTATTATCAAGAATTAAGATTCTTACCTAATCATAAAAGGCCTTTAGAATAGGTCAAATAGCTTTACAAAACTCTTTTATTAGATGGCAAAATAAATTAAATGTCTTTTTTGAGTAGGTGAGATGGCTTTGTAATTAAATATATAGTAGGGTACTTTGCCAAATAATTTGCCTCCTCTGTTTCTCCTATAATGATTTAGAGTTCTGATAGTTTTAGTTAGGACTACTACAATAAAGTTCACCTCATGTTGAATAACTATTAGAAAGTCTACCATTGATACATCTATGTCCCTGAATCTTAGGAAATATTAGCAACCCATAGATTCTAAGGGCTAACCTTACCTTTCCTAAATCCTCTACTATGTGACTTTATATGAATTGGATGAGGAAATCTTTTATGACATGTTCATTATCCCCTTTCTATTTTAGACCTTGTTGCGCTCTAGCTTTGGATATTCATAGTAACGTGGCCAAATGTTTGTTCCCATGCATTAATTTATTTCTTTTCAGATATACCTTGTGAGGTCTTAGAGGTTTCATCCCTAAGATGTAGCATATTCTTTATCATTGGTGCTAAGTCATAATCATTGAAACTAAAGCATTAATACAACAGATCCCAAAAATGTATAATTACTCTAATCAAAGTTTCCTCAACTATAACTTCTAGAAGATTACTAATATGCTCGTACATCTAGTTGAATTCGCCTTTATCATCTACACTTAAAGATTCCTATAATTGCCCTAACTCTGTCAAACGATTTACCTTCATGGCTACTTTCACCTCAAGGGGTAATTTGAATCGAAATTCTTCTCCTGAACAATCTCCTTTCTCATGTTGCGTCCTTTTAGACCACTGATGGGCTTTGTCATATTGAACTAGGAAATTAATAAAGCACCATAGATTAGGGGGTAATGACTTTTTTATTGACATGTCATGGTAATGCAAAAGAAAGACTAACATAAAAAAAACAAAAGTGTTTGTGAGAACAATATCATAATAATAAAGAAGATCTAGAAAGGCTAGTCTACGACCTTATACATGTCTTGTAAGGTTTGTTGAAACTTAATTTTGCTCCTGAGAAAATTAACATTATCAGAACTCATTCTTTAGTTCAAAAGCCCAACATTTTGATTTACTAAAATTTTTCATTAAACTTTTCAATATTTATTATCTAACCTTATGTAAGATAAAGAGTTTCCTTCGTCAAAATTTTTGATCCAAATGACACATCGGGTTTCGATTCATTAAGTCTGAAGGTAAACCCCATATCAAGGGATCTATTTAGTAAAGTTCAGTTCAATTCTTTGGGTCATTCACATTGGGATTTCTGGTCTAAATGACACCTTGAACTCCCTTTGATCATTAGGATCAAAGCCTTGGATAGTTCTAAACGAATCCTAAGGCAAGTATTATATCACTTCATTGAGCCTTTCCCATCAAAATTAATTTAGGGCACTCATTATCAAGGTTATGATTAGAAAGTTAACAAGTTATGGTCATTGTAGCTATTCTAAGTATCAATGAAGACCATTTAAAGAAGGAAATTTCATTACTTGAAAAATGAAAGAGTTTGTACATTCGGTAGAAAAGTAAAAAGGAAAAAATTACAACTTTAAGCCTCAAGTCGAGCTTTAACTTCAGCCAGATCAGCCATTAACGTAGTCTCGAGAGTAGAAGCCTCCAACATTGGCTCAGATAACCTCTATTCAGCTGGTTTATCTACCACCTCTTCATTAGTCAAAATGAAATTTAGATCCTTAGAATGAATTGAGGAAGCTTTTGTGTTAGGAACTAACCTATACCTAAAAGAGGTCAAGGTCGGGATACTTTCCTTGGATCTCTCCGATCGTACACCTTCTAATAGGCCAATGAAAGTAAAAGGTCTACTTCTTAATCTTAGCTTGTTAAGCTTTTATCACCTAAAATTCATTTGTGGCTCGAGATCGGGTTTCTTCTTGAGTTGTCCGCAGCTTGTCCAGATATTGGAAGATAAGCTTGTTTTTAGCGTGATTTATCCTTACCTACATGTTAGCCTAAACTTAGGCTATTTTGATCTTCATATTCTCTAAGTTAGCCTTAGCCTTCATTAGCAAATTTTTTAATCTATCTACTTTAGTTGTGTAGATGTGTACTTTATTAATAACATCAATCGCAGAGTCATTAGCAACATTGGCCTCTTTCATGAAGTAATGAAGATTAATGTTGGTATGGTTGTACTTGTTTACAAGAACAACCATCCTTTAGGAAAATTAGAAAAAAAAAAGAAAAAAAAAGAAAAAAAGAAAGCATTCATCAGAAATCCACTACAACATTTTTCATAGAAACACAATTAAGTAGATCGGTACTTACCTTCCTAAAACACATCGTCGTGTTGCCTAAGAAAGTGCTATTATTTTCCTCATTCAGCTTTTTCAGGTCTTAAGGAGGATATAATTGTATAACTACTCTTGAACCAGGGTAGGATGATTTAGGGATCCTTCAGTAGGCATGTCTTAGTCGAGCAAAAATTTTTCCTCCAAAGGGAGAGGTTGTAGCATTCCAAGGGCATAAAAAGTGCATCCATGGCACCCAATCCTTAGGATAGCTCCCTTTCTATGCCATTTTCCCTCGATGACTGAAGAAGTAGTAACCACCATTTTTGGCTTCTTCATAGCAAAGTTACCATTGTTTCGGCCAGCTCTAGCCTCCTTCCTTTTTAAGGTGGCCCACGAGGACTGACCCACTGTTAAGATCTAGCAACAGCACCAAGAGTGGAACGTCCTCTGAAGACATGTCTCCTCAAGGCCATGTCCATGGCTTCCCATAATTGATCTTCGGTAATGAAATCTAAAGTTGATTGAGGAGCCATTTCTTCTTCAAGATCTGCAAAAGACAAACATTGAAGGATTAACAAAAAGTAGAGATAAACTATAGAAGCTAAAATAGAAGTAGTGTTAAGACTTGGTGTGGTATCAGCTCGAGAGACCACACTAGGAGATGAAGGATTGAAAGGTTGAAGTTCAAGCTCCACAATGGGGTTTATATCCACTTCAAGGTTAGTGATTGGTTTGAAGGTTAGTGTTAGCACATTATAAGGATGTAACCCTACTTAGGGTTAAGTACTTAGCTTGGCTGCTTAGGATCAGGGATTGGATTTGGGAGATGGGAAGAAAGCTCCTCTTAAGGACCCAAACTTAATGTGTCCTTGGCAAATCAAGAATTTCTATCAAATCTAAAATCTTTGTACCAGGGTTTGGTGACTTTAACTACAACTATCCTACTATCGTTATTATGGTCCCTAAAACTATTTACACCCATTTGGTCGCAAAGAGATTGAAAGACCGACATTAGGTTAGGGTTAACCTTTTTTGGTGGATTTTTTTAGAGGGATCTCTCTAGGTGTCCAGATAAGGATGTATTTTAGGCTAAGAGGTTTAGAAGTATTTTTTAATTCAACCCGTATTATTTGAAGGTAGGCCTTTTAAGAAGTGTTTTGGGGTGATACTATCGAAGTAATAAAATTTAGACTCGAAAATTTTGTCATCTCTTTTGGCCTTTAACTCAAAAAATTTGGCAAACAAGTAATAAAAAGATTTATACACTTCATGGACAAAAGTTTAGATATGAAGGCGACCATATAGAACCAAGAATTAAGTGTGAGCTGGGAAGGAGATACCTTAAACTGACGACAAACATTTTGGAAAAAGGGATGGATGGGTAGGTCTTGGCCTCCCTTGAGGCTGTCTTCAAAGACCATAATCCATCCTTCATGGTGGGTTCATGGCTGGTCAGAAAGAGAAGGGGGTTTGAGCTTTACGAATCTGGGGATGGGAAACATCAGAGGTATAAATAGAATGCCCTAGATTTTTAGCCTTTTTCTCAAAGAACAGAAAATGAAAAGAAAATGAGTAAAAGACTCACCTAAAATGATGAACTTCATAAATGAAAATAAAAGAGCTTTGGTTTGTTGAAAAAGGGTTTAGAGGCTTCGCAAAAAGAAGAGTGAAAAGAAAAAAAGATTTTTCTAGAATCCTTTTTGAATGAAACAATCGTTCATCATGAAAACCAAGGGGTAACACAGAAAATGTGTGACCTTTCTACATCCTTAGGTCATAGGGCAAATCATAAGCTGACACCTATATAATAAATGCGTTAAAAGAGATTTTCCAGAATAACTTAGTGGAAAGTTGACTTGGCACTAGAGACATGGTTTTTTTTGACACTACATTCTACTCGACTTATATCTTCCTTGACTTGGGCAAATCCCTGATCACTTATCGGGTCATCCGTGAAATCAAGATCTTGACCTTAAGAAATCCTAATCTACCCTAAGTTATTTAAATGAACAGTAAAATATAGTACACACGTTTCTAGAAAAATTATGTAGATTTTTAAAGGCTGCCCAAAACATGCCAAGTTCAATGAAAAGGTGCATGGTACAAAGCCCATGTATTTGCACGTCTTATATCAATCGCATGTGCCTGCCATTTCTATTGAGGCCATATCTATAAATACCCCTTCGATTAAAAGAGAACAGACCTAGTTTTTAGTTTATGAACTCGCTTTTCTAGTTACACGTGTTAGAGAGGCCTTGCTGAAAGAAAGAGTTTTCTTTAGCAATAATTTTTTCTACTAGAATAACTTGCTTTCATTGAAAGCAAAACACTTTCATTTTCTTTAGTGAGTTTGAGAGTATAATTTAAGAGCATGTGAAAGTTTTTTTTTTTTTTTGTTGAAAAGACTACAAAAAGGTCGTTGCATTATGTCAACAAGTAAACTCAGCCTTTTTCTTGTAGCCAACGCAATCATGTAAGAAATCTTGATTTTTTTTTATTCTCTCTTGATAATCTCTATGCTTTCTTTCATATTATCCTATTTTCTTGACATCTTCTTGCTACAATGCTGTCTTTTCTTTATCATTCCAATACTATCTACCCATTCTTTCTGCATAAATAAATTTCAAAATGAAGTGTGTATGGGGATCAATCCTTACATGAAATTCTAAAAAAAATTGTTTTATCTCAAGGAAATAAGAGTTGGTGTTAGAGCATTTCCTTGGACCTCACCTAAAATGCATCATTTTGAATGTTCTCTGATGATTTCAAGAAACAAAATTCTAGCATTTCTTTTAAGACTCAAAGGCTTAGTAAAGCTAACCTTTAAGGTCTTAAACAAAATCATTTTTGAATCCAAGTTTTCATCATTCATGCATTCTTTCAAAATTATTTTCACCCTATAATTATGTGTTGTTTTGTAGAGGAATTGAGTTTGAATCTTTTTTTCCACCTGAAAATACTTTTCATTTTAACATGCAAGTACCAATTTTGAGCATTGTAAGGGTGCTAATCGTTCCTCACACATAACTAACTCGTGGACTCAAATTTCTCGATAAAGTTTGACCAGTGCCAATATTTTGCTTTTGCTTTTCTTTGGTTCCTTTTCAAGAGAGAGGGATTTAAAGTAAAAGGAAAAGTATTTTTGATGACTAATCATACTATAAAAAAAATTAGTGGTGACTCTTTTTTTTTTCATTAAAAAGTTAGGCAAAATGAATTTCAAGATTCATCATTTTTTAACCAAACTAAATAAAAGAAAAGAGACAGTTCCATCCGTTTCTCACTTTAGGGGATGATGTGCTTGGCTTTGCCACTAGGCCCCATTGTGACAAGATTCATGATTTTTTTAAGCTTCAAGTCATGTTCTACCTTAAGGTTTGGCTTGCTAGGCCGAATATATGTTAAGCTATGCAAGGAAGACCAATCTTCTAAAGACTCCTAGATTGCTCCTTGTCTGACAAAAGAGACATCCCACAACACTACCCTCATTGTTGTAGAAGCTAAATTCCTTGAAAATAATAGTGTGCCCTAGCTTTAACTTGAGTGTGATATTTTACTACTCCCTTCGAAAGTAAAATAGCTTCATAGATGTTTGGATTACTTTACCCCTCCTAATGGTAAAGCTCAGTCTAAAGGTTATATCATGCATAAATGTTGTGTGCAAATTCTTACAACATGTAAAGCAAGCATTAAAGCAAAGTAAATAATCATCTAGAAATGGCAAACATCACATATCATTTAACCAAACTTCCAATTATGCCCTTTAAATGATTATGCAAACATGAATGCATAATGAAACACCATTTTTCGTAAACCATAACACAAACTATTTAATGTTTGGCTTGACTCTCTATAGCCCCTAGTGGAGTCATTGGTTATCACAACCAGGGTTTCAATCAGCAAAACCCTCGACATGAATTGAAATAAAATTCTTTTTATTATTTTTATTTTTAAAAAATAAAAAATTAGAATTACCACCAATATTTTATATGGTGTAACTCACCATGAAGTTTTAAAAAATCATGAAGAAGAACAAAAAAATAAAAAAATAAAAAAATAAACACTGCAAACTAGTCTTGTTTTTCAAAGCAATGGATCTGAGAGTCAATTACATGTGGAGAAAGATTAGCATCCCTATAACGTCCAAAAATTGGTATTAATTAAACATGAATATTTTTGATACTTGAAAGAAAACAAAGTTCAATATTTATACTTCATTTGCAAATAAGATATGCATATATTAAGGAGAAAGTGTGAGAAGTTTACCATTGTTCCATCCTACACACTAAAGTAAATAATTTAAAAGAACAGAAACTTTGGCATCACTTGGCTTTCTATCCTTAAATCAAGGGATGATGCAAACAATGGTAAAATCTTTATTGATACTATGTTTTCTAATTTTATGAAATCACTTCAAAGTTTTTATTCAATTAATTATGATCATGCAAGAATATCAAGCATCAATTTATTATCATAAACCTAGAATCTAATAAACAAAATTTGAAAAGATTGCTCAACATTATAATTGTAGACACCCATTTTGAAGCAATACTGCAATGCTGCCAATTTCGCAATGCTGCAATGCTACCTATTACTGCATTAAATGGAGGCTTGGTCAAGGTTTATAAATACCTACCTTAGTTAAGAGCTTAGGGAGATTTTGGAGAGGGAGTATTGAGGAGAAAATGTTAAGAAATTTTGAGAGAGTTTGGAGAATACTTGGAGAAAATTATAAAAGGGAGAGATAGTAGTGTAAAAAGACTAGAAGAGATTTTCTTTGGTAAGAAGAGATTTGGAGGAGAAATTTTCAAATATTACTTCCTCTTGAAGAGCAAGGTAACTTTTTTTTTTTGTGATTTTATCATTACTTTTTTTACTTTAATTTGTTTTTTTTATGAATATTTTCTTTCATTTATTTACTTAATTGTTATTGTATATGTATAAATATATTTTTATTTGTCTTGCACACATGTATCTTTTTATTTATCTTTCATGTTATTTTCATTTGCATTTTTTATTTACCTTGTATAATGATGTATTTATATTCATCTATTTATAAATGTACACAATTTTTTCTATACTTTCGTGTTGAATGCATGAAAACTTAAGTAAAAAATGGATAGTGTATGAAAGTAATGAGTAGAAAATGTAATTTAATAGAAAATGGATAGGATGTGATATATAAACTAAAAAAAAAAATGAAGAAAGAGTGGTTAAGAGGAGTAGTATATGCTTTCATGTTGAATGCATGAAATTTGCTTGAAAAAATAAAAAAAGAAAAAAAAAGAAGAAAAAGATGAGTAACTTTAAAATATTAAGACTGTTTTAAAATAATAAATATAGATGGTTCATAATATAAAATTATTGGATAAATTAAGTTTTATATTTATTCTTTTACTCAATTTTAACTATATTTTCAAAAAAGATGAAATTATTTTGATATTATTTTAATTTTTTAAAAATTAAAATAAAAATACTTTAAATTTTTGAAAGTATAGAATCATTCAAGAGAGTTCTTTTTAAAAAAAATTATTTAAAAAATAATAACGTATGTTTTAAACTTTTGAAAAGTTTGAAAAAATCTCAAAAGAGAGATTTTCATATTTCTTATGTAACAATTATTTTTAAAAGTAAAAATAAATAAAAATATATATTTTTAGTTTTTGAGAGATATGAAAAAATCTTAAGGAAAATGTTTTTATATTTTACTATAAAAACTATTTAATATTTTAAAAAATATTAAAAAATCTCAAGAGACAGATTTTTATATTCCCTAATAACAAAAAAATTATTCTAAAATGTAAGTGTTTCAAGTTTTGAGGAAAATGAAAAATCATAGTTTTCATATTTTTTAATATAAAATTAATTTTTAAAATATTTATTTGATATTTTTGAGAAAATATAAAAAAATCTTATGAGAGATTTTCATCCTCTCTAATATAAAATTTATTTAATATTTTTTTGAGAAATGTGATAATATTTCAATAGAGGATTTTCATATTTAAAAATATATTTATAAAAAAATATAAGAGAAAATTTTTTGTTTTCTCTAAAATATTTTATGTATATGGTTCACAATTCATTTTTATTTTCAATTAATGAAATTATAAAAGTTGAATTCAAGGCCTATATTTAAAATATCAAATATTAATTATTTGCTTGCGTTAGGGTCATAAGATTTCAAAATTATTTTTATGTTCTACATAATTTGACTATGCATGTGCATCAAAATGTTCATTGAATTCACATGAATCACAACAAAAAATATTTTGAGCATTAGAGGATTGAACAAGAGTGAGACTTCCATATTCTCCATTATAAAAAAAACGTTTTAAGATTAGAGATTAAGCAATAGTGAAACCTCTATATCTTCTCTCATAAAATGATTTCAAGAATTAAAGGTAAAATAAGAGTTAAACTTTTATATTCCCCAAAACATTAAAATTTCACTTGTTTTCATATCATGTATATTTTTTTCAGACATATTTTTAGGAATCAATTTTAAAAATCAAATGAATTTCAAAATCGAAAAATAATCATGATCAATTGGTGCCAATTTTTAGGCACCATAGGGGTGCTGATCCTTCCCCATGCGTAATCGACTCCCGAACGCATATTTTTAATTTCGAAAGACCAATGTTGCCTTATTTATTTTTTTTGAAAATAAATGAATTTTGGTGTCCAATCAGACCATAAAAAGGATTGGTGGTGACTCATTTTATTTTAGTTTCTAAAATCTTTTTGAAAGACAATCGACTAAAATATTATATTTTTTTAAGTAGCTTCAAGAATTCGACCCCGATGGAAGATAAGTTATGACAGCTTGGCGATTCCTCTGGGGACATTTAGAAAGTCGAGCCAAAATTGATTATGGATTACTTTTTGGTTTTGAAAAATGACGTTTAATCTTGGTTCCCTCTTATTTCACATTTGTTGCATTTAAAATTACTGTTCGATTAATTTTCTACTTGTTTTGCACATATAATTTACATTATAAATTGTCACCAAATTTGTTTTACTACTTACGCACTTCCTATGTATACATCGCCCCCATGGCATAAGCTCTCGACCGAGCTTTACCATTTAGGATGGAATAGAGTAAACAATGCTCTCGAGAAGCACCTTACTTTTGCATGTGCTAGTGAAATATTCCCACCAGATTAAACTTAAATTACTTTATCATTTTTTAGAAGTTAATGCTTCCACAGCGATGATAATAGTGTTTCAGAATGCCTTACTAATCTAGTGAGGAACAATTTGAGAACTTGTAGAAAACCAATCAATTTCTCAAAACCTCGATTAATTTCTCAAAGCCCTGCATGTGGTAAGCTAAGGAATTGAGAATAAGATAAGGCCATGGCTAGTCATGAAAAAAAGAAAAGAGAGAAAAAACCCTTCAGGACATGAAGAGAGTCATGTTTTGTATATGAATGTCTTTTAATCCTATTGTGACACAAACTCTTTGCTTAATGTTTGTTCTTTTGCTTTATAATTGCATGACATATCATCAGGAGGATTATTACCTTCGCAAGCTAGAAAATAAGTGATAAATTTTTATTAAATTGATAAAGTATCGATAATCATAGAAGCTTCACAATCAAGCAAGCTAATGTCAATAGTGGTCCAAAGTTATGTCTTTAATTATGGACTCAATGTTAGATATTGACCGTGTATATGGATACTTTATGAAATTAATGAGAATCTGTATTTATTTTCAAATTAGGAAGTTATCAAATTCCCTAATATTTTGCATTCATATTAACCATAATGCATGCATACATTCCATTTTAACACTAAAACATTGGATTTGGGGTAACAAGACAATTGCAGGAAAATTAAAGCACCATCTCATTATAAAGACCTACCAAACTCGCTCGAAAGCAAAAGCTAATATGAAAGATCAGCAAGCTAGGATTGAGAGATTAGAGAACATGCAAAGAACCCAACATGAGATGATAAGAAACCAACAAGAGACATAAGAAAAGATGGCACGTAGTCAAGAAAAAATACAGTCCCAATTCCTTCAAATGATGAAAATGATGCAATCAATAGTTAAGAAAACATGAGTTGCTACAAAAAAAGACACTCTTGAAAATACACATGCCGAGGGAAATGAGACCTTTATAGCCTATCAAGGAAATCCTTGACTTGATTACCCACTAGGATTTACCCCTGTTCATGAACCAAAGTGCGGTGCATACATTAGCATGCCAAAAGCAAGGGAACCAATCTATGTGCCTGACTTGGATGACCCAACAGAAATAGAGAATTTAAGGGCTGAAAACATCAAGAATAAGGATTTATTGCAAAAGTATGAAATGTTGGCAAAAAAAGTGAAAGTGTTTGAGGAGGCTTGTAAATTTTAAGAGCTAGATATTTTAGATCTCAGCTTAATACCTAGATTAGTATTGCTGCCAAAGTTCAAAGCACCTGAATTTGACAAATTCGATGGAACTAAATGCCCATGCATGCATATTCGTATGTACTTACATAAGATGCACAGATATGAGGACAATCAAAAGCTGCTTATACATTGTTACCAAGTAGCTTGAAGGAAGAAGCGCTAGATTGGTACACTAATTTAAAAGCCTCTAAAATTCAATCTTGGAAAGATCTAACCACTGCTTTCATGGCTCATTACCAGCACATGGTAAAGCCTTGCACTAAATTGACTTACTTTACAAAATATGTGCAAGAAAAATGATGAATCCTTCAAAGAATATACTCGAAGGTGGTGTAAAGTTGTAGTAAGAGTCCATCCGACTTTGTCCGAACATGAGTTTTCAGAATTATTTGTCAAGACTTTGAAGCCCCCATTCTATGAGAAGCTACTGGTATGTCAAGTGAAAAATTTGTCAAAATAGTTAAGCAGGGGGAGATTTTTTAGAATGGCTATAGACTTGGATGGTTGGACAATCCAAGCAATGCAAAGAAAGCTACAATGGGAAAGAAAAAAGGAGAAACAAATCATATTTCTCAACAGACTTTTTATCAACCTCCATTTTTCAACCTGTGACCTCATTTGTACTAGTTTCCAAGGACTCCTTACCCTATGCCCTACTATTTAGCCATAAACATCGTTAGTACAGCACCAAGGCTAGCAACACAACAATGACCATTGGCATTACCACATCTTATTGCTCCCCAAAACCTTAACCAACCTAATCCTTAACAAGTAAGACCCTAAAGTCAATATCCAAGGGTCCTCATAAGATCGATCCCCACGATATATGCAGAGTTGTATCCCCAATTACTAGAAGAAAGGTTAGTGTCCCTAGTATTTTTGAAACTGATACAACCTCCATATCCCCAGTGGAATGACTTAGAGGCGACTTGTGCTTACCACAGTGGAGCGACTAGGCACAATATCGAGAATTGCACAGCAATTAAGTACAAGGTCTAATCTTTAGTTAATCATGGAGCCTTAAGTTTTGATATAGACCCCAGTCAAAATGTGGGTAATAATCCACTGCTAACGCATGGGCAACCGATAGTTAACATGTTAGAAACTATAGAAAAAGGATTGTTGATAGCCCCGATTGAAAAATTGAAGCCATTAGTAATAGCATGCCCATTTAAGGTGACAAATCCTCAAGAAAATACAAAAATTCTATTGGCAAGCACTTAACCAAAAGTAGTTATCAAGGTACCAATGCCTTTTTCATACAAAAATACACATGTTGTTCTTTGAAATTATTAGATCCAGATAAAGATGGGAGAATCCATATAGCTAATGTGGTAAGGTTGAGTCATATTACTCAGAGTGGAGGTGTGATGGCCTACAAAACCTAAAGAAAAACAAGTTACAGCCCACTCAAGTGAGAAGGAAAAGGAAAAAAAAAAGAAATTGGTAGGAAACATCCTGTCACTGAAGAGGAAGCTTTGGAGTTTTTAAAATTCATCAAGCATAGTGAATACAATGTGATTGACTAATTACAAAAAACATGAGCAAAGTTCTCATTGTTATCACTCTTACTAAGTTCAGAGTCTCATCGTGAGTCCCTCATGATGGTGTTAAGAATGCCTATGTAGCCCATGACATATTGTAGAAAAGATGGGTGACTTGGTAGGAAACTTGACGGCTTATAATTTTATCATGTTCAGTGATGATGAAATTCCAATGGATGGGAGAGGTTTTACCAAGGCCTTACAAATATCAACTGAGTGTAAAGGCTATATCATATCTAAGGTCCTCATTGAATGTAATGCCTTTATCAACTCTGAAGGGGCTTCCCTTGGATATGTCATGCATGAGTCAGAGCATAATAACCATACGAGCATTTGACGACTTAAAATGGGAAGTGATTAGGATTATGGAAATGCCAATGAGGATAGGTCCGTACACCTATAACATTGAATTTTAAGTGATGGACATTAATACCTCTTTTAACTGCTTGCTCGGAAGACCTTAGATTCATATGGCAGGGGCTATGCCTTCGACCCTATACCAGCAAGTCAAAATGATTGTGGATAATCAACTCATTGCCATTAAAGGAGAAGAAGACATCATAACTTCAATTTTATCAAGCCATTCCTATATTGAGGCTCCAAAGAACACTAAATATTATTCATTCATAGCATTAGAATTTTTGAATGCTACTAAACATGCATGGGCATGAAACCTCACATCTCTAAAAATATGAAATTCCAATTGGGGCAAACCTTGGGTAAAAGAGACAAAGTCGAAAGAGGATTGGGAAAGAACTTGCAAGGGATAACGTTGGCCTCGGATATCCTTAAAAACAAGGATCAGACTGGCTTGGGCTACAAAGGGACTAGAGTAGAGAAAAGACAAATGATGGAAGAAAAGAAGAAAAAAAGGAAGATGCTATTTGAAGGGAAAACTTATGAGTCAAAGCCTATCGACTATAGTATTCCATTGCATCAAGAATTCAGATAAGTTGGTTTTATTATCCCTAAGGAGCCAATTCATATTTTCATCAAAACTGGAAGTCAACTTGCAGAAGAGCTTTCTCACCTTTTAATCAACATGATAGGAAATTCACACAAGGAGGAGAGAGATTGTGGAATCCGTCCATATCCCCCAGGATTTTCTTTGAATAATTGGATGGCAACTGAACTGCCAGTAGTTTTCATTGTCGAGAAAATGTCATTTTCTAACTTTATGTTTCAATTTGATCATTATTAATGAATGCACTCTTTTATTTTACCTAATATTTGTTGTATTTTTTTACCTTTTTGTTCTCATTCATTTTCGCTATTAAATTTGATCACCATTTTCATCTCCAAGGTCACATACAATGAATATTCTAATGCTATGAATATTAATTTTGAATCGAATCTCAAAGAAGTTTTGTATCAAGATAATTCTAAATCAGAAGAAAATGGTAAAGAACATATATTACCCCCAGACTTATCAAGAATTATTGAACAAGAAGGAAAAATTATGCTGCATAAAGAGTTCATAGAGACCATTAATTTTGGAAATGAAACAAAAAAAAGAAAATAAAAATTGGGATTACTCTATCTTCCGACATAAGTGAAGAGTTGATAAAATTGCTAAGAGAATATTCAAATGTGTTTGCATGGTGGTATAAAGATATGCCAGGGCTAGATAGTAGTATTATCGAGTATAAATTACCATTAAAATTAAGATGTCCACCAGTTCAACAAAAGCTGAAAAGAATGAAGCTAGAGTGTTGTTAAAGATTAAAGAAGAGCTCTAAAAACAATTAGATGTAGGGTTTATTACTGTGGTATGTTACCTAGAATGGGTAGCTAATATAGTCCTAGTACTAAAGAAAGATGCCAAGGTATAGATGTGTGTAGATTACAGAGACCTTAATTGAGCAAGTCCCTAGGATAATTTTTTATTGCTGCATATTGACACTCTTATGTATAATACAACTAAATATTCTTTATTATGGATACTCAAGATATAATCAAATAAAAATGGCACCAGAGGATATGAAAAAAACCACATTTATCACTCTTTGGGGAACATTTTGCTATTGTGTAATGGTGTTTAGGTTGAAAAATGCTAACGTAACTTACCAACGTGCTATGGTAACCTTATTTCCAGATGTGATGTACAAAACAATTGAAGTCTATGCTGATTAAATGATAGCCAAATCCAAGAAAGATGAAGATCATGAGGAGGATTTAAGAAAACTTTTTGAAAGACTTCAAAAATATGAGTTACTATTGAATCAGAATAAGTGTACTTTTGACGCAAAATCAAAAAAAATTTTGGGCTTTATCATAAGTGAGAAAGGTATTGAGGTCGATCCCAACAAAGTTGAGATGATTCAGAATTTGCCACCACCTAAATCAGTGAAGGAAGTATGGGGCTTTTTGGGAAGGTTGAATTATATTTCAAGATTTATAGCCTAATTGACAAATATATGTAATCCCATCTTCAAGATTTTAAGAAAGAATTATCTAGGTGAATGGGATAAAAATTGCCAAATAGCCTTTAACAAAATAAAAGGGTATCTGTCTAACCCTCCAATACTGATGTCGTCAATTTCAAGGAAGCCATTAGTTTTGTATTTGACAATGTGCAAAAGGTCGTTGGGTTGTGTATTAGTGCAACAAGATGAGTCTAGTAAGAAAGAGCATGTTATTTATTACTTGAGCAAAAAGTTCACTAATTATGAGTCAAAATATTCATCAATTGAGAAGGTTTATTGCGCATTGGTTTAGGCTAAACACAAACTTCGCCAATATTTGTTGAGTCATACGATGTGGGTGATTATTAAGTTAGATCCCATCAAGTACTTGTTTGAAAAATCTTTGTTATCTAGCAGGCTGACTAGATGGCAAGTACTATCGTCAGAGAATGATCTTGTATATGTTTCCCAAAAAGCGATCAAAGAAAGTGCCATAGCAGACTTTTTGGCTAATCATGTTTATGAAAACTACCAATTGATAAGGTTTGATTTTCTAGATGAGGATTTAATGGTAATTATGCTCATAGACAAAGAGGAAACGTTAGACGCTTGGAAAATATTTTTTTGATGGGGCATCGAATATTCTGGGCATGGGATTGGTGCAATCCTAAAGTTACTAGATGAATAGTACTATCCATTCATAGCTCGATTAGATTTCAATTCCACTAATAATGTTACCAAGTATGAAGCCTGCATCATGGGATTAAAAGCTGCAATAGAGAAAAAGGTGGCAAAGTTGGATGTATTTGGGGATTCTGATTTGGTTATATATCAACTAAAGGGAGAATGGATGACAATTCATCCCGAGTTAGTTCATTACCACAAGTTGGCTAAGGAATTACTTAAGAGCTTCAAAGAAGTCAGTTTCAATTATCTTCCTAGAGACGAAAATCAAATGGCAGATGCATTAGAAACGTTGGCTTTCAGGTTTCAAGTAATAGAGACTTCGCGACTCTTGCCAATCAAAATGAGTATTTTAGACTTTCTAGCGCATTGCTTAGTGATTAAGGAAGAAAAAGATGTCAATCCATGGTATCATGACATTCGAATTTATGTTAAAAAATAATAATACCCAAAAGGGGCATCAAAGAATGCCAAGAGAACCTTGGGGAGGTTAGCCTTGAATTTCATACTAGATGGGGAAGTGCTTTACAAAAAAAGCTTTGATTAAACTCTATTAAGGTGTGTTGATGCAAGTGAGACTTAGGTAATCTTAAGAGAAGTCCATGAAAGCACTTGTGGAACACACACTAGCGGACCCGTAATGGCTAGATAAATTATGAGGCCAAGTTATTATTGGCTAATAATAGAAAAGGATTGCATTCAATATGTGAAAAAGTGTCACAAATGCCAAATTTATGCCGATAAGATACACATGCCGCCATCCCTTTACATGTAATGAATGCTTCTTGGCGATTTTTAATGTGGGATTTTGATGTCATCAGGCCCATTACCTCAAAAGCTTCTAATGGACACAGATTTATCCTAGTATTCATTAATTACTTTACAAAATGGGTGAAAGCTGGTTCTATTACTAATGTTAATAAGGTTGTGATCAATCGTTTTATAACAAAAAAAAAAAAAAAATCATTTGTCGATATGGCCTACCAGAGCGAATCATATTTGATACTACTCAAAATCTGAACAGTAAGGCTATGAAAGACATTTGTGAACAATTTAAGATTTGACACTACAATCCAACAGCCTACCATCTTAAAATGAATGGGGCAGCAAAAGTGACGAATAAAAACATCAAGAAGATAGTGTAAAAAGTGACAATAGTCCATAGAGATTGACACAAAATGTTATCCTTCGTATTACATGCTTATAGGACTACAGTAAGAACCTCTACTGGGATAACTCCTTATTCATTGGTATATAGGATGAAAGCTGTGTAGAAGTTGAAATTCCTTCATTAAGAGTTATCATGGAATCTGAACTGGAAGAAGCAGAGTGTGATCAAAGCTTGACATGAACAACTAAACTTGATTGACGAGAAACTCCATAAAGCTATTTTCCACAAGCAGTTATACCAAAGCAGAATGAAAAAAGCATATAATAAGGGAGTACGCCTAAGAGTATTCAAAAAAGGTGATTTAGTGTTGAAGGAGTTTCTCGAGAATGTTTCAGATCCCTAGGGCAAGAGAGAACCAAATTGGAAAGGCCCATATGTTGTGAATAGAGCATTCTCTAGAAGAGCCTTAATCCTAGTTGACATGGACAGTGCTGATCTCCCTAAACCAATTAATTTAGATATTATAAAGAAGTATTACACCTAAAAAGGGGTGGTTTGTCTTTAAAGAAAGAATAAACAGTGCTGGAGTCTTTAAAGGAAGAACAAATAGTGTTGGAATCATTCCATAGTGAAGAAGAAAAAAATTAGTGGTTGTACATTTGCAAGAAGATCTAGGTTGAAATTAGTGCTCGAATTTTTTTCAGGTGATAAAGATTGTAAAAAAAAAAAAAAAAGGTTTTCATGTGAGATTTGGATAGAAAAATAGCGTTGAAATGTTCATTGTTCTTTATATTACGCCCTATTATCGATTATCATGACTTTTGATCCAATTTATCATAAAAGTCATTTCAAATATTTCTTATTTAGTTATTTGATTACATCTTTAACCAGATATCCTTTCCTCAAAAAAAAAAATCTTCAAATATATTTGTTGTACAAATTACCGTTGTAAATATGAATTGATAAAGGAGTGTCAGTTCTAAAACTAAATAGTAATCAAATTTAAATGAAGTTATGACATTTTTGAAGCAATGAGTGCATGTTTCAAATTGACTAAGATAAATTTAGAGATGGATAAGAATCTTATTGATCCCCAGTGGAGTTGAAAACACAAGCAAAAATCTGATTTGTTGGGAACATTCAGATTCACCAACATCAAAGGGATAATAAACCTAAAGCTATTATTAGGATCAAATTTGTCGATGTGATCAACCTCAAGAAAGAAAAAATTGATATTTTGATCAAAGCTTTATGATAAAATGACTGAAAGATGATTGCTCTTGTTTCCAAAAAAAAAAAAAGAAAAAAAAGAAAAAGAAAAATGGGGAGGGAAAAAAAAGAAAAAGAAAGTGGAAAAAGGAAAACAAGAAGAAAGACGATTTAAAAAAGGAGAGAAATACAATTATTGCATCTGCATAAACATGCATATATGATGCATTTCACACATTTTATCCTGAAAAAGTGGGATAATCCTATTAATGAAGGTATAAACAATCTAGTAGATAGATCATTTAGTTTTCTCATTAAAAAAAAAACGAAACACTCATTTCCCACAATTATCACAATTGTCAATGATTTTTTTTATTACTGAATATAGTTATCATTGAATATTTTTCAATAAATAAAATTCTTTAGATTTTTTTTAAAATAACTGCCAATGGACAAAATCTTTTCAAGTCCTTAGAATAGTTGTCAATGGATGAAACTCTTGATTAGAATAGCTGTTGATGGACAAAAACTCTTCAAAATTTCTAATATAATGGTCAGTGGACAAACCTTTAGATTATAGAATAACCATCCTTAAAGCGATTTTAGATTTTTCAAAGTTAATGTCGTCCTTAGAACGGAGCTTTTCATTTTCAAGGTTGATGTCGTCTTTAGAATGGAGCTTTCCATTTTCAAAGTTGATGTTGCTATTAAAACAAAACCCTTTAAATTTATTTATTTATTCATTTATTATTATTATTATTTAGTTGAGGTCATCATTAAAACAAAGCTTACTAGATTTCTCAAAGCATTGTTAACTATTGTTGAGTGAAACATATAACAACTATTTTGTCTACCCCAAGATCACGTTATTTATAAACTACAGCCTTGCTGCATAAGACCAAAAAAAGGACATAAGAATTGAAAAAGAACGAATGAAGAGAGCAAAGAGGCAAAAGTTCTTAAGCCTTGGGGGCAAAATTAGTTGCCTTAAATTTTTGCCAAAATTTTCATTCTTGAAAAATGAACAAAAGGGGTAGCTATAGACAACCATTTTGTAGCAATACTACAATACTGCCAATGTTGCCAATTCTGTAATACTGCCAATTCTGTAATGCTACCAATGTTGCAATGCTGTTAATTTTGTAATGCTAGTAATTCCACAATACTGCTAATTCTGCAATGCTACCAATTCTGCAATGCTGCCAATTTTGCAATGCTGTAATGCTATCTATTGTTGCATTAAATGGAGGCTTGGCCAAGGTCTATAAATACCCACCTTGGCTAAGAGTTTAAAGAGATTTTAGAGGGGGAGTGTTGAGGAGAGAATGTTAAGAAATTTTGAGAGAGTTTGAAATATATTTGGAGAAAGTTATAAAAGGGGGAGATAGTAGTGTAAAAAGAGTGTGAGAGATTTTCTTTAGTAAGAAGAGATTTGGATAAGAAATTTTCAAATATTACTTTCTCTTGAAAAACAAGGTGATCTTGTTTTGTGATTTTATCATTACTTGCTTCCTTTTATTTTTATTTTTTAATGAATATTTTCTTTTATTTATTTACTTAATTGTTATTATGTATGTATATGTATATTCATTCTTCTTACACACATGTATTCTTTTACTTATATTCATGTTATTCTTACTTGTATTTTTATTTACTTGTACATTGATGTATTTATATTCTTCTATTTATAAATATGCATAATTTTTTTCTATACTTTCATGTTGAATACATGAAAAGTTAAATAATAAATAGATAGAGTGTGAAAGTAATGAGTAAAAAATGTAATTTAATAGGAAATGAATGGGATATGATATATAAACTAAAAATAATAATAATAAAAAGAGAGTGGTTGAGGGGTAGTATATGCTTTCATGTTGAATACATGAAATTTGCTTAGAAGAATAAAAAAGAAAAAGAAAAGAAAGAAAGATAGGTAACTTTAAGATATTAAGGTTGTTTTAAAATAATAAATTTAGATTGTTCATAATATAAAATTATTGAGTAAACTAAGTTTATTTTTATTTTTTTACTCAATTTTAACTGTGTTATCAAAAAAGATGAAATCATTTTGATGTTATTTTAATTTTCAAAAAAAAATTTAAGTAAAAAATACTTTAAATTTTTGAAAGTATAGAATCATTCAAGAGATTTTTTTTTAAAAAAATTATTTTAAAAATAATAATATATGTTTTAAGTTTTTGAGAAGTTATGAAAAAAATCTTAAGAGAGAGATTTTCATAGTTTTTATGCAAGAATTATTTTTCTTAAAAGTAGAAATAAAAAAAAAATGTATGTTTTCAGTATTTGACGGATATAAAAAAACTTAAGAGAGAAGTTTTTATATATTAATATAAAAAACTACTACATTTTGAAAAATATGAAAAAATCTCAAGAAAGAGATTTTGATATTTCCTAATAACAAAAAAATTATTTTAAAATATAAATATTTCAAGTTTTGAGGAGTATGAAAATTTGTGATTTTTATATTTCTTAATATAAAATTAATTTTTAAAATATTTATTTGATATTTTTGAAATATAAAAGAAATTTCAAGTGAGATTTTCATAATCTCTAATATAAAATTTATTTAATATTTTTTTAAAGAAAAGTGAAAATATTTTAAGAGAGGATTTTGATATTTAAAAATATATTTATAAAAAAATATAAGAGAAAAATCTTTATATTCTCTAAAATATTTTTGTGTATGTGGCCCTCAATTCATTTTTATTTTCAATTAATGGAATTATAAAAGTTGAATTTAAGGCTTATATTTAAAATATCAAATATTAATTATTTGTTTGCGTTAGAATCATGAGAGTTCAAAATTATTTATATATTCTACATAATGTGGCTATGCATATGCTTTAAAATATCATTGAATTCACATGAATAACAACAGAAAATATTTTGAGCATTACTAGATTAAACAAGAGTGAGACTTCCATATTCTCCATCATAAATTTTTTTTTTAAGATTAAAGGTTAAGCAAGAGCGAAATCTCGACATCTTCTCTCATAAGAAATCAATATTAAAATTTCTCTTTTTCTTATATCATGTACATTTCTTTTCAGAAATATTTTTAGGAATCAATTTTAAAAACCAAATGAATTTCAAAACCAAAAAATAATTATGATCAATTGGTATCAATTTTTGGACGCTGTGGGGGTGTTGATCATTTCCCATGTGTAATCGACTCCTGAACCCATAATTTTAATTTCAAAAGACCAATGTGTTATATATATATATATATATATATTTGAAAACAAATGAATTTTGGTGTCCAATTACACCATAAAAAAGATTGGTGACGACTCCCTTTACTTTTATTTTCTAAAATCTTTTCGAAAAAAGTTACCCAAAATATTACATTTTTTAAAGCCGCTTCAAGAATTCAACCCCGATCAAAGATAAGTTTTGACAATAATCTTAATTTTTATTTGTTTTAATGTTCCTAAAACATGAAACCAAAATCACTTACTCATTCTTCTTCTTCCTCCTTTCTTTGTTTACATTCACATCAATCATACAAAATATCAAACATCCAGTTACCAATTTAAGCAGAGATTATAACACTGAACCTGTTGTTCATTATTCATTACAAAAAAAACCTCGTAAAATCCTTAAGAAATCCCTGAAATAAACTTCATACTTTTAATCATCAATTCAAAGTAGAAAACCGTGAAGCGAATTTGAATGAAACAAAGATACATTACATTATACAAAAACAAAGCATATCAATCAAATTGAAAGTTAAGAGCTATTTTTCAATCAATCAATCAAGTTTTCATTCAAAAACATTGTTTACATGATTTACTACTCACAAATTCTTAAATTAAATAAATAATAAAATGTTATATTTTTGAAGTCGAAAGAATAAAGCCTCACTAGCTTCAGTATATCCTTTTATAAATCGTAAGAATTAACTTCTAACTACTCTTTCTAGGCCTGGAATCTATCAAGCTATGAGAGCAAAATACTAAATCCATGATTACTCAAAAAAAAAAAATTGAACACTTAGTATCTTACTATAGTAAGCTCTAAATTCTCTTAGATTCTTTAGATGATTTTTAAATGATGAATTTTAAAGACAACACCCCTGTATGTAGGAAATTCTAGGTGCCAACTTACAATGTGCACCCCCCTCATTAGGGTGATCTACACAACCTGGAATAGTTCAACTATAGCGAGTTAGCTACTGGTTTAACCATGATCGAGTTTAGCTAAGGTTGAGAGTTCAGCCTTAAACAAGTTCAACAACAGTTGAGAGTTTAGCTTTGGCCTGTTTTGCCATAAACATATTTAGTCTATGAAGCAAGTTTAGTCCAAAACTATGTTCAACATTAGTCAGCTTTCTAAGTCAGCCATAAGTAGGTCAAATAACTTATTTAGGTTAGACAAGTTATTTTGGTCAAAGCCATTCTTAACAGCTCTTTTCGAATGACTCTTTTCTTTATATAATTTTTAAGGTATCCATTGCAAACCCTTCAAGTAAAAACTGTTGGTAATCATACCATATCTTTCTTTCACTTCTTTCATCCTCTTCTTTCCCTTAAACTCAAGATTCATGCTTAATCTTTAGCGACCATTATCGTTCTATTCAATGTTTAGACCCAAGAACAATCCACAACTATTTTTTGTTGCTCCAACAGTAGTTGTTGGTTGAATTTTCCAAACTGAATTATATTGATTTAAATTTTCTAAGCTGAATTCTTAAATAAGATCTACTAGTTTAATAAGAAGTAAATAAAAGAAACTAAGAGCGAAAAAAGGCTAGAGAGGGTGAGATTATTATAGAAAAGAAAACCAACCAAGAATGAAAACATGAGTCTGAGTAAATATTATGTGAGTACAAACACATAAGAGAGTGTTGGGAGAAAAAATTTTTCTTATAATTCTGGCTAGATTCAGTATGTCTTTTAAGGATGGGTTAACAAGTAAAAAAAGAGGATAGAAACCATCCATTTTGATGCAGGTTGTATAACAATAATTTAAACACATGAATGTGGTGCTTAATGAAATTTGAGATTTGATGGATCGACAAGATGCTACTATTGCTAACTTACAAGAGGGTCAATCTCAAAGAATTCTTAATGTTATGAAGCAAGAAAGGTGTGCTCCCATCCATGATTTTGACCACGATAATGAAATTAAGGATGAAGAGGATAAAGCATCATTGGGTGGTATGGATAGCTTCATATAAAGGGAACAAATGTATGGAAGAAACTTTATAAAGTTGATTAAAACTTAAGGAGCATCAAGATAAAGATACCCTCATCTAAGGGAGGAATAAGCCTGAAGAATACTTGGAGTAGGATAGGAAAGTTGAGTTAATCTTTGAGTGTCATAATTATTTAGAGAAGAAAAAGATGAAACTTGCAACTATAGAGTTCACTGATTATGCCATCATATGGTAGGATCAGCTTATGATGACTGGAAGGAGAAATCATAAGAACCTATTGATACTTGAGATGAAATAAAGGTCACAATAAGGAAGAAATTTATCCCTCTCCATTACTGTAAAGACTTTCCAAAAATTGTGAACCCTTACTCAAAGATCTAAAACTATGGATGATTATTACAAGGAGATGAAGGTAGCCATGATTTAAGCTAATGTAGAGGAGGATAGGGAGGCTACCATGATAAGATTTCTGAATTGGCTAAGTAGAAAAATTACTAATTTGGTGGAGTTATAGTACCACGTGGAGTTGGAGGACATAGTGCATATGACAATAAAGGTGGGATGGCAGCTGAAGAAGAACGGTAACCGATCATCTCAAAAATTCAGGTTCTTTTATGTCATGAAGGTAGAATTGGAAAAAGAAATATGAGGCTTTTGCTAAATCCAAACCTGAAACCACTTAAAAGAAGAGATGAAGTGCTTAGCAAAAACAAAGTTAAAACTAAATCTTTAACTCGTAATCATGACATTAGATGCTTTCATTGTCTTGGTTTAGGACATATAGCTTCATAATGTCCAAATAAGAGGGTTATGATTATACATGCTAATGGAAAAGTGGAAATAAAGAGCAAAAGTAAAGATGATCGAACACCATCACTTGATGATATTTCTAATGATGATATGGAGTATTTAATTGAAGGTAAAGAGCTTATGGCTAAACATGCATTGAATGTCCAAGTCAAGGAAGATATATAGAGTAATAAAGAAAGAACATCTTTCATAGTAGATGCAACATTAATAATAAGGTTATGCAATATGATCATTGATGAGGGGAGCTGCACTAATGTAGCTAGCACTAATTTAGTTGAAAAACTAAAGTTACAAACCTTAAAGCATCCTAGACCATATAAATTGTAGTGATTGAATAATTATGGGGAGGAAAAGGTAACTAAGCAAATGCTAGTTTCTTTTTCAATTGGGAAGTATAAGGATAAAGTATTGTGTGACGTTGTTTGAATGCATAGAGGTCATATATTATTGGACAAGTTTTCACAATTTAATAAGAAGGTCATCCAAGATGAGTTTAAGAACAAGTATACTTTGTAAATAAAGATAAGAGATCATCTCTCGTGTATCCCAATTCTCAAAGCGAATGTAAAGATCAATTTGAAATCAAAGATAGAGTGTGAGTTGAGGAAAGCTAGTGAGTCTGAAAGCTTTAAAACAAAACTGAATGAAGTTAAAAATTTTAAAGAGATAGAGCATTCAAAAAATAGTGAAAAAAAAACAAATAAGAAAAGAAAAATGAGAACAACCATGTGATGGAAAGCTGAAAAAAAAAAAAGCTATCGAGAGAGAACTAAACAAACAAGTGAGCTTTTATGCTAAGATGAGTGATGTCAAGAGTGCTTTTTATGTAAACTAGCCTATGTTTGTACTTTTTACAAAAAGGCATGTTTTGGTACTAATAAACTTGACAAATGTTTGCCTAGTGTTGCTCTTTCGTTATTGTAGGAATATAAAGATATGTTTCTCAAAACATCAAGTTAATTTTATTTTAAGTGCTACAATCATTACAAGAAAATCTAAAAATAGCAGCGAAATTTCATGATAGACAAAATTAGTCTCTAAATAATGATAAATTACTTAAAAAATTGCTATGAAATAAAAAATTTCACTTTAGAAACTGATCAGTGATAAACTAGCAATAGAAATTAGCGATCGATTAAATACTCATTGCCAAACTTTAATTTTAATTAATTTACACAATCATTTTAGGCATATTAATGACGTTTTAATTATCGAATTTTTGGTTTTTATTTGGCTACTAAAAAAATCAATAGCTTCTTAAGCCTCGTGGTTGCTAGCTAGGACATAGTTTACTAATCGTAACAGGGAGGTCACTAGCCAACAGCAGCCCAACGGCAGTCACAAGGGTCCCCCAACGCCAATGACTACAGCTGGGCCACCGTTGGAAGACTACTGTGGGATCGGTGCTAGGCTCCCTTAGGGTTGGCACTGGTGTACACTAGCGCCAACGATTATCGTGGGGCCATCATCACTGGGCTCCCCCAAGGTTGGCAATAGCATCTGCCAGCATTAGTGACTATTTAACGATAATTGTTAGGCTCTCCCAGCACCAAGAACTGTGGTAAGGTCGTCGCTAGGCTTCTCTAAAGGTGGTGCTAACCTTTACCAGCGCCATCGACTCCTAACAACAATCACTAGGTCTCCCAACAGTAATGACTACCGTAAGGCCATTGTTGGGCTCCCTCAGAATTACCACTAGTGTTTATCAACACTAGCGATTCCATAGCAGAAGTCATTAGGCTCTCCTAGGGCTAGCGACTCTTGCGAGGCTATTGTTGGGGTTCCTTAGTGCTGGTACTGGCAACTACCCAGCAGCAATCATTGGGGGAGCGTAGCATTGGCGCTGGCTTCTCCCAGCATTGGTGTCGGCTTCTCTAGAATGCATGGCCAGCGACTGTCGCCATGCATGCTGCAAAATGCAGCAAGCTAGTGACCGTTACGAGTGGCCATCACTAGCCATGCATTTGCATGGCTCGGCTTGCCGCAATTTTTAAGAGGCTAGCTACCACTAGTTACAACGATCACTAGACAATTAGAAGACTAAGGTAGAAGCCTTAGTTTTCTTTCATCGCGCGCGTCGCTTCCCCCATTTTCTCTCCTTTTGTTCTTTTCTCTTCTCTTCTCTATAAGTCTCTCTCTCGTCTCTCTATAACTCCTCCTTTCTTTCTCTGTAACTCACTTGACCTTCACTTTCTCTTTGTAACTCTTCTCTTTCTTTGCAAAGCTCCATCCTTCGGCAAGTCTCCAGGTGACCAAAAAATTTGTAAAATTTATGAATGGTAATATTCTTTGTTAGATTTAATTTAATGATATTCTTTTGTTAGACTATAGTATATAGAATAATTTTTCTTATGTTAGATATAATAATTTTACCAACGTTAGATCAGATGGAATAATTTAAGTTAAATTAGATTGAAATTTTTTGGTTAAATTAGGTTTAATAATTTTTGGTTAGATTTGGTAGAATAATTTAAGTTAGATTTGAAAATTTTTGGTTAAATTAGATTTAATAATTTTTGGTATGATTAGATATATCAATTTAGATTAGATTAAATTGCAAAATTTTGGTTAGGTTCAATTTAATAAATTTAAGTTATTTCATTGTTAATTTTATTTGTTAATATTAGTTAGATATAATAATTAAATTAGATTGTAATTAAATTATGATAAAATAATTTAATTAATTTTTTTATAAAAATTACATTAGTTAGATGTTAATTGAAATTTTAAGTTGTTAATTTTATTTGGTAATAACTTTTGTTTTTTGTTGCATTGGTTAGATATAATTATTTAATTATATTGTAATTATTTTATGATAAATAATTTAGTTACATTTTTTAGAGATATTATATTAGTTAGATGTCAATTAAAATATTAAGTTGTAAATTTAATTTGTTAGTAAATTAGTGTTTGTTATATATATTAGTTAGATATAATTATTTAAAATTGTAATTAATTAGTAATAAATAATTTAATTAGATTATTTACAAATAATAAATTAGTTAGATGATAATTAAAATTTTAAGTTATTAATTTTATTTGTTAATAAATTTAGTTTATATTAAATTAATTATGTAATAGTTCAATTAGATTATAATTAGACATAAGTAATTTGAATAGATTTCTAAAAATTACATTAATTAAGATGTTAATAAAATTTAATGGTTATTAATTTGAAACAAATTATTTAATTAGATTTTGTAAGTTTATTAATTTTATTTGTTAATGAGTTTAGCTTATTGTAGAGTAGTTAGATAACTGTTTAATTAGATTGTAATTAATTTGAGAAAAAAATTATTTTATTATTTATGAATATTAAATTAATTACTTGTTTTTGAAATTTTAAAATTTTAAATTTTTTTTGTATATGTTTGATTTAGTAAATAATATATTAAATCTAATTACGATATATTCTTTAAATATAACGTTTGAGAATTATTAGTGAACATTCATTATCACTCATCACATGTTTACATGTGCATCAAGATAAAGTATTCGATAATAATTCTTAAATTGTCCAGATCGAATAGTTTAGAAATGTGACATTTATGTGCGGCACGTTACATATGTAAATTGTTGTTAGTTTATTTTGTGCAAATTTTGTGCAGTATTTTCATTGTTCTTCGGGTACGTACTAATGGATATGAGTATGTGTTTCGATTAAAAATACCAACTCATATATGTACATGTGATATACTTGAAGAACTATAGGGATATACTACCGAATTTTTCACTAAATGAAGTGAACAATGAGTTACGATATTATGCTTTGCATAAGTGTATATTTCTAAATGGGGTAGGACTACTTACCTTTGGAGTTTGGGGGGCATGCATAAAATGTTTAAAAAGTCATACTGTAACTCATGTACTTTTTATGTACCTTCAAAATTTATGTAATGATGATTTTATCTAGTATTTTAACTTTTGACTATAAAAATTATTCATACCATTGGATGTTTGCTTGATAATAAGTTGTTAAGTTGTTGAAATTTTTAGGAGGCAAGTTGTTGAGAACTAGTTTAAAACTAATTAAGAAACAAAAACATGAGTAGATTAGATCATTAGTAGGAATAGGCATTCATAGACGAAGATAAGATAAGGTGTTCATGTAACTGAAAAGTCAAAACTGTTAGAGATTGTTGTTGTGATTAGATATCATTTGACTAAATATAATTTTGTATCAAAATATTATGTTTAGAATTGCCATGGGATGTTCTAAATATGAGGTGACTGAACATTATGTTAGAGAAAGATCTACCATTGTGCATAAATATGCCGATACATACCAAACAATGGTAATGGATGCAGCTGGTCTAGAATTTAATCCATAACACATGAAAGAATCCCCCAATCCAGATGCTCAACATTTTTATGATATGTTAATTGCTACTAATCAATAGTTATGGGATGGGTGTCAAAATCATTCAAAATCGCTTGATATTGCTAGAATATTGAATACAAAGTCGGAATCATATTGCTGGAAGGTACTATGATGATATTTGTCAATTAATGAAAGAGATGATGCCAATTGATAATCTAATGATTAAAAATTTTTATAGTACAAAGAAATGCCTACAAGGTGTGAGTTTACTAGTTGAAAAGATTCACTTTTGTAATAACAGATGCATGATATACTAGGGTAAGAACAATGACCAAAGTTATTGGAAGTTTTGTGATCATCCATGGTATAAGAGACGAAGATGGGATATCATAAACAAAAAACTCTTAAGAAGATGTATTATTTTTCTCTTAGTCCATGCTTACAAAGACTTTATGCCTCGGAAGCCATAATGAAGAACATGACATAGCATGCAGAACACAAGATTGAAGATGATGTCATGCATCATTGCTCTGACTCTCTTGCTTGGATGCATTTTAGTGAATGTCATCCATTTTTTACTATTACATGTAGAAATATCAAAATAGATTTAAATACTGATGGATTTCAACCATTCGGTCAATCAGGGCAATAATATTCTTCACAGCTAATAATAATCACACCATATAACTTATCCTCTTGGATGTGCATGAAGAAGGAATATATGTTTTCAACTGTGATCATTCCTAGATCGATGAATCCAAAAAATAAATTACATGTCTACCTGCAGCCTTTGATACTAGAGTTACAAATGTTGTGGGATGTTAGGGTGCCCACATATGATATCTCTTCCAAACAAAATTTCGTCATGAAAGTTGCTTTAATAAGGACCATTAGTGATTTTCTTGCTTGCTCGATGTTGTCTGACTGGAGTACATTAGGAAGATTAGCTTGTCCTTATTGTAGAGAAGATTCAAATGCATTTACCCTTCCCAATGAATGTAAGTAGTCTTGGTTTAATAACAATCATAAGTTCTTACTAGAAGATCATCTCTTTTGAAAGAATAAAACTACATTCATTAGGAATAAAATATTGAAAAGAATAGCTCCTATTAAATCTGGGAATGAATTGCTACATGAAATAGGTCAATTAGGACTTAAAAAGGTTACAGAAGTTGGATATGATCAGATAAATGGTCTTATTTGCAAGACTTGCGATTGGAAGAAACGAAGCATATTTTAGGACCTACCTTATTAGAGTACTAACTTAATATGACACAACCTCAATGTCAAGCATATAGAGAAAAATATTTTCAATAATACGTGTTTAACATAATCATAAATGTGGAAGGAAAGACATTTTGCAAATATCTCGAATTAGTGAGGAATGTGGCAATTGGGAAATACTCTAAAGCTTATTACACCCTTGACAAAGCAAGTAGAGAAACATTATATGAGTTGGTCAAGAATCTAAGATTTTTTGATGGATATGCATCAAACATGGCAAGGTGTGTAGATATGAGGAAACATAAGCTGTTTAGGATGAAAAGTCATGACTGTCATGTTTTTATATAGTGATTACTACCCTCGCATTCCATGAGCTGTTACCAACTAATCTATGGCAGGTGCTAACAGAATTGAGTATTTTTTTCAAAGAACTTATGTCAACTACCATTCTTGTTGAAGATATGAGACGACTTGAGAATGATAACCCTATAATTCTTTGTAATCTCGAGCACATATTTACCCTAAACTTCTTTGACTCAATGGAACAACTTCCAGTGCACTTGACTTATGAAGTAAAGATAGCTGGCGTAATGCAGTATCGATGGATGTATCCATTTGAAAGGTATCAATGATAATTTAATGTAATTAGTTTGTTATTTCAATCACTTGATTACTTGATCATTTATTTAAATTACTTAATTGTTTTATCATCCATAATTGTCATTTTAGGTACTTACAAAAGTTAAAAAAAACAATGTTAAAAATAAAGCAAAAGCGAAAAAATCGATATGCAATGCATATTTGGTTAATGAAGAAGCTTCATCATTTTGTTCACTTTCTACTTCAAGCCATATGTCAACACATGATATCGAAGGGTGCCACGGAACAATGGTAGTGATGCTGATTTGTAAGAGCATGAAGAAAATCTATTTATCTTTAAACATCCTGATCAAGCATTTGAGAAAGAAAAATCTAGATTTTGACAAAGAAAGAATATCAAGTCGCTTATACCTATGTTTTGTTGAACTGTCAAGAGGTCGAACCATTCATAGAGTACGTATCTCATCCCTCAATCATAGCAATTCACCTAGCCATTCGTACATAAAAATCTTCTTTGGCAATGATCATCTTTTTTAAACTAATGTTTTGTAGGATTTATATTTCTCACTTATGTAAACAACTTCCATGCATAACTGATCGTGAGGTTGACACTAATCTAACGCTTCAATTTTTAAATTGGCTCAATCTATATGTGCGTACTTATAATCTATACTTTAAAATTATTAATCATTTTTTGAAAAATATATATTTTCAAATGATCAATTTTTAATATTTATAGGCACATAACCCATTAAACTTTTTTTATAACAACTTTATCTAGGATGTTGCAAAAGGTCCATTACGATTCATGAAGTCATACCCAAGATACTATGTCAATGGGTATAAATTTCACACTGAAAGACACAGTTTGGATAGATTAGTAATGAACAATGGAGTTTGCATTAAAAGGTCCAACTATAATACAGATAAAAGTGACTATTTTGGTATATTGTTAGAGGTGTTACAATTAGAATACCCTACATTACCAATCAAGAGAACTGTTTTATTCAAGTATGAATAGTTTGATCCTACACCGAATGTAAGTACCAAAGTACATAAATCATATAATCTAGTGGATGTTAATCACACAAGGACATTGAATAAGCATAAGCCATCTATCTTGGCTTCACAAGCAGCTTAAGTCTATTATGTTTCTTATCCAAGCTTAAGATACAATAAGCATGACTGATGAGTTGTTTGCAAAATAAAGGCCATGTCTATCATCGAACTTTTAGACTTTAATTTCACTGGTGGATCATCCCAAGATGCTTTTTTTTTCAAGATGATGAAAGATATGTCCATCAAACTGAGAATGATGCGAACGATTATCCTATATCCTTGAATGATCTAAGTGAGATATTAATAGATATGAGGAAGAAGACATGCTAGATCAATTAGCTTTTGAAAGTGTTCCTACTGAGGAATAAGAGATAAAGTAGAAGAGAAAGAGGAAAAAGAAGACTCTAAAGATGATAATTAGTTATATTTACAAAAATGTTTATTGTTTGAATTGTTGAATATTGTGTTTTTAATAATTTAATTTTATGAAATGGTTTTTTTGGTTAATTTGATTATTTATTATATCATATTTTCGTTACATATTTCAGGGGGTTTTAGTTCAAGTTTTAGGGAAAACTACCAAATTTTTTATAGAACTTTAGTTATCAAACTAACTTTTATAGACATACTTAGATGAGAGGTCGATGGAGGTAAGGTAACTCATATATTTAAGATAAAAAGGTAGATTAGATGCACCATCTCCACATGAAACGTTTATACCCACAAATGGTTTGCTAGCTTTGCTTCAAATTTTTCTGGTTTTGCTGCTACTAGGATGTCCAACTCAGCAAGCTTGCAGAGTACATGTAGATAGCAAATTTTTGTAGAGAATGACATGTAAGTGTTCATAATTAATGTTTTTCAATAATTTATATCATTGTCTTTATAAATTTGATCAATGTTACTTACTACTTCTTATTTTATTATCTTATGTGATAGGATCGTTAGTTACATAAATATTCAACAAAGATTTATAAGATCTTTTAGAAGAGAATCGATTTATTTGGGTACACACAGAGGACAATTTCTCGAGAAATCAAAGATTTTTATTTTTGAAGAATTCAAGGTACTTAAAATTATTTATCATAGAAAAATATTTTACATTTTAATTAGCATACTAATCTGTTTTGTTTTTTCAAGAACATTTTAAATGAGACAAGGAAATAGATGGCATGGTAAAAGTCGCATGGGAAGATCGTGCTGTGGACTGGTATGCTAAATTGATGTGTGCATGTTGCCACAAGGTAAAAAATAAACCTTAATTTGTCCAAGATACTATATGGAAGCAGTGGCAGATAGAATGGAAAAAAAAAGAACCAACTAAAGTACAGACAAAAGTGCGAGACTATGTCTCGCAATCAATGGAGCGAGATGAGCGAACTTGGGTCAGGTCCTTCTTGACATAATACCACTTCATGTTCATTACAAAACCATTATCGACGCTTGGAAAGTATGATATTTAAATTACTTTAATAAATACAAACAAAAATAACATGATTATTTATTAAATAAGTTTTTTTTTAAGACGCAAGAGTTAAGTCATGAGCCTACTACAATAAAGCTTTTTAAATAGACCCACATTAAGAAATCCAATCTCGAGGAGTTCATAGATGAACATACTGGACAAATTAATGTAAGTTAATTATCTTTAACATTTAATAAATAACTAAAATTATGTTAATTTTTTTGCTTCATTATGTGGTTTAACTAGCGAGTAAGATGACAAACTGCTTTATTGTAGGAATGCTTCAAAGAGTTGGTTGCTTCAGCTTCTCAACCAGATGAAGGATCTTCCAACACGCTTGAGGTAGACAACACTAAGCTCTACTATGAGGCTGTAAGTGGAGAGAAGAAGCATCGAGTGCACAGGATTAATAGTCAAGCTCGATCATGGTTTTCAGGCGGTAGTTTTAGCAATGGATGCTTTATTTATGAAGTAGCCATGCAGGTTATGCACTTTCATGTGAAGGCTATGGAAGAGCGCATGGAATTAGAGCATTAGGCTATAGAGGAGCGAGTGGACGATGAGCGTAGGGCGAGAGAGCATGATCGCTTACATTACAAAAGCGATATGCAGGAGCATTGATAGAAAAAGCTTGATATGACTGCCCGTATCCGCAGGATGGAGACTCTCATTTTGATCAGCGCATTTCTAGCACCGTTTAATTCTTAGATGTCATTTTTTTTATGAACAGAATATTTCATTTTGTTATATAATTTTTATTTTTTAAATAATAGAAAACATGTTGTATTTATTTTATATTTTATATAATTTATTTTTAAAAATTTTATATAACTTTAAATGAATTATATACTTTTGAAATTAATATTAATTATAGCGATTGATTTTAATTAGTTGTTAACTAAAATCTTAGTGACCGACTCAAATCAATCGGTAACTAAATCTTTAACGATCAAATTTGATCAATCGTTAACTAAAATATTAACGACCAATTCAAATTTGTTGCTAACTAAATATGTAGCGATCGAATCTAATCAGTCACTAATTACAATCTTTTAGTGATCAATTTTTATTTAGTAGTTAACTATATAGTGATTGATTAAAATAGCGATAAAAAATAATCAGTCATAACTTAATGATGGACTTCAAAATCAGTAGCTATTTTCTTTAGCAATAACAATTTTTGCTACCAATAAAATATATTGGTAAACGTTTTAGCGATTAATTTTTTTTTACTTTAGCGATGGATTCATCTGTCGTGAAAAGCTAATTTTTTATTTTTTGTAATGAATTCCTAATTGGCCAACTTATAGGACTAATCTAGAGGAGATAAAGGAACTTCATAGGTAAGTTGAAGAGTTGATTGTTGAAGGACATGTGACAAAGAGCATGAGTCTTTGCACAGTGCCGGTATTACTTGTGCTTAAGAAGGATGGATCTTGGAGGATATGTGTTGATTGTAGGACTATCAATCACATTATTATAAAGTATAGACATATTATTTCTAGGTTAGATAACATGCTAGATGAATTGTACAGGTCATGCATTTTTAGAACAATTGATTTAAGTGGGTATCATTAAATTAGGATGAAAGAAGAAAATGAACAAAAAACTGATTTTAAGACTAAATATGGGTTGTATAAGTAGTTGATAATAATTTTTTGGTCTAATTAATACACTAAGCAGATTCATAAGGTTAATGAATCATATATTTCATGCACTTATAGGCATATTTGTTGTGGTTTATTTGGATGATACATTAGTGTATAGTAAAAGTTTACATGAGCATTTGTGATGTGTGTTTCATGTTTTAAGAAAGGAAAAATTATATGACAATCTTAAAAAGTGCTTATTTTATGTGAGAAAAGTTATGTTTTTAGGTTATGTTGCTGGCATAAAGAGAATTGAAAGCTGTCAAAGAATGGCCTATACTTAAATTAGTCATGCAGGTAAGAAGTTTTCATAGTTTAGCTAGTTTCTATCAATGGTTTGTCAAAGATTTTAGTATTTTAGCCACATCACTCACTAAAGTCATTAAAAATTTTGTTAGTTTTAAATGGGGTGATGAACAAGATCATGTGTTTAATGTAATTAAAGAAAGGTTATGTGCTGCTTTGTTATTAGCATTATCTAACTCTTCTAAAAAATTTGAGATTGAGTGTGATGCCTTAGGAATAGGTATTAAAGTTGTTCTAATGTAGGAGAAGTGACCAATAACTTACTTCAATGAAAATTTAAATGGGGCAGCATTGAATTACCCACCATATGACAAAGAGCTATAAGCACTGGTGAGAGCATTGGAGATTTGACAACATTACCTATAGCTGAAGGAGTTTGTTATACATATTGATCATGAGTCCTTAAAACACTTGAAAAGATAAGGAAAGTCGAATAAAAGGCATGCTAAGTGGATGGAATTTATCGAGACCTTCCCATATGTTATCAAATATATACAAGGTAAGTGAAATATTCTGGTTGGTGCACTATCTAAAAGGTACGCTCTTGTTTCTACCTTGAATGCAAAGTTATTAATATTTTGATATATTAAAGACTTGTATGCCATTAATGCTGACTTTGTAGCATGTACGAAGCATGTTAGAAGGTAGTTTTTAATGGGTATTTGCTTAGGAAAAATAAACTTTGTATGACTAATAGTTCTATTCATGAGTTGCTTGTGCATGAAGCACATGGGGGAGGGTTGATAGGTCATTTTGGTGTGAGGAAGACTTCAGAGGTGTTGCATGAACATTTCTTTTTGTCTAAAATAAAATGTAATGTAAAAAGAATATGTTTTAGATGTGTAACATCCAAGCAAGCCAAATCTAAAGTCTTACTGCATGGGTTATATACTCTTATGTCTGTGCCTAGTGAGCCATGGATTGATATTTCTATAGACTTCATTTTAGACTTGCTTAAGTCAAAGAAAGGTAGGGATTCTATTTTTATGGTTATTGATGGGTTTCTTAAAATGACACATTTCATATCTTATCATAAAATCGATGATGCAACCAACATTACTGACTTGTTCTGTAGGGAGATAGTAAGACTCCATGGTGTTCTAAGGAATATTATCTTCAATCGAGATATTAATTTTTAACTACTTTTAGAAAGTCTTATAAGGCAAGTTAAGAACTAAGTTGATATTAACCACGTGTCATCCTCAAATAAATGGACAAACAAAAGTAGTAAATGGAACTTTATCTACCCTACTATGTACGGTAATTCAAAATAACTTGAAAATTGGGAGGATTGTTTGTCATTTATTAAGTTTGCAAATAGTAAGAGTGTTCATTCAACACTAATTTTTCACCATTTGAGATTGTTTATGAATTTGATCCACTAAATCTTTTGGATCTGCTGCCTTTGCTCGTTAATGAAAAGACTAGGCTGGATGGTTAAAAGAAGGTTGAGCTTGTAAAAATAGTCCATGAAAGTGTAAGTTATCAAATAGAAAAAAGAATGAGCAATATACAACTAAGGCCAACAAAGGTAGAAGATAAGTTATTTTTGAGCTTGGCGATTACGTTTAGGTGCATATAAGGACAGAAAGGTTTCCTTCTCTTAAGTGGTCCAAGCTACATCGTAAAGGGGATGGTCCATTTCAAGTCTTTGAGAGGATCAACAATAACGCTTATAAGCTGGATCTTCCAAGTGAGTATAACATTAGTGCTACATTTATGTTTCTGATCTTTCTCCTTTTGACATAGGTGATGATTTGAGGTCGAATCATTTTGAAAAGAAGAGAGATGATGAGAATCAAGAAACATTACCAAATGATACATTCATGTTCCAATTGGGCCAATTATAAGAGTAAGAGCCAAGAGAATCCAAGAAGCACTTAATGTGTTGATTCAATATATATTTATATATACTGATTTTAGAATTACGGATTCCAAGATGGACCCAAAAGAAGAACATAACTTAATCAATGTAATTAGACCAGTATAATTTTGGCAGTTGAATTATAAGAAGATTAGCTGTTGGATTTCTGAAGCTTGATGTGGGAGAGGATTTGCCGCAGAATATTTACTTTCTTGAAGTGATCAAAATATTTACCATTATTTGCTTTTCGAATTGAGGATATTTTCTTTCCAAATTCAAGATATTTCTTTTTTATTTTAAGATATATTTTTTTAAACTTAGGATACTTTCTTTCAAATTTAGGATATTGATTTTTTTAGTTTTATATTTTCTTTTAACCCTATTTAAAAAGGGTGCAAGTTTTGTAAAAATAACAGGGGTGATTTCCAAAGGACTATTCTGAACTTATCAATGGTTCTTCCTTGTGGCATTCAAACTACATACCTATGGTTCTTGATTCAAGTAATCATTGGGTCAACATTTTCTTTTCCATAGAATCTGAAGTTTTAGGTTTTGGGGTAGGTATCCAAATTATTTATTGAATTTCAAGGCAAGTCCTTTGGGGTTCGTATCAGCTTTTTCCTTCAAGCTCACATTTCTTCTTAATATTTTCCCACCAAATTGAGGCATGCCTTTTTAATTTGATAACTATAATCTTCACTATTTATTTATTTAGAATATCCTTAAGCTTGAACACCCTTTCAACAATTTGAAGTCAATTTACAAATTCATCGGGTTAAAGCTTACCATTAAAATCTAGAATATTGATTTTGATGTCATTGACTTGAAATGGCTGCCTTGAGGAGTGACGACTGCCTATGAAGGAGTTGTCACTACTATCTAAATTAGACCTTGGATTTTCTTCTCAGCTCTAATAAGGCTTGTCAGGCATTAAAAACCTCTGACCACTGTTGGATTTGTTGTCTTAATTTTTTCATCTTAATGTCATGAACATTCCTTTCATTTGTCTTCTTAAAGGCATTTTATGGGTATTGGAAGGGAAAAATATAACATAACAAGCACTTTTTTTTTAGAGGTAAAATAAAAACTTTGGAGGGTAATTTGGTATTTAAAAAAATGATCTGGGGCCAAAGTAAGAAGATTTTAGAAGTTTGAGAAAAATAGTAATTTGATATCGATATGGGGAGGAAAAAGTAATTATGTTATTATTGATGTGGTTAACCTGACATGTGGCATGACTAAAAAGGTTTTGTCGTCGATGATGTGGCATTAACATGGCCAAGAAGCTTGTGCACTAAAATGTTTATTGCTGACATATGGCACGATTAAAATGACTAACGTGTTTATTGTTGTCGATGATGTGGCATTAATATGGCGTCGCACTAACGTGGATGAGGGCTTGGGTGTGCTGATTTAGCATCATTTAACACGTGGTATGAATAAATGATGCAACGATAAAAGAGGCTGAGTTGTCAATGTTATGGTACTGATTTGGATAAGCAGCCTTAGTGTGCTAACATGGCTATGACTAACACGTGGCTCAAGCTAAAAGGCTAAATGTTCGCTGATATGGCACTAACATGTATCATCTTCAACCTTTGGTTGGTGCGTGGAACTTATGGAAAGAGAAACTGGCCTGTGGACTTTCGGTAAGTGGCGCGTGAAGATGTGTGTTTACTTTGTTGGCTATAAAATTTTGTAGTCCATCATTTGAGGATTCTCTAAGCTTTTTTACAGTGTTATTTTGTTGAAAAAATGATCGGAGGTGGGAGTTTCAACACCAACAAGGCGTAAGCATACTACACATTAATGGAAAGTGTGAAACTTAGAAAAATTCCAACCTTCTTAACCTGAAACACTCACGCAAGAACTAGAGAATCAATGCTTTGATACTAATATGGTTCAGAAACCAAAAAGTGAACAAAAGAATTTCTCTTTGTAAGAATTCTTATTGTTTCTCAACTCGTTGATGCCTTCTCACAACTACAAAGGGGTATTTATAGTAGTTTTATAAGGATATTTGCGCCCTTAACCTTCTAAAATATCTAGCCCTATCAAATTTCCAATACAACTATTAAGTTCTTATACAACCTTTAACTTTCTATACAATATACTCAAGATAACTCTAGAATAGTCTATGAAGTTATCTATCCTTTTAGATTCCTATGATTGAGTTATATCTAGACTTGAATCGTGAGTTCCATTCCACTTAATCACTTTGAGACCACGTAACTTAGTATTGCATTGGTGAATGGGGGTTGAGGAGCATAGTCGTCATCCTCTCCTCTTTTTAAACATCGCCTATGAGTCCTAATCATTCATTTAAGTGATCCATTCTCCTATAAAGCTATCCTCTACCAATCTAAGAAGAGACCTCTTAGCCTCCAAGAAGTGGTTCCTCTTGGCATATTCACTTTCTCCCTTATTTGAGATTTAAGACTTTAGATAGGCCCAACAATTGGTTCACCTCTAGGTTAGACATTATATTATTAAGCTCTTGTAAGTGTTCTCACAACAAGACAAATTGATTTAATTGTGAGGGGGTATAAGTGCATTTTCGTTAAGAGACGTTAAGTACATCCTTGTTAAGGAGTGCCAAGTCAACCTACGTTTTTCTCAGAGGCATTGACTCAATAGTCGATTGATGTTAAGAAATCTCATGGCTTTTTGCAAGATTGCTACAACTGCATCAATGTTATACATAGGGGTACATGATTGAAAAAATTTATTAAAAAAAAATTTTTTAAATATTTATAGAAAATCGTGATTACATAATAATCTATTCTATGTTAGCCAATCATTTTCATTCATATATCTTCCCTTTTTATACAAGATTATATCCCAACCACTTCCAATGACTCCCTTCACCAATCACGGTCAAGATACCATGCTTCATTGACAGAGACCTAATCTCTTATCAAAGGGGTGGTTTTCTTTCATCACTTAAGCTGTCTCCTCGTCAGCAAGGGACTGTGGCAGGCTGCGCTTTAACTTTCCACGAGGTCATCCAGCCAGGCCGAGCTTGTATGGCACAGCTTTTGTCTTTCGCTCTAGACCTTGGCCTTTTGGGCTTAAGGAGTCTTGGACCCTGATCTTTTTGGGGCTTATGATGTTGGGCCTGCAAAATTTAACCCAACAGTACATGTCATGCCTTTGTCTTTTTTTTTTTTTTCTGAGAAATCATGCAAAGAGAATGAAGATTTATCACGATTTAAGATTAAACTTGACTAAAATTCTTTAAATCTCTTCCTGGATCTTTTCTTCCAGAAATTAAGGAATCTGAGAAGGTTTGCAGCAGTTGATATGAGTAGATACCCAAAAGAAAAAAGGAAAGTCATTGTATCAAGCACATGATAAGTACACTTTTTTGCAGAGTCTATCCACAGATGACTCAAAATGGGAAGGTATAGGGGATTTTCATCTGAAATTTGAATTTACTCTAGTAGCAGTATCCTTACTAGTTAGGCCCAATTAGGTAGCTTCTCACCTGTATCTTCAGGAGTAGCTTGCTCTTCACAGTACAAGTTTCATGCATCGATAAGATTTCAGTTCCCCAAAATAATAATATAAAAATTCATAAAAAAGTAATAAGAATAATATAAAAATATTAAAATTAAGGAAAATAAAGGATGCACGCAATAAAACTTGCTGAAAATGGCCTTCTGCTTATTGAAACACGAAAACTAGGGGAGACTAGATAAATGCATTTCAGGCGCTCTGTGCTTCTAGGAAAGCATTGAAGTCCTCTCTAGCCTTGCGCAGGCGTGGGGTTATGCAAGAAGCAGGAGAGGCAGGGTATGATGTTGGAGACGACGTCGAAAACCGAACATGCCGAGGAGATTCAGTTGATTTCCTGCCTGTGCCTTTTGATCCGTTCTTGAGTACTCCTTTTACATCCTTGTCAAATACGAAAGCAGCAGAAACAGGGGAATTTGCTTCATTCACAGTGCTCCTGATCAATTCCAATGGCAAATCAAAGTAAAGGTTCATGGAATCTCCATCTTCGTCCTGCGCTATTGCTGATGAAGCCCAAGATCCACACTCAAATTTTTCCAAGGAAACCGTTCTGGATATCACATTTTCAATCACTGTCTCTGCCTTTCTTGCTCTTTCTGGCTTGCCCTTGCCAAAGCCTGGGAGGTACAAGCAAAGGGCACCGCATTTGAATCCACCATCCTCCTGAAGATCAATACTCTTACTACTCTTGCTATGATCTTTGTTAGCCTCAGCTTTGGAGAAGCCACCGTGACGCTGATGCTGGTTGTCATATTCAATGTCAACAGAGGCATTTGGTTTCCTCAACCAAAGATCGAATTCATCTGACGGTCTACATGCTTCTCCTTCACCACAAGACTTGCTTCTCTGTAAGGTAGTATCTTGGACAAGACCCAGATGCGGGTGCAGATGGGTCAGGTTATCTATTTGACGTGGCGATGCTTGACTCTCATTTCTCCACTTCTTCTCGGAAAGGATCGAGCTGAATCGAGGAGATGAGGTAGTCGAGTTGGGGAGGCTGCAGCTTAAGAACTTGGGTTTTGCAGGTAGCAGAATTGGAGGAGGTGGCACAGCTGGGTCTTTCAGGGGTGAGACAGCAGGTGGCGGCAGCATCAGATTGAAGCTTGATTCTCTTGCGGAAGATCCTCTCAGTGATATAGGATCCACCATTATCTGCTTTTCCTTTTGTAAGCTTTCCTTTAGCGGCACCACTTTAGGCCCCTCGCCAGCCAGAAGTACGAGGTCACGACGATGATTCTCGCAGGTTCCATCTGGGCCTCCGACGCAACTGTCACTTCCAGGAAGCACTAGCTCTGGAACGAGAATCGCCATGGTGTTCAAGGGCACAAACAACCGGAGGATGAGCCGAACGGACTGTGCCTTGATAAAAAGGTGGAAGAATATGCACGAACAACTCTAACGTGGCCAGCAGTTTTTTGGTATCTTAGTAGTGACTTCCATGTTCTCACTCTTCATTTAACAGAAGAAAACGTGCTGGGGTTAAAGTCGAATTTAAATAAGTTCTTTTTCATTTTCAAACAATTTTTATGAAAACTAGAAAAAAAAAAAAAAGCAGAATAGCTTCATTGATAAAATTATTGCTACAAGATTTAAAATTTTATTAAAACATGTTTGAGATTTGATTTTATTTACATCCATCTATTTCAAATATTGCCTCTGTCAGGGATCGACAAGAATGAAAGTGTACGGTTTCCTCAAAATAAAAAGATATGTTTAAAAATTACAAAGTCAACCAAAAGTTGCAACCCACAACTGGGCTTACCTTTGCACCGTCTGAAAGGTATCATGACCCTTTGACAGTCATAAAGATCTTCTCTCATCATGTTCATGCTTCTTGGCTCAATTAACCAAACCATTCCATAAGTATAATTGATGATTTTTAAAAAAAAAAATATTTATTTTAAAATAAAAATTTTATAAAAATTTAATATTTATTTTATATTATTAATAAAATTTTTATGTTTAAAAAATAATAAATAAAACTTTAATTTATTAATTTGATATAAATTAAACTTTATTAAATAATTCAAAACTAGAGTATTAAAATTGAAAATATTATACAATAAATTTTAACTTCAAAATTTTCACAGATGTAAAAAAATTGAAGCTACTATTGCAAAAAAAATTATAATTTTATGAGTCTTGAAAGTGTATATTTTTGAAATTTACAATGTTAAAAAATTTTAAAAATTGCATAGTTACTTAAAATTTTTTTTGATAATATTTAATTTATAGCTAAATTGATAAATTAAAGTTCAATTTATCACCTATATTTTAAGAGTAAATTTTTATTATAAAATAATTTTTTATAGTTAAAAATATTTTTCTTTATGATTCTAAAAATATAAAAAAATAAATATGTAAAGAAAAAGAAATATATTTTCACCTTTTTTGAATTATAGAAAAATTTTATTTTTCCATGGTTCATTAAAGTATTTTTTCATAATTCATTAATTTTTTTATAATTCATAAATTATGAAAAAAGTATACTTTTTTCAACGTTCATTAAAATCTTTCTTCAAGTTTATACAAAAGAAAGATTTAATAAAATAATATTCTTATTTAATAATTTTTAAAAAATAATTTATTTTTTAAAAGATTAATTTTTATAAATTTTAAAAAATTATAAAAAAATCATTTAAATGATAATTTAAAATTATTTAATATTTTTAAAATATTATTTTATTGTTTAAAATTCAAACATTTATTCACAATCATAAAACAACAGTGAAAATAGATAGATCATCATAATGAGAAAAATTCTTTTTTAATCGTCTGTACAAAGATATTTGTATAAATAACCAATATTAGTAATATATTTGTTTTTAACACTTTTTAGACACTCTTACACAAAATTACCCTTTACAAAACATGTGCAATTACTTACTTGTCCAACTATAGAATATGAAAAGTCAAACATCTCAAACGTCTCTATTTTCCTCTCTCCTAATTCTGGCACTAAGCTTTATCACTTAGCTCATTCAGCTTCAGCTCTCTTCATTCGGTGTCTGTTGATTTTTTTGCTTTTGCTGTAAACCAACCTTTGAAGAATATCCGTAAGCTATTGAATCATTAAGAAATCAATAGAGGTATGATTTTAAGCACATATTCTGCTCAAATTTCTCTGGGTTTTTTCCTTATTGAATACCCACGGATGAAATCCTCCCCTCAACGGTTTTTTAATTTTTTTGAGTTTACTCTTGGGTTTGAAAGCTTCTTCAATAGTTTTTGAATTATTTTCTTTGGATTTTGTATTGGTTTTGGAATCTGCAATGTTTGGGTATATCGCTATGTATTATTTTCCATTTTTTTTGATACATTAAAATCAAAAAATTTCTCTGGGTATATGTATAGGTATCGCATGCTTAGGTCTTCATTTTTTGGTTTGTTGGCTTCAATTTCTTGGCTTAGGTACATCTATATGCAACGGTTCATCACATTCGTGACCTCATAATAATAATCGTAACTAGTTAATGAAATCGTAACTTATTTTGGTAATCAAACTGTTTTTTTATGCAATCGTACCGTAATTGCTTAAATCGTACCTTGTTTGCTTAAATCGTATCTTATTTGTTAGAAATCGTAACTGGTTTGCTGAAATCATACCTTATTTGTTTGAAATTGTAACTTGTTTGCTTAAATCGTACATTGTTTAAAACAATCGTATCATAATCTTAAAATCGTAAACTACTTTTTTTGACCTTTTTTTTTTTATCAAATGCAGATGGCAAGCAGCCTTGTTTCTCATAAGCCATTTATGACCCCTAAAAAAAGTCGTGGAAGATTGGGAAGATACTCAAGCACTACGACAATGATGTCATCCTTACTTTAAGGACAATTTTGGATGACTCTAAGAATGAGAAATTTAGAAGGACCTGTTTAGGGCATTTCCTATATTTGCATGCCGATTTTAACTTCTCAGGGATTATTATCCATAATCTACTACTTCGAGAGATTCAGCGGAACCGTGAGGATGAAATGTGGTTCAGACTTGGGTAGAATGAGGTTCGTTTCAATAAAGTGGAATTTTGCCTAATCACTTGATTGAAGTTTGGTGAGCTATCGGATACAGACAATATTGAAGCTATTCCATTTGATATCCTAGCCAAATACTTCGGGGGGAGGGATAAGGTTAGTGATAGTAGCATTAAGACAAGGTTGCTATAAGGAGAGTTTGAGGAGGAAGATGACAAACTAAAGTTGGGGTTGTTGTATTTGCTGAACGAGTTCATTAAAGGCCACGACGAGCGGCAGCAGGTCCCTACATGGCAGCTTCATTCGGTAAACAATTTAGAAGCTTTCAATAGCTTTCCATGGGGCACATGGGTCCACTCCAACTCCTTATTGCATTTCAAGAAGGCAGTTACAAATCAAATTAGGGATGCTAATGGGGTGAGCTACAATGCTTACGGCTTCATATGGGCATTACATGTAAGCATTTTATTTTGTATTTTATTTTTTTTAAAAGTTTCATTGAATTTTATAGTAATCAATTATAACTTCATTTTTCTTTCCACAGGTTTTTGCCTTTGAAGTGATTCCTGCTAACAACATGCATGGCATGAGGTTGTCAGGATCCAACTTGCCATTACCAAGAATTTATCGATTGAGATTCTATCGTGGGCCCCATAATGAAGATTGCAAGAAGATCTTCACAAATAGTGTAAGCAATTTCATGACTTCCTTTTCCATTTCGTGCCTTTTTTTTTTTTTTCATTTTGTGCCTTCTTTCTCCATTTCATGCCTTCCTTCCTCCATTTCATGCCTTTTTCCTCCATTTTATGCCTTAGTTTTCTAATTTCCTGCCTGTTTCTTCAATTTCTTATCTACATTTTTATATCTTCATTTTCATGTTGTGCATCAATTTTTCATTTTTGTATATTCATTATTAATTTTGTAACTTTATTTGTATTTTCAGATGGGAGCTAAGCTAAATTTAGAGCCAACAACTACTGAGCGTCAAGCCCTATACTATGTTAGGGTTAAAGATAGTGTTGTGCAGTTGCAAGCTACTGCGGCCAATGTGCCTACCCCATGATCAATTTGGGATGACGACATCTTAGAGTCTCCTAATCAGAATAGGGCTACAAATTCATCATCTTCTTTGCACAAAACCTTCAAGGTAAGAGAGAGGATTCCTACTGAAAAAAATGAATTGTTGACGAGTCAGAGTCGGACCTAAGGAAAAGGGATGTTGAGAGGGAGGCACCTGTCGCTAAAAGGGTTGAACGAGATCCAGATGTTTACCATCACCTCACTGCTATGGAGGCAAAATTGGATCTACCCGAGGTGAGGGTAAATCGTATGGATTTAGACAACGAAAGACGCCATCAGGAGCAAATGGTGATCTTGAAATCCATCCAAATATCTCTACAAGGATATAGATTTGGTGGCCGAGAACCGTCTCCAACTATATCAAATCCAGTTCCTAATGAGGTAGTTGTCTAATTTATTTCAACTGTATTTTTTATTTCATGTATTGTTAGTGATCATATTTTTCTTTCTTTCATACATTATTAAATGTGACGTTTTAATTCAGTACATTATGTTGTTTTTTAGGCTGTTATTGCAGACTCAGCCCAAAAGGGTTTGGCTCTTGTAGGGCAATGCCACGAAACAAAAGCCACTGCAAGGCCAATGGAAGAGGTTGTCATTGCAGTGCCATGTAGTGACAACTTCAGGGCTCCTGCTGGGCTCGATAAAGAATTGCTATCTGCAGAGTCACCCAAGAGGACTTCGGTGAGGAACTCGGCTCTTGTCCTAATTGAGGCCACCGACAATGTGATGTCGGTTGTCAAGACTCGTAAACGATTAAGACAACTGTGCAGTCCATATGTCGACCTTAACACTGGGCATAAGAAAGCCAAGTCCACTCACATGGTGAGTGCGAAGCTGAAAATCTTAGATAAGATCATCACTGCATTAAACGAGTTCATGAAGGGCTAATCGTAGTAACTATTGCATATATGTTGCATACTATTGGTTTGAATTTCATTTTTTTAAAATTTTTTCTCACAGTTTCTTTTCATTTCCTTTAGCCGCAATGTAAGTATTGGCCATTCAGTCAGTGTGGATTGGTTCAAAAACTTAATTGACAATGATGAGTGGATCAATGACTCTATAAGTTTGTAATTTTTTACACTATATTGCTTAGATGTCGTGCCTTTGTTTCGTACCATGATTCCTAGTTTCGTTAACAAATTAAAATTCGTACATTTTTTCGTAACATGATTCATAGTTTCATAACCAAATTTAGAATTCGTTCCTTCATTTCATAACATGATTCATAGTATCGTAACCAAATTAGAATTCGTACTTTCATTTCGTAACATGATTCCTACTATCGTAACTAAATTAGAATTCGTACTTTCATTTCGTAACATGATTTCTAGTATCGTAACCAAATTAGAATTCGTGCTTTAATTTCATGCCCTTATTCACTCATTTTGTAACTTACTGATATTATCACTTTTTTTATGTCTCCACTAGCATATTGATGCATATTTACATATCCTTCTGAGAAGGCAAAGAAAGCTTCCTGAGCAATGTGCATAATATATTTGCATGTGTGATCCTTGGTTCTATGTAAGTTTATTGATCGTTAAGGTGATTTATCTGATTTCCTATTTAATTTGTTTGTTGACTTTGTTTTATTGTTTAAATTTACAGACAACATTTTAGTATATTTACAATGAATATCAAAAGGATCTAGATGCTAATTGTCCTCCGTCACACTCAAACTTTAAAGTGCATAAATGGGAAGAAAATTTTTTGGACCGTGTGCGACATAAATTTTCAAGTGATTGTCCTGCTTGGGACACTGTGAGTTATCTTCGTTAGTTATGCTTTATTAACCTTTTTTTTCAATATTATGAGTACTCAATAATGATATTTAAACAATATTTAATGTAGCTGATGGTTCCTTACCACGTTGGGGGATCTCACTAGCTCTTAGTCATTACAGACTTACGAAAATTCTCGTTGCGTATTTTTGACTCATTCCATCAAAAGATACCAACTGAGGTAAGGATTTGACAGTAAAACCCATTCATATTTATGCTAACGAGCTATATGGCGAGTGATTGATATTTCAGTCGAAAATCAAATGCCAAAATGCCTGAGCTTCCATTTTCATGCACCTTAGAGCTGAAGAACAAGGTCCCCCAGCAAAGAAGAACGTAAGTATTTTTTCTAGTATGTGTTATTATCAAAAATTTCCTGCTGAATATTTTTCCTTAATCTTAATTATGTTTTTTTTTTTTGTAGTGGTAATTGTAGTCCTCACATGCTGTATATTATAGAACATTTACCACTTAGGAAGCATTTAAAATACACTGACAAGGATATGTCAGTTATTAAAAATCATATGGTCATATATATATTTGCCAACTCTACTGTAGATGATAGTCATTGATACATTTTTTTTTTAATTTTTATTCAATGTATTTATTTTGTATATACATTTGACAATTGCATATAATATTTTTTTAATTCATTAGAAATTATACAATGTATTTATTTTGTATATACAGCTGAAAATTTTATGAAACATTTTTTTTGTCAATAGATGTATGATGTACTAATCATGTTATGAATTTTAGTAACGATTCCTTCATAAGTTTCTAACTTATCAATCAAGTTACAAATTTTAGTCACGATTCATCATAATTATGTAGGATTTTCTAATTAAGTTATGAATTTTACTCATACTTTCATTATATAAGTTTGCACGATTTCCTGATCAAGTTACGAATTTCAGTCACGATGTCATTATATAAGTTTGCACGATTTCCTAATCAAGTTACGAACGTTACGCACTGTTTACTAATCAAGCTACAATTTTTTATTCAAGTCACGAATTTTAGTCATGATGTTATTATATAAGTTTGTATGATTTTCTAATCAAGTTACAAACATTACTCACGATTTACTAATCAAGCTACGATTTTCTATTCAAGTTATGAATGTTACTCATGATTTCCTAATCAAGTTACGATTTTCTACTCAAGTTACGAATTTTACTAATGATTTCATTATATAAATTTGCACGATTTCATAATCAAGTTACGAATTTAATAGATGAAAATAAGGTACACTAACATTATGATGATCACACGATTTATAAAATATGAGGTAATTTGTTATACGATTTGCTAATTAAGTTACGATTTGTGGTAAAAATAATTTTAAAATGTCAGTTACATTATCAACATTACATTAATTGATCTGCATATAACAATTGAAACTATGTGAAAACCTAAAATCCAAATCTGTAGTGACATCATCAATATCATCAAAATATTACGATTTATCATAAGTTAATGGTATAATCATCTAGTGAAGTTGAATTAGGAGGTATTTGACAAGTTTGTGAATTATGACCAATGCCACCACAATTACGGCATTTACGACGAAATTGATCAAGGACATTTGACGATTGAGATGGCTTACTCCATCAAAATATTGTGGATTCGAGCATGTTAATCGATTGTGCCCATGTTGATCGCATCTAGAGCATTTTTTTTTTATGCGTCCTCTCCCCATCAGAGGGTATTCTCTGCTTCTTTGGACGCCCTACTGACTTACCATTATTCGATGGTAATACCACAACTCTTTTGATTTTCTCGGGTATATTTCAATCAGACTTGTCACCAACTGGATATACCAGCTCAGCATATGCTGCTACTAGTTGATCCTGTTTGTGGTAGTTGGAGTAAAGAGTTATGAAATCAATATTACGTTCCCTACAAAACGTACATAATTTATGAAGTTAATAAAAAAATAACATGAATAATGAAATTAACAAAACCATCAGTATCATCTGGAAGTCGCTAGTGCATGTGCACATAGCAAAAGATCAGCCTGAAACTCCCTACAAATGCAAGTACGTTTGATAAGGATTCACAACTGCCTCTTTACCCTTGTGCCTATCCAAAAATATGTTCCAATCAACATTGGAAGTTGTCATTTGTAATGAAACTTTTTGTCTCTCATTCATCAATGAGTGAACCCATTCTGTGAGTTGCGACCTCCAAGCCTTAGCTTTTTTCAATCGATAATAGAACCAATGTTGCATCATATCTCGAATGAATTCTAATAAAGCCATAACGGGTAACTCACGAGTAAATCAAAAACATGAATTCAAGCTCTCGACAACGTTAGTGGTCATGAGTTGATAATGTCTCCAGGGGCAATACACACGTGACCATTTTTTTGGATCTTCCTTCATGATATATTCAAAAGCTTTAGGGTGATTAGCTTGTAACTCAGTCATTAATTTATTAAATTTAGATTTTTGATATGCCCTAGCCGCACTATAAAATACCTTAGATACATCTTCTCTTTTAAACTTATTCTTTATATTTTGAGCAATATGCCAGGAACATAAACAATGACAAGAATTGAGAAAGACCTTTACAGTGGCCTTTACAATACTGGCATGACGATCTGATATAATAACCAAGTCTTCAGCCGAACCAGTTTGCTTCTTCTAGCTGCCCTGAGAACCATTCCCATGCTTCATAGTTCTTCAAGTCACTATAATCGAATGCTACTGGATATATCTGTTCATTCTCATCTTTGCATGCCGCTACAAACATTACACCATGGAACTTCCCTTTTAGGTGAACAGCATCGATAGCAATAACCGGTCTAATTATTGAATGAAACCCCCTCAATGATTATGCAAAAACTACAAACAAATACTTAAATCGATTAGTTCCATATTCGATGCATATGTAAGCCATAATTCCTAGATTAATAGTTTGCAACATGTGGCAGTATGAAGGCAGTTGTTGATATGACTCAATTAGATCACCATATGCAAAAGACAATGCATACATTTTAGCCTTCCAAGCTTTACTATATAAAATCTATATGCCATATAGTTCTTTCATATCACCCATGATGTCTTTCGGCTTAATGATTCTAGCATTGGTAGACAGCCTCTGAGCTACAATTTCTCCAATAACAACAGAACTTGCTTGTCGATGTCATTGATGTAACTCTTCAACCATGCAAGTATGCTTCAAATCATACCTTCTAATTTGGAAGAATTGCCCTTGTGCAACTCTCACAGCACGAACCTTTCATGCATAATTTCTTTCTCTACAAGCAATCTTAGATACTGATTTGTTAGACTTAGTGACTCTAAATTCAAAGTTCTTAGTTAATGCATGCATACCCAAAAATCGCTTCAACTCTTTCTTGTTTGGGAAAAACTGACCTCTAGCAAGGGTATGAATTGGAGTCATTGATTTCATAGTAAAAATCGAAGCTAGACTATATAATTCAGCACCCAACACATTATATCATCTGACAACACCATTATTTGAATAATTATGTACTTCTGGGCATGTAATTGGGACATAAGGTGGGACAATACATAAGTTCTCATTCAATTCTTCGTTGTCGAGTTCTACCTCTATAGTGAGTTCACATTGATCTTCACTAGTAGGCTGAGTAGGTTAAGTTTCTATGATTGGGTATTCACACCCAATATCATAGACCATCTGCTCATTCAAATTTATCTTATCGGTGTGCTGAGTGTCAAGAAGAGTCTCACTATGGATGAATAGTTCAGTGCCATAAACGTCTAATTGCACAGTAGGATTGCTTCCCGTACAAGAATTACAAGGATTGACTCCTCTTGAAATTTCACCTTCACATAAACCATGCCTATTTTCAACAAAATTTCTCTCTACTAAATCAACAATTATACGTGAAACTATATTATCATCGTACAATATAAACTTAACATCTTCATCATTTCTTGACTCAGTTTTTTCAGATCTTATTATGGTATGCAGTACAATATCAATATTAGAGAAATCAGCCTCCACACAAGATTTAACTAAATCCAACAACTGTACATATTTCAAATCCTTCCAAATAACATATCCCTTAGTTTTGATGGCTCTGCCAATATACTCAAAACTTCCTCTAGACTCGAACCACTCACCATTCCAAATTATAATGATCCATATTTTGCAATGACCAAAAAAACATTTCAAATAACAACTTAAATGAATTACCTATTACAGATATGAATATAAGATTTTGCATTTTACAATTTCATCAAATAAGTTACGATTTCATTAAATAAGTCACGATTTCATCAAATAAGGCATGATTGAAAAACTTGTTACGAAAACTTGTTATGATTTTATGAATGTTACGAATCACATAATGATGTTACGATAAACCAAGTAAAATACGATTTTCAAACATGTATGAAACTAAGATTATGACACGATTCTCAATCAAAATTATGAAATATAAAAGAGGTCACGATATAAATAAATACAACTGAAATGTTCACAGTTTTAAGCCGCATTGCAGTTTAAATGGTATACATATCACCTTCTTTACCCATTCGAGCACGGTCTGATTTTGAAGAAGAATATATTGTCAAAAACATAAGCTTTTTTCTCTGCGCAAGATAATTAGCCTTCGATTCCTTCTTGAGATCTTGATTTGATAGATCTTGGATACAAAGATTGGAAGAAAAAAACTCAAAGGAAGAGCGAAGAAAGATAGAGCTCGAGGAGAGATAAAGGCCGAAAAAGAGAGAATTTTCCTCCAAAAAGGAAACGTGTTCAGACAAATCTCATGAATTTTTGAGTTCATTTAATTTTTAAGGGTATCATTGTCTTTTGTAAGAGTATTTTTGTCTTTTTGAGACATTTAAGTACTAAAAAAATCAAACTTAGTAAAACATGTTTCTTTTACAAAAACCTGGTGTCGGAATGCCAATTTTAGTAATTTCCTCCATCATAATATTACATCTAATAATATTTAATTATTATTAATAATATTATTATTTAAATATCAAATCTTTCTTCACGAAAAAGATCAATAATTTTTAAAAAAAATTTCTTATTTTTTATAGAATAATAATTTTATAATTATAAAACAATAATTTCATAAATAAAAATAAAATAATAAAATAATATAATTTCTTAATTACGATATTTATAAACCAAAATATACATACACATCAAATCTTTCTCCAATACACCAAACTTATAATCTAAAACATTACTAAACCTATCACAAAGGGGTAAAGAAAAAAGTTAATGGAGAACTAACAAATATAATAACTTTGATTTATTCGGATCATTCTGTCATAAAGTACCAGTTCATTAAGCCACAGATTACTTCATTATTCTTTCATTCTGCCTTATCCTTCATTAAAGAAGCCCTCGGACTACGCTGTTAGCTAAGCCATTCCAAAGTAAATCTTTCCAATATTTTATTAACATATCCATATATACATAAACCAATAAACCATTACATTAACATACATGAAAATTTAATTCTTTGCTCAACACACTAAAATATCAATATACACATGCATATGCATATATATATATATATATATATATCAACAAACTAACATAATAAATTTATCTATTCTATTAACACACCAACCACTACAAAAGAAATTCAATTTTGGCATTGAATTTTTTTCATCAGTAAACTTAAAAAATTTATCGCTAAAAATTTTAGTGAAAAATTAGTGATAAAAAAATTATAATTAAAATGATTATCATGAAAGAAAATAGCAACCAAATTTTAAGTCTATTGTTAAAAAGCGATCAATTTAACTAGTCATTAAATTTTGCGATAAATTTTTTTCGTCCCTAAGAAGTTGGAAGTTAATGAAAATTTTGAATATTTTAGCGACTGATTGGAATCTACTTTTAAAATAGTATAATTTTAAAAATTAAAATTAATTTCTACATTGTCTTTATAGGCAACTAAATGAAGAAGATAATGAAATAAAATTAATCTATTGTTAAATTAATTTTTACTAAATAAAGCTAAATGAAATTACATAAAAAAATAAACTCCATAGAAAAGACAATAAATATAACATTATCTTTTGTTCTCATCAAATACAATATTCATAGAGGAAATTTCATCTAACCATCAGGCAGCGTTGGGGTTGCGCTTCTTAGAAAGAAAGCCTATATCCTATGGATACAATCATTAATATCAACCTCTCTCTGTAAGCACTCCTTCAACTCAATCTCGATGCTTAGGCGATCATGCTCCCTCGCCCTACACTCCTAATCCAATCACTCCTCTAGTCCTATTTTCCTCTTCCACACACTCTTCGATAAACTTAGCTCTAATTTATGTGCTCTTCTATAGCCTCCATCTGAGAATGCATATCCTGCATAGTTATGTCATCAATAAAGCGTCCATTACTAGAGGTATTGCTTGAATGCCATGATCAAGTTTGGCTCTCTAGTCCATACACTTGACACTTTTTTGCTGCAGCTACTGCCTTATAGTAGAGTTTAGTGTAATATACCTCAAGCGTGTCGTAAGATCCCTTTTATAGTTGGCAAGCCGAGATAAAAAACTCCTCGAAGCATTCTTACAATAAAGCATTTTGTTAATGTACTCGTTAGTTAAACTGAATAGTGAACTAAAAAATAACATAATTAGAGTTATTTATTAAATATTAAAAATAACAAACTTACATTTACTTTTTTAGCATGCTCATTTATGAATTCATTAGGGTTGGACTTCTTACTGAAAGTTTGTTTAAAAAGTTCTATTACAATAAGCTCAATACCCCACTCCTGTGCTTCGAAAAAAAAAAAAACATACTTAATAAATAACCATATCATTTTCATTTATATTTGTGTAAGTAATTTAAATATTATATGTACCAAACATCAATAATGGTTTTATAGTGAACATGAACTAACGAGGACCTGATTTGAGTCTGTTTGTCTCATTCCATTGATTGTGAGGCATGGTCTTGAACTTTTGCTTTATAATTTTAGCTAGTTCCATTTTATCTATCATTGCTTTCATACAGTATTTGGGACAAATTGAGGCTTATTTCTTACTTGCGTCAACATGCATACATTAAGTCAGCATGTTGGTCCACAACTTGAGCCTCCCATGTGGCTTTCACCATACCATCCATTGCTTGGTCCCATGCAAAATATTTCTGTAACAAAATAATGGTTAGTAAGTATGGTAAAATGTAACAATTTTTTTTTTTGTAAATAATTATATGTACCTTGAAAGTAAAAGTCCTTGATTTTTTAAGAAATTGCCTTCCATGTATACCTAGATGGATTGATCCTCTCTTGAAAGATCTTAAAAATCTTCATAGAGCATTGATGCGAAGGCTTAATCCTATCAAATAAGAAAATAAACAAGTAATAAAAGACGTTAAGAAAATTTATAAAGATAATGATATAAAATACTAAAAACATTAATTATGAATACTTACATGCCATATAAATTAGTTGTCTACCTGTACTTTGCATACTGGTTGAGCTAGATATCTTAGTAGCAGTAAAGGCAAAAAAATCTGAAGCAAAGTTGGCAAATCCATCTAATGGTATAGATGCACCATGTGGAGATGTTGCAGCTCTGTTAGACTCCTTATGCTAGATACACAAAATGAATTATTTAAAATAATAAATTAAATAATTAAAATAAGAAATTAAAAAAAAAACTAGTTAACATCTTCAGAGTTCCTCTTCCTCCTTATCTTTCACTTTCTTAATAAAATAACTTTTAAAATTTGGCTCATTTGACATGTCTTCTTCTTCATCATCAATATATATTAATGTCCCACTTAGATCATTCAAGGAAATAGGATGATTGTCCATATCATTCTCAATTTGATGGATATCTCTTTCATCGTCTTGAAAAGAAGCATCTTAAGTTATTCTAGAAGTGAAACTAAAGTCTGAAAGTTCGATGACAAACCTGACCTTTATTTTACAAACAGCCCACAAATCATGCTTATCACACCTTAAGCTTAAATAAGGAACATAATAAACTTGAGCTGCCTATAAAGTTAGAAAAGATGACTCATACTTATTTAATCTTTTTATGTTATTGATATCCAATAGATTATATGATTTATATAATTTTATGTCCACATTGGATGTAGGATCAAATAATTCACACTTAAACAAAATGGTTCTCTTGATTGGTAATGTAGAGTACTCTAATTATAACACATCCATCAATGTACTAAATGTCACTTTCATTTGCATTACGGTTGGACCTTTTAATGCAGACTCCATTGTTCCTTATAGCTTTATTTGAATTGTATTTTTCAGTGTGAAATTTATACTAATAAACATAGTATCTTGGTATGACTTCTTAGACCATAACTTGCCTTTTGCAACATTCTTGATGAAGTTATTATTAACAGAGTTCAATGTTCATACTTGTAAATATTAAAAATGGGTCATTTAGCTATATTTTCCAAAAACAATTTAACCAACAAGAGTTATATTACAAGTATGCACATATAGATTAAACAAACTTGAAAAATAAAGCTCTAAATAAGTGTTAACCTCATGATCAATTATGCACGGATGATGTTTGTGTAATTGAAAATATAAATCCTAGAAAACATTAGTTGTAAAAAGATAATCATTGTTAAAGAAGATTTTTGTGTGCTAATGGTTAAGTAAATTGTTATGATTAAGTCATTAAATATATACTCTGTGAAAAGTTACACCTTAGGACAGTTTAAGAAAACATATGTACGAGTGGCTTCATATTGATCCTCTATCAAATATCTTTATTTTTTTTTTCTAAAATGCCTAATTGAAATGTTCAAAGTTTGAGAGATTTTCTTCATGATTTTCCAACTTATAATCACCAGTGTTATTCTGTGGCAACTTTTTAATATCATGTTTTGACATGTGGAACGAAGTAGTATGAGCAAAATAATGATGGTTCTTCAACCAAATATGCATTGCATATCAAGCCTTCCATTTTTGCTTTATTGTTAACATTGTTTTTCAACTTTCGTAATTACCTACAATGAAAATAGAGAATGATCAAATAACTAAGTGATTGAAATCACAAATAAATTACATGAAATTATGATTACCACCTTTCAAATGAATACGTCCATCGATACTGTATTAGACCAACTATCTTTGTTTCATAGACCAAGTGCACCAAAAGATGTTTCATAGAATCAAAAAAAATGTGAAGGAAATATACACTTAAGTTTGCATAGAATTATAAAGATCTCATTCTAAAGTCTTCTTATATCTTTAACCTGAATAGTAATTGATGTTAGTTCTTTGAAAAAAATGATAAAATCTGTTAGTGCTTGTCATATGTTAGTGGGCAATAGCTCACGAATGTGATGGGCAGTAATCACTACATGAAAACATTACAATTATAACTTTTCATTTCGAACAATTTATGTTTCCTCATGTCCACACACCATCTTTGATGCATATCCATAAGGAAATCTTAGATTCTTCACCCACTCATACAATACTTCTCTACTTGCTTTGTCAAGGGTGTGACAAACTTTAAGGTATTTTTCAGTTGTCGCATTCCTTACTAACTAAGGTTAGTTGTAAAATACCTTCTAGTCTTTTCTCCACTTTATATTATCCTTTATCTTTTTTTGTTCACATTCATGATTATGTTGAACATGTTATCTAACACATTTTTCTCTATGTGTATGACATTGAGATTGTATCATATTGAGTTGGTGCACCAATAAGGTAGATCCCAAAATATGGTTTATTTCCTCCAACTACATATCTTGCAAATAGGATCATTTATCTAATCATATCGGACTTTTGTAAACTTTCTTAGTTATAATTGATCTGCATCATGCAACGATTCATACCCATATTTAATAGGACAAGCTACTCTTTTTAATATTTTATTCTTATTGAATGCAATTTTGTTTCTTTGAAATAGATGATATTTTGGTAAGAACTTGCGATAGTTACCAAACCAAGACTACTTACATTTGTTGAGAAGGGTAAATATATTTGAATCTTCTCTACGATAAGGATAAGCCAATCTTCCTAATGTCTTTCACCTAAATAACATTGAATAGGCAAGGAAGTCAGTCACGGTCTACATCAAAGCAAGTTTTGTGATAAAATTTTGTTCACAAACATCATATGTGGGCATCCGAACTCCCATAATATTTGTAACTCTACTATCAAAGGTTATAAGTAGAAATCTAACTTATCTTTCGAATTTTTGGTATAGGAATAATCACAGTTAGGAACATGTACTTTTTTATGCACATCCAAAGGGATAAGTTATATGGTGTGATTATTACTAGCCATGAAGAATATTGTTGTCCTAATAGACTAAATGGTTGAAATTTACCAATGCTCAAACTTGTTTTGATGTTCTTACATTCAATAGCAAAAGATGGATGAGATTGATTAAAATGTAACAAAGTGGAAGAGTCAAAGTAATGACGCATAATACCATCTTTAATCTCGTGTTTTACTTGCCATCTCATATTTTTGGCGTGGCTTTCAATGCATATAGTCTTTGTAAATGTGAACCGAGAGTAAAATAATACATCTTCTTGTATAGAGTGAGTATTTTTTGTTTATTAGATCTTCATCTTCATCTTCATCTTTTATACTGTAAATGATCGTAAAACTTACAATAACCTAGCCCACTGTTCTTGCCCTAGTATATCATGCACCCATTATCACAAAAGTGAATTTTTTTCAACCAGTAACCTTATATATTGCAAGCATTTCTTTGTATTGTCAAAATTCTAGGTCATGAGATTATCAACCATTATCATCTCTTTCATTAATTGGTAAATGTCATCATAGTATCTTTCAAAAATATGATATTCTAACTTTATGCTCAACATTCTAGCAATAGCAAACAATTCTGAATGATTTTAACACGCATCTCATAATTGTTGTTAGGAGCATTCAACATGTCATAAAAATACTATGCATCTAGATTAGGAGATTTCTCCATATGTTCTAGATTAAATTTTAGATTTATCGCATCTATTACCATTATTTGATATGCATTAGCATATTTGCGTATAGTGGTGGATCCTTCCTTGGCATAATATTTAGTTGCCCCCAGGGTGATCATTAGGCTACTAGGTTTGCCTAACAACTACCATTAGGGTAATCGCTAGGCAGCCATTCCTTGATTGTCATACCTTGGCTACCTAGCGATCGCCCTTGGGTGGTTACTAGGTTCCTAGGCATCCCTGAACAGTGCTAGCAGCCATAACTGCATAACACTTAGCACAGCTTCAATCGCTAGGCAGCCATTAGCCCCAACATCAACTGCATGTTGGTGATTACCTAACAATCAACATTGAGATTTGTCATTAATGTTTCAAAATAAAAAAATATAAATTGTTAAAAATAATTTAGCGATGAAAACTTTATCAATCTGTCATTATTTAGCGATTAATTACATTTGTTAAGGTATCTGAGAAAGGGAGAGCGATCGAGTCAGTAACCAGTCCGAACAAGCTATCTTCATAAAACATATCTATCGAGTTGTCCCAAAAAGCGGTAGCGAAGGGGCTGGTAAGACGAGCAAGAGCAGTAACTACTGTGAGTGACTTAGTTCCAGGTGCCATCACTAGATTGAGATCTACAGGGTGGCAGGGACTTTGACTGCCTTCTATTGGGTGAAGAGAAGGGGTGGTGGGCTTTAGTAGGGCTCGAACCTACAGCGCCTGAATGTTCCCCTTCCCCCCATAAGACCCTATTTCTTTTTCCTTCTCGAGAAAGAGAAAGAAGAGAAGAAAAGATTCACGAAGGCAATCACTCGGATGTTCCCTAACTTAATTCGGGAATGACTAGAGGGACCGCAGCATAGGGAATGTCCGCTTTTGACCACTAGGCCACTCTCCCCTTCCCGGGCCGAGGCTCCCCTCAATAGGTTCTAAGAAGGGATTCCTAGGAGAAAAGAAGCCTAAAGTTGAAAGAGGTTGAATAAAAACTTGTTCTTGCGAATCTTCCCTTCCTTTATGTTGTTGAAAGGAGGGAAAAGATACCCCACTATAGGGTAGGGCTAAACTTTCAAATCCAAGGGCTTTGTTCTCGCCCTTTTTTTATTTTTTTATTTTAAAAAGCCTCGCTCCATAAGGTCTGATAAGGAAGGAAAAAAAAAGAATTTCAATTTTATGTCAGAAAGGGGTTCTTTATTGAAAAACAGATTTTTAGGGAGAGTGGAATTTCGTGTGTAAGGGTGCAATCCAAAGATTTACGAAGGAACACCAAAAGCGAAGGCAGCTCTCTAGGTCCCTACCAACGACGGGGTGCAAAAGGAAGAGAAGGACCTGCAATGGTAGAGACTATTGACCTTCTTCTTTTTCTTAGCCGTCTATTATGAGAAAGGAGGATATTAGGGGAAGCAGTGAGTGGAGATTCCCTTGTAAAGAGCCGGATGATGGGAGACCCTCACGTCCGGTTCGGAGGGTAGGGATATCTCGACCTTAGAGCAGCAGGTGCTGTAGCAAAATTGATTGCAAAAAAGGGGAAATTGGCCACATTAAAATTACCTTCTGGAGAGGTCCATTTGATATCCAAAAACTACTCAACAACAGTCGAACAAGTGGGGAATGTTGGGGTGAACCAATGAAGTTTGGGTTACTCTTGGATACTACCCGTCTCACAGGTTCTCGTTAACAAGGATAAAGAGAAAAAAAGGATAGCTTCGAAAGTACGATGTGATCTTCCCATCGACGCATTGACAATGTTCTTTTTTCAGATGATGTACGCGATTTTCGACCCCCAAGCTTAAGACTCCAGTTGAGAAAGAGGGCTAGGCCTAGGAAAGGAGGGCTTTCAGAGACTAAGGAAGAGCGGCTTCTATGAGGAAGGTAGCGTAAAGGAGGCTTGAGGGTTTATTAAGGAAGACAGCAAGGGCCGACAAAAAGGGCAAAACGAAAGGTGTTTTTTGGTCCCCCCGAGCCGAAGGCTTTAGATCACTAACGGATAAGGCAAGGGTCCTGACCTGTACCTGGATCTGCAAAAATCGAAAAGCCAGCCCCCCGATCTAATGCCTTTATTCCGAGTATCAAAAAAATAAGGAATTGAGCCCTAAAGGAAGAGTCTATGAGGCCAATTACATGTTCTCAAATCGAGTTTCGATCGAATAGAGCGCGGAGCCAACGAGTTCAGTCGAATAGCGTGACGAGTCTAAGGGCGGGATCAAGCTTAATAGGAATGGATAGGAGTTTTAAAACAATGAGGCCATAGAGAAACTCTTTTTTATTTTTTGACTCAAACTTCGTAAAGAACTCCATTCTATCTCTCTTTCGTTATGAACAAAAAAGCGAGGCTGCGCCCCAATTGTACTAGATTTTCTTATAATGAACATATATATATATATATATATATATAAACCAACAAATTAACCATCGTTATTTTTAGATTTTCTTTTAGTGAATATATATATGAACTAACAAATTAGCCATCACGTAAACATGTATATAAACCAACACGTCAATAATTTCGTCAACAATTCAATACTCTAATGATTCAATAAACAAATCAATGCACCAACCCTCCAATATAATTCATAAACAACCAATACTCTAATATATATATATATAAACCAAAATATACATGTTTGTCAAATCTTTCTCAGATTACCAAATTTATAAACTAACATATATTACTAAACCTATCCATTCCATAATAAACCTATCTATTCCATTAACACATCTATATATATATATATATATATATATATATCACTAGTATGTACCCGAAAGACAAATAACATGTTGTGCCAAATTTATTATCAAATAAAATAAATCATGATTTATACTCTATGTACAATACATAAATATTATATTTTCAAACTATCCAAACTGAATAATTGAAAGATCATAAATGGACAATTTATTTTAATCAACATGTTATATGTGCATATTATAATAAAAAATTTATTTATAAGCTTTGAATGGTCTCTATGATTGAAAATGTTATTATCTTGTTTCAAAGTGTTGCCCCCATACACTAACCATTTATTCTAATTGATACACAAACAATTAAATATGTCATATGAAAACTAAATGCATCATTATAATCTCTTCCTTAACTTTACACAATTAAACCATTAAATTCTCTAATTTAAATCTAAATCTAAAATCTATCTAATTATCAAATTATTTAATTTAAATCTAAAATTAAATAAATATAATATTAAATTCAAACTTAATATAAATTAAAAGCAAGTATGAACAATTATTTAATTTAAATCTAAATCTAAAATCTATCTAATTATCAAATTATCTCATAATTTAATTATCTAATTATCCACTTTTAATTTAAATACAAAATTACACAAATATAATATTAATTTAAATATAATATAAATGAAAAACAAGTACATTTATTGAAATTCAATTTAAATTTAAAATCTATTGAATTATCTAATTATCTAACAATCTAATTATCCATTTATCTAATTTAAATCTAAAATTACAAAAATACAATATTAATTCACAAAAAAAATACAAATTAAAAGCAGCAACATTTAATATCTAATTTAAATTTGAATCTAAAATTTATCTGATTATCTAGTTATCAAATTATCTAATTATCCACTTATCTGATCTAAATATAAAATTAAAGAAATATCATATTAATTTAAATATAATATAAATTAAAATCAAGTGCATTTATCTAATTTAATTCTAAATCTAAAATCTATATGTCTAATTATCTAGTTATCAAATTATCTAATTACCACTTATCTAATTTAAATCTAAAATTAAAGAAATACCATATTAATTTAAATATAATATAAATTAAAAACAAGTGCATTTGTCTAATTTAAATCTAAGTCTAAAATCTATCTAATTATCTAACTATTTATTTTAAAATTAAAATTACACAAATACAATACTAATCTACATTAAAGGCAAAAAATTGAGTAAATAAATTTATCAAAATGTCATGCATACCGCAACATTGATTCTTCAAATTGGGGTCAGTAATCTATATCTTCTCCAAAAAAAACCAATAATAAAAAAAGCCCAATAATATATACCATTTGGATTTTAAAAATATATTTAAATAATAATTAATCAAATAGCTAACTAAATCATACATAAAACTAACTTTATCTAAATAAATATAGATTATAAATAAACAAAAACTATCAAAAAAATTGAAATTTTCAACAAAGAGGATAATTTTCGTATAATATAAATATTTTGTAAAAAGAAAAAAGAAAAACCTTATCCAAAGTAAATAGAAGATGACTAAAATGTTTCCTAACTTCAAATAACAACAGTGGAGGATACAATTGATAGCTTTAGAAGAGAGTTTTGGAAGATATATAGAGAAAAAGTTGTCGATGTTGGAGACAAAAGAAAAGAGGAAAAGAGAAGAGGGAAAATGATACTAGTGTTTAGGGTTAGTATTTCTTCATGGGCCATGTTAGAACCGTCAATAAACATAATAATTATGCTACGTGTCTCGTGTATGTTCGACATGTGGCCTCAACTCTTTCTTCACGGGTCCAAAACCACTTGCCATGTTGGAGCACAACATGTGGCCTCAACTCTTTCTTCATGGGTCTAAGTCCACATGCCATGCAGGGCACGAGACATGACCATTTTACTTTATTAATTTTCTTCACTATTCTTGGAAGAACCGTGAAGAAATTGATTATTTCTTGACAGTTTTTTGACAATAGTGAAGAATTAAATGTTAATTATTTTGTTTTCTTGCAGTATTAAAAATTAATATTTTTATCCCACCTTAATAAGTTAGATATTATTTTTGATATGAAATTTGTTTTAAGATTTACATTTTTTTATTTTTAATTCAATTCTTATGAAAATTTTAGAATTTTAATTTCATAATAGATTTTTTATTAAATTTTAGATTTTTTATTTTTATTGGTATTAGTTGTTGCAATATTAAAGCACTAAAGATTAAGATAAACTTTTTCAAAAATTTAATATTTTTATATTTGAGATCTCTATTTGTCATGACTTAAGCTTTACTTTGTTATTTTTTCTCATTTTTTAAATATTTTTAAATCACTAATTCTTTTTTCACCTTCCAATTTGGTATCTAACCTCAACTTTGATTAACCTTAATTGTTAAAAAAAGCGAAGAGCGTGAAAAAAGTCTTTTGGTGTGTTAATCTTATGCATCAAAAAATTCAAAGCCAAGTAATTTTGATTAATTTTCATATTAACTATTTATTTCTCTCATTAGAGTTTGAGCAACATCAATACTATGAGTGGACCAAATCAAGCAACATATTAAGCTAGTTTTTGACATCATTAAAGTAAGTTGGCTTCTGCATTTTCCCTTGACTGTGAAATTACTTACCAAAGTCTTTTTTTGGTACTGTTTTTTTTTTTTCATTAAATTAGGAACTTATCTTACTAATCAAGTTAAAAGTTTTGTTCATAACTTCCATTATTAAAAAAAGAACAAAAATTTAAAAAACTTTAAATACAAAACAGAAAAGTTATTGTTTTAGACACATATGTCTTTCATACCTTGTTCACTAATCATTATTTATATGTTTACTCTATTTTCTTACATTCTTATCGTAGTTTTAAATTTTGAAGTGTGATTGTGTGCATCATTAAAGTTTATGATATTTTATTACTTACTGTAATTATTAGTTTTTTCTCCTTAGCAATTTGTAGCCTCCATGAAAACGTTACCTCTTTTGCCTATGAAGCCCAAATCAAAATTATATAATTTGAAATAATAATGAGCTAAAAAAGAGTTGTCAAGAGCTTTTAATCATGTTAAAAACATAAATTAATAAATGAGACAATAAGATACTTGGTTAAATGACATAAGGTTTTAACCATGTAGGCACCTAGTTTTATCCTTATCAAAAAGTCAAGGGATTGGAATAAGTAGTCTTGAGAGAAAATGGTCAGAATGATGGGTAAGTCATGTAGGATACAAGTTGAGGTTTGTTTGGCTTAAAAATAAATTAAAGAAAAGAAAAAATAAAAAAAATAAGAAAAGGGAGGAAACAAGAAATTAAGCTTATCTAATTGAACCTTAATCAAGTGTGATCCTATCCAATTAGACTTGAGTCAAGTCTAATCTTATCCAATTGGCTCCTTCTGAATACAATTTGATTTGAATTTCACTTCTTAAGCATGATGAGGCCTTTTTCTTTTTTAATGTAGCTATTGTATTTAGAGCATAACCTCTTCATTTGAGATCCAATTAAAGAGATTCAAGATGTTATAGATTACAACTTTGAAGTTTTATGCATTTGGAGATGTAATCCATATTTGATCAAAAGATAAGGTCAAAGCTATGTGATACTAAAATAAAGTGACTAACTGCACGACTATTGTACATTAAGCACAACTTCTTTGTCTAACCTCCAAATGAAGTGATTCAAGAGGAATTTTAGATTTGAAAGATAGATTTACAACTTAAAAGATTTAAGTCTTCAAATGTTTACACAGCATCAGATTGAAAAATCAAAGTAGAAGTTACATGATAAGATAGAGTATGCAACTGCACTATTTATGCTATTTCAAGTATAACTTCCTCATTTGTGATCTGAATAAGGTGATTTTAATGGTGTTGGAAAGGAAAAAAAAAGAGTTATTCATGTTGAGAGTGAGTTAAGATTTAGAGCACATCCGTACCAAATTTCTTGAGCATATCCCTCTCTAGTAGACCTTGTATTGAGTTAAAGTTCTATATTGGTTAAATAGAAAGTCAAAGTCTTATATGTAGTTATTTTTGCCACATTACTTAGCTACCAAGACTTGCACCTTCCAAGCTCTTATAAACAAAGGTACCAAATTTTGTCTCCTTCACCAATAAAAATTAAGAAAACCTTCTTGTGATGATTTCTTAAGCTCTATTTTTGTATACCAATATTTTGGGAGCAAATTTGAAAATAAGAGCTAATAAGTGTCTTTTTTACTTAAACTTTCTTTGGAGCAAACCTAAGGAGGAGAAAGCTTTGATTAAGGTATGCATTTTTGTAAGTATTTTTATTCGTTTCCTGTTTTAATTCTTGTAATAATTAGTTTAGATGTAATAATTAGCTTAGAAAGTTGCAGAATAGCTTTCTTTTCAATATTAGACCAAGTAGATAGTTTTTTTTTTTTCAATACAATTAAGATTAATTGATTAGTGGAAATAATTGTAAAATTATATAGCATATTTCTCTTTAAACTTTTTGTGATACTTTAAATTTTTGATAATTAACCATAGTTATATTTTGTAGATGGTAACATTTTACTTTAATGTTGATAATAGCTTCATAAATTCATTTGAAGTTACAATTGTTAAAAGTTGAAATCGCTTTATCTAAGAAAAAAAAGGAGATATAAGGAAGGAAACTCCACCTCTTGATCTAGGAGCATTCCAAAAGTAAGACATTATATTTAGGGCTAGTATAATGCTATCTTGACATTATCCGTTTGTAATTCATTCTGAAACAATTATGGCCTTAAAAATAATTTATGTGTATTAGTAATGTTGAAGTATATTATTAACTTTGAATAAAGTCATATTTCTTTTTCTTGTTACAATCATTATTGTCATGCACTACTCATTTTTCCTTTTAAAAAACGAATTTTAGAATAATATGATTGATGCAATAGCTTGTTCATATTGTTCTAGATGATCTATTTTCATTGAAAAGATCGATGTGGATTATGATTCTGTCCGATTCTAATTGATCATAATTATAATAAACTTACTTTTAAGTTGATTCATTTAGATCTAGAAATTGACCATGGCAATGAATTTCAAAATAATGTGATTGAAGCAATAACTAATTCACATTATTTTGAATAAAATTTTTATAAAACATTTTCATAAAAAATTTCATTATTATAATAAATTATTTTCAACTATTTCTTTTTCAAATTGAGAAATGATGTAATAACTTAATTTCTTCATTTTAAACAAAAAGTTCTTTTATTTTGGAAATGAAGATACGACAATACTCTTATCTGAAATTTTATTCGTTTAGTTATATATTGTTGTTGTATATCCTATTTGATTGTTGTTAGTGTCAGTTCATCTTTCGAGTGGGAATCTAGTTCAAATTTAGTTTAATCGATATGAATTTATGGGCATTGTGAGAGTGTTAATCCTTACTCACGCATAATTGATTCTCAAACTTGGATTTCTTGGCAAGACAAACCATTGCGTTGTAAATTTTTATTTATTTTTTAAAATTTTTTAAAATAATTTTTAAAAATAAAATTAGTTTTAATCCCTAATCACACTATAGAAAAGATTGGTGGTAACTTATGTTTTTTTCTAGGGTAAATATTAAAATGAACTTTATATTATTCAGATTTTTTAAACCCATTCTTAATAGTTTTCTTTGAGCCAATTTTATGCATGAAATATCAATTTCATCTAAATCGATCATTGCCTTTAATTTTTTTTTTTAAAACGGCAATTCAAATTAAAGATCTTGTACAATATATCTTGATTTGAAATTGTTTATAAACGTAAAAAAATATTCAAACTACCATAGAAAAAGCTTCATAATTTTTTGAGTACTAAGAATAAATATATATATATATATATATATACACTAAAATTTGTGAAAAATTTATGTTGTTTAAGATTGAGAAAATTATATATGTTTTTTGTAATGATAACTTGTATATTTAATTACATTTATAAAAAATTTTTAAGTCAAAATTTATTGTATAAGATCATTAATTTGAATTGTCCCTTTAGAGAAAATTTAAAGCTAAGAGTCCATTTAGACTAAATTAAAGGTCCATCTATAAAATTGGTCCAAAAAATACTATTAAGACTTGATTAAAAAACACGAATATTACATGGTTTATTTTGATATTTACCATTTCTACGTTATTTTTGTCAAATAAGTTAGCAAAAAATGAATTTTAAATTTGAAAACTAATAAAGAGAAATTTTCACTTAGAGGCCGGTTTTAGACCTCATTATGCTAGTTGGTGACTCTATCAGGGACTTGGTTAGAAAGTCAAGTTGAATGTTAAACAAAAAAGTTTTCAATTATTTAAAGATGAAATTCAATATTGATTCCTCTAAATAAGATATGGTTGGGTTTGTTTGCTTTGTTGAATATTTATTTTATTTATATTAGTTTAAGAAAACATCACATACACCACCATTATACATTGCATAAGCTCTATACTCGAGATAGGTCCTACATGGCCGATCTCTGTATGAGGAGGGGCTGAGAAAACAAGTATTCTAGAAGAAAACTAGCCTCCATACATGTTACGCTTCTCATCTCGCTTAGGACAAACCCTGTAACCCTTTCATTTTCGCAAAGACAAAAGATCTCTTTCCATTGCACCTCCATGTAATTTATTATAAGCTAGGAGTTTTTGCTAACCCAATAATAAGGGACGATTTTAAGAGCATTTAGAATTTTAAATGATTAAGGCAAATACCCCATTTTGGATTGAGCCGCTGAGCGTGAACCATACATATTGGGTTTTAGACAAGTTAGGTTTAGGATACGAAAGACACCCTAATAGATACATACCAAGATTAGAAGGTGCAATAAATGTTGTATTAAGTGATGCATTTAATAATTATTAGTTGTACTAAACTTGTTTATCATATGTTTTATATATATATATATATATATATATATATATATATATATATACACACACACACATATATATATATATACACATATATGATTTTTCATACCATGGCATTAGGAAGATTATTATTCAGACATCATTTAAATTAATAGATATAAGTAATCTCTTTTGGTGAAGAAAGGCTAGGGATATTCGTAGGTCTCTTGTTAATAATTCTTAAGTTCAAAAAGCTTAAAGATGATTTGAAATATCACAAGTTGATCATAAAAATCACTAGAGCCAAACGAATAAACTCATTTTGATGATCAGTAAGTGACATGTAGGGAGTTTTATGGCTAAAAACTCTTATTGATTTGAGATAATGAGAAATATTAGTGGGAAGGGGTTCTTTGTAACATATGCTTCTACTCCAATCATATAAACTTGACCTTATCATTAAAGAGATGTACGGAATTGAGTCAAACCAAATGAAGTTAGATAAAACTAACATTAGTAACTTAAGGCTTAAAAGTCTTCCTAAAAGTGTTTGGGCAAAATCGACTTGATGGTGAGGTATAAATAGCATCTTAAGGAATTAATTAGTTTCATTTTCATGATTTTAAGGATTAATGAGCTTCCAATGGCCCATTGGTTGCATTCATGCTAATTATTTTATATTTTTTACATTCACATGCATCCACATCATCATCTAATTTCTTTTTTCCATTGAAATAAAGAAAAAAGAAAAGAAAAAGAAAAAAGAGGTAAAGCTAGAACAATGTGCTACCTTGTTGCCAAAGTTATAAGACTCAATCCAAAGCCTAAAGTGTAAACATGGAAGAGCAAATAGCAAGAATTGAAAAGTCAAAAAAGGCTTAAGTAGAAGAAAGAAGTGAAGAATGTGATGACATACCTTAACACCAATTTTTGTATATACTAGTCTTTATGTGTCAAATAGAGCTATTACTGCTTAAATTCAGTTTAAAGTGATGATAAACACAAGAGAGGCAAAGATGATTAAAAGATTTAAGAATATATCCTTATTCATTTGGCTTTGTTTTGAACAATTGGACGAAAACTAAATTTTTCATTGTACAGACAAAGAATTACATGTAATATTTAAATTTTAATTATTGTTCATTAATAAATACATTCTGTTTCTCTCATTTTATGCCGTTGATCTCATTTTTCATATTACTTTTAATCCATTTTACATTCTCTAAATAAGTCATCCCATTCTTATGTTCAGGAAATCTGACGATAAATATCAAACTATTAGAATCAATAAAGTTGGATTACATCTTGAAGTATTCTTTTCTTAAATGTCTCTAATTTTGATGAAATTGAGGCTAGGTATATTTTGCCCCTAAAAGGCAAGGCAAACTGAGCAAAGAAAGAAAAAAAATAATGCCCTATGGTGATTTTGCAGAAGCTATAAAATGGGGAAGTGATGAGAAAAAAAGAAAATAGAAGAAAAAAAGAGAAATGAAGCTTAGAATTCCATTCTTTGAAATAGAAAGTAATTATTAAAGGAATTCCCAAAAATACTAAGTCTGGACTATAGTATTATGGATAATAAAAGTAGGGTTGTTGTCATGTCTAATGAAGATGAAAAAGCTAAGGATTCTTTTGAAAATCAAAGAACAGGTAAGTTGTTAAATGTGATGTTTATGGAGGCAAAATACCTTCATTAAACCAAAACATAATGCCCATGAAAGATAGTTAGGAATGCATGTGCATGGGTTATAAAGACTTAAATGGGGTACATCTAGAAGGTCTTTTTTTGATATTTCACTTAGATACTCTAATGGCTAAGACTATAAAATTATTGTAATTTTCTTGAATGGATGGATGTTCAACATACGTGCTACAAAATTTGTGATGGCTTGACTGCATACAAAGGAAAAAAAGAAAAAAAAGAAAAAAAAATCCAGGAGTTAGATATACATAAGAAAGATACATGCGTATCAATCCGATCTCATAAAAAATTGTAATGGCCATCCCAGTTGATTATTCTAAGGTGTATAAAGGCAAATTCCTTAGCATATATCACAAAGTCAATAATTAATTATCTCTTCAAAAAAAAAAAAAAAAAAGATCATAAGTTGGTGTAATCCACCAAATATGGTTACACTAAAATTTTGGTTAAGGGAAGGAATTCCTTGTTTAACTTTATATAAAAAATAAATAACATATTATTCTATGGCAACTCTGTTCGTTCCGTTTGATCAAATTTCTTTCAAATGGCATCTAAGGCAAATATAAATAGAATCTTCGATGAGGATAAGGAACATCATTGTCAATTCCATTGGCGACAAAATATAAAACCAACATTAATTTGTACTTGGATATTCATTATCGAAAATTTTGAGCATTGAGTGAAATTTCCTTCCTAAAATGCCAAGACTTCATTCCCAACTCCTTTTATCATGTTGCCACTTCTGGCCTATTGGAAAGGTCACTACCATCTTTTTGTTCCTTGGTCATCCTAAAAACATTTCATAAATTTTCAAATTCTCTAACCTTTATTTTGGAGTCCACTAGCATAAAATGTCCTTGAAATTCATAAGATGATTGAATCCAATTTAAAGTTTTGATATTACATGGTTAAGATTCATATTTCCATGGGTTTTTAAGCATAGTTGGATTGTTTAAACAACACTAGGCCATGATAATAGATAATTCCTTAACAAGAAATGGGAAAAGACAAATTAGTGGGTAAAAGGAAAAAAAATAGCCAAAAGAGAGACATAAAGAAAGGAGGAGTGATTCTCATGATAATGGATACATTAAGTACGAAGCAATATTATCTATCATTAGAACTAGCAAGATCAAACATGATTTTTCAAAAGGTATAAACTTTGAGTGCGAATTACTTTCATCAAAGCAAAAATATGTTTAGTTTCTAAACAGAATTCATCAAAGGATAAGACTGATTTGATGATGCCTAGGATTTAAGTATCAAGTGCAAAGAGGTAGCCAGGATGTATCTCAACTAAAAGAGGAAAAAAAAAAAGAAGGGAGAGAGAAAGAGACGCACAAGTACATTTGCATGGGCATTCATCCATGAACATAGTGTCACGATGGGGCTCGCCGATCGATTTGACCTCGAGGTGAGGAAAAGTGTTCTTTGTTTTTGGTTTAGCTTGATTTAGAAAATCGATAAGTCTTGAAACTCCTTTTGGCTGACCTTTTGATAAAAATTAAGAAAATAAGAGTTGTAACCAATCTTTTTTATGGTGTGATTAGTCACTAAAGTTATTGCTATTTTCCAAAAATCTTTTTTTAAAAAACAAACCCAAAAAAAAAAAGGTTTAAGGTAATGGTCAAACTTCACCAAGAATCTATATCCATGAGTCAGTTACACATGATGAAGAATAGTACCCTCACAAATGCCCAAAATTAGTACTAGTTAACGAAAATGTATTCAGTTGGGTGATGCAAAAAAGACTCAAAATTAATTCCCATTCAAAGCAATACATATTAATCATAAAGAAAACCTTTTGAGAATTGCATGAATGATGAAAATATTTTATTATAACTATCATGATATCTTGGTTTCCAAAATGGTTTTATTTAAGTTTAAGAAACTTGGCTATCACCAAATCTTCGAATCTTGAAAAAAAATGCAACAAAATAATCTTATTTTGTTGGAGGAATAAAGAATAATCAAAGTGATGCATTTTGGGACAAAAAACAAAAATACGAATATAATCATATTTCGCTTATCAAAACAAAATAATTTTGTTTAGAAACTCCATGGAGGATTATCATCCAATGCTCACTTCATTATGAAGGTCATTTTATGTGAAAATCATGGACATTCAAAATAGGAGTGATAGTAATAAAAAAAATTCAAAACAACTAAAATGACACCATGAAAGCAAGAAAGAACAGAATTTTGCATATATTCAAATGAAATCATTACAAATATAGAACCCATAAAGGTGGCGTGGCCTTATACCTATTGGGTGCACTCAAAAGTTCCTCTTATGTCTCCTTGAAAAGTATAAGAGAAACTGTAATTCTAAAAAACTTGCAAGGAAAATTCTCAAGCTCATAATTAGCCTAAATTCTATAAAGGTTCTTTTCAAAAAAGAAGGTCTTTCTCCCTTCCGTTGGAGGTCTATTTATAGAGGAAGCCTCTTGCCAAAGCTTGCTATATACCTTGGAAAGTGTGGTGCACTCAACCAAAACCACGTGCGCTCGCCATTGGTTAAAAAGGTGAGTGGTTCTTTTATCATGCATACCTTTTTGAATCTATAATCTTTTGGCAGCAATCCAATTGGCTTTAGTGATTGTAGACTTTCATCAAGAGTGACAGTCTTTTTAAGGGATCTAGATATCCTGTTAAGATTAGGATTTCCCTAAGATCAAGGTTTCCCAAATCAGGATTATCTAGGTTTGAATGGATTTCTAATGATTGTCAAGGTTTTTTAGATGTGCTTGTATTGGTCTAAATCTACATTAATCACAACTTGGGTAGATCGAGAAAATCTTCGACCACTTTTATCGTAAGTGAAGGTCGGGTTTCTAGTACCAACTCAGGTTTCCACTAAGTCATTTCAAAAGGGTGCCTTTTTTGACACATTAATGGCTAGTTACGAACTTATTATTAACCTACACATAAGATTTTAGAAAGGTTGCTCTTATTAGAAGTTATTGTGTTTAGCGTGCCATTTCTTGGTTTTTTAAAGAATAACTAACCATGTAAAAAAGGTTTTCTCATCCCCTTCACTTTTTGTTATTTTACTCACTTACCCTTTAGAGTGCTTTCTACCTTTTGCGACTTGAGCACCTTCACTTCTCTTAGTAATTTTGCCTCTAGCCTCCCCCCAAATGAGCCTTCCTTTAACTTTTTCTTTTGTTAGTTTTAATCTCTTTAATGGCTAAAAACTTATGTCCTTCTTTTTACATTGTTGAAGATTTGGAATGGGTAAGAAATAACTTCTTCATTCCACCATTTATCCAATGAGAAGTTCCTTCCCCTTCTAATCAACCATGGATCTACTCAAGATTTGCCCATCCATGCCTTTTTCCAAAACATCTACTGCCAGTTCAAAGTATCTATATCCTAACTTGCCTTTAATGCTTGGTGATGCATGATTCCTTTTCTTTTGAAACTTTTTTCATGAACTACACAGATCTTTTAGTGGCTTTGATTACAAAATTTTTGAGTGAAAGGATAATCGAGATGTCAAAGACTCAAAATTTAAATATTATTACTGTAACAATGTTAGGCTGAAACTTTTCTTTAAAGCTTTTCTATTTTAGGAGACATTAAATCCTTTTAGATAAATTATATATCAATAGATATCTCCTTTCACTCAAACAAATATGACTCTATAAAAAGTATGTTTGTTATCAATAAATATTTTCTTTCACTCAAACAGACATGACTATATGAAAAGATACAATCAAAAAGATATGACTATATAAAAAATATGTCGCTTTGAAAAGTGACAAGTAGTTGTCTATAAATAGTAAAATCTAGACACAAGAAAACTCATTTAATCTTTTACTCATAATTTCATTTGAAAAGGTAAAGAAGATACAAGTTTATTGACTTTGAAATTTTCAATTTGTAGAATTTATAGAAAATCCTAAGAACAGAACATCCACAGCCTTTAGCATATTAAAGAATGGGCGAAATATTCTATTTTGAGACATTACTAAGCAAACCTCTGCATCAATTTATTTCACTTATTTTATTAGAGAAGGGGTGAACTTTTTTTTTAAATTTAATGTGTTTGAAGTTAAAACTTTAAACTCCTATATACTCAATAGAAACTTAGACAAGACTTTGGTAATTAACTAAAATCTAAAGAAATAACACGTTCAAAGAACAACTCATATGTAATTTCAACAAATGGTGGAAAGGTCTCAGTCTTTAATGTGATGACATTCAAAGAAATGATGAAATTCATGGCACCTTCATCTATTTAAACTTTCTTAGCATTCTGTCCACATGACGATAACATTATTAGCCATTGGAATGGGAGATTCAACTATCCACAAACACAATTTAGAGTGGATGAGGTGAAATCAAAATTGAACGGTCACCATAAACGAATTATTGGTTTAGCCATTTCTACCAATCCTAATATCTTGGTTCATTAGGTATTGATGCACATGTAAGAAAAGCGGAAATCAATTTCAATCCAAATCGCAACTGGATAGGCTCCTTGTTAGAATAAGAAAAGAAAATAAAGCATTATTTAAAGGCAAATGGAAAGTTAAGAGCAACGTATATTTTTTTTTTATAAAAAAAAAAAGAAGATTGAATTGTATTTCTTAACATTAGAAGAAATACAATTTAAAGCTTAATAACCACCCACTGTTATCATAATCCTAAGATTGTGCCATGATCACAAAATGAATAACAAAAATAATCAACACTCATAAAAACAAGAAACAATTTAAAACATTCAACTAATGAATATTTATTACTCCAAATCTGCAGTCCTAAACAATCTTCTAACACTCCACCTAGCTTTAGGAACTATAAATACCAAGTTTTATTATCAAAAATTCAAACTTGCTAACCAACAGTGGCTTGGTGAAAACATCTGCAACCTGATCTTCTGATTTGACTAGGCAAGAACAACAACTCAATCTTTTTATACTTCCCTTAAAAAGAATGATTTAATATTAATGTACTTAGTTTTCCCATGAAACACAAGATTGTGAGAGATAGCAATAACTTTTCCCGTGAAACACGAGATTTTAAGAGATAATAATAGCAACTTGGTTGTCAACAAGAATCTCTATACTTTCCTCCTACTTCAAGTTAAGATCAATCAAAATCTTGCTTTAGTCACAAAGCTTGATTAATAGCAACTATTGTAAAAACAAATTCAGCTTCATTAATCAATTAAGCTATAATTTCTTATTTTTCCAAACTCTATAAGAAAACACCAAGACCAAATAAGAAACAATAGCCTGAAGTTTTTTTCATATGATCAATGGAACCTCCCCAATTGCTATATGAGAAACCAACTAGCTTGAACTCTTTACTCCTTGTGGATTTAATATCAAAATCATAGGTGCTTTTTACATATCTAAGCACCCTCTTTGTAGCCTTAAGATGCTAGTCACTTGCACAGTGCATAAACTGAGGCAACATACTTACAGCTTTAAAAATGTCAAGCCATACTATTGTGAGATACATTAAACAACCAACTAGGCTTTTGAAATATACTTGATCAATCTTCTTTGTTTCATCTTCTTTACAAAGTTTTTTCTTTGAGTTCATTAGAGTGTTCATTTCTTTGCATTCTTCAAGTTTAAACTTCTTTGAAATCTCCTTGGCATATTTTTTCTGACAGATGAAGACTTCATGTTCATTCTATTTGATTTTCATTCCAAAAAAAAAAAAAAAGGTCATCAATTCAAGATCTGTCACCTTAAAAACTTTCATGATCTCTTGCTTAATCTTTTCCATATTACTTGTTTTATTTCCTATCACCAATAAAGTATCCACATATAGTGAGATGATAAGAATATTAGCTCCATTACGCTTGACATATAACATTGATTCAGATAAGCTTGCACCAAATCCCAAGTTTTGTAAATTTTCATCAATCCAACTCTACTGAGCTCTTGAAGCTTGCTTCAATCTATAAGGTGCCTTTTTAAGGAGACAAACCTTGTCTTTTTCTCCTTCTTTTAGATATCCTTTTGGTTGCTCGACAAAAATTTCCTCTTACAAAAAACCATTCAAGAAAGGTAACTTGACATTTAACTGGTACGCCTTCCAAATTTTTTGCACTATAATTACTAGTAAGAGCCTAATAATGCTGAGTCTTGTTACTAATGGAAAGTTATACAAGTAGTCCACTATGGATATTTGAGCATATCCTATGACCATGAGTCCAACTTTATACTATTGATTAAGCCACCAATATTAGCTTGGTTTTGTGCACCTACTAACTTCGATTACCATTCTATTTTTAGGTCGATCAACCAACTTCCATGTTTTATTCCTTTCAATCATGAATAGTTCTTCATTTATTGTAGCAATCCAATTTTAATCTATCTTGGCTTCTTCATAATTTGTAGGCTTACACAATAATATTACATCTTTGATAAACATTAGAAAGATATCTTGTGCCCTTGATAGGATTGTCATCCACCATTTCATTTTTTCGATCTCCAATGCTTTGAGTTACTGTGTCCATAATAGGAAACTTCATATTTAACTGTTTTAAGGATAGATCTATCTTCTTTGTATCATCCTATTTCCATTCTTCACCTTCCATAAAGTGCACATCCTTACTTATAATAATTTTTCCAATTTTTGGTTGAAAAACTTTATAAGCTTTTGCAACAAAACTATAGCCAATAAAGATGCTTAGAAGTGCTCTTTTTATCTCTCTTGATTTATGGAACATTAGTGAAGCACAAACATCCAAATATTTTAAGAAAATTCATAGCTAGTTTATGGCCATACCATGCCTCAAAAGGTGTTTGATCCTTCACTGTACTTATAGGAAGCCTGTTTTCAAAAAAAAAAAAAAGTAATGTTTGTTGCTTCAATCCAAAATTGCTTGGAAAGTTCTTCTCATGTAGTATATATCATGTCATCTCCAGCATATATTTGTTTCGTCTCTCACTTACTCCATTTTGTTATGGAACATATGAAGTGGTTAATTGATGTTGGATGCATGTCTTCTCACAAAAACTATTGAATGTTTTAGAGGTATACTCTTTACCATTGTCAGATCTAAGGTTTAGATCATATAGCCACTCCCATTCTCATCTCTAACTTTCAAATTCTAAAGACTTGAGCCACTTTTAACTTGTGCTTTAAAAAAAAAAAAACTAACATATATAAGTAAAATCATCAACGAATGCAACATAATTAAGACTACCTTTCAAGGAAGGCATTCTTTATGGGCCTACAAGGTTAGTATGAATTAATTGTAGCTTCTTTGATGCTCTCCATGTTGCTTTGGGAAATGGTCTCCTGCTTTACTTTCCAAACTAACATGCTTTGTAGTTTGGAATATGATCATCAAGTTCTAAAAGATCATTTGCCATCTTCTTAAATTTTATTTGCAGCAATCCTTGATGATGATAATGCCCAAGCCTCTCATGTCATACTTAGTGATATTTTCTTTGATTTGAAAAGTAGTTTGCTTCTCCTCCAATAGATTTAGAGCAAAGCTTTTCCCTTTCATTTTTACTCTCAAAACATCTTTGCCATATGTATCTTTAGTCGAGCAACTTTTGTCTTTGAACACAACTTTCAATTAGTTATCCATCACTTAACAACTTTTTATCAATTTCAAGGACATGCAACACATCATAAATGAATTTTGTACCTAAACAAGTTGAAATGGCAATTGTTCCTTTTCCCTCCATAGTTATGTACGTGCCATTTTCAACTCAAATCTTTAATGAGTTTGCTTTGTTTAATGCCCTAAATAAATCCTTGTCATGTGTCATATGATTAGTACAACCATTGTTAATAAGCCAACACTTACTTGATTCCATGCCAAAGAAACAAGTAGCAATGAACATGCAATCCTCCTCCTGTTGATCAATAGCCTTTGCCTTTTCAAGAAGTTCTTGATTTCTATTTTTGTAAATAACAGCTTCATCCCTTATCCAATTATATTTAGGGCAATTAGTATTAGGTCTTTTCCAACATCTACATAGAGGATGACCTCTCTTTCCACAATGTTGGCAAGGTGGATAGAATTTCTTCTTATTTTCATTCTTTCCTTTTACATTGGTTGATGTTGTACATGCCCCATTTCTTTCAAACTCCTTCTTTCTTTTTTTTTTAGCCACATTTTGATGCTTGGCTTCCCAAGCTCCTTCAGTTATTGAAGCCTCTTTCATCAATCTTCTTTGTTCCTGTGGTTGCAATGCGTTAAGCAATTCTACTAAGAAAACTTTTTATAGCCCTTTATATTCTCCAAGGCTATAATGGTTGTTTCATATCTTTCAGGTATTGTAACAAAAAAAATTTCTATTATTCTTGAGTTAGTGAATTCTAATCCAAGAAGCCTTACTTTGTTTGCAATGCTAAGAAGCCTATCAGAGTAATATTTAATCGTCTAGAAGCCCTTCATTATTTGAAGTTCAAATTCCTTAATCAAGTTAAAGACTTGCATTCCTTTCATTCTTTTATCTCCATATTCGATCTTGAATCTCCTTTGTTGACTTCAAAGAAATGACACGAATGAAAATGGTCAATAAGACTCCAACAAACAAGTAGGCCTTTGCTTTTGATTTCTTTGTCTTCTTTTCCTTTTGCGCTTTTACGAATGCCATGGTGGGATTGTTTGGAAGTGTAGGAATTTCATAATCTTCTTCCATTACTTTCCAAAGATCCAAAGCTTCCAAGTATGTCTCCATAAGTACTATTCAAAGCTAGTAGTTATCTCCGTTGAACACTATTGAAGCAATTATGGAGAGATTCGCTTCGGCTTGCATGACATGTCAAGTTTATATAGAAATTCCTTAAGAATACTCCTTTGATACCAGTATTAGAATAAAAAAAGAAAATAAGTATTGTTTAAAGGCAAATGGAAAGTTAAAGCAACGTATAGTTTAAAGTAAAGAAAACTTAACTGCATTTCTTAACATTGGAAGCAACAAAATTTAAAAATATAATAACAAAGCACTATTACTATGGTCTTAAGATTGTGCCATGACCACAACATGACTAACAAAAATAACCAACACCATAAAAATAGAAACAATTTCAAACATTCAACAAATTAATATTTATGATCCACATCAGTAGTACTAAATAGTCATCTAACACAAGCACAATTACATTCTGATCAGATATGCATATTGGTAATCTTAAGCTAAGTTGATGAATTTCTTCATCAGCATATTCATCTCAAGCGATGTTTTAACATCTCAACGAACATTTGTTGGTCCACCCATGCTAAAGAAAAATACTATTTTTTTCAATTTGAACTTTTCAACTCTCCCTTCCAAATGGATTACTAAAAGCTACCAATGCACATCCACTTGTACGCTCATGGATAAGTGTGTGAACATACAGACATGACTTTTCACAGACAAGCATGCATAGAGATCAAAGGAGTTATTACCCACGTAAGGTTATAAGAAATTCCCATTAAAATAAAGTAATTAAGTGGTAAGTGGAAGAGAAAGGAGAGGGAAGGAAAATTCTCCATGGGCTCTACATGAGCCTCATGAAAATTCTCTTTCTTTTTTTTAATTTTGTAATTTTTATTATATTTTTATTTGTAATTTTTATTCCTATTGTTTGTGGTTTTGCTCTTTATTTGATTTGATTTTTTATTTTTTTGACTTTTTTCATTTTTTTACCATTTACTCTAATTTTTTCACTCAAAAAGCTTATATTTTATTAAAATTAATTCAAATAAAATTAGATATTTATAAAAATAAATAAAAGTTTATTCTTAAGATTTGCAGGGGAAAGTAGTAAGGTGATCTTAGCTCTGTTTCATCGTAACAAGTATAAATTTTTCATTTGTTATTTAATTTGCAAAATTATGTTGAAATTCTGTGTACATTTAACTCCTAATAAATGAAAACCTTGATCGATTGATTGGAAAGGTGTTATGGTTATAAAATATGGTATGATTCTAGATTAGAAAAAAAAAAGGCTCTCTGTTCATGATTAATACTTTCGTGTTTCCATCTAATTTGCTTCAGAGTTGAACGTCCTGTTTTTAAAATTTGAAGAAAGTTATGGTATGATTCTAGATTAGAAAAAAAAAAAAAGGCTCTCTGTTCATGATTAATACTTTCGTGTTTCCATCTAATCTGCTTCAGAGTTGAACGTCCTGTTTTTAAAATTTGAAGAAAGCCTTTAGACATACTTGAATGATCATCTACTGTTGTATGTTTTCTACGAATCAGAAAGAAAAAGTTGCAATTCAAATTCATTCTTATTTTGATTAATCGATATATGTTTGCCTATGTCGTGGTAGATTGTCGATCAAAAGGTCTAATATGTGTACGACTCTAACTTCTTGGATAAATTGCAAATTAAGTCAGTGATCACATGAGTTTAATCTCGTAGAAATCTATAGTAATTAGTTGAGGAATGTCTGTTCAAGCTCAAAAAACTTTCTGTTTGGATGATTAATTGAAACTCACTTATGTTGTCCTAGAAGATTTCTAAGTAATAATTCGAGATTCGATGAGTCACTTTACATGATTATTGGAGTCTATATAAATCATTACATTGCAGAAGTTTAAGAACATGACCATAAGAATCATTCTTGATAAAACTAGTAGGATCACTGATCAACCTAAGAGGCTTTTTATGAGGAATACATGATTATTAGACAGTCAATGCTAGAATATTTTAAAGTAAAAACAAAATCAAATTGGTTGTTCAAACATGAAAGGTATTAGAAAGACAAGAAAAGAAAGTTTGCATCATGAGATGGAAGGATCAATAAAGGACTGACCTATTTGGTTCATCCTAATATGAATTAAATCAATGAAGTATACTGGGAAGGCATTTAATAGTTTATAGGTTTTAGACAAATAGCAAAGGATGCATATTTCTAGGATTTGAGATTATGAAATAAAGATAAAATGACAAAGGAAAACAAAAGTGAGTGGGTGATCATACTATTTGAAGATTTTTAGGTGATTTTTAGTAATATTAAAATAACAAAAATAAAAATAAAAATTAGAATTATTATGTTGTTTTGCGACGTTTCTGCAACTTTATGTTTGATTTGTGCTCTACCATTAATAATTTGGTATTTGAATATTCATTCTTACATGACTATGGTAAGTCTTGTGATATTTTTTAAAAATATAAAGATTTTCCAAAAATTAAAAAATATGTTTTCAATGGAGCCTTCTTTAGCATATCATCATACATCATATTTGATCTTGATTTAAGTACGAGAAACCAAGCCATACTAAAACTATTTTTGTTCTAGAACGTCTTCAATAGTTTGCAAGATGAAACGAGGGTGAAGTTCCCACACTCTTCCCAAAATATCTTTACATACATGCATGCATCGTAAATAAAGAATAAATATCAAATCCTATGTTTTTCAAAAATCAAAAATATATATGTTCAATTGATGTTAGTTTTTAGCATTGTAGAGATACCAATCTTTTTTCATGCATAACTAACACCCACACTTATTTCTTTGAAAAATATAGACAAAGTTTTTCTTTTATTTTCTATCTTCTTATATGATTTTTGAAAATAAAATTGTTAGTATCAATCAAACTATAAAAGATTGGTGGTGACTCTAGTAGTTTTCTTTTCTAAATTAAAAAATTTTATCCCATATTAAAGTTTTTGTCAATTGAAATCCCAATTGTGACAATTAACTACTATATCGAGGAGAACAAGAGAGTCAAACCAAGAATCAAATGATTTTTTTTTTTTTAAGGTTTCAATTTATATTCTTGTTTGCATCATTGTTTGAGCGGTAAAATTAGAATTATTAAAAATCTTATGATATATGATGTTTGATGTATGTTATTGTGTAATTGCTTACATTTTATTTTTTGGCTTTAATAATTGCTTCCTTTACTCTACATGTTGTTAAGACCTTGCACACACCACTTTTACATATCATAAGCTTTAGACTCGAGCTTACTTTACCATTATGAGAGATAAAATAACCAAGGCTTTTATGAAACTACTTCGTTTTCACAAAGGCTGATGAAATATCTCACTTAAATTGAACTTAGGCGACGTTATTATGTTCGAAGAGCTTTTAGCTTTCACAACTATGATAATAGTATGTTAAGGTACCTTATTAGTCCAATGAGGAACAACTTGAAAACCTTTAAAAAACTGGTCTTTCCTTCAATAACTTAGCATTTATTAAACCTAGGAAGACAAGCCTCAAGTTAAAGCTGAACTACGAACTTCAAATGATCATGAACCCTCTAAGGCATGTACATGATCATAATTCTATTTTTTTTTTTTTTCAAGATTAGCTTATTGATGTGTATTGAGATATTTTCTACCAACCTTTTCTTTTGTTTGTTTGATATTTTTCTTTTGCGTTAACCTCACACGACTGTAAAAAGTTCATTATCCTATGAAGTGAAAAGTAAACTATAAACCTTTACTAATTCCCTAAAGTTTTGAGGTACAATAAAAGTTCACGCTTTATCTTTACATTTGTGGGTCAATGAATTTTTCGTTGCCCATTTGTTGCATTCATGCTAACCATTTTGCATTGTGGCATTTACATGCATGTGTCCCACCATACTAAAAAACTCATCTGATATAAACAAGGAGGAGAAAAAAAAATAAGGAAAGCAAGGCACCACACGATAATCAATGTCTTATAACACTTGGTCTAAGGCTTCAAGACAAAAATTTGGAGAGCAAATAAATATGATGGAAAATTAGAAGAAATTTCATATTGAAATTCAGAGAAATTTACCACAGGTCCAAAATGAGCAACAAAAAAGAGATCATTAAAAATAAACTAGAAGTGCAAGAAAGTTTTGCCTAATTTCAACACAAACTGCAAGAAATCATCATCAAAAGCCAAAAATGATGTATGAAAGAAAACAATCCAGAGTCAAAGGGAAAATGAGATCTCAATTCTCTAAAATGATGAAAATGATAGAGGTCATGATGAAAAAGGTAAGGATCATAATTAAGACTGAAATTGCAAAAGATTATTAAGGCCATAAACTTGGCGATGAGACATCCATAAGCCAAAACAGAATCAATGAGGTTAAGAAGATTGATGGGCTCGACCGAAATAATTTTGATGATCCCATTATAGTAAGAAAAGAGGGAAAAATGCTTCAGATATCTTGTCAAACACATAAAGTAAAAGATCATCTCATTCCACCATTTTACAATCCTTATCCCAAGGCCCCATACAATCTTTCGTATTAACACCTGCTAGTACTACCCGCATCATCCCTATATGTTTATACCTTTAACACCTCCAGGCCAAAACAATCCTCACGATGTTCTATCCTTAAGCCAACAATGATTCCGTTTGATCCAAATTCAAATTTCTCAAAGTCATAGCCTCATATTCAATGGCAATGAACCATTCTCAAACTTACCCCCATGTTATACACAGAGTTGTGCCCGAGTTATTAAAAGGGAGATTGATAGTCCATGCATTTGTCAAACCCTTGAAACTACCATTCTCACGAGGATACAATCCTAATGCCTCTATATATACTATAATGGAACAATTAGACATCATCTAGACAATTATAGAGCCTTCAAATATAAGGTACAATCGTCAATAATAGGATTCTGAAATTTAATACCTAGCAAGGTCCTGACACAAGGAATAATCCTATGTTAGTGCATAATGAGCTACAGATAAATATCTTGATGTTGAGAAAAAGCTATAAGGTATGTCGGCCCTGAAAATTTCAAAAAATAAGATTGTATTTTATATTTTACAACAATCAAAGTTACATTTTATTTTAAAATTTTATTATTAATTATATCATTAAGTTATAGATTTATGACATAATCTTGAAATTTTGAATAAAATAAAATGCCAAAAAAGCTTCACATAACAATAAAAAAAATTTAAATTTTAAATAACATCAATAAAAAATGAGTGTGTTAACTTTTTAATAAACAAACAATTATGGAAAAGGATTGAACATATAATATATAAATCATCCTTCATAGTTGCAAGAAAAAAAACGGACACCTTAATTTTAACTTCAATTCATTGAACTAGTACTATCACCTAAAGAGAAACATGAAATTAAAAAAAAAAATAGTAAATAACAATCATTAAAATTTGATTAGTTCAGGTTTCTTAAATTATGATTGCATAACTATAAAAACACTACAGCAACATTTATTCAATCAAAAATCCTGGATCGAAAAAGAAACTATAGCTTTCAAAAGAAAACCTAATTTATCATATGTTAATCATAGATAATTTATTAATAGAAATAAATAAATAACCTAACATAAATAAATAGTATCAAATTAAAAAAGTGACTTGATAGATTAGCAAAACAATCCCTCATTCAAGTGTATGTGTGCATATATATATATACACATAAAAGAACCAAAAATGATTGCTTAATAGAATTTTAGTATGAATTTCAATGATGTCAATTTTAAATTAAAAATATCAATTTTATAAAAATTAATACAAATTTAAATTTAGATTTTTACAATTAAATAATTATTAAATTAAACTTTAAAAAATTATTTAAATATAAATATAAAAACTTAAAATCCCCATCAACGTCATGTATATGGTAACATGAACGCCAACAAGATTTTTTTATAACAATTGTAAATTTTTATCTTTTATTGAAACTTTATATTTTTAATTATTACTAGTATTTGATGATTATAACTCAACTTGATGTTTGAAACAGAATTGTGAGATAATTTGAGAATTCAATATTTTTGAAACACTAGATATAAGGCCTAAGATCCTAAATTTTTACCCTTTTTTATTTTTTTCTCTAAAATCTTAGTTTTCTGTGATCACTAACCTATTCATTATATAATTCCACCATCAATTCAAACGTTTGCAAAGATAATCTCTGCAATATAAATGTTCAGATAATCTCCATCATACAAAGATGAACTTCTGAAAATTTATAACTATGCATCAAAGTTCCTATGTTGTGTTCCTACTATCAATTTGTTACATCTCAGTGAACTTTGGCACTTAGCACCAACGCAATATACACATAGAAACATATGTGCACTCACTCGAAGATATATATAACTGATAAAACAATAACACATAACAATATGAAGTCCGCACAACAATTTAGGCTTATTCTTATCCTTGGTCAGGACAGAAAACAAGTCCTATCCTGACACATCAATGCAATCCCTTCATACAAGTAAGCAAAAATCTGTCCGGAAACTTGAGGCAACAAATAGCAGCAGTGCTTCATCACACATGGGAGGTGAAAAGAAATAATGCATGGCTTCATAAATTAAGGCTCATCAGCAAGAGGATTAGATTCATCGGGAATAACTATTCCATTTCTGGATCACAAATATGCTGGCACTAGATGCTGTTTGCACTGAGTTATATACATGGCAGTTGATTGCCAAGAGCAAATTTCTACTGGAGAGAATTATAAAATAAAATCAACACTACAGATACACCAATAATAATTGGAAAAGCCGTGACTAAATACAATGCTCCATAACCCTGCAAAAAAATCAGCAACTGATTAAAAGTGGAAAAAACGCAAGCTTCTAGTCAGTATTTTTTTTTTTTTTTCATGTTTTAAATTCTTGCAAAAATGTAGACTAACTAGCTTCCAAAGCCCACCAGGCAAATTATCAAGTGATTATCTATTTGTTTTCCTCAAATGGAAAGGTGAAATATCGCGAACCCAAGGTCCTAAATAACATATTAAATATTGCAATCAAATTGACAAATTTGATTAGATATTTAGTTATATTGCTATCATGACACCAAGGGGTGCCTTCCAATTACAAGTATAAGAAACCTATTTAGAGATAAAAATTTTAATGAATTTCACTAGGTTTTCCTTATTTACAATATTCACCCCCTTAACTGAAACTTCCAAAATTTTATTTCATCTCTAAACAAAGTAAGAGGAGTTTTCCTCCTCTCTAAAATTCTTCTATTTCTTTCTTTCCATGCCAACCAAAAAACCAGTAAAGGTATTTTTGCAGCCACTTTCCTCGTCTGTTTCACCACCTGTAGCACTCTCCATGCACAAATATCAGCTGCCACCGACTCAGCCACCACCCATGTATAACCCAACAAGTTCAAAATATATTCCTATTTACATCCATTTACACCAAAGCAATACATGATAGACAAATTCTTCACATTCTTTGTATAGAAAATACCTGTTAACCAAAATCTTTCCTCTCTTTTGCACGTTTTCAATAGTTAAGGTTTCTCCCATGCAGCTTCTCATGCACAGAAGACCAACTTGGGAGACACTTTGACCTTCCATATTTTCATCCATTGGCATTCGCATTTCTCATTGTTCATGTCTATTTTCAATCTTTCTACAATAATCTTTAACTATAAACAGCTTAGTATTATCCTCTCCAAATTGTTGTATCCATTTTAACCTTATTCACTCTAGAAGTGTATATTCTCTTCATAGAAGCGTCCCACTGGGCTTGCCTCCCAATCTTGCATACCTATTCCAAAACTAACATCCCAAGTGATGTCATCATCTCACATTATCATATAGTCACTAACCTTAACATGTTTGTTGCAAGCCAGATTATAGATAGATGGGAATTCTTCCATTAGTGAGCTTTCACCATACCATACATCATGCCAAAATCTAACACAAAATTCACATCCCACCTTGAATTCCACCCAAGATCTAAAATCCTCCCACCTTTTCCTAATAGGCCTCCAAACTCTTGTCTCGTAACTGCCTCTCCCTAAACCTACACTCCACCACTCTTCTCCACAAATTGTCCCTCCCCCACATAAACTTCGATAGTCATTTTCCGAAAAGTACCTTGTTGAAGGATCAAATTGGTTAATTCCCAATCCATCTGCCCTTAAAGATTTTTGAACTACCTCTTAGTTTGCCAAATGATATTTATCGATGTTGTTGTCACCCCACAAAAACTTTGTATAACTATTCTAATGTCAATGTCACATCCCTAGGGATTGGCAAAAGGTACATAAAATAAATTGGTATACCAGATAGTGTATTTTTTAGCATTGTCAATCTCCCCTATTTAGATAAGTACCATTTTTTTCATCCCATTAGCTTTCTTTCAACTCTCTCCCCCATTTTATTCCATACTGTTTTTTGCTTAGGCATAGCCCTTATAGGTAAAGTCAAGTACTGCATTGGACGTAACCCCACCTTACAACCAAGAAACTTTACAAGGTGCTCCCCATCCACTCCCACCTCCAAAAGAATCAACCCACTCTTTTCCAAGTTTATTCTCATACCCATGACTACCTTAAAGCACAAAAGAACACATCTTTAGATTCGCCAACTATTTTTCCTCCACTCCATAAAACATAATAGTGTCTGCTACAAAGAGCAAGTGTGATACTACCATCTCTTTCCTCTCCCAATCCACCTTGAACACCTTAACAAGATTTTTCTGCAACATGGACTCATCATATGATCAAGTGCCTCTATAACAAGAATGAAAATAAGAGGAAACAAAGGATCTCTATCACAAGCCTCTAAAAACCCTAAAAAAATTGTCTTGGCCCATCATTCACTAAAATTGAAAAAGATGTAGTAGTTATGCATCTCATTATCCACTGACTCCATTTCTTCCATGCCCTACTCTTCTCAACATATAGGCCACACCCTCATGACACATGATCATAAGCTTTCCATGTCTAATTTGCAGATAATCTCTTTCTTCCTTGGTTTTAAGTGATGATCCACTACCTCCTTAGCTATTTAAGTAGCAACCAAGATCTTTCTTCCTTTCAGAAAAGTGTTCTGACTAACACTACCCACTTTATCAACCACTGCTTTGAGTCCAAAAGATAACATCTTAGTTAGAAGCTTACACACTGTTGATCAAGCTACAACAAAGAGAAAAACCTTAATGCTATGAGCCTCGTTTTTCTTTGGGATAAGCACCATAAATGTTGAATTCAGTGAGACAATAATCTCACCAGTTTCATGGATGATCTTACCTCTAATAGTGTTCTATTGCCTTTTCAAGAAAGTCGAAGAGAACCCATCTAATCCAGGTGCTTTATCACCATCACAATCCTCCAGTTATAGGTTATAAATTATATAAAAAGATATCATATTCCTAATTATAAAGATCCTGCTAAGATCTCTTGCCTATTTGACAAGGACCCTAATACAAGAGATCTTATTGGGAGTTCCTGCCTATTTGACAATTATCCAAATACATTCCTAATTTAGACTTCTTAATTTTTTGTGTGCGTGTATGTGTGTGTATGTAACAAATCTCTCAAGAGAAATATAACAAAATGTTATCTTTCTCACCTCTGATTACATGATATCCGAGTAGGCAAGATTCAGAATTTTGTTTTAAAGTTTGAAATTCTTTGCTGAAACACAAGCAAAATAAGGTAAAGTCCAGTTCACTCCTTTTAAGTGACCATTTGTCATCACCATCGACAGAGAGAGAAGTGCCACCAATCGATCAGCATTTTCGTGAAATCCAATGACTAGTAGCCAGGCACATGACGATGCATCCAATTCGACCACCCAACCTGATCACTTTCACTCCCTTCGCTTGAGTTTGTATAGCACATAACTGTGCTTTGTGTTTTGTCTAGGTCAATCTCTATCTGTGCATGCGTGATTTGTATTTTGCCCTTGATTGGATATTTTGTCCTACACCAGCTAAGCCTCCTATACTTCAGGTTTATCCTTGATGCCAAGCTCCTCTTGATACATATCTTGCACCAACATCTTCGTCATCAAATCCAGTCATGAGTAATAATGTTCTTATACCCTCACGCAAAGGTAAATGTCAATGATAACGGTACTTGAGATTTGGTCAATTTACCTTCAAAGAAAAAGGCTATTGGGTGCAAATGGGTGTTGACAATTAAGGTAAGTCCTAATAGATAGTTGCAAAACTCGTCTTGTTACTAAGGGTTTTGCTTAGATGTACGAAATGAAATATTCTGATATTTTCTCTCTTGTTGCTAAATTTACATCAATCTAGTTATTTATCTCAATTGCGACCACTCACAATTGGCCTTTGTATCAACTAGATATCAAATTACTTTTCTTTATGGTGATCTTCAATAAGAGGTGTACATGGAGCAACCTCTTGGATTTGTTGGTCAAAGGGAGTATAGGAAAGTTTATTGTCTTCATAAATCTCTATATGGTTTCAAACAAAGCCTCAAACTTGGTTTGAAAAATTTAGTCAGGTGGTTGAAAAGTTTGGAATGAAAAAGAGTAAAAAAGACCACTCTGTCTTCTATAAACAATGCGAAGTTTGTATAATCTTCTAGTTGTATATGTTGATGACATTATCATTACTGAAACTAATGTTATAAGAATCTCATCTCTTAAGTCTTTTCTTCATTCTCAATTTCATACGAAAGACTTAGTGGTGCCAAAGTATTTCTTAAGTGTTGAAATCACAAGGAATAAACAATGTATCATCCTATCTCAAAAGAAATATGGGCTTGATTTATTAACTGAGACAAGAAAATTAGGGGCAAAGCCATGTACTACTCCAATGACTCCTAATATGCAACTTACAAAAGATGATGAACTATTTAAGGATTCTTAGAAATATAGAAGATTGGTTGGAAAGTTGAATTATCTCATGGTAACTTGACTAGACATTGTGTATGCTCTTAGTGTTGTGCGTCAGTTTGTGTCATCTCCAACTTATTAGGCAACTTTAGAACGAATTCTATGTTATTTGAAAAGACCACTTGGGCGTGGCATCTCATATGAAAATCATGGACATACTTAGATCGAGTATTTCTCATATGTAAATTGAGCAACTTCAAAGATAGAAGTTCTACTATCAGTTATTGTGTTTTTGTTGGAGGAAATTTGATTTCTTAGAAAAATAAGAAGCAAAATGTTATGTCTCAATCTAGTGCAGAGTCAAAATATAAGGCCTTGCTCAATCCACATGTGAGATAATATGGATATATCAGTTGTTTATTGAAGCTAATCTTAAGACATCATTACCAACAAAATTATGGTATGATAATCAAGTTGTCCTTCATACTGCCTCCAACATGTGTTTCATGAATTAACTAAGCACATAAAAAATAAATATCATTTCGTCCATTAGAAACTACAAGAAGGCCTAATCTGGTATGTGAAAACTAGAGAATAATTGGGGGATATCTTCAAAGAAGCCCTTTATGGATGTCGAATTGATTTTCTCTTTAACAAGCTGTGCATGATTAATATCTATGATCCATATTGAGGGAAAGTGTTCTACATTGTAAATAATACAAAAAGATATTATATTTCTAATTATAGAGATCTCCTGCTTTCTGACAAGGATCCTAATATACAAGATCCTAATGGATTTTCGTGCCTATTTGACAAGGATCATAATATATACCTAGTTTAAACTTCTTACTTGTGTATATATATATGCAACAAATCCCTCGAGAAATATAACAAAATATTATATTTCTCACCTCTGATTACACCTCCCAGCTGCCTTTACCTCCTCCTCCTCAAACGATCTCCAACCCTGAAGTTCTGCCAATTTGATCAAAGAACAAATCATCTAATGTCGATCTCCATTCATATTCCTCCTTGTAAAAGTCTCGATAAAAGTCTCTAATCTTTTCTTTGAAATTTTGGAAAAGACAACTTTATTTAATTATTAGTCAAAACACAATTCCAAGCTTTCGAGAGGCTTGGTCTCTCCCGAGAGCTGAGACTCACACAATCAACAATGTCTGCCTTTTCCCTCAGCCCTGCACTCCTCAAAACGTCCATTCACTCGACCAACAAAACAAAAACATAACAAACTATAAAGTAAAACCAAAAATACCCTTCTCCTCACTCACACCTCAGTTCCACCTCTATGTAAGAGATACATCTAACACACATGTACCATGTAGGAGCTTATCATTCATCCACCAGTTAAAGTAGTTTCTTGCATTCACTAAGTTGCCCATCGCAGCTACAATCCATGTAGTTTCCTCCTTATTGAAGAACATAGAAACTCTTTTACCCCTACTTTGCTTTACTACCTAAGCAATGCTTGATTTCGCCTACAGTACAGTAGAGCTCAAAGAGCTTCCTTTTGATGCTAATAGAGAAAACCTCCATTAACAAAATCCATATAAATCCTCTCCATACAGAATTCAAATTTAATCTGTAAGCACAGGAAGTCCTATAACACATTTTCAAAAATGGATTTAAGGAAGAGGCTTAGGAGTGGACTAAGAGGTGTGAGAATCGAGCACTTAGTCCTTAAACTCAAGTCAGTTTGCTAACGCATCAAACCATTAAGATAAGCTTGAAATTGAGAAGGTGTTCTCATAAAATGGGAACCGTTGAGTTGTACTTCCTAAATTGCAAACCCTTACTTGTTCACAAATTAATTAAGGGGGATGATGCTGGTCTTGCTGTGTCTTATTGTGCTTTAATAATTAACACACATCTGAAATAACTGGGAAAGGTGTTTCTCCATCACTCAAGCTACCACAGTTCTACAATTGGCCAAGTGCGAAGATGATGTTCCTTTATTTAGCGTGAAACATCATCATGCACTTAGACTAGGCATTTATGACACAGTAGAGATTGTTATGATGATGGTCAGTCACATGCATAGTTGGATAAAGCTTGCATTAGGAGTTCTTTGGATAGGCAACTATGACTTTCGAGAGTTATCACCAATACAAGGACATTTTACTTTCCTATTGACCAAGTCAACTTTCGGATTTGGACTTATGTTTGGAGTAAATGTGGAGCTTTTTGGAGTTTTACTTTTTGAGGTGCAAAATCATTCAGACCCTTTAGAATACCTGAATCATTCTCCAATCCCTCACAAGAAGGTTAAAAAACAAAAAAAAAAAAACATTTTCCACCTGTCAATGGAAGAAAGGATACTGCCTAGGTGTTGCAGTTAGAGGAGGGACCAAAATACCACCAACCTTCAGTGTTGAGGCGTTATTTCATACAGAAAAAGCTCAAAAGTAAATTGATAAAAAGACTGGAAGAACCTAAAGAAGCAAACTTGTAACACCGATTAAAAAATGCCATGAGTTAGGCATCGACTAGGTGGGGGAAATGTCAAAATGCCTGCACATACTTATCAGGAAAGCTGCAAAGTAAACCTTTTCACAGCTGCAAAGGAGTCCTTAATAATTGGCAAGCATGCTCAAAGCTTGATCATCTTGTCGGGTCAATAAAATATAGATGCTATTAGAAATCCTACAGTTTCTCCTTGTAGCCACCAATTGGAGAAATCTACTTTAGAGGCCACAACATAGGCGCCAAAAGGACGAGTAGCACAGGCCATGATAACAAAAGTAACCAAGTATTTACAAGATAAAAAACAGATCAAATGAGGAGAACGTAAGTAACGAGGAGATAATAACAAAAAGTAGTGACCTCATAGGAAACTAACCCAAAAAGAAGAACAACAATAAAGGCAACAAAGCTTTGTGACTAGGAAATGCAACAAGACCAGGAAGAAGCAACAAGAAGAGACCAAAACATTTGTTTAAATAAAAGCCCTAGATGGTCAAGAGGAGCCATGAAGGACCCATGTGGAGCATAGGTCATAACGTCCACATTACAATGTAAAAGAAACAACACTAGCAGAAGACACACTCATTTATGCAAAGGATCTTGAACATGCATGCACAGCTTTCTCAATTTCCAAATTCAGCAGTTGGCACTAATTGGTTAACAAGAATCACGTTAATGGCACAAGAGTGTCTATCCTTCGACCATCGCAACCTAAACAACTAGGGTAGCACAGACTTTGAAATTCTGGAGGCTGAGCTACACGGCTCAATTGAAGAATAAGGGGCACCTAAAAAGGTAAAAGTGATTATTAGCCCTCAAGGAATAGAACTCCAAGGCCAAAATCTGCTCAAAACAAGTTCTTCAAAAACCAAAAGGCCAATAGAGCCAAACTTAGGCCAGCTTCCATCAAGCAAAATGCTACCATATCAATCAAAACTTTGGAAGGTCAAAGTTTCCTAAGCCAAACTCCCTCAATTCAAGTTTTATCCAACTACGCACGTTATTACTAGCACCATAATAATTCTTACTACAGCATAAATGCTTTCTTGAAGTACATGTCATCATTCCACCCTAAAGTATGGGAAACACCTTCCCCACTTGCCACATGACGAAGCAATTTTAAACTGAGCAATGGAAAAGCACCCCTTCTGCTTCCTTTAGGCCATAATTAATTATTAAGCACAACAAGAAGCACTAGGACTAAGGTCGTCAACTTTCTAAGCTCCCTTATAAAAAGGAAGGTATACAATTCAAGTAGTACATTCAAGCACTCTCTATTTTCCCCACTTAATTCTTTGATTAATCAAAAAACTAGATTGAATATATAAGCCTTCCTCTTACAGGAAGTGGTGCTTAACCCTCACACCTCCTAGTCAACTCCTAATCTCCCCTCAAACCCATTTAACAAAATGTGTTATTCACGTGTTTCTATTTGAACTAATTTCTTATTAAGTTACAGAAATTGAATTATTATTACAACAAGTAACAAACAGAATTATCATTATTAAATTGTGGCAGCTGTTAACTATAGGCGAAGGCATAAGCAAGAGTCAATATATTGGGCAAAGGCAGCAACACAGAAAATAGCCCAACTAACAAAAATTGAGTCAGTGACCCATAATTTAACATTACACATCCTCATTAAATTAATGAGAGAGCAAAGAGAACAAACCACAGCCGGAGGCACTTCTGTTTCGTCAGTGACTTCAGCATCATCAATTTTAGCAGCTGAATCCCAATCAACATTCAATCTCTTAGCAGCCACATCAGGAGTCACTCCAGTGTCTGTGGCTTTTGCATATAGAGATTTGCTTGGCTTTTTCTTTGGGGCTTCCACCTATCCAGGAAAATAAATAGTTTTAGCAAGGCATTTTGATGTGGGTGTCACTTCATTCAGATGATGAGCCACGATTTTCCAAGGTCAATTATCTACTGCATATGATGATATACCAGAGTTTCCAATTAAACTCTAATGATAATGAGTCCCTAATTCCATCTGCATTTATGAAAGCAGTCACTTTGCAGTGACAGAGCTAGAAGAACTGCTTTTTGCACTCCATCATGAATCTATGTCATGTTGCATTGAGCATTCCTGGACATCCCTGGAACTTAAACAGTGTTACCACGGAAATTGAAAATTGGTGCTGCCTGGTGATTTGAAACATAATATGTACATGTATGAAAGAATCCAGAACATGGCTGCTGAGTTAAATAGCAAAAAAATGTAAATTATAGTGTTACAACGTTTTCAACTGTAACTTTCAAAGATTGACAACCAGTACAAGAAGTCCCCATAAAGAAATCAGTTTTGACAACGGGATCAACCCCTGGGTCAATAATCAGTAGACATTAGATAATAAAAAATCAACAAAAAAGAAAAAAGGCAATATCTCTGTCACTAAAAGTAGCAACTACCAGTAGGCAAACATCAAAAAATTTTATGCATGTGCTGTTTTTTTTTTTTTTTTTCGTATCCATTTTTTAATCCCAAAAGATATCAAAAAATAATAATATACAGAAAGATTATAAAACACAGAAGAAGTTCATCTCCTATTTACCTTCATCAAGTAAAATGGATGCCAAAACATGTCTAGCCAGGTAAACATTTCTTCAGTGGAAAGCAATATTTGGGAGAAGATAACAAAGAAGGAAAGGGAAAGACATAGAATCCCATATGCACCACCCAAAATTTAGGCTTTCCCTAATTTCCATTGAAATCATTTGGCCAAAATCATGATATAAGCCATTGATGACTTCAAATCTTAATTTTCAACATTCATGGACTACTTTGAAATAAAAGCTCTATACAATCATCAAATCGCAAATAAGAGAACAGCCAGCATTTTCACCCTTGAATTTTTTAATTATCAACTAAATAATTATTACTACTGTTCACTGATCCATGGAATATGGTGGGATATAGCATGGCAAGTACAGATGACAATGAACACATAATGAACAAGTACCACAGAAGCTGATGGAAACTTCACCACTGACTAATGCTTAGAAGCATGGATTCTCTTCTTGGTGCAAGGAAATCACTATACCAATTTTTGGGCAGAATGATTTCTAACCATAATAACTCCTAAAGCTTTAACAAGAGGCAAGGAAAAACTATAAGACCTAACGTTGGTTTGTGCTGTCTACAGACCACAAAATGTGGTCACTATATCAAATTTTTTGGCTGAATTATCCCTAACCATGAAACCTCCCAAAGCTTTATGAAAAGGGGAAAAAAAAAAAAAACCATCAGACCTAACTTTAGCTTGTGCTATAATTTAGTCCCCAGCTGAGTTTCCAGATTTTTGATATCTCATAGAAGAGAAGACCAAATAGTAAAACAAAGAAACATTAAACTATGTTCAAGCTTCTACTGCAACATATTTTTCAAAACTTTCATCATCATTCTTAAAGATGACCTCTCTGTGTTGTATGTTCACAAAGAAACAAAAAGGTTACCAATTATGATTTCTATGATGCATGTTTTTCAAGCATAATAGGATCCACCTCCGCTCCATCTTACCTCAGTGGTTGTTTTTGAAAATTTTAGTATACTTAGCATTATTATCAACATAAGAATATTCACCGAAAGTTCAATGGAGAATCTCATAAAAAGTCAAAATCTCTAGTTTTGAGGCATTAAATGAGATAAATACAGGACTATTCTTCATTAGAAAACCATGCAACATAAAAATCCTTAAAACCTTTACCATCACCAAATATAAATACATATATATATATCCTTAAACCTGCCATCTTACATAGAACTCATGACTGGTTTAGTTTGATCTTAAGGAAAGATTTAAAACAAAGAATTATTGTCACAAAGCATTAACCGGAGGTAATTGATCATATATCAACAATTGAATCAAATGAATTCAATCCAATTTTTCGAGTTCTAAAGTAACATAACTAAATTACATGTATTAAAATTCAAATATATTTACAATTCTATAACTAGGTTCCCAATACATGCAATGAAAAAAACAAAAAAGGAATATAGAGCACTATCTGTAGCTTCACATCAATAAATTAAAAGAAAGATTTATCTGATTGAATATCCTCAGCACACATCTTTCAATTCTAAGCATTAAAATATCTGCGGGAATAGTTATTATGTGAGAAGTACATTGCTAGAATCATAAAATCAGTATCCCAATAGAAAGAAAAACATAAGGTTAGGATATCTAAATGGGTGTTTTATCAAGGGGAAAAAAAAGTTAAGAGGAAAAAAGGATATCTCAATGGGGATGGAAAAGATATGGCGAAATTTAAGACAAACAAGAAGATTGCAATTACTAAGAAATAAAAACCTGCTAAAATCTTAAACTCCACAGCAATCGACATTAAATATCCCCAAAAAAAAGTAAAAAGTGGCATAATGAACATCAAGGATATCATTTAATCGGGTTTTGACAATACCTCTAAGTTGGGCCACTGATTCATTTCCTCAGCCAGCATCCGCAAAGCAACACGATTGCTTGGAATTTTTCCTTCATTCACCTGGTCAATAGATATCAAACCATTAGTCAGACATATAGAAATCAATATCCTTGTCCAACAACAATTTGCAGTCTACTCAGGCCACAATAGAAGATTAGGTGTCTGCCAAATTGGCAATGTGGACAGGTAAATTAACATTTAAACTGTATGATATCTAGAGCCAAAATCTTATCAAACAGAACCAAAACTTTAACATCTGAAATTTTTTTCTCAAGTTTCCATTAACATATTGGATACATTTAAAAATAGCTAATTTATCAAGAATATAATAGACCAAGGCTAGTTCTGAAAGTGTACCAAAAGAAAGGAAGGTTAATAGACTGCAGATTACTCCAATATTTAATTATATTAATGCTTTAGTGGATTGTCATTGGGCGTTTTAACAACAACTATGTTTATTGGTTCAGGTAGGATAATATCAGTAAGTGTGCAGTCCATTTGCTAACAAACTATCTGATTTGGGGAGATTTTAAATTTTTAATCCATATTTTGACAAATAGCAGGCATCTCTGGAGAGCTTCAGACCACACAGATTCATATTTGTGATATGAATGAATTCAGGAAGATAAATAGATCTGAAAACTCTCTACTTAGTTAGCCATTACAAAGAATACACTACGTGAATGTCAAAGCATTTTGGAATAGTAGAGCACTGATATAACCTTGTAAAAGTATTTACTCTTAGAGTTTTGGGTGGATAGGGACTGTTATATAAAGTTTTGGTGTCACATTTGGTGTGGGAAGAAGTCCCTAAGGAAGACTTTTTGGCCTTGTATGGTCTTACTAGTAATAAAGAAGTTTAGATGTGTGATAATCTAGCACAACAACCTAAGCATGTATCATGGAAGGTGGGATTCGGGACAGAAGAACAATATTTGGGGGATAGATAATTTCGGGTATTTTGAGCAGAAATATGCATCTAGACCTGATATGAACAAAATATTCATCTTTTCTAGAGAGGACACCAAACCAAGGAATTCTCAGTCAAATCCCTATTCAAGGTGATTCAAGACTTTTAGTAGCAGTAGCAAGAGGTGTAGAGGATACCGTAGGGTTTGGAAGTTAGGAGTTCCTTCCAAAGTGGCCTTTTTTTTTTTTTTTTTTTTTGTGCTTGAGAAGCGACTTGGGGTAGATAATTTCATGGTTAATAGTGCTTTTCATTTAACATAGAAGAGACGTCAATCGACCATATTCTCATTCTATGTAAGTAGTCCCTTTAGATTTGGAAGGGTGTTTTACCTGTTTGAAGACTTATGTGGGTGTTTCCTGAGTCAATGGCTAATGGGTTGAAGGTGTGGGTAAGACTCCATATCCTAAAGCCCAATTAAATATATATATATATATATATATATATATATATCATAGCACTAGTTCCATTACTTAATTTTGGGATGGTGCTCCCGGGGTCAGGGGGAAGGGGGGGCAGGAGAGAAGAGAAATAAAAGGGTTATTGAAAGGGTCCTATAAAATTAGTTAAGGATAAATAACCTGAGGCCTTGGAACTTTTAGGCGACATTGGATTTCTTAGTAAATAAGCAAGAGTTTATAGAACTCACGGAAATCGTGTGTTCCATATAGCTAAGTATACTTGTATATAGGAGGCATCCCCTTAGTGCTACTTGGATTTAATATAAATATATAGTATTTGTTTCCTAGTGGGAAAAAGTGATTGATCACTTATTTATACTACTTTTAGAATTAGGCTAATGATTTGTTTCCTATTCTATCAAAACATCCCTTAAATCATGGGATTATTTTGTTAGAATATCCCATAAATTATGAAAAAATTATTCTCATGTAAACTAGATACTCTCTTCTTTTGTTTGCTAGGGTTATTATACATAGCTAACTCCCTACATGTAAGGCTTTGAATTTTCTGGAAAAAATTATTCTATTTGCTCACCATTTATTGTCGATAGTTTTTGTGACTTTTACCTGCCTTCATTGCTGGTATTATTATATTTCACGATCTACCTTCATTACCTAAAGGTCGTTTTTGTTTTCTTCCCTAATGAAGGATGTCGAAGGTGATAAAGGCGATCACTACAACACAATTAGAGGAGATTATTCAAACCTAACAACATAGAGAGCTGCAAAACAGTCACGCCATATATAAGCTAGATGGAACAAAATTTATCCTAAATGGTCCCAACTTCTTCATATAGTGTTAAAAAGAAAAGGAAAAATCAATCATCTCATAGGTACAAGGCCGAAACCAAGAGACCCTCGTTATGGAATGAAGTATACTCCATGATTATAGCAAGGCTATGGAACCACCCTATGACTCTTTAGATAAATGATAGGTGTATGTTCTTGGCTAATGCTAAGGATATTTGAGACACAATTCAACAAACATAATCAAAAGTTAGAGACGCAGCTAAGTATATGAAGTCAAAATACAAACAACTACTAGCAAAACAAGGCAATAGAATAGTTATTGCATGTGCCAATCAATTGAAAGCTTTGTGACAAGAACTTGATAATTATGAGATGATAATAACTGAATTTCTTGAAGATGCTATGCAATAGAATAGTTATTGCATAGCCAAACAGGCTATGAATGCAGAAATGAAGGCATTAGAGAAGAACAAAACTTGAAAACTGATGAAGTTGCCAATAGGAAAGAAACTCGAGGGATGTAAATGGGTCTACACAATGAAATATAGAGCAGATAGATCAATAGATAGATATAAGGCAAGACCAGTAGCCAATGGCTATACTCAAACCTATGAGATTGACCACTTTGAGACTTTTACTTCAGTTGCAAAGATGAATACTGTTAGATCTTATTGTCATTAGCAGAGTTGCCGTAGTTTGAGTTAAGAATGCATTCTTGCAAGAAGAACTTGAAGAAATTTATATGGAAGTCCCACTAGGTTATGAAAAAAACTTGGGTGTTCATATTGTGTGTAAGTTGTATAAAGCCTTGTACGGACTCAAATAATCACCACGGGCATGGTTTCCTAGGTTTACGAGAATGATGATTGCCATGGGTTATAGACAAAGTCAAAAGGATCATATGTTATTCACTAAATACTCACCTTCAGTCACAACACTCTTGGTATATGTTGATGACATAATAGTGATGGGGAATGATGATAAAAAGAGACAAAGTTTAAGATGGTGTTTGGCTAAGGAGTTTGAAATCAAAGCATTGGGAAGGCTAAAATATTTTCTTGGCATCGAGAGTGAGCTAAGCATTAGGAAGGCTTTCTCGAGAAGGTGGCTCTTTCTAAGAAGAGCATTTTTATCTCTCAATAGAAGTATGCCATGGATCTTCTTAGATAGATAGACAAGACACCATGCAAATCGACAAGTACTCCAGTAGACACAAATCTTAAACTGGAAAAAATAAAGGAAGACACTACACTAAATAGGAAAATGTATCAGCGCCTAGTAGGAAGATTTATTTATCTACCTCATACACGACTAGATATAGCATATATAAGTGTGATTAGCCAATTCATGCATAACTTAAAGGAAGTTCATCATCAAGCAGCTCACCAAATGTTATAGCATCTCAAAAGGACACCAAGAAAGGGTATTTTGCAACCAAATATATACATATATATATGTATATTTGGTACTTGAGGTATATCCAGATGCAAATTATGATTATGTTGGATCAATGGTCAACAAGAGTACAACAATAAGATATTGCACCTTTGTTGCCAGTAATCTTGTGACGTGAAGGATAAGAGGTAGTTCAGTCTAACACATAAGCAAAATTCCGAGTAATGGCTCAAGGTGTGTGAATTACTTTGGTTGAAGATCATCTGAAAGACTTGAAGATTAAGTGGAATGGCCCAATTAGACTTTATTGTGATAATAAGTCTGTAATTAGTATATCTCACAACTTGGTACAACATGATTGAACAAAGCACATCGAAAGTGACACACTTCATCAAGCATATTTTGAACATTTAGTTGGATTTCACCCTTTACATGTCCACACATAACCAACTTGCAGATGTACTAACTAAAGAATTAATTACCCCAATGTTTTCGAGTATTATATCCAAAGTAAGAATGAAAAACACCTATTCTCAAGCTTGAGGTGAGTGTGAGAAAATGTGATTGATGGATTATTTATGCTGCTTTGTATCAGTTTGTATCCCTAGTTAGGCTATTGATTTGTTTTCAATTTTGTTAAGATGTCCCATAAATCATGGAATCATTCTGGTAGTACATCTCATAAATTATGAAAAATTATTCCGATGTAACCTAGATACTTTTCTCTTTCATTTATTAGGATCATTATTACTAGCTAACTCTCTATACGTAATAGACACTTTAGAAATATTTATCACTTGTTCCTTAATTTTTGATAGTTTCCAATTAAAAAATAAATAGATCTATATAAAGTCTTTAATTTTGGTCCACTAGAAAACACAAATGTTGCTTAGATGATTTACAAGGATGATAAACCATGAATGACACCATCAAAAAAAAAAAAAAAAAAAGAACAAAGTATATCCTAGTTGCCTCCACGCATGCATATTAAATTTCATGTTGCATGACATCACTATTGCTCGTCATTTCTCAAATTGTTTACAAAAAGCACAATAGTTTTTACCTTACAACTAAGGATTGTGATTAGCATTGATCGTCCTATGAGAGTTGCATCTTTTTTTCCTTTTTCTTTTGAGAGACAACTCCAAAAAAAATCGTGAAAATTTGAGTAGAAATATTTTTTGTCATCCATTCTTATATATATAAGGTACTAAACTATAAAGGATCTTCTTTTCTGGTGTAGTAATCAAAAAATGCATGGGAATTAGTTCTCTCCTTAATTGGGGTTCCTTCAGCTGCAGGTAGTCAATTGAGAAGGAGATTTGGGCTTGGACTAGGCTTTGACCCCTCTAGAGAGAGGGAATTAACCATTAACTTAATGAAAAAGCACTTAGTTTTCATGGAGAAAGAAATGGTGATTTGGATAGATGGTTGCATATCTGAATTTCTGGTTCAGTGGAAGCAATTATGTAGATGAATGTTAAGTTTCTGTCCAATAAAATTCTTCATTGCCTGTGGACAGCCCCTCGATGCTTTTGGGAATAATATATTTTCTATCAAAAAATTGATTACAGAAATGTGTTGCGATGAGTGTTATTTCGTCAGGGTGTTAAATTCAAACTAAAATTCAATGACTATCAGCAAGGAATGGCTCATAGGGCTAAGAAAAGAAAGGAGTACTTTACTTGTTCCAGAGCTTCAACTAAATCATCTCGAGTAGGGCCATCAAGATCCTCAATCCCAAGTAATCTTCTTCTCTCAACTTCCCTAGGGTCCTCAATCATTACCGTTAGTTTAACCTATAGATTGGAATAGAAAGAATGAGTGAGACCATGAGCAAACAGAAATTGAACTATGGTTGAATTGGTTAGTACCATTTCACTAAACTGGATTGCATGGATAAGAAATATAAAAGAGTAAATCACATGTAGTAGATCAATTAGTTTAACAGTTTCTATAGAAATAAATTACCTCACTAAAGAGCATGTCCCTATTTTTCTTGAGAAGCTCCAAGACCTGCTTAACGACAGACACAAAGCATGCTTTGAGGCACAGATGGATTTTGACAGAAATAAATTGTGAGGAAAAAAAAAAAGAACAGACTCTTTGGACTTGGCGAACATATTCAAGGTCTTGTTCATGGGGCTCTTGTTCTCCTTCTCCTTCTTGTTCTTGCTGTTCTTGCTGCTGGGCAGTGGATGAGATGGGGAGGGGTGTCTCCGCGAGATCTTCCCTTCCCACCAGAACTGTCACTACTCCAGCCCTCTTCTTTTGACTAGGGATACTGAAGAATCTGGTTTTGTCATTCAAAGCTGGCAATGAAATTGAACTTGAATGGTGGGGGTGAAAGGTGGATTGGCTTGCAGCTGATGATAGTGGCAGTTGAAACAGTTGCAGTGCTGCCATTTCTTCTACTCGTGTTTAATTCCGCTACTGTTGCATCTTTCTTCCTTAATCATCTGCCAAAAAAAAAAAAAGAAAATTACAAGTTGTAAAGTATGCGTGCCTCTGGTGTCAGCTTTCGGTCTTAAGAAGGGCTGATATTTCGTGGCTAGCATAGCATGACAGCTCCCGAGGGTCGGAAGCGATGATTATCCAGTACCAAATGGGCCACACAAGGCCCATTTCTGGACCCAATCTCTCATGTGGATTAGTGTCCAACCGAAACTTGCTGACACTGTTTAAAACCAAGAAACTAGGGCTCGGCTTAGAAAACCCCAACACTATCCTTTAATGCTAATGGCATCGGCCGGTTGGGCCTGTTCTTGTGAAGAAAATAAATGAAAGGGTTCGGCTGCGAACGGGGATCAAGAACGTGGTTTAAACGTCACTGTCCTTTTCAATCAAGAATTGTGAGATCATAGATTATGATAATTATGGTGGTAAATTCTTATTAAATAACTGTTTCTCGTGCTTAATGACACATATTATCTGATTAATGAAAGAAACGACTCTTAATTTATATGTTTTGTTAGTATGTCCCTCAATAGTCTGTTTGGACGTGCAAGTGATATAATATCTATATTGATGTCATCCATATGGATATCTTGTTATGATTATCATCTTGATGGCACCGTCATTAAGCACCTAAAGTAGCACAAGTCAATACTTTATTGATTTTGAGGTGGACTCGGAAGCTTTGAGATGAGCCTTAACCATGTTCATATTTACTCTTTCTGAATCTAAATTACTTGAACTATAGCCAGTCAAATAAAGCTTCCTTTTTTCCATAAAGAATCTCTTCTAATACTGTCTCTACGGAGTGCATTCATGCCCTATATATGTGAGCTTTCAATATATATCCTTAGTGCAGCATTTTGTTACCTTATGAATTAAGCCTTCTGATTTGCATAGAGCAAACATACCATGTTGACGCGGGCCAAAAGGTGAAACGGATCATCACCCGTATACCTGAGAGATTCCCATCGGTAAACAAGAGTTTTGCACGCTAAATTATGGAACATGAAGTCAAACGAATAAAGGAGCGATTCCTTGTCTCCATGACAGTATGTTGGAATCGTAGAAAGCATTTGCGATGAAGGGTAAGCAGCTCTTATTTCTTGCTTATACCTAAAGGAAAAGAAGAAACAACTGCCAAAAAAAAAAAAAAAAAGGTATAAAATAAAAGGGTATCGAGGTCTCCAAGGGTGGAGCAAGGCAGACAATCTGGTAACCGCAAACTCATAAAGAAGAAGTCGATGTCCATGGTTATCGCCGGACGAATTGGATCCACCAGAGCTAGCTGTACTGTACTGTACCAGAGGTGCCATCTCCTCTCTTTTTTTCTACTTTGTTTATGGGTAATGTCACCTTTTCATGCATGCGTTTAACTGTTTAAATTTGCAAAGGTGGTGAAAGGACAACATAAAGGGAAGAACTTTGATGATTATGCGCAAATATGTCAATTCTGGATTTCACCCTTAGCTCCACGGTATCTGCTTTCAGGTTCATCGTGGATAGAGCTCCTCTTAAAATCTTAATTAGACCAAAGCTTATTAACAGTTTGGATTCCTTATCTAAGATGCCAATCTCACATGCACAGTCAGTGTATAATGGGTTAAATACATGTTACCATCCCTCCATCTTAATTTAATCAATGGTTAAACTAATACCCACATGACTAAATTAAGCCTCTTTTTTCTTTTTTTATTTTTATTTATTTATTTATTTATTTTTGGGTTCCTTTGAAGCTTTATCCAAAAGGTACATATATGTATTGATTGCTTGTCTTTTCCTTTGGCACACAAGCACTACTTATTGAGAATTAATCATATTCTGAAGCACAGTATATGTCAATGCCTAGAGGCTGAAGCCTAGCCACGCTCTATAGTTAAACTTCTTGGGGAAGAAATAATATTCATGATCATAATACAAATCTTGAATAAAGAATAAGGCATCCTTAATGAGAGAAGTTGAAGATATCATGATAGTGCGGTGAGACTTTATCATAATTTATTGATAATGCTTGTAGAATGAACTGGATCAAAATGCAAAATCCGTCTAACTTGTAACTAATGAAACAAATAGTTGCTTCAAAATTTAATAATCCAAATCGACAAAGTTTGCTTTAGTTGACCTTTTGATTATCATTGGCTTCAAGTACTTTAACTAGTTTATCATTAAAAGTAGCCGTCGTGATTAAAAAGTAAATGCAATGACGGACCGCCATGCCACACTTTGGTTCTACCATAATTAATTTGCCGGATTGTTATTGGTTTAATAGCTAAAGAAACCAAAAACAAATGGCAAAAAAAAGTTGTAAAGCAAAAGAAGTACCACTTTTTCTAGTAGGATCAGAGGTGTGCAGATTAGATCAAGAGGCATCAGCCATTCAGAGAGATTTGTAATTAAATCCGAACCACGATTAACCTAAGCTACAACCTTAATAATTATTTGTTTTTGTATTTTTTTTAACAATTTAATTAGTCTGCTGATTAAAAACAAAAAAAAAAGATTGAATTATACATATTGCTTTTCAAAAATTCTTCTTTTTATAAGGTAAGACTAACAGGGATTTCATGAGCTCTTCTATTTCTATAGAAAATATACATTCATCCACTCTTCCACCTAATCAGTAATGATTAAAACAGGATTTTTATTAGTTTATAGTTTGATCAATTTAAAACAAAAGAAATAAGATGTATCCTCCTTTTTATATATGTTTCTATTTGATTTTTTGTTTTTGTTTTTTTCCCCTTTGAGATTGAGAGAGGATCCACTGATCTCTTTCTTGTTCCACCACTTGAGCCCATCAATTCGGTGGGGTAATTACCTACCACTTTCACTAAACAATGCTTATTGTAAAAGCTGTAAGCAACAAAAGTATGCTCTATCAAAAGGAGCTTGTATTTTTGTCCAAAATAAAAGACACCACGGAGACAAGATAATCGAACTCCCAAAGTAATGCGCCCCCTGCATCATCATCATTACTGATTAGGAGTTGAAATCTCTATCACATATATACAAAATTAATGAAATATTTAGGAACAAAAGAGTGACAAGAAAAGATGGATCCCATGCTTTCTTATTGATATGTTGACAAAAATCTTTATATTGGATTATTTGATTTAATTAGAAGAAAGTGTATCACATCTCACTATTTGTTCTTAATTAGTGTTCGATGTCGGCATAGGGTGGCTAGGATTAGATTTATTGGTGCACTTGTTCCTTGTTTTTATGGCTCTTTGCACAAGATAGATGATGCAGATAGTTGACCGACTGTTTCTTTTCATCAATAGGAAATAGTTGTGATTGATACGATGGTTAGAATAATAGAGGGGTGGAAAATGTTTCTGTAGTTTGTGATTGATAGACCTCCACCGCGGTTAAATCTTGAGCAACATCTATTGTGGCGAGTGGAACCCATGGAATTAAGGGCAAAATCTCCAATGGGAAATGCTTTTCATGCAAATATAAATGCAGAAGCCTCAGCAGCTGTTGAGCATGCAAGAAAATGTACAAGATATGCCTCTCTAGCTAATTGAGTGGAGCATCATGCTTTATAGCTGGAGAGTAGTGAATGCATATGGTCCATAGGATTCTATTACCATCATGAAGTGCATATCTTAATTAATTGATATCTGAGAACAAAGGAAATTAGAGATCATGACAGTGGAATTGGTGAGAAGAGAGATTTAAGAGATCGATGATGACAGAGCATGTATGGATTGTAAATAATGGTACCTAATTACTGCTTAATTTGTAAAACAAGATGGATCACGATCGGGATCATGGTGCTCTTCTTGCTGAGACACGCAGGCCAAAACACTTTTTATGTAATCTGAACTTATCCTAAACCCAAGAGAATTGAAATCATGTAAGCATCATTACCGTGTTCTGCTGTCGCTGTAGGATTATAATATTATATATATACACACCTAAACGGTGCTATTTTAGATAGTGGAATGCAGCTTTTAAGATGCCATGTAAGACATCATTATGTCATACCCAGTAGTTATGAGCATGGTAAATGAATACTGGAGCTAGCTCTTTCTTCAATTGCTTTCATTTTCAAATGGATTTTTTTAATCTGTCAATTTTCTAAGCCGCAATTAGGAGCCTGCCCTTTAAGTTGAATAATGCTACCCCCAAAGTCCACCTTGGTCAACCTTTAGTTTAAATTATAAACTGTTTTAATTAATAAACTCATCCACACCACTAATTAAAGAGAGACTGTAGCGATGATGGTGATGTTGATGGCTGCTAATGATTTGATTTGAAGCTCTACATATCCCCTAATGATCGCCATATTATGATACTAATTCACATTTCATAAAAGTACATGCCTATAACATAATTAATCTAAAGGAGGGTGGGGAAAATAAAAAAGAGAAGGAAACAAAAAAAAATTAAGAAAAAAAAACATGAGGAAAGCAAAATCCAGTTGATGACGATGCCGATTATGATGATCAGACCCTGTTGTCAGCCGCAGGTGCTGTTGCTATCTGGCCCATCTGCACCACATGATTAGTATCACCATTCTCGAGGTCCTTGTCTTTCTGTTTCTTCATTTTAACATACATACCGTACACATAGGAGCAAAACCCCCACACACAGAGCAGAGTGGACACCACCTTCACGCCGCCAAACTTCTCTCCGTACACCAAAACCCCACCCAACACGTTCATGGCCATCAGCGCCGTCATGCAAATCCCTCCGGTTAGCGAGCACGTCAGGAACACCATTCCTGCTGTTCCCATGAAGCACAGCTGCCACGTCACCACATTAGCCCACACCGTTATCCAGTACACCTTCGGCCCCTTGTCAAACCCCTCTCTGCTCTCCCTCATCATCTCCCCAAATCCACCGTCCCATGCCATCCCCACGGTGGCCAATGCCGTCGCCGCAATCTCCATCACCAGTTGCATTTCCATCACCATCGAGTAGCAGTACACCTTCTTGTATATGGTCTCCATGACTGGAAGATACAAGGCAAACAACAGCCCTGCACCGATGGTGGCGAAAAATCCCACGAAGTACTTGGCCTTGGTCAGCCCCTGGGGGCTGTCGTGGCTCGAGCCCAGGGCAAGAAGGACCGAGCTTAGGGTCAACAGGACCACGCAGTTGAGGTTCGAGAAGGTGATTTTTTGTTTGACGATGATGACTGAGAGGATGAGATTGAATACCAACTGGGTTGATAACAGGAGAGACGAGGTTGACACCGGGAGATATGAATTTCCCCATGAGAAGAGGAGATTGTTGAGCCCCAGCATGAGGCCTACCAGAACAGATAGGGCGAAGATCTTGAGAGTGAAACGAGTGAAGGGTTTTCTTTGGGTACATTTGAAAAGATAGTAAGGGAGGAAAATGGGGCAGAGAAGGAGGGGGAAGCCGGAGGATTGGACCCATGTGGACACCCATCTGCTTGACCCATTGTGGTTGAAATAGTACTTGGAGAGAAGGGTGGAAGAGACGGAACCCACAAAGAGAAAGAGATAGTTGATGACCAAGAGAGGCACATAGGCCTTGTTCGTCTTGGATTTTTGGTCTTCTTCGTTGCTCATAACTGATGATGAATCTGTTGATCTTACTGGCTTGTGATGGTGTTGTTTGGGAAGGGAGTGCTCGGAAGAATTGGATTGCGGGACTTGCACTGCTATCGCCTCCATAAAAGGGGAGGAGGTGTTTCTGCACAGTGCTTAGCTACATAGGTGCTTTATTTGGTTTGGTGTTCATTAGGCCTATTTATACTAGGCAGCCTTATAAAGATGGATGGAGTATACAAGTCTGAAGTCTGAGAATTAAGATTTAGATTCAATCTGTATGACTTGTGGGGCCATGTATAATGAGACCGCAGGAGGAGAGCTTCGGTGGGTGTTGACCTTTTTAAGGAGTTAAGTATCCGATATAATGATATCAAGGGCATCAGGTATCTCGTGGCACCCATGGCGATGATGGGAACTTTTGTATGCCATCATTTTTTATTCAATTACGAAAACAAAGGTGAAGTTTGGAAAGCATATTGTTTAACAGAAATGGGTTTGGAATGCGACACGGTTACTTTGACTGCTCGTCTGGCCTCACACCTTTCGGTTTCCTATTGCTGCAGTTTGCTGAATTTGCATCTATCCCATATGGAAATTTATATCTGAATTGGATACATATCATTAATTGCCGCCTCCACAACTTTGCCTTATTGGTCACCGCTGCGGCCTCTGCTTCAACCAGCCCCTATGAGTTATGGCTGCAAAATGTAAAAACTAATTTCAAGAAATTCCCCCCCACCCAAACCCAAAAAAAAAAAATATATTTATATATTATAATAATAATAAAAACCGTTTGGTTGTAGCGTTGCCTGGCTTTCTGACACGTGCCCTTGCTTTTTCAGCATGCCCTTCTTGCTCTAGGTGTCTCTGGAACTTTCCTTGGCTGGATTTGGGGTTGGGGTTAGGCTTGGGGTTGGGTCTGGTTTTTACTTTTTACTTCTTACCAGGGAAGTCAATAGCTATTCTCCGTTGGAATCTGCTTTTGGCCTCGGTTTTTTCATGCGACTCTTCTGCTTTATCGGATGATCCATCCCACCCCACAATTTACTGCAACATTTCCGCATTAAACGTTTTCTAATGTTTTAAAAAAAAAGAAGTTTATTTTGTGGTTAAAACAAGTCACTGAATTTTTGGGCCGGCCCATGTTTACTTTTCTGTTGACTGCTTTGCTTCTTTAAGGAACCTGAATCCACGCGGCTCTCTCATGTGCCCTCTGGCTTTCACTTTATGCTAGCTTTTCAAGACACTATTGATTTATGGTATTTATAACGTGGTCCAAAGTGACTTCTAAAATCCAAGTACACCGTAATGAATAAGTAATGGTAACTTTTGTATGTTATTATTATGAATGTATATTTATCTACATTTTCTTTTTAGAACATCAACCATGTATATGCATTCTCAAATATTTCCATTTACTTAACAACCATTTTTTAAAATAAAATTTTAATAAAAAAATTATATTATATATATGCATATGTAAAATTATACTTTTATTTTATATGCATCATTGCATTGTATTCACTATTTTTTTGTTATTTATACTGCATTTTTATTTATTATTTATTTGTCATTTTTTATATTTTTACTAATCAAAACAAACTCCTTCTTCACCCCATTATTTATGGTTACAAAATTTTTATTTCATGTATTTTTTATTATGTAATTTTACTTTTGTTAGTCTTATTCATATTCAATTAATAAAAAATAACTTTTAAAAATATTTTAGAGATGCATAATTATTTTTTGTTGTACTTTTATGTCAACATTAGTTAAAAATAAATAAAATTTGGTTTGACTATGACTTTTAGCTATTATAAACAAAGTTTTTTGGTATTTTTTATGGATAATGTTTAATCATCACTTAAGTTTTTTCGATTTGAATTGTGAAGGATTTGCAAGCTAGAAGGAACCTTTGACAATCAAATTAGTATAGTACTCTTAAAAGAGAATAGCTTAATTAAGTTCAGAGGAAGCTTTTACACATCTTAAAGTTAAAGATTGAGTGTTGCCCTTATTTTTAAGTGTGGTTGATGTGGCTTTTTGGTCTCTGGCAAGTTGAAGTTTCACTTGATCCATGCATTTTAGTTTATGCTAGACCATTCAACAAAGGGGTTGAGCCTTATGAATTGGTCCCATTCAAGGCTTATGTGCTTTATGGACTAGATCGAGCCAAGGTAAAATACTTGTACATCATATGCCCTCCTAAAGTGATGTGGATAACAAGTTGTTAAGCAGTGCTAGTGAATTTGATATTCAAGCCAGGATGTTTCAATTGGTAAGGTTCAATCAAGATAGGTCAACATAGATAGGCTAGGTAGATTAAGTAAAAAAAAAAAAAAAAATCACGATTATTAACAAGTTAGCCAAGAAGCTAGGTGTTTCATCGTGTGTTAGCATAAATGGGCCAAACAAGTCACCTAAGTAAGGTAGCCCGATTTAGTCACCTTTAGTGAGTTTCTCTTAAAAATTTAGTTTTGTGCACTTGAAATGTGGTATTTTGGTGGATGAGTCAAGTTTGTGTCATATTATTTTTTTTTTTAAAATTTTTATGTTTTCCCTTTCCCTTTTTTATTAGACATATTCATTTGAATTTCCTTTTAAAAACTCATCCCCTTTCTTAGATTTCTTCAAGTCGTTGGGATGTGGGGTTAATATTTTCGACAACATGTGTTGTCTTTACTTAGCTACTTTTTCCTTACTTCTTTTGGTAAGTATGTTTTATGGAATTTCTATTGTGGGTTTTCCTAGCATCTTTATATTAATGGTTGCCCGAGGTCAACCTGAGGTCAAAGTATGATTGATCAGGGCAAGCTAGAGCTAACTAGGCTTCAATGTGGGATTCCAAACAATGCTACACTAGAGGCTTTGAAGGCTAATAAGCTCTCATGGAGTGTACAATCTTGGTATGTGTGTGTTCTTGGATGCATTAAAGGGAGGTCTTTGACTGCCCATGAAAGAATTTCAACATCTTGTATGTATCTTAAGACAGCTCTTCACAACTGAGCCCAAATAGTTAAAGATACATAGCGGGTTATATGGCTATGTGTAGAGAGGTTGATTCTTTTAGGTATTCAGGGCATGTATTTTCATTTCTTTTGCATAAAGATTAACTTTAAGGGCAAGGGTGATGATAATGGGTGGTTCTACATAACCTTAGGAACAAATACATATTTCAAGTTAGGGATATCTCAGCCTCACATAAAGGTTGAAAGAGGTCGTTTTGCTAATAACCTTAGGAACAAATACATATTTCAAGTTAGGGATATCTCAGCCTCACATAAAGGTTGAAAGAGGTCGTTTTGCTAACGTCCTACGTTATAACAAAATATATTTTAGATGATAGTAAAAAAATGGGTTTAGATGATGGTTTTAGAGTTATCATTTATGTTAGTGGTGAGAAAAAGGAAAGAAAATAGATGACAGTTCATAAATCATCATCTAAACTAACTTTAAATAATAGTAAAATTTTCACTACAATCGTTTTCTTATTTTAGATGATGATAATCCTTAGTGTGAAAATGAGAAAAAATTCGTTCCTCCAAAAATTAGGAGTTACCATCAATTTTTTTAAGTGTGATAGACCACTGAAGCTGTTATTTTCAAAAAATTAAAAATAATAAAAGGGCAAACTGATCTTTTCACTTTTCAAAAGACAGATGACAAGCTTGAGAGTTAGTTACACTCGAAGAAGGATTAGCACTCTTGGTACACCAAGAATTGGTACTAATTAAACGAGGTTAATTTTTGAGTTTGAAAAGTGGTTGAGGTTTTAAAAAATGATATTTTGTGTAGAAACTTGTTTCATAAATGCATGAGGGGTATTTTCTAAAAAAGGTTGGAACTTCACTATCATTCCATATCACTGAAAACTTTTTCTAGAGCAATAAAAGCTTTGTCACTGCTTAGCTTTTTAATTCTCAGATTTAAGCTATAGGATTACATGCTAAGAATGATTTCATATTTCCGATCTATATAACTACCATGTAAAAAGACTGATTAATAATAATAGAATAGTTTGAATACCTCAATTTACCTTTTTTATTTCCTTTTATGCTTATTTCTTCTATTCTTATTCTTATTATTCCTAAGGCTCAAGCCATTTTCCCTAATACTTTTTCTTTCTTTTTCTTCATCTTATTCTAGTATCCCAATCCAAAATACTAAAACAAATACATTATGAATCTGTAATTATGCTAACCATCTTGATATCTAATTTCGCCCTTAAAAGAAATTTTGGTTAAATGAAGAAGGTAGATGATAAAAAAGGAGATTTTGGTACATAGCTTGATATGACTTGATGCAAGTACTAGTCCACTGAAGTGTTAAATGTCATTCACTAGTTTTAATAAGTCAATTTGGGACCTGATGTTAATGTCAGCCTCAAGATGTGATTAGTAGTCTGTTTTTAAAAGACAACTCAAGATCTGATGTGAACATCAGTCTTAAGATGTGTTAACCTTATTAAAATACTTCAATAATCATAGTAAGGCCTAATACTAACATTGGACTAAAAGAATGACACATAAAAGTTGAAACCCGATGTGACATCGACATCGGATAGGTAATAAGATGATGTCTTTGATATTACTTAAAGTGTAAATGAAGGATCTAATTAGAAGATCGACGTTGACATCATAATAATAAGATTGGTTGAAAAGAAAAGTGAATGAGCTCAGTAAAACTAACATCGCGATATAAATAAAATTCATAATGATGAGAATATTATAATAAACAAATTAAAGACATAACTTAAGTTCATAAGAACAGACAAATAAATATCTAAACAAGAAAAATACATCATATGGAGGGACTAACATTAAAAAAAGGCAACAATATTGGTTATGACATTGCCAAAAGATAGGGCAGGTACAAAAGTAGCTTTAGTAGAAACAAAAATAAAAAGGAGATTAAGAACAATAGAAGTGAGATCAGTAAGAGTAAGTGCAATCAGAGCATTGGGAATAAAGGCATCAATAATAAGGATTAGAACAAAATTAACAGTTTCAACATCAACCATAGAAGCATCAACATCTAGAGCTTCATCCAAGAATTGAAAGTCTAAATCAAGGTAAACACCCTTAATTTGGGTAATTAGATCCTGTTGAAGACTAAACCAAAGCTGAGCCACATTTTTAGCCGCATCTTTAGTAAAAGCATGACTGGCCTTATATTTAGTAATAACATCTTCCTTGGCTCGATCCAAAATATTTTGATGTTGTATTACCTTATTGTATTACTTTTTGAAGTTTCTAATCGGCCTCAGTCTTGGCGTGAGAAGCATTATGTGAGCATTGAAAAAATTCTAATAATATTAGCTGGCTATGGATTTCAACCTCTCAATTTCAGCCTTTTATTCCTTGATCTTATCTACTACATTAATAACATACTTATTTATGGTATTAGCTTCTGTAATAGCAAAAATCAAACCTTTACTAGAAAGATTATACTTCTCTATAAAGAGGACTGCTTTGACGTTGATCTATGAAAAAAATATTTTAGAAAGAGAAATTCAGATAAAACATACATCAATGAAGTGGTTGGCAAAGCTAGTCACCATAGCCTTGTTCCCTCTAGTAAACAATCAATCTTGATCTTCAGGCAAGATCGATTTCTTCATTAACTTTATCGCCATAGTGGGATTAACAACAGAATCTATAGGTTTCACGTTCTATCCAAGATAAAACTTAAAATGGAATACTTTTGGGTTTTAACAAAGGGCCATCGATCACATCAACAACGCCCCAATCTTGTTTATGATCAGGAGCATAATTTGCCATTATGAGCCTCTTTCAACATGTACTAAATTGAGGCTTTGGTTTCTTAGTGACCTAATCTAAAGGTTTTATTGCAGGTCTTTTCTTGGGAGTAGGCCAAGATTAAGCTTCCAATATGGTCAATGATTCATTAAATTAGGAACCTGACCCCAATCTTGATGTCATTGTAGAAATGATAAGTTAAGTTAGCTTTTTCTTGAACAGAGATCGTCAGTCTACAACTTGGTTGTTTGATTCTATGATCGAAAGAAAATGTTGAAGTATAATGAAATGTTAAAATTGATATAAGAAGGTGAAGAAATATAAACTTGGACATAAAAAAGAGATCAACGATAGAGAATTGAAAACATTAAATTAAAGGGCTCTTGACTATTTACTAAAGATAAAGTTGTGTCAAGAAAAGGAAGACTAATAGTGTTTGAAGTGTGGCTTCAGATGTGTTAATGGGATTTTGATCATGTATATAGGAAGATGCTATGTCGAGAAGAGCTAGTTGAAGATTTAGACCATTTACTTGAGGATTGGGATAAATGAAGGCCTAAGAAGGAAATTGACATCTATTTCATGGACTCAACAGATCCATCTGGAACTAAAAAAAAAACCTAATATCATGAATTCTAGCTGCATAGTTAAGATCTGTTTTGAAATGGATATCAGTATTTTTCACTAACTTCCCTATCCTTCTAATAATCCACTATCGGGATCTGCCATTAAGATAGATTGGAATCATTGCCATCCAATGTGAGCTAGAAATACTTCTCATTCCAACCTTTTTTCGAAGTAGGTAAGCCACCCAGAAACAAGGCTAAAGATGAAGATATAAAGTACTAAAAATAAAAGGTTTTCATCTTCTCCCTTTTATTATGGATAATTTGAAAAATTTAGAGAAGAATGTGATAGAAATAGTTAGGATTTCTAAATCTAGAAATAAAATGAAGAATGACAGAAAGCAGTGTGAAACATTCGAAACAAGCTCAAAAGGAGACATCCGAAATCTATGACTAACCATTATAAAGAATGGGTGAAGAGGAAGCCTTCGACCACCTTTTAAGGAATCTTCAAAGATTTGAATATGGTTTGATTCATGGGTCCCAAGGTGGTCATTAGTAGCAGGGATGGAGATTCCCTGTATTCAAGGATATGATATTCAATTTTTATCCTTTCTAAGGCATTAACAGTTAGATATGATGGCCTTATACTTACCATGAGAACTAAAGAAGCAAACAAAAGCAGGAAAAGAATGCTTACTAGAGACTATAAGAAAAGATTTGGCCAACAAAGAGTATTAGACTTGAATCATAAAGATGTTAAAGTTGTAGAGACAATGGTAGCTTTGAAAGAGGGTAAAAGAAAGAGAAAAAGTAAAAAAAAAAAAAAGATAATATAATATAAACCTAATGCATGAAAGGATGCAATTAGTTGTCTTAGGTACTTGATTGTAACTACAACAACAAGGAGATGATACATGGCAAGCAACATTTAACATGTAAGAAAGGTAGTGCTTTAAAATAAAAAACCCACCAATCTAGGAAGGCAACTGATTTAATGACTTGAGATCTCAAGACTCTTTCATAAGCTACTTCGATCCCAATGTGAAGGATTTTCTTTAAACAAGTTCAATCCTTCTGTGAAGATTTATTTTATATTAATATGGAGATCAGTTCCAAGCACTTTAAACAATTCTGATCTCGATAAGAAGTTCAGATAGCTTCAACACTGATTGTGATATTAGTTTGATCCTAATGAAAGAATTTTCAAGTCTAATGTGATCTTGATTTGGAATGAGTGAAGATGGTTTGTGTTTCAAGGAGTCTCGATCTAAATATTCATTCCATGACAAGGATGCCTTAGATTAGGAAAAGAAGCATATCAAACTAGACTTTGAAGATGTTCCCAATGTTAAAATGATGCTTTTAAACCTAAAATACATGTCAATTTGAATGAGGTTTATGCCTAATGCAAGTTGAAAGGCTTGATATTTAAACATTGAATTCAAGATTTCAGTAGAGGGAAGAACATAACTGACTTAAAGATCTGATGCTATAAGGAGTCATTAGAAAGATGCTGAAAATGCTAGAGAGATGTGCATGATATCCAAAGTGAAAAACGCATTAATGTGCACGTCACCTAAAGCAACATTAGGCACATGATGGTCCCCTTTTAGACTGCATGTCATAAAGTTTTGGAAATATTTTACTTCAAATTTTCTTCCAAATAGCAAATTCATTGAAGACTACAAAAAAAAAAAAGGAATTTAGCGATGGATTTCTGTCACTAAACTTGAAAATTTTGTTGGTGAACTTGAAATTTTCGTCGCTAAGAAATTTAGTGACTAACTGGCTTTGTGAAGGCACTTAGTGATAAAATTTTAGATCTATCGTTATTTTGGCAACAAACTAGATTCTATCACCAAATTAGAGATTGATATTTTCATCATTAATACATCATTAGCTAGGGATAAATTCGAAAATTTTGGCAACAAACTACTGATAGAATTGCATGTCATTAAGCAATCTTTCAGTGACGGACTTTGTCCATCATTAGATCTAGGGACAGACTCAGGTCTATCGCTAAACCTTATGGCAAACTGATGCTATCATTACAATTAATGATGGACTTAATAGACTTGAAATTAATGATGGACTTAATAGACTTGTGTTCATTATTAGCTATAATTATGGACTTGAATTCATCACTATACTTAGCAATAGACTCAAGTTCATCGTTGTAGCTTTAAATTAATGACGAATATTTAATCCATAACTAAACCAATTTAATTAAAAAATAAATTCATTTTAATTTTTTGAATTTTTTATTTAATTATTTAATGTTTTTATATTATTTGATTATAATTTAAAATTAATGCATATTAAGAACCAAAAAAACTAAAATTAAATTAAATCTAAATTACATATATACATGAAACGTTAATTGGTGCATAATGTTTTATTATTTTGATTAACTATAACCAAGGAAATGAAAATCAATCTAAACATTAGTGAAACCATCATTAAGAGTTGGAGAGGAGCTAAAGAAGGCCTTTCAAGAATAGAGCCTCAATCTTAAGCATATGTTGTTGATACCTAATTTTGCTCCCAAAATTTCTCTCCCATTTAGTTTGTTTTGTAGGTACATTGGGATTCTCTATAGCTTTTAGTAGACCTTATGTCTTGTTTGCTCTACTAAAGTATGAGGTCGAGAATCCTCACCATACCAGTATCCTTGATGATACATTGTGGCTTAATTCATCAGGGCTTATCTGCAAAGCACATCGAGTTTCTAGCCTTAAACACTTCAGGTAGACTTATCGAGTTTAAAGGTAAGGCGCATGTTACTAAATCAAATGATAGAGTTTAGTTCAATCCGTCAAGTTGTTTACTTTGTGATTTTCGACCTAAAAGACATATCAGGGTCAATGCTCTAGGAAATTTAAAGCTAATTTCTTCATAATAGTTGAAGTGTTCACGCTAGGGCTAATGACTTAGGCAAATCTATGATTAAGACAATGTCAGCTTCTTCGAATCTTTCATTCAGAGTTGATTCAAGATACTTATTAAGGGTTCTTAAAACAACAATAATCATTATACATCATGAGAAGAAAAAGAAAGGAAAAGCAAAAAACAAACAATAAGAAAGCAGAAGTATAAAATCTAATGCCTAAGTTAGGCTATAGTCTTTGTGACAACAGGTGATGAAGATGCAGTTAGAGTTGGCCTTTCAGGAACAACACTTAATGTCCTCTCTTTCATGGGCCTTTTTGTCATTTCTTCCAAGTTATCGTGGGGCATCTTTAAATCCTTAGAAAGAATTAGTGTGGCTTCACTATGAAGGGCCATATAGATTCCATACATGTCTATCATTCAGAACTCATCCATAGCACGAGATTGGACTTCCTCTTGAGCTACTTTGACTTCCTTTAGATGTTATAAGATAAACTAGTTTTTCGCGTGGCTTATCTTAGCCTTAACTTTGGCCTTCGCTTAGGCTAGCCACAACTTCAACTTGTCCACTTCTGCCTTTACCTTCACCAAAAGAATCTTTATTCTTTTAGTTTTAGTAGCGTAAGAACGAACCTAGTTGATGATGTTAGTAATTGATTTGATAGGGACTTTAGCCCTCTTCACAAAATAGTGAAGGCCACCACTGGTATGGTTGTACTTGTTGACTAGTATAGCTATTCTTGGGGTAAATTGCAAACAAAAGGAAAATTTAAGTCAGAAAGCTTATAGTTATTTTCTAGGAAAAAATAACAGAGAAAAAGAAAATCAAAGGTTTACCTCCTCGAAGTAGAGCATCATGCAGTTCAAGAAGATATTATTGTTCTCCCCCTCTAAGTGCCACTTGTCTTAGGGTAGAACTGACTTCATTAACCACTACTACCAAGCTAGACTAGTCCATGGAGCCCTCTATTGGAACGTTCCACTGTGGGAAAAATTTCTCCTCCAAAGGAATAGTGCTGACTACTTAAAGGCATTTTCAAGCATTCTTGAGCCCCAATCACTTAAGTGGCTCTCATTTTCTCCATTTCTCTTCCTGATGGCTGGATGAGTAATAGCCACCATTGTTTTGTTCTTCACGGTAAGGGCACTGCTCTTTAGTCTAGCACTGGCCATCTTCCTCTACGAGGTAATTCGTGAGGATTAAGCTTTTTTTGAAATTCGATAGCAACTATAGGGGCTTAAACTTCAACTAAAGACATGCCATCCCAAGACCCTATCCATTGCCTACCATAATTACTCATTAGTGACTTGAGAAATAGTGTGTTGGGTCTCATTTCTACACATGTGCAAAACATAAGAGGAAACCAAGTCAGTAACGAGTATAAAGAATAAAGAGTTACTTAGAAGCTAGTTTTTTTTTTTTTAAAAGACTAAGATCTGATGTGACATCAATCATAGAGGTCACACCGGGGGATGATGGACTTACAGTTTAAAGTTTTAATCCCATATCGAGTTGAACCTCCCTTTTAGGGGGAATACTTGGTGAAGGGTATGGAAGGATTGCCTACCCCTTATCAAGGAGATCCTCTTTGGGTGTAGCACTTGGCAATGGAACCGAATTGACTACCTATCACTTATCAGGGTTAACCCCATCTTTGAAAGATAGTGACTTATTTTTTTCCTCGATACCTAACCTTAAGACTTCATTAGCAAATTTAGATACAAACGGGAAAGTCTATCGAGAATGCCCTTAGGTTGGGCAAGTTGGAAGATTCTATTATAAGGAGAGCTCCTCCCTTCAAAAATAAAGAATATGCCAACTTTGTTAATCATCCCCTAATTAAGAGGCCCTAAACAAAATTCTTAACTCTCTAATATTCCATTTTGAGATAAGATGCAGTCAAAGAAGTTTATCCTCTGATGCCTCCATTATTAACGTAAATGAAAATCCTTTTTGGGACTCCGCCTGTAAAGAGATAAAGGCCTTTTATCTGCTTAATCTCCATTCTTTACCACAAGCTGTACCTTCTGTTCCTAGAGTAAAAACTAATGGCATCGATATCCACGTTACCCTTGACTCCACCATTCCTTAAGTGGTATAATTTGATGAAAATTTTCCCATATGACTTTGAGGCATAAGGACACAACATTGATGACTGCGCCACCTTCAAATATCAGGTGCAAAGGTTAATAGACAATAGTATTCTTTCCTTTAAGATCGAGAAGGCCACTAATGTGGCCATTAATCTCTTACTAACTTACTAGGTAAATATGATCAAATATGGGTGTAAAGGATGAGCAAGAATGGATCAATGAGTCAACGATCTTTCATGGTGAGGTAAAAGGCCCTACTTCACCAGGGAGAGTGGATCAATGAGAGAAAGCAACACCTATTCATGAACCTAAGGTTATCATAAAAGTTCAACCATTTTACCAATTGAGCCTTACATTACCTTGGACAAACTCTCTGACAACAATAGAAAAAGTGGTCAAACTTGCACAACCGATCTATATTATTAGGAGTGAGAAATACTATGAGCCCTTTCTCAAAGAAGCAAAGTTATAAATTGGAAAGGGAACTACTTTAGACAAGCCAAAAGAGGACAAGGCTTTTACTCAACTCCTCTTGGAGAAAGACGCAATGGACTTTTTAAAGTTCATCAAATGTAGTGAGTATACCATCTTAGGCCAGTTTTAAAAGATCCAATCAAAGATATTGATGCTGGTGCTCATTCAAAATTCAAAGGTCTTACACATCCTCAAACACACCTATGTACCACCCAAAATATTGATCAAGAATGTGGAATAGATCTGCAACTATAGCACTGCTCATAATTTCATTACCTTTTCTAATGATGAGATCTCTCCAGATGGCAAAGGCTCCACTAAAGCCCTTTACATAACTGCATCATATAAGGGGCATATTAGTTTGCGAGTAATAATCGATAATGGGTCTTCAATAAATGTCATGCCTGCACGTATTTCAAAGCTCCTCCATGTTAACTTGACTACCATGTGACATTCTACTACCATGTCAGCATGAGCTTTCGACGGTGATAGAATGGAAGTCCAGGGGACCATCGACTTGCCTTAAAAGAGAGGGCTATTTATTTATGAAGTCGAGTTTCAAATCATGGACATCTTGGCTTCCTTCACCTTTCTCCTCGAAAGGCCATTGATTCACATGGCCAGTGTGATACATTTCACTCTCCATCAAAAGCTTAAGATGGTGGTAGAAGATCGCTTAATCACTATTCATGATAAAAAAGACATTATTGCCTTTATCACTAAGGATTCCCTTTATCTAGAGGCTCTTGATAAGGAGGAAAGTGCTTTTTAGTCGTTAAACTTTGTTAACGTCACGAAGTTTACAGAAGAGATGCCACTCAAGTGTTCTTTGAATCTACAACTCCAAATCGACTAGACTCTTGGTAAAGGCTACTAGGATTGTAATAAAAATTGGGTAAAAATCTTCAAGGTATTCCGAGAATACTAATACTCTACGGTAAAAAAACATTATCAATAAATTTTAAATCTAAATAAAAAGTAAAGTGACTCTATTTTGATAAAAGACCTATCCTCAGTTCCATAGCTTTAGATCGTTATGCCTTTCATGTAACTCGGAACTTACCCGATAAGGAATTTTGCTACCTTATTCCATTGATTCATTTATATATTTAATTGATCTATATGTCATTAAATTTATATCATGTATAAGAATGAAGTATCAAAATGGAATCTAAGACAATCCATGTGTGCATGCATTTGTTTTCATATATCTTAAATGGTACATGAAATGTAACAAAATGTATTATCAATAACACTTAAACTACCCAATAATTTAGAAGGCTAGCAAGTTGGTTTATCGATTAAATTTAGAGGACAAAAAAGACAAAAAAAAAAAGTTAAGGAACTTGAGGAAAATTTACGGTACTTAGGTCATCTATGAGGAAGGACACTTGCTAGAAATTTTCGCTTTACTGGGTGGCTTTATGACAAACCTATTCTCATCTCGATGACTCATCAGTTTGTCCATAAAATAGTAAATAAATAATCCACACCTTTGGTTGGGGATTACACAAAATTCTACTTGTTTTGGACTAGAGTAATTAGTAGATGCTCGATCCACTTGTAGTTTCGATGTGATAAAAGGGCATAATAAAAAACCTACACTTGTTGCTCCTTATTTCATTTTTCAATCCATTTTATCTCCTTCCTCATTCTTCAATCATATATAAAACTTATTCTTTTCACAAATAAAAATTTTCCTTCCCATATTTAAGAAACCTCGCTACAAAAATTTCAACATTTAAAAAATGGACTTAAATTCTTCACAAATGACCTCAAAACCAATGAGAAAATTGAATACCATTTGAACTATTTAAGTAGCTATAAAGTGAAGAAAAAGAGATTTTGCCCTATCTGGAAGAAATTCAAATCATAAATGTAAGGATAGATGAAAAAATGGAATTAAATATCGGCACCACTCTCCCAACACAATTGAAACAAAATTTGATTAAGTTATGTCAAGAGTTTGGTGACATATTTGCTTAGTCCTATAAGGACATGCTGGGCATGGTAGAAGTATAATAGAGCACAAGCTGCCATTTAAGCTAGAATGTTCTATTGTCTAGCATAAATTAAGGAGAATAAAGCCTTAAATACTTTTAAAGATTAAAGAAGAGTTTCAAAAACTTTTAAAAGTTAAATTTATTACAATTTCTAAATAATTAGAGTGGGTCACAAATACAGTTCCAGTACTTAGAAAGGGTGAACGTATCCACATTTGTGTAGACTACATGGATCTAAATAAAGCAAGTTTGTTAGATAATTTTTTGCTTTCACATATAGACATTCTGGTTGATAATACTGCAAAATATTCCTTATTTTCTTTTATGGATGGCTATTTAGGCTATAATTAAATATCATGGCATTGGAAGATAAAGAAAAAACTATATTCGTGACCATATAGGGAACCGTTTGCTACAAGTTCATGCCTTTCGGTTTGAAGAATGCCAGGGCAACATATCAAAAAGCAATGGTGACTTTATTTAGACTTAATGCATAAGGCAATGGAAGTCTATCTGGACGATTTGACTACCAAGTCTAAGAAAGGTGAAGACCATATAAACGACCTTAAAAAATTATTTAAAAGACCCCAACAACACAAGTTTCAGCTTAACCCAATTAATTGCACCTTCGAAGTCAGGGGTAGAAAGCTCTTGGGCTTTATAATTAGTGAAAAAGGTATTAAGGTTGATCTTGATAAGTACAAGCTATACAAGAGGTACCTCCACCTAAGATCGTAAAAAAAATAAAATAAAAAAATAAGAGGTTTCTTAGGACACTTCAACTATATATTTAGATTCATATCTCAATTGACAAACATATGTGACCTTATTTTTGCTTTGCTGAAGAACCATGATCCAAGAAAGTGGAGTGGAAAGTGTTAAATAGCCTTTAATAGAATAAAGGAGTATCTTTTTAACCCACTTATGCTCGTTCCCCTAATTCTTTGAGAAACCATTGACATTGTACTGTTTTGTGCATGACAGATCATTGGCCTATGTTCTGGTGCAAGTTGATGAGATTGAAAAAAGAGAACAAGTCATTCACTATCTTAGCAAGAAATTCACAGACCACGAGTAAAGATATTTATTGATTAAGAAAATATGTTATGCTTTCGCATGAAGCTGCTCATAGACTTAGGCACTTTCTACTTAGTCATACAACATGGGTTGTAGAAAAAATTAGACCCTACAAAATATTTGATAGAGAAACCATCACTTTCAAGTAGGCTTACGAGGTGGCAAGTACTCTTATCGGAGTATGAGATCCAATATGTTTGATAAAAGGTTGTCAAAGGGAGCTCTTTAACTAAATTTTTGTCAGAAATAGTTGTACATTACTTGGTGGGAGATTTTGTGTAAAAAAATTTTTGATTAAACACTCCTGAGGTGTTTAGATGTCAAAAAAGCTTACAAAAGTTCAAAAGAAATACATGAGGGGATTTGTGGAACACAAGCAAGTGGCCTTATGTTAGTGAGGCAAATAATTTGAGCAGGCTACTACTAGCTTGCCATAAAAAAGGACTGCATAATGTATGTTCGAAAATTCCATAAATGTCAAATATATACAGTCAAAATTCGTGTCCTACTTTCAAAATTACACATAATGACCACTTCTTGGCCATTTTCAATGTGAGGCTTTGATGTGATCGGTTCAATTACCCTAAAGACTTCAAAGGGCCACAGATTCATTTGATGATTATTGGCTATTCAACCAAGTGAGTTGAGGCATGATCATTTGCCTAAGTCACCAAGTCAGTAGTGACAAATTTTCTCCAAAAAGATATAATTTGATGGAGTGGTCCTCCTAAAAGGATTATTTTTGATAATGCTAAGAATCTGAATAGCAAAGCAATGGAAGAAAGGTACAAATAGTTTGAGATTTGGCATCATAATTTTGTCCCTTACAGATCGTAGATGAATGGGATAGTCAAGGCAGTAAACAAAAACATTAAATGGATTATAAGAAATATGACAACCACATGTTTGAGATTGGCATGAGATCCTCTCATTAGCTTTATACGCATACTGGACATTAGTCAGAACATCAATAAAAGCAACTTTTTATGATTTAGTTTATGGCATAAAAGTTGTTTTGCGTATGGAACTTGAAATACTATCCCTTAGGATCCTAAAAGATGTGGAGCTACAAAAAAGCTTAATGCATTTGTGCCGGATACGAATAACTCAGTCTAATTGATCAAAAGCAATAGAAAGCCCTCTATTATAGGTAGATGTACCAAAAAATAATGGAAAAAGCTTACAATAAGAAGGTGCATCCCTCAATCTTCAAAAAAGGAGATCTAGTATTGAAAAGAGTCCCAGATAATGTCAGTAATCCCAAGGGCAAATGAGCACCAAACTAGGAAGGCTCGTACATTATGAACAGAGCTTTCTCCGGTGATGCGCTCAAACTGACACAATGGATGGACAAGAGCTTTCTAATCCTTTAAACTCTAACGTGGTAAAAAAGTATTTTGCCTAAAGACTCTAATGAAGAAAAGTGGTATTTGATACATTTTCTTCCTTCAATAATTTTCTATTTAAGCCTAAATCTGTTCACTAAATATACCTTGTCTTTCATCACCTTTTTGATAAATGAATCTCCATACACATGTATAAAATCATTTGGACGATATTCTTCTCTACATCTATCTTCCTTTTTCTTACATACTACCTTTTTTCTTCATTACTAAAGTGGATCATTTATATTCTTATGCACAAAGGATCGAAGGTTTATTTGATTACATATTTTAAAATAAGGAACGATGAAGGGAATCATTTGAGTAAAATGAAAACTAATCTAAAATTAAGGGAAAAGAATGCCTTCCATGTAAACACAAAATAATGTATAAAAGTGAGGGGAGTATAGTCTAATGAGTCTTGGTTAGATAAGACTACTTTCATGCTTATCATCAAGCACTACAGCCTTAGGTGTGGCTACTTTTATATCCTACACTGGCAACCAGCCTTAGGTGTGGCTGGTTTCATGCCCTACGTCAGGCAATCCTTTACCTTGGATGTGGTAGCATTCATATCCTGTATCCGATGCTTAGACTAACTCTACCTTAGATGTGGCTACTTTTATGCTTCATATCAAGTACTTAGACAAACTCTACTTTAGATGTGGCTATTTTCATTCCTCGTTGGGTACTCAAACTAACCTTACCTTAGATATGGTAGCTTTCATACACTACATTGGGTATTGAGACTAACCATGCCTTAGATGTGGTTGCTTCCATGCCCCATATCAAGTACTTAAATTGAGCATGCCTTGGATATGGCTGCTTTCACGTCGCATATTGGGTACTCAAGCTAACATTGCCTTAGATGTGGCTACTTTCATGCTATACATCGGGTAAAAATGTTGCCTCAGAGGCAATTGGTTCCTTACTTCATATTAGGCATCCTTACCAAAGCTCAGAAAGGATTAGCTTAAGCCTCATAACGAGTACTATTTGCAATTTTTATGTGACTTGGATAGAAATTTCATTGGGTTTTAGATTTAGCTCAGGCATTGAGTTTAGCAATTTTAGTAATGACTAACATAGTAGGTCCTCATCGGTGCCATATTTATCATGTCACGGAGGGCATCCAGAAATGAATTCTTGTAAAATAACCACTACATGAGTTTCAAAAAGACACCACGTGACAACCGTCAAGACTGACATCGTAGGTCCTCATTGTTACCATATTCATCGCATCATGAAGGGATCTAGAGATGAGTTGAGCTCGCAACTTGGCAGAAAATCATCACATGATCTTAACGAACACATGGCATGGAAGTCACCTTCATGATTTTGAGACAAACTTCAAATCATGACATTTAAATAAAGCATATATAAGTAAAAGTAATAAATCTCTTTTTAAATATTCATTCTGAAGCAAATTTGGTGTCTTTAAGTCCTTGTCCAAACTCTGATACTCAGAGCATTGAATAAAAAAGGGTAGCTATTAGCACCTAATTTTATTTTTAGAATTTCTTTCCTCTTTAGTTTGTTTTGCAGGTACATTATGATTCACTGTAGCTTTTTTAACATACCCTATGTCTTGTTTACTCTATTAAATTATGAGGTTAGGATTCTGCACCATATTGCTATCTCTGATGATATATTGGGACTTAACTCACGAGGCTTATCTATAAAGCACATTAGATTTTTAACCTCGAAAGCACTTCGAATAGATTCATCGAGTTTAAAAGTAGGACCCATGTCAAGAAATCAAATGATAGAGTTTAGTTGAATCTATCAAGTTATTTACTTCGGGATTTTCGACCAAGAAGACATATCAGGGTTAATGCCTTACAAAATTTAAAGCTGATTTGACTTAGGCAAATCTAAGACTAAGTTGATGCCAAGCTTCATCACGTCTTTCATTCAGATTCAAAATACTAATTAAGGGTTTTGGAAACAATAATAATCATCTCAAATAATTTTAAGTATAAATGATGACTTGGATTTCTCGAAAGTGCAAATTTCATTGAAGAAAAAGAGTTTATACATCATGAGAAGAAAAGAAAATAATAATAAAAAAAAACTAACAGTAACATAGAAAAAGTACAAAATTTGAGGCCTAAGTTTGGGTTATAGTCTCTCCTACATCGAGAGCCAAAGTGTAGCTAGAGTTAAGCCATCAAGAAAAGTACCTGATGTCCCCTCTTCATGGGCCTCTCAGCTACTTCTTCCAAGTCATTAAGGGAGATCTCTAAATCCTCAAAAACAATTAGTGAGGCTTCACTAAGAGGGCCACCTATGCCCTTGATAGATCTAGGTTGGGGTACCAATCTCAAATCTCTTCCATGGTTTTTCGCTTGATCAACTAGTATAATTTCAAAGCCTGCTCTTCTATCTCGACTTTATAAATGTTTATCATTCAAAACTCGTTCGTAGCATAAGATTGGGCTTCCTCCCAAGCTATTCTCATTTCCTTATGATTTTTTAGGATAAGCATATTTTTAGCGTGGCTTATCTTAGCATTGACGTTGGCTTCCACCTAGGCCAATTACAAATTCAACTCGTCAACCTCTACTTCTACCTTTAATAAAATATTTTTTGTCCTATTGGTTTTTGTAACTTAGGAATGGATCTTATTTACAGCATTAATAGCTTATTTGTTGGTGACTTCAGCGCCATTCACAAAGTTGGAAACACTAACACTGGTATGGCTATACTTGCGAACCAGTACAACCAATCCTTTGGCAAACTGCAAACAGAAGGAAAATTTAAGTTAAAGAGACTTAAACTATTTTTCTAGAAAAAAATAAAAAAGAAAGGAAATCAAAGGTTTACCTCTATAAAGTAGAGCATTGTGCGATCCAAGAAGACATTATTGTTATCCCCTTCTAGCTGTCGTATGTCTTTGGGAAGAACCAACTTTAGCAACCACTCTCAAACCAAGCTACATTAGTCCATGGAGTCCTCGGCCGGATGTTCTACTTTGAGAGGAATTTTTCCTTTAGAGGGAATGGCGTTGGCTCACCTAAAGATATTTTTTAGGCATCTATTAGCTCTGATCCCTAGAGTGGCTCCTTTTTTCTCCACTCCTCTTCCTCATGGGTAAGGGAACGACAACCACTATCTTCCTTTTCTTTGTGGCAAGAGTGCCACTCTTTGGCCCATCACTGACCATCTTCCTTTTTGAGGTAGTCTATAAGGATAAACCTTTTTATTGAAATATGGCAGCAGCTTTAACGACTAAACTTTCACTAAGGACATGTCGACCGAAGACCCTATCCATTGCCTTCCATAATTGCTCCAAGGTGACTTGAAGAATAGTGCATTGAGGGCCCATCTCAGTAAGGTTTATAGAAACACAAAAGAAAATCAAGTCAGCAATAAGTATAAAGAATAAAGAGTTACTCACAAGTTACTGAAGAAAGAAAGAAAGAAGCTAAGATGTGATGTGACATCAACTATAGAGGTGACATTAGGACTTAGAGTCTGAGGCTCTAATCCCTTATTAGGTTGAACCCCTTCATCGAGGAGAATACTTGGTGGAGGGAGTGAAAAGATTACCTTGCCATTGAAGACATCCTCATCAGGTATACGACTTGGCTAAGAAATTGGATTAGTTACTTGTCCCTCATCGAGGTTAATGTCCTCTTTAAAAACAAGGATGGGATTAGTTTCAATTTTAAGATTTTGAATTTTAAGATTTTTGAAAGATGGTGGGTTAGGCCCTTCCTTGTACTTGAGCTTGAGACTTCATTGATAGATCTGGACGTCATCTTAAATCTAAAGGTCTTGTACCAAGACCTAGTGTCTCTGACAACTAACACCCTGTCACTATTAATGTGCTTCCTGAAGTTATCTACACCTATTTTTTCATAAAGGGATTTGAACACCAATGTGAAGTTAAGGTGGACTTTCTTATTATGGACTTTCTTAAATGGTTGAATTCAATTATTAAGGTGTGGGTACATTTGGGGCTAGGAAGTCCAAAAATGTTTATCTGTCCAGCCTTTGTTTTTGGACAGAAGGCATTTAAAGAATAGCTTTGGGCTACTGTTGGCAAAGTAATGGAATTTGAAGTTGAAGTGTTTATCATTCCTTTCAGCTTTTAACTTGAAGAATTTGGAAAAAAGGACAATAAAAAGATCTATACAATCTATAGATAATATTTTGAAGGAAAAAGCTAACTTATAGCGCCAAGAATTAGGCGTGAGCTATGAAGAAGAAATCCTAAACTATTTGCAGATTTTTTAGTAGAATGGGTGGATGGGTAAATCCTGGCCTCTTTTGAGGCTATCCTCGAAAACCATAACTCAACCTTTGCGGTAGTCCATAACCAATCGGTAGGGAAAGGTACATCTAATGCTATGTATTTTGGGATGGAAAAGTTGCTTGGACCCATTTTAGGTCGTCAACTATTCTTGGCCATTATTCTAAAAGAGAAGATGAAGAGAAAAGGTTAAAGAACTCACCTAAGGGACCAAGAACACGCAGATGAAAGCTTAAAGCTTTGGTTTTACCAAAGGAGAAGCTGAAGAATTCTAGCTGTAAGGGAAGCATAGTGAAAGGCAAAAAGATTTTTCAAATTTCTTTTAAACAAGACAACCAACTGATAGAAAAATTTAGAGGCAAACACACTAAATGTGTGACCTTTCTACATCCCTAGGTCAAGGCTATTCATGTGTTGGTGCTTAGGCAATAAATGTGTTAGGAAAAAACCTTTCAAAAATACCTTAATGGAATGTTGATGAGGTGATGGAGATGCGATATGCCCGACCTATATCGTTCCAGATAACTTATCAGGACAGTTTGACTTTTTTCAACATGAGCCAAGCTTTCGATCACACATTGGGTTACTTAGTAAAGTCTTAACATAAATAGACTCTCGATCATTCATTGAGTCTTCTAGTAAATTCTTAACCTCAGGGATTTCAAAATACATTAAGTCATGAATAATGGAGTATAAGATGTTCATTCTCGAGAAAACTCTGCAACCTCCCATAACCTACCCAAAAACTTTTAAATCCAAGATAAAGGCGTACGATATAATAACCAAGTGCCCATGCATCTAAGAGTCATGGAGTGCACTTGCCATTCTCACAGGGCCATACCAATAAAATCGAGGGAGGAGATAAATGGTGAATTTTTTGGAGATACCCATTTGACAGGGAGTTTTTGCTAAAGAGTTTTAGTGAGAGAGTTTTTTGCAATTAAGAGAGAGAGTCCCCAATGGTACATTAGATAGTAGTTTGTTAGAGAGAGAGCTTTCCAAAATCTTAGAATAGAGTTTCTTTCTTTTTTAAAAGGGAAATGTTTTCATTTTCTTTGGTAGTTCGATATTTGTTCGAAAGTGTAAGACTTTGTTCCTAGTAAGGGTCGCGAAATGGTCAATACGCTGTATTAACAGGTAAGCACTTTCACCCTATAATTCCTTATTATAAACACTTGGAATATATAATACGAAATACAAATGTTATTTTCATGCTTTCTTGACACTTTCTTGTTGTTTCTTTGAGTTCTTGATGTGTTCTTATAGCCATGGATGATTTTCTTTATTATTTCGCACTCCATGTCCATCTTTTTCGCATAAACAAAATTGAGAATGAAGTATGCGTAAGGACAAACCTTCCATGGAGTTCTAAATAAAACCATTTTATCTTGAGGGGATGGGAGTTGGTATTGGGACCTTTTCTCGATCCTCACCTAAAATATATTATTTTGAGTGTTTTTTGATAATTTTAAGAATCAAGATTCTTTCTTTGCATTTCTTCCAAGACTCGAAGATTTGGTGAAAGCCAACCTTTGGTGTTTTAAAATCAAACAATCTTGGAAACCAAGTTTTCATCATTCATGCATTCTTTGAAAAATATTTTCTCTCCGTAATTATATGTTGCTTTGTATGGGAATCAAGCTTGAATCTTTTTTCACCACTCCATTGAATATTTTCATTTTAATTGGTTCAAGCATAGTGAGGGTGGTAATCCTTCATCATATGTAATTGACTCGTAGATCTAATTTTCTCGGTAAAGTTTAACCAGTGCCAAAACTCATTTTTGCCTTGCTTTGGTTTCTTTTTTATGAAAATAAATTTGGAGAAAAAGTAAAGGAATTTTCGGTGGCTAATCGCACTGTAAAAAAAATATTAGTGGCAATTCCTTTCTTTTTCTTAATTTTTATTAATGAGCTAACCTAAATGAATTTCAAGATTCACCATTTCTCATAAAAAAGACTATTTTCTCTAGATAGGGAAGTGAAGTGTCCTTCCTTTGCTTTGGCCAGCTTTTAAGACCCTTGTTGTGGCACACACTTTTCCATTTCGACCTCCCTTTGCTTAAAATGAATACGGACTTGCTCATTTTCTTGATACTTCTTGTCTAAACTCTCTTTTATAGCTTTACGCTTTTACTTTAAGAGTTATTTTACATCTTTCATTTGAGAGCGCATATTTTGTATGGTTGTGTTATTGATGAAGCATCCATTATTGGAATTATTCCTTGAATAATACTATTATGATTGAGAGCCAAATGTATATATTTAGCATGTCTTCCTACTATCTCATATTATACCTTACTATAGTCTACCTTAAGAGTCTCTAAAGATTCTTCTTGTGGTTGAAAAGTAGAGGTACCCAACTTCTTGATGCCAGTTCACAAGACTAGAATTTATGTTAACTGATTTATTACCTAAATCGAATAATTAAATAAGAAATTATATAATTAAGGTTATTTATCCAATGCTGAAAAGAACAAACTTACATGTTAACTGATTCATGTTAACTGATTCATGTTCTTGTTTGGCACCCTTATCGATGAACTCATTGAGATTGAACTTCTTGGTATGAGTTCGTTTAAAATGATTTTCTTCTATGGTAGTTGGTTATTGATCCAACTCCCTCACTAGCAAAAAGAAAATGATAACAAAAAATAAGCAACAATATACCTTTTTTATTTCAATTTATATAAGTAATTTAAATATCATATGAACAATAGGTCAAAAGTAATTTTGCAGAGAGTATGAACTTGCATTGAATCAAGAGGTATTGACTCAAGTTGAAAAAGAACCTAACTTATTTCCATATGTATTGCATCTATCACATCATATCAGGTCATTATGTCATATCATTGTAGAGGATCATCATTTTTTATATAAATACCATAAATATGTGGCATTCAAAGATGTTTCATATGTGAGAAGTTAATATTCATATATTGTACAAGTAAGTTAGTTTACAAAACTAGAGAAGTTTTGTTTTACATCACATTTCTTAACCCTTTCACTATATATACATAAATACAAAACTCTTCGCTATTGATAAGTGTACAAAAGTGCTCAAAAGGAAAAAACATAGAAGAAGAAAGGCTGTCGACTTGTTTTCCATATGGTTTTTATGGTTCAGTGAAGACTTCACTGTCCAAATTCACTAGTCTAAAAATTTGTTTAGGATTTGATGAGTTAAAACTTAGTAAGTATAAACATAGAACAACAATTAATCGTACCAAACATATTATCTAAACTACAGATTATTGCTAAACATGTTATCCTCACCTATCAAAGATCAAGTGTAAATAAACATACACAAGTGACATGTAATTTCATTTTATTTTTATGTTGTGGCCACCAAGATAAGTAAATACTCCAAAAATTCTAAGTAAACATATTGATCCATAAAATTATAATCTTATATATGTATTTTCTATATTATCAGCTCATGGCCAAAGAAAGTGATTCCGTGTCATCAATCTTTGGTCAATAAAGTATCTAGTATCATCATATATGAAATTGCACAGCTTATTAACTAAGTTATAAGTAATTTACCTCTTTTTTTGTTTAGTTATGCAAGTGCTCATCCAGTAAACGCAACATAATTTTAAATATTCAAACAATAATTCACAACACCAATCGATTTCATAACTTAAACATACAACTTTTTTTTTACATGTTCAACCATAAAATTTGCTTATACTTACCTCTTGTACCTTTAAATGTTTTAGTCTCTTTGTAGACTTTCTCCTTTTTGCCTTACCTCACCTTGTAATTGTTCTATAAGTATGTAGCATATACTATTATAACATCTACAAGTACAATCATGCATGATAGATGAGCATAAACTGAATTCTTATTTTCCTAACTTCATTTCACTTTACTTTACCTAGTTCTTATTCTAATACTCAATTTTACTTCTTTTTTATGTACAACGAATTTATCACTTCATATTCCTTATACTAAAATGAATACTTAAGGTATAAACTAAATTTACTCTTTAAACATAAGTAAGTTAACACCTTACTAAATTTTAAAATTTGTAAAATATCCCATAATTTTAGCCTTAGTAATCAAGCCATAACTCTTTCACTTCTTCTTATTTAGCCAAGTTGTTTTGTAGTCATTTAGTTCAATTCCAAATCTACAAGTTTCATATTTACGTTTTACGAAATTCAAAGTCTAAACCTATAAAAAATTGTGTCTTAAGTTGCTACCCTAAAAATATGACACTATTATGTTCTTCAACAAATCCCTAATCTTTATCTTCGTACATAGCTCGAAAATCATGCCTTCACTCATTATATACATTAACTAATCATACAAGATGATGAAAAGAGTAATCATAAAACTCTAGCTTGTTTTACCTAACTCTAAGTTAATCTGAATCATTTTAACTCAATTTGTGAACTTGCTTTTCTAGTTTTTCTTTCTTTAGTTATCTTCTTTACTTGTCTTTTTCCCTCTCTAAATTTCACACAAAAGAAGTACAACTAAAGAGGTTTTGTTGAATTTACAAAGGTATAATTTTTAAATAAGAAAAAAGGTAAAATAGTTATTGTCTCTTGGTACATATAAGGTTTTGATAAAATTGCTAGATGTCTTAGTCTTATGTATCCACTTAGCACCTTACTTCATCTTATTGTCTTTTAATTCTTATAAAATTTTTGTTTACTTTCTATAACTTATATAATTCATAACATACCTAACACAAGTTTAAATATTGATAAAAATCTTCTAAAATTCATGTGACTTATGCATAGCAATTCTTAATAAGCATCAAGTGCATAGTTTACATATTTAAATACATATCAATGTATATATGACCATATGTGTGCCAATAATCGTAGTACGTTAGTGTAGTGAGAATACAAATATTACTTCTCCTCCACTTAATAGATTTCATTCCCAAATGTGATACCTCTAAACAAATGAGAATAATATTTTTGTCTCGTATACGCCTCAGTTTCCTAAGTAACTTCTTCTTGTGCATGATTGCTCCATAACACCTTAACTAAAGGTATTTCTTAATTTCTAAATCTTTTCATTTTGTACATCATAATTTCAACCAGTACCTCAATGTAACTCAAGTTTTTCAAAACTTTTTATTTTGGAATTTTTAATCACATGAGTGGATCGGATCTATATCTTCGAAGCATACTAACATTGAAGACATTATGGACTTCAGCCATTTCTAGTGGTAAGGCTAGTTTATAAGCTAATGGACCAACTCTTTCTTAAATTTCATATGGGCCTATGTATTAATGACTTAACTTTCCTTTCTTCCCCAACCAAATTATCCTTTTCAAGATGAAACTTTAAGAGAAACCTTTGTACCAACTTCATATTCAATTTCCCGTCTATGTTGATCAGCATAACTCTTTTATCTATCTTGTGCAACCTTTAACCTCTCTTTGATGACTTTAACTTTCTTAACTATATCTTAATATCATTTTTGGCCCTTTAAGCATTTTAAAACTTTCCTTATCCTAGCAAATAGAACTTTGACATTTTCTTCCATATAAGGCCTCATATGGCGTCATTCCAATGCTACTATGGAATTGATTATTATAATCAAATTTCATTAGAGCCATATATTCATCTTATGCGTCTTTAAACTCTATAACATCTACTTAAACAATATCCTCTGGTGTCTGGATAGTTCTTTTTGACTAGCCATCTGTTTATGGATAAAAATCTATGCTGAAGTTCAATTTAGTACCCATGGGACATTGTAAACTTTCCTAAAACCTAGAATTGAATTTAGGATCTCTATCTAATATAATGGAAACTAGAACCTTATGTAATCTCAGTATCTCATTCATATATATTTTTGCTAACTGTTCGAACGTACTTTCTCCTTTAATAAGCAAAAAGTGAATTGACTTTGTTAGTTGATCCATAATCACATAAATCGCATCATGCTGTTTAGGAGTCTTTGGCAAGCAATATACAAAATCCATCATTATCTTCACCCATTTCCACTCAAAAATTTCCTAAAGTTGCAACTTTCCTGTTGATGCTTGATGTTTAACAAATCAAACCTTTAGATACGTAGTCCACCACATATTTTTTCATCTTAGGCCACCAAAAGTGAAATCTTAATGAATTGTACATTTTAGTCACCCTTAGATTCATAACATTGGGTGCACAATAAGTTTCTTCTAGGATCTCTTTTTGTAGGTCATCAGCATCAGGTACACAAATTCGAGACCTTACAATTAGCACATCATTTTGGATCATAAACTCCTTACCTTCACTTTTTCTTGCTACTTCAATTTTCGTTGCTAGTTGAGGATCTCCGTTTTGTAGTTTTTTAATTGTGATATGAACAAATGGTCTTCCATGAAAAGTAGCTATTAACACTCCACCTATTTGTAGATTCAAATTTGCATTCATTACCTTCAATTGAATTAAAGGAAATAAGGTATGTACTTGTATTTATCCGATATTCCCTTTGAACTTCTGACTCAATGCATCTGCAACTACATTAACCTTTCTTAAATGATACTCAATAGTATAATTATAGTCTTTTAGTATCTTAAGCCATCTTCTTTACACCATGTTTCATTCCTTCTAACTCATTAGATATTTTAGGTTTTAGTGGTCAATGATGTCGATGCCCAAATTTTGCCTTCACTAGAAATCTTGAAATCAAAGGTGCCATTGTTAGTCTATAGCTTGAAGAACAACAGTGTCACTTTTGAAGAAGACTATGGAAATAAGGTCAGATACTAGATCTGTAAGGGAGAATCTAGCAGACAATCTTCCAGAAGTGAAAAGCAAAGTGTCAACACTCACATTTTATAGTTTTTGGCACTCATCCTATGGAGAGTTTTCCTATGAGTAAAAAGAGTTTATAATTCATAGTGGAGATTAAGGGAGAGTTTTCCTAAGAGAGAAAAATGAATAATAGGACATAAAGATCTTTAATCTAAGGGAGGAAGAGTGTCTAGACACATCTTTAGCATTAAATTTAAAAGAAAAAAAGAATACATTTAATAGTCTTCTCTTTAGGATCAATAATCTCTTTATTCAACTCTTACAAAATTTGGTTCATAAAGTTAAGAGAAATGAAAACAGAACTCTTTATAAGATTAGTCATTGCTATAGTGGCCAGAGAAATAAAGAAAATGCTAAAAGTAATAGTGATAAATTTTAAGCTAAGGTTAGGATGCTCTTTTTCAGCACCTTAACTTTGGTATCCTTCCTAACCTCCAGAAAACTTCTACACATACCTTTAAAATCATTCTATTTAGTTCTTCACTGTCCTTGAAGGTTGTCACAGCTTACTTCCCAGCAATAGTCGATTGTTCCATGTGTTCTCTTTTCAGTTTCTTTTGCTAAAGCTCGAAATCAATCTTTATATTCTCCATTTCTGCGTTCAACATAAAGATATCCTAGTATGCATTTTGCTTTTGTAGCTAAAGGGTGGAAACCTTAGCTACCAACTCAACTTCTCTTTTTTTTAGCCTTCTTAAAAGCCTTCTTTGCCTATTGGAACATAAATTTAGCCTAACTCTAAATCTTATAATCCTATACTATTAGAATAGACTCTTGAACAACTTATAAATAGAAGAAATCATAAGTTTGCAATGAAAATGAAAAAGTGAACAGTGCTCAAGCAAAAGGTACCTCAACCAGTAGAGTAAACATCCTTCCTAGATGTACCCTATTCTTGGCTAGCAAGACTAAAGAGATTGAGGCTAGTAACACCACTTCTTGGATAAGTTCCCTCACCTTTTGAGCTTAGGAAGCAGTGGTGACTGTTGTAGGCTTCAGCTAAGAGGAAAAGTCTACAGAAGTCACCATCTTAGGGGGTACACTCTATTGGATTTCTACCTTTTACAAGAAAAGTGATGCCACGTTGCCTTTTTTTTTTTTTAAGACGAGTTTGGAGGTGTCTTTTCAACCACCTCCACCACCATTTCGAAACTTCTCTTTCCACCCTTAGGAATTATCAAGAAATGATTTACAAATAGATGAAAAAAAGACAACGATAGTTTGCCATAAAGCATAAATTTCATATCATTACACAAAATTGAAGTTATTTGATGATGGAGATTCTGACCCATCTATGAGGAGAGGGGTAAAGTCATTTTCGAGATGCTCTTAATTAGGGAAGGAAGTCCAGGCAAGGTAAAGGATAAATGGGTTGATGTAGACTGTAAAGGAGAGTTTACCACTTGAGGAGACAATGTGAGAGGTAGGTTAGAGAGTTCTCTAGGGATTGTGAGAAGGATAAGTTCTTAGGAAATAAGGTGAGAATGTACTTTAGCTATCTAAGAATCACTAAAAAATACTAACATGAATAAGGTTTTTTTGCTCGTCAGAGTTTGCAAGGAAGTAGCAATAGACTTGCAAAAGGGAGTTCCATTGCCATAATCTTGGTTAAGATAAGTTCATTAAGTAATTCTATGAGGAATTCTATTCCAAATCACCCAAAAGTATGATTGTCTCCAATGCTTCATTACCTTATGAAGATTAGAGGCAAAGAGTGAGGGCTCTTGAAGGAGAAATACCAGAATCTCTTAGGGTGTCTTAGGTTAGTTTTTAGTTGTTTCAGCTAAAAAAAAAAAACTTGAAAAACACTAGAGGCGATCATTTTGTAATTCCTAAATCTAAACACTTAGCAGAGAAAGCAATTAAGGTTTTCTAAGAATTAGGAACTAGCCAAGAGGGGATACTTTATAATTTTCATAAATTACTTTAAAAAATCTATTTAAAGAAAATCTCAAGTCTCTTTTGAGACATTCCTTGAATACATAGAGGGCACCTTATTTTTCAACCTAGGGTCACTTATCAGAAGTAGGTGTCACCATACCCACTGAGGCAAAGATCTTGTAAGTTCTCCTAGTCCTAACTAAATCTTTTTTGGCACTTACTGAAGAACCTATAATTTATATACTAGCTAAAGTGTACAAGAACAATAGAGTAAAAAAAAAGAAAGTAAAATTTATTTAGAGAGAGAGTGGCTTGCTAAAAGAAAAGGAGACTCACCTTAAAGATAATTTGAAAAGATTAAAGGGAGAAAAATGTAGTTTCTCAAGCAAAAGGATGAAAGAGATTGTAAGAAAAACTAGACAGAATGAAAGAAAAATGTTTTAGAAGGAAATTAGCCTTTGGAGGGGAAAGTTGTCATGAAGAATAACTTCCTCAAAAGTGACACTATTGATATATGTAGAAAGCGAGCTGATGTTGCATGTCATGGATGGGCGCCTCTAATGGTGTGTGAGGAAGAGCATGACATGGTAGGGCATAATTCGAAGATGTTTATGCTTACTATGCAAGATAGCTGTTACCGTAAAAAATGTAGCTAATATCAAGAACAAATCTAATTGGTAGGGTGCTAATGGGTGATGTTGATGAGTTGGCAAAAAAAGTTGCACCCAGTCACCATTGATTAATTGACATGGCACGGCGCCAGTGGGTGGCATTAATGATGTAACAAAATAAAGTTGCACTACTTATTTCTTCATTAATTAACATGCCACATCAACCTAAAATGCAATAAGAGGATGATGTGACTAGTAATGCTTATTTGGCAGTGGTTGAATAGAGGAAAACTTGCTAGTTAGCCGTAACTTTTCATGTGGCAACAAACCAGCTGACATGGCAATTTGTTCGAAGGTAGCATACCCTATAGCACTGTTCAAGCAAAATTCTTCATCTGAATGATGAGATTCAGGTTGAAAATCATATAAAGATGGGCTAAATGCATAAGAAAACTAAAAGGTACTACTAAAAATTAGAATTAAGTCATGAGTTTAGAAGAATTGAGCGACATGATGGAAGTCACTGGACAAACCTGTTCTTGAGTTATCAAAGTGAGAACAAATGGAATTGAAGACATCACTGCACCTATGCGCCAAAAAGCATGAAAATCAAGTTAAAATCAATGAGCACACTCTGAAGAGTCTCGAGAGACCTTTGGTAGTGGAGCCAACTCTATCGAGCCTGAAGCCAAAGGCTACTGAGTACATTACACTTTTCTAGTCCGCCAGCCATTTGCTATTAAGCTGCATCATCAAAATCCTATAAATAGCTATCAAAATCTATAATTAGGGATTCAAAATTTATTCGCATTCAAATAATTAGATGCACAGAAGAAAATGCAGTATTCTCTTACACTTGTAAAACAACTCCCTCAAAGAATGTCTCTATCATTTTTTTTTTTTTTTTTAGATTTCATAAAAACTTTTGTTTTTTTATGAGAGAAGTTTTTCATTTGAAATCTTGTATCCATCAATATTGAAGCGAGAAGAAAACCTACAAAAGATGTAAGGGACTTTAAGAGGTATCAAGCAAACTTTTTGAACTCGCTTTTATAGCATATTCATTTTCTTGTAATAAAATTGCTTGACTTAAGTTAATTATCATTATATTCTTGTTAAGTTATATGATTTGATCTATTTAGTGTTCAAGTATATAGCTAAATCATGTTATAAAAATAGAAAACAATAGAATTTTTTATCAAAAAAATTTATTTTCTTTTATAACAAAAAATATTATATATATGATTTCTAACCATTATTTTAGGGAAGAATGGAGGTGAGTAAGTGCAAACCATTCTCTTCTCCCTAAAAAATGTTTTAATACATCAAATGGAGTAAGTATGAAATCTTGAATACTTTAACTAAAATATCCCTAAAATTATGTTTCAAGAAACAAAACAAAATGATACCAATTTTTGAGCGTCTTGGGGGTGCTAATCTTTCCTCAAGCGTATTCCACTCTTGAGCCTAGAATCTAGATTTTTTACCTATTAATCTGACTCTAGGATGATGGCTAATTGCATCAGAAAAGATTAGTGACAACTTTTAATATTTTCTCAAACTACAGAATTCCCCAGTTGAAACTTTAGTTGTGATAGTTAGCGACTCCATTAGGGATCCAACCTAGAATCCTTATTTCATAAAGAGTTAGGCCAAATTTTTTTATTTCTTTCTTGCTTTGTATCTATGCTTTATTACATTAATTTCTTTCTTGTTATGTTTGCTTTAATAACTAATTGTAACATAGCACACACCATAAAGCATAACATACGCTTTAAACTTGAGCTTTACCCTTTATAAGGAATATGTGTAGCCAGGCTCTTGAGAGGAAACCTCTCCTCCATAAAGCTAGTGATGTATTTCACTCAAATTGAACCAAGGACATGTTGGTAATCTCGGATGCTATTAGCTGTCACAATAACAATTAGTCCTAAAGAGCTTTCATTAATCTGATGAGGAGAATTTAGGAATTTTTAGAACCTAGTCTTTTCCTGCATAACCAATGCATATATTTAACTCAAGGTAAAGTAATGGTTAAAATTACAAAAATAAACCTAGTAGAAGCACACATAATGAATTATTACGTTATATATTAGTTAAAAATGCATTCTTTTATTAGTTTCTTAAAAACGTGAGAATTTCACTGATCCTACTTAAATCTGAATATATCTTGTGCTAGTTCGAGAAAAAACAATCAGAGAAGGGAAATGGCCTAAATATTGAAATTAAGTTACTAGCCAAAGTTAAATTGGTAATGAAGAAAAGTAATTTGGTAGAATTGGCCTCATTGTAAGAGATAATGAATGGAGAAAACCAAAAGAAATTTGGTGATGAATATGGGTATACAGAGCATTTCCTCAAGGCCCTAATGAAGGAGTCCCTAATTAGAGCGATGGTCCATTTTTGAACCCATTCACCAACATTTTCACTTTTAGTAAATATGACCTTATGTTAACTTTGAAAGAGTACACCTCATTGTTAGGGCTAAAGCCAACAAAGCCCTATAAATTATACATAAGTAAAAAAAAAGGATACTAGGTGAAAAGCATATAGGAAGCCTTTTGGGGATATGCAAAGGTGAAGCCGAGAAAGCTATTATCACCGGGAAACCCTCAGCTGTGTTACAAAAGAGTTCTTTTTTCCTTATATTAACGAACACATAACAAAAGAATTAGGAAGGAAAAGGCTAGCATCATTAGCCATTTATGGGCTTCTAATATTTCCTGGGGTGCAAGGCTAGTAGAAAGTTTCAGTTATGCACTTTTTTATGGCATATCTCCATGGAGTAAATCTAGTCTCGACAATGTTGGCAAAAACTTTAAGATTCCTAAGAAATGAGGGAGGGTATCTGTTAGGAGGGATCCCTTTACTCTTTAGATGGCTCAAAAGACATCTCAGAATAAATGGGGAAATATCCAAAGTTTAATGGCATTTGAAAGAGATATTTCATGAAGGAGGTAAAAATAAAAAGACAACCATGTACGAGAGGGTGGAAAGTTTGTGTAACTTGACACAAGAATAGATGTAGTGGATAACACCTTAGATCTCATAAGGCTATTTTGTTAAAAGCTAAATAATTTTATTGTGTGCTATTATTGAGAATATGGAAAAGTGTCATGTATAAACCACTAGTAGTATTAAGGTAGATGGGTTCGAAATAATGTGTGTTGATCTTACATGAATTGATTAGAGGACTATTTGAATATGACGAAGCAAAATTAGCATAAAAAATAACAAAAATTAGACAAGCTTAAGAAACACTTCATCTAATGCCGAAAAGCTAATGGGTAGGTAGCATTATAATCACATATACCATTTGGAAAAAGAATAGACTTTAAGGTTTACTCCCACTAGTATGGTTACCTGTGGTCAAAACGTCTCTCACAAAATTGAGATAGGTGGAAGTAAAATGTTTTTAGAAGGAAAGAGAATGTTGGGAAGTCCAAAGATCCAAGCGATAATAAGAAATATCGACTTTGAGATACGAGGTTCAAATTCAAGATGAGATCACAGAAATGGCTTAAAAAGAAAAGAAAGAAACCATATATGAGATCAAAAAGTTAAAAAGCTTCTACACTCAAAGATTGAAATCAAGAAATGATGGGGAAGCACGAAGAATGGTTCAAGAAATAAAAAAGCAAAGAAAGGAAAGGGACTTCTTCATGAGTGAGAGCATGGAGATACATAAAAAATTGAAAATAAAAGCTACGGCTCCATGTGAGACAATAGGAGAATAAAAATCTTCAAAAGATTATTTCCCTAAATCAACAACATGTAAAAGATATGAAATTGTATCAACAATAACAAGAAGAGGAGTATACATTTCAGTTGAATCAACTAATAAGGATGATAGATCAAGACTTGTTAAAGGCCGAATTAGAGAAAATCAAAGTGCATATTGAAGTACGAAGAAATAAAGCAAAGGAAATTTGCTCCTAATTGTGTCACGACTAAGAGAGATATATAAATGAATGACAGAGAATTATGATACCCTACGGATGCAAATGGAATTAGTAACCCAAATGGCCTCGAACATGTATAGAAGGATTTGTAAGCATCAAGGAAGTTTTCAACATCGGCAACTAGTAGAAACATAGGTCTTTCTAAGCAAAATATTGATTAGGTACCACAGAGCACAAGATATCTTCAACTATGGACCTAATGTGAAGTATTAATTATTTTAAAAGAAATTAATAAAGTATTTTCCTTATAAAGATGAATTTTTAATTGAAAATGTTTTTATAAATTTGTTAAACTAAATTGAAATGTTTTACGAGCTTTATAATAATGAAAGCAAAGAAACACTTGGTTATCAAAGAATATAACACTCATCCAAAAGCCTTACTGTAAGAAAATATGAAGGACTATAATGTAAAGATTGAGAGGATCAAAGCTGCTCAGGTTAAGATAGCCTAGCCAAGACTACAATATAGAATTGAATGCTATAAATTACATGGACCTCCAGAAATCAATGGCAAAGTAATTTTAGGACATGATGAAGTCAACGAAGTCCATGGAGGTGCTTGTGAAAGAGGTGCTAAATAGAGGAAAGAAAAGAAACTTCTTATCGTTTAGTTAACTAGCCCAACCGTGGTAGGAGCCTTATTTACCCCCTCAATAGCTGAGGGGGTAAATAATGGTAGTGGACAAAAGAGCAATAATGAATATAAGATTGCCAGCCTTTCCATATTTCGGATGCTAAATATCTAAAAAAAAACAAAAAAACTCGTAGGATTCGACGATGTTAATTAAAAACTGCTAACATTACTAGAGTTTTTAATTGAAAAAATGAAAGAATTCCGGGGGACAGGGGAGCATATAAGGGTGGACTAGCAAACCTAATTCTAGTCCCAAGACTAGTTATTCCTCCCAAGTTTAAAATGCTTGAATTTGACAAATATGATAGCACTAAATGCCCAAGGATGCATTTGAGGGTTTATCTGCACAAAATACATGGTTATGAAAATAATCAAAAAGTATTAATAGACTACTTTCAAGACAACCTAAAAGAAAAGGCATTAGATTAGTGCACAAACTTAAAAGCATTGAAGATATAGAGTTACAAAGATTTGGCTATGGCCTTCGTGAATCACTATCAATATATGGAGGAGCTAGCTTCCAACAGGATAACTCTTCAAATTATGAGCAAAAACAAAACGAAACTTTCAAGTGTATGCTCAACGAAGAAGGGAGGTTACAACAAAAGTACAGCCTCACTTAATCGAGAAAGAGCTACCTAAAACATTCATCGAGACTTCTAATGCTTATTTTTACGAAAGGCTACTAATGATTATGGAGTAAAGATTTGTTGATGTTGTAGAAACTAGAGAATTTAGTGAGTGCGCAATAAAAAGGGCAAATTATAAGATCATATCTAGCAAAAGAAATCCTTTGTCCTTAAGAAGAAAGAAAGGGAGACGAACTTCATCTTCAAACCTTAAAGTTTGATGTGCTAGGCCTTTTCGAAGAATGTGGCTAATGTAAACAATGAGTCTACATAACAAAAGCCTTAAAAATAAGGGGTGCCTATGAGGTTTAAATCATACTTATATTCAAAATTGTTTCCCCAACTTCTAGAATAAAAATTAATCACCCTTTTGTTCATGAAGCCACTTCAGCCCTCACAACCAAAATGGTATGATGTAAACTCCACATGTAATTATGATAATAGGGTGGTAGAGCACAATCTAGAGAACTACTTGGCATTTAAATATAAGTTGCAATCACTTATGGATAATGGAGTTCTAGGATTTAAGGTCGTAAATAGCCTTAATATGGCTAATAACCTATTACATGTGCATATAAAGTATCAGTTGAATGTGATAGAGATAGGCAATGATATTTATGAAATAGGAATAGCCAAAGAAAATAGGCCATTTATATTTAAAATGAAAGTATCTACACCTTCGTCACTATTATAAAAAAGCTGAAGACGATCATCAAGATGTCTATCCTTTTTTCATATAAATATGATCACATTGTACATGGGGATATCATACTATGGTTAAAAAAATTGAGACATCGAATGTGGCTGACCTCAGTCATACAACAAAGCATGAAAAATGTTATGAACGAGTAGATGTAGCCAATCAACTCATTAAAGCCATAAAGAACATAACTAAGGTATGAGCCGTAGTGTTTAAAAGACTTATTTTGAAAGGGCTTAAGCTGAAACATACTTTGTTCAAATGTAGCTTATAAAAGTAAAAGAGGGATAACTCATAAGACGTCAGAAAAAATCACTTATATTAATAAGAAAGGGTAATATAAAAGAAATATGTAAACACATTACATCTAAATAAGGAAAGAAAATTACTTTTTAGATTGTTTTTCACCACCCTAAGGGGTCTTTTTGTTCAAAGTAGAAAAAATTTGGGACATAGTGTTTGGGGAGATAAATATAAGGCGTCTTACTGTTTCTTCAGTTATGGGAGTGGCTATAGCTACTACTGAATCCTACCTAGTGAAGAAATTAATGAAGGTTGTTGTCTTAGCGGTAACCTCCTTGGTGCATCCACAGCTTAGACTAGTAGGCTTACCATTATTCTCTTTTATGATTAAGAACTTGAAGGGGTCTTCTCAGCCACCTCTACTACTTCATTTAGCTCTTTCTTACACATACGAAGCATGATGAAGAATTTATATAATAAAGATAAACAAAAAGGTTAACGAAGCCAATCAAGTAAAAACAACAAAAAAAGAGAGCAAAAAATGCACAAAGTAACTTAACCTGAGGGAAAAGAACTCTTTGGTTCTTTAAGTGCTAAAGAAAGAGGCTAAGTGGCAGCTTTAGGTAGCGGTTTCCTTTTAGAAAGGATAGGGTTAAAATTAGTAGAAGAGTCTTAGGAAGGGATAGACTCCTTAAAAGGTAGAATTGCAGTAAGGTTTTTACCTAAGATACTAAAGTGAACCTTATCAATCCAAGAATTAGTCTAAAATAAGGTTAAGGGGAAGGTTCTCTTATTATTTATCAAGGTATACTTAACTTCAACTAAGTCCTTAGAAAGAGGTATGTTAGTCCTAAAGTCTTGATTAAGATTAAGCTAGATTTGGATTCTTGAAGGGATTTTATTCGAGAAGACTTGAAAATATGAATGTCTTCATTCTTGATTACCTTTAGCAAATCTAAAATCAATAGGGAATGCCTTTTGAATGAAAAATATCAAAAAGACTTTAATAGTCTAAGGCCACTATGTTATTACTTAAGCTCAAAGAACCTAAAAAAACATTAAAGGAGAGACATCACTATTTTCTAAATCTATGCACCTTGTAGTAAAAGCAACCAAAATGCTTTGAGAGTTAAAAGCTAGCTAAGTATGTGAGATCTTAAAGCTATTGTAGACTATTTAGAAAAAAAAAAGTTAAAAAAGAGTCTTGAGCCCTTTTTTGGACACTCTTTAAAGACACAAAGAGCCTTTGATTTCGTAAACCAGAGTCTCTCAACACTATATGGTATTATCATGCCTATAAAGGGGTATACCATAGATACCTTATCCTAACTAGATCTTTAATGGTGATAGTAGAAGCACCTACATTATTCATGAAAAATAACTGAAATGAAAAGAATTTAACAAGAAACGAAGTTAATAAGATTTGAGAGACAAATAAAAGACTCAAAAACCTGATGAGGGAAAACTCTCTTTGCACTGTGTAGTTGGAATCTAGATGCAAGGTTAGAGCTAAAGAAAAGAGAAATGAGTGAAATGATGCTAGTTAAAAAAGATGAAGAAATTAACCTTTGGAAGAACAAAATACCCTTTAAAGTGTCATTTCTAACATGGCACCAATTAATAATATGGTAACTCTTCATTAAGGAGTGCACTTACTAATTGGGCATTAGAGCGAGATTATTAAGTGATACTTCTAACAAGGATGATGCATGTTTGTGAGGCATCAACTAATGTAGCATAATGGATGAGGTAGCAAAAGATGATAGGATGTCCTTGTTGATATGGCAAATATAAACAAAAGATAAGGATTATTTGCTTATATGGCTCATTATTTGATGTGGTAGTTTTTTATTGGGCGTCGTTGCTGAGGCGGATAAGCAAAAGAAGTGATTAAAGGTGCACCTCATGACATGACGAATGACTTGGTACATTAAATGACATGGCATAAGACAAGTGAATAGAAGACCTATCAAGTCATGGAGTTGCTAACTTGTCAAACAGAGTTAGTGACATGGCAGGGGCACTAAAAGAACAGCATACCCAATTACCTGACGCTTCTCAAATTTCTATCAAATTGGATGCAATTTGAATACAATTTTGTATTAAAAAAAAGATGAGTTAGTGGTAATAGATGAATGTGTCATTAAAATCTCAAATTCAGATCAAAATCTTAGAAGAATTAAGGGATGACATTTGACTTAACGAAGCATTCTTAACCAATCTAGAGCCTAATAGATCAGATTAATGGAAAAAAAAAAAAAGATCAAAGACCTTACAAAATGTTTTAAGTAAGATTGAACTTAATAGCAATGGCTCAAAGCGAGAAAAGTTGGAGTAAGTAAAGCTCACGAAGAAAAGCTGATGAGGTGCATTGTACCCACCCATCATTTGATACTAAAATGCATCAACAAATTCCAATAAATAGGAGGTGAAATCTTCAAGTTACAAAGGACAATCGAAAGAGTTGAGCACATAGTTTACAGTAGACGCTCAAATTACATGGTTAGCAATAATTTAGTGAAAATCTAGCTCTCTTTCTCTCCCTAAATTTTTTTCTTTGATAGAGAGTGTCCTTTCAAAATTCTTAGAAATTTTTTAGGAATTTCAGTAAAGCAAAGGGATTCAAAATACTTCAAAAATTGTAAGGCCTTTATTGAGATAATTTCGACTTCTTGATATTTACTTTCCATCAAATTTAAAATTTTGAATAAAATTCCTTTGAATGAGTAAAAGTTCTTATTAGTTCTTGTTAAATTATTAAGTTTTGATCTTGTATAATCATGCAATTATAGATGATTTCAGTTATGTGAATAGTAATAAGTGATATAAAAAAGTGTCGAAGCATAAAGGAATAGCCATTAAGTTATTCCTACAAGATTTAAAATTATACTAACAAAACATAAAGGAATACCCATTAAGTTATTCTTGCAAGATTTAAAATTATACTAACAAAACAATAAGAAATTTATTTTTCCTTTTAACATATCATATATATGTTTGATCCCTATTTTGGATAAGAAAATAGATAAGCAAGTGCAAATCTCTATCTTTTACCTTAAAATGTTTTTAAAGTAAAAAGATGAAATAAGTATGACGTCTTTTGTACTTTTACCAAAATATCGTTCCAAAGATTTTTTTAAAAAATAAGAAAATAATTTAAACCGGCATCAATTTTGGGTATTTTAAGGATGTTAACCCTTTTTTAAGTGTAATCAACTCTTGAACCCATATCTCAAAAAAGAAAACATCAATTTATTCCTATTTGCCTGATGATGAGTAATCACACTTAAAGATTGGTAGAGACTCATAATTTTTCTCATGCTGTGGGTTTTTCTGATTGAAACCCTCATTGTGACAATAACCTTTATTTCTAAACTCTTCATTTTGAATTGCATAAATATTTCTATCCTTCTCATAGTTAAAACTTTCAAGTTAAACGCAATAAGGATGATAAAAATTTAGAGAACAAGTTTTATTATTTGATTAATATTCCACCTAAACTTTTTTCAAAAGGCTTGCTTTTGAGCAGCAAGAGTTGGTCTGAAGATATTTCTAGGCTCCATGGCCTAAGATTTACCTTGAGCTTAACACTTGGAAAGAGTCTACCAAGAAAGTCTCTCGTAAAAGTGTTCATCCAATATAGAATCTTTTTATAGAGCTCTTTTAAAACATCAAACAGAATCCATCTTTGAGGACCATGTTAGCCCGACCAAAATAACCACTATTAAATGTACCAAGGTCTATTATAAAGTGTTTTCTTTTGATAGCTCTTTTAGATCAACTAAACTATTATCTTCTAGTTTGGGTATTGAAAAACCACCACCTATATTCCCATTTTCCTTTACTAGATACCAATCAAGAACTAAATTTTTGTAAAACTAATAACCTCATTGAAGTTCTTGACCAAGTTCTCAAACAAACTCTAAATCTTGTTCAATCCCCTAAACAAGTTCTTGGATAAGTCAATTCTCTTATTCAAGTTTTATGAAACTCTCAGATTTAGATCCTCAACATTCCCTTAATGTTCAATTTGGATTTTGTTTTTGAGTATCACTTTAATTGTAGGTCCTACTAAATGGCTCCCCAAAACATTTCCTAACTCATTGAAGAATAGTTTTGGGAGGTTATGAATAATGCTATCGATAGAACTCCTACGTCCTTGATTAGATCAACATCAAAAGTGCTAGAAAGAGGGCAAACTTTTAAAGCTACTAAAAAAAAAAGGCTACCTAAACAAACACTATTATTGCTCTAACTTTACTAGTGTTGAAAAAAGACCAAGGCTAATCCTTTAAGCAAGTAGTTTGCCAAGAGAATAAATAGGACCAGCAATAAACTCGAAGATCAAGGAATAATGAATGCACTATCCATCCCTTTATAAGGTCTTTCTCAACTAAAGAGAAGGATAAATTATTATTAAATGGGAACGTGTTACTAGAAGGCAACTTAAACCACCCAATTGTAGTGCATCAATGGCTCTACAAGTCCATTTTGTCGAAGGACTTCAAGAAATGGGAATTTGAAGATAGCCCAAAATGTCTAAGTAATACCATGATGTGCACTAGGAAGGTAAGTTTTCTTTGTTTGATCTATTTCACTTTTTTTTTTAATCTATTCTATTAAATTTTTGACACTTTTAATTTTCTCGATCTTCTTACATTATAGATTTTTCAAAGCATGCCGATTTTGACAAATAAATACAACTTCACAAGCAACAAGTTATACAACTTCATCAAAGAAGCTGAGTCAACAAATAAGTCAGCAAAAGATATTGTCAATAAAGCCCACATTTATGTGATTAAAAATAAGGCATTGAAGAATATTTTGAGCAAATTTGAATCTAATCTAAATAATACTAGAATCAAATTAGCCCAGATCCATGCCAAAATCGATGCCAAAGTTATTAAGTCAAGCATGAGTTAACGGCAAAGTATCTAAAGGAATAAAAGAAGGTATAAAAGGCCCTATCTCGAGTTGTTAAAGAATTTAGGCTCACAAATGAATATAAGGTTGAAATTAGGGAACAAGCTGCCTGTTTGTACTAGGAAATCCATAATAGACTTAAGGATGAAACAGAGTGAAATTCCTAATACTAATTTGGAATGGGTATAGAAGGCACCTCTTACTGAAGCTTCTTCTTCTATACACTTTAAAGATTTGAAGGTTTCTTTAGCGGATAATTCATAGAAGTTTGCACCAAATCCAACAAATGAAGTACCAACCCAACAAGCTACTTGGATATATCCTTCAATGATAACTCCTAAGCTAAGCCACCAATGCTACAGATGTTACTGCTAAAACTTCAACTCAAGAGAATGTTCTTGTTACAGTTGACTAATTATATCCTTTTCTTTTCTAATCATGTTGATTTTTTAAACTTTTTTTGTATGAACTTTTATTTTTTATGAAGCTTATCATTTCTAGAGGTTCTAATCTTCTATTTCATATTATCTCAATCTAACTTACTTTTGATTGATTTGGAATACTAACCCAAATGACTAATAGATGTAACATTTAGCCATTAAAATTAGCTTTTCATGAAGCTCAAAAATTTAAACAGCTTTTGTATTTTCCTAACCTAACAAATCTCGATCAAACCATTTGACTATTTAGCTCGATGATGTTAATTCTTGATTAATTTGATCCTGAACTACACCTGTAATGAACTCTCCTTAAGCGACATGCATAATTTCATCAAGTGCAAAATTACATGTCGACAGTTAACATTAGGATTTGCGCAATAGATATGATCAATGTTGAGATACAAAAAAAAAAAAGATGCCTGCTTTGGTACCTTTAGTCCAATCTTAGACAAAGAGCAAGGAGGCGATTCACCCGATGCTATGGAGGGTCCCACTCCAGTATCTGCTTCGATTCATGCAGCTACTATGGTAACAGCGGGCGTTTTCATGATAGCAAGGTGCTCCCCTTTATTTGAATACCCACCTACGGCTTTGATTGTTATTACTTCTGCAGGAGCTACGTTTTTTTTTCATTGTTCCCAGGGATTTTTTTTGGGTAATCCGCTCCCATGCTGCAAACAGTCAAATCTGAACTATAATGATCGGTGATTGGTGTTGAAAAAATGATCAGGTTTAGTGAACATTATCAGGTTCAAAGTAATGACTGGGGTTAGTAATGAAGAACAGTGAACGAGATTGACTTTATAAAGAATGTTAGGATCATATTTGAAAATCTTATGATCGGGGTTAGTTAGAAAGGCAATGATATGGATTAATGTTAAAGGAGTGAATGGGATCAAATTTACAAGTTATTTGAATTATGTTATTGCAACATTGATATTAGCCTTTTAACGTTTAGTGTGGATATTATGTAATGAAATATATGAAGGATATCTTTAAGAAATATAATAATGATATCTCACACTCCAAAAAAAAAAAGTAAATTTTTAGATAACAATATGTACAAATGATGTTATTAATATTAATTTTAATAGTACTAACTTTTCTGTTTTTTCATATATACAATTCATGGATATCGGTACTTATACTCTATTTAAGCTTGATGAGATTAGGAAAGAGCTCGGGTTGTATGTATAGAGCATCATGTTAGATACAAACTACATGAAAAATTGTTGGAGTTGTACTTCAAATTTATAAATACATATTAGTGTTATTAAGAATTGTAAGTATTTATATTTCAACTTATATTGTAGAAATAATGTTGATCTATAAATTGTTTTTTTTTCTCTTGTGTTTCCTACATGACTGAATGCTTTTTTTTAAAAAAAAATGAGAATCATGATTCATTAGAGTTTAAAAGTGGTGATAAAAGAATGTTATATTGAAGTGTATTATCATGGAAAAAGTGATGAAGATGTGTTAAATTGTATGAAGTGTGTTAGTAATATTGAAGTGATTGTGCTAATATGTACGGTCATTTATTTTTTGAAAGAAATTTGAGTGTTACATTAAATTATGTTGATAGAATAAGTGTTTGTGTGTTTTATTATTGAAATTTTAATGGATGAAACTTTGTATAGAAAATAATTGGTATCTTGGCATGTAGTGCGAAAGAAGAATTCATGTATTAGTATGTTGATGGAATTGGTATATTGATAGGATGTATAGTGTGGAAACAATTAGTGTATTGAGTGTGTTGATAAAATATGTAGCATGAAGAGAAATTATTGTATTTTGTGTGTGTGGATAGAAAGTGTAGTATGAAAAAAAATAATAATGTGTTGGTGTGTTTTATTTATTATATGAAAACTTTTATGAATGAGACTTTTTATTTACAAAATATATATAGTGTGACAATATTTGCAAATATAAAAATATATTTATATGCATTTTATAGAAAAAAATTATTGTAAAAAAAGATTATTAAAAATTAATAATAATTAAATAATTATAATTTCCATTTTGATTTGATGTTAATTAAAAAATTCTAACTAAATATTTACCATTTCAAATTTTTATTTTTTATATAATTTTATTGTTTTTAAATAATAATAATTTTAAAAAATAATTAATATTATTTATCAATCGTAACAAAACTATGGATAAATAGTTATAGATAAAACACATTAAAACAACTACCAAATAATTAAAATTAAAAAATAGAATAAATATTCCTTATCTATAGTTTTATCAAAATTATGGATAAAAAGTTATTAATAAATTTATTAAACTATTTAATAAATAGAGTTTTTTTAAGCTTAAATTTTTTTTTTACAATAACTATTTTTATAATTTGATTGTTTGAAATTTTTTTAAATATATTTTAAACAAAAAAGCCCATACAAAGATAAATATATTTACAATGATATCATTCTAACAATTATATGAGCAAATGATTTTTTTTTTTTAGTTTTATATAAAAGTTAACACATTCCTTGTTAATGTTGACATAATTTCATGTTATGTTATAATATTATTTCCGTGTAACCTTTACATGTGATATTTTTATATTAAAGTTGATACAATTTCATGTTAAGATTGATATATTCAGTGTTAAGTTGTTGTCAAAATTCCGTGTAACTTTCTCTACTTAAAAAAAAAAAGTTACATAAATATATTATTATGGAAAGTATCAACCTTAATATGAAAAATGTAGTATGTAAAAGTTATAAGGAAATAATATTGTAACATAACACGAAATTATGTCAACTTTAACGTGAAAACATCATAAATAAAGGTTATATGGAAACAATATTGTAACATAAAACGAAATAGATCAACTTTAACATGAAATGTGTAAACTTTTATGTATAAAATGTGTTAACCTTAATACGAAATATTGTCATCCTTAACATGAAATGTGTCAACTTTTACATGATATCAATACAGAACATCACTTAGTTTTTTTTTTTTTTTTTGTCAACTAAATACATATTCATTTGTTTATATAGCTATCACAATTGATTATTGTAAATATATCTTTATATGAGTTTTTTTTTTTGTAAAAGAATATATTAAAAAAAATTATAAACACTCAAATTACAAAAGTAGTTATTCAAGTAGAGAGTTTTTTTAGGCTCTTGCAAACTATTGCCTCTAACAAATAATTGAAAACAATAAAAATATAAAAAATTAAGTATCATTTATCAATAGTTTTAATACAAGGATTGATAAAGAGTTAATGATACTCTTTAAAATATAATAAAAGTAATAATAACTATAACTATAAAATGTGTTAATGAATATGTTATAATTTATTTTATTGGTCAATTGTTTTAATTTATTTTTATTATAAAATAAAATAGCTCATAATTCTGTCAATAAATATGTTAATTAATTATAAACTATTTCACTCTTATTCACAGTTTTATATGTTAATAAAATGTGAAATGTTTTATCTTTCATTTACAACATTAGAACTATAAATGAAAATGTTAGTGAATTATAAACTATTTAACATTTTATTCAAAATTTAAAAAAATTGTCAAGTATTTTTATCCATATTTATTTCAATTAAGATAATTTATAATTTTAAAATTGTAACTAAAATTATTTTTAATTATAAAAAAGCTTATTTTATTTTAATGTGTAAACAAAAAAAAAAAGATTTTGTAAACCTCTTTCTCACCTGGCCATATCATCATTCAAACCATTAAATACTTTATTGTATGTAAAAATAAAAAAAAAAATTAAAATAAGTTATTTTGATGATTTTGGTTTGTTTCTTTTACTTTTTTAATGAAACTTTTTATAAATTATTTTTATTAGAATTTTCTCTAGTTGATGAAGAAAATATAAGATGATATGCTACCAAAGACTAGGTCGGTAATAATTTGTCGAATGTTATATCTTAGAGGCTAATCATCATTAATTTTATCGTACTTGATCCCACATCTTGTAAGGTGAAATTAGTTTTAAGAATATCAATATTTTGTAATACTCATTAGTTTCCATAATTTTTTCCTTAAAATTATTTTTATTTTATTTTTCATACTTTTATCAATATTTAACAAACTAAGTAAGATACTTATTTTATGCACAAGATTTATTTGCATTCATATGATATGTTAAAATGTTATTATTAATATACTTCAAGGCTTCATATAATGTATTTAAATGTACTTTTGAAAAAACTATATTTTTGTTTTATTTCATTAGTGTATCCTTTTGTATTACCTAATGAGATCAGAGTGTGTGCTTGAAGGGCTACAAAGCCCATGAACAAACTTACAAATGAGTTGAGCCCAAAAGAAGGCCTACTACATAAAAAAGCAACCCCGCTTTCCCTTTGGCGGGAAACTCATCGGGTGGCCACTTATTTTCCCGCCACAATGGGACTCAATACCGGGGAGCCGATTCTCGCGCAGCCACTGCTAGTTCCTGGGGTTTGCCCGCTCTGATATTCCCATCTGCGACAAAATTAAGAAGTAGTGGAAAGAAACAATCCAGGTCGCTGCTAGAAAGAGGAAATGGAGGCATTTGGAGGATACTTCGAGGACGAGAAAGCAGTTCGAGTAGAGAACATTTTCCTTGAGTTCCTCACGAGGTTCCCTCTCTCGTTCTCTCTCTAGCTTTCTATTTTCCTTCTTAAAGTTTATTCTCATAATTGATTCTGGTAACTATCTGGATGAAACTCAGTTTTAGATTAGATCCAAACATGGCGGAACCGTACTACGAAGTCGAGATAGAAGCAATGAGAGCCAACGAATCAACGACAATGTTCATTGATTTCTCTCACGTCATGCTTTACAACGACATTCTCCAGAAGGCCATCGCCGATGAGTACCTAAGGTTACCCTTTTTTAATTTCTTTTTCCTTTTTACTGCAAATTTCCCTTCAGATTATCCAAAAACCCAAATCCCCCTTTTCTGTTTTGGTTTTAACATTGATTGCTTGTGTGGGTGACTTGGGATTACATTTACTTTTGTTATTGCTAAGGTTTGAGCCTTATCTGAAGAACGCGTGCAAGAGGTTCGTCATGGAGCAGAAGCCCACTTTAATTTCTGATGATAATCCCAACAAGGATATTAGTGTCGCCTTCTTCAACATTCCATTTTCCAAACGGTAATTTTGATATCCTTTTCACTATTCATTGGATTCTCGCCTTTTTTTGATTAAATTTGTTTACACTTCTGAATATAATCATGATCGTCGGTGTGATTTTCAGCCTTAATTTTTTAACAGTACTTATTGGATGTGTTTCTACCCAATTTGTATTCCTTGTTCACTTTTTGCATTTTAAGACCTTTATTGGCTTGCTTCAATAGTTTACTAACTACTCATAACTCTTTTCTTTTAAGTGCTGTGTGATCAGATGTTATTCTTCTACTTTTACTTACCGTGCCAAAACAAAGTCAAACAATTTTTCAGGAACACAATTTTGTTTTTGTGAATTGTTTTCGCTCTACATGATTGATGTAGCCATGCTTTACCCTCTTGAACTAATTAAAGTGACAAAAAGTTCTTATGTTGATAAGTTTGCTGACATTAATATCCCAGATTAAGGGAATTAACCACAGCAGAAATTGGAAAACTAGTATCAGTAACGGGAGTGGTCACACGCACAAGTGAGGTACGGCCAGAGCTTCTCCATGGAACTTTCAAGTGCTTGGAATGTGGAAGTGTCATAAAACATGTTGAACAGCAATTCAAGTACACTGAGGTTGGTGACTGAGTGTCTGCATTAAATGTCACTGCATCCTTTTTTCATCTACTGATCTAGGTCTGCAAAGGATCATAGAAAAGAAACTTCTTGTTTGCTAACAATTCTTGTCTTGTTGTGGTTACTGTGATGCAGCCCACAATATGTGTAAGTCCCACCTGTTTTAACAGAACAAGATGGGCATTACTTCGACAAGAGAGCAAATTTACAGATTGGCAGAGGGTGAGAATGCAGGAGACTTCAAAAGAAATACCTGCAGGCTCCTTACCAAGGTCGTTGGACATTATTCTTCGCCATGAGATTGTTGAACAGGCCAGGGCAGGTGACACGTAAGATATTTATGCCTTCATCTGCATGTACATCTGTTTATTTCATGTTTTTGCCCTTTGTTGCAAGATAATTTATGCCATTTAAAGTTCAGCCTGAATTTTTATGTGCTTACAGGGTCATTTTCACTGGTACTGTGGTTGTAATACCAGATATACTGGCACTGGCCTCGCCAGGGGAGAGGGCTGAATGTCGCAGAGAGGCTCCTCAGCGCAAGAATTCAACTGTTGGACATGAAGGTGTACGAGGCCTTCGAGCATTGGGAGTGAGAGATCTCTCATATCGCCTTGCTTTTATTGCCAATTCAGTTCAGGTTGGTCATTAAGTGACCTCTTATTGTCAATTTTTAAGTTCAATTCTTTGATCACTTCCTGATAAATTGGTTGATACTAAATGTTTCTTTCTTTAGATTTCTGATGGTAGGAGGGACACTGACTTCAGGAACAGAAAGAAGGATGCTGAAGAAGATGATCAGCAGTTCATGGTTAGTTCATGATTGCACCTCATCTACTTTTCTAATTATTTCCTATATGTCTGCTATGTGATTATAATGGCTTATGTTGATCAGTCCATCTTGCACTTGAAAAGTTTAGAATATAGTTCCGAGCATGGGTAAGAAACTTGTGACACTTCAGAATAAAATATTGGGCTGTCAAAACTTGTGTTTTGGAACTAATTAACAAATTTAGAAGGTCAAGTCAATTTGGTGGTGAGGAAATTCTTCATCTTGCTCCCTATTATACGTGCCTGTGCTTGTCAATCATGTCCAAGTCATTTACAGCCTGCTTGGAATTTTTTTGGTATTGACTAAAAGGTCTCCACTTTTTGAGAATGAATTTGTCTTTTAGATGTTCTTACCAATAGATGTTTTCCTCCTAGTTCTCATCTGGTTTGTATCTGATCTCAGCTTGAATGGAAGCATCTGTTAAATTTCACTGCTTTATCTGGCAGGAAAAAGAGAAAGATAAAATCAAGTAGATGCATTATAGGTGTTTCATATAATGCTACCTCCACAATTTCCTTTTCAATTGTAATAGAAGTCTTCTTTATGAATTGCATACCTCTTAATTGGGTCTTATTCATTGGCTTTGTTCTCTATACTTTTGGCTTGCATTTGATATCATGAATATATATATATATTTTTTGCCTCAATAAAATTAACCAACATTTGCCTTTTGCTTCCATCTGCTGCACACATATCTTTCTTTTTAGTTAATTTTATATTAGATAGCTGGAAACATTTAGCAGATCCCAAAGCCCTTTATTTGTCTATTCGGCAGGCAGAAGAGTTAGATGAAATTCAACAAATGAGAAATACACCCGATTTCTTCAATAAACTGGTTGATAGCATTGCCCCAACTGTTTTTGGTCATCAAGATATCAAACGTGCTATCCTGCTTATGCTCTTGGGTGGTGTCCACAAGTTTACTCATGAAGGCATCAACTTGAGAGGAGACATCAATGTTTGTATAGTTGGAGACCCCAGCTGTGCTAAGTCTCAGTTCCTGAAGTATTGCTTCCCCACAAACTGTTTTACTATTGGCACTTTAGTTTTGCTAGTCTGAAATTGCATGAACTCATTAATGCCAATTTGTCTATATGCAGGTATGCTTCAGGTCTAGTTCCCAGATCTGTCTACACATCTGGCAAATCCTCATCCGCTGCTGGGTTGACTGCAACTGTAGCCAAAGAACCAGAAACTGGTGAATTCTGTATTGAGGTAACTATAAATTTGTGTTGCTCTTCTGTTCACTAAGTGAACTTGTGAATTTGTTGAGGATTTGGTGGCACGTGCTCACAGCACCAATTTTACAGCATATCCATTAGCAGTCGGCATCAATTATACTTAACAGTTGGCGATTCTTATGGAACAAAAATTCATCTACCTTTATCAATCATTAATTCAGTTACTAGTTATTACCAATTTTGCCCACTATAAGAAAAGGATAGATTGCTTAACATCTAATGTGCACATTAAATTCAGTTCAGTTATCGAAATATTTTGGACAATGAGAAATGTACTCTGTAAAGGAAAGTGATGTAGAATATTAAATAACACTGTAGAAATGTAATGAAAAGACTAGTGATTCCAAACTGTAAGGATCTGCCACAATTTGATGCAGTTTCTGGAGCAGATCCCTTGACCTAGAAGTACATTGAAAGTTAGATCTGCTACTCTCTATATGAAGAGCTGAGTCACAGTCAATATAGCACATACCAAGAAGTAGATAAATTGCAACTGTTTTGTGATGTCCCAATATTAAAAGTCAAGGTTCAGAGGGGAAACATAAACATAACCAAGGTTTAATGATCGAAGAGCCTAAAATGGACAAACTTGCAGAAGATCAGAAAGAAGGGCCAAGTGTGCTATTCCTATGTCTTTTTCTAGTTCTTTGTCTTCCATGCAATCTCATGGTATCTCAGCTTATGCTTATCAGGGTTCTTGAAAATGATGTTTGATTTCTTTCAGGCTGGTGCTTTAATGCTTGCTGATAATGGCATCTGTTGCATTGATGAGTTTGACAAGATGGACATCAAAGATCAGGTAACTTTCATCCTATTTTCATGTCAACTCCTTGAATTGTCATGTTTTTGGATATTGCAAGATTAGATATCTGATAGGCATATATATGGTTGTGAAGGTTGCAATTCATGAAGCTATGGAGCAGCAGACAATAAGTATTACAAAAGCAGGCATACAAGCAACCCTGAATGCTCGAACATCAATTCTAGCAGCAGCTAACCCCGCAGGGGGGCGCTATGATAAGTCTAAACCACTTAAAGTGAGAAATATTCTTCTGCTCGTCTCCAATTTGCCTGTTTGTTTATATGGTTTTATGGTAGTGCTACACTGACCTGAAAAATGTTTTCTTACTTGGGTTAATCACTATAATGTTTTCTTTTTGCAGTATAATGTTGCCCTCCCGCCTGCTATTCTCTCGAGGTTTGATCTGGTATATGTTATGATTGATGACCCAGACGACCAAACTGATTATCACATAGCACATCACATAGTCAGAGTTCACCAGAAGCGTGAAGAAGCACTAGCTCCTGCCTTTACTACTGCACAACTTAAGCGTTACATTGCATATGCAAAAACTTTGAAACCGAAGGTTGTGGACTTGTTATCAGATATTGTTTTGCGTCAAACCAGTTTTTTTTTTTAATTTTTTTTTATCATTGTTGCTTCCTTTTAATGTAGCCAGTTCTAGTGCAGCTAAACTCGGAAGCAAGAAAACTGTTGGTCGACTCTTACGTTGCTCTCCGTCAAGGCGATACAACTCCTGGAACTAGAGTTGCTTATCGCATGACAGTTAGGCAGCTAGAGGCATTGATCAGGCTGTCTGAGGCTATTGCAAGGAGTTATTTGGAAACTCAGGTGCTCTATTGCTGCTACCTAACCATTGCAGCTTGCCAATGTTGTACATATGCCTTAGACTGGAAGTATATATTTTCTTTTCACAGGTACATCCACGTCATATCCGTTTAGCAGTGAGATTGCTGAAAACATCTATAATCAGGCAAGAAAAGAATTATCTTTCTCTCTCTTCCTCTCTCTCTCAAAGCAAGTCTTTTGGAATCATGGAAACAATGTGCCCTGTTCTTCCATGCAGTGTTGAGTCAAGTGAGATCGATCTTTCTGAATTTCATGAAGAGAACCATGACAGCATTGATGGTGGTGATAATGATGGCAATGGTCCAACCGTTGCTCAGCCAAGTAATGATGCAGCCGAGCTCACTACTAAGAATGCAGGTGGGATTAGGAAACCTATGTCCTTTCTCTTATGCTGTAGACTTTTTTAATTAAGAAACAAATTGCATTATAATTGTACAGAAAGTGGAGCAGGTCCTAAGCTTGTGATAAGTGAGGAATATTTTCAGAGGGTCACCCAAGCGCTTGTCATGCGCCTCAGACAGCATGAAGAAACTATAAAGCAAGATGGTAAACTTCATGTTGCTTTTGACCTTTTTAATCAGATTTGAATTTCTGATTGAAACTACTCAATGAATTCTTTTTTTGAAGTTAAAGTTGGGGAGGGCCACAATGGGTAATAGATCTTAGATGCAGACTCCTAAATCATGGTTCTCATTCAGCCACAAAGCATTATCTGTCCAGCTATATGCCATCTGCAATCTATCTTTCACTATTAAAGTTCATTTCCTTGATTTTTTTTTTTTTTTGGGCATTTACAATTTGCAGGGACTGGGCTCGTTGGATTGAGACAGAAGGAATTGATACGATGGTATGTGGATCAGCAGAATGAGAAACATATGTACACTTCCCAAGAGGAAGTGAAATTTGAAGTTAAGAAACTGAGAGCTATTATTGAGGTAAAACACAAGCATCCTTGAATCCTATCAGTTATCTGCTGAATACCATAATTCAAACAAGACATGGTGGCTGTAACTATCTGTGTAAATCAATGCTCACTAATGCAGAGTCTGGTACGGAGGGAAGGCCATTTGATAGTGCTAGATGATGGTAGGGAAGCAGCAGCAGAGGGCCAAGGGGCAAAGCAGTCATCATATAGGGATGAGAGAATTTTAGCTGTGGCACCTAATTATGTCATAGATTGACAATGCATCAATCTGGAGGAAACTAAATTCCTCTTCTGTGGTTAATCAGCCTGTGGTGAGCTGATTTTAATTTGTTGTTAGAGGTTTAGGGGCAATATCATGGCATGATTTGCAGCGGTGAGAACTGATAAACTGGTGGTCTGGGGTTTATGCAGCTGAAAATTTTGGCCCCAGTTTGAGTCTTCTTTTATCTCACTAATTAAAAGTACTTAAAGATTGGCTTAAATACTGCTTCAGCCGAATCTTTAGTTGTATTCAAGATACTATTGTGGAGGCTGGTGGCTAAAGGAAGAGGTAAAATTCTTTGGGAATTCTTGTAATGTATCTTCTTTTTGGTGCATATTTGACTGAAGAAGCAAGTTAAACTGAAACTTAAGAAGAATGTAGAAGTTCCTTCAAGGTTATGGTGTTGGGATTCTGGTGCTTGAATTGCTTCAGTAAGGTAATGTAACAAAGGTCTGAAGCTTATTTCTTTTTTATGTTATGCCTGACTAAATTACAAATAAAATGAACCGAGGACCCAGATCTCAACCCAGTATAAATTTGACAATGGTAGTACAGACTATGTTTGTCCAACACATGTAGAATGGAAAAAATATCTTTACCCAAAAGGCAATGCCTTGGTAACATATTGTAGTGACATTAATTATTGATCATACAAAAATTGACAAATTGTTAATAAATATTTTTCTTAAAACATCAGTGAAAAATTAAAAAAAAATGATTGGAGATGACAAAAGGATGCAGTTGCACAGCATTCTTTGAAAATAGGCAGCTAAGAGTATGAGCTTGTCTTTAGCAAATATGGTATAATATTAATTTAATATTTAAATTGGTGTTTTTTTGGTTTTTTGAAAACACATCAATTTTTTCCAAATTTTTTAGATTATTAACTTTTTATTTTTATAAAAATATATTTTTGATAAATAGTTTAATATATATTATATTGTTAAAAAATTATTTATTTCAAAATAAAGTTAATATTTAATACATAATTTAATTTATTTAAATGTTTTAATTAATTTTATAAATATTATTTATTAAAATTTATTATATAATATTATTAAAATAAATAATACAAATTTAATATAAATAAATTAAAAATTAAAATCTTTTAAAAATATTTTTGAATATTAAAATAATATTAAATTTGATATTTAAAATTAAAGTACGGTCACAAAGAGAAGTGTGTTACTTCGGTCAAGTCCCTAAGCCCTTAGCTGACAGAAATATAGAGTTATTTTCTAGTAAGAAAAAAAAAATGATAACCACGTACTATTGATCAAGTTTTGAACACCGTTCAAATGTTATTATAAAGATATTTATTACCAAAGAAAAATCTGAAGACAAGCCATATAAATATATATATATATATATATATATATATATTGTCCATTAACATTGTAATGATTTGGAAGGACAAGTCATAATTGCACATAATAAATAATAAAATTTTGAATGAAAAAAACTTTGGATATGAATTAAAAGAAAGTTTATTTAATTTAAAAAATAAAATTTTTTATGATTTTTTATATAATGTAGTGATCATTAATTTTTATTTATTTTTAAATATAAAAAATAAGTAAAATAAATAAAAATATTATAATTTAATTTTTTTTACATAATTCGACGATGAGTCGTCGATGAAAAAAGATTGGTACCCTACAACGTTCAAAATTAATATTTATTAATCAAACTATAAAAAAATATTTTAGAGAAATATGAAAACTTCATCATTATTTTATTTTACATCTTTTAAAAATAGAAAAACTTCTGTTATCCCTTAGATTTTTCATTCTCAAATCAAGGATAAACAAAATTTTGATGACATGAAAGTACACCTTCCACAAAATCAATTTTTTTTATTTGCTTAAAATTCATTTGAAAAGAAAACTAAAAGGGTAATTATAATCATATAAAAACATCTAATGCCAATTTATTTTCATAAACCAGTATTAAGCACGAAAATGGGAGAGGATATCTAGCCATTATAATATAGTTTTATTTGTGTTAACAATTTTAAAATGCCTATAAAAATATGAAGGATAAATTTTTTTTAATTTTTTTCTCAAAGAGATGCTTAATCTTAATTCAACTATTCTAAAAACCATCAATGTTAAATTCCAAACAAATTGCTAGATTTCAGTGATCAAAATCATAACAAACTATTAGATTCCAAAATTTGCAACAATATTCAAATGCATTAGTGTAAACTAGAATAGGCAGAACTATCAAATAGCTTGTCCAATTTAAAAAAGTCTCATTTGATCATGTTGAAGAAGATTTCTATTTTGCATAATGATCTTATGTTACATATTACCTAAATGAATTATAAATATAGAAGCTTGAAAGAAATCAGAATAAAAAGAAACCGTTCAAAATAGAACAAACTACAAAATTTACTAGATCAAAATGTGAATGAATGTTTATTAATATGATAAACTTTTCAGATATCCAACAAAAATGCAACACGTCACCCAAAAACACCAGGTGCCATCTCAACTTAAAAATAATGAGACACTTAGCTCCACCTAAGTTCAAAAATAACGAAAACATACTAGCACATCAACTTGGGAATAACGATAAAATCACCCGCTCGGATTTAAAGCCATAAAATCTTAGATCCAACAAGGATCTTATCTATAAGTACTTGATATGAGATTAAATCTTTATTAAGGTTCATAAAGGCCATAAATATTTGGAAGACCCCTTGATGCTCGACTTTGAATCAAGGAATTCCCATAATTAAGACCCCAACCGTTGTATCAGAATCACCTATAAAAGGGTCAAGTATCATTCTTTAAAATTCTCATGTTCATTCAGAGAATTACTATAATAACTAGAATGTCAGAGCTATCTCTCTTTTTTTTTTCGGTCCATTTTTTTGTCAACCTTAAGTCTAGCCCACTTGATATAGTTAATTCTCGAGGAATATCATTTTGGCACTGTCAGTGGGAACCAACAACAAAAAGCCATGGCTGCCCCCAGAAGAAACAATCTTGCAAGGAGCAACTCTATCAGGACTAAAATCAAAATCAGTGCTAGAAGGGTTCTTCATTTCCAACTTACACTTAATCTATTGGCTAATCTTGGAAGGTCATGTCTCTTACCCAAAGCAATGATCCCTTGCGAGAAACTAGATCCAAGATTTGAAGCAACAAATTAAGTTCTAGCAGTGACTTTTTGAGGCCCAACAAAAAACCCTCAAAGAGACGTGACAAACCATTAATACTCAAGTAATATCATTTTGGCACTGTGAGTGGGAACCAGCAACAAAAAGCCATGGCTCCCCCTAGAAGAAATGATCTTGCTAAGAACAACTATCATGATTAAGAAAAAAAGCTTAGATACCTCTTGAAGTGCCTTACATATTTTGTAGAATTCCTTCTTTTTTAATTATGAATGGACAAGAACTTTCAAATGGAAACTTCTTTGATAAAAAACAAAAGACTTTAATGAAAACTAAGAAAGTTATAGAGAGATTTTTGAGAGAATTTTTTTTGCTAGGAATATCTTGTGAATATAATGAGAATACTTAATCTTTTCTAATGCATCTGTGTTTTGCAACTGGAAATCTATCATCTTTGCTAAGAACAACTGGAAATTTATAGGAATTCAATGGCATAGGTTAGCAGCAAATGTTGGGTAGGTGCAGTACGGCCAAACACCTTTGCTTTCAAGCTTAGGAAAGTCCGCCTAATCTCGCAAGTTCCATTAAAACTTTTCTAGGTGTTAATTTTGACGCTTTTTAGCTTCGTTTAAGTCGAGTGACACCATCAATTCCTTCTAACTTCACTTAAATAGCTCAAAAACAGGGCCGCTTAGTTGACTTTTCTTGTGCCACTTAATTCTATTAAACCTAAGCTTAATTTCGTCTCTAGGTTACAATTTTGGATTTGTCATGCATTTCACCCTTCTTTATTTAATTTTCGACCTAGATCTCATCATCTAACTGAAGAATTTTGCTTGAACTATGCTGTAAAGTGCAACATCAATAGGTCTACCAACCATATCGGAATTCACTGTTGAAAACACAGGTTTGTCTTCACTAAAATGCCACTAGGTTAGTGCAACCTACTACATCACCTTATTTCTACTTACTGTCCTTTAAATTAATGTGGCAATGTCATCGAATGACATCCTGCCATGTCAATTAAAGAATTGATAAGTGAGTAAAGCTCCAACTTTACCACTTCATTAATGTCACTAAATGACATCCTACCATGTCAATAACACTATTAATAGCTAGTTTGCCTTATCAATAGAAAGATCCTAAAATAATGCAGTGCCATGTCATCTCTTCATTACACCTTGACAATAGCGCCCAGGCATACAATGCCATGTCAGCTTGCCTTACCACATCAGTAGCATCATCTTCAAATAGTCTGCCCTTCATGGCAGCTCTTCCTTAATGGCTAATCCATTCTTAAATCTTTTCTTTCCATTTCTCCAAGTTTTCCTTATCTTTCCATTCCATAAATTATTTTTTGCTCTTTGTAATCGCTACAGACTCTCTCAAGGTGAGTCTTCTTTACTTCCAATGAGGTCTTCTCTTTAGGTAAATTTCACATTATTTTACCTTTTTTTTTAAAAATTTACTTTAGCTAGCAAAGGATTTGTAAGTTCCTCGGTGATTAAAAATAGATATTTGGTTAGGATTAGAAGAACATACAAGATCCTTGCCTTAATAGGCATGGTAATTCTCACTCTTGATAAAAGGCCTTGGTTTGAAAATTGAGATGCCTTCTATGTGTTCGAGTAGTGTCTCAAGAGAGGCTTGAGACTTTCTTTAAACACTTTGTTCAGAGTGATTTGTGAGAATTATGGGATATCTCTTAGTTAGCACCTAATTCCTAAAGAATTCTTGTTGCATTCTCTGCTAGGTATTTAGATTTAAGAATCAAAGATTTATCATCTTTAACTTTTTTTTAAAAAATTTTTTAAGCTAAAACCACTACAGATTAATCTAGAACACCCAATGAAATTTTGGTACTTCTCATCAAAGAGGCCCTCACTTTTTCCTTTGATGTTCCCAAAGCCATAAAACACTAGAAACAATCATATTTTTGGGTGTTTTGGAATAGAATTCCTTATAGGATTATTTAATGGACTTAACTAAATTAAGAATATGCCTCAAATATTACCCTTTGTGAGCTTCTTGCTGCTTCTAAGCAGATTCTGGCTAGTAACGAGAAGAATCTATTTATATCCATATTTTTTGGTGATTCATGGATAGCTAGAGGGCACTCTCATATTGTATCCTAAGAGCTTATTCCATTGTCAACCTCTACAGAGCTTTCCAAGCTTCCTCTTACACTATATCCCCAAGAGGCGAACTTTCCCTTATAATCTACTTCAACTAATTCATCTTCTACCCTCCTTGGTCTTTCTTCCCATATTAGGAGACCTCATCTTGGAAATGTTTCTTTACCCATCCTCATAAATGAGTTAGAATCTCCATCATTAGGTAAGCTTAACCAATGTTACGTTATGAGTCTATGCTTTTGGCAGACTATTATTAACTTATTTTTAATTTTTTAGCAAATCACTTTCTAATAATGCCAAGAGCTAAGAAAAGGAGTTTTAACGATGTAGCTAAGGTGGCAGAGAAGACACCCCCGAGTCTTCTTCTAAGAAAGGAAAGATGGCAACACTTTTTCTATAAAAGGTAGGCACCTAACATAGTGTGTCTTCTTGGATGATAACTTTTATAGATTTCTCCTCTTAACGAGAGTCTACAATAGTCACCACTACTTTTTAAACTCAAAAAATCAAGAAACTTATTTATGAAATGGTACTATAGCCTCATCTTCTTCATCCTTGCTAGACCGGAGAGGGTATACCTAAAGAAGATGTCTAATCTACTGACTGAAGTATTTAATTTGTTTGTTAACTTAAACTCTAAACTTTTTCTTTTTATTGTTGACTCATAAATCTATTCTATTTAAAAATTGTACAAGAGTTTACTCCAATAGCAGAGGCATATAAGATTAAAGCTAGGCTAAATTTGTGCTTCAATAGTTGAAAAAGCTCTTGAAGAAGCTAGAAGAGAAAACCTTGTCTAATAATAGAAGTCTTCATTCTTAAGTAGTAGAAGTAGAAAATAGAGTAAGAAATCTCTATAATGAAAGTAGAGGAGAAAAAAATGAAGGTAGACTTCGAGTTGAAGTAGGAGAAACTAAAGAAAGAGCACTTATGACAGTTGGTTACTAGTAAGGAAGAGACAATAGCAACTTTCAAAAACAGTGAAGAGCTGATTAAAATAGTATTAGAGTAATGTGCAAAGCATTCTAGGAAGGGCAAAAAGACATTAAGGCAAGAGTACTGAAGGAATACTCTTAATTTAATCTAGACTTTATCACTATAGAGCCAAGATCAGCTGCAACCTCTAAAACCATTCTAGTCTACTTGAACTTATGGGAAGCCTAGTCCTTATATCTCTTGACTCCAAGAGCCAGATTATTTAAGAATTAGACAGAGACTCCACTAATCTTGAGGCAAAAAATTGTTTAGATGTATTTCTTTTTTGAATTTTAAACTTAATATAATCTATTTATCATATAAAATGAAATAAACCTTTTTTGGCACTTTCTTATCTATTTTATCTTTTGGATACTATCATTTAAAATAAGATGAAAGTATAACAGGACAACTGAAAACCTTAAAGTTTTATTATTCATCACAACTAATTCCCATGACCTTTTTTTGAACCTTGAGATAAGCTCTGTCTTAAGCACAAGGTAGACTTTTCTTGGGAAGAGTATCGAAAACATAAAATAAGAGTTTTGAAAGTTTACTTTCATTAGATATAAGATTATAATGTCTTAATATTTACTTTGTATCCATAAAAAAACTCTTTCTTACTTATCTTTGGAAACTTCACACTTTTCCACAACAATAAGTAAATTCTACTAAGGTAGAATGTCAAAAATGCTAAAAAAGTTCCTCGACACTCTTCTTTCCTTAGCTATAAGATCTTTATGTGTTATTATTTATTTCTCTCTCTAAGAAAGAGTCTCCCTCAATCTCTTTTATAAATTTCAGATTCTCTTTAGTCACATGAAGACCCTCTTGGTCATAAGGCAGACTCTCCATGGGATGAGTGTCAAAAACAAAAAATATAATACTTAACAGTCTATTTTTCACTTCTAAGAGGTTGCCTACTAGATTCTCCCTCAAAAATTCAATTTCTCCCTAATTTAACTCCATTTGCATAGTTTTCCACGAAAGCATCAATGTTATTCTTCAGGATATAGAGTGGTAGTGGCACCTCTGCTTTAGATTTCTAGTGAGGGAAAAATTTGAGTGTTAACACCTATCAAAGGTAAAAAACTTATATCAAGCTCTAATGGCCCAATAGTGGATATTCTAGTGGGTATATTATGAATTTTAAAGCTATCTTTACATCGATGTTGTAAAATAGCTTAGTAAAAGAGTTTAATATAGAGGTAGACTTTTTTTATGATAGAGTTTCTTGGTACATTTCTCCTAACATTAAGGTCAGGATAAATCCTAGGCCATCAAGTCCAAGAATACTTCTTTGACTACCCCTTATTATTTGAAGGTAAAACCTTCATGAAGAGCCTAAGGTGTTTGCTACTGAAGTAGTAAAACTTATTTTCAAGATCTTTATCATTCCTATTGTGTTTCAATCAAAGAATTTGGGGCAAAAAGAAGGACTTATAGGTTGGTGCAATTTAGATTGAAAAACTTAAAGACAAAGACTTTAAGACACCACCAAGCATTTGGAAACAATTGAAATTGAGAAATGTGGAATTGATGACACATTTTGAAAACAAAAAATGAATAGGGAGGTCTTGACTGCCCTCAAGGTAGTCTTTGAAGACCATGATGTAGCCCTCAAGACGAAATCATGGTTTATCAAAATGGAAATGTAATTCTAACAACATGTATTTAGAATGGGAAAGTTATTCTTAATCCATTCTAAATTGTTGGTAATATAAGAAAAAGGTCCTAGATCTTTAGCCATGATGAATGGAAAAGAAAGTAAGACAAAAGGAACTTACTAAAAGAGATGAAAGAAGTTAAAGCTATGAAAACCAAGAGTTACAGAAAGAGAAAGAAGGGTTTGTTGAAGAAGGTAAGGTGAGATAAAGAAGAAAATGAAAAGAGGATAATGATATACTTTTAAAATACGGGTTTTAGAAATGAAGAGATTCACATAAAAGGATGTGTGGTTTAAGAGACTGTTCTAAATCAATGATGGGTTATAATTAGTACTCAATGTGTTAGAAAAGTAATTGTTATGTACGTGTAATTAATTGTTGAGTTGACAACGAAAATTTGATCGTTATAAACCTCAATTAACATAAATCCTAATTTGGACAAAAGCTCGATTAATTAGGGTAAAAGATAATCCTTTGCTAATAAATGAATTAGCTATGAGGCTATTAATAATAAAGGAAATCTCGACAAACTAGAGATCTTGATTAATTATAAACCTAGATCATGGGAAGATCTTGATCATTAAAGGAATAATAGACTTTAAACATAGCTTCAATATTAACGATTATCCCGATCCTTTGATAAAAATTATCTTGACGATAAAGAACAACATTCGATAATGAAGATGTTATAATCTCGATTATTCAAGGTAAGGATGAGCTTTTCACTTCGTGGATCAAACTCAAGTGTGATTATAGAAAGGTTATTTGAAGAAATTAAGTTAAAAGTTAAAAGTTTAATCAATGGTAGAAGTAGTTGGAGAGTATAAAAGATCGTAAAAGCTTCTAGATAGTGCACAAGATATATGAAGTGAAGTATGCACCTATGCGTCATTAACAAAAGAGAAGCATCTAACACTCTATAGTCCTTTTTGCCCCTTGCATTTTTTTGGGTTTTTGCAGGCTTTTGCCACTAGAATCACCTATAAATAACCCTAAAATTGAAGTGAAAAAACCTTCATACTTTCAGTCGTAAGAGAGTATAGAGTAGTTTAAAAGACTTCTTAAGTTCTTGATTTCTTGAGCATCTTTTTAGCTTTCAATTTTGCTGCTAGTAAGGGTGTAATGAGAATTGTAAGGCTTTGGTGTTAAGAAAGCAAGCATAAATTGTTGTACTTAATTTTTTTGTAATGATTCTTTAAATAAATATTGTATAAGATTGGTTACTCAATCAACATTCAATTTCTTGTTCTTTTGTGTTCGTTCTTACTTCTTTATATATTTTGAATTTGTTTATTTGTTTTTTGAAATTATCATAATATTGAATGTACAATCTTGGATTATTGCAGAATTTTCTTTAAAATAGTTATCAAAATGATATAATTGATGCAATCTCGTTCACATTATTCTAAATGAAATTGTTTATTTTGGGAAGGATGATAAGGATTACAATATCATCCAATTTCCGCTACAAAATTCATCATCATAATAAAAATATTTTTTTTTGGGATATTTCCTTTCAATTAGGAGTTAATGCAATAGCTTTTTTTCCTAATCTTAAAAAAGATATTCACGTTTTGAACAAGAAAATCTAGATGATAGTCTTACTTGAAATTTTCATAATTCATGTATATTATTTTTGTATATGTTATTTGATTATTATTGGCGTCTTTTTTTCATATTAAGATTGGGAATCCATTTCAAATTTTGTTAAAGCAATTCATGAAATATAATTTTATTTAATTTGTACTAATTTATGAGCATTGTAAAGGTTCTAATCTTTTTTCACACTTAACCGACTCCCAAACATAGATTTCTTGGGAAGGCAAACCATATTGTCATGTTTTATTTACTTTTTTTACTTCTTAAAAAAATAATTTAAGAAGTTAAAATTGATTATGGTGACCGATCACACCATGAAAAAGATTTGTAGTAACTTCATTCTTTTTATTTACTTTTATCAAATAAGTCGACAAAAATGAACTCGAAGATTAAGAGATCAACAAAAGAATTCTTCACTTTAAGATCAATTTTAAATTTCGTCGTGACAAGCATGTCTCCTCAACAAACTCCACAATTGATTGAAGTTAAATTGTGGGAATAAATGAATATGGCTACATGCTGATCTATGTGTTCCTTGATCAATGCAATGTTAGGAACTTAGGCGAAAAACTAGTTTCCTTGACCAACTAAAAAGAAAGCTAGACCCTAAAATCAGGGTGCTATGGATGCTTTCCCTACTCCCCTCAAAGGTCATTCACTGATAAAGGAAGAAGACAAAATTTTACTATACTTAAATATTCCTAAGGATGGGACTTTGAACCACCCTCGATTTGTTTCATAAGTGGCTGTACAAGTCAACCCTTACTTAGGACAAGAAGAAATATAAGGCAAAATAAAACCATGTTTTCTTAGGAAACACTTTAATGTGTTTCGTTGAGGTAATCTTCATCGCCTTGATATTCCTTTTCTTACATCATCTCGATCATGCTTTTTTGCCTTTTCCATTAACAAATTTTCTTTTACCACCTTTTTGTTAACTTAGACTTTTCATTCTCTTTTTATCTTAACTTTCTTGATCTTATTCCTTTTTTGATCTCGAATTACCCAATAATTTTTCCCTTTTTGTAAACTTTTCTTCTTGATGGCTGTGTTAGCAACAACCACCATCTTTCCATTCTTAGTGGTAAGGGCATCAGTCTTTGGGCTAACACTAACCACTTTCCTTTTCAGGGTAGAACTTCCTGCAAAGGACATGCTTGCCTAATCCATTGCTTCTTACAACTGATCCTTGGTGACTTGAGGAATAATGCATTGGGGACCCATTTGGTAAAATTTGCAAAAAAGCAAAGAAAATGTAGTTAACACTTTTACAACCATAAAGAACACGATAATATTTGAAAGTTAAAGCAAGAAGGACTAAAGATCTGATGTGGCATTGATCCTAGAGGCCATAACAATAGATGAAGGACTTAAAGTTTGAGGCTTTAATCCCTCATCAGAGACAGAACTTGGCGCAGTGACTAGAATGATTGCTTGCCGCTCATCACGTACTCTCTTCGGGCACATGACTTCATGAAAAAATTAGATTAGCTACGTGCCCTTCATCAAGTTGACCCGCTCTTCAAGAGCATGGCAAGGTTCAACTTCAGAAGTGCGAATTTATGAGTTTTTTGAAGGGGTTAATTAGGTTCTTTTTTAGTACCCGAGCTCAAGACCTCATCAATTGATGTAAAGGTTTCATCAAATCTAAATTTTTTGCATTAGGATTTAATGGCTATAAACAGTCATTATTAATATGATCCCTAAAGTTATCTACGCCCTTCTAACCACAAAAGGACTAGAAAACCAATGTAAGATCGGATTAGACCTTTTTATTATAGACTTTCCTAGAAGTTTCGGTCCAAGTGATCATGTGTGGATACAGTTTAGATCAAGATAGTCAAAAGTATTTTTCAACCTTTTTTGTTATTAGACAAAATGCCTTTGGAAACCAACCTTAGCCTAATATTGGAAAAATAGTCAAATTTGAACTTTAGATTCTTGTCATCTTTATTCGCCTTTAACTTGAAGAATTTTGCAAAAAAAGATAACAGGGAGATCTATATAGTCCATGGACATGATTTTGAAGGCAAAAGCCAGCATATTATAGTAGGAGTGAGTTGTGAATTGAGAGGGGAAATCCTAAGTCACTTATAAACATTCTAGTGGAAAAGGTTGATGACAAACCCTGGCCTCCCTTGAGGTTGTCCTCGAAGATCATGATTTAACCTTCTCGGTGGGTCCATGATCAATCATTGGGGAAAAGAAGTTCTATCTTTATATATTTTGGGATGAAAAAGTTACTTTTGACCCATTTTAGGTCTTCAACTATATAAAATGAAGGACTTAAACTCTTGGTCATTACTCTAAGAGAAGAAATAAGGAGAAAAGATGTCAAATTGGTGGCCCATTGCTGAGTTCTACGTCATTCCTATTAAAATGTAGATCTCAATCTTCAGTTATTTTGCTTGGTTTCCATCACAAGGTAAAATATAGTCCTTTAATGGCACTTAGGCAGGTTGGGATTAAACAATTTATCCCTACCACACATTAGGTTCAGGGGAATAGTGGGTTAACTAGTTCTAACCAATACTCGTAAGCGAGTCATGAGGGGCAATCTCTTTGCAAGATAACCTATAATAAATGGCAGAAGGGACCATATTGGGATATAATGAGCGGAGAGTTTATGACATGCTACTCTCAATGTGGCTCTATCATTACCAGTTTGCTTTGGTTTTAATACTTATTTTTAGAAGAACACACAGAGATAAGGACCAGTAATTGACCAAAAAGTTGGAATCTCAAAACTACATTTCGTAGCAAAAGCTGGAATCATTACAACATGAAGCTTTAATTCAGGAGCGGGGAACGAATACCCTAATAACAAAAAAGGATTAATTTAAGGAGCATGCATGAGAATTGGAATATTATATGGCACAGCATGACTCTAAAGATAGACAAATTCAATCATTGATATTATAGTTAAGGAAAGCATAAAATCTGCTTGCAAATTAATACCCATTGGGAAGAGTCAACTTAAGGAGAGATTATGAGTGCCTAACCCAAAATTTGCAACAGATTAAGCAAGAAGATAACCACCTCAAGAAAAGAATTAGGATGGATCACATTTGGTGGAAGATCTCTTCAAGAAGAGAGAGATCCAAGAACAAAAACATCAGTATTAAATCAACCATTTGTTAGGCAAAATTAGTCAAGAAAGAAATTGTCAACTAAACTAGATGGTTGACTTTCAAGGACAAAGGATAATCTAAACCTTGCTTTAAAGAAAGGCCAATTCTTAAAAGAGAAAGCTAAAGAAATCTACATAAAATGGTGTCAAGATAAGGGATGCTCTGCTCAAGATTCGTATTGTTCTCGGACTTTGATTTGATAAATTTAAAAGACTATGGAGGAAGTCGTTTGCTTCAAGCATGAACTAGATCATTTTGAGGAGGTCATTTCCAAAGATGACTTGGAATTCATAAGATCTATCAGTCTTTATCAAAAGGTTTCAAGTCCTTTTCCATAAAGTTTCTAATGTATTTAACTATGAACCTAATGATGATTAGTAGATCATCAAATATTCAACTATTGTACTAGATCCTGATGTTCCTTTCTTTGCATGCCTATTTACATTATTAACATATCATACATACATTTACTTTAATAAAATTAAAACGTATTAATAGAATAGATAAGACAAAGGTCACCCAATTATTCAAACTTATAATACCTGATCTTGAGCACAACTATCCGAAATGAAAGATTAATTGGCTTGCATTGAAAGTTTGGAGCAAGCCTAAGTAGAAATGCGTGAAAGAATAATGAAAAATCATCATGACTTCTAGCTCTCCATGCAAGATCAGTTTTTACTATTAAAAGGAAAAGGTCCCATGGAACTTGAACAAGAAAGGGTTCAAAACCCTTCGATCTTCACAATGAGACACCCAGCCTAGTAGCTACTAAAACTTCCTTGAATGTAAAGTCGCATAGCATTCAAAAACTAGTAGACAAAGCTCTTGAAGTCATCCAAGTCCCTAACTTGGATGATCTTGTTGGACTAGAGCACCTAAGGATCGGCAGCCCCAAGAACCAAGAGCTACTAGCCAAATAGAAGGATTAGAAAAATAGGTTAGGTCCCTAAAACAAGAAAAGGAAACTGTGAGGATAGAAATCTCCGATTTAAGCCTGGTAACTAGCCTAGTCATCCCTCTAAAGTTCAAGGCTCTTGAGTTTGATAAGTATGACCGAACTCGCTACCTTCATACTTATTTGAAGATGTTTCTACATAAGATGCGTGGATATAAGGGGAACCAAAACCTCCTCATCAACTATTGTCAAGATAGCCTCAAAAATGAGAAACTCGAATGGTTGAGCTCGTAAAGATTCAAGGGTGGAGAGATTTAGCTATTGCTTTCCTTTTTTACCATAAAAACATGAAAGGACTAGGCCCCAATCAGGTCATTCATTAGTACATGAGCAAGAAAAATAATGAAACCTTCAAAGAGTATACAATTATATGGAGAAAACCAACGGCTCATTTGCGGCCTTCTTTGATAGATACTAAGCTCCCCCAGACATTCTTCGAGACATTAAGCCCTTATTATTCAACCATTTAGTCACAATGGTAGGTGCAAAGTTCATACAGATAGTACAAACTAGAGAATTTATTGAGAACACCCTTAGATCAAGCAAGCAAGAAGATTCTACCATAAAGAGAGCTCCCACCTTTGAGAAGAAAAAAGAGGCTAACTTCATTAATCATTTGATCGCCCAGAGGCCCTAAACAACATTCTCTACCAATTACTATTCCATTTAAACATAAGATACAGTCAAAAAGGACCATCTTCTGATGCCTTTACCGCTGACTCAAATGAAACTTTTTTTTTTAAATCCACCTTTTAAGAGGTAAAGAGTTCATTTTCACATAATACTATCCCTTACCATGAGCTTTACCCTTAACTCTTGGAGTAAAAACTGGTAGCACCGATTTTCACATGGCTCTTAACACTCTCATTCCCAAAGTGGTACAACACTATGGTGACTTGCCCAACACACTTTAGGATAGAAGGCCATAACATTGATGATTGCGTTGCCTTTAAATATCGAGTGCAAAAATTAGTAGATAATCGTGTCCTTTCTTTTGAAATCAAGAAAGGCCTTAATGTGGCCAACAATCCTTTGTTAACTCACTAAGAAAACATGATCAAGTGGAAGGCAGAAGAAAAGGCAGAATTCCTCGTGATTAACCATCGCCCATTTGTAGCAAAGGTAAAAGCTCCAACCCCGCCAAGGAAATAGATAAGAGAGAGAAGGTGGCATTTATTCATGGCCCTAACGTGGTCAATAAAGTCTAGCCACCTTATCAATCAAGCCATGTCGTACCCTAAAGGTATCTTTTAGCAACCACGAAAGAGGTTATCGAAAACCTTGCTCAATCAGCACATATCATTAGAAGTGGGACATGCGAGGGTCCCCTTCCCGAAGAGCTAATCTTATTAGCAACCAATAAGAAAGGCAACCACCTCCGGCAAGCCAGAAAAGGATAAAGCTCTTGTTAAACCCATGTTGGAGAAAAATGCAATGGACTTTTTAAAGTTCGTTAAACAAGGTGAGTACATAATCTTGGATCCGTTGCAAAAGACTCCAACAAAGATATCGTTGATGGCACTCATCCTCAACACAAAGTTGCATAAGTAAGCACTCTTACACATGATCAAGAATTTCTTTGTACTACCCACCATATCAATTGAGAAGATAAAGGACATATGCAACCACATCACTTTTCACAACTTCATCACTTTTTTGACAACAAACTCCCTTTAGAAGGTCGATACTTTAACAAATTCCTATATATAACCGCCTCACACAAGGGCACACTATTTCATGGGTACTCATTGACAATAGGTGTTTGATAAATATCATGTCTGTGCATACCTTAGAGCTTTTCCATATTGACTTGACTACCATTCTTTATACAATAGCTATGTTAATCAAAGCTTTCAATGGCAATAGGACTAAAGTCTAAGGAACAATTGATTTGCCTTTAAAGATAGGGCCTTTCATTTATAAAGTTGAGTTTTGGATCATGCACATCTCAGTTTCTTTCAACTTCTTTCTCAAAATATAGTGGATTCACTTGGCACATGTCGTGCCTTCCATTCTCCAGAAGAAGCTCAAAATGATGGTGGAAGATCATTTGATTATCATTCATGGTGAGGAAGACATCATAACCTTTATCACTAAGCATTTTCCTTATTTAGAGGCTCCTAATAAACAAAAGAGCGCTTTTCAAATGTTAGACTTTGTCGACATCACAGAGTTTGAAGAGGATAGGCCACTCAAATTCTCTTTGAACTTGCAGTTCTAAATCAACCTGACCCTTAGTAAAGGCTAATAGGCTAGTAAAGGACTAGATAAAAATCTTTAGGGTGTCTCGATAGTGCTAGAGCTACCCAATAATTCTAAGGGCTAGAGGGTTGGTTACCAACCAACTTCAAAGGACAAAAGAGATAAAGAAAATAAGAAAGCTTAGTAGTACTGGGTTCAGCAACTATGACAAGACACTCGCTCGAAACTTTCGCTTTACCAGGGGCTCTATGATGAACCTATTCTCACCCAGATCACTCATTTGGTTGTTCGTAACATATTAGACAGGGTAATAAACACCTCAGATTAGGGATCACCTGAAGTCTTCCATGCTTTGGACTAGAGCAAGCCATAGGCCTCAATCCACTTATAGTCGCAATGTAATAAAGGGCATAATAAGATAGCACTTTTTTTTCCCTAATTTCTTTTTTAATCTAAAGCATTTCACTTCTCCATTCTTCAATCATTCAAAAACTCATTCTTTCCATAAATAAAAAATTCCTTCCTTATATCTAGGAAACTTGATTGTAAAATTTCAACATCTAAAAATGGACTTAAGAAGGGAAGACGCCTCGCAGATGAACTCAAAAATAAGGAAACCAAATTACCACTAGAACTATTCAGACAATTACAGAGTGAGAAAAAAGAGACTCTATCTCATCAAGAAGACATGGATCATAAATGTGGGACAAATGAGGAGAAAAAAAAAAGAAATCGACATATCTCTACCATCCCAACTAAAATAGAATTTAATTGATTTACTCTACGAGTTCAATTATATATTTGCTTAGTCTTACAAAGATATGCTAGACTTGTGGATAAAAGTAAGTAAAACAAAACTACCACTCAAGTTAAAATGTTTGTCCAGCAAAAATTAAGAAGGATGAAGCTTGAAACACTTCTGAATCAAAGAAAAGTTGTAGAAACTTTGGGAAGCTAAATTCATTATGGTCTCTAAATATGCAAAGTGGGCAACAAATACAGTTTTGGTACCTAAAAAAGATGAGTGTATTTGAATTTATGTGGATTACAGGGATCTAAATAGAGCAAGTTTGAAAGATAATTTTTTGCTCCCATACATAGACATGATGTTTGACAATATGACGAAATATTCCATTTTTTTTCTTTCATGGATAGCTATTCGGGCTATAACAGAGTACTCATGGCACTAAAACATATGGAAAATACTACCTACATGACAATCTAAGGAACTTTTTGTTACCGTGTTATGCCTTTTGGTTTAAAGAATATCAAAGGAACATATCAAAGGGCAATGGTCACTCTTTTGCATGACTTAATGCTTAAGGCAATAGAAGTTTATGTGGATGATATGATTACCAAGTCTAAAAAAGGCGAAGACCATATATACGACCTAAGAAAGTTGTCTAGAAGACTTCAATAATATAAGCTTTGACTCAAGCCAAGTAAATGCATTTTCAGAGTCTAATTTGGAAAAGTTTAACATTTTATAGTCAGTGAAAGAGGTATTGAGTTGATCCCGATAAGGTTCAAGCTATATAAGAATTACCCCTACAAAGGATTGTAAAGAAGGTGAAAGATTTCTAAGGATACCTTAACTATATATCTAAATTCATATCTCAACTGACAAATACATGTGACCTTGTTTTCGCCTTGCTAAAAAATTATGATCTCGGAGAGTGGAATATGGAGTGTCAAGTAGCCTTTGATAGAATAAGTGAGTATCTTTCATATCCATTGGTATTGATGGAGTATCTTTCATATCCATTGGTATTGATGTACCAATTTCTTTAGAAACCATTGATAATGTACTTATTTATGTATGATAAATCACTAGGCTATGTTCTAGCGCAAGTTGATAAGATCCAAAGAAAGAGAATAAGCCATATACTATCTTAGTAAAATGTTCATAACTTATGGGTGCAAATATTCGTCGATCAAAATATATGTTGTGCTTTCGCATGGGCTGCTCACAAGCTAAGATAATATCGGCTTAGCCATATGTCTAAGTTGTAGCAAAATTAGACCCCATAAAATATTTGATGAAGAAACCATCACTTTCAGGTAGGCTTGCAAGGTGGCAAGTACTCTTATCCAAATATGATATTAGTTACGTTTCATAAAAAGTGATAAAAGGGAGTGGCTTAGTCGAATCTTTGCCCGAAAGAAATACAGATGACTATTTCCCTCTTGAATTCAAATTTTTCGATGATGGCTTATTAAACCAAGTCGATTTGGTCATCGATGAGGCACTCAAGTGGATCATTTATTTTGATGGAGCCTTAAATGCAATAACACATGGCATAAGGGCACTTTTAAAGTCCCTAGAAGGAGATTGTTATCCTTTTACTACAAGATTACACTTTTATTCAACCTACAACATAGTAGAATGTGAGGCATGCATGATGGGTTCAAGAGTTATGATAGATAAAAATATCAAACAGCTCATTGCCTATGGAGACTCTACCTTAGTCATTACCAATTAAAAAGAGAATGATTGGTGAGAAACCTCGAGCTTCAAAAATATTATGAGTTGGTATAAGAATTATTCACCAACTTCCAAGACGTACACTTTCAATATCTCTCTAAAGAAGAAAATCAGATGGTAGATGCCTTGGCTACTCTAGCAGCAATGTTTCGAATAAGTAACCTTGAAAATATCACACCTATCAAAATGAGTATTTGTTGAGATTCTACAGATTCTGTTGCACTTGAAGAAGAAAAAGACGTAAAGTGGTAGTATTATGATATCCAACAATTCCTTAAGGAATGACTTTACCTAAAAAAAGTAACAAAAAATGATAAAAAAAAGTGTTAATAAAAATAAAGGCAAATTACCTAGCTAATGGGGAGATTTTATACAAAAGAAATTTTGATCAAACAGCTTTATGGTGTATAGATGTCAAAAAAGCTCAAGAGATTTTTAAAAAGTACATGAGAGATTTTTGTATTTATTAACAGTACAACCATTCTTCGAGCAAATTGTAATCATAAAAGAAACTCAAGTTAAAAAGCCTATCGTTCATTTTTTGAAAAATTAACAAAGTGAAAATGAGCATATATTTACCTGCCTGAACTAGAGCATGGTGCGATCTAAGAAAATAATATTGATCTAGCCCTTCAGCTACCTCATATCTTAAGGGAGAATAGATTTTAGCAGCCACCATAGGATTCAACTAGATTAGTCTAAGGAGCCTTCAACTAGGATATTCCACTCCAACATGAATGTCTCCTCTAGAAAGAAAGGCTCCAGCTCACGCAAGCGCACCTCCAATGCATCCATCAAGCCCTAATCCATCGGGTGGCTTTCTTTTTCTCCACTGTTTTTGTTTGTTGATGGCTAGAGAAGTGACAACCATTATCTTCCTTTTCTTACCAGTAAAGACATTAGTCTTCAGGCCAACACTAGCCACTTTCCTTTTCAGGGCAACTCGTGAAGACTGATCCCTCTACTGAACTCTGCTAATAGCTTCAAGGGTAAAACTTTCCTTAAGGACATGCCTACTTAAGGTTGTGTCCATTGCTTCCCATAACTAATCCTTAATGACTTGAGGAACAGTGCGTTGGGGTCCCATTTTTGTAAGATCTACAAAGAAGTAAAGGAAATGCAGTTAATACTTTTACATACATAAAGAACATAAGAATATTTGAAAGTTAAAGCAAGAAAGACTAAAGGACTAATGTGGCATCAGCCTTAAAGGCCATACCAGGAGATGAGGGACTTAGAGTTTTTGGCTCTAATTCTTTATCAGGTTGAACCCCCTTATTAGGAAAAGAATTTGGTGTAATGAGTGAAAGGATTACCTACCCCTCATCAGGTAAACCCTCTTCGAGTGTAGGACTTAGTAAAGAAATTAGGTTTGTTACCTGCCCTTCATCGGGGTTGACCATCTCTTTAGGAACAAGATAGAGTTCAGCTTTAAAAGTGTGGACTTCAAGGATTTTTAAAGGCAATGGGTTAGGTTCTTCCTTATTACTCAAGCCCATGACCTTATCAACTGACTGGGAGGTTCTATTAAATTTGAAGGTTTTGTCTCAAGACCTAGTGGCTCTAACCATAAACATCTTATCATCATTAATGTGGTCCTTAAAGCTATCTATGCCCTTTTGATCATGAAAGGACTTGAAGACCAATGTGAGATCGGGTGGACCTTTTTATTGTGCACTTTCCTAGAAGGCTCGTTCTAAGTGTTCAAGTGTGGATACATTTTAGGCTAAAAGGCCCAGAAGTATTTTTTAGCCTAACCTTTATGTTGGACAGAGGTCTTCAAAAAACAACTGTGGGCTAATACTAGTAAAATAGTAGAATTTGAACTTTAAATTCTTGTCGTCCCTATTAGCCTTTAATTTAAAGAATTTGGCAAAAAGGATAACATGCAAAAAGATCTATATAGTCCTTAGACATGATTTTAGAGGTAAAAGCCAATATAAAATCCTAAGAGTTAAGCGAAAGTTAGGAGAGAAAAATCCTTAATTGCTTATAGACATTCTAGTAGAAAGAGCAGATAGACAAGTTCTTGTCTCCCTTGAGGTTGTCCTTGAAGACCATGACCAACCTTTGTGGCTGGTCCATGGCCGATCACTAGGGGAAAGGAGTTCTGACTTCACATATTTTAAGATGGGAAAGTTGCTTTTGACCCATTCTAGGTCTTTAACTATATAGATAAAAGAATCTAGACTTTTAGCCATTTCTCTAGGGGAATAGAAGAGGAAAAAAGATCGAAAAGCTCACCTAAAAGATGAAGAATGATGAAGATGAAGGCTCAAAGCTCTTGTTTTACTGAAAAAGAAGCTAGAAGTCTCTGGTTGTAGACAAAGCAAAGTGAAAGGGTAAACCAAGGGGCAAACACACTAACTATGTGAACCTTCTCCAGCCCTAGGTGAAGACTAATCATGAGTTGGCACTTATACAATAAATGTGTTAGGGAGACCTTGCAATGTTGACCGGGTATCGAGGTGAGCTGGGCTTTCCTTAACATGCGCTGAACTCCTGATCACTCATTAGGTCACTCAGCAAGGATTAATTCAATCTAAACTCTCAATCACACATCGGGTTTCTTAGTGAGGCTTCAGTATGGATAAACTTCAGATCATTCATTAGGCCTTCCATGACAAAAAAATCTTGACCTTGGAGATTTCAAACTACATTAAGTCATGAATAATGAAACATAAGACATCCATTCTTGAGAAAACTTATAGCCTTTTAGAACTTATTGAGAAGCTTCCAAATCTAAGAAAAGGCATATGATACAAGAACCAAGTACCTGTGCATCTTAGACTCATGGCATGCGTCCACTATTTCTACCAAGAGCACACCTATAAATACCCTTTTAATCAAAAGAGGATACAAACTTTTGGAAATGGACTTTCATGATATAGATGAATGATTAGTGAGAAAGAATCTCCTGTAAACATTATGTCAAAGACAGAGAGAGTATTTAAAAATTTTATAAAAAAGTTTCTTTCTTTGCCAAGAAAGAAATAATTTCATCTTCTTAGCAAGTTTGACACTTGTTTAAGAGTGTGACACTTTTGTTTCTAGTAAAGGTCATGAAAATGTCATTACACTATATTAATAGATAAACCCTGTCACCTTATAGTTTTTTATTATGAACATTTCGAATACACATGTATATGGAATGCCAATATTATTTTTGTGCTTCCTCTATATTCCCTCAAGTTCTTGATATGTTTTTAATGCAATATGCTTTCGTTTATCAATTTTGCATTGTGTGTCCATCTTTTTTGCATAAATGAATTTAAGAACAAGGTATGCAGGGGATAAACATTCCATAAAGTTCTAAATAAAACTATTTTATCTTGAGGATACAGGAGCTGGCGTAAGGGCCTATTCTTGATCTTCACCCAAAATATGTCATTTTGAGTGCTTCTTGATGATTTCAAAAACCAAGATTCTCTCTTTGCATTTCTTTCAAGACTCAAGGATTTAATGGAAGCCAACCTTTAGGATCTTAAAATAAAATGATCTTAAAAATTAAGTTTTCATAGTTTATGCATTCTTCTAAGAAAAAAAAAGATTTTTTTCACTATAATATTATATGATGATTTATATAGGAATCAAATTCAGATCTTTTTTATCACCAGATTGAATATTTTTCATTTTAGCTGGCTTGAGTATAGTGCAGGTGCTAACCCTTCCGTACATATAACTAACTCATGGATCTTGTTTTTTGGGTAAAGTTTGATGAGTGCCAAAACTCTTCTTTTGCCTTTCTATGGTTTCTTTTTTGCGAAAAAAGGATTTAAAGAAAAAGTAAAATAATTTTTTATGGTTGATCATACCGTAAAAAAGATTAGTGGCAACTTTTACTATTTTTCTTTATTTTTATTAATAATTCAACTAAAATAAATTTCAAGATTCACCATTTCTGATGAGAAGAGACTAATTGTTCCACATTTTCTTACAACAAAGAAATGGAGTGCCCCTTTTCGGCTTCATCGACTTAGGCCTAGTTATGACAAATGCTTTATATTTTGTTGATGATTTTAACTCGCTTTATGATATTTGTTTCTCGTTCTTTATTTCTTATCTACATCAATCTTTTCTCTAGGTTATAACAATTTGATCATATTTAATTCAATCAACTTGTTATAATAAACTCTTGTAATGACTAAGTGTTGAACCTTTACCTTAGCTATCTTCATTAATTATGATCAACCTTTCCAATTTCAACTCAAAAAGGCATTTAAGCCTAATTGAGCAAATCTCCAATCAATGACAAGCCCAATGAAGCATTATTGTGACCTTGTTTTTTAAGCCAGATGATTAATTTTTCCAAACAGTCTTTGTCCCAACCTTATCATTTACTACCTTATAGCCTACCTTGTTTCTTTAAGTCTATTTTCTTTTCTTTATAGTTTCATTAGACGTAAAATTAGGTATCTACACCCACTTGGTATTGACTCGATCTTAATGGAATACCGAATGACGTGGCTAAACCTGTTGAAAAAGAATATCTGAAACTTAAGGAATAACTTATGATGTGGTTGAACTCGATCCGAAGAATACTTGCTAAATGATGCCTTTGGATACCCGATGTTGTGGTAGGATCTCAAAGGACCTAATTAAAGGAATACTCAAAGGATATACCCGAAGGAATAGCCAAGAAGCCCAAAAAGATGACTTGCTTAGTAGATTGATACAATCCATAGAAAAATCTTTGTGAAATGGCAATGAGATCAAAGAAAAAATTTTCATTACAAATAATATTATTTAATAAGGGTTTAAAGAGGAATCTAGTTGGATGTAAACTAAGGAATATCTGTCAAAAAAAGCCAAGGAATACCTAGGTCTGTGATGAAAAAGGAAAGGTTGATAGAAGTGTAATCTAAGGAAGGAATAACTCTCGAGAGGCAAATGCACTAAAGGAGGAATAACCAACAAAAGGCAAAGAAGAGAAAATAGCTCATGAATGCTGGTTAAAGGGGGAACAACCAACATAAAACAAAGTAATTAAAGAAATAACTTCCAATAATAGCACATAATGTTTAGGATACAAGCACGCCATTGATCCCAAATGTGCATCAGAAATTCTTTTATAAATGAGTAGCTTCATTTTGGGGAACACCATTAATCACAAGAAAAGAAAAAGTAATGATACAACTTAGGTTTTTTTTAAAAAAAAAAATTTCCTCTCTTTGCAAAATTATAAATAAAAATAGTTAGATAACTCTCTTGAGTGCTTGTAATAGATCTCGAGCTTTAGAATTGGTAGAATCTTTTCCAAATCATAAAAGAGTTTAAGGAAGGTAACATATAAGCAGTTTGGGATGCTACAAGTCATTACTATAAAAAAGGGAAAAATAGGTACTAAATTAATGACAATTTTATAGAAAACAATCATTAACCACCTTTTAAATATTTTTCTAATCTCTTTTAACAAAATAAACATTAAAAGTAAGTCTTTATCATTCTGTTTTATGAAAAAAAATTAATAAAAGTAAGCCTTAATGTCTTTTTGAGGGAAACAGATGTTAAAGAGTTTAAAAACCCTATTTGGGCAACAACTACTTCATTTAAGTTCCTCTTAGCAAATAGGTGCCCTTTCGCTGGTTATTTCTCTCTTTAGCTAACAGCTCATCATGCCATCCATTGCTTGATTTGAAAAGCTTTTTTTTTACTAGATTTGAGATTTTAACAAGCTTGGTTATTGATTTCTTTGGCCGCCCAACATACAAGTTTCTTTTATTATTATTTTTATTCAATTTGACTTGAGTTTAAAGATGAAATAGGGAATTGATTATCTTATTTAAATATGCTTTATTGGGTGTGATTTGGTGGATGCTTTATAAGTATTTAGATACCTAAGAACCATTTAGATATGCCTAATGAATTTATGTTAGTGTAATTTGGTTATTTCGTAAGTATGCTTGAATGGTTATGTTATGTAAGAAAGGGTATATTATTGAATTTATGTGGTTCAATGAATTTATATTGATTTTGAAATTAAGAAATTATTTGATAAATTTATGTTAGTATAATTTTGGTATTTTGTAGGTATGCTTGAAAGGGTATATTATGTAAGAATGGGTATGTTGATGAATTTATATAATTTGATGAGTTTATGTTAATTTTGAAATTAAAAATTAATTTGATAAACTTATGTTGGTGTAATTTGGGTATTTTGTAAATATTCTTGAATGAGTATGTTAAGAATGGGTATGTTGATGAATTTATGTAATTTGATGAGTTCATGTTGATTTTGAAATTAAAAAATTATTTAATAAATTTATGTTAGTGCAATTTGGGTATTTCATAAATATGCTTGGATGGGTATGTTATATAAAAAATGGTTGGCATGCATATACATGCATGCATGGATCAACCTAACAAGCTAATATAATTTATTTTAAACTTTAGAATACATAAGATTTGGATGTTTGTTGATCGAAGGTCAAATGCATATGATATAGGCATGAATAACTTGGATTATATTCTTTAGAATAATGATAATCCTGAATTAGTTTGGTTTTCCATGTAGAAAATGTGGTAACATGAAACATCATACTCTCATAAGATATGGAATCATTCATAGGTACATAAAGTTAATAGAAGCTATTAGAATTGGATATGGCATGAAAAAACATGTAACATTACTTCTACTAGTAGGAATACCAAAGTTGTTAGGAAGGTTAATAACGAGGAAATTTTTAGGCTCCCACCTGAAGAATATCATAGTGTGATAGACCCTAAGTGTGACATGACTTCATGAACTCTCACCTGTCGATAAAATTTCAAGTATATCTTAAGATTAATGGATGTGTTTATTTGTATAATTTTCTTCAAATGTTGATGTGTATTGTATTATAGCAAAAGAAAGAAATGAGAAAGGAGAAAAGAAAAGCGTATGACTTCCATCTTGCCAGAAAAGGGTTTGCAAGATGAGAGAGAACTTGCAAGTTATTTTTCACTTTTTATGTTAATGAATGGTGATATATTCATTTAGTTATTTATTCTTAACTTTTAACATATTTGTACGTGTCATGTTAATAAAAGAAACAAGTATTAGGTAGTGACGAACAAATTAATTGTGCTGCTACATTATGGAAAGCAGCATGACAAAATAAAGAAAGAGAGTACATAAATGAAGCAAGTTAAGAGTGTGCTGAAAAGATTGTAAGCATATAATTATTTTTTATTGTTATTTATTTTTTGCTACTAATAAGTTTCATATTCATTGATTAATTTTATTGTGATATTATAAGATGAGTTGATGGCATAGAGTACACAAGGAAAATTTACATCTTTGGGTCCATATGATGTACTCACAAAAGCTCTTGGCATACTTGAGCACCTCGATCGTATCAAAGATCAAGGATCAGAGCTAACTATCATATGTTATTTTTAAAAGGCCAAAAAGTTGAGTGTCCTTCAAGGTATGCAGTTGGATCGGCAGTAGTTAATGAAGATAATAAGGTGGTTCATAAATTATAAAGATATTTTTACAAATATTATAATAAACAAAACTGATTTATAGTGAGAAAGATCTACAATGCAATTTCATTTGTGTAAACCTACCAACAATATAGTTGGATTAATGGATGACGAAAAATGTTTGACACTTCAGTCACCTATGCCAATTAATCCACCAACACTTATGCCATACAATAATAAGGTAAGTCACATGTTATTCATAGTAAATAGAAATAGTAATAGTGTTAAGAATGTAGTTTATGATTTATTTGATCATTGTAATTTGAACCATGTGAGATGTTCATCCAATCATTATACTATATAGGGGCAAATGGGGTTATCTTTATGGATCATACCCCTAATATGATAATCCATGGGCATCTACTAGCTTTTGATGATGTTAGGGTGATGATGGATGTAGCTGTCAAGATGATGCACTATTGCCTCGCTCGAACCCTAAAGGTGCATTTATAATATTTTTATCTTTAACCTGTTCAATTATTGCTTGACCACAAGATTGGGTTATCATTGGTGCACATCAAGTAATGCATTTGAAAAATATATATTATAATTCCAACCTATTAGTGATAATTTTTTTTCAGCCATTGATTAAAAAGCAGCAAGACAAGTTGCTAGTTAAGATGATACCAACATTGACAAAACCACCATTATCATACTAAGTGTCTTCCATTAAGCTATTGCCAGCATTGCAAAAAATGGATAATTATGTCAATAAGGCGATGCCACTTGATTAATTAGTACACATTCCTTATAGGGATATTTTTGCTGCTGAGGGACACGTGTTTGTGGTGCGAGAAAATATCATCCAATTTTATCACATGAAGGAGTTAACTATCACCATCAGTCAAGCTTATATTATGAACTTATGTCTTTTGTATTTTATTGATTTATTATTGTATAACTATATTATATTTATTTTTTTACTTTTTTTGTTTTCCAGTAAACTTTTATACAGATTTGGTTGTCCTTAGCTTGAGTAAATATTATGTATTTATTGATCCATTGATGTTGTTAGATGGGACATCTATAAATGTGAACATCTAAGCCCATCACCTTGCCAATGGAATGATTTAATCATGTGGCAAATAAGTAATTAATATTCCCTTATAACTTGAGATTATTCATAACATTCTTACCATTTACTTTTAATAATATAGGTATCAGTAGATGTTGGTCGTTGTCAAGCCCCATGTATTCATGTACAAAGTTTTCGATCCTCTAAACTATGATCCTCGATAAAAATTTGATCAGTTGAAAATATTTTTATTTATGTTAGTATGTATTTTTTTCTTTAAAGTTTTAGGATTAATGATTCTTTTCTATTATCAGTTTTTAAAAATTGTTTTAAGTAATGAATGGATCAAGTGGTAAGCACATTACTAGAAATGTTCTTGGTAAAATATGTATATTTAAACTTATATGTAATATTAGTTTTATTTATTATAGAAAGTATAAAATATAAATATTTTAATACAATGTCTATATCAACATTCAATATTAAGTGTGAATATTATGCGATAAAAATTTATGAGGGACATCATCGACAAACATGAAGATAATGTTTCATACAAGAAAATAGTAAGTTTTTAGGTAATTACTTATGAATTGATGTACTTAATTATAAATTTCAATTATGCTAACTTTTTTTGTTTTTAATAAGCATAGTTAGTGGACATAGATACTTACAACTAGTCAGATCTTGATAAAGTTAGAAAACAAATCGGATAGTATCTATAAAGCACCATTTAATTTAGATAATTGAAAGTCTTATGCTCAAAATTTTGTATACAAAGGCATAGTCGAACTTAGAAAATTGAACCATTAAGAATGGGTATGATAATGCATATTTGAACTTATATATTTTATGTCATATTTTATAATTATTTTTTGTATTGGATTATGTTGAAGTCTTTTTATACATGAAAGAAGTAATGGTGGTTTGAATATAAATTATATTTTTATAGAAGTAATTATGTATTTATTGGTGGAATTATGTTGAAGGAAGAAAAAAAGTGTGGTTGCTTTATTTATGTGTATTGAAAGAATAAGTTGGTGCATTTGCTAATTGTATAATTATATGTGTTGAATAAGTTTTATTAAAGTGTGTAACTACATATTGCATTTTACCCTTGCTGGAGAAAATCTTGTGTGAATATTGGGAAAAATTGTGTTGATGTGTAGAACAGGAAACTTTTTGGATTTGATTATGTTGAAGTGTTTTTATATATGAAAGAAGTAATGGTGATTTGAGTATAAATTATATTTGTTGAAGTAATTATATATATGTTGGTGTAATTATATTGAAAACAAAAAGAAAAGAGTAGTTGTTTTATTGAAGTGTATTGAAAGAATAAGCGTTGATATGGTTGAGAATTTTGTGACTATACATATTAAATAAGTTTCATTGAAGTGTGCAATTATATGTTGCATTATTTTTGTGTGAGAAAACTTTATGCAAATATTGAGAAAAATTGTGTTGATGTCTAAAAAAGGAAGAGATGTCTTTGATATGTAGAAGAAAGGATGTGTAGATGTATAAAATAAGAAAAGAATAGTATATAGATATTAAATTGTATATATGCAAGTTTTAATTGTTTGTATATAAATAAAATTTATTTAATCCAAAATTATTTAAAAAATTATATATTGAATGATAGCTCTTAAAAAACTATCATTAAAGGGAAACTTTTAACAACAGTTATTAATAAACATTCATTAAAAGAAGGCCATTAATGATATTTTTAATAAACAAATGTTGAACGCCCCTCTTTAATGATAGTTTTTAATGAATAGGCCTTAAAGGTCTCCCTTTTAATGACAGTCACAAATTATTGTTAAAAACTCTCTTTTATTGACATGAACATAAACAACAGTTAAAGAATTTTTATGAAGAACTATTTTTATTGTCATTAAAGGATATATTTGTATGCTCTTCTTTGTAGCTAAAATTTTGAAATTGTAATATTATTCTTTTAAAGTTAAATGAAACATGAATTTATGAGAGTAGTCATAATTTTGATTCTTACATTTAGTATAGTTCATCTTTAAATCATGCTGATATTTAAAGTAGGAAAAAGTTGATGGAATAGCCCTCATAATGTTGGTATATTAATAATTATCAAATTCTGAATATGCTCACTACAATTTTTTTGAAGTTATAATGATTTCATGTGCTATGTAGATATCATATTTAAATCATCGGTAGTATAAACGTATTAGGGAGTCATAATATAAAATTAAAATGATGATGTACTCCATTTGTTATATTGCAAGCATGTGGCATTCCTTAGTTATACATGTGGTAAAAATGAGAATATCTCATTCATTTTTTTCATTTCAATATTAGAATAGGCCTTAATATTCCTAGTTTTGGAAGAAAATGGATGAAACAATTATGAAGTTTTTTTCTACTGGAAAAAAAATTAGAACATAAAAAATAGAATGATTGTGAAGTCTTTATATGCTTCCTAAATAACCCTTATCATGCATAAGAATTTTGAAATTCTATTTTATTTAAAATTTGAAAAACTAAAATTAATGTAATTGATACTAATATTAGACGTTATGGGTGCTAATCCTTCCTCACATGTAGCCAACTCTTGAACCCATTTTCTTAAAAAAAAAAATAACCAATTTGCCCTTCTTTTTTGTAATTCCCAAAAGAAAAATTTTTGTTAACTGATCACACTTGAAAAGATTGATGATTGCTCCAAATATTTCATGCTAAGGTTCTCGCGATTGAAATGTGGTACACTCCTTGAAAGGCATGTATTATTCTATTACAACATGTCTTACCTCTTATAGCTTGGCTTGACACTAGTTCTCCCCTAACTTCTCTTTCAATTTAGCCTTGAAAAGATTCTATAAAAGAAATTGTTTGCTCTATTGTTTCCTTTATAGCTTACTAGCTTCTGGTTTAGCTTAATCTTTAGAGGCGCAACCTTCTCATGCGGCTCAAATAAGACATTGATGACATCAATCTTGTGTGATTAAAGCCTTTATGGTCCTACGAAGGCTCAACAAAATTCTAAGAGATAAGGGCACACTTCTTAGTAATGAATATCTACTTTTGAATCATCAGATCATACAAAATGAAAAGTTCAAGCTCAAAAAAGAAAAAAGGATAGATAAATAATCTTACTTATCAAAAACATATGAGCATCAAAGCATTAAACTTTGCCTAAAGAAAAGCACATATGGCCTCCCCAACAAACTTGTTGTTGTCTTTCTAGCCATTTAATGCCCAATAAGTCCCTTTTAAGGAGTATTTTACAATGCAGCAAACCATATAGGTGGTGGCAAGATTGAAAACTAAGCTTTCCTCTGTCAGAGCTACTTATGGAAAAGGATCAAGGGTATTATCTAGATCAAACATACCAAGATTTGAGCATCGTGACCCATTGTCTCTTTTCCTTTTTTAGAGGGTCCTTAAACATTCCTCTTAGTAGTAGAAAGAGTAATAGATATTGCAGACTTTTTTTTTTCTTTATGGTTGCAATAGAAACAGGTTGAACAACCACCAGGGTACGATTGCCTAACCCAGCTTAGGACTTAGACTTAATATCAATAAAAATTTTCTTAAGGTAGATGGCATTGGTAAAGAGCCTTTGGATTCTTCATGTCACCAAATTAACATTCCCTATGGAGTAGTTTGGCCCACAACATATCTTATGACTAGTCTTGCTTTTACAAAAGTGTTCCTAAATTGTGACATATATGAGACGAACTCCTCCAATCAATTAGAATGAAACACATAATCAAGCAACCTAATCAAGTTGATTTTGGCGAGTTTAGATTGGGACATGTGTCCTACATCTTAGTTTAAAAGGTAAGGAAAGCATAGTGCTAGATCAACTTAAAAACTAGCAACATAATCCCTAGGTCAACTTGAATTTGGTGGTATATGTTACATAAACAACTTCTTGTCAAACTATCTCATTTTCCACTCATCATAACTACTTGCAAATTATGAAAATCATTTAATGACTACACATTAGAAAAACACTCCAATTTAATCAAAATAATCTCCCTTATTGCTTAACTAAAGCACATGTATCATTTATTTTAGTATTTCATGTTCATTTGATAAATATTTTAGACTCAAGCGTTAGACTTTTTTTTCCCTTTTTTTGCAGATCTTAAGTTAACTCTCAAGAGACATCAATAACCATATATCTAAAATTCTAGATTAACTTCTTAGGATCTCTCTATGAAGAAGTTTTTACAGCTCCTGCATTGTTTTAAGTTATAGTTGTGATAGAAGCCAATAGCTTGGAATGCATATGATGCTACTTGAAATTATCGTGTAACTAGATAAGGACACATGGAAGTGTGGCCCCATGTAATGATGATGATGATAATAAGGTGATTAGCTTGGGAACTACAAAGCAGAAACACGATTAAGGGACGCACTAAGTGACCGATGCACCCTGTGATGGGCAAGTCAATATTGAGTCCAATAGAGTTAAACTAGGGAAAGAATGGCTAAATGAAAAATATACTTGAGGATCTGCTTACATAGCTTGGTCAAAGCTTATTTTTATTATTGTGCCGTGGGTACGTTTTGTCCTTACCTTGGTATGTGAGATATCGATTTGTCTATTAGTTAATCTTCTATTCATTTAGTACTTTTGCATGCTTATTGGTCTCGAGTGATGACATGCTTGTGTTGACTAGGCGAGCATGCCTCTAACATTCTAGCGTGCCTCCCGTAGATACCTAGTTGGCTTTCTAACTTTTTTAGTCTAGCATGTTGCTTCTAAAAGTGTGTTTTTTGGTGGGCTCAAGCGAACCCAAGTACCTTTATTATGAATTTAGGTCTCTTATGAAAACAGTATCATCACCATATTGTGTGTTAGTGTAGTTGGTCTGATGATCTTTGGGCTACCCTCCTTAACTTGATACGTAGTTTGGGTTTTTGTCATTTTGCGTTTATAATTGTTGTTTGGTGTATTAAGAGCATCACTTGTTCTTTTATTTTTGGTTGTTTGATACAACAAGAAGTTTACTATTACTTGTTAATTATGATTAAAAAAACAAAATTGAGATGAAAGAACGGTGTTTATTGATATGCTTCAGTTGGAAAAAATGTGGCATGTCATGTTGGACGATCATTAAAGATATTAGAATTAGGAAAGTTAATGAAATCAGGATTTCATTATCAAGATGACAGTAAGAGTCTGATAACCACAAGCTATCCCCCCCAGTGTGTTAATCGAGTTGTGCACTCAAACGCTAAGTTTCTGTCATGCTTTGATTCGTCCAAAAGCAATTGACCCCACGCTAAATATTTCTTTTATTATCTGTCACCTATTGCCTCAACCATTTAATTCCCCTCCCTTCACTCTTTTTATATATATGTCAAATCATCCGGCCGGTCCTTCGTCGACATGTTGTGCAAACTTTTTGGCTTCGATCCCCACTTTCAATTTTCCTTTTGGTTTACGATAAAATTAATAACCGATATTTGGTGCTATTTGTCAATTGGAAAATGATGTCTTATCTCTGTTGCATATATATGACGTCAGTTAACAAGAAGTTGGGTTTATTATTTTGAATCCCTTGGATTTAATATAGAACGAAGGACGGTCAAAGATTGAATGTAAAGTGACGTATAGTGAAACCAAGCCAGATTTTAATCGGAAATATTTAATACAATCATGTTTATCAACCAAATTAATTAACATTTTGAGTCATGCACGAATCAGAAATGAGAAGATGGTCTAAACCCAGTGGCTTTGACTTTATATGTAGTAAATAATTAAGCAAAGCCTTGAAATAAAAAAGGGCAGAGCTTTAAGTAATTAATTCAAGTAAGTGGTGTTGCCTTGTTCCCCTCCCAAAGAAAAGCACCCCATGTGCATGTAACCATTGATGATTAGCTTCTGTGACTTCTTACATTGTTGGACTTGCAAGAATACAAGTATAGGCGAATGATGAAATCAAGCCTCTATTTGTAAGTTTGTGGATGTCTTAACACTGCAAAGTGTTGTCTGTAATGCTAACGATAAAGAGAGGCGGCTGTTGGCCTTCTTCTTAACAAACATGCCAACTCAATTACACATGAGGCTTCCACGGCGTCAGTGATTGTTGTACAGCGAAGCCACGTGAGAACTTTCATATCATCATGATATGCACACATGGGTCCCATTCCCTCTACTTTGTCACCTTTTGATTGATTAACCCCTAGATGTGCTCGCCAGCTGGCATCTCCATTCCAGCTTCACCCTTCCCTGACTCCCACCCTGACTTCCTCGTTCTAACCCCCGGACTTCTCATTATTCACGAGGTGGGCTGGCCTGTTTGGTAATTTAGCACAAATGGAAGGGGAGTTTTAATTGGTGGGAAGTAATGTGTGTGTGATGGTGCCATTGCAACAATTTTATTTAAGTGCCTTCAATTTGGAGAGAACGCATTCGCCGAAAGATTTGCAGTTTTGAGGTGTCGTGTCCACTTTGATTGCAGACGGACGCGTAGAGCTCCGCCACAGAGAGCAACACTAGACCTACATGTAAGTGGTTACTGTTACTGCTCAGACAGAATATTCTTTCTATTGGATTCACTAACTTAGATTTTCTCTCTTCTACTTTGATGCATGTTTTTCTACATGTTCCCATTACAATTTTACTTCACCCTTTTTTTATTTTCCATTTCGTCCTAGAAAACAAAAAAAAAAAAAGTTCTATTTAGTTGTTTGATCTTCGATTTTTGTTAATTTTATAGAAGTATTTGTAGAGAGAAGAAACATGGGATACTGGAAATCGAAGGTTCTCCCAAAGATCAAGAAAGTGTTCGAGAAGAACAATTCTAAGAAGGATGCCGCTGCTGAGGCTTCCAAGTCCTTTGATGCTTCCAAGGTTTCTAATTATTTTCTTTAAATGATTCTGCTTCCTACATATACATACATATGCATCTGTATCTCTCTCTGCAAGTTCCATATGGTGTGATCTTAATACTACTTGTTAAACCACACATGCTGTGTTTGCCATTTCGTTACTAGGAGGATCTCATCAAGGAGTTGGAAGAGAAGAAGAGTGAGCTTCATCCTAAAGTGATCGAAATCTATGAAGCCACATCAGTTGAAATTAAGGTCTTTTTCGTTCTCAGCTCCATAGAATTAAAACCATAAATTAACACAATTTATCATTGAAAAGAAATGGTACTAAGTAATTCCAAGCTAGCTGACACCAGCGTTATCTTTTTTACTTTAAACCAGACCTTAGTTAAAGAACCCAAAGAGGCAGGGCTGAAGAAGCATTCAACAGCAGTCCAAAAGTTTCTACAAGAGCTACTTAATATCGGTATGTATTTTGGTAATTCTTACCCTCTTTATACTCGAGAAAAAAAGGGATGTATTGATATCGTATCCTAATTGGGTTTCCATATATGTGGATGTGAAGAATTTCCGGGAGCGAAAACAGTATGTGAAGCATCATCACAGTATGGACCTGCGCTGGTTCCAGGCCCAGTTTTCTTTATATTCGAGAAGGTATCTACATTTATTGTTGCAGAAGATAAAGCAGTGGAGCCACCTGCATCAGAACCGGCAGCAACAGAAGAAGTGGAAAAGCAGGACAAGGAGATAGCAGTGGAAGAAGATAAGAAAGAAGAGGAGGAGAAAACCCAAGTGAGCAAGCCAGCTCCTGAGCCCGCACCCAAGGTTGAGGAAGCCGCTGCAGAGTCTCCAAAGCCTTGACAGCGCCAACTCATCCAATTAATCTCTTCTGTGTAAAGCTTTACGTAGGTAATACCCCACAAAGGAAACAAGTATATGATCCGATTTGTTATTCTTTATTTTCTGCGTTCTTGATTTGTTTTGATATTGTATTGATGATCGCTCTAAAATTGTTTCAAATGCTTTCATGTTTATCTGTACTTGTTGTCGTCCATTTTTAATATTTTCAGTGATGTATATATAAGTGCACCCCACAATGGAGTACTGATCTTTGTATACTTGGTTTTATTGGAATCTCTCTGTTGTGAATAAATCAATAATGTTTGTTTGTACTTGATGTTTGAGCATGTGGCAGTGGGGTGACAATTACTAGTTTATGCCCTACTTGGGCCCGTGGTTGGTGAGGAGATGCATCACGTCATGTATAATTAATAAAGTGCTTCCTCAATATGAAAGATAATACAAGGGTTGAATTACTCACATCAGTTGTTAAGATCGAATGTCGAGCAAATTAATACTTTCTTCAATGCAAATGACGTGTTTTAATTTTGAGTGACCACATGATATCCATATCCAACTACTCATATCTGATTTAAATAAATATAAATTTTTATTTTATATGTATACATTGAATAGGTTGATATATATATATATATATATTATAAACTTGTTTTAAAATTAGAAGATATTTTATCATAAAAATCATTTCAAAAAAAATATTGAAATATTTACAATATAAAATATTTTCTTTTGTTAACATATGAATTTGAAATCAGGAATAAATATCATCATTATACATGATTTTAAATTTTACATTTTATGTCATTTGAAAGTGAGAAAATTGGTCTGATTGACTTTTTTTTTTTCTTTTTCCATCAGAATAGTCAAAAAGATACATTTAAGTTTTTCTACTACTTTTTTGTCATTTGTAACCAAACTGCTTAACAACATTAAAGAATTGAAAAACTCAAAAAAAAAAAAAAAAAAGGAATAACCACTCTTGCTCTTTCTCTCTAAAAAGATAAAATTCATGCACTTTCTAGGTTTCATGGGGATCCATCATAGAAACAAAGAAGGAAAGATGATAATATATTTGTGCTTAGTTTGTGCGTAGGTTATAATGTCATCGAGAGTATCTTTTTTCATTCGTTAGTTCTGTTTTGACAATTGTTATGATCATTTTTTTGATGAAGATTTGTGTTCTTTTTCTAATCTTGTTGTGTTTTAATTTGAGTGAAGTATGTTTATATCATCTTTTATAACTTCTAAATTTTATTGAGTTTCAAAGTCATGAAACTTCTATTTAATCATCTTGTAGAAAAATATTCATAAGAAACTGTCATTTAAATAATAAAACCGACTTAAATCCTTAATGAGGAACACACATTTAACATTGTTAAAAATTTATTTTGATTTTTCTTTATGTATCATGAATAATTGTGAAGTATCGTGGCTTGTTATATGATCTCGATCCACTTGTTAATTAATATGACTTTTCATATGTTAACATACAATTACTATGAGTTTTTATACTAGTATATATTTTGAGTTTTTATTCTAGCCTCATGAGTTATTACTATTTTTTAATGGACTGTTACGCTGATATTGTATGTCAATATAATTTGATGCTATGTACTTTACAGGGTGGTAAGCGTTGTTTGTGTTTTATTGTCTTTTGATGGTTCATGAATCCAATAGAATGGGAGCTTTTAGTATGTAGGGAATTTAGTCAAAACACTATGATTAGCTTTGAACAAACTTGTGATGTATACCGAATTAATGGATAAGGTTTGATTATTCATAAAAGCATGCTTATCTAAGTTTTGATATTGGATTGAATGGATAATTTACTACTATAATAAAATCTTTGAACCAAAATAAAAATGTTAAACACTTCAGTTTCTTAAAGTTTGACAAGAGTTAAGTTCGATCCAAGAGTAATTTGCTTGTTAGTAGTGCTCTTATGCTCACATAAATCAATCTTAATCCTTTTATTGACATGTCCAAGACATGAATTATATAAATTGAATTGAATATCCAATCGTTAGCTCCCAATGTAGCTCAGAATAAAATGGTATGCTGTAATAGTTTGAAACAAAACATTTGAATTTAAGTTTTATGGTGAGGATATTTACTGTTTGTAAAGAGACTTAGTTAGGGAAAACCAAGGGTTACTTTATGGAATTTAGTAGAGAATCCTTAAACAAGTTGCTTGAAAGTGTGGACGTAGGTTGGGAGAGGTAAACCATGTAAAATCTTGTGTTTGCTCTTTCTAACCCTTCTCTTTTAAATTCTTCACTTGTATTTGTAAAGATATTATTGTCGTAGTTAGAACTTTGCAAACAAGGTTAATATCTTTCTATAAGTAAACAACTGTAAATTATCTAATTTATCGTCCCTTAGGTTGCCTACTTAGGGCCACACTACGTTTCAAACATAAAGTTCAGTCTTGGGTAAATGCTCGAATATGAGATTTGAGAATAATTGCAACTCCAATATTGCTAATAATTCGTTACCACGTCATGGGCAGCACTAAGTTAATATGATTGAAATTGTTAAGGTTGACCATGAAATATTGATGATTGAAGTCGTAAAGCCTTACATATAAAAGTTAATAATCCTAACAAATAATAATTCTAATGAAAGCATAAAGAGGCCAAAACTGATCTTCAAAGTTCCAACGTCATTCCTATACAAAATGACCATGTCACCCCATGGAATTGCAAAGTTCAAACTTAAAAGAAAGAGGACAAAATAAACAACATAGCGTGGCCAAATAGCATTATTGATAGTGGGCAAATTTATGGGTCCACTGAATCTACAAAAGTGGCGAAACTTATTGAGCCTAAGAGAGAAAAGCTTATTAAATCGAAAGCAATAAAATAGGCTAACAAAAAAAAAAAGAAAAAAAGATAGTGCAACCCGTAAAAGAAGAACCTTTGGAATTTTTGAAATATTTGAAGCATAGCACATACAACATTATAAACCAACTGATGAAGACTTCAGCCACGATCTCGCTATTATCTCTCATTTTAGATTTCAAGCTATATTGACTGCCTTAACTAAAGCACTCAAAACTTATGTAGCCTTAATAATTTCTACATATCAAATAGAAGACATAATGGGATGCATTGTAGCACACAATTTAATATCCTTCACAGATGACGAGATCCTACCAGATAGTAGAGGTTTGACTAAAGCCCTGTACATATTAGTAAAATACATAAGTATCATAATCTTAAGGGTGCTAATAGGCAACAAATCCTCCTTGAATGTAATGTTGAGGTGCACATTAAATAGGCTCTCGGTGGCCTAAGCTATGTGTGTATAAGTAATTTGACAATGAAAGCTTTTAATGTGTTTAGTGGCATAGTCCAAGGAGTGATAAATTTATCTCTAGAAATTTGATAGGTGCTATACTTGATCGAGTTTCAAGGGATGAATATATTTTCATTATAACATATATTACTAGGGCAACCTTGGATCCATATTACAAAGAGTTCCTTTGACCCTTCATCAGAGAGTCAAAATGGTAATGGAGGAGAGAATGATCACTGTGAAGGCCGAAGATGACATGATTTCCACATTCATAGGGAATTATCCTTGCATTAAAGCACCAGAAAGAGACGAATCCACCTTTCAAACATTTGAGTTTACGAATGCTACGAAATGTTTGTGAGCTTGGTGACCTAGCATATTACAAAACATGGCTTTCCAACAAAGTTAAACACTAGGAAAAGGTTGCAAAATAGGTCAAGGGCTAGCAAAAATCTACAAGGGTAATGAATATACTAAAGCTACTCGAGAACAAAGATCGAAAGTGCTTAGGCTATGAATATACAAGGTGGATAATAAAAAAAGGTTAATAAAAGAAGAAGAGCAAGAAAGCTAAGGGTAGAAGATGTAGATCCAGTTAGCTATGACCTTCCCTTATAAAAGATTTTTTGATCGACTATAATTTATGATGCAAATAAAGCATTAATTTCTAATATTCCTCTAGAAGAGTAACTAGCTCACTAGTTCAAAGAAATATAAGCATATTATAATGAATAGGAAAAGAAAAAAGTGGAAAAAAAAGAAGAAGAATCTATCGCATTCTACTTAAATTTGTTTGGTAATAGTCGTAAAATGACTAAGATTTTTCAAAGGAAAAAGAATTGACATGTTAGTTCTATTATGATTAATAAAAGCATACCTTTTTCTCATCCTTTGTGGTCTCCTTACTTTTCTTATCTTTAAATTTTCTTTCCATAAATTAAGATAGATAATTCTCTTATTCATGGATTCTAATAATCAACTAAATATGCCTACCCTTGAGGAAATATGTTCTAAAAATGTCTTTAACTTTGAGAGAATAGATGAAAAAAATAAATTACCCCCTTAAATACTTAAGCTATCTCCAACCCTTTACATCAAATTTAACACCAATTTGGTGTTCAAAAAGAATCTTTTTAAAATATTTCAACCCCAAATTTTTTCATCTCTAACACATTTACACTAAATTGGTGTTATAATATTATTTTAATAATATAAATAATAATTATTAATAAAAATATTTATAAATATTAATTAATGTTGTAATTTCAGTGTATGTTGTAATCGTTAATGTGTTGTTATGTTTATTGCATTGTGTTATTAATTAAAATTTTTTTTTATCATGTTCATGCAAAATTTAAATTATATCATAAATTATAAATTGGTATAAATTTTTATATATTTTTAAATAATAATTTTATTAGTATATATAATATTATTATTACAAATAAATTATTATTATTGATTTAAATAAAATAAAATAATATATTGATTATTGATTCTATTTTAAAGATCTTGATGAGATATTCTCAATTGTATAATTTTCTCATAATAATGTTATATATTTATTAAGTTATTGATCAAAAATATATTTAATTTAAAAACTTGAAAAAAGTAATTTTTGAAAAAAAAATTTAAAGGTACATCTGGTGCAGTTATAGTGCTGCACCAAATTGCAGAACGCAATTTAACGTCTCATTGGAGAGGATTTCGCCAATTTTGAATGGCATTTTGCCGTTTTGCCGTCTTTGTTAGAGATGGCCTTAAGCTAATCGATCAAGAAGGGAAGAAAATCGTGTTCCACAAAGAAGAGACTAAAATGGTCAACATAGGGACAAAAGAAGAAAAGTGAGAAATAAAAATCAGAGTAACTTTGACTCTTAGGATGAAATAAGATATGATAGAACTATTGAAAGAATTCTTGGATGTGTTTACTTGGCCTTATAAGGACATATTAAGGTTAGACTAGAGCACAATAGAACATAAGCTTCCATTAAAGCCAAATTGCCCTCTAGTAAAGCAAATACTCAGAAGAATGAAGTCAGATATCTTATTAAAAATTAAAGAAGACGTATGGAAACTATTGGATATAAGCTTCATAATGGTTGCGAAGGATCCTAAGTAGGTGCTAATGTTGTTCCTGTGCCTAAAAAGAATGGTCGTGTATGAATATGCATCAACTATAAAGATTTGAATAGGGTAATTCCCAAAGATGGCGTTTCCTTACCACATATCGATACATTGGTGGACAATACAACTAAATTCTCTTTATTTTCATATATGGATGATTATTGAGGATATAACCAGATTTTAATGGAAAAAGAAGACATGGAAAAGATTACACTCATAGTGATGTAAGGAACATTATGCTATAGAGTCATGTCATTCTAGCTAAAGAAATTGGAGCTGTTTATCAAAAAGCAATGGTCACATTGTCACATGACATGATGCATAAATCAATCAAAGTTTACATAAATGATGTGATTATTAAATCTAAAAAAGAAAAAAATCATATAAAAAATTTAAGAAGGCCCTTTAAAAGATTGAAATAGTAAAAATTAAAGTTGAATCCAAATAAATGCGTGTTTAGGGTAAAATTAGGGAAGGGTTCATCATTAACAAAAAAAGAATTGAGATAAACACTTACAAAGTAAAAGCCATACAAAATCTACTTATTCTAAAAATTGTTACGAAAGTTAGAGGTTTCTTAGGTTGCCTAAACTACATATCAAGGATCATCTCACAGTTGACCAACATGTACAACCTAATATTCCAACTATTAAAGAAGAATAACACAATAGAATGGAATGAGATATTGTCAAAGAGCACTTGATAAAATAAAAAGCCATTTGACAAATCCTCTTATTTTGATGCCATCAGTATAAAGAAAACCATTGTTGCTATATTTGACAATACATGAAAGGCTGCTTGGCAGTGGTTAGGACGAGAAGATGTGACCAAACAGAAATAATACATCCGGTACTATCTCAATAAAAAAAATCATAAATAGTCAGTCAAAATATTCACCAATAGAAAAGATATATTATGCAATGGCATGGGTAGCCCAACGATTGTGTCAGTATCTATTAAGTCATATTACATGGACTATTACTAAGTTAGACCCAATAACGTACTTGTTTGAGAACCTTCTTTATCAAATGGCTAGCAAGATAGCAAGTTTTATTGTCAAAATATAACTTGGTGTATATCTCATAAAAAAATAGCATAATATCAGATTTCTTAGCTAATAGGGCAAGCAAAGATTATAACCAGTCAGCTTTGAATTCCCCAACGAAGACTTAATTGCAATAATGGAAGAATAAGAAGAAGAAAAAACTAACTCATCACTACAAGAAAAACTGTTTTTAATGACAGTATTTTATGATAATCTTTTATAAACGTCAATAAAAAATTGAATACATAACGGTCTTGAAAGATCGTCATAAAAAACATAACATACATGACGGTCCTAAGGGACCGTCATAAAAAATCTTTAATTAGAAAAAAAAATTTTATGATGGAGACTCAAACCCAATCTCTCTTAGTCAACTTTATGAGACTTTACCACTCGGTCAACAAAAATCTTATGCAATAACTTTAACAGTAATTAGTGGTTATTGATATGGCATCCCGAATAGTGTATCATTTGGATTCTTTGGGTCATGAAATAGGACCTGATCTTAAAAAAAATTGTGACCATGTGAGTACAAGTTTTACTTTATGTCTTTTGTTTATTGGTTTCATTATTACTTCTAAATACTACATATTTTTAAATGTTTATTGGTTAATGATACAAGGGTTTTCAAATCTTTCATGTGAGATCAAATATTACATGGCAACGAATTCAAGTGAGTTCATTTTGTTTTTTCATTATTAATAATATTAAAAATAATATGCGTTAATGATTATATTTCTACTTGTATAGGCACCGATTCAAAAGGGTGGTATAGAATGTGACTATTTTGTACTTCGATTTATGAAAGAAATAATTGAAGATCCAAAATTTTTTTGTGAGAATGTCATATTATTTATTTTATTTACATATTAAATATTTCATATTTATAAATAATATCAAATTGATTTTGTTATTTTCTTTTATGTTTTAATCTTAAAGTTCAATGGTAAGGATACATATAGTGATGAAGAAATTGATGAAATACGTGGTGAATGGGCTATGCATGTACAACAGTTACTATTATAGCCAGGTCTGTAATCCTTGTTGGCTCATTAATGATTGTATTTTAATTGTGTGTCGTTTGGCTTAGTTAAATTTAAGTATGATGGACTAATTCTATTCATTGAACGCTTTGCTCATTCTATTCATTGAGTCATCTACTAATTCTATTGAGTTCTTTATCAATTCTATTGAGAATTCTGTAAATATCATCTTTAAGTAGTTGGTAAAGCAAAAAACAAGTAAAAGTATTCATACATGCATATGAAATAAATATGTTCATAATCAGTTAATTTTCACACTTACTGTTGCATTACAAGAAGTTACACTTTTGATACCTAGATGTAGGGAACTAGGATAGAAAATTGTATATTATGATTAATATATAATTTTATGGGTTACAAGAAGTTATATTTTTGACATCTAGATGCATTTCTAATCTTTTATTGTATTTGATTTTCAAACGTTATTACAATTGTTTTTTTATTTTGATATGTAAATTAATTATATGGTAAATAGAGCTTATATAATAATGTATCTTTTCTATAACTATTGCAGGAGTGACACATCTAATTCACTGCGTATTTTTTGATGTAATGGTAGAACGGAGCAGTGAAAATGACAATTATGTAATTTAATTTGTAGATATTTTGTTCATTTTTTATACTTAATATTATTATATTTTGTAAAATAATAATAGTTATAGTTATAAATATATGTAATTTTTTTGTTTGACATTTTTGTATTGTTTAACTATAATTGCAAGAAAAGGCAAATATTAATTAATTAACAAAAATTATAAATTTTTTTATTAATTGATAAAAAATATATAATAAAACATAAATATTTTTTATGAAGATCATAAAAACCGTCATAAAAAGTGTACATTTTTTTATTCACAAAAATCGTTGGTAATTAATTTTTTTTTAATGATTGTCACAAAGACCGTTATGATATCATGAATATATTTTATGATGGTCTATTATGGATCGTCATAAGTTTTTCTATGACGGTCCATCATAGACCGTCATTAATATTTTAACTTTTTGATGACGGTTAAAAATCGTCAAGAATTTATGACTTTTTTTAGACTGTCATAAAGCTTTTATGTCACCACTTATAATGACAGTTTCCTGACCGTCATAAAAAGCTTTTTATGACGGATAATGCCCATCATAAAAGATTTGTTTTCTTGTAGTGCATGGCGATTATATTTTGATGGAGCATTTAACATGGTGGGGCATGGCATTGGAGCAATCTTTAAATCTTTTAATGGACAGTATCATCTTTTTATAACTTATTTGGACTTTTATTTCATGAATAATGTAGCAAAATATAAGGCTTGTATCATTGGTTTAAAAGTAGCTATTGATAGAGAAATTATGGAACTCAAAATATACGAGGATTCACTACAAAAGAATCTAAAAGTAGTGATAAAATTTGATGACATATATTATCAATCATCGCATAGTAACAGAATTACGACAAATTTGTTGCAAAATAAAAATTTTAACATAGCAATAGAGTAATGACAGATTAGTGGCATGCATAGCGATGGACATTACATTTGTTGTTAAATTTATTTTTAATCAATTTATATTACCTTTTAATAAACTTAGAAACAGATTAGTGACTGAATTTGCATCGATCACTAATCAAACAAGTAGTAACCACAAGCTTCGATCGCTATCCATGAAAGGTAGCCTAACGACCACCCCATAGGCAGTCGCCAAGGCTGCGCTTGTTACCTTCGAAGCTAGTGATGGCCACCAGCTTCCTTGTTGCCTTCAAAAGTAGTAACGACTGCCACCTTGCTACCTTTGAAGGCAGCCATGCATGGCCATTGAGGTAGCAAGCTAGAGCCCTTCGAAGGCAGCCATGCATGGCCACCGTGGAAGCAAGCTGGTCGCCTTCGAAGGTAGCAAGCTAGCCACCTTCGAAGGTAGCCATGCATGGCCATCGAGGAAGCAAGCTAGTAGCCTTTGCAGGTAGCCATGCATGGCCACGAAGGCAGCCACAGCTTTTGAAGGCAGTAGCCATGCTTAGTCACGAAGGCAACCATGCACGAAAATAAAGGCCTCCATGCATGGCCGCCCACAAAAGTAACCATGGCCTTCGTAGGTAGCATCCATGCTTGGCCATAAAGGCCTCCATGCATGGTCGCATGCAAAGGCAGCGTATGAGTGATGCTTGCCGACCACCTATGGCTTACGTTTTTCTTGGTAGATTTCACTATTGAGTCAGCGATGAACAGGATGTCAATCATTGGAATTCACTACTGAGTCAGCGATGCCTACTTACTGCCATCGTTAAATTCAAACTTTAATTTTTTTTTTCCTTTCATGCGAGCATCTTTTCTTATCCCCTCAATTCTCTTGCTATCTCTAAACTATCATTTTAGCTTTCTAATGTTTTTTCTTTCACTCGCTCCCTTTCCCCTCATTTCTCTTACTATTTCTACATCTATCTATATAGCTTCCTAATTTTTTTTCCTTTCATGCGAGCGTTACTCCCTTTTCCTCATTTATCTTATTGTATCATATTCATATTTATCTATACAACTCCCTCTATCTAAATTCTCGGTTTGTACCATTTTCTCCTTTATTTTCTCCACCATGAACAACCATCTTCTATTTCATTGCACAAGATTGCCTTTTTTGCTTAATAATTTTTATAGGCAATTGTAAAATTTTTTATTACTAATATTGATGGTTGGAAAATCTTGTATACAAATACTATGATTAGATTTAGTAATTATAAAAATTATTTAGATTGTAAATAAATTTTTTAGTTATTTATTTTATATTTTAATAAATTTAATTTTTGTTATATTATTTGGGTAATGATTGAATTTGGTTATAATTTGAGATAAATATTTTAATTAGATTTTTATGAAATTTAAATTAGTCAACTATTAATTAAAATATGTAATTTTGAATTTGATTTGTTAATAAATTTACTGTATATTAGATTATTTAAAAAATAATTTAATTAGTTTGTAATTTTAAAAAATAATTTAATTAGATTTTTATGAAATTTAAATTAGTTAAGTATTAATTAAATTTTGTAATTATTAATTTTATAGGTTAATTAAAATTAGATTAGATAGATAATAGTTTAAATAAAATGTAATTTGAGATAAATAATTTAATTAGATTTTTATAAAATTTAAATTAGTTAGATGTTAATTAAATTTTGTATTTTTTAATTTTATTAATAAAATTAGTTTGTTATTGATTGATAGATAATAATTTAATTAGATTGTAATTTTATGAGATAAATAATTTAATTAGATTTTTATGAAAATTAAGTTACTTAAATGTTAGTTAAATTTTGGAGTTGTTAATTTTATTTGTTACTAAATTTTACTTTATGTTAGATTTAGATAATAGTTTAATTAGATATTGCAATTTACATATGATAAGTAATTTAATTAAATTTTTACGCAAATTAAATTAATTAGATGTTAATTGTTAATGTAGATGCAATTATATGTTAAATAATGTTATTTGTTTATCAAATAATTACTATGTCTCGCAATCGATGAAGCAAAACATGCAAACCCAGATTAAGTCCCTCTTGATATAGTACCAGTTTATGTTTATTGCAAAGCCATTATCAACGCTTGGTATGTATGATATTTAACTTATTTAAACAAATATAAATGAAAACACTATGATTATTTATTATGTATTTTAATTTTTTTAGGCACAGGAATGGGGTTGTGAGCCTACGGTAATTGAGCTTTTCAAATACACTCACACTAGGAAGTCTAATCTTGATGAGTTCATAAATGAACATTACAAGAAAGTAAATGTATGTTTGCTATCTTTAACATTTAACAAATAACTCTAATGATATCTTTGTTTACTTCACTATTTGGTTCAACTAATGAGTAAGTTAAAAAAAAAAAAAATTAGTTATTGTAGGAAGTCTTTGAAGAGTTGGTTGCCTCAGCTTCTCAACTACAAGAGGGATCTTCTGATATGCTTAACGTAGAATATAATAAGCTTTACTAAGAGGTAGTAGGTAGAGAGAAAAAGCATTGAGTGTATGGACTTAAGAGCCAAGCTTTATCATGGTGTTTAAGTTGTAGCTCCAGTAATGGACACTCTGTTAATGATATAGCTATGCAAGGTACGCGCTGTCAGATGAAGGCTATGGAAAAGCACATAGAGCTGGAGTGTAAGTCTATAAAGGAGTGTATGAAGGAGTGTAGGACTTTATAAGAGCGATTAGAGGAGGAACGTAGGGTGACGGAGTATGATCGCATATGCTTCGAGACCAAGTTACAGGAGCGCTTACAAAGAGAGGTTGATATGAATGAGTGCATCCACAGGATAGAGGGTCTCCTTTTAGGAAGCACACCCCCAGCATGCCTAATAATTAGATGCAATTTCTTGTATGAATATTGTATTTAATGAGAATAAATTATATTTATTATTGTGTTTTATTATATTTTATTTAGTTTTATTTTATTTTATTTTGTTTAGCTATAATTTAAAATTAATTTTTTAAAAATATTTATTTTAGTAATGAAAGATTTATTAGTCGCTAATCAGTAGTTAGCTTAGTGATCGATATGAATCGATCGCTAGTTTAACAATTGATTCATGTCGGCCGCTAGTTTATTGACAGATTGATGTCGGTCGCTAAACTAGTGACAGAATTTTGTAACTGTCGTTAAACTAGTGACTGATATAAATCGATCGTTAACCTAGAAACAAATTTGTATCAATCGCGAATCAGTCGCTAACTAACGACAGATACAAAATTCAGCCGTTAGTTTTTTTTGTGACAATAATTTTAACTACCAATTTTATCTTTCGTTAATCTGTCGCTAAAAAATTTAGTAACAGATTTTTTTTTAATTTTTTAGCAATGAATTTATTTGTCATTAAAACCAGATTTTTTTGTAGTGGTTCTACATTGGTAATTTTATTAATTGAAAGGAGATTAGATGACGAAAAATCTTAAGTTGATCAAGTATCATACTTTAGTGAAAAAATTGATAAAATTTTTTAGAAAAATTAATTTTCATCATTTTTAAAGGGAAGAAAATCAAATGGTAGATGCTTTGGCTACATTAGCATCAATGTTTCAAGTTAATGGTCTAGAGCAAGTAGTTTAAAAAAAAAAAAGTACAAAATAATCGCCAGCTCATTATGCAACAATTGAAATATTTGAAGATGACAAATCTGAGTACTTCAGTATATCATTTTTATTGTTCATAGATTTCAATGTATTCGCCAGCTCAATGAGATTTCTATGATTAATTCCCTCACTTAACATATAATGTTTATTGTTTAGATGTCTGAGAAAGGGGGATGTAAAGGACATACTAGTAGAGGCAAGGGTAAATGGTCCTACAGGTTGGACTCATCTGTTATTGTTCATACAAGATCATCTTCTACTCACGTTGGATTGCCTTCCGCTCATGTAGGTTACCTTCCACTCACACATCATCATTTCTATCTCCATCACCTTCGTTTGACATATCATCCCCTCAACCATCATCTTTAAAGCATACACCATCACATTGAGATGCTACAACTCACACCATCGATAGAGTTAGAATGTACAATAGGAGATAATAGGCTATATATTCAGCCCGTTGGAAAAGAGTATAATAACTAAACTTTTTTACTTTATTGTAATTATATGAACATTACATATTTTGTCTTCTTTTTTTTTTTTTTTACTTACATGTTTTCAAAATATATTTTTACAAGATGTTACCAGGATGTAGGACGGTTGCCATTATGTCTAAAATTATCAAGTTAAAGTTTGATCAACCATGGACAAGATGGTATGAAGCCCCAATTGATGTCCGTGACTTGCGGTGGCTTGAATTTTAGGTAATGTAAACTTCCATGTCATTTAATAAATAATATATGATATTTTTATAATTAGAGTAATTTTATATCCTTACTTACTAATTTGAGTTTAATGTCATTATAGAAAAAATGTTGGTGGGAACACTCATGGATGGTTTTGCTAGACGATTATGGGGGACTATGTTTGCAGAGGTTATTTAATTGAGTCTAGCATCAATCAGAAAGAAGAAATCAAAGGGTCATGGATGAGCCTTCAAATTTGGGATGCGTTATGGGCTAAATTGATGATAGACTCGACTTTCTTTCAGGTATTATAGTGGAATAGAAATAATTGGGCTATTAATGAAGCTGTTGTGCATCTAGGAGGATCTATTTCTATTTTAAGCATAGAAGACGGATGATAAGTTTTTACTTCCATTAGTTATTTCCATTATTTATCATACATTTAGTTACCGTTTTAATTTATATTTTTCTTTTGTTACTTATTAAGCTAATCAACTTGGGAAGGATCCTAACATGCTAGAGCTCTTCCAAAAATTAAACCATAATGAAGAGACCAATACATGGGCCATGGAGAGAACTGCACAAATTTAACTGAGTATACATAATAAAATATGTTTGTCACCATGATAATATGTATTAATTGATTTTGATTAAAAAAATGAAACATGTTGAATGGTATAAGAACAATATAGATGACTAAGTTTAGGATTTTGATTACTGGGATACTATGTGTTGTTGTTCTACTTTATGGATAGATGAACAAGTCAAGATTTACAAATGAAAGAGAATGGGTTTGAATTTAGAGTACAGATCATTAAAACTTGTTTTTTCTATACTATCATGCAATAATGTGGTGGTATTATTATGTTTTATTATAGTTTTTTTTATCATGAGAAATGTACAAAAAGATTGATTTGATAAGCTATTTCTTTGCATTTTTCTTTTGATCTAAAATCTGTAGTTGGACTTGTGAGTTATATGATGAAGTGATACTAACAGTTCACTGTTTTAATGATACGATTTCTTTGATAATTAATAATATTTCTTAAGTAGTTAATTAAGTTTTTGGGTGTTAAGATGAAGTTGTATAAATAGATTTGCATTTTGGGTTATTGTAATGATATGGTCTTATTGGTATAGAACTATTGTTTTATCTTGCTTTAATAAGTTTTGATTTTATTTTGTTGTCATTTTTATGTCGGTTGGTTATGAAAAATTAAGAAAGGATACCCTTACCTCGGGATCATCGGTTGATAATTTCACCCGTTTTTTTAGGCTACAGGTGGAAAGAATGAGAAGGGTAAGGCATATGGGTTTGGGTAGGAGGTTGCCTTTTATGGACCATCTAGTATTTCAATGCAGTAAATGATGTTTTGCTTTGAAGAGATGCAATAACAGTTTGATAGAGAATGTGTTGCGACAGAAGAACGTCTTCAACGAGAACGTGTTGAGAGAGAAGAGTAAAGGGAAAAACGGAAGGATGACTGCAAAAGGTACATGATATGATGGAGAATTAATAGAGGGGCCTAAGAGAGGAGATGCTTAAATAGATGAAGATAAGAGATCATAGAGAAAATGAGCTTAGGAAAAAAATGGTCTCCACAAAAAATCTTCTTAATAAACTTATGAGACAATTGAGTAGACAGCTAGGTCTTTACATAGGGTGCTTCTTCCAGCATAATTGGTGATAGTGATGGTGATGGTGATAGTGACAGAGCTGGTGATGGTGATGGTGTCGACAATTGCGTTGGCAATGGTGATGATTTTATGGGTGATGCTTAGATTATATTATTATTAGTTCGAATATTTTGTGTGTATATATTCTAAATTTGGGCAATATGATGGCTTGTTATTTAATATTAGTTTTATATAATTTTATTATTATTATTTTATTTATAAAATAATTTATTTATATTTAAAATTTTAATAGATATATTTTTTCATGGTTCACAATTATTAGTTAAAATTGTGTATTCATAATCAAATATATAATTGTAAATAAAAATATGTTATATTTAATATTTTTATTAATTAAAAATATATTTTATTATTTTAATGTATTAATCTTAAAGGTATTATTTTAATAAAAATAAATAATAATTTGAAATAATATTTTTTTTACATCCATTTCTAAATCTCTCACGAAAATATTATCGTTGAAAAAAGGTATCTTTTGTGATTTCAAAATTTTTATAAAATATTTTCATAAATTAAATTATTTAAATATATAATTTATTAATTATTTGTTATATACAAATTTTTGCTGAACTTTCTTACAAAATATAAATCATAAGAATTTTCATTTCAATAAAATTTCAACAAAATTTTTTTCTATAGAAAAATTCAGAATTCCTATGAAAGTATTATTGCAAGAATATTTTACTTTCTTACGAATTAAAATCTGTAAGAGTTTTTATTTCAAAAAAGTTCCAACAGAAACTTTTTCAAAAGAATATTTCAAAATTCTTGCAAAAATAATATTGTACAAATATTAAACTTTCTCACCGAAAGATTTCTGTAAGAATTTTTATTTCAATAAAATTACAACAGAAAGTTTTCGAAAGAACTATTCAAAATTCTCATGGCATATCTACCATAAAAACTATCATATGAATTCCAACGGTGCAACTTACTCTGACTATCTTTGTTGAATATTTGATTTCATATTATTTTATTAAAAAAAATATTTTTATAAATTTTCTAACGGTCTCGACAATAGTTGAATTTTTTTAAATTAATATATTAAATAAATTTATTAATATAATATATATTAATATTCCAACAAAAAAACCGTTTGAATATATTGAAATTATTCTGATGGTATTTGTTTCTGTTGGAATTTCACCTTTTTCATACCAATTTTTCTAACAACTTCATTTTTGAGAGAATTTTTGTTGGAATTTTACATTCCAATAGTTCCCTTTCGTTAGAATTTTTTGAATTTGTTGTAGTGCGGGAAGTTTTATATAAGAGGAGCTTCAATCAATTATTGCTTACACGCGTTAAGACAAAGGCACAAAACATTTTAAGGAAAACATATAAAAGGACATTTGAAACTCATGGTAAAAACCCAATGATGATGTAATAAATTATGAGACACTACTAAAATAAAGAGAAAAGATAATGATTTTTTATGACGGGCATTTAATGACTGTCATGTATTTATGATAGTCAATAAAAATCATCATAAAAAAGTTAAAATATATGATGGTTTTGAAGGATCGTCATAAAAAAGTTAAAATATGATAGTTGTAGAGACTGCCATTAATAGACAATTTCTTTTTATTTGAAAAGAAATAGTAACGAGGGACGAAATTAACCCATTCTTTGGGAAGAATTTATAATGTGCTAGCCATTTGATTTACAAGAATCCACTCTTTTACCCATCATAAGGTCCCTTAAATGCCTTGATGTAGATTGCAAAGCTTTTACAATCAACGAGGCATCTTCATCACCTTTATTAACATTGAATTTAACACAAAGGCTTCATCTAGTCTAGAGGGCCAAACTTTACAAAAAGCTTTCAAGATTTTCATTTTGAAACTTTCCTTGATGGGTTACCACCATCTATCTGATCTTGATGCAACACAAGATCTCTTGTCTCTATTTGATTCTCTTATCAGAAATTGTCTATGTCCATTTATGAAGCTCCTAAGTAAGCTATACTCATAACTGGATCACTTTTCTTGTCATTATAAGAAAAACATAACTTCTTATGATGCTTTTTCATGATAATTTTTTAAAACCATCATAAATTTAAAAATGTTAAATATGGCAATCTTTTTTTTATCCATCATAATTTTTTTCATGACAATTTTGTTTCATCATAAATCCACAAAGGGTTTCTATCACCGTTATAAAGCAACACCTCATTCTATGTGAAATTACACAAGCACGCCTCTCTCCCCTTTGTCCTTTCTATATTTCACTACTGTTCAAGTCACATAACCTAGTCAAAATCAAGGTACATATTGCTCTTCCTATTCCCTACTTTGCTTGTTTTAGTTACCCTTATCAGTTTCATACAAATTGAAAATTGGATTAGGTTTTAGTGATCATGGTGAATTTCATTTTTCTAATTTTATGAGCTCAAATTATTTGTAGTTTTAGCTATGTATCTTATTGGTGGTTACATTCCACCACTTAGAGTTTTAAATTATACTTAGATTTATTAAAGCCTTAAGATGACCTAAATAAAAGTTAATTGATCGAGATATTAAAACTGGAAATGGAATTACCAATAAATTAATAAAAGACCTTAATTTGTTGAAGCAAATGATTGAGACGAAAAAAGAAAGCAGTATGAGAAATTGATAGAAAGATCAATTGAAGAGAATGAGGCTTCAAGAGAATGTAAGCTAGGTATCCCTGCATCATAATGAGGACAATCAAGAAAATCTTTTTATAATTTGTTTTTCTTTTCTTCTTATTATTATTTTTCGTTGTGTATTCACCCCAGTAAAGAGACATTTGGTGTTTGTGAATCTAATTTAAATTACACTGCTCTCTATCATTAACTTGCTTTTGTTACTTATAACAATAAAATTGTCATATTTGATCATCGGTAAATGCAAATATAACCCTATTTGCTCTTAAAAGGATTTAATGCTATAACAACTTTAGTAAATGAAACAATCAATTTGCAGCTGCTTACACCTATTTCTCTTGAATGACTTGTAATCAATCTTCAAGTCTATATTTTCATCCTCATGGTGTGAAGTAGTTGATTGCCTTTTATGATTTTTAAATCTGACTAAAGCATGATAATGCAAAGAAGTAATTTTAGGATTGCTTCATTTGTAATAGTGAATTAAGACAAGAGTTATAATTTCACCTCTCATTAGAAGACAATTTTCCTAAAATATTATCACTTAATAAATCTTGGTCTGTCCTCATAATAATTCACATTATCCGTCCTCATATAAAGACTAAAGAAAAAAATGAAAAATCGACAACTAACTTTATACAAGTGAAATAGTCAAAAAACATATAACTTTAAATATCAAATGCATTACATTTGAGGAGTAAAAAGAACATTATATGAAGCTCTGTAACCTAGCTTACCTTCTGAAACAAATTAACTTTAACTTTTCAGTGCCAAGAGGATCTGTGTTTGTCTTTGGACACCATGAGCTCCATTGACTTGAACTTATTCTATGCATTATGAAATGCCATGGATTTTTATTTTTATTTTTTTGAGATGAGAAATTCCTTAGACCTAATTTTGAGGACATCAAGTTTCATGGATTTATCGTTAAACAGAGCCATTGCTGCTCTTTACAGGATGGTCCTTGGAAACTTTGTGAAGGGTAGCAAAAGTAAGGATCAAGTTATTGTTTTTTTTTTTTTTAATCAATATGGTAGGGATCCCACATTTGGCATTTAGGTGCCAATAAAATAGATGGTCCCTAATCTTAACTTTTTGATATTATTAAGTATGCAACAATCCAAAAGAATGAGTTGTTACATGTGTTAGAACTTGATGAGACAGAGAATGGCCTTATTCTATTAGAAATCAAAGTAGTAATCTAAGTCTAACCATGTAGTGTGATGGTAGGTATTTGTTTCAAACAAGTATAGAGTGTTTTAAATCATCAAATAGGCCACCTTTTAATTTAAATAGCTTAGATCCTTAAGATTTTATATGGATCAGCCATTCATTCAAATATCTAATGTTATTTTTAGTTGTGCAGTCTAGTCGAATAAAACCACTATAATTTGCAATCTTTAATGCCATGCTAATTTAGTCATAACTATCAACAAAACAGAAGCATATGTCTTCCTGTCATAAGGAAAAATGGATCTCTATGTTAGCATTATAAGAGGCACCAAGGACATGTTTCTTATAATATAATGTTAAACCTCTAGTAGTTGGAGTTGTGACTGTGCTTCTTTCATCAATCAAAGCCTCTACTTCAGTAAAGTAATGAATCAGTAAACGATGGAACTATACAAATTCTATTTTGATCTACTTGAAAAGCTATTATGTGTATTTTTATTAGTACTAAGATATTCTTATATTTATCTTGGATTTGTTTCAAATTTTGAAAGGATAAAACTCAAAACATGTTATGATATTTGTTTATATCTTGGGCAGATAGTTTTAGGGGATAAAAATGAGCAAAAAGCATTCAAGTACATAGGTATAACTTGCTTCACTCCTAGTTACTTTTCATCTGGCAGCACCTTTGTAGCATATTAGCCTTGCACACAAGAAGTTAAGTTTTTTGCCTTGTAAGTACTAATGTTGGTATGTTTGATATTATTTAGTAAGCAAATAGTTTAACTCATGAAGATGGAAAAATGTCATGATTAGTGATTCTTTGATGTTGTAATAAATGAGTGCGAATCAGCTAACCTTTACCGTGTAAAGGTCCTATGCAAAGAAGCATGTTTCATTGTTTAGTCTATAAAAAATTATTTACAACTATTTGTTTCTTATTTAATATTAATTCTATATAATCTATCCTTTCATCATGTGTTTCTAATATTAAGTGGAATTTATCCTCTTAAATCTGATCGCTATATTCATTCTGGCCGATAAGACCTTAGTAACCTCAAAAGCAATCTTCATGTATGTTCATCTTAAGCAAGCCTAATATAATTGAAGCTTAAAAGAAAAAAGAAAGAAAATCATGTAAGATCATGCTGTTGATGTCGTTTCTAAGTTATTTCTAGGATCTTTTAATAGGAGATGATAAAATGATAATAATAATTTTGAATGGTTCTTTGTTGTGTTGTACTTAGTGTTCTCAATTAAAACTTCCTATCTAGTAAGGTTTATCATTTTCTGTTATCTTTATCTTTTCAAAAAATATTTTCTTCTAGCAAATTTAGTGGGCTTGTTTCCATAAAGTTAACTCATGTGCTAGGATGATGGTTACAATAACAAGCATGCACATTTTGTGTTGGAGCTTAAAAGGCTTGGCTTAGCCACTTTTAAAGTGAAATGGGTTATTAAGGGCATGTCACTTCATACCTCTTCACTGTGGTGAGTTTCGTAGGGGAATTTTTGATGGGCTTGATAGATTAGAATGGAAGGAATCATTGCAATTGGCATTAAGATGAACAACACATTACTCTGTATTCATTTTGATTTTGGCTCTAGTGATTATCACATGGGCATTTAATAAAAATTTCATTTGGTTGTCAATGAAGAGTTTTGCTTAATTTGCATTACATTTGATTTCTAAGTTTTACTACAATTACTTATTTACTTTGATATGTAAACTATATACCTAATAGAGATGATCTAATAATGAATTTGTTCTATAACTATTGTAGAAGTGACATCCTTCACTAGGCATTTTTTGATGCTTTAGTTTAGAAAAATGTATTATTTTTAGTTTAATGATGTAATGCTAGAAAGAGAGTAGTGCAGATGAACCTTCTTTAGCTGTAAAAATATTTTTTAAAATTTTTTATTCTTATATGTTGTAAAATGACCATGGTTTTATTTAAATATATAACTTTTACTGTTTGATATTATTTGTATTGTTTGACTATTACAATTGCAAAAACAATTAAATAAATGATAAATATTAATTAATTAAATAAAAATTATAAAAATAAAAATTTTAATTAATTAATAAGATGTATAAAAACATAATTATGACTGTCACGAAAACCATCATAAGTTTTATATGGGTTTTTATGATAGTTTCAGATGACCGTCAAGAGTTTTTTACGATAGTCTCTAACAAACTATCATAAAAACTTTAATAGACTTATGACGATTGAAAACTATCAAAAATTTATGACAGTCTTCACTGGCTATCACAAAGTTTTTATGTCATCACTTATAACGACATTTTTCTGACAATTATAAAAGGCTTTTTATGACGAGCATTGCCTGTCATAAGAACCTTGTTTTCTTTTGGTGAGAGTAGGGCATGTTTTGCTCATAATAGAAAGAGATTGCATTCAATATGTACAGAGGTGCCATAATTACCAGATTTATGGTGATAAAATATGCCTCCACTATTGCCTTTACATATGATGGATTTTTTGTGGCCATTTTTTATTTGGATTTTTGATATAATAGGGTCAATCACTTCAAATGCCCCGAACGAACACCAATTCATATTAGTCTTCATAGACTACTTCACGAAATGCATAGAAGTAGGGACATTCACCAATGTTACAAAAGCAGTTATGAATTGATTCATGTAAAAGAAATAATATGCCAATATAGATACTCAAAGTGAATCATTTTAGATAATGCACTAAATCTTAACAATAGGGCGATGATGAGAATGTATACTTAGTATAAAACAAAACACCATAATTTAATAAAATACTAACCAAAAATGAGTGGAGCAATTGAAACTGCTAACAAAAATATTAATAAAATTTTATAAAAGATGATAGTAACTTACAAAGATTTGTATGAGATGCTATACTTGGCATTACACACAGGAAAAAAAAAATGATCGAACTTCCACTAGAGCAATTCCATATTCATTAGTATACGGGATTAAGGTTATAGTACTAATTAAAGTAGAAATTCCATCTTTGAGAATACTAATGGAAGCAAAGTTAGAAGAAGAAAAATGGATTAGAGCCAAGTATAAGCAGTTAAACCTTATTGAAAAGAAAAGGTTGAAGCTCTTTGCCATGGATAGTTATATCTAAAGAGAATGAATACAATATGAAAGTACATCTGAAGGTATTCAAAGGAGATTTAGTTTTGAAAAGAATTCTCGAGAACATTGTTGACCCTAGGGGCAAGTAGCCACTAAATTAAGATGGTCCCTATGTTGTCAAGAAAGCATTTTTTTTACAGTGCATTGGTACTATAGGAAATAAACAGCCATGAGATCCTAAATCCAATCAATGTAGATGTCATCAAAGATATATTATGCCTTAAGAGTAATTTTGAAAGTGAACATAGATGCAAATAGTAGAGGACCTAGTAAGGATAAAAAAATGTCTACAATAAATTCTTAAAATCCCAAGGGGATAAAAGCAGATATATTTAAGGTAGCCATCACTAAGAAAAAATTGAACTGGGTAAATGCTTAGTGAGAAAGAATGCCAATCTCAAAGAATTACAGTTGAATTCAAGTATCTTTCTAGAAAATCGTACTTAGAAACCTAAAAAAATAACCTTCAATAAAGACATTTGCTAAAACTGATCAATTTCTTTTTTTTTAAATACATGTCAATGGAATATTTTTTTTACAAACTAAATGATTCTGAAATCATTCAAAAGAAATTCAAAGGTGAACTTGCGAAGATTCTTAAAAACACAAACCAAATTAAAATCAAGGGAGAAAGAATATCCATGGCAAACACCATGTGAGGAATCAAAAAGTGAAAAGGGGAAAATTTCCAAGGAATCCACAGTTTCATTACTTTGTCTGCTTTTAAAATTTTAACTAATATAATTTCAAAAGAAGAAAGGTTTAAAATTGAAAGGATTTGCATATGAAAGTCTCGACATGAAGTATTAAGAAAATATGACGAGGTTATATTCATTGATGATCAATTGGTTGCTAGTTTATATATATATAAAAAAGAAGTGAAATATCAAGCATACATGTGTTGAGGTCCAAGATGAAATTTCACATCATGTTACACCAAGAAGACACTAATCTTCTAAAAGAAGCACTTTCAAATGCATGTTGCATTTGTATCAATCCTTAAAATGATCAGTGCAATCATTCATATGAAATTTGCATTTCTTGTCAATGGGAATGAGAATTACCATATTGGTAGAGCGTGGATTTTGAAATTGTATTTTTGTTTATTGTCAAATGGAATGAGAACCATTACACTGATAGTGTCGATACTCAAATTTTATCCTCATTGGAATCATAAAGACTAGAGGTGCCACTATCAGCATACAATCTAAAGAATAGCAGTGCCACTCTTAAAGAATACTATCCAAAATAAGGTCAATTGAGGGACAAATTGGACACGAGAGGGAGAATCTAGCAAGCAACCTCCTAGAAGTAGAAAGCAAAGCGTTGAGACTCTTAGTTAGTGTTTTTTAACACTCATCCTAAGGAGGGATTGCCTAGAGCTAAAGAGAGTTTGCCTAGAAGTAGGGAACCTTCGAATTTATGGTAGAATATGAGGGAAAACATGTCTAAATTAAGGAAATAATTGAAAAGGTATAAAAATTTCCATTTTAAGTAAGGAAGAGTGTCTAGACACATTTTCAACTTATTTTTGATTTTTTCCTTACTAAAGTCTGCCAATAGTAAGGAAAAATGTGAAATTTTTAGGAATGGTGATGGATGGTCTGCTTGAGGTTGTAAAGCGAATATATGGGTGTCAAATTTTTATTTTTTTAGGTAAAAGAAGACTTTCTATCCTCTTATTTTATATTTTTAACACTCCTCCTAAGGAGACATTGAGTACTTACCTATAAAAGTTTACCTTCATGTTTTGCAAAAAAAAAAAAAAAAAGAAAAGAGAGAGTCTTTTATGATGGAAGTTAAAGATTTTTAGGATGGTTAGTAGTTCTTTCATTTCATAAAAATATTCAAAAGAAGACAATAAATAAAGAATTATAAACGGAAGTCATTTTATTTTCATAATGGTGATTACATCAAAGTAAAAGGAAAAAGTACACTCAATCATCCTTTGCTTAAGGTTAGTAATCTCTCTATTCAATTCTTATAGGATCTAATTCATAAAGTTTAGGGAGATGAAGACAAAGTTCCCTATAGAGTCAATCACTACTAAAGTAGCTTAAGAGGTAAAAGATGAGCTTAATGTAGTAGTGGTGAAGTCAAGGTTGAGGTTGGGATATTCCTTCAATACCTTAGCCTTTGTGTCCTTTTGCACCTCCTAAAACACTTCTGCACACTCTTCTAAGATTAGTTTGTTCATCTCCTCACTATCCTTGAATGTTGCTATAGCCTCTTCCTTAGCTCTAAACAATTAATCCAAATGATCCTTATTTAGTTTCTCTTGCTGGAAACTAAACTGTACCTTTATTTCTCCATATTTGCTTATAACTAGATTCCTAATTTGCCTACTTTTTCTACAATTGAAGAAAGGAGACTTTAGTTGTCAATTTGGCTCTTCTTTTTTGGGCATCCTCAATAGCCTTCTTAGCCTCCTAAAATACAAATTCAACTTGATTCTGAATCTTATATCCTTCTATGATTAAGGCAAACTCTTAGATGACCTGCAACCAAAAGGATTTGCAAATAAGTAATGGAAAAGAGAAAATAAATATTATTTAAGCAAAAAGGAATGAGTTTAACCTCAGTAACTAGGTTGGACATCTTTCTCAAATGCATCCTTTTCTTACGTAAAAGAATAAATGAAGTAAAAATTGGTGGAACTAATTAGCCAATGATTTTTTTGATGTCTTGGGCTAGGGAAAAAGTGGTAATAGTTGTAGGCTCGTACTAAGAGGAGATGTCAACGAAAGTCACCATTTTTTATAGAGCACTTTCTTGAGCTTTTACCTTTACAAAAAAAGTGCTACCACTTTGCCTTTCTTAGAGGTGGAGCTTGAACATGCCCTCTTAGCCACCTCTACAACCTCTTCAAAGTTTCTTTTCTCACCCCTTGGTATGATTATGAAGTGATCTGTAAAAGAAAAATAAAAAAAGTCAATGTTGGTCCTACTAAGGGCATAAAAATTCATATCATAGCAATAAAATCCCTTTCTTGATGACAGTTAGGAGCTTTGCCAAGAATGGGTCTCTTGATAAGGAGAAAGGGGTTCGGGAAGGATAAAAGAAGAATGGGCTAAAGTATACTCGAAGAGAGAGTCTACTATAATGGGCGTTACAAAAAAGTCAGCATTTAGTAATGGATAAATCCATCACTAAAGAGAAAAAAATGTATCATTAAATAAATTTAGCGATAGATTTCATCGATAGCAAAAATGATTGTCAACAAAGAACATAGTGATTGATTTTGATGTTCATTACTAATTTAGCGATCGATTAATTATCGTCGCTATTTTAGAAACCGATTAAAATCGATCGTTAACACATCGTGTGATAATGATGATTGTTAAAGACTGATTTGGTGACCAATTATAATCAATCGCTAAAAACTAGCGACTAATTTAGCGATGAATCTGATCGATCGTTGGTAATCTAACGACTGAACAAACTTGGTTCGCTAAAAAAATTTAGCAATGAATTTTAATCGGTCACAAAATTTTTACTTAATGACTGATTTTGGGTCCATTGTTAAGATTTTCAATTAATGATTGAGTTGTATGCGTCGTTTAAGGTTTTTATTAATAATTGATTTGTATCGATCGCTAAATATATTTAGCAACATTTTTTAATTGGTCATAAATTTTTTATTTAATGAATGATTTGTGTTTGTCATTAAGATTTTCAGTTAACAACAGATTTGTGTCGATCGCTAAGATTTCTATTAACGATGAATTTATATTGGTTACTAGATATATTTAGTGATAAATTATGATCTGTCACTAAGATTTTAGTTAACGATAAATCAAAATCGATAGTTAACTAAAATATTAATTTAAAAAAATTAATTCAAAATTATATAAAATTTCTTAAAAACATGTCACATAAAATAAAAATTAAATGCAACTTGCTTTTTGTTATTCATAAAATAAAAATTACATAAACAAAATAAAAGATTCTATTCAGTGGAAAAATAACTTCTATGAATCAGACGGTGTTGGAGGCATACTTCTTAGAACAAATGCCTTCATCCTACGGATGCACTCATTCATCTTAAGCTCTCTTTGTAAGCGCTCCTACATATCACTCTCATAAGGTAAGTGACCATGCTCTCTCTCCTTGTGCTCCTCATCCGATTGTTCCTTCATAACCTTATAATCTAACTCCATGCGCTTTTTTATAACCTTCATCCAAGAGCCTATATTGTGCATGACTATGTCATCAATAAAATGTTAACTATTAGACTTGCATAACATGATGGAGCTTGACTACTAATGTTGTACACCCGATGCTTCTTTTCTCCACCGTAGAGCTCAGTGTAGTTTACCTTAAGCATGTCGAAAGATCTTTCATTTGGTTGAGAAGCTAAAGCAGCCAACTTCTTGAAATGTTCTTACAATAAAGTAGCTTGTTAACTTACTTGTTAGCTAAATCAAATAGTAAAGTAATATATATATATATATATATATAATTTTAGTTATTTATTAATATTAAATATAATTAACTTATATTAATTTATTTGGCACGTTCATCTATGAACTCATTGAGATTGGATTTCTTAGTATGGGTTTACTTAAAAAGCTCTATTATAGTGGGCTCATGACTCAACTGCTGTGTCTGAAAAAAAAAACATATTTAATAAATCATCATATTGTTTTTATTTATATTTATATAAGTAATTTAAATATCATACGTACCAAACATCGATGATGGTTCTATAATAAAAATGAACTAGCATTATATCAAGAAGGACTTGATCTAGGTTTGCTTGTTTTGCTTTGTTGATTGTGAGACATAATCTCGCACTTTTGTCTGTACTCTGGCTAGTTCCATTTTATCTGCCACTACTCACATATAATTTATGGGATAAATTGAGGTTTATTCCTTACTTTGTAATGAAACGCATACATCAAGTCAGTATACCAGTCCGCAACATAAGCCTCTCATATGGCTTTTGGACTATTTTATAAGAGATTTGATAAATCTTTGCTTAAGATTTATATAAAGGTTTGATCCTATCAAATTAGAAAATAAAATAAAAAGTAATAAGTAACAATGATAAGATTCATGAAGATAATGATATAAAATAATGAAAAACATTAATTATTTATACTTACGTGTCATTGTTTACAAAATCTACTATTTAACTGTACTTTACAAACTCGCTGAGCTAGACATCCTAGAAGCAAAAAATCCAAAAGAACGTGAAGCAAAGCTGGCAAAACCATCTATAGGTATGGAAGCTCTACGTAGAAATGGCGCAGTTGCATTTACCTCTTCATCTTGAATATGTGCATCTCTCCTCTTGGAGTACTCACCTGGCCTCCATCCGAAGTCACCTCATCTCTCTCGACCTCTCATCTAAGCATGTCTATAAAAGTTAGTTTGATAACCATAATTCTATAAAAAAAAATAGTAGAATCTCCCTTAAAAATTGAACTGAAACCCCTTGAAATACACGATGATAATACATTACAATGAATAACAAAATTATACAACACCCATTTCATACAATTAAATTATTTAAAACATAATATTGAATAATTCAAACAACAATTTTTTTTTATAAATATAACTAATCGTCATCTTCAGAGTCTTCCTCTTCCGCTTCCTCTTCCACTTCATCATCATCTTCCTTAGTATGAATACTTTCAAAATCTAACTCATCTAGCATGTCTTTTTTCTCATCATCAATATCTATTAGTGTCTTACTTGGATCATTCAAAGATATAGGACGATTGTTCGCATCATTCTCAATTTGATGGACATTTCTTTCATCATCTTGAAAAATAGCATCCTGAGTTGATCCGCCAGTAAAATTAAAGTTTGAAAGTCAACAATAGATCTAGCCTTTACTTTGCAAATAGCCCACTAGTCACGCTTATCATGCCTTAAGTTTGGATAAGGAATATAATAGACTTGAGCAGCTTGTGAAGCCTAGATAAATAGCTCATACTCATTTAATCTCCTTGTGTGATTAACATCCATTAGATTATATGATTTATGTACTTTGATGCCTACATTCAGTGTAAGATCAAACCATTTACACTTAAATAAAAAGATTCTCTTGATTGGTAATGCTGGTTATTCTAATTGTAACACCTCCACCAATATATCAAAATAGTCACTTTTATCTGTAGTATAATTAGACCATTTCATACAAACTCCATTGTTCATTGTTGATCAATTTGAATCGTGTCTTTTAGTGTGAAATTTATACCCACTAACATAATATCCTTAGTAGGACTTCATAGATCATAATAGACCTTTTGCAACATCCTTAATAAAGTTGTTATTAACAAAGCTTAATGGATCATATGCATGTAAATATTAAAAATTGATCATTTAACTATATATATTTATCAAAAAATGATTAATAATTTGAAAGTATAAATTATAAGTATGCATGTATAGATTAAACCAATTTGAAAATTGAAGTTCTAGATGAGTGTCAACCTTACGATCAGTTATGCGTGGACATTGTTCACACAATTAAGAAATATAAATCCTACAAAATGTTAATTTAAAAAAAGATCATTGGTGAGGAAGACTTTTATTTGTGAATGACTAAGTGAATTACTATGATTGAGGTACGAGATACGTACTCTATTAACTGCTCAACCTTAGGGCAATTCAACAAAACATATGTATGAGTGGCTTGATATTCTTTCCCTATGAGATACCTAGATTTTTTGTTTCCAAATGCTCGACTAGGATTTTTAAAGATGATAGATATCCTTCATGCTCTTCTGAATCATAATCACTAACATCGCTCCGTAGCACTTTTTGATGTCATATGTTGACATGTGGCTCGAAACAATGTGAATAAAACAATGATGCTTCTTCAACCAAATATGCATTGCAAATTGATTCTTTTCCACTTTTGCTTTATTTTTAACATTATTTTTTTAACTTTCATAAGTACAAAAAATAACAATTGAGGATGATTAAATAATTAACTGATTTAAATAAACGATCAAGTAATGATGTGATTGAAATGGTAAACTATTTAATTATATTAGATTATGATTAATACCTTTCAAATGGATACACCCATCGATACTGCACTAGATTAGCTATCTTTCTTTCATAAGCCAAGTGCGCTGGAAGATGTTCCATTGAGTCAAAAGAGCTTAAGGGATATATATGCTCGAGTTTACAAAGAATTATAAGGAACTCATCTTCAAGTCATCCCACGTCTTCAACATGAATGGTAGTTGATGAAAGTTCTTTGAAAAAAAATGCTCAACTCTTTTGGTGCTCGCCATTATTAGTTGGCAATAGTTCACGGATGCGATGGGTAGTAATCACTGCATAAAAACATAATAGTCATGACTTTTCATCCGAACAGCTTATGTTTCCTTATATCCACACACATTGCCATATTTGATGCATATCCATCAAAAAATCTTAGATTCTTCACCCACTTACACAATATTTCTTTACTTACTTTGTTAAGGGTGTAACAAGCTTTAGGGTATTTCCTAGTTGAAGCATTCCTCGCTAACTCAAGGCGTCTGCAAAATATCTTCAAGTCTTCCTTGGATTATACATTATTCTTTTTTTCCCCTTTACATTCATGATTGTGTTAAATATGTTATCGAAAACATCTGTCTTTTATGTCTTTGACATCGAGATTGTGTTGTATTAAGTTGGTACTCCAATACGGTGGATCCCAAAATATGCTTCATTTCTTCCAACTGCATGTCTTACAAATAAGACCATTTATCTTATCATGTCTAACTTTTGTAATCTTTTTAAGTCTTATTTGATCTATTTCATGCAATAATTCATACTCAGATTTAATAGGAGAAGCTATTCTTCTCATTATTTTATTCTTAATTAATAGAGTTTTATTCCTTCGAAATGGATGAACCAGTAAGAACTTATGATGCTAATCAAGCCAAGATTGCTTATGTCCATTAGGAAGGATAAATGCATCTAAATCTTCTTTACAATAAGGACAAGCCAGTCTTTTTAATGTACTCAAGCCAGATAAAACATCAAGCAGGCATGGAAATCACTAATGGTCCATATTAGAGCTACTTTCATGATAAAATTTTGATTGGAGAAGATATCATATATGGGCACCCCAACATCCTACAACATTTATAACTTTGTTATTAAAGGCTGCAGGTAGACATCCAATTTATCTTTTGGATTCGTCAGTTCAAGAATGATCACAGTTAGAAACATGTCCTTTTTTTTCATGCACATCCATTGGAATAAGTTATATGGTGTGACTATTACTATTCATGAAGAATATTGTTGTCCCAAATAGTTGAAATCCATCAATACTCAAACTTATTCTGACATTCCTATGTTCAGCAGCAAAAAATGGATGACATTGATTAAAATGCACCCAAGCAAGAGAGTCAGAGCAATGGTGCATGACACCATATTTAATCTCATGTTCTACATGCCATCTCATGTTTTTTCGTGGCTTTCGATTCATATAGTCTTTGTAAGCGTGGATTGAGAGGAAAGTAATACATCTTCTTATATGGAACAAGAGTTTTGTATTTGTCATATTCTTATCTTCATCTTTTATATCACGAACGATCATAAAACTTACAATAACTTAGGTCATTGTCCTTACCTAGTATATCATGCATTCGTTGTTACAAGAATGGATCTTTTCAATTAGTAAACCTATACCTTATAAACATTTCTTTGTACTGTAAAAATTTTGAGCCATTAGATTATCAATTGGCATTATCTCTTTCATTAATTGACAAATATCATTATAGCACCTTTTAGAAACATGATGTTTTGACTTTATGTTTATCATTCTAACAATAACAGATAATTTTGAATGATTTTGACAGCCATCCTATAACTGTTGATTAGCAATAGTCAACATATTAGAAAAACGTTGGGCATCCGGATTAAGGGATTCTCCATGTGTTTCGAAAAAAATTCTGGATCAACTACATCCACTTGCATTTTTTGGTATGTATTTGCATATTCATACATAATGGTAGATCTTTTTTCAGCATATTGTTCAATTGCCCAATATTTAAAATACTCATTATTTTTCCCATGACAATTCCAATACAATATTCTAGTACAAAACTACATTTAGCCAAATGATACCTCACCACATCAACAATTTCATACCGACAATTTTGACACCTTTTTCGATTACATGAATACCTGATTTTATCTCCATCAATGAATGCCTATTGACTACAAGTAATTGAATAAACTACTCTTTTCCTCTAAAAATTCTTAATTTAATAATCCTTCTGCAAGCTTGAAGTACATCCCACTGACGATTTAATCTACTTTTATTTCTATATCTTAATTTATTCTAAACTAATTCCCAAGAACTTGCCTGCTGAAAATTTCAATAATTTGACAACTTATTATCAAGCAAACATCCAAAGATGTAAATAATTTTATAGTCATAAGTTAAAATACTAGATAAACTAATCAGTATATAAATTTCAAGGATACATAAAGAAGAACATGAGTTACAATACAACTTTTCTAATGTTTCATGCATGTCATTCATGCTCCAAAGGTGAGTGGTCTTACACCATCAAAAATATAATTATGTCAAGTACAATATTGTGAGTTATTGTTCACTTCATTCAGTAAAAAATTAGATAGCATATTGCCATGGTTCTTCAAGTACATCACATTTATATATATTATTTGGTGTTTTTAATTGAAACACATAATTATATTTATTAGCACGTATTTGAAGAATAATGGAGGTACTACATAAAATTTATACCAAATAAAATAAGCAGTAATCTACATATGTCATGTGCCACGCATAAATGTCACATTTTTAAATTTTTCGATATGAGCAATTCAAGAATTATTACCAAATAATTTATCTCGAAGCACGTGTAAACACTCGATAAATGATAGTAAACGTTCACTAATAAATCTAAAGGCTATATCATAATTAAATTTCACATATTATTCACTAAATAAAACATGTACAAACTAAATTCAATTACAAAAAAAATTTAAACTAAAAATAATAATTAACAAGTACTTAATTTAATATTCATATAAAATTAAATAAATTATTTTTCTCAAATTAATTACAATCTAATTAAATAGTTATCTAACTACTTAACAACAAGCTAAACTAATTAACAAATAAAATCAACAAACTCATAAAATATAATTAAATAATTTATTTCAAATTAATAACGGCAAAATTTTATTAACAACTTAATTAATGTAATTTTCATAGAAATTCGAATTACTTATGTCCAAGTTATAATCTAACTAAACTATTACATCATTAATTTAACATTAACTAAATTTTTTAACAAATAAAATTAATAACTTAAAATTTTAATTAACATTTAACTAATTTATTATTTTAATTAATATAATTGATTTATTTACTACTAATTAATTACAATGTTAAATAATTATATCTAACTAATACATGTAACAAAAACTAAATTCATTTACAAATTAAATTTCAACTTAATATTTTAATTGACATCTAAGTAATATAACATTTCTAGAAATATCTACTTAAATTATTTATCATAAAATAGATGCAGTGTAATTAAATAATTATATCAATCTAATGCAACAAAACAAAATAAAATTTATTAGCAAATAAAATTAACAACTTATAATTTTAATTAACATCTAACTAATTTAGTTTTTTTTAAAATTAATTAAATTATTTTATCATAAATTAACTACAATCTAATTCAATTATTATATCTAATTAATATAATAAAAACTAAATTTATTAATTAACCAATATAATTGACAACCAAATAACTTTATTAAATTTATTAAATCTAACCTAACCAAAATTTTATAATTTAATCTAATCTAAATTAAAATCATACCAAAAAAAATAGATATAATCTAACCAAAAATTTCAAATTAATCAAACTTAAATTATTCAAACTAATCTAACTAAAAATTGTTAAACCTGATTGACCCAAAAAATTTTAATCTAATCTATCCTAAATTATTCTATCTAATCTAATGTTGATAAAAGTATTAAATCAAATATAACAAAAAATTGTTCTATCCATTCTAATCTAACAAAAGAATATCATTAAATAAAATGTAACCAAGAATATTATAATTCATAAATTTACCAAAAATTTTCATCACTTTATAGACCTATCGAAAGAAAGAGCTCTACATAAAGAGAGAAGAGTTACAAAGACAGTGAAGATCGGGTGAGTTATAGAGAGAGAGAGAGAGAAAGGAGGAGCTATAGAAAGATGAGAGGGACATTTGTAGAGAAGAGAAGAGAGGAGAGAAAATGGGGGGAGTAATGAGCGCAGGGAAAAAAAATTAGGGCTTCTGCCTTTTTTTTTTAATTGTTTAGCAACTACTATAAGTGATAGTCGTCGGACTCCTTTATTTTTCAGCAAGTCTTGCCATGCGAATGTATGACTAGCAACCGTCAATTACGACGATCACTGGATTGTCGCATGCATGGCCATGCATTTTAGAGTAGCCATGCATGTCCATGCATTGCTACTCTAAGCAACATCGACAGTATTCACTACTGTTGGCTTCTGCCAGCCCTAGCACTGGCAGCCTTCTCTAATGTTAATAGAAGCCAACCGCAACGCTGCCAAAATGCCACCAGTGCTAGGAGAAGCCAGGCCCAGTGCTGAGGTTAGGGGAAGCTAACAAAGGCTCTGCGGTTATCGTTAAGGCTGAGTAAGCCCAGCAACAACCCTACGACTAAAGTAGGCACTAGCGAGCCAACTCTGGGCATGGGTCAACACTGTGATGGCCTTATGGTTGTCGCAAGCATTGACACAAGCCAGCGCTAGGGGTGCCTATTGATGATCATGCAGTCATCGTAGGAGCTAGCACTGGGATGTAAAAGCCTAAAGATGACCTTAGGGCCATCGCATGTGCTGGTAGAGGCTAGGAAAATGCTAAAGGGTACCCAACGATGATCATGTGACCATCACTAGCATTGGCAGACTCTAGTACTGGTCATGTGTGAGCTCAATGACTGTCCTGCGACTATTGCTGGGGTTGGGTGACCTAACGATAGCCATGTGACTATCATAGGCACTGGCAGACTCTATTGCTAGGCATGCGAGAGCCCAACAATGGCCTTGTGATTGTCGTAGAGGCAGGCAGAAGCCAGCACTAATCTTAGGGTGCCCATGGACGGCCCTATGGTTATTGCAGGCATTAGCAAAAGTGAATGTTGTGCTTAGGGTGCCCACTGATAACCTCGCGATTATCATTACTTGTTTGTCTATAATCTGTCATTATTTAGAGATGGATTTCGTCTGTCATGAAATTCTATCTCTAGTTATATATATATATATATATATTTATTTATTGGAATGAGGGGACTAAAAAATGAGTAGGATGGAAAGCTCTCTTCTCGATGACACAAGAGGAAGCTCTTAGGAGATTAGGTAAGAGTGTACTCTAGCTGTCCAAGCCTCCTCAAAATAGGCTAACATGAGAAAGTCTTTTTGGTGCTTATTAGGATCTACTTTGAAGATATAAAAAACTCAGAGAGGGTGGTATTGCTGCCATGGTCCTAGTTAGAAAAGGTCTGTTGTTTAATCCTAAGGTTGATCTTAAGGGGAATCCTATTCTTGAGCACCCAAAAATAAGATTACTTTTAATGTTTCACTTCCTTTGGAAGATTAAAAATAAAGAGGGAAGGTCTCTTGTAAAAGAAATACCAAAACCTCTTAGGGTGGTTTAGGTAGGTTTTTAGTTTCTTTAGCTCAAAGCATTTAGGAAACAACAAAGACGAAAACTCAATAATTCCTAGATCTAGACACCTAGCAGAGATGGCAACTAAGAACCTTTAAGAGTTAGGAACCAATTAAGAAGAGGATACCCTATAACTTTTACAAACTTTTCTAGATAAAAAGTTTACAGAAAGTCTCAAGCCTCTTTTGAGATATTCCTCAAAAACACAAAGGGCTTTTGGCTTTTTCAGATAAGAGCTTCACATCAGAGGTGATTAATCACCGTGCGCACCAAGTTAAGGATCCTATAAGTTTTTCTAATTCTAACAAGTCCCTACAAGTAACTACTAAAAGGCTTGAATTCTATGATAAACTAGAGTATATAAGCAAAAAGAGTAAAAAGAGTGAAGATTACTTAGAAAAGAGAGAGAAGTCTACTGTAAGAAATGAGGACTCATTTAAGAAAATCAAAAGAGTTATGAAGGACCAAAAAGGGGTTTCTAGGATAGAAGAATGAGGGAGATTATGGAGAAGAAATGACAGAGCGATAAGAAAACGATTTTAAAAAATTAGCCGAAACAATAAGCAGTCGTGGAGAATAATATCTTCAAGAGCAATGCTACTAACATGGCATGATGAGCTGATGTGGCATGACGTAGTTGGGCACCTCAAATGACAAAGTAAAAAATAATCATTAATAATAAATGGAGTGGCTGATGTGGTAAAGGAAACTAGATGGCAGTGCATTGGTGGACGACATTGATGAGATGTCAAGGTGTGGCTGCACTCACTCACTTTGTGATTAATTGATGTGGCATGGTACTAGCGAGTGATGCCATTAATTTGACAAAATACTATTTTATTGATTCATCTATTCATTAAATGATGTGGCATGACGTCAGTGAACGATAATGCCACATTGATCCAAAACATAGCAATAGGTGACATGGCATGAAACATTAAGCTGATGACAGACGAGCGAAGGTAGACTTGCCAAAACTTCACACGTGGAAAAAAGCCTATTAGGGTAGGAGTTTACTTGAAGGCAGGACACTTTACAAATAAGTTCAAGTTGAATTCTCCAACCATAAGGCATGTTTCACATTGAAAATCTTACCGAGAAAATTGAAATGCACAAAAAGATTAAAGCTCATTACTAGGAATAGGAATTGAGCATGGGTTCAGAGGAATTAGGCGGCATGATGAAGGTTATTGGACAGACCTACTCTTGGGTCACTTAAATGAGAATTAACAAAATTTAAGATATTGTGTATTTAAACAAGGTTGAAGAGTGGGAAAATCAATTCAGAATTGATTAGTGCACTCCGAAAGAGTCTCAAAAGACCTTTTGCGGTGAAACTAATGCAACTGAAGATTGGAATTAGACATTGCCTGGGTGCACTACACTCTTCTGATCAACTTGTCATTTGTGACTAATCTACACTATATAATTGCTATAAATAACTACTGAACATGCAACCGAAAAGGCTCAAATTCACGTAGATGCTCATTGCACGATTCACTCACATTTGCACATTCATACTCAAAAGAAAGAAAATATCCTTCCTGCACCTGTAAACTTTCTCTTAGAAAATTTCTATAGTTATTTTAGATTTAGTAAAAGTTTTCATTCCGAGTTAGAAGAGCTTCTAGTTGAGATCCTAAATTAAACAAATAACAAAATTAATAAAATAATAAGGGACTTCAAGATGTATAAGACTATATCCTCGAATTTAATGCAAATTATTCATTGCCTTAAATAGAATTGCTTGAATGAAAATATTAGTAGATCTTTTTTTAAGTTACCTATTTTAAACTATTCAATGCTTCTAGTTGATGGGATTAAATATCAAATTCCTAAAATCTAAAAGTAATAATTGTTAATATAAGAAGAAACCAAACAATCATAAGAGTACACAATTTATTATGGTTCATCCTTAATTAGGAGCTATATCCATTTTGCACTTATCGTAGAAAACCTTTTATATGAAAATAGATTATAAGACAAATAACTTATTTCTCCTTAACCCTCTCTTTATTATAATAAAGTCTAGAACTCTCTATTTCTTTCTCTCTATCTATGTATTTGCATATTTAAAAATCTCTCTTTATATAATAAAGCCTAGAGCTAACAATGCATGTGTGAAAATTTCTACACATGCTTAACAAATAGTATCTCACTACAACAATTATTTTAGAACCTAGTAAGCAAGTGACATGTCACAAATACCACCATTTTAAGGCTTTGTTTGGCTTAACACTTTCTTAAAACCATATCTTTCACTTTCTCTTGATTTTTTTTAGGCAAAATTGGTACATATTACTGTTTATCTTTCTATTTTTAAGTATTATAAATAAGATAAAGATAAAGATAAACTTAATTTTGCCTTTAATTATTTTTTCTAGTTTTTTCTCTTCTTATTTTTCTTTAGTAGGCTTATATTCTTGAAATTTTATCCATGGAGCGATTCACATTCACCATTAATATTACTTATGATGACCTAAATAATAGTACAAAACAACGATTGAAGAAGGTTCACCAAAGATGAAATTCTCATTCACATTTGATGAATCTTACACTAAATCGAATATAGATATAAACCTAGGATTTTCCAAAGTTTATCTAAGAAGTGATTCACAATCTTTTTGACTAAACTTTTAACTGATCCAAATAGTAGTACAAATTGTGAATTGGCAAAGGCTAATCAAGGAAGTGATTCATAGTCTTCTCGGAGGAACCTTCATAAATCTAAATCATGGTACAAACCATAGATAGGTGAAAATTAGTTAAGAAAGCGATTCACAATCTTCTCAAAGGAATTTCAGTGAACCCAAATAATAATACTAACATGTGGATTGGTTCATTTTTCAAGCTTAATACTTCTTGATGATATTAGAATTGATTGAATTTGATATTTCATAGCCATCCATTTCTCGCAATATTAGTGCTTCCCTTGGAAAAGCTTTCTTTACAACATAAAGACCATCTATGTTTAATGTCCATTTACCTGGGGATAAACAATAATTTTTAAGATTCTTTTTAGGATAAGATCTTCTTCTTCGAATGGCCTCGGGTGAATCTTCTTATCGTATGCTCTTTCCATTCTCGTCTAATATAGCTTTTCGTGGCATGAAGCTTTTAATATTTCCTCTTCAATGAGATTCAGTTGTTCATATCTAGCTTTGATCTATTCTACTTTGTCTGGTTTTCCTTCCATTAAGACCTTCACAGATAGGATTTCCACTTCCTCTGGCAATACCATTTTAGTTTCATATACTAATGAATATGGGTTGCCTCGGTAGAAGTTCGAACAACCATTTTGTATGTGTGTAATGCTAAAGGTAGCATCTCATGCCTTTCTTTATAAGCTGCCATCATTTTTTGTATAATTCTTCTAATATACTTATTAGCTACTTTGACTTCCTCATTCGTCTTTGGATGGTTGGTTGCAAAATTTTGATGTTTTATTTTGTACTAGGTATATATCTTTATCATTGCCTTGTTGTTAAGATTCAAACACATTGCTTGAGATGATTCTCTTTGAGGGGACTATATTTGTAAATTATTTCTTTATATAGGAGTCAATTCACTACTGTCTTTGTAACACTAGTGAATGATCTAGCCTCTACCCATTTTGCGAAATAATCTATAAAGACTAGTATGAACCGATGTCCATTTGAAGCTTAGAGAGTCATGGTCCTATTGCATCAAAACCCCACATGAAGAAGGGCAATGGTGATTTCATTTATGTAATAGTAATGGTAGAGTATGTATTTTATCACTATAAATTTAGCATTTATGACATTTACATACATTTAAATACATGCAATCTCATTCCATTGTGAGTCAAAAATATCCTACCCTCATTATTTTCTTTGTAATCATTGAGCCACTTACTTGGGTTCTACACGTTCCCTTCATGTATTTTGTTCAATATATTTTATACTTCGCTTCATCGACACATCTTAATAGCATTTGATTAAAGCTCTTTTTGTATAAAATATTTCCATGAGCTATGAAATTTATAGCTAATTTTCTTAGAGTCTCATTTTTGGTATCGTTTGCACCGTCAAGGTAACGTTTTTCTTTAACAAAGTTTATAATGCCAAAGTACTAAGATTTTCATCTTTGGATTTTTCCATTGTTATGCAATAAGCTTTGGATTCCCAGAGGCTCATTTGTATTGGGAGTACATACTTTGGGTTGGTTATTGATGTTCTTTGAACATCAATGCTACCATGGCTAAATCATCTACCATTTGATTTTCTTCTCTAAGGAAGAGTTGAAAATTGATTTCTTTGAAACTTTTAGCCAATTCTTTTATTCTAGCATTGTATTTGATCAATTCTAAATTTTTCATCATTTAATCCTTTTTGACTGATAGATTACCAATATAAAATCTTTATATGCATAAAAGCTCATAATTTCTCTATCGATGGTTACTTTCAAGCCCATGAGATGGGCTTTACATTCTACTGCATTAGTTATAAAGTAAAAGTCTAATTGGGTTATGAAAAGATAATGTTGCCCCTTAAGAGATTGTCTAATAGCTAAAATACTGTATCCCAATATATTAGAGGCTCCATCAAAGTATAACTGCCATGTATTATTTTCTCCTTTTTTTTTTCTTCTAAGACTGTAATTAAGTCCTCATAATTCAAAGTTAACTGGTTAATAATCTTTGCATGCTCTATCAGCTAGGAAGTCTAATACCATGCTACTTTTTACTGCTTTTAGTGATGCATATACTAAGGCATACTTTAATAGCAGCACCTATCATCTGGCTAGCCAACTTAAAAGTAAAGGTTTTTCAAATAAATACTTTATCAAATCTAGTTTGGCAATGATCCACATGGTATGGCTCAGTAGGTACTGAAGCAGTCTATAAGCTGCCCATGTTAATGCACAACATATTTTTTCTACTGGTAAGTACTTTACCTTATAGTTATGTATATTTTTTACTAGGATAATATATGGCATATTCTCTCTTCCTTGTCTCATTTTATTGCGTTAGAATGCAACCGAACAATCTTCTGTATATCATTAGATATAGCAATAGTGATTTTCCTTATATTGACGAGATTAACATTGAAGGATTTGTCAATTAATTTTTTATTTTATCATGCTTTTTAACAATCCTCATTCCATTCTCTTATGTTATTCTTCGTTAGCAGCAGAAATATTGGGTCGCATGTGTTGGTCAATTGTGAGATAAATGTTGATATTTAATTCAAATGTCCCAAGAAGCCTTTGATTTCTTTAACAATCATAGGAGGAGGTAGATGTTGGATAACTTCTACTTTGTCAAATCTACCTTGATTCTTTTTTCACTAATGATGAACTTGAGTAATTTCATTGATTTAACCCTGAAAGTGCACTTATTTGAGTTCAATCTTAATTTGTACTGCCTCATTCTTTCAAAGAACTTTCTCAAATTTTTGACATGATTTTCTTCCTTTTTGGATTTGATGATCATATCATCTACATATACTTCGATCGATTTATGCATCATTTAATGAAATAGTGTAACCATTACTCTATAATAAGTGACTCCAACATTTTTCAGCCCGAATGGCATGACTTTATAATAGACGGTTTCTTAAATTGTTATAAGTGCAATTTTCTCCATTTTTTTTCATCATAAATATTTGGTTATATCTCTCATAACTAACCACGAATGAAAATGGAGAGAATTTAGTTTTATTATCCACCAATATATCACTGTGTGGTGAGGAAAAATTATCTTTGGGACTTCCTTTATTCAAAATTCTATAGTTTATGCACATTCACATGCAAAAATCTTTTCTAATCAATAGAACTATGTTAGTAACTCATTCCAAATATTTGCAACAACTATGAAACCAATGTCTAATAAATTTTGAACTTTTTTCATTTTTAGTAGTAATTTTGGCTTCATGCTTTTGATTTTATACTTTACTAAAGGATAGTACGATCCGAAAAGCAGTTTATGCTCCTCCATATGTCGACCTAGTCCTAGTATATCCTTGTATGACCATGTGAACACATCTAGGAATTATTTTAATAATTCTATCAATTTTGTCTCATTTTCGAGTTCATCATGGCTTCAATCTTTATTTCTCTTCTTTCTTCCTTAGTCCCTATGTTTATTATTATAGTTTCTTCTTTATGGGGTATTATCTTTCTTTCTCCCTATTTGATTTACTTTATGATCTTTAGAGGTAAATCGTATTCTTTCTTTTCCTCAGTATTGAAATATCTTTAAAATTTTCCTCAAGAGTAAACATAATTTAGGACCTTCACCGTCAGCATTCCCAAACAAAAGAATGCATTTCTCTTTTAATTTTAGGATTCAATGATTTCAATATTTGAAAAATAATGGTAAACACATAAACGATGAAGCAAAAAATGTGTTGTTTATTGACAGAAATAATTGTGTACATGTGAATTTTCTTTTTCAATCAATCTCAATCACTATTTCATTATCACACTTTAAATTCATCATGACTTAATATGATTTTTTTTTTTTTTTTTTGCTTTTTCTTTCTATTCATTACAACTCTTTGAGCTAGTAAGCTAATTGTTGTTCATGAGAATCTTCAACTAGTCGACTGAAAGATTCTTATAGAGGAAGGTTGTAGTCAATCAAATTTCGTATCTTTTTCTTCCATCTTTTTGTTTACTCTAATAGCTTCATAGCTCAAGGCCTTCCAATTTTATTTTTCAGTAACTCTATGAGGCATGCCACCTTTTGTATGTCCTTATCTAGCCCTTGACCTATTTGGTAAGCTTTTCCTAATGTTTGACCTAACTACAAAGTTATATTTTTTAAGATATGTGGTTGTCGAGCCCATTACCAATTGGTGGCATTTATGAATTCAAATATTTGAAAAACTGACTCTTTATTTCACTACAAAGGTAGTCCTTTGAGACCGTTGTGATCATGCAATTTTTAGCTTTTATCATGATCACTCTCTCCTCCACAACCATTTTCACCTTTTGATCAAGTATGGAAGGAATTGCCCCTTTTCTATGTATTTAGGATCTTTCTAATATCATATTGTATGATGGGAATATATCCATCACTAAGAATTAGATTAAGTAATGTACAAGCTAATTTTTTAAAGATAAATCTATTACTCCTTAGATCCTACAACTGGCCCATCAAAAGCCTTAACTGTTAAGTAGTATCATCTCGTATGGCCTAAGTCCATTAGGAGTCTAGCAAGGGTGCACCTTAGCATCACATTTAGCGAGGATCTGTAATTGATGACTACTTGTGAAATTGCAATGCCGATGTATTCCATATATGTGTATAAGGATTTGGTTGAACTTTTACCATCCGGTGAGATTTCATCATCAGTGAATGATATCTACTTATGCATGGTGATCTATCCCATTAGATCTTTCATTTGACTTGTAGAAATCTTTGGTGGTACAGACACATTGTTTAGTAGTTTTAAGAGCACTTCTTAGTGAGGTATTAAGTCAAAAATCAAAGTTAGTAAGGATATTTAGTTGGAGTTTTTATCAACTAGTCAATAATTTTGTATTCTCTATGCTTGGTATACTTTAGAAAATTTAGAGCCTCGTCTTTTTTCAACGGCTGAACTATCTCTTTTTTTATTTTCTTTTTGGTTCTTTCTACCACCTTATTTTTAGTGAGCTTATTTGCTTTTGGTTCTTTGAGAGCAACCATCTCAAAAGGTATTGTAGGCCCATAATATCGTCCACTATGGGCTATATGGTTTGGCCCCACAATGCTGCTCACTTCATCCTTTTTCTATGCTTGGGTCTTGTAATTTTAAGCGATGACATGATTGCTTTGAGATGGAAAAGGTATTGGTGTCAATGTCCAAATTATGCCTTCACTGGAAATTCATAAGCACACCAATATCACTCTGCAAGAATACAGATACCATTGGCACATTGCACTGATGAATAGTAGCGATACTCTCAAGAAGACTATCCTAGAGTCAAATGAGGGAAAAATTGGACCTATGAGAGAGAATGTTGCAAGTGACCTTTCAAAAGTGAAAAGCAAAGTGTCAAGACTCTTATCTTGTAATTTTTAACATTAATCCCACTGAGAGTTTGCTTGTGACTGGGAGGAGTCTAAGACTTATAAGAGAAACTAAAGGAGAGTCTTCCTAAGAGGAAGAAATTGAGTGCCTTAGGGAGAATCTAATAGGTGATGTCCTAGAAATGAAAAGAAAAGTGTCAAGTCTTGTAGTTTTTGTTTTTTTGACATTCATCCAAGGGAGAGTCTAAAATATGACCAAAAGAATTTTGCTATAATCATGGAGAGTCTAAAATTTGAAAAGAAGAATAAGGGAGAGTCTTCTTGAGAGGGTCGGGGAAATGAATATTAGGATATTTAAGGTCCTATACCTAAAGGAAATGAAGTGCTCAAACATTTACTTTGCATTTTTGACATTCTTCCTCAACCATGATTGAAGAAGAACATGCCATGGTCTTCTTAAGAAAGTGCAAGGAAGTCTTCCCAAAGTGAGCAACAATAATGCCACTGGCATATTGTCAAGAGCTAATTACAAAATGTGCTAAAGAGGTATACTTCAAGAAGGTAACCTTTGAATATCCATCTAGAAGGTCTTCCTATGTATTGATTTTGGAAAAGGAGTCTACCTAGCCTAGAACAACGATACAATTCTTAAATCAAATAAAATAAGGTGATTTCAGGTTAGAGTATGGAAATCCATGTGCAAATAAAAGGTTTTTGAAGGTTCACGAGGAGGACCCCTAGGAGTAAAAGATCATTCTTGAGAATTCAAGTTACATGGTGATTAGTTGCTTTACTGTAGTATGGTTACTTAGAATACCTACCATAACTTTCTTGTAGAAAATTCAATTTAAGTAATTCAAGTGTGTTACAAAGCTAAGGCAAAGGGCTACAAATTTTATGTTGGGGTTGAGTGAAGATTTTGTAAACTTAAAGGGTTTATCTTGATCCAAAGCATTTCTAAAGTATACCAAGCATAATGATTACAACATTATTGACTAGTTGATGAAAACTCCAACTAAATATCCTCACTATCTTTGATTTTCAACTTGAAACCTCGTTAAATAGTGCTCTTGAAAGGTGTTGTAGGCCCATAACATCGTCCACTATGGGTTATATGGTTTAGCCCCATAATGTTACTCTTTTCATCCTTTTTCTATGCTTGGCTCTTGTAATTTTGAGGGATGACATGATTGCTCAAATACAAAAAAGGTATTAGCATCGATGTCCAAATTTTGCCTTCATTGAAAATTCATAATCACACTAATATCACTCCATAAGAATAGAGGTACCATTGACACACTACATTGATGAATGGTAATGACACTCTCAAGAAGACTATCCTAATGGAGTCAAATGAGGGAGAAATTTGACTTATGTGAGAGAATCTATCAAGTGGCCTCTCAAAAGTAAAAAGTAAAGTCTCAAGACTCTCATTTTGCAATTTTTAACACTCATCCCAGGGAGAATTTGCTTGTAAGGAGGAGGAATCTATGATTTATAAAAGAAACTAAAGGAGAGTCTTCCTAAGAGGAAGAAATTGAGTGCCTTAGGGAAAATCTAGTAGGTGACGCCTTAGAAATTAAAAGAAAAGTGTTGAGTCTTGTAGTTTGTTTGTTTGTTTGTTTTTTTTTTTTTTTGACACTCATTGAAGGGAGAGTCCACCATGTGACCAGAAGAATTTTCCTATCACCATGGAGAGTTTAAAATTTGAAAAGATGATTGAGGGAGACTCTTCTTGAGAGGGCTAGGGAAATGAATATTAGGACATTAAGGTCTTATATCTAAAGGAAGTAAAGTGTACGTTCAAGCATTTACTTTACATTTTTGACATTCTTCTATAGGGGACTACCCTACAATTGAGGAAGAAGGTGCCAGGATCTTCTTAAGAAAGTGCAAGGAAGTCTTCCCAAAGTGAGCAACAATAATGCTATAGGCATATTGTCAAGAAGTAATTGCAAAATGTGCTAAAGAGGTCTACTTCAAAAAGGTAACTTAGAATATGCATCTAGAGGGTCTTCCTATGTATTGTTTTTGGAAAAGGAGTCTTCCTAGGTTAGAACGATGATGAAATACTTAGATCAAATAAAATAATGTGAGTTTAGGTTAGAGTATGGAAATCCATGTGCAAATAAAAGGTTTTTGAAGGTTCATGAGGACGACTCCAAAGAGTAGAAGACCATTCTTGATAATTCAAGTTATATAATGATTAGTTACTTTGCTGTAGTATGTTTACTTGGAAGACCTACCATAACTTTCTTCTTTAAAATTCAGTTTGAGTGATTCAAGTGATGTTACAAAAGCTAAGGCAAAGTGCTATAAATTTTGTGTTAGGGTTGAGTGAAGAATTTGTAAACTGGAAGGGTCTACCTTGATCCGAAGCATTTATACAAAGTATAGTGAATACAACATTATTGACTAGTGGATGAAAACTCTAACTAAATATCGTTACTATCTTTGATTTTTGACTTAAAACCTCACTAGGTAGTGCTCTTGAAAGGTGTTGTAGGCCCATAATATCGTCCACTATGGGTTATATGGTTTAACCCCATAATATTGCTCACTTCCTTTTTCTATGCTTGGGTATTGTAATTTTAAGGGATGACATGATTGCTTTGATACAAAAAAGGTATTGGTGTCGATGTCTAAGTTTTGCCTCTATTGGAAATTTATAAGCACACCAATATCACTTTGCAAGAATACAGGTACCATTGATACACTACACTGATGAATAATAGCGACACACTCAGGAAGACTATCCTAATGTAGTCAAATGAGGGAGAAATTGCTCCTATAAGAGAGAATCTAGCAAGTGACCTCTCAAAAGTGAAATGTAAAGTGTCAAGACTCTTATTTTATAATTTTTAACACTTATCCTAGGGAGAGTTTGCTTGTGATTGGGAAGAGTCTAAGATTTATAAAAGAAACTAAGCCTTAGGGAGATTCTAGTAGATGACTTCCTAGAAATGAATAGGAAAGTGTCAAGTCTTGTAGTTTGTGTTTTTTTGACACTCATCCAAGGGAAAGTCTACCATGTGACCAAAAGAATTTTCCTATCACCATGGAGAGTCTAAAATTTGAAGAGAAGATTGAGGGAGAGTCTTCTTGACAAGGCCGAGGAAATGAATATTAAGACATTAAGGTCTTATATCTAAACAAAGTAAAGTGTTCAAGCATTTCCTTTGCATTTTTAACATTCTTCATTAAGGAGTCTTCTCTATGATTGAGGAAGAGTCTGCCAGAGTCTTCTTAAGAAAGTACAAGGACGTCTTCCCAAAGTGAGCAACAATAATGCTATAGGCATATCGTTAAGAACTAAATTACAAAATGTGCTTAAGAGGTCTACTTTAAGAAGGTAACCTTATAATATCCATCTAGAGGGTCTTCTTATGTATTGTTTTTGGAAAAGGAGTTTACTTAGCTTAGAACGGTAGTGAAATGCTTACAGCAAATAAAATAAGGTAAGTTCAGGTTAGAGTATGAAAATCCATGTGCAAATAAAAGGTTTTTGAAGGTTCATGAGGGGGACTCCTAGGAGTAAAAGACCGTCCTTGAGAATTCAAGTGACATAATGATTAGTTGCTTTATTGTAGTATGTTTACTTGGATGATCTACCATAACTTTCATATCTAAAATTACATTCAAGTGATTCAAGTGCTATTACAAAGCTGAAGCAATAGGCTACAAATTTTGTGTTGGGGTTGAGTGAAGATTCTATAAACTCAAAGGGTATACCTTGATCCAAAGTATATAACATTCAAATACCCTGCTGTAATATTTTCACAAAGGAACACTTAGATGATCTGTCATGACTTCCATATTTAGAATCTAATTGAGGTGATTCAATTGGCATTGGAAAACTAAGATAAAGCCTAAATATGTTATATTAAGGCAAAATGGAGATTATGAACACATTAAGGTTTGTTCATTATTCAAAATGCATAATGCTAAGATAGAACAACCAATGAACTTATTATAGTAATTTGAGCATAACTTCCTTTTTGAGATATGATTAAGGTTATTGAAGTGGTATTGGAAATACCAGAGATAAGATTATAACTTTTGTGTTTAAAGAGAAAGCAGATTCAGAACATATTGGTAGGCATTAGTGGTGCAACCCTATTAATGTGGTAGGGCGATCTAGCTGGTAGAACTCTAATGGTGCGATGCTGATGATGTGGAAGGGTGTCATTTGGGGATGCTACCTCATAAATCTGAAAAGGAAGAGTTGTTAACATGGCAAGATGTTTATAGGCAATTTATTCAGTAGTGCACCCTGTAACCTGATGTCACCCAATTCTTCATCAAATGAGCGAACTTTAGGTTGTGAATTAAAAAGATGAGGATGGAATGATAAAATAGACATAAACTTCCTCAAATTATAATGATTAAGAAATTGGATGAATTGAGCGATATGACGAAAGTCACTAAGCAGACTTATTTTACATAAACTTCCTCGTCTAGCTACAACAACATTTTCAATTAAAGTGCGAAAAAATGAAATTGAAAATGTTGTTGTAGCTAGACGAGGCCGAAAAGTGAGGAAATCTAGTCAAAATCAAGAAGTGCACTTTAACAAAGTCTCTAAAGACCTCTCGAAGTAAAGTTAACTCTATTAAGCTCAAAGACAAAGGATGCTGAATGCACTGCACTTGCATGATCTATCCACCATTTACTACTAACTTATGCAAACAAAATCCTATAAATAGCTATAAGAACCTACTATTGGGCACTTACATTCACAGATTCATGAACATCAGTGATGCAGATTCAAATGCATAGAAAATCAATATTCTCTTGCATTCACAAACACACCCACAGAGTTCTCTTAGAAAAAAAACTTCTCTCGGTAATTTTGCTTAGTATCCGTTAAAGTTTTCATTATTTTTTAAGAAGATTTTTACTGAAATCTTGCATTTTTTCATACTGAAGAAATGAAGAATATCACGAAAAGTGCAAAGGACTTTAAGAAATATCAAGTAAACTTCCTGAACTCATTTATAATAGTACATTCATTTTCTTGATTAAAATTGCTTGGGCTGAGTTAATTATCATCACATTTTTGTTAAGTTATATGTTTTCATTTATTTAATGTTCTAAGATATAGCTAAATCATGTTATAGAAATAGAGATATTAGAATTTTCCTTAGAAAATTTTTTTCTTTTCTATAACAAAAAATATTACATATACGATATCTAACCCTTATTATGGGGAAGAAAAGAGGTGTGTAAATGCAAATCACTCTCTTCTTCCTAAAAAAAATAATTATTTTGATACATTGGGATGAAGTACAAAATTTTGAGTACTTTGACTATGAATACTCCTAAAATGCATGTGTAGAAAAAGAAATGAAAATGGTACCAATTATGAGCATTTTAGGGGCACTAATCATAACCCAAGCGTAACCGACTCTCGAACCTAGAATCTTAATTGTTTTTACTAGTTAGCCTTACTTTAAAACAATGACTAATAATGCCTAAAAAGATTGGTGATGACTCCAAACATTTTCTTATGCTACGAGTTTCCCTGATTGAAACCCTAGTTGTGATAGTTGGCGATCCCACTGGGGAGGTTTAAGAGAGACAAGCTAAAATTTTGATTTCTTTCTTGTTGTAATTTATGTTTTGTTGCTTTAATTTCTTGTTTACCATGTTTTATTTGATTTAATAATTGCTTATAACATAATACACATCATTAAAATCATAACACAAGCTCTAAACCCGAGTTTCACCATTTAGGAGAAATATGTGTAGCCACACTTTCGAGAGGAAGCCTCTCCTCTACAAAGCTAGTGAAGTATTTCACTTAGATTGAATTGAGGACGTATTAGTAATCTTGGATGCTTTTCATCACTGTAATAACAACACAATTTTTAATTTACATCTTGAAACTATAAAGGTAACCAGATTATAAGGATTTGCTAAAAAGAAAAAAAAAAAAAAAGATGTGCATCATGCATGCATAAGCATTTGCGATGAGAAAATTGCTTTCTTGATAAGAAAAATTCAAAAAAGACAAAACAATTTCCCCTACGAGGTTAAAAAATTATCCCAGATGGAAGAAGTCTATTGTTGAAAAACACATCGCAAACAAAATTCTATGAATTTTTGAATAATTTTTTATTACTAAAAAGCGCATTGTAAAAAAATTATACCAATTCAAAATTTAAGGCAACTGAAAGAATGCAAATTGCTTCCTGACTAATTTTGTACCTCAGATTGAATGTGAATTGCTTCTTGACAGTTACTAAAATCTAGGATAATTGGAAGAATGTGAATCACTTTCCAACTAATTTGATGCCTTAAGATGAATATGAATTGCTTCCTGAAGGTTACCGAAGTTTAGGATAATTGGAAGAACGTGAACCACGTTCTAACTAATTTAGTACCTCAAGTTAAATGTGAATTGCTTCTTGATGGTTATCAAAACAATAACCAGAAGAATGTAAATCACTTCTTAGATGATTCTATAAAATTTGGTTCCTCAGATTGAATTTGAATCACTTCTTGACAGTTACAAAAATTAGGACAATAGGATGAATAAGTCATTTCTTTATTGACTCCATTAAAATTAGATTAACAAGAAGAGTGTTAATCACTTCCTAGTTAACTTTATTAGTCCAAACTAATAAGATGAATGTGAATCACTTCTAAGTTGATTCTGCAAATTCAATGTACCAAAAAAGAATGTGAATTGCTTCTTAGTAGACTACAAAATCAGAATAATAAGAAGAATGTGAATTGCTTCTTGACTGATCCTACAAATTTGGCAACAAGAGGTGAATATGAATTGCTCTATAGTGGGTCACCAAATTAAGGCTGCAGGATGCATGAAAATCACATCTTATTTGACTTTATTTTTAACTAAAAAAAAGGAGAGAGAAAAAAGAGATGAGTATTTAAAGCTTAAAATTAAGTGATCTTTAGTCTTTATCTTATTCTTGTCTTTCAGAAATAAGCAAAGAGAGGCAACTATAAACACCTAATTTAACTCTAATATTTGAATTAGGAGAAGTCTAAAGAGGTCATGTTTGTACCCCCGATGTTAGGTTGAGAGTAGATTAATGAGTATACCTCAATGTCAGATTGGGAATACTCTAATGAATGCACTATAATGACAGAAGTAAATTTAAGCTCGAGGGTAGATTTGTGAATATACCCTATCTAAGGTCAAGAATAAATTAGTAAATGCACTATGATGTTAGGTTAGGAGTAGATTTAATGAGCATACTTTAATGTCAGATGGGTAGTCAATTGTTGAGCATACCTTGATGTAATTAATTGTCAGATTTTAGATGTAATAGGAAATTAATCTTAAAACCGATGATAGATCGATAAAACAATAAAGATTGATAAAACTAATTAAATCAAATTGAAGAAGTAATAAAAGAACTCGATGACAGATTGGCATAGGAAGAATCTTGAGTGCATTAAATGAAAGACAATGAACCCGACCTCTCATCAAGTTAAACTTTTTCCTAATGAGGAGCTATAATTCAACTCTAATGTCACACCGATTTCAAGTGATTTTCAACATTAGATTCCATATACTATCTCACATCAAGTTAAAAAAATAGCCTTTATGTCACATAAAGCTCCAAATGCAATCTCACATTGAGATTCAATAGCCATAAGCATGTTAATAATATGACATTACATTTGAAGACTGGTAATGATTGATGATGATCTTGGATCGGATTTTAAGGAATGGACACGATTGAAAATCTCATTGCAAAGTAGTCTTGAAGACTAATCGAAGACTCTTGGTAGGATATGCACAGAGCATGCATTTTGGCCAGAATAAACCATCCAACACCATGATCCCTTCTCATTTGTAACAAACTTTTGAATTTCTGACGAGCTTTGCTCCTATTTTTCTTGTATAAATAGAAATATTTTCAATGAAACATTAAAGGGCCTTTTTGCATTCTATATCTTTGTATTCAAACATCTTTCTCTTTTTCTTTCTCTTTTTAAAATCTCTACGCCTTTGTTTTTCTTAAGAAAGTCTCTCAATTTCGAGATCTTTGTATTATTTCAAGTTTCTCTTTAGAAAGTTTTTCCAAGAGTATTTATTAATTGTTTAGCATGAAGATAGCATGCAAATTATACTTAAGGTATTGTTTATCTTGTATTTATTTCAAAGAAATGAATAAAATATTGTTTGCTTTTGTTCACTTTTCTTTGTTGTTTATTATTCATTATATATAGATTTTGTGATGCATTTCATGTTTTTCTAAAATTATTTCAGAGAAAGGAGTTTGATGAAGTTTATATTATAATCTCTAAATTAAAACATATTTGTTTTTCTAAAACTAAAGATCTAGTATCAACTAGATTGAAATTCATGCATAAAATTGCATGATACATTTATTTAAAATTTATCACATTTTAATTAAGTCTAATGTGGCTTTTTTCTAAATTGAGATTAACCAAAAAATAACCTCACATTGTTTGTATATATTGTATATATATTATACTTATTTATTATGCTCCTGGATCATTATCAAATTATTACAATTCAAAGACACTAGATCATATTATTTAGGTGGTATCAATTCTTGGGTGTTTTTAGGAATGCTAATCCTTCCTTATGTATAACTAACTTCTAATCCTAGATCTTTTAGTGAAGTAGACTAATACTTATTTTTGAATGGAGTTCATCTTTTCTTTTCTTAAAAAAAAAAAAGAAGTTTTCAAATATAATTAGTCGTCAATCACACCATAAAACAGATTAGTAGTCATTCTTTATTTTTTTTATTTATCCAAAGAATATCAAAATGAAAAAAAAAAAATTCTTATGATCGAGCTTTTGTCTAGGAAAAAATTTGATCATGACAAGGACAAACTCTTATGCACGCATCATTCTAAAATTCATTTTATGCTAAAAGGATGGACACATAATGCGAAAGTGGTAAAGAAAAAAAATCACTATAGCAAGAAGATACCAAGGAAGCAAGAGACTATTAAAGGAAGTGTAATGCAAGTGTAAAAAAACTATCAAGATAACATTAAGATTTCACATATGATCAAGTTTATTATAAGAAGAAAATTATAGGATAATTGGGTTTACCTACAAGTATAACGCAGTAACCCATATATAGTTCTTCAATGAAAAAACCTTCAAACAATCTCAACTATACTATCAAACTCTCTGTAAAGGAATAAAATGTTTTATTTTCAAAGAAAGAAAAAACTATTTTTCGTAAAAACTCTTCTTTAAAAAAGACTCTTTACAAACTCTCAAAAGACTAGTCAAAAAAGTCTCATAAAAAAAAAAAAAAAAAGAGAGGGGGTCTTACTAACCTTCTTTGAATAAAAGGTCTTCCTTCCCTTCGATTGAAAGGGTACTTATAGATGTGGTTCTGCCAAAGATGGCAAACACCCACCATTGATCTAAGATGCATATATACATGGTTCTTTTATCTTGCATGCTTTTTCTTGAATCTCAAATCTTCTAAGCAACTTCTGAAAATTACACTTTTTTCCCAAACAAATGAGTCATGTGTCTTCACTATCTGTTTAGGTAACTTGGCTTAGCTCGAGATTTTTTGAAGTTGAGATCTTCCCAAGGTCGAGATTTTGGTACTAGCAGCATCATGGGCAACTTAATGATTGTTCAAGGATTTGCCATAGGTCGAGAAAACATTGATCGAGAAACATAGGTTAGGAAAACATTGGTCGAAAAGGTTTATGCCTCCAGTGCCCAGTAAACTTTCTACTAAGTTGTTTTAAAGAGTCTTTTTTTTGACACATTTAATAATTAGGTACTAGCTCATGATTTAGCCAATGACTTAGGGATACAGAAAGGTCACACTTATTGAAAACTTGTTATCCTTTACTTTTCCTAAGGAATGATTGCTGCATTTAAAAGAGGTTTTCAAGTCTTCCCACTTCACTTCACCTTACTTTCATGTGAAGCCTCTAGTCTTCCTCTCAGTAAAACCAGAGCTCTGTATTTCTGTCTTTGAAGTTCATCCTCTCTTAGTGTGAGTCTTTCACATCTTTTTTTTTTTTTTTGTGAAGCATTCTGGAAATGGCTAAAAATCTAGAACTTTATTCTTATACCTCCGAGGATCAAGAATGGGTGAAGAATAATTTTTCCATTCCAAAGTTTGTCTAGCTTGAGATTCTTACTGATTCTGATCGCCATAAAGCTATCGTGAAGGGTGAGTTATAGTTTTTGAAGATAGCCTCAGGGGAGGACAAGACCTGCCCATTCACCCTATTTTCTAGAATATGTGTTGCTAATTTAAAACTTCCCCTTCCAAGCTTACACCCAATGCTTGGTGTCGTATGGCTACTTTTGTGTTGAAACTTTTTTTCATAAATTATACATATCTCTAAATAGCCTTGTTCATCAAGTTTTTCAAGTTAATGGCTAACAAAGATGACAGAAATTATGATTTCAAATTTTACTACTTTGGTAGGCTTAGGCTAAAACTTTTTTTTCAAAGGCCTACCTTCAAATAATAAGGGCTGGGTTGAAAAATATTTTTAAGCCTCATGGCCCAAAATGTACCCTTATTTGAATGTTTAGAGTGAGACCTCCAAAAAAGTATATAATAGGAAAATCCACCCGTAATCTGATAACAAATTTTTCAGGCACTTTTTTATCAGTAGGTGCAAATAGCTTTAAGAACCACATAAATGATTCTAAAATAGTTGCCCTTAAAGCCATAAGGTCTTAATATAAGGTCTTTAGATCTGATATGATGTCTTCATCCACCAAAGATGCGTCGAGCTTGGTTTCGAATAGGGGAGTTCTTCTCTAACCTTTCAAATCTAATAACCAATCTCAAACAAACATCAAATCTCGATCCCAGTACTTAAACTAAAGTGGATACACATCCCAAAGAGAAAACTACACTTCAACCTTTCGTTAATCCTCTTCTCCCGATGTGGTCTCCTAAACTGATGCCATACCTGGTCTCATTGTTGTTATGATTTGTACTTCATTGTTTCTAATGTTTACTTGCCATTAAACCTTGCATGCTTTATTTTTAAAGATCTTGATGAAAAGACCCCCAATAAAATTTGCCTTCATTAACTAAAGATCAACTCTAAGAGGCAATGGAAATTACCATGGGGAGACATGCCCCTAGAGTATATTAAAGTATTGGTGTTGCTACCAGACCATAGCTGGAAGGTTAATTTTCATGGGCTGTCCCCAAGAGAAAAGCAGCTAAAGCTATGCAAAGTGTTGATGCCCCTATTACAAAGAAAGGGAAGACTATTACTCTTACCTTTCCACTAGGTAAAAGGAAAGAAAAAGGGGACCATCCAAGAGATTCAGGTGCTATGGATGCACTCCTAATGCCCTAAGTGGGCTACAAGTTATCCCCCACAAAGAGAAATTCATGCCAAAATGGGATCTTTTATCCTTCCCCAAGACCTAAAAAAGTTGAAAGATGGGAACAATAGTACTTCTTAGAAAACACCATGATGGGCTTTAAGGATATAAGTATTATTTGCTTCATCTTTTTGTTATAGTAATGAATCTTTAATAGTGGTAAATTCTCGATAAATACCTTTTCATTATTCTTGTAATTCACTTGAAGAATGGTTATGCTTGCGAGTAAATATAATCACACTAGTCATTCTTCATCATTTCACAAAGAAGGCCAATATTGCTAATGATTCTACAACTGATGTTATAAATAAAATGCATGTCTATGTGACTGAAGCAAAGAGGCTAAAGAATTTGTTAGCCAAGGCTAAGGCAATATGGATAATCCCAAGATAAAACTGGCCTAAGTCCAAGCTAATATAAAGGCAAGGATTAGCCATGATAAGAATGAGCTTATCCTCCAACATCAAGATGAATTTAGGGTAGCTCAAAAAGAATCCTGATATTAAGGTATTGATGAGTTAAGAATCTCATAGGCATACCAAGTTGAGATCGTGGAATAAGCCTCCCACCATTACTAGTCGATCAAAAAGCGCATGGTCGAGGAAATTCAAAATAGATATCCTAACCTCAACCTTTCATGGGTGGAAGTGGCTCCTCCTACAAAAGTTTCTTCAATCCACTCTGAAGATCTAGATGTCCTACTAGTTTATCTAGAATAGGTAATCAAGAGACCAACTAAAGAGAGGCCATCACCACCAGTGTTAAAAAGAGCCCTTATTCCTAAATCTGCTGTAGAACCAAATGTAGCTGGACTCAAAGCTAGTCTTAAAATCTAAACTTGTAATCCTTTCCCTTTTTCTTCTTTATTTTCTAGATGTACAAACTTTATGTGATAGGATTTCTCCTCTCAAGTTGCCTTCACTTGTGCTTAGAATAATTGGAGTAATTCCTAAACATGGACTAACATGACTATGATATTAGTTTAAGAACTATTAACTCCTTAATCAAACCCCGATAATAAGTGCCTAATATTTCAAACTCCATGAATCAACTATGGATGAAAGAATCCCAACGAAGGAGACACTCAATCTAAGCTTAGTCTTGATATTGGGAGAATCATGATGAACTTTGTTAAAACTTTGATCCTTATGATAAAAGGATGCTGATGTATTAAGTAAATTGCCAAATCCTTATGTATCCATTTGCATTATAAACTTTTGATGAAGAAAACTTCTAATCTGCGCTAAGTCTAAAATTTAACTCTAGTTACAAAGTCCAAATCTTGCATAGATTTAAAGATAGTCATAGATGAAAACCATGATGAGAAGATGAGTTTGGAATCTTGACCTTAAACCCTTAATCAAAGATGAGTTTTTGATAATCAATTTTCTAACAGCAAACATAGGTGTCAACAACATTCACTAATAACAGGATCCTTGCAAAAGGGAAAAGACATACCAAAGTTCTCCATAATTTAGTCAAATGCAAAGATCACATGGTATGAAAATGCTCATTGATGATGGCTTAGCCCTTAATGTAATATTAAGGTTGACATTGGCCAAGCTCCCCATTGCCTTGTCATATGTAAGGCTAGGCACAATAATTATAAAATCGTAGGATGGAATACATAGAGAGGTTATTAACAAAATTGAAGTACCAATTTGAATTGGGCCTTGCACTTTTAAAATATTTTTTCAAGTAATGGACATGGTACTGACCTATAGTCTTTTATTGGGTCAACCATGGATCTATTTTGTAGGTTTAATTTCATCATCACTACACTAAAAGGTGAAATTCATCATGAATCAAGGGTTAATATGGATATTTGAGGAAGAAGACTTATTAATCACGAAAATCGTAACCACCCAATATGTGCAAGGGGTAGAAAAAGCTTTGGAGTGCTCATCCCATTCCTTTAAAATTACCAATGCAAATGTTGTAGGAGAAATGATTCCTATTCCAAATTCAAACTTATCAAAGACTTCCTTTATGTTAGGTAGAATGATATTAAGCAATGGCTATTATTTGGGGAAAAGACTAGGCAACATATGTCAAAGAAAGAAAAAATTGGTTACCTTTTAAAAAATGATGGAACATTTGGTTAAGGATATGAACCAACCAAGGAAGATAAAAGAAGAATACTAGTAGAGAAAAAGAAGAAAAGCTAGCGCAACCTGAAAATTTAGAGCTCAAGGCTAAAATAAGTTTCATTACTGATTTATTTGAATCATTTGAAAATGCTAGAATACTTTACATTGCACAATAATTGATAGAAAATCTTGAGAGCCAATATGACAAGGATTAGAAGAAAATTTTGTATGACATCTCAGTCATAAGAATAATGGAAGAGACAGTTAATAAGGATAGGCATGTCTACTATGCTCGCCAGACCTTGAACTTTCCGAGTGGGAAATCACAGAACTTTCCATGCCTCTAAAAATTTGTTCAAAGGAATGCACTAGTCTTTAAAAACTTCTCTAGCCTAAGGCCATTGAAAATTATTTCTTAATTAGGGCTTTTTTGTTCCATGCTTTTGCATTTTAATGACATGATGCATTTCACTTTTGACTAAAAAAAAATTTCACTTTGATCCTTTTATATTTAGATCATATATTTACATCATCCCATTATCTTTTCTTTCCTCTGTCCTTTCTTTTCTCTATCTTGTTGTTTGACTCAAACTTAATCCAGGATAAAGAAACAATGAATTCAAAGATGACCACATTAACAACTCAAGATTCGATTTTGACACCCTTTTAGTAATATTGAAATGATAAAAATACTGATTATTTTGAACCCTCTCTTGAGTTATTAAGAATGATGAAACAAGATGAAAGGATAATATAACCACATGAGGAGCAAATAGAGCTAGTTAACTTGAGAAATGAATATAATGCAAAGGAGGTTAGAATTGGGGCTTTCATGTTAAAGGAAGATTGAAAAGTTCGTTAATCTACTATTAAAACATCAGGATTTTTTTGCTTAGCCATATCAAAATATGTTAGGTTGAATACTGAAATAGTAGTGCATCATTTACCTTTGAAACCAAAGTGTAAACTAATTAAACAAAAATTAAGGAAAATGATGCCCGAGAGGTTAGTGAAAAGATTAAAGTGAAAATGGAAAAGCAATTCGGTGCTAAATTCTAGTTGCGACAAAATATCTTAAGTGGGTTGCAATCATAGTCCTTGCACCAAAGAAAGATGGGAAAGTTGAAATGTGCATCAACTATAGGGATTTTAATTGAGCCAGTACCGAAGACAATTTTTCTTGATCTCACATTAATGTTTTGGTAAATAATACTATAGGCTATTCCGCATTCTCCTTCATGGATGGTTCACGGGATATAACCAAATCAAAATTACTCCATAAGATATGGAAAAAATGACATTTATCACCTTATGGGCGATGCTTTGTTATAAAATCACGTCATTTGAACTCAAAAATGTTGGGGCAATTTATCAAAAGGCAATGATCACTCTTTTTCATGACTTAATGCACAAAGAGATCAAGGTACATATGTACGCTATCATGTCATATAACTACTTAAGTAATATTGAACAAGGATTTACCAATAATAAAGTGCATTACTTCAAAAAAAATAACAAAAAAAGCAAAATAAAGAAGCAACAAGAAAGAGAGAAAAGGGGCAATAGGAAGTACATAAAGAAAGTTCATGAAAACTGACATGCCACGATTGCATCTAACGGGATTTTTTTGTCATAATCAAAATACAATAGTATCACGTAAAGAGATTTGTATGAAGTGGAAGAACATGAGAAAAAGAAAATATGAAGGAGTATTTTGACCATGAAAGCTTAAGCAACAATAATTCATAATGGGCTTCTAATATAGTGAGATTGAAGATATACTTCAAAAGAATGTATCATGAGAAGAAGGCCAAGGAAAAGGATGCGATTAAGGACTCTTGACTTTACTTTATTTTTTATAATAATTTTTTATTTTAAAAAGTCTATAACCCGTTACCTCGTGATGTTCTTGGGAATAAGAACTGGATAAATAAAACCTCACTTGTATATATATATATAGTCATCTTGTCAACAAAAATGACTTAAATTTTGTTATCTCAACTAACAAAAAAAAAATGGCTCTCTTTTGCCATTCATTACAAGTTATACATCACATAAGACCATGTATTGCATATGTGTTTCTCATACATGTTTTCATCACACCCATTACATACAACATGAAAAAAATCAGTCAAATCATTTTTTGACACAAACATCTCATGCAAATACTTATGGCATTTATCAATAAAACTAACCTAATCAACTTAAATTATTTTAGACATCATAGCTCTAGTCATGTTAAATCGAACCTATCTTATTAGTCATGACCTAATGAAGTTAGATCGCAATTTTAGAAATTTATTATTTGTTAAATCAAACCTATTCTAGTAGGTTGTAACCTAATCAAACTAGATCATAGTTTTTTAGATGTGCTTTCTATCGTGTTTGAATTAAACTTATTCTAATTGGTCATAGCCTAGTTAAACTAGGCTGCATTTTTTAAAATTAATTATTTGTTAAATCGAACCTATCCTAATAGGTCATATAGCCTAATCAAGCTAAGCCACAATTTTTGCGGTTTACTTTTTGCGTTAAATTTAACATATCCTAATAAGTAGTACCATAGTTAAGCTAAGTCATAGTTCAATAGATTTGTTTTCTATTACGTTAAATTAAACCTATCTTAGCAGGTCACAGCCTAGTCATGCTAGGTCATGGTTCTACAGATTTATTTTCTATTATGTTAAATCGAACATATCTTAATAGGTCATAACCTAGTCAAATTAGGTCATAGTCTTAAAGGTTTATTTGTTTACTAAATTTAATTTATCTCAATAAATCATAGCTTAGTCAAGTTAAGTCATAATTCTAAAGGTATATTTTTGTTGTATAAAACCGAACCTATTTAGTAGGTCATAGCCTAATCAAACTAGATCGTAGTCTTGGAACTTATCCGAATAGGTCATAGTTTAGTCAAGCTACGACATAGTTTTAGAAATTTTTTTTATATTATGTTAAATCGAACCTATCTCAATAGGTCGTACCTTAGTTAAACTAGGTCAGAATTTTGAAAAAATTATTCACTTATTTCAAAAATGTTGTATACATCTTTGCATGTCTTCTTTCATATGAAAAGACGTGAAAAGGGGAGCAGTTGTAGACAACTAAAAAAATTAAAAGAAAAAGCAACGAATGAAAGAATGAAAGAAAGAAACAAGGTAGCTACAAAGCATCTGCCTGCTAGCTCTTCCAAGCTGCTTGGCAAAGCCTCTTTCATTTCTCATGTACCAGGCAACTTACCCAATAGATGGGATATCAATCCCCTAAACTTAGTATGGCCACCACCCATTTGGGTAATGACTGATGATTGTCACCACCCTTTAAACAAGTATTTTTTTTAAAAAAAAAAAAAAAGAAGCAGGAATAGTCACTAAAATAAGGGAAGAGAAAGTGAAGGAGAAGCAAAGAGAAGAAGAATGAAGAAGGAAAATACTAAAAGAGAATGAAAAGTAAAGAGAAGTAAAAGGATTGGAAGAACAATTTGAAGAAGGAAGTCATCGATGTAAGTAATCTCATCCTTAAATTTGTAAAATTGGTTGTGATTTCAATTTAATTAAGGAAATATATAGGATTGAAGAAGTTGAAAGAGAGAGCTAGTAAAAGAAAGAAGGAAGAAGGAAACCGGAGAGAGAAAGAGAAAGAATTCATGAGGATGAAGATAGAAGAGGGAAAGAAAAAAGAAATGAAGAAAGAACAAAAAGAACAAAAAGAATAAAGAAAAAAATATGATATCAAAATTTAAAAAATATATATATTTATCATCTAGTTTATTTTTAGTGGTCTAATATTGAATTCGATTTTGTTTAATTTTATTTTATTTATTTTTATTTGTTTAATACTTTATCAATATATTTATGTAGCATTATTAAAAATAATGCATTAAAACTCCCATGATTGAAATAAAAATTTATCACAATGATGTTTTTTTTTTTTTTTTTTTGGGATTCTTAAGGTAAGAGGGACTAATTTAAATTCTTCATAATGACAAAATTTTAAATTAAGACTATGAAATATATATATAGATATGGATACAAATGTAGTATTTATGATAATAAGTAAATCGAGAAGTGTTTGCAATGACAAATTTTCTCATGATATATGTGTATATCATTAGCTCCCAATAATAATATTAGAGTTTCAAAATATTTTTTTAAAAATAGTAAATAAGTAAGAAAAACTATTTTCAATGATGGATTTGGATAGAAGAGAAAGATAGTAATGACCATTTACTACAACCAAAAAAAAAAAAGATAGTTAACACTTGACTCTTCACGGTTCTAAAAAGAACTATGAAGAAAAAGGTGTTTCTAAACACTTAAGAAAAACTATGAAGAAAAATGATTTCTCTTCATGGACATTGAAGGAACTATAAAGAAAAAGTAAGTTTCAGAAACATTTCTCCATAGGTCACCCAACAACCATGAAGAAAACATTTGAATGGAATACTTTTCTTCATGGATGTTTAAATACCCATGGAGAAAATTTGGAAGTAAAGCACATGTGTCGCGCAACTGCGTAATGTTGTCTACTTAAACTTTTTCTTCACGAGCATTTAACTACATGTGAGGAAAAGCTAAAGAGAAAAAAGTAGGAGCCATGTGTTTTTCGCTATTTTGTAGCTTCTCTTCACTTCTCTCACCAAAGAAAGATGAAAAGAATAAAAAATTAAAGTGAAAGCCGTGTGGCTCCTACTTTAATTTTTCTCTTTGAAGAAAAGTTTAAAGAAACCCTAATTGGGTTTCTCCTTCCCCATTTTCTTTCTCCTCCATTTTCTTTCTTTTCCCTTTTCTCTCCTCTCTCCGACGGTAGCAAGATCTTTTTTCTCTCTTGTGTGTGACCTTAAATCCAGCTAAAATTGTTTATTTATAGCCATTCTTGGTGAATCAAGCTTTTCCCCTCTTCAAACTATTTTCAGTAAGGTTTTTTTAATATATATCATGTATATATTATTTTTTTGTTTAATAAATTATAGTGTTGTTTATTTACATCCTAGATTTATTTGAGTAAGGTTCTTTTTGTGTATATTTTAACTAAATTACTGATTAGTTATTTTATAAATATGGTTTGTTAAAAATTCAAATGATATGATTATTAAATTTTATTTTTTATTTTTTGGTATTTTAGAAGAAGATAGAGATTACTAATTAACCCAATTCAGACAATAATCATTGAGGTATGTATGACATTTCTTCAAACTTATTTTTTTATTTTTTATTTTTATTACATATTTTTTCTATTTACGTAAATTTAAATTCAATTAAATAATTAGATTTTTTTGAGTTAGATTTTAGTTAATGTTGTATTTATATTATTGTAATTTTATTTTAAATTTATAAAATTAATTAATTATTAGATTTTCAAACAAATTTTAGATTTACATTTAAATTAGATAAATTTCATTGTACATATTTTTAATATAAATGAAATTTAAATTAATATTGTATCTTCATAATGGATAATTAGATAGATTTTACAACCAAAATTTAAATAAGATTAATGTATTTTTTTAATATATTAAAAAATATTATTATATTTGTGTAATGTGAAATTGTGATTAGGTAAGTGAATAATGATATAATTAAATTATTAGACATTAGGTCATTAAATGATTATACATTTAAATAATTAAGTTTATTATATTAGGTTAGATTTAAATTAGGTAACTCGATAATTATATAATTAGATTATCACATTAATTGGTAATTAACTAATTATATAAATAAATTATTAAATCATTAGATAATTAGAATAACTATATTATATTTAGATTTAAATTAAATAAGTGGATAATTATAGAATTAAATTATTAGATTATTATGTAATTAAATAATTAGTTACGATTAAATAATTAAATGAATAAATTTAGATTTAATTTCAAATTAGATAAATATATTTATTTTAAATCCAAATGATATTTCAATTAATATTGTACTTATTGTATTTTATATTAAATCTAGATAATTAAATAGATATTATATATTTAGATTTAAATGAGATTAAAGTATTTGATTTTAAGTTTTAATATATTTAATTAGTTTATATTATATTTATTTAATTTTAAATTTATATTAGATAAATAGTTAATTATATAATTAGATTAGTAGATCATTAGGTAAGTAAAATAATTAAATAATTAGATAGATTAATTTAGATTTTGATTTAAATTAGAAATTAAATTTAGAGAAATAATGTTGTATCTAGCTATTCAATGTAATGGGAGGCATCACGATGTTGCATGTACATTTTATATTTAATTTAATTTTAGGTGTATTAATTACAATAAATAGTTAATGGATAGTGATAGTAATTTGAAATGATACAAAATGATATTTTTAACCTTGGACATGGTTCAAGAAAAATAAATGAATTTTTTATTATAGTCCATGTGTAGCATATGTGGATTGGAATAATTTGTTCATTTATAATTCTTGAATTATCCAGTTTGAATAGTTTGAAAATATAATATTTATGTATAGCATATAATACATAAACCATTATTTATTTTGTTTCATAACAAATTTCACGCAACATGTCCTTTGTCCTTCAAGTACACATTGGTGATTAATGTTTGGTGTTAATATAAAAAGGAAAACACTTAGTAATATCTACTTGTAAGTCATTTACTCGGAGGCTTATGGGAATATGTTGTCGAAATTTTTATGAAATAAAATAAATCATAATTTTATGCATCATAGGCTTCATATAAATATTACACTTCTTAATGTGTAGGATCAGTCTACCTTTGAAGAGTGTTTGGCATGCACACATATACACTAGTAGAATAAACTTACCATATTAATATGTGAAAACTATGAACATCAAAATGAGTAAGACTTGGATGTATGCTGATAAAAGATCAAATGAGTATAATGGTGTAAATGGATTTAATTTTAAATTATGCTATGCAAAATTTTGATCATCATGAGCAAATTCGTTGCCCATGCATCAAATGTGACAATATGAAATATCATACCCCATGTGAGATGCGAGATTATTTATACATGTACAGAGTTTATTGAAGCTACCAAAATTGGATATGGCATAGAAAGCCATGCATGAGTAGCTCTTCCACAAGTAAAGAGTGCTAGAGTTATTAAAAAGGACACGCATAAGGAGAAAACTAATAACACCATAGAGATGGTCCAAAAGGCATTTGCAAATTATGATGATGATCCTAATAACTTTGAAAAGTTAGTTACTGATGCTAAGAAACCTTTGTAACCTAAATTTGAAAAGTTTACAAAATTATCTGCTTTGGTTAAACTTTATAATTTGAAGGCAATCTATGGTTGCTCTGAGAATAAATGTTTATGTTGATTTATGTATGTGTTAATATGATGGTTAATTTGTTGTTTTATATATATATTGATTTAGTGTCTTAGTTTGTTGATATTTATATGTATATTGGTGTATGTTAGAGAAATAATTAATATTTAGGTAGATTATGGTTGTGTGTGTGTTTGTGATGGTTAATTTATTGGTTTATATATATATATATATATATATATATATATATATATATATATATATATAAATGTGTCAATAGAATGAATAGGTTTGGTGTATTAGTTTGTTGATATATGTATGCATGTGTATATATATATATGTTAGTATTTTATTGTATCGGAGAAATAATTAATATTTAATGTTAATTTTAGTTTATGTACATGTTATTGTGATAGTTTATGTATAGGTTAGTGTATGAATGGAATGGATAAGTTTATTGTATTAGTTTGTTGATATATATGTATGTATTGGTGTTTTAGTAGATTAGAAAATGAAATAATGTTGTATGTATATTATATATATATATATGTGTGTGTGTGTGTGTGTTAATGTGATTGTTTTATTGGTTTATTGGTTTATATGTAAGATAAAGTGTTTTTGAAATGAATAAATTTACTAATATGTTAGAATGTAAGTTTTATAAGTTTGATGTCTTAGATAAGAATTTAATATACATATTTATATTTTGGTTCATGCATATTGATCGTAAATTAAAAATTTTATTATTTTTTATATTTCATTTTTATTTTATAATAATAATAATTTATTTTGTAATTATTAAATTATTATTTATTATAATTAATATTATCTATATTTATTTAATTAAATTTTTTTGCACCGTTTTTTATAGAATCGTGAAGAAATCTATTAATGAACTATGAAGAAAATACCATTTCTTCACAATTGGAAAACTAAGAAAAAAAGTTACCCACTTTTTTCACACCCTTATTCTTCACATTTTGAGAACCACGAAGAAAAGTTATTTTTAATCATAAAGAAAACTTTATTTTCTTGTAGTGATTTTATCTCATTTTCTTAAGGAGAATTTTTTTTTGATATTTTTATATTATAATGATAACCGAATTTCATGAAAATTTTAATAATGATAAATATTTTATAAATTAAAAAAGGATTGATAATAATGATTGTTTTCTCTTATACTGTAAAAAATATTAATTTAAACCATATATAAATAACATTTCATAATGCATGATTTAAATTTGTAGCCGTTCTTAGAATGAGGATAGTAGGGTACAACACCTTACCTACTCTCAACTGACTCTCAAATTTAACTTTGATTCCGTAAACCAATCTACCATTTTACTAATCTAAATATAAACTTATGAATGATTTAATTGAATCTGTTGTACTTAGGTGACCAATCACACCCACAATGATCAGTGAAACCTCTCTTTTTTATCTCAATTAAAAATAAGACTAAAGAAAAGAGAAAAACTAGTCATTTTGCATCGTGCCCACATTGCGACACCAATGAATTAAAATCTCGAATAGTCAAAATCCTGATCTATATTAGCAGTGAGATTTCTCTAAGTAACTTGCTTGATTTCATCAATGCGAAATTAGGTGTCTACAACCACTTCATAAATGAATTATCTTTACTCTTGAATAAAGTCAATGAATCATAAATGGAATCTGAAATAGGCGTAACAATTCTCCTTTAACAACAAGCTACTCTTCCTTTATCCTAGCTAAGCTAGTAGCTTCTTTCAGTGTCCTAGATTTAACCATTAGAATGTTCTTAGCAATTTCTAGCTTCAATCCACCCATAAAAGTCCTTATTGGCACCTTTGGAGTCCAACCTTGCACCCTATACCCAAGATGCTTAAATTTTTTTGGCACTCATGCAGTGACCTAGCTTGACTCTTCATAAGTCATCATCAAAATTCTCATACTCTATAAGGTGAAATCTTGCCCTTAAGGCTACTTTAAAAAGTTATCCCCTGCTATCTCTCTATTTTCTTCTAGGTATGTTTGTTTAACCATAGCCACCACTCAATTGCTTCCTTTCCCAGGTGAAATGAAGTCAGTGTTACCCTTTAAGAGTTTGGGGTGCACTGATAATTGAAGAACTGCTCCACTCATGTGCATTGGACTATCATATTATTGCTTGAAAATTTTAAAAATTTTGGCTTAACCAATTGAGAATTGAACATGGGCTTTCCTCTTTGAATATTGTCCTTTCATCTCCATTATTGCGACTACAACCTTTCGATGGAGAAAACTAGAGATGATTACTAGACTGACTTGTTTGATTGGCCAAAAGAGTGTCCACCAATCTACTAATTAATAATGTCCTCGATTTTATATAGCTTATTTCTAACCCCCAACTCCATTCGATTGAAGCTGCTTTGAAGATCTCCAAGTCTAACCTCTAAATTTCAATTCTCTCTTTGTTTGTTATCATCAAACCCACGTTCTAATACCAATGATAGGTCTCCATCAGAAGTGGATTATAATCGCAAGAATACTTTTTTTGTTTAGGGTAAGAATAAACCACAATAGAATAATTTTATTGGTAAAACTTTAGACAATTACTCTTGATGAATCCCAAAAGTTTAAATATAATAAAAGTTTAATAATGTTTCATTTTGTTAGCCCAATCTCATGTCACTAGCATAATTAAGTGACAAAACTAATGATACTTAACTATAGACCACGTTACACTAAAGATTAACTGCAAAAAAAAAAATCTAAAAATAGCGACAAAATATAGCAACATACATTGTTAATGGTAAATAGTAATAGAATAATGACAGATTTGTTACAAAATAAACATTTTATCATAGTGATGGACTAATGACAAGTTAGTGACATACATTAGTGACACACACTATATTTGTCGTTAAATTTATTTTTAATTATTTTTATTAATTTTTAATAAACTTAGGAACAGATTAGCGATCAAATTTGCATTAGTCGCTAAGCAAATAACTAGCGCCACCTAGCTTCAGTCGATATCCACATAAGGCAGCCTAATGATCACCCTATAGGCAGTTGCCAAAGCTGTAAGCTTGCTGCCTTCTAAGGCAGCCATGCATCATCGTCGAGGCAGCAAGTTGAAGCCTTCCAAGGCGGCCATGCATGGCCTCCGAGGTAGCAAGCTGGCCACCTTTGAAGGAAGCCATGCATGACTGGTCACCAACTTATTGCCTTCGAAGGTAGCCATGCATGGCCAGCTACCATATTGCTGCCTTCGAATGCAGCCATGCATGGCTGCCAAGGTAACAAATTGGTCGCCTTCGAAGGTAGCCACGCATGGCCGTCAAAGGTGACCATTCATGACAGCCAGCTTGCTGTCTTCAAAGGCAACCTTCGAAGGTAGCCATGCATAGCTGCGAAGGCACCCATGCGTGGTCACAAAAGTAGCCATGCATGGCCACGAAGGCCTCCATGCATGGTCGTGTGCAAAGGCAACCATGGCCACTCGTGAAGGCACTCGCAAAGGAAGCCATGGCCACTCGAAAAGGCAACCATGGCTGCTTGCAAAGGTAGCCATGGACTTCGAAGGTGGTAGCCATGGCCTTTGAAGGCAACAACCATGCTTGGCTGTGAAGGCAACCATACATGGTCGCGAAGGCCCCCATGGATAACCGTGCACAAAGGCAACCATACATGGTCGTGAAGGCCCCCATGCATGGCCATGTGCAAAGGCAGCTTGTAAGTGGTGCTTGGCTTGGCTTTTTTCTTGCCTTGGTAGATTTCACTGCTGAGTTAACGACAGACTTGATGTCGATCATTGGAATTGATCACTTTTAGTGATAACCATTTACTGCCGTCACTAAGACCTTGTATATTCAAACCTTATTTTTTTTTCCTTCACGTGAGCGCCGCTCTCTTTCCTCCTAATTCTCTTATTATCTTTACAAATGTTTTATAGCTTTCTAATTTCTTTTTCTTTTCTCTCACTCCCTTTCCTTCCATTTCTCTTACTATCTCTGCATCTATCTATACAACTTCTAATTTTTTTCCTTTCATGCGAGCACTGCTCCCTTTCTTTTATTTCTCTTGCTATCTCATATTCATATGTCTATACAACTCTCTCTCTCTCTGCCTGGCTTTTCTTTCTCCTTTATTTTTTACACTATGAACAACCATCTTCTCTTTCACTGCACGAGGTTGCCCTCTTTACTTGATAATTTGTATAGGTAATTGTACAAATTTTATTGCTGATATTGATGGTTGGTAAAGCTTGTATATGAATATTATGATTAGTTTCGATTATTATAAAAATTATTTAGATTGTCAATAAATTTTTTGGTTATTTATTTTATTCTTAATAAATTTAATTTTTGTTATATTATTTGGGTAATGGTTGAATTTGGTCATAATTTGAGATAAATATTTTAATTAGATTTTTATGAAATTTAAATTAGTTAGATGTTAATTAAATTTAATAATTGTTAATTTGATTTATTAATAAATTTAGTTTTTGTTAGATTATTTAAATAATAATTTAATTAGTTTGTAATTTAAGATAAATAATTTAATTAGATTTTTATGGAATTTAAATTAGTTCGGTATTAATTAAATTTTCCAATTGTTACTTTTATAGATTAATTAAAATTTTAGTTTCTATTAGATTAGATAGATAATAGTTTAATTAAAATGTTTGAGATAAATAATTTAATTAGATTTTTATGAAATTTAAATTAGTTATGTGTTAATTAAATTTTGTAGTTGTTAATTTTACTTGTTAATAAAATTGGTTTGTTATTGATTAAGAGATAACAGTTTAATTAGATTGTAATTTCATGAGATAAATAATTTAATTAGATTTTTATGAAAATTAAGCTACTTAAATGTTGATTAAATTTTGAAGTTGTTAATTTAATTTTTATAATAATTTTAGTTTATGCTAGATTTAGATAATAGTTTAAATAGATATTGTAATTTGTGATAAATAATTAAGCTAGTTTTTATAAAATTTAATATTAGTTAATTAGATGTTGATTAAATTTTGGAGTTGTTAATTTTATTTGTTACTAAATTTTAGTTTATGTTAGATTTAGATACTAGTTTAATTAGATATTGTAATTTACATACGATAAATAATTTAATTAATTTTTATGAAAATTAAATTAATTAGATCTTAATTATTAATATAGATGCAATTATATGTTAATTAGTTGAAATTTATTTTTAATTTATAATTGTTAGTTGTTTGTTAGTATGTTGTTTATTAATTAAACAATTACCATGTCACATAATCGATGAAGCGAAACAGGGAGACCCTGATCAGGTCCCTCTTAATATAATGCCAGTTCATGTTCACTAAAGAACTATTGTCGACGCTTGGTATGTATGATATTGAAATTACTTAAACAAGTATAAATGAAAATACTATGATTATTTATCATGTACCTTTTTTTTTTTTTTTCAGGCACGAAAGTGGGCTACTGTAATAAAGCTTTTCAATGGACTCACATTAAGAAGTCTAATCCTTATAAGTTCATAGATTAGTGTTCCAAGAAAGTAAATGTAAGTTTGTTGTTTTTAACATTTAATAAATAACTCTAATTATATCTTTTTTATTTCACTATTTGGTTCAACCAATGAGTAAGTTAACAAAATACTTTATTTATTGTAGGAACACTTTGAGGAGTTTTTTGCCTCAGCTTCTCAGCCATAAGAGGGATCTTTCGATATGCCTGAGGCAGACAACAATAAGCTTCCTATGAGGCAGTAGGTGGAGAGAAAAAGAATCGAGTGTACGAGCTTGGGAGCCAAGCTTTATCAAGATATTTAAGCGGTAGTGGACACTCTGTTGATGACGTAGTTATGCAGGATATGCACTCTCAGATGAAGGCTATGGAAAAGTGCATAGAGCTAGAGCGTAAATGTATGAAAGAGTGTATGTAGGAAAAGTATAGGACTTTAGAAGAAAGATTGAAGGAAGAGCGTAAGGCAAGAAAGCATAATCGTATACACTTCAAGACCAAGTTGTAGGCGCACTTGCAGAGAAAAGTTGATATGAATGAGCATATTCACAGGATGGAGTGTCTCCTTTTAGACAGTGCACCCGCAACACGCCTAATAATTAGATATAATTTCTCATATGAATATTGTATTTGACGAGAATAGAATATAATCTTTTATTTATTATATTGTTTTTGAGTTTTATCTAATTTTATTTTATTTTTTATTTAGTTATAATTTAAAATTAATATTTTAAAAAAATTATTATATTAGAAACAAATCTATTAGTTTAGCAATAGATTCATGTCAGTCGCCAAACTAGTGCCTAATGTAAATCGATCGCTAATTTAAAGACAGACTTGTATCAATCACGAATCAGTCGCCAACTAATGTTAAATACAAAAGTCAGTCGCTAGTTTTTTTTTTATGATAATAATTTTAATTTTTAATTTTATTTATCATTAATCTGTCGATAAAAAGTTTAGCCACATATTTTTTTAATTTAGCGACGGATTTATTTATCACTAAAATTGGATTTTTTTTTTGTAATGATCGATCAATCCATGATATCCATGCATGATACTAACAACCCTTTCCATACACTGCAAATTTTAGCCTCATATAAAGCAAGTCCTAGCCCATACAATGCAAATTCTGACTTCCTTTTATTCCACATAACCATTAACCGTTATTCCTCACCTACCTTTTGCTTGACCTCTTTAGTTTATCAAAGTTATCACAGTTCAGCTAATACTCTCAAGGTCAAGTACTTGCTTGATCAATTTGTAATTTCTGTGTTTATTGAGAATTTCTTGAGATCTTTCATGTTTTGATTTTCTTCATAAAATTTAATGAGGAGGGCTAGCAGGAATGGATAATGCTCTCAAAGATTAGCTACTTACTTTAATTTGCTCTTGTTTTGTCAGCAAGAAATAGGCTTTATATTATTTTATAATTTCCTTAGGAATTTCTTATAGTGAGTAAGCGTGTTTAAATTCTAAGAGAGATTCAAGCGTGTTAATTCTTGTAAATTTTTGTACAATGATAAACTTTCATACAATTACTCTAATCCATGGAGTTATCACAATATGCATGGTTATGTTTTGTAGTTATTGTTTTATATACTTTGTTAAAGTTCTTTTTCTGCTTCTCCATAGTTTATGTTTTTATGCATATTTGATGTTCTGAAGATGTAAGAATATGTTTTATGTGTATGTAATATTTTTCTTTAGAAAGCGAGGTAGACTTGGTCTTGAGATTTTTGTACTACCAGATGTTGCTTTTACTAATTATGTATGTTATGATCTATTTGTTTGGTTTTTTTTTTCTTTTGAAGGTTTCATTTTTCTTGTGTGTTTTGTATTTCCTTAATTTTCTATCCTTATTATTAGTTACTTAAAGGAATTAATTTCTTTTTGATTTATGGAGTAGCATAAATTAAAGGTTTTTTTTTTCTTTAAAGAAAAAGAAAGCAGCATTTGAAGCCATACCAAAAGCTGTATCAGCCTCTATAAACTAAGGTATCATTCCAACCTGTATTTTTAACTAGAAATGACTTGTCCAAGAATATTTTATATGGCAGATAAGAATTTTGATTATTCATCAAAATGTTGTGTGTATATATATATATATATATATATATATATATATGCTATCAAATTTGTTGGTTTCTTTAAATTAGCTTGGTACTGTTCTTCTGGAAGACAATTTTTGCTTGATATGAATCTTTTATATTTGGAGAAGATATTGGTCATGAATAAAGCAATGATAGTAATTAACAACATAGATTTCTTTACAATTTCAATTTATTCTGACTATGAAGTCGCATTAATTAATTCCTTAGATTATCCCATTGGCTTTTGCTGCATGGTAACTATTCTCACACCAAATTTTTGTCCTAGTTGGTCTCATTGTCATATGTCGAGGGCATGAGGTAAAGTATTTAGGACACATTAGCAACATATGTTGTATGCATGCCTGAGACTTTAAGTTGATGATTTTCTTAATCCAAAGCATATATTAGTAAACATGAGATATTATGTGTATCTAAGGGGCCTTAATCGTTTCTATATACTCTAAAGAAAAAAAAATGTTTCCATATACTTTCTTATAATTTAAAAAAATATCTTATCTTTAATAGTTTTAGTGGATAAGATATAAAAAATATATCATCATTTTTATATGTGAATCAATGTTTCACTTGTGTCTTTCAATCAGTTCAGAAACTATGACCCTTACTTTTGCCACATGCTTCACACCAAATTTTTGTCCTAGTTGGTCTCGTTGTCATATGTTGAGGGCATGAGGTAAAGTATTTAGGACACATTAGCAACATATGTTGTATGCATGCCTGAGACTTTAAGTTGATGATTTTCTTAATCCAAAGCATATATTAGTAAACATGAGATATTATGTGTATCTAAGGGGCCTTAATCGTTTCTATATACTCTAAAGAAAAAAAAAATGTTTCCATATACTTTCTTATAATTTAAAAAAATATCTTATCTTTAATAGTTTTAGTGGATAAGATATAAAAAATATATCATCATTTTTATACGTAAATCAATGTTTCACTTGTGTCTTTCAATCAGTTCAGAAACTATGACCCTTACTTTTGCCACATGCTTCTGTACTATATATATTTACATACACTACAAGAAAACAAATCTTTTATGATGGGCAATGCCCGTAATAAAAAGCTTTTTATAACGGTCAGAAAACTGTCATTATTAGTGATGACATAGAAACTTTATGACGGTCTAAAAGACCGTCATAAAATTTTGACGATTTTTAACCGTCATTAAAAAGTTAAAATATTAATGACGGCCTGTGATAGATCGTCATAAAGAATTTATGACGGTCCATGATAGACCGTCATAAAATATATTCATGATATCATAATGATCTTTGTGACCGTCATTAAAAAAAAAATTTAATTACCAACGGTTTTTGTGACTAAAAGAAATATACACTTTTTATGACAGTTTTTATGACCATCATAAAAAATATTTATGTTTTATTATATATTTTTTATTAATTAATCATAAATTTTTTTATAATATTTGTTAATTAATTAACATTTATCATTTTTTAAAAAAAATTGTAGTCAAATAATACAAAAATATCAAACAAAAAAATCACATATATTTATAACTACAACTATTATTATTTTACAAATTACAATAATATTAAGTATCAAAAATAAACAAAATATCTACAAATTAAATTACACAATTATCATCTTCACTACTCTGTTCTACCATTACATCAAAAAATACCCATTGAATTAGATGTGTCACTTCTGCAATAGTTATAGAAAAGATACATTATTATATAAGATTTATTTACCATATAATTAATTTACATATCAAAATAAATAAGCAATTGTAATAAAGCTCGAAAATCAAATATAATAAAAGGTTGGGAATGCATCTAGATGTCAAAAATATAACTTCTTGTAACTCATAAGATATATATTAATCATAATATATAATTTTCTATTCTAGTTCCCTACATCTAGGTATCAAAAGTGTAACTTCTTGTAATGCAATAGTAAGTGTGAAAATTAACTGATTATGAACATATTTATTTCATATGCATGCTTGAATACTTTTACTTGTTTTTTGCTTTACCAACTGCTTAAAGATGACATCTACAGAATTCTCAATAGAACTCACAAAGAACTCAACAGAATTAGTAGATGACTCAATGAATAGAATGAGCAGAGCATTCAATGAATAGAATTAGTCCATCATACTTGAATTTAACTAAGCCAAACAACACACAATTAAAATACAACCATTAATAAGCCAACAAGGATTACATACCTAGCTATGATAGTAACTGTTGTACATGCATAGCCCATTCATCACGTACTTTATCAATTTCTTCATTACTACATATATCCTTACAATTGAATTTTAAGATTAAAATACAAAAGAAGATAACATAATCAATTTGATATTATTTATAAATATGAAATATTTAATATGTAAATAAAATAAATAATATAACCTTCTCATAAAGAATTTTTGGATCTTCAATTATTTTTGTCATAAATTGAAGTACAAAATAGCCACATTCTATACCACCTCTTTGAATTGGTGCCTATACAAGTAAAAATATAATCATTAACATATTATTTTTAATATTATTAATAATGAAAAAACAAAATAAACTTACTTGAATTCGTTACCATGTAGTATTTGATCTCACACGAAACATTTGAAAACCCCTATATCATTAACTAATAAGCATTTGAAAATATGTAATATTTAGAAGTAATAAAGAAACCAATAAAAAAAAAACATAAAGTAAAACTTGTACTCACATGGTCACAATTTTTTTAAGATTAGGTCCTACTTCGTGACCCAAAGAATCCAAATGATACACTATTCGTGATACCATATCAATAACCACTAATTTCCAATGAAATCTATTCGTAATAAAAAAACAAAAAATGATAAATAGCCAAATGAGATATGTCTTGGTAAAGTAATTAAGATAGAAATTTCTTACTTTGGATTGTAAGGCATGAAAAGAATTTGGTTTGAATGTACTTTTTCTAACCGCTCAGCAATATGTCGTGCTCTATTTTTTAACCTACTTTCATTGTTTAGTCCATTAGAGAGTGAGACACTCACAGGATTGATGAAGCCAAATTGTTTCAACTTTTTCGTATCCTTCAAATTAACATGTAGATATCTGAAAGTAAACAAATTAAAAGTTAAATCATATAAACATAGATATTGAAATTTTATCTCACCTGATATACAAATAAATGTTAGTTCCTCCTAGTTTTTTTTTATCAATCATAATAGAGCAATCTTCTAAGCCAAAATAGCAATAAAATGGATAGTAAAAAACATCATCATCAAATCTTACTCTAACTTCATTTCGCATATTAATCATCAATGGATAAGTTGCTTTTGAGAACTGCTCTAGAGCTTGCTCAAAACTGGATCCCACTTTTTTACTGATTTCCTTTTTCTTTATCTCCAAAAATGTGATAATAATAAATTTTAAAAGTCAAATAATTTTAACATGAAAAGAAACAAAGATAATATACCACAATTAAAATTGTCTCATACCTCCATAACAACATGAATAGAAACCAAGTCTTTAGGCCAACTTACATGATGACCCAATGCATCTTTAACAAATATAAGATATTCATCCTCATTTTCAATAGGTAGTCGAGCATCTTGATTGAATATTTGATCAACGAAAACCATAAAATTGGCGAAGAACCATCAGTGATAGTGCCTATTGCAACAAAATTTTTTGTGTATCCACTGCTAATTTACATACAACACCTTATTCATAAAAAAAATGACATTATTAATAATAATTAATAGTAAAAACAATGTCTATAGCATTAAATAAATAAGTAAATACCTTCATCTTTAAATCTTCATCAGAAACATCACAAGAATCCTTCATAGGCATTGGTGAATCGAGTTTTTGTATCTTATTGGAGCTATGACCTTCAAGTTGTACAACACGTGAATGTGTACTTGTGCTTCATTGAGTCAATAATAACAGTTTCTGCTGTACCTCAGCCAAGCGAGATTTCTAGACATGCTACCTTATTAGGAGTAGAAAAAAAGACCGAAGGAGTGATAAACTTTCTAACTCCTCTAACTCGATCCTTATGCTCATTAGTACCAAGAGCTTTACTTAAAATATCATCACTACCTGAGAATTTAATAGTGCCAGCTTTCAATTGCTCCATTAACTCATCCTATAATAATCCATGCCAAATTAAGTGTAAATTACATATAAATTAATTTTCCTAGTTTTATAAGCTATTATTGATGACTTGCATGCAATAAACATAAAATATTGCAACTTAACTTTAAGTTTGTCAAGAAAACAATTAGGGAAGAAAAATATAGAATACTTTCTATCTGGGTGTCCTTGTTCATAAGCCAAGAAAAAGTGGCATTCTAGTTGGTTAGACTATATTGCCTTACTGCCTGAATAATATTCCCTTAGTGCTTCATTGTCTTCAAACTTTAGCAAACAATCTTATAAAGACAAGATTTCTAACGTTTAAGATTCATTAAAAAAAACTTACAATTTTTTCAATGATAGGCATCATTTCTGGTGTATAATGTCTTTCTTTATCTTGTCGCGCTAACTTCCATAATTCACTACGATTAATCTCTGCTTCTACCTTGAGTTCTGCTTTCTATAAAGATGGAGTAACAAATTAAAAATTGGAAAAAATGTATCTTAAAATCGTCACAAAGAATGTAAGACTGAGAAAGTTACCAATTTGTGCTCTAACGTTGCATATCCACCTCGACTCAATCGATAAGGATATTTACTATGTTTTTGTCTTCTTTTTTTTTTTTTTGTTCCTTATTCAATTTATGTAATATCATTACAGTTAATGAAGAAATATGAAATATTTATTGTTTAAAAAATATATTAATACATAAATATACCTTAAAATTCTCTGATAGTTATGATTTAACGAACCTCTCCCAATCATTTTGTGAAATGAAACTGTAGATCGAAGGTGGTCTTGCTATAGCATCAAGATTGTTGGCAAAAGGCATTATATATTTTGTTGTCAGGATATTCTTGAATGTTCTAAATTCGTTGCCAATTGATTGTAAGATAGAGTTTTTCATGTGATGATCAATTTCAAATGCATCCTATAAATGAAATTTGATAAGTTACTATGCTAATAAAAAATACAATAATTAAATATTTAGGGTCAAAGTGTTAAACCTGAACATATTTTCATATTTTTTATTTTAAATTATCAGGAACCTTTTTCCAATCACTATAAGTTATAGGTACCATGGTACGTGCAAGAACTCCAAGAGTAGACATAAGGGATTTAGCTTTAGCACCATATGGTACACCTTTTGAATTAAACTGTACCACCTTTTTTGTCCCCAAATTTTTCTAGTTCAATAATCTTGTTGGTCCTCTGGATTTGGTCAGTGAATTTGACAACTTCTTAGTCATATCTTCCTACAAATATAAAATGTAATCCAAATAAATAATTAAAGCATAATTCATTATATGATACTAGTTTTTGCAATAAATAATACTGTCATAAAAAAAAACAATCAAACCTTTTTGCCTTGAGTTAAAAAGTTTACTTGTAAGCTTCATCAATCCAAGTTCCATCATAATCGGGTCGTATATAGTTAACATCATCGTCACTGATTTCATCATTTATACCGACTTCAAGTATGACATCAACAATGGAATCATACTCTTCTATATTGTCCACATCATTATTTCTCTCATTATGTTTACAGTCTTTTTGTGGAGTAGAGCAAACAATGGAGCATCTTAGAACTAGTTAGTCTGGAACATAAAAGACTTGTTTAGCTTGAGAAGCTAAAATGAAACAATCAAATTTATGGCCATGTCATTTAAGATAAACTAATATGTGATCAACATCATATAATTTAATCCAACCATTATTTTCAACCCAATCACATTTAAACAATGTTGTTTTGAACATGTGATAATCGAGCTCCCATATTTTCTTGATAACACCATAAAATGACAATTGTCCAATTACTGGATTCTTATCCTTAGCATTTGAAACTTGCATTGTTGTTACAACTAAAGTGACTCCACTATTTTGTGTGACTCGACTATTGTCACGTTCCCATGTATGGAAGCGATAACCATTCACATCATATATAGGATATTTTATAACTTTAGAACGAGGTCCATGTGCTATCCATTTCACCAAAAAGGAAGGTTGATTTTGCCTTTGTATTTCTGATGCAACCTGTTGACAAAAATTTGATCGAATAGATTTTAGTATTGGATAAATAGAAGACATATTGTCATGTTAAAGAAACTAGTAAGTACCTTTTTTGGAAACCAAGAAATAAAGGTCCGAGTATACTCATCTTGTAACCATTTGGATTATTTTGATTAATGGGGATACTGTAATTTCACATACTTGATATGCTCACTGTTAATGAAATAAGGTTAAGCTCATCTAATGAATGCGTATATATATGAAGTATATGTTTTATAATCAAAATATATATAGATTAGGAAGAGATATACTCAACATATGGTTGGACATCAAGTGAATTCAGCAATACATAAAGATGTGCTTGCTCTAATTCTCATCGATCAACAGTGACAATGTGACCAGCAAGTAAGGGCTTCCCAACTTGGGTGTCATCTTCTTTTCCACATGGAATACCAATTGGATGCATGTTATAGTAATAACCTTCACAAAATTCAAGTACTTCTTCTGCGATGTAGCATTCAGCAATACATCCTTCAGGACAATTACAGTTATGAACGTATCCTTTCAAATTTTTCATGAACCTTTCAAATGGATACATCCATCTAAGGTATACCGATCCACATAATCTCACTTCTCTAATAAGATACACTGTCAAAATGCACCATTATATCGAAAAAAGAAGGTGAAAAGTATTTTTCAAATAAGCAAAGAGTTACCACCAAATCTTGCTGAAATTTGCCTAATTTTGAAACATCCACAACCTTACTACATAAAGCATTGAAGAATAAGAAAAATCTCATGATTGCATATCTAACATGTTTTGGCAAAAACTGAGCGAATAGCCAATGGTAGAAGTTGTTGCATAAGAGCATGACAATCGTGAGACTTAAGACCTTGAATTTTCATATCTGTCATTGATACAAGATTTCTGAAGTTTGAAGAATACCTATCTGGAACTTTTATGTTTGATAATGTCTCACAAAACATCCTTTTCTTTGATTTGCTTAGAGTGTAACAAGCAGCTGGTAAATAAGTACGGCCATTTACAACCTTGGGAGCTAACTCCTTCCTTAAGCCAATTTTTGTAAGATCTAGTCGAGTGTTGATCCCATCTTTAGATTTTCTAGGAATATTAAGTAAAGTTCCATAGATGCTTTCGTAAACATTTTTTTTAATATGCATTACATCCACAATGTGCCGAACATGTAAATGTTTCCAATATTCAAGGTTGAAAAAGCATGATTTTTTCTTGAAGCATGTTTGAATATTGTCATTTAATCTTTACCCCGTGTCATTTTCCTTTTAGCGGCTGTTTTTTTACCCTATACATTAGTAATAGAGCTTACTTTCTATAGTATTTCTTCTCCACTTAGTGCATAAGGAGCTGAACTGGTTTCATATTCTCCATTCAATGCTTTCTTTTGCTTTCTAAATGGGTGATTTTTTTGGAAGGAATCATCTACGACCCACATATACATTCTTCTTACCATGTTGTAATCTACAAGTATACGTGCTTTCACCACATATTGGGCAAGCATAATATCCCTTAACTGAATAACCAGAAAGATTCCCATAAGAAGGAAAATCATTAAGTGTCTATAATAAAACAGCTCGTAATATAAACAACTCTTTCCGGTAAGAATCATAGACTTTTACACCAACCACCCATAAAAGCTTCAAATTATCAATTAACGAAGCAAGATATACATCAATATCATTACCTGGTTGGCAAGATCCTGATATAAGTAAGGATAACATCATGAATTTTTGTTTCATACATAACCAAGGTGGTAGATTATATGTTATCATTACCACTAGCCAACAACTAGATGCAGTGCTAAGAGAACTATATGGATTTATTCCATCAGCATATATAGCCAATCGAAGATTTCTGTGTTCGGATGCAAAACTTGGCCGCTTAAAGTCTATTAACTTCCAAGCAGGTGAATCAACAGGATGTCTTAGTTTCCCATCTATTTCCCTTTTATTAGCATGTCAAGTTAAATGTTGTGCAATTTGTGATGACTGAAACATTTGCTTGAACCATGGAATAGCAAGAAAGTACTACAATACTTTAGCAGGAATCCTTTTCATTTGGTTTTTTACCTTACCATTTTCTTTCCATCTCGATAGTCCACAAGTACTACAAGATGATAAATCCTTATACTCCTTTCTATAGAGTATACAATCATTCAGGCAAGTATGTATTTTCTCATAATGTAAACCCAATGCGTTCATAGTTTTTTTGCTTCATAAATCGATGTAGGAATTTCATTTCCAATAGGAAACATATCAAACAAACAACTTAACAAATCAGAAAAGCTCTTATCTGACCACCCATACTTTCTTTTTATATTATATAATCTCATCAACGCAGACAACTTAGTATATTTCATATTACCAGGATATAAAGACTTTTCTGCATCTTCTAGTAAGTTCTGAAATAATTTGGGATCATCTTAACAATATTCAAATGCATCATTAACCATGTCTATTGTATTGTCGATGTGATCATCCTTGTAAGATTCATCAAACACTGATTTCTTATTTGTGCAAGAACTAGAAGAATACTGTTCTCCATACCAAATCCATCTCTTATACCTCTAATAAATCTTTTTACTAAACAAATGATACTTTACTTTTTCAGCATTTAATAATGTGAAATTAGCACACGATTGATAAGGACATCTAATGAGTGCAGGATCTTCACAATGAGAAATGGCAAAAGCAAGAAATTCATCCACTCCATCAGAAAACTCCTTGGACAATCTATTCAAGTGCATCCAAGATTTATCCATATTTTATCCTATGATGACAAATAAAAGAAAACCCAATTATTATGCATGGTTATCATGTATGCAATACATATCATGTAAAGTAATGTTATTGTAAAAATAAGATAAGAAACAAGGTGCCCACTAGACTGAAAGGCCTTAGGCAAAGCGAAGACTATTTCTTCTAAACACATGGTACATTAGTAGATTACTAAGAAACTACCAACCTGAAATGATGTTAGCTGTGCAAAAAAAGTAGTGGCTTCTGTCTGAAGGGTTTTGACTTTTCTTTCAAGTTCTATTAATATGTAACAAGCTTTTCTTTCCTTCGAACGAGAAACTGACTATCACAGCAATTATCCTGCATGACGAACCATATCATCTATGAGGAAAAAAAAACCTTTATTACGAGCACAGCAAAATACTAAAAAGGTTTCACTTTAATTGAAGTACTGGAGTATCAATAAACTTTTTCTCTCAATGATTATTCTCTTATTATTGGTTTGTCTTTACTTCAACTAAAGTAAGCCCTAATCCATCAAGTACTGTATGTTAACAAGACACACTAGTTATCAATTATCCAAAATATTTATAAAACTAATATTTTCTATCATGATTTACTTAGAGTTTCTAGTATCACAGTGAAAACTAAATTGGAATTCAAAATGCCAAAAAAAAAAACACTTAAGACATGCAAACTGTTTGATAAATTGATAAAAACACAATCATAATAGAAATTGAGTTGAAGTTACATAATTCTTTAACGAAATATTAGCAGTCTTTTATGGTAAGCAACATGGATTACACTATATAGAGAGTCAAGGATTCAGTTCATGTACTAAATGGCAATCCTATAGTTACTACAAAATCAAACCAAGCCTGCTCTGCTAGCTCAATTATTTTCAACTAAATAATTAATAGTTATAAGGTTACCAAGCTAAATTACAGAGATGTAAGAGGCACATCATTTATTATAAACCAGTAACAAGACTTCGTTAAACTATGGATAACAACCATTCATAAAGCAGGCCAAGATCTTTGATTTAGACAAAAATAAAGCAAAATTACTTCAATAGGATGTATCCTAACAAGTTACAGCTTGAAACAATGACTCTGCCCAGAAAAAAAAATGTGCAATTCACTTGATATGTCTTAAGGTGGGTGGTGATTGCATTCCAAGAATACAAACAGTAACATTAATTTGCAAATTCACAGAAAACATGCTCTAATAAAAATTTTCTCTCTTAATTTACTTACGATTTCTAGTATCACAAGGGTAACAATCATAGGTATATCCGACAATGCACAATGCCAAGAGAAGAAAATTTTAAAACAAAACTAAGTAAGAAATTGTAAGACTTAACAAAAAAGTCTCTCTTTCTCTCTAACAATGTGAGATGAAGGTTTGATTAGCTTTATATACCATTTTTTTTGTTTTAATGGTATCATCCGACAGTGTACGAAGCCTATTTCACAAAATTTCTTGAAAGAATGAAGCTTTGCATCGATTATGTGATGTTGAAAGAGAGAAATCTCTGTTTCAAAGACTGGTATTTTTGGGGGAAAGTGAGGAAGAACACTGCCAGTGCGTGGTGAAGATCTTTAAGTATTACAATACATCATGTATACTATTTAAAATATATTACTGTTAAAATTATTACATCAGATTTTTATTGACCGACTGGTAAAATCTCATAAGGTTGACTAAGAGAGCTTGGGTTCAATTCGGCCCCTAGGCTTTTCTCAAAATAATTCAAATTTTACTAAATAAACAACATAACAAACTAAAATTAATGGTGGAGCAAATGGTTGTAAGTGTGAAATAAAGTTCAGCAGCACTTGGGTTCGAGTTTGGTTTGCATTTTCAATCAAGTATTTAAATTAAATAGAAACTTATAAAAAAAATATATCATATGTCTTCTTTTGGTTAGGTAGCAATGACATTTATCAATCTCTCTAAGCAAGATTGGGTTTGATTCTCCATCACAAACTTTTTTTTTTCTAATTATAGATTTTTTATGATAGTCTCTTAGAACAGTTATACATACTACGTTTTTTATGACAGTCTTTTAAGACCGTCATGTATGTTACGTTTTTTATGACAGTCTTTCAAGACCGTTATGTATTCAATTTTTTAATGACGTTCATAAAAAACGGTCATAAAATACCGTCATTAAAAACAGTTTTTCTTATAATAATATGTAATGCATGCTACCTGCTTGAATAATGCAGAAATGAATGAACCACATAATATAGGTCAGAATTAATTTTTGTGTGACACAATATCACTGTCCATGTTATGGTTGCGCTATTTTTTTCCTCAAAAATCAATTACAAAAGTTTTCAATGACTTTGGAGAATTTATCCTTTCAGTATAAGTGGCTGCAGTTTTAATCCTTTCATGTTGGGAAGACGTTCCATTTAACTTCAGGGAAGAAGTTCCATCAAAATCTCGGGACATGTCTTATTGAGCTGCATTTTTTTTCTTTCTTTCTGGGTTACTGGGAGAATGATTCTTTTAGCAACAGACTTGCTTTCAGTTTAGGGTGGCAAGGTGGATATTTATTTCGATAATTAAGAACTATATTTTTTGGAGACTACGAACTTATGGTAGATTTATAAACTTGTATTTTTTTTTAAAGATAAAATTCCCAATGTTCCAAGGTGAACTGCATCAAGATCTTCTTTGCAGAAAAACTGTATACTACTAGAACATAATTTTTTATGATGACGTGCTTTTTTGGTTGTTTAATTTGGTCTTGGCTGAAAGGAATTATTGGTTGTACTTTGACTTGGATGCAACGACGGTCCTTGCATTGTGTTGGAAGATGATCAAACATTTAATTTGCTGGAAATGGTTAGTTGTCGCTGCCTTAACTCTGATAATTGTTCATTGCTTTTGTAACCATCAACCATATCTGATTTTAGAATTGTTTCTAAACTTGGAGAGTTTTGGTTTTTTTGGACCCCATCCCAATGAAAATCTAATCTAATTTGTTTCAGTTTGAACGAGAATTAATTTTTGTTTATTCCATAGTTAGTTAAAACAAGGAAGCTTAATTAATTTCCACTTGAATTTTCTCTTGGCAACAAATGTTGATGTCTCCAGTTCAGATGAAGCTGTTGTTTTATGTTTTCACACAATGATTGTTCTTCAGTAGATAAAACTAGGATAGTTTCCACTGAAAATTAGAGTAACAAACAAGAACGATTTAATTGCCAAACTTTCAGAGTTTGGACTTGCCAATCATGGGCCAATGGGAGATCAAACACAGTTGTGAACATGGGAAGTCAGCACGTATTTCAATTTTTTTTTTAAATTTAAACTGTATTTATTTTTTAATAAAAATATGATATGTGATAATTTAATAAATTTATTTTTTATTTTTATATTAATATATTAAATTATTAAAATAATATTTTAATATTTTAATAAAAATTCAACACCAATTCAAATGAGGGTTAATTTTTCAATGAACAAATATACATGGATATGCTAATGATTGATGACCAGTTATCTGACAATTGCACCAAATATTCTATGCCCAGTGATTAGTTTAAACTTGTGCAACTTTTCATCATTACATAATGCATAGCTTTACACAAAATGGTATCTTAATTAATTGACATGATTAATTGCCTCATCTATGACTTCATCATTGCAAATTTTCATCCTTATGTGCTATCTTATCAAATGTAAGTGAACTGAATTATATATTTTTTATTATTATATTATTTTGATGTTTAATGAATCCCTAATACATTTAGTGTTTATTGATCAGGAATTTCACTCAAATGATGATGAATGGTTCTCTCTATCTGAACATTTGAAAGGTAATTAAATGTTATTTAGTGGCTCTTGTAAAATATTATTTATATTTCATGCATGATATTATTATTTTTTAAATCATGCAATGTACACTAATCATAAAGATCTTATTTTTATTAAGTAATCATTTAACATTAATTTAGATATATTTTGTTAATTACTAAAAAAATATAATGTGGATAATATTTTACTTATTTGATTACATATTGTGGAAAACATTTTACTTTTATATGTCATAAATTTTTAATTTTTTTATTTTTTAATGAGAAATAATGTAATACGATTATTTGGATATAATTTATTTGTGTGGTTTGCTCACATGCAATTGTAGTTTAAGTTTTCATGAACTCTGCAAACAGTACTGCACCGTTTTGCATTGTTGGCTGTGGAATATTGATTGGCAAAGAGCGAAGTGAGGCAGAAGTACCATGGCTAGATTTATCCTCTGAAATTTTAGTGGGTGAGATTTTGTTGTGTAATAATTCTGTTTCCTTTCTCGAACTTGCACAGTAGCAATCATCATTTCACAAGTGGGTGCCAGGCTTGCCAACTATCTAACATTTTTATTGATCTGAACAAAAGCAGAAACACAATAAAATAAAAAGATCCTCATCCGTAGAGCTGATCCTTCATGCAATATATAGATCCATCAAAGATTGAGATTGACACGTGAAAAAAAACCTAACTGCTTCTTTGGAATTATCTTTGTAGGTCAACCTAATTAGCTTGTCCTTTTCTTTTACTAACATAGCCAGACATATTATATGCAGTATTCATTAGGGTTTCCTGCTGATGTATCATCCACAACGAACAGCCATATAATTTATCTATCATATCTACATCTTGGCGGAAATGTCTTGAGAAGGATTGTCAGAAGATACATTAATAAATTCCGGTATGATGACTTAATCTTGTGTTTTAACTTGCGTCTCCCACCAGCTTCGTGCCTTAAACTTTTCATGTTCATACTGAAGTCAGACTCTCCCTCTGTAGCTTATGGTGATCAGTTGAGTCTTTCAAAGTTTCGCGTTATACTTTTCCTGTTGGACATGATAATTATTAACAAGTGATCACACGTTAATGTACATCCTCCTTATTATCTAATTAGTATCAACAATCGTGAGTTGAGTAAGCTTTAATTTGTTATGTTTCACAGCAGGTTAAGTTGGTGTGTTTGATGTGAATATGATACAAGAAAACGTTTTATATATAAAGCTGAAAATGAGAGATGAGGGAAGAAGACTCGGATGGAGGACCATTATCCCATAAAACAGGCATCATCAAGACGGCTAGAGGGTGTGGAAAGGAGCATATGGAGGAAAAAGTGAGTGTTGGAGAAGACGAAATGTGTGTTATCTTTATGAGATTCAATAAGTGATGTTCCCTCTTGTGCCCACCCCAATTCACTGCTTTTCTCCATACAGGGAAAAACTAATTTCAATGGATGAAAGAGGTTCCATCATTGTGCCCTCTCACTCTCGGTGAAGCTTACGTCCTTGTTTTCAGGCGCAAATTGGACGACGAGGAGGTCCCCATGTACCACAGAACCCCATCTAAGCTTTACTAAACTCAAAGCCTATTGCCTCCTTAAATTAATACTTCTAAACTCGTTGACCTCTCCAGAAAGAAAAGAGGTGTGTTTGCATAGCAGGCCCACATATACAGCTAGGCCATGGATTCCAACATGCTCTAAAATCAACAAACTTGCTTTTTCTTTTTATTTTCTTTTTTTTTTTTGCAACATTAATTGAGGCTAAAGCCATACCTCCATCACTGTTACTGCTACTACTACTTACTTTTTTGCCAATTAGCAAAGTAAGAGCAGATGGTCCCAATTAAATTAAAGAGATTATTAAGATATTCCTTTGAAAAGCAGATTAATTAAAGAGTGAATCTGCATACCCTAAGTTGATATCAATCTTGTTTGGTAGCTACTAATATTAAACTCATAAAGAGAGTAACACATTCCCCCAAGTCCAAGTATCGTCAGCTGAGTTGGCCACCACTTGAGACACATATTCGCAGTGGCCCGAGAAAGGTTCACCTTCTGTCTGTGCTTTAATTTCGATCCCCTTTTCCTTTTGGGGGGAGGGGGGAATAATGGGTTCTGATACCACATAATGCTTTTGTTTATTATAAAGGGCAAGTCTCACGGTATGTGAATTGTGCTCAGATCAGATCAGGCAGGTTTTTCTACGTATGGAGAGAAGTAAAATTCAAAGTTTATGCTATCCACATAAATTTCAGTGTTGGAAGGCCATGGTTACTGTCAGTCAGAAAAGTGTCAAAACTGAAAGAGTAATGTCAAATCCATTATACTAATGCTATTGTTTTCAGAAGACTTGGGGTTTATTTATTCAGATTAAATTATCAGATACTTGTTATAACATTATGATGGTTCAGATTTCATAATATGCAAAAATGTAAGCCATACAGCAATAGAATCTGAAACAATTAATGCAATCAAGAAGGACAGTGAATGGGACAAGAACTTGGAATAAGCCTACAAAGCAAAAGGACACATGTACAAAGATAAGATATCCTAAATACCTATAATTGTAATTAGTGGTCTACTTTCGTGACATCATGATTTTATAGTAAACCAACCAACAAAGAAAGTCCTTCAAGGCCATCTTAGTCAGTGACTGATCTCACTGAGATACCCAAATATTCATGGAATCATCCATCTCCCTCACCCCGCTGGACTCTTCAAAAATTCATATTTCCAATAATTGAAAAATAAAAAACAAGGGGTATACATGTAATTTTCTGCCTTACAAAAGCAACGCATTTTCTGAATCTCGTGTGCTTTACTAACCCCTCTCTCTCTCTCTCTCTTCGGCCTACCCATCTTTATGCAAACACCGCTTTTGCTTTTCTTTTTATAAAGCTAAAGATGCAACCAAAATATACTCAGGCGAACAGAAAGAGCACCTTGGATGCCGTTTGTATGCAACTTTGCCTTTGCACTCTCTCTCAGCCTATGCTTCTAAACTCAATTCAGCTTAATGGGAACGGTCGCTGCTTAACTTCAATGCCATAAAAAGGATTGGGTTCCTTAGAGCCCTCTCCTCACCTCAAAGCTTCCCATGGCTGCCTCTCATACTGCGCTTTTCTTCTTCCCTTTTCTCATCATTCTGCTTCTCGCCTCTTCTCATTCAGTTTCTTCACATCTCCTCTCTCTCAGAAGGCAAGCTTCGATTCTTCTTTCCCTCAAACAACAGTTCGATTCCTATGACCCTTCCCTCGATGCCTGGAACGTATCCAATTACTTGTCCCTCTGTTCTTGGCCTGGCGTTCAGTGCGACGAGAAGAATCGATCCGTGGTTCTTCTTGATATATCCAATTCTAACATTTCTGGTTCATTCCCATCCGTGATCACCCAACTAGGAAGCCTCGTCAGTCTTTCCTTATGGGGAAACAGCTTCTCCGGTGAGTTCCCCCAACAAATTCACAAACTAGCAAGGCTTCAGTTCCTCAACATATCTATCAACATGTTCAGTGGAGACTTGAACTGGGAATTCTCTCAAATGAAGCAGCTGGCGGTGCTAGATGCTTACGACAACAATTTCAATGGCTCACTCCCTTTAGGCGTCACTGATATTCCCAATCTGCAGTACTTGAATTTTGGCGGGAATTACTTCACTGGAAAAATCCCTCCAAGTTATGGAAGCTTTGGACAGCTCAAGTACCTCTCACTGGCGGGCAACGATTTGGGTGGTTTCATACCCCGTGAGCTCGGCAACCTTACAAGTCTGGAGCAGCTTTACTTGGGTTATTACAATGACTATGATGGTGGAATCCCACCTGAGTTTGGCAGGCTGATTAATCTGATTCATCTGGACCTCGCAAACTGTAGCTTGGAGGGTCCTATTCCTCCGGAGTTGGGCAACCTAAAGAAACTAGATACTCTCTTCTTGCAAACCAATGAGCTCACTGGTTCGATTCCTTCCCAACTAGGAAATATGAGGAGCCTCAAATCTCTTGATCTATCAAACAATATGCTGACGGGAGAAATCCCGCTTCAGTTGTCTGGCCTCCAGGAACTCCTGCTCCTGAACCTTTTCGTCAACAGGTTCCATGGCGAGATCCCTCATTTCATCGCTGAGCTACCCAAGTTGGAGGTTCTGAAGCTGTGGCGCAACAATTTCACAGGATCCATTCCTTCAGAACTTGGAAGAAATGGTAAATTGATCCAGCTTGATCTATCAACCAATAAACTTACAGGACTGGTCCCAAAGTCTCTCTGCTTCGGCAGGAGGCTAGAGATATTGATATTATTCAATAACTTCTTGTTTGGGACTCTTCCTGATGATCTTGGTCGTTGTGAGACGCTTCTTAGAGTTCGAATGGGACAGAATTATCTGACTGGATCAATACCAAACGGTTTTCTTTATTTGCCTAATCTATCTCTCATGGAGCTGCAGAACAATTATCTAAGTGGATGGATTCCAGAACAAACGAGCAAGGCGACCTCAAAGCTTGGTCAGCTGAATCTTTCAAATAATCGCTTTTCTGGGTCGCTTCCTGCTTCTATTGGCAACTTCCCCAGCTTGCAGATTCTTCTACTAAGTTCAAACCGGTTCACAGGGGAAGTTCCATCTGAGATTGGTCAGCTGAAAAATGTCCTGAAGCTGGATATGAGCAGAAACAACTTTTCTGGTGCAATTCCTGGTGAGATAGGTAATTGTCTGTTGCTGACTTATTTAGATTTGAGTCAAAACCAGCTCTCAGGTCCAATCCCTGCTCAAATTGCTCAAATCCACATACTCAACTATCTCAACATTTCTTGGAACCACTTGACCCAAAGTCTCCCCAGAGAAATTGGATCCATGAAGAGCCTTACTTCTGCGGATTTCTCTCATAATAACTTGTCTGGATCAATACCTGAATTTGGTCAGTATTCATTCTTTAACTCCACATCTTTTGTTGGCAATCCTCAGCTTTGTGGATCATACTTGAACCCATGCAACTATTCATCACACTCGCCTTTAGAATTACGCAACCAGAATGGCCCCCAGCCTCAAGTCCCAGGTAAATTCAAGCTTCTTTTTGCATTGGGACTTCTAGTTTGTTCTCTTGTGTTTGCTGTTTTGGCAATACTCAAGACCCGGAAAGTACGAAAGCATTCAAAGTCATGGAAGCTCACTGCATTCCAGAAGCTGGCATTTGGAAGCGAAGACATACTGGAATGCATAAAGGAAAACAATATAATCGGGAAAGGTGGAGCGGGCATTGTCTACAGAGGAGTCATGCCTAATGGGCAGCAAGTAGCAGTGAAGAAGTTGTTAGGGACCAACAGAGGCTCTTCTCATGATAACGGTCTCTCTGCGGAAATTCAGACACTGGGTAGAATCCGACACAGGAACATCGTCCGGCTGTTGGCATTTTGCTCCAACAAGGAGATAAATTTACTTGTGTACGAGTACATGCCAAACGGAAGCTTAGGTGAAGCTCTGCATGGGAACAGAGGTGGTTTTCTTAAGTGGGACACAAGGCTAAAAATAGCCATAGAAGCTGCAAAAGGACTGTGTTACTTGCACCACGATTGTTCACCTCTCATACTCCATCGAGACGTCAAGTCCAACAATATTCTGCTTAACTCAGATTTTGAGGCACATGTAGCAGATTTTGGGCTCGCCAAGTTCTTGCAAGACACAGGAACATCTGAATGCATGTCTGCCATTGCTGGTTCCTATGGCTATATTGCTCCAGGTACTTCTTTTACTCAAGACAATTTTTGCCATTGCTCATAGCAGAATGCATGCAGGAATTAGTCTCTATAAAATCTACTGTATATATGTCCAATTCCATTTACCACTTCCTGGGTCCCTTTCGGATCAGGAGACAAAACAACTTTACTACATCATAAAGGATATATTAATGACATTAGCCCTTTGACTTGGTGAAATGAGTATGTCCCCAATAAACTCCATTGAATCATTGACTCAATGTCGCCATTCTCCTTCAATATTTTTCATTATATAAGTGCATGTAGAAAATGAAGAATATACTATGCCTTGAGTCATGTCCACTAACACAAAGGAAAATTCTCCCGTTGGGACCTTTTTCTGTAGTTTTACCACATTCAAAATGGGGTGTGAGCTTTTGCAGTTGTCTTGAAAACCAGAAGCCCATCTTCCCTCGCACCAATCAGAACCAATCTTTTTGACCCGCAGACTGAAATTGGGAACACAAATCAAGAAAAATCCACGTAAATCCAAACAAAAGCATTCATAAATATATATACCCCTCTGAGAATCCTGATTGGGATCTCAGCTTTACTTTCGCAAAACCCTAGAAAGACGAACATGTGCATAGCATACCGACATCACATAAAGCACAAAACTATACCTTTTACTTTTTCTCACACTCATGAGGTTACTTTAATGGGGAGACTGAGTACTTGAACTTCTTTCTTTTTTCTGTACCAGAACAGTGTATATCTCTGTTTTCTTTTCTGTGCATTAATGAAATGAATGGAGGTGTGAGGGTTGATTGAGACTCCTACTTTGGCAGAGTATGCATACACATTGAAAGTTGACGAGAAGAGCGATGTGTACAGCTTTGGGGTTGTACTGTTGGAGCTGATAACAGGTCGAAGACCAGTGGGTGATTTTGGAGAGGAGGGAATAGATATTGTTCAGTGGACCAGAATACAAACCAATTCTAACAAACAAGGAGTGGTGAAGGTCATTGATCAGAAGCTAAGCAATACTCCATTAGAGGAAGCAATGCAGGTGTTCTTCGTGGCCATGTTATGCGTTCAAGAACATAGCGTGGAGCGGCCCACCATGAGGGAAGTTGTTCAAATGCTTGCTCAGGCTAAACAGCCAACCACTTTCCACATGCAATGACTCGATCCATCGTCCCCACCTGCAACCTCCACCTCTTTGTCACTTATTAAATTTGATCCTGCAGTAATGTTCTCATCATCATATCAATATTGTCAGCTGCATTACGTTTTCTATATATATATATATATATATATATATAACTCTATAAGTGGGTATGTTTCGCTGATCCTCCAGGGGAGAATAATTAATTGGGTAATTCTGCTCAAAGCATCCAGGCCAGAACCAACAGTCCAGACAGATAAGAGTATACTGTACTTTTGGTGCTTTGTTTTTTTTTTTTTTTTCCCCTTCTTATAACATTAAATAGCTATTTGCTCTGTAAATTAAGTAATGGCTTATGCCTCATGGAGTTAGATTGGAGGGGGTGTTACAGTAATTTCCTGTGCTTGCAATATACAAAAGAGGGCAAGCAAAATGTACTACTGCAAACATTATTGTGTCATCATTTGGATGGAGTGAGCAAATTATGTGAAGTTGCTTTTAATCTTAGCTAGGGGAATGTCGTACTGGTGGAGCCTCACACTCGCACGACCAATCGCTTTAAAGATCAACAAACAAGGGCTTGGATTTGCAGGCAGTCATATTCTTTACAGTACTGAAGTCCACTAATTGAATTTGAAAGTCAAAATGAACATTTTCACTTCAAAGCCTTATCGGCAAAATGGCATTTCTTCATGATTCTTGCTCATTTTTGGTGTTCAAGGTTTACTTAAAAGGAACCCCCATCCAAAAAAAAAAAAAGACAACACTGCTAAATCTTGCATCTCTGCTTAGGTTGTTGAAACATGATATTTTGTTATTGCAGACATTTAATTGCACATCATCAACCTAGTTTAGTCAGTCTTCAAATTCCCTTTTTTTTTTTTTTTTTGGATTTTTGTTTTCCATTCTCTAGAGGATCCATGTAAGAATAAAAAAAAAAAAAAATTTCAAGCTTGGATGTGTTAGATTATATTCTTTAGTGCTAAATTTGAAATGTACCTTATGATAGGGATGCATAGAGATACAAAAATAGGAAGTCACCCCCTACTGTTATGTGTTCAAAATAATGTACATTTTTAGAAAATTTGCATTTCAAGTAAATTATTTATAACAAGTGTCAGGACCATCAAATTGATACAACCAGTTGTTTGCAATTGTTTGCACCTTAAACACTAGTCCGAATAGTGGCCGGCAAAGTTACAGGATCTCTCTCTCTCTCTCTCTCTCTCTCTCTATATATATATATATATATATATATATATTTAAAAAATAAAGGATATGCAAGCAATAACTTATGTATAATGAATAAGAAATAAAGAAACGAAAATTATGTAGTTTGACAAGATACTTACCTCCACCAAAAAAACTTCTTTGGAATCCAAGCAAGAAACTTAATTGAAAGATGACTACAAAAAAATTTACTAAAAAAAATTATTATAGTTCCTTTAATGATTAAAAAATATTTTTTATTTATAAATAAAAAATATTTTTTTTCATGGTTCATTAAATTTTTTTCTTATAATTAAAAATTGTAAATATTTAAATTATTAAATAATCATCTAAAACGATTTATTTAATATTATTTAAATAATATTTAGATATTCGTAAATCAATTTTTATAAAATATTTCTTAAATTCTAAATTTTTTTCCTCATTTGTTTTGAACTATAAAAAAGATTTTTTTAATTTTTTTAATTTTATAAAATAATACTTCTATAATTAAAAAATCATAGTACTTAAAATATTTCTAAATTAACACCTAATTAGATTCACAAGTTAATTAAAATTATTATTAATACTTTCATATAATAAATAAAACTCACTAATTGTTTTTTATATTACACGTTCTTTCTTCAATACATTGGAATACAAATTCCACATTAACATTCTTCTTCATACAATACAGATTCTATCTAATACAAAAAAAAAAAAAAACATACATACATACATATATATATATATATATATATATATATATATCAACAAACTAACACATTATTTTATCATTGTCTTTGACACACGGGCATATATACCAATGCCTCAATTTTGTTCATTGCATACAAGTACCAATACATGTACCAACAAAAGCAACACGTTAAATTTGTCCATTTTATACACACACTAATAGGCTAATATATCAATGCCATCAATAAACCAATTCACCAATTCTATCACCATAATAACATGTTAATCCATCAATTTCTCAACATATCCTTATCTTTTTTTTTTTTTTAAGCAGCTTTCATGATCATATTTAGTTCTTTGAAATGTGATTTTCATTTGCATCCCATAATGGAGTGATTATCAAGGAGAAGATAGTCTTGCTTTGAATCCTTGATGCGTCGGGAAGATACGAATTTTATGAGATAAATAACTTCCTTTATCCAATAGATTAGGTTTTACTACTTTTCTAGGTTGAATATCTTGAATTCTATGTGAGGACAAACATTGGCTTGAGAGTTTTAGTTCAAATCATTTAATAATTTGGTTGTGGTGGGGTATTTGTTTAAAAATCGGGCCGGTGCATGTCTTTATATATTAGTCGAGTTCATTTAGTTCATTTAAATTTAAAATAGATTTTATATAGCAAATATTATAGAGTTAATTATATCAAGTGAACATGTATCTTACTCAAGGTCTCAAATTAGAACTTATAAAAATAATTGTATCTATATGAAATTTATATATATTTTTTGAATTTTTAAAATAAGACTTTCGTTTATAATTTTTGTTAACATTAATGTTTTTGTGCACATATGTGCATATGTGCATAAATGACTTTTAGTTGTATAATAACTTTTAATTTTTTAAATTATATTATAATATTTAAAGGAGTATTGGGATGATTACACAAGTAAAAATCATATGCATATCATGTTTGTGTAAAACTGTTGATGGTAATAAAAATTATAGGTAGCAATTTTACAGGAAGAATTCAACGAAAATGTGAATTTTAAATAAATCTAATTTTTTTCAAGTTTTAATTTGGGATTTTAAGGAAAACATAAATCTTTTTGATGTAATTGATTCAATTTTATAAATATAAAAAGTTATAACTTAAGAATTAATAAAATAATTCATCAATATTTTTTTATTAATTATATATATATATACATATATATAATCAATATAATATGTGTATCATGTATATTGAAATGTGTATATCACATATATCAACAAACAAATATGTCATGATGAGGTTCAGGCCTAATTTCGAAGTAAGAGAATTTTTTTGACTTTGATTGGTAAATCTAAAAATTTATTTTAATTGATTTTTTGATTAAAATAAAAGAAAATATGAGTCATCATCAATCTTTTTTTTTTTAAGGCATAATTAGTCACTAAAACTATTTTCACTTTTTTTTTTTTTTGGTAAAAGAACCATAGAAAGGTCAAACAATTAAAATCTTTAAGGTGGTGGTTTATCTTACCAAAAAATCTAGGTCGAGAGTCACTTACATGTGAGGGAAGATTAGCACCCTCACAACACCTTAAAATCAGTATCAATCAAACAAAAATATATTCCATCAGATGACATGAAAGAAACTCGAAATTAATTCCTATTCTCAAAGCAATGCAATAACAATTATATAAAATGCATTTCAAGAACCCATGAATGATTGAAATTTTTTATTATGACTATCTTTATATCTTTATTTCCAAATGATTTTAAAATTAAGAACATCGGCTACCACCTGATCTTCGAATCTTGAAAACATGCATCGTAAGGATCTTGCTTTCTTGAAAAAATTAGAGTGATCAAGATGATGCATTTTGGGTGAAAAACGAGAACATTAATACTTTCATACCCCATTTTCCAAGATAAAGCAATTGTGGTTAGAAATTAGTGAGAGAACTATTGTCCATCCCCATCATTCTAAAATTCATTTTATGCCAAAAATCATGGAAATGTAAACATGATAAAGCCATACATCAATATCAAAAAGGCAAGAAATATCTAGGAAAATATCAAGGTGGTAAGAAAGTGAAGATCTTAATTAATTGATTGATTTTATTTATAACCATATCAAAGAAATCATAATAATTAGTATTGAAATAATAACTTATACCTGTTACTTGCTTTACAAACTCTTCTACCTACTATTCCTTCACTTAACAATAGAAAAGAAGTCTAAGAAAAACTCTCAAGCGCTTGAAAGCTCACTCAAAAGTTAACAAAGTACCTATGCCTACTTTTCTCTCAAAATGCTAAATATATGAGAATGCTAGTATTCTCACAATAGAAGACTCTTTCTCCTTAACTTTTAGGTCTATTTATAGGTGAATTCACCTAAATTGGTTTGCCAAAAGTCCGAAAAATGTGGGGCACCCAAAAAGGAGCATGTGCACATGCCATTCTTCTATGCCACATAGGTATGTGATTCTTGTATCTTGTGCAACCTTTCTTAGATCTACATTCTTTTAACCTCTTTTCGTTGCTTCTAGAATGCTACAAACCTTTCAATATTTGAAGTAGTACCCTTCTCCCTGATGTAACATTTGACTTGAATTCTTACAAATTGTGGCTCATCTCCATTGGAGGCTTTGTGCTCTTTAAGTATCAAGATAATCTTCTAAATTAGGTTTTCCCATACCTTCCATTTAGATGGGGGTCACAAGATCAAGAATTGCTTTATTATGGGTTTCATTTGACATTGGTTGTTAAACTAAATAAAGTTATTTTGTCATGATTGTCAAGATCATTATCGCGTTTGATCTTCATGTAGTTTGGAACTTAACACAATTGGATTTATAATTGTATCTTTAGTCTTCATCAAGATTTCTCTTGATCAAGATTTACCAAGATTGAGGTCTTCCATGATCTAGGCTTTCCTTGATTAAGCTCATCAAGGTTTAAATTAGTCAAGGTTAGGATCTTTATTACTAGCCTAGTTTTCCACTAGGTAATTATAACGCTTCACCTGTGTAACACATTAATGACTATTTTACAGCTCATTATTAACCCATGACCTAACAATTTAGAAATGTTGCTCATTTCAAGTGCTACACCTTTTAGCCTTTAGTCCATTGGTTTTTTTGCACCCTTTCAATAGCATTGGTTATTGTCTTTTTTCTTTCTCTTTCTCTCTTCCCCACTTATTTGCTCTATAAGCTTTCTCTCTTTACTACAAGTTATAGTAATCCAACCTCTATTCTTTTTTCATCCCTTTTTTTTTTTTTTGGTGAGTCTCTCTACTCTTATCTTTATTCTTTCCAATGGCTAAAAATCTGGGACCCTCATCTTACATGAACAATGATTTAGAGTGGCTAAAAAATAATTTTTTCCTTCCAAAATATGTTCAAATAAAATTTCCTTCTTTGTTTGATAGACGAGGGACTCACCGTGAAGGTTAGGTCATGATCTTTGAGGATTATTTGAAAGATGGTTAAGAGCTACTTATTCATCCTTCCTCTGAAATTCAACTTCTCACTTTCTCAATTTCTTCCTAATGCTTAGAGATACATGATTGCATTTGTCTCTAAGATTTTTACTCTTAACTATATTAATCTCTTTGTTCCTTTTTTTTTAATAAAGTTCTTTGAGTTAAAAGCCAATAAAATTATAGTGATTCATAAATGAAATTCTATTACTTTAGTAGCATTAGGCCAAAATTCTTTTAAAAAAGGCCTACCTTCTAATAATAAAGGCTAGTCTAAAAAGTATTTTTGGCTTTATATCCCAAAATTTTCCTTGATCTGACTCGAAGTAAAAAATTTTACATGAATAAATATAGTTAGGGATACCTGACCTTGGTGCAAAGTCTTTCCATTTGATAGATCATATTGATTAGTTGAGGTGTCATCTAGCTGAGGTTTTGAAGAAAGTGAATTATTTTCCCATCTACCAGTTCCTTTCCTAGATCCTAATTCAAAATTTAACCTTGTTTAAAATGAAACTCTCGTTTTTATTTTTGTTTCCGATCAAACTATAGCCTTCACTCCTATTCAAACACAAATCCCTTCAAAAGCATCAGAACAAACATATTCCGTACATTCTCTTAATCTTAACCTTAGTTGCTCACCAATCCTTGATTAACCTTCTCCTAGTTTTAATTCCAAGATAAGTCATACTCCACCAAGTTTTTCATTGAACTTGATACGTAAATCAAAGTTTTTTTTTTCTTTAGTTATGTTTTTAACCATTTTGTTCTAATTTGCAGATCTTCTAAAAATGGCTTTGTAAAAAAATTCAAAATTGATCAAAGATCAACTTTGGGAGGCTATAAACAATGCCTTAGGTAAAATTACTCCTACCATGTCCATTCCCTTGACGACACCTTCATTAGGAACTCAACACAAAAGGTAACCTTAAAAGGCTGCTCAGAAGTGCAAGGCTCCATAAACTATTAAGGTTGCTTCTTCTGCTAAAAAAAAAAAAAGAAAAAACAAAAGCTATGCATCCCTTTAAACTAGCAATTTGAAAAAGGAAATAAGAAGTTGAGCAACGACCTAAAGGATCAAGGTATAATGATGCACTTCTCATCCCCTTATGTGGTTCGCCTCAAATTCTCGAAGAACAATGACTTTTACTAGATTGGAACTTACATGCAAATGGGAGTTTGATCACCTAAGTTTGGTACATGAATAGTTTTATAAGTCTATCCTCCCTGTTGACTTGAAAAATCATGAAGTTGAAGAAACTGCCATTTTTCTTAGTATAACCATGTCAAGTTTTGGAGATGTAAGTATCTTTTCTTGATCTTACTTTATTTCTTTAATCCTTTGAATTTCATATTTAGAACTTCTTTCTTGAACTTCCTGACTTCTCTTGATCTTTTGGTTATAGTTTATCATATGAATGACTATACTCGCCAATAAGTACAACTACATCAGTGTCGGGCTCCACTATGACAAAAATGAAGCTAAAGCTACTAATAAGTTTGCTGAAGACATAACTAATAAGATACATGTCTACAGTGCTAAGATTCAGAGATTAAAAAATATCTTAGTAAAGACCAAAGTAAACTTGAAAAATACCAAGATTAAGCTGGCACAATTCTAAGCTAACATCAATGCGAAAGTGAACCATGTGAAGATTAAGCTAACCCTAACACTTATGAAGGAGATCAAAAAAGTTTGAAAGGTATCTCGATCAAGGGCTATCGATGAGATTTGTACATCAAACGAGTATAAGGTGGAAATCATGGAGTAAGTATCTTACCTTACTAGCCCATCCGAAGGAGACTTGAGGAGGAAATCAAAGGATTGCATCTAGAGCCTGAATCTTCATTGATACATTTAAAGAAGCTTGAGGTGTAATATCTTAGAGTTGGCTCCTAATAAGTCCAAGAAGTATCCCCTTAGCTAGATCTACATATGTCATTGGCCCATCTCTCGAGCCTGAGGTTCCAAGAATTACTTTAGATGCCTCAATGGCATTCACTCTAGTCCTTACCCTTGAAGTTTGATTTCTCTTGATTTGAACTTGTATTACTCTTTTTTTAGCCTTGTTGAATTTTTCCGTTTATGGAATGTTATTTCTCATTCTCCCATTCTTCTTTTAGCATCTTTTTAACTTTCTTATCTGGTTTAAAATATTGAAAAAAATTAATCAAGTGTTGTAATGTAAACACAACATCTAACACTTGATATTAGTTTTGAAACACATCCAGTTGATTTCACTCACCTGTTTGTTCCAGATGTAGTCTTGATAACATGATGGAACCAGTGAGCTATTGAATATTAGTGACTTAATTCTGATGAATCATTTCCTTGATGAATCAAAGACTCAATAACTTCTCAAAAATTAAAATCACAATGAATAAATCCCCGATAAAAAAACTCTTGATGACAATAGATCACGATGAGTTAAAATCCTAATTTATATTGACAATGAGCCCTCTAAGAACTTGACTTGATTTTCTCAAGTATAAAATTAGGTATTTACAATTGCCACTCCTAAGTATGAGTTTGGACAAAGACTCTAAGACAAATAATTTTGCTCTCTGAATCATTCATCATCAAAGTTCCTAATTCACCTATAGTAGGTGAAAAATTTATTATACATTATTTTTTCATGATTTAAGACATGATTCTCAACCATCACAATATCATAAAAATGATTATGATTACTTTTCATGATTCAAGATGTTATCCTTTTTTCATAATGCGATTCTTAACACTACATAAAAGTTCCCCTTTCTAGAGTGTTCAGTTGTCTCAGATTCTAATGGAAATAATTTTTGAAAATTTCATCCTCAACATGGTTCGCATTTGTCTCAAATCCTTGTGATAAAAGTTTTTTTGAAACTTTCTTCCTTGACATGATCCACTCTTATCTCATATTTTCATAACAACAGTATTTGAAGCGCTCACCCTTCATGTGATTCACATTCATCTTGAATTCTAATGAAAATAACTTTCAAAACTTTCATCCTTGGTGATAACAACTGTTTTGATTTTTTGTCCACGATGTGATTCACTTTCATCTTGGATTCCTTTGATAACAGTTTTCGGATCTTTAGTTCCTTGTGGTCACAATTTCTGACCTTCTATCCTAAATGCCATTCACATTCATCTTAGATTCCTATAAAACAGTTTTTAGAATTTTAGTTCTCAGTAATGACAATTTTTTGGCCTTTCATCCTCGATGTAATTCACATTCATCTTGGATGCAAGTGATGACAACTTTTAGAATTTTAGTTATCTATAGTTGTTTGGAGCTTTCGTGCTCGATGCGATTCATATTCATCTTAGACTCCTATGGAAGCAGTTTTCACAATTTTCTTTTTCTACGATGACAATTCTATCATGAAAACAGCTTATTATGAAAACAACATTGTCATAAAGCAATTTTGGTTGTGAAAATAGCTCTTCTTTTGATGATAATTTTTCTAATGAAAACAATTCCTTTATCCTAACAATTATTCTCTATGAAACATGTTCTTTTTCATGAATACAACTCTTTCATGAAATTAGTTATGTTATGGGAATAACTTTTTTGATCTTTTTTACTTCTTTCAACTTATCCTTTAAATAACTTCTGAGTGCCTCATTCCCTTGACATAATTCACAATTGTTGGGGTTTGGAAGGTTCGACAATTCTTGGTTTCTTCTTCTCATTGTCTTTTCATTTCATCGTAGTGTTCTATCATTTTGGTATTGCTTTCTTGCATTGTTTAATATTTTCAATCCTTTTTTTACAATTCACTAAGGGCTTTCTCTATACTAATTCCATAGGGAATTCTTAATTATTACATTGGGATACTTTTTAGTCCTCCGCTAAGGATTCCTTCTTTGCCATCTCTTTTGCAGATATATTAGTTAATGTTCCACAAGGGATAATTCTTTTCGGGTCTCTTTTACTGAATATATACTTTCAATTGCCTTTTTGGGGATGTTTTAAATTGCTTCTTGCAAAATGTTGCTTATATTTATGCATGTATATTGCAGACATATAATTATATTTTTATCCCTTCTATCTCTTTTTATCATTCTTTATCTGATCATCTTTTTAATTTACTCGATTTTGCTGACTTGGTTATCATATCTTACCTTATGATTATATCTTTCCTCTAGGTATCCTAAAATCTGATAAGACTTACTTGATGTCTCTACCCTCCAAGGACTCTCTCCCATTCTTTTCCTTTCTATTTATATTTCCCTTTTTTAGGTGTCTTCGCCCTTCATTTTAGCTTTTAACCTTCCCTTTTATTAGGATCTTCTTTACTACCTTTACCTAGTTTCATATTGCATAATCAAACATGCCCCTGATCCTTATGTAATGTAACATTAAGAAATATCATTTTTGGATGAATACATAAGGCTAAGGGTCTCTATGAAAGAAAAATATTTTGGGTGACTTTCATTGATTTTCCAATGGTATATGCAAGAATTAAAAAAAATATATTTTGTAAGATTCAAGGTTGATTTATACATAGGTGGATGAGTAATCGTTCTTGTGGTATCTAGTTTATCTTGTCAATGATCATTTTAATTAATCCATTTTCTTAGAAGAAAAAATGATTCAAATGGCTTTTTCCCTTATTAAAAATCCAGTACTTCTTCATCATATCTGAGTTGAAAGAATACAGAAGCTCTTATCCATTCATTTTTATTAGAATTAATGCCTTATTGGAAAGGCTTTTTTCATCACATATGGATCTTCCTAATTTTATGTACGTTTACCACTGGGATAAGAGACATGATCTGAAATTCTCTTTAACACCGTGCACCTTTTTTGAAGCTTATGGGATACACTTTCTTATTATATGCCATTTCCATTCTTTTTCGGCATATTTGACCATGACATAGTGCTTTTAATCTTTTCTCATCAATGAAGTTGAACTACTCATATTTGGTTCGAACCCATTCTATTTCATTTAATTCTACCTTCTTTAGTATGCATAACAATGGTATCTCCAGTCTTATAGGTAGTACAACCTTAGTCTCATGTACTAGAGTATATGTAGTTGCCCTAGTCGAAGTTTTCACCTAGGTGTTGCAGGCGTATAAAGCTAGTGGAAGCATTTCATGCCAATCTTTGTATATTATCATCATCTTTTGTATAATCTGCTTAATATTTTTTGTTAGCCACTTTGACGACCCCATTTATTTTTAATTGATATATAATGGAATTATGATGTCTGATTTTGAACTGCTTGTACACCTTTTCCATTGCTTTGTTGATCAAACTCTTGGTATTATTTGAGTTAATCTTTTATAGTGGGCCATTTCGATAAATTATCTCTTTTTTAAAAAACTTGATTACTATTATTTCATCACTTAGGGGAATGATCTAGCTTGTACCCACTTCACGAAACAAGTTATGAAAACCAATATAAATCTATGTGCATTTGTGATATTTTCACACGTACTTTATGTAGTCTCTTCTCCATCATTAGTTAGTAATATCTTGCTTGCATTATCTATTTGGCCATTATCGAACCATTCGCACAGGTGCCATAACCCCCTTCATGTATATCCTTTAATATTTCCTAAACTTCTTTTGTATCTATGCACCTTAAGAGCATCTGATCAAAATTTCATTTATACAGTATCTCCTTATCTATTAGAAAATTCATTGCCAATCTTCTCAATGTTTTTCTTGTCCTTTTTTGTTACTTTTTCTGGATGTAGCCAAATTCTTTGAGGAATTTTTGAATATCATAGTACGATGCCTTTCCATCATTTTCTTTTTTAATCATACTGCATGTCTTATTCTCATTTTGATATACATGATGTCTTTAGGATCATTTATTTGAAATATTGCCCCCAGCATGGTTAGCACATTAGCCATCCAATTTTCTTCTCATGGGAGATATTGGAATTTTATTTCTCAAAATTGGTTAGAAACTCTTGTACTAATTTATAATATTTCAGCAGATCGAGATTTTTAACCATTGACTCTCTTTTTATTTGATAAATTACTAGGGTAGAGTCTCCATAAACCTTTGTTTGTCTGATTCTTTTATCAATTGCCACTTTTAACCTTAGTATGCATGTTTCATAATCTACCACATTGTTTGTGGAGCCGATGTCTAGTCAAGTAAGAAATGGACAACATTATCCCTCAAAAGATCTCAATATGGCTCTTATGCCATGTCCCACGGTGTTTGATGCTCCACTAAAATACATTTTCCATTTAGTATATTCTACTTCATTAAATTTATTTTTGATTTACCAAATTTTCTTTTGAAAATTCAAAATTGACAAGCTGATAATCATCACATAATCCATCCGTAAGAATTCGGCAATTACACTTGCTTCATTGATTTTTGTGACACATAGGCCAAGTCATACTTTAGCAAGAGCACTTGCTATCTTACTAATCTTTTGGAGAGTGATGTTTTTCAAATAGATACTTTATTTGATCAAATTTTACTATGATCCTTACTGTGTGGCTCACTAAATACTACCTTGGTCTATGAGTAACCCATGCTAAAGCATAATAGATTTTCTTAATTGATGAGTATTTACACTCATAGTTTGTGAATTTTTTACTCAAAGTTATATTACTTCCTCCTTTTTCATGTTTCATCCTGTTATGTTAGAACACAACCTAAGGACCTTTCACATACAGATAGTAAAATATTAATGACTTCCATACAATTAGCGTTATCAACACCATTAAATTTGACAAACACCTTTAATCTTATTAAAGGCTATTTAGCATTTTTCATCCTATTCACCTAGATTATGCTTTCTTAATAGCCCGAATATCCAATCTCACATATTTGTCAATTATGATATGAACCTTGATATATAATTTAATCGCATGGGAAATCTTTTCACCTCTTTCATCATCCTTGGAACAGGTAATTCTTATACTGCTTTAACCTTATCTGAGTCAACCTTAATCCTTTTCTCATTGATAATGAACCCTAACAACTTCCCCAATTTGACTTTGAAAATACATTTATTAGGATTAAGGTCGAATCTTCTAAGATGCTCTATGTGGTCCTTATCTTTTCTAAATTTAGCAATTATATCGTCCACATAGACCTTTATTGATTTTTGTATCATGTCATGGAACAAAATTACCATGGCCTTGTAGTAGGTTGCCCTGCAATTTTCAAGCCGAATGGCATTACCTTATAATAAAAGATGCCCTACAAAGTAATAAATATTGTTTTCTCCATATCTTTTGATGTCATCAGTATCTAGTTATAGCTGGAGTACCCATCCATGAATGAGAATAAGGAGAACTTCGTAGTACTATCCACCAGCATGTTTATATAAGGTAGAGAAAAATTGTCTTTTGGGCTTACTTTATTTAAATCTCAATAGTTAATGCATATCCATACTCGACCATCTTTCTTTGGTATTGATGCTATATTAATGACTCACTCTAAATATTTAGTGATTATCACAACTGAATTTTTTCTAGGGCGAAGGCCTCTTCGATCATGAGAAAAATCCTTTTGTTTTAATTTTTTTTTGGCTTTGAGAAATAAAGCCAGCTATGACGATCAAGATTTTTATTAAGAAAACCAGTAGCATACAACAAAGTTTGGAGTCGCCACCAATCTTTTAGGTATGACTAGCCACTATCTTAAGTAAGGCTAATTGTATAAAAAAAGTTAAAATTTTAGGTCCAGGAGTCATTACGCTTAGGGAAGGATTAGCACCCCATAAAATGCCCAAAAATTTGTACCATTTGATTTCCTTTTTTGCAAATTAATTTTTTGAGAGTATTTTGACCATAGTACTTACTTCATTTCGAAGTATAAAAAAAATTTTAGGGAGAAGAGAATAGTTTACACTTGCTCACATCTTTTCTTCTCCAACATAAAGGTTAGAAATTATATATATAATATTTTTTATTATGATGAAAAATAAACTTTTATAAGAAAGAAATATATTCTCTGTTCCTTTAACATGATTTAACATTATTTTTAAACATTAAAAAATAATTTAGCGAAGAATTTAATGATAATTCAACTCCAGCAATTTTTATTCAAAAAATTGAATGGGCTATAATAAAGAAAGCAAGAATAAAACTCAAATACCTCTTGAAGTCCCCTATATTTTTGGTAGAATTTCACCCTTCCTCAGTATGATCAACTATAGAATTTCAATAAAAATTCTTTTGGAAAGAAAATGAAAATTCTAATGAAAACTAAAAAATTATAAAGAGAATTTTTTAGAGAACTCTAGAGAGAGTTTGTTTTTTTTTTCTTTTCATTATGTGTGTGTGTGTGGCTTTGTGTCTCTTACTTTTGCTCAAATCTTGCTACCTCTTTCTCTTTTTGTCACTCTTCTCCTTAGAGTTAAAATCTTGCTACCTATTTATGGGATTCCACAGCGCACGTTAGCATTAAACGACGAGCAGAAGAAAAAAGTGTGAAGTGCCTAATAACCTCTACCTTTATGCTCGACACATTCTCTCTCATTATGTGAAGCCCACTTGAGACTCTTTTATGCTATTTTCATTAATTTCAACTCCATTTCCACACTCATTGGTCTTGTTTGAGTGGGAAACTACATTCACTTTCTCTAATCTTCACCCAGATAACTCAAGAACATGTTCAACCAGTAAGTTACTACTATGTTATGTAATTCTTCTAATTTTTAGCTCAACCTCTGTAATTTGAGGAGGCTTACAGTTTACTTCATAATTTTTTTCTCCTTTACGTAGTTTTTAGCTTTTAATTTTAATCAATTTGGTGAAGAATTGGGTGTAGTTGAGTTGTAGGATGCATTACTGTATATATTACTTTCAAACATCATGCCACATTAGCTTGCCCAAACATGTCAGCTCATCCAATGATATTAGCTTGCTCAATGATAATGTACCATGTAGTTAGCTTTATTATTGATTGTAGGTTTGCTAGCATGTCAAACCTTTAAGGAAGAATGTTTTCATGGCATACTCTGATTCCTAACCTTGAGCTTTGAATTTTAAATCTCTATGATGGTAAAAGTCTTGATCTTGAACTTAGTAAAGGAAATCTTGATTTGAATATTACTATTATACAAAGCTAGATGAAATGATTCCAAAACTATACTTGAATGAAGGAAATCTTGAACTTAAAATACCAATCAAAAAAATTTCTAACCTTCACCTAGCTGACAAAAAATCTCGATCTTGATCTTCGACTCCGAACCCCAATCTAAGAAACTCTTGAACTTGAACTAAATGAAGGAAAATCCTAGTATTGATCTTTGACTTCAAACCTCGATTAGAAAAGCTCTTGAGATTGAAAAAACTCGACTTTAGCTTAGCTCCCGACCTTGGGTTAACTCATGGCCTTGGATTAGTCTTGACCCTTAGTCAACTCCTAACTTTGGATTAACTTCTAGCCTTGAGTGAACTCGTAAACTTAGAGAATTTTTGACCTTGAACTAATCTTGATCTTGAGTTAATCTCAACGTTATAGGATACTGCTAAGGGTAGTGTATTCCTACGGTAGTTCAAGAAGTCCTCAAATGTAACTCAACCAAGTTCACTGAGTTTCTCAAAAAAATTTGTTATTGTCATCATCATACCCTTTTTTAGCACCTTTTCCCAAAATGATAGAAAATATGCTGGTTGTAGGGTGATAGTGACATTTATACTCTAGATTTGTAGTGAGGGCAAAATTTAGGTATCAACAGCTACCCCTCTTTGTTTATTTTCAAAAATTAAAAATAAAACAAAGACAAAGAGATAACAAATTAAGTCCTCATGAATTTTTTTCTTAGTATTCTTCCCAAAAAATTTCTTTAAAGATTTTTCTCTTTCATTTGTAAATTATACAAAAAATTAATTAAAATGAAAATTTTTAGATGAAATTAGTTTGATAGTGACTGCACATCACCAAGAAAAAATTCTCCCTCATCTTTTGATGAAAAATATTTCACTTATCATTGAAAAGTTCTTAGTTCTAACATGTTTGTCAAAAATTTTCCTTGACTTCTAGAAAAAGATCCCTACTTTCATCTCATGACAAAATTCTTTCTCTTTCGTTGATAATATTTGAATTTTACTATTTATTGTTTAAATTCTTCCTCGACATTCATAATATCATTTCTTGTTGAAATTTTTTCTCCATTTTAACACTCATTGAAATTGCCCTTGATGCTCAACATGTTTTGAAAGGTCTCATCTTTTACCATAATTATCCTCGATGTATGATGATTTAGTTGTCTCAATTCTTCCTCAACATGGCTAAAGAATTTTGTTCTTTCTCAAAATAGCCATGACGTTTGACACAGTGAAGCTTAAAATTCTGAAATATGACATCTTTCATTGGATTCATCCTCGATGTATAAAGGTTGGCTATTAGAATTCTTCCTTAAGATGCCTAAAAGGTTTTGTTTCTTATCGGAAGCATTTCGATATTGGCTTAAAAAGCTTGTTAAAAATTTTCCTCAACATGCCCTATAAGTATTGTCTCCTATATAATCATCCTTGACTTTCGATGTTGTAAAGAAATATCTTATCTTCCATTAAAATCATCCTCAATATATGATGATTTAGTTTTTCAAATTTTTTTCTCGAAGTGCCTTATGAACATTATCTTCTTTTTGAATCATCCTCGAAATTTGACATTACAAATATATATATATATATATATATATATTGTCCTCCATCAAAATCATCCTCAATGTATGATTTTGAACAACAACTTGCTTCTTGTAGAAATCTACCTCGACGTTCATCATTGAAGATATTTTGCCTCCCATAAAAATCTTCTCTGATGTTTGGCATTTGAAAAAAGGTTTTTCCTACCACCTGGATTCTTTTTTATTTTTGGTATTAAAAGTATGTTTTTAGTTAATTTTTTTCTTGTCTTTGTTTTTAATTTACTTTGTTATTATATATAACTTATCTATTAAAGTTGTCTTGATTTTTCCTTTCTCATTCTTTTTCCCTTCCTTTTTTTTTTTTTGAGGAATAACGAATCCTTTTTACTTCTAGCATCCTTCCTTGAAAATATACTTGTTCGGTTTTAAAGTGTCAAATCAAATCTATAATTTGAGATTCTCTTAACAGAGGCACTCCCTTTTTGTTCTCTGGTTTTTATTTTTTTGTTATGTTTTCAAAAAAGGTGTCTTTTTACCTTGGTTTTATTCATAATTTCTTTTATTTTACAAAGTTATATATTACCTATTGTCAAATTTGTTTTTACCAACTAGTTAATCATGAGTTCTTAGAAATAATATTTGGCTTATTAAGAAATAGAAGCTACCATGAATGATATTTCATTTCTGATAAAACATAAGGTATTTAGGTTAAGAAAGGGAAATAAAAATTCATTCCCTCACTGTCAATCATTAACTTTTTCTGGTTTTTCTTAATAATGGTCACTTTAATATACCAATTTTTCTCTAATTAAACTAATGAAGACACCTTTTATCCTCGTCAGATTTGCCTAATATTAGGACTTAAGCAATTCCTACCCATCTATTTCAAATCTTCTCTTAAGATTTTTTTTTTTTTTTAAGGAAATCCATTCCAATTGGCACTCATTTTCCCTTTTGGTGCTTATTTCCTCCTTGGTTTCATGGTATTCTTAGGAATGTGTTTTAGTAATGAATCCATTTCTTTGAATTGTTTGATACTTTTCTAAACTGACCATTGTAAATGGCTTTTTTTCTTGTCAATTAGATTCAGCTGCTTGAACAATTTTTTTCCTGACTTATTTTGCTTCTTTGAGCTGCATTTCCATGAGTATAATTGGAGAAAGAATTTGTATTCGAATTAATAATATTACCTCCGTCTAAATATGAAGTTTGCGTCAATTAGTGTTCTTTTTCAAACATGTAAAGCTAGTATTAGCATTTTATGCCACTACTCGTAATTTTTGATAATTTTCTGAATTTTGGTCACATTAACTGCTCCATTTTCATCCGCCTAAGTTTTTTTGGCCCTTTTTTTTGCTTTGTTTCTTGGTTTTTTTTCTTTGCTCTTTTTTTTTTTGTGTTAATAGACCTTAACATCTTATAGACAACATGATTCACTTTTCTTTATTACATCGATTTGATTAAGTTAACTGGGAACTAATTCACATTCATCTCATTACTCTGATTTTGGTAATCCATCATGAAATGATTCACATTCAACCTGATGTATTGAATTTAGAGAATCAACTAGGAAGCTATTCACATTTAACCTATTGTTCTGTAGAGCCAACCTAGAAGCAATTCTCATTCATTCTGTCACTTTGAATTCATAAAGTTAACTAGGTAGTGATTCTTATTTATCTCGTTATTTTGATTTTGATAATTTATTAGGAGGCAGTTCACATTCAACCTAATGTACCAAATTTGTTGAATTAACCAATAAACAATTCACATTCAACCTGCTATTTTGTAGAGCCAACCAAGAAGTGATTCTGATTCATTTTGTTGCGTAGAATTTGTAGAGTTCATCAGGAAGTTGTTCTCATATGCCTTGATGCACTGATGACTTTTCCACAATATGATTCTCAACTATCAAGAATGTCCATGGTTGTTGATTACTTTTTTTCTTTTATTTTTTCTCAAAGTTTTTTTTTTTATCAGGGGACATTCTAGTTTTAAAGGTAATTTTTGTTCCATTATGCTTCCATATCTACATAACTTGACTAATTTCTTCTTCAATTTTCTGGCACTTATCACATCTTATTTATCTTATTCTATTCCCTAGCTTAACCATTTTGGTTTCTTCCTCATGGGAACTTATTTGTTTCTTTTTTTTTTCCTCTGCTCCACTTACTTAAGAATCTCCTGGCGCATTTCATAATCTTTTTCTTTCATATCCTCGAAAGGAGGTTATCCTCTTAATAATATTCACAGTTATCTCTGTTAAAGTTTTCATTATTAGAATTTTCAGACAAGTGTATGTCGAATCTCGCTCAAAGCAACAATAAGCACAAAGAAAATGAGGGTTTTTGTTGATATGACAAGAATTCATTAAGATAGTATATCGGTGAGGGATGAAGCTATATAGTTTTAATAGCCAATCTCAATCTAATTATTTTATGCAAATTCATAGCAGGATTAAGAACAACATTGCTTTTTTCTAATTCAAAAATATCCTAGCTATGTTATCTTTTATATAAGAATCTGTAATTAAAGAATGACTTGCATCATATAGCCTAATAAATTGAAGATGCAGTGGAGACTTAGGTCGATTGGATCCATTTATTCTTTTCTTCGATCTTCTTTATATCAATATACATCGATTACAGCCTAGATCCAATTGATTTTGATTGCCATGACCTTCAGAACTATGTCTATTCTTTATCTTTGCTCATTTCCATCATGTTTATTTGACATGCTCTATGGGTAGGCAATGGGTTTTTAGAATATTGGGATCGCTTGAACTTCTGAACCATAGGACTACATTGTCCACTAATGACTAGACTTTATATTTGAATGCCATGGAGTTTTTAATATTGTGCCCTATTATACCATTATGGTACTTGCATATGGAATTGGCATTATACGACTTAGGATGTGGAGGCTGAAGTCGCTCTACGAATGTGGGGCAATCATCTTCTGCCCCAATAGTTGAGGGTACAGTTTACAATATGAGCATGGTATAGGCCGAATGGGTAAAATTTTGCCTATAGAGCCTTTATTATGCTAATTTATCATTAACAGTGGCTACATCATTCTAAAGGGTCTAGTATACCATGCTAAAAGCTGGCTTGCATAAGAAATTTGCTTCCCACCCCCTTTTTTTTGCGGTAAATAGTTTCTTTAAATGGGTAGGATCTTTTAGTTTTCCCATTCATAAAGCTTTTTCAATGAATTCCCCTGTTTGCACAATACCAATGAATTTCTACCTCATCATGATCATCAATCTGTAATAAAACAAAGCCTTGAGAGTTTCAATGACAGTGAGGTTGTACCTTCGCGGTAACTTCCTTCCATCATCTGGCATATTTTTTAAATGTCTTTTTCCTTGCTTTGCACATGTTCTATAATGTTACTCGATTGGGGCTAACTCTTTTATGTGTTGATAATGGTTAAGGATGGCTATAACAAAATCCCTCCAATTTTTGTATTTTTAATGCTTTGAGGTTTGTATACTAGTCTAGCGCTTCTCTTTTAAGTTGTCTTAGAAGCAATGTATTAATAGCTTTTGTTTACTTTTGTAACCATGCATCTTATGTAAGTAAACTTTAAGATGTGTCCTTAGGCATTTGGTGCCATCATATTGGTCGAATTCTAGCACCTTAAACCTAAGGGGAAAGTCAAGCCTAGCGACTTAGCTAGGATTATCTGCAACGATCCCTATGTGCTCCTTTATCCGCTAGAATTCCTTTACTTTCTCAGTCAAAAATTCAACTTGTGTAAGTAACTTCTAATTAATGTTGCTATTTCTTATATGCTTCTCAGTTTCTATAGAATATTCAGCATCCTTAGGATTAGTAACCTTATTGAACTCATCATTGCTCTTTTTTTTTCATAGCCAATATTAACCCCTTTAGCTGTAAGGCATTTCTTGAAATTCTTACTATAGCCGAATTATCGATTGAGAAATGAAGGGTTCTTTTTCGTTTCTCTATTCTAGCACTTCCTTTCAACAAAATTCCCTCTCATGAGCCATTCCATGGACTTCATCATATCTTAATTTTGCTTAGCAATGAAGTTTTAAAGGTTCATTTAATTTGTAGCATTCTATTATGCATATCAGCTTGATCCTGGGCTATTTTTACTTGAGAAACTTTAATTCTCTTAATCCTTCTGTTACAATCTTCCATATTTTCTTGTGATTAGGATCTTAATGAAGTATTATATTCTTGGATGACTAAGCATTTCTTCATTTTCCTTATCGCGATCTTTTTAAAATATATGTTTTATTTTATGACATAGGCAACATAGTAATATACTAATTATATTTGATGTGTGTCTTAGTTGGGTTTATAATCTTTAACTCTTACCATGGCTCAACCCTAGGTTAAATACATGCATTGGCTATTCAATGAAAGATTGACTTCTAAAGGTTCTTAGATTCTCCTCATCAAAATAATAAGGGCTCCTTAAAATGCTATTGTTATCGTAATGACAAATAGCTTTTGGGATTACTGACACATCCTCGATTCAATTTGAGGGAAATACTTCACCAGCTTTGCCGAAGAGATATTTCCTCTTTGAAGCGTGGTTACACATATTTTTCTTAAAGGGTAAAGTTTAGGTTTAGAGCTTATGTACTACTTTATGGTATTGCTATGTTATGAGTAATTATTAAAGCAAATAAAACATAGCAAGTAAGAAATTAAAGAAATAAAAAAACATAAATATAAAATAGGAAAAGAACTCAAAATTTGGCCTAACTCTCTTAATTGTCCCTAGTGGAGTCACTAGCTATCACACCCAGATGTTATGAGCTATTATTATGTCATCTAATTCTTCCAATTTTTGGCTCAATCACTATAATTTGAGGAGGTTTACAATATGTTTCATCATTTTGTCCTCTTTTATGTAATTTTTAATTTAAATTTTAATCAATTTAGAGGAGAATTGAGCATCGTCGAGTTGTATGGTGCATTATGCGTGTATTGCCTTCGAATGTCATGCCACGTTAACTCACTCAACCATGTCAGCTCATCACCTCATCCAATGACATCAGCTCACCTGATGATAATGTGCCACTTCATTAGCTCTATTGTTAATTGTAGGTCTACTAGCATGTTGAACCTTTCGGAGGAGCGTTTACATGGTGAACTTTGACTCTTCACCTTAAAATTTGAATTTTAAATCTTAATGATGGTAAAAATTCTAATCTTGAACTTAATAAAGGAAACCAAACTTGAAATCTTGATCTTGACCCAAATGACAAAAAATGCTAATCTTGATCTTTGACACCAAACATCGAGCTACGTTGAGCTAAATAAAAGAAAATCTAATCTTAATTTTTGACGTCGAACCCTGAAATGGGAAACTCTCGACCTTAAGAAAAATCGACCTAGCTTAGCTCATAACCTTGAGTTAACTCCTAAACTTGGATTAGCTTTCGACCTTGAGTTAACTCTCGACCTTAGAGAATTCCTTTTCTTAAGCTAATATCAACCTTGGAAAATTCTTGACCTTGAACTAATTCTCATCTTAAATGGTGCTGCTGAGCGTAGAGTACTTTAGTGGTAGTTCGAGAAGACCTCAAATGTAACTCAACCAAGTTCATTGAGTTTCTCTAAAAAAATTCAATTTTTTTTATTGTCGAGCCCTTCTTTGGCACCTTTTCCTGAAGTGATAGAAAATATGTTTGTTATAGGGTGAAAGTGGCACATTTGCTCTAGATTTGCAATTAGAGTAAAATTTGGGTATCGATAGTGACTACTATGAATCCCACACCTAATAACTTATGTATTTATTCTTTGATTTTTAATAGGGTTTTGGATTTATTTTCCTCAATTTTTGATAGAATGGTGGGCAACCTAGTTTTAATAGCAATCGATGTTGCACGATGTTTCCATTCAAGCTTCATATATTTTTATAAGACTAGGCAAAATGTTGCTATACTCTTTTAGCAACTCTACTAACTTTTTCTTCACCTTTGGAGATACCATCATTCCGATCTTAATCCTTTTTTTAATCCTTTTTTGTATCCAAGTTTACAATCTTAGTTTCTTCCTGGCAGCATAGTTATTTTTTTCTATTTTTAATTGCTTAGTCAACTTTGGTGGTATCTTACTCTTTTCATCTTCTTAATTTTGAGTTCATATGAGAAATTATACTCTTTCTTGTTTAGTTCCATCTTATGAATATTGCAATTCATTGTCAAATTCTTAGGATACTACAATGATATATTTTATTGATATGGATAATTTTAGGATGTCGTGATAAGATATGATATGCAATGGATAAAGCATAATGGAACGTAAGAGATTTAAAAAGGAAAGTTTTATTTATAACAACTTGGGAAAATTACATCTTTTTTTTTTTTTCAATAAGGACCTTAATCTCTGTCCAATTGTGCAATTCATAACTGAGATGGTTTAAGCAAATCTCCACATAGTTTGCTTCTTTATCTTTTATGATCACATTTACCTCCAATTGTGATAATTGGTAGGCCGGTTGATTCCCTTCTGGAGCAAAAAATATCAAGTGCCTTGCCATCTCTTTTTCACTTAACAAATTAAAAATTTCTAGTTAGAGTTTTGTTGTAATTGATCCACCATTCAAACTCGATCTTTTGGCTTTCTTCTCCTTTTTCCTTTTTTCCTTATCTTTTTGAATAGTTTGATACTTGAGGCCTATTCTCTGGTGTTGTCTGGTAGCTTAAGGACCTTAGTGACCCCTTGTAGTTCTTTGCCAAGCCTTTTCCTACTAAATATCCTTTCCCTATTGTTTGTTCAATTTTAAATTTCATATTTGTTAATATTTTGAGGGGCTTTCAACATTAGATTCGGTAGCATTCACAAAATTTAACGTCTGGGAAGTACTTTGTTTCACATCTTACCCATGAATTGTTACTAGTCAATCTTTCAACACCATTTTGGCCTTCTACTAAAGTTTTGAAGGTACAACCCTAACCATGTCAATCCATTTCCTTCCTAGTAGGATATTGAAAGAAGCCATAATATTCATCACTTGGAATTCAATCTCATTCATGAATAGTCAATTTTCATTAATAGATTAATTATCCCTTAGACCTCTGTATAATTGTCATCAAAGAGCTTTAACTAACACGACACTACCATGTTGAACGACGCTCGGGTTAATGAAAAGTCATTCAAGTGTTTGAGCTAGCATCACATTTATGATTACCCATTTTTGATAAGCAAATAAGAAATGGTGTACCTTTTGTATGCAGTTGAAATATAAAGAACTTTTGTTTACCTCTACTTTTAGCAGTAATTTCATCATTAAAGAATGCGATGAGATTATTGGCCTTCATGAGGCTGGATAAATCTCCCATCCTATTAGTGGACATTTTTAGGGGCACATAGGCATTCTTTAACACATCCAAAGGGGTGTGCTTTTGAATTTAGAATTAGTGTCAAGTTTTTAGTGGGCATCTTTTGCATTTGATTGATGATGTAATATCCGTTATGCTTGATGAATTCTACGAACTCCATGGGATCCTCTTTTGATACTGACTAAATTATTTTCTTTTCTTTCTTTGCTTTTTTCACACCTTTCATTTTCTTTGCAACCTCTTTTGTCTTCTCGATCATATTATTGCTTTCTATAATAGGACCATAACATCCCTCATTCGTTGTTATATGAACAAACCTTGAGACGTTTTTCACTTTTTCATTGGAAGTCTTGGTTTGGTTATTCTAGGAGACTACGTGGTTTGATTTATAGAGATAAAGATATGGTACACTTATTATGACTTTAGGCTTTCTAGCCTGGCTTTTATCTTCCTTTACCTTGTTGATGTTTTCATGTGGTGGAGGCCTTTGATTTTTACCATAAAAGGTTTATGGCTTATTATTGCTATAACCTCTTCCTTTTCTAATACTATCTCTAGCATATCCACTTGATGAACTGAAAGGGGTTCTTCCGACATTAGGGCCTTTCTCAATCTCAAATAAAAGGATGTCGTTGTCAATAAGCGATTGTACCCTGTGCTTAAAGGCAAGCCAATTGTCGATGTTGTACCCCACCACCTTGTAATGGTGTATTCAAGTGGGAGTAGGATTGTACCACTTAGGGAATGGGTCTGTAAAGGCCTTATAAATGATGAAGCTACTAGTTTTTACTCTAATAGTTAGGACAATGTTCATGATAAGAAATGTGGATAGTCTAAATGAGGGTCCTCCATCTTCTTTGCTATCATAGGTTACCAGAGAAAGCTTGTGTCTGAGACTGTCCTTGTGGCAATAGGAGTGGTGAAAGAACTCTTTCACAATATTATGAGTCGGGAACAAATAGTAGTGGCCAAAAAAATGAGTTTATTATTGTTGGAAGGGATTCACAACGTTTGCATTGCCTTCCTTCTTTTCATGATAGGAACATTCTTTGTTGTTAGATTTTTTGATTTCTCAATCTTCACTACATTCTCTATGAATTGTCATATTTGTACGATTCACATAAATTTCTCACCAACCATCGTAACCAATTGGTTACAGAGCAGCAACCTAGGGTTCCCAAGAAGATTTGGGTGAATTCAATGTTAATTAGTCCTGGTTGCGCATAAGTCACCATTTCTTTCGATCAGGTGGCATACTCTTTAAATGTCTCATTAGGCTTTTTGTTTATGTTTTACAGTATGACCTTATTGGGACCTAGTCCTTCCATGCGCTAGTATTGTAGTCGAAAACGCTAGCTAAGTTTATCTGGGTCTAGATTTTTGTCGGTTCAATATTTGTATACCATTCTAATGCCTCATCTTTGAGACTATCTTTGAAATAATGGATAAGAAGTTTTCAATTACTCCCATACCCATGCATTATGATTAAGAACATCCTTAGGTGGGTGCACGGATAATAGAACCTATCATACTTCTTAAATTCTAGTGATTTGAACTTTGACTATATGACTAGCTTTGATTCCAAACTCAAATTAGTAATATCAATCCCTACCATCTCTCTATCTTATTTTAAGGTCTTGATTAAGAACATCCTTAGTTAACATTCTTTTTTACCCCTAGGCTTTTTTAGTTTAGTGGAGTCATGTAGGTTAGGGATTTGGCTAACTTTTGGTGTCTTGTTTCCCTTTTGACACATCAACGAGTCACCTGCTTGCTCCACATTCTAGGAGGCCCTGATGATTGTTAGGTTTTATGAGGCAAATAATAAAGGTCAGCAAGCTAGTAAACCTTTCTAGTTTTGATTTACTAGAGCCTTTCCTTTGAGAAATACTGCGATGGAGCTCATCATTTGTTGAAATTGGTCTTGCATAGTGTTCTATAAGTCTTGATCATTCTTCATCAGTTTGCCATTCATGAATGAGTCCCTAGGCTCTCTAGATCTCAACTTAGGCTTGCTCCAGCCCTTTCAATCCTTACCGATTGGTCCTCTATCTTTAGCTATTAGATTCTATATTAGGTATCATATGTTTAAGTGCTTTCTTTTCTCCATTTTAAGCTATTAGTATAGATGTATGCATGAGATGAATGTAATGATGATGGATAGTGAATATACTAATGAATGTTAGGAAGTTTGTTCTTTTTAAAGACATACAACATAATTGTTTCATTAAAGTTATTAGTTTGACTAGGAGTATCTGACATTAAGCCCAAAATTAAACATGTCAAAATCCTATAATACAAGTTTCTCAATCTTATGATAAAGCTAACTACACTTGCGTAGCACAAGTATTTCTCTAAGATACTCTTTTTACAAAGTAGTCTAACTCTTTGTTAAGACCAATGCCACCTTTCACTATTTGTTCGATTGGCATAATTAAAGTTTGCATGCTCTCCTTATCTTGATGCCTTTGCTAATCTTATTCTTCTTTACTTTGACATAATTGTGTGTAGATCTGATAAGCTTTGTTTTTTCAGAACTCCTTTTCTTCAATGGCCCTTTTGAAAGTCTTTAATTTCTCATGGTCGGTCATTTGATCCAATCTAAAATCCATCTCTTGATTAATCCTTCTTATCATGTGATTGCTTGATTTTTATGTTCATCTTCTTTGATATTTTAATAGATCGTCCACAGTTCTTGATTTATATTTATTTTGTTTCTAAGCTTAAAATTTCTTTCTTTAATTTTTGTATTGTATGAACCATCTCTTGTTGCTATTTATGATTGTTTCCTTTAAGTGAGTGTCATTCTTGTACTAATTTCTTGGCTTTCCTGAGCTAGATGGTTAAGCTTTGGATTTGTTGGTCCTTGGAATCATCTTTTATCATTTCTTTCATGTGACTCCTTATGTCACAAATTTCATCCCTTGATCAATCCCTTTCTTCCTTAAATCACTGTAATTGTTTACTCCTGAACTGAGTTTTCGTATTGTAGGGACCCGATCTTTTATTGCAACTTTATTTGTTAGGATTCTAAGTCTTCAATCGTTTATTGATGTCTTTCCTTCCTTATAGTTCTAAAAGCTAGTAATGAGATCAAGGTAAGCTGGTACTACAGGGGTAAAACCATATCTTATGTTAATTGTTCTATTCACTTGTTATATCTTGATGTGGTCCTCTTTGTCTATTTGTCTTTAATTGTTCTCTAAGTCTCCTTCCACTCTGATATCACTTGTGCAAAGATGGCATTGGTGTCTGTTAGCATATAGTAGAGATCTCCTTGTATCTCATAAATGATCATAATGAATTAGTTAATCTCAACATGCCTTAAAACCATTAAAGGATTATATCTCTCTATTCCATAGATGGTTATTAAAAAGATTGAAGCTTGCTGCCCCCCTTATCGATTGATACTTCAATCAAGGAGTAACGCACCTTAGATCATTCTATTTTATTATAAACAAGATTATCGACCATTCATGACACATCCCATCTTCATTTTGCCCAATTTTAACCATTTCCCGTAATGGGTTTAGATTTAAAAAGGTCTTTGAATATCTTATCTGAAAGATCCAAATCATTTTTGAGCCATGCGTAAAGTATGGGCAATACCATGATCCTTTTTTTCTTTCATCTTTATGTAGAGTCCAATGATTTAATGATCTCTGCCTAAATAGTCGAGGCTAGATTGGCCTCGTATGTGAAAACATATACCAATGGGAAGATTTGGAGATCTATATGACCCAATATCTTTAGGAAAACCATCAGTCCATTAGTTGCAATTAATCTTACCAAATTACCCTTTTGCCCTTACATTGATCCATGATCTTTTCAGCGAAGTCCTTTTTCGTACCAGTTTTGTCTCTTTTACTTCTCAAGTTTTTGTTCACTTCTTCCTTGGAGATTTCAAGTACATCGACTGTTTTCTTGATCACCTCTTTAGCCCTTGTATTCTTTACATAAATTCTGTGCCGTTACGCGTACTTAGCTATCAGAAGTACATTTCATTCTAAAGTCGGCGACATGTTAAGCCATTGAAGTGAAAACAGTCGTAAGAAAGGTTTCAAAAATTCACTACAACTCTAATTAGTGGTTCTTTTACTTCAATAGATAGTAGCTTGACAATGTGATCAAACTTCTCTTCAAATTGTGGCTTTTCTTCTTTACTCATGATCTCCCAAATTTGGCAAAGCCTTATGAGGTCATTGCCTTTTAACTTTAAAAAGACCTCTTCTTTTAGATGAGTTAAGAAGTTTCAGGATAAGGTATGGCTTAGTCTTCCTTGTTCTACCTCGGACCACTCTTGCACTTTGCTAATCATTGTCATGATCATAGCAAATAAAACTTCTTTAGATCGAGGTCTTTAATCTACCATATACTACAAAAAAAAATGGGATTAGTTTACACTATATAGTTTATAGTTTTAATAACAACTATGAATAAAAGTAGAATAATTCATAATTGTAACAAAACTGTGAACAAAGGTTTCCTTTATTCACAAAGTGTTTATTAAAACTGTGAATAAAAAAATTTTTTGTTCACAGTTATCTTTATGATTGTAAACAAAAGGAACTGTTTATTCACAGTTTCACCATAACTGTTAATTAAGGTTCACCAAACTGAAAAGTCTATACAATATTCATCTACGTTGTCAATTTTTTCACCCACGTTACGGTTGCTTTTTGCCTTTAGGTCATTGGCCTCATCATCAACTGTAGCTTGCTCAACCCAACGGCTTCTCTCTCAGCCATGGTGGTTAACCAATACCAACTCAAAGGTAGCATATTTAGCTACAATCTTGGTGGTGTGGGTTGCAGCACCAATCTTATCTCCATCGACCTCACCAAACAACTCTTATAGGTTTGAATCCAACCATTACTCAACTAACTGAAGTTTAAGTAATAAAGAGCCAGACAATAAATTAATGGAGTTTACAAGTCTAAGATGCACTACCACAAAACACACTCAGTCAGGAGGGAAATGGACAGGCTTTCTACCAGGGGCAATAAAGAGAGAAGTCCTGAGCCTCTCTTAGTCTAGTTTTCTCGATCTTTCGTCCTCCGCCTCTCGTGCATAAATCTTATCTTCTTACTCAAAACAACAGAGGAAAATCTCTTTTGGCCAGTAAATATGACTAAAAGGAGTTGATTTTTCAAGACATATTAGCTTGGTCATAGATCCTTGAAGGCAGGGAAACGTCTTCCTTTCATTATCCATATCGGGATTTACAAGTGTTTGTTTAATTAGATCACTATATATGGAGTCTGCCAATCTTTGTCGTCATCATCATCAGCTACAAGAACAGTTGGTTGGATGTTAATTCTTTGGCAGCCCAACCAGGCCATAAAGTTTCAGCAAGTCATCATTGGAACCCCCCAAGCTTCCTTCTGTGAGTACCCACGTTCTTATATATATTTATGTCAGCTTGGAATCTAACGTAAACATCAATCATGGATCAATGGAACTGCACTGTCTCTCCTAAAATGATGCTTTTCTTTACCATCATGTCTCTCAGATTAGGTTTTCCACCCTTGGTTGAAAAAGTATTTGCAGTTTCTTTACTGTATTTTGAAACTTATTTTGGTTTCTGGGTGTTTATTTAATTCTTTCTTTTCTGCATTTATATATGTATCTTATATGGCCATGAATGCTTTGCTGAGTTGTTTAGTTGTTTCATCTATATATGCAAATAAACTCTAGGTATCACTAACATTAATTAGTTTCTCTTTGATTAATTTCATGTAGGAACCATAATATTACCAGCAATAACGGGTATCACAGTGAAAGCATTTCAACCTTAGGAGAGTTCTTATGGCCACCCTCTGTATGCTCCTTGAGCTCCAATAGCCTCACCCAACAATCTCCCAGTGAACCGCTTCTCGCAAGTATCAATTAAAGACGAAATGTTGGCTTCCTTCCCAAAACTAAGTGCGATAAGACATGGTCTTTCTAACGCAGAAGAGTCACCATTGCTATCTATCAAACACTAGCCCATATACTCTCATGATCAAAATCTAAGCCTTAGTGACTTCTCTTATCTTCAACAAGAACTCTCAGTAAGAGATTTGTACCCTAATGATCTAGAATTTGTTAGTCTAAGAAGCACAGCTACCTGTAGCAAATACAACTTCGGTCATTAATCTTCACAGTAAAAATTATCCAATTCTGCTTAAAAATCTCTTTAGGTGATCAAGAGGGCCTCTTTTTTCAGTAGCTCTTGCCCCCATACTCACCTTAACCTGCTTTCTCTTTTTCTTGTAGACTTAGATCTAGGGGCCCAACCCTATATCCCTGCTCGAAGATATGGTCATCTGTGCTTCACAGCTACTGTTGCCATCACTCTGCAAACAAGGGGGCCGACAGAGTTATGGATGGCATTATGACTGGGGTGTCAGTTAGAAAGGTTCTTGCAATGTTTGTTCAATCAAGAAGCAGCATTCTTTTTTTTTTTTTTTTTTAGAGAGGGAGGAGGGCTTTCTAAGAAGGGCTTGGGACCTTTCTCAACCAATTCAGTTGTTTCATGCTTTTCGAACTCTAGTAGCTCATGATCCAGTCTCAGTAAGTTATGAGCAAATCGGGGGATAGGACAAAAGTACATTCCACGAAGCCATGTCTAAAAGAAGGGGTCAACTTGGCATGGATCACTGAGAGAATGAGATTGTCAGAGATTGTACATGGGCTAAAAAGCGGAGCAAAGCTGAACAGAATTAGCCACACATCAACAGCTAAGCATGGTTCGCTAGAGACCTTACTCTATTTATTTCTCAAAAGAAGGAAGATGGGTAGAAGCTTACTCTTCTATAAGCGAGGCGCAAAAAATGTTAGCCTAGAGCAGTCTTTAAGGGCAAAAGGGTACTCTAAAATAGAACTCGCCTTTTTTCTTCCTAAAAAGCCACTGTTCTCTTTCATATAAATTTTATTGACTGTATGTTGAGTTTAAACTCTGACTCTTTTTCGTATGTAAACATATATAAAAAGCGAAACCCTTCGTCGCCTGACAACAGTGGAAGGAGAGGGATGCTCACACACGCCCACCACCAACAAGCCGAAGTTAGAGTCGGCCTTCCTCAGCCCTCCCCCTTCTGTCACTTTTTTTTTTTTTTTTTGGCGAAGCTGCAAATTCATGTTCAAGTGAATGAACAAGCCAACAGGCAGTGAGTGAAGTGAGTATTGAGCAAGCAATGTTCCTAAAATTAAAAAAAAAAAGGACTAGACTTTTATTCACAGTTATAGCCATAACTGTGAATAAAGGTTTTTATTCACAATTATGGCTGTAACTGTGAATAAAGGCCTTGCATCTTCTCCAAAAACATCGATAAACTTCTCTCATTCTTTTTTCCCACTTATTCAGCATAAACTTCATTGATTCTTCAAGTAGTAAATATCAGGTGTGAAGTGCACAGTATAAGGAGAGCCTCTCCGGGTTCTAGATGTGCAAACTGGACATTCGATTGACCCTAACTATTTGCATTGAAAGGATTAAGAGTATGCATGGTGCTACTGACTTTTGGGTTCCATAACTAGTAGCTTGAATCTCCTCTCTTTTTTTTTTTTAGTAAGTTTAATCATTTCTCCCATAATGTTGTGCTTATCTTTTTTGTTAAAATGCAAAAATTATTGTTCCTTGATTTTTTCTCCTTTTAGTTTCATTATTTTTAAGCTCAAATCTGGATGTGGTTCTCCTTCCATTGGGATTCTAGATATGTGCATGATTTTACTTTCATCGGGATTTTAAATTTGTTTTCGGGTTCAAAATGAGATTCAGTGTCCAACTTGTAGTCTTTTTAGATGGAATAATGAAGAATAGTAACAAGATATAGACTGGGGTGCCGGCTAAGGTGTTATGGTATTTTTCACCAATATCTAGGTTTAAAGGAATGTTTAAAAGCTTTGAAATATCGAAACATCTAACATGGCATTCAAGTCAAAAAGAAGTTGACAGCCAGTTGTGGCATCCGTCAGATACACCATCATGGAAATAGTTGACTATATGTGTCCAGAATTTACATCAGAACCAAGAAACCTAAGGTTTGCTATTTTAGCTGATGGGATTAATCCTCATAATACATTAAATAGTCGATATAGTTATTGGCCAGTTGTTATGGTAATATATAATTTACTATCATGGTTAACAATGAAGAGAAAGTTCATGATGTTAACACTATTAATATTAGGCCCTAAATAACCTGGTAATGATATAGACATTTACTTGGCATCATTCATAGAAGACTTACGGATATTATGGGATACTGGTGTGGAAGTTTATGATGCGTACCAAAAAGAATCGTTCAACTTGAAAGCTATTTTGTTGTGGACTATTAATGATTTTCTTGCTTATGGTAACTTGTTTGGTTGCACGGTTAAAGGTTACAATGCTTGTCCTATTTGTGTTGAGAATATCAATGCAGTTCGTTTACAGCATAGTAAGAAAATGTCATATATTGGACATAGAAGATTTTTACCATGACATTATCCTTATCGTAAACAAAAGAAAGCTTTTAATGGGGAACAAGAAATTAGAGTTGCTCCACAACCATTAATTAGTGAAGAAGTCTTGTCTAAGGTTCAAAGTTTATCAAATTCATCGGGGAAGTCAAAAAAACAACATAAATGAAATAATGAAGATGTGGTTCCACAATGTTGGAAGAAGAGATCAATTTTCTTTGACTTACTATACTGGAAGTCCACAATGTTGTAGGTACATTGCTTAATATTGCAGGAAAACCAAAAGATGGGGTAGCAGCTAGAATGGATGTGCAAGAAATGGGATTAAGGTATCAATTGGTACCACAACATCACAATAGTCGTACATTTCTACCACCTGCATGCTATACATTGTTGATAGATAAAAAAAGGAGATTTTGTAAAGTGCTCAGTGAGTTTAAGGTGCCAGATGAGTATTTTTCAAATATCAGAAATCTTGTTTCTATGGATGACTTAAAGCAATATGGGTTAAAGTCACATGATTGTCACATTTTAACGCAACAACTCTTATCTGTTACTCTACGAGCTGTGTTACTGAAACATGTCAAATATGCTTTAATTAGACTTTGCATGTTCTTCAATTCGTTATGCCAAAAAGTGGTAGATATTTTAAAGTTAGATGACATCCAATGTGAACTTGTGACAACACTATGTGTGCTAGAGAAGTACTTTCCTCTTAGCTTCTTTGAGGTTATGGTTCATTTAACTATTCACGTAGTTGGAGAAGTGAAACTATGTGGTCTTGTATATTTGAGGTGGATGTACTCATTTGAAAGATACATGAAGGTGTTAAAGGGTTATGTTCGAAATCATAACAGGTCTGAGGGATGTATTACTGAATCATACATTGTAGAAGAGGCACTAGAATTTTGTACAGATTATTATTCAATAAAAGACTCTATTGGGACTCCTCTAAGGAAGAATGTATTTCATTATTCAACTCAAAATGAAAGACCTTTAGCTAGTGGATGGATTAAGCAAGTGGTTGCATGATGAGCATAATCGCACCTTCATCAATTGGTTGCGCACATGGGTAAGAATCTTTACAAGTCCACATTAAGTCGTATTTGTCCATACTGGTTTATCTAATAAATTATTTATTGTAGGTTGGGTATCAACTTTCATTGTCTAATCATAATATCTCATCAGCTTTACGATGGATTACTCATGGACTCAAGTCACAGTAATCAAGTATCCTAGATACATCATTAATGGTTGTCATTTTTATACAAAAGAAAGAGATAACTCAAGAGTACACTAAAACAGTTGAGTCACTTTAATTGCTAATACCATGTAAATTTCGAGGGCAAAAGATAAAAATCCAGTATATGGTGATATGGTATTTTATGGGGTAATAGAAGAGATATAAGAGCTGGATTACACTTTATTTAGAGTCTTAGTTTTTAAATGCGATTGGATTGAGAATAGTAATGGTGTTAAAGTTGATGATCTAAAAGTTATCCTTGTTGATCTTAATCGAATTGGGCATAAAATTGACCAATTTATATTAGCTTCACAATCGAGATAAGTATTTTATGTTGAAGATCCAATCGATACAAAATGGTCGCTTGTAATGTCAACACCTCGAAAAGACTTTGATGAAGAAGATGATTTGGGTGACATTAGTATGGATCATGTGCCTTTTTGTAATAATTTACCATCTGTTGAACTCTTCGATCAAATAGACGACAATGCAGTTGCATATACTAGGGAAGATGGTGAAGGATTATGGGTTTGACTAATATGATAGGTAATGTTAAACTTTACATATGCCTTATAAATTTTTTAATCTATTTTTTTATGAATTAAGTTTTTACATGTTAGTTTTTATTCACTTTTAACTTTATATGTTTTATGAATATGTATTGTTAATTTGCTGGTATTTAATTTGCAGATTTAATGAGTTCATCAGATCAAGCAACTCATGCCTCACGAAAATGCAAAAAACGAGGCATTACCACTATGCCTAATGTTATTAAGAGTAGATCAATGGGAAAAAAGATATCAGTCCAATTAAATGAGAAATGAGAGCTTATCGAAAAGCATGGTGCAACGATGAATAGTTATTATGGTGTCATTGTATGACATGTAGTGCCTATTACACTTAACAATTGGCATGCTATCCCAGATGAGTTAAAGAATAAGATTTGGGAAACAATTTCAGTACGTGTTATAAAATATGCAAGTGCTTACATTTGAAATTGAATTATATGCTCATGATTTATTTTCATTAATTTATGTAAATGTGTTTTATAGGGGATATATGACATTGATGTAACTTTGAAAAGGTATGTACCCCAATCTGCTGCACAAAAATGGAGAAGCTTTAAAACTGTTCTTATGAGGAAATACATCTTGCCTTTTATAGATGACCTATAATACTTGAGGTTGCCACCAGCAGAATATAGGAGTTCTATAGATTTAGACGTATGGCATGCATTTGTGAACTCTCGCCTTTTAGAGGAGTTTCAAGTATCAGATTAACCAAATAAAGATGTTTATTTGTGAAACTTTCACTAAATATTGATATTCGTTTATATTATAGCGAAAGAGAATTGTTGCAATAAAGAGAAGGAAGAAAAATATATATGATCATCGTCTTGCTCGAAAAGGATTGACAGGGTTAGAGATCAAACTTGTAAGTCAATTATGTTTTGGTTTTTTTTGTACAAATTTTTAAACATGTGATGGATCCATTTTGTTTACTTAATTAACCACATTAAATGATTTTGTATGATTGCTTGTAGAAGAAGTCATTGGGTACTGAGGAAGAAATTGATCATGCTACATTATGAAAAACAGCATGATGTAACAAATAAGGATGATACATAAATGAAGCAACCAAAGAGTATGCTGAAAGGATTGTACGTATTTGATAAGTCTTTACTTCCATTTGATTTGTACTTATTCAAATGTTACATTTATGTAACAATTGCATTCTGGCTTTGTAGGATGAGTTGATGACAAAGAGAGTCAAAGTACATTTAAACCGGTACATGTGAATGATGTCCTCACAAAACCTTTGGGCACACTTGAACATCCTAGTCATGTTACAGGTCAAGGATTTGGGGTAACATAACCTCGTATTTTGGGAAGATGAAAACACATATCGTACTAGTAAGTGAAGCCCCATATGATAAACAAGATTTTATGAACATGATGAAGTGGTTCTCGCAACATAAAGATGTTTTAGATAACATTGTGGGGGACAGAGTTACTACTGAACCGAATATCAATCAAATGCCATTTCATTCAAGTAGAGCAAGCAATAACACGACTAAAATAGATGATAATGAAAAAAGTCCGACATCACTTCCTTAACCTTCACCAGTTGGTCCGTCAAAGCTTACAACATCTAGTAGTAAGGTATGTCATATGTTATATTTCTATTAAAGAAAAGAATAAAAATTTTAAGATATTAAATTGTGCTTTGACTATTCATTATAGTGTGTACAATGTGATTTGTGCATTGGTTCTTTGGAGGATATCGTGGCCCATGGATCAGTTTTCATAGATACTACCATGAATCAAACTATCCATGGGCATCCTCTGCTTGATGGAGATGTTGGGGTGATAGTGGATGTAGCTATTCGGGGCGATGCAACACTAGAAGCAGAAATATTTACTGTATTTGAAGCAGTTGACACACATATTACTTGGCCATGAAATTGGGTCATCACACATGAATATGAGGTATTTTATGTCAAAAATTGAAAATTTTTTTAGTTCATTTACTGAACATGACTTTTTAACTATTTTATTTCTACAACTATGAATAAAAATTTAATGAACAGTAAAATTTGTTTTATTCACAGTTTTAGAACTATGAACTATATTGGCCGACTTTTGTTCACATTGATATAGTCCACAGTTTTATAACTGTGAACAAAAGTCATTTAAAACTATAAATAAAAGATTATTTTGTTGTAATGATAGCATTTTTCGAGTGTACAATACGGAATTGACCTTGCAGATATCGACCTAGTTTTCTCACAGAAATTAACGGTGCCTATTGTGTTGAATGTCCTTGCCTAACTAACTTCTCGATGACATATAAGATGATGTAATCATAGAGGCAAAGAAGAATAAGGTTAGTAATCACAAGTTATAATTCATCCTTCTAACTAGAGTTTATGACCATGGGTGTCTGTTCGACTTAGAGTTTCCTAATCTTGACCTTAATAAAGATCAAACATGTAAGGCTTGCGATTGGTAGCTAGACCTAAAGTGGGGTCTCCCCTAGGTCAACAAGTATTTGTGATGGTTTGGCAATGAGGGTACCCTGGCTCATAATCATCTATAAATATATATATATTTATGGGAATAGATCTTTTGCCCCTACGTAAAATGAAAATGGTCATAGGGTTTGAGCTTTTAGGATGAGAAGCACAGTACTCATTAAGGCTAAGACCCCTCATGAATGTAGGCCTTCTCAAACCCTCTTAGATCGACCACATAGGACCTAGCTTAGGAATAAAGCTTATGCATTGCATGATTGTGATGTTTGTGGAGTTTTAGCATGTTAACATAGAAGAGCACAAAGTCGACATTCAATAAAATAAAACAAACTCATCGTAACAAATAAAGGAATCAAGATGATCTTTTCCTTGTTTTTTTTTTCACCCTATGAAAGGCTTTTTTGTTTAACATCCAACCTAGCTCTCTATAAAACTTAGAGATTTTTTTGGGTTCGATCCAACTGAATTTGCCAAGCAATCACGATGAGATTCAGGCCCAACCTCGAAGCAAGAGAAATTTCTTTTTAGCTTAGATTGATAAATCTTCAAACTCTTTCTAGCCAATTTTTTGATTAAAATTGAAGAAAATAAGAGTAATTACAAATTTTTCTTATTATGGTGTGATTAGCCACCAAAATTACTTTCACTTTTCTCAAAATTCTTTTATAAAAGAAGTAAGAAAGGCAAAAGAATTAAAATCTTTAAGGCGAGGGTATGTCTTACCAGGTTATCTTGGTTTAGGAGTCGTTATGTGTGAGAAAGGATTATACCCTCACAATATCCTAAAATTGATGTTAGTTAAATGAAAATGTATTCCATTAGGTGAAGTGAAAGAAACTTAAAATTGATTTTCATTGTCCAACGCATTAACAATTATAAAGAATGAATTTTAAGAACCCATGAATGATTATAATTTTTGATTATGACTATCGTCATATCTTTGTTTCCAAAAAAAATTTATTTAAGACCAAGAGCATTAGCTACTCTTGGTCTCCAAATCTCGAAAACATGTATCAAAAGAATCTCACTTTCTTGAAGAGATCAGAGAATGATGAAGTGGTGCATTTTGGATGGAAAACAAGAATATGAATACTTTCATACTTCAATTTCCAAGATAAAATAATTTTGGTTAAAAATTGGCAAGAGAACTATCATCCATCTCCATCATTATGAAATTCCTTTTATGCATTTCATGTGAATGCAAGCACAATAAAACAACACATAAATGTAAAGAATGTAAGAAATATCCAAGAAAGTATCAAGGTAGCAAGAAAGTGAAGATCTTAATCGATCGATCAATTTTGTTTACAATCATATTAAAGAAATTAGAAGAAATGATATCAAAATGAGAACCTATTCCTGCTTCTCACTTTATAGACTCTTTTTCCCACTGTTCTTTTGTAACAAAAAAAAAAAAGTCAATGAAAAACTCCAAGTGCTCAAAAGCTCACTTAAAAGTTTATGAAGTACCTATGCCTACTTTTCTCTCAGAATGCTAAATTTATGAGAATGCTAATGTTCTATAAATCGAAGGTCATTTCTCCTTGGATTTTAGGTTTATTTGTAGGTGAATTCATCGATAGTAATCTACCAAAAAGTCCTAAAAATATGGGCGCCCAAAAAGAAGCACGTGTGCCCTCCATTGCTTTATGCTGCATGGTGTGTGATTCTTATTTCCTATGTAAACCATTTATTGGATCTACATTATTTTAGCTTATTTTGTTTAATTCTTGAATATTATAGACTTTCAATCTTTGACGTAGTAATTTTCTTCTCGATATGACACTCTACTTGAATTCTCACATATTGTGGCTTGACTTCACTAGATGTTTTGTGCTCTTCAAGTCATCGACATAATCTTATAGATCAAGATTTTCAATTCTTTCTCTTTAGATCAGGGTCATAAGATCTAAAATTGCTTTTTTTTTTTCAAGTTTCACTTAACGTTTTGTGCCAAACTAGATTAAGTTATTTTGTCATGAACATTGGGATCATTAATCTCATTTGATCTTCATGTAGTTTAGGACTTAACACAATTGGATTTATAGTATCATCTTTTGTCTTGATCAAGATTTTCCTAGATCAAGATTTATCAAGATGGAAGCCTTTTTTGATTAGGGTTTTTCTTGATAAGGCTTATCAAGGTTTAGATTAATTAAGGTTAGGATCTTTATTACCAACTCAACTTTTCACTAAGTAGTTGTAACATTTGTCCTTTTTGACACATTAATGGCAATTTTATAGCTCATTGTTAACCTACGATTTAGGGATTTAGAAACATTGCTTAGATCAAGAGCTGCACCTTTTAACGTGCAATCCTTTGCTTTTTTGGTACCTTTTTAAGAGCCTTGGTTATTGTCTTTTCCTTTCTCTCTTTCTCTTTTTCTTCATCTCTTTTAGCAAGCTTTCTCTCTTTACTATAACTTCCAACAATCTAGTTTCTGTTCTTTTTTCATATTTTTCCTTTCAGTGGGTCTCTTTTCTCTTATCTCTACTCTTTTCTATGGCTAGAAATATAAGATCCTTATCTTACATGGACGATAATTTGGAATGGGTCAAAAATAATTTTCCCATTCCAATCAAGTAGAATTTCTTTCTTTTTCAAGCAAACCATGGACTCATCATAAAGGTTGGGTCATGGTCTTTGAGGACTGTTTGAAAGGTATTTATGATCTGTCATTCATCATTTCGTTTAAGATGTATGCAAGCAGTTCAATATCTCACCATCCTAACTTCTTCCCAATAATTAGAGATGCATGATTGCATCTGTCTTTAAGCTTTCTACTCTTCACTATTCTAATCTCTTTATTCCTCTTTTGAAAGATTTCTTCAAATTGAAAGCTAATGAAGATAATAATGATTCAGAATTGAAATTCCATTGCTTCAGCAGTGTTAGGTTAAAACTCTTTTTAAAAAAGCTTACCTTCCAATAATAAGGGTTAGTTTGAAAAGTATTTCTAGGTTTATGGCCCAAAATTATCTAGATGTAAACATTCGAAAAGAGCCTTCCAAAAGAGTCTAGAAAAATAGACTTCACCTCAATGTAGAAAATTTTTACAAGTATTTCTCTGAACATTAGGGTAAAGATATCTTTAGGGCTCATATAAATGATACCAGAATAGTTGTAATCAGGTGAACCTAACCTTAGTACAAAGTCCTTCCATCTGATAGATCTTCCCTATTGAATAAGGTGTCATCTAGCTCAAATTTTAAAGAACATGAATTATTTTCTCATTTACTAGCTCTTTTCCTAAATTTGACCTAAAACTTGGCTTTGTTGAAAATGAAACTCTCGTTTTAGCTTTATTCCTAATCAAATTACCGGTCCTAGCTCACGTTTAAATAATTATCCCTTCACAAGCACAAGAACAAATAGATTTGGTACACTTCCCCTATCTTAACCTTGACTACTGACCAGTCCTAAATCGGTCTTCTCCTAGTGTTAATTCTAGGATAAGTCATACTTCAGTTGGTTTTTCATTGAAATTCATCTGCAATTCTAAGTTTCTTTTCCTCACTTTGATTTTTGACCTTTCTATTCTTATTTGCAGATCTCCTACAAATGGCTTTATATAATTCTTGAGTTGGCTAAGGATCAGCTCTAAGAGGCTATGAATAATGCCTTAGGTAGCACTGCTCCCATGACTACTAGTCCCTAGATGAGATCTTCATCAGGGACTTAATAGAAAGGGTAATCTTCAAAGGTTGCTCAAAAGTGCAAGGCTCCTCGAACCACTCGAACTGTTGCTCTTGCTTCTCAAGTACCTTAGAAAAGTAACACTGACCTTTTAGACCAACAACTTAAAAAGAAAAAGGAGAAGTAAGCAATGACCAATATGATTGGGGTGCAATGGATGCACTTCCCATTCCTTTCTATTGTTTACCTTAAATTCTCGAAAAAGAGTGATTTTTTCCATTTGGAACTTACCAGCAAATAAGAGTTTAAACACCTAAGTTTGGGACATGCATAGCTTTACAAGTCTATCTCCTTGTTGTTTTGAAAATTATGAAGTTGAAGAGAGGGCTAGGCTTTTTGGTAAGACCATTTCAAATTTTAGAGATGTAAGTATCTTTTCTTGATCTTACTTGTTTCTTTAATCCATTGAATTTTTCATATGGCACTTTTTTCTCAATCTTACTAACTTTTCAAATCTTTTATTATAGTTTATCAAATGCATGACCATACCAACAAATATACATGCACCAACATTGGGCTCCACCATTTCAAGAATGAAGTTGAAGTTGCCAAAAAGTCTACTGAAGATGCAGTTAATAAGGTACACATCGATGCTTGAGTGAACCACATGAAAAATAAGTTGACCTTGAAGCATTTAGGGGAGATTAGAACACTTCAGGAGGAATCTTGATTAAGGGCTATCAACGAGTTTCATCTATCAAACAAGTGCAAGGCAAAGATCGGGCGCAATCACCTCACCTTTGTTGGTCCATCTAAAGAAGGTCTTTGGATGAAATCAAAGGTAAGTATCCTGAGCTTGATTTGGGCTAGGTGCATGTGGCACCTCCTACTAAATCTTCATTGATACAATCAGAGGAGTTCAAGGTGTCTTTGGTAGATAATACCCATTAGTTAGCTCCCAAACAAGCAAAAGAAATATCTATTTAGTTAGCTATTGCATATGTTAGTGCTCCACCTCCTGAGTTTGAGGTTCCAAGAAGTACTCTAGATGCTTCAGTGACAGCAGCTCCGATCCTTACCCCTTAAGTTTAATTTCTCTTGACTTGAACTTACATTGCCTTTTCTTTAACCTTCTATGAAATTTTCCATTGTGGAATATTATTTCTCATTCTCTCATTCTCTCATTCTCCTTATCTTTTTTTTTTTTTTTTATTTTCAAATATTGATGAAAAATTAATCAAGTGATATAACATAAATACAACATCTGACACTTGATATTAGTTCTAAGACACATTTAGGTGATACCACTTATTTGTCCATTCTTGATATAACCTTGATAATATGGTGACATTATTGAACTGTTGAATGTTAGTGGCTTAACCTTGATGAATCATTTCCCTGATGAACTAAAGACTCAATATAAATCAAAATCCTAATGAATAAATCTCTAATAAACATAACTATCTATGACAATAAATCTCAGTGAGTCAAAATCTCGATCTATATTGGTAGTGAGCCCTCTAAGTACTTGACTTGATTTCTTTAAGTACAAAATTAATTGTTTATATAATACACCAACTCAATTAACCAACATTCCAATAATTTTTTATCATCACTTTTTCTATTACAACACATTTAGTATAACATGTCTCTCTTTATATTATAATGAATCAAAACATTCATACATGTCTGCAACATATAAGGAATGGTTAATTTGTAAATTAAAATTATTTTTACAATATAAGTTGAAATACAATGGTCACATTTTCTAACAACTTTATTGTATTTTTACAAAATTTGAACCATGATTTCTACACTATACCTGAACTCTAACATGATGCTTGATATGTACTGTCCAAACTTCTACCTAATATGGTCAAGGTCAAATTGTCTGTAAGTATTTATATTCATCAGCTATATATATGAAATTTAAAAAAGTTAGCATAATTGGATTTTACAATAGTATATCATCATTTAGAATAAATAATTACTTAAAAAGTAACTATTTTCAATATGGGACATTATGATTACATCACTTGATAATGTACTTTATGAACTTCATGACATAGTATATATGCGTGGACTATAATAAAAGCCATTATTACGTTCCTCAAGTTCAAAGCATTACCTTACTATATACACAAACTATTTATTTTAATTAATACAATATAAAATTATTTTTTAAAACATGAAATTTAAAATGCAACATGACAATATCTCCCCTAGCATGAAATACAAGATTTATATAAATACAATATATTATCTAAATTTGATTGCTAAGGTGTCAACACATAATAGTACTATTCTTTACAAAATTTTTAATTAAATTTTTAATATCAACAACTATTTTAAATTTAAAATTACACAATTATAATATATATTTATAATACATTTATCTAAACGTGATTTTTTATTATTCAAATTTAATTCATAAAGTGTCGAGGTTATAATATTAATTTTTAACTAAAGTTTTGATATAACAACTATTTTAATTCTAAAGTTACACAATTACAATATAAATGTACAATATATTTATTGAAGCATAATATTTTATTTATTTAAATTTAATTCCTAAGGTGTCAACATTACAATACTCTTGTTTATCAGTTTATTAATTAAATTACACAACTACAATATAAATTTATAATATATTTATCTAATTTAATTTAATTTTAAAGTTGTCAACATTATAATACGAATTGTTTGCTAATTTATAGACTAGTTTTTAATATTAATATCAAATTTAAATCTAAATTTACATAATTACAATATTAATTTACATTAAAAACAAAAACTTTAGTAAATAAATTTGGTTCAATGTAATACATATGCTGATTCTCCAAATTTGGGGTGAGTAATCCCATCTTTTTCTAAACTATCCCAAAAGTTTTTTGATAATATATACTGTTCAAACTTTTAACAAAGTATACTAAGAAACTTACACTATAAAAAAAAATGAATTTTTAGCGATGAATGATTCTATTGCTAAAGAAAAAATATGTCACTAAAACATTTAGCGACAGTTAGAGGCTAATTTTATCTATAGCAAAAATGGTTGTCACCAAAAAATTATATCAACTGATTTTTAAGTCTGTCACTAAATTAGCAACCATTTTTTTTTATTACGATCGATTGTTAACTCGTTGTGAGACAACAACAATTTTTAGCAACTAATTGGACAACCAATTATAATCACTTGCTACCTTTAGCGACTAATTTTAATATGTAGCTAAAAGATTTTAGTTAGCGACTGATTTTAATCGATCATTAAGATTTTAATTAATGATTGATTTGAATCGATTCCTAAGATTTTAATTAACGATTTGAATCCATCACTAAGATTTTAGTTGACAAAAGATTCTAATATGTTGTTAAGATTTTAGTTAGCGAATGATTAAAATCAATCATTATAATTAACATTAAATTTAAAAATATATTTAATTAAAAATTAAAAAAATTAAAAATAAATTAAATAAAATAAAAAATAATTACAACATGTATTTTGTTATTCATAAAATAAAAATTACATAAACCAAATCAAATATTTTGTTCATAAAAAAATGACATCTAACAATCAGCTGGTGCTGGAGGTACGCTTCTCAAAAGCAGAACCTCTATCCTGCAGATGTACTCATTCATATCAAGCCCTCTTTGTAAGTGCTCCTACATATCGCTTTGTAAGCACTCCTGCATATCGCTTTGTAGCATAACCGATCATGCTCTCTCGCGTTACGCTCCTTATCCAATCGTTCCTCCATAGTCTTACATTCCAACTCCATGCGCTCTTCTACTGCCTTCATCTGACAGTGAAAATCTTGCATGACTACATCCTCAATAAAGTGTCCATTGCTAGAGCTATCGTTCCAATACCATGATCGATCGTGACTACCAATCTCGTAGACCTGATGCTTCTTCTCTCCATGTACAACTTCATAGTGGAGTTTAATGTAGTCGACCTTAGGTGTGTTGGAAGATTCCTCCTCTAGTTGAGAAACGCAGTAACTAACTCCTGGAAGTGCACCTACAATAAAGTAGTTTGTTAACTTACTCGTTAGCTAAATCAAATAGTGGCGTAAACAAACATAATTTTAGTTATTTATTAATGTTAAAGATAATTGATTACATTAATTTATTTGGCTTTTTCATTTATGAATTCATTGGGGTTAAGCTTTCTAGCGTAGGTCCATTTAACAAGCTCTATCGTAGTTTGCTCATGACCTAATTCTTGCATTTGAAATAATAACATATTTAATAAATAATCATATTATTTTCATTTATATTTATATAAGTAATTTAAATATCATACGTACTAAGCGTCGATAATAGTTTTATATTGAACATGAGTTACTACGATATTGAGAAGGACCTGACTTGGGTCTACCTGTTTTGCTCCGTTGACTACGACACATAATATTGCACTATTATCTATGCTCTGGCTAGTTCCATCTGCCACTGCTCCCATACAATACCTAGGTCAAATTGAGGTTTATTTCTTACCTTATGGTGACATGCATACATGAAGTCAGTATATTGGTCCACAGTATGAGCCTTTTATATGACCTTTACCACTCCATCTATTTCATCGGTCCACATAAAATGTTTAGTTGGAAAAATAAAAAAGATTAGTATGTTAATTAAAATATAAAATATTTTTTTCTTGGTAAATAATTATAAGTACCTTAAATTCTTCAAAATAAAAATCTTTGGTTTCTCAAGAAACTGCTCTCCACGTGTACCCAAATGGATCGACTCTATCCTGAAAGATCTTATAAATCTTCACTAAACATTTATATGAAGGTTTGATTCTACCAAATTAGATAATAAAATAAGTAGTAAGTAACACTGATAAAATTTATGAAGATAATGTTACAAAGTACTGAAAACATTAATTATGAATACTTACATGTTATTTTCTATAGAAATCTGCTGTCTACTTATGCCCTATAAACTCACTAAGCTGAACATCCCAGTGGCAACAAAACTAGAAGAACCTGAAGCAAAGCTAACAAACCCATCTTTGGGTATAGACGCTCCATGTGGAGATGTTGCAGCTATATCCACTTCCTTATCTTGAATATGTGGATCTCTCCCTTCAAAGTACTCACCTGATCTCCTTCTGGAATTACCTCGTCTCCTGCGACCTCTCATCTAAGCATGTGTATCAAAGTTAGTTTGACAACTAAAGTTTTATAAAAATATTCTATAGAATCTCCCTTAAAAATTGAACTTCAACCCTTTGAAATACACAATGAAAATATAATGCAATAAATAACCGAATTAGCCAACACTCATTTTACAAAATTAGATTACTTAAAACACAATATTCAACAATTCAAACAATAAATTTTTGTTTGCATATAACTAATCATCATCTTTAGAGTCTTCCTCTTCCTCTTCCTCTTCCTCTTTCATGTCATCATCCTCGTCCTCAGTAGGAACACTTTTTAAATCTGATTGTTCTAGCATGTTTTCTTTCTTATCATTAATATCTATTTAATGTCCCATTTGGATCATTCAAGGATATTGGATAATCGTTCGTATCATTGTCAATTTTATGGGCATCTCTTTCGTCACAATACTACAAATATTATAATAAGTGACAACAATTTAATGACAGTTATTCAAAGAACAATCATTAAAAGGTTTCTTAATACTTTTAATAACAATTCTTCCGAAATTGTCATTAAAAATGGGGTCTTTGATATCAGTTAACAATAAATTAACATTACAAATTATCTTTTCCTGCCAGTTCAATAAGAACTGGTGTTAAAAAACCATCCCTGGATCCTTCAATGCTAGTTCTTAGACGACTGATGTTAAAGACTTGAATAAAAAAGACTAGCACTGAGGCCTTTGATGCCAGTTCTTTTAGAGTTAGCGTTAAAGGCCTTCACTCACATAACCGGCCCTAGGATGGGGACAGCCTTCAATAACCTTTCACGCTAATTCTATCTACAACTGGCTTGAAAGGCAGTGGCCTTCAACGCCAGTTTTACTAGAACGACATTGAAGACCCTTGCTCTTCAAGCCAGCTCTGCTAATGCCATTCAAGCTTCCTTTGTCTTATTTTTATTGTTGTTAATCATCATTTACTTTACACATACTTCAATAATATGTGTTATGGAAGTAGGAAGTTAAGAAGTTTTTAGAGAAAGTAATAAAAACCTTAAAAACACTATGTAAGAAAAACACAAGGATCCACTAAAAGCATTGCATATACTAAACTTTACTATCTTTTTTTCTAAAACTATACCAAAATTCTTAAATAAGCTCCCTACTACATGCATGGGTGGCATAAAACAGTAAATACTGGTTAGGAATCTCTTAGTCACTATTGCGCAGCGACTCGATTTGTAATCTAATCACGGGAAAAATGTCACATTAAAGGTCACTGATCCCCATACTCGAAAGGAAGCACTTCTTTTGAGACATCCAGCAACTCCTCTTGTTTGACTTCTTTAGCCTCATATTTCTCTTCCTTATCACTGGCTTCTCCATCCCTTAATAGTTACCTCACCAATTTTTCATCTTCATGCAGCCGTTTCCACTCGGTAACCCACTTGTCCCATTCATCCTTCAACATTCTCCTATTCTTACAATCTTGCTCACTCAATAGCAAGGACATATCTTGGTCCTTGGCCTCATACTTCTTACTACACTTCTTCAAGTTCTTCACAATCTCTTTTTCCTTCTCGAGAGTCAAGAAAGATGGTGGCCTAAGGGACCAGAAAAACAGCAATAAAAGATAGGAAAATAAGTCCAGTAAATTATTAAAGAATGAAGTTCAAGGGCATGGCAATGTAGAGTGCTTTAGTATATAGAGGATTGCTGATGCTCATACAAAATAAAATTATATAATGACATGACACCACACAAAGGCCAATATATCATGACAACTTTAATATAACATGCCAATACATTTTGCAATCACTAACACTAAAAAGATTCTTTTGCCTTAACTCCTCCTTATTGGGAATTTGAAGAAGACTCACCTTCAAAATGGATGAATGTAGAATATTGGTATAAATTAATTAGCTTATAAAAAGATAGAGATATTGAAATGAAATACTAGTACATACCCTGGCATGCTGGTTCCCACCACCAAGTTCAGGAAAAAAAATGTAAGAATAGGATCTATTGATGGCCAACTGAAGTCCAGTACTGTCAAAAAAGAATAGAACCTTGCCATTAGTTAATGAAAAATCATGTCATTTATAAGGAGAGGGGGAAAAATGGAAACAGTAAGATAAGCTATCAACACACAACTGATGCAGAGGATAGCCTTTAATATCCTTTCACACTAGTTCTACCACAACTGGCATAAAAGCTTGTGTCCTTCAATGCCATTTTGCTAGAACTAGTGTTGAAGGATATCCCGTGCTCTTCACATCAGTTCTGACCCATGAAAGGTGGCCTTCAACGCCAGTTCTAGCAAAACTGGCATTAAAGGCTATCCAACCTTGGTTTAAGCAGCAAGGGATCTTTAATTCATCTCCAGATCTCACCAGCAGCCAGACGCGCAATTTTTAATCTTTATTTCATCCTTCTCCTCTTTGCTCTATATTTAGAAATAACTAGACCAGCTACTGGCAGCTACATTGCCTCTTTTCGACCATTCTCCTCTTTGCTCTCCTTCTACAAGTAACTAAGCTAGATGCTGGTAGCTGTACTTCTTCTTTTTGGCCCTCTATTCCTTGGTCTTTGTCTAGAAACAACTAGACCAGTTGCTAGCATGGCAGCCACATTGCCTCTCTTTTGGCCTTCTCCTTTTTGCTCTTTGTCTAGAAGTAACTAGGCTAGCTGTTGGTAGTCGCATTACCTCTCTTCGATCCTTTTCTGTTTGCTCTCTCCTTACTTTTTTTTCTCTTATTTGTCTCAATCTTCACAAGGAGCAACCACATCCTCCCCCTCAATTCCTTTATCTTTGGCATTCAAACATATGTAGGCATTTTAATATAGATTCGAAACTTTTTTATGAAATTTATGTTTCATAATTTTTATTCAATTTGGTTAATTTTGATTTAAAAAATATATTGAGAATGTATATTATTTTGAGAAATTCTTTATTAAGTGTATTTGGTAAATTTTTATTTGATAATTATTAAGATTTTTAGATTAATTGATAAATTAATTAGATGTTAATTAGATGAATTTATATTATGATGAATTAATTATATATTAGGTGTAGATGAATTTATGTTTGAATTAATTTTCTAGGTAAGATTAATTGGTATATTTCATCATATTTAATTATATTGATTTTTTAGTTAACATAAATAAATATAAGTAGTTAAATTTTAAATAGATAATTAATTAATTATATGCTTGTAAAGTAAATAATTATATATTATTTAAATTTTAATCAAGTTACTAGCTAGTTAGATGCTTGTGTAGTAATTATTAAATGATAATTAATTACTATGTATTAATTAACTAATTAGTTATTAAGCATTTATTTAGCTAATATTAATAAATTAGATGCCTGTGAAGTAAAAAATTAAATGTTATTCAAATTTTAATTATGTTACTAGTCAGTTAAATGCTTCTATAGTAATTAATTAGATGTTAATTAAATATTAACTATGTATTAATTAAACAAATAGTTATCAATTATTTAGTTAAATTTTAATTAATAAATTTAATACCTATGAAGTAAATAATTAAATATTATTTAAATTTTAATTAATTTACTAGCTAGTTAACTAGATGCTTTTATAGTAATAAATTAGATATTAAATAAATATTCATTATTTGTATTAATTAAATAAATAGTTATTAATCATTTATTTAAATTTACTTGATATATTAGATACTTAAAAAATAAATAATTAAATATTATTTACATTTTAGAAAAGATAAAACTTGGATGTTTGCTGATAGAAGATCAAATGCATATGATGTAGGGGTGAATAACTTTTTGGATTATGCAATTCAGAATAGTGGTAACCTTGAATTGGTTTGGTGTCCATGTATTAAATGTGATAATATGAAGCGTCATACTCCATGTGAGATACGGAATCATTTATATGTATATGAAGTTAATAGCAGCTATCAAAACTAAATTTTTATTAATTTATTATTGTTCAGCTACTTCATATTTATATATATATTTTTTTACTCTTTATTATTTCAATAAACATTATGTAGATTAAGTTACACTCGGCTTGGAAAAGTATTTTGTATTTACTGATCCATCACTATAAGTATAGACATCCAAGCCCGTCACTAGGTAATAAAATGATAGATCCATGTGACAGATGAGTAGTGATATTTCCTTATAACTTAAGGTAAGTCTTAATACTAGTTGAAATTATTAATAGTTTTATTCACAATATTTTTAACATTTATTTTTTTAATGTAGGCAGCAGTGGATATTGGTGGTTGTTAAGCCTTATATTTTCGTGTATAGTATTTTTGATCCTTTGAACTATGGTTCTTGTCAAGAACTAAATCAACTTATATCAACACAAGTGAAAATATTTTCATTTATATTAGTATATATATTTTTTTACTCTTAAAAATATTAATTATTTTCTACCGGCAGCTCTTTTAAATTGTTCCAAGTTATCGAAGAATCAAACAATAGATGCATTCTTAGGAGTATTCCTACTAAGGTATGTATATATTAAATCTATATGTGATGTTAGTTTTATTTATTTTACAAAATATAACAATTAAAAATTTTTAATATAATGTCCACATCAGCCTTCAAATATTGAGTGTGGATATTATGTTATGAAAATTTTAAGGGACATCATTAATAGACATAATATAAATATCTCATATGCCAAAATGGTAAGTTTTTAAGCATTTGTTTATGTAAATACTCCAATAATTAATCGATGTGCTTACTAAAAATTTTAATTAGACTAACTTTTAAAAAAAAAAAAGTTAGTGGACAAAGATATTTACATCCAATCGAATATTGATGAAGTTAGAACTGAGGTTAGACAATTTCTTCGGAATGCCATATTAGAAAGTTGAACCTTGAATATTTTTATACACATGAACATCATTGAATTTATATAGTTGAATTTTTAGGATTATGTATGATAATGTATATTTAAACTCATGTATTGTATATAGGAAGTTCAATTATGACATTAATTTTTTTTTGTTTTGTTAATCTTTTATTACTTTTTTGGATGGGATTATGTTGAAATATTTTCAAACATAAAAGAAGAAATTATGGTTTCAGTGAGAATAGTATTGAAGTGCATAACAGGAAAAAGTTTTCTCATTGAAGTGTTGGTGTAATTATGTTGAAGGAAGAAATATAGTATAGTTATTTAATTGAAATGTATAAAAAGAATTGTGATTGTTGTATTTGATAATTGTATACTTATATGTGTTGACTAAATTTAAAATTGAAGTGTCATATTTACATATTGTAATTTAATTTTGATGGAGAGAATTTTGGTTGGATATTGTGGAGAATTGTATTGATGTATATGGTTGATGTGGAAGAGATAAAGAATTTTATATATACAGGTTTTGGATAATTTTAAAATAAAAATTTTGTATTTATTTTAAAATTAATAAAAAATATATATTTTTTTGAACTTTTAATGATAGTTTTATCATAATTGTAGTTTAAAAAGGGTCCTTTTAATGATAGTTTAATAGAACTATCGTTAAAGGTAGAGGGCCTTTAATGACAATTCAATCAAAACTATCATTAAAAAAAGGGGCCTTTAACGACAGTTTTATCAAAATTATCATTAAAGGCCCCTTCTTTAACAACAGTTCGAATAGAACTGTCATTAAAAGTAAGGGCCTTTAATGACAGTTTTCAATAACTGTCATTAAAACCTCCCCTTTTTAATGACATGAACAAAGATAACAGTTCTATAATTATCATTAAAAGCCATTTTTTATTGTCATTAAAGCTTTTATTTGTGGTAATGTCATCTTAAAAATGAGCATCTTGGGTTGATCCACCAATGAAATTATACTATAGAAGAGCAACAACATCCCTAGCCTTATTTGCAAAGAGTCCACCAGTTATGCTTATCACGCCTTAAGCTTGGATAAGGAACATAGTGGACTTGAGTTGTATAGGAAGCCAAGACAAATGACTCATACTTATTCAATCTCTTTGTGTGAAGGATGTCTACTAGATTATATGATTTATGTACTTTGGTGCCTACATTCGGTGTACGATCAAACCATTCACACATGAATAAAACGATTCTCTTGATTGGTAACACTAAGTATTATAATTGTAACACCTCCAACAATATCTAAATAGTTGCTTTCATGTGCATTATAATTGGACCTTTTAATGCAAACTCCATTGTTCATTATTGATCTATCCAAATCATGACTTTCAATGCAAAATTTATAACCATTCATAGTATCTTAGATATGACTTCATAGATCGTAATGGATCTTTTACAACATCTTTGACAAAGTTGTTGTCAATAAAATTTAGTGGGTCATGTGCCTATAAATATTAAAAATTGATCATTTGACTTATATATATTTACCAAAAAAGAATTAATAATTTAAAAGTGTAGATTATAAGTACACATGTATAGATTGAACCAATTTAAAAATTAAAGATCTAGATGAATATCAAACTCACAATCAATTATGCGTGGACGTTGTTTGCGCAATTGAGAAGTATAAATCCTACAAAATATTAGTTTAAAAAATATTATCATTAATAAGGAAGGTTTTTATGTGCGATTGACTAAGCAAATTACTATGATTGAAAGATGAGATACGTGTACTTTATGAACGGTTCGACCTCACGACAGTTCAACAAAACATATATATGAACGGCTTGATATTCTTCTTCTATCAAATATCTAGATTTTTCTTTTTCGAATACCTGACTAAGTTGTTTAAAGATTGATAGAATTCTTTCATGTTTTTTGGCATCATACTCACCAGTAATGTTTCGTGGCACTCTTCGATATCGTATGTTGATATGTGGCTCGAAATAGTGTGAACAAAATGATGATGCTTCTTTTAACCAAATATGCATTGCATATTGATCCTTTCACTTTTTCTTTATTTTTAACATTATGGTTTTGGCACTAATGCATGTAAATTTCTCTCGCCCTTCCTTCCCATATGTGGTAGTAGTTGTTAGCTATAATTATGCTCTATGATGATCTTGGTTTAACAGTTATATGAGGCGATTGAGCTTTCAAGTGTTTCTTCCTCTTCTTATTACCGATATATTATGATTTCGTTGATTCTTCTACATGCTTTGTTTCACTGTTGGTAATCATTACAAAAAAATTCAATTTTAACAACAAATACATCGGTCGTTAAATTAAAAAAATTTGTCACAAAAAAATTTAACGACAGATTAACGATAGAAAAAATTGATAGTTAAAATTATTGTCGCAAAAAAAAGGTAATGACTGAAATTTATATCTGTTGTTAGTTAGCGACTGATTCGCGATCAATACAAATATATCATAAGTTTAGCGACCGATATGAATCTGTCGCTAAACTAGCGACCAACATGAATCTATAGCTAAAATAGCAAAAGATATAAATTTGTTGCTAATCTAGCGACCGATACTAATCTATTGCTAAGCTAGAAATTGATTAGTGACTAATAGATCTGTTGCTAATATAATTAATTTTTTAAAAAATTAATTTTAAATTATATCTAAACAGAAAAAAATTAAAAAAATTAAATAAAATTCACGAAACAAGATGATAAATACAAAATTATATTCTATTCTCATCAAATACAATATTCATACAAGAAATTTCATCTAATTATTAAACGATGCTAGGGGTGGGCTTCCCAAAAGAAGAGCTTCTATATTGCGAATGCGTCATTCATATCAACCTCTCTCTATAAGCACTCTTACAATTCAATGTAGAAGCATATACGATTATACTCCCTCGTGCTACTCTCATCCTCCAATATCTCTTTCTAAAGTCCTACGCTCCCATCCGTACGCTCTTCCATAAACTGATGCTCTAGCTCTATGCATTTTTTCATAACCTTCATCTGAGAGCGCATGTCCTACATAGTATGTTATTAACATTGCGTCCACTGTTAGAACTACTGCCTGAATACAATGATAGAGCTTGGCTCCCAAGCCGGTACACTTGACGCTTTTATCTCCACCTATTGTCTTATAGTAAAGCTTACTATTGTCTATCTCAGGCATATCAAAAGATTTTTACAGTAGCTAAGAAGCTAATACAATCAACTCCTCAAAGCATTCTTACAATAAATAAAGTATTTTTTTAACTCACTCATTAGTTGAACCGAATTGTAAAGTAAACAAAGATATAATTATAGTTATTTATTAAACCGACACTATGTTGATCCGGGTCTACTTGTTTCGCTCCATCGATTATGAGACATGGTCTCACACTTCTATTTGAACTCTGACAGTTCCATTCTATTTGTCACTACTCCATATAGTATCAAGGACAAATTAAGACTTATTTCTTACCTTGTGGCAACATGCATACATCAAGTTAGCATATTGATCCGGAGCTTGAGCATTGTATGCACCTTTCAAGATGCCATCCATAGCCTTGTCCCTTGCAAAATGTTTTTACAACAAAATAATAGTTAGTAAGTATGATAAAATATAATAAATTTTTTTGTGGTAAATAATTATACATACTTTGAATTCTTCATAGTAAAAATCTTTGGTTTCTCAAGAAATTATCTTCTACGTGTATCCACATGGATTGACCCTCTCTTGAAAAATTTTATAAATCTTCGCAAAGTATTGATGTGGGGGCTCAATCCTGTTAAATAAGACAATAAATAAATATTAACAAAAAATATAAAAATAATGATAAAAAGTATTAAAAATATTAATTATAGATACTTACGTGATATTGTCTACATAAATCTATTATCTACCAGAACTTCACACACTCTGTAAGCTAGACATCCTAATGGCAGTAAAGCTAGAAGAGGCTAAAACATGTCCCTTCGAGATACTTACCTCTTCCTCTAAAGTCACTCTCCCTCTAGAGTTATCTCGTCTCCCTCGGCCCTTCAGCTAATTATGTTGATGAAATTTATAAGCTTAAGTTAGTTTGATAAATTTATAAAAAATTTGATAGAATCTTCCCTTAAAATCAAACTAAAACCCCTTAAAATATATGATAAAAAGACAATATAACAAATAATCAGTTCAACACATAATTCTCAAAATAGATTAGATAAACCAATAGATTAAATAATTCAAACAAAAAAATTTTAAAAACAAAAAAACTAATCATTTTCAAGGTCTTCCTCTTCCACTTCCTTATCCTCTTTTTTCATAGAATAACTTTCAAAATCTGGCTCATTTGACAGGTAAGTAAATTAATTTTCAAAAAAAACTAATTAAATTATTTATCTCATAAAATTATAATCTAATTAAACTATTATCTATTTAATCTAATGCAAATTAATTTTATTAACAAATAAAATTAACAACTACAAAATTTAATTAACATTTAACTAATTTAAAATTTATAAAAATCTAATTAAATTATTTTTTAGTTACAATTTAATTAAACTATTAAATTTCTAATCTAAAATAAAGCAAATTTAATTACCCTATAAAATTAACAATTACAAATTTTAATTAATACCTAACTAATTTAAATTTCATACAAATCAACTTAAATTATTTATCTCAAATTACAAACTAATTAAACTATTAACTATCGAATCTAATATAAACTAAATTTAATTAACCTATAAAATTAACAATTAAAAATTTTAATTAATCCCTAACTAATTTAAATTTCATAAAAATCTAATTAAATTATTATCTTAAATTACAAACTAATTAAATTTTTTTCTAACTAATCACGTAAACTAAATTCATTAACAAATCAAATTAATAACTACAAAATTTAATTATCATCTAACTAATTTAAATTTTATAAAAATCTAATTAAAATATTTATCTCAAATTACAATTAAATTAAACCATTACCTAACTAATATAACATAAATTAAATTTATTAAAAAATAAAATTAATAAGTACAAAATTAGTTTAACATCTAAATAATTCTGTAATTACCAAATCTAATCGTAATGTTTTTATATAAGATTTTTCAACTATCAATATTATCAATAAAAATTTCTACAATTACCTGTACAAATTATCAAGCAAAGAGAGCAGCCTCGCATAGAAAAGGAAAAGATGCCCTTTCACGGTGGAGAAAATGGACTAGAAAACGAAGGAGATCGAGAAGCTGGCCAGAGAGAAAGAGAGCTGTCAAGAGAGAGATGCAGGAACAGCAAAAGAAATGAGGGGAAGAAATGCGGCGCTTGTGCGAAATGGAAAAAATTAAGGTTTATATTTATAAGGACCTAGTGATAGCCATTTATTGCTGTCGTTAGAAGTAAAATCTAGCAACCGACTTCAAGTCAATCATTGGATATGTAGTGAAAGCTCCTTACCACTCTTCTAAAGCAGCCAAAGGCATGCTTTCGTATGTAAGCGTCCATGGCTGCCTTCGAAGATAGTCAAGGGCATGCTTTCACATGCAAGTGTCCATGGTAGCTTATGGAGGCAGCTAGGTGGCAGCCTTAGTGACGACCCATGGTGGTTGCCATGGCTGCCTTCGAAGGTGGACAGGTGGTAGCCTTGGCGACTGCCCATGGTTGGTTGCCATCACTGCCTTTGAGGGCAGCAAGGTTGTAGCCTTGGCGACAGACCATGAAGGTCGCCATGGGTACCTTCCAGTGCAACATGGTGGTAGCCTTGGCAATAGCCCATGGTGGTCGCCATGGCTGCCTTCAAGGGTAACAAGGTGGGAGCTTTGGCAACTACCCATGATGGTTGCCATGGCTACCTTCGAGGGCAGTAAGGTGGCAACCTTGGCGACTGCCAATAGAAGTTGCCATAGCTGCCTTCAAGGGCTGCAGTCACCTGTGAGCCTTTGAGAACCAATGATCGTAGCCACAAGTGGTTTCATGCGGTAACCATGCATGCCTTCTCTTGCGAGCCTTTGGGAGCCGACGAAGGTAGCCAGCCACCTTTGAGCCTTTGAGAGCCAACAAAGACAGCTATAGGTGGCTGCATGAGCCACTCATGCATGCATACTTTCACCCGCAAACTGGCAAAAGCAGCCACAGGTGGCTATGGCCACTCGCAAGCCTTCAAGAGCTGACGAAGTAGGCAGCCATGGGTTGTTGCAAGCTGCATCCATGCAAGCCTCTGTCCATAAGCTGGCCAAGGCAGCCATGAGTGGATGCGGCCGCCTGCAAGCCTTTTAAAGCCGGTGAAGGCAGCAACAAGAGGCTGCATGTGGCACCATGCATGCCTTCGCTCGCGAGCTGGCAAAGGCAGTCATGGATGGTTACGACCACCTCCAAGCTTTCGAGAGTCAATGAAGACAGCTACGGGTGGCTACATGCGGCACTCATGCATGCTTTCGCTCGCCAGTGCACACGCAGGTGGCCGTAACCACCTTTGGTTGGCTTCACATATGAAGGCATGCATGGTGCATGGCGAAAGCCACGTGCCTTTACCTGCCTTCTCATGCAAAGGCATGTTTGTACATGAGGCAATCACAGTGACCGCCCATGGGCGGTCGCTAAATTTGCCTTGACTAGTTAGCAAGTGAGTCCTAGTGGTTGCTAGTGCGTTGATTAGAGATCGATACAAATTTGGTTACTAATTGATCATTAAATTGATTAATAGTTAATATACATTAATTAAAAATTATTTTAGCAACGAATTTTTTGTCTGTCGCTAATGTCTATCGCTAATCTATCATTAGTCCGTCACCATATTAAATTTTTCATTCTGTAACAATTATGTCGCTATGTTGTTATTATCTAGCGACATATGAAATCAATTGCTATTTTTTGTCATTATATTTAGATTTTTTTTTGTAGTGAATGATCTTTCATAATTTTTTATTCTTGGTTTCTATTTATTTTATGGTGTTAGCTTTCTTCTTTAATTCTCTGCGAAGATCCTTATTTTTATTAGATGCAGTTCTATTTGTCCCTTGTAAAATCTTCTTAGATTTTTCAATGTCTACTTCCACTATCTGATTTTTTTCTCATTTTTCTAGTGATTTCCTCTTAGCTTTGTACCTAATATCAAAAGGTTTATTCTCTTGTAGCCATTTAGTATGTTCTATCTCCTAAACTCTTTTCTCTCTTGGAATCTTTATATCTCAATTCTTTTAGGGTTGACTATCATAGAGATTTTGATAAACAGTAACCATGGTGGTAAAACTATGTTTTTGACTTGACTACTCTAAGCTCAATACTCTGAAGTGGTACTATCGACCTATTTTCCTCTAAGGATGGCAAATGATTTCTCCCAAGTATGGTGAATATTCTCTATTTTTTAAAAAAAAAAAGCTTGAGGGTTATTGTAGTTAAATCGCCCTTCTATAAGCTCACGTAAGGTAGGGATGAACTACCTAAACCCTAATTACCATTACTACTAAGGGTGTATAATGGATTCCTCCCCATAGCTCAAGCAGTGAGAGGTTTTGAAAATTTTCGACCCTAAATAGGATAAAATCATAAGATAACCAAGGTGATATCCACTAAATTTGATCTTCACCTATGGTAGAAAGTACTCTTATCCATTCATAAATTATTCTTACTTGAGTTCCTCTTTCTTGGCATAAGTCTTCAACTTGGTGGTGAAATTCTTAAAAAAGTCGTTTGCTCTCAATTATAACTTTTTAACCATGTATATAGTAAGGACAGTGCTTATCAAATGTCTTTCTCTTATAGAATTCTAATGATCTCAAAGTTTTTACTAAGTAATAGAAGCTGGATTGTCTCCATGTAGGCAAACTATTAGGAAGTCCGTCACTGTTATTTTTACCTATCCATGTGTCATGAGGAATCTTAGAATTTCATCGATGGCTAGGGCTATTCCTTTTCTCCTAGAGTCTTCATCCAAGTGTTATTTAGTGAATGTTAATATGAACTCCCGGGTTACATAGTTACCTCCATTTTTGTGCCTAATGGATTTTTCGACTACAAATCTTGATACTCCTAATAAAAGAGCTAGTTGCTTCTTTGTTTGGTATATGTTTCCTCTTTCTCACATATATTTTGAAAAGTTTCGAAGGTCTAACCACAATCCAAGTTCTATGAGGTTAAAGTCTTAGAAGCTAAAGCATTAGTTTGTTAGGTCCCAAAAATAGATGGTTACCCTAACTAAAGACTCTCTATGGTGATTCCCTTCTATGGCTCTAAATTCTTGATTAAATATTCTTTTATCTCTAGGACTTATTTTTTCCTAGGTGTTCCTCAATTCTACTAAGCCATATATGCTAATCGTTTGCTTTACTTCTAAAGGTCGATTTACCTTGGCCATGGGCCCTTAAGTATCTTCCCCCCATTTTTTTGAAGGATCTTAGACCAATGTTGCACGTCATCTATCTTAACCATAGTAAATGTGATCTCCATTGTCTTTTGAGAATTATTCAAGAGTAAAAAGTAAAGAAAGATGAATTTTCAACTGATATGTAATGATGTAGCAACAATCAAGCAATAATATGTCTCTGTTCGTGTCTTAAGAGGTTTAAGGGTTCTAATCATAGCCATGACTTTATGTAACACTATTTACATGTTGAGCTATGTAAGGTAGGACCAATCATCAAAGGTTCCTAGATTGCTCCTTATCAAGCTACATGGCACCTCGAAATGCCTTATCATCACTTAGGAGTCATTCTAGAAGCAAATAAGCAATCCAAGTTCAAATCTGAGTAACAGACTTCACCAACTCATTCCAAAGAGCAATATCTTCATGAAAGTATGGTTACGCGTGTCTCTTTTAAAGGTAAAGCTTGAATATTAAAGCTCGTTCATGCATAGTAAAATATATGAGGTTCTCTGTCTATGTAGATATTAAAGCAACAAACAATCATAGATTATATAATGACGAATAATCATGAGAAACTCAAAATTTTAGGAGGCAACTCTATCTTTGGCCTAACTCTCTATTACAAAATCAAAGATTCTGGGTCCAATCCTTAGTGGATTGCCAATTATCATAATTGAGGTTTTCATTAAAGGATACCTTCGATGCGATGAAAAACTGAGGAGTCACCAACAACCATCTAAGTGTGATTGGTCACTATTTAAAAGCAAAAGGCTTACTAGTTTTTCCAATCTTTCAGAGAAAAAGTGGGTTCGAACGTCCATTAGATTTGAGGAAGAATTACACCCTTCGAATAGCCAAAATTGGTGCCATAAGTTGCCTTATCCTGTTCTTTTAGGGTCCTGTTCACATAATATGTAAAATTAAGGGGCATAATATTTAGACTTCATAATTATTACATCTCATGGCCTTTTAAAACATTTTTATTAAAGAAGATCAAAATTTCTCACTTGTTCCACTTTACTACTACCTCAAAATAAATGGGAGATAATATTATAAGTAATTTATCAAAAAAGAATCAAGCATGAGAAACAATTCGACTATTAGGCTAATTCATTAATTTTAAGATTAATGTTAAGAATAGTTACTAAATTGGATTTAAAGTCAAATTTAAAATCTCAAGTTTAATTAGAATCTAAACTGTTACTAGGTTAAACCTTTATCTAAGTTGATCCTCAAGGGAAAAAAAAAAAAAAAGAGCCTTCATCAACAATGAGCTTAGAAAATGGATTAGATCCACCTTAGAATTTCAAGATTTAAGAATTAGATATTACTGATCTCAAATTTGAATCTTATCATCTTTACACTTCACATTTTACTAGATCATTTGTTTTTCAATAATTAAGCTCAAGCTCATCCTAACCTATAATGATCCACATTTTTCCTTCTTTTTTTTTCAATAAACTCATGGTTCAATGAAAAATTTAACTAAACAGCCAAATAAAAATTGAGGTAACAATTTCACCTTTTCCTTCCTCAAATTATAGATTATCAAAAAAAATAATTATGGATGAATAGTATTCATCCAAAGCTTTAAAACTTTATTTTAACATCTTAATTACAAAAATACCAAAGATCTAAAATTATCCAAATATGAAGAAATTATTATAAAGAATCTAAATTTGAATAACTTGATGATTTTTTTAAAAATATTAAATTTAAACTCAATCTCAATTCTTTTAACATGAACAATGTTCATCCAAAACTTCAAATTTTCATTTTAGCATTATACCTAAATCAAAAAAAAAAAAACCCTTGAAATTCTCCATATTAATGAAAAACATTTTGGAAAATCAAATTTAAACCCTTGAAGACTGAAAAATTACTATTTTGAATAGAAAATAAAATAAAATTAAAAGGCTACAATGTCTACAAAGAACAGCTAAGAAAACTACCTCAATTTATAAAATAAATAAGCCAACAACAATATTATCTTAATAAACAATTTTATTAATTATGAATGAATGAATGAATTAGATAACATTAAAGAGATTTATAGAATCTCACCTCTCAATAGTGAATGAATGTTCCATAAACAGGTTGGATTCCACCGCGAAATCTTAAGCTAACTTTCTCAATTTGAATAGAATAAAATAAAAAGACTATACTAATAATACAAATTTGTAAATTCTTAACCTCGCAGTATTTTATCTCTATTATTTGATCTTTAAGCACTGAATATAAATTTTTTTGAGCTATCCAACTGGCGGATATAATGATGGATAAGGATCTCCATGTATACCCCTCTTTGGTGGGTGAGTTGCACCCCTAATTTTGACTGAAATGAGCTCAGTTAGATGAATAGTATTCAGCTAGATGAGCAAGGTTTAGATCGGGATCTGTGTTCCTAAGTATAAGCATAAAACACATGTCTTCTTTTATTAATTCTAGGTTCAGATTTGTGTTTTACTTCTTACATTGGCATGACATGCATGTTTCCAGTCCAAAACACGAGCTTTTTATACTTCAATCTAAGCTTGGACTTAAACAAGGTTGCAAGGTCAGTTCAGTTAGGCATATCAGTAAATAGCCATTGTTGTGTTCTAAATTGGGACTTATTCTTAAAATGAACGTTATAGCCCTATCTTTTATATTTGTAAGACCACTTAAATCATTTTATTTTAATCTCAGATGAAAGGGGTAGCCCAAAGTAGTAGAGCAGTGTCTCTAAACATTTCCTTCTAGTATCATGTAGCTTTTAACCTCATTTTCAGCCTAATGTAACTTGAATCTCAAAAGACTTAAAACTTAAAATGTTAGATATATCGCTTAGCTATCAAAAGCATCTTTAATGACTTCATGTGAAGTTTAGACAAAAGGTTGACTGCCAAAATAGTATTGTAAAACTACTGACAACTCTATCTTAACATCACATAGCATCTGATAATGGTTGACCTCTAATGTATATGGAATCTTTATTCAGTTTTGATACTACATTTATAGCCCATTCTCTGAGCTTTGTAATACCACTTAAATCTTTTCAATTTGACATTAAATGAGGAACTTATGCTCAAAACACTATGGCAGGACTACTAATCACTTTAGGTCAGCATCCTCTAACTTTGGATTCATGGCTGACCCCTAAGGAGTTATTTAAAAATAAGGTTGGGTTTAAATCCAATGTCTTAAGGACTACTAAAACTCATATTTGAATCTCGAAACTAAATTCAGTGGTTGGCTGAACATTATCTAACCTCATTTTCAGGTTAACGCTTGCTACTACATGAAAAATCTAACTTTGGCTTTTGAAACTTTTCTATACCTAGAAATGTCATTTGGGGCCTATTAAACCCTTATTTGAACCCTAAAAATTACACAAACTTGTATCCTTTTGTTTTTTTTTTTTTTGTGTGCCTATTTAAGGTTAGCACCAATGTCTCCTTACTGCTTTTTGTTTTCTGTAATTTCTTTGCCTTCCAATAAGCATTCATGCCACAAAACCATAAGCATGAACTTGAAAGTTTAAGTTCACTGTAAATCTGAACCGTCATCTATAAATGTAAAGTGACTAAGTATAACATAACTATCCAATCTTTGATCATTTTTCATTAAAACTACTTTCATCTCAATAATATCCAATTTAAAGTCTCTAAGAAAAATTTAGTGCTTGGATGATCTTTTTGTTGAACTCTTTGCAAAGTATTTCCATATGCAATAAAAAATTATGATTTAACTGTTTGACCCTAAATTTTATATAGATTCATGCTTTAAATGTTCATTAACTCCAATCACAATCCTCAAGGATTTCTCAAAACTCGACTGAATCCTTTCGCTAACCACTTTCAGAGTTGAATGCTAAGGTTGTAATAAATCATCAACTTGACCTTGCAACCATAAGTTTTTTGTAGAAATGATTTTTAGTACTCCTACGTATCGCTCTCATAGCGTAAGCGATCATGCTCTCTTGCCCTATACTCCTTATTCAATTGCTCCTCCATAGCCTTATACTTTAATTCCTTGCGCTTTTTCACAGCCTTCATCTAAGAGCACATATTCTGCATGGTTACGTCATCAATAGAGCATATAGTGCTAGAACTGCCGCCTAAATACCATGATCAAGCTTGACTACCAATCCCGTACACCCGACACTTCTTCTTTTCACTTACAACCTCATAGTAGAGCTTAGTATTGTTTACATCAAGCGTGCCTAAAGATACCTCCTTTGGTTGAGAAACCAAAGCAATTAACTCCTCAAAGCGTTCCTACAATAAAGCAGTTAGTTAACTTACTCATTGGCTAAATCAAATAGTAAAGTAAAAAAGATAAGTAATTTAGTTATTTATTAAATGTTAAAGATAACTAACTTACATCTATTTGTTTGACACACTTATCTATGAACTCATCGGGGTTAGACTTCTTAGTATAAGTCTGTTTAAAAAGCTTTATTGAATAGGCTCATGACTCAACTCTTGTGTTTGAAAAAAAATATATTTAATAAATAACCACATTATTTTCATTTATATTTATGTAAGTAATTTAAATATCATGCGTACCGAGCGTCGACAATGGTTTTGTAATGAACATGAACCGGTACTCTGTCGAGAAGGATTTGATTCGGGTCTATCCATCTCGCTCCATCGATTACGAGATATGGTCTTGCACGTTTGTCGATGCTCTGGCCAATTTCATTCCATTTACCACTGCTTTCATATAGTATCTAGGACAAATTGAGTTTATTTCTTACCTTGTGGCAACATGCATACATCAAGTCCGCATACCGATCCGTAACATGAGCCTCCTATGCCCTTTACCACGCCATCTATTTCTTTATCCCATTTAAAATGTTTCTTCCAAAAAAAGGAAAGGTTACTATGTTAAAATGTAAAATATTTTTTTAAAAATAATTATAAGTACCTTGAATTCTTGAAAATAAAAATCTTTAGTTTTCTGAGAAATCACCTTCCATGTGTACCCAGATGGATTGACTCTCCCCTACAAGATCTTATAAATCTTCACTGAATATTTATGCAAAGGCTCGATTTTATCAAATAAGACAATAAAATAACTATAGTAAGTAACATAACTAAAATTTATAAAGATAATGATATAAAGTACTGAAAACATTAATTATGAATACTTTTGTGTCATTCTTTATAAAAATCTACTGTCTACTTGCACTATGCAAACTCATTGAGTTAGATATCGTAATAGCAACGAAACTAAAAGAACTTGAAGCAAAGTTGGCAAACCCATCTATAGGTATAAATGCTCCATGTGGAAATGGTGCAGCTACATCCTCCTCCTTATCCTAAATATGCAGATCTTTCCGTTCGAAGTACTCACCTTTCTCTTCGGAGTCACCTTATCTCCCTTGACTTTTCATCTAAACATATCAATAAAAGTTAGTTTGATAATTAAAGTTTTATAAAAAATTCAGAAGAGTCTCCTACGAAAATTGAACTCAAGCCCTCTGAAAATACATGATGAAAATACAATACAATGAATAACCAAATTAACCAACACTCATTTAACATATAAAATCAACAACTTAAAATTTTAAATAACATATAACTAATTTAATAGTTATCAAAACTAAATAAATTATTTTTCTCAAATTAATTACAATCTAATTAAACAACTATCTAACTACTCTACAACAAATTAAACTCATCAAAAACTAAAATTAATGTAATTTTCATAAAAATCTATTTGAATTATTTATCCTCAATTATACAATCTAATTAAATTGTGACATAATTAATTTAACAAAAATCAAACTTGTTAACAAATAAAATCAAGAACTAAAAAATTAATTATCATGTAATTAATTAAATAATTTTAAAAAATTTTATAATATTATTTATAATAAATTAATTACAATCTAATTAAACAATTATATTTGTCTACCTAATTTGACAAAATATAAATTTATTAACAAATAAAATAAACAACTACAAAATATAACTAATTAACGTCTAAGTAATTTAATTTTTTTAAAACTCAAATTAAATGATTTATTTTAAATTAATAACTACTAAATTTAATCAACATCTTAATTAATGTCATTTTCATAAATTTCTATTCAAATTATTTATCTCTAATTATAATTAATCTATTTAAACTATTACATAATTAATTTGACAAAAATTAAATTTATGAACAAATGAAATTAACAACTTAAAATATTAATTAACATTTAACCAATTTAATTTTTTAAAAAATTCTAATTAAATTATTTATCACAAATTAATTAATTATAATGTAATAAAATAATTATATCTAACTAATGTAACAAAAACTAAATTATTTATTAACAAATATAATTGACAACTGAACATTTTAAGTAACATCTAACTAATTTAATTTTTTTATAAAATCTAATTAAATTATTTATCAAAAATTAATGAAAAATTAATTCAATAATTATATCTAACTAATATAAAAAATAAAATTAACGACCAAATAACTAAAAATTTTAAACTAATTTAACCAAAATTAATTTTTCAATCTAATCTAATTTAAATTATTCTACCTAGTCTAACAAAAAATTATAAAACCTAATCTATTAAAAAAAAATTTACATGATGTAATCTAATATATTTAATCTAATCTAATCAAAAATTAATCAATTTACTCTAACCAAATTTTGATTTTTTATACTTCTAGGAGTATTTGCCAAATACGTCCTCGTTCACCAAATCTTTAAACTAATCGGTAATGTACGTGGGGAGTAGTTGGAGGAAGGAGGTTACCAAAGAAAGAGAAAGGAATGATATAGACAAAGAAAAGGAGTTGCAATGAAATAGAAAGGAAGACTTGCAAAGAAGAAAGGGAGAGAAAGGGGGGAAGTGGTATGTGCAGGGAAAGAAAAGTAAGACTTTGCTATTTCCTTTAATCTAGTGACCGTCAGGGGTGGTCGCTAGCAGATGATCAATAGTTGCTTCTGACTTGTTAATAGCCAAGTGTGATGTATTTAAATAGTTGCTAATATGCTTTAGTTTAAATATAAATTAATTAAAATTAAATATAATGACGAATTTTTATGAATCACCAAATTCTGTCACTAATCGATTGGTTAAAAAAAATTAATTTTGTATCAATTCTGTTAGTAATTTATCATTATTTAGCGATTAATTTTGTCTGCCACGAAGTCTTTGTCACTTTTTTAAAATTTTTTTATAGTGATTAAACAGGTGGCAGTGACCCACAATTCTCTGTTGGTGGTGAAACAAGTTAGGGGAAAGTATGACATTGCGGGTGAAAAATGGGTATGATATGTCAAAAATGTCACGAAACTCATTGGCTCATTGAGTATTATAAAATGACTAAAGTCTTTAGAGCAAAAATTGTGTACAGAAACACCTTAGAAAAATTAACGGTTAAAGGAAGCACGGGCTAGAGTAGAGTTTTCAAGAACGTGTCAATTTGCCTATTAATTACAAACATCAAGGAGTCAGAGTAGTTTTGCTAGGTCAACCATGCAAAGTTTTTGCTGTCACCTTTTTTGGAATATACCAGGGAAGGAACCTTCCTAACTAACCCAAATGAATCCCATAAGTTGTGAGCTAAGGTCAATAAATTTACCATTATCGATTGGAAACTATACAAATTATTTGTCACCACAGCATATTTGTGGTGCATCAACAAATATAAGTAACCTTATGTACTTAAGGAAGTCTACGAAGGAATTTGTAGAAACCATGAAGGAGTAACCACTTTGGCATTCAAAATATTAAGGTCAGGATTGGTTAGACTTGGCAAGGCAGGTTACAACATTTGTCAAGAAATGCCGAAAGTGCCAGCTTCATGCCAATATACCGAGCAAACTAGCACTCCTGTTAAGCTCAATAACAAGTCCATGGCCTTTCGCTTAATATGAGGATTAACTTGATTGATCTTCTTGCATTTGTCTTCGGATAAAGGCGATTCGCCATTTTAGCAGTTGACTATTTCACTAAGTTGACCAAGGTAGAACCCTTGGCGTAGATAAGGAATCAAAAATATTGGGACTTCATATATAAAAGCATAGTCCCAAGCTGCCAGGTTCTATGACAAGAAAGCCAGGAACCTTTACTTCAACCTAAGAGACCTCGTTCAAAGTCAAGCATCCGCAAGTATGCCATAACAACATACTAGAAAATTTTTTGCCAATTAGGAAGGTCCTTACAATATTCGAACTATCTAATGCCTAGGTATGTACACTCTAGAAACCATGGCAGGGAACATGGTGCCAAAGACTTAGCATGCACAAAAACCTAAAAAGATTTTATGTATAATTTTCACTTGGTTACTTATGCAATATTTTAGTTTTTGCATTTAATAAACTTGTGAAGTGTGTCTATCCGGTTTCTTCTTTCTATGGATCACTACTACAAAAATTATAATAATTGATATCAATTTAATGACAGTTATTCAAATAACTGTCATTAAAAAATTTATCAACATCTTTTATGACAGTTATTTCAAAATTGTCATTAAAAGTAAGGTTTTTAATGTCAATTAAAAAAGAATTGGCGTTAAAAAGACTATGAATTAAACTTTTAACGTCAATTCTTTAAGAACTGACGTTAAAAATAACATTTAACGTCAGTTCTCATGGAACTGACGTTAAAAGACAACATTTAACGTCAGTTCCATGATAACTGATGTTAAACACCAAAATTGCAGCAGCATAGGTTGCTGCTGCTTTCCTTGCTACAGCTGTAAGCAGCCATTGCTCTGCAGTAATGGCTGCTGTTGCTGCAAGAGGCAGCACCAAGGTCCGGATTGAAGACCAAAGAAGTTGCATTATTGAAGACCAAAGAATGTGAACCTTCCCATTCTCTGGGCAGAGGACAAGGAAAAAGCTCCCATGGTCGAATCAGGAGAAAGAGCAAGCAAAAGTCAAAATCCACAGGCAGAACAATTTGCAATCCACTACTGGGTTGAGGGGGTTAATGGAGGCTTCTCGTTTGTTCAGATGATAAGGAACGCCAATGACTGGGAGATTGGCCAGATTGAAGGCATGGACGCCTACATTCAGAACAGCAGTATTGTGTTTGAGAGGGAGGATGCAGTGGTGTGGAAGCTGGGCATTAGTGGCAGCAGCGGCTTCACTGTTAAATAATGCTCAACTCAACAGGGTGCAAATCCAATCTGCAAAGAAGGCTCAGATCAACAGGGTGCAGGCTCAGGCTCAGTTCCAGAGGAGACAACTATACAGCTGTCAGAGAATGGGAACCTTCAACGTCAATTATTCTAGAACTGACGTTGAAGGTTCTCACTTCTCTGGCCTTCAACGCCAGTGAGTGTCGTCAGATATCCAGCGACCCAGTGAGCCGCTGAGAGTATTTTATATTCGCATCGATTGGTTTGCGCTCCGATGAGATAGCCGATCAAGATCGATATTCCACTGATAAAAGCACCAGTTTACCAGTAGAAAGAGAGTGAAAGTTGTTTGTCTGTGTGTGTGAGAGAGAAAGGGTTACAGTCTCACAGAGTAACTGTTTGGAAAAAAATTGACGTTGAAAAAACTTCCATTTCTGGTTTTTGTGAAACCACTGATTCTCATGCACAACCCATCTTTTAAAATCTCCCCATTAACTAACTCCTCAATCCCACGAGCTTCCTCGTTCTTTCTTTCTTTCCATGTCTCTCTTCAGTGTCATGGCTGTCTTTCGGGGATAATGATGAAGAAACTGGAATAGTGGGTAGTTTGTGAAGCATGAAAGTGCAGGAGGGAAGATAACCCACTAAAGAGGGAGATAGATGAGAAACTGATAATTCACTATTTTTAGGTGTGCTTTGCATTTTGGGCTTCGCTATTCCCGTTAAAAGGATTGAAGATTAAAGAGTGAAAAAAGGGAATACAGGAAAGTGAAAACACAAAAGAAGAGAGGCTTTAACAACAGGAATAAAAAATCTCTCTTTGTTCTGGTGGTTCTGGTATTCATTGCATTTTGGTCTCTCTTGATCATGACTCATGAGAGTCTCTTAGCATGTCGGTTCTGTGAGCTGAGTCATCCTTGTTGAGAAGTTAAGGAAGACAGTGCGAGAAAGTTGGAAGATAAAGTAGAAGCCTTTCATTTTTTACTGGGTTGCTGCTGCTTTCCTTGCTGCAGCTGTAAGAGCAATGGCTGCTTCTGTTGCTGCAAGAGGCAGCACCAAGGTCTGGATTGAAGACCAAAGAAGTTGCATTATTGAAGACCAAAGAATGTGAACCTTCCCATTCTCTGGGCAGAGGACAAGGAAAAAGCCCCCATGGTCGAATCAGGAGAAAGAGCAAGCAAAAGTCAAAATCCACAGGCAGAACAATTTGCAATCCACTGTTGGGTGGAAGGGGTCAATGGAGGTTCCTCGTTTGTTCAGATGATAAGGAACGCCAATGATTGGGAGATTGGCTAGATTGAGGGCATGGACGCCTACATTTAGAACAGCAGTATTGTGTTTGAGAGGGAGGATGCAGTGGTGTGGAAGCTGGGCATTAGTGGCAGCAGCAGCTTCACCGTTAAATAATGTTCAGCTCAACAGCGTGCAAATCCAATCTGCAAAGAAGGCTCAGATCAACAGGGTGCAGGTTCAGGCTCAGGCTCAGTTCCAGAGGAGACAACTATGCAGCTGCCAGAGAATGGGAACCTTCAACGTCAATTATTCCAGAACTGACGTTGAAGGTTCCTACTTCTCTGGCCTTCAATGCCAGTTCTGGAAGAATGGATGTTGAAGGCCAGAGAAGTGGAACCTTCAACGTCAGTTATTCCAAAACTAACGTTGAAGGATATGATACCTTGTTTTTAAGGGTGGGGATCTAAATTTTTTTTCAGAGGCCTCTAGAGCCCGCCATAACATCCCGCTTCATTTTTTCTCTCTAAGGTCAAAATTCTCCTCTTCACAGACTGTCCAGAAGCAGCTGCACCTCCAGCCGTCCATTCTCCGGCGATTCTCCTGTTTGCAGTCCATCCACAATCAGCTGGGGTAGCTGGTGGCAGCCTTTTCCCCACTCCCTGTTTTGGTATCTATCCATACAGCCAGCCATCCATTCTCCGGAGTTAAGCTCCTTTCTGCAGTCAATCCAGAACCAGCTGGTGTGGTCTCTGTCCCCACAGCCAGCCATTCTCTGGCCATTTCCTTGTCTGCAGTCCGTCCAGAAGCAGCTGGGGTAGCTGCTGGCAGCCTTTCCAGCACTCTCTGTTTTGGTCTTTGTCCACACAGCAGCCATTCTCCAGCCATTCTCCTGTTGTTCGTCCAGAACCAGCTAGTCCATGGTTTATGGGACATTTAACCACGTTGGTGTATTAAGGTAATGGGACATTTAACCTTATATACCATAGTCCATAGTTTATGGGACAAGAAGATATCAGTTGGCCGATCATAAGATTGTACATTTAGATCTTAGCTCAGCAGAATGATATATTCATTTTCCATGCATTGAAAAGGTTCAGGGAACTGTGAATCTGTTTTCTTCTTCAAAGCTAACTTCATTTTTAAATGATTTTGCAAGTTGCAAACCATTTTTGTGCCTTTTCTTTGTCTCCGCTGTTTGTAAGGGGTTGGAAATTGGATTGAGAAAGTAATAAGTGTAAAAGCATTGCGTGGTTAGGCATTTTATTTGTTTTATTTATATCTATGGATGGCTGCTGCAGGTTTTAATTGGCTTTGTTTCATTGAAACAAGATGGGAGGTGGATTTAGAGTGCTTCATCTTGTCAGACCATTTCTTTCATTTTTGCCTGAAGTTCAGAGTGTTGACAGAAAAGTTCCATTCAGAGAGAAGGTCATATACACTGTGATTTCTCTTTTCATCTTCTTGGTATGCAGTCAGCTTCCTCTGTGTGGCGTACACTCTACAACCGGTGCGGATCCATTCTATTGGATGCGTGTTATTCTTGCGTCAAACCGTGAGACAGTCATGGAGCCTGGAATCACACCAATCGTGACATCTGGACTGGTCATGCAACTTCTTGTTGGTTCAAAGATAATTGAAGTTGACAATAATGTACGCGAAGACCGTGCATTGTTGTAAGTATTTTGTTCAGCCATGTTTTGGGTAGCTTGCTCTATTAGTATGGAATTCTTTAATGCAATTTGCACTGGAAGATGGATTTCTGAATGCTTCCTTTGTCGCATTTTTCTATTTTCATGTAAGATGATAAAATTCTTTCATTATACTCTTTCTTTTTGCTTTATATCGTAGTCTCAAATGATGAGCTCTACGAATGTCTAAAATTCTGTTCATGTAAGAACTATCACAATTAGTCTCACTGACATCTAAAATTATGTTCATGTAAGAACTATACAAATTTTGTATAGTTGTTAATGTGATAACCTCCATTGAAAGGTTTTGATATAATATACAAGCTGAGACAATGTCTAGTGCTTGCTTTCTACTCACACGGTAAATGCCAAAAGAGCTGCATATTTGGAAGTGGTATATCATCAAAGTTATATCTATCAATTCTTAGGCCTTTTAGTATATTAATGTGAAAATACGGACAGTATTGGGGATAGACAGCTTATTACTGTGTCAATTATCAATGCTACCATTAATTGTTGGCATGTTTAATTCTATTAAGGAATAGTTTATTCATTGTGTACATATTAGTTAAATAGGTTTTGAGCTCCATCAGAAGTTATAAGTTTCCTTTCCCTGTTGCAGGAACAACAAATGGTGATGCCTGGGCATCGGGAATCAAACTTACAAAAGCAGCTGAACCGTTACATACCAACAGCTGCAGCATTTGGGGGCATGTGCATTGGTGCATTGACAGTGTTGGCAGATTTTATGGGGGCCATTGGTTCAAGCACTGGAATTCTTCTAGCGGTTACCATCATATATCAGTACTTTGAGACATTTGAGAGGAAAAAGCTAGTGAGCTTGGCTTCTTTGGTTTCTGAGTTTGAAACTCGGATAATGGAGCAATGGTTGGTGGTGTCATTGAGCTCCCTTGCAATTTTGGTGAGTTAAGAGTTTTATATAGATGCTCCTATTTAACCCTAAAGTTGAGATTAAAACTTAGGGTAGTTAGTTAACATTACAGAAGCCATGTGAGATATTACAAATGCGCATTATCTGAGACATAATCTCGTTCTTTTTTTTTTCTGCCTCTGGTTTTGTGATATTAAGTTTATTGTATCAGTGGATATGCACGAGTTAGATGCTTCAATTAATGTTCTGCCAAACATTGAGTCAAATGGCCTAGATTATTTTGAGTGTTTTCAGATATAAAAGAAGTAATGACGATCTCTGTTAGAATGATATTGAAGTGTATAACATAAAAATTTTGGTTGCATATATATTGTGAAGAATTGTATTGATGTATATTGATGTTGTGAAAACAGGTTTTGGATAATTTAAATTTTTTTATTTTGAAATAAATACAAAAAATACCTTTAATGGGTATCCCTTTTTAACGACAGTTTCAACAGAACTATCGTTAAAAGGTCCCCTTTTTTAATGACAGTTTCGTTGGAACTGTCATTAAAGGGCATCCCCCTTTAACGACAGTTCTGTTGGAACTGTCGTTGAAGGGTACCCCCCCCTTTAACGACAGTTCTGTTGGAACTGTCATTAAAGGGTTCACCCCTTTGATGGCAGTTTCAATAGAACTGTCATTAAAAGGTAATGCTTTCAATGACAGTTTCATAACTGTCATTAAAACTTCTTCCCTTTGATAGCATGAACAAAGATGAAAATTTTACAACTGTCATTAAAAACCATTTTTAACTATCATTAAAGCTTTTATTTGTAGTAGTGGATTCTTGTTTAGCATTTTACCATTTATATATACTCTTTAATATATACCTAGTTGACGATGTTCAAGCACTTTAAATGCCACTAGTGGCTTCAACCCTGCCATGTAGTTGAGTAATGCTACATAGGGTTTGGCCCAGCCATGAAGATGAACCATGATACATTACATTAACCTTTTAGCCTACCATGTAGTTAGGTAAGACCACAAAGTTTTTGCCCAACCACAAAGCATGGTTAGGCTCAGATCAACAAAGGAAGCTTCTCAACTTGCCCTATAATTGGGTAGGACCATAAAGTTTTTGCTCGACCATAAAGCATGGCCAAGCTTAGACCATTTTCGTATATTTTTGGCCTACCCTGTAATTGGGCAGGAACGCCAACTCAGCTCTATCATGGTAGGACTAGTTCTTTTTTAGAACTAACTATTATAAATGAAAAAATTAATACAAAATAGAAATATTGATATAAATGAAGAAAGCAATATGAAACTATCATTATTAGTGCAAATGTGATTACAAGAAAACAAATAGGAAATTTTTTTTTTTTACATGGCAAATATAAAAAACCAATCATATTTTAGTCCTTAGCAATAGGAGAACGCTTAGGTGGTAACCTCGTTAAAGGAAAGGAAATAGAGTAGGTAGGACCTGTGATGGTGGTTATGGTAGCAAAACTGCGAGAAGGGGCAAAAAAAGAGCTCCCAGGAGCGAGGCTTTAACTTCTGATGCTCTAGGCTAACTACCCCATTAAGCCCACAATAGGAGTAATTATAAATGCGTTTTCACATGGTGGTAGTAGGTGTATAGCCCCGTGCTCATCATCATAGGGGTACTTAATGGTTAGTTAAGCCAAATCTAAATCTAGGTATCTTACTCCAACTTAGTCTTGATGTTAACCCGAGCCATCCAGTAAAAGTTTAGTGTGCACTCATCATTTAGTTCTTTCAAATTAACTGAGTCCTTAAAATGGACAATAGCCAAAACGCAGGCTTTCTGAAGGTTGTTAATATACCATTTGTAGTTTAATAAGGCTTACAACTCTAAACCTCTAATCTTCGTATGCAAAATCTTCATCAACTTCTCCTCTAAGGCCATAAAACCCTTCAGATCTACAATCTTTAGCTCCACCTTGTCAAAGCTATATTATACTTCAATAATTCTCCTCATGTTTTAGAAAGAATTTTGAGATAGTAACCCACTTATCTGTTATTCTACTAGCCTATTGCATACCTTATGTGGGAAGCCATTAAAAAAAATAAAATAAAGAACAGGAAGAAGTAAAAGACAAGCGATAGGATAAGTTACAGTCTTACCTCCAGTAATGATGCCAAGCAATCAACAGGGAGGTTGTTATTGTCTAGCTCGTTAATTTTCTTAATGTTTTCTGATAATAGTAACTTATGGCAAAGGTTATAAGGTATCCTAAGCTACTTTATAGATTTCACCCCTATAACTTTAGGTAGTCCCCAGCATAGTCCATTATGCCTTGATCTTAAAGCAGATTAGGTGCCAACCCTACCATAATCCTCTCCTCGATCGTAGCCTTTTCTTTCCCCTTTTGGCTAGCATAAGGTTTCTTAGCTGTAGAGGCGGCTAAGGACCCAGTGGCCTCTCTTTTCTTTGGTCGTACCATATCTACTAAAGCAATAAAGGATACGTTGCCCAAATAAGCTTTGATGTAGGTTGCCTTCTCCTCCTTTAAGACTTGGCTTATTGCAAGAAAGAGTGGCTTTCTTCATGATTCATTAAACTAATATTCACATTTGAAATAATCAACACGTCAACTTAGTCATATAGACCAAAAAACCATGAATAAATATTAGATAATCAATCTTAATCCATCTCGTTTGTATCAAAACTATCCTTTATACCTATTTGGTAATGCCTACACCTCACATAGCTCTAAAAATAAACAAAAAGCCAAAAAAAGGTTAGAAATTACAAGCAAAGGTAATCGGCATCCTTTCACTCGATAAAGACTCTAACCTGTCCTAAAACCCCGAACAAGGTGGGCTCACCATGGCTTCCATCCATAAAGCTCCCAGAGGGGGAAGCAATAGGGACTAAGACAACTAAAAATTAGAAGGTCTTTAGTCTTTGTTCTATTCTTGCTTCTCAAAAAATAGGCAAAAAGAGGTATCTATAGACACCTTATTTTTACCTTTAACATTAAATTAAAGTGAACTCAACAAATCTCTTCAAATTAGGATTAAGCTTTCAATTTTGAGGTTAAGATTATGCTGCTAATTCAAGACCAAGATTATCTGTTAAGTTTGAGATCGAGATCATGATAAGTTAGAGATTATGATGACGCTGCAAATATGGTTGGGATTATGCTATTATTCTTAAATTATACTTTTACTCTCGATGTCAGGTCAGATTAGCTTCATTAGCATACTTTACCTCGATGTAATTGACCCCAACTTAATGTTTGACCCCGATGTGGTTGATTCGATCAAACTTCTCCCTGATTTGATTAATAATTTTACATGAAGACTTATCTCAATGTGTAGCTATCATTTAACCCTTGATGCCACATTAGGTTCTAAATTTAATTTAACCTTGATGTGATTGATCCTAATCTTACATCGGGTTTTAGGTGTACAACTAGTAGAAGATTTGAGAAGCAAATTGCTGTTTACATACAAGCAACGTCTGAACAGAAAGACGGCTGATTTGTTGTATCAGAATCAACAATCAGAATGGACCAAAGGTTGTTTGAGGCCGCTCAAGCTGGAGATGTCAACTACTTGCACCAGTTGGTTGGAGAAAATCCTCTCGTTCTCAGCACCAGCTCACTGTTTTCTACTCAGAATCCACTGCACATAGCTTCAGTAGCTGGGCATGTTGAATTTGTCTTGGAGATTTTAAGGTTAAAACCTGAATTCTCCAGGGAACTTGATCAAGACGGCTTCAGCCCCATGCACATGGCCGCAGCAAATGGGCATGTGGAGATCGTCAGAGAGCTCATGAAAGTTGACGGGAAACTTTGCCAGGTAGAGGGCAGGGAGAAGAAGACACCTCTTCATTATGCAGCTATCAAAGGGAAAGTTCATGTGGTAAGAGAAATCGTTTCAGGTCGTGTTGAGTGTATGGAAGATGTAACTGTTCAAAAAGAGAATGCTCTTCACCTTGCTGTGAAGAACAACCAGTTTGAAGCCGCTAGGGTCTTGCTGGAGTTAGCTAAAGAGATGAACAAGGAGGATGTCTTGAACATGAAAGATGAACAAGGCAACACGGTCCTGCACCTTGCAACCTGGAGGAAACAACGCCAGGCAAGTCAACTTCCTCAATATTTGATAGTTTTCTTTCTCGAGTAAATTCATTTCTTCCAGATGCAAATAGAGAAATTTGATTTCAGATTTCTAGGTCACTGTAGGAGCTTGTTTCTGGGTTCAGTTATCTGCAAGATCATTTTGACTAGAATGTTCTCCTATGCTCTGCATATGTCAAGACTAGATAATTGAGGAAGACAAGAAACAGTCAGCTGAGACCATTTTATTAAAGCTGGCTAATCTGAACAGGTTATGTCGATGGTCAAATAATCATTTGTTAAATCACCCACTTACCCAGGAACTGATTTGTTTAAGCATGATATGATCTGCTTTATTTGACCAACTTGAACTCTTTCACACTTGGTGTTTGAAGAAAAACTGAAGGGAGAAAATGATTTCTTGCAGGTAATAGAATTGCTGCTCAGAAATGTACCCACTAATTCAGGATTCCTGGAAGTGAATGCCATTAACCATAGTGGACTCACTGCCATGGATTTGCTACTGATTTTCCCAAGTGAAGCTGGTGATAGAGAAATCGAAGAGATCCTCAGGAGAACTGGAGCTACAAGAGCAACAGATATCACCCGCTCTTCCCCTCCTTCCTTGGAGTCTCACAGTGCTGCCATAGCCATTCCCGCAACACCACAGAGATGTCAATCACCACAAGACAATATGGTTGAGTACTTCAAGTTCAAAAAGGGTAGAGACTCTCCAAGTGAAGCTCGCAGTGCCCTGCTGGTTATTGCTATCCTGGTGGCAACTGCAACTTTTCAAGCTGGACTCAGCCCTCCAGGTGGTGTTTGGCAAGATAGCTATTTTCCAGGCGAAAGTAATAGCACCAGGATTGAAGGGAAACACTTGGCAGGGTGGTCTGTTATGGCTTCTTCCAATGGAGTTGCATTTGCCCTCTTTGTGCTCTTCAACTCAATTGGTTTTGCAGTGTCTCTTTCCATGATCAATATCCTCACATACCGTTTCCCCTTGCAGTTCGAGCTTCAAATCTGTATGATTACAATGTATTTCACATACAATACGGCAATGACAACAATCACACCAGACGACATCAGGGTCTATATCGTTGTAATCACCTCAGTCTTGTCAACAGTGACACCACTATTAACCGAGTGGCTTAAACTGCTTTTGAAGTGGCTTGCAAAAGCTGTAATGGATATAATCCATAAAATTCGTTATCAAGGATACGCTCAAGGGTAATCATATATGTTGCTGAATGGAGCTTATTTTGACCTGTCTTCCCCAATTCTGAATACTATAAAGAGCACAGAGAGGAGGAAGCATACACTGGAAGGGAAACAGTCACTCCTCTGGGAATTCAAGTGGTGAATGAATAGTTAGTCATATAATGAAACAGATAGCTAGTAATGCAGTACCTTCATAATCTTTAATATATGTATCATATGGAGTACCTTCATGATGATCTACTTATTTTTCACTTTCTCTTCAAACAGATCAGGCTTCCTGTTCAAGTTGGAAGTTCAAGTTCAGAAATAAGGTAGAAATCCCAGCTTCTATATACAAAGATTAAAGTTCACAGGGCAAGAAAAACTTACACCATTCCAGACCAGGTAGTTTGGCAATTGCAGAGAATCTCAAACTACGTAGATTTCCTCCAAGCAATTTAAGACATAAGCATATGAAATTCAATTACATGATTTACAACCAGAATGAATTCCTTAAATGCATACCCAATCGATCAAAGTTTTCATTATTCATGTGAAAATCTACAGATTTTGTGTATTTTATTTCCAATTCTACACTCAATACCCTGGAATTTAACACTGAAAACACGATTATGCATAAAGCCTCCGACATTTAGTCTGTTCACTTCCTCAAGCACTCTCTTTAGTAAATCACTGATGTCCCCCACTGCCCAACCCAAGGATATATGCGGCCGTGGATCCTGCAATCAACATCCAAAATAGTACATCAACATTCCCTCCTTGTATTCAAGCATCACAATTTTCATCAAATAAGCTAACCGCATAAAATTCAGGAAGATTGTGAAGCTTGTACACTTCATTAACAGCTCGAATTTGGTTGGTTATCTGAAATAATTGAAAGCAAGTCAGTTGCAGACTTATGCCAATGCTATATCAAAGGAATAATTCAGGGTAAACTCAAGGGACAGTATGAATACTAGACGGCAGAAGGGGTAAAGAAAAGGAATGGCATTTCATTCAATCCAACAACTTCCTGAAATTAAGATCAATATCAAGATGCTATACACATTCAGTCTTCATTGCATAAATATACAGAATTTTAGCAACTTAGCTTTGCAGTGATATTTCTTGGTCTTGACTTGAAATGCTCAAGATTGGATCCATAAAGTGACAGTAAAAGTTTGAAAAAAAGATACATATATAAATTTAAAAAAAGAAACCTAAAAAAAAAAAAAAACTAAAGAAGTGACCTATTTATGCAATCAAGAATTTGATCAGTTCAGTTAGCATCACACTCAAAACATAGAAAAGATAAGCATTGTTCACCATACCTCGCCTAGTCCTCCTGTAATGACCTCTACTGAAAGAAAGCTACGCGTGTGTTCATCATTGACAAAAACCTCCCACTTATTAAAATCAATCCAATAACTGCTTACAAATAAAAGAAATCGCATTATAAATCCTCATGAAAAAGTTCAATGAGGAAGACTCATAACAATGTCATGAACATCAACCAAACTTGATCATATTTACTAAAGAATCTGACCGGTTATGAAACTGAAGTTTCTGGCGAAGCATAGCCAACATGGAATCAATCTGGTGCACTCGGATTGGGACAGTTCTTCCTAAGCTTATATGGAATTTCCTGCCTAATGCAACTTGTTGAAGCTTATTATCATCTTTGCACAAAATGTTAAGTGGAACGTCAACATCAACAACATGAAGACTGGGCACAAGTGCTGCAACTTTCTTCAGGAACTGGACCATCTCCTTCTTTGATGCAGATGGTATATAAACTGAAAGAACATTATCAAATACTTCCCTAAGTCAAAGGAAACAAATTTGAAAAAATTCTGCAAATACAGTCCCAAATTCCAAAAAAAAAAAAAAAAAAAACATTTTAACTCAGTTCTTGTATCTCTTAGCTTGGTAATAAACTTGAACTGAACATGCATCAAAATATCTCTATGCTCAAGCTGATTCCCAGTCTACACTACAAGTCAATTGCATTGTTTCATAGCACCTCAAAGCTTCTCCATGTCACTCAGAGTCCAAGGCAAGAACATGAAGTAGACTATCAAGTTAGGAACTTTGACATTATGGTCAGATACTTCAGAGGCAATATCCCCTGTCAGACCATTCAACTGGTTAGACAATGCACACTATCAATTATGGTAAGACACTTCAGAGGCAATAACTCCTGTCAGATCATTCAACTTGCCTAACATCAGTGGGAAGCTCAAGCAGAGTGTGTCCGGACATAAGAAAGGATTCTCATATTCTTTGATAACACAACCTCCAAAAAAACAAGCTCATTTCGAGTACACAACTCAGATAATTCATGGGTATTTAACACCAAGTTAGACTGTTTACCAGTCCATAATCTACCATTAAATCAGTTATTGCCATAGTTTCACAGATATGTGGAGCACCATAATCAGAACCATTAAAATCGCCCGCTACATTAACTAAACAAATACAGGAAGTGTCTAACTGAAATCAAAAACAAAATATCAACAGGAATAAGATAGTACCAGGGATGTAGACGTGCAAAGCATAGTTGCCTTCAACGTGGGGAAAGCTTCGGACTCGACTTGTCTGCCCTTTTTGCAAGCAATCCATCATCCCTTCGTCATCAGAAACAGGGATCATTTGGTGGAATAAACCATACACATACATTACTAATAAGCATAAAATCAGTTTTCATTTGAATAAGCTAATAGCAAAGCCTGAGACGTGAACAAAAGAGAAGCATCAAATGTAAAGATTGCAGCAGCAAATACCGAGGGAATTGGGAGGATCAAGGACAGACAGCGGAGGCGGTGGCAAAGGTACAGACACAGTCTCGTTCTCAGTGGCATTCTTGGTGGTTGCAACAACGGAAGCCTCGGAGTCTGAATCAGAGGCCGTGTCTCCATACGAGGCTCTCAGTGCGTCCATTCGCTTTTCTCTCTCTCTTCCCTCACCGTCACCGGTCCTGCGTTTCTTCGAGGCCTTGTGGTTCGTTCTCTTTCTCGCCACGGAGACCCATTTGTTCCGGGTCGTTATTTTTATGGATCGGGCAACAGGTAGTCAGCCTACCGGTTGGACCTTTTTCTGCTGCAATAGGCCTTTTTAAACCGAAAAGGCCCTTGCATTCAAGGCAATAGGCACTCAGCTTACCCATTGGTTCTGTTGGGCTTTAAGTAGGCCTTTATAAAATGAAAGAAAGCCAGCAATTTGAATTCGAGGCCGCCCTCACAAATAGAGGAGGGAAAAATCAACAAGAGCCTCATCGACCTCCAATATCTGTTCTCTAATGAAAGAGGTTTTGCTGTAATCCGAATCCCCATTGCTGTCTCTCTCTCTCTCTCAAGAGACAAAAAGAAGGAAAGAAAGAAAAATGCCAAATGGAAATGTTAACGTATCGGGTTACATGTCCATCGACGTGAACAAGGAACCAATGCGCGGTCAAATTTCTAACAATTTCAGAGCTGTTAAGCCTCTTCTTGATCGCAAGCGGCCACGCGATGGCTACTTATTTTCTATCGATCATTCTCCTCACAAGTGAGTTGCTAATAGCTTCACTCTCTTTTAATGCTTATTCACTCCCTTTGATTCGATTACTGCTTTCTAGATGGCGTGTTTGCTAAATTTTGAGGACCTCTCATATTTCTTATCATCTCAGCTGACAAAAGAAAATCCTCAATAATATAAATCACTTTATATATTTTCTATTTGAAAAAGAAGACTATGGTGAGCTTTAACAGATTAGTTAAGATACGTAGTAAATATTTATGACATAGGGGATCATTGCAAATTTGCAATCATTCATGTCTCTCACTTTAAACGCCATAGCATGACTAATATGAGCTTAATCTGATTCTGTTCAATGCCAGAACTAGGGATGTTTCTTCTATCCAGTTCACAGCTCACTTTCCTTGTCCTAGAAGAGCTCCTCTCATGGAGATATCTGTGAATATGCCATCTCCGAGTTCTGTTTCTGGATCAAAGTTAGTTGTAGGTGAAATTATCTGCCCTTCATGTACTAGTTGCAAATCTCTCCATAAAACTGAATCACATAGCGAGACCTCAAGTGCAAGGACAATTGGTGCTCTCATAAAGAATGAATGTCTCCCTGATGCATTTGCAACTTCAATAGCACAACCAGATTGCTCTAATTTTAGTGATTCTTTCTCAACATATAGCCTTTTAGATGATGATTTTGATGAATCCATTTTGAAAGAAATTGATGATGTATATGAGCAAAAGTCTGCAACAAAAACAGAAACTCGAGGCACAGGTATTAACTTCCATGTGGAAAGTCAGTCCAATGATAATACCCATTGCAGTTTCATGGCCCTTCCAGACACCATTGGTAATGGTCATAATGTAAGAAAAGAGGCTGAATTGAACCCTGGCAATGGCTTGGAATCTAGAGCAGAGGCCACAAACACTTCTCAGACTATACAGAATGGGAGCATGCCTGTTGAACATTTGAAATACTTAGAATCGTTGAATGAGAGACAACGAGAAGCAGCTTGTACTAATATTTCAGTTCCTTTAATGATTGTTGCTGGCCCAGGAAGTGGAAAGGTCTTGTTCTCTCTCATTCTCTCACAGCCAGATAGAAAGGCTTCTAATTGTATATTTGCTTGTAATTTGCATTATTTTCTTCTTTTCCATGGTTAGAGTTGACATTTCTTATTTGATGTAGACTTCAACAATGGTTGGGCGTGTTGTGATGCTGCTCAATGAGGTATTTATCAGTTTTTTGTTCTAAGTAATCTGTCATTCCTTTTGTCTGTTTGATTGGCATCAGTTTGGTTTTGTATCTCATTTTCTCCCATAAACTGAAGGTGAAACATAATCTATCTTCATGTTATATTCTCCCCCGTTATTGAATTCATATGGCATGTCTTATGAAATGTAAATGGCACATTGCTCCTACGTCAAATTTCTTCTCGCTTGGTTGTACCTTTGTTTAAAACTTCTTGATTCTACTTTCTATCTACTAAACCGTGGTCAGGGTATCCATCCATCAAACCTTCTTGCAATGACTTTCACTACAGCTGCAGCTTCTGAGATGAGAGATCGCATTGGAGCAGTGGCTGGGAAGTCAACTGCTAAAGAACTTACAATCAGCACGTTCCATTCCTTTTCATTGCAACTGTGCCATTTACACGCAGAAAAGTATGCACATTCAGAGATTATATAATTTTGGTTCTGAAGTTAAAGATCCTAGAATTTTGGATTATGTTTCTCTCACATAGTAATAAAATACCATTTTATATTTCGCTACTAGAACTGCAATGCTTTGTGACAATACCCAAAACTACCAATTATAAGCAATGTATTTCTGGTAATTGAGACTTGAAAACTGTAAATCTACTAGGTTCTTAATTCATAACAAAATGCAATATGATTGACTGACTTCATTTCTGCTTTGCAAATATCATTAATTGTTAACTTGTCTGGTGCATGTCAGAATGAAATTTTTGTTGAACTCTTTTTGCTTTTTCTGTTATGGGATTCTTGTTTTTGTGTTGGAGAAAAGTGATCTATGTAGCTGACCCCAACAATTTTGGGATTACAGTTTCATTAAGATTAGTTTGCATCTCATGTGTCTGCTCATGTTATAGGTTAGAGCGCACATCAGAATTCTTAATATATGGCCATGGACAACAGAGAAGAGCAATCATTGAGGCAGTGCGGTTATTAGCAAATGAAAAGAACACAGAGAACTACAGTACATGTGAACTCAATTGTGGCTCTAATGGAACAAGGAATCCAGAATATTTCAAGGACAAATCGAAAAGATGGCAGAAGTTTGTGACTCAGGTTGGTGATGAAAGGATGTATTGACATGTATTACTTCACTTTCTGGTTCTTTACAGCTCATATGATTTTGTATCTCAATATTGAGAATTTGTTTCACATTAATATTTTGACTTATGTTTCTAATCGTTAATGTATCATTCTATAAGTTAAATGACCATGAGAGTGAGTTGTTATTGCATGACTTATTTTCGATAGATGGTGGCACCAAGATTACATGCTTACATGGATACTGTAAGTAAAAGGATATGACCTTTACAAGGGCTGGTGAGTAACTAAGAAATTTAATCTAGAATTGGTTTGGAGAATTGGATTGAAACTGCAAGCTTTCATTGTCTAGAACGAAAAGAGAGTATACCTGAAAGCAAATCAAAATATCTTCACACCTGTTAGAGGTTGGAGGTTGTGGATGAAAAGTTGGATAAAGTAATGGAGGGATTCAAATCAAGAATAAGGATATAAACCGTGATTTTCATCCTGGGCATTATGAAATCAAATGATAGAGATTTCAGATGTCTCTCTTCACAAAAAAACTTGAATTGGTGATGATCACTTCTTATGTAAGATATTGCACCATATCCAAGTTGGACAATGACTTCAACACAAGGCATTGTACAAATGAATGTTATGCTCAAATGCTATGATATACTATGGCGGGGAAAAGTTGCAGGTTCATAGAGGAAATGAATGGGGGGGTTCTGGGGACTGAATTAGTTTTTTTTTTTCCCAGTTGCCATGTAATCTTCTGAACAACATTTATTTATGCATTTGAGTTAAAAATGATACAATTTATATAATAAGAATGGTTTGGCTTCTTGCTTATGTTGGAATATAATCCATGACATTGATGGATATGTTCTAAAATACAAAATTATAAATCTTACTGCCACCCTCTTTTCTAAAATACATTTTATTGCTTAATGACACTTTGTGATTGCCTTATAAATGTATATAATTTCTTCTTCTTCTTCTTCTTCTTCTTTTCAGACTACATTTTATTTCTTGAATGATGTCATTTTATGCCCCATTTCAGGCAAAAGCTTCTGGAAAAACTCCAGCTGAGTTCCTTAAAAGGAGTGATGAGATAGGAGTAAGTAGGTCAACTGCTATGTTAGACATTTTACTTCTGTTACTTAGCTTAGTCTTATCATCCTGAGATTTTGATCTGAATCAGGCTGCAATTCTTGAAAATTACAACAACATATTAAGATCTTGCAATGCCTTGGATTATCACGATCTAATCAGTTGTTCTGTCAAGCTGCTGAGAGACTTTCCTGAAGGTTTATCTCATCTCAGTACATTCTACCAATTCATGCCATTTTACATGGTACTCACGCGTTACAGTTATTTGCTTGATCAAATTTACAGTATTCCAAGAGTCCCAAAATTCCTGGAAAGCCATTATTATAGATGAATTCCAGGACACTAGTGCCATGCAATACAGTCTCCTACGCCTTCTTGCATCTCATAAACATGTAACTATCATAGGTGATGATGATCAGGTAACTTCTTTTGTCTTCTTTTTGCGCAGTTGAGTTCAAGGCATGAAAATGTATCATTCGGTTCAATCCTCTTCTGCTTTGTTCTCTTTGTTCATACAAATCAAATTTCCTTCTTAACTGCTTAATGACAAACTCCATATATCTATTGCAGTCCATTTTCAGTTTCAATGGAGCTGACATTTCTGGATTTGATTCATTTCGTAAAGATTTTCCAAGCCACAAAGAGGTTGGGGATGCTCTTGGGAAGCTACTTTCTCTTTCTTATCCTTCCTTCATCATGTACAATTTAGTGGATTTATCACTTTTGATTACTTTTGGTATAAAGTAGTTTTTTCTAAATATGTTGGTTCATTCATGTTGCCTTTGGCATCTGAAATTTTCATGTACATTCATGATTCAGGTCAGACTTATTAAAAACTATCGGTCTACACGTTGCATTGTTGAGGCTACATCTTCTATTATACAACATAACATCCAGAGATGCCAATAAAAAAATATACTCACAGAAAATCCCCAAGGGTCCAAGGTATGTTAATCTTGCCATGTTTCTTAATTCTACGAAGTTTTCATTCTTCTTGCAGTTTGAACCTAGTTTCTGGGTGATCTGGTCCATGACACAGATAGTTATCAAGGACTGCCACAATGAGGATGCACAGTGTGCATTTGTTGTTGACAAGATCTTAGAACTTGTATCTGGTAGTTCAGCTGATAAATGCTCCTATGGGAATATTGCAATTCTTTATCGGCGACAGGTAAGTGTGACTTTTACAGTGTTAGTATTTGTGAAACTGATAAATTGGATGTGTTCTGACCAATCATGGCTTCATCCTATATTACAGGTATCAGGTAAAGTGTTCCAAACAGCCTTTCGCAACAGGAAAATACCATTTAATGCTCATGGTGTGGCCTTCTACAGGAAAAAGGTCAGCAACAAACTTCTGGAATGCTATTCTGTGACACCTATAGTAGTTCATCATTTTTGAGTCTGCAAAGCATACAACATTCCAATTTAATTGCTGTTAAGAACCATTTTCATATCGTGAACAAGACTAATGGCTGAAATAAAAGTTTTTCTTGAAATTTAACTCATTTTACGTGTATTTGGTGGCATTTCCGTGAGGTAATGAAATGGTAGCCAAATTTGCTCTTGTCGATGATGTTAATCTAAGTTAGGGGAGTAGAATGGTTATTGCTTAGACTTAAAGTTTGAGCAAAATTTATCATCTTGTTTATCACTGCTAAAGATAACTTATCAATGTGATTAGAAACTTTCTAAAAGATGCTTATAACATTAATAAAAATATGGAGATTTTTTTTTTTTGACTAGGACATGTGATTTGAATAGATTTACTTTTTTGATCAAAAACAAAATCATATTAGTATAAATGGATCACCAAGGAGTGCTGCCTTGTTTCACATTTAATAATAACTCTAATCTATTCTTGATCATCTCAAGTGAAGTTTCCACCTCCTCAAAAGCCCTTATCTTCCTCTCCCTCCATACTATTCAAAAAATAGCTAAAGGAATTAGCCATACAGTCTTCCTCTAGGCTTTAGGTACAAATATGCCATTCCAAGCTTCCAACTCCTCCATAACTGACCCAGACTGTTAATACAATATAGACAATGCCCTATCCCACACACCCCTGGACCAGCTGCACTATAGTATAATATGATCAACTGACTCTCCTTGCCTCTTACATAAAAAGCATCTCTTTACCATCACTTTCCCTCTCCTTTGTAAATTGACAATGGTTAAGCATTTATCCCATGTCACATCCCATGTAAAGAAAGTCACCCTAGGTGTGGCCTTGACCTTCCAAATAAGTTTCCATGAAAATCGTCAGCCCCCACCTTATTCTTGTGACCTCTTTTAACACCTTGAAACAAGATTTAACCGAATACTTTCTTGTGGCATCTTCCCTCCATTCAACCACATTCTCACTCTGTATCAAGATGGACAACATTGATCCTCTCAAAGAATCTTTCAAACACATCCACCTCCCAATCTTGTGCCTCTCTTCTGAATTTACCTCCATGACACACCTCTATCTCTCTTTCTCACATATTCGTTGTCCCATGGCTTTTTATTACACAGTAAGCTATGTAAGCTTGGAAAATCAATCGCTAGTGGTTTATCACCACACCAGACATCCTTCCAGAACTTAATAGAACATCTCCAATCCTAAACCCCAACCATGGATCCACCTCAACCCATGCCTTCTGATTCTCTTCCTACCATTGTTACCCATCCTTTCTCTTCCACCCCATGCCTAGCCTCCACCACTAAAAATCTCCACAACCATTTCCCCAACAAAGCTACATAGCGGCTTGATAACTAACCCCCCATCTTTTATAGATTTTTGGATGGTCCTTTACCCAACCAATTGATATTTGACATTCTCTCCCAAGCTACATCATAGGAACTACCTTTGTAGTTTCTCCAATTTGCAACCTTCAATGGAATAAGCAAAAGGGACATAAAGTACACAAGCAAACTAGACAAAACGCTTTTAATCAAAGTCATCCTCCCACCCTTAGATAAATACAATCTCTTTCAACCCGCCAGTTTCCTCTCAAAATACTCTACAACCAAATTCCATATGGCTTTATCCTTATGCTTAGCCTTCGGTGGCAACCTTTAAACATTTCATGGGAAAAACTCCTAGCCCACACCCCAAGACACTAGCCAAGCCCTCACCATCCACCCTCTCTCCGATGAGAATGAGCTTACTCTTCCCCAGGTTCACCCTCAACCTTGACATTGCCTCAAACCCAAAAAGAATACATTGCACATTCACTAGTTGATCTTCATCAGTCCCACAGAAGACAATGGTATTGTCTGCAAATAGCAGGTGAAACGCCTCTGCCTCACTCACCCTTTGACTGAAAAGCCTTTTAGAAAACTAGTCTGAATTACCTTTATCAACATTCCATCAAGAGCTTTCATCACCAAAATGAATAAAAAATGAAATAAAGGTTTACCTTGTCTCAGACCTTTAGTTGCTTTGAAGAATCTAGTTGGCCTATTATTCACTCATACAAAAGGGCTAGGACCTCACTTAAACTTATCAATCTCTAACATAATGGAACTACGGTCTGACACAGGACAAGAAAGAAGCCTTTGACTCGCATAAGGGGACTCCTCCTTCCATTGACTAGATATGAGAAAACGGTCAATCTGCAAATATGTCAGGTTATCACTTAAACTACACCACATGAAATCTCCACCTTGCAATAATAAGTCCCCAATCCCCAATTAAACAATTGTGTCATGAAAACCTCTCATCTTTGCTAACTCTCCACCACCACCCGTCCTCTTATGATCATTACAAGACCATATTAAAATCCCTTCCAATCAACTATTGCCAATTCCCTTGCCTCTTATCATCTCTTAACTCCTCTTATGGCCTTATTTTACTCTCACTGTTCCCATGCCCATACACTTCCGTAAATATCCACTCCATCCTATTCTCCTTCTTATGTAGCAAAACGGAAATTGATTGCTCTCCAAACCAGTTATTAGTGCATCAACTAGTTTTATCATTCCACATATCTAGGATGCCTCCTAAGCACCTTCTAGTTAGCAATGCCTCCCACCTAACTGCTCTACTTTCCTACACACTTCTTATTATCCCTTCAATCATATCTTTTATTTTAGTTTTTTGCAAGCAAACAACCTCCTCTTTCAAACTTTCTAATGCATGTTTAATCAATACTTATTTTTTCATACTATTCAACCCTTTCACATTTCATGAAATGATTTTAAATATCAGGTAAATTAGAACCTCCTTTTCCCTATTTTTCTCATAGTTGATGGAAAATGCTAACCTCCTTAACTCTTTTGATGACACCCCATGTCCTTTTCTTCTTGCCTCATCCTTTCCTCCCTTGGCCACTTCTTTTCTATGCCTCTGTTCTATTTCATTGAATAATGCAAATGCTTCTTCCTTAAACCTTGCAAAATAAATCCTCACTAACTTAGCAATTTTATTCATTGTTCTTAACACTTTTTTCTATACAATCTATTGCCTTTTGTCACCTCTTTCTGCTTGATTCATCCTTGCTTGTTCTGGTAATGCAATACATGCAACCCTAGCCTCTCTCTTCTGCTCTTTCATTGAAGTTGCTTATACTCAACTCGTTAACGCTCCGTGCTCAAAATACTTTATTTGCTGCATATTTTGAACAAAGAAAAAGTAAATAAGACCTAATCTTTAGCTTTATCTATTAATTTGAATTTTGAATTAGTATAATCTTTAAATTTAAATTTTAGATAAGAATAATTTTTAATTTGAATTTAAATTTTAAGATATTCAAATAAACGCAATTTTAGTTATTGGTTGTTCCTTTTTTCCTATAAATAGGACTAAGCAAGCAATTTCAAGCCCCAAAAATTTTTATTCTTCTTGTTTATTATTCTTTTTCTCTTCTAAAAAATCTAATAAAATGATATTAGAACCAATAAAGTGGTATCAAAGCTATTATCTCAAGGAACTTGTGAGATTGAAAAAATTCAAACATAATCTTTAAAGACTTACCACTTATCTCTCTAGAAAAAACAAAAATATTGTAATTTTACCTCTAGTATTTGATGAAACAAACTATCAAATGTGGAATGTGAATGGAAGTGTAACTTGATGCAATTGATCTGTAGGAAACTATTGAACAAGAAACTGGCACAAATGAGAAAGCGAAAGGAGAAGTAAAAAAAATCAAAAATAAGAGTAATATTGTTTACAGCAGTTTTATCTATCATATTTACTAGAATGATGGAACTGAAAATAGTCAAAAAAATTTGATATTTTTTAAAGTAAGAGTATAAAACGAATTAAAGTGTCAAAAGAATGCAAGTGCTGAATTTGATTCGAAAATTTGAGATATAGAAGATAAAAGAAATAGAAATAATTAAGGAATATTCTGACAGATTTTTTGGTATTATTATTATTTTTTTAAAAAAAACAAATTATATTAGTATAGATGGAGCACCATGGGGGTGCTATCCTGTGCAAATTTAATTATATAATAGGAGTTTTAATAGCTCCACCAAATGCACCCCATTGACACCATATTTACCTGTTCTCCAAAAATTCAAAACTAACCCTAATCCATCCTTGATCATCTCAAAAGCCCTTTTGTTCCTCTCCTTCCACACTAACTGAAAAATAGCTAAAGAAATTAGTCGTATTGTTTTTCTCTTAACTTTAGGCAGCATTATACCTTTTCAGGCTATCAATTCCTCCACATTCTACTTAGATGTCACTCAGTGTTACCATAGTAAAGACATCTTCCTATCTCAGACACTCTTGGATCAGTTGCACTATAGCAGAACATGATCAACCATTTCTCCTTTTTGCTTACGAAGAAAACATTTTTTTACCATCACTTTTCCTCTCCTTTGTAAATTTTCAATGATTAGGGGTTATTCCATGTCACCTTCCAAGTAAAGAAAGCCACCTTAGGCAAGACATTGACCTTTCAAATAAGTTCCCATGAAAATCGCTGCACCATACCTAGTTGTTGTTGTAATCTTCCTAACACCCTGAAACAAGATTTAATCGAATACTTTTTTTGCGGCATCTCCCCTTTATCAACCTCATCTTCCCTTTCTTCATCAGGGTGCGTTGAATAAATTCTTTTAAAGAACTTTGCAAACACATCCACCTCCCAATTCTGTACCTTATTTTTAAAATTTATCCCCCATGACAATCATCCACCCCTCCACCACACAGTCTCTTAGTCATACCTCTTTATTACACGCCAAACTATAGATCCTCAAAAATTTGATCGTTAGGGATTTGTCATCACACAAGATATCTCTTCAGAACCTCACCAAACATTCTTGCCCAACTTTAAAACCCACCCATGGTTCTACCTTGATCCATACCTTCCGTATCGCCTTTCAACACCCACACCTATATGATTCCCTTCTTACCACCATCACCCACCCTCCTTTCACCCCATGTCTAGCCTCCACCACCTACCGCCGTATACTATCTCACTCCACCAAAAATCTCCATAACCGTTTCTTTAAAAAGCTACATTAAATCTCCGTAGTGACTTGATACCTCACCCTCTTTCCTGCTTAAAATTTTGGACGGTCCTCCACCCAACCAAGTGGCATGTGAAATTCTCCCCAAAATTAATCCATAGAAATTGTCTTTGTAATTTCTCCAATCTGGGTGCAACCCCCTGTGAAACAAAAAAAAGTGACATAAAGTATACTGACAAACTAGATAAGGTGCCTCATGGATAAATATAACTTTTTCTAGCTTGTCAGTTTCTTCTCAAAATACTCCATAATCAGATTTCATATGGCTTTATCCTTGTGCTAGACCCTAGTGGCAACCCTCAATATTTCATGGACAAACCTTTCAGCCTACATCTCGACACACTAGCCAAGCCTTTACCATCCATGCCCTCTCCAATGGGGATGAGCTCATTCTTTCCCAAGTTCACCCTCAATCCTGAGATTGCCTCAACCTTGAGAAGAGCACACCTCAAATTTACTAGTTGATATTCATCAGCCTAACAAAAAACAATGGTATCATCCGTAAATAAAAAGGTGAGACACCTCCAACGCATTCTCCCTTTGATCCACTAAAAAACCTTTTAGAAGATTAGGCCGAATAGCCTTTACCAGCATTGTATTCACCAAAATTAAAAAAAAAAAAGAAAAGGAGATAAAGGATCACCTTGTTTCAATCCTTTATTTAGTTTAAAGAATCTAGTCGGCCCACTATTTACTTAGATAAAAAAGGTGGCTGACAAAATACAGATCTTTATGCATCTGTACAAATGCTCTCCATTCCTTACCCTCTTCAACAAGTATAATAGAAAGTCTCATGTCACATGATCGTATGCATTCTCCATATCAACTTTACACATCATCTATTACTTCATAGGTGATACATGTCGCATCCAAATTGTGGTCCCTTAACAAAAGTATTGTGTAACACTCACTATAATATCAAGCACACTATGTAATCTCGCAGCCTGTGCCTTTATGATCACCTTATAAATACTTTTCACCAAACTGATAGGTTAAAAATCTCCAATATCACAAGTCTTTACTTTCTTTGATTCCGAAGTTATAAAAGCAATATTTATCGAACTCATAAATTTTTCGGTCTTATGAAATTTTTGGAATAACTATACAAAGTCACCTTTGAAAGTCTTTAATTGGCTCTCAAGAAAAGCCATAGTGAAACTATTCGGTTCAGGCACCTTATCCTCCACATAATCCATCAGAGCATGATGTATGTCATCTTCCTGGAACGGCCTTTCAATCCACCATTTCAAATCACTACCAATCTCTCTAATCTCTAGTGCATCCAAACTCGATCTCCAATCTCGATCCTCATTGTACAACTTTGGGTAAAAACTATTGACTTGCTCTTTTACCTGTGTATGATCCTTCACCTCTTCCCCATCTATCACTAGTGAAGGAATAAAGCTCTGTCATTTGTGACTATTAGTAATTGTATGAAAAATTTTATGTTATGATCATCCTCCTTTAACCATAAAGCTCTAAACTTCTGTAGCCATGAGATCTTTGCCCATTCTTTTGCTTTGTCACCATGTCAAGCAATGAGTTCATCAACCTGCTCCTTTCTCATTACTCTCGCATTCAGATCTGTTAACTCGTTCCACAGTCGCATCTTATTTGCAACCACATTTCCCACCTATTCCCAGTTTCATACCATCAACTTTCTTTTTAAATCTTGCAATTTAATAGCTACTACATAACTCACGTGCCCCTTCACTTAGACTTCATCCTACCAATCCTCTACCATCTCAGTAAAACAATCCACAGGAAGTTACATATTCTTAAAACGAAATGATATAAGGCCCCATTGAATCTTATCCAAACATAATCGGACTATGATCTAACACAAGTCAGGGAAGAAGCCTTTGACTTATGTTGGGAAACCCCTTCCTCTTATTAATTGAACGTGAGAAACCGATCAACGTGTCGAATTATCTCTCAAATTAGACCAAGTAAAATCTTCACCTTGGATCTACAAATCCATCATCTCTAACTCAGTAATTATATCATGAAAATCTCTCACCTTTGTGGAACATCCACTACTACTCTTTCTCTCATCCGCGTACAGTATCATATTAAAGTTCTCTCCAATTACCCATGGTCAATTCCTTCACCTTTTACCTTCTCTTAACTCCTCCCATAACTTTACTCTACCCTCACTATTCCCATGCTCATACGCTTTTGTAAACATCGACTTCATCTCATTCCCCTCGTTATGTAATAAAACGAAAATTGACTTCTCCCCACACCAGTTATTAATGCATCGACATGTTTTATCATTTCACATAACTAAAATGCCTTTTGAACATCCTTCAGCTAGCAGCACCTATCACCCCACCGCTCTACTCCTCGATACACTTCTCACAATTCCCTCATTCATATCTTATATTTTAGTTTCTTTCAAGCAAACCACCTTTGCTTTTAACCTTCTCAATGCATGCTTAACTAGTACCCATTTTTCAAGACTATTCGACCCATTCACATTCCATGAAATGATCTTAAATATCATCTAAATCAATACCTCCTCTCTCCTACTCTTTCTCATAATTAATGGAAAAAACTAAGTTCCTCAACTTTTTGGATGGATCCTATGTCCTTTTCTACTTACTTGATCCCTTCCTGTCTTGGTCACTTTCTTTTTCTTGCGCCTTTGTTCTATTTCTTTGAATAATGCAAACTCTTCTTCCTCAAACACTGCAAAAGGAATCCCTAATGCCTTAGCAATTTTATTCATTGTTGGCATTACTTTCTTCGAGATTATTTGTTGCTTCTCCTCCTCTCTCTCTCTCTCTACTTGAGTCATTTGTCTTTCCTTATCTATCTGGGACCTTCATCATCTTGGATTTTTCCTTCTCCAAACAACTCGTCTTAGTATACTTATAGAGAAATGCTAGTCGTGATTGATGGATATACGCCCTTTCCCAGCCATTGTATCTTCATTTTACCCTTCTCTGCACATCTCCCATTTTGTTCATTTGGCTTTCTTGATGTTTCTAGCTTCCTGTACCTTCAGACAGCCGAATAACACATTTGTAAAAACACCAGCTCCTTCATTATTTGAAAATTTTCCTCCAGTAGAGGTCTGCCCGCAACGAAACACCAGTGTAGAGCGACATATCGCCCTCTTTTGTATTATTCAACCCCACTTTTGACATTGACAGATGGTTGCCAATCTTGGCAGCGGTCCTCGAATCCACTGAATTTGCCTAGCCTGCCTTATGCTTACAAGCCTCTTGAAAACTACTATCTCCTTTATCGAACACGAGCCCATTTTAAACGGCCCATATTATTGGGCTTTTTACCTGGTTTGAATGCCTAATCTCGAATCTGATTCGATTTAAACCCTACCATCTTCTTTTCTCGGACTTCTGCCTTTGACTTACTCAATTCATCCCATTGCAGATCTGACATCTCTCTTTCCCCGCTGTCAATTTTTATCCCACCCTAACCCTTTCAAACTTGACAATAACCTATTGTTCCTCCGATATCTTATATTGAAATTCACACTTCCACAACAAGTAGTCTATTCTGATCATAGCTACTCGTTGATTCCCATTGTCTCTCATTGACATCGCCTTACTAGCTTCTCCTTCCTCCTCTCTGAATAGCACTGATGTCTTCCTACTTGGTGCAGCGGAAGGTTTGCTTCGAAACAAAAGTGAAATAAAATAAAAGAACAAACCCAAAGGTTAAACCTTTAGAGAAAAATTTGATGAATTGTATTGAATTGCCTCTAATTATTACAATAGGACTTTAAATAATGCAAAAAATTAAACTAAGAATAGGAAAACTAGAAATAGAAAACTTGAAAGAATAGAAAACTTGAAAGAATAGAAAACTAACTAAATAAAAAACTCGAGAAAATAAGAAACTGACTAAATAGGAAACTAAGATATCTAATCAAAATAGGATATTAGTCGAAATAGGACATTATGTTAATGTGTACTATATCAATTTCTTTCACTTCGAAAAGAACTCGCCCTCGAGTTTTATGGCTATAAAGAAAACTCATCAGGGGAAAAATACTGAAAGATATCAGCAACATTCGGCGAGCGTCATAAACTTCCAACCTTTGTCGAGCAACTCATTAACTTGCCACTGTAACTCTTCATACTCAACTAGGCTTATACAACAATGTCGAATATCTCGCATAGGAGATAGCTCATTAGGTAACTTATTAGGAGATTAATTAGCAAAAATCAGTAATTACCTTTTGGATCTTGGGTGGAACCTCAACAGTTTCTTCAGCTTGGCCTTTCCCCACTAACACTACGATAAAGCTTGGCTCTTTAACTTACTCAAAGAATTTTGAGGCTGTTATATTGATGAATAATGGTTTATCTTCCTTAATAACATAATTGCTTTCCGAAGGTTGAGACTGTGGTAATAACACGATTTTCTTGTTAAGCCATCGGAAGATAAAAGTATCATCTCGTCCTTTATAAGTGGTATCAACATCATAATGCCATGGTCTTCCTAATAGGATATGACAAACGTCCATCTTTATTACGTCGCATACGACTTTATTTTTGTAATATTTTTCAATTGACAAAGAAATTTTACAAAATTCTTGCACTTGAACTTCCGGACCTTTCTTGATCCATGCGATCTTATATGGAGAAGGATCTTTCTCGGTCTTTAAATTTAATGCTTTCACAAGAGCTTTAGAAACAATATTCTCACTATTGCCACTATCAATAATGACGTTGCATACCTTATTACGAACAACGCATCGAGTTTGAAAAATCTTGTGTTGTTGAGTGTTATCAAGTTTCTTTGGAGCAAACAAGAGTCGTTGGATAATACACGCCACTTCGTCCACATCTCCTTCTGCCAACTCTGCACCATCATAATTTTCTTCTTCAAGAACTTGTTCTTCATCACTACCATCTTCTTCTGCAAAGTTAACAAATCTTCTATTCGGACATTGATTTGAAAAATGACCTGATTGATTGTCGTCAAAAGTTATTCCTGGGATGCATAAGGGATCCGTTGTTCTAAGTTTCTATTTTCATCGCCAAATTAATTGCATCTATCATGGTCCAAATCTCTTGAAGAGCAAGTCGATCTTGAATAACCATCTTTAGGCCTCCAATATAACGAGCAATCAATTGATCCTCTATCTCAGGCAGATTAACTCGTGCATTTAATTTGTAGAATTCTTCTGTGTACTCATTAATAGTACGGTTAACTTGTCGACAATTTTGATATTGTTGATATAAAAACTGTTCGTAATTTGGAGGGAGAAATCATCTTTGTAATAATTGTTTCATCTTGGGCAAAGTGCAAACACGTTGCTTTCCTTGGCGTTGATGATTATATTGAAATTGCTCCCATTAAGCAAAAACTTTGCCATTCAACTTATATGCCACGAGCTTAACTTGATTTTTTTCTGAAATATTCAAATAATCAAAAAAGTTTTAGACAATTTTTACCCAATTGAGAAAATCTTCAATGTTTAAACGACCATCGAAACTAGATAAATCCATCCTCATCTTAAATTCTTGAGTGTATAAGCCTCGATCTTTGTCCCTAAAACAAAAATCTTCTTCTTCAGAAGAATAATCCAACCTCTGTGGCTGCCTTTGTTGAGCATTCGTCCAACCTTAATGTCGAAAATCACCATCTCGAAAAGGTGAAAAGGCATCCCTAACCTCAAACTCGCCATCACATTGCTATATAGGAGCTCTTCAATTTTGCCGTTCATAGACTCGTAATGGGACGTGCTCCTGAAAATCACAATTCATGGCTCGTCCTACTTGAATTAGGGCTTCATTATCGATTCTTGAGCCAATTTGGGGTTGATATTGATCGTCGTGGCTTGTCATAAGTTGCTGTTGACATCTTAAGCTTGGGTCAACAGGTGGTTGGTGTCTAAGTTGCAAATCCACATGATTTGCTGCCCTAGAATTTTTTGGAATAAAATTTGCACGACTTAAGTCTTGTTGGCCACCATTCTTAATGTTGTCATACTGATTTGGTCTTTACTCCATAAAATCTCGTCTTCCTTCCATAGTCATTGCAGTTATCATCTGCACAATATTATGAAGGGTTCCTTCGATCCCATCAAGCCATTGCTCAAACTACCATTCGAAATGGAAGCGAAATAAAATAAAAGAACAAACCCGAAGGTTAAACCTTTACAGAAAAATTTGATGAATTGTATTGAATTGCCTTTAACTATTACAATAGGTTTTTAAATAATGCAAAAAAATAAACTAAAAATAAGAAATACAGAAAAAATAAGAGAACTAGAAATAGGAAACTTGAAAGAATAGAAAACTAACTATATGAGAAACTTGATAATATCGAAAACTGACTAAATGAAAAATTTGAGAGAATAAAAAATTGACTAAATGGAAAACTAAGATATCTAATCAAAATAGGACATTAGCCGAAATAGAACACTATGTTAATGTGTACTACATCACTACTTGCCTTCTGAATCCTATTTAACAAATTTCACTACCCAAAAACCACCCTTTATTCAAAATTAGTAATGTCCTTGTTTGATCCCTATTAATCTCCATCAACCTCAGAAAAAGTCCTTAATGATTAGATCCAATCATCAAAAATTGTGTCTTCTTGATTGCACCATGGATCCTCTCAACCACGCGAACTCATCCTTGTTAAAGAAAATCGATGAATGCTATCGTCTTCCACACTTAATGATCTACCCCGATCTTGTCTTATCTTTTTTGATTCTTATTTCAAATGCTTTTTTTTTCAATCCTGACAAGTTGGACCCATGGTGGACCTTTACCTCAGTTTCTCTCATAGCTTAAAATAGTCATAAGAAGGGTGCAATAGGAGAACTTCCAATAACAAAGTAAGACTCCTTAGTACTGATTTTTCTGATTCTAGAATTGTTCAAAATATTTTGATCATAATTTTCTATTTTAGCAAAAACAACGTAATATGTATTATTTATTAGCACCAAGTAGGTGCAATCCTAATCATAATTCTTGAAAATTTTGAGGCTATAACTTCATTTTTAGAAAACTCTAAAGATTTGTTAAACATTACTTTGGCAGAATTATTAAATGCAATGTAGACACAAGAAAAAAGATGATCTATAAGGCAAGAAGGATTTGTTTAAGGTGCTTTTCGAGTCAAATTACAAAACAACAAGGGGCCAAAAATAATAAAAATTGGCATAACAAAAACAAGTTTAAAAGTTCTTTAAAATTAAAAAAATCAATCATGCACAGAACAAGTATTGGTGAATGCCACATATCACAAGTGTGAGTAGTTAGGGCTACACAGAACCTGCAGCTAGTTCATACAGATGTGAGAGGAGGCTTTGCAACTTGAATATGGCTATAAACCAAGGAGGCAAAATTTCAAGACACTTCAAGTTGAAATTCTAACTCCTAAGAGAAGTACAAAACAAAAAATCAAAAATGGTGATATCCTAACAAAGACACTTTCAGGAATTATATATGAATTCTTGAAAAAACAAGTTGGTATATGCAGCAAAAACAACAACGATTAGTATTAGCAAAATGCTTTATTTGCTATATATTTTAGTAAAAATAAAGCAAATAAGACCTAGTCTTTACTTTATCTGGTAATTTAAATTTTAGATAGGAATAATCTTTTAATTTAAATTTTAAATAAAAATAATCTTTAATTTAAATTTTTAAATTTAGATTTTAAGATATTTAAATAAGTATAATTTTAGTTTTTAATTGTTACTTTTTTCTTATAAATAGGACCTCTATTAACGAAATAAAGTAAGCAATTCCAAACAATTTCAAGCCCCAAAATTTTTTATCTTTTTATCTATTATTCTTCCTTTCATTTGTTCTTCTACTGAAACTACTTGTGCCCAACTCATTAGTGCTCAGTATCTAGCCTTACTATTCATCTTGCCTTTTCAACCTTTAGCACTCCACCATTAGATTTTCCAGAAAACACAATACTATCTTTCCCTGATTATCTCTAACCTTCATCATCTTAGATTTCCCTTTCTTCAAACAACCCCTCCTTGCTTACCTATAGAAACATTCTGGCTGTGAGTGATCATACTTCCTATCCATGTTATAGCCCCTTTCACTATAAGCTACTACATCTTTTCTTCCACTTTCATTATACATCTCCTTTTATGCTTGTTCAACTTTCACAATACCTTAGAGCATCCCTATAGCACATCGTGCCTCTTTAGATCTCACTCTTTGTTAACCTGGCTCTCGTGCCTAGTACTCCTTCCACCTACCAATAAAAGTTTGCCCCCAGTCAGTGGCCATCGCAGAGCGATGCATTGCTTATGTCTATGTCGTTATGCCCCAAATCAATAGATGACCATCAACCTAGCCGACATTCACTAGATCAACCAAATTTGTTCTAGCCTGCCTTTCAACTATAAATCTCTTAAAATTTGCCTTCCCACTCATCGAAAATAATGTCCTGTCGGTGCTAGTAGTTATACCCTGATCAATGTCGCCAGTGTAGAGCTTGATCGCCCCTTACCTATTATTAGGTCTCTTAAACCTGATAATCCATCGCTCGAGTTCTCTTTATCTATCTTCAAACCCGACTCCGCATGAGATCCAATGTCACACCACTCGGGCCCATTTTAGTTGGCCTAGACTTTTGGGCTTTTTACCCAGGTCGAAGATTCGAGCTTATTGCTAACCCGACCCGGTTAACCTGATACGACACAGTCGGAGCCTTTACCTCCTCTGCCTTCTAGTTCCTTTGTGCTCCACCCTCCCAAATTAGGTATTATGCCACCATTCCTCCGGCATCCTATATTGAAACTCATACTTGCAATATGGACAACCCATTTTGATCACCGCCACCCATTGGTCCCTGTCGCGTCTATGTGGCACCACCTTACTAGCCCCTGCTTTCTCCTCCCTGAACAGCACCAATGCCTTCCCACTTGCCTTCTGAAGCCTGTTTAACAGATTTCACAACCCTAAATTGTCCTCCCATTCGAGATCAGTAACGACCTCATTCGATCGCCCTGAATCTCCTTCAACCTCAGAAATAAACCTTGGTGATTGCATCCAATCATCAAAAACATTACTTGTTCTCCATCACGTCTCTTTCTAACCCATGGTGACTTGCCCTTCTCATACATCAATTGTGCCATAGATCCTCTCAATCACTCGAACTCATCCCTACTAAAGAAAATTGACGAACACCTTTGCATTTCACACTTTGTAATCCTCCGAGATCCTACCCTTATCCTCTTCAATTCCTATTATGAAAGTCTTTCGTTCAATCTTCACGATTTGGATCCACTGTGGATTCCTTCCCAATCCCTCTCAATCTCTCTCATTCCTTTTTTTTTTTTTCTCAATAAATAAGATAATAAGTTCCTTACAATAGTCTTTGTTAGTTTTTCGAAGAGGTCAAACTATGATTTGAATATGTTTATTAGTGTTAATTATAATTTGCAATTAGCTCTAACATACCAATATCCGCAATTTTCATATGAGAAAATTCTTAATCGCATGCTCTCATATGGAAATGGTACAAGTAATGAGATATACCCTCTTCCTAAATTGGAAATGCAAGATCTGGCATTTTTCGTTTTCCTCTTTGCTTTATCTTATAGGTTTCCTAGACCATTTACGTAAACCTTTCAGCATCACCATATTGATTTGTAATAATTTGGAATATTTATATATAAATAACAGGAGCCAAAAAGAGTGACTAAGGTTGCTTAGGAGACTTGTATATAATTGTCTGACTTGATGATTAGGTATATTTTGCCAACATGATTTCTATGCAAGGCCATTTGAGTGCATTGGAGAACCTAGTTCTTGGGAGTTAATGTCGCACTTTCACAGCCTTTATATGATACTACTACTTATTATTCTGTTTTTGAAATATGTTTCCAAGCTATTGAATCTTTGACTCTGCTGCCGTACTGCTCTCTAAATTTTGATGTGAATGCTATTTTCCTTTCTATTTAAAGTTGGATGTTCGCTGATCACTTCTTTCTTAGCAGGTAGTTCGAGCCATTATTGCTATGCTTAGAACGACAGTGCCTGGTTGTGATGATGGCCCATATCGTCAAGTGTTCAAGGCTTTACTTTCTTTAGAGAAAGAGGAAAAGAAAAGGGTATATTTTCTAGTGATATTTGTGCTTGGGCATGCATTCGCATGTAGTGCAGGCTTGTTTACTCCTTTATCACATATATACTCATAATAAGGTTCTTATATGTGAAACTTGTCTTATTCTTTTGCAGGTAGGAGAATACATTGACAAAATTGTGACTATCAGAAAATGTAGCTTTATATCAGCTGCCATTGACATATTTAATGCAAAGATTTCCGGTACCTTCAAGAGGTTCTGTTGAACATTTTATCTTGAAATTATTATATATAGCAGAATTTTTATGATATCTCCACATGCCCGAAATATGTAGAAATTTTTAATTTTTTTTTCCTGAATGCTTTGCATGCATTATATTTTTCTATAGCTTGATTTATGTTTGCTTCTCTAGTAGAAGAAAGTTGTTCTGCTATTAAGACTTGCATTTTAGAAATGATAATTATTTAGGGGTTATGATGCTGGTAAGCTGACATGACATCTTCCATTGGAAACAGAAGTTGGAAAGGCATTCTATAGCATAGTATCATAGTTGTAATAAAGATAATGAATTAAACGAAGATATGCAATGCCTTTGTTTTCTTCCATCAAATTACTAAATGATGGAGTAGACTGAAGGCCTTGCATGTGCAAATTATTAGTGTTCAACATACAATTTACCTTATCCAACCATGACCTACTAGGAGCTCAGTGGATTCTGTGAGTTCAGATTTTTTAAACATTTGTGACATTTATTTCAATGTTAGAGAAGAGTTGTGCTTTTGAATTAACTTGGTTGACTGTTCTAAGCTGTTGATATAGGAGTCAGCTTACTCAAGGACGTAAGGTCTTATCAACAATAGAGAGGATATCAAAACTTGTTCACAGGGTATGGATATCTCTTGTGATATATGGTAGTTGAGCATTGTCTATTGAAGAATCTAACCTTCTGGAGAGGGCACATTCTATCAATGCTTGCAGGAACAATCAATTTCAGCTGTGATAACTTTGGTGGCAAACATGATACCTCAGGTTAGTCTTTCTTCTCAAGTGCCCTCCAAATTTTAAGTAGGAAACTAGTAGTATATGAGCTCACAGCTTTTTAGGTGTTTGAATGAAGCTTATTCTATGCATTTCATGTTGTGACAGTTAGGATTATATTGTTATTTCACGTCGCTACACACAATTATATTCCCTTGACTTCTACCAGAATGTTTCCCTTGTTAGACCTTTCTTCTCTAGTTCTTATTTTTGGTGCTACAATGAAATACATTTTACCCTTCTTGTATTCGTTTTTGAAATAACATCTTTCCATAAGGGACTTAAGTAGTAAAAGAATGTTATCTCCCTGTCAGAAGTTTTACTGCTATTACATTCATTCTGTATGCTGATGTTGACAGTCCAACTATTTGCTTATCTGTTTTTTATCTCCAGAAGTACCTCCTGGAACAACGGGCTGTCGTTGATGTTGATGGAGGGAAATTGCTTAATGAAGATAATGACCTCAGATCTGTAAGTTCAATGCTTTCATGAATACGAATTTGTGCTATCTTTCGTCCATACCTGTTAGTAGAATATCATCTGCATATGTTTCTTTTCTTTTTGTAAACATTCCTGTTTTCTATTTTCTTTTCTGGCCATGTGATTATGTTTGAAATTCTATCAGAGAATATTGTTTTAACAAATGTAATTATGTACTCTATGATATCCATCAATAGAATTCAATTTCTACTGTGCCCCCAAAATCTAGGCTTCCTATAGAAAAGAAGCCTTCATTCATCTTTTCTTGTGAACTATCCTTCAATGAATGAAATTGCATCTGGCTGTCCAATGATCAGGATATTAACTTCATCTCTAGCAGAAACCTAGTAAAAGCCTCTCTGAAGGCCATTTGGATATTTGATATATATACTCAGGATTTGGTTATTCTACCTTGCAGGTTCTTCAGTATCTACTGGATGATGTCTCTGATTTTCTGTCTACAGAATTTGAGACGACAGGAGAAGAAGACTTAGTTGAAGAACGAACAGGCTGTGTTTGTGTACTCAAAGCCTTCATTGACTACATCTCAGAGCGTGAGAAAGAAAATTTTTGCTCCCGAAAACAGGACAACAAAAATTCTGTCACCTTGACTACCATTCATCAGGTATATTCCAGATGCTTAAACAGCCCTTCTTTGCCTCAGGACTCCCATTTAGGTTTCTCTGGGGAGTTATAGCCTATACTCAAATTCCCTTGCTTCTTTCCTGTGCAGTCGAAGGGCTTGGAATGGGACATTGTCTTTATAGTGAAGGTATTTGGCAACCTTTTCATTAGCGCTCTTTGATCTCTTTTTAGAGATTTAGAAGTAATTTCCCTTTTATAATGAATCATTTGAATAGCTTGATATTTATATGCAGTATAGTTAATGTTAAAAATCTAAAATGCAAGTTGGAAAGTTTTTAGGAGGTCATTGCATGGATGTAGATATTTTAATTGAGAAGATTTTGAAGAACAGGGTTTTACTTCAGAGGATGCTGATTTATTTTCATTCTGTAACACTAGAGAATTGGAATAGGTATAGGTGGTAAAGCATTCATTATCATGAATGACAATTTGTTCAGCCTTCTTGCTTGAATTAACTTTTCGGCTGAAATTTTAGGCAAATGAAACTGAGATTCCTCTATTACATGAGTATAATGGCACTGTTAATGAAAGTGGGACCTCAGTTGAGGTAAGCTTTTCTTGTATAATTGGTTCTTTTATCACATTAATTTTTTGTCTCATAATCTGCTGCTCATTCTCATTTGAGATCTCAGGAGGAAAGGCGCTTATTATATGTGGCAATGACTCGTGCTCGGAAGAAACTTTTCATTTTGTATGTTGTGGTGGATTCAAATTGGCAGGTTTGTACAACATAAGCTCGTGTGCTACTTTGTTAATTATTATTGTTTGGCCTAACACTTTGCTTCTGCTCAGATGCTTCAACCTTCACGATTTCTCAAAGAAATTCCAGATCACCTTAGGGTGGTTCAGGTATGTGCCGTGAGTCCAATTATTTGCCTAGTCATTGTTTAAGTTATAAACAGAGATGCTACATATTCCTCTCTGTTGCTGAGTCTTCTTGAAATTGTTGTCAAAGGCAAGTGCCTCAGCCTGCTCTAGGCATTCAAGCTAGGCTCAAAATAAGCACAGCGCCTCTGGACATCCAAAGCAAAGCGGCTTAAATCAGCCTCTGGCAATCGTGTGTTTTTGAAAAGTAGAAAGCAAGAAAAGCTAGTGCTTTACTAACATGTCTTTCAGTCTGCGTTGAAAAGCTTTCCAGTTTATTTGTATTCTTTTCCATTGTTAATCCTCTCTTTCTCTCCTCCCTCTTCCCTCTTCTCAGCTCTTTCTCTCTCCAAAGAACTGCTTTTATTTTCCTAAACAGAGGAACTTGTTTACTTGTCTGTAGGCTAAATATCCTCTTGTCATCATTTTAATTGTCTAAAACAACACATGAAACCCTCTGTTTTATTTTAATAAAATAGAGCACCTCATTCTTTGCTGTCCGTTTAGTTTTTTATTCTTCAAATTTATTTCCTTCACTCTCTTCCTTGCACCACATTTTTCTTCATAATAGCAAACAGAGCCCTTGCCTGTGGCCTCAGGGTTCTATAAGAGTCCTAGGGCTTTGAGAGTGCTTTTAGTCTTTGCTTACACTATGCTGCTAAAGATGGTTTTCTTTTGTAGCCATGCAACAGAATTGTTGGCTATGCTGTCAGTCAACATTATGTCATTCCAGCTCCATGTACAACCTTCAATTCCAATATATTTGACTTCCAAAATTTTGTAGTTAATTGGGAAAACTACTGAAGTTGCATGATGTTATTTTCTCTGAGCAATTGAAAATTACTGAACTGAGTATTCTTTCCACGGCATAATCAAAATCTAATAGTGACAGTACACTGTTGGCTAGTAAATTTTTACTCAAAAGTCAGAATTCTATTACTGTTATTCAGCTATTTCATCAGATATCTTAGTTTAGTATCACCTTGATAACTCATATTTCTCAGTATTGTAAAGTCAAGTCTATATTATTTGTCATGGTAATTACAGTTAAATGTGGATCATCTTTTCAAAGCATGAAAAGAACTGGTTTGATCAGGTGGATCAACGGAGATCACTAAACCTGAATCATACATCCTCAGGATTCACATGACTCAATGTGTTAAAGCTCGAAGTTACCTTTTACATTCTATTCTCTCTGGTTTTCTGTAAATTCTCATGAAATATGACTTCCTTTATGCTCATTCTTTTGATTCTCATGTAGGCCGAACTAAGTACAAAGCTGCATATTCCAACAGAAATTGATCAGTGCAACTCTGACCAACCGGATGGAAAACCCTCTGAAGTAGACACAGCTCCACATGATTTCTTCAGAGTTCAAGCTGATGGTGCCTCAAAAGAGTCAACAGTGGAGACCTGCTACGGGAGCAGTTTCTTAAGAAGGTTTTTTAAAAAAAAAAAAATTACCAGGTCACTCATATATATCAGGAAGTAGCTTTTACTTAATTCTTCTTTCTTCTTACTACAGATTCAGTGTGGAGGACAGATCAGTTGTTTCCCATTTATTCCATCAATGGGCCAAGAAGCAAGCGTTTCAAGATCCAAAGAGATTGCTTGACAAGGTGAGATTCATTTGCTTATCCATAGTTTTCTTTTTCCTTTTTATATTTTGAATAAAGTTGCAGAATTTACTAGGTATAGAGTCTAATATTGAGAAGCATATCTAGTGGACCATGTTTCTCACCTTTGAACATTTATTTGTCCTTCCTTTAAAGGTAAATACTGGTTTATAAATTTAGTGACTAGAAGCTACTGCTCTCCAGCAGATTTGGTTCTCTTGCATGAAACCATACTTTTTCCATTTTTCTTGAGAGTTAGATAGGTGAATATTTCTTCAGAAGTAGATAAATGGAAGATGTCCATTTTTTCATTTTCCCATGTGTGCCTGTTTATATACCATAAAACACCGATAGAAACTTATTATTAATTGTCAACTATTATGAAGGTAGGTCATGCTAATTGGTGAGCTAGTTCATTAGAAGCCAGAGATATACAATTGCGCACCTTTCTATGCCCTGCCAGTTATGTTACTACTTGTTTTTCACATGAATAATATCATATTGTATTTGTTCCCTGGACTGCACCAAGGCCATTCATAACATACATAATATTACTTCTAGTGGTTCTTTTTTTTTTAATGAAAGCTTAAACTCCCTTTCAGAGGTTGCTTCAAAATGAGATATAAGGACCCTTAAGTAGATTTGTCCTTGAATGTCAATATAATTGATCTTTGCAAATGATTTGTACAGTGGTGTTTCATGTAGCATGTGTCAAAAGGATCCTGAAATCACTATTTCCTTCTCCTGGATCACTATAATAATTTTTCCCTCACTTTTGAATTGTAGACAATGTCACAAATTGATGCATGGTTGTTTTAACCAACTTTCTGTTGACACTAAATCTGCAGGTTCGTTTTGTAATCAATGAACGCCTGACACTCAAGAAAAACAAGCATAAGGTAATAATATGGCTCCATCTCTTACCATCAAGAAAAACAAGCATAAGGTAATAATATGGCTCCATCTCTTACCATCAAGAAAAACAAGCATAAGGTAATAATATGGCTCCATCTCTTACCAACAAAAAATTATTTTTCATATTGTCTTTAGGTTTAATATTATGTTTTTAACCGGAAGAAGTTTTATGGGAGTTAAATGAAATTCAATTGGAGTCTGATACCAAGTCTGTTCTTTACATATTGAACCAAAGAAACATTATAACTTTCACTGTGACTTTGGGTAATAGCTGGCTATTTGGATCATATACAGGGTTTAACATTTACAGTATTATTTATATTTGTACCAGCCATATTGTTCCTGATAATATGTACATATGTATTTGTCCAAGCCTCTTGCAGCTCTGAACTACTCTAACAGAGAAACAACTGCATGATTTTCAGGATGTTTTGCAAGCACTGAAGTCTTGCTTGAGCTGCGACGAAGCATTTCACTATGCAGAATACGTAAGCAGACAGAATAATCATGCATAATTGCTGATCTTTTCTTCCAAACAGGATCCCACCTATAATCTTATATGAAATTTTATTTACTACATAGCATATCATTATACAGGTTTTGAGATGGGAGCAAATTCCTGCAGATCTGCGTGCTCATTTGATGCGAGAGAAACAGGTCTGGTTTGTCAGCTTCAAAGTTTCTGTACTTTCTTCTTGAAGAGTTTGCTGAATTGGATAATCCTCTTCTCCCCTTCCCATCTTGATGAAGATCTATTGTTGCTAATCCAATGAAACCTATGTTTTCTCTCGTCCAGGACCACTTCCAGAAATTAAGAATTGAGAATTCAATGAGTTCATCAGCACCAACATCCAAACAGGTAAAGCTAACAGTCAATAAACAAGCCCTTCTTTGGACCTCTTCTTTATGTTGAACATCTCATTTTCCTTTGTCATATTTATTTTTAGACATCAAATTTAAGTTCATGCAGCCATTAAACTCACCATAGTCTGTTTCTCTTGCTGGATGGCAGATTGCTTATCTGCAGAGTTTGGGATGCACCATTGCCCCTACATCACGTCTCCATGCTTCTCATTTGATTGAGCAGTACAAATCATTGTGACCAAAGATGGTCAGTGAAATGACCACATTACATATGCATGTGTGTATATTATATATATATATATATATATATATATATATATATGTTTAATTGTTGTTGCCAATGAAAGCAGAAAATTAAATCACCTGACCCAATGACTCAACAAGGGAGATGAGCTTAGAGACAAACAGAGGAGCTGAGACACATTCAAATATAACATCAAAAAATTCTCTATCAAATGAATTCAGCCACACATGAAAGAGTTTTCAAGGCTTTTTTTATATGAATGTTGTATTTTGGATAAATATATTTCAAATTACAAAATTTATCCTTATCTTTTTAAGATATTATCTTATGTATCTTGTTTGTATCAATCTTTAAAGATAAATTTGTTTGAATTATATCATCTTTTAACATATCTTTGAATATATGATACCTATCAATATCTTAGTTTCACATCAAGTTTCAGGTACACAACTATTGATCCAAATAGAATTCAGAAAACTCAAGAAGTTGATGGATGGTTCTTAGTGGATTACACACAAATCGTGCATTTTAACCAAAATAGATTGTCCAGCATTGTGGTCCCTTCTCTCTTATAACAAATTTTTGAATTTGATGAGTTTCTTCTAGTTTTCTTTTCTGTAAATAAACCAAGTTTAGATGAAAAATGGGGGGAGACATTCATTTTAGTATTTTGGGACATTTTAGTATTTTGGAGACATTTCTACGTTTTATTGTATTTCCAGATTTAGGTGTCTGTCTCTTTCTCTGTCTCTCTCTCTCTCTCTCCATCTCTGTATGTTTCCATCTTGACATTGCTATAACTCTATAACTTTGCATTCTTAATTCTTCCAAATTTATAGGTAGTCTCAAAATTTCAAGTTTCTTTCTCTAGGAAGCTTTTTTGAAAGTGTTCATTTGTTGTTAGCAGAAAGATAGCATGCAAATTTATATTGAAAGTACTATTCATCTCTTTATAATTATTCCACAAAAATGAATAAAAAACCAATTACTTTCATGCACTTTTCTTTGTTGTTTATTGTTTATTATATTTAGCACTGTAAATTTTGATATATTTCATACTTTTCTAAAATTATTTCAGGTAAAGGAATTTGATGAAGTTCATATTTTTATCTCAAAATTAAAACATATTCATTTTTGAATCAAACATCTAGTGTCAACTAGACTAAAATTCTTACATAAAACTATATAATAAATTTATTTTAAGAATTGTCACATTTTGATTGAGTTTAGTATGGCTTATCTCCTAAAATTTTTGAAGTTAAGTAGTAGCTAATCTCATCTTGTTTGTATATACTATATTTATTGATTATATTTCAAGATCAAAATCAAATTATTATAATACAAATACACGAGATCATTTCACTTAAGTGGTATCAATTCTTGAGCGTTTATACCACAAAAAAGATTAATGGCAATTCTTTATTTTTTTATCAAAATCAAAAAAATTAAAATAAAAGAAATTTCTCACATTGAATTTTCGTCAAAAAGTCCAGTTGTAATATAATCTTAATAACTTAATTTATCAAACAATCCATTTTAAAATTTGAAGCTCACGGCCTAACCAATTTTTTAAATGAATGGCTTTAACAGACTTTATTAATAAATAAACTAAGTTAAAACTCAAGGCATCGAATTGTAAAGGAGCTAACCGAACAAAATGGGGAGCCTAACTCCAAACACATTAATACCATTTACTTCGGTAATTAGGTATGTATGCATTAAATTGATGGTAATTTGTACTTTGAAAGAGAACACTATCTTAAAATAATAAAATCCCACGTTGGGTTGCAGTCTCTTTGTTAATCATCCTTAATCATATGGGATTCTTATTCTTAATATATACATTACTATCAAGATAAATTACAATTTTTAATTTAAATTTTAGTAATTATATTTAAATTATTTAATTATCAATTAATTATTGATAATTATTAGTAAATTGTTAATAATTTTTAGTTTAAAATTTTAAAATTCAGTTTAATTGCCTTTACTTGTTATTCATACCATCAATAATTGAATTGTTCACAAAAGTTGGCATATTAATCATGGCTAATATAATTATTGTAACAAAGCATTAAATAACTAACCAAATGTTCAAGTTATGTACCATTTTATAACTTTTTGAGGATTATTTTTAAATAAACTTAATGCACTTTCTAATTCGAATCTCGAATTTTAATTTTATTTTAAATATATTAATTTAATATAAATTAAACATTTACTCAAAATAACTATAAAAATTAAGAATATTTTTTTATAATTAAAATACTTTAAAAATAAATTAAATAAATTTTAAACTCAATTTTCAATAGCTTAATTTTAAATATTTTGAACTCACAAACCAATTTTTATAAAGTTTTAAAACTTTTTAGAATACAAAATTTTGTAAAAAAATTTTCAATATTCAAAACATTTTAAAATTTTTGTGAGGATAATTTAAATGGTTTTTTGTATTTATATAAAATTTATTATTATATAAAATCTTAATTTTTGAATTTTTTGATAAAATATAAATTAAACTAAAGTAAAAAATCAGAGATAAAACTATGCCAATTAAAACTTGGGATCGTATTTAAAATTATTTTTATATCTACTTTTAACATCATTACTTATTAGTTTTTGTTAAATAAATTTAAAATAACAAAAATAAATAAAATAATATAAATTTTTTATTTTATTAATATATATATATATTATTAAATCTCTAAAGCATCTCTCATTATCAAGTAGCATCTGCAGTTAATGTTGTCATCCTTTCTTGTGGTTTTTGCTTCTAGATAAGTCCAAGCATTGTTTGCACTTCCGTAAGCCCTAGCCTCTGCCTCTTATTTCTTATTTTTTATTTTTAAATTTTTTACACTATTAATATTTTCATAATAATCATCACAAAAAGTAAATTCATTTTATTTACTTATCTTAAAATATAGACTTTCTATTGTTTACTTACAACTTGAAATAAATAAACAAAAGTAATTGAACATTGATTGTCACTATGAATCTCTTTCACGTCTTGTCAGGCATATGAATTAATAATTTTTCTTTACAATTTGAAAAAAGGGTAAAAATACATATATATAATTTCTAAATTATATTTATTTTTAATTTAAGTTTTAAGTTTTAATTTAATTTAATTTAATTTTATATATAATAATTTAATTTAATGATATTAAAAATTTTAAATATTTAAATTTAAAATTTTTATAATAAATTTTGACTTAAAATTTAAACTTATGTAAAGAAACATTTAATTTATAATCAAAAAAATTAACAATATTTTAGTGCTAAAAATATTTTTTTAAAAATTTATATTATAAAAATTTTAAAACTTTTAAAAAGCTTATGAGCATAAAAATTTTTAAATTTGAACCATTGATTTAAAATAAAATGCAAAATTCGTTTGAGTTATTTTTAAAGTATTTTAAATATGAAAATACCCTTAACTTTTTATAATTGATTTGAATCTAAGTCAAATTAGATCAAATCAATATTTTAAAGATAAAATTAAACTAAATTGAAGTTCAAAATTTAATTTTAGAAATATGTTAAGTTCAAGATTTTTTCTTATATTTATCGAAAAGATAATTCTGAGAAAATTAAAAAAATTACTTACTTTCATGTACTCTCAAAAACATTAGTAGTTAAATAGTAAAAAGCCAATTTAATCATAATTATATAATATATAATAAAATAAAGATGCATAATCATAATTATTTATTAATTAATATTTTTGAAATAAAATATTAATATTTTATTAGATTTTATCAAAATAAATTTAAAAATATTATAATTATATAATTATTATAATTAAATAGAAATGTGTAATCATAATTATTTTATCTTTTATAATTTTTATAGTTCGAATTAATTTTTTCCAATAAAAGTATTATCTCATATAATTTTGTTTTAATTGTAAATTTGACCAGTGAAAGAACTTTAATTTTAATGTTATAATATATTTTTATCATTAATAAAATTTAAAAATGAATTTTTTCAAATAATTTAATATTAATTTGTTATTTTTTTAATTGTTTTGTATATTTACTTAGATTTAATAAAACAATACGTTACAAATGCATGTGTTTTTATATAAAATTAAGGGTTAATTACACCAGAGGAATCTACATTTTAGCTACATTATCCAATTGAGACTTACATAAAAAATTACATCAAATTGAGACTTACATAACGTGCAATTTGCAATGCAGGACTTTCGTCAACAAAACTCGTTAGAATTAACTTCATAACTCGCTCAATTTGTGTTTAAACATAACCACGTGTACTTTATTTTTGTAAACTATTTATTACTTTTGGTCACTCGCACCTCATAAACTTCACCAACACTTACCATCTCCCCGATAATTTCTTCTTGATGTTTCTCTTCAAACAATTGAATATTCACACCAAGTATCAAGGTGTTTTCTGCATCTATAAGCTTCTGTCTCCTTCAACGAATTCATAAATCAAGGTTAGAAATAAGTGCCGAAGTAATTTTAGATTTTTTGATATTAACTTAATTTAAGTAATTTTTGTTATTTTTTATATATTATGATAGATTTCGAAAATCCAATCACTCAATTGATGAATATTATATGCATCGGGTTTAAATGGTGGATTTCGAAAACTAAAATTTTTTGATTTCGAAAACCAAAATTTCTCAATTTCAAAACCTTAAAGAACAAAAATTTTCCTTTTTCGTTGTTTAATTGATAGGAAGTTGTAATCATTTCACTCAATTGATGTGTAAAAAAAAATAACAAAGTAAATGAGTTAAAAAGATGCATACTTGAATTTTCAACAACAATCAATGTTTGAATTTGATGGATGAAGAGAAAAATTTCACAGATTCGTTCATGAGCAATTCTGTTTCATTTTACAGTGATGAAAAGGTCTGCAATGTAATTGCACACTTAATAAGTATATATATTACGTGATCAAGCCCCACAGTTAATTCTAACGGATTTTATTGACAAAGGTCTCGCATTGCAAACTGCATGTTACGTGAGTCCTAGCTTGATGCAATTTTTTATGTAGGTCTTAATTTGATATTGTATCTAAAATGTAAGTTTCTTTGGTATAATTAACCCTAAAATTAATTATATGATTACTTTGAAATATATTATGATTATAATTTTATTTTATAATAATATGTATAATATGATATATATATATATACACACACACATATATATATTATGATTATCAAGTATTTAAATTAATTTCAATATATGTATTACAATATGTTATATGTGGTGAAATTTTATTTTTACTTTATGATTATATATGATGTTATATATAACAAAATATTATAGTATATATACATTATAATTATATGTAAAGCAATTTAAAATAACGTATTTAATTGTTTGAAATTTTTATAATATATTAAATATTTAAATCATTAATTGATTATCATAAATATAACATATAATAAAATATGTAATATACTAATTTTAATAAATATAACTTCTAATCATGCATCATCAATTATGATTTATAAATATTTTGTAATTGATATATTAATACATGTTAGGATGATTAGCCATCCATTAATAAAGTATTGCCCATTTTTATTTTTAAATTTGAATTTAATATAAATGAATGAATTATTAATCTAAATTGTAATAGTTAATTTAGATTGATATTAATACATGTATGAATTGTTAATTTAAATTACAATTTTCAGCTTAAATTGTAAAATGGATTATAATTGATACAGATTAATTTTAATTTGAATTGATATAGATTAATGACTAAATAATTAAATTCATTTAAAAAAAAGAAAAACAAAATACTACCCTTGAAACACGTCGTATTTGCGGGAATATAAACTTATCACGACAACCAAACACTAAATTGCCTTGTTCCCAGCCGCCCCACGCTCCTTCCTCTTCCTCTCTCTCTCTCTCTCTCTCTCTCTCTCTCTACAGCCTCTCTTGTCTCAACATCGTCTCCTCTCTCTCCGTTCTCTGTTCTCTCTTCTTTGTACACAGTAAGAACTGTGATTTTGGGAAGCACCACAATTTTGAATCTTACAAGCTCAATCAAGGTTCTTGTTTGAAGCTCAATCTCTATTTTTGGTCCTCATGGGAAGCTCAAATCTCTGCATTTGGCGAAGCATCACAGGCTTCTTGCAAGCTGAAGCTCTGATTTTGCTCTCACGGCAAGCTCAAAGCTGAGCATTTGGGGAAACAGCAGAAGCCTCTTCTTCGAAGCTGAAGCTTTTTTTATGTGCTCACGGCAAGCTTCGGTGTTGCACGTGTCCTCACGATAAGGTAAGATATTCGGCTCTGATTGAATGTATGTGATGTTAATTTCTTCACCGAATCACTGCTTGGCAGCTTGGTATATGGTACGTTGTTGGGTCTCATTGTGGGTCTGAAGGGCGTACTGGATTTTGCGGGGATTTCAAGGAACGCCAGAAAAAAATTGTTAAGGCAAGGTTGCTGTCATCTCAGTGGTGAGAATGTATTGCTGCAGTATTGTTCTATTTGGAAGATTTTGATTTCAAACTACTATTGAGGACAGAGGAGCCTTTCAGCCAATTCAGAACAGTATCAATTTGAAGTAAAAGAAGGCTCCTTCACTAGTCAGAAGACCACTTGATTTAACCACTGGGTTTGTGGAAATAGGAAATAAAAGAAAAATTGGCAAATCAAAATCAAAATCCTAGAAGGCAAATTTTGGGACTAAACTAAAAACTGTTTGACCAACTAAATGCATCTAACCTCTCATTCAATCCAATTTCATACGAAATTCATCTGGCCCAGGTAATTTTTCATTTCCATGATTTTTACTTCTCTTTTACTTTCTATGGATTGCTTCCTATGTTTGCGACACAATATATGAGTATTAAATGCAATGATTCTCCGCTTTAGAAAGTTCAAGAGGGACTCTTTATTGCTGAAGGAATTGATTTTGCACCCATACTAGGTGTTGCTGTTGGTTTCTGTATTTTGCTTTTAAATCAGAGCTGTTGTTGTTTATATGCACCAATAAGGCCTCCCATTTTCTTAGTTAGACATTGATCACAATGCTTGCTCGCTATAATATAATAAGCTGTTGCATTCTTATGTTTGCAGCTTTTTGGTTTCAAAAGAATGGAATATGTGAGTTGTGCAGGCTGCTATTTGGACCCAAGTACCCTGTATTGTAGCATCTAGAAAAATCTGGTTTTGACAATGAATGCCAACAAAGATGAAAATAAACAGCTAAAGAAATTTAATGTCTTTTACTGTTAGTGCACCCAAACGGCTAAATCTCTTCTTGGCGCTAGGAAATTCCTTCTACTATTATCAAATTCCATCTGAGAAAGTAGGTAATTGGGTCATCTTTGAAATTTTTTCTATTATGTCACTCAGGTTCAATACAAGATGTCCACAAGAACTGCCCAAATCCGCCTTGTCAGCTCACATCCTGAGGTTTATGAACCATGTGATGATTCATTCGCACTTGTTGATGCTCTTCTGGCGGATCAAGCTAACCTTATAGCATTCAATCCGAGGTTGTGCATGGAAGTGGGTTGCGGTAGTGGGTATGTCATCACTTCTCTAGCTCTTATTCTTGGGCAGCATGTGCCAGGAGTACACTATATGGCCACTGATATCAACCCACATGCAATAAGAGTAACCAGGGAGACACTGGAAGCACATGGAGTCCATGCTGAATTAATATGCACAAACATTGCATCTGGATTGGAGGATCGTTTGGCAGGATCCGTTGATGTGATGGTTGTGAACCCACCATATGTGCCAACACCTGAAGATGAGGTCGGTCGTGAAGGAATTGCATCTGCTTGGGCAGGAGGGGAAAATGGCAGGACTGTTATTGATAAGATATTGCCAATTGCTGATACTTTATTATCAGAGAGGGGTTGGTTATACTTGGTCACATTAACAACTAATAATCCTTCAGATATATGCCTCCAAATGAAAGAGAAAGGTTATGCTTCCAGAATTGTTGTCCAAAGATCAACAGAAGAAGAGAGCCTCCATATCATCAAGTTCTGGCGGGATTTGGATACTCAAGTTGATACAAAGGGAGTGACAGTCAACAGATCGGTTTCAGTGAAGGTCCTCGAGTCACTGGCCTCACAATTTCCTCGGTTACCATTGTGGAAAAGTAGCAGTAACAACTGCAGCCAATAAAAATTGCCGAAGAAGAGAACTTGAGCATTTGTCTGTCGATTTTGTTGGTGATACCTTCATATATAGGAGTGAGCATTAATTGGTTTTAACTGAATTAACTGATCAACTGGAAAAGTAGCAGCAACAACTGCTGCCAATAAAAATTGCAGTAGAAGAAAACTTGTGTCTGTGGAACTTGATTTAATTTTTGGGTAATAATTTGATTACGTAATCAGTTAAATTAGTTTGTTTAGTCGTTTTCAGTAGAAAGAAATTGGTTATTTGGTCTTTTTTAATTATTTTAATCAAGCTGATCGAAATAACACACCCCTAAATCTGATAATAAGAAGCTGCTAGAGCATGTTATTGGAAGGAGCGAGCTTCCTTGGCACAAAGGAAAACTCTTTGGTTTGCTGGACACTGGTTTTTGTCAATTTCTTCAGAGTTTCTGAAATTAATGCCAGATGATCATTACCTTTTGGTAGGTCTCATTTTCTGAGTTCGTAGGCCATTGACATCAAACAACTCGTTAGTCAGGTGGCAGTATGTATTTATTGCAGTTTGCTTCTAGTTATGATTCTTGTAGCAGCTCAGCGCGATTAACACATCACACTCTGGTTGCGTCCAACACAGGTAACAGAATCAATTGATGCCACAGGGTAACCTGTAACATTTAGATTAATCTAAGCAGTAAAATTGCCTACCTTACCACTATGTTCTATCGTTAATGTTCCAGCAGACTAGAACTGGAAAGAGTTATTGCACTTGGCTTGACCTAAAAAGTGGCCAATCACTGACCAATGGCATCAGCATCCGGGCAGGAACTTCAGACTCCTTTGAGTTGCAAATGGAGCCGTAATCTTACACACAAAAGTATTGAACCTTGATGCTTCTACATCATTAAGAAATACAGCATTTTCATGATTTCTGATGAGGCAGTACTTGACCGGGAAAGTGGTAGAATGCTTGGAAAAACACTATAAGCAAAGAATTTATCAAGCATATCGAGTGAATAGACATATATTGATAGGTTGACTGCATGACAAAGTTATAACTGTTTATGTAATATTTCAATCAATCCTCACTCTTTAGAGGCAGACCCAGCAGGGTATTTTAGAAAGGGAGATGAGGTGCGTCACTGACTAGCCCCTGCCCTTACTCTGTCAATTTGCTCTTCCCCCAACTCCTGCAGCGCACAGTCATTGCAATCTGGTTCAAAACTTCTCACCTTTCCATTGGATAAGAATCCATAAATGGTTCCAGAAGCATTACCAGCAGATTCCTAACCAGATGGTTGCCACCAATGCAAACCCAAAATTTACTCTTACCATGCAAGGGTATCTACAAAGATAAATCTTTTATAGCCTTCACCATACTAACCTACATCACACATGCGGGCAATAGTAGCTCATGAATTAGAGAGCTTCTTAGTCCTTTTCATAGCAGTCTTGTTAAGGGCATCACAAATCTCTCTTCTCCTTTTGGAGTTGGTTTTGTTATTATTGTCATTGTTATTATTGTTGTTGCTATTCATGCCTCCAGAGCCCTTGCCTGCAACTTTTAGAGCCTCTTGCACAAAAACCTTCAATCTCCATAACGTCAATTCACTCTGTGATGATAAGTAAATAGGTAAAGGATAAACCTCAAAGACCCGAGCATCACCAAATAAACTAGAAAGCTATATGAAAACAAATATTAGACAATACCAGTACCTGAGCATCTATGTCAAGATCCACTTCTTGAGCGGTTGCTTGAAAGCTTGGGTTATTCTCAGCAACAATTTCCAGTGCCTTATTGAGATCTTCAGGAGACAGTCGATTGAAAGCTGTCCAGAGCTTTTTCTTCTCATCAGTAGACATTTTTCTGAGATTATGCATCAATAATCAGCATTGCTTGATTGGCAGACCACTTTTTTTTTTTTTTTTTGGGGCAGAGGTACAAGTACTTAAAGGGTGCTGACAACTGTTTGATGACAAAAGCATGCTCAAAAGCAAACAAAATACTGTCTATTCTCTTTCACAGCCTCTGTGTGAGCATGTGTCTGTGTGTGGTTTGTGGATTGTCCACTTCCAAAATATTTATGCTCCAATTCTCTTATGTACCTAAGGCACCATTCCTCCTATATTTGGCATTTTTCTTTATCAAATATTTTAGAAGGATAAATCTCTGAGCCCTCTTATTTTGTAAAACTTATTGTTCAAGAAAACGTCCCTGACGAGAAAAAAGAATTGTCAAAGCTACATTGTATAAAGAAAGCAAACACATATGGTTTTGTTAAGCAAACCTGCAATTCTGCACTACCATTTCTCTGAGTTTCTCCAACTGCATATCAACCTCATACAGCTAAAATAAGTTAAGATGCATTGTTAGAGCATGTCAGGAAACATAATTCCTAAACAAAAAGCTTGACACGACAAGATCATTGTAATATTTTTTCTAAAACTCTAACAAGCTAACAGTAATTGAACAATGCACTGTTAACCCTTGACATACCTCATTACTTAAATCCCTAGCCATGTTGGCATGAGCGACCTCCTGAGCAAGCTGCATATTTAACTTTGCTTCCGCTTCCTCCTCAGTTTGTCTTTTTTCCTGCAAGCATCAGAAAGTAAAGAAATCAACAAATGGGAGTGGAAAAAAGAGTATGACGATTCAGAATTATCTTAAACCCAAAAGAAAGACAACTGAATATGCAACGATTAAACATACTAAAAAATGGCAATATTAGCGGTGTACCTCCTCGGCAACTTTAGGCAAAAGTTGCAGCCACTTCTCCTCAAACTTTTCCAACAAAGTTTTTGCCATCACATGAACATCATCCCTTTCATCATTGTAAGTCATTGCATTCTTAAAAACCAACCTGACATCAGCATATATCTCACGGACATTGTTGTAGCCACTACCATCCTTAGCCTCCATTTTAGTTTTTATTGTGCCCAAGTCCATGGGCTTCTTAATAACCTGTTATGACAACCCCACAGCTTATTAACCGAAAGCAGGACTCCAAGGAATTAGAAAATAAACAAGTTCTAGGAAAGAGCAGTTGAGAAGTACAACAAAAGAACCACAATCATAAAAATACACATTAAGCTTATCGAAAAATTTATATGTAGAGAGCTGAACGCTAACTACATTTCATGGAACTGACTGTGGAATTGTTGAAAATTCACTGTCCACAATGAGAATGCTGATATCCAATATATGATAAATTTGAAAGCCAAGAGGGTGGACGGATGAAGATTAAACAAGAACTGAATTCATCTGTAAGGTGTGACAGTACTAGCTAACATTAATAAAATGAAAGGACGTTTGAAAAGATTTGGCTTGCTGCAACACAGACCAATGAAGACACCAATAATGACATTTGACACAAATGACACACGATAACCTAAAACATTGACCAAAAATCATCAAGCTGAAGATGTAATGAAAATAATTGGCAATGAGCTGACCTCATAAACCTGGCAGATCACAGAAAATGAATATGTAATCAACCTCAATTTTTTTAAAAAATTAAGACCTAGTTGAGTAGCACAATACTCTGTCAATTAAAATTTTCAATTTGTTGATTTTCACGTCGATTGAGAAAAAAGAAAGAACCATACTTAAAAAGAAGTTTACATTAAGGAGGGGAAGAAATGTTGAGTTGATAGTAAGTAAAATCACAAAAAAGAAATATGTCGAAGTCGCAAAAAGTCCTACCTCGTAATAGTCATACAGTTTAAGACCTTCAACATCTACGGGTTGCATAAAAGGCCATGCCCACTTGTGCTGAGTTATCTGAAACATGACAGTAAGGCAAAGCTAATATTAATTACTCAAAAAGATGTTAAAATTGTCCTTTGAACAACAAAAAACCAATCAATGAGGTTGCGAGAAAATTTAAAAGACAATATACAGTAAAAGACAAAGGGTCAAAGATGCAAAAATTGTAGGCAAATCAGTTCAAAAGATTTATCATTAGTGCCAAATATCACAAAGTCCATTTTTCCCATAAGAGGGAACTTTTACCCTTGTCCCAGGCAATTACACAAATTTCTATTCCAAGACAAGTGCGAGAAGGATTAACAGCTACAAGTAAATAGTTCAAAGTGTTTGTTTAACCAGAATAGCTTTACATAATGCAGGCCTAGTGCTATCAAAATTTATTATCGCAAGACATCGTAAAAGCAATTGTTATATAGTGCAAATGTTAGCAATGTTTTGATTTATAAGACACCAAGTATAAAAACAATGATCCCATCAAGCAATATATTCTAAGTTCATACTGTATTATCAAACTGATAAATGAATATGATATGTTAAAAAAAAAAAAAGAGAGACGTCAATCATTTTGAGAAACCTTAAGCAAAATTCATGTTATTAGAAAATCAGTAACAAATATATAAGAAATCAACCATTTTCAAGAAACCTTGAACAAATGTCCATCTTGTTAAAGACCAGAATTTTACTTACATTAATAGTTGCAGCAATAAGATTCACAGAAATATAATCCTCAAACAAACTTACAAAAATAAAACATTAAATACATCAAGTACATTGCTAATTGATTTAACTAAGCAGATTAACTTAAATAAAACATCATAAACTATTCAAAAGTTTGAAGCAACTGCATTGAGAAAATCAGGAAGTCAGGGACAAACAAACACTTGCCTTCCTGAATCCTCATATCAGTACTAAAATCAAGAAAACAGATAATTTTGAATGGTTTTTACAGCAGATTGATAAAAAAATATTTTTAAAAAATAAAAGCCACAAGTACTTATCAGGTATACATAACAAAAACTGAAGACAAAAATATAATGAAATCCAAATTTACATCATAATTCTGCCCAAAACAAAAATAAATCTACATCATAATGAAATTGAAATCTATATCAAAGCCTATTTGTTTCAAACTTACTTTGCAGTATGGAAAGAAGCTCTCGGTTGACAAAATTACCACAAATCACAAAAGCACTAGCAAAGTGTTGCTGCTTACCTGACGAAATATTGTGGCAAATTGGCGCACAAGCTCCTGCATTCTCTTCGAGGCGGCGACTTCCCTAGATGATACATCTTGCTGCTGCTTCTCAATGCTAGAAGCATGTTTCTCCTTGACTTTTTCTTTCACAATTGAGCTACATTTAATAGTGTTCAATTGTGTATTATCCTTATTCAAATAGAACTGTTCAACCTCGTTAACTTTTTGCTCAAGCTGCATGACAAATATAACAGAAAGCAATTCATTAATGTTAAGAAGAAGCAAGTCCCACATTGGACTTAGAAGGCAACAAGGTAAGCATCACACAAGAGAATCTTTTTTTTTTTTTTTAAAAAAAGATATTTAGAGTATGACCTAATCCTGGAATTATATCTGATCATGCATCCTAAAATAAAAATGTTTCAGCCCTATGATTCCAATTCAGAAAACAGGCAGCAGGGCACAACATGGCTGATGAATTATTAAACCCTCAGTGTTTCTAGAAATCTGAAGAGCTTGGGACACTGAAGGAAGAAACTACATGTTATGGCTAGCAGTGGTGGTAGAGGTCATGAGGGACTGGTAGTCATTCGAGTGATCAGATTGTCATAAGCTGTTCAATAGCATTGGTAGTGCACCATCCATAATAACATAACCAATCAGGTTCCATAATTAGGAACTGGAACCGGCAGTAAACTGGTGACCATGCATTGCTGAAAAGCTGGTGATCAAAACATGGAAAGTTGTCCAAGATAGTGGTGACAAGAAAGTTGGTGTTCAGAAAATGGAAATAACAATATATTCAAGCATTAAAACAGGAAGAAGAGGAAGCAAATATGAAATATAGCTATGAAAATATTTTTTAAAAAGTAGCCAGATGAGATGCTAAGATTGAGAAGTACATTCTTTATCCACACAAACTAAAATTGTAAGGAAAAAAGAATCTTAATCACTGGAGACAACAGTGATTCCTATATTGTTAATAAACCTCACCTGATTAACTTTTCTGAATATCTCATCAATGCATCTACCAAAACCCTTCACATCAGAAGGATTACCATCAGCAATTGCTAGCCCAATATTTCCAACAGCAGAACTTGATATGATTGTTGGTTCCATCTGATCGCACAGTAGTGAATGAATATAAAAGTCATTGTTGGAAAAGATAAACACTGAGATCATTTCTGTAGATGGGATGTGAGAATGGAGGTGAACCATATATATCAAATCAAAACAGGAGGAACAAATCCATGATAGTTCCTCTGAAACAGAAGGGAAGGGAAGAAATCCAACAGGTAGATCATTAACAGTCACAAATGCAAATATTCTCAGTGAAATTTAAGGTTATAAGAACTCTTCTAACATCAAAGTGGGACTAACTGGTACTGCCCCCCCCCCCCCCCCCCCCCCCACCCCCCAAAAAAAAAAGGAAAAAAAAAAGTTCCTTCTCCATTCCTGAAACAATCACAGGTATCTATGATACTGCGGCTTATGGTTTCCCAAATAGCAATGTGGAAAAAACCAGGATCAATAAAGTGGCTAAACATGCATCGAACACATAACAGGCTAAATTAGAAATTCAGTTAACTAGAAATTTTATTTTTGAGAATTAGAGTATCTCAGGAGAGTGCTAAATCAAGTCAGATATAACCAAATCACTTCTCGTTTTCCCATTGATTACATACATTATTTCTTTCTCCATTTTTCCTATTTAAAAAATTGAAGGTTAAAGTTTTCAAAAAATAAGAAGAAAACAACAAAAATGTATAAAAACATAACATATCTAGTTATACACATACATAAAACACAGATATATTTATAAACATAAGCATACTTACAGCAACCTACAATAAAAATGATAACTATATCAAGAACAAATTTTTACGAGAAAAAATAAACATCAGAAGACAAAAGGACGGGCAAAAACAACCATGGGAATACAAAATAAATTAGAACCAATTAGACGAATCAAATGAATCAAAGGGAATCCAGTAGAAACGCCCTCTCTCATCGAAATTTCGGGTGTTTACCCGTTATGCCCTGTAGAAGAGTTGCTCGGGGCTGTTCACTGTCACTTGGTCTTAAGAAATCTTGAAATCTCTTTGCTTAGGGTACCAGGAACGGGTAAGTCTTAGAGAGCAGTTGGCGAAAGAATCGTGTACGTCGGCGACAGTTTCCCCGTCAGGACTTGAAGCCGCCTCAGCTTTGGTGTAATTGTGGAAGAAGGGATGTCAATTGCGTGCCAATACACACTCCCACTCTCTCTCCCCGGCGCGCGCACCTACGGCTACACAGACGTAATGGCAGCAGAGCGAGTATCCCCCTTTTACCCCTTTTTCTGGACTCGGGCTCAGTTTGTAGCACTCTTTCCTGCTGGCATTTCCAGCCCACTGAATCAGTCCATGTTCCAGGTTCCAGGTTCCAGGTTCCCTTCAATTTCTTTAAGAATATACAACACATCAGGTTCGATAAAATAAAATAAAATAAAAATAATTATTATATTTATTTAATTAAAATAAAATAAAATAAAAATTATTTTTTTGATTTAATAAAAATAAATAAAATAAATTTAAAATATTAAGATATTTTTAATTAAATAAATTATAATTACATTAATTTTTATAATTAAAATTTTTCATAAAATAATATTAATTAATTAATATCTTATTATAATAATTTATTATAATTAATGTTAATCAAATATTATTTTAATAATTATTTATTTTTAAAATGTTGATATATAAAAAATAATATTTATATTAATTAATATTTTAATAATGATATTAAAATATTTTTAATTTTTTTAATTAAAAAATTTACAAGAAAGATGAAAAGAAAACTAACCATTAAAAAAAGGTTATTATAATTATATGTACGATATTAACTTAACAATTATTTTAAGAGTATGTTGAATATAAAAAATTATAATTATTTTTTATTTTTTATTTTTATAAAATAATTATTTTGAATGTTTATTTAAGAATTATTATCTCAAATTTTCAAGCAATGAAAATTTATTAAAAAATAAAAAAGTCTAAATAAAAATGAATCAAAAATTTAAAGATAACTTTATTTAAAATAAGATAAAAAAATTATATTTCCACGGATAAAACATATTCTTAAAGATCTTAATCTTTAATGAACATACAAAGCTCCTCTTACTTTTCAAGTCATTATTAAATGTTCAAAATCCATAATACATTAAGGGAAGAATTTAATGTTGTTTGACTCAATAACTTTTAAAAGTATATTAATTTAAATTAAACACAGGATATATTCAAATCTTCAATATTCTCTTTATTTATAATATAAAAATTTATAACACAAAAAAAAACAAGCTGGTTAGACAACTACCATAGAATTTGATCAATCTGTCCATTGTTATGATGAGATTAAATAAAATCATACTAGTAATCAAATATATTAACAATAAATCAAGTGTTTGAACAATCTACGAGAGTGCTTATTTTTCTTTGAAAATATTATACAAACTATCTTATCTTAATTATTTTGTTTATTTTTTAAAAAATTATTATTATTATTTTAATATTATTACCATTAAATAATAATAATATTTTGAAAAATAAATAACATTTGTAAAAAAAATATTTTTTGAAAAGTCCCATTTAAATAACACTTGAAAGAAAAATATTTTTTAAAAGGTCCCACTTAACCTACAAGATTGTAGTGAATTATGTTAAAAAATTGTAGTGGGTTGGATATTTTATAGATATTAAGCATAATAAATCAAATTTGACTCATAAAAGATGTTGATTCAATAATTTAACACAAATTGACATTTACTAATTATGGTAAGGCGCATATTTATATTAAGTCAACTCAATTTATATTAAATAGACTAGAATTCATATTTTTATAATAATTTTATCCCATTTATTCTCTTATAATTTTTTAAACATAAAAAAATTGAAGAGATTTTCGGATCCATGGATGGAAGTCATGGACCAAAACACTTTTCCAATTCTTATGGAAAATATAAGTATCATTCCTTTTTTTTTTAATAACTTTTTAAGAATAAAATATTAACTTATGCACGAGATTTTTCGCGCCTTTTTAAAGGTTCTCAAAGGTGATGATGTTGTTCATGAAAATTTTTGCAAGAAAAATATAATTTTTAAAAAAACCTCAAAAATATGACAATGACATGAAAAAGTCCTCAATTTGTTGTTGCTTCTTAAGGACCTATGGGAATGGTACCTATGTTATTCAACCTGTGGAAAAGAACCTCTTATATGTATACAATGTTCACAATTTGGAATAACAATTGGAATAATATCACCAACAGTTTGAGATTTAATAAAAATAATTAGAGTACATGCATATGACCACATCTGAATAACAATAGATGATTAATGCTTTGCAAATCCTTCTTCCTTTAAGGGAAGCAATGGAAATGTTTAGCAATTACACCTATGTTAGAAAGAATTAAGCCCTATAGCCTCACCAATCCTAATAAGGAGATGCTACAATTATACCCTTACCATTAGGCATTGAGCTTGGCCTGCACCCTTTCCATTAGCACATATACCAAAATAGGCATAAAAGGGGCTACACACCTTGTTGACTCAACCTCAACAAAAACCTAAAACTCTTAAGCTATTACATGGGTCCGATTTTCCCTAACAGAATTCAAATCTCTTTGAAGCTGTAACGTTTTAGCAAAGACTTATTGAATTGGGTGCCTGAGTTGAACAAATGACGAAAATAGAGGAGTATGATACTAAGATAAATCAAAATGGATCTCTCATTTTTTATTGTTATCATGGAAGAGTTAGTCCATAATTAAAAAAAAAAAAAGAAGTACTTGTAGATTAAAAAATGATATGGAACTTTTGACCTTTGAGTCTATTTGAAGAGATTCAAGGGTTCATTATTGTTGCAAAAAGTCTTTTATGCAACTCGTAATGTGTTGTTTCCTCTCACATTATGATGCTTTAGATTAGTACCGTTCTTCAAAGGTAGCCACCATAGCATGAATATAGGAATTTATTAATCAAATCACAACATGGTTTGCAAGCAAGATCATGGTTAGTAAAAATATAAACAATCTCCAAGCTCTTAAATAAGAAAGGGAAGAAGGACTTCATGACTATGTCTACAAATTCAACAAATTGAAGACATACTTGGCGAAGTTGCAATATCTAATATCATTGGGAGTTTACAGCCTGAACTTCTTTTCAATTACTAGTCTCCAATTGCTTAAAGACATATGCAACCCTCCTAAATTGTGTAGATAAGGCAATTTAAGTAGAGGAGGTTGTAAATAAAAGAGAGGTAGAAATGGCACTATAGGCAACCTTGCCCCAATCTATATGCCCACAGAAAGCAAATAATGAAAAAAGATCTAATACATGTAAATATACACGTAGTTTCAGGGTAACTAGATGTTGGGACAAAACATGCCAACTAGTCATGGCCTTGAATATCAATAGCGACCAAATCCTAATGGAGATTTGTGATTAGCAACTTACTCACTAACCTAGGCTTATCGGTCATTATTGTAGAAGAAATCCTAATAAACTCTATCATTTTCATCATAAATGTTGATATGATACCAAAGAATGCCTTTACATTAAGGAAGAAATTGAAGCATTGATTTAGAGTAGGTATCTCATAAGCTTGTCCATAAAGATTATTAAATAAATGAAAGTCAAATTGGGAAGGTAAAAACATGAATCCTAACAAAAAGGTTAAAAGAAATAAAATATAAAATATGAGCCTGCATTATTTAAAGCATCATAGACAAAATCCTTATGAATAAGTCAAACTTAAATAATAAAAACAAGATGGCCAAGCTCGATTTAATGCTCAAAGACTAGCTCGGGCGTAGTAGTTCCACTTAAAATCAAGAAAGTTAAACTCTTAGACTCTTACTAGTTCTAAAAGGTGAAAGTCCAGAACAAATGCAGACCATTATAAGCATTAAAGGCTAATAAGACTTTTATAGAAATTAGTTTCTTGAAGAACAATGTTGTTTTCATGATAGAATCTCAAACGATGCTCTAGTAGTGTCTTTATTACTAAATGGTTGCAAAGTTAAAAATTTTTTATTAGACAATGATATCACAATGAGGTTTAAAATTGGTGCCTTAAAGTGAAAAATTCTTTTGGTTTTGAAATTCATTTTTGAGCTAACTTTAAGTTTACAAATAATAAAAAATGGAGTCATAATCAATCTTTTCTACAGTGTGATTAGTCAAACAATTTTGCTTTTAAGGCAATGGTTTAATTCTTTATAGGAGATTTAAGATTAGGAGTTAATTATACTTAAGGAAGGATTAACACCTTTACAATTGGACGGAGCTTACTAGTTAAACAAAATCTCTCACCTTGAAATTGATCCTAATTTGATATTAATACCACATTTGATGAGTTAATTCATGTATACATATATTTATATACAATCAATTTTGAGATTAGGTTGCATTTAACCTCTAAAAGTTTTTGGAGAAAGCCATAGACTAAACTGTATTTAAACATGATCAAATCTCAAAACATTTTCTCATGTTATTTATGATGTAGGAATCTTCAAATTAGATAAGGTAAATTTTTTATTCTAAAAACAAATTCTTGTTATTTAAAAAACTAGAAATACGATAATATCATATTCCTAATCTCCAAAAACCTTTTTGGGAGTTGGCATCTAACTTTATTTGTCACGTTAGTCAATCATATTTAAGATTATATCTCAAAATTTATGTAAGATTAAAGTCAATCATATTTGGTATATAAATTAGATCTAGAGCTCAATGTGAGATTAAAGTCAATCACATCGAGGTATAGATTGATTTGATTTGAGATCAAAGTCAATAACATTTGGTATATAAATTAGATGAGTAACCCGATGTAAGATTGAAATCAATCACATCTGGAATTACCTATGAAAATGTGAGATCAAAGTCATTCATATCTGATATATAAATTAGATTTAGAACAAATGTGAAATCAAAGTCAATCACATTAGGGTATAGGAGGATATGATGTGAGATCAAAGTTAATCACATTTGGCACATAAATTAGATCTGTAACCCGATGTGAGATTGAAGTCAATCGCATTTGAGATTACATCTTGAACTCGATATGTGATCAAAGTCAATCACATCGATAGTCGGTGCAGATGTGAGATCAAAATCAATCATATCAGGAAAAAGTTGATGCACATGTGAGATCGAAATCAATCACATCACAAAGAAGTTGATACGACAGTGAGATCATAATCAATTACATCGAGAAGAAATTAGTGTTTTAACGTGAGATCGAAATCAATCACATCAAAAATTAGATTTGCCTAATGAAAGGTCGGATGCGACGTCTTAGGTCCAACAAAAATCATGAACGCCACATCAAAAAGGAATTTCTATCATCCATAGTTATTTTGTACCGAGCTCTCATTGGGTTCACATTATTTTATCAATATGACATTAATTTTATTATTTTTACTATTATTCTATCAATTTGATAGTTGTTTTATTATTATTTTTATTACTATATCAATCTAACATTGGTTTATTATTTTTACTACTATACTGTTTTAACATTGGTTTATTATTTTTATTACCTAATCGATTTGACGTCGACTTTATTATCACTTGAGTCAAAGTCAACCACATCGAGGTTGAGAATAAGGTTGGGGTCAATTACATTAGGTTAAGTCTTTATGTGAAATTATCAACCATATTAAGGATTAGATTTTGTGCCTGATCGGGTCAACTTGGCATCGTGCAGTGTATGCTTACAAAATTATTCTCAACTTAACATTGGGGTAAAGTATGCTTATTAAAGTAATCTTAATCTAACATCGAGGTAGAGTATGCTCATTAAGTTAATCTCGACTTGACATTAGAGTAAATGCATGATCTTAAAATTTGATAGCAAATCTCGATCTGAAAAGACTTGTTGATATCTGATAATTTTTTGATCTTTATTTAACTGAATGTTAGAGTCAAAATTAGATATCTACAACTGCTCCTTTTTATCGATTTTTGATAAGTAGAAATAGGGCAAAGAGTAAAAATCAGTTAGTTTTACACTCTAAATACCAATGTAAGAATCTGTGGATAAATAGGTGATTTAATGGCTATTCCGATTGATGAGTCTCTAATGAGAGCTGCTATAAACTTTTTGGATTTAACATACAAATGTTTCAAGTTTCGGGAATAGACTAAATCTACATTAGAAAGGTACACATCTTTATTGGAAGTTAAATCATTTAAACTTTTTAAGTTCCAGTTCAAGAAAAATACAATTGCTTAAAAGATCACAAGATTCATAAAGGAATTACAAATCCCAAAAGGAGTTCTATTGAAAGAGATTTAAAAAAAAAAGGTCCTCAAGGCTATTTAAGAAATTAAGATTTCTTGATTAGCTTAATTCAAGAACATTTTAAGACAAAGTAGGGAATTATTGTACTAATTGCTACAATATGGTCTAGTGCTATTTTCCAAGGTAGTGGGTCATGTATATCTCATAATCCTAGATTTTATAGAAATGGTTGCATATGAAGTAAAACCATTCCCAATTATTCTTGTTGAAACCTTTAGGTCTTTAAGTTATTTGGAAAACAAGGGGTGAAGGAAAGATCATGGGAGTTTCCATTTTTTATATTTTGCTAAATAATCATATGACTAGACATGAAAGAATAACAAAAGGTAATGTCCATCAAAACTAATCAAAAATTATGCTCAGATGATAAGTACGAAGTAAAAACAATGTAGAAATGGTCTTTGATCTTGCACACCATGAAAAAAACTAATGTGAAATGGATAGTACCTCAGTTACCCTATGAGTAAGTATTATATAGATGTGAGAATAGAGCAAACATTTTACTTTTGAGATTATTGGGTTATTCAGAATATATGCTACTTATGGTTCTTAGGCAACTAGGAATTAGATAATTCATTTCTGTTCACTTATGATCTAGTGGAAGACCATAACTTTGTTGATTTGATTTATGTAAAGATGTAAAAGAGGTGCTAGAATGGAATCATCCTTACTACATCAAGAAAAAAAATTTACTAAAGGGATTTTGCCTCATCGATAGTTATTTATTATCGATTTCTCATTGGATTCCCTATTATTATATCGATATGACATTAATTTTATTAATTTTATTATTATTTTATCGATTAGACAGTTGTTCTATTATTATTTTTATTACTATACCGACTTAACATTGGTTTATTATTTTTATTATTATATTGATTTAACATCGGTTTATTATTTTTATTACTTAATCGATTTGACGTCAACCTTATTATCACTTGAGTCAAGATCAACCACGTCGGGGTTAAGAATAAGGTTGGGGTAAATTACTTTAGGTCAAGTCTTTATGTGAAATTATCAACCACATTAGGGATTAGATTTTGTGCCTGATCTGGTCAACTTGGCATTGTGCAGTGTATGCTTACAAAATTATTCTCAACTTGACATTGGGGTAAAGTATGCTTATTAAAGTAATCTCGATTTGACATCGAGATAGAGTATGCTTATTAAGCTAATCTCGACCTGACATTGGAGTAAATGCATGGTCTCAAAATTCGATAGCAAATCCCGATCTGAAAAGACTTGTTGATATTTGACCATTTTTTGAGCTTTATTTAACTGAATACTAAAGTCAAAATTAGGTGTTTACAACTGCTCATTTTTATCGATGTTTGAGAAGTAGAAGTAATGCAAAGAGTAAAAATCACTTAATTTATCCTTTAAATACCAACGTAAGAATCTATGGATAAATAGGTGATTTAATGGCTATTCAAATTGATGAGTCTCTAAAAAAAGTTGCTATAAAACTTTTTGGATCGAACATACAAATGTTTCAAGTTTCGGGAATAGATTGAACACCTACATTAGAAGGGTACACATCTTTATTGGAAGTTAAATCATTTAAACTTTTTAAGTTCCACTTCAAGAAAAATACAATTGCATAAAAGATCACAAGATTCATAAAGGAATTACAAATCCCAAAAGGAGTTCTATTGAAAGAGATTTAAAAAAAAAGGTCCTAAAGGCTATTTAAGAAATTAAGATTTCTTGATTAGCTTAATTCAAGAACATTTTAAGACGAAGTAGGGAATTATTGTACTAATTGCTACAATATGGTCTAGTGCTATTTTCCAAGGTAGTGGGTCATGTATATCTCATAATCCTAGATTTTATAGAAATGGTTGCATATGAAGTAAAACCATTCCCAATTATTCTTGTTGAAACCTTTAGGTCTCTAAGTTATTTGGAAAACAAGGGTTGAAGGAAAGATCATGGGAGTTTCCATTCTTCATATTTCACTAAACGGTCATATGACTAGACATGAAAGAATAATAAAAGGTAATCTCCATCAAAACTAATCAAAAATTTTGTTCACATGATAAGTATGAGGTAAAAACACTATAGAAATGGTCTTTGATCTTACGCACCATGGAAAAAAAAACTAATGTGAAGTACATAATACCTTGGTTACCCTTTGAGTAAGTATTATGTAGATGTGAGAATAGAGCAAACATTCTACTTTTGAGATTAATGGGTTATTCAGAATATATGCTATTTACATGTTCTTAGGCAACTAAGCATCTGACAATTCATCTTTGTCATTTATGATCTAGTGGAAGACCATAACTATGTTGATTTGATTTATGTAAAGATGTAAAGAGGGTGTTAGAATGGAATCATCCTTACCACATCAAGAAAACAAAATTTACTGAAGGGAGTTTACCTTATCCATAGTTATTTTGTATCGATCTCTCATTGGATTCCTTATTATTTTACCGATATGACATCGATTTTATTATTATTTTATCGATTTAACAATTGTTTTATTATTATTTTTATTACTATACCGATCTAACATTGGTTTATTATTTTTATTACTATACTGATCTAACATCGGTTTATTATTTTTATTACTTAATCGATTCGATGTCGACTTTATTATCACTTGAGTCAAGGTCAACCACATCAGGGTTAAGAATAAGGTTAGGGTCAATTATATTAGGTCAAGTCTTTATGTGAAATTATCAACCACATTAGGGATTAGATTTCGTGCCTGATCGGGTCAACTTGGCATCGTGTAGTGTATGCTTACAAAATTATTCTTAACTTAACATTGGGGTAAAGTATGCTTATTAAAGTAATCTCGATCTAACATCGAGATAGAGTATGCTTATTAAGTTAATCTTGACCTGACATTGGAGTAAATGCATGATCTCAAAATTTGACAGCAAATCCTGATCTTAAAAGGCTTGTTGATAGCTGACTATTTTTTGAGCTTTATTTAATTGAATGTTAGAGTCAAAATTAGGTGTCTACAACTGCTTCTTTTTATCGATTTTTGAGAAGTAAAAATAGGGCAAAGAGTAAAAATCACTTAATCTTATGCTCTAAATACCAACGTAAGAATCTGTGGATAAATAGGTGATTTAATGGATATTCAGATTGATGAGTTTCTAATGAGAGCTGTTATAAACCTTTTGGATCTAACATACAAATGTTTCAAGTTTCAGGAATAGACTGAACACCTACATTAGAAGGGTACACATCTTTATTAGAAGTTAAATCATTTAAAATTTTTAAGTTCCAGTTCAAGAAAAATACAATTGCATAAAAGATCACAAGATTCATAAAGGAATTACAAATCCTAAAAGGAGTTCTATTGAAAGAGTTAAAGAAAAAAGGTCCTAAGACTATTTAAGAAATTAAGATTTCTTGATTAGCTTAATTCATGAACATTTTAAGACGAAGCAGAGAATTATTGTACTAGTTGCTACAATATGGTCTAGTGGTATTTCCAAGGTAGTGGGTTATGTGTATCTCATAATCCTAGATTTTGTAGAAATGGTTGCATATGAAGTAAAACCATTCCCAATTATTCTTGTTGAAACCTTTAGGTCTCTAAGTTATTTGGAAAACAAGGGTTGCAGGAAAGATCATGGGAGTTTCCATTCTTCATATTTCACTAAACGGTCATATGACTAGACATGAAAGAATAATAAAAGGTAATCTCCATCAAAACTAATCAAAAATTTTGTTCACATGATAAGTATGAGGTAAAAACACTATAGAAATGGTCTTTGATCTTACGCACCATGGAAAAAAAACTAATGTGAAGTACATAATACCTTGGTTACCCTTTGAGTAAGTATTATGTAGATGTGAGAATAGAGCAAACATTCTACTTTTGAGATTAATGGGTTATTCAGAATATATGCTATTTACATGTTCTTAGGCAACTAAGCATCAGACAATTCATCTTTGTCATTTATGATCTAGTGGAAGACCATAACTATGTTGATTTGATTTATGTAAAGATGTAAAGAGGGTGTTAGAATGGAATCATCCTTACCACATCAAGAAAACAAAATTTACTGAAGGGAGTTTGCCTTATCCATAGTTATTTTGTATCGATCTCTCATTGGATTCCTTATTATTTTACCGATATGACATCGATTTTATTATTTTTATTATTATTTTATCGATTTAACAATTGTTTTATTATTATTTTTATTACTATACCGATCTAAAATTGGTTTATTATTTTTATTACTATATTGATCTAACATCGGTTTATTATTTTTATTACTTAATCGATTCGATGTCGACTTTATTATCACTTGAGTCAAGGTCAACCACATCAGGGTTAAGAATAAGGTTAGGGTCAATTATATTAGGTCAAGTCTTTATGTGAAATTATCAACCACATTAGGGATTAGATTTCGTGCCTGATCGGGTCAACTTGGCGTCGTGTAGTGTATGCTTACAAAATTATTCTTAACTTAACATTGGGGTAAAGTATGCTTATTAAAGTAATCTCGATCTAACATCGAGATAGAGTATGCTTATTAAGTTAATCTCGACCTGACATTGGAGTAAATGCATGATCTCAAAATTTGACAGCAAATCCTGATCTTAAAAGGCTTGTTGATAGCTGACTATTTTTTGAGCTTTATTTAATTGAATGTTAGAGTCAAAATTAGGTGTCTACAACTGCTTCTTTTTATCGATTTTTGAGAAGTAAAAATAGGGCAAAGAGTAAAAATCACTTAATTTTATGCTCTAAATACCAACGTAAGAATCTGTGGATAAATAGGTGATTTAATAGCTATTCAGATTGATGAGTTTCTAATGAGAGCTGTTATAAACCTTTTGGATCTAACATACAAATGTTTCAAGTTTCAGGAATAGACTGAACACCTACATTAGAAGGGTACACATCTTTATTAGAAGTTAAATCATTTAAAATTTTTAAGTTCCAGTTCAAGAAAAATACAATTGCATAAAAGATCACAAGATTCATAAAGGAATTACAAATCCTAAAAGGAGTTCTATTGAAAGAGTTAAAAAAAAAAAGGTCCTAACACTATTTAAGAAATTAAGATTTCTTGATTAGCTTAATTCATGAACATTTTAAGACGAAGCAGAGAATTATTGTACTAGTTGCTACAATATGGTCTAGTGGTATTTCCAAGGTAGTGGGTTATGTACATCTCATAATCCTAGATTTTGTAGAAATGGTTGCATATGAAGTAAAACCAATCCCAATTATTCTTGTTGAAACCTTTAGGTGTCTAAGTTATTTGGAAAATAAAGGGTGAAGGACAAATCATGGGAGTTTCCATTCTTTATATTTTGCTAAACAGTCATATGACTAGACATGAAAGAATAATAAAAGGTAATCTCCATTAAAACTAATCAAAAATTCTGTTCAGATGATAAGTACGAAGTAAAAACACTATAGAAATGGTCTTTGATCTTACGCACCATGAAAAAAAACTAATGTGAAGTACATAATACCTTGGTTACCCTATGAGTAAGTATTATGTAGATGTGAGAATAGAGCAAACATTCTACTTTTGAGATTAATGGGTTATTTAGGATATATGCTACTTACGGTTCTTAGGCAACTAAGCATCAGACAATTCATCTTTGTCATTTATGATCTAGTGGAAGATAATAACTATGTTGATTCGGTTTATGTAAAGATGTAAAAGAGGGTGTTAGAATGGAATCATCCTTACTACATCAAGAAAAGAAAATTTACTAAATGAAGTTTGTCCATGGTTATAATCAATGAAGGCGAAGAGTGATAAAAAAATATACATCCACCCTCTTAACTAATCTAGTATTAGTTATTTTTGATTTCGATGGTGATGCCATAATGAACCATTAGAGAATAATAAAAGCAAGAAATTGAAGAATTAATAGTAAAAAAACTAGGCTACAAAGAGAGATTAGGATGTTGATGTATGAAACTAAAGTCTAAGATCATATCATTAACAAGATTAAGCTCTAGTGAGGTTAAGCAAGAGAAGATACTAGGTCTTTAAAGATAAAGATAGAAGACATTAGATCGAATGATGCTAAAAAGATAGGATAGAAAGATTGTAAGACTTATATATCAGGTGTTGTTTGCGAGATCAATTGAATGATCTTAGATCGATCAAAAGAAGAAATTAAAAATACAAAATGAAGAGTTTAATGAAGCCTTGAATGATCTAAGAAAGGAAAATGAAGACCTAAAAGAGAGGATAAACAAACATAGAGAAGATCAACTTAATGAACTAAGTGATAACCATACAAGATGTCAAGTAAAGATCAGCTAAATAATGCACATCTTAGATCAAGAAAAGACCATGAGAATGAACAAAATCGAAGAGCTGATAGATTTGAGATGTGACATCACGTAATTTGTACATGAAGCTGAACAATGCAAATCAAATGCAAAAGAGACCTGCATACTTTAGTGTCAAGACAAACAAAAGCACTTATCTTTAATCTTAACCAACGCCAAACATTCTCCTCTCAATTTAATTGACTGCATCGACCATGCTGTCGTAAAACTTATCACTGATCTCATTTCTTCTAATGGGTAATTTTCCTTTTATGTAAAGCTTTTATCATTTTATTCAATGTGGTTGATCTGACTTTACCTCTCGATTACAAACTTCGACGATATGGTTAGTAACCAGAAACTCGAGATGGTCTGACCCATGATCACACGAGGATCCCAGCCACTCTTGTTACTCCCATTGCTCTTATTGTGAGATTAGGATCAAGTAGCCAATCTCAATCTCAGTTTTCAAAAAAAAGATCCACCAAACCACATGAAAATCTTTTACAAAATATGATAAAGCCATCATTAATTAGTCTGATGCCAAAGTTGAAATTTTGACTGATGCTATAGTTAGTAATATAGTGGATAAGGGATTAATCGATGTGTTCAGTGAGTTATTGCCATGTTTACCAATGCATAATGCACTGGATCGATTCTATCCTAAATGAACTATTAAACTTTTCAATAGTAACCAATTTGTAACAATTGCTTATGAAAAATTAAGGAAGTCCATACTCCCCAGAGATCAAGAAAGACTCCTAAAACTTGATAACAATGCTTTTGGTGGGCAAAAGTGTCTGCCATGCTAGTCAAGCATGCCTACTTATTTTTCTTTTATTATTTTTTTTTTCAAATGTTTCAAATTGATCTTGATCTAACATTGGTTTTTTTGTGCAGTTGGCTGACAAAATTGCCTTATTGAATGAGCAATATGAACTCGTCAGTAAGTTCTTGATTCTCTCTTTAAACTAAATCGACCAATAAATCAACAACAATTGTTGTGAATTAAGTTATAACCCTAGGTTCAAGTGTAGAGAGACTAGAGATAATAATGGCCCAAAAAAATAAAGAACTAGCTTACATCCAGATGCAACTGGCTTAGGCTAGATCTAAGATCAATTTTCAGATACAATAGATGATCAAGGAGACAATAGTGAAGTACCAACAAATGATGGATTAGTGATAGAATACATAATAGTCATATATATATAGTTATATTTTCTTATGTTTTTGTTGGTTGTAAATGATTGAATCTTGGATTCTAACTATGTTTTATATTTAGTAAGGTAGATTAAAGAACTTAACTAAAATAGACTCAAATTTATTATTTGAAGATGAAATGTTGGATTTCAAGAGATGAGGATAAACTAGAAGATACCTTTGGATAAAGCATTGGTACACCTAATAGCATTGAAATTCTACTAAACCGTGACTTTATCTTTTATTTACAAAGTAGTTATAGAAATTTTATCTTTATCCTAATTTATTTTTATAAGTTCTAGTTAAAATAGGATATTATATTTAGGAATTATTATATAAAGAAGATGTAGTTCCTTCAAGGGGAACATTCAAAGTTTATATTTTACCTTCCATTGTTCTTAAGTGTTTTTCCTTTTATGGATTGCTAAACATCTATTCCAGTTAAAGGATAATCAAGTGTTTGATTCTTTAAAAATTGTGAGATCTAACTGATTTTGTTTCTTCATTGTTTATTTATCTTTTGTGTTTGTTAAAATTATTATTTTGGTTGATTGTAACAAAAGAAGCCTTTTTGTTTAATCATTAAAATAATAAATTACTAATTAGAACTTTAAATCCATAATTGTTTAAATGTTTTAATATTATTAGCAAATAATATAGTTGATTACAAAGATGGTTTTCAACTTATGTTATGAAGATATATAGTCTAGTTTAAATAAACTTACATATGTGTTTATTGGTTAAAATTGATAGTTTCTCTAATTTTTAATGTTGTTGATAAATTAAATCTTAGAATTGTATCTAGGGTTATTTATTAATAAGAAAAATAATCAAAGATCTGTATCCTGGTCATTAAAGAAGTAAAGAAAAATAGGTTCTTAAGTCATACCAATAATCATAACAAATTTAGTGAAGATTAAAAGATTTTTATTTTTGCATCAATGACCAATTTCTAAATCAAACTTAATATGATTTCTTTGATTGGATGCTTTATTATATTAATTTTTTATTATTTTAATTTTATCTACTTTTAATTCTCAAACCTTTATTTTTTTATTTTATTTTTTATTTTATGAAAAATAAATCTAACTAATCTCTATGGAAATAAACTTGCCCATCTATACTACAGTTTAATTTTTATTTTTTAAGCAAGAATTTAATTTATTGATCTCAAAAACCAATAGTCACGTTCAAGTTGAATGCTTTTTTAAGTATATAAAGACTGAAAATTTTGATGCTAAAGTGGTCAAGGCAATTGCAAAGCTCTTTTTTGCTTTAGAGTAGGACATTCTAGATAAAGTGAAAGGACTTCACCCTGATCTTGATTTAGGACCATTGAGAGGTGTTGTAGCTCCCAATGCCACTTCAAGGTAGAAGTCGCTTTTGAGCCTCTAAATTTACCTCTGGCCAAAGTCCTACTCCCACCAACATCGACCTATAATTAGCTTAAAGGCCAGATGCCAACATAAGAAAACATAAATACCAATTTGACATCTATGCTAGTAGCTTAGCTTTCCTTATTTTTAATCATGTAACAATCGGATGTAATCCCTTTTTTTTAATCAATGAAGATCATATCTTTTCCTTTTCACATTGCTTCTCTTTTTTCCACTTGCAGTCTAACCTAACTAACTCATGAGACATACCCTATTCACGTTCTCAAATTTCATCACCGTAAAGGCCTTATCACTTAAACTACATATGAAAACTCGATATCAGATGATCCATGATATTAGGATAATTCTAACTTAGCACCTTTCAACTTAGAGCACATCAATCTTAGATCATTTCTTAATTTAGACTTAGTATGTTTTTGTCATCTTTTCCTTTTCTAAAAATAAAATCTTTTTAGGGGCAAATTAAGTATCTATAATTCCTAGTGGAGTCGCAAGCTATCATAATGAGGTATATAATTAAATTCGAAGTAAAATGTTTTTTCTATTGTTTTAAATTGAAAATTTTTTTAGCTAGTTTGTTTGATAAAAATAAAAGAAACAAGAGTGCTTACCAATCATTTTTATGGTGTGATTGGCCTCCAAAATCATTTTTGCTTTTTCCAAAATTCTTTTTATAAAAGAAAGAAAAACAAATAAAAGAAAAAATTTAAGGTAACAATCTATCTCACCAAAAAATTCGGGTTCGGGAGTCAGTTATGTATGAGGAAGGATTAGCACCCTCAAAAAACTCAAAAATCAGTGTCGATTAAATAAAAATATATTCCATCAATTGACTTAAAGAAATTCAAAATTGACTCCTATTTACAAGATAAATCAAAACTCATAACAATTATAGAAAATCTGCGATAACAATAGATAAATGAACAAGAATATGTTAGATATGATTATTGCCACATCTTTATTCCCTAAATTATGTAAATCTTTTATTCAAGATTAAGAAGATAAGCTATCACATTCATTTCTCAATCTATGAAAATATATTAAAATAACAATTAGAAATTGGATGGAATTAAAATCCACATCATTTTCCCCAAAATAAATGATTTTATTTAGAACAATGTAACTGAATAATCAATCTAATCACACTATTCTTAAATTCATTTTTTAAATACATTTGAAAGAAGAACCGAAGGATAATCATGATGATGCTTTTTTACTAGAAATTGGATATGATAATAGCCATATTACACTTTTTAAAATAAATAATTTTATTTAGAATTGTGTGACAAAGCTATCACATTAATCACATCATTCTAAGATTTTTTTAACAAAAATCATGAAATAACCACAAATGCATGAATAATGTACTAACAAAAATAATAAAAAAAGACAAAGACAACCAAAATTAAAATATTTAATCGATTGAACGATATCATTCAATGCTTAGCTAAAGAATTTTAATACAAGAATGTAACTAGAATAATTTATGCTTACCTTCTTGAATCCAAAGGCTTAAGATTCACATAACTCCTTTGTTAGCGTAATAAAAAGCTTAAGTATCTAAGGGAAGATCATAAAGGAATTTACCTATCATCATTAAAAATGAGAAGATCCTTCTCTATTCAATTTTAGGTCTATTTATAAGTGATTTTAATAGGAAAAAGCCCACCAAAATATTGAAAACAAATAGGGTGCCAAAAGGGAATACCATATGCTAGATCCTTCTCCATAATTAACGACGCATGGGTGCCTACCTCACTTCATGTATCCTACGCACCCTTTCTAAAAGTATCTTCAATCTTGTAGTATCCTTCAAATACTTCTAGAATGGTATAGACCTTTAATCTCTCAGTTAAAGCCCTTCAAATGCTTTCATGTGAAAACTCAACTTGAAAGACTGGGGATTATCACTTCTTTACCATCATCAAGTTCATTATTTGCTTTGATGATTCATTAGGATGACATTCAAAACTAGGATTATTTGTACTTTTCTTATCCACACATAAGATCGAGAATTTCTAAATCAAGATTTTTAATGATTGGGTTTTGGCTAGCTAAAGCATTTCTTTCTTGATTTATGAATAGAATACTTAGTACAAACAAAACAATCTAGTTAAACTTTTTTTTTTTTTGAAAATCGAGGTCTCTTATGATCAATATTTCATCAAAATATCACCAATTCAACTTCCCATGATAGTTACTTTTTTTGACACATTAATTGCTATTTATAGCCCATTAATTATTATTTAGTTTGGGATCTAGAACTATCATCCTATGGTGTGCATCATTTCACTTCCCTAGGAACTACAAGGACTGGTACAAGATGCTACCACTAGCTTTACATGTTTCAATAAGAACATCAATTAGGGAAAATTCCATCATTTGTATATGAAAGCAGTATTGTCAATTCTTTCCTTAAGTATACTCATGGAAATGTAGCTTGAAGAAGTGGAATGAATAAAAAAAAAAGGCACAAGTAAGCTAGTCTAATTGATAGGAAAAGATTGAAAGTCATTTACATGGGTAGTTGTACCACTGTAGGATGAAAAAAGAATATAAAAACATTTCAAAGAAAAGTATTCAGTGTTGAAATGCATTCTTGAGAAAACCATGGACACAGAGGATATATAAGTGCTTTAGGAGCGAATGAGCACCCTAAGGGTAAATGAGTATCAAATTGGGATGGAATTTGATGAAGAAAGCCTTCTTTGGAAAAGATTTGATCTTACAAGGAATAGATGGGCAAAAACTTTTAAATGCCAATGTAAAGCAAATCCGATAAGGATAAAATGGGCTCTTTATCATTTTAGTCAGAGGAAAATTAGTATACTAAAGTAATCATCATTAAGAAAAACCAAGCAGAGTTGATGCTTAATAGTGCGGGGGTGAATCCTTGTTTCTTTTTCTTGACTTGAATACTTGATGCTCTTATAAAAAAAATATGTTGTGCATAGCAACCTCTCCTTCTTGTAAGCTCAATATTATTCCTAAGAACTCATGATTAACTAGATCTTCAAAACAAATTTGACAGCAAGTTGTATACAGCTTTATAATGTAAGAGAAATTATAAATAAAACCAAGGGAAAAGGATAGATTTTAAGAAACACGACAAAAGAAGAAAAAATAGAGAGAATGAAAGGGGAGTACCTCTATTGAAAGAATCTTAAATCATAGGTTCGATTTGACATTTTAAGACCCCACAAGTACATTTTCAAGAAGGGATGCCGGATATCGAAAGGATTTGTTATTCCTAGAAAATAAAAAAGAGAAAGGAAGAGAAAAAAATGAGAAAGAAAAATCAAGACAACTTTGATTAATAAGTTATACACTTTGATGACCAAGCAAAAAATAAATAAAGATAGTAAAAAAATTAATTAAAAACATAGTTTCAATCCAAAAATAAATGGTAATCCAAATGGGAGGAAATACCTTTTTTCAATGCCAAAAATTAAAGAAGATTTCGATAGGAAGCAAAATTGTTGTTGATGCTAAATGACTAAGCAAAATTTTGACAGGAAGCAAGTTATTTTTTAAAGTCTAATATCAAGGATGATTATAATGGAAGACAATATAATCCTTTTATGACAACAACATCAAGAACTATTCTAATAGGAGATAACATTCATAAGATATGTCGAGAAAGAATTCCAATAAGCCAAATTGTCATATACCGATGATGATTTCAATGAAAGATGAGATATTTCTTTATAAATGTAAAGTCTAATATCAAGGATGATTATAATGGAAGACAATATAATCCTTTTATGACAACAAACATCAAGAACTATTCTAATAGGAGATAACATTCATAAGATATGTGGAGAAAGAACTCCAATAAGCCAAATTGTCATATATCGATGATGATTTTGATTAAAGATGAGATATTTCTTTACAAATGTAAAATGTTGATAATGATTCCAATAAGAGATAACACTCGTATGTCACGTCGAGAAAGAATTTTGACTACCAAATCATCATACATCGAGGATGATTTTGATAAAAGATGAGATATTTTTATACAATGTCAAATGTCGAAGTGATTCCAACAAAAGCCAAATTTTGTTGGACATGTTAAGGAAGAATTCTAACAATTAATCATCAAGCATCGAGGATGAATCTAATGAAAGACATGACATTTAAAATATTGAAGCAATTCCAACAGAAAATAAATTTTGTGCAGCATAAGAGGAAGAAATTCAATAACCAATCTTCGAACGTCGAGGATGAATTCGATGGAAGACATAACATTTCAAAGCTCTTTAAGTCAATGTCAAATGTCAAAGTAATTTTGACAAAAGATGAATTTTGTTGGGCATGTTGAAGAAAAATTTTGACAGTACATCATTGATCATTGAGTATGGATCCAATGAAAGACATGACATTTCAAAATTCTTCTTTACAATGTCAAATGTTGAGGTAGTTTTAACAAGAGACAATGTTCATAAGGCACATCGAGGAAGAATTTTGATAACTAAATCATCGTACATCAAAGATAATTTGGATGAAAAATGAGACGTTATACGACATCTCTGCACGCAAAACATCAAAGGTGATTCTGATGGGAGACAAAAATCTTATATCACTAAATGTTGAGGAAGAATTTCTATAGGGAGACATCTCTGCACGAGAAAGAATTCTATCATCGGGTGAAACCAATGATCCACTACAACAAAAATGAAATTAATTTACACTAAATAGTTTACAGTTTTAATAATAACTATTAATAAAAGTAGATTAGTTCGCAGTTGCAACAAAATTGTGAACAAAGTATATCTTTATTCATAGTTTTTATTAAAACTATGAATAAATGTCATTTTTGTTCACAGTTATGTTTATAACTGTGAACAAAGGTTAACTTTTATTCACAATTATTCCATAATTGTGAACAAAGGTTAACTTTTATTTACAGTTATACCATAACTGTGAATAAAAGTGGTATAAATTCAAAAGAATATACATTCATATATGTTTTCTATTTTTTTGCCCCTGGTATGACTGCTTTTTATTTACTTTTTTTATTGGAGCGTTACTTGCCTCCTTGCCTAAGGGGATTTCAATTCCTATTGTAATATAGTCCATTTTGCTATTAGGCCATTGGACTACCACAAAAAACACTCATCCATAAATTTTGAACAAAGTGGATGTCCGTTCAAAAGGCCAGATGCAACATAGCTTGCTGCTTTTGTTTCAAGGAAGGAAGGAAGCATCAGCTGCCAAGTTCAGTGATTGCTTACTTGGAACGAGTGAAGCAAGTGATTCTTTTTTCTTTAAAGTCATGGGAGTGACTGCCTACATAAACTTGGAATCAACTAACTAATGTTACAGGTAAGCAATCAATCAAGTAAACCAGTAAATGAGTTGATTCCTTAGCTTGTTTTCTAGCTCGATCCTACATTGACGAATGCCTCTTTTCTCTTCTCTGAAGTCTACAAAAAACAAGTGGGAGAGGGAGGATTCAAACCTACGTAGAGAAACTTCAACAGATTTATAGTTTGTCGCTTTTGACCACTCAACCACTCTTCCTTTTTCAAGTCAAGGCCCTTCTCAGTGGATTCTAAGAAGGGCCCTGAATCAATCAAAATAAAAAGCTTATTGATTTGATTGAAGGGAACTAATATTATTTATTAGCTTATCTAATTTTTGAGAGAATCTAGTCATTTAGTCAATTCATCATAATCTTTGTAAAGCAAAGGGCAAAGCTTTAACCACATTTTCTCCTTCATGTAGTCATCGGCCTTCCCTAAACCTCCCTCTTTTATCACTTTTTTTTTTTTGGTGAAGCTTTGAGTTCATGTGCAAGTGAATGAATGAGCTAGTGAGTAGTGAATGAAGTGAGTACTGAATGAGACATGTTTCTAAAATTTAAAAAAGAAAGAAAAAAAAGGAGTGAAAGCATTCAAACCTTTTATTCACAGTTATAGCCTTAACTGTGAATAAAGACTTTTATTCATAGTTATGGCTATAACTGTGAATAAAAGTCCTTCATCTTCTCCAAAAAGATCGATAAACTTCGTCAATTTTTTTCTCCACTTGCTTAGGATAAACTTCGTTAATTGACTCTTTTCTCCGCTTGCTCAGGTAGTAGACATTTTATGAAATGCACACCATGAGGAGAGCCTCTTTGGGTTCTAGATATGAAAACTAGACATTCAACATTAACTATTTATAATGAATAAATTAAGAGTGTGGTTCTGCTTACTTTTGGGTTTCACAACTGGCAGCTTGAATCTCTTTTTTCTCTTGATAATTTTAATCATTTCTCCTAAAATTATGTGCTTATCTTCTTTGTTAGAATGCAGAAATTATTGTTCTTTGATTTTTTTGCTGTTAATTTCATTATTTTTAAAGTCAAATCTGGATGTGGTTCTCCTTCCATCAGGATTCTAGATATGTGCATGATTTTACTTTCATCGGGATTTTATATTTGTTCTAGAGTTCAAAATATATGTTAAGGTCCTAGATTTAGATGTATGGGATCCCGAATCTAGGATGAAAGTTTTTAGATGAGGGGTTTTAGATTTGGGCTGAGAGTTTCGGATCTAGATGAAGGATTTCAGATCTGGGCTGGGGTTTCAAATCTGAATGAAGGGTCTAAGGGTTCTAAATCTGGGTAAGGGGTTGTAGATTTGGCTAGATTTGGGTGAGAGGTTTTAGATCTGGGCTGGGGGTTCCAGATCTAGGTTTGAGGGTTTCAGATCTAGGTGAGGGGTTTCAGATTTGGGTTGGGGATTCTAAATCTAAGTGAGGGGTCTGAAGCTTCAAAATCTAGGTAAGGGGCTTCAGATTTGGGTTAGGGATTCTAAATCTAAGTGAGGGGTCTGAAGCTTCAAAATCTGGGTAAGGGGTTTCAGATTGGGGCTCGAGATTCCAAATCTATACTGGGGGGTTCCAAATCTAGGTGCAGGACTTTAAATTTGGGTTAAGAACTCTAGATCTTGGTTAGGATTTTGCATCTGTGCTGCGGATTCCAAATTTGGCTGCAGGGCTTTAAAACTGGGCTAGAGATTCTATATCTTCGTTTGGATTCCAAATATGTGCTGGGAGTTTCAAATTTAGGTACGATGTTTTTAATCTAGGTTAGAATTTCAGATCTATACTAAGGGGATCCAAATCTAGGTGCAAGGTTTTAGATTTTGGTTAGTTAAGGATTCTAGATGTTGGTTGAGATTTTAAATATATACTGGGATTTTCAAATTTGGTGCGCGGTTTTCAATTTAGGCTAGGGATTCCAAATGTTGGTTAGGATTCTAGATCTGTACTGAGGGTTCAAAATTTAGGTGTAGGATTTTAGATCTAGGCTACGGATTCTAGACCTATGCTGAGGATTCCAGACCTATGCTGGGGATCCCATATCTGGGCGCGAGTTTCTAGTTCCATCGAGATTTCAGATCTAGGCATGGTTCTACTTGTATCATGGTTTCGCATCTGAGTTGGGGATTTTAGATTTATGCTAGGGGTTCCAGATTTATGATGAAGGTTTAAATTTGGGTGCGAGGTTCTACTTTCATTAGGATTCAAGATCTGGATATGGTTCTACTTCCATTGACGTTCCAGATCTAACAGATCAAAATCTTGGCCTTGACTGATTGCAACAAAGGAAGATATGGTTTTACTTTCATCCGAGTTTCAGATCCAGCTAATTAAAATATGCTTTTAGTTTTAGTAAGGTTAATCTTTTCTCTCGAATTTATAATTTTGTATTATTTTTTTATAATGGACATTGTATTGGTTGATTAATGTTCATTAAACTATATGTATGCTAGATTTTACTTGATAACTGTTAGTTTTATAGAAACATACATATGAATTTTTAAGGTTTGTTTAGGTAGACAATTAGCTGCTTGAGATAAGCAAAAATTATGGTTATTCTATTTATTGCTTTTAATTTCTTTATTTTGAAGACCATCTTTGTATGCTATATTTATTGAATGAAATTAAAGCATATTACTCTGTATGAAACCTATTTTTACATAGGAAGAAAGCATGCTTGCGTAGGTTAATGGATAAAATACATGACATAAAACAATCTTTTATTTTCTTGTTCTCAACATGTTCTTAAAATAGACAAGTAAAGGAGATGAACCTTTTTGAAGGGATGAAAAAAGTCTTTAAATATACTTGAAAACTAAGGTGAGTTTTCTCTAAAACTCCTAAAGAGATATGCACAACTATAAACCATAATCATATCATAATCAAAGTTGGTTAGTGAGTAAAAGAAAACCCACTGATGTGGATGTTAGGATGACACCTTTACTATATGATTTATATCTCTCTTTTTGTCTAGTTATGTTTTTCTATTCTTTTCCCAATCAAAAGTAGTTGCAGTTATACTTGCACTACTTGTAACTGGTGTGTGACCTTAACATTAAACATTTTGCTTCTTGTAACAGTTATTCTCTTTCTCTTTCTATCTCTCTTATTGTTAACTTTCTTTTGGTATGCACAGTTGCTTTTCATCATTTATTTCAACACTTTCTTAGCACTCAAACAAAGGTAATTTCTTTTTCTTTTGTTTTGCTTTGTGAGTCCTATATGAGACAAAAATGTGCATCATTTGCTATCAATTATAAATAACATGTGCAGCTCTTGAGTTGTAGAACAAGATGACATAAACCTCATGGTTTAATTGTGATTTAAGAATTTGGATCACTTTTTATCTTTCTCAATCTCCATGATGTTAACAAATTAATCACTTTTTTTTTCTTCTTGTTAGTATTAACTTTTACTTTTTTTGTTCTTTTTCAGCTATTGGCTTGGCTCATCTCCAACAAATATGACCAAAAAAGAGTTTGGTGGACCTTGATTTAAGTTTGCTTCTCGATAAATTTTTAATAGTAAGAGAACTATCATGCAACATAAATTAAAGCATGAGATAAATCATTATCTAAAGTAAAAGATAAATAAAATACTCATGGTTTAATATTGAAGATTATGTTATAAATAAAGTATTGAGTAAATAATAGTACTATATGTAACAACCAAGGAGAAAGAATCTGTAACTTTTTACATCTTTATTTTGAAATTATTTACTTTTTGTCTATATATAAATACAAAATTGCATCAATCCACTTGTTCCTATATAAATATTTTTCCAGTATGTTGAGTGACTTTACATTATGACATTGAAAAATGAAATGTAACCGTAAGAAAGAAAAATATCCCAATTGGTATTATTTCTCATGAATAACGACAGCATGAGAAAAAGTTTTTAATAATGCAAAAGAAATATTAGATGAGATTTAAATTAATTGTTATCATTGTTGATTGTGACAAATTAAAACATCTCATAAACTTATAGATTGTAAAGATCCACAGATTTATCTAGAGAATTTATGTAAAATGATGATTGGTTATTTGTTGTATGATGTCATTTGTGTGCTATTTGATTATTACAATTAAAAAGTAATAATTAAATGAAATTAAGACTATTAATTAATTATTTTAATAATTTAATTTTATAAGATTGTATAATGATATTTGCATTTTTATAATGATTATTAAAAGTCATCATCACAATAATATCTATAATGATCATTCTTATATATATAAAAAAAAATTGGTAATGATATTGACCAAATTTAAAAATTTTGTTTAAATAGAGGAGATTACTATATGATACCCAATTTTAGATAGGTAAAAGTCCAAGGCTAACATTATTAAGATATTAGATTTTACTAATTTTGACTCCTATAATAAAAATTTTAATTTAGTCAGATCATAGTTGCAATCTTTGGATGATATTATCAATTATTTGATTTCATCTAGAATCCTGTTAGTAAATATGGTTAATTTTGTGTCATTTACAAAAAGTCTTACAGACATTTTAATAAATATTTTTTTCATATTAACATTAATTCGAGGATCCTTAAAAGTGAGCTTATATAGTAAGTTGATTTTTTTATTTTCAATTTTTTAAGTATTCATTTTTTTCTTAGAAAAATTGATAACTTCAAAAATTTAGTAATTGTGATTAATAATAAGTTCATTAGCAGAATTATTATTTAAACATGACTTATGTTTTTTCAGAAGAAGACAATATTGCAAGCTAATTAGGGAATCATCATTAAGGTAAGCATTATTCTTTTACAAAATTTTATTTATTGATTTTTAAATTTAATGTAAATTTTTAAATTATACTTGTACAATTTTACATTTAAAATTTATTTCACCAATTAGCAAAAAATCCATGTATGTGTACAATGTTAGCACTTTAAACTTAGTAAATATAACCTTAGATACCGTTTTAGAATTATAAATGAATTTTTGTTATAGTCCACTGTATAACATATGGATTAAATAAAAATTTTTATTTATAATTTTTTAATTATTCAGTTTGGACAGTTTGAAAATATAATATTCATGTATAGTACATGATGTATAAATTTTGATTTATTTTATTTCATAATAAATTTTGAGTAACATATCATTTGTTCTTCGAGTACATACTAATGGATATTTGTTGGTGTTTTGATTTTAAAAAAACACTAAAAAGTATCTATATAAGTCATGTACTTGAAGAACTATAAGGATATGTCGTCGAATTTTTTATGAAACTAAATGAAGCATGATTTATCATGTGCTCCACATGGATGTTACACTTCTGAATGGTATAAGATCATCCTACCTGTAAAAAGTGGTTGACATGCATGCATATACATTGGTAGAATCAAGTTGATGTGCCAACATATGGAGTGTTAACTAGTAGAATGGACAATACTTGGATGTTCGCTGATAGAAGGTTAGATGAGTATGATATAGGTGTAACTAATTTCTTGAAATGTACCATTCGAAATTCTAATAATCCTGAGCATGTTCGTTGTCCGTGCATTAAATGTGGTAATATGAAATGTTTGACTCCACATGAGATACGAGATCATTTATTTGTTAATGGAGTTGATTGAAGCTATAATAATTGGATATGGCATAGGGAAGCATGTCTTGGTGGGTCTTCTACAAGTAGAAATGCTAAAGCTAATAAGGAGGTCATTCAAGAGAAAAAAGTTGATAACACTGTAGAAATGGTTCAAGAGGCATTTATAGAGTACAATGGTAATGCTAACCATTTCATGAAGTTACTTAGTGATGCTGAGAAGCCTTTGTATTTTGGATCAATAAAGTTCACTAAACTATCTGCTCTAATTAAACTTTACAATTGATCTGACTAGAGCTTTAGTGAGCTTTTAAATTTGATATCTAAAATGTTGCAAGAGAATAATGAAATGTCTACATCTATGTATGATACCAAAAAAACATTAAATGCATTAGGAATAGAGTATCAAAAAATTCATACATGTCCGAATGATTGCATATTATATCGAAAACAGTTTCAAAATGAGATTCAATGTCTAACTTGTGGTCTTTTTAGATGAAAAATAATGAAGAATAGTAACAAGATGCAGACCAAGGTGTCGGCTAAGGTGTTATGGTATTTTCCACCAATACCCAAGTTTAAAAGGATGTTTAAGAGCTTTGAAATATCAAAACATATGACATGGGATTCAAGTCAAAGAGAAGTTGATTGCTAGTTGAGGCATTCGTCAGATACATCATCTTGGAAAATAGTTAACTATATGTGGCGAGAATTTGCATCAAAACCAAGAAACTTAAGGCTTACTGTTTCAGTTAATAGGATTAATCCTCATAATACATTAAATAGTCGATATAGTTGTTGGCCAGTTGTTATGGTGACATATAATTTACCACCATGGTTAACAATGAAGAGAAAGTTTATGATATTAATACTATTAATAACAGGCCCTAAACAACCTGGTAATGATATAGACATTTACTTGGAACCACTCATAGAACACTTACGGATATTATGGGACACTGGTGTGAAAGTTTATGACGTGTACCAAAAAGAATCGTTCAACTTGAGAGCTATTCTATTATGGATTATTAATGATTTTCTTGCTTATGGTAACTTGTCTGGTTGTACGGTTAAAGGTTACAATGCTTGTCCTATATGTGCTGAGAATACCAATGTAGTTCATTTACAACATAGTAAGAAAATGTTATATATTGGACATAAAAGATTCTTACCATGATATCATCCTTATCGTAAATAAAAGAAAGCTTTTAATGGGGAACAAGAATTCAGAGTTGCTCCATAACCATTAATTGGTGAAGAAATCTTCTCTAAGGTTTAAAGTTTATCAAATTCATGGGGAAAGTCAAAAAAACGGCATAAAAAATAATAAAGATGTAGTTTCACAATGTTGGAAGAAGAGATCAATTTTTTTTTTGACTTACCATATTGAAAGTCCTTACATGTCATACATGTGCTTGATGTTATGCATGTAGAAAAGAACGTATGTGATAGAATTATAGGCGCATTGCTTAATATTGCGAAAAAATCAAAAGATAGGTTAGTAGCTAGAATGGATCTACAAGAAATGGGATTAAGGTCTGAATTGATCACACAACATCAAAATAATCATACATTTCTACCACTTACATGCTACACATTGTCGAGAGATGAAAAAATGAGATTTTGTAAAGTGCTCAGTGAGATTAAGGTCCTAGATGGGTATTCTTCAAATATCAGAAATCATGTCTCTATGGATAACTTAAAGCTATATGAGTTAAAGTTGCATGATTGTCACACTTTAATACAATAACTCTTACCTGTTGCTTTACGAGCAGTGTTATCGAAACATGTCAGATATGCTCTAATTAGACTTTGCATATTCTTTAATTCGTTATGCCAAAAGGGGGTAGATATTTCAAAGTTAGATGAAATCCAATGTGAACTTGTGATAACACTATGTGTACTGGAGAAGTACTTTCCTCCAAGCTTTTTTGATGTTATGGTTCATTTAACTGTTCACCTAGTTAGAGAAGTGAAACTACGTGATCTTGTATATTTGAGGTAGATGTACCCATTTAAAAGATACATGAAAGTGTTGAAGGATTATGTTCGAAATCATAAGAGGCTTAAGGGATGTATTTCTGAATCATACATTGCAGAAGAGGTATTAGAATTTTGTGCAGATTATTTATCCAATACAGATTCTAATGGGATTCTTTTAAGGAAGAATGCATTTGATTATTCAACTCAAAATGGAAGACTTTTAGCTGGTGGATGGATTAAACAAGGTCATTTTGATCTTCTTCAACAATCTCATTTATATGTTTTAACAAATACAAGTGAAGTTCAACCTTACATAAAGTAATATTTATAACCCATTTATTATACCACATCAAAGATAATTTTAATGTTAACATGAATTATTCTTATCATGCAGCGAGCATTTAAACCAATTAACTGTTGACAATCCCATGAAGTTGAAAAGATAAAAGTGATTGCATGATGAGTATAATACCTTCATTAATTGGTTACGCACACGGGTAAGAATCTTTACAAGTCCACCATTAAGTCATATTTGTCCATAACGGTTAATCTAATAAATTATTTGTTGTAGGTTAGGTATCAACTTTCATTGTCTAATCATAATATCTCATCAACTTTATGATGTCACTCATGGACCTCAAGTCGCAGAAACCAAGTATCTTGCATACATCATTAATGATTGTCATTTTTATATAAAAGAAAGAGATAACTCAAGAGTGCACCAAAACATTGGAGTCACTTTAATTGCTAATACCATGAAATTTCTAGTATAAAAAATAAAAATCCAATATATGGTGACATGGTATTTTATGAGGTAATACAAGAGATATTGGAGCTGGATTACACCATATTCAGAGTCTCGATTTTTAAATATGATTGGATTAAGAATAGTAATGATGTTAAAATTGATAATCTAGGAGTTATCCTTGTTGATCTTGATCAGATTTGGTATAAAAATGATCAATTTATACTAGCTTCACAAGTGAAACAAGTATTTTATGTCGAAGATCTAATCTATACAAAATGGTCGTTTGTAATGTTAACACCTCGAAAAGACTTTGATGAAGAAGATGATTTGGGTGACATTAATGTGGATCATATGCTCTTTTGTAATAATTTACCATCTGTTGAACTCTTTGATTAAATAGATGACAATGCAGTTGCATATGCTAGGGAAGATGGTGAAGGATTATGGGTTTAACAGGTAATGTTCAACTTTACATATGCCTAATAATTATTTTAATATATTTTTCTTTATGAATTAAGTTTTTATATGTTAATTTTCATTGCCTTTTAACTTTATATATTTTATGAATATGTATTGTTAATTTGTTGGTATTTAATTTACAGATTTAATGGGTCCATCAAATTAACCATCTCATGCCTTATAAAAATGCAAAAAATGAGGCATTACCACTATGCTTGATGTTATTAAGTCTAGATCAATGGGACAAAAGATATCAGTCCAATTAAATGAAAAGGGATAGCCTGTCGAAAAGGGTGGTGCAACGATGAACAGTTATATTGGTGTCATTGTATGACATATAGTGCCTATTACGCTTAACAATTGGCATGCTATCCTAGATGAGTTAAAGAATAAGATTTAGGAAATAATTTTAGTACGAGTTATAAAATATGCAAATGCTTACATTTAAAATTGAATTATATGCTCATGATTTGTGTTCATTAATTTATGTAAATGTATTTTATAGGGGCATATGACATTGATGTAACTTTGAAAAGGTATTTACTCCAATGTACTACACAAAAAGAGAGGAGCTTCAAAATCGTTCTTATGAGGAAATACATCTTGCTTTTTATGGATGGCCTAGACTACTTGAGGCAACCACTAGCAGAATATAGGAGTTTCATAGATTTAGATGTACGGCATGCATTTGTCAACTCTCACCTTTTAAAGGACTTTCAAGTATTACATTAACCAAATAGAGATGTTTATTTGTGAAACTTTCACTAAACATTGATATTCGTTTATATTATAGCGAAAGAGAATTGTTGCAATAGAGAAAAGGAAGAAGAATATATAGGATCATCGTCTTGCTTGAAAAGGATTTGCAGGGTTAAAGACCAAACTTGTAAGTCAGTTATGTTTTGGTTTTTTTTTTTTTGAAAAAATTTTTAACCATGTAAGGGGTCCATTTTGTTTACTTTAATTAACTACATTAAATGATTTTGTATGATTATTTTTAAAAGAAGTCTTTGGGTACTGAGGAAGAAATTGATCGTGCTACATTATGGAAAGCAATATGATGTAACAAATAAGGATGATACACAAATGAAGCTACCAAAGAGTGTGCTGAAAGGATTGTAAGTATTGGATGAGTCTTTACTTCCATTTGATTTGTACTTAAACAAATGTCATATTTATGTTATAACTGCATTCTAACTTTGTAGGATGAGTTAATGACATAAGCTAGTTAGGGTACATTTAAACCGATACATGTGAATGACATCCTCACAAAAGCTTTGGGCACACCTAAGCATCCTGGTTGTGTCAGAGGTTAAGGATTTAGGGTAACTATAACCTCATATTTTGGGAGGATGAAAACATATATCGTACCAGTAAGTGAATCATCACAAGATAAACAAGATTTTATGAACATGATGAAGTGTTTCTCACAACATAAAGATGTTTTAGATGACATTGTAGGAGACAGAGTTACTACCCAACTAAACATCATTCAAATGTCATTTCGTTCAAGTAAAGTTAGCAATAACATGGAATAGATGATAATGAAAAAAATTCGATATCACCTTCTCAACCTTCAATAGTTGGTCCATCAAAGCCTGGACCATCCAGTAGTAAGGTATGTCATATTTTATATTTCTATTAAAGAAAAGAATAAAAGTTTTAAGACATTAAATTATGCTTTGACTATTCATTATAATGTGTACCATGCAATTTGTGCATGGGTTTTTTGGAGGATATCGTGGCCCATAAATCAGTTTCATAAATACTACCATGAATCAAACTATCCACGGGCGTCAGCTGCTTGATGGAGATGTTAGGGTGATAGTGAAAGTAGCTATTTGGGGCGATGCTCATTTGCCTTGCCCAATACTGGAAGCAAAAATTTTTACTGTATTTGAAGTGGTTGGCACACATGTTACTTGGCTACGAGATTGGGTCATCACACGTAAATATGAGATATTTTATGTCAAAAGTTGAACCTTTTTTTAGTTCATTTATTGGACATGACTTCTTAATTATTTTATTTTTAGTCAATGAATAAAGGAAAGATGCAAAAGTTGTAAGTTAGACGAGCATCAACATTGATGAAACAACCATCATTGCAGCAATTATCTTTTATTGGGTTACCACTATCACTGAAGGTATTGCGTAAGCATGTCACAAAGGTAATGGATCGTGATGGAATCATCACCATTCCTTTTGAAAAAGAGGTATTTGCTAATAAGGGCTGCATATATGTGATGTGAGAAAATATGATACAATTTTGTCACATGAAAGAGATAAGTGTTACCATCATTCAAAGCTTACATTGGGTAACGTATTTTTTTTCTTTTATTAGTTTATTAATCTTACAATTATGTCATATTCATATTTATATATGTTCAGTAAACTTCACAAAGATTTGGTTGCACTTGGCTTCAATCAAAATATTTTATTTGTTGATCTGTCGATGGTATCAGTCGTGAGTGGTATAAAGATAGAAGATCAAGCTCATCTTATTGCAACTAGATTAGCTCAACCATGTGACAAAGGAGTAGTGATCTTCCCGTGTAACATCACGTAAGTATGAACTTAATTTTTTTAATTGCACTAGTTAAACAACTAATAATTTAATTTGCTTAATAATTTAGACATCATTAGATGTTGGTGATTGTTGAGCCGTAGGTGTTCACAAATACAGTTTTTGATCCTCTAGGGCATGGTTCTCGCATTGAGTTAGATATGCTCATGTCCATGTGAGCTTAATTATTTTATACTTACAATAGTATATGTAATTGCAGTTTCAAGATTAGTAATCTTTTTTTTTTTTTTTGTAAAACTCTTTTAGAATGTTTTTGGTAATAAACATGCCATCTATTAGCCGACAGAATTTCCAAAGTATTGTTGCTAATGTATATATGTTACGGACCATATGTTATATTAAATTTCATTATTTTTAGTCACAAAATATAACATTTGAATTATACTAATGTAGTGTCCACGTCAACCTTCTAACCATGAGTGTGGATACTATGTGATAAAGTACATGAGGGATATCATTAATAGACATAACAATAATGCACCATACTCGAAAACAGTAAGTTTTTAAATAATTTGTTTTTGTAAAATATTGTGTATAATATTATTATTATAGTTGTACTAACTATTATATTTTTCACATGCATAACTAATGGATATTGATACCTACAGTCAGTCTGAGCTTCATGATGTCAGACAAGAGTTTGGGCAATATGTGTCGAGTATTATGCTAAGATTTAGGTAAAAGTGTAAGACTTATATTTCAAATTTTGGAATACATTATATATTTGTTAGGAATTGTAAATATTTACCTTTTTACTTGTATTGCAAAAGAAGTGTTAATTTGTAAATTAATTTTTTTTTATGTGTTTCATACATAGTTGAAAAGTTATATGAATGAGAATTATGATTCACTATAGTTTTAAAATGGTAATCAATATGTGTTATGTTGAAGTGTATTATGATGAAAGAAATGATCATGAATATGTGCTACATTAGATTAAAATATGTTGTGAATGAATGAAGTGATAGTGCTATTAGATTGTATTAAGGTATGTTAGATATTTTTTTTATTGTATGCAATATTTTTTGAATATTTTCAAATTTTAATTTTAGGTAAAGAGAAAAATATGAATTTGTAGGCAAAAAATTTTGATTTTGAAAAAAAAAAGTAACCAAATAATAACTAAAAATATGAATTATAATTACAAATTAAGATTATTAAAAAATTAAGTAATGATTTAATTTCAAATTATTAAACGTCAAAAACAAAAAAAAAATAAATATAATTTAAAATTTTAATGATTTATCAATTCTAATTTTGATATTTTTGATTTTTTGATTTTTTAAAACAAATAAATAAAAATTAATTATACTTTATCCACAATTCTAACAAAACTGTGGATAAAAACCGTAAAATAATTTAAATTTTTTTCATAATTATATAACTGTGAACTAAAGTTAGTTTTATTCACAGTTCTAGAATTATAAATAAAACTTTAATGAACTATGAACTAATTTTTGTTTTATTCACAGTTTTCAAACTGTGAATAAATGTTTTAATGAACTGTAAATTATTGACACTTTTATTCACAGTTTAAAAACTGTGAACTATTTTGATCGTTTTTTGCTCACATTGTTATAGTTCACAGTTTTAGAAATGTGAACAAAAGTCATTTAAAGCTGTGAATAAAAGTTTATTTTATTGTAGTGATCCTTCATTAAAAACCAAGAAAGAATTCCAAAAAAAATTATTTGGATCAAGAACTTTCATGTGATAAGTAATGAGTTTGTCATTAAAAAACGAGAAAGAATTTTCTCTTAAATGATCAATAATTACTATAAACTAATTTCATTGAACAAATTTCTTTTTTGTTAATTTCTTACATAATTTACCCAAAAAAGGGAAAATAAGAAAATAAGAGAAAAAAAAAGAAAATTTGAAAAAATACAAAGAGAATGTGAGGACAAATATTATTATCTCTTATTTATTATTTTATTTTCAATCTTCAAAAATAAACAAATAGGGGCAACAGTTGATACAAAAATTTTGCTCTCACAAGAGATCTAGAATAGAGGTGCCATTGTCAGTTTGCAACACTAAAGAGCAATAGTGTCGCTCTCAAGAAGACTATGCAAAGAGGGTTAGATGAGAGAGAAACTAAATACCTAATGGAGAATCTAGCAGGCAATTTCCTAAAAAAAAAAAAAAAAGTGATAAGTCTGATAATTTTACATTTTCGACACTCATCCCAAGAGAGTCTTCTTATGGCTAAGAATGGTTTGTCCGTGAATAGGAAAAATCTACAATTTATATTAAAAACTGAGATAAAGTCTTCATGGGAGAGGAAAATGGATAACAGGACATGGGGATCTCCAATCTAAGGGAAAAAGAGTGTCTAGACACACCTTTAGCATTTTTTTTTTACTCTCTTCTCTAGTTGAGTCTACCTACAACTAGGGATGAGTTTAAAATTTTCAAAGGTGAGTGATGGAAAGTCAACTTAAGGATGCAAAGCAAATATCAAAATATTACAATCTTATGTCTAATAAAAGTGGATAAGTTGCATTTTCGACTCTCTTTTCAATAACAGTCTACCATATGAAAGAGGAATGTATTCTTAAATTGATTTGAAGGAACAAGAATGGAGCTAAATGTATTTTCTTAAATATGGTAATGCAGAAGACTGTAAAGAAGGCTTGAAAGAGAGAAAGAAACCATTTTTAAAGAAAGTTAGCGTTAAGGGTGACAATTGTCATAAAGAACAACTTTTTCAAAAGTAACATTGCTAACGTGGCAATGTGAACTGACATGGCATGATATGGCTATGCATCTCTAATGATGTGTAAATAAGGAGATGACATGGAAGGCGTAATTCAATGATGCCTTTGTTGATAAAGAAAAATAGTCATTGATTGTAAAGAGGAGTTGATGATATGGCAATGAGGTTTAATTGGTAGCGTGCCAGTGGGTGATGTTAATGAGTTAGTATGAAGGAGCTGCACCCACTTACTTATTCATTAAATGATGTGATAGGGCGTTAGCAGGTGATGTTGATGATGTGGCAAGGTGGAGTTACGCTCATTCATCATTCATTAATTGATGTAGTACGATGTCATTCGACGACGCTATCTCGTCAATGTAAAGCATAATAAAAAAGGGACATGGTTGGTGTCGTTGATTTGATAGTAACTTGATGGAAGCACTTGTTTAGTCAATGATGACACCCCATATGGTAGTAGGCCTACTGACATGGTAGTTTGCTCAAAGGTGGCATGTTTTGTAGCATAGTTCAAGCAAAATTCTTGAGCCAAATGATGAGATTCAAGTCAAAAATCATACAGAGAAAGGCAAAATGCATAAGAAGACTGAAGATTACTACTAAAAGTTGGAATCAAGCAATGGATTCAAAGGAGTTGAGCAATATGATGGAAGTAATGGGGCTGACTTATTCTTGAGCTACCCAAGTGAAAGCAAATGGAAATGAAGATATTACTACACCCAAATGTGACCAAAGAGTGTGGAAATTAAGTCAAAAGTAGTAAGCACACTTAGATGGAATCTTGGAAGACCTTTCGAAGTGGAGCCAACTCTATTGAGCTTAAAGGCAAAGGCTTCTAGTTACATTACATTATTCTAATCTACCCGTCGTTTACTGCTTACCTATGCCATTAAAATCCTATAAATACCTACTAAAGCGTATAGTTATGAACATATATTCACATTCAAATTTCATTCATAAACATGCTCACATACAGACCCAGAAGAGAAACATTATAGAGGACACATATAGACATTCATATTCTTTATGTAATTTTCTTACTTTCTATTAGAGTTTTCATTACTTTCCAAGAAAACATCCATTGAAATGGTATATCCATTCATATTAAAGAAAGCAGGATTACTGCAAAAAATGTAAGGGACTTCAAAGAGGTATCAAGCAAGTTTCTTAAACTCATTTACTATAGCACATTCATTATCTTGAATAAAATTAATGCAGCTGAGTCAATTATCATTAGATTCTTCTTAAGTTATATGTTTGATCTATTTAATGTTATAACATATAGTAAAATCATGTTATAGAAATAGAAAATACTTTCGTATTAGAATTTCTTCTTAGAAAAATTTATTTTCTTTTTATTGTAAAAATATTACATATATGATTTTTAACCATTATTTTGAAGAAGACAATAGGTGAACAAGTGCAAGTTGCTCTCTTCTCCTTACAAATTTTTTGGTACATTAGGATGGAATAAGTATAAAGTATCAAGTACTTTAACTAAAATACCCTTAAAATTAATTTGCAGAAAAAGAAATCAAAGTGGTACTAATTTATTGGTGTTTTAGGGGTGATAATCTTCCCCAAGCATAATTGAATTTGGCATCTAGAATCTCAACCTTTTTACTAGTTAGCCTTACTTTAAGATGGTGACCAATCACACCTAAAAAGATTAGTGGCAACACCAAACTTTTCTCACACTATGGGTTTGCCCGGTCGAAACCTCGATTGTGACAACTGGCTTTATTCATCAAAGCCAAACAAAAATTTTAAACAAAAAGAATCTTCTTACATTGGGAGCCCTTTTGCCCAAAAAAAGTCTAGTCCTAACATCTATTGTTAATGCTCATGTAGATAATTGAATCATTTCACTTTGTGTCCTTTTTTTCAATTTTATAGGCCTATATTGTACGAACAATTTTTTTTAAATGATATTTGCTTTCCAATTCTTCCTTAGTTGCAGTTTTCTTTTCATTAACTTTACAAAGATCTATCTTATGTTTGACTTAATCAGTCCATCACAAGCGACTAAGTGATAATCCTTGATTTTTCTATTAGTAACAATCACTCATAATAATGCTTAATCTCAATTTAGATCTGAGGTAAACCTTGACCTGAAATAAACCTTAGTCTAGGATAATGTTTGATTACACACATTTTACCTTTCCTATTTAAGCCAAATGATCCATTTTCTTGATCACTCTCCACCTTGACCTCACTCTTCACTATTTCACAGCTTTTGGTTAAACATCCTTTATGGTTTCATTAAGCGCAAAATTAGATATGTACACCGATCATGATGATTTAATATTTAAAGATAAAGTGGTCTAAGGCAAACTCCTGATCATTAAAAGGAATAAAGCTCGATCGTGTGCTATTAAATATTTGATCTGATCTTATGGTTAAATGAAAACCTGATCATTTGAAAGAGATTGAACACTTGGCCCGACCTTAGAGTTAAAAAGGAAAATTAGATCATTTAGAGAAAAGATTGAGTAGAAGATCGATATTGAGAATTAGATCCTAATCATTCACTTTATAAATCAGAGTTGAGTTTGAGCAAAGAAGAGATATATTGAGAACTTGATTCAATATCTAAAGCTATTAGTCACCACTATAGAATAAGAACACTAAAACATTGTTAGAAACTTCTAGAAGGTGATATAGGAAATGAAATACACACTCATATATTGATCACTTAGATCGTGCATCAAAGGCACAATGTTCCTTTTTGGTCTCTGCATTTTTCAAAGTTTTGGTGGGCTTTCTCCCTTAAAATTCCTCATAAATAACACTAAGATTGATCATGAATGGACTTTCACTCATTTTTAGAATTCTATAGCAAATATGACTCCAAAGTTCTCTCTAATTCTCTTTGAGTCTAACTCAAGAGAAAGGCTTGAGTTCTTGAGAGATTTTTTTATCTTTGTAAATTGTTATTTGCAAGGATACAATAGCCTTATAAGATTTTCTTAAGTACAAAACTTTGCTATTTAATCATAAATAGTTACTTGATTATATCGTCAATAAAACGATTAAATGGATCTAATTAATCTTAACTTAACCTAGTGTTATTATGGTGTCCAGGTATGTTCTTGTTTTATTCTTTTATCTTAAATTTATGTGCATTGAATAACTTTAATAATATTTTAACTTAATGAAATCTTGATTATTTTATAATTATTATTTATGCATCATTTTTTCAAAAATGATTTTTGGAGATTAGAGCATGATAAAGTTTGTGTTTAGATTCTTCAAATAAAATATATTTAGTTTTGCAATTAAAGATTAGTAAAGTCTAATTTTGAAATTCCATCATCAAATAGCATAATAAAACATCTTAAGAATTGGTCATAAGTAATCAAGTCTAATTCATGACGTTCTCTTAAATTTTTTTGAGTAAAGAGGCTAGATAAAATTATGATTTTAAAGCTCTTTTATGCTGTGTATATATAAGTTAGATGAAAGGTAGGATTGGTATGAAACTTAGATAAATTTTCAAGGTTAAAAATCATTTGATTAAACTAGTATCGAGTTTGGGGTGTTCGTGGGGATGCTGATCCTTTCGCATGCGTAATTAACTCTTAATCACATATCTTTCGATGACATAAACTAATGTCTTATATTTTATTTTATTTTATTTTGTTTGTTTTTTATTTAAAATGATTTTTTGAAAAGAAATTAGTAGTTCGTCACACCATTAAAAAAATTGGTGAAAAACTCAATTTTTCTTTTAGTATTTTTAAAATTATAAAGCCAACTAAAAAAATCAAAATAAAAACAATTCTCACTTCAAGATTCATTTTTAAACCTCATTGTCACATCCCCTACTACAATTTAGTCGGCTATAAGGTTGACCACATGTTTCTATCTAAATCTTCTTCTTTATTCATTCTCGGTTTTTGTTGCTTAGTTTGCTTTTCTGAGCTCTGTTTGATTAGATGAGGTAAAGTTGCTAGAACGACCATCTCAGTCTCCTTCTTCTTGACTGCTTTTTATATTTTTAAACTCATGTAATGAGGCAGAATATGTTTTCAAATTTTTTATGATGAGCAATTGGAAGAAAAAGGTAGGATAAAGTCCTCCTAATCATTGATAGACCAGTTGTTTGATTGTTAGGCTTTTTTAATGAATTTGTCAATGTAATCCCTTAGTCCTTCACTTTTGCCTTTGTTTCATGCTTTTGAAATCATTAATATTCCTCTATATTTTCATTTTACTTGCAAAGCACGTGGCTAACTGGATAACAAAGTCTTCAAACGATGCAATAAAGACTAATTTAAACGAGTGGTACCATTTCAAAGTATCTCTAGTCAAGGTTGGGGAAAAGAACTTGCACTTGGTGTCATTTGAGACCTTTTGCAATATTAACACATCTTTGAAGTGCTTAACAAATCCAAGGTCCGACTTACCATTATAGGCTAAGATGTGGGGTTGTTTCTTGTTAATTAGAACTAAATTCCTTCATAATAACCTTGAAAAAAGGTGGTTTTGTTTCTATCTATTTTATTAGCTTTTATACATGTCCTAGCATCCTTTCTTCAATTGCTTAGCTTCTTTTTCAATCTCATTTAACTTTCTCCCAAATTTTGTTAAGTGTGAACCTAAATATGAAGTTAAGTTAGACATTCCATTGGGATAGTAATTTAAGGCAATTAGGGGATCATTGTTGACTTGTTGTGTAGGTTGGAGTTTTTCAAGGCCGACCAATATCGTGCAAACTTGGCATTTTTTATGTTGCTTGAATCTAATCTTAATGCAGGGCTTCATCCTAAGTTAACATTGGTGATTTTATCTTACTACTTAATCACCATCAAACCCCTAATAACCAACTACCGTTTACACGATGCATTGGATTTCCTTTTTTTGCTTTATAGGGCTTATATTGTTACTTTTGTTACTTCAGTTGAAGTTTTAAGGCACGAAATTAATCTTGAGAAGTTTGTTCATTTTTCTTTAATAAGATCTATGTCCCCAAATAACATCCTAACAAGCTTAAGTGCTACTTTTGTTCATTGCAAATCTTCCCACGTTAGAGATCCAATGGAATTATTATTTATAAGAGGCATGGCTTCTAGAATGAATCCTCACAAATGGTGCCAAATGATATCACTTAAAAAAATATTATGTTTAACTAGGATTGACGAATTTTGAAAGGCCTGTAAGACAAAGGAGAAAAATCTAATGCTCAAGTTAATATGTATTCTAAATAAGTAGTGAAAGAGAATAAAAGATACATGAAGCCTTTTATAAATAGCTTTATTGTATATAATCAAAGGAGTGACTCCTTTTTTATAGTAGGAAGTAACTTTGTGTATCCCCCTATTAAAGATGAATATGTAGAAGTAAGTCAGAGAGAAAAATATAATGATAGAGTGGGTGTCTTCCTTAAGGTGCATTTAGTACGCAAACTAAGATTAAACTATTTAAATGGAATAAGATAGGATTGGATTGAATTATGTTAATTGGCATGATTGAATGATATGACAAGACATTATAATGCTAGCAATCAAGATGTCAAGTAATATTAAAGATTAGTGTATCATAACTAATATTAATTAAATTATAAATGTCTTCAATGTATTCTTTTATTAGGAAAAGCATAATTTTTTTCTCAAATATCACATGTTAATGCAATGTGATCATGAATTTAGTAACTAGCTTTCATAATTTTCTAAATTATAGAGCAAATAGATGAATGAAAATAAATGTCTTTTTATGACTTAATATATTCTTTGGGTTTATTAGTTGTCATAGAATGAAAATCATCATAAGCCCAATTATGAATAAGGTACTTATATTAATGTTTATTAAAAAAAATAATTGAAATAAAATTGACATAAAATCTCAATAAGATTTTTTTAACTTGACATAACTTAAAATTTAAATAGTTTAAAGTAAATATTAATTTATTGATTTAAATTAAATTATTTTAAAAAAACTTATTTAAATAATACTAAAATATTTTTTATAAAAATAATAGCAAAAAAATATGTTTTTCTTGTATTTTCAGAAAATTTAATTTTAAGAGCGAACTAATTAAGCTTACAAATTTGCTTCATTCACTATCCATAGTGTGTTGTTTTTGATTGAAGAGTCAATGCTCTTACTATAATGCATAAATTAAGGATAACTTATTTTCCATAATTATTGGAGATTTCTAGTCTTGCTTGTGTATGATTTGTTTTTGAAAAATTATTTAATAAATTGATGGGTTTTTTATAAAATTAGTTTCTTATTGATCCACTAAAGTTTTTTCTCTCCTTAGTGAGATTCAATGTTCCATCTCCCTAGTGATAGTGTAGGTTCTTCTAGAAACTATTTTTGTTTTTCTTAGATCGTGCAGAATGGAGTAACATTTGGTTGAATTGTCTATCTAGGTGAAGAAGGATAAGGAGCTTCTTCTACAAAGGGAGTAATCGGACAGTGGGCTCAATGGTAACCTAAAACTCTACTTGGTGGGTAAATTTGTTACTGATGAAATCATGAACTTCAACGCAATATGAAATAAGATGGCCAGCATTTGGTATCCTAGTAGAGGTATATGTATCAAAGCAATATCGCCTCAACTATTTTTTTTTTTTTCAATTCTTCCACATTGCCATGCATTAAAAATGTTATCTACAAATGACATCAATAGGTTAACATAAAGGATAAGCATCCATTGAGAATGTTTCGTCTCCTTTATCATCAGCTTAAATTGGAGACTAGGTTCGTCGGGTGCCATGAAAATCTTAAGATGGAACTACAGGGGAATTAGTAATCCTTAAGTAGTATTAGCTCTTCAAGAGCTAGTGAAATCAAAAAGGCCAGACCCGGTGATTTTGATTGAAACTTAGGCGGATTTGGCAATTTTTTAGAAACAAAATAAGTATACAACATTCTTGACTTCTCCTAAAATCATATTGATATAAAGATATCTATAGGGCAAAGTGCAGCATAAAGCTTAACTGTTTTTTATGGCTTTCCAGAACATGCCAAGTAGAAGGAGTCCTAGAGGCTCTTGAGAATTTTTCATGGAGCTTCTAGTTTACCGTGGATTTGCATGAGAGATTTCAATGACATCTTACACCGAGTGAGAAACTAGATGGGTTCCCTAGCTTGACTTAATTAAAAGTTTTAAAGTTTGCAGGAGAATGTGGCTTGAACTATGTGCAAATTACAGGGACATCAATTTACATAGGATAGAGGAAAGGGATTAGATCATTAGGTGTGGCAACCAAGGTTTCAACTGGCGAAACCCGCAATATTGAAATAAGGTTAACTAGTTTTAAAAAATGAGATTCTAGACCTAGGAATTGGTTATAGTTGGAGAAGGATATGCACCCCCTAAAACACCCACAAATTGGTATCATTTTTTATTTATTTCTTAAAAATAATTTTAATGGGTAGTTTGATCAAACGATGTGCCAAAACATTTTTTAGGGAGAAGAGAGTGGTTTGCACTTGCTCACCCCATTCTTCTCCAAAATAAAGGTTAAAAAAATCTATATATGTAACATTTTTCTATAAAATATATTTTTAAAGAAAAACTTTATTACGAAAATAATTATTTTTTTTAACATGATGTAACTATAAACATTAAATAAATTTAAACATATAACTTAATAAGAATCTAGTGATATCTCCACTCAAGTAATTTATTCAAGAATATGAATAATTTATAAGAAATTCAAGAAAATAATTCTAATACCTCTTGAAATCCCCTACTCTTTTTGTTGATTTCCACCCTTTTCCAATACAAGTGATACAAGATTTCGAATGGAAGTTTTTTTTTATTAGAAACAAAAACTTTTGGGAAATCTAAAGAAGCTACATAAAGATTTTTTTTTTTGCTATGATAGTTGTGAGTGTATGTAGGTGTAGGAAAATATTGGTTTTCTCAATGTAGGTGAGTGTGAATGATGCAAATGATCTTAACTGTATGCTGTAGCAACTATTTACACCTTTTCGTTAGTGCAAGTTAATAGTAAATGACGGGTAGGTCATGGAAGTATAATGCACACATGTAACCTCTGCTTTTGGGATCAATAAAGTTAGCTCCACTTCAAGAGGTCTTTTGAGACTCTATCGAAATGTGCTTGCTAATTTTGATCTAATTTTCTCCAATGATGACTTCAATTTTGTTTATTATCATCTAGGTAACCCAAAAATAGGTTTGCCTAGTAACTTTTATCGTGTCGCTTAATTCTCTTGAACCTAAGCTTGATTCTAGTTTTTGATAATAATCTTTGATCTTCCTATGCGTTTCAACCTTCTTTGTAAGATTTTTGACTTAAACTGATTCGTAGAGTGCGTTGCCTTGAAGAAAACTACTTTAGTGTAACTGCTACTAGCGCAAAGTTTTTACTGACTAGGCAGAGCTGCCTCTATTCAACCATCGCTAACTCAACATTCTTCACCATGTTATCCTTTTGTTATGCTCTAGACTAATGTGGCAACATTTTCGAATGATATCATGCCACATCAATTAATGAATGATAAGCAATCAAGCTCTATTTTACAATGTCATCAATATTGCCCACTAGCATTATGCCACGTAAATTAATGAATGGGTGAGTCAGTATAACTCTACCTTGCCAACTCATTAGTATTACCCACAGTGCCTTGCCAACTGGATCCCTCTATTACATTAATAGCTCTTTCCACTGTTAATAGTTATTTTTACCACATCAATAAAGGCATCTTCAAATCACGTCCTGCCATGTTAGCCTTTTCCTCACATATCACCATAGGCATCTAGCACACCATGCCACATCAGCTCGTCATACCTTATCAGCAACTTCACTTTCGAAGAAGATACTCTTTGCGATAATTCTCCCCTAAATTGCTAATTCTCTTCTAATGTGTTTTCTTTTACTCTGCCGATTTTTTTTAATACTTTCCTCATTCTTTTTCTCCTGAAACTATCCTTTGCTCTTTTTAATCTTTATGGATTTTCTCAAGGAGAGCCTTATTTTCTTTTAACAAAACTCTTTCTTTCTCTAGATAAATTTAGCTCTTTTTCACTTTTTTTCTTGTTATGTACCCTAACTATCATGGAATTCATAGGCCATTCAGTAATTATAATAAGGATTTAGTTGGGATCAAAAGAGCTTACGGGATTCCTGCCATGATAGGCATGGAGATACCACCCCTGATAAGAAGCCCTAGTTTAAAAAGCCAAAAATGCTTTATCATTTGAAGAATGTCCCAAAAAAGGCTTGAAACTTCCTCTAAACACTTGATTTAGAGAAAATTATAGGGTATCTTCCTTTTAACTAGTTTTTAATTCTTAAAGAATCTTAGTCACTGTCTCTACTAGATGTTTGGATTTCAAAATTATAAAATTATCATCCTTAGTGTTTTTTTGATTTTTTGAGCTGAAGCATCTAAAGACCTACCTAGACCACCTTAAGGGATTATGGTATTTCTTCTCCAAGAGACATTTATTTTCTTTTGATCTTTCAAAAATAGTGAAGCATTATAATCAAATGATTATGGCACTGATATCACCCTTTATGAGTCTCTTGCTGCTTTTAAGCAAACTCTAGCAAGCAGTAAAAAGACTTATATCAATAGTCTTTAATGATGCTTAAATAGCTAGAGTGCATTCTCACCTTATTTTCTAAGAGCTCATCCCTATGTTAACTTCCAGAGAACTTCCCAACCTACTTCTCATATTGTTTCCTTATGTGGTAGACTCTCCTTCAGAGTTTGCCTTAGCACATTCATCCTCTACCTCACCTGATCTTCCTTCCCCTATAAAGAGACCTCTTCTTGAAAATGCTTCTAACATTTTTCATAAATAAGTCATAATCTTCATCACATAATTTAGATTCTATTGTGATCTGAATTTCGTGCTCTTAACAAAATGTCACTAACTCTTTTATATATATTTTATACAGATTATTTCTTAATAATGCCTAGGGGAGAAAAGAAATTTCAAAGAGGTGGAAGAGGTGGCTGAGAAGACATCTCCAAGCTCCTTTTGTAAAAAAAGCAAAATAGGAGCACTCTTCTTAATGAAGCCAGTCACTCAACAAAATGCTCCTCCAAAGATGGTGACTTTTGCTAACTTCTCCTCTTAGCAAGAGCTTGCAACTATCACCACCTTCTCCAAAATAGTACTACTAACTTCTGCCTCTTTAGTCTTGCTAGATAGGAAAAAGATGTCTAACCTACTAGCTAAGATACTTTTTACTTAAACATTCTTTATTTTTTCGATTTATTGTAGAATCATAAATCTCTTGTTGCTCATAGGTGATTCACGAGTCTGCCTTGATAGTAGAGGAATACAAGATTTAGAGTCAAGCTAAATTTGTGTTCCAAGAGGTTGAGAAGGCTTTTAAGGAGGCTAGGAAGAGAGGAGTTGAGTTAATGGTTGAAATCTTGACCCTCTAACTGTAGAAGTAGAATGAAAACTAAAAGATTTCTATGCTAAAGCAAAAATGGAGAAGATGAGGATAGGCATTAAATTTCAACAAGAGAGGTTAAAAAAGGAACACTTAGAGAAATTAGTAGCTAGGAAGGAAGCTATAGCAGCCTTCAAAGATAGTAAAGAGCTAAACAAGGTGATATTGAAGGAGTGTGCAGAAGTGTTCTTGGAGGTGCAGAAGAATACTAAAGCTAACGTGCTAAAGAAATATCCTAACCTTAATCTAGACTTTATTACTACTACTTTTAGTACTTTCTCTACCTCTTAAGCTACTGCAATTGTGCCTGACCTTATAAGGAGTCTTGTCTTCATCTCCTCTGATTCTATAATTTTGCGAGAGTTGAATAAAGAGAATGCTAATATTAAGGAAAAGAATGATTAAATGTATTTTTGTTTTTTTAATCTTTTCAGTAGGAAATAAAATAGAATCCTTTTTTGTACTTTCTTGTCTATTTTCTCCTTTTGGATACTATCATAAGATGAAAGCATAAAAAAACTATTTAATAAGCTTAAAACGTCAACTTGCATCATGATAAATTCTTATATCTTCTAGGAAAACTAGAGATAAGCTTTTTCCTTTAAGCATATAGCAGACTTTCCCAAAAAAGAGTGTCAAAAATATTAAATAAGAGGGTAAAGAGTTTGTTCTTACTAACAATAAGAGTTTTGATATCCTAGTATTTACTTTACACCTTTAGGTAAACCTTCTATCACTCACTCTTAAAAATTTCAGATTTTTCCCTAGTTGTAGGTAGATTTTGCTAAAGAATAGTGTCAAAAAGGTTAGAGATGTATTTGGATACTCTTTTTTCCTTAGATTTGATGCATTTATGTCCTATTGTCTATATTTCTACCTCGAGAAGACTCTTCTTTAACTTTTTTTACAAATTTCAAACTTTTCCTACTCACAAATCCACCTTGGTTATAGGCAAACCCTTCTTAAGATAAGTATCAAAAACTATAAATAAGAGTCTTGATACTCTATTTTTTCACTTTTAAGAGGTCACCTATGATATTCTCCCTCATTGGTCTAATTTCTCCCTTAGTTGACCCCAAGTACACGATCTTTTTTGAGAGTAATGTTGTTTTTCTTCAAGTTTAACAGTAGTACCTTTAATTTTTAGATTTTTAGTGAGGCAAAACTTAGGTGTCAACACTGAGTTGTAGAGTTATTGAGTAGAGCTCTAGTAAATGAAGATTAGTTTTCTCTGTTTTGAAAGCGAGACTACTCAATTTGGTGGCTCTTTGCTCCAATCATTTCCTAATTGTTTTGGAAACACAAGTTCAATCATAAGTATATTTTAAAATCAAATTTCACTTCAAGAATTACTAGCTTCATGAACCTAAATTAATTGAATTAGTTGAGTCATGTTGGCTAAAATATGAAGGATAAAATGTCCTTGGCAGATTGTCTTATTGTGTGAAGATCTTATCTGAATAGGGAATGAATTTAGTTGGTAACTTTTTTTAAAAAAATCAAAAACAATTAATGGAGAACCTCAAAAATAGAATGGATGGGCACACTAAAGATAGATTTGAAAAGGAAAAAATCAAATTGAATTTATTGCTAAAATAGTAAAAAGACTACTAGAAGAAAAAAGCAAAAGTTTTTGGTTAGCAAATAGATATAAAAACACCAAGTATTTTCACAATATGGCATCCATAAGATAGTGAATTAATAAGATTCAAGGGAATTGGTTAAAAAAAGGATTTATGTTTTCTAATTTAGGATTATTTCAATGATTTGTTTTCAGCGCCCATAAAATATTCAGAAAATGTCTTAAACTTTATTGACCAAAAGATCAACCAAGAAGATCCAACTATTGCTAGAGGAGTTTACTCTAGAGGAATTTGAGAGAGTAGTATTTCAGACCCAAACAAAGCTCCAAGTTTGGATGGTTTTGGTCTAAGTTTTTTCTCAAATATTTTGGGTGACCTTAGGTAAGGATATATTTTCCTCAGCTACGTATTGGCTCAAACATAAAGAATTCCCTCTTAGAATAAATAATACTTCCATTGTGATGATTTTCAAATGTGAATTGCCTAGAAATATTAAAGAATTTTTACTAATTACAATGTCTAATGTAGTCTATAAGCAAGTGGTTGAAGTGCTTACTAATAAGCTAAATTTTTTGCTTTAAAAACTTATATATAAATTTCAATCTGCATTTGTTCCTAGAAGATCAATTATGAATAATGTTTTAACTGCTTTGAAGTTATGCATTATATGAAGAGGAAGCCAAAAGGCAAACAACGAGAGGTTGCTTTGAAAATTGATATCAATAAAGCCTATGATGGATTATCCAGGTCATTCTTAGAGAATAGTATGATCAAATTAGGTTTTATTGGAGACTAGAATAAGATAATGATGCTTTGTGTTACATTTGTCTCTTACAAAGTTAATCTTAATGATAGAGAGGTGGGGCCTATTATACTAAAAATAGTACTACAACAAAGGGATCCTCTATCTCCCTACCTCTTCATTCTACATGCAAAGGGCATTTGTATGTTAATTAAGAATGCTGAAAGGAGGGGTGATTTACATGGTTGTAAGGTATGCAATGGAGCTCTTTCAATATCTCATTTATTGTTCGCCAATGATACATTTTTCTTCTCTAAAGCTATTATGAAGGAAGATGAAAATGTGGCCCAAATCTTAAAAGAGTATGAATTAGCCTTTAGACAAGTAGTTAACTTCCAGAAGTCTAGCATAATGTTTAACTTAAAAGTTCCTAAGTATTTTAAAGGTTTGATATCAAATAAGTTAGGAGTTCAAGCTACTATGGATACAAGTAAATATCTAGGCCTACTATCTCTTGTTGGTAAAAATAAAAATGTTATTTTCAACTGTATTAAGGAGAAAGTATGGGGAAGGATTTATAGTTAGAAGAACAAGCTGCTTTCAAGTACTAAAAAAAGAAAATTTAATTAAAACTATAGTTCAGGCAATTCTAACTTATAAGTCTCTTTTTATTACCTATCTCTTTATGTAAGGAGGTCTAAAGAATGTTAAATTCTTTTTTGTGGCGTTTAAACTAGAATGAAGGAAAAAGATTACATTGGTTAAGTTGGAAAAGAATGTGTAGTAGGAAAGAGCATGGAAGGATGGGTTTTAAAAATTTACATGAATTTAATCTAGCCTTGCCATTTAAGTAGGGATGGAGATTAATTTTTGATCCTTACTCTTTAGTGGGAAGGCTTTTCAAAGCTGAAAATTTTCCTCCAAGACTTGATAAAGGCTAATTTGGGTATGAATCTCGACTTCACTTGGCAAAGTATTTAGAATGTGAGGCCAATATTTGAGAAAGGCTGTAGATGAGAATTGGGAGAGGTATCAAGTTCCAGTTAGGGAGACCTTTGGCTTAAAAATGCAAAAAATTTTAAGATTGAATCCTATGTTAAGCTAGAACTATAATGTCCCCTTATGAAGGATTTATGGATCCTACAAGACTTAACCAAGGATCTATTTGAGGAAAGAGATATTGAGGAGATCCTTAAAATAGTGGTCAATGACAATCAGAGGAAAGATAAAATCATCTTGCACTTCAGCCAAAATGGTAAAGACATGGTTAAATATGGTTATAGAGTAGCAATGGCTGCATGCGCTTAATCATGAGAGTGTTAATGGTAATTATGATATAGTGGAAGGTTTGCTTTGAAAGAGAAGCGAAATAAAATTAAAGATCAAACCCAAAAGTTAAACTTTTCGAGAAAAATTTGATAAATAGTATTGAATTACCTCTAACTATTATAATAAGTTTTTAAATAATGTAAAAAAGTAAACCAAGAGTAGGAAATATAGAAAGAATAAGAAAACTAGAAATAGAAAACTTGAAAGAATAAGAAATTAACTAAATAGGAAAATTGAAAGAATAAGAACTGACTAAATGGGAAACTTGAAAGAACAAAAGACTGACTTAGACTAGAAATGTGAAACTTAAAAAAATAAGTAACTAAGATATCTAATCGAAATAGGATACTATGTTAATGTGTACTACATCAAACTAGATGTCAATATCAAATTGGAGGTTGCTTCCAAAGGTTAAGGATTTCATCTAGCATTTATGTAAGAGTTGTTTGCCTACAAGGGCTCAACTACTTGCTAGGGGTTGTGAGATAAATGGTGAATGTGTTTTCTGTAGAGTAAAGACTGAAGATTTTTGACATATCTTGATGAGCTGCCTTTTTATCAAAAGCTGTCGGTTGGAAGCAGATTTCATTGATGTATTGGCTTCTAATGAATGCCTTTATGGAATTCTGTTTTAAAGCTCTAGAGATTCTAATGCCTACTTTAAAGAAGTCTTAAAATTTGTATGATGTTAAGGATAGTTTAGAATGCTAGGAATACTCAAATCTGGAATATTATTATGCCTTCCCTTATGCAAGCAGTAAATTTTGGACTGAAGTTTATGGAAGTATGGAATGCTCCAAAAGTGCTAACTAAGGGTGTAAAAGGGAGAGCTTCTAACAAGTCTCTTTATAGATAGAGAAAATCTTCCCTTGGGTTACTTAAAGGTAATATTGGTGCTGCCATCTTTAATAATATGAACTTAGTGGGCATGATCTTAGTTATCAAGAATGATTATAAAGATTTTATTAAAGATATATCCAAAACAATAAAAGGTAAAATGCTACCAAAGGAAGTTGAGGCTTGGGCTTTAAGTGAAGCTATACATTGGACTTGATGAATCACTTCAATCAAATGATTTTTCAATCCAAGTGTATTGAAATGATATAAGCAACGAAGTCAAAATGCTGAAAATCTATCTCAATTTGATATGTTGATTAATGGTTATAAATCTCTTTTTTTCACTATAAATAATTTTTTATTATTCATATAAATAAATAATTTAATATAATTATCTATATTTTAGTAAAAAAGTCATATTCATATGTTGCCCTACTTGTTTTGGAATGAGACTCCTCATTTTGTAAAGGCTCATTTTCTATCTAATATTAATTGAATAAAGTATATTATTTTTTTTAAAAAGTTACTCATTGATTCCAATAATATATAAAATTGTGAGCCTACAATTTTTTTAAAAAAGACAACCTCAAATTGAAAAAAAAAAAACAAAGTTGTGTGAAATCCATTAATAAATTTTTAAGTTTTCCAGTTGGAGTAAACGAACCATAAGGTTAGAACTGGGCTGGACTGGAGATGAGGAACGTCAGTGGCACAACGGAACTAACGAGCCGAGAAAAGGGGTGTAAAAGGAAGAGAAAAGATACATATATCAAGGGAAACAAAAAAAAAAAAAAAAAAAGAGCACCCACTCGTTTCCCCTCGCCTCCCCTCCCCTACTGGTAGTAGAGCCTTATATTGTCCCATTTGCTCTTGCAGCCATCCCTCTCTATTTGCTCTCTCTCTTATCCTCCTATATTTTCTTGTTTCGCCCTCTGGCTATCAATTCCTGTTATGTATCTGTGAAACTCAACTTTCTTTTTATGTCTTTTATTCTCAAGGGCAGAGCAGAGCAAAACCCATTGTTTGATGAAATGGTGGAAGAGAAGTAGACTCGTTGAGATTGAACCCAGATCAAAAACATACCATTACAACTGAGTCTGGTTTAGAATTCAATATCTGGTCTTGGTGGTGGATATAATGATGAGGTCTCTTCATCTTGATCCTCGTCGCCTCTCTAATTTGATCTTTATTTTCCTTTTCATTTTGGATTTCTCTAGTTACACTTGGTTTTTTGTTTTTAAAATTTTTCCTTCTGACCAACCGAACGCCGGAGTTCAACACTCTTGATCATCTCCTTTTCTTTTCTTTCCCCTTATAAACGATCGCGCAATTAATATATACAATTTTGTACTGCGAGATCACGTTCTTCGATTCCACCCAGTACTAGATCCGGTTACTGTTGTTTGCCTAATGGTGTTCACTGACATCATCAGATTTGCGAAGGCGAACGCAATAATGTCTGCGCTTCTTTTCTTTTCGAAGAAAATTCAGTTTCATGTAACCCTTCCTTCTGTTATTGGTTTCTTCTCTTCTCTTCTATGGGTTGTTTGGTTCATCAGTGGATTAATGTTAGTACTATGCGTGTTGATTGAAATTCCATCTGTTAGATTCTTTTTTTACGCAATCTATGGTTTGTCTCCTGTAGCTTTTCTATGAACTAGGGAAAGTTTCAAACTGCAGTTAACGCAGACAAAGCGACCCTCGTGGAAACTCTTAAGGATACAGTCATCATCCCCTTGGGCCCTTGTTTGCTCTACAAGGAACAATGGTGTACCCAAGATCCTTGTTCTGAAATGGTTTTCCATCGCGATTCTCTTGCTTGCTTCACATCTCACTGAATTTTCACAACCTTCAACATCCGGCATCTCATGCTAGGTTGAATGATATGTTCAGTTTCTCTGTCATTCTCCAGATGTTACCGATTCCTTTTCCTTCCCTCCTAGGCGTTTGTGTGGCTTATTTCTCTGTCAAATTGATTTGGGTTTGTTGATCCTCTTCTGTTCCTTGATCTGGTGTTCTTTTCGGGTTGGGATTGAAAATAAAAGAATTTTTTTTTTTCTGTTTGACGATGCCTTTGGCAATCCCCTTAATAACCTAAAATGGGGAGATTTTTGTTTCCTGTTCTTGATATTGGATGTTCTTCATTATTAGATTTGTTTTTATGGTCTCTGCTGATCTCTAATGATGTCTTATGATGGATTCTGACTCCTTCTGTTAAACAAATCCTTCATGCGACTAATAGAATTAGTTCTAATCACCTTGGTAAACTTTGCATTGCAGACATCCAGTGTTAGGTGTTATTAATAAGGGAGCGAATGTTGTTTCTTTACAGGTATCAGAGAGTAAGCCCAGACTGTCTTCCCTTGAGTAATGGCAAAAAACCCAACTTGAGAGCAGCAGCATCCTCAGTGTCCAAGGACGACAACAGCAACAGCAATGGCGAGAATGGAAGAACAGTCCCTAATGGTGGATTCAACAGTACGACTACGAGTACTTGCACCAGTTTTGATGCAGGAGCAAAAGGTCTCAGATTCAGATCCCCATCGAGAGCTCAAGATCCCCACAATAACAGCAACAACAATCTATCTCATTCTGGTGGTAGCTGTGCACCCACTTCTCCAAATCTACCCTCTGAGAACAACCATCATGAGAACCCAAAGAACCACAACAACCAGACCCAGAGAAGAGACACCAGTCCCAGTCCCAGTCCCAGCCGAGGGGATGTTTTGCTGCAGTGGGGGCACAAGAAGAGGTCAAGGGTCTCAAGGGCTGAGATCCGGTCTGTCACTGTCACTGATGATTCTTCATCATCATCAGCTCAAGGGAAACATCCTATGAACAACACCACCAGCAAGCTTCCAAGGAGAGTTCTTAATGCCACTATGCCACCGCCGCCGCCTCCTCTTCCTTCTGGTGCCACATCTAACAATAACAGCAGCAGGGCTTCAAATCTTAGAAATGGTTTGCTTGGTGGCAAGGAAACTTCTGGATTCATTTCTAGCAGGTAGTTCCTCATAAGGTGTTACACAATTTATCTCTTTTTCCTGTTCTGTTCTTTTCCTTCCAATCTAATGTGGATTAATTGCCCAGGATCATTAGCAGATCTGCTATTTCGGGATTTCTTCTGGGTGGTAGTGTTGGTATAATGTGCATCATATTTCTAGATTCTTAAAATCAGCTGTTTCTTGATTTATGTACTGGAACTATTTTGAGCTGTCCATGACTTGAGTTTGTTGGTTGAGGTTCTGCTTTAAGTGAGAAATGTTTCTTTTATTTTTCCTCTTTCTTTTACCTCAGGGGTGGTGGTGGGAGTAGGACTATTATTTTGCTTTATTTCTTGTTTGTGGAAGAATACTTTTTCAAATTTGGTTGAGATGTAAAGGCCTCATTGTTAGCCAAGTCAACCTTGTTGAAGAGCAACTCTTTTTGTAAGTTTCCTGTTTTACCCCCGAAAGATGAAGAATTATATGATCTCTTAAGTTGCTCCAAGATTAGCCAAGAAGAAGCATGTCTTTGGTTGGTGCTTCACCTGATCTCGTCTTGCCTTGGCACATGATGCTAGATATATGGTAGCGGTCATCGAACCCTTTTAATTTATATCCTTGCGAAGGGCAGATTATTTATCTAATTCTCGATCTTTTTGTGCCAATCTTGAAAATATACCCTTTCTTTGAAATTTGTTTTCCTTTTTCTCCTTCTCCATTAATATGTTTTATCATATTTTATTGAAAATCCCTTTCTTTTATTTCCTTAGCATCTGCAAGATAGTTAATGCTTTTCTTCTTTTAGGTGGGAATTCAATCCTGTCCTTTCTGTTTTCTTCGCATGATTTGTGCTTATTTCCGGTGTACAACATCTAAACTTCAAAGCAACACACACCCAACTTTTGTAACCAAAAAAGGAGTACTATCAATCATCTAGCTCACTTTCTCTGACATCATTTGGTGGGCATGATCAGGAACTTAGAAGAGCCACCAGCTACTGCAAATGGGTCACCTTCAAGAAACAGTGCCAATAGTAGCCGAGCTGTGTCTAGATCTGCAGCAGGAAAACGATCTTCTTCTTCTCCAGATAAGTTTGATAGAAAGATGTCTTGTCCTGGGTCAGCTAAAGATGAGAAACAAAATGGATCCATTGCACAAGCTGATAGAGTGAATCATTCTGATTCAGCTACAGTGCAATCCGAACAAGAAGCCATGGCTAGTAATACTCCTTTGGTGGCTGGAGGAGTAGAGAAAGTCAACGTTGAAGTGATTGAGTGGCCAAGGATTTATCTTGCATTATCAAGGAAAGAAAAAGAAGATGATTTTTTGGCAATGAAAGGCACAAAGCTTCCTCACAGACCAAAGAAAAGGGCGAAAAACATCGACAAAGCTCTTCAGGTATTGCCACATAACAAAAAAAGGAAACAAAACGGAAATTTTTGTTGTGAATTGGTTTTCTTTTTTTAAAAATTTTTTTATGGCTTATATTTTATTTTTTATGATTCTTTTTTTTTTTAATGGATAAAACTACTTACAATTTTAATGGGGGTTATATTTGGCAGTATTGTTTCCCAGGGATGTGGCTATCTGACTTGACCAAGAGTAGGTATGAGGTTAGAGAGAAGAAATGTGTGAAGAAGGTAAGGTTCCTCATTCTTTGATGTGTTCTCATTGTCTGATGGGACCATATTTCACCTCCATAGTTCTTCACCACCAAAATAAGGCTTGCCATTGTATTTCCCTTTGGTGTACAAGTTGCTTAGAGCACTTGTTTAACATATATTTTATTTCAATCATAGATTGAACATCCTGACCAAGCAGGGCAGCTAAATAGCTGGATGTCACTAATCAACAAAGTGAATTGACTAATAGAATCATAAACTATATTTTCTGTTCACTTATTTTGAAGTACGTATTTAGGGCATTGCTCTGTTGTTTTTATGTGAAGCAGTGTAGACAAGATTCCTGACTTTATTGGCCATATAAGCCTCTGTTAGTAGAACCGACAGCTATGGGCCCTACTCCTACCTAATGGAGTTTTTTGTGAAAGAGAATGAATTATTGTGTATTTAAGTTTGCTTTTTCCCTTTTGAAAGAAAAGAATCAGCTCAGCAAATAATCAAAAACTTAAAGTGGTTAAGGAACATGGATGGTGTTTCTTTCTGGGTATTGGTATATAATATAGAAATAGGAAAGTTGAGAGTGTGGGGATCAAAAGTTAGGGTAACAGGATGGGAAAGGGATATTGGATATATTCTTGTGTGCGTGATTGCATTATTTAATGAAGCATGAGGGGGAGCTTGGTTCCCCACTTACTGATGGGGTCCAATACTTACTTTATGGGGACCATCCCTCAAATTCCTGAGGCTGCCAAAGGAAGATAAAATTTGAAATCTCCGGCTGCTAGCATGATGTAATTAATGAGAACTGAAATGTTTTGTTTATTTGTTTATTTATTTATGCAGCAAAAGCGGAGGGGTTTGAAGGGAATGGAGAGCATGGAGAGTGATTCGGAGTAGTAGCTGGCAGTATTATGTGAAAGAGAAAGAGAGAATGGTGTCAACCTCAGCTTTTTGTTTTATCAGCGATGGATGGTGGGTTGGGTCCAGCAATTCACTGTCTATTTTTGGCTCTCCCCTTCTCTCTCTCTCTCTCTCTCTTTGTGATGATCTCACTTGAAGGAACCATGGTGAGAGAGAGAGAGAGAGAGAGAGAGAGAGAGAGAGAGCAGTTGTGTTGCTTCATCTTCGGTAGAGCTGCTGGTCTGTGGGTGTCTCCAACAGGCACTGCAGGGAAAGAGCACACACACAATCCACAATCAGCAAACAGGTTGTGAGTTTTGTGGTCAGCAACCCAAGAGAAAGGTGATGTCTCACCACTTAGCTAACTCATGCTGCAAGTTCACCTTATTGGGTTAACCAAATTTCCCTTTTTGTCTTTGTTTACTTTCGTTTTGGGGGGTTCTTTTTTATGATATTATTGGGGTTTAAATTCTTTGGTTCATGCTCTTCTCCTGTACAAAGCTGCCTCTGCAGTTTTCTTATTAATGAACAAAACAGCTGATTTTTGGTCTTTTCATCCACCAGTCTCGTCCAAAAACTCAGAATTTAATTTTAATGTAATTTGATTACTTTCTCAGCATTTTGACACAAACATATAATGAATTGATGAAAAAGGTGAAAATTTGGAATTTGGCTTGAGGGGAGGGAGTTTGCAATTTGAAAGATACCAGTCTATTAACCTGATCCTTTATGCCTCTTTATTTGAAAGAGAGAAAAGAGATGAATGACATGCACTATTTTTTTTTTTTTTTTTTAATGTTGGTCCAAAATGATGAAGAGCTTGTAATTCCTTCAAAAATGAGAATATGAAATTTGAATCAGTCTAACTCTAGGAAAGGTAATAGCAAAAGAAGATTGCAGTGTTTTATATCAGACATATTCTGTCCATAACTTTGAAAAAATAAATGATATTAAGGGTAATGTGTGAGTAAACATTTGGGATATTTATGATGGGAACATTATGGGAAGGACAATTTTGGCAACCAAAAAAAAAAAACCGTGAGCCTCGAAGACATCGGTAGCTGACATCACGAAATTGAGATTGCAGAAAGGGGCCATCAATTAAATTCAAACCCATTTTCCCATTCGGATCATTTCAAGGCCCATTGGCTGAGTTCAAATTGCCACAGAGTTAAGAAAATTTTAAGCAAAATGTTCATTATAGATGATTTAATTTCTTATTTAACTCTTTCAACTCAGAAAAAAAAAAGTTTTACAGAAATATGGCAATGAATCCATCAATTGACACATTCTGATTCAAAAGAAGATAAATTAAATTGGTTTTGTAAGTGGCAATTAATTACCACATAAATATTATTTTATTGAATTTATTGTCAAGTGTATATTGTTACTCTTGTTGTGGTGAATTTATCATTTTTCAGTCAAAATGCAAAAGAAGAGTTAAAAAAAGAAAAAAGCTGTATCATGTTCATTAGAGTAAAGTGCTAAATATGGGATTTGAGGAGCATTAACATCGTTCAGTTATGCCAACATACTTGTTTCATGCACTCATCACTTGTCTAAGGTATTAATAGGCAGATATGTTGCACTAAAAATGCCTATGCAACGATCATATGTGGTGTAAAATGTCTTCCAAATATAACTGATATTGATTCTCTTCCAAATTCGACCAAATTTGCCTTGTAGGGCTCCAAGCGCTCATTTGAAAGCTTCATCTTGACGAAGGTAGGTTTATATAAGACGTTAAGAGAGCTCTTATTGTCAACCAAGATTTGACATACTTCGAAGTTAGCAATCGTTAAATTGACAACCAAGGTATCATCGTGTGGGACTTGCACCTCCCGCAAGTGTTGGTCCGAAGAGGTGATTATCATCCCTTTAGACGTTGCTCCTTAGAATGCCTGGTTATATGCCCTTTTTCCTAATGATTGGGCATAATTTGCTATTGATTCTCTTATGATCATGTCAATTATCCCATCTAGGGGAGTGGTTGGTCTGACTTGTGCCACTTGTAACTGTTCTAAAGGGAGTTCGATTCGTGGTATTACTTTACTTGCATTGGTTCTAACAAATCGGCCAAGGTGCCTTTCTTGCATTAGACATTTGATCTCTTTGCATAGTTGCTTGCACATTTCAGTATCGTGTTTGACCTCTTGGTGGTAATGGCAGTATCACGACTAATCTCAAAGTGCCACTAGCATGATCACCTTTCTTGGGTGCCTAAGGCCTCCTTATTCTTGGATTACCATCATGATCTCCATTTTGGAAGGGTTTTAAGGGGGTAAATGTTGGCCTAGGCACCAAAAGTCTTTCAAAACTCTCCATTCTTATCAATCTCCCTTTGAATTCTGCTCGTCGCCCTTAGTTTTTTGGCCCCCGTCCTTTTCTCTTATTGTTTTCTTCTCTCTGAACGTATTTCTTTGCCCTTACCAACAATTTAACCAGGTTTTGGGCCAGTTCCATACATAATGACTACTAAAACATCCTCCTAGAAGTCATTTCATCATGTGACCATCGTGATAAGATCTTGTAAGTGATTAATCTAAAAGGCCTCCTAGTTGAATTCTAGATATATAGTCTCATAGGGACTCATTGGGACCCTACCTCACGGTCATCAAATGATTTGGTTGCCTTGTACTCTTTCTACTATTGATAAAGTACCCTAAAAACAATCGTGATAACTGTTTGAAGCTTTTTATACTCCCTGACTATAAAAAGGCATACGAGTCACACCTGGCTCCCATCAAAATGGTGGAGAATATTTTGTAGAGAGTGGCATCTGACGCTCCATACTCTAGTATCATAGTTTGGCATCAGTTTAAGTGATCTTTTGGGTCTTCCTTTCTTGAATAAGGATCAATTTGCGAGATTTTTATCCTCTCTAGCATTGGTTCACTCAAGATGGAATCGTCAAACATGGGTTGTGGGTCGTAATCGTCATCTCATTTGTCCTCTTGATTCCTTTGTAGATGCTCCATTTAGAGGTCCAAATGTTTGACTCTTCAGACCTACTCGGCATTCGCCATTTTTTATGGCAATTCTCTTTTAGCATTCTGATTGGACCATTGGTCGAACACTTTGTGACTCTATGTATGTTCGCTTTCTTCTTCTTGAGAAAGTTAAGGCTTTCTATAAGCCCAACTTCTTTGGTTTTCAGCCAAGTTCCTCATCACATTGTTGAGCAGCCTCATGGGTTCACGAAGGGCCTCCATTTGAGTGATTTGATTGATTATTTTTGGACTATTAGCTGAAAGGTTGGCAGTTTTACCATCATTTCACTCTTATCAGTTAGTCTCTACTTAGGCATGTCTTCTTGTCAAAGCTACTAGGAATGCACGGCTTCTAGTTGTAATTTCCCACAGATAATGCTAAATGTTTCATGTCAAAAATCCTCTCTGCTGTCTCTTTTCCTTCTTCTTTTTTACTTATAATGTCTTCCTTTTCTCTTTTCTTTGTCTCAACCACCCTTGTCCAAGTTTCATGCATGTTCCTTACTTCCTTGAGTGCCTTCCTCTTCTTCCTTCTCCATGTCCTATCTGATCCTTCCTATTCCTCTTTATTTCCTCATCTTCCTTTCTGTGTCATTGATTCTTACTTGGTCTTGAACTAGTTCGGGCTCACTGCATGGCGTTTGTGCCCCCTTAGTAGGTAACATCGGGTTGGTCATTTGTCTAGGCTTTAAGTGGGCTCGACTTCAGGTGTGGGGCCTATAACTTATAGTTGGGTGCCCTTATCTAACATTCCCCCCGCCCCCTCCAAGGGATTTTAAGGACTTAAAAAGCATTGAAATTCGTAGGTACGTAGTGTTTGTCTAGGCATCACATGCACTCTTAGTGGAATAAGTTTTGGAATAAAAGCTAGGGATATGCGTATCCGAGAAGTTTATTGAGGGAGTCATAAAGGGTAGTTTGAAGATTTCAAACTGACCTATGTTCTGACACTTTTCATGCCTCGTGCTCTGTTGACATCAATTCTCACCCTTTTGTTTTTTATTACTTATCCATGGGTTTGAATTATCCGTCATTCGTCGTCCACATGTCACTCATCTTGGACCCACAAGTATTCAAGATAAAGGATGGCTAGATTTCTTCTTTGCTTTGTTTCTTTGCCTTTTCTTCACATTCCTTCTCCTTGGGTGTATTGTTCCTATTCTTTCAATTGCTTTGTCCCCACTTCTCTTGGTAAGTCTTCTTTCCTTTCATTAGATGTCCCTTGCCATGGTGAGCTCTAATGAAGCTTCTTAGTGTCCTAGCCTCAACCTCGAAGAGGTTAGAGGATCATTTGTAGTTGTGGACCCTTCCACATTCTTGCAAAATCCATAAAGTCAATTGTGTGATCTAATAGGTTAGAGTTTTATAGACAAAAATTCAAAATTCCTAATAATGTGGTCACTTATCCTCCTCGCGAGGAAGATCAAGCTTGTGTTCTTCGAGACGAGTTGCTGTGTCTTTTACAAATACATGCTTTTCATCAGCTTACGCTTCCCTGCGCATTCGTTTATATAGCGGGTGTGCTACGCTTATGGCATATCCCGTACCCTATTAGTTTCTAGCTCTTGGCACATTATCGTCGACTTCTTGTTATTGATAATACGACTAAACGTTTCATATTTTTCCCTATCCTTTTTTTTTTTTAATTTTCATGTGTTGCGAAAATCATCCTAGTGAAATTGTTTAGTATTACCTCTATTCTTGGAGTGGCCATACTCTTTTTGAAGAGCCGTTTACCACTAAGAATTGGAAAAACCAAAATTTTCTATATGTCCTAGCTTGGCTTGGACACCACCTTTGTCCCTCGGAAGGTGCCTTATCCGAAGGACAAGTGGGTGCCTCTACTTCTAAGTGAGATTCAAGATTTCTATGCAAGGTTGATGTCCCCACAGTGGCCACTAGTGAACCTTTTCTAGCTCATCAATGACAATAATGTATGACTAGTAATGCAACGTGCTCATTTGGTGCCTCAGGGTCTACAAGGCGCATTGTTGTCCCTGCATCATTGCATGCTAGGAGGGGAAGGCAGCGGTCAAATTCATATTACTATTTTAGGCTCTTTATTTTGAAAGGGAGTGGGCATCATTTAGAATCTAAAAGATCGCTAAGTGCTCTTGCTGCGATTAAATTTAAGGGCATGTGTCCGTTCTTCAGTCACTTTTTTTTTTTTTTTTGCTTTTTGACTGACACTTACCTTTTTTTTTTCTTTGGCAATTATTCCCCTAATCGAATATGAGAACACCATGGTGTGAAATGCCCTTTCTATAAACGATGCAATAGCTCTCCGAGACTTTTTGTTGGTACTAAAACAGTTGACGACGCGTGCTAGTTTGAAAGGTGCATGAAAGCTCTCTTCAAATCTCAAAGGTTGGTGATAGGGGTTTGTTCATTCATGATCAACCAAGGACTAGTGGAGTCAGAGGAGCTTCTTCAACTTGGTGATTAAAAGAGTCTGTGGTGATGTGGGTTACCAATTATGATGTCATTAGGTGGTCCATCTCTTGGTCCCTAGCTCAAAAGGGTTTTATTGCCCCCCACAAGACTAGTTGAGAAGGCATTCATGTTCTTTCTTAGAAATATGTGCCCTTTTGATTTGACACTTAATGTTAGCACGATGATGGAATTATTATACGGGATCAACCTTCGATAAGATCTTGACCATTTAGCCAAAATGCATAGGGGGACTTTGTCGAGGCTTATGTTTCATCTAGGAGTTTGGTAAGTATTCATGTGCCTTTTTTATTGTATTCAATAAGCTATGTCAATTTTACGAGTGTTAATTTCTTTAACTTGTGGTAGGTTACTCAGGCCACGCTCATTTTGGCCAAGGAGCACTTGACCTTTTCGAATGAGTTGGCCCAAGCGAAGCAAATGGTAGGTGATCTATCTAGGTTAATGGTAGAGGCGATTGGCTTTGAGTATTTTATGAAATCATTGGGAACTCAAGTGGCCTTCCAAGAAAACAACATCTCCAATTGGGCTCGTGAGCACATGACTACTCTAGATGCCTTAAGGGTTCACCACGAGGCTAAGATGGTGCTAGTTATGGTAGAGGTAAAGGTGAAGACCTAGGGTGTTAACGAGTATAAGTCTTCTTCATCTTGGAAGGCCGAGGCCAATGAGTATGGTACAAAGATGTTCAATCTTGCGCGTTGTTTGTTCAATGAGGAGATTTACGCAAAATACCCACATCTGGATTTGGGTTCGACCGAGGGAAGTGACAATAAGTCCAAGGAAGACAACAATGATTTCCCGGGGACTCTTAGTGAAGCTATTAATGAAGTCCCCGCTCCCTTTAAGATTGAGGGATTTGGTGGCCATCGACTTTGAGGATGATAATAGTGAGGCTTTGGCATGATAGTTTGTAATTTGTAGCATTTCATGTTTTTTCTTAATGTATCTTAATGCTTTATTAATGAAATGTTTTGCATTATTTCGTTGTAATTTGTTAATGGAATTCTTCCATTCTTCCTTTTCTTGCTACTTTTTGTCTTTCTTTCTTTCTATTATTCTTAAATGCATATTTGACGTTTGTTCATTTACATAGGAATTCGTCCTTGGAGTTTTATGAGCTGGATTAATTTCACGGATGTCCTTGGTTTCTTATTTCGGGGAATTTTTTGCCTTCCTTTCTTTTTCTTCTTCCTTTTTAAGAAGGTCTTACTTTTCAGCATAATTTATGGTTTGTCATCCATTTTTTAGGACTTTTCCTAGAAGTAGTTGCTTATTATAGTCCAGGTCTATAAAGGTTGTTTTGTTTTTGTGTGAGTGGTCGGCTTGTAACTCTTGAATGCCAAAAATGATTTTCCTTGCACTTAATCTTTTTCAAATACATCACACGGGATTCAATTTCAACAAGATAAGAAAAGGAGTAACAAATAGGGGGATTTATCATCCTAAACACAAAAAAAACACTCATATTACATAGTTTTTGGGCATCATGCATAGTATGGCCTAAGATGTTTGACATTTTAGGATTGGAGTAGCTTATGACCCTGCGCTCAAATGGTATTCCCGTGGTTGCAGCTTCTTGATAATTTTGTAAGGCCTTCCTAATTTAAAATAACCTTGTTCTTCGCATGAGGGTCTGACACTTCCAACTTTCAAAGCGACAGTTATCCCTCCTTAAATTCCTTAGGATGCACCCTTTGGTTATAGTATCTAGCTACGACTTGCTAGATTGCCTTCATCTGAATGCTGGTTTGCTCCCTGGCTTCCTTCGTTAGGTTTAAATTGTTTCGTAAACCTTCATTGTTTGTTTAGGGATTAAACTACTTGATTTTCAGAGATAGGGAGCCAACTTCTACTGCTGTGATAGCTTTCATGCCAAACGTGAGGAAAAATTAAGATTCCCTAGTTGCATTCTTCTTAGTAATCTGGCATGCCCATAAGTCTTTGAGAAGATCTTCAGCCTAGTCACTTTTGGGCTTTTCTAGGTGTATTTTGAATGTATGAAGTATGCTCTTATTAGCTATTTTGCACTATGCAATCGTTTGGGGATAAGCGATCGAAGTAAGTCGTTACTCTATCCCCAACTACTTGAATCTTTCTTGAAATTGGCTGCCTTAGAACTATTTACTGTTGTAAAAAATGAGTACACGTGGGATTCCATATCTACATACGATATTCTTCCATATGAAATCTCAAGTTTTCTGTTGAGTGATTTATGACATAGCCTCGGCTTCTATCCACTTGGTAAAATAATCCATTACCACCATAATGAATTTTCTTTATCCCGTGGCTATTGGTAGTGGTTTGATAATGTTTATTCCCTATTGTGCAAATGGTATGGGATAAATAGATTTGTTAATGTGGTGGGTGGTGCCCTCGAGATGTTTGATAAAATGTGGCATCAAGTACTTTTTTTTTTTTTTTTGCAAACTCAAGTGTGTCTGCTCAGAGCTTGGGCTAGAAGCACCGTTGCCTGAGGAACTTGTGTGCCAAGGAAGTTTCATCGGTGTGCCCACCGTAAATGCCTTCTTGGATTTCTTGGAGCATATAGTCCCTTTTGTTTAGGGCCAAACATTTCAAAAAGGGCCACGTGAAGGATCTATGGTAAAGGTGACCATTTATGATGTAGTAAGAGGCGACATTAATTTGCAATCTCCTAGCTTCATTGGGGTCATCGGGTATAATCCCAGATTCTAGGTATGCCTTGATGGAATCCACTCAGCTAGGTTGGTTATTGATCGGGGAAACCTCATCTTCCTCGATGGTAGGTCTTGCCACTATTTCTTTGAAAATTTTGCCTTCGTGTGCCTTGTTTAGGTCCATCTTTATTTTAGCCAATACATCAATGACCATGCTTTTAGCCTAAAAGACATGTTTCACTAGAGCCTTTTTAAAAGCTTAGAGCAAACCCCTCACCCTTTTTGAGCACTTGTCTATCCTTTCATCAATAGCTTCATATTTAGCTTCTGTTTGTCGAACTACTAACATAAAATCACTGTATATCTATAGGCACTTTATCCCTATCATTTTATCTAAATGTAACTTGACAATCATGGCTTTAAGTTTTGCTTCATTGTAGGATGCTTTGAACTAGATTTCCACGTGACATGTATTTTAACTCTGACAGGTCCATCAATGACGACTCTTATTCTTTTTGATTCTTTCTCAAAGGCACCGTTTACCTACAAATTCCATTCATAGACGTCAAGTTCTGACAGGTCTTTGGCATTTTATATCCTTTGAGGGGAGTCCCCAAACCTATAGCATTTTGCTACAAAATTTACTAAAGGCAGTGCCTTAATGGTTTTTCAAAGGTGATATTGTATGTCTAATTCCCTAACTTATTGCTCTACTTAACCATTCTGCCTAAAAGTTTCAGTTTCAATAGGTTTGTCTTAATGGATGTTCAATCATGACAGTGATAGACTACGCTTGGAAGTATGGTCTTAACTTTTTGTTGTGATTATCAAGTTAAAAGCTAGTTTTTTGATGTTGGAATACCTTAATTTTGCTCCATGAAGGATATTGCTAACATGATATATCGGATCGGTGAGTCCTGGACATTTTTAGTTAGTATTGTTGCCACTACCTTTTTCGATGTGGCCAAATAGATTCCTAACGTTTCTCAAGGAACAAGCTTAGCTAGGAGTGGTGGTGATGCGAGATAGATCTTTAGCTTCTCAAAGGCTTTTCGCATCCTTATTTAAATCCTTTCGTCCATCAAGCACTTTGAAGAAAGATAAATATTTGTTAGCCGCTTAAGAAATGAAGCAAATGAAGGCAATAATTCGCCCACTCAGGCGTTGTACTTCTCGAATGGATTTTGATGCCAGCCTATTCACGATTGCTTCGTGCATGATCATGAATCCCAAGAATTTCCTTAATGCTACACAAAAAAGCATTTTTTTCGATTTAGTTTCATGCCGCACTTTTTAGAATGATGAACATCTTTTATAAGTCCTCTAGGTGGAGATTTTTTTCTTAGCATTTCACTGTCATGTCGTCAACATAGGCCTTTAGATTTTTCTCTATTTGATTCTGAAACATTATTGAGACCAATCTTTGATAAGTAGCGCCCACGTTCTTTAATCCAAATGGCATTACCTTGAAATAGAAAGTTCCTACATCGATAATAAAAGAGGTGCACTCTTCATTTTTTAGGTTTATTATGATTTGATTATACCCCGAGAAGGCATCCGTGAAGCTCAATACTTTAAAGCTGGTCATGTTATTGATCAATTGCTAATTCTTAGTAGCGAAGGCAATCCTTGGTGTAAGCCTTATTCAAATCTGTAAAATTCACATACGTCCACAACTTGCCATTGGACTTTTTTTACAAGGACCACATTAGATAGCCATTTTGAGTGCTGCATTGAACAGAGAATTGTACCTCTAGCAACTTTTGGACTTTTGTTCTTATAGCTTCTCGCCTTTTTATCATGCAACTCCACTTCTCTTCTTCTATTGCATCGATTTGTGGCCTGTTCTCACATTTAACTTGTACTCAACACATGCAGGCTAATCCTTGGAATATACTATTCATGAGAAAATGTCCATGTTATCTCTCAAGAAATAGTCAATTAATCCTTGAACTCCTTGCTTAACGAGGATCCAATCTTCACCGTTCTCCTTGGCTCCAAGATTACTAGTTTTAGGGCCTCTACAGCCTCATTTAAACATAAGGTTTAGTCATCTCTAAAGTTAACCTTTCCTTTAGGGTTCATGTTATTCCTTCATGGTTGGTGCAGTTAAGTAACACTAGCATGCCATTTATTGGCTTCCCCTTTCTTCGCCTATGCCTTAAGGGGTAGGGAATCTCATGTGAAGATGATGTCTTGAAACTATGGCTCGAAGGGCATTTAGGCCTGGTAGTCTTAATATGTTATAGCATACTAAAGGGGCTTTTACAACTAAGAATTTCATCATTACAGTGGCCTGCTTGGGATATGTTCTCGCAACTACCAGTAAATACAAAACCCATTTAACCAATATTGATTCTTGTTCAAATCCGGTCAAATTTGCCTTGTAGGACTTCAAATACTCTTTGGAAAGCTTCATTTTAATGAAGGTAGGTTCATATAAGATGTCAATGAAGCTCCATTATAAACCAAGATTCAGTGTACTTTGAAGTTAGCAATCATCAAGATGATGACCAAGGCACCATCATGTGGGATTTACAACCCTCGGAATTCTTTGTCCAAGAAGGTGATTATCATCCTTTCGATTGTTGCTGCTCAAAAGGCCTAGTCGTATGCCCTTTTTCTTGATGATTTGGCATAGTTTGCTTTTGATTTCCTTGTGATCACCTTGATTATCCCATATAGAGGAGTGGTTGGTCTAACTTGTGCCACTGCAATTAATCCCGAGGGAATTCAAAAGGCTTGGTCGTATGCCCTTTTTCTTGATGATTTGGCATAGTTTGCTTTTGATTTCCTTTTGATCACCTTGATTATCCCATATAGAGGAGTGGTTCGTCTAACTTGTGCCATTGCAATTAATCCGGAGGGAATTCGATTCATGGTACTACTTTACTTGCATTGGTTCCAACAAATTGGCCAAGGTGCCCTTCTTGCACTATACGTTCGATCTCTTTGTGTAGTTTGGTGTCGTCTTTTGACCTCTTAGTGGTAATGGCAGTATTATTTCTGATCTTAAATACCACTAGTGTGACAATCTTTGTTGGCACCTAAGCCCTCCTTCTTCCTAGATTACCATCATAGTCTCCATTCGAGAAATGTTTATGAGGATAACTATTGGCCTAGGCGCCAAAGGTCTTTTGAAACTCTCTTTTCTTAACAACCTCCTTTTGAATTCTATTTGTCATCCTCAATTTTCTAGCCCTTGTCCTTTATGCTCTACTCTTTCTCTTTTTGTCTTGTTGCCTTCCTCTCTGTAGACATATTTCTTTACCCTTACTAATAATTCAACCACGTTTTGGGTCGGCTCCATTCATAATGACCCATAAAATGATTCTCCTTGGAGTTCTTCCATTATGGCAACCATCGCTATGGGAACTTGTACGTGATCAACTTGAAGGGCCTCCCAGTTGAATGTAGACATATAGTCTCTCAGTAGCTAATGATCATCAGATGATTTGGTTGCCTTCTACTACTCCTATTATGGATAAAGTGCCCTAGAAACAATTACGACAACTAATTCAAGCTTCCTATACTCCTTGGCCACAAAAATGTTTTGAAAAGAGTGGCGTTCGATGCTTCACACACTAGCATCGTAGTTTGGTAGTGGTTTAAATAATTTTTTGGTCTTTTTTTTTCTTGAGTAAAAATCCATTTGCAGGATTTTCATCCTCTTTGGCACATGTTCACTCAAGATGGAATCATCGAATAGGGGTGATGCGACGTAATCATCATCTCTTTCGCCATTATAGATGCCTCATTTGTTGGTCCAAATGCTCGACTCTTTGGACTACTGGCATTCGCCATTTTTTGGGGCGATTCTCTTTTAGCCTACTGATTAGACCGTTGGTCAGATGCCCCGTGACTCTGTGCATGTTCACTTTCTTTTTCTTGAGAAAGCTGAGGCTTTTTGTAAGCCTAACGTCTCTTGTTTTCTTTAAGTTCCTCATCATATCGTTGAGGTCCCTCATATGTTTACGAAAGGCCTCTATTTGAGCAATTTAATCGATCATTCTTGAATTATTAGTTGGGGGGATGACAGCTCTGTCGATCCTTTACTCCTTTCTACTGGTATATTCTTAGGGACATCTTCTCGTCAAAGCTACTAAGAATGCACGGCTTTTAGTTAGCATTTCTTATAGACAACACCAAATGTTGTAATGTTAAAAATCTCTTCTGTTGTTTATCCGCTTTTTTATTTATAGTGTCTTCCTTTTCTCTTTTTTCTATTTTAACCACCCTTGTTAAAGTTTCATGCCTCTTCCTTAGTTTCTTGTGTGCCTTCCTCTTCCTCCTCCTTGATGTCATGTCTTATCCCTCCCATTCCTCTCTATTTCCTCACTTTCCTTCTCATGTCACTTATTCTCATTTGGTTTTCGAGTAGGTCGGGCTCGTTGCATGGCATTTGGGCCTTTTTGGTAGGTAACATCGGGTTGGTCATTTATTTGGGCTTTGACTAGGCTCGACTTTAGTGTGGGGCCTACGACTTACAATCGGGTGCCCTTATCTAACAAAGCTGAAGCTAAACTCATTTAGGAAAAGACTCAACCAAGTTAAAATTGAACTCATTTAGGGGAAAGCTTAGTTAAGTTGGATCCGAGCTCATCTAGAAGGCTTAGCTAAGCTGGAGATGAGCTCATCCTAAAGAAAGCTTAGCTTGCAAGAATCGCACCTTTAGAGCATTCTATACTCTTAGAAGGTTTCGAATAGAAATTAACGTTTTCTCAAAGATGGATTTGAATTATGATTGAGTTCAGAAGGTGAAATTGAACTAATTCTATAGGATTGTGCTCAACCAGTCAAAATGCTTTGAAACGAGTTTAATAGAACTTTAAAATAAATTTTTGGATTCAAATTAAGGGTTAGAAACATTAGTAGAAGCTAAAAAAGGTCAAAACCCAAATTTGAAACTTTTTATAGTGGTTAGGGTTAGCCCATTATAGTGTTTAGCCAGGTCTTAGAAAATCCTTTCGAGTTCAGATCAAGGATTATGGGCATCAAGGGGCATGGTGTTGAATGAAATCTAAAGTTATGTCAAATTAGGATCTTATTGCACCTTTTATGGATAACTGCCATAAAGTTCAATAAAAGGGTTATCCAGTTTCTAAATCTTTTACTTGAGGGTTCAGATTGGATATCATTAACAAGAAAGCATCGTATCTTAGTTGGTTTTAATGGTAAAATGATCAAAAATTACACAATTCCATTAAACTCAGCCACTCTACACTTTCGTGTTGAAGTGTTTAGATTTGCAACATACAAGAATATTTGGTTTCATATTCATGGTTTTGGAAGTGCAATAATGCAGAAGTAAGAAAAGCAAGGCAATAAAGGTGCACAAGACATGATAAAGAGAAGTGTTGAAAAATTCTTTATTGATCACTTAAAGGAAATATAAAATAAAAATTAAATACATCCATTTAAGAGGAAATTTCCTAATATTTATTATCTGGAGGAGTAGCTCTTAAAGTTAGGGTCAATTAAAAACCTTGAATAGCTTTAGTTGCAGCATCTTGGATGAAGAAGAGATCCAAGTCCCTATAGATGTCATCCTTAACCTGGGCTATCAGATCCTTGTAGAAAGACCAACCCTCAAGGTCCATAGCTTTGAGTTTCCTATCCTAATCATGATTTCCTACTCCTAAAGGGAAAAGTGCTTCCTTTTTGGGTCAGTTATGGGCGAGAAAGGATTCAAACCCCTTGACATTGTGGTTCGTAGCCACATGCTCTAATCCTCTAAGCTACAAGCCCTACCATATCTCCACTGTATCTATTCCCAGGAGTGCCATAAAAAAAAGGAACCTTTCCTCTCCCTACACCTACTAGCATTAAATTATTGAAGTCCTCACTACCTTTGAATTTCTCAACAACAGCTTTAATAGCAGTTTCCTTTTCTTCAGCATGGTGTTTTTATTAGCTACCAAGTTAAAGTCACTTCTTTCCTTCTTCAACTTAGCTTAACAAAAGGCCAAAGTACTCTTTGTCTTTTCAGTCATTTTCTTCGACTTTTTGAGCTTAGCTTGGAGCTCTATGCCCTTGGCTTTTGCTAGGTCAACAATCTTATGAGCTTCTTAAAGGATTTCTTCTAAGCCTCTTTAAGTTTACCAATCACCCAAGATCATTGTAGTCTTCCTAAGAATAGAAAGAGAAATGGTTAGAATAGTGGTACTATAAGGACTAGATGCAAAATCAAATGTAAAAACACTTCCATTATCTAGATCTTAAGCTAGGCCAGCAAAGAAACTTTTTAAACCTTTAGCCTTAAGTCTTTATTGTTTGTTGGCATTGGGTTAGTGGTTGAGCTCTCAAAGTGCTAAGGAAGTATATGAGGGTGATCTATATATCCTAGCTATGCTTTCATCGTCAAACCTCTCGTTTATGCTGATCTCTCCACTAGACCTAATAAAGGATCTATAAATGCTTTGATAGACTTTGAGAGCCTAATGTCCTCACCAAAGTGCCTATCAAGAGTGCTCCAATCATTCAAAATAGAAAGCATTCCATCCTAGGAGCCCCAAAAGTAATTAAATCTCTATCATTTTTAACTTCTTGGAAGATCATTATTTAATCTACTAAAGTTGAATTACTTCTTAGCACTAAAATATAAAATGCTTTTGGGGTTGCATATATTGTGATATTCGTATTTAACCTTAAAGAATCTAATGTAGGCATTAGCTGCTACATCAAGACATCTTGCAATGAAGGTTAAGAAACACTTTTATGCATTCGGAACAATTTAAGAAGGGGATAAATTAAAACACTTTAAAGTGGACAAAAAAAAAAAAGATGGATAGGAAGCCTCAATCCATCTTCGAGACGCTCCTTAGATAGAATAATCGAGCCTAGATGAAAAGTTGAGGGCTTTTTAGTTGGCCTTAGAATATCAATCCTAAATGAATTAGCAACGAAGTAGACCTCCCTAAGCTTGAGGAGGTTACTTGCCTTGAGGATAGTAGTTTTGATTTTGGCCATTTGAAAAATTAATCGAGGAAAAAAAAGGTCAAATTAAAAGGTTACTAAAAGGTAAGATGAGAAAACCAAGTGCAGATTAAAGTGGAAAAGTCATAGAGAGTGGGCACCAAGTTTAGCAAACTTGAAAGAGGGAGTAAAGAAAAGGAAAAAGGGTTTTAGATTCAGATAAGAGGTTTTTGCAAGGCACGCAATGATTTAAGCATAAATTTGAGCTGTTCATTGGGAAAAGAGTCGTTATAAACTAGCCATTGCTAGGTTGTTCTTGATAGATAACTCAATTTAAATTTTGACTCGATGGCTTGACTTATTTGATCCTATAACTCGGTTTATATCCAATATCAATTTAGGGACTCTAAAGTTGAAATTTTAATATGAAAAATTACAATTGGCACTTAAGAAGAATGAAGAACATAGATATGAACCCAAAAAAACTCAAATGATGATGTTGATCTAGATTAACCCTAAGAAGCATAAATCCTAAGGTGAGCCTTCCTCATTCGACTACACTCACTTTAGTTCATATTAAGGGCTTAAATCACCCCTTCGGAAAGGGAAGGGTGCATGTGGAGATTCTTATCCATCACTCTAACTACCATTTGGAGCCTTAAATACCTTAGAAATATCTACATCTGATGAACAATTCAAGTAAAGAGAGTTTCTAAAAATTTGAGAGTTTGTTTAGAGAGTTTTTGTTTAAATCCTGTTGGAATAGTATTCTGACTTTAGTCTATTTTGTTTGAGAGAGTTTGTTTTGCAAATTATGGATAAGCAAGTTTGACGTGGGGCTTTTGATCATTTTGTAAGGTGAATTCTTAAATCTTTGTTTAATTTTTGTAAATTTGTCATTCATCATTAATCAAGAAGCTTGTTAAAGTTACGATATTTTTTTTGGGTTTAATTATCAGTTTAGAGTACATGCTTTAGCTGTCTATTGTAAATAGTGTGCATTTTCTATTACTTTTCCCTTTATTTTCACAATTAATGTTTTTAAATCATCATGGACTCAAATTTGCATTCTTTTAAGTGATTAATGTGGATCTTAAGTGAATTAGATTTTTTGGCACTGTATAAGAAGTTTAAATACAATTTTAGATTGAAATCCGAACAGTGTTCACATGAACAACATTGAAAATTACTAATTTAGTGTAGAAAATGTTTTGATGCTATAATTGGTTCCTATTTAGTTGTCAATTGATAAGTTTAAGAAAATAAAGAGAGTGGATCACGAGATAAGCTCAAGTATATATATAAAAATCAAATGATGGAATAAAACAAGAACTTGTAATATACAATATTTGGATTTACATACACTATGAAACAGCCAATCTAAAAAGTTTGTGATCATTTCGAACCCAATTAATTGATTTGGCAAGTATGAGATATCATATATGTTTTTCTTCCCATTGAATTTCATGAGAGTTTGATTTAGGATTTAAAAATAATAAGAGATAGTATAGGAAATGATTATAGGAAAACAACAAAGAACATGGGATGAGTTAATCTAAACTTAACTCAAATGAAGGCTCAACTTAAATATGGGCTCAGCCTGGAAAAAGGTTTAGCCCGGATGTGGGATCAACTTAGAAGATGGAGAATTAAAATTAGGTTTTAGATTTTGAAAAATAAGTATTCTTTTGATGATTCTTTATCTTAACGAGTATCAAATTAGTTCAATAAATAAATTTTGTGTGATATTTTGCTTTCCTTTAATGAACATTAAAGTTATGCATTTTATTTTTTTTCCATTATTTTGAAAGGTAATGAAATGGAACAAGTGTGAAGTTTCCACTTTTCATAACTAAAATGTTTTAAAAGGACCATGAGATGGAACAATTGTGAAGTTTTAGTGCTTTTTCCAAGATACCATTAACCTCATATATTACATTAATGAAACCTAAAGGCATAGAAATCAGGTAACTCTTGGTACTAATCTTGGGCGTTTTGTGGGTGCTAATCCTTCTTTAAGTGTAACCAACTCTAAAACCCACTTTTTTCTATAAAATTCGACAAACCTAGTAAGCTTTTGTTTTTAAATGGTGACTAATTGCACCTAAACAATAGGTGGTTGCTCCTTAATCTTTCTCATGATGAATGTTTTCTCGGTTGAAACCTCGATTCTAATAGTTGGTGACTCCACTAAGGATCCAACCCATGCCTTTTTTTTTTTTTTTTTGTAATAGAATCAAGCCAAGGATATAATTGTTTTCCAAACTTTAGGGTTTCTCACAATTGTTCTTTGTTATGTAATCAATGGTTTTTTTATCACTTTGACATTTGCTTAAATGAAGAACATCACATACTTCACTATGCATGACATGAGCTTTAATGTCTGAGCTTTACTTATTTCTCCTTTACATGGGCTAGTGAAAAATCTCACTCAAATTTGAACTTAGATTACTTTTTGCTTATGCAATGAATCCGAAGTGATGATTGGCCTTTTAAGGTGCCTCATTTGTCCAGAGAGGAATAAGCTAGGAACCTTTAGAGATTTGTCCCACTTTGCAGAGCCTAACATGCAAATAAAATTGAGATATAGCCATGAGTAGGATTATAAACTCTAGACCTAGTATGACACGAATGGAGTCATATAACTTATTACTACATCATTAAATATTAGCTAGAAATTTATCTTTTCTATCTTTTATCCTTGATTAGAAAGTCATGGAGGTTACATTAATTATTGGTCTAAATAGATGAGGTGTACTAATGGTCTAAGGATCTTTAAAACAATAAAGGAAGTAATTAAGAGTCCTTACTCAAGATAGAATTACCTTTGAAGTAAAGCTAACCATAAGGACAAATGGCTTAGCTCAACTAAATGATTTTTGGGAAATGATGAGCCATGATGATGAGAGAAGGTTTTATCAAGAATTTGGATATGTTAGGAAGTTCTTAGAGATAATTGTGGAAGAGTCCCTAATCAGAGTAGCTATCTACTTTTGGGACCCATCACACTAATAGTACTTTAAGTTTGGAGATTTTCATCTTTCACCTACCTTAAAGAAGTACACGACATTAATTGGAATTACACCTCTAAAACCTTATAAACTTTTCATCAAGAGAAAGAAATGCTTACTTACAGATAAATAGTTAGCTATTTTATTAGGTATATCAAGAATCAAAGTAGAAAAAGCTATCAAACATAAAGGAGGAATCAACTTTATGATGTAGGATTTTATGCTAAGATTCATCAAAGGACAATTAGCTGAAGATTCTAGAAAAAGAAGGATGGATTTTGTCATATATGGACTCTTAATTTTCCTAAAAACACATGGATAGATTGAAATAACTGTTCTAGATTTTTTGGTTGCCTACATCCATGGAGTCAATCCTGTTCCAATGATCATAATAGAAACTTTAAGGTCACTTACATATTGTAGAAAAACTAATGTAGGATATTTACTTGGAGGAGTACCTTTACTATATGCCTGGTTAAAGAGTCATCTTTAAGAAACAAAAGGAATCTTCAGAGATTTTCATTACCCTACTGAAGATCTTTGTTAGGAAAAAGAAACAAAATCAAGAACAATTTATTAGTGTGCAAGATTATTGTTTACACTAATAGAGGAACAAATTCAATGGATATTGCCTTTGTTATCCTAACTATATCTTATTCAAGGTAAGGAATTTTCAAAGAATCCCTTTGCTCGAACTATGAGGGGAATACATTACATACCCTTAGCATTAATAAGGTAGCTTAGAGTTAAATAGGTCATGCTTACGCTATAAGAATTAGTAGAAGGGAGGTTCAACTATATTGACCCAGAAGCTTCTAAAAAGATAGAAATAACTTGTCGGGCATAGGAAAAGACAACCTCAATAATTTGAAGCAAATGAATAAACACTACTCTAGAATATACAACATGGAAAAGCAACTGACTTTAGAATATGAGCTTACCACCCTAGCTACCCTTCATCAACACCTTCATGATCGTTAACCCTTGAAGAACCAAAGTAGAAAGATTTCAAAGAAAGATGAGAGCTTGGGAAGTATAGCAAACCAAATGGCATTAAGAAATAAAAGATCTACGATACAAAGTGCAAGCTAGGAAGAAATTGCTAGTAAGATAAGGAGACAAAATCAAGGAATAGAATGGAGACGAAAGATTTAAGAAAATTCTACAAAGGATAAATGGAGCAATACATCGACGAAAGCAAGGAGCTCCATGGAAAACTTAACAGGAAAGCTAATGTAATGCAAGAGATAGGGAGAAAAATAAAAAGCTATACAAAGTTATCGTTATCAATGAAATAGAATATGAAAGCAGAGTTGATCAAATTAGACAATATCAATACTTGAAAGAGTGAGAATATATCTCCAAGCTCAATCACCTCAAAGTAAAGTTAAAGCACACAGCCATCAATGCTAAAGTATAGGAAGAATGAGCCAAAGAAATCTACATGCACTGGTGTTAAGGTCAATAGAAAAAGCAAGACTATGAAATTTTGAAAGCTCAGGTGGATCAAACAGTACAAATGGTTAAGGAAATGCACACAAAAATCAAAGCATATCGAGCTGTATTAAAGGGACCACACCATGAGGGAACTAAGACCTTTTTAGATAAGATGCTTTATATGTGCCAAAAGGCCTCTGATATTTTTAGTTGTGGCCTAAATAAAAGATACTTTAAGTTTCAAGAATTAATAAAAATCACTCTTTTTGATGAAAGATGAATCTTTAGCCGATCATTCCTGCATTCATGCATGACACGCATCATCGAATGAAAACTAGACTAGACTATTTTCATAAAAGTAAGTCAACATAGGTGAAGTAAAGCAAAGCTTAGTCTTTAAGGAATATAATGTGCACTCAAAAATTGAACAAAAAGAAATGGAGGATTATGCAACTAGATTAAATAGATTGAGACTTTCTAGTCAGAGATAACCTAGGCCCAAGTAAACATGCAGAGTAGAATGTTATAAAATTATATGGATCCATAGAGCATCATGACTAAACAATTCCAGGAAATAATGAAGTTTGTGGAAGGACTCATTAAAAATAAGAATCAAATAGAGGTAAAAGCACCAAAAAAGAGGCCTAAAAAGGAACCTTATGTCTTCTAATAAGCTAGCCTGACTATTACGGGAGTGTCAAGGAATGCCTTAATGGTAGAAAACAATACTAGAATTAGGCTGCAAAGTGAAAAGCAACAATGAAATGAACAAGAAGACCATTAAGCCTACACACATAATGGATGTTGAATATCCAGCAAAGACAAAGAGAACTAGAGGAATCAGTAATGCAAACTAAAAGCTTCTCTCATATGTGGAATTTTTGATAGAAAAGAAAAAAAAAACTTCAAGAGGTACTTGAAAATATACAGGGATCAACATTGCAAACTTAAGCTTTGTCGTAAGACTAGTGATACCTTTGAAATTCAAGTTGTCCAAATTCGATTAGTACAACATAGCAAGTGCCCAAGAACGCATCTTAGAGTTTATTTGCACAAGATGCATGGTCATGAAAGTAATCAATGTTACTAATACACTACTTCCAAGATGGCTTAAAGGAAGAAGCATTGGATTGGTATACAGGTTTAGAAGCATTTAAAATCCAAACATGGAGGGATCCAGTTAAGCATTCTTGATACATTATCAACATATGAAAGAGTAACCGCTAACCGAAAAACTGCATAGAACATGAACAAGGCAGGTCATAAAGCATCCAAGGAATACGCTTGGAAAGGGAGAGAACTTATGACAAAAGGACAACCTTGCCTTATGGAATATAAGTCATCAAAAACTTTTCTTGGAACTCTTATATTTTATGAAGTACTCATTACTAAGGTAGGGTAGAGGTTCATTGACATTTTCAAACTAAGGAGTTCATTGAAAATCCCATATGAATGGGTAACTTGAGGACTTAACTCATGAGAAGAAAAAATTTGCCCCTAAAAAGAGGGAAAGGGAAGCAAATTTTGTCTCATAACTAGCTTTTAGGCTAGCATACAAAGCTCTTCAACAAAATACATCCAAGAACAATAATGAACAAGGTCAACAAAGACCTTAAAGGTAAAGAACATTAACTCGACCAATACCATGTATTTACTCGAAACTATTTCCACCACTATTAGAGCAAAATTAATAGGGCCAGTATTTATAAAGCTACTTTAGTGCCTATACTCTAAGTGGTATGATGTGAAGGCCACTTACAAGTATCATAATGAGGCAGTTGGCCATAACTTAGGGAATTGTTTAGCTTTCAAGTACAAGGTAAAATCTTTAGTTAATAGTGGGGTCCTTAGATTAAGAAGTAAGAATAATTGTAATGTTGTGAGCAACCCATTCCTACTTCATGGATTGCACCAAATAAATATGATTGATATCGAAAATAGTGAAAAGGAAATCATAATGATCGAAAGAAGTAAACCTATTATCTTAAAAGTCAAAAATTTTATTTCACAAGCCATGACAATAGAAAAACTAAAAGTGTTAATAAAGGTATTAGCCCCATTCCCGCACAAAGATGATTATGCCATTCTGCATAGTTATCAAACTATGATTCAAACTATAGATGAAGGTTGGAAACATAGCAAGCCTAAGTCATATCACACATAATGAAAGATGCTATGGGATAGTTGATGTAGAAGAAACCAAAAAGCCTAAAGAGGAAAGAATCACGATGGGAAAAGTTGTAAAGAAAATGAAAGAGAAAGAGGGAAAACAAGGAATTCAATCAATGAAAGAGAAAAAAGCACTAAAATTAGTAAAATACTTGAACCACAGGGAATACAGCTCAATTGATCAACCAAGTAAAACTCTTACTCAAGATATCATTGCTACCCTTCCTGTTTGACTTAGAACCTCATATGAAAGCTTTGATGAAAGTAGTAAGAACACATATGTCCCTTAACAAATAACTATGAAGAAAATAAAAGACTTGGTGGGGCATATCACTGCTTATAATCTAATATCCTTCACTGATGATGAAATACAATTGAATGAGAGAGGATCAATGAAGGTCCTTCATATGCCAGCAGAATATATGGGAATCACAATATCATACATATTGATTGCAGTAGATCATCCTTAAAATGTTATGCTAAGATTCACATTAGACATATTCCCCATGGATATTGGACATATGTGTAATTGTTCTTTGACTATCTCAGCATTTAATGGATCTAGCGGTACGATCTAAGGGGTAATTGACGTATCACTAAAGATAGAACTAGTGTTGTACTCATGAAATTTCAAGTGATGGATATCTTTTCATCTTATCAGACCCTTCAAAGGGCGCTATGATCCATTTGACAAGAATTGTTCCTTCTACACTTTATCAATGGGTAAAAATGGTTATGGAATAACAAGCAATCATGGTCGAAATAGCTTGCAATGGAAAGAGTAGAGAATAAAAATCATATGGGCCTTAGCTATGAATCAACCTAAGTCAGAAAAGAATCAAGAGGAAGAAGAAAGCTCGGAGAAATGGAGAAGAGAAAGTGGACCTAATTATCTATAGCTAATCCCTTCAACAAAGATTCAGATATGTTGGATTATATGATATAAGGTAAAGCTTTAGTGGTTAATTTTTTGATAAAGGATCATTTGGCTTAATTAAGTCTAGAATAGAATGAAAAAAAAAAAAAAGAAAGAAGAAAAAGTTAGTTTTACTCTCAGTTTGACTTAGTATGAAACAATTCAATAGTAATTGATAATTCATGACAATCATGAAGTCATATGTGTAAATTCTATTCACATCAATAAACACATTTTTTCATGCTCTTACATCCATCAATCTCTTTATTTCTCATCTATTGTATATTTTATTGAGTTAAATATAGCATATTCCTATCTAGAGATTTTGATAATGATTATCCTAATATTCCAATGGTAGACTTCTTTTGAAAATCTTTTTTAAAAAATGACTTTAATTCTAAGGATATAGAGGAAAAAGATTTTGTAATACCTAGATCTATGATTAAAACAAGAGTTGATTGAATTATTGCAAGAATTCATTGATATATTTGCATGGTCGTACAAGGACATGTTGGGGCTAGATAGGAATATTATAGAACATAAATTACCCTTGAAGCTAGAATCTCCCCTAGTTAACTAAAATCTTCAAAGAATGAAATTAGATGCATTGTTAAAAATTAAAGAAGAGGTGCAAAAGTTATTACAAATAGGGTTCATCAAAGTTGCAAAGTATCTAGAACGGGTTACCAATATAGTACTAGTACCGAAAAAGGATGGTTGTTTACAACTGTGTATATCATATAGAGATATAAACCGAGCAAGTCTAAAAAATAACTTTTCTCTACCACACAAACACATTGGTGGACAATACAATAAGATTCACTTTATTTTTGTCATAACAGAAAAAAAAAAAAAAACTGACAAGTTTCCTATTAATGGCTTATCTTAGAGTTTTGGGGCAATTACCAATTAGATTAAGGTAGAATTGGATACTTATTAAGATTAAAGTTATTGTCTTTCTTTACTAAAGATTCAGGTTTAGGAATTGATTATGTTTATGGAAGGATTAGCACCCTTTCACATCTAAAATTGGGAACGATAGAGTAGTTTTATAGCTATGTGCTTGCATAATTTAATTGTATCGCAATATTGAGATATCGTGATGAAAATTATGCAAAGATTTCAAGAATCTGCTCTTCTTTATCTATTCACCTAAAGAATTCCAAAAAGAGCTTTAACATAGCTATCACTATTGCCTAGACTACTTAGAATTATTCATGACTTTGAAAATCACAAGAAATTGAGATAAAGCTGTCGTTATGATCTCTTTATCCTAAAATTAAGTTTGGTTAATGAGAATCAAGAAAGGAGCTCTTACTTCACTCTTTCAACTATAAAAGTCTTTTTCTAAACAAAATAAATGATAATTAATATAAAATTCAAGTACGTGCAAAGTGTTAGAGATATACATAAAATAAGTGAATAATTTGCCTATGAATTTTTGATTCAACGATTGTTTTTTAGGATTCATTAAATTAATTTCATATACAACTTTTTCATTAAGAATTTAAATGTATTTATATGGAGCTTAATTACATATATACTTGCTCGTAGAAGTGTCTACCAACAGAGACTTCTTCTTTCAACAACTTAACTAAATCTTGTGAGGAGCACTTAAGCAACTCTCATAGAAAATATTAAGAAACTTTCAAGAAAAATCCTAAGAATTCTCTGTAGAAAATTTCTAGCTCTTAAGCATAAATTTGGCACAATGTGGAAGAAGCCTTGAGCTCTTTCAGCATTCCACTATTTATAAGGAATTATCTGGCCCAGATACTGTGAAATGGGTTAATAAGGAACTACTACGAGTCAGATGCTCCTTGAGGGTGAATCATGCACAACTCTTACTATTTTACATCTAGGTGAATGCATACTCGAACGTGCCAATCTTTTATAACAAAACTTGTCACCAATCTTAAAAGAGTAAGAATAACTCCTTGACCATTTTGAAACTTTTCCTTTCGAATCTTTATCAACATTGCATTGTGAATGAAACTTGAGAGTCTAAACTTTGAGAACTTAACTTTGACAATAGTTCAAATTTCATCACGTTGATGTGCCAAGATTTGGATAGTGGTAGGCCGAGTTTATCTTTCTTAACTTTGCTTCAACTTTACCATAAACTAAGTCAGGAAAAGAACAAGTTAAGGCAGATTGTAAAACCAAGTGAGGACTGATGAAGGTAAGAAACATTAGTCTTTCTTTAATAAACAATGTTAGGGTTAAAGCACATGAAGGTTAAATAAATTGTTAACAATAGGTTGGGATTCTAAATTTCACCTTTTTTTGGGAAAATGATGTGAACTCACTAACTAAAACCTTTTTCTCTCTTTTTGCATTTTTTTCATTTTTTAAGCCCAAATTTGACCTTTTTTGCTTCATCTTCTTCATATTCTTTGTTTCTGCAACCTTCAAGCTTAAGCTTCCAATCCTAATATCGATTTATCTAATTAGTGAGCTTCTTTTCTTTTTTCATGAATTTTTACACCCATGGCTGAAATCATGGACCATAAATGTATAGAGAGTACGACCTAGAATGTATTAGGATGAATTACCTTATCTCTAACTTCATCAGTTTAGAAATCCCGAATGAGTTTAACCGCCCTTAGACCTAACGTAAGGGATGGATTATAGTTTTTGAGGATTCCATTAAAAGGGCTAAAAACTTGTTTGTGCACCCATTTTTAATAAGCATCTGCAAAATCACTTACATAACACCCTCCCAATTCGTTCTTAATGTCTGTAGCATCTTGGTCGCTTTCATCCCAAAATGCTAGAGTTATTAGGGCATACGGATCTATCTTCTATGTGTGATGAGTAAGTTATTTGAACTTAAGACAAATAAGGGAGATGAAGATTTTGAGAGTAAATTTTACTATTTTTGTTCTAGATAACGACTTAGATATTTTAAAAAAAGGCTATTTCAAACAATAAAAAGTGGATGGAGAATTATTTCTAGATAATTTAGCTTAGAATAATCATGAAATTGAACTTTGGATCTTCAATTCCAATAAGAACCTTCATACTCTTAATTTAGATAAAGGTGATAAGGCAATATGTAGTTTCAGAAATAAACACAGAGGGGACGAAAGTATTAAGTCCTATGTAACTAAAGAGTAAATCGCCAAAGTTTATAGGTCTAGTGATAGGTTTGTTTCTCCTTTTGAATCCGTTAGTTTTGAGTCTATCTTTTATGCCATAATTGATATGATGCTAGAATTTGATCTTAACCATAGGTCTTCATCTAGTTTAAGACTTTTTGTTTTGACAAAATATCAACCTTTATCCACTAATCTAAGAGTTCCTAATTTCTTAAACCCTAATTTCAAACTCTCTTCACTTGTAAATCTTAACATAGTTCAAGCACTTGATCATCCTCGATTGTCTTCTTTTGACAATTTCAATTTTCCTTTAGAGTCAGCTACAAACCCTGTAGTCCATGACACTAGATCTACACATAACACCTCACCAATTGCCTCTTCATGTTACTTATCTATTATTTCTTTTAATTTTTTTTTTACTTATCATATTTAAGATTTGTTTCTGAAATGATCTAATCTTTTGTAGCTTATAAAAGTATGCCTTAAAAATAACTCCTACACATTGATGAGGCTGCCTTAAATGATGCTGAAGCTTCCTAGTAGACTTGGTTTGGTAACACTTTTGCTGTTCTTCCTTCCACAATTGACTCTCAAACACTTACTTTTCCTCCCACTACAACAAAACATGCTTTTATTGATGATTAAAAAATGTTAAAATGAAGGTTTCAAAAGTGTCTTCTATGTGAGCAATGAGAAAAGGGTTTACAAAATAAATGATAGTTCCAAAAACTATCATCAAATGTAACTTTTAATGATGGTTGTTACACTATTAGATGCCGCTTTACAAAGACTATCATGTAATACAATCTAACTTTAGATGACGGTTTTAAGTGAAACTGTTATCTAGTATTGGATTGTATAAGATGAGGGTTATAAATACAACCATCATCTAATACCCATTACATTAGATGATGGCTGTCTACAAAACCATCATCTAATATCCCATTACATTAGATAACGGTTGTAAATACAACCCTAACCTAATATTCATTACTTTAGATGATGGCTTTATTTGTAATCATCATCTAATGTTTTCTTTTTTTTTTTTTTTCAACTTTTTGTTTTAATTGTTATAGATCAATATTTATATTTTTGAAATATTTCAAAAATATATTTCAAATTCTAAATTCACAAATTATAATTATTATAATAAAAATTACACTATAATTATCTATTTTATCTATAAAATCATATGAATAATATCAAGTTTTATAGATAAAATTACACTTTAAAACATTATTAATACATCAAATTCAATCTTAAAATATTTCAATTGCCATAACAATAACAATTATACTCTATATACATCCAGATGCATCATCAAACCTCATTTCAACATATGAACAACATCAATTTGCATACTAACAATACATTACTCTAACAAATCAATGCTAAATTCAACACAACACACTTCAATTTGCAAACCAATAATACACTACTCTAATATACATTAACCCCTTCATTCCTCTAACATTATATAATGCAACAATAATACACCAAATTGCCTTTAAATATAGCGCAATACCTTCACTTTTTTATAATGCAACCATAATATACCAAATACACTCCAATATATATGCCAACACATTCACTTCTTAACTTTATAGTGCAATAATAATACACCAAATAATTCTTCAATACTCTTCCAATAATTAATGTACCAAAATATTGTCATTCAAGATATTATTCAATGATTCAAATTAATAATAATAAAATTTAATCACATGAATGTACAATTACGAAATTCATTGAATAACCAACTTTTACATAATGAGTAAGTATGTTCAATATGTTCCAATCTTCAAAAGAAAGCGTTCTCAAAATTCACCTTCCATTGCATTGCTCAAATAACACCATGTGAAGTCATAAAATTTTTTCCTCAATTGATTTATTTATACTTCAGTGTACATGGGTTTATCATTCAACTGCATTTATAAAAACACATAAACAAATTCACATGTTATTAATAACAAGTTCATTAACTAATTAAAAAATTATTGAAATAACTTACTACTTTGTAAAAAGGGACAGTATCGCTATGTCTTTCAATGATGTCTCTCATGTATGCCATAATATAATAACCACACTTAACATTAAAGGATTGGCATGGACATTATATGAAAAAAATTAAATACATCAATCTGACACATAAAAGTTAAAAAAAAAATATAAGAACATAAATTTCAAATTGCATTATAATAATACTTGAGCAATGAAACTTCTAAAATTTTTTCTTGACAATCTTGGTGCATGAATCACCACACACATCCTAGAAGCACTGAAAAATAAATATTAATCAAATATAATTATAAATTTTATATCAACATTTAACTTTAGTAAATATTTATAAACTCACATTGGGATAAGATTTTTCAAATCATCTCAATTGCGGTGCCCCAAAGGATAAAAAACTATATATTGGTATAAATTAGGCTCCACAATAGCCAACATCTAATGTGTATTACATATTTATAACATAATTTCAATAAAATAATTGATGTTCAAATATATGTTTGCAATTAAAAATTTACTATAGGGGAGTATCATGGCTCCTTAGTCACGTGCTGCTTGCCTTATCATTGTAGCAAGATATCTTGCTTGCTTTTCAATATTATTAACACTCCCCGCTGATACCATCATAGGATCAACAATAAATATTTACTATTCAAGCCATGCATGATGATCTTGATCTTATCCCTATAAAGCTTTGTGTAATAAAAAAGAAAAATTAAGCCTTTTTAATCTTAAAAATTAATAAAAAAATAAAACATAGTAATAAAACATGATAAACATATACGATATAAGCTTGAATAATGGTAATACTTAACTCCTCCATATGACAAATTGCATGATATCATCTTTGCAAATATATATCGTGCCTTGAGTATCAAAAATTATTTCATCCAACGGAATGGCTATCATCACATCTACATCCATTGCACGACGGACATAACGATAATATAACTTGAGCAGTCTGTATATGGACTCTATATCTCGTTCTACATGAGCTCGTGGCACTGATTTAGATGATGCCTTCAAAAGATTAAATGTATTATCCATAACTATTCATTCAAAAATTTCATGAAAATAATACAGTTTATTAAAACATATTATATGATATCTAGGAGCAATAATCTATTGTGATGGCCAAGTAACGCGTGTCCCAACTGCTTACTTTTTTAAAGATATTTGTCTTATCTACCAGTCGAGGTAAGGAAGCGTCGAGCTTTATAGCTACTGCGATCTGATCTTTTACATCACCTTTCACCATGTCATTCCCATGAATAATATTATTCATAACAGGATTATTGAAAACAGACATAAAGGCCACTACATTAGCAACGTCATCACTAATCGTCAACTAACATGATACACACTATAATGGAAAACACAAAGTAATATTTGAATGCATAACAAACAAAAATAACATAAATGAAGTGAAGAACACATGATATTCCTTCAAATTTATATGCTGAAATGATGGTACATAGGCTAAAGATGGCGCGAGATCTTCTTCATGTAGCGATGTTGTTGCTAGCCTTATTGGAACATTTAAGGTCATGAAGATGTGGTGCACTCACATCATCTAATAAATGTCTATGACTATTTATCTAATTCAAAATGTTCATCATTTTATTTCTTAGTGGTCACATTATCACACAGGACTGTTGGCACTTTCATTTTTCTCCCAAAGTAGGAAGTGATTGAGACTCCAGAACTAACACCTCTAACATGACGAGAATGCTCTAGAGTACCAAGGGGCTATTGTGAATACATCTTCTGTATGTAAGGGTTTAAGAGTATCATATGTCTCTTGTGCCATTAAATCATCCTACATAAATATCCAATTAAAGCATAAACATATGGTTACTTGACTAGTAAAAATTAACTAAAAAATTGTTTTCTCAAAATACTTACTATTCATCAGCACATTCTCTAATTGTCTCATTAACGTACTCCCCTTTTGAATTTGCACATGCTACTTTCCACAATGTGACACGGTCAATATCTTCAATAGTGCCCAAAGATTTTTTCTATATTGTTAGACTTGAAGTGAACCCATCTTCATATCAGTGTAAAGAAGTTAATTCTTTTACATGAGCACAATTAGAATAAATATAACCGACTAGTTTAATCTCTAATCCCGTAAAACTCTTATGAGTTAATCAATGGTCATACATTCTTCTTTCTGCTTTCCACTTGTACTTTTCTCTTTTCATTTAACAAATATCAACATTTAATTTGCAGCAGAAATATGTCTAAGATTATAATATACTTGTAATACCAAACATTCTTTAGATAAGCGCGAACTAACAAATTTGCTTTAAACATGAGGCTACAAGCAACACTTATATTCTTTCGATGGATCTCGAATCCCTTCTAAATCTTCTACAAATAGCATAATACATTTTTTGGTAAGGTTTATTTTGAAATTCCTTCATTTTAGTGCAGCAGAATGTAACACATATCTCTTCATATCCTCATCAATGTTAGATGTATCCTAAAAGTACACAACATATTAAAATAAATCAAACTTAATGGTTTATATAATTAGATAAGAAAAACATTTTGGTTTTATACGCTACATTCCAAAATTTGATCCTATTGCTTATTTTTTAGTTCTTGAGGTATTTAATGTCAATTTTAAATGTTCATACGTACTGCTTGACGCACTAAGACACCAATATAGCTGATCATTTATGCATTATTTTTCCTAACCGGTTATCCTTTATTATTTATTTCTATGTGTATCTTCGCTCCCATGAGTCTACTTTTAAACTTTAGGCATATGGGTGATACCTCATTTTTTTTACTTTTCCCTAATTCTCAAAGTAAGCTTGATCTTGTGATGGATCCATATGATCTGCATGTAAGACATAAAAATTAAGGTTAGCAAAATAAAAAATTATATATGAGAAAAAAAAACTATCACGTAAACATAATTGAGTATAAAAAGAAACATATTTTACCTATTGAATCCATTACACCGATAATTCTTCACAAATTTCCCTTGTATATATTAATCCACCATCATCCATAGGATTAAATACTTCAACTAGTGGTAAATTACTACAAACATATGTATGATATACACCAATCTCACCTAAGTCATCTTCTTCATAATCCTTTTGAGGTGTTGTCAGTATAATTGACCATCTAGCATCAACTAGGTCTTCAACATAAAACACTTGTCTTACTTGCAATGCTAATATCAATAGATCATTTTTATGTCTGATAAGATTAAGGTCTACTAATACAAAATCTAAGTTATCAACTTTAACACCACTACTGTTCTCGACCCAATCACATTTAAAAATTAGTGCTTTGAATGTTTTATAATCGCATTCCCATATTCTCGTATCACTTCATAAAAAGACAAATCTTCATATGCTAGAATTTTGTATTTTTGCACTTAAGATTTGTGTGGTATTTGTAATCAAAGTCACCCCACTGTTTTGATGAACTCTTAAGTTGTCTCAAACTTTCGTATAGAACAACTACCATCTATGATGTACCCATGATATTTGATTACGGTAATTGAAGACCATGAGCAATCCATCGTAGCCAAAAGTTCATGATTAGACAACAAAAGTTGATATTCCATTTATGCATCACAATTGCTAAAGCTAAGTAATACATAAATGTACATTAAGAAAAGACAAATAGTTGTATTTAAAAGTTATTCTATCTTACCCTATTGCGTAGCCTATTGTGAAGGTGCGATTTTTTTTATCATGTAACTGCTTGAACCTTCTCGAGTTAATTAGATTAGCCATTCTAAGTTGGTTCATACACTCACTGCATTTTTAAATGAACTTAATGAAACTAAATGAAATTATGATAATTACTAACACTAAATTTGAATAAAATTACCTTGTATACGGTGGAACTTCACTATTGTTTGATAAAGCACATAAATGAGCTTGCTGTAAAAGATCATAGGCAACTTTCTCAATGCAGCCACCAGATAATGCATTACCATTTTAAGTTGACCAGTCATAAACGTTCTTCCTTATAGGAATCCCAATGGCATCCAAGTTGGATAAATGGTCAACATAAAATTCTAATGCCTCATCTGCTATGTATGCTTTAGTTACGATTTTACACATATCCCTTTAACACTTTTATATATCTTTCAAATAGACACATCCATCGCAAGTACATAGGATCACAAAGCTTTACTTCTCTAATTGGATGAACAGTAAGATGAACCATAATATTAAAAAACTTGAAGGAAAATACTTCTCAAACAAACATAATGTTGTCACTAGTTCCCTTTGGATACCATTTAACTTTGTCACATCAACCATCTTTTGGCCTAGAAGGTAGAAAAATATATAAAATCTTATAAGTAAATATCTAACATGTTTAAGTAATAATCCTCCTAAAGCGATGGGCAACAATTGTTGCATTAAGGTATGGCAATCATGATCCAAGAAAAGGTTGTTATTCTCCTTCTCTAATTGCTTTATATCGTGAAAGAGAATAGATTTTAGTAGCCACTCCTGAACCAGGCTTAATTGGTTCAAGGAACCTTAAACTGTGAAATTTTAGTCTGGCATGAACCTTTCCTTTCTAGATCACCAAAGAGGACATTTAACGCATCCATGAGGCCTTTATCCCTTCCCTTTTCCTCACATTTTTTTTTTAATGGCTAAGAAGGCGACAACCACCATCTTTCCTTTATTCCCCATGGCTAGCACCTATCATCTTCATCTTCAAGGCAGCTCGTGAGGACTAATCCTTCCACTAGACTTTAATAGTAGCACTTAGGGCAAAATTCTTTCCATGGGATTACTTACTCAGAGCATGTTTATCGTTTCCTATAATTGATTCTTGATAACTTGAGGAACAGTGCATTAGGGGCCCATTTCTATAAGATCTGTAAATAACCAAAAGACAAGTAATTAGCACTTTTACAATCATAAAGAACAAGAAATTATTTGAAAGTTAAGGTAGAAAAGACTAAAACTTAATGTGGCATCGACCTTAGAGGCCACATCGAGGGATAAAGGACTTAGAGTTTGAGGCTCTACTCCTACATCGGATTATACCCCCTCATCGAGGAAGAACTGCTGTAGTGAGTGGAAGGATTGTTTTCCCTTCATTAGGGAGACCATCTTTGGGTGCAAAACTTAGTGTGAAAATTATGTTGCTTGCCCATTATCAAGATTAAGCCCCTCTTCAAGAACAACACTGGGTTTAGCTTTAAGATTATAGACTTCGGATAGAGAAGGTGAGTTGAATTCTTCCTCAAGACATGAGCTCGAGGCATCATCGCCTAACTCAAAAGTTTTGTAAAACCTAAACATCTTATAGCAGGATTGAATGGCTCTAACTAAGGATATCCTATCACTAGTAATATGGTTCCTAAAGCTATTCATGCCTCTCTAATCATAAAGGGACTTAAAGACTGATGTGACATCGGGGTGGACTTTTTTATTGTGGACTTTCCTAGAAGGCTCAATCTAGGTGCTCAAGTATGGTATATTTTTCACCAAAAGGCTCAAAAGTATTTTTAGCCCAGCCATTGTTATTAAAAGGAAGGTCTTTGGAAAATAACTTTAGGCTAATACTGGTGAAATAGTGGAATTTAAACTCTAAATTTTTGTTATCCTTATTGGTCTTCAATTTGAAACACTTGGGAAAAAAGACAATAGAGAGATCTGTATAATCCATGGACATGATTTTGGATGCAAAGATCATTATACAATGCCAAAAGTTAATTGTAAGCTAGAAAGGGAAAATTCTAAACTACTTACAGACGTTCTACTAAAAGGGCCGGATAGGCAAATCTTGGCCTCTTTTAAGGCTATCCTTAAAGACCATCACCGAGCCTTCATGGTGGATCCCTGACTAATCAGTGGGGAAAAAGAGCTTTAACTCTATGTATTTTGGAGTGGAGAAGTTGCTTTTAACCATTTTAAGTTCTTAGTAGTATATACTAAAGGACCTAGACTTTTGGTAATTCTAAAAGAGGAAATAAAGAAAAAAGATCGAGGAACTCACCTAGAGGATGAAGAATGATGAAGATGAAGGCTCAAAGCTTTAGGTTTACTGAAGAAACTAGAGGGTTTTTGGTTGTGGCAAAAAAAAAGTAAGAGAGCAAAAAAGTTTTTCAAAATTCTTTTAAATGAGATAATCATTCATTAAGAGAACCAAGAGTAAATACATTGAATGTGTGACCCTTCTACATCCCTAGGTCAAGACTAATCATAACTTAACACCTATATAATAAAAGCTTCAAAAAGATTTTTCAAAAACAACTTAGTGAAATGTTGACTAGGCACTAAAGACATGGTATGCTTAACTTGCATTCTTCTTGATCACTCATTGAGATGATTTGAACTTTCTTGAATGTGGATCAAACTTTTGATGACTCATCAAGTCTTTCAACAAAGACTTACTAAGGCTAAACTCCCGATCATACATCAAGTTGCTTAGTAAAGGCTTAACATGGACAAATTTTTTATCATTCATCAGGTCTTGATATGTTTTTATCGTAAATAAAACACCAATGCTATTCTTATGTTTTCTTTATATTTTCTTTATATTCTTTTGAGTTCTTGATTTGTTTTTGTTGCAATGGATTCTTTTTTTTTTTTTTTTTTTTTTTACTATTTCTGCATTGCATGTCCATCCTTTTTTGCAGAAAAAGAAAATAAGAATGAAATGTGTGTGAGGGATAATCCTTACATAGAGTTCTAAATAAAACTATTTTATCTTGAGGAGACGGGACCTGATATAGGAGCCTCTTCCTTATCCTCACAAAAATATGTCATCTTGAAGGCTTTTTGATGATTTCAAGAACTAAGTTTCTCTTTTTGAATTTCTTCCAAAACTCGAGGACTAATTGAAAGGCAATCTTTGAGGCCTTAAATAAAATGATCTTGAAACAAAGTTTCCATCATTCAAGTATTCTCTTTAAAAAAAAAAAAAGGTTTTCTCTTTGTGGTTATATGTTGCTTTGTATAGGAATTAAGTTCAGATCTTTTTCGCTACTTGATTGAATATTTTTTGTTTAAACAAGGTTCAGCATTGTAGGGTGCTAACTCGTCCTCACATAAAATTGACTTGCTGACTTGTTTTCTCAATCAAGTTTAATCAATGCCAAAAATCTCCTTTTGCCTTTCTTTGGTATCTTTTTTGTGAAAAAGGATTTGGACAAATTACAAAAGAATTTTTAATAATCAATCACATCGTAAAAGGATTGGTGGCAATTTCTATTCTTTTTTATTTATTCTCATTAATAAGTTAGCCAAAATAAATTTCAAGATTCACAATTTCTCATGAGAAAAGACTAATTCTCTCACATTTTCTTGTGGTAGAGAAATGGAGGGTCCTTTTTTGGCTTCGTCCAGCTAGACACCATTATGATAGTTACAAAGGCTTATTTATAGGCAATCACTAAGAAATGTGGCGTTACATTCTTAATGCCCTATGTTTTTTAACATTAAACATTTAGATATCGCAATTTATAAGTCTAAGCTAGAAGCTCTTTGTATTTTAAACATTCATATCCCTCATTGGAAGTTCGACTATTTTGTCAATTTTTCTTTTTTTTTTCAATTTTTTGTTTTCCTAAATGAAGCATAGTGCCTCTTCACTTTGTCTGAATTAATAAGATTTGACAAAAATCCATCACATCTATCTCCATTCAAATCAATGCTCCTCTAGAGAAAGATCTTTGGTCTATAAGTAACAATATTATGATGTTTAATGCAATATCGGCTACAAATTTTTGCCATTGTCTTATTACTCAAATTTAAAGCATTCTTAAAGATAATTCATTTTAAAGGACCATACTTACAAATAATCTTTTTTTCTTTCTTTTTACAGTAGTTAATCATTGCCTTGGTGACACTAGTGAAAGATCCAACCTTAACCCATTTGGTGAAATAATCAATAAACACTAGTATAAACTAGTATTCACTAGAAACTTTTGGAATTATTGGTCTAATGATGTCAAATCCCCATATCAAGAATGGCCAAGCAGAATTCATCATACGCAATGATGAGGGCGGCGCATGTATTTTATTTGCATAAAGCTGTCATTTATGACACCTACTTGCATATTGGCTCCAATTCCTTTCCATAATCAACTAGAAGTGTTTGACCTTTATAATTTATCTTATCATCATGGGCCACTAGCATGTGTCCCATAATTTCTTTCATGATATTCTTTTGCTAGTCTTCCATTACACATCTCAACAGAGTTTTTTTCAAAGCTTCTTTTGTATAGGAATTCTCTATCAAGTAAGAAACTTGCCGCCAATCTCCTTATCATTTTCTCGTCATTTATGACAACCCTTTTAGGATAATGCCCCTCTTTAATAAATTTCTTGATAAAACCAAGGTTATTAAACTTTTTTTTCTTTAATTATAGCATTTTATGCTAGACATTCTTTTTTCTTATTTTGATCGATAGGACATTTTCTAGATTATTTACTTGAAATATTGACTCTAGGGTGGCTAAAGAGTTTGCCATCTGATTCTCTTCTTGGTAAAGATAACTAAATTGATCTCCTTGAAACTTTCCAACATCTCTTTCGCTAAGTTTTGATATTTGATTAATTTTAGATGTTTTGTCATCCATTTTCCTCTCACTTGATAAATTATAGAGCTGAGTCTCCATGTACATTAAGCTGAGCAATCTTCTTATCCAAAGCTACTCTTAATCCCAAGATGCATCCTTCATATTTTACCACATTATTGGTACCATTAACGTAAAGTCTGGCTATAAATGGGCAATATTACCCTACTGGTTACTTCAAAATTGTGGCAATCCCATTCCTTAAAATATTGATGCTCTTTCAAAATACAATTACGAGGTAGTTTCTTCTTCATTATCTCAATTCTTGTTGATAAATTTTCAATGAAAAAAATCAATTTTTTACTCTTTGAGAATCATTACTTAATCTTTATGCTTGGAAATCTATAAAATGGTGCTTCCTTTTATTGCTTTTTTAGAGACATATACCAAATCATACTTAGATAGCAACACTTACCATCTAGCAAACCTTCTTAACAAAGATGGTTTTTCAAAGATACTTGATGGGATCCATTTTTGCCATAACCCATGTTGTGTGGATTAACAAATATTGTCATATCCTATGAGCAGCTCAAGCCAAAGCACAACAAATTTTCTTTATTGAGGAGTATTTACACTTACACTTGATAAATTTTTTGCTTAAATAGTAGGTAACCTACTTCTTCTTTCCATTCTCATGTTATTAGGCTAGGACATATCCCAATAATCTATCATATACCATTAGATATAAGACTAATGGCTTTCCTAAAATTAGAGGCATGAAGACTAGTGAGTTTAATAAATACCACTGGATTTTGTGAAACACATCTGGACATTCTTGATCCCATGTGCCTAAATTATGTTTTTTCAATAATTTAAATATCAGATCATAGATGTTGGTTAGCTATGAAATGAACCTTGATACATACTCCTCCCAAAAATACATGTACTTATTTCATTGTGGTGGGGGTCAGCAAATTTTGGATTGCCTTGACCATATGAAGATCAATGTCAATTACTTTCTTGCTCACCACAAATCCCGACGATGTCCAAAATTGCACTTATTAGGATTTAATCTTAATCTATTCGTCTTCAATCTATTAAACACTTGTTGGAGATCTCTCATGGTTCTAATCTCTCTAGGATTTTACTATCATGTCATCGATATACACCTTAACAAATTTACTCATCATGCCATGAAAGAAGGTCACCATAACACGTTGGTAGGTCAATCTGATGTTTTTCAGCCCAAATGGCATCACTGGATAACAGAATGTGACCTACATAGCGGTAAAAGTGGTTTTCTCAATATCTTCTTTGACCATTAAAATCTGGTTCTAACTAGAATACCCATCCATGGAAGAAATTATCTACTAATTTGTTAATGTGCAGTAGGAAAAAATTTTCTTTTGGACTAGCTTTATTTAAATCTTGATAATCCATATACATTATCACTCGCTCATCTTTACAGGCACTAGCACAATATTTGCAATCTATTTTAGGTATTTAGCTGCCACAATGAACGCTACGTTGAATAATCTTTAAACCTTTTCTTTTATTTTCAATAAGGTATCTTGCTTCATCCATCTTAACTTCTATTGCATAGGCAGGCAACCCAATTTCTAAGGGTAATGTTATGTTTCATTATACTTCTTTCTAGTCTTGGCATGTCTTTATAAGACCACGCAAAAATATCTGTATATTCTTTTAATAATAATCAACCCTTCCTTTATAATAAGAGATATCATTGTCCCTACTTTTATTTCTTCCTTTTCTTCGACCGTTCCTAGATTTATTATCTCTGCTTCTTCTTAATGGGCCATTATTTGTTTTTCCTCCTACTCCATTTGTTTTAGGAGCTCACATGGTAACTTTTCTTCTTCCTTATTGCATGAATCATCTATTAAACTTAATTCTTCTTTAATAAGACCCATTTTATGGATATTAAAATGTTCAATGTCAAAATTCCTAGACATAAGAATGAAAATATTTTACTATGAAAGAAATAAATGAATGAATAATGAAAGTTGAAAGTTAAAAATGAATAATTGATATATATGATCAAAAGAATTATTTATTGATTAAAGAATCTAAAAATCACATTTCTTTCGCAGCAAGTACAATAAGTATTTCAGTGATTGTTTACTTGCCCTTGATACTACTATAAGTACTTAAAGTCATTCCTTATTCAATTTTCTTCTCCTTAACGTCATTCCTTATTAATAATAATCAACCCTTCCTTTATAATAAGAGATATCATTATCCCTACTTTTATTTCTTCCTTTTCTTTGACTATTCCTCGATTTATTATCTCTACTTCTTAATTGGCCATTATTTGTTTTTCCTCCTACTCCATTTGTTTTAGGAGCTCACATGGTAGCTTTTCTTCTTCCTTACTGCATGAATCATCTATTAAACTTAATTCTTCTTTGCTAAGACCCATTTTATGGATATTAAAATGTTTAATGTCAAAATTCCTAGACATAAGAATGAAAATATTTTACTATGAAAGAAATAAATGAATGAATAATGAAAGTTGAAAGCTAAAAATGAATAATTGATATATATGATCAAAAGAATTATTCATTGATTAAAGAATCTAAAAATCACATTTCTTTAGCAGCAAGTATAATAAGTATTTCAGTGATTGTCTACTTGCCCTTGATACTACTAGAAGTACTTAAAGTCATTCCTTATTCAATTTTCTTCTACTTAAAGCTAAAAATGAATAATTGATACATATGATCAAAAGAATTATTTATTGATTAAAGAATCTAAAAATCATATTTCTTTAGCAGCAAGTACAATAAGTATTTCAGTGATTGTCTACTTGCCCTTGATACTACTAGAAGTATTTAAAGTCATTCCTTATTCAATTTTCTTCTCCTTAACTCTCTCAATTACATGGACTTCAATGATATTTTTTACATCCCAAGGTTTACCCTTAAAGAAATACTTCACAGATAAGAAGGTTTTAGCAAGGTTTTTGCTATAATCAATGGCCAAAGCCTCTTGCCTTTCAATCTTCTTGGCTCTATTCTACCTTTGCCATTTCTTTTTTCTTTTTTCTACAATATTTAGATGGTAACCCAAGTCCCATTTATCCTTATTTTCTAGTAGGTTTGGGATGGCTATCATTCTTGATAGTTCTTTCCCATGCCTTTTCAAACCTTACACCCCTTTCATAGGGACTAATTTATTTGAAACCTTGTCCTCTCAAGGATCTGGGATGGCCACTCCTTATAATGTTCAGTGGCGTTAACAAACTCCATAAAGTTGAACTATGTACTTTTTTCTTTATTCGAAGCCTCGAGATAAAGGATGTCTTTGAAAATATATGCAATTTTTTCTTTTTTTCTATGAATGATAATTAATTTGTCATTGATGATATATTTCACATTTGATGCAGAGATGAGAGAATGACTCCTACCATTTGGATCCATGGGCAACCCAATAATAAACTAAAGGATAGGGCAAATATCCATTATCTAAAACTCTACATCATGGTTTTTGGCTCGATTTTTAGATGAATCTCCATAGTCTCTTTCTCTTTATTAAAAGCTCTTATAGTCATTTTAGATCCATATCTAATATAATGGGATCAATTTGTAGTCACTTTTTTTTTTATTATTTTACTCGACATCAGGTTAATAGAGCACCTATTATTAAATTACTTTTAAGAAAGTATACCATTTGTACGATGATATTATATAAAATGCCTTTATTGATTCTCTCCCCTTAAAAGGCAACTCATCATCCGTGAATGTTATGAAATTATGCCCTATGATATCATAGCAAAGATGTTCCATCTTATTAGTAGAGATCTTTAGTGGCATGTAAGCATTTCTTAATACCTTTAGCAAGGATTCTCTATATAGCTCCAAACTAAGGATTAGCAACAACAATGAGATTTTAGTTGGAGTTTTTTGTAATTAATCTAAGATGCTGAAATCACTATGTTTAATTTATCTAAAGACTTCCATCATTTCTTCCTCTATAACAGGTTTGTTTGTCTCCGTATACACTTTTTCAATAGCCTTCCCTATTTAGGTAGCTTCTTTTTCAACACCTTATGCTGATGCCGCAGGGACTTATATTTTTGGGACAAGGGCTGCATACATCTAAACTAAAGTAGTAGGATGTTGAATAGGAGCTACAAAAGTAGTAAAAGTGTGAACAATTATTACAAGAGCAATAGGATCTTGAGTACTTGCTGTAGAAGCTACGTGGGCTTGATCTAGAGTGATATGGGTAGTTCTTGGCTCTATTGAATTATTACATCTTTCGTTTGCAATCATATGAGTTGACCCAACTGTATTACTAACATTCATAGAGCTAGTATAGTTTGGGTACGACCACAACACAACATGATTATTCTTGTTAGAAGTTAGTGCTAGCACCTTGATAACAAAAGCCAATGCCTTCATAGGCATTATTTGACACAGCTCTTCCCTAACAAGTATATTGATTTTGATGATGAAAGGTTTGCAACCTTCCATCATTATCACTTCTCTTTATTCTAGCATCTCAATCATATTCACTGAGTAGGTCAGTAAAAGGTTGTTATCAATGGTTGGGCCTTTATCCTGGGTTCCAAAATTGATTTTAGCTATTATTTACATATTTTGGACATTGTATATGAAGCCCGAATAATTCTCGATAGTTATGCCTTCGTGCCCTGTAATTGTATGGGCATGTGCCTGACAAGTCATCCTACTTAGGGAATGGAGACTTCAATGGTTTGAGAAAATAAAAGCAACCAATTTTTGCTCTCCCGTAAACATCCACATACGTAGTTAGGATGAGTTTAATGGAGTCCTTGGTTTTTTAGTAGGCCCTTGCTTATGTAAGGATTATGCCATCTAGATTTGCATAACTTAAGGAGTAAACATTGGTGCTACTACATAGTTGACTTTCCTTTCTTTCTTCCTTCCCCCTAAATTCCAATAGAATATGTTGGTTAGGTCCTCTTGTCTTCCAGTTTTGAAAGCATTTTTGATAAATTTGTCGATATATATTATTCTTATAAATTTCTCTCTAATTATAGTGATAAATTGACTATAAAGTGTGTGTTTTAATATCCCCTAAAAAAATTGGGAGTATTCCATTTCTATAAAGGTTAGGTGCATCCCTATTAAGGTGTAACCCCTTCATATGATTATAATGGCTGAGAAACTTTTCCTTCAAATCTTTCTACCATTGTATTTTATCGGCCTTTAAATTGGTGTACTTCCAATGCTTCCTCTTTTAAATTATCTTGGAAGCAGCAAATTAATAATTTCTCATTATCTTCGTACTTATGCATCTTTATAGGTACATCTTAGATGGATTTGAAGATTTAGTCCCATCATATTTGTCAAAATCTAGGACCATGAACTTCCTTAGTATCACAAGTTCGCATACCATATATAACTCAAAAATGTCTATTCTTGTCACTTCCATCTCTTTGACCTTGGTGGTCAGTATTTCTATCTTTGCCAATAGCTTCTAGTTGATGAAATTCTTCTTATTTTCTCCACTTTAATAGGGTCATCCAAGATAGGAACCTAGGTATACTTAATAGCTTTGTGACCTATGTTGTTACAATTCTTTTGCCCCTGAATGTCATCCTATGGAGATTTGGGCATGCTCTTAGATGACCTTGTTTCCATTGGGCTTATTCAAGCTATGATTACATCCCTACTCGTCTCTCTTGATATTTTTAGCCTAGTTGGCCCTTTGTCCTTGGCTAATTATGTGATGTCCATCATCATTTGTTTGAATTGCTCGTACATCTCATTATGATTCCTTTGTGAAATGATCAAGGCTTGGGTTGGTTGATTCTACAAATCTACTTGAGCCTTTTCAATCTTAGTCAGTCTTTTTCCCTTGGTCCACTTTATGATCTCCATCATCATTTATTTGAGCTACTCGTTCATCTCTTAATGATTCCTTTGTGAAACTCTTAAGGCTTGGGTTAGCTGGCTCTACAATTTTACTTGAGCCTTTTTTATCCTCTTCGAGCCTTGTATTCTAGTCTTTTATGTTGATAAATGAGGCTTTAGATAAAGTATGATATTTTTTGGTAATGAGGTGTTCCCTCACTTTCCTTATCTTCCCTTTAAATAAAGCTTAAATTATTATATTTTTCTTTGATAATGTATATGTGAATGCATATGTGCATTTATATGTACGAATGCAAAGAATGGGTCCTAAAAAGTTTGTTCACATTAAGATCATAACAATAAAATTTTCTCTTCATTGATTTGGAATTTCATGAGTATCTCACATTAAGGCTTAAATTAAATAGATCACTTGCCCTTTGATACAAGTCTTGCATATTATCTATCAAAGTCAGCACTTAACTAATAGGAAAGATGTTTTTCCAAGCAATCTTTTCATTGGAACATCTTATTTCTTCATGAAAAAGATAAGCTATTCCCAAGGTTTGCTTTATTAGGGTGATGAATAGGCAAATGCTTTCCTTATCCCTATCCGCTCCTTGGATATACTTTTCTTTATCTTTGCACTAATGAGTATAGATTTTTCTAATTCTTGTTCTCTAATTTTCCATTTCCTTTACCATATGGTTAAGCTTTTCTTTTAAAACTATTTTCATCTTCTTATGACCTTCTTATTCTTGATCTTTCCTTTGCATCAATAAGCCAATGTCTTTTTCATGATGTTCTTTCATCATTTGCTTTTCAGGCAATAATTTATCAATTAGCTATTGGTCCATGCTTATTCTCTTCTTCATTTTTCCATTCTTTTCTTCTATCATCTCATCTGCTTTGATAATTCTCCCTTTTATGTCTTTTTAAATTTTGATGATATAAATTTCAAAGCTTTTCTTGTAACTAATCTTGAGCTTTTTCCAATTTCTTAGTGAAGGCTTTTATTTTCTGATTTTGTTGAGCCTCGCCACTAGTTTCCAAACCTTCATACTTCTCTTAAAGTAACATTGTCCTATTTAGCCTAATCTCATTATTCCTTTAACTTTTCTATTATTTACTTTTGTATTTCCATTTTGCATTCCAAGTTGCCTACTTGCTGTTGTAAAGCAGTGGTTTAGCCTCTACTTCTTCCAATTCCTTTTGGGGCCTCTATAGTCTAATAATTCTGGGGATAGGGATCATGATTAGCACATATTAAATTTTGTTAACCATAATGGCAAGATTAGATTTTTAACAACACTTTTTTTCCACTTCCTATATTCTAGAATGACTGATATATCCATTTTCTCTTAATGATATTAATTAGCTATTGCCATGCTTGTATTATTCTTTACAGTAGAACCTTTGTCCCTTGATCATCATATTGAAAATCCCTACCGTTCAGGCCATGTGTTGCTTGAGTAAATTGTAAGATCCTGACCTGCCTTAATGTTTGGAAAAGTGAATGCCAACCACTCTATAGATTCTTGGTAAGGATATGACGAGATATTTTCACAATTCACCATTACTTACTCATATTGAATCCAAAGGACCAACCATTTAATCTCTCTACTCTTTAAGTAAAGAGCTTGATTGCTCATTCATGCATAGTTTTATCAGTGACTTCATTCAATCGACAAAACTCATTTATGAGTCTTTGGTATATATTATCCTTAACTAGCTTCCTCGACCTATCTAAATGGCCTTTAATTCAAATATATAATAGAGGTGTTCCAATTAGCTTCCTTTACCTTTTTCATGACAATAACTTAGTTCCTTATGGTCTCTACAAGTATCATTAGGACTAGGTAGGCATGATGTAAAATTTCATTTGCAAATGTGAACATAATAAGGTCCACATGCTCTTGAACCCTAAGAAAGATCATTAAGTAGTACATCAATATTGTCAGGCATCTTCTCCCTATATCGTATTTTAAATGAGACTGGACATGGGCTAACAAAATTCTTTTTAAACGCATTTGGTAACACCCTTCCTCCAAACATGCTTCTCAATTTCTTTTCTAGAAATCCTTATTATATTAACCATCTGCTTAAGTTAGGTAAAAGATTTAAATACTTAACTTTAGCTTTGAACATTGAGCTAGGTAGAGTTAAAAAATGGTCAAATATCAACAAGTCTTTTAAGATGGGATTTGCCTTCAAATTTCGAGATTATGTTTCTAACTTGATGTCAGGTCAAGAAAATTAGCTTGTTTTATCTTGACGTTAGGTCAGGATAATGAGCATATTCTACTTGATCAAGAAACCAAAAGACAAATTAGGTGAACCCAATAAGGTTAACCGATCTGACCTTATCTTTTATCCCAAGAGGTTGAACCTAATCTAGCATTAGGTTTAGATGTGTAAAGAATAAGAAAATCGATGTCAAATCGATAAAAAAATAAAATTGACGTTAGATCGATAAAAAAAACAAAAATAATAAAATCGGATGTTAGATCAATAAAGCAATATTGAACATGATAACAAATAGATATAAAATGTCGATGAATGAGAAATTCCTCTTTGATATGGTATTCATCATTTTTTATCATTCATGAGATGTTTGGCTGACCTCTCAAGTCAAACTTATCCCCAATGTGATTGATTTTGATCTCACATCGAGTTATAAATGTAATTCCTAATGTGATTGAGATCTGCTAGAGATGCAATTCTCGATGTGGTCTTAGATCGGGTTATAGATGCAATATGCCAGATATGATCGATATGACTCTTACATTAAAACTAATTTGATCCTAATGTGACTAAGTTAGTTCTCACACAAGATCAATCTAACTTCCAATGTGATCAATTCCACGCTCACATCAAACCTAACTTGATCCAAATGTGATCGAATAAGTTCTCACATTAGATTAATCCAACTCTTGATGTGATCGATTCAGTTCTTACATCAATACTAACTTGATTCAAATGTGACTGACTCAAATCTCATATTAGATCTATTTAACTCCTAATGTGATTGATTTAACTCTCATATTAAAAACTAACTTGATCTTAATATGACAGACTCAGTGCTCACATTTTATCAATCCAACTCTCGATGTAACTGATTTAGCTATCATATCAATACTAACTTAATCCTAATGTGATCGATTCAGCTTTCATGTTAAAACTAACTTGATCTTAATATGATTCACTTAGTCCTCCCATTTGATCATTTTAACTCTCGATGTGATCGATTCAACTCTTACATCAAAACTAACTGGATCCTAATGTAACTAAATAGTACTCACATTACATAAATTTAACTTTGAATATCATTAGTTTTCATCTTACATTGGGCTTCAGGTGTAGCTATATTTCAACCTCAATGTCACATCAGGATCCAAATGCAATCACCACATTAGGCTTTACGTGAACAACTGATGGAAGAAGATTCAAGATGTTGGCTTCATCTTGATGTGATTGATCTTAACCTCACATCGGGTGTTAGATATATGACTACTAGAAGAAGAAGACTTGAGAAGCTAGTAGGAGGCTTTTAGCAAAATAGGCATAAAGTATGCATCTTAGCAAAAACAGATTATCCAGTGCTATGGCCCTTTCTATCCTATAACAAATTTTTGAATTTTTGGCAAGTTCTTTCTTGTTTTCTTTGCTATAAATTTATCCATTTTCAATGGAAAAAATGGGGCAAGACATTTTTGCATTCTTGGAGATAGGTTTATGTTTCTACGTCTTTGTATTTTTTAATTTAGGCATCCTTCTTTGTCTTTCTCTGTCTTTGTATCTCTCCATTTGACATTGTTGTAACTCTATAGCTTTGTATTATTATTTGTCCTAAACATATAGGTAAGTCTTTCAAATCTTCAAATTTCTCTTTAGGAAGCTTGTCTGAGAAGCATCCATTTACTATTTTATAAAAAGAGCGCAAATTGTACTGGAGGTACTGTTCATCCATTTGTACTTATGTCACAAAAATGTATAAAAAAGCATTGTTTTCACACATTTTTCTCTTTTGTTTACTGTTCATTGTATCCAATATTGTAAGTTCTGTAGTACATTTCATATTTTTCTAAAATTATTCTAAAAAATAGAATTTGTTAAATTTCATATTCCAATCTCTAAATTAAAACATATTTATTTGTTTTAAAATTAAGGATCTAATATTAATTAGACTGAAATTCTTGCATAAAACTGTATAATAAAATTATTTTGAGATTTATCACATTTTGATTAAGTCTAGTGTGGCTTTTCTCCTAAAAATTTTAAGGTTAAGCAAAAACTAATCTCACCTTATTTGTATATACTATAATTATTATATTTATTTGTAATATTTTGAGATCAATATCAAATTATTATAATTCAAAGATACGAAATCATTTTGCTCAAGTGGTACCAATTCTGGGCACTTATAGGGGTGCTAATCCTTTCTTACACGTAACCAACTCTCGACTTTAGATTTTCTAATGACTTAGACCATTGTCTATTTTTAAATGGAGTTTATCTTTTTTTTGTCTAGAAGAAAAAGAAGTTTTCAAATAAAATTGATGACCAATCACACCATTAAAAAGATTGGTAGTGACTCATTTTCTATTTATTAAAGTTAAAAGAATTTCCAAAACAAAGAGAATTTTCTCACATCATGCTTTCACCAAAAAATTCGGGTTATGACAATTAGCGAATCCACTGGGGACTTTTAGAAAGTCAAGCCAAACTTAAGTAGACTAATCTCGTCCTTTGAAATTTTAATTTAATTTTTATCCTAATTAATACTGTTTATATATAGCCGATTTAAGATGAGGAAGGTTTTTGTGCAATCTTTATTATTATAAATTTTTATCCTTTAGTTTTCAACTATACTTGATCTAAGGTCGAGAAATTCCATATTTTGCTGTATTCTTACCATTGACACCTAATTTTGCTCTTAGAAATTTGTTCATATAAAATTCATCTATAATCAAAGGCTTAAGATCTAGATTTTCATCAAAGTTTTTAGTCATTACTATCTTCAACTCTATGCAAGATCGAAAGTCTTCTTCATTAAGGTTTATAACATAGATGGATACATCGAATTTCACTTCATTGGGATTAAAGTCAATCATAATACATTGAGGTTTGCTTCATCGAGTCTAAAGTTAGACCTCACATCGAGAACCTATTCATCGATGGAGTTCACCTTAATTCGTGGAGAGTCTTTCATATTAGGATTTTTGATTTAGGTAATACATCAAGGTTCCCTTCCTTAGGGTCCTTTTGTCATCAGGTTTAAAGCTTTAATGGTTCATGAGGATCCTTCTATCATTAAGACTAAACTCAAATCAAGTGCTTCCTTAAGTGGGATTCTCTTATCTAAAATTAATTCATTAAGTTTGAAATATGTGGCACTCATCATGAAGGTTGTGATTAGGGAGTTAACAGTTCCCAAATTAATATTATAGTAACATTGGTTCATGTTTGGGGATTATCACTATTATTCTAAGTACTAGTGAATAGTTCCATTACTTCAAAATAAATTTTGTACATTCAAGAGGAAAACAAGGAAAGGATTACAAATTAAGCTTTATGTGTAGCTTTAGGTTTAACTCCGATTAGTTTTGAGGCTACTTTGGGAACAAGAACTCCCTTTAACATTGATAGTGATGACCCTTTTTCAAATGGTATGCCAATCACCTCCTTAAGATCAGCTAGAGAAATAACCAGATCTTCAGAGTGAAGCAAAGAAACCTTCGCACTCATGAAAGGTCAAGGTCAAGATATCTGCTTTGAATTTCCTCAACCATGCATTGCCTGATTGGCTAATATAAGCGAGAGTCCTATTCTCCGATCTATGCCTTGTACACTGTCAAAATGGCGCCCAAGTTGTGAGGCCAAGTGCTCCATTCCTAAAGTGAGAAAGGGGACAATTTGGTCAAAAGATAGTAAATCTTGAAATTCATTTTGGCTAAAAACCAAGAAAAATAAGAGTCACCACCAATATATTTTATGGTGTGGTTGGTCACTAAAAATTCTTTTACTTTTTCTCAAATCCTTTTCCATAAAAAAAATCAAGAAAAGTAAAATGAAAGTTTTGGCATTAGTCAAACTTTACCAAAAATTCTAAGTCCACAAGTTAGTTACGCGTGAAGAATGATTAACACCCTCACAACACCTAACCAGTTAAAATGAAAAAAAAATTCCATTAAGCGGCGTTTAAGACCTCAAAGATTGGATTTCACCAAGCCTTCGAGTCTAAATGCAAAGAAAGAGTCTTGATTCTTGATATCATCAAGAAGCACTCAAAATGATCCAGTTTAGGTGAAGATTAAGAAGAGGCCCTTACCCCAACTCCCATCTCCTCAAGATAAAATTATTTTATTTAAACTCCATGTAAGGACCCCTACGCACACTTCATTCTTATATTCATTTATGTAGAAAAAATGGTCATGCAGTATAGAACAATAAAAAAGAATTCATTGCAATAAAAACATATCAAGAAAGCAAAAGAATGTAAAGAAATTACCAAGAAAGCACTAGAATAACATCAACATTATATATATATATATATATATATATATATGGGGAGAGTTTACAATAAAGAAACTACAAGGTGATAGGGTTTATGTGTTAGTATAGCATAATGGCCCTTCTACTGCCTTTGTAGAACACAGAATCCTTAAACTTTAAAACTAAGGCATGGAAAAGTGTTTTTGCTCTCTAAAAATGAAAGCTACTTTCTCTTAAAAAAACTTCTCTCAACAAATAGTATATCTCTAGACAGATTTATGGACTCCATTAGCTTTTTTATAAATGAAAATAAGAAACTTAGTCTATTCAGTTACTTTAACTAAAAAAATCGGATCCTTTTTCCTTCAATCGAAGTAATATTTATAGGTGTGGCCTCAATAGATATGGTCAACACATGCCATAATCTAAGGTGCATAAATGCTAGATTCATGCATCGTATGTCCTTCTCTTGAATTTAGATGCTTCTAGGTAGGTTTTGAAAATCTGCAAAATTGACCCATGAATGTCGTCCTATGCTTCACCATTAATGATTTGGCATAGCTCAGAATCTCTAAGGTCAAGATTTTGATGTCATGGAAGAAGTATTGAATAATCAACAATTTATGCAAGTTGGGACCTTACTAAGTGGTCTGAGGAGTCATTGGGAGACTAGCCTAAGATAAAGGTCTTACTACATGATGCAATGAGTGATTGAGAGTTTGGTTCATGTCCGAAAAAGCCTAAATTGACCCTATGAGTGATTGAGAAAGATTTTGGTTAGGAAAACTTTGTCTCTAATGCCTAGTCAATATTCCATTAAGTCCTATTTGAAAAGTCTCTTTTAACACATTTATTATATAGGTGCCAGGTCATGATTTGCTTAAGGATGCAAAAAGGTCACATATTTTGTGTGTTGCCTTTTGGTTCTCCTAACAAATGATTGTCTTATTTAAAAGGGATTTGAAAAAGTCTTTTCCTCTTTCATTCTATTTTCTTGCAAATAGAAACTTTGAAATCTCTTCTCAATAAACCCAAAGCTTTTAGTCTTTGTCTTTGTTGTTCTTCGTGCTTTAGGTGAGATTTTTCACTCTTTTCTTTTCATTTCTCATCCTAGGATAATGGTTAAGAATCTAAGTCCTTTTACTTATAACTTTAAAGACTTAAAATGGGTTAGGAGCAGCTTATTTATCCCAGAATACATGGAGCTAGAGGTCTCTTCCCCTTTTAGCTGATTATGGACCTGCCATGAAGGCTAGGTCATGGTTTTTTAAGATAGCCTTAAGGGAGGCCAAGACTTACCCATCCACCTTTCTTCTAGAATGTCTGTAGGTAGTTTAAAATTTTTCCTTGTTAACTTATCCCTAACTCTTAGTGTTGTATGATCATGTTCATTTCCAAAATTTTCTTCATGGATTCTACAGATTTTCATTATTTTATTTGCTAGGTTCCTTAAGTTAAAAGCTAATAGAAACGATAAGAAAAAAGATTTTAAGTTCCATTACTTCACTAGCATCAGCCCTAAGCTTTTCGCTAAAGACTTGCTGTCTAACAAGTTAACACTTAGAGTGAGCCCTCTAGGAAAGTCTATAACGAAAAGGTTCACCCCAACCTGACATCAGTCTTTGAGTCCTTCTTTAATCATATAGTTTTAGAGACCATATTGATAATAATAGAGTAGTTTTACTTAGACTAACCAAGACCTAGTATGAGGTGTTTATGTTTGAAAAAACTTCTAGGTTAGCTGAAAATGCCTTAAGCTTGGGTCTTGCAGAAGAGCTCTCTTTACCTCCCCTAGAAAATCCAAACCCTGATGTTTAAAACCTTGAGGCTAAGCCAAATCCTACACCAAAAAGGTGTTAATCCCAATGAAAGCCAGGCATTAATCCTTGAAACAAATGCAATTCTTAAAGAGGGGATCCATCCTGATATAGGGCTAGAGCCTCAAACTTTAAGTCCCCATCTCTTGGTGTGGTTTTTTAAGGCCGATGCCACATGAAGTCATAGTTCTTTTCTACTTTAAACTTCAATAATTTTTATTTTTATGCTTATAGCTGACTTCTTACTCTTTGATGTTCTCTTTTAGACTTTGAAAAAATGGGCCGATAACCTATTATCCCCCAAATGACTGAAGAACAACTGTGGGACGTGATGGATATTAACTTGGGGAGACATGTCCTAATGGAAAGCTTTGCCCCTGGAACTACTATTATAATCCAGCAACAAGGTTAGTCCTTACAGATTACCTCAAAGAGACAAATGGCCAATGTTGGCCCTAAAACTAATGCCCCAATAACAAAGAAGGTGAAGATGGTGGTTGTTGCTCCTTTTGGCATTAAGGGAAATTTTAAGCAAAGAGGAGTCACGCAAGGGACATGGGGTATTGAATGCACTTTTCGTGCCCTTGGTTGAGCTCAAGCCACTCCCTTTAAATGAGAAGTTCATTCAAAATTGGAGCATCTCAGTTGATGCCTCCCTGAACCAATCTAGTTTAGCTCAAGAATGGCTCTGTGAGTCCATTCTCCCTGAAGATATGAGGCAGATAGAGGGGGAGAACAAGAACTTATTTTTAGATAACAGAATGCTTTGTTTTGGAGAGGTAGGTTTCTGCTTCTTTTAACTTTATTATTCTTAGAGTCTGACTTGTAACTTTCTAAATCTACTATTGTCACCATCAATAAAGTTCATGTTTATGCAGCTGAGACTAAAAGGTGAAGAACCTCTTAGCTAAGGTCGAAATAGACATGGATAAAATGAAGGGAGAACTTGCCCAGGTGCAGGCCAATGTTGAGGCTAGGATAAGTCGTGAGAAAAATGAAGTTATCTTACAGCACTTGGAAGAGTTAAGGGCCACTAGGGACGAAGACTTATCTCGTGCCACAAATGAGTTTAGAAGGAGATATGCCTATTAGGCTAATATCAGGGAATAGGCTTTCATGCTATACCAGTTGATCTGAAGACGCATACTTCAAGAGATCCAAGGTTAGTACCTAGACCTAGATTTGTTGTAGGTATAGATGGGCCCTCCAACAGAACCTTTAGTGATCCATTCTAAGGATTTATAGGTTTCCTTTATAGATCTAAAAAAAGTAAATATAGGCCAACTAACAAGGGAATATGAGTAGCTCCTTCCACAAACAAGACTCGTAATGCCACTTCGACTCCCAATGTGGTTAAGACTGTGGTCTAGCCTAGGCCTTGAGTTGTACTTTTTTTCTTTTCCTTCAGATGTACTACTGCTTCTTGATTAATGAAATTTAAATTTCCAAATCCATGTCTTCATTTGCACTTAAAATTATTATGATGATTAATTCTGCCTTAACAATTTTGCTAGAAACCATAACCCTAATGATAACTGCCTTAAACTAATTCTAAGTGAAAGAAACCTAGTAAGGTAACATAACACCTGATGTGAACTTAGCTTTAAATTACCCAAGGCTTTGATCCTAATGTGAGCAAAGGAACTGATGTATCATCTAAACCAAGAATCTTAATGTAAGTAACCCAAAGAATAAAGTTGAACTTCACCCATTGATTCCATAATACGAGGCTTGGCTTCATATCCTAGTGAATATAGCCTGAAGTGTCATCTAACTAAAAACTATTGTATTTTGTTGATGAGCCAAATGGCTTATTTGAGGTAAGCTGAAATGAATCAAATATCAATGAGTCATTGATAATAGCAACTATAATAAAGATTCCCAGTCTTGCATTAATTATAATAACTAGGACCTATGGTCTATGAAGGAATTGAAGTAAATCCCAATGTAACTGAAAAACAAACTAAAAGAAAGATGAAGTTTTACGAGCAAAATTAAGTGTTAACAACTGCCCTTTTTTGTTCAATGCTCTGAGTTACCAGTGTTTGGACAAAGACTTTAGGACATTAATTTTGCTTTATGAGAGATTTTTCAAAGGAGGTTTTTGTTTTAAATCTCATGATGCAAGGTGTATGTCTCAAAATCACAGGGGTGACTTTCATGCAATGTGTTTCCCAAGATCATGTAATTATTCTCTACCATGGTACGAGCTCCACTGACCTCTCGATGCCCTCTATAACACAATGAGTATGGTGCCTACTAGGACCTACAATGTTAGTCTCTATGACTTCCATGTGGTGTCTTTTCAAAACCCATGCAATGGTTACTGTACAAAAACTCATTTATGGATGCCCTATATGACACGATGAACATGATGATGACGAAACCTCTTTGTAAAAATTACTAAACTCAGTACATAAGTTATATCTTAAACTTGATATGAGGTATGCGTTGATCACACTTGGAATGTAAATAGTACTTATTTTGAGGATTAAGCTAATCATGTCTAAGCTTTGATAAGAATACTTGATGTGAAGTAAGAAACCAGTAACATTTAAGGTTGTAATAATCAACAAGAGACATGAAAGTAGTCTCACCTAAGATAGTGTTAATACCTGATGTGAGGCATGAATGCAACCAGCCCTAAGGCATGGTTAGTCTAAGTACCTAATGTGGGGCATGCAAGCTACCATTATAAAGGGTAAAAGGTGCTTGACATGGGACATGAAAGCAGCCATGTCTAAGGGACATGAAAGTAGCCATACTTAGGGGATAGTGTTTGATTATAGGCATGAAAGCAATCTCGTCAGAGGCAAAAATACTTGATGTGGGAAATGAAAGCAGCCACATCTAAAATAGAAGGTGCTCAACGTAGGGCATGAAAGCAGCCATTCTAAGGCAAGGGTTGCTTGGTGCGAGGCATGAAAACAACCACACCTATGGTGGTAAAAAGTGCACGACATAAGGCATGAAAGTAACAACATCTAAGATAAGGATGCTTGGTGTGGGCATGAAAGGAACCACCCTTAAGGTGAGATGTGCTCGATATGGGTCATGAAAGTAGCTACATCTAAGGGGAAGGTTGCCCAGTTTGAGGCATGAAAGTAACCACACCTAAGGCGATAAGGGATGCTAGATGTAAGGAATGAAAGCATCCATGTCTTATGAGAGGGTGCCCAATATGAGGCATGAAAATGGTCATGTCTAAAGTGGTAGTACTCGATGTATGGCCATGAAAGTAACCATATCTAAAGACATAATTAGTTTACATGCCTAATGAGAGGCATGGAAGCGATCATATTTAAGGTAGGAATGCCCAATGTGGGGCATGAAAGCAGCCATATTTAAGGCATAATAGTCTTTGTGTTGGATGCGAGGCATGAAAGCAATCACATCTGAGGTAGGAATGCTCAATGTAGGGCATGAAAGTAGCCATATCTAAGGCATAATTAAAACTTGATGAGAGGTATGGCATCAGTCTCATATGAGGTTATAGCACTTAATGAGTAACATGGAATGATCTCATTTATGGCAAAAGTGCTCAATGTAAGCACAAAAGTAGCCATATCTAAAGCATAATTAAAACTGGATGAGAGGCATGAAAAAGTCTCATCAAGGCAATGTTAGTACCTATTATGAGACATGAAAGCAGCCACATCTAATGCAACATGTAAGTTATATATTGTTCATTTTTGTGTTTTTTTTTTTTTTTTTTACTTCATGGGGATGCAATTTTATTTAGTTTTTTCCATTTGCTGATGAAGTATGATGCATGTAAGTATGAATTCTATATATAATTCTTAACAAAGAATTTTAATATTATTATTCTCTTAATAGGTTACCAGATCATCCAACATCTGATCCTGACGTTTTACCCTCATTGTGCTTTAGTCATCGTAATGATCCAAGTCATTCACTATGAGAAGAAATGATCCATTTAAGTGGCATGAGTGAGAACATTTTCATGACCAAAGCATATCAATCGGCATTTCCTTAGAATATGTATTTTTCTTTTAATTTTAAATAATTTTTTATTTATTTGAGTGATTCCTTTCATCCTTGCCAAGTTTTATAATATATAATCAGGTGAGCCTTTGATCCCTTATGCGTAGAATGTAAATGATGCATTTTGGCAATAAAGCAAAGGTAATATGTAGAAAGAACAATGTCCAAATGACCTTATTCATATGTATGGAGAAATTGTATATCAAAGAGGTATTGAAAGACAAGTTGTTCTCAGTGGTGTCCAATCCACTTGGTTACATAGATTTACACTTTGATGAACAGTTTTAAAGGAAAGAATATATCAAATGGTTTTTCCCTCATCGAAGCCTTAGGCATAATTCTTTTTGATCACATCAAAATTAAAAGGATTGGGTAGCTCATGCCTATCCATATTTGCCCATATGAGTGTGTCTCTAAAGAAGGCTCTTTTTATGACGTATGGACCTTCCTAGTTTAGTGCCCACTCGCCTCTAGGATCAATGGTATGGCTTAGGATTCTCTTTAACACTAGGTCACCTTCTTTGAAGAACCTAGGATGTACTTTCTTTTGCACCAAGTAAACGCAAGACCTACATATTCCCAATATTTTAAATAAATTTGATTGACTAATTTAGAGAATTTAGCTAGTTGCCCTTTAGGTTGTAGACATGGAAGCCCTTTCTTTTCCTCAGCATGGGGGATAAAATTTTATTCACAAATGGTTATAGTAGGTAGGCCTAGATCATCAATAACCTCTATCTCAATCTATAATTATCTTTTTATTATAATATCAGTGTTGGCATAAAAAATGAAAATAAAAAAGGCAAACCTACCCCATTTGAACAGCATAATGGATAGCTTGATGTGAGAGATGAAGAAGAATAACAAAACCAATTTAACAGATCATTTTCATAACACAAAACACTATAATTACGCAGGTACCAATATGAATCATTAATATTTCTTTCATGGAGTTTCTTCACTATTTATGTGCTTTTTTATTTTAATAAAAAGCATAAAAATCATTTAAACATACTAACACTACTACAAATAAAAGCTTTAATGACAGTTAAAAATGGTTTTTAATGACAGTTGTAAAAGTGTCATCTTTGTTCGTGTCATTAAAGGGGAGAGTTTTTAATGACAGTTTTTGAACTGTCATTAAAGGGGTGCCTTTGATGACAGTTCATACAAAACTGTCGTTAAAGGGGGGTACCCTTCAACGACAGTTCTGCTTGAACTGTCGTTAAAGGGCGGTACCCTTCAATGACAGTTCCAAACAAAACTGTCATTAAAAGGGGGTACTCTTTAATGACAGTTCCAAAGAAACTGTCATTAAAAAGGGTACCCTTTAACGACAGTTCTGTTGGAACTGTCGTTAAAAGAGGATACCCATTAAAGGTATTTTTTGTATTTATTTCAAAATAAATAAAATTTATATTATCTAAAACTTATTTTCACATCATCCATATACATCAATACAATTCTTCACAATATATATGCAACCAAAATTTTTATGTTATACACTTCAATACCATTCTAACAGAGATCATCATTACTTCTTTCATATCTGAAAACACTCAAAATAATGTAATGCAAAAAAGTAATAAGAGACAAACAAAACAAAAGATCACTAATATTTGATGTTATAATTAAACTTTATATGTACAATACATAAGTTAAAATATTACACAATCATAAAAATTCAACTATATAAATTCAATAATGGTCATGTGTACAAAAATCTTCAAAATTCAACTTTCTAATATGGCACTTCAAAGAAATTGTCCAACCTCCTTTCTAACTTCATCAATATCCGATTGGGTGTAAGTATCTATGTCCATTAACTATATTTCAAAAAAAAAAAGGTTAGTCCAATTAAAATTTTGTTCACACACATCAATTAATTACTTAAGTATTTACATAAACAAATGATTAAAAACTTACCATTTTTGCATATGGGATATTTTTATCACGTCTATCAATGATGTCCTTTAAAAATTTCATAATATAATATCCACATTCAGTATTTGAAGCTGATGTGGACACTGCATTAAAAATTTATCATTATTACATTTTCCAAAATAAATAAAACTAACATCATATATAGGTTTAAATATGCATACCTTAGCAGGAATACTCCTAGGAATACGCCTATTGCTTGATTCTTTGAAAACTTGAAACAATTTAAAAGAACTACTAACAGAAAATAATTAATATTATTAAGAGTAAGAAAAAATATATACTAACATAAATGAAAATATTTTCACTTACGTGGACATAAGTTGATCTAGTTCTTGACGAGAACCATGGTTCAAAGGATTAAAAACACTGTACACCAAATTACAAGGCTCGACAACCACCAACAACCAGTGCTGCCTACATTATGAAAAATAAATGTAAAAAATATGTTAAACAAATCTATTAATAATTTTAATTAGTATTATAACTTACCTCAAGTTATAAGGAAATATCACTACTCCTTCGTCACATGGATCCATCATTCTATTGGCTAAGTGACGAGCTTGAGTGTCTATACTTATAGACATTCCATATGACAATGTTGACAGATCAGCAAATACAAAATACTTTCTAAAGCCAAGTGCAGCCAAATCTGTATAAAGTTTACTGAAATAACAAAGAGTAAGAAAAATATAAATATGATGCAGCCAAATAATAATAACCAAATAAAAATTTAAAAGACATACGTACACAATGTAAGCCTGAATAATGGTGACACTTAGCTCTTCCATGTGACAAAATTGCATGATATCTTCTCGAGCCACAAATACATGTCCATCAGAAGCAAAGACTTCAGTAAAAGGTATGTGTATTGCTTCATCAGGTGCCATCACCTTATTCACATAATTATACATCTTCTGTAATCCTTGTGGTAGCCCAACGGAAGATACTTGTTGTGATGATTGTGGTTTTATCAATGTTGGTGCTTTCTTAACTGGCAACTTACCTTGTTGCTTTATAGTCGATAGCTGAAAAAATTTTGCAAACTTAGTTCACATTAATAGGTTGACTTTATAAAATATATTACCAAAAACATTACCTCACGTGTACCAACAATGACCCAATCTCGAGGCCAAGCAACAACTGAACCAAGTGCAGAAAAAACATTTGTCAGTCCACCTTCTGGGTTAGGACGAGGCAACGGTGCATCACCATGAATAGCTACATCCATTGTCACCCGAACATCACCAGAAAATAATGGACGCCCGTGGATGAACTGATTAGTAGTATGATCCATGAAGATAACCCCACTTGCCACTATGTAGTCTGATGACTGGATGAACATATGGCATGGCTCACACTGTAATGATCCAAAAAACAATAAGTAGCATTCATAATATTATTAATATCACATCTACTATGAATAACATGTAACATACTTTATTGTCGTGTGGTGCCACTGTAGGTGCTGGTGGTGTGACTGGCATAGGTGACTGAGGTATTGGATATTCTTCTTCCTCCAATAAACCCGTTATATTATTGCTAGCTTTACTTGAACGAAATTGCATTGTAGATTTTTCTTGTTGGACATCATCATTTTTGTTCGCAACAATGTTTGTCAAAACCTCTTTATGCTCAGTAAACCACCTTATCATCTCTATCAATTGTTGTTAATCTAATTGCATACCTTGAGGGACATTCAACTTTCTGGGCTTCCCAAAATAAGATGTGATAGTTACCCCAGATCCTTGACCTCTAATTCGTCCGGGGTGCTCAGGTGTACCAAGAGCTTTCGTCAGTACATCTTCTGGACCGAAGTTTGTAAATTTACCTTCTGTGCTCTGTGTCATCAACTCATCCTACAATATTATAATAAAATTAATCAATAAACATGAAATTTGTTACTATAAATGCTAGAAAAAAGTTGAACTATACTTACAATTCTTTCCCCACACAGTCGACTCGCATCATTCACATATTCTCCCTTCTTATTCTGTCGTGAAGCCTTCCACAATAAGGCACGATCAATTTCAGCATCGCTACCCAATGCTTGTTTCTTTTTTTAACATAAAGAGTGATCATGTTAGATTTTAGAATGGATTACCAAATGAATACATTATCAATTATAAACAAAATAAATGGAAGAGAAAAACTTACAAGTTCACTTTCCAGCCCTGCAAATCCCTTTCTAGATAGACGATGATCGTACACATTCTTCTTTCTTTTCTCTTTTGCTATTTGTCTCTTTTCCTGTAAGATCAATACACATCAACATTTGGAGAAAATTATATAAACAAAAACTTTATTAACTATAAATACATACCTGAAACTCTTTTGTCATACGAGAGTTCACAAATTCTTGCCATACCCCAACATCAATAACGCTGCTATATTCTTCAGGTGGAAGTGATAAAAATTCCAAGTCATCAATGTGAGAGAATATGTGCTTTGATGTAAGATTGGTCTTGAAGTTTCTCCATTTGTTTGCAGCAGACTGAAGTACGTACCTTTTCATACTCGCATCAATATCATACGTCTCCTACAACATATTATAAAAAAGTGAATTGGTGCAAATCAAATTAATTAGCAGTAAACTAATTGAAAAGCAATACCACATTGTGTTTCATTTAACTTACCAATATTGTCTCCCAAATCTTATTTTTCATTTCAATGCTTACTGAGTGCCAATTCACGATATTTATAGGCACCGTATTACGTACCACCACCCCAATATAGCTATTGAATTGGACGCCATTTCTTCCAATTGGTTGACCTTTATCATTTACCTCGATCGTGAGCTTAACTCCGGAAGCACGACTTTTAATTATCTTAGGCATACCGGTGATACCTCGTTTTTTGGGCCCTTGAGAGCCTTCACTGGAGTGTTCAGAAGGATCCATCAAATCTGTGAACAATAACAAAATATGGTTAGCATCATATATGCAAAATATGATATAACATGATAAAATTAAAAAAATAAAATAAAATTATAAAAAAACACAATAACTTTGACACATGAGATAATTGATTATTACCTTAAAAAATACTCAAATCCACAATCTTTCATCATTGTCTCGAGCATACATAAGATGATGCTCATCCATTTGGTCAAATAAATCAGTAGGTGGCAAATTATTACAAGAAGACATGTGCTCCATACTAATATCGCATAAATCATCATCTTCATCATAGTCTCGTGGAGGTGTTGACAGCACTACAGACCATTTGGCATCAATTGGATCTTCAATGTAAAATACTTGTCTTGCTTGTGAAGCCAATATAAACTGATCATTCTTATGTCCAATCCGATTGAGATCAACTAGCACAACTCCTAGATCATCAACTTTAACACCGCTACTATTCTCAATCCAATCACATTTGAAAACTGGAACTCTGAAAGTTGTATAATCTAGTTCCCATATTTCTTGTATAACTCCATAAAATGATAAATCACCATATATTGGATTTTTATCCTTAGCACTGGAGATTTGCATGGTGTTGGCAACTAGAGTGACACCACTATTTTGATGGATCCTTGAGTTATCTCGTTGTTTTGTGTAAAAGCGACAACCATTGATGATATATCCAGGATACTTGATTATTATGGATCGAGGACCATGGGCAAGCCATCGTAGTGTTGATGAGACATTATGATTGGATGATAAAAGTTCATTCTCAATCTGTATCATAACATATATTAGATGATCCATATTAAAAATAAATTTAATGTCTAGATAATAACAAGTATTCTTACCCGTGTGCGTAACCAATTACTTAAGGTTCGATTCTGTTCATCATGTAACCATTTGAGTCGTTTTGACTTGATAGAATTGTCGACCCTTAACTGATTTAAGTGCTCACTGCATGTTAAGAATAAATCATCATATAATAATTCAAATATTATTTCATATAATAATAAAATATAAGTCATGAAATTTAATTACCTTATATATGGTTGAACTTCACTCGTATTCATCAAAACATACAAGTGCGCTTGATGAAGGAGGACATGATCAGCTTTCTCAACATTTCCACTAGTTAGAGCTTTTCCATTCCGAGTTGAATGACCAAGTACATTCTTCCGTGGGGGAATTCCAATAATATTCATATCAGATAAATAGTCAATGCAAAATTCTAATGCCTCTTCTGCAATGTACGACTCAGCAATACTACCCTCAGGTCTATTACGATTTTGAACATAACCCTTTAACACTTTCATGTATCTCTCAAATGGGTACATCCATCGTAAATACACGGGACCACATAATTTTACTTCTCTGATAAGATGAACTGTGAGGTGGACCATAATATCAAAAAAGCTGGGAGGAAAGTACTTCTCAAGCAAACAAAGTGTTGTGACAAGTTCGTGTTGAATTCCATCTAACTTTGACACGTCCACCACCTTTTGGCATAACAAATTGAAGAACATGCAAAGTCTGATGAGAGCATATCTAACATGTTTTGGTAGAACACCTCGTAAAGCAATAGGTAAAAGTTGTTGCATTAGGATGTGACAATCATGCGACTTCAACCCATATAGTTTCAAGTCGTCCATGGATACTAGATTTCTGATGTTCAAAGAATACCCATCCGGTACCTTAATCTCACTGAAAACTTTACAGAATATTCTTTTTTCTTCTCTAGATAAAGTGTAGCATGCAGGTGGTAGAAATGTACGATTACCGTGAACTTGTGGTTCCAACTCAGACCTTAACCCCATATCTTTCAAATCCATTCTTGCTGCTAATCCATCTTTAGATTTTCCTGGAATATCAAGCAATGTCCCAAGAAGACTATCACAAATACTCTTTTCAATGTGCATGACATCTAGAATATGTCTAATATGCATGGACTTCCAATATGGTAAATCAAAGAAAATCGACCTCTTTTTCCAGCACTGTGTAACAACATCTTTTTTACCCATTGTACTTCGTTTCTTCGACTTTCCCCATGAATTTACTAAACATTGAACTTTGTGAAAGACTTCTTCACTGCTTAATGGTTGGGGAGCAATTCTGAATTCTTGTTCACCATTGAAGGCCTTTTTCTGTTTGCGGTAAGGATGATGTCGTGGTAAGAATCTTCTGTGTCCAACATATGACATCTTTTTACTATATTTTAAGTGACTAGATTGGGTGTTCTCAGCACAAATAGGACAAGCATAATACCCTTTAACAATGCAACCAGATAAATTACCATATGCAGGAAAATCATTGATTGTCCATAACAAAACAGCTTTCAAGTAAAATGATTCATTACGGTACGCATCATGTACTTTTATACCTGTGTCCCATAACATTTTTAAGTCTTCTATAAGTGGAGCCAAATAGACATCAATATCATTACCAGGTTGTTTAGGACCTGATATTAGTAACGTCAACATCATGAACTTTCTCTTCATTGTTAACCATGGCGGTAAATTATAGTTCACCATAATCACCAGCCAACAACTATATCGACTACTCAATGTACTATGTGGATTAATCCCATCTGCTGATATAGCAAGCCTTAAGTTTCTTGGCTCTGAAGCAAACTCTGGCCACATGTAGTCAACTAATTTCCATGAGGGTGTATCCGATGGATGCCTCAACTGACCATCAATTTCCCTTTTATTTGAATGCCATGTAAGCTGTTTTGATATTTCAGAACTTTTGAACATTCTTCTAAATCTTGGTATTGGTGGAAAATACCATAACACCTTAGCAGGCACACCAGTCTTTATTTTGTTACCATTTTTCATTACTTTTCATCTTGAAAGTCCACAAGTTGGACATTGAATGTCATCCTGAAACTCCTTCCGATATAATATGCAATCATTTGGACAAGCATGAATCTTTTGATACTCCATTCCTAATGCATTCAATGTTTTCTTGGCATCATACATGGATGTAGACATTTCATTATTATCAAGCAAAATGTCAGCAATCAAATTTAAAAGATCACTGAAGCTTTGATCGGACCAACCATATTTTGCCTTCAAATTGTATAATTTAACTAGAGCAGATAATTTAGTAAACTTCACTGATCCAGAGTACAAAGGTTTCTCAGCATCACAAAGAAATCTTTCAAAGTGGTTAGGATTACTATCATACTCTGCAAATGCCTCTTGTACCATTTCTACAGTGTTATCAACTTCTTCGATGTGTTCTACCTCCTTAAAAACTTTAGCATTCTTACTAGTAGAAGACCCAACAATACTGGTTTCTCCGTGCCATATCCACTTTTGATAGCTGCTATCAACTCCATATATATATAAATGATTTCGTATCTCGCATGGGGTATGACGCCTCATGTTGCCACATTTAATACATGGACACTGAATTAATTCAGGATTATCACTATTCTGAACAGCATAATCTAAAAAGTTATTCACCCCTACATCATATGCCTCTGATCTTCTATCAGCAAACATCCAAGTTTTATCCATTCTGAAATTTAAAAGACATTTAATTATTTACGTTTCAAGCATCTAATATACTATTTTGAACAACATAATCTAATTACTTACCTATTTAAAATTTAACTAAACATATTAATTTATGTTAACAATAAATCAATATAATTAAATTTGATAAAACATACCAATTAATCTTACATTAAACAAAAACTTCTCAAATTAAAATTTCATCTACCTGTGCAGAGAATGGCCGGAGAAGAGTGGGGAAACGGCTGCCACCAGCTACCCCAGCTGGTTGTGGATGGACTGCAGACAGGAGACTCGCCGGAGAATGGCTGCTGTGTGGACAAAGACCAAAATAGAGAGTGCTGGAAACGTTGCCAGCAGCTACACCAGCTGGTTCTGGATTGACTGCAGAAAGGAGAATGGCCGAAGAAGAGTGGGGAAACGGCTGCCACCAGCTACCCCAGCTGGTTGTGGATGGACTGCAGACAGGAGACTCGCCGGAGAATGGCTACTGTGTGGACAAAGTCCAAAACAGAGAGTGCTGGAAACACTGCCAGCAGCTAATCCAGCTCGTTCTGGATTGACTGCAGAAAGGAGAATGGCCGGAGAAGAGTTGGGAAAAGACTGTAACCAGCTACCCCAGCTGGTTGTGGATGGACTGCAGATAGGAGAATCGTCGGAGAATGGAAGGCTGGCGGTGCAGCTGCTTCTGGACAGTCTGTGAAGAGGAGAATTCTGACCCTAGAGAGAAAAAATGTAGCGGGAGGTTATGGCGGGCTCTAGAGGGCTCTGGAAAAAATTTAGAACCCCTCTCTGGCCTTCAACGCCAGTTATTACAGAACTGACGTTGAAGGCCAGTAACCTTCAACGCCAGTTCTTACAGCACTGGCGTTGAAGGTTCGCCAGTGCACTGACATTCAACGCCAGTTCTTACAGAACTGACGTTGAATGTCCAGTTCACTGGCTTTCCCTCATCCCCCCTCAACCTGCCTTTGTTTAATCCTTTCCTCAGTCTCATTCTTTCTCTACCCTGCCTGATTGCAGGCAAATGGTGTCATTGTGGACATGTTCGAAGGTATGTGCTGTTTTCTTTATTGCTGGATTTTAGAATAGTTCATGCCATTACCAATATAAACAGAGCTTAGTTATCTATAAACAGAGCTTTGTTCTTAACCTGTGCTTTTCATTCATGAAAAGCACATTGAGAAGATGGTGCCATGAGACTAATCCTGTTGGACAACTGGGTTAACAGGACAGCAACCCCGACCCTGGCTGAAAACTGGACCCTTTTGTACAAGAGCTACTGGCAGAACTGGAATTTGGCAATCCACAAAGAGCTACTGGCAGAACTGGAATTTGCTTCTGCACGCAGGCAATCCACAAGAGCTACTGGCAGAACTGGAATTTGATTGCAGAGCTGTTTTCTTTATTGCTGGATGCTTGCTTCTGCACGCAGGCAATCCACAAGAGCTACTGGCAGAACTGGAATTTGGCAGAACTGGCAGAAGGCTTTCAACGCCAGTTCTGTAAGAACAGAACTGGCGTTGAAGTGCATATGGATGCTGGAATTTGGCAGAACTGGCAGAAGGCTTTCAACGCCAGTTCTGTAAGAACAAAACTGGCGTTGAAGTGCATATGGATGCTGGAATTTGGCAGAACTGGCAGAAGGCCTTCAACGCCATTTCTGGAATTTGTACCTAGAGTTGCTAGCGGGGAGGTGTTACCTGCTTCTGCCTGTTTACTGTTACCCTTAAAGCTTAATTCCTCTATAGTCTTGTGAATGATCATCTGGCTGTGACAAACATCATCTATTTCATCTGTGATATGCTTTCCAATCAAATTTATGCATGAGTTTTGGCTGCTCATACTGTATTTGGTCTGATATTGCAGATGAATTCTCTCAGCTCACTCCTGAAAGTCTGCCACAATCTGCCTGATGAGAAGAACATGCTTGTTGCTTATGAAGCAGAGCGATTCAAGTTACAGACACCTCAGGGGAAATCAATTGCAGATGTCGGATGTGAGCCAATACTGCACATGAGACACTTCCAGGTCAGCATCTTCAATTTCCTCCTAACAATGGAGGCATCATTCATCTTCTGATCCACTTTGTTTAAATCTATATTTTAGTACAAAAAGGAACTGCCAGAGAAACTGGTCTACCAGGTTCTTCATCCCTTCGACAATGGAAGATCAACTTCATCAAGTTAAACAATTTCAGCTAGTACTGCATCAACCGAGGGGCTTCACTGCCAACTGGGAGTCCTTAAAATCAATTTGATATAAAATCTGAGCTCATACAGAGCGTGGTATGCTGCTGTTCTCTCCTATTTGGATTAGCTTGAATGCTTTTCCCCAGTATAGGTGACTGTTAGAATCACGGAGATGGAATGAAATTTAGTTCCAGTTGTTTCTGATGATGCTGTATAGCTTTCTGTTGCTGCTGGAATGCATTAGGAAGATGACACATTGAGCTGACCTTCAGTTATGTATAACTGGCGTTGAAGGTAAGGCCAGTTCTGCTTTTAACGTCAGTTATATTAGAACTGACGTTAAATGTTATCTTTTAACGTCAGTTCCAGTATAATTGACGTTAAAAGTTTTACTTTTGATGACAGTTTTGAAATAACTGTCATCAAAAATGTTGATAAATCTTTTAATGACAGTTCTTTGAAAAACTGTCATTAAATTGGTGTCAACTATTATAATTTTTGTAGTAGTGTAACTGTGCCAAGTGCTATTTTTACCCAAGGTTTTGCTACTTCATGTCTTTCAAAGAAAGTGCCTTAATCCATAATATTAGTACCTACTCTCCAATCCCAATGGTTAATGATGCATGTACGTATGATGGTATTAGGCTATGCCACTTTCTTATGTGGATCATTATTATCAGTACCTCCTCCAGTCATTTCATTTCGAAAAGCCATAAAATTTTTTGGTAAAAGCGATAATTTCTTAAGGAGTGATTTTCTATTGGTAAAATTCAATACAAGAATGAAAGAGGCAATATTTTACTAAACATGTATTTTCTTTCTTCTCGAAATTATTACAAGTATCGATCGATTCAACAATTGGATTATTGGAGCTATCGTATTATTAGTTTTGGGTTTATCTTTTTAACCATAGGCATTCTTTCAGGAGTAGTATGGGCTAATGAGGCACGAGGATCATATTGGAATTGGGACCTGAAAGAAACATAGGCCTTTATTACTTAGACCATATTCATGATTTATTTACATATTCAAAGAAATATCAATTTGGCAGGTATAAATTCTACAATTGTGGCTTCTACAAGCTTTCTTATAATTTGGATATTCTATTTTGGGGTCAATTTATTAAGATTAGGTTTACATAGTTATGGTTTATTTACATTAACATCTAATTAAATTAAAGAAAGGAGCTAACAAATGTAAAAGATGGGATAGTGTGTATACATCTAGAAGTAAGAAAATTTAGTGTAAGGCGTCAAGAACCTTTTAAATCACTAGTATTACTTTATTCAAAAGGTTCTGACAAACGCCAAGCATGTTTGTTATAATCCAATTTCAATTTTTTTGTTCATGAAAACTATTTATAAAAATAATTAGATCAAATAGCTTCGACCTTGCCACTTGATAGTGAAAGAACGAAATTCGGATAAATACCGATAACTATTATAGGTAGAAGAATAGAGATCGAAATAAATAACTCTCATGGTCTAAAATAAAAAAAAATTACAAGTTTAGGTCATTAATTAACTTATATCCATAGAACAATTGGTGTGAGATAGATAATGAATAAATGGGAGTTAATACCATTCCAATTGCCATTACAAAAGTAATTAGTATTTTTGGCATTAAAAAATATTTTTGGCTGGTAATTATTCAAAAAAGTACTATTAATTCTGGAACAAAACCACTCATACCCAGTAATGCAAGGGAAGCCATCGATAAGATACTAAACATTGTAAATATTTTTGGAATTAAGATAGCCATTCCACCCGTTTCATCGAGATAAACAAGATGTATCATAACTCGTTCTTGCCGAGAAAAAAAAGTGCAGCACTAATAAATCCATGAGAGACTATTTGTAAAATGGTTCCATTGAGTCCTGGATTGGTTATAAAACCAATTCCTATGATTATGAAACCCATATGAGATACAAAAGAATAAGATACTCTTTTTTAAAAAAAATTATGTTGACCAAGAGATGTTAAAACTGCACAAATTATTTGAATTGTACCTACTACCAATAACCAAGGAGAAAATATAGAATGAGCATGGGGTAATAATTCCATATTGATTCGAACCAACCCATATGCTGCCATTTTTAGTAAGATTTCGGCGAGAAGCATACAAGACTGTAATGTGCCTTTCTATAGGTATTTGGTAGCCATGTATGTAAGGGTATAATCGGTGATTTGATGGCAAAATCAATAAGAAATCTAATATAAAATATTATTTCAAGTGTGACAGGATATGATTGATTTGTTAATATTTCAAAATTTAATGTTGGTTCATTGCAACAATATAAATTGATACCCCAAAACTCCTATTAATAGAAAAACAAAACTTGCTACAGTGTACAAAATAAACATTGTAGCTGAATACAGATGTCTCTTTCCTCCCCACATGAATAAAAGTAGATAAACTAGAATTAATTCTAACTCCCACATGATGAAAAGAAGTAAAAAGTCTCGAGAAGAAAATGATCCTATTTGACTGGTGTGCATTGCTAACATCAAAAAATGGAATTGAGAATCTAGAGTAACTAGCCAAGCCATTAAAGTAGCTAAAGTAGTATAAATCTCATCAGTAAGATAAGACGTGTAGAAAGTCCAACTATTCCTAATCTCTAGTAAAAATAAAAAAAAAATTAATCCATTTATAATCTTTCGTTAACTAAATCAACGAATTGTCGAATTGAAAATGATAACAAAATGCATAGGTCGTTAAAAGGAGATGTAAGACACATACAGATGTTGTATACCACCTAATTACTTTATTTCCCTTATGAAAGAGAAAAAAAATTTAAAGAACCTGGATTATGAAACTTACCTTGAAACGGATAAGAATATAATTATGATCAAAATCAAGATCACAATTAGAATCAAAATCAAAATCAAAGTTATGATGATTTGCATCATGTGCCTTCATATGCCAAAAAGCTAGCTAATACTATTGCAAATAATGTGGACAAACCCTTTCAAATCCTTAGTGGCACTTGTTTAGTATTAGTGAGATATCTATGAATGGATCAATGGCTCTATCTCATGCCTTAAAGAGTCGGTGGTTAATTTTCAAGAATGCATTTGCACTTGTTGTGAGTTTCAGATTAACTTGTTGCCTTGTTTACTTGCGCTTGTAGCCACTAGGTAGTATTATGATATTCTATCTTTTTTTAGCCCATTAAACTTTATTAAATATTACAAATATTCTTAAATTTTATTTTTTGGGGAAGAAACATAGATGTTGTATCTTCCTATGCATAATACGATAAACAATGTCACTTAATTGCAACATATTCTAAGCTTATTCATCTTGTCAATGACAAATCCAGTTGGGATGTCCTGATGAAGTTAGCCAAAGAGTTATTCATTCTTTTTAGGTATAACTACCCAAGATAATGAGCTTTAAGCTGCTTTTTATCAATTAATCTAAGCTGCTCATATTTGGCATGAATCCACTCAGCTTCTTCCAACTTTATGCCTTAAAACCATGAGGGACGGTATTTTGAGCTCTACAAGTAAGACAACCTCTATGCCATAGTGTAAAGCATAGGGAATTGCTCTAATAGATGTCCTTATTGATGTCTGATATGTATATAATCCCAACGAGATGATCTCATGCTAGTCCTAATACATAGTTGTCATTTTTTATATGATTTGTTTAATATTTTTGTTTGTTGCCTCAACTGCCCCATTCATCTATGGCCGTTAAATGGTAGAATTATGGTAATGGATCTTGAGCTGCTTGCATGTTTCTTCGATTACTTTACTCTCTAGATTCTTGGCATTATCTAAAATAATTCTTTTTACAAGGCCATACTAGTGGATTATCCATTTTAAGAAAGTTTATCACTACTAACTTGGTTACTTGTAAAACATCATACTTAAACCCATTTAGTAAAATAGTTAATGAACACCAAGATAAATCTATGGCCATTCGATGCCTTTAGGTTAATTGAACTAATCAAATCAAACTCTCATATAGAAAATGGCTAAGGAGCGATCATCATGTATGAATTCAAAGGGGGGATGTGGCTCTTATTTGTATATATTTGGCACTTATGGCAATTTCGAACAATGTACAGTCTTTTTCCATAGTGAGCCAAAAATATCCCATTTGAATTATCTGTCTTGCCAACATAGGGCCACTTACATGTGTTCCGCGAATCTGCTCATGTACTTCTTTTAGAGTCTCTCAAGCTTCTTTGCAAATCTAAATTCATTGGCCTTTTTGAGATATGAAACTGTATTTGTCACCCATTGTGAATACTTAGAGATTATAATGAATTCTAATTCCAAAATTTTTGTACCTTTTTTGATCTTTAAAAGTATTTTCAGTTTCATCCTCTTTAGCTTTTGTTTGGCACAGGGACATCTAGGCTTGAGTGGAAGATTATGCTCCACTATACTCTTGTCTAAACCTAGCATATTCTTATAAGATCAGGCAAGCACATTACTATATTCTTAAGCAGGTCAATTAGCTTTTGCTTTAGTTGTGGTGGTACAGCATCACCAATTTCTAATTCCCTTTTCTCTTTATCTATCCTGACATTTATGATTTAAGTTTCTTTTTGATGGGATAGTATCTGTTTTTTCAATCTACAATTGTTTGAATGGTTTTGGTGGTCATTCAATCTCTTCCTCGGTTTCAAGGTCATCCATGTAAATGTATTCCTTGCTTAAGTCCATTTTATAGATATTAAAATTTTATAACCAAGCTTCCTAGACATGAGGTGGAGATGTTTTTATTTCTGATGAGATAATGAATTTCTTGAATGAGTAAAGGATGAGAGACAAAATGAATTGGATTGGAAAAGAGATGATAAGAAAAGTGAATGTATTTATTAAGCACTTAAAATGTTACAAAGGGATCACAAAAGGATTCATGGCCCCACCCTATTACTTAGTCCAAAATAGGGTGGACTTCGAGTAATCTCTGACTTGTAGTGTTTGTATTTTTGTATGTATCTTTTGGATAACTTGATGAGTCATTGGGATAAGAATTGATTCACCATAAAGCCACCCAATAAAGCGAAAATTACGAGTGAGAGGTTTGCAATAGTTGATGGCCTAAATACCCCTAAGCATTCTCTACTTCATCAAATCCTTTTTGTCCTTTATGTCTTCTGAAGTTGGTCGATATTAAACTTGGCCTTCTAAGTTGTTGGGTAACTCTATAATTGTCAAGATACCTTGAAGATTCTTGCCTGGCACCTTTCCGACCTAATAGCCTCAACCCAAGGTTTAGTTAATTTGGAACTATAACTTCAGGGAGAACTTGAGAGGCCTCTTATCAACGAATTTTGTGACGTTGAGATAGTCCAACGTTTGAGAAGTGTTCTCTTCCTTGTTAGGAGCATCTGGATAAGGGAAATCTTTGGTGAAAGAGGTGATAATGTCTTCCTCATCATGAATAATGATAAAATGATCTTTCAGTGAAGTGTGGAAGGTATAACACCTACCTTATGAATCCATGGTACTAAAGGAAGCAGGGATGTCCATGATCTTAAATTCAACTTCATAGACAAATGGTCCTATCTTTAAGGGTAGATCAATAGTCCCTTGGACTTTATTCTTATTCTCGTTGAAAGCTTTAATCGACATAATTGTAGTGTGCCAATAATGGTCGAGTCGTTGTGGATATGCTCTAAAGTGCTGATGGGCATGACATTTATTAAAGAGCCATTGTAAATAAGTACCCATGAAATGGTACACCCTTTATATGAAACAGATAGTAAAAGGCTTTGGTGAAGCCTTAGCCTTCTTAAGATAGCTTATCATTAGAGAAAGTAATAAAGTTGTGAGCACTAGTATGGTCACAAATGTCCTTCATCCTCTCAGTTGGTATCTTGGGTGGTGAATAGACATTCTAGAGGATCTACAGGAGTGTTTATCTATGTACTTCAAAGTTGAGAATGAGTGCCAACATTGTTATCTTTGTAGGAGTTTTCTGCAACTGATCCAAAATTGCATACTCATTATGTTAATGAACTTCAAGAAATCCATTGCATCTTCCTCTGAAATGGACTAGACAGGGGCCTTATCTTTCTCTGCCATGTCAGAAATGGTCTCGTTTATAGTTTGATTGTTTTTACTAGGTTAGCTCTTCAGCATAAGGGCCATAACATCTCCCAGTTTTGGTAATGTGAACAAGCTAAGTTAGGCTCCCAACCATCTCATTTATAGTTGTCAAAGGATACTTCTAGGGTACTGCATGGCTTGATTAATAAGGTGGCAAGACTTGAATGAGCACCAAGGGGCCTTTAGTAGGTATAACCTTTTCTCTTTTATTTGATTCCCTTAGTGGAATTGGAGCTTTCACCTTCATCATGAATGGGTGGTAGTTGACCATGAAAGTTCTACCTTGTCTTCCTTTTCCCAATCGATCATGTTGACCTAATGGGCTGGTAAGGAATTGTTGGCCATATTAAGGTTCTTCATTTCCAAAAAAAAAAAAAAAAAAAAGATGTCATTGTCCATCAACTTTTGCACTTGATATTTGAAGGTGAGGCTGTCTTTGATATTATGGCCTTATGCTCCAAAGTGGCGGAGTTAGGGGTTGTGTGAACACTGACATCACTAACTTTTACTCCAAGAGCTGAGGGTATAGGTCGTGGTACAGAATGAGAATCGAATGATTGAGAGATCTTTGCCTTTTTAGGGTGGGGTTTTAGAAAAGATTTTTGTTTGTTAACAAAAGAGACATCGAAGGGCAGATCTCCTTAACTATATCTTGTGTTTGGATAGAATAATAGTGGGTAAAAAATGTTATTTGAGGCCTCTTGACAATTAGATGATTGATGAAACATGCCTCTTCCTTTTTCTTGAAGGTGAGAGCTCTCTTTATGATGGAGTCTTCTAGTTTATCTGACTTCCAATTTGCACTGTTTCTTACAAATATTTCACCCACCATTGTAACAAAGTGGTTGGACAATAGGAGTTTCAATGTCTCGAGGAATGTTTGGAAGAGTTTAGTGTCCATTAAGGACATAAAAGCAACAAATACTCTTCATCGAGTGGCATACTCTTTAAAGATTTCATTTTTTTTTTCTCATGTGTTGCAGATGACTCTATTGCGAACCAGTACCTTAATGTGTTGATAATGAAAGAGCAATGCAATAACTAAATTACCCTTGAATCTTAGTAAGCTTGAGGTTGGAATACCACTCGAGTGCTTCATCTTTGAAGCTGTACTAAAAGCAATGGATTAGGAATTTTTGGTTCCCCCTATGTGCATGCATTGTGTACAAGAGCATCTTCAAGTAAGTATAAGGCAATGAGTCCCATTGTACTTATCGAACTCAAAAGCCTTAAACGTCAAAGGGATGATCAGTCAAATGACCAAACTTAAGTCGACAATGTCCATTCAAGCAGATTTTTTCTCTTGCTTGGGGGATATAACATGTTTAGCAAGCCCTTTTTATTTTAACCAACTATTCTTCATTGTGGGGGTTGTCTATCCCTAGGTGTTCCAACTCAATAGGGTCATCTAAGTCAAGGACTTGGATTACTTCAAGGGATTTTCCTATCGTATTTTGACTGCTGCACTATTTTACATTCTAAGATACGTCTGTGGTTACTAAGCTGAAGGGTCTCACAATAACTTAGAAGGTTTTGAACCTTTTCTGGTTCAGCCTTTATAGGGGTTTTTTCTTACAATAGACCCTTCATAAAGCTCATCATTTATTGAAATTGATTTTGCATGATAAGCTACATGTCATGATGATTCTTCATCATTTTCTCATTAATTTTAGCTTAGACTTGTTCCATTCTCCCAATGTGGGCTAGTTGATCTTCTATTTCAAGTGATTGGACTTGGGATCAGGTATCACAGGTTCAAACAACCGAGTTCGTTTTTCTTATTATGTTAAATCATTTTAATTTTATTAAAGAGAACGTATGCATGACATGTTAATGATGTGGATGTGCATGCAAGAATGGACATCAGGATTTAGCACAACAATAAAAATTTTAATGGCCTGTTGTAGATGCCTAACATTAGGTCCATAATTAAATATATTAGAGACCTTTTGGAAAAGGACTTGTAGCCTTTAGACAAAGCTAGGTATGTCTGGTGAATTCTAACTATTATCCTTGGAAATGGCTTTTTCAAAATGATTCTATTCATGTTTAAAACTAGAAATCTCCTCCATGATCTATTCAAAGCTATCTAATTAAGATCTAGGCACGCTTTGGATTTTGGGAAGATTTTTCCTTATCTTGAAACCATTATGTCCAAATTTCCTTGGCTTGTTTCTTTCAAAATTGTCCTTCTTTCAAAGTGATGTTAAAATCATCCTTTACTTTTTCAAGGTTAGCCATATGATTTAGGGGTTAATTACATGAGAGAGATCTATATTTTAGGTGCAGTATCAAATTGAGACCTACATAAAAAAATTGCATCAAATTAGAACTCACATAATGCATAGTTTACAATGCAGGACCTCCGTCAATAAATCTCGTTAGAATTGACTCTATGGCTTATTCAATACATATTTAAATATAGCCAATGTGTACCTTATTTTTGCAAATCCCTTATTGCCCTTAGTCACTCATAGTCTATAGAATTCACTGACCCTTACCATCTTTCTGATAATTTCTTCTCAATTGTTCCTTTATTTCTCCTCAAACAATTGAAGATTCACACCCAAGCATCGAGGAGTTATCTGAAATTTCTGAGAGAATCTTTTCAAATGCTTCTTGACTAAGCTTAACAACATCACTTTTGCTGAATCGAATCTCTGGCTGCCTGCACCATTACCTTCCACGCTTGTAACTTGATCTTTTTGGCAAGGGGCTTGACAAGAAACAAAACCATCCACTCCATACAAAAGCTTGGTATCTTCCTCATGTTCTTTGTTGTTTACTCATTGCCTAGTCTCATTTTCTATTCCTTTTTGAATTTTAACTTCTTCATCAAGACTTTTTACCATACACTAATTTATTAGATTCCACAACCCAACATGCTTCTGTTTTCCCATGTTGATTCTCTGTTTTTCATCCTTGGTAAATGTGGATGTTGAACTTTCAGATGAAGGAAATCCTTGAGGCCTTAGAATCTACTTCCTCGACTACTCTAGATGAATTTGGTTCCACTAATGACTCATTAGTAGTAGAAGCAACAGTAACTACACCATTCATTGTCACAGATGCCACAAATCCACTTGACAGTGAGCCACTAGATTCATCGGATGATTCACCAGTCACCTTACTTGAAGTGTCGACATCCAACTTCTTTGTATTTGATGCTGAATCACCTTTGCATTTCTCAAAGTTCAACCTAAAAGTTATATCTTCATCAACTTCTCGATGAACTTTTTCATTTACTGGAACTCATTCCTGACAGGTGCTGATAGTATCATCACACATGAAGGGTAAATTATCATAATCTTTTGGGTCTCGAAGCTCTTATAAACTGAAGTCTGTGAATTTCTTATATGTTGGCAATGTCACTGAAACACCTCTTTCTGTTGTTTCTTCAGATGCAGGACATCTACTGCAGGCCATTTTGGTTAGTTCAGCTTCCTTTCTTGTTATTACCAGAATTTGAAAATCAACTAATACCCTTCATGCTCGACTGAGTTCTTAACAAACGCCTTTTTATTGATACAAATTGTTTCACTAAAGGTAAATCGGCATGATGATGGCCATGAAAAGAACAGTAAGTATAAGGACATACCCTCGTGGCTGGAACTCGCTCAGATCCATTTCCTTTTGATTAAAGCTCAGCTTTACCAAGAAGCTTGAAGTCTTTGAGAGATGAAAAACATGTAGTTTTGTGTATGCTTGACTTCTGGTTGAAGAAATTTCGAAGCATTTCTTCATGGAAGGCCTTTTGGATTTCAAACTTGCCAATCTAGAGATCCTCAAAGGTCTCAGATTAAATATTCTTATCAGACCTCTAAATGATTTGTTCTTCAGAGTACCTTCTGATATTTGTTTCACATTACTTGAACTTTTCCCACTTGGATCCACAGCAGAAGTAGATTTAGAATTTTGAGGACTTGCCTGAAACCACTCTTCTCTTGAATCAAAGTAGCTTGTTGTCTCCACAGATCATTTGTTGATAAAATGATAGAAATCTGATCACTCGGACAGTTGTCAACTCTTCTGGATGATCTTATGCTCCGAAAGTTTACAACCTTGATAGCTCTTGCCTTTTTTGGTTTCTTATTCTGGTCAACTCCTTTAGACAATTTCCTCATCAAAGACCTCCTGCCTTTCTTGCTAGGCATCCTTGTTATACTCTTGGCCAACTCGTTCAAAGTAGATCATCATGCCTACCTAGAGCAAGCAATACTAGTTCTCAAACAATTCAATTTCCACTTTTCTTCATTGATCAGATGATTTTTCTACCTCAATTACTGCTATTGAAACTGAGTTGATGTTATAAGACTTGCCTTGTCATTCTTCATCTTCCCATTGAAACAGCTTCTCGCTTTTGTCAAATTTGGTGAGGCATTTGACATCACCATTGGAGTCAACTCTTCGGAGCTTGCAGCATATCCATTGACCCTCTTGTTCATACTCTGAAAGTTGGCAATCTTGAAACCCAGATTGACCTTAACTTCTTCATATTCTTCTTTGGCTCTATTCCTCCTCTGTCTCTGCCATCCCAATGAAATGGGTCAACCATCATTGCCAGCTCCTCAAATTTCACCAAATTACTCAACTCTATTTCAGATTTCGAAATCATACTCTCAATCTCTAACAGACAAATCTATGGCTTATCTTTCTTTTCACAAGATAGAAAGTTTTGGGTTTTCTAAGGAGAAATTGCAAAACTGAAGAAAGTTTACCCAAAGAAAAGCTCAGAAGATCCATAAACAGAAGGCAGTTTTTGTTTGACTCCATAAACAAATGATTTCAGTTCCTATCTTAACTTGAACTGAAATCATCTGTTTAAGAAGTAATCTTCTTGCTAATTTATTCGAATAGAAATACAGAAAAAATCGAGAAAAAATTATCAAGGAGACGATGAGTGTGAGTGAAATCTATGGAGTGTGAGTGACCAAAGGACAATAAGGGATTGGCAAAAATAAGATACACACGACTATTTTTAAACACGTATTGAGTAAGCCATGGAGTTAATTTTAATGAATTTTATTGACGAAAGTCTCACATTACAAACTGCATGTTATGTAAGTTCTAATTTGATGCTATTTTTTATGTAGGTCTCAATTTGATACTGCACCTAAAATGTAGGTCCCTCTGATATAATTAACTGAAGATTTAGCCTATAGTTTCTTTCTTGATCAATTTTGGCTAGCAGATGGTTGATTTAATTCTGATGCACTTTTTCTTTAGTCTTCCTTTCTTTGAAGAGTTTTCCACCAAGTGTTGATCCATTCTGATTCTTTTTTGAGTCAACCATTCTTCTTGCTTAATTTGCTGCATACTTTAGGTGAAGCTCTCATATTCCCTTTTCCAATGGTTGCCCCCTGATCAATGTTAATTTGCAAATAGAAATTTTGTTTTTCTCAGTTGCAATGTCAAGGCTTGAATTTATTTATCCTTGGAATGTTGTTATGCCATATAGTATTTTAATTCTCTAGCTCACTCATTGGGCTGGTCTCTTTTTCTTATTAGGGTAGGTATTGCTTGCTTTTTAATTAAGGTTTCATATTACAATGACTCTAGCATTTGTTACAGAATGAAGTCTTGATATTTTCGTTCTCTGATTGCTTATTAGTCTCTATCTCTCTATGTTCTTTTAAGAGCAAGTACTAGAACTAAGGCTAATTGGTAATGATAAAGCCACATCACGAGTAGCATATCACACATTAAATTCTTTCTCCACTAACTATACCCAATGTGGTTCCTTCTACCGATTTATTTCGAATTATTTTACAAAAAAATTACGACTCGTAATTCACTTAGGAGTAGTGGTCAGAATTGGCTAGTGCACTGCTTCTTTGCACCCAATATGTTGTCAAGATAAACTACTTAATTCTGAATTGCCTGAGTACCATCAGAGGGCTGTATCTTACCTATTGATGAAAACCTATCAAAATGATTGAAGATTAGGATATCATTTTTAATAGAAATGGCATGGACCTTAGCCATTGGGCCACCCACCTAACATCATTTTCTTTTAGCGCGAATAAAATGACAGACCATTCATACATAATTTTGTGTTTAGTTATTTAAATTCTTGTAAACTCCTAAAGTGGATTGAGGAGATTCCTTTACGAGCCCATTGAAAAGTCCAAATGTGTTTTGAGCCACACATGGAGAATTAGTGCACTTATAATCCTCCGCTTGCATGTCCTTCTAATGTCATTTAGAGAATTTATAATCTCAGTAAGAATTATAGGGCATGATTGCCTCTTTATGTAAGGAAATGTACAAAAAGGATGATATGAACGCTTATATCCCTGAGGACTTCAAGACATACGATTAATCTGGAGAAAGCAAGGACTAGTCTTGGTAGGCTCCCTTCCTCACCTCTATGTTGATGACTTCTAGAAATTGAAAAGGGGCACATAAACTATCTCTTTTGCATTTTAAATGCTTCTTTAGTAATTGATCACATATGCCTAGTATTTTTATCACTTTTGCAATCATCCGTTTAAGTTTATTATTATAAATATACATCCCAAAAGATTGTGCATCACTTAGCCCCAAAAGTGCCTTACATTCTTCCAAAGTAAGAACTAAATCCATGTTGTTGTAATGGAAATGGTGATAAGAGGGATCCCAAAAACTAACAGCAGCTCTATTCAATGGCTCCTCCACTTGAATTTGTACAAAATTTGCAATGGTGCCAAACTGCTTTTCATACTTAGCTTTATTATGATACTGATCTTGTCCCAAATTTGATAAAGAGTTGATAAACCATTCACCTTGAGACTCAAAGAAACTATTTCATTAAAGCTCGTTTGGAAACTACAAGGCAAAACATCCTTAAATGTTCTTTGCTCTCCTTAAGACCATTTTTGTACTTAAGAGGCGATCATTATAACCACATTAGAATTACTATTACTAGGTCAAGATGATGTCATGATCGGGAATTTTGACTAGAACAAGGATAGACCTTGGTAATTTCTTTTATGCTTTAAGTCTAATGTTGTAAGTTTTTTGATGTTAGTTTCATGCAAAATTATGCATGAAGATCAGATAATAGAATAAGTCAACACAGGTTATAGTCAAGTTTGGTACTTCTCACTAGAGTTCATGTCTTAGGGGGAACGATGGCTCTGTAGCCTAAATTTTTCTAGTTTTGAGCTTCCTAAAGATTAAAATGAAGGGTACTCTAGACCCATAATTATCGACATGAGGATACATGGGAAGAAAACTCCCTCCCCTCCCCCTCTCAAGTGATGAAAACAGGCATAGGGTTCGACTTGAGTCGGGAAAGCTGCATCATGCAAGAAGACTAGGTGCCCTCCAAATACTAGCTTTTTACCTCTCTTAATAAGGAAATGATCTAAAAAGAATTAGGCCAAGTATAAAGCTAATACAATGTATGACTATGATGTACGTACTGGTTTTATATTTTAAAAACATATAAAATAAAAGAAGAAAGAAAGAAAGAAAAGCATATAAGAAATAGAGTTCAAAATTTTGGATTTTCACCCTATTGAAAACAATTTTTGGTTTTAACTTCAGCTAGACTCTAGGAAATCAAAGATTCTAGGATAAATCCCTAGTGAAGTTGCCAAACTATCACAAAGGCTCTAAGCTGTGAAGTCGAGGCACTTGATTCCTTAAAGTGAGAAATGAGAGAATTTATCTCTTCTTTTCTGGATAGTTTGGTCAAAAAACAAATAAATCTTAAAATTTATTTTGGCTTAAAATCAAGGAAAAAATGAAAGTCATTACCAATCTTTCTTATGGTGTGATTGGTTACTGAAAATTCTTTTAATTTACTCTAAATCATTTATTGCGAGAAGAAACCAAAGAAACCCTAAAAAAAAAAAAAAGTTTTAGCACTCCTCAAACTTTATCAAGAAATTTAGGTCTGCGAGATGATTAAGTGTGAGAAAAAAATTAGCACCTTCACAATGCCCAAAATTGATATTAGTTAAAATGAAAAAAGATTTCTTTATGTGGTGATAAAGATTTGAACTTGATTCATATACAAGGCAACATATAATTATAGAAAGAAAAACCTTTTTCAAATTAATGCAAAAAATGATGAAAACTTAGTTTTCAAAATCATTTTATTTAAGGCCTCAAACATTGGCTTTCACTAAGCCTCAATTCTTGAAAGAAATGTAAAGAAAAAAATTTGATTCTTGAAATTGCTAAGAAGCACTTAGAATGTCGTAGTTTGGGTGAGGATAAAAAAAAGGTCCTTACACCAAGTCTACATAATGGTTATGTGGTCTAGAACAATAAAAAGGAATTCATTTCAAGAAGCACACATCAAGAAAACAAGAGAATGAAAAGAAAGTACCAAGAAAGTACAAGAATAACATCGACATTATATACATATATATATACATATATATATAGTGTTTATAATAAAAGAACTACAAGGTGATAAGGTTTACCTGTTAATACATTGCAATGATCCTTCTGCAACCCTTGCTAAAAACAGAATCCTCACACTCTAAAACTAAGGTATGGAAAAGTGTTTTTGCTCTCTAAGAAGGAAAACTACTTTCTCTAAAGCAAACCTCTCTCAACAAGTTATATTTCTCTCTAAAAAGGTCTATGGACTCTATCAGCTTTTTTTTTTTTTTAAAAAAAACAATATACTTTAACTAAAAAAATCATACCCTTTCTCGTTCGATCGAATGGATATTTATAGGTGTGGCCTTATCAAAAATGACGGGTGCACGCCACATATCTAAGCTGTGATGATGCTAGATACTTGTGTCATATGCCTTTTTGTTGAATTTAGAATCTTCTAGGTAGCTTCTAGAAATCTATAAAATTGCCCCAAGAATGTATGTCCTATGCTCCATTGTTCATGACTTGGCATAACTTGAAATCATCAAGATCGGGAAACTTCGTGGAAGACTAGATGAATGATCTAGAATTTGTCCAAGTTGAGACTTTATTAAGGGGGTTGATGAGTGATCAGGAGTTTGGCCCATGTCTAAAAAAGCCCAAATCAACCCGTTGAGTGATCAAGAAGGATGTAGGTTTAGAAAATCTCATCTTCAATGTCTAGTCAACATTCCATTAGATCGTTTTTGAAATGTCTCTTTTAGAACATTTATTATATAGGTGCCAGCTTATGATTTACCTTGGCCTAGGGATGTAAGAAGGTTGTACATTTTGTGTGTTGCCTTTTGGTTCTCATGAGGAATGATTGTCTTATTTAAAACGGTTTTGAAAAAATATTTCCCTTTTTCATTTTATTTTCTTGCAAACAAAAACCTCCAAACCTCTTTTCAACGAGCTCGAAGCTCTCAGTCTTCATCTTTGCTGTTCTTTTTCTTCTAGATAGGTTTTTCACTCTTTTCTTTTCATTTCTCACCCTATAATAAGGGCTAAGAATCTAATCCTTTTACCTATGTCTCAAAAGACTTGAAATGTGTTAGGAGTAGCTTTCCTATCCCAAAATATGTAGAACTAGAGATCCCCAACCCCTTTTGACCGGCCATGGACCTACCATGAAGGTTGGATCATGGTTTTTGAAGATAACCTCAATAGAAGCCAAGACTTACCTATCCACTCTTTCTTTGAAAATGTTTATAGGCAGTTTAGATTTTCTCATTCATAGCTCATGCCTAACTCTTGGCATTGTATGCTCGCATTCATTTTTAAAATTTTGTCCATGGATTGTATAAAATTTTTGTTGTTTTATTTGTTAAATTCTTCGAGTTAAAAGCCAATAGACATGATAGGAATTGAAACTTTAAGTTCCATTACTTCATTTAGTACTAGCCTCAAGCTTTTTATCGACTACAATCCAACAATAAAGACTTAGTTAAAAGAACTTTTGGGCCTCTTAGCACAAGATACACCCTCACCTAAACACTTGGAGTGAGTTCTCCAGGAAAGTTGATAACAAAAAGGTCCACCCTAACCAGATATTGATCTTTAAGTCCCTTTATGATAAGAAGGATGTAGATAGTTTTAGCACCCATATTAGTAATGATAGAATAGTTATGGTTAAAGTAACTAGGACTTGGTATAAGGTGTTTAGGTTTGATAAAACTTCTAGGTTAATCAAAGATGCCCTAAGTTTGGATTGTAAGGAAGAACTCTCCTCACCTCCCTAGAAAATCCAAATCACAATGTCCAAACACTCTGCCTAAACTAGGCCTTGCACTCGAAAAGTGAGTCCATCCTAATGACGGGTAAGCATCAATCCCTAAACTAAATGCCATCCTCAAAGTGGATATCTATCTTGATGTGAGCTAGAGCCTTAAACTTTAAGTCCCCAATCTCCTAGTGTGGTCTCTAAGATCAATGCCATATCAACTCTTAGTTCTTTTCTACTTTGAACTTCAAGAGTTTCTACTCTTATACTCATCATTAACTTCTTACTCTTTGATGTTGTCTTGTAGACCTTGAAGAAATGGTCTCACAACCCATTATCCCCTAAATGACCAAAGACTTATTGTGAAAGACAATAGATATCACCTTTGGGGACATGTCCCATGGAAAGCTCTACCCTCAATATTGCTACCAGAATCCAGCAACAATGTAAGTCCTCATGGGCTACCCCGAAGAGTAAAGTGGCTAGTGCTGGCCCTAACACTGATGCCTTTGCCATAAAAAAGAGGAAGATGGTGGCAGTTATTCCCCCAACCATCAAGGAAAAGTTTGGAGCAAAAAAGAGCCACCTAAAGGATAGGGCATAATGGAGTCTCTTGCCATGCCATTGGGTGAGCTCAAGCTACTCCCCTTAGATGAGAAGTTCAAGCTACAATTCTGTGAAGGGCTCCATGAACCAATCTAGTTTGGTTCAATAGTGGCTCTATTAATCCATTCTTTCATGGGATATAAGGTAAATAGAAAAGGAGATCAATAACTTGTTCTTAGAAAACATAATGCTCTACTTCAAGGAGGTAAGTATTTGCTTCTTTTAACTTTGTTATTTCTGAACTATAACTTGTAGATTTATGACTTGTATTTTTTATTTACAGTTTGCCTAAAGAATGGTTATACTCACCAGTAAGTACCACCATAGCAGCGTAGCCTTCCATCATTTCATGAAGGAGGCTAAAGCTACAAATGAATTTGCTATTAACACCATGAGCAAAGTCCATGTTTATGCAGTTAAGACAAAGAGGACAAAGAACCACTTGGCCAAAGTTGTAGATATAGACTGATTGAAGGTAGAATTGGCCTAAATGTAGGCCAATGTTGAGGCTACAACAAGTCATGTCAAAAATGAACTTATTCTACAACAAATAGAGAAGGTGAGGGTAGCTTATGAGGAAGCTTGACCGTGTGCCATAGGTTAATTCAAAATGACAAACGTGTACAAAGCTGAGATTGAGTAGCAAGCTTTCAAGCTATATTGGGTGATCTGAACATGCATTGTTCAAGAGATCTAAGGTCAATACCCAAACCTAGACCTCTCATGGGTATAGGTGGCTCTATCGACAAAAGGCCTCATCGGTCCATTATGAGGATTTGGAGGTTTCCCTCATAAATTTGAAAGAAGTGGCTAAGAGGCCAACTGATAAGGGAACATCGATAGCTTCTCCTAAAGACAAGACTCCCAATGACACTTTGGCTCCTAATGTGGTGGAGATTACAGCCTAGCTCGGGCCTTAAGTTGTACTTTTTTTCCCCTTCAGATGTGCAAATTCTTCTTGATTAATGAAAGTTAAATTTTGAAGTCAAAATTTCCATGTACATTAACAATTATTAGGATGATCATTGTTAACATCTCGCTAGAAATCACAACCTTAATGATAAATGCCTTGAACTAATTCTAAATGAAAGAAAGTTGATGAGGCAACATCATATATGATGTGAATTTAGTTTTAAATTGCCTAAATATGATGTGAATTTAGTTTTAAATTGCCTAAGGCTTTGATCCCAATGTGAGCAAAAGGACCCGATGTACCGCTAAACTAAGAATCTTGCTATAAGCAACCTAAAGAATAAAGCTAAACTTCACCGATTGATTCCATAATGTGAGGCATGCCTTCAAATCCTAATTGGTGTTAAAGCAGCTTTAGGAATAAGAACCCCCTCCAACACTAGTGTTGATGGCCCCTTTTCAGGTGGTATGTCAGTTATCTCCTCAAGGTCAGCCAGAGAAACATCTAAATCTTTAAAGTGGACCCAAAAAACCTTTGGGAAAAGAGCCAACTACATTCATGAAAGGTCAAGGTCAAGATATTTGGCATGAATTTCCTCGACCATACATAGTTGATTGGCAATTCAAGTGTGAGGCCTATTTCTCGATCTTAGGCTTGCATGCCTCTGAGATCCTGAACTCATAAATAGCTTGAGGTCGAGTTTCTCCTCACCTTATCTTGATGTTGGAAGGTAAGCTCATTGTTAGCATGGTTTATCCCCGCGTCCACATTTGCTTGGATCTAGGTCGATTCTATCTTGGCATCATTCTTATCAACCTCAGCCTTGGCCAATAAATTCTTCAGCCTTGACCAATAAAGTTTTCAGCCTCTCAGCTTCAATCATGTAAATGTTCACCCATATTTACCACATTGATTACAAATTCATTAGTAGTATCAGCCTCCTTCAGAAGTAATGGAGACTAATGCTAGTATGGTTGCACTTATTCATAAGCATAACCACTCTTCAGGCAAACTACAAGAATGAATTTGTATTCCACTACTATAATAGAAATAAGAACAAGCAAATGATGCTTATCTTCGTGAAACATATCATGGTGTTTCTAAAAATGGTATCATTGTTTTTTCCTTCGAGCTTCTTTAGGTCATAAGGAAGGATGGACTTGTAAAGCCACTCTTGAACCAAGCTTAAATGGCTCAAAGAGCCTTTAATTGGAAGATCGCACTAAAGTAGAAAGTTATCTTGTAAAAAGATAGGCTGTGGAACACTTAGAGGCATCGAAAGAACATCCATAGAACCTTGATCCCTAGGGTGGTTCCCTTTCTCATTCCTTTTTCCTCTGTTTAGTGGAGGGGCAACAATGATCATTTTTTCCTTTCTTGGTAACAAAGAGACATTCACTTAGTCTAACTCTAGCCTCTTTTATCTTCAGGGGCAACCCATGAATACTGACCCCGCTACCATGGTTTAGCAATAAAACCAGCAGCATAATCCACTCTAGGGGCATTTCTCCCCAAGCAATGTTCATTGCCTCATAGAGTTGGTCGTTAATTATTAAAGGTAGATTTTGTTGAAGGGCCATCTCTTCTTCAAGGTTTATAAACGCAAGATAACAAGTAAGGATTAGCCATAAATGAAAGACAAGATATTGGCGTAGCCCTAAGCCTTGGTATGGCATTAGTTTAGGAGACCACATTGAGAGAAAGAGGAGTAACGAAACGCATAAGTGCATTTTCGTGATTTAAGTTTTGTATATACTTTAAGTAGTACATTTGGGTCGAGGTTTAGTGTTTGTTTGGGATCAGAACTAGATTTGAAAGATGAAAGAAGAGCTCCCCTTCCTTAGAACTTAATACATTTTTGATAGATCGAGAGGTCTATCTAATTTAAAAACTTTATACCAAGCCCTTCTGGCCCTCACGACTATTACCCTAGAACCATTAATATGGCTCTTAAAGCTATCTAATCCCCATTTATCAAAAAGTGTTTAGAAAACTATTATAACGTAGAGGTGGATTTTTTTCTTGTACACTTTTTTGGATGGCTCACACCAAACTTTTAGATGAGGGTACAATTTAGGCCAGGAGGCCTAGATATACCTTAAAGCCCCATCCTTGTTATTCTAAGGCTAGCTTTTTGAAAAAAACATTTGGGCTTAATACTACCAAAATACTAAATTTTAAAATAAAAATTTCTATCACCTTTTTTAGCCTTTTAACTTAGAAGAACTTAGCAAACAGGGTTACTAAAAGATCTATGCAATTAGTGGAAAAATTTTTGACACAAAGGAGACCATACAATGCTAAGCATTGGGTGTGAGCTAGGAAGGAGAAATCTTAAATTAATGACATAAAATTTGGAAAAAAAGATGAATGGGCAGGTCTTGGCCTCCCTTGACACTATCTTCGAAGATTATAACCCAACCCTGATGATAAGTCCTTGGCCAGTTAGGGGGGAAAGGAGTCTTAAGCTCAACAAACCTTGAAATGGGTAAATCATTCCTAACTCATTCCAAATCCTTAAGGATATAAGAAGAGGGCCTCAGATTTCTAGCTATTTTCCTAGAGCTTAATTGAAAAGAAAAGAAGTGGAAGACTCACCAAAGGAAAGGATCAACTTCAAAGACAAAAACACAAAGCTTTGGTTTTGTTGAGAGAGAATCTAGAGGTTTTGCGCAAAAGCAATGTGAAGAGAAGAGAGAAAACTTTAGGACCTCTTTTTAAATATGGCAATCATTCATTAGGAAGATCAAGGAGCAACGTATTTGCAAAATGTGTGACCTTTCTGAATCCTTAGGTCATAGGGCAAATCATGAGTTAGCACATAAATATTATATGTTTCAAATAAGGCTCTTTGAAATAACGTTGTGAAAAGTTGACTAGGCACTGAAGACATATCTTCCTAACCAATTGATTTTCTCATCTCGAACTATGATAAGTTCTAGAACAATCATCGGATCATCCATGATACCAAAATCTCGACCTGGGAAATCTTGATCTTAGGAGATTCCTAGCTATATCAAGCTACCCGGATGTATAGTGAGACACAAGATCGTTTATTCTGAAAAAAATTTATAGATTTTTAGAGGCTCCCCAGAAGGTTACAGATCCAAGAAAAGTGTGTAGGATACAAGAACTATACATTCATGCATCTTAGATCAATGGCATGAGCTTGTTATTTGTGGTGAGACCATACCTATAAATGCCCCTTTAATCAAAAAGAGAAAGAACTTTTTCTTTTTTCCAGTGACTCATTTTTTTTAGTATACCAAAAATTTTTAGTATGTTTTGGAGCTAGTTTTTGGAAGACCCTTTTGGAAAGAAGTTTTCTAACATAATAGTTTTCTTTCTTTGATGGCAAAACACTTGCATGTTTTACAGAGAGTTTTGATAGTATAGTCAAGAGTGTGTGAAAGTTTCTTTCTTGAAAGAACTAGAAAAGAGTTATTGCGTTATGCCAGCAGGTAAACCCGATTATCCTAGAGTATTTTTCTTGTAACAAACTGAATCATATATGAAATCTTGATGTTTGTTTCATACTTTTTTTGACATTCTTTCTATAGTTCCATTGATTTTCTTTTGCTTTTTTGATATCTTATTGCTATAATGTTGCTTTCTTTATCATTTTAGAATGATATGTGCATAGGAGTCTTTCTCTATATGAAGTTCTAAACAAAAATGTTTTGTTTTGGAGAAAATAATAGTTGGCCTAAATGTCTCTCCTTCATCCTCACCTAAAATGCATCATTTTGAGTGCTGCCTAATAATTTTAAGAAAACAAGATTCTTTCTTTGTATTTCTTACAAGATTCAAAGGCTAGGTAAAAGCAAACCTTTTGAGTCATAATAAAAATAGTTTTGGAGACCAATATATGGCAATAATCATACTCAAAAGTTTTCATCCTTCATGCGCTTTTTGAAAACATGATCTATTCTGTAATTATGTGTTGCTTCGAATGGAATCAAGTTTGAATTTTTCTTTTGCATCACCTGGTAGAATACATTTTCATTTAATTAGTAATAAATTTGGGCATTCATGAAGGTGCCAATCTATCCTCACATGTAACTAACTTGCGGACCCAGATCTCTAAGTAAAGTTTGACTTGTACCACAAACTTTTTCTTTTGCCTTTCTTTGGGTTTTTTTTCATAAAAAAAGGTTTGGAGAAAATAAAAGTAATTTCAGGGACCATAAAAAAAAGATTGGTAGTGAGTCCTCTTTTCATTAAAACGCTAGTAAAAATGAATTTCGAGATTCATTATTTGATTAACCAAACTAATGAAAGAAAAAAAATCCATCATTTCTTACTTTGAGAGATATAGTGCCTGGGTAGTCGCAAGGTCTTGTTGTGATATCTTGGTAACTCCATTGGCCAAAGTTAAAACAAAAAGTTTTTTAATCGAGTGAAAATGGAAATTCTAAACTTGATTCCCTTCCATGTTTTATCTTTGTTCTTTCTTTCACTTTGTTCTTTATGTTTCAATGTATTAAACTATCACCCACTTCACAATCATGCATGCATCAGCTTTACAACCAAGCTGGGTCCTTTATGACCATCCCTTATTAGAAGGGATTGAGTAGCTAGTACATGAAGGATACCTAGTCTCCAAGCATGCAATGTTGCTCGCACACTGAAGACAAACCTTGTGTTCATTTTCATCTTTGGGGGGTTGTTTTCATCCCCAGCGCCCCCATTTACCTAATTATAAGTCAAGGATACCTTTTTTACTAAACCAACAATAAAGAACGTTCTAGAAGCCTTTAAAAGACTTAAAAACCTAGGCAAGACTTGGTTTAGGTTAAGCTATTGACCATTAACCATGCATATTGATCTATAGAAGGGTTGGGATTAAAAAACTTGATCGTGTAGAAACAATTCCAATGAAGAGACAAACTCAAGTTAGAAGGATTAGATATGACTATGATTTATGCTAACTTATATGTTCATGATGCATTATTCTGCATGGTATTGACATCTGGAAACTTCATGATAATTTCTCTAGCATAATAGAAACTATTCCTAAAAACAAATGAAATTTTGCCTTTGTTATCCTTAAAATTTTTGATGATGGAACCTGAGCATCGATCTATCCAAGTAAATCCTGATGTGGAAACAAACAAGGCTTAGGGATGCCTTACTTAGTGACTTTTAAATAGTTAATTAGACAATGCTCTATCCATACTTCATCGAGTTTTGAGTAAAATGAGTGCAAAAAATAGGGCCAGGTTTGAAAGGTGATTTGGCCTTGGACCCAATCTACTATCAAAATAGAAGAATCCTCATTAGAGTTACTATTTACTAGGACCCTTCATACCATTGCTTTCATGGTCGAGTTCTAACCCTGACATTAAATCATACCACGAGAGGTCAAAATTTAGTTAAGATGGGACTAAGTAGTCATAAGTCGAGTTTTCGTAGTTCATCCCGACCACTCATTGGGTATAGAGGAATGGTGGGCTAGTGAACATCTCTTACTATTCATTAATAGTTTTAGAGTAGAGGTATCTTTAATCCAAAAAAAGCAGGTAAGAGGGACCATATCGGGGATCAACAACAATAAGATCAAGAATATATACAAACCATTTATTCATTTAATTAGGCCTTCCATTATATTCAACTATGGACCATATGTTATGTATTTCTAACAATCTAGTAATTTTGAAAGTCCATTGGGCCAAGTCTCGATATCTACTTCTTTGCCTACACATCTACATAATGCATCATGCTATATGACATGTCATCAAGCAATTTATTTTCTAGACAGTATCTAGATTAATTGATAGCTAATCCCTTTTATTAAGATAGGATCGGCTATACCAACCGGGTTATAAACAATTCTTAAGATCAAATAAATTTAAAGATGATTTGGAATACTACACGATGATCATAAGTGGGGGCCATACAAGGACTGTTATGTCCAAAAAATATCATTAATGAGAAACATTAGGTCTTTATAACCCAACCTAACATTAAGAAGATGCACAGATGTTAAACAAGATGAGGTCAGAGGATGACATTAGTAGCTTAAGGCTTTAATTAACTTCATGCTTGCATTTCTCACATTTACATGCATCCGTATCAAATAAGAAAATAAAAACAAAAATAAAGAATTATAAGAAAATGAAAGAGGGAACAAGGTGCTACCCAGTTTTTGAAATTATGGTACTTAATCGAAAGCCTCAACACCAAGGATTGGAAAAGCAAAGAGTAAAGTTGAAAACAAAGAAACAACATGCCCTGATATCAACTTTCACACTTTAGCAATCTTATGTGCCAAATAAAGCCATTGGTGCTGAAATCCCATTTGAAGTGATGATAAACATAAAAGAAGTTGAGAGATAACAAAAGGTTGAGGAATATATCCTTGTCTACCGGGCTTTGTTTTGAACAATTGGACGAAAATAAAATCCTTCCATAAGAATTACTTGTAATAGCCAAACTTTAGTTATCGCTCATCAATCAATACATTCCATTTCTCTCGCTTTTTTTTTTTTTTTGCTATACGACTCTCATTCCAATCACTACCTTCACTCTTATTTCCATGTTATTCCCATTCAAATGCCATTTTTCATTCTTTGAATAAGTCTTCGCATTCTCATGCTCGAGAAAATCAAACAATGAATATCAAAGTATTGAAATCAATAAAATTGGATTACATCTCGAAGTATTTTTTTAAAAAAGATTTTTCCAATTCTAAGCAAAATGAAAATGACTATATTTTACCCTGAGAAGAAAGTGAGATAAACTGAATAAATAAACAGGTAATGCCTTAGGATAACTTTGCAAAAGCTATAATTGGAAAAGTGTTGCAATTTTATTCTTTAAAACGCGAAGAGATTATCCTCAGAAATGCTAAAGTACGGCTAACATCATTAACCAGGTTGTTATCATGGCCAATGAAACCTAAAAAGCCATGGTTTCTACAAAAAATCAAAGAAATGGTCTAGAAGTTACATAAATGTAAGGTTTATAGAGGCAAAAACATCCCTATTGAGCCAAAATATAATGTCCATGAAAGATGGATGAGGGATGCATGTACATGGATTATAAAGATGGGACATATCCAGAAGGTCATCTTTTGACACTTTGCATAGATACTTTAATGGATAAAACCATGGAATTATCATTATGGATGGAATTTAAAACTTACACTACTAGATCTATGATGGCCTGACTACATGTTAAAGAAGAAAAAAGAAAAAAAAAAGAAAGAGAAAGAAGAAAAAGAAAAATATATGTAGAATAGATGCATGCTTATCAAACATGTGTCATAAAAAATTCTGATGGCCACTTCATCTTTGGTAAACAGAGGTTGATTCCTTGGTAAATATCATAAATCTTACAATCAATCGATGTTTTAAAGATTAAAAAAGGAATATTGTCCACTAAAGATGGTTCTAATGGTAAGTATCTCGAATAGTTTGAACAATGAATGAGTATCCCCCCTTCGATTTCAATATCTTACCCTGGTGGCATATTACTTTAAGATAGATGAAACTGCCATCATGGATATTATGAAAATTGTATCAAGGTGACAAATAGAAAGGCTACATAAGATATCTCCATGTGCTTTACATATTATGATAATGAACTTCTAATGGGCAACTTTATATTCTTCAGTTTATGGGATAAAAGCTACATTGTTCATAGAGGCAAAAATCTTTCTCATAAAATCACTAATAGAATCAATGTAAGAGAAGTTTGAATGGGGCAGAGCCCACTATTAGTAGTCAAATCTCATAAAAGATTACCCAAGGCACTTTGATAAAAGCTATTACGTCAAAACCATATGTAAGAGGACGTATGATGAGAAATTTCACTTGAAAACCTTTAAAGAAGGAGATCAAGTGCCAAGAAGAACTTCAAAGGGTGTGGTCATATCTTCAAGGTAAATGGGCTTTAAGTTGGAAAGGTTCGATGAAGCCATTTCTTATTGAAACTTTTAAAAAGGATGATCAAGATCTTCTGTTAGCCTTAGCCAATGAAGCGATATTACCTAAAAGCTTTAATAGAAAACCCCATAAAGGGTAGTCGAAAAAGAAAAAAGGCAAGAAAACTGAAAAACTTGTATTAAGGGCATTTCCTGTGAACAAATCAACAAATCAGTGCAAAGTCATGTTCAAACGATCAGTTAATGCAACACCATCCAAATGTAGTCAAATTTATTTTGAATAATATTTAGGGCAAATATACATAGAATCTCCAATAAGGACAAGGAACATCATTGTTAAACCTATTCAGGGCAACATGTGAAACCAACACTAATTGGTACTTTGATATTCATTATAGGAAATACTTTCCTACCCGAAAAGGAAAGATTTTGGTCCATAACTCCTTTTATCATGATGCCAACTTTGACTTATTGAAAGGTTTTTATCATCTTCCCACTCCTTATTCGTAATTAAAACATTCCTAAATCTTTGGATCATTTAAACTTTTTCTAAAGCCTATTCACATAAAATTAATGTTCCCAAAATTCACAAGATGATCAAATGCAATACAAAATTTGATATTACACGGTTAAGATTCATTCTTTTCCCATGGGATTTAAGCATGGTTAGGTTGTTTGGAATAAAATCAGGTTAGGATAAGGAATAATTCCTAAAGAAATGGACAAAGATGGGGAAAAACACAAACTAGGGATGAAAGAAAAGAAACAGTCAAGAAAGACATAAAGAAAATGGGAGTGATGATTATTATAATGGATTGATTAAGTACCAATTATCTGTCATCATGACTGGTAAAAGAACTCATGAACTTTTAAAGGGTATAAACTCTAACAACAAATTACATTAAGCTCCTCAAAAGAATTCATCACAATTTGGGAACAACTTGACGATATTTATGATTTGAGTGATAAAAACAAAAAAGTAACCAGGATGCACCTCGACTAAAAGAAAAATCAAATAGGGAAAGAGAGAAGTACCATTGTATTGCATGAACATCTATTCATGGCAAGTATATGGAACAAAGAGACTTAGTCACGAAGATTGTACATAGCATTCATACATGCATACATCACATTCAACATTTAAAGATGGAAACTTCGATGAAAAATGCTAAGAATATCCTCATGTACATTGAAGAAAACTTAGGAAAGAATGAAGAATGAGAACTATCTTGACCATGGCCTCTAGATAGGACTTTGTTGGGTCTAGTCATTAAAATCAAAACAGAATTATGCATTAGATGTGATTGGCTTAGACCTTACATCGAGCACTCAACTTATATGAAACTAGCTTAGACATCTCATCGGATCCTAATTATTCCTCAGATATGACTAGCTCAAACGTCACATCCGACATTCAACTTAGATGTGACTAGCTCAGACCTTAAATCGGTCACTTTGATATCAGCTCACATATGACTAGTTTAAAGACCTTACATGGAGTTCTAATTATGCCTTAGATATGACTAGCTTAAACCTCACATTGGGTACTTAGCTTAGATATGATTGGTTTAGACCTCAATTAAGCACTCTAATATTAAATCACATGTGATTGGCTTAGACCTCACATGAAGTTTTAATATGCCTTAGATGTGATTGATTTAGACCTCATATTGGCCACTCAGCCTAGATATGACTATCTTAGGCCTTACATTAGGCATTAAAATATCAGTTCATATGTGACTAGCTTAGACCTCACATGGAGCTTTAATATGCCTTAGGTGTGACTTGTTCCTACCTCACATCAAGAAGTTAGCTTAAATGAGACTAGCTTAGACTTTTCATCGAAGTCTAACTATGCCTTAGTTGTGACTGACTCCCATTTTATGCCTGGTACTCACCTCAGATGAGACTAACTTAAAGCTCTTATTAAGTTCCTCCTACCTCACATCGGGCACTTAGTAAGCTTATATACAACTAGCTTAGACTTCACATAAAGTTCTAATTATGCCTTAGGTATGACTGGCTCTTACCTCACATCAAGTACTCTTATAAGCTCATGAGACTGCATAAACCTCTTATCAAGTTCTAATAATGTCTTAGATATGATTGGCTTAAACCTCACAACGGGTACTACGATAAGCTCATGTGATTGGTTTAGACCTTACATAGAGTCCTAACATGCTTTAAAAGTGACTGGCTCAAACCTCACATCGACCACTATAATAAGCACATGAAATTGGCTTAGACCTCTCATCGAGTTCTAATAATGCCTTAGATATGACTAGTTCATACCTCACATTAGGCATTATGATAAGCTCATGAAACTAACTTAGATTTTTCATCGAGATCTAACAACACTTTAGATGTGATTGGCTCAAACCTCACATCCGACACTATGATAAGCTTAGGTGACTGGCTTATACCTTACACGGAGTCTTAACAATGCCTTAGATGTGACTACCTTAGACCCTACATCAGGCACTATGATAGCGTATGAGATTGGCTTAGATGTCTTATCGAGTTTTAATAATGCCTTAGATGTCACTCATTTAAACCTCATATTAGGCATTAAGATTAGCTTATAAGACTAGTTTAGACTCTCATTGAGTTCTAATTATGCCTTAAGTGTGATTGGCTCGTACCTCACATCGAGCACTTAGATAGCTCATGTGACTAGCTCGATCTCACATAGAGTTCTCATTATGCCTCAAATATGTCTAGCTTAAACATCATATCGAGCACTCAAATAGCTTAAATAAGACTAGCTCAGACCTTCATCAAGTTCAAATAATGCTTTAGATTTAACTCACTCAAACCTCACATTAGGCACTCCAATATTAGCCCACATGTCATTACTTTAGACCTGATATAGGGTTTTAATTATACCTTAAGAGTGATTGGCTCTTAGTAACACTTAACTCAAATAAGACTAGCTTAAACCTTTCATCGAGTTCTAATTATGGCTTAGGTGTGACTACCTCCTGCATCACATTGAGTACTTCAACATTAGTTCACATGTGACTAACTTAAAGCTCACATGGAGTTCTAACGAGGAGTTCTGACTAATGCCTTAGTTATGACTGCTCATACCTCACATCGGGACTTAGATATAAGCTTAGATGAGATTGGCTTGGACTTCTCATCAAGTTTCAACTAGAGCTCAAATATGGCTAGCTCGAACCACATAATTGAGTACTAACTAAAGTTCAAATGTGATTGGCTCAGACCTCATAATAAGTATTGTTTACACCCCAGATGTGACTAGATTAAACCTCACATTGGGTTTTAGATTTAGCTCAGGTGATAAGTTAAGATAGTAATTTCGACAAAGATTAACATCATAGGCAACTAGAGGCATATGTCCATCATGTCACATGGAATACATTTAAAGATTAGTATGAATTGTATCCTGGTATAGAGATCGTCACATGCCTTTTGAGAAGAAAACATGTGGAATCAAAAATACTAACATCGTAGGCAATCGAAGGTGCATGTCCATTGCGTCATATGGTAGGCATCCAACAATAAGTGGGACTCGTACCTTGGTATAGAAAATATCATGTGACTTTGAAAAAACACATCATGTGGAACTCAATCTCATGATTTTGAGATGCATGCCTCAAATCATGGGATTGAAAAAAAAATTCAATGAAAACTCAAAATTTTGATTTTAGAGCAAAATTAGTTGCCTTGAAGTCTTTGTCCAGACTTTGATACTCAAAGCATGAACAAAGAGCAGTAGGTGTTGACCTCTAATTTTACTCCTAAAAATTTGTTCATAAAAAATTCATCTCCAATCGAAGGCTTAAGATCGAGATTTCAAGCAATTTCTCATTAGAGTTTTCAGTCATTACTATCTTCAACCCTTTGTAAGATCAAGAGTTTGCTTTATTGGGGTTTACAACGCAGATAGATACATTGAGTTTCACTTCATTAGGATTAGAGTCGATCCTAATACATTGGGATTTACGTCATCGGGTTTAAAGTTAGAGCTAACGTCAGGAACTTATTCATCGATGGTGTTCACCTTAATTCTTCAAATGCCTTTCACATCGAGATTTTTGATCGAACTGATACATCGAGGTTGCTTTCATCAAGATCTTTTTATCATCAGTTTTAAAGCTTTAACAAGTCATTAGAATCTTCACATCATGAAGACTACACTCAGATCGGGTGTTTCCTTTAATAGGATTCTCTTAACCAAAATTGATTTAAGAAGTTTGAAATATCTAGCATTCACCATCAAGATTATGATTAAGGAGTTAACATTTCCCAAATTAATATTACAACAACATTGGTTCATATTTAGGGATTACCCTAGTTATTCTAAGTACCAGTGAACATGACTTAAAAAACGGAATCCCATTACTTAAGAATAAAGTTCATACATTCAAGAAAAGGAACATGAACTTTATTCAACACTAATGGTGGTGACCCTCAAGATCAAATGAAGAAACGCCCAAATCTTTAGTGATGACTAAAGAAATCTTTAAAGAAAGAGCCACCTGCACCAATGAATGTTCTAGGTTGGGATATCTGCCTTGAATTTCCTCGACCATGTGTTGTTTCATCGGCTAATACAGGAGGGAGGCCTATTCCCTGATCTCAACCTTGAATGCATTTGCGATCCTAAACTAATTAATAGCTCAAGATCAAGTTTCTTCTTAAGCTACCCTCAATCATTCTTCATGAAGTAAACGTGCACCTGATTTATTATATTTGTTGTAGATTCATTAGTAGTATTAGCCTTGTTTATGAAGTAATGGAGACCAATGTTGGTATAATTATACTTGTTCATAAGCATAATCATTCTTCGTGAAAACTACAAGAACAAGGAAAAAAAGCATGGGTTGGTAACCTTTAGGTCTTGAGGAAGGATGGACCTGTAGAGGCACTCCTAAACCAAGGTTGAATGGTTCAAAAAGCCTTCAGCTGAAAGATTACACTTAAGCAATAATTTATCTTCCAAAGGGATGGTTGTGGCACACTGAGGGGCATCAGAAGTGCATCCATGGCATCTTGATCCCTAAGGTGGTTCCACTTCTCATTCCCTTTCCCTTTCCCTTTCCTTAGTGGAAGGGCAACAATTACCACTTTTTTCTTTCTTGACAGTAAGGGTTCATTCATTTGGCCTAAACTTAGCCTTTTTTCCTCTTTAGGCTAGCTCGTGAAGACTACTATTACTGTGGTCTGGCAACAACACCAACAGTAGAACTCACTTTGGGGGTATTTCTCCCTAAGTCCATGTCCATTACTTCTTAGAGTTGGGGCTTTAATTAACGAAAGTAAATTTTTTTAAAGGGGCATCACTTTTTTTGGATATTTTAAGGTAAAAGATAACACTTAGGAATTAGTAGCAAGTAAAGGAAAAAATATTAAAGTACAAGTTAAGGTAACAATAAGACCAAGTGTGGCATCAATTCATGAGGCCATACCAAGAGAAAAAGGACTAATAAAAGGCTTAAGTGCATTTCTTTCATCAAGATTTGTGTCGACTTTAGGTTAAACATTCAATTTGGGGTTTAGTGTTTATTTGGGATTAAGAACAAGATTTGGAAGGTGAGAGAAGAGCTCCTCTCTTTAGAACCCAAGCTCGATCACATCTTTAACAGAGTGAGAGGTTCGATCATATCTAAAGACTTTCTACCAAGTCCTTATGGCCTTCATGACTGCTATTCTAGAATCATTAATATGGCTTCTAAAGTTATCCATACTCTACTAATCAAAGAGTGTTTGGAAAACTATTATAAGGTTGGGGTAGATTTTTTTCTCGTACACTTTTTTAAGAGGCTCACTCCAAACATTCAGATAATGGTACATTTTGGGCCAAGAGGCTTAGGATACTTCTCAGCCAATTTTATTATTCAAAAGTACTCTTTGGAAAAGAATTAGGGCCAAATACTACGAAAATAATAAGATTTAAAATTAAATTTCTATCATTCCTATTGGCCTTTAACTCGAAAAATTTGGCAAATAAGGCTAATAAAAGATCTATATAGTTCATGAAAAAAAAAATTGATACAAAGCTGACCATATAACATCAAGTGTTGGGTGTGAGTTGAGAAAGAGAAATCTTAAATTGGTGGTAAATATTTTAGAAAAAAGGATGAAGGGGGAAGTCTTGGCCTTTTTTGGTAATATCTCTCAAGATCATAACCAAACTTCATGATAGGTCCAAAACCAATGAAAATGAGAAGGAATCTCAAGCTTGGCCTTAGAATAAGGAAATTATTCTTGACCCATTCCAAATCGTTAAGGATATAAGAAAAAAGGCCCTTGATTTCTAGCCATTTTTCTAGTGCTTGAATGAAAAGAAAAGAAGAGGAAAACTCACTTAAGGAGAGGATGAACTTCGAAAATGGTAATGTAAAGAGCTCTAGGGTTGTTGAGAGAGAATCTGGAGGCTTCGTGCAAAAGTAAAGTTAAAAAAAAATAGAAAAGACTTTCAGACCTCTTTTAAATGCGATAATCATTCTTCGTGAAAGTGAAGGGACGATATACTTGCAAAATGTGTGACCTTTTTGCATCCTTAGGTCTTAGGGCAAATAATGAGCTAGCACTTAAATATTAAATATGTTAAAAAAAGAATATTCAAAATGACCTAGCAAAAAGCTGATTAGGCATTGAAGATATATCTTCTTAACCTACAGATTTTTGTGACTCACATCTTCCTCGAACTATGGCGAATCCCCGAATAATCATTAGGTCAACGGTGACACAAGAATCTTATCTTAAGAGAATGTTGACATTAATAGATCTCGAGCCACACCAAGTTAGCCAAATGTATAATGAGACATAAGATGCATTTATTCTGGAAAAAAAAAATTTGCAGATTTTTAGAGGCTACCTAGAACATTGTAAATCTACGAAAAGTGCGTAAGATACAAGAAATATACATATGTGCATCCTAGACCAATGGGGTCTACCCACCATTTCTGGTAAGACTACACCTATAAATAACCCTTCGATCGAAAGGAGAAATGACCATGGTTTTTTTGGTAACTAACCTTTTTTTAAAGACCAAAATTTTTTAGAAAGTTTTGGAAGACCTTTCTGGAGAGGAGTTTTCTAACATAATAGTTTTCTTTCTTCGAGGTAAAATAGTTTCATTTTTTACACAGAGTTTTGATTGCATAGTTAAAAGTATATGAAAGTTTATTTCTTGGATGAACTAGAAAAGAGTTACTGCATTGTGCTAGTAGGTAATTATTCTACAGTCTTCTTCTTATGACAAACTTAATCATACATAATGTTCTTTTCATACTTTTTTTAACATTCTTTATATACTTCTGTTGATATTCTCTTGCTTCTTTTAATACTTTCTTGCTATAATGTTCCTTTCTTGATCATTTTTGCATCGTATGCCCATCTTTTTTGTGCAATGTTGATTTCAAAATGATGCGTGCGTAGAAGTCTTTTCTCATATGGAGTTCTAAACAAAACTATTTTGGAAATTTTAAGGAAATACTAGTGGGTGTATCTACTTCTCTTTGAGTTTCATTGAAAATGCATCATTTTGAGTGCTCTTCAATAATTTCAAGAAAATAAAATTCTTTCTTTGCATTTCTTATAAGATTCAGAGGCTAGGTAAAAGCCAACCTTTCAAGGCTTAAACAAAAATAGTTTTGGAGATCAATAGAAGGTAATAACCATAGTTAGAAGTTTCAACCCTTCATGGATTCCTTAAAAAAATCTTCTTTGTAATCATGTGTCACTTTAAATGGGAATTAAGTTTGGGTTTTTCTCTTATATCACTCGACAGGATACTTTTTCATTTAAGTAGTACCAATTTTAGGTATTCGTAATGGTGCTAATCCTTCCTCAAATGTAATTGATTCGTGGACCTAATTTCTTGGTAAAGTTTGACTAGTGTTGTAAACCTTTTCTTTTGCCTTTTTTTGGATTCTTTTTTACCAAAAAAAAATTTAAAAAGCCAAAATAATTTCGATGACCAATCACACCATAAAAAAATATTTAAAAAAAGTTTTAAAAAGCCAAAGTAATTTCGATGACCAATCACACCATAAAAAAATATTAATGGTAATTTCCATTTTTCTTGATGTTCATTAAAAGGCCAACAAAAATAAGTTTCAACATTCATCATTTTTTTGACCAAACTAACGGAAGAAAAGCAATCTATTTCTCACTTTGAGGGATGGGGTGCCTTGCTTATCGTTGGGCCTATTATGAAACATGTACCTGATTTTAGGTTAAGAATGACCATATTATGCTCTATATACCTATGCTCGATCTTAAGTCGAGATTGTCCATATTTTGCTACATACTTGCACCCAACCTTAGGTCAAGAATGTTAACACTTTGCTATATATACCTACTCTATTTTTACCTTGTTATAGAAACTTCACATACTCACGTTCATGCAAGTGCGTGGAGCTAAACCTGGGCTCAACCCTTTGTGATGTGTACCTTATTTTAAAAGGGATTAAGGGAAGCAGGCATTTAAGATATCATTTAATCTTTATGTATGTCATGCACCTTATCTTATCGAGGTTTACTTTATAAGTTCATATCATTCTCGAGATGCTTTTTAGTGTCCTATTCGTGATATTGATGATTATAGGTATATGTATATCTTGGAGACTTTAGAGCCTTTTCAAAATCCAAAGGCCTAATTTCAGGTTAAATCCTACATATAAAAAAAGCCATATGTTAGCCTTATCTGGATCCTACAACCCCATTAAGCCACAAACGTAACTAGAGAAAGAAGTATGGAATTGTTAATTATAATTCTTAAGATTATTTTGTTCATGATTCATAACATTAGAAATTAAAGTTTCGAATCATCATAAAAGTAAAAAGAACCAAGTTTTATTTTGGATTTGAGAATCAAAATAAGTAGATTGAAAGATTGGGTCTATTTGGTATCTTATAAGAAGTGCAGCAATGGGTAGAGAATGAGTAATTTGAGTGTGAAGATAGACTAATGCGTTATCTTCCTTATCAGTAACCATTTGAAGTTAGTTTGATATTAATGAAAAATGATCTTAATATCTCAAGATAAATCTGGGGTCAAGTTAGTCCATCTCAGAGAGAAGAATTTGAGAAAACATACGGACAAATTGAGGAATTGATCTCTGCTCAGATTGATGAATCTAAATAAGAGCATCTTTGAATTTTTGGGATCCAACATATAACATTTCCAAATTTTGGAAAAGTTGGTCTCACACCTACTGTTGAGGAATACATATCCTTATTATGAATCAGATCATTCAAGCCTTAAATTTATACTATGAATAATACTACAATCCAAAAAATACAAAGATTTGCTAAGAATGTGCAGATATCTAAATAGAGTTGATGAAGGAAGTCCAAAGAAACGGATGTGAAGACTACTTGAAGAAAGATTAGTTATTGGGCTTACTACATAAACACATAAATAAGTTAAGTGGGTTGACTATTTTGGCTGTTCTAATATATGGATTATTAATCTTACCAAAAGTAACTGGTTATGTTGATTTGGTCATACTAGATTTTGTGGAAATGATTGAGCAACGAGTAATCCCAATCCTAGTGATACTTACTAAGACTTTTAGATCTCTATCTCATTATAAAATCTCAAGAAAAGGGAAGATCATGAGAGTGTCCTTTCTATACATTTGGTCAAAAAATCATCTGGTCAACAATGAGACAACATTAAAAGATGATCTTCACTGTGATCCAATCAAGAGTTCTTAAAAATGATGAGTTTAAAATAAAGGTATTGTTTGAGTGTTTTTGATGCGCCATACTTTAAAAGAAGCAGAGGTCAAGTAGATAGTGTCATGGTTATTCTATGAAAAAATTGTTTACCGATTTAAGAATGGATTCACCGTAGTGTTGCCAAAGGTTATTATGGATATAAACCTTTATTAATTCTCAAACAACTAGAGATCATGCAATTTATCCTTATTACTCATGATTTCGTATCAAACAGCAATTGCAATAGCACATTGAGCAAAACATAAAAGAAAATGTTGGAGTGGAATCAAGTTCATTATATAAGAAAACATAGACTCACTTTTAGAACCTACCCAAGATATCCTCAATGGAGGAAGAAACTAATCAGAGATTTACACTTACCAGCCTAACTACTTTATTACTAATTCACCTTAATCTTGATCCTGATGCCTAGATCAACTTTTAAGAAGTAACAAGATGAAGAAATCAGAGAATTGATAGTAGAAAAAGCTAGATTAGAGAAAGACATTAGGATGTTAAGATATAAGGCTAGGATTCAAGATTAAATGATTAATAAACTGAAGCAAAAGTGAGATTAGGTTGAGGAAGAGAGATAGTCTCTAAAGAGGAAAATCGAAGCAACGATGATAGAATGTGTGGCTGGAAAAGACAAGAAAATTAGGAAACTCACCAAACAAATATTGTGTCTAAAGGAACAAATGAATGATCCAAAATTAGTTGAAAAGATATTGAAAGAACAAACAGAGGAATTTCATAGTATTTTAAATGATCTAAAAACGAAGAATGAAAGATTTAAGAAGAAAGTAGATTAAGACAAGAAAATTTATTAGAGAAGCTTGCTAATACGGAGATAAAATATAGATCTAAGGTTAGATAGATGATGATCGTTCTACATCAAGAAAAGACAATAAAGATAGGTTATGTCTAGGAAATTATTGATTTACAATGTAAGATGGAAGAGGTTATACAAGAAATTGATTTGTGAAAATCCAAAGACAAAGAAATTTGTGTGTCTTAGTGCCTCGATAGGAGAGAATATAAGTCATAGATCTGAAATTACAGGAATGATCTTATATCAATTTTGATTCAAATGGAGCAAACGGTGGATGCTACAAGCCTCATGAAAAAGGAATTGGATACCTTCAAGGCCAAATTTAGATCATTAGTGTGTTCAGTAGGAGAAATGTAGACCTTTGTACATAAACTTCTAGAAAGATACTAGCATGTAGTGGTTGTGTTCAATTATGGTTCCAATCTAAGATACTCATGAGATTCTCAGATAAATCCTAATAAAATCTTTATTTTTAGTTTTATTATGATTTGAGTACTACACGTTTCCCATGTTCACTATCATGTGTATATGAAATCTAGATCATAACATTAGGAGAATTAAAAACCCAAATTGGGAAAATAAGACCAAGAAAATTAGAAAACCAAGGTCGAGATTTCTCAAGTTTGGGATTTCCCAAGGCGATTTCCCTAGGTTGGAAGAGATTACATTGAGAATATCAAAAACTATATTGAAAAAAAAAAAGATCAAGTTTGACTAGAAAGAAAAACAAAATAATAGGATTAAATAGTCGATGAAGCTAAAATATCATAATATGAAGGGCTTAGGTTTAGATAACCTAAAGATGATTCCAAGTATATATAAAGTTAACCAAGACTAAATAAGAAAACCTAATGAAATCATCAAAAAATTAAAGGAAACTAAACTTATCTAAAATCTTAAGGATCTCTCTTAACCTTTTGGGCCAATTAAACTTGGCAGCAAGATATGGTATTTTGAGAAAATTTAAATTTATTTTTTATGCTCGTAAGGTTAATAAACTTCTTATTACCCATTAATTGCTTATTATGTCACATCTGTACATTTGCATGCATTAAATTTATCATATTTAAAAAATAAAAATGAGAGAAGAATAAGGAAGGTGCCACCTCAATACTTAGTCCAATAATAGATTGAGAAATGAAAGAATACATGGCAAAGCTAGAAAGAACAGAAAAGGTTCACACTGAAATATAAGGCATCTTCCACGCATGAGAGAATATTAAGGTACATGTGTCTATAATATTGGGGCACCGAGACATAATATTAAGAATCGTACAGCTTTCAATTCTTCATAGATAATGAGTTGTTGAAATTTAACTGTGACACAATGGTCATTGAAAAGAGCTAGGGAGATCATGAATGTCAAATTTGTCCTTGGTTTACTAAAACTTGTACTGAACAAATGATAAACAATTAAGCTGCCAATTTTTTCAGTGATAATATGGAATATTACAACTTTGATCAATTGGGTTATTAGAGATGCATAAATCTTATCTTCTTCATTCAATATCTTGTCTCATACTTCTCTTTGGAAACTCATGCCAATGTCATTCATAATCTTTTTAAATCATATCTCAAAGAGTGGTTCTAATGGAGTTCACTACAATTTTCTTTAAAAGAAAGCAAACAAAAAGAAAAGAAAAAATAAAAGGACAAGGGAGTCTTGTTGAGCATGCATTTTGGGTAAGCTCTTATTTAAATTTTATCTCTGTATAAACACAAGGGCACAGCAAGATATATGAACTTTCATTTAGCTTAGCAAGAAAATAATTTAGGCTTACTGGGTTACTAATTTTCGATATCATCTTACACTAGAATTCAATCGATGAATTCTAGAGCCAAAATTCTAGTCATACTAATATCGGATAGATGATTTGGGCAATTTCTTTCATAGCTAAAAAGACCTTTAAGCTAACCTTTAACACGTGCTATTTATTGCATGATCTTTTTCACTAGTTAACCCCTTCAGTCTTGAAATGAAAGCCTTTTCATTCTGTTAACCCACATTCCTTATACCTTCAAAGTAACCAACATAATGGAGTTTCTTACTTGTATATTTAGATAAAACACCAATTGGGTATGTTGAAAAAAGAAAAATATCACTAAAAAAAGTAATTCACAAACTTGGATTGAATGAGCATGAGCTTATGAGCATTCGAAAGAGAAAAAGAAAAAAGATGACAATGAGAAACAAAAATGAAAAAAAAAAAGAGGAGAGAAGAAAAAAAAAGAAAAAAAAAAACAAAGAAGAAACAAAAGTAAAAAGATAAAAGATAAGCAGAAAAGAAAAATGAAAGGAAAAAAAGAAGAAGGAAAGAAAATAAGGGAAAGAACATTTTGCTGCAATAAGCCAAGCATGGTCCTTTTTCACAGTCATACTTCGACTAGTATTTTCTTAATTTAAGTTATTTTTTCTTTACCCGTTCTTTCTTTACCTTTACCCAATGGCCATGTTGCAACCTTTTGAAATGACATTCTGATCTCCAATTTTGGTAAATGACTATAATAGTGGAGAGAAGTTCATAAAATTTATTATCTGATGATGGAAAAAAAGAGAGAATTTCCTAAAAATGAAATTTTTAATAGTTATAGAGTCTCAAATTATCAACTGATAGGCTCAATGACTGTTAATAATTTGGCTTCTGACATCCACACCCAAGGACTTGATTTAAATAAAGCAAACTCTTAAGTATTGCTTAACACTTTTTGAATAATTCATTTGATAGCATTGTTCATAAAATTTTAAAACAATCTAAGGCATTGCTTATTCAGCGAACTCCAAAGGGAATTATAAGGATAACATCATTCATTTTTTTTTCAAAAAAAAAAAAGAAATAAAGAGAGAAACTTGGGGTCGAAAATTAATAGTTGAACTATTTTCAAACCTCTTTGAGATAAGATCCAAAAACAAAAAGGAACAAGTTGGTACTCAAATCCTCATTTTCAAGCTTACCTAGTAAACCTTATAGCCTAAAAATTTCATCATTAATTTTAATGATTGTTGAAGTCTATCTCACAAAATCTCAACATTGATTCAGTTCACTCATATGAATATTCTTCAGTATTAGGATGATGTATCCAAAATCAAAATGGTGATTAAACTTAAGTTGAGGTTATGAACTTACACAATCAAGGTTGATTTTCATAAGGCATTATATCATGTATTTAAATTTGTTCGAGATAAAATGTAAGGAAAAAGGATAATGATCCTTTTAGGCTTGTCTTAGGGACCTATAACTAAAGAGTCAAACATTTATCAAGAATTCTAGTTACAACAAAGTGCAAGTAGTTTGCTTAAGGAAAGAATTCCCTAACACAATCAATAGGTAAGTAAGCTGAGGTTATCACCATCACTTGATTTCCCACATCATCTAAAGATCATTTTGGAGGGTTGATCAAGTGAAATGATCAAGGCTTCGATTAAAGGAAAAAGAATTAGGCAAAAGGAATGTCCTTGCATGATGAAAAAAGGAAAAAAAAAAAAAGCATCGCATTTGCATGAACATTCATCGATGAACATTGGCATATGTGTTATTTTTATGAAAGAAGTGAGAAACTATTCAATAGAAAGGGCATGGATTCTATCCAACCAAAGTTTTTTCAGCTCTTTGAAAAGTAAAAGATTTGTCGAAAAAAAAAACTCCAAAACTCGCATCAGATAGCCTAGTAGATCTTGAAATCCTCATTGAATGGCCAGTTAGAAATTAAAACTCTCATTCAATGAAAAGAAAAGTTTCTAAAAAATTTCTCGATGAGAGAGGGATAAAATAAAATTCTCTCTAGTAGGAGGTGATGCAATAAATATTCTCCCTGGTGAGGATAAAATAAAATTTTTTTGATAGGAGGTAATATTATAGAATTTTGCCCATAAAGCCAAATAGAATTCTTTGAAAAAAAAATAAGAAAGAAAAGAAAGAAAAAAAAATCATCTCCAATGAAGAAAAACAAAAGAAAAAAAAGAGGTCTCAATTTTTGAAAAACGCATAGTAGACAAAATTTTATCAATTTTTGAACAATTCCCAATAATTGAAAATTACATCACAAAAAGGTTATACCAAGTTAGAACAATTGGAAGAATGTAAAACACTTCCTAACTAATCCCACATAATTCGATACTTAGGTTGAATGTAAATTGATTCTTGATGGATCATGAATGTGAATCGCTTCTTGGTTGACTCCATGAAATTCAGTACATCAAGATGAATGTGAATTGCTTCTTGATAGACTACTAAGTTAGAACGGTAGGAAGAATTTGAATCGCTTCTTGGCTTGTCCTACAAAGTTAGTACTTTAGGTTAAATTGAATCACTTCCTGATGGTTATTGAAAGAAAAAGGAAAAATAAAGGAGGCAATAGGGAAAATGTGAATCATTTCCTTTTTTATTCTACAAATTTCGACACATAAAGATAAATGTGAATAGCTTCTTGATGGACTACTAAGTCAAAACGATAAGAAAAATGTGAATCATTTCCTAGTTTATTCTACAAAATTTGATATCTTAGGTTAAATATGAATCACTTCTTGGAAAGGTTACCAACATAGGGGTAATAGAGATAATAAGAATCACTTTCTATTTGACTTTATTTGTCAAAAATCAAAAAAGAAAAAGAAAAGAAATATGGGTGTTTAGAGCTTAAAATTAGGTCTTTAGTCTTTACCATATTCCTACTTCTTAGAAATAGGCAAAGAGGGGCAGTTATAAACACCTAATTTTAACTCTAACATTAAGTTAGATGGAGCTAAAAAATGATCGAAAGTTAATGGGTATTTTTAAATCGAGATTTACCTTTAAATTTTGAGATCATTCTTTTACCTAGCATCCAGTTGGGATTAGTTTACATATTTTACCCTATTGTCATAGCAGGATTAGGTTACTGAGTACATTCTACCCCAAAGTTAAAGTTATGATAATGTGGTCAATTTAAGATCGGGATTATTCGGTCAAATCTTGAAATCATGGTTTTACCTTAATGTAAGGTCAGAAGTAGCCCAACGAGCATACTTTACCCTAATGTCATGTCAGGATTAGTTTACAAAACATACTTTACCTCAATGTCAAGCTAGGATTAGCTTGATGAGCACACTTATCTTGATGTCAAGCTAGGAATAGGTAATGAGCATATTATACCCGATGTAAAATTAGGGGTTCTAATGATAAATTGGATGATAACTTTGATATGGTTAACCTGATCTTGACCTCATACTTTTTTTTCCGATGTAATTGACCTTAACCTTAGGCTTAGACTTAATGTGATTGATCCTGATCTCACATTGTGTTTCAGATGTGCAAGGGACAAATGATTATAAAATTGTTGTCAAAAATAATAAAATCAATGTCACATTAATAAAGTAATATTGAACTCGATGATAAATCGGTACCAAATAGTTATAGATGAAAACTCCTCGGAATTCATCATTTTTGTTAGACTTGATATGTCATACCCAACTTCCCAAAACATTAATTTCTCTTTGTTGCAAACTATATTACCTGAAATAAATAGTAAACTGAAAAGATATTACCAAAATTCCAGTAGGCTAAGTCACAAACTAGGTCACTTTTTTTAAGATGTTTCACGGCTCTGCCCTCGATGTGCAGTAATCTATAGCCCTATCGTCCTCAAGATAAAACAGCCCAAAAATTTGTGTCTTGAATCTCCTATGCACAATAAGAATTTAGTAATACTACACCTCCTTTAAGTTTGCTTGAAATCTAGATAGAATAAATAAATTAGGATTTTATTTTTCCTTTTTAAAAGAAAAGATAAAACTCTAAAATTAGGGAAGGATAAAACTTTAAAATTAGGGAAGGATAAAACCTTAAACTTAAGGAAATATAAAACCCTAAAATTAGGGAAAAGTAAAACTCTAAAATTAGAGAAGGATAAAACTCTAAAATTAAAAAAAAGTAAAACCCTAAAAATTAGGGAAGGATATAAGAAGAGATGGGAGAGAAGAAGAGAAGAGATAAGATAAGAGATCTAAAAGCTTTTTGATTAATGATTTAGGAGAGTGTGAGGAATGGTATTTATAGTGGAGACCGATGAGGTTTCCACGGGGAGTAATAATGCCTACAGGCCATGTATATGTTAGGAGATAAAATGGGCTGATGAGTCAGTAGCAAAAAATAAAGTATGTTTGTTGGCGGGCTGATAAATCAGCAGAAGATTGGGTCTTCTGCTGACTTGGAGCTGATTTTTCTAACAAATATTTTTAAATTCATCTTAAACACTCTCTGATGTGATTGACCTTGATCTCACATAAGGTTATGGACGTAATTTCCTTATGTATGTAATTTTCGATCTAATTGATTATGATCTTATCTTGAGTTACAAATTGATTGATCTCACATTGAGTTATAGATGTAATCCTTGATGTGCTTGACTTTGATCACACATCAGGTTACAAATATAATCCCTAATGTGATTGACTTAAATTTGACATTGAGTTACAAATATGATCCCCGATATGATTGACTTCACTCTCACATTGGCTTATAAATGTGATTGACTTTGATCTCACATTGGGTTACATATGTGATTCTCGATGTGATTACACATCAGGTTACAGATGTAATATACTAGATGTGATTGTCTCCAATCTCACATGAAAATCAATTTGATTTTAATGTGACTAACTCACTTGCACATTATGGTAATCTAATTCATATACCATATGTGATTGATTCCTATCTCACATCAAAACTGATTTGATTCTAATGTGATCAATTCAATTCTCATGTTAGATCAATTTAATTTATATACCAAATATGATTGATTCTTATCTCTCATCAAAACCAATTTGATTCCAATGTGACTGACTCAGTGCTCATATTACATCAATTTAATTTACATATTAAATGTGATCGATTCTTATCTCACACTAAAACTAACGTGATCCCAATGTGACTAACTCAATTCTCACATTAGATCAATCTAACTTCAGCTGTGATTGATTCTTATTTCACATCAAAACTAACTTGATCTTAATGTGATTGAATTGATTCTCAATTAGATCAATCTAACTTTAGATGTAATTGACTCTGATCTCATATTAAAACTAATTATATCCTAATGTTACCATCTCAATTCGCAAATTAGATTAATCCAACACCAAATCTCATTAACTTTCATCTTACATTGAGTTTCAGATGAAGTTGTAATTCAACCCTTGATGTCACATCAAATTTCAAATGCAATTTGTAGCCCATATGTGTAGTTGTAATTTAATCCTTGATGTCGCATCGGGTTTTAAATGTGGTCTCACATTAAGTTTCAAGTGCAGTTGCAATTCAACACCTAATGACATATCGAGTTCTAGATGCGATCTCACATTGGGTTTTAGATGTAGTTGTAATTCAACACCCGATGCCAGATCGGGTTCTAAACGTAATTTAACCCTTTATGTGATTGATCACAATCTCACATTGGGTTTCAGGCATACAACTGTTGGAAGAAGTTGACTCAAAAAGTTGGTGGAAGGCACTTGGTGAAATATACATAAAACATGCATCTTAGCCAAAATAAATTATCAAGCATTGTGGTCCCTTCTCTTTTTTAACAAAATTTTGAATCGAGCTTTTCCCCATTTTCTTTTCTGTAAATAGATTCCTTTTCAATGGAAAAAGTGAGGCTAGCAAACTTTGCATTTTGGGAGATGTCTCTATGTTTCTACATCTTTGTATTTTTGGATTTAGGCGTCTCTCTCCCTCACTCTCCATCTCTATATCTTTCCATCTTAGTGTTGTTGTGACTCTGAAACTTTGCATTCTTATTTGTCCCAAGCATATAGACTAGTCTCTCGAAACTTTAAGTTTCTCTTTAAGAAGCTTTTTGAGAAGCATTCATTTGCTGTTTGGTAGAAAGATGAAGTGCAAATTGTATTAAAGAACTTACATTTGAAATGCTTGCATGTGCTGATGTACACATTTATATTAACTGATTACAGATTTGGACATGTGAGGTGATTATGTCCATATTAGCTACACCATATTAGCTACACCTTGAACACCATTTTTGCCGTGTCCTTTCATCATTGAATGGGATCTTATGCTTTCTTGGTCGGTCGACTACTTTACTATTCATGGGCAGAGAACAATTCTTTGGCTAACTTCATTAGGGCATCCCAAGTGGATTTGTCACTAACAGGCTGAATAGGCTCAGAATATGTTACAATTGGGTGACATTGTTTATTGTAATATGCACAGAAAGATACAACATTTATGTCTCCTTCCCCACAAAATAAAATTTAAGAATATTTGCAATGTTTAATAAAGTTTAATGGACTAAAAAAAGATTGAATATCATAATATTACCTAACGGCTGTAAGATGGATTCTTGAAAATTAGCCACCGATTCTTTAAGGCATAAGATGGAGCCACTAATCCATTCATAGATATCTCACCAATACTAAACAGGTGTCACCAAGGATTTTGAAAAGGTTTGTCCACATTATTTGCAATAGTATTAGCTAGCTTTTTGGCATATGAAGGCACATGATGCAAATCATTATAACTCTTATTTTGATTCTGATTTTAATTATGATCTTGATTTTGATCCTAATTCTGGTTTTCATCCATTTCAAGGTACGTTTCATGCACTTCCTTTTTTTGTTCTTTGAATACCGATAATAGGATACTTCGAGAAGTTCATTGTCATATCAGTGGCGTTATTAGTTATCTTTGTTTATTTGCACAACCATTTCCTTGTAGTAAACTTCAGCATACTCTGCAGACATGCTGAACCACTTCTTCCAGCCAAAATTGTTCACCATTGGTGTTCTAAAGATCATATGTCTGAGATGATGATAAATGCCGGTCAATGGGTTTTCACCAAAAAAAAAAATAGTAATAATAAATAAATAAAGCAATGAGGAGACACTCTATAACAATGAACAGTACTCCATGACAATGACCAAAAAAAAAAAAGAAAAGTCCACTGCACCGAATAGTTCAAAGCTCCATAAATGATTAATCCTCATTGGTACACTTACCAGACTAAATTTTCATAGATTGCTAAAATCAATGTTTCAAACATAGGGATAAAACGTTAATGATCTAACCAAAGAAATCGCAGTCTCTTTGTTCAAGGTAGATGAGGAAAACACATGAATTCGAATCAACATACAAAATACAAGCAGCTTTAGAAACCTCCACTACCCAGAGGGAAGCATGTTTGCATCTAATAATCCAAGGTAGCACACCAACCCCTGACACATTATCAATTGGAATTGACACGAGAGTCCCTGAGGCTCTACAATGAGAAAACATGTAAACCAAAATCATCATTGTGCCTTGGCAAAGCTTTAAGGGTAAATTATTCTAATAACATACCAACCGCTTCAAAGATCTGCTATTAACCGTTTTCTTTGTCCTTTCAGAATCTGGTTTTGCACGGTCCAAAGCCTATGGCACAAAAAGGATACAGATTTTACTAAGCATACTATACTGGCTAAAATATTGAGGAGAAACGACACCAAAGTTACAACCTCTGAACAAACTAATAATACCAATACTTGACTTCTAAAAAGCAAGTCCAAGGCCAAAGATGTGAAACAACTGTTCCAAAACTCAATTTTATTAATCAGTAAGATGTAAACTTGCAGTGCTACCCAAATTCCATCCTCTTACCACCTCCACTGCAGCCTAAGGCCACCTTGTTCTCCGTCAGGTGCCACAAAAATAATATACCATCCAATTACACCCATCTTTGCTGGGTACAATAATACAGTGAAAACATGAGAGCAAAAGTACCCAAAATTGCATGCTAACCAGATCCAGATAAAACCCACTCACACACCTCGACAGATGTGGCTGTGTTAAGCACATGGGTGTATGTATGGATGCAATTTTTGTGTCCATAAGCATATCTCTTTCCTTACGACAATAAATTTGCAAATTGGCAAAAACCTCATGTTTCATCTCCTTCAAGAAGTTCACTGCTAGATATACTATAATAGATCACATCAATACATCATCAAACTAGAGACACTTTTGACACAAAGCAAATCAAAATGGCCATTCAGATAGAAACTGCATATAGCTGAAAAATCAAAAACCTTACTTGAATCAGTGACTCCACACGACGTCGCATCCGAGTGTGCATAAAGCCCTCCGAGCACTAACAAGTACAATTAATTAATAAAAGAAAAATATTACATATAGAACTAAGAGGAGCATTTAAATGAGAACATAATACAATAAAATAAAGACGTTAATGCCAGTGTACCAGAACCTACAGTCAAAAGGGCACACAACAAGACTTTTTTCTAAATGGAAGCAAGGAAATAAGTGAAGATAACATAAATTAAAACTTCATAAATATAAGGCAAAGTAATAACAAAACCCTGGAGCATCAGGAACCATATGCTCTGTAATATCATCCCAACTTCTAAAATGAGAACAATAATAGCACATTCCAGGAGTAAATATCAAATATAAAATCTTTTAACCAGTCCTTAGGCCATTTCAATTATCTAGCATAATTCAGAAAATGCTACTGGTCATAATATCAAATCAACTAATCTTATAAGCATTCGATATGGGTAAAGTTTAGGAAGAAGCATTTCCCTGAAGAGAATGTCAATCACAAAAAAAGAAAAAAGCAAAAAAACCTACAAGGAGATTAGTAAAACTAAAGCATGTGATTCATACATCAAAACTATGACATGTAAAAGAAAACCCTTTTTGGTGAGTCGAATAAGCATCTATTAACAAAATGCTTTATTTATTGCATGTTTTTAGCAAAAATATAAGACCTAGCCTTTTGCTTTAAGTTTGAATTTTGAATAAAAACAATCCTTTGATTTGAATTTTAGATAAGAACAACTTTTTAGTTTGAATTTTGAATTTTAAATTTAGATTTTTTGGATATCTAGATAAGCATAACCTTAGTTTTTGATTGTTTCCTTTTGCTATAAATATGAAGACCATCAATAAAACAAAGTAAGCAATTCCAAACCCCAAAAGACTTCTTTATCTTCTTATTTGTTATTCTTCCTCTCAAAAATCCAACAAAGTGGTTGGTATTGGAGTAATGATCATCCCCTGAATTCACAGTTCCACAATGGTTTTGATGAAGTACACATAACTTTCATTTACTCATCTTTAATCACTTTTGGACCATTGAACTTAGGGTTAATTCACCACATTCGTTTGTGTTTGTAGGAAAGACACCATGAATTATTCCTTAAGCCCACTACATGCTCCCTTTCAAGGGAAGCAAAGGGGTGACATGCATTTTGTTTCTAAAGTAACTTGTTAACTAGATGCTGACAACAGTCCTAAAAATGCACAACATTTCTTTACTACATCTGCATTTTAAAATGACTACTGGATTTTCAGGTTTCTCTAATAGATAGTGAATTCTATGGCTTTTGTGCAATAAAATTTTTCAAAGGTTTTAAGCACTTCTTAAATTTAGAGTTCTTTCAATCTTTTCTAATTATCAGGAATTATGTTTTCTCTTTATGTTGTTTCCTTCGTGTGCAGATGCATATATCACACAAGTATAAACAACATAAAAAGGATCATCGTCTTATTATAGTCTAATCACGATTAGGGGTGAATTAGATGAAATCCTAACTTTCAGCAGTGTTGCATGAGGTAGCCTTCCTTAAGGCTAGAACCTGCACCCTTGCACTTACAAGCTCATGAATTTAATGAAGACAACATACGTTAACAAATTCAAGGTTTTGTTGTCCTAGAAAGAGATACTAAATCACTTCCCTTCATGATTATAAGGTAATGTATGGATTAGTGAGATAAAATATACATTTTCACAACTTAGGAAAAATAGGAAATGCAAAAAACAGGGGAGGGAAACAGCGAACTACCTTAATATGATAATTAACATAGGCATGAAAAGTAGATAAGCTCCACACTGTACGATCCAACTTTTTTCCTTCCACATGTCGAGGAAAAATAACTGCAAAGTTGAATACATTATGATTTGTTTAACAGGGAAATTAACCAAAAAATATATATAGCTCTAACAATTCTTCATATATTACCAAAAGATACGAATCCGGCATTTACAGATAGTGCCTCTTCAGGAGCTCCTCTAAGTTCCAAAGGAGGAGAAGGAGACCACAAACAAGGAGGAGCATTATTCAGTCCTCCTGTACGCCTTGCCTCCACAAATTCCTGAATGATAACAAAACCTCATAAGTAATACACTTACCATAAGCCACTGATGCGTTATAACAGTGTCTGCTAGAGAGCTTCAGCAAGAGAATAAGATTCATATCAGCAAACACTAGTGTCAGCTATTTCAAACCTATTTTGAACATGAAATCCATGTTTAAAATGCTCTAACAAAATAAATTAAGATTGTATATTTACTGTACCTGCAAGAAGGAAGTTGCAAGAACAATATCTATGGAGTCCTTAAATCTCATAGGGAACACCACTGTGACCTTTTCTGCCTGCCATAAACAGTTACTGTCATTCATTAAGCTGAATATTCAGTCCAATCACCTAATACATAGTAAAGAAGATAGGAGAAGATATAAATATGAATAACAAGGGAAAACATGATAAGCCAATGAAGATTTTAGAGGGAGAAGACGAAGATTTAGGAGAGAAACTCATTGCTGTCCAATCAAATGTACAGCAGCATAAATAGGACAAGGAATCACAAAACAAGTCCATTAATCAAGGAATACACAGAAAATTAGTCCTCTAATCCAGGGATATGACAGTATACCTCCTACATTTAGTCAATTAAAAAAAAAAAAGAAAATTAAATCCTAGGAAATCAGGCAATGAACTACCCAAATCACTTATTTACAGCCTATACAACTCATCAAATCAAAAGATAAGATTATTCCCAATTTCAGATAATCAAATCTCAGAAAATTCTACAGCCAATAACACTGGGCCGATCAAAAAACAAACATCCATGTTAAAAACTTGAAAGAACCTTAAGCCAGAGAGATACATTTGTGGAGAGAGATAAAGACAGTAAATAGAGTTGGAGGAAGAAAGAAACAAAAAGGTACAGTACGGAAAAAAGTTTGGGCACAACTCTAACACAAAAGTTCACACAGGAAAGAAGGATCAATGATACCTGAGGAACTAGAAAAAAAGATTCATTTGGTCTGTGCACAAGAGCAACAAGCCGGTCCATATCAGCAGCAACTGTCCTTGAACCAAGGTGTTTCAGAATTACCCTTAATGGTGCACCAAGTACCACTTCTCTAACAGATGCTATCTTCAACAGAAGGCCATTTTTGTGCTCTGCAGAATATCAACAAGAAAGCTGTCATAAAACATCAAGAACAAATAGCAAAAGAAGAAAGCAATAATGAAACTCATTTGTTACAGATATATATTGAACAAATTGGTGGAAAATATCAACAATAAAAGCTGTCAGAAACACCATCAATAACAAACAGAAAAAAAGAAAAAAATAGTGACGAAATTAATTTGCCAGACATATAATGAATCCCCTGACAGTGTGTCCTAGAACAATACATTTAGAGTGACTCCTAAGCAAGCAAAGGAATTTAATGCTTGCTCTCATACAATTGTAAATAGTGGCTCCAACTCAGAATTCTTGCATTAACATTAGGATATTATTAGGTCACAATTGGAAGAAACCTGAATACTTCTGCTCAACTGTTCTAAGAACTTGCATGTATACCCCCAGATGGACCCAAAGGAAGATAAAGCAAACTTTGCATTTACAGCTTAAGAAACAAGTTTCGAAGAAGAAGCACCAAAATGCCAAAGGTTTACACAGATAAAACAATTATCACATCTAAACCAGAACAGCAAACAAGCAGTTTTCATATCTTTCTAGAACACTGTTAATAGGAATTGTAGCTTAACATCAATCTATTCATCTCTTTTACAAATGCACTTCATAGCCTAATTGACCATGTAACACTTTTTTTTTTTTTTTTTTTAAAAGAAACACGTATAGACTGTACATTACTATAAGTGGCACCAAGGGGGGTGCCTCCCAGGTACCAATATAATAGTCTATCCAGAGACCATGTAACACATTTTAGGTACTGCACCTTCCACTAAATGCAGATAATAATTAGCATTGCAATGAAGACCTCTAACTTTTGGATATGATAAAGGTGCAGGTAGTTCTAATACTCATTGGTGTTCTCCCTGCCACATAGTTCTATTTCAGTACTAGCAAAGATAGGTGTCTACTTACTCAAACAAGATCTTTTTTTTTTTTTTTTGGGTAAAAGGTGCAGTACCTATAATGATTTACATGGTCAAACAAGATTTTTAAACTCCCAAACAGTATACCATTGCAGCCTGGATGCTAGAAAAAGAAAAATCATTCTCATATCAACAGAACCTAATCCAAACTATAAACTACATGAAAATTAATTAAAAGAAAAAAGGTCGATGCAACTACACAAAAATGTAAAGAAGAAATGTAAGAGAGATCAGATAAGGCATGAAACTATCAGAATAAGGGAATCCATCCTTAACTTTTAGAGGGGGGGGGGGGGGGGGGGGGGGGGGGAACAAAGGGACAATTTTGAGAAGTAGAAAGATGAAAATGTTTTACAAGATGATCCCAAGTGTTTTTGGCATACACAGAACAAGCTCATAATGACCTTAGCAAAGGAACTCGTTGAACCTTCATCAGGAGGAAGTTTTGACAAATTCAGTTTCAGTGTGAGATTAAAGCCATCCCTGGGAGGATCAAGAATTTGCACAGCTGCACCATAAGCAGCTTTTATAGCTTCTATGGCTCCAAATGGAAGTCCACCAAAGAATATGGTTCCTGGAGGTGGGGTGGGTAATGACATTGATAGCAACAGGAGATGTGGATTCTTCATTGACGCCTACAACACTTCGTAGGTTAGAAATGTAGATCCAAAGCTTAAACTATTTTTATGGCCATAATAAAAAGGAAAAGACAAAGGTAAATAATTATTATAACAAGAATCTTAACTGATAAATTAGTCCAGTCTACATGATCGATAAGATAATTATTTTTCTCGCCAAAGATAAGTTTAAAACAGATGCAGGGAAATCACCTGAATGTGATAACGGACATCGTCAAACTCCACCCAGTGGCAATCCAGTTCAACTCCTTTTTCAAGGCTGAAGATCAAAACATCACTATCACGAAGTTGTAAATGATCATAGCAACAGTGAAAAGAAGGGTAGACCTATTGGTGGGTGATTCTGTTTGTAATAATGGGAAACTAAAACAGGAATGAAAACTTGATAAATGTTAATATGACCATGCGGTTAAAATTTAACATGATCAAGTAACAACATTCTGGTTCATTTAGATTCAAATAAGTCTCACATGATTCCATCCACAAGATTTAGCTGAATTAACTGTATATAATAATTGTTAGGCTTGTTCAACATACAAGATTTTTCATTAAGTTTCTTATATCTAGCACACCAAGCAGTGACATTAGAACTATTCAACATATTTGTTAACCAATCCCACAAAAGTAGAAATGCATGTGATCCTAGTGTATACTCCAAATGTATTGAACAAATTAAGCTACAAATCTCACAGAAGTAGAGCAAACCTAATGGAAGGGCAAGGGGAGAGCTGAGGTTGGGAGGGCAGGTTTGGGGCTGCTGGCCCAAGGAGAACCGGGGGTGTGGATTGTTTAAAAACAATGGGCCTACTCATAACATCCTCTAACCCTCTCAAATCTGTGCTGGAGGTAAATGTATAGCAAGCCCTTAGTATAACACAAGAGGTGTTAATCACACAAGCTCACACCTCCAAGATAATAAAGCAAATTATATGGGAACATAAAGTCCTCTCACACCAGCACAATTGTTTCTTGCCAATCCTAAGATGATGAAAGCTATCTTATTACTCAATTTTCAATTAGAAATAAAGCTGAATAAAGAATGATTAACTGCCATTAGAAATCTGTTCTCCGTATTAAAGCCCCACAGTCACAGTAGTCTAGCTAAAAAGACTATTAAGATGGACTCAGGGCATCTTTCCCAAACATTGATAGTCTGCAAGGAATTAAGTACATTATTGAGTAACATTTCATGATGCACAACAATTATCAGTCTCAAAACTAAAAGAGGCAAGTAAAAGATGATTATATAGGAATTAAGTACATTATCGAGTAACATTTCCAGATGTACAACAATTATCAGTCTCAAAAGTAAAAGAGGCAAGTAAAAGATGATTATATTAGAGCCCTATGTTTGCCGGTCAAACATCATGACCACATTTATAAGATAAGGGCAATCCTCCCCTAGCAATCCAGTTTTGCTAGGGTGTGTTAAGCCCAATAATACGGTACTACAGCTAGACCCAATTTTATCAATCTGTCCGCCGCTATATAATGCGCTCCGTACCATATGTGAAGACGATATATTAGAGTCCCACATTGGCTAGTTTATATCATGATCTAATTTATAAGGTGAGAGTAATCATCCCTTAGCAAGTTGGTTTTGCTAGAGTGTGTCAAGCACAATATCCTTTCTAATAGACTAGGCATGCAAAATCCATAACAAGTCACTCTCCACTTAACAACTTCCTTTAATATACAGTGACAACTTCAAGGCTATCAAATTGGCATTAGGTTATTGCAACAACAATTTACAACATTATCTCTCCTTAAACACTGCAGTCTAATAAGGATTCAGACATGTCTGATGATTGTAGGTTTTCTACATGAGATCAGAAAGAAATTAGGGAACCAAGAAATGAGAATCCACGAGTGAAACATATAGTAGGCATCTAAGTACACAGCTATTCAAATGATGTCATTATCGTCAGTCAATCATTAAGCATTATTCATAGCAACAAAGACAAGTGAGAAAGGAAGAAAAGAAAGAGATACGCACTTGTGAACCCGATTCAACAAGGTCTGAAGCAGAAACCTCGAGTGGGACTGCAAAAGTATCATCGCTTCACTTATGACCTGTAGTAATTACAATATAACAAACAAAACCCAGAGCCAAAGCAAAGGTACGATCTCTCTGTCTCTGTCTCTCTTAATGTCCTAATGCTAAGGAATTCATGTAAGCATTTGGAAAGAAGTGATTCAAAAAATTGTGTAATCTATGGTGAAGATATCGTGCGAGAGAGGCTTAAGGAGATTCCTCTTCTCACCTTTTTGTGTTTATTGTTTTTATTTTTTCCACTTTCACTTCCAGAAGACGACCAGGTATTGGGAATGCTGATTGTATCTCTTCCCTCAGCAAGTTCCAATTCAACCCGCGTGGCTCTTTGATTATGCATACTCTAGAACCAATTAATTGAATGCAAATAGTGTTTAGTTCAGCTTTTTATTTATTTTTAATTTAATTTTAGTGAAGTTTTCTTAACCTCAATTTTTTTTTAATTTGGATCCAGGTGAAATTCATAAAATAAATGTAGATTTTATTCGCATCATAAAGTCTTACTATAAAACGGAAAAAATTTATTTTGCGGTATTTAAATATTTTTCATAAACTTTTATTTTAAAATGAATTAAATATTCAAATAATTAAATTATGGATGTCTGACTTGGAGCAATTCTTTTATCTCAATTTTTTAAAAGTATATATGAAACTCGTGTTTGATTTTCAATTATATTTTTAGTGAATAAAATTTTAATGTAAGAGAGTGTGTGAATAATTGAATATATAAATTTTAAAAGTTTTTATAATTTATATTATCCACTACATGAGAAACTAGATTAGCCATATTTCGCTTCAAGCATTAATTTTTTATATATTTTATAAAAATTAATATCCATAAAAAATTAATTTATTCAAAAGTCTTAAATTTTTAATCAAAAAATGTAAAAAAAAAAAAGTACATTTGATAGTGGATAGTGACAATTAGTAGTATGGAATACACCTGAATCACATATTTGTCTTGTTTAATGTTGTTTTGTAGTTAATATGATATACGTAAAATGTAGTTTTCATGTAAATGTTTGCATGCATTCTCTATAGTTAGCAAATTTGCATGCATTCGTGTATGAATGTGTGTGATACTGTAAGGTTTGTTTGTCTAGAATTGCTTAAATGACTTTATTTTACTTCATATGATATATAATAACAATTTTATTAACAATGATAATACCTTCTCGATAAACGGTTTAGTTTTGATAAATGATTGTTTGATAACATAGTATGAAGTTCCTTATAAGAAGATAAAATTGATTATGAAGAGATATACTTTCTTGTAATGCATATGACAAGATTTTATTATCTAGTTATAACTTATTTAGACGAATTTCTTGGCGTTCATGTGTGTACGTGCATATGTATGTATATGAATATTCACAAAACATTTAAAACATATTAAGTAAATATTTCAAAATCACAAAATATATGATCAATTAAATTACTTAGATGGATTGCACAAATGGTATAGTTGTCTTAGTAAATAAGTTCCAAATAAAATGTGTGAGAATAATTATTCATGTATTTTTATTGAAATCAAAATCATATTTGCTGACCTTTGCAACATGTATGAATAACTTGAATATCATAATAGCTCTTCAGAGCTTACTAAGACAAGATTAATAATAATAATAATAATAATTGATATGAAAAACTATTTGTCAAATTAAATTTTTATCCATCAAATATATATATATATATATATATGAAAAAGTTTAAAGTATGCGTACATATACATGGATAAATTAAAGCTCATCCATATATCAAGATCTTTGCTAGTTCAATTATTTGATGCAAAGAATAATTATTCTCGGTCTTCAAGAAAATGATGAATCATTGGTCTTAAAGAACCATATCCTACTATTAATGCACTCATAACTTTTGCAAATTCCATCCATTCTAATATACTAATTAGTAAGATTTAGTTATGCACTAGTAAATAGAATACTATAGTATTATATATATGTATATTATTTTTGAGAAACAATAGATATGAAATTATTTTATTCCAAATAATGAAAAAAAAACAATATTAGTTGTTACATAGGTATTGAGTTTCTTTTTGATCCAACGATGCATAATCATAAGAACGATGAGCATTTACATGCGATGTTGCAAAAATCGATAAAAAAGGTTAGGTTTTCAAAAAATGGATGTTGACAAAATTTATTGATGGATCCCTCAAAGAAGGAAAGTATGGTGAGTGTAGGTATGCCTCTAAGGTCACTCCAAAATTCTAATCAATGAAGAAAACAAGGAAATTGAGAAAGAAATATGGAGATGATCTTAAGCGAGAGAGATCAAGTGAGTTAAGGTACAAGATGAATAGCAAGTGAATATATTATAGCTGGTGTGAAATACTTGGGATTCGCAACGAGAGATGCAAGAGCTAGCTAGATCTATTATGTTCATTACAACAATTTTACTTACTCAATTAAAGGCAAAAGGATGAGTACAATGTTGTCCTTTTTAGGTGACTTTGGCTTCCTCAAGACGCCAAGGGTGTTGACTTTGATTAAGGGCTTGAGCCTCCACAGTAGGCTTGTATAGTGAACACTTAGGCCAAACCAACCTACATGGGTCTTATTTTGAGTAAAAATTATATTATGGGCTTAAGTTTAGAAAACCTATTTATCTATATAAACCCTCTCTCACTCTTGGATTTGAAAAAAATTTAGGCCTGAGATATTTGAGTTTTTCAAATGGAAAAGGATAATAAGAGGGCAGTTAGATGCTTACTTTATTGGGATCTTAAAGAAAGGTGATTGAAATCCCTATCAATTGAAAAGGTTTCATGCTTTGCATGTAGTAAAGGAGTTAATACTTGAGTGGTTTCCATAAGCTTCTTTGGAAATTTTGGGTGTTTACTATTAAAAGCACCCATCTACTAGCTATTTCTCTCACAAAACCTACATTTTGATAATCATCTTTTTACCTGCCTAAAGGAGTGTTTAACTATCTTTTACTAATTTTTTCCAAGTTTTTCACTTCTACAACTTCCTTTAGTGGGTAACTTTAGATTCTATTCCATAGGATCCTTCTTTCTTAATGGATAAGATTGCCCTATCTTTAAAGAGTGGTTTTCCTTTAGCTTTGTACAAATTTATTTGTCTTTTGAGTTTGTAGATGTGAAGATTCTGAGTGAAGATGTTAGTTTAGTTGATAGATTATATTCTTGTTTTGCTCTTTTAACCTAGCTATCCCTAGATCATTCAGGTTTCTTTTTCTTCATCTTTGCTCCAACATCATTCCCTTAATAGGGATTCTTTAATCGTACTTGAAAAATCTTTCAAAATGTTGATTCAAAGGGTATAGTATTTTTATCCTTTCTTGTACTTGTCTTTGTTGTTTAGACATCTTCACGTATTTTAATTTATTTGTTGATTTTAAAATGTGGAGATGGAGATGGCTCCCAAGGTGAATTTGAAAGTTGTGCAAGAAGCTCAAGCTTATAAGAGCTTTAAGAGAAAAAGAAAAGTGCATTCAACAGAAGCTATGTTGACACCTCTTATAAAGAAACCTATTACTAAAGGGCTTCAAAGACCTTTTCCAATGCTCATTGATCTTTATGTAGGAATAATATAAAGAAAAAGCTTTCAAACGCATGAGTGAAAGCTCTCACAATTATTCCTTTGGTGTTTAAGCCCCTAGAATTGCGAGGGGTCTCTGTATAAAGGGGCAAAAACTAGTGAAGAGGACTGGTTCTTGCCCACTTAGAAGGTTCAAGGGAAAAATTCAGTAACTAATGATAAGATTGTATTCCAATTTGGCTCGTGGCATTCAAACAAGTGTCGTTTGTCCTTACACAACCCTTAACCCAATATAATGGATACGATAGGCCTTATCAGATGGGTAAAGGCTATTGTTAATGAGTTTCAAGTTTTCTTACTTACATGTTGACTTAGATAACAGTTGTTTCTTATGATAATTATATGCATTGACATCATGAAATATGTTGTTAGACCAATTTACTCATTAAGGGAGAGAGTTGAAAGGTTTTCAATGTGAAAAGGAGACCGTCTAGAAGGAGCTCATAATCTTGAGAAAAAAGGTTAGTGACCCAAATATGGTGCTAAAATTCTTTAACCTTGGATGCTTTCTCAATTATTATTTTATAGGAGAACAAATTCATTTTTACCTCTAACCACTAAGAACAAATCTTTTTGGCCTTTTTTCCCCTAAAATTACCCCTCATTAAACTGCATTTCAAAGCTTAATTTTTATTTTATCGTGATCTAGTACTTAACCCATCCTAATATTCCTCTCCTTATTTATTTTTTTTAAAGCAAATGATTGACCTCATTTTGGTGTTTTTCTTCTTTTCTCTAAATAGGTCTTCTATTGATTCTTCATCCATCTCTATCCATTTCGTTAGGTCATGATTTTCTTCTTGTAGATCTTGCATTATGTTTACTACTTTTTCTTTTTGTTTCTTCCATCTTTGAGGTTTTTCTTCCTAAAGAGGTCTTCGTTCTTGCACTTTTTTCAATTAAATGGTGGGGTTCCTAATTTGTTTACTTTTTTGGTCTTCTTCATTAGTTTTGATCTTTTATTTCTTACTTTCATTTTATCAAGTTTCTATTTGGCACCATCTCTTTCTTCTGCAACCGTTCGCTTGACTCTCCAACCATTTTCCAGTAGAGCAAGCAATTGTCATAACGAGGTCCAGGATCGACTTTGACGCCAAAAATCCTTTTGTTAATCTTGAAAATAATTTTTGAGCTGGTTTATTTAAATTTTAGAAATAATAAAAGAATAAAATTGTTATCAATTCTTTATATGGTGTGATTGATCACCAATATTTTACTTTTCAAATCAATTTAAGAACTAAAAAAACAAAATAAAGCAAAACCACAAGGCATGCATTAATTTTTCTTAACTAGAACTTTGAGATCGAGAGTTGGTTACACATGATGCCTATTGATTGATACCAATTAAGCAAAATCATTTATTAGTAAATAAATTACGATAAAATTTAAAATTGATTTTAATTATGACACAAATTTAGTACAAGTCAATACACATCATATTATGAATATATATGCATATATTAGTGGAAAGTACTAACAAGGCATTGGTCTCCATCTTCTTTTCCAAACAAAAACAATTTTTAGACCGAAAAAAAGATGAGCTTTAACGTTAATCTTTTCCTAATCGAGACTTGACTTTGGATATAATAAAATAATATTGAAATAAGAGATCACAAAAATTTCTATAATGGAAAGTATTGATTAGATTTTGGCCTTCATTTTTCTTTTCAAAACAAAATAATTTTATTTAAGATTAAAAAGATGAGCATTGGCATTAGCCTCCTCGATATGAAACTTATTTTGGAAGACATGTTATGCACTATTTTATCTTGAAAATTTCAATAGAATATCGATCCTTACCTCCATTTTTGAAAAACTAAACAATTTTTATTTATTTATTTTAGGACAATAATAGCTAGCTTTGGCTTTAGCCCCACTACTTTGAATTCATTTCTGAAAACAGATCATAAATAAAATCATAAAGATAAGTTATCAATCTAAGAATGCTATACATAATATCAAGAAAGATAATAAGTAATCAAGAATCAGAATAATTAATTAATCGACTGATCAAGATTTTCATTCATGAATTAATTAAGAAATTTATACAAGGCTGATCTAATCAAGAAACCGTATGAAAATTTAGAGTAAAATAACTTTATACCTACTAGTATGTCAAGAATCTTGTGATTTCATTACACTCTCGTAAGTAGTAAATTCTCAAGAAATATTCTCAGAAATTTCATAAAAACTTTCAAGACTTAAAGTTTTTGTTGCTAAAGTATTAAAGCAAAGATCCTTTTCTTTTCAACTCTTTTACTATTTGTAGTAGAAATTTTGGTGAGCTCCCACATAATTCTCAAAATTTACAGGTTAGTATTGAAGATTACAGTTCGCTGAATGCTTCTCTTGGGTGATATGCACATTAGTGCATATCATGCCACCAATATCTTGTACACCCTTGAAGATTCTCTACATTATTCTAGCAACTTTCAGAAAATTTTTAAGAACTTATAATTGAATTCTACCTTCCTTTGTTACTGGAAAAAGGATCTCAAATGACTCTACAACGGTGGGATCTTAATCTCTTTTCAGTGGCAAATTTCCCTAGTTAGGCTTATTAGGGTTTTCTATTAGATTTTTACAAGCAAAATCCTAAGTGATTAAACACATTAATATAGATCTCATTAATACAAAGATTGGGTATTTAACTTAATATATATATATAAACAATAAGAAAATCATTTTTATTTTTCTAATTGTTCATTCTTAAGAAGAGCAAGGAACAGATAGAGCAAAGGCCTTTACTTTTTGTCCACTTTTCTCAAAGTGAGCAACGTGCATGTAAAGATCTATAGGAGCTTATAGTTTAATTGGTTGAGACATACAGCTCATAATAGTTATATTGTAGGTTCGAACCCTACTAAGCCTACCATCTTTTCTCTTCACTTAGTCGAAGTCCCTACCACCCTATAGATCTCAATCTAGTGACAACACTTGGAACCATACTACTGTCATCAAACCATCAAAGTTAGTTGTTAGCTTTAAACCATAGGTCGAGCTTTAGACTTTGATGTTATTGATTGATAAGGTCGACTGTCAGCCTTTGATTTGTTTGATCAATAGGGTTGGACATCACCTTTGACATAGCTAAACTTGACCCTAGCCATTTTTTAGTGTCTATGATCTTACATTGTACCATTCTGACACATCAATTGTGATAGGACTACATCTGTTTAGGGATTCGTGAAAAGTATTAGGTCTCAAATGATGTCTTTTAGGTGGCTTGACATAAAACTATGCCTTTACCTCTTTTAGTTCTTTATTTCGCATTCTAAGAATTTAAGACTTTTTCTCTCCTTTTTTTCTCAAGCTTTGTCTCCTCCAAACATTTATTAGCTGCCACGTTTAGGTTGAAAATTGATCTCAAAGTGAAAAATTCTTTTAGTTGATCTTTGAAACTTGTTTTTAGGCAAACTTGTTCGAATTTCAAAAATAAAAAAGATGGAGTTGTTACAAATTTTTTTATGATGTGATTGGCCACCAAGATTTATTTTACTTTCAAAATCCTTTTCGATAATAATGAAAACAAAATAAAGTAAAAATACAAAGTATTCATCTTTATTCACAATAGATTTGAGATCGAGAACTGATTCTGCATAAGGAATGATTAACACCACCACAATGCCCATTGATTGGTAGCAATTTTCATGATCAGGTCTAAGACTCACCTTAAAGTGAGAAAATTTCTTTCTAGTTTTAGCTTACAATTCCAAAATACAGTTTTATTGGTCTTTGTTTATGAAAACAAAAGAAAGAGGAATAACCACCAATCTTTATTATGGTGTGATTGGCCACTAAAGTCACTTTCGCTTTTCTTTACATTTTTTTGTAAAAGAGCCAAAGAAATGAAAAACAATTGAAAATTTTTAAGACAATGGTTTATCTCATTAAGAAATCTAGGTTTAAGAGCTAATTACACATGAGAAAGAATTAGCAACCTCACAATGCCCTAAAATCGATATCGATTAAATAAGAATATTAATTTCATTAAGTGACTTGAAAGCTGTAACACCAGCCCACTTTAATCTCCATACCGATGCCTAGATCGACCATCAATAAATAATGAGATCAAGATATCAAAGAATTGATGGCAAAAAAAGATAGACTAGAGAAAGAGATCGAGATGTTAAAATATAAGGCTATCATTCAAGATCAAGTAATTGATAAACTAAAGCAACAACAAGATCTAACAAATGAAGAAATGAAGTCTTTGAAGAGGAAAATGGAGATTATGATGATGAAATGTGTGGCTGAAAAAGATAAAAAGATTAAGAAACTTGTCCAACTAATATTGTTTTTGAAGGAATAGATGAATAATCCAAGATTGATCAAAAAGATGTCAAAATAGAAAATAAAGGTACTTCCTACGATTGCAGATGACCTAAGAAGAAAGAACGAAAGATTAAGAAAGAAGGCAAATCAAGACAGGAAAAGTATACCAAAAGAGCTCACTAAAATAAAGGCAAAATGCAGATATGAGGTTGGTCAAATTATAACCATCTTGCACTAAGAAAAGAAGTTAAAGATCGGTTACATTCAGGATATCATTGAATCTAACAAATAAGATGGAAGAATTGGCATAAGAGGTTGATTTATGAAGTCTAGAGCTTAAACAAATCTATGCGTCCTAGTGCCACAACAAAAAAGAGCATGAGTCACGAATTGAAGCTTATAGAAGTTACCATAGATCAATTTTGATGCAAATAAATCAACTGTAAAGGTTGTAAACCTCATGTCCATTTTTCATGCACACATGCCTGCTTATGAAATGAACTCTTTAAATTAAACACATAAGAAAATAAGTAAAGCTAAGCAATATCTGGTCACCAAGAGGTACAATCTCAGATCTCAAAATTCAAGCGAAGTAAAAATGGATAATCAAGTAGTCAGAATCAAAAAATGTAGGTAAACTTAAGCTGAGATCTAAGCTACACATGAAACCTTAATGAAAGGATGATGAAAAACCACCAAGAATTATAGAGCACAATGTAAGCTTAGTTTCAATAAATGCCAACATTTTTTGGTGTGCTAATAAAAGGGAAAGATCCTATAGAAACCGAAGCCTTAAAGAAAACATCTTCTCGAGAAATTTTCATACCTAAACCTAAGTCTAATTATAGTAGAGCAATCTCAAAATCAGGAAAAACAAGTAGTAGTAAGATACATCCAAGACATGGATGATCAGTTTGGGTATAAGAAAATAAAGATTACTAATGCCATGAATTAGGAACTCTTAGGAAAAGTGAAATACTTGATAGAACAAATGAAAGTTCTTAAGTAAAAGCAAAAAACAAGCGAGATTGATATAATTAAACTTAGCCTACTATTGGGTTTGGCGATACCACCTAAATTTAATATTCATCCTAATTTTCAATAGGCAGTCGAGCATCTTAAATCAATATTAGATTAACAAAAACCATAAAATTAGCATAAAAACTATCAATAATAGCTCCTATTGCAACAACATTTCTAGTGTATCTACTGCTAATTTACATATAACACCCTATTCATAAAAAAAAAAATGACATTATTAATTGTAACTAATAATGAAAACACATGTTTATAGCATTAAAAAAGTAAATACCTTAATTTTCAAATCTTCATCAAAAACACCACAAGAATCCTTCATAGGCATTGGTGAATCAAGTTTTTATATCTTATTAGAGCTATGACCTTTAAGTTGTGCAACATGTGAAGGTGTGTCGATGCTTCCTTGAGTCATTAATAATAGGTTTTGCTCCACCTTAACCGAGTGAGCTTCTAGATATGCTACCTTATTAGGAGTAAAAAAAAAAAAAAGACTGAAGGAGTAACAATTTTTTTTTAGATTAAAAAAATCCAAGATTACCAATAACTAATAATAGTTTATAAGACAATAAGAGAAATTTTGACAAAATATTTAATAATTTTATTAAATCCTAAAATGTTTTCTTTCTTTCTTTCTTTCTTTCTTTTTCAAAACAAAAAACCAAACTAGAATATGGCATTGTTTGTTTAATCTTTTAAAGATAATGGCCTTTACTGAATAAAGGTGTCTTGTTATAGAAGATGGAGGGATTGGGTTGTGATTTCTGATGTTAAATCAGATATTATTGTTAGATTTCCCATAAGCCTATATTCCTGATAGTAAGCATGTTTCAACTGAATTCAAATTACTTTTTATCTTTCATTTTTCTCTTGCATTTCTTGTAAGATCTAAGGATTTGATAGTAATCAAGATAAATCATGCTCTTTTTTCACTATTAAAAAAAAGAATTTACTACTTCACTCCTTGTTATTAAATAGTACAGTAATCTTACATATTTTACCAATTCATATTTTCCTTCATACCAAACACAAATAGAAAGTTTCCCATTTTCCTTTACAATAACCACTCAGATAGTAAACTCAAAGTGACAAATGAAAATCTAACGAATTTAGAATAAGTTGACTTTGAAGACAAGTGAAATCATCTTGAAACTTTAGCAAATAATCTTATAAAGACAAGGTTGCCAACATTTATATAAGATCCATAAAAAAAATTCTTACAATTTTCTCAACAACAGGCATTATTTATAGAGCTAATGTCTTTTTTTTATCTTGTCACATTAGCTTCCAAAATTCCCTACGATCAATCTCCCCTTCCGCTTTAAGTTTTGCTTTCTGTAAAGTTGGAATAACAAAATAAAAATTATTAAGAATGTATCTTAAAATCTTGACGAAGAATGTAAAAGTGAGAAAGTTACCACTTTGTGCTCTAAAGTTGCATATCCACCTCGACTCAATCGATGAGGATACCTACTACGTTTGTGTTGTTTTTTTTGTTCGTCACTCAATTTCCTTAATATTATAATGCAGATCATAAAGAGGCAAAAAGTATTTATGGTTCAAAAAAAATATATTACAATATAAATATACCTTCAAATATTCTAAAAGATGTAATTTAACAAACTTCTCGTAATCATTCTTTGAAATGAAACTGTAGATCGAAGGTGAAGTTACTATAGCATCAAGATTGTCCACAAAAGACATTATATATTTTGTTATCAAGATATTCTTCAATGTTTTGAATTTGTTGCCAATTAACTCTAAAATCATATTTTTTATTCGATGATCAACTTCAAATGTATCCTAAAAATGAAATTTGTTAAGTTACTATACCAATGAAAAGTATAATTAGATATTTGAGGAAAAGTGTAAAAATTGAACATATTCTCACATATTTTCTTTCAAATGATCAAGAACCTTTCTCGAATCACTATAAGTTATAGGCAATATGGTATGTTCAAAACACCAAGAGTAAACATAAGGGCTTTAGCTTTAACACCTTATGATGTACCTTTTGAATTGAACTGTACCATCTTCTTTGTCCAAAAAATTTTTTGGTTCAACAATTTTGTTAGTCTTATAGATTTGGTAAGCGACTCTGACAACTTTTTAGTCATATTTACAATCCTATAAACATAAAATGTAATCTAAAAAAATAGTTAAAGCATGATTTATTATATGATACTAGCTTTTGCAATAAGACAATATTGTCAAAAAAGAAAAAGGAAAATAATTAAACCTTCTTGCTATGAATTATAAAGTTTACTTGTATGCTTCATCAATCTAAGTTCCATCATAGTCAGGTTGTTTCTAGTTAACATCATCCTTATTGATTTTATCATTTAAACCAACTTCAAGTATGCTTTTAACAATAAAATCATATTCTTCTGTGTTGTCAACATCATTATTTGTCTCATTGTGTTTATTGTTTTTTTGTGGAGTAAAGAAAAAATGGACCATTTTAAATCTAGTTGGTCAGGGATATAAAAGATCTGTTTAGCTTGAGAAGTTGAAATAAAAAAATCAGATTTATGAATACGTTGCTTAAGATCAACTAATATGTGATCAACCTCATTTAATTTAATCCCACCATTATTATCGACCCAGTCACATTTAAATAATGTTGTTATAAACATGTGGTAAATGAGTGGCCATAGCTCCTTAATAACACCATAAAATGACAATTATCCAATTACTAGATTTTTGTTTTTAGCACTTGAAACTTGCATTGTTATTACAATTATAGTGACTCCATTGTTTTATGTAAGTCAATTATTATCATGTTCCTATGTATAGAAGTGATAGACATTCATTTTATACCTAAGATATTTTATAACTTCAGGTCAAGGTCCATGTACTACTCATTTCACCAAAAAGGAAGATGGATTTTGCCTTGGTATTTTAAATGCAACCTATTGATAAAAGTTTGATCAAATAAATTTTAGTATGAAATAAATAGAAGATGTGTGGTCATGTTAAAGAAACAAGTAAGTATCTTTTTTTGAAACTAAGAAATAAAGGTTCAACTATGCTCATCTTGTAACCATTTGGATCATTTTTATTGATGAGGATATTGTAACTTCATATACTTGATATGCTTACTGTTAATAAAATAAGGTTAAACTCATCTAATGAATGCATATATGTATGAAGCACATGCTTCATAATTAAATTGTACAGAGACCAGGAAGAGACACACTCAACATATGGTTGGATGTCAAGTGAATTTAGTAATACATAAAGATGTGCTTGCTTCAATTCTTGGCGATGAACATTAACAATCTGACCATCAGGTAATGACTTTCCAACTTAGATGTCATCTTCTTTTCAACGTGGAATACCAATTGGATGCATGTTAAAGTAATAACCTTCATAAAATTCAAGTGTTTTTCCCACAATGTAGTAGTCAACAATACATCCTTTAGGACGATCACTGTTACGTATACATCCTTTCAAAATTTTCATGAACTGTTCAAAAGGATACATTCACGTAAGGTAAACTGGTCCATATAATCTCACTTCTTTAAGAAAGTGCACCATCAAATGCACCATTATATTAAAAAAAAAAAAAAGACTATGGAAAGTATTTTTCAAATAAGCAAAAGCTTACCACCAAATCTTGCTATAATTTGCCTAGTTTTGAAACTTCCATAACCTTATTACACAAAGTATTAAAAAAGAAGTAAAATCTCATGATTCCATATCTAACATGTTTTGGCACAACTAAATGAATAGCTAATGATAAAAGTTGTTGCATAAGAGTATGACAATCATGAGACTTAAGACCTTGAATTTTCAAATCCATCATTGAAACAAGATTTTTGAAATTTGAAGAATACTCATCTAAGACTTTTATGTTTGATAATATCTCATAAAACATTTTTTCTCTCATTTTCTTAGAGTATAATAAATAGCTCATAATTAAATACGACCATTTACAACCTTGGGAGTTAACTCTTTTCTCGAACTAATTTTTTCAAGGTCCAACCAAATGTTGATCCCATCTTTAGATTTTCCAACAATATTAAGTAAAGTTCCATATATGCTTTCGCAAACATTTTTTTTAATATGCATTACATCCAACATGTGTCGAATATGTAAATGTTTCCAATATTCAAGGTTGAAAAAGCATGATTTCTTCTTGAAGCATGTTTAAAGATAGTTATTCAATCCTTTAACCCGTGTCATTTTCTCCTTACCACTTTTTTTTTTACCCCATTCATTAGCAATGAAACATATTTTTGTAATATTTCCTCTCCCCTTAATGTATAAGGAGGTGAACCGGTTTCATGTTATCCATTGAATGCCTTCTTTTGCTTTCTAAATGGGTGATTTTCTTAGAAGGAACAATCTATGACCCATGTATACATTATTCTTATCATGTTACAATCTACAAGTATATGTGCTTTCATAACATATAGGACAAGCATAATATCCCTTAATTGAATAACCAGAAAGATTCTTTTAAGTAGGACAATCATTAATTGTTCACACAAAATAGCTCATAATGTAAGTAACTCTTTTCGGTAAGAATCATAGATTTTTACATCGACTTCCTATCGAAGATTTAAATCATCAATTAACGGAGCAAAATATACGTCAATATTATTATTTGGTTAGTGAGGTCCAGATATAAGTAGGGATAATATCATGAATTTTTGTTTCATACATAACCATAATGGTGGATTATATGCTGCCACTACCACTGGCTAACAACTATATGTATTACTAAGAGAACTATATAGATTTATTCCATCAGTAAAAATAGTTAATCAAAGATATTTGTGTTCTAATGCAAAACTTGGCCATTTAAAGTCTACTAACTTCAAAGTAGGTGAATCGATAGTATGTCTTAGTTTTTCATTTACTCCCTTTTTGTTTGCATGCCAAGTTAAATCTTGTGCAATTTGTGGTGACTAAAACATTTGTTTGAATTATGGAATAAAAAGAAAGTACCACAGTACTTTGGTGGAAAACTTTTTCATTCGCTTGTTTACATTACTATTGTCTTTCCATCTCGATCCACAAGTAGGACAAGATGATAAATCCTTATATTCCTTTCAATAGAGTATACAATTATTTGGGCAAACATGTATTTTCTTATAATTTAAAAACAATGCATTCATAATTTTTTTTTTTTTTTTGCTTCATACATTGAAGAAGGGATTTCATTTCCAATAGGACACATATTAGAAAAATAACTTAATAAATCAAAAAAGCTCGTGTGACCACTCATACTTCCCTTTTATATTATATAATCTCATCAATGCAGACAACTTAGTACATTTCGTATTATCGGGATACACAACCTTCTCTACATATTCTGGTAAGTTTTAAAATAATTTGGGATCATACTTAACCATGTCTATTATATTGCCAATATGATCATACTTATAAGTTTCATCAAACACTATTTCTTACTTGTGCAAGATTTGGTAGAACACTCTTCTCTATGCCAAATTTATCTCTTATACCTCTCATCAATCCCATCATAAAACAAATTATATTTTACTTCTTCAACACTTAACAATGTCAAATTAACACATGATTGACAAGGACATCTAATGATTGTAAGATCTTCACAATGAGAAATGACAAAAGAAAGAAACTTATCCATGCCATCAAAAAACTCCTTAGATAATCTATTCAATTGCATCTAAGATTTACCCATATTTTATCCTATGATGGTAGATAAAAGAAAATCCACTTATTACGTGTGCTTATTATGTATGTAATACATACCATGTAAAGCAATATTGTTGTAAAAATAAGATAAGAAACAAGGTGCCTATGCCTTAGGCAAAACCAAGACTATTTCTTTTGAACACATTCTAGATTAGTAGATTAGTAAAGAGTAAGTAACCTAGAATAATGGGAGTTATACAGAAAGAATAGTAGCTTCAATCTGAAGGGTTTTGGCTTTCCTTTCAAGTTCTGATACATAACAAGCTTTCCTTTCCTTTGACCAACAGTTGACTATCGATTTGTAATTATCCTACATGATGAATTATATCTTCTGTGAGAAAAAAAGATTTGTTTCTAGTAAAAGAAAATACTAAAAAATTTCTAATATAATTAAAATACTTGAAAAAAATGTTATGTCAATAAAAGTTTCTTATTTAGCTTCTAACAAACTAAAAGAGAGGATAAGTTTTGATACATGTGAAATTATTATTCCAATTGACATATCAAATGTTATATAAACTTAAGGCCAATATGTCTTCACTATTAACCACTATTAGCATTATATTATAATGCAAATAGACATGCTTAAGTACTTAATAAAAATTTTAAAAAAGAAGTTAATTTTCCAGTTAATTTGGAGGTATGTCTCTTTCAAAGTTTTATCAGCTTTCAAGAAGGCAATAGTGCCATTTGGTTTCACCTAAACATATAGGAAGAAATGACCCCAATAGAGCTTTGATTGAATATACAGGGAAATAAGTGACAAGATTCAGAGGAAAATGTCAAATTTTATAGTAGGAAAAGAAAGTTGGCACAAGAGGACTTTAGTTCTATCATAAGGTCATAGTACATGTATTATGACTTACAATTTCATCAAAAAGCATAATGAACTTACCATGTTTCTATAGCTTGTTTACTTGTGGCTCAACAGTTTTACTTTAGTTTGAAATGACATTCTTTAGGTTTTTCAAATGTTTTTTTATGACATTTATTTTGCAGAGTTTAATGCATAAAGTAGTTTGTTCAATTTATTAAGTAATTGAGGCTATTGTGAAGCCTTTTCCTTTAGAACTCGTGATACCTTGAATTTAAGCTAGATATAAAAGAGGTGTCCTTATATCATTAATTTTTTTTTTCTTTTTGCTAGAATCATAAGTACCAATATGAAAAGGTGGAATTACTAGACAAACCTCTTCAAATATTTAAGGAGTAATTGCTAGAAAAATCTCATCAAATAAACCTCACAAGAACTGTAACTAAAAATTCTAAGTAAATCCAAGATGATTGGTTATGTTGGGGTGAAGGAGAAAGAGATAATAAGTGAATATAATGATATAGGAAAATGACATCAAATGAAACTGCAAATCAGTATTACTTCATCTTTTGAACTCTAAAACAAATTCATTATCTGTAATATAGTGGAAACTATGCCAAAGCAAAAAGGACCTATAAAGTTCTAACCATGGATAACAATAATAGATGAAACTAGAGCAATTTAACTATTTGAATAAGTCATCTAGATTAAGAAAAATCTAGCCTTATGCATTTAGTGAAGTCAGAACCTTAAAACTAGACATGAAGTAGATTCATATAAAGATATATCTTTTAATAGCTTCTCTAATAGGAAAAATAAAAAAATTAAGTACATATATCCTTGGCACTAGAGCAGATGAAGAATAAGGGACAAAACTTCTTTGATTAGATGTTTTAGTGCATGGAAAGATAAATATACTTCTATCTTTGAACATCTCTTTTTTCTTCTATTCATAATGGTAAATAGTTTAACAATCTAAAAAATGGTTTTCCAGAATTGTACTCTTCATAAAACCATCACTAATGGAATTATATATTTTAATGTAATTTCTAGAATCATATTCTTCATAGAATCATCATTAATGGAGTTATATATTTTCATGTGACATAAACCACACTAAATTCTTGCAAATCACTACAAAAAGATAGAAAAATAACGAAAGAATTTAGCAATAAATTAAATCTCTCTCTAAATAATGATAGATTACTAACAAAATTAATACAAAAAAAATCATCTTATTGACCAATTAATGACAAATTGGTGATGAAAATTAGTGATTGATTCAACATTTGTCATTAAATTTAAATTTAATTAATTTATGTTATTATTTTAAGCGTATTAGCAACCCGTTAGCGAACAAAATTTTGGTATCTGCCTGGCTACGAGAAAAATTAGTAGTAAGTTAGGCATCACAATCACTAGTTGGGATGTGGTGTAGCAACAGTAGCAAGGCAATCACTGGCCACTCCCCAGCGGTAGCGACTCTCGTTGGGCGATCGTTGAGGGAAGTCAATGATGGCACTGGCAATGCTAAGGCCACCATCAATGACAGCCCTACGATAGTGGCTAGACTCACCCAACCCTGGCAATAGTCATAGGGCGATCTTGAGATCCTACATGGCCAACAATGGCATTTGCCAGCACTTACGATAGTCGAACGGTTGTCGCTGGGCACCCACATGCCTAGTGTTGGCTTCTACCAAAGCCTACAACTACCACAAGGCTATTGTTAGGGGCCCCAAGCACCAATGATAGCCATGGGGCCATTGTTAGGATCTAGCATGCCCAGGGCTGGCGTCTACTAGTGCTTGCAACAACCGCACGATTGTCACTGGGCTCATGCAACCCCAGCAAAGCCACGGGGCCATAGCTAGGCTCCTGCATGCACAGCGTTAGCTTTTGCCAATAATTGTGATGGCCATAAGGTCATTGTTAGGACCCTGCATGTTCAACACTAATGTCTATTAATGCCTATGATCATCGCACGACTGTCACTCGGCTCACCCAGCCATAGTGATAGTCACAAGCTCATCACTAGGCTCCTGAATGTCCAACGCTGGCTTTTGCCAGCTCCTGCAATGGCCACAAGGTCCTCACTTGACACCCCAATCCCAGCACTGGCTTTTACAAGTGTGATAGCTAGGGGGTATAGCTGGGCTCACCTAGCCTTAGCGATAATCGCGAGGCCGTCGTTGGCCTCTCCTAACCCAAAAGCTGGGCTGGCGTCTCCCAACAATGGCAACATTCTGTCAACATTGCTATTGGCTTCTCCCAATGCCAGTGAAGGCCATTGACGCTAGGGCTGATAGAGACCAATGATAGAAACTGCCACAAACGCTGCCTAGAGTAACAATTCATGGCCTGCATGGCTACTCTAGAATGAATGGCCATGGATGTGGCTATCCTATGATTGCCATAAATAATGGTCACTAGCTATGCATTCGCATGGCTGGACTTGTCAAGAATTTGAGGAGTCTAGCAGTCGCTACTTTTGGCGCTCACTAGACAATTAGAAAACTAAGGTAAAAGCCCTAATTTTTTTTTTCTCTGTGCACGCCACTCACCCTATTTTCTCTCCTTCTTTCTCTTTTTTGCAAGTGTCCCTTTCTTCTCTTTACAACTCCTCCTTTCTCTCTCTAGAACTCACCCAGTCTTCACTGTGCCTTTGCAACTCTTCTTTGTCTTTATAGAGCTCCTTCTTCCAATAGGTCTTCAAAGCGATGGAAAATTTTTGTAAATTTTTAAATCACAATATTCTTTGTTGGATTTGATTTGATGATGCTAAATTAGAATGGATAGAACAATTTTTTTTTTAATGCTTTTACCAAAATTAGATTCGATTAAAAATTTTTGGGTACGTTAGTTTTAACAATTTTTGGTTAGATTACTTAGAATAACTTAAGTTTAGATTAATTGGAAAATTTTATGGTTAGATTATATTTAATATTTTTTTTGGTATGATTTGATAAATTAATTTAGACTAGATTAAATTATAAAATTTTGATTAGATTAGATTTAATAAATTATTTGGTTGTTAATTTTATCTGTTAATTAATAAATTTAGTTTTTTCTATGTTAGTTAGAAATAATAATTAAATTAGATTGTAATTGATTTGTGACAAAATAATTTAATTATTTTTTAAAACAAATTAAATTAATTAGATGTTAATTAAAATTTTAAGTTGTTAATTTCATTTGGTAATAAATTTTGTTTTTGTTGCATTAGTTGATATGATTATTTTATTACATTGTAATTATTTTTTGATAAATAATTTAAGTAGATATTTTTAAAAATATTATATTAGTTAGATGTCAATTAAAATATTAAGTTGTAAATTTAATTTGTTAACAAATTTAGTTTTTGGTACATGTATTAGTTAGATATAATTAGTTAACATAATAATTAATTAGTGATAAATAAATCAATTATATTGATTAAAAATAATAAATTAGTTAGATGTTAATTAAAATTTTAAGTTATTAATTTTATTTGTTAAAAAATTTAGTTAATGTTAAATTAATTACGCAATAATTTAATTAGATTATACCTTAGACATAAATAATTTGAATAGATTTCTAGGAAACAAATTATTTAATTATATTTTGTTGCTTTGTTAATTTTATTTGTTAATGAGTTTAGCTCGTTGTTGAGTAGTTTGATAACCATTTAATTAAATTATAATTAATTTTAAAAAATAATTTATTTAATTTTATGAGAATATTAAATGAATTACCTGTTGATTAATTTTTTTAGTTTAACATTTTATTTGTAACTAAATTTAGTTTATATGTGTTTGATTTAGTAAATAATATATTAAATTTAATTATGACATATCTTTTAGATACACCATTTAAGAATTATTAGTGCATGTTTACTATTGCTTATCACATGTTTACATGTGCATCGAGATAAATTGTTTAGTAATAATTCTTAAATTGTTCATTTCGGACAGTTTAAAAATGTGATATTTATGTATGGTACATGATAAATGTAGATTGTTGTTCATTTTATTTAGCATAAAATTTGTGTAGTATTTTCATTGTTCTTTGGGTACGTACTAATGGATATAACTGTGTATTTCGATTGAAAATACAAACTTATATTTACACATGTAACGTACTTGAAGAACCATAGGGATATGTTGCCGAATATTTTTGCTAAATGAAGTGAATAATGACTTATTATATTATGCTTCACATAACTGTATATTTCTGAATGGCATAGGACCACTTACCTTTAGAGTTTGCATGGCATATATAAAATGTTAGAAAAGTTATATTGTAACTCATTTTTTTATGTGTCCTCAAAATTTTATGTACTGATGAGTTTATCTAATATTTTAACTTATGATTATAAAATTATTTATGTCTTTAGATGTTTACTTGATGATAAGTTGTCAAATTATTAAAATTTTCATGAGGCAAGATCTAGGGCATTAGTTTAGAACTAATCAAGAAACATAAATATGAGTCGACTAGATCATTAATGGATGTACTTTAGGCTTGCAAACAATTATTAATTTAGGAATTTTTAGAGGGAATCGAACAATTTATTCAATTTGCTTATAATCAATAGGTATTCATGGATGGAGATAAAATAAGGTGTCCATGTAACCGAAACAAGTGTCAAAATCATTGATATGAGATTGTTGATGTTGTGAGCTATCATTTGGCTAAATATGGTTTTGTATTGGAATATTATATTTGGAATCGTCATGAGGAAAACAATGAGTGTTCTAGATATGGGGCAACTGAACAATATGTCGGAGAAAGATCTACTATTGTGCATGAATATGCGAATACATACCAAACAATGATAATAGATATGGTTGGTCCAAAAATTCAATCCGAAATAAATGAAAGAATCCTTTAATCTAGATGCTTAACGTTTTTAATGAACATAATATAGAACATCATATTTTTAAAAGGTGTCACGATGATACTTGTTAATTAATGAAAGAGATAATGTCAGTCGATAATCTAATAACTAAAAATTTTTGCAGTACAAAAAAATGCTTACAAGGTATTGGTTTGCCGATTGAAAAGATCTATTCTTATAACAACGGATGCATGATATATGATAGTGATCTAAGCTGTTGTAAATTTTGTGATCATTCACGGAGACGAGGATTTGACAAACAAAAAACTCTTGTTCTATATAAGAAGATGTATTATTCTTCTCTCAGTACACGCTTACAAAAATTATATGTATCGAAAGTCATGACAAAGAACATGAGATGACACGCAAATCACGAGATTAAAGATGATGTCATGCATCATTACTTTAACTTTCTTGTTTGGATGCATTTTAATCAATGTCATCCATTTTTTGCTATGAAACGTAGGAATGTCAGAATAAGTTTGAGCATTGATGGATTTCAACCATTCAATTAATTAGGACAATAATATTTTTCATGGCTAGTAATAATCATACCATATAACTTACCACTTTAGATGCGCATGAAGGGGGAGTGCATGATTCTAACTGTGATCATTCTTGGACCGACAAATTTGAAAGATAGATTACATGTCTACCTGTACCCTTTGATAGCAGAGTTATAAATGTTGTGGGATGTTGGATGGCTCACAGATGATATCTCTTGTAATCAAAATTTCGTCATGAAAGTAGCTCTAATATAAACCATTAGTGATTTCTCTACTACTCGATGTTGTCTGGTTGGAATACATAAAGAAGATTGGCTTGTCTTTATTGTAAAGAAGATTTACATGCATTTTACCCTTCCCAACAGACGTAAGTCTTGGTTTGATAACCATCATAATGTCTTACTAGAAGATCATCTATTTCAAACGAATAAAATTGCATTTATTAAGAATAAAATAGTGAAAAGAATAGCTTCTTTTATTAAATTTAGGTATAAATTGCTGCATGAAATAGATCAAGTAAGACATAAAAAGATTACAAAAATTGGACATTATCAAATAAATAGTCTTACTTGCAAGACATGTCATTGGAAGAAACGAAGCATATTTTGGGATCTACCTTATTGGAATACCAACTTAACACGACACAATCTCGATGCATGCACATAGAGAAAAATGTTTTTGATATCATGTTTAACATAATCATGAATATAGAAGAAAAAATAAAGGATAATAGAAAGTTGAGGGAAGATTTGAAGATATTTTGCAAATACCCTGAGTTAGCGAGGAATGCGGCAACTAGGAAATGGCATAAAGCTTATTATATCCTTGATAAAGCAAGTAGAGAAACATTATGTGAGTAGGTGAAGAATCCAAGATTTCTTGATGGACATGCATCAAACATGGCAAGGTGTGTGGATATGAGGAAACATAAGCTGTTTAGGATGAAAAGTCACAACTATCATGTTTTTATGCAGCGATTACTACCCATCACATTCCGTGAATTATTGCCAACTAATGTATGGTAGACACTAATAGAGTTGAGCATTTTCTTCAAAAAACTTACATCAACTACCATTCGTCTTGAAGATATGGGACGACTTGAGAATGGGATCCTTATAATTCCTTGTAAACTCGAGCATATATTTCCTCCAAGCTTCTTTGACTTAACGGAACATATTCTGGTGCATTTGGCTTATGAAGCAAAGATAGTTAGTCCAGTGTAGTATCGATGAATATATCTATTTGAAAGGTATTAATCATAATTTGATGTAACAAAATAGTTTATCATTTCAATCACTTCATTACTTGATCATTTATATCCTTAATTGTCATTTTAGGTACTTATGAAAATTTTAAAGAGGTATTTGATTGAAGAGGCATCATCATTTTGTTCACATTATTTCGAGCCACATATCAATACACGACATCGAAGAGTACTATAGAATGATGCTAGTGATTATGATTCATAAGAGCATGAAAGAAATCTATCGATCTTTAGGCATCTCGGTCAAGCATTTGGAAAAAAAAAATCTAGATATTTGACAAAGGAAGAATATTAAGCCGCTCATACACATGTTTTATTGAACTGTTCAAAGGTCGAACCTTTCATAAAGTATGTATCTCATCCCTCAATTATAGCAATTCACTTAGTCATTCGCATACAAAAATCTTCCTTGCCAATGATTGTCTTTCTTAACCTAATGTTTGGTAGGATTTATATTTCTTAATTATGTGAACAACGTCCACGCATAACTCATTGTGAAGTTAACATTCTCTAGAGCTTCAATTTTTAAAGTGGTTCAATATGCACATGCATATTTTTAAATTATTAATTATTTTTTTGTAAATATATATAGTCAAATGATCAATTTTCAATATTTATAGGCACATGACCCACTAAATTTTGTTGATAACAACTTTATCAAGGATGTTGCAAAAGGTCCTTTATGATCTTTGAAGTCCTATTAAGGATACTATGTTAATAGCTATAAATTTCACACCAAAAGACATGGTTTAAATAGATCAATAATGGATACTGAAGTTTGTATTAAAAGGTCCAACTATAAGGTAGCTAAAAGTGACTATTTTGGTATATTGGTGAAGATGTTACAATTAGAATACCCAACATTACCAATCAAGAGAACCATTTTGTTTTAGTGTGAATGGTTTGATCCGACACTGTATATAGGCACCAAAGTACATAAATCATGTAATCTAGTGCATATTAATCATAAAAATAGATTAAATAAGTATGAGTTATTTGTCTTTATCTCATAAGGTACCTAGATCTATTATGTTCCTTAGCCAAGCTTAAAGCATGATAAGCGTGACTGGTGGGTTATTTATAAAATAAAAGCTAAATCTACCGTCAAACTTTAATACTCTAATTTCACTACTAAATTAAACTAGGATGCTAATTTTCAAGATGATAAAAAAGATGTTTATCAAATTGAGAATGATGTGAATGATCATTTTATATCCTTGAATGATCTAATTGGGACATTAATAGATATTGATGAAGAGAAAGAAGACATCTTGAATCAATCAGATTTTAAAAGTGTTCTTACTAAGGAAGAGGATGATGAAGTGGAAGAGCAAGAGGAAAAGGAAGACTTTAAAGATGATAATTAGTTCTATTTATAAAAAAAAAATTGTTATTTGAATTATTGAATATTAGGTTTTAAATAATATAATTTTGTGAAATGGGTGTTGTCTAATTTGGTTGTTCATTATATTGTATTTTCATCGTGAATTTTAGCAAGTTTTAATTCAATTTTTAGGGGAGATTTTATTGAATTTTTATGAAATTGTAGTTACCAAACTAACTTTTATAGACATGCTTAGATAAAAGGTCAATGGAGATGAGGTGACTCCGGAGGGAGATCAAGTGAGTACTCTAGAAAGAGAGACCCATAAATTCAAGATGAGAAGGTGGATGTAACTATACCGTCTCCATATGGAATGTCTATACCTACAGATGGTTTTGCTAGCTTTACTTTAGGTTCTTCTAGTTTTTCTATTACTAGGATATTGAGCTCAATGAGTTTGCAGAGTATAGGTAGACAACAAATTTTCGTAAAAAAAGGACATAATTATTCACGATTAATATTTTTCAATATTTCATATTATATCGTTATAAATTTTATCATTATTACTTATTACTTCTTATTTTATTATCTAATTCGACAGGATCGAGCCTTCACATAAATGTTCAATGAAGATTTATAAGATCTTCTAAGAGAAAGTTAATCCATCTAAGTACACATGGAGCGCGGTTTTTCGAGAAACCAAAGATTTTTATTTTGAAGAATTCAAGGTACTTATAAATGTTTATCATAGAAAAAATATTTTACATTTTAATTAACATACTAATCTTTCCTATTTTTTAGAAAAACCATTTTACATGGGATGAGGAAATAGATGAAGTGGTAAAGGTCACATGGGAGGCTCGTGCTGTAGACTAGTATACTGACTTAATGTATGCATTTTGTCACAAGGTAAGAAATAGATCTCAATTTATCTCATATATTATATGGGAGCAGTGGCAGATAAAAAGGAACCGGCTAGAGTGCAAACAAAAGCGCGATATTATGTCTCACAATCGATGAAGCGAGGAGGCAAACTCGAGTCACATCCTTCTCAATATAGTGCTAGTTCATGTTCATTATAAAACTATTGTTAATGCTTGGTATGATGATATTTAAATTACTTACATAAATATAAATGAAAATAATATGATTATTTATTAAATATTTTTTTCAAACACAAGAGTTAGATTGTGAGCTTATTGCGATAGAGCTTTTTAAGCAGACTCATACTAAGAAGTTCAATCCCTATGAGTTCATGATGAACGTGCCAGATAAATTAGGGTAAGTTAATTATCTTTGGCATTAATAAATAACTAAAATTATGTTATCTTTTTTACTTCATTATTTGGTGTAGCTAATGAGTAAGTTAACAAGCTGCTTTATTGTAGGAATGCTTTGAGGAGTTAGTTGCTCTAACTTCTTAGCCAAAGGAGGGATCTTTTGAAACGCCTGAGGTAAACTACAATGAGCTCTACTATGAGGCTGTAGATGGATAAAAGAAGCATCGGGTGTACAGGATTGGTAGTCAAGCTCGATCATGGTATTTAGGCGACAACTCTAGTAGTGGACGCTCTATTGATGACGTAGTCATGCAGGATATGCGCTTTCAGATGAAGGCTATGGAAGAGTGCATGGAGTTAGAGCATAAGGCTATGGAAGAATGATTCAATAAGGAGCGCAAGGCAAGAGAGTATGATTGTTTATGCTACGAAAGCGATATGGAGGAGCACTTACAGAGAGAGCTTGATATAAATGAGCGCATCCATAAGATAGGGGCTCTCCTTTTGAGAAATGCACCTTTAACATCACCTGATTCATAGATGTAATTTTTTCACTAAACAGAATATTTGATTTTGTTTATGTAATTTTTATTTTATGAGTAATAGAAAACAAGTTGCATTTAATTTTTATTTTATGCCGTAGGTTTTTTGAGAAATTTTGTAAAATTTTAAATTAATTATTTTTTAAAATTAATATTTTAGTTAGTGACTGATTCCAATTCATCGTTTACTAAAATCCTAGTAATGGATTATAATCCATCGTTAAATGTCCTTGGTAACTGATACAAATTAGTTATTAATAGGAATCTTAGCGACTGACACAAATCAATAAAAATTTACAACTGATTAAAATCCATCGCTAGCTTTTTTTTATGATTGATCTTATTCAATCATTAGATTTTTAACGACCAATCAAACTCAGTCGTTAAATCAATCACTACTTTTTAGCTACTGATTATAGTTGGTAGTCAAATTAGTCACTAAAACCTATCGCTAAAAGCTGACTTTTTTTGTAATGAATGCAATAATGATAGTGATCAAAAGTTGATGTGAAAATAAGAAAAAAATTAACATAGAGGAGGGTGAAGCTAGTCGGGAGTCATCCATTATCACTCCCAGTCAAAAGAAGCACAATTTGCTAGTAAAATGCATGGATATATATATATATATCAAGTTTCATATAAACAAACAAAATTGAAAAGTAAAGACCACTATGCTAAATGGTAGCCACACATCTCCACTAAAAATGGCCTACAAAAAGCTCAAAATTCATTGGAGAAGACCATTAAAAGGTATTTGCTTCATTAAGCAAATCCATACATAAATACCTATTATTGGTGCCAATACTTAATCTTCGCTTCCATGACTATTTTGTACAGGTTGATTCCATCCTTTTACTCCTTTTCATGCTATTACCTAATTATGATATAAACAAGTTCATACAAAAGAGTTTATAAAACTTAACATGTGTATCATTGATGACTGTACAGAAAAAGATGCATAGAAATTTGTCATTTGAGTTATTAATATTGCACGAGGAGATGATGGTTCAGTTTTTGTATTATGGGGTCTTCTGTTGAGAGAATCATACTCCCCAATGTTGTCTTAAGAGGATTTGAAGTAATAAATGATGTAAAATCTTAACTAGAAGCCTCATGCCTTGGCATGACAATGTCACAGCAGTTTAAGATACTATGCTTGCAGTGGATGTGCTTTATGTTGCTTAACACCATTCAAATGTAGTCGTAATGCATAATTTTGCTGAAACTATAATATTCACTAGAGATGCACTCCACATTGAATCTTAGATGGCATGTAGACCTCTGAAAAGAAGTAAAGTCAATGCATAGAAAATGCATCAATCGAAAAAATGTTATAAATGTGCTCAAACTTTTATTCTTAAACAAAAATGCATCAGATATTCCCAATCATAAGGATAACAAAGATGAGCATATCCAAATGAAAGAAATATCTAAATATAAAAATGAGAAAAATTACTCATTAACAAAATCAAATGATGTGAAAATTGGAAACTCAAGAAAAGAAAAGAAAAAATTAGAACACAAATGAGTAAAGAATTGCAAAACTTGACCAAAAATCTCTTTTTGTCTCTCCCAGTGCCAGACTAAGTTGTTTGTAGTTTCACATACCACTTTCCTTCAATGCTATCATCCAACAATGCATGACGCCTTTTTCCCAAATTTTTTCAAAGAAATGGAGTCTTCAATCGATTATGTAATATTAAAACAGAGAGATTTTTGTTTGAAACAATGGTATTCGTTGGAGAGTGAAGGAAGTAAGTTGAAAAAGTGAAGTATAATGAGTAGGTGGAGATCGATAAGTGTAATAGTGGATTATATTCACTCCTTAATACCTTTTACTACTAAAACCACATAAGATTGATTAAGAGAGCTTGGATTTAAGTTGAACCTTTTACATTTTATTTAAAATAATTTAAATAACCCTTATAAAGAAATAATACAATTAAACATATTTAATATAGATCAAATGGCTAAACACGTGATATATTCATCAAAAGGACTTGGGTTCAAATTCATCTTTTTGCATTTCCCCTTGAATATTTAAATTAAAACTTTAACAAAAAATCAGAAGAAAATATGACATATGTTTCTTGTAAATTGAATGGTTATTACATTACAAAGAGAGATTGTGTTCGATCTTTTCTCATTACAAATTTTCTTTTATAAAGAGAAATGCTTTATTTATGATGGTTGTAGAGATTGTCATAATTTAAGATTTTTATGACAGTGTTTTAGGACCTTATGTATATTAAGATTTTTATGATGATCCATTAGGACTGTCATGTATTTTAATCTTTTTATGACAATCATAAAATATTGTCTTTAAAGACAATCTCTCTTGTAGTATATCCATTTGGGTAACTTTATCTAGGTCAATATTTTCCAAGCTTAGGATTTTCCAAGGTCAGGTTCTCCCTAGTTCAGGTCTCTCAATAAACTAGTTTATTAAGATTGATCTGAATTTGACAAAGTGAAGTCCAACTCAGTGTAGCTCGACATCATTAAAGATAATTTTAGATGAGTGTACAGGGCTTGAATTCATCAAGATTGTATAGGTAAGGTTTTTGGGTAGATTGAAAAAAGGTAGGTTTAGAAAATTCATGCTTTCCTATTGCTTAGTCAGCTTTCCACGAATGGAACCCTTCATTTCATCATGTGACTTCTAGCTTACTTTATGATATGATGCTATGCTAATCCTTGAAGGTTTATAAATTTAAGGTTGTAGATCTATCTTCAACTTGTCAAAAAGCTCTTAAAGTGGTCCATTTGGTGTTCAAATGGAGGATTTATGCTCCCAGTACTGCAACTACATTATAAGTCACTCTATTTCAATATCATGCAGAGTTGACCATGATTTGTGATTCAAAGTAGACTGAATCTCCAAATGTATTAGGAAAAAATGTTATAGAGCTATCTCTTAGCTTTTTATAGCATCTTGAATTTCTTAAATTGGATACCAAACAAAATTGTTATGGGTAATATACCACAACTGCAATAAAAAAGAGCAGGGCCATGGATGATTCGAAGGATCGAGTCACTATGAATGCACTAGTTGTATTACTTGCAGCTCAAGGAGGAAGATCCTAACAACTAGAACCTACCCACCCATGGAAGCCCTAACCACTCGAGTATCAGTCTTCAAGTACATGAATGGGTGTGTAAGTCCATTTTGCCTTAAAAGAATGGGAGAAGTATGAGTCCATAAGCAATGAACTATTTTTAGGTAACACCATGATAAGCCTCGATGTCGTGGTCCTTTTTCCTGATCTAGTTTAATTTTCTAGTCTTTAAAATGTTGCATTAGGTGTTAATTTTTTGATCTAGCTAACTCTGATCATTCATCAACTCCAAATGAAGTTTTAATATAATGAAACCAATAACTCATGCTTGTTGAATAAATTGAAACTGAAACCATTAGATAGCACTAAGACTTAACCTTGATGAAATAATACCCATTGTTTCAAAACTTGATGAGTCCACCTTTGATGAGATCAAATCCCAATGAACATGTGTCTTAGTATTTCTAAACGAAGGAAGCATCTGATCTAAATTTAATCTCAATGATAGGTGAATTATGATGAAATATATTAAAACTTTGATCTTGATGACAAGAGGATCTTGATGAAGAAATCTCGATGAGTTAAATGCTAAGACTTAATTTTGGTGAATTAAAAATCAATGAGTTAACTTGATGGATAAACTTTAAATGAGAGCAAATCACAATGAATATATGTCCTGATGAATTAAATTGAACTTTAACACTAAATAAGTAAATCTCGATGTAACTAGCTAAATACAAACTCGGATACGAGACTTCTGATTTAAGCTGAATTACAAAACCTGGTGAATTAAATCTTAATCTAAGCTATCAAACTTAATTTTGATCATTACAAAATCCTAAATCTGATATAGATTTATAGTCAGTCGTAGCTAGAAGAATCGAAAGTGGCTTTTGCTTGAAATTCCAATCTTGGACTTCTAATGAAGTGAAGCTTCGAAAAACTAAAGTGTTTGAGAGCAAACTTAGGGGTCAACATGTGTCCTGATGAACTAGGATGAACTCTAACCTCAATGAAGTAAATCCTAATGTAATTAGTTAAAGTATAAACCTTAATGAAGTAAGACAAACTCCAAATTTTGATGAAATAAATCGTGATGAATTGAGATTTGACTCTAAGCTTGATGATGAACCTTGATGAATCGAGATGAACTTCATGCCCAACGCAATAAATCTTGATAATTTGAGATTGACTCTAAGTTTGATACAATAAATCCTAATAATTTGAGATTTACTCCAACTTGATGAAGTAAATCCTAAAGAATTGCTAAATTACAAACTTGGATGCAGGGACTCCAGATCTAAGCTAAGTTACATACCTCGATGAATTAAATCTCGATGTCTTCAGTTGAATTATAGACCTAATGAAGTGAGATGAACTCCAATCCCCAATGAAGAAAATCTCGATGTATCAAGCTAAATTACAGACCGTGATGCAGGGAACTCCCAATCTAAGCCAAGTCAAACTTAATCTCGATAATAACAAAATCTATATCTAAATTAAATTTAAATACTATCATAATTGGAGAAATCAATAAGGGCTTTTGCTTGAAATCTTGATCTTGGAACCCCGATAAAGATGAGATTTTTTAATTATAGGAGCAAAATTATGTGTTAACAATATTTAACTATTTTTACACTCTTTCTAACTCAACGTTAAAGATAAAACTTAGGTGCCTACCGCTGATTCTTTTTGCCCATTTCTAAGAAGTAAGAATAGGGAAAAGACTAAAAATCACCTAATTTTAAGCCTTAAACATTCATCTACTTTTTTTTTTCATTTTTTTAAAAGTAGAGCCATATAGGAAGCGATTCGCATTCATCTTATTACTCTTTATTAGTAGTCCATCATGAAGTAATTCATATTTATCCTTATGTACTAAATTTGTAGAATCCACCAAGAAGCGATTCAAATTCATCTTTGGTGTACTAAATTTGCAAAATTAACCCAGAAATGATTCATAATCTTCTAATTATTTTGGATTGGTAGAGTTAACTAGGAAGTAATTCACATTCTTCCTATTACTATGATTTCAAGGAGTCAACTAGCAAGTGATTCACATTTATCCCATTGTCTTACTTTCATAATCCATTAGGAAATTATTCACATTCAACCTAAGGTACCAAATTTTGTAGAATTAGCTAGGAATTAATTCATATTCATCCTGTTATTCTTGAGTTGATAAGACTAATCCACGATGTGATTTTTAACTATTAAGATTCTTCAAAAATTTGATAGAATTTTGTTCACAATATATTTTTCAACAACCAAGACTTCTTTTATTAAGGACAAAAAATTTTAACTCTAGTAGGAAATTTGCCAATTTTTGCCTTTTCCTACTTGAACTTTTTTCCCTATTGGGAATGTTTATTTTCTTTTATCTCTTTCTTTAAGGAAAGTAATTTTTACAATGCAAAAGCTTGTGTATGCATGATGCACTCATATTTTTTTTTAAGCTTTGCAATCCGGTCACCTTCATATTTTCGAGGTGCAAGTTTGTCCTTATTATAGTGAACTTCATTAAAACAACCAAAATATGATCTAAAAAATGCACTCTTCCCATTTTTTTCTTTTTAAAATTTTAAATCTTACCACTTTCAAACCTTGAAACGACTTTTACTATGTATTTTACAATTTACCTAGTCTTTTTAGAAGGGAATGTTGTTATATACCTTTTAAGATTTGATTTAAGCAAACTATTTGTTATGATTGTGGTATTTGAAAAATAAATTTTTTATATTCCTTTCTTTAGAAAGATAAGTGAAGACAAATAAGGAGCAAGAACTACTTGATAACTTTACTCATAAAATTTTATACAAGACAAAATTCGTCATGTCCAGTTTCTCTTTTAATTGCTGAATACCTCTAATTCCTTATTTTCATCCAATCTTAGCTGAGCAAGATTCATATCAATCATGACTAAGTAATCGAATCATCAGTGGTAGCCACCATTTCCACAATTTATCTACCATAATCCTCCCCTATAGAGGCCAATACTACTACCTATCCCGTGTTCACCATTTCTCCCATCTTTTCAACTTATGCCCCCTCCAATCTTTATGGTGACCATACTCTTACTAATGTTAGCCCCCTACCTTTTTCAACAATGCAAGATTTCTCAAGAAATCTAAAAAACCGAGGGCTTCCAACCATACACTCCATTGAGGAACATCTTTTGGTTATGGATTTAAGAATGAAACATATGGTTCAACTCTTCCAAACCTTGATTGATCAGTATTAGTCCCAAGAATATGTCTATATAATTTTTTAGGTCACCACTTTCCTTGTTAAGAAGATTAAGATAACTAAGAACTCCATGAAGAAGCTAGGGAAAACGAACTAGAGGATCCAATTCCAAGGCCTTTATCCCCTAATAGGAGGCATCCCTTACCAGAGCCCATGTAGTTAGAAAGAAAGAAACAAATGGTCATTGAAACCTTCACCTACTACCGCCCAAGGGGCTGTCATCCAAACCACTTAGTAGTGTAAATGGTTAAAGAAACGAGAACTGTTCCTTAATCAAAGGGTTAAGATGATGAAAAAGAAGGTTGATGTTGTCACAATCATCCTAAAATATGAGTCTCCCTTAACTCAAGATGTTCCACAAGCTCCCATGCACTCAAAATTCAACATACCCATGATTGAATCCTTAGATGAAATCTTGGATTCTAAGGATCATTTAAAGAATTTCAGAACCCTTATGGTCATTTAAGACACCCCAGATACCATGCTATGTAGACTGTTCTCAATTATACTAAGCAATGTAACTAGATCCTAATATTCATCCTTAAAACTAGTTACCATTAACAATTTTTAAGCCCTTGAGTAGTTTTTCTTAGCTAGGTTTGTTAATAGTATAATCAAAAAGAAAGACTTGAAGATCTTCTTTTAAGTAAGGTAAAAATCTAGCTAACACCCATGGGAGTTCATGCAAAGATTCACGTAAGTTACCTTGTTGGAAAAAGAGCTCAACAAGTGGTACCTATTTTAATGGTAAAGGAAGGCTTTTAACCATGCCCATTTTACAATGCCTTGAGTAGAAACATGCCCAAAATTGTAGATGCATTATCGATCAAAGCTAAGAAACACATCAACCAAGAAGAAAATGTCAAAAGTTAGCTGAAGACACTACAGAACCTAAGAACCGCTGCCCTCAAAATAGTCATAAAAGAAGAGATATCAAGAAAACAATAATAAAAGTAAATTATAGAAGAGGTCCCCTAGCTAGGGAACCTACTCAAAGCAAACCTATTAGAAAAGATCAACAAAGAGGTACCTTGAAGAAGTCACGACATCAGTTCATTAACAAACTACCACAACCACCATGATATCTTAAGAATCAAGATCTACGAGAAGAAACTGATGAAGTTGAGCTTGAGAATCCATCCAAGCAAATGAAATAAATCACTTAGAAATTGACTCTTGGCCAATCCATCCAGAGGCTACATAAAGATGAGGTTTCGATTAACCTGCATCTAAGAAGTAAAAACTATAAGACCTTGAAGAAGGAATTAGCAACACTTAACCAAATAGTAGAGTAAGTAACATATCAAAATCAAGGCTATCTATTGTAACACCACTAAAGCAACAAAATCTTAGTATTGCCAAGGAAAATGATTTTCTGAGCATATCAATAAAGCATATTCTAAAGTGCATACTCTTACAATTAGCAATACAGACAATACTCCTAGGTATATGTGCCTTTTGACGACAAATTACTTTTCATGTTATTTTGATCTTACTTAGAAATAGATATAAAAGAGATATAGCCATTAAACATTGAGGAATGAAGAAGATAATAAGACCCCAAAATTTAAAATGAAGTCTTCATGAACAGGCAAACATGCCTAGGGGCGCACATAAAACTCTAACACCAAAAACAAAAAGACATGCCTAAGGGCACACATACTACTACATGAAAACTACACTGGTAAAAAAGCACACATAAGACCCCATTAAAAGTAAGTTGCAAATATAAAAAGTGCAAGCACATAAGATCTTAACAAGAAAGACATCACCAACCGAATATTCAATAACAGACGTCTTAATAAGACCTCAAAACAACATTCTACAACTCATCACTCTAGTAGAAACAGCTTCTAAAGCAACACTCGCAGCAACATCAGTAAACATCTAAGTTTCCTCTAACATTCTACAAGATAAACTTGGGAACAACTTTCAGTGCACCTTCGGTAGGTTTAAAGGCATCAATTTCCTCAATTTGACCTGATATTTGAGTAACTACTCCAATAACCTTCTCACCAACATCAGCAAGAACATGTTTTGCATAAAAAATAATATAAATATTGTATATTGTCACAATAGGTGTTCAACCGAAAAAAAATTAATGTGATTAAAATTAAACTCAATGAATTCGGGTTGAAATAAAGATAAGTGACCACCTTTTTTGTTTTTGAAGGTGTGATTAGTTATCAAAGATTTGTTTATTTTTAAAAATTATCTTTCAGGTTTCATGTCAAACAAACAAAATTAAATAAGAAAAAAAATTAAACCAATCTTACGAAACTGAAGGTATAGATTCTAAAGTCAGTTAGGCATGGGAGTCATTTTCATAATATTAAAATCAAATATTTTTTATTTTAAAAAAATTAATTATTAGAGATTATGAAAAGAGTCATTTCCATAATATCAAAATAAACAAATTTTTTATTTTTGAAATAAAGTTTTATTAAAGATTATAAAAATTATGCTCTTGAATCGATTTCATAATCTAAAAATAAATAAAATATTTTTTTATTTATTTTTAAAATTAAATTATTTATTAAAAATTATGAAAATTATTCCCTTGAGTCATTTTCATAATGTTAAAACAAACTTTTTTATGTTTCAAAGTAAGTTTTTTATTGAAAATTATGAAACTTATTCTCTTAGTCATCTCCATAATTTTAAAGAAAAATAATATTATTTTTAAAATAATTTTTTATTAAAAATTATGAAAATTATTATCTTGGATAGTTTTCATAATTTTAAAATAAAATAGCTTTTTTACTTTTGCAAATAAATTTTTTTAAAAAAATTGTAAAAATTATTCACTTAAGTCATTTTCATAATCATAAAATACTAAATATTTGTTTATTTTTTGAAAAAATTTGTTGAAGATTATAAAAATTCCTTTATTGACTTATTTTCATAATCATAATGAATTATTTTTTATTTATTAAAAACATGTGAAAAAAGTTTAAGAATATTATTTCATAACCAAAAAGAGTTTAACGTGATATATCTATTTTTTATCTTTTTTAACACTTAGAATTGATGAGAAAGGATGAAAAAATTATGACATAATGCAAATCAAACTTGAAATAGAATTAGTTTATCGAATTCTTATTTTAATCTAATTTCCCATATTTAGCTAATCTAATTTTTTCATGGATCACATGAATCCTTGTGTGATTGAGAAAATCAAATATTGCAATGAATCCTTTTCTTTCATAACATAATTAAATTCAAGAGGAAAAGGAGCAAAAGCAATAAAAGTTGATAAAGCAAAATCATACCTTCAAATGAACATTCACCACCTTTATCACCAAGAATGCTCTCTTTCTTCTTTTCACTTCTTCAAATGACTACTCACCAACCCACATACCAAGAATCATCTCTCTCTTCTTCCCACTTTTTTCCTCACTAAATAGAAACTCTTCCCCCCCCCCCCCCCCCCCCCCCTTTTTTTTTCTTTTGTTTTTTATCAAAACAAACTCTCAAAGCCAATTGCAGAAAATGAAAAACTCCTCCCCAAAATCCTTTAAAAAAAACTCTATTCTCTTAAAAAGCTCTCTTTCTTTTATATGAGTTCTCCTATTAGTTATCTTGTCATTGGTGGAAAGAGATTATGGTGAAAATTACCTCAAGCTCCAAACGTGTATTTTTAATAGCTATTTTAAAAAAAAAGTAAAGAGGTGGATGCCACCCAATCTATTTGGTGAGGAAGTGGATCAACATAATCTCTTCTATCATTAAAATATTTTTTTCCTTTTCTCTCACAAAGATGAGTGAGGAGGTGAATTCCACATAATCTCTTTATCTTTAAAATATCTTCCCTTTTTCCTCTCTTAATATCTTTCTTTATCTCATATATCAATTATCTCTTCATATTCAAAATCTCTCTTTTTTGAATTTGAATATGAGAATCTTTTAAATCGAATTATTTCTTTATCTATAAAATCTCTCTTTTTAAAATCAGTCACTTTATCCTAAAATCTCATACGATCCCTTTTATCTCTAAAAATCTCTCTCTTCCCCTTTTAATCAAGTATTATCTCTTTATCCCTAAAATCTCTCTTTTGAGTTTGAATACTAGAAATTTTATATATTAAATTACCTTCTTATGCCTAAAAGCTCTCCCATTTTTTTTCTTAAAATAGCATGGACAAAGTTAAGTGTGTACAAATATGCTCATGAAAGCTACAACTCTAAAAACAACTTTGGACTGATAGATTCTTGCCAAGTGGAACCTATTTCCAAGATGGGTTTCTACAAGCTCACCATCCCACCAATCAATAAAAGGGACGTCAAGGTATAGAACCACAAAGATCTAAGGGTCAAAGGCACTTATAGGACCTAAAAAACAAAAACGAGAAATTAAAAGAAAGCAACATTTTTAAAGAGAATAAAAGCCTAATAACTAATAGCCTATAAAAGCTTTCTCAAGCTATCTTCTAGAAACTTCCTCACCCATGTGAATCATATCAACACCTCAGCAAAACCTTTCTAAAATCAAAAGAAAAAACGTACCTAACTATTTTTCCTTATAGCCTTCAATTTGAAAAATTCTTAACCTTTTAGATTAAATATATTCAAATCCAACTATACACATGAGGGGCTTATGCTATGGATAAAATTAGCCATTTAAACCCAACCCAACAAGACCATCTAAAACAAGCCTAGTGAAAGGGCCCAAGTATCATTTACTTGGTTAGTAGGTTGACTCATTTACTTGGCTTTGTTTAAAAAGCTATGCACACCTAAAAATGATATATAAGTCCTTGTCTTCATCTTTGGAATACACTGGAGGCTCTACTAAAGAAACAAACATTGTGTTGCTTCTTACATATCTAGACGACTTATTCAGCCATGTGCACTTAAACTAGTAACCATCCATTTTTTTCCCTCATAAGCTCATTAGTATGTAAATCTCACATACGTGCATCTTACCAAGATCTAGATCTAATTTCTACATAATCTTTCAATTTGATTTCCAATTTCATCCTCTTAATGTCTCTCATTTTTCTCACTAACTTGAGTATCAGAGTGACCCTGAGAGCGCACCCCCACTTACTTATCTCTCATTCTTATAGAGATTTATTAAGAAATCTTGTTACAATTCATCCCTTGAGGGCCTAACTTTTCTGTTTAATTTTTATAACATGACTGATAAACAATCTCCTTTCTATATTTCTCAGTTCGCTCCTTTGGTGATTATACATACTCAAGATAAAGAATACCATTTTTAACTTGCTTAGTTATGATAGTTATGGTTTAATGGCAATGTGGCAATCATCACCTTTGTTTGGGTTGATGAAATATAGAGTTTGCCCCCTTTCCTTTGCCTTGTAATTTCTGTTCTTTATTTTGATTGTCTAAGAGGGCTACATGTACCAAAAAAAAATTGACCCATAGCCTATTTCTATGAAGTCTATTAAGAACAAAAGACAAATAGAGTTAAAAGAGTTACATAATCGAAGGACAACAATGTCGCATATGAATAGAGTGGAAAAAAATGGAATTATGATGTGTGGTGAAGATCAAAAGTTGCACTTAAGAAGATAGATAAGTAATGCCAAATAACTTAATTGGTAACCCCTCAATGCAACTTGATGGAATTTGGTTTGATCTTTAGATGCTATGATCTAGAGACCATTGTAGTTGGTGTTTACTTTATGTTAATCGGGAAGACTGAAAACTTTCCCTAACAACAGGTCCACAAAGATCAGAGCGGGAGGTGGCAGACTTTGTTTCCTTAATTTTAGTAGGCAGTCTTTGATAGATAAAACTAAGGCTTGGGCTCAAAGCTCCTTTCTAGTGGACTGTCTTTGATAGACACACCCAAGGCTTGGGCTCAAAACCAAAGGCTTAATTAGTCATATCACAACTTAATACGGAGCATTTAGGTTGAATGTGTGATATCTTTGGTATCTGTTTCCATACAATGACTCAAGTTCATCTAAAATTTCACACTTACGAAAACTTAAAGCCTTAAATTAGTACAAAAATCAGATAACAAACATTTTACAAACATAACATGATAGTTGCATATGTGGAACAATATCTGTTATTGTTAATGACTCAAAGATCTACATGCTTGCATTGCTTGAGTTATCTGTTTGAAACAAATCTGTATCACCTCAGAGAGAGTTTGCCATAAATCATAGGTTCACCCCTGGTACTTGGGTAGTAAAGATGGAAAGAGGAACATGTATGTAAACTTGATCACTATTTAATTCAAACTAATAAACCGAACCGTAATCTTTAAGTTTTTAATCGAACCAAAACCGATATAAACGATCACGGTGCAAAGTTACGAAACCATTTTTGATAACGGTTCGATTATGATTCATGTAAATTTTGAATCGATATCGAAATCGACGGTTTTGATTCGATTTCTAATTAAATTAATTTTTAAAATATTAAAAATTTTAATTTAAAAAATTATTAAAAATTAATTTTAAAATTTTAAAATTAATTTTAATTTTAAAATATATATTTCAATAAAAGTATGATTATTTTTATTTTTAATTTTATTAAAAATTTATAATTAAAATAATAATATTATATTTATAATTAAAATATCAACCAAAACCGAAACCGAACCGAAACTTAAACCGCTTTCGAACTGAATCTTAACCGAAATCGCAACTTAATAGTTCAGGTTTCGATTTATTTTAATCATAAACTTTGAACTGACGATTCAAAATCGAAACCGAACTGTGATCAAGTATTCATATATGCTGCATGCAGCTGAAAATGCAACAAAATACTTATCTGGTTCCAGCACAATCACTTTCAACAAAGTGCCATCTCTTACTAGGAAATATAATCAGACCCAACAAAATAGTAAAAGAGTAGAATTGCCAAGCACCTAACAGAAAAAAAGAAGTAAATTAAGAATATAGAGAAACATAAAATTGAAAAAAAGGGTGGAGGGAAGAAAAGCTACTAATGGCTAACAGATCAATCACAACGGCAAAACATGAATGCGTAAAGATAGACATGTCAAATACGTGCACATGTAAACATAAACACAGATATGCATATGAAGTGATTCTTGGAAGCACATGAAGCCAATCAACAAGGTGAATCAGGGTGCCAAGGCAGCTTTTGATTATGTGCTTGTCCTTGCAGCAACAAGCAGACTACACGCTTCATGCTTGTGCCACAATGGATAAGAGGGGCTTAAGAGCATCTAAACTGGATGCTGCAAAGCTTAAAGCAAATTCACTTTAACATCAATCTGTGAATGTAAACTTCTGAACAACTTCCACAATTTTATTCCTCCAGACAATATATCAATGCAATACTCTAATTGACATTTACCTTCTCAAAAGCTTTATCATGATGGAAACAGAGTCCTTCAACTTTTCAAAAGAAACTTCAGTGCATCAAATATATACATTGAACCTTAAATGACTAGTAACCCAAGAAAAGTGATCCACCAATTGATACATTCAAATCCATGGAGGAAGAGCAAAAGTAGATAAGTTGATCATGTACCAAAGAGCATCCATAACAATGGCCTCAAGCAAGCATATTCTGATTAAGATTAAATTCACTTAATATCACATGGAGCAAACAAAATAAATAACACAGGCTACTTAAGGAGCATTGCGTTTTGCGTGCAAGCTAAAGCTTTAAGAATTTGGAGATAAGTGGCTGGAGAGAACTCAAAAAGAAAGTAACATTAAATTATCACAAGAATATTACCTGACTAGACCAGAAATCAGTTCCAAGCAAAACAACAACAAAACTGCAAATATGATATTTAATTGATCAAGTTCCTAAAATGGTGAAACTAATTGCATAAAATTCCGTATACAAAGCTTGACCACGTAAAAACCAAAGAACTGATGCCACTGCTGCCACACTGTTGTTTGTAGTGTCACTCAATGATAGACTGAATAACACCAGCACCAACAGTCTTCCCACCTTCTCTGATAGCAAACCTCATTCCCTGCTCACAGGCAACAGGCATAATGAGCTCGACTACCATCTTCACACGGTCACCTGGCATAACCATCTTAGACTCCTCATCCTTATCATTCATAATGGACGCCACCCTTCCAGTCACATCAGTAGTCCTCATGTAAAATTGAGGCCTGTATCCTGCAAAAAATGGGGAATGTCTGCCACCCTCCTCCTTCTTCAACACATAAACAATGGCTTCGAACTTAGTATGTGGTGTGATGGTTCCAGGCTTAGCCAAAACCATCCCTCTTTGGATATCAGCCTTTTGAACACCCCTAAGCAACAACCCCACGTTATCCCCAGCCATAGCATCATCAAGAATCTTCTGAAACATTTCAACCCCAGTAACAGTAGTATTCCTAGTTTCTTTCAACCCAACAATATCCACTGTATCCCCAACCTTAATTGTACCCCTCTCCACACGTCCTGTGGCCACAGTACCACGACCTGTAATTGAGAACACATCTTCGATGGCTAACAGAAAGGGAAGATCAGTCTGCCTCTGTGGGATTGGAATGTAACTATCAACAGCATCCATAAGTTCGTAGATCTTATCAACCCATTGATTCTCACCCCTTTTGATGGCAGGATTACCCATCAAAGCCTCTAAAGCTAATAAAGCAGACCCCGAAATGATAGGTACATCATCACCAGGGAACTCATAAGAAGACAGCAACTCACGCACCTCCAGCTCTACGAGCTGCAAGAGCTCCTCATCATCAACCTGGTCCTGCTTGTTCAAGAAAACAACCATATTAGGAACACCCACTTGCTTGGCGAGCAATATGTGCTCCTTGGTCTGAGGCATAGGGCCGTCGGCTCCAGAGACGACAAGGATCGCGCCGTCCATCTGGGCAGCACCTGTGATCATGTTCTTGACGTAGTCAGCGTGGCCAGGGCAGTCCACGTGGGCGTAATGGCGGTTCTCGGTCTCGTACTCGACGGTAGCAGTATTAATAGTGATACCACGAGCACGCTCCTCAGGCGCGGCGTCGATCTCGTCGTACTTCTTGGGGGCGCTGTTGCCCATGGCGGCAAGGGCCATGGTAAGAGCGGCGGTGAGAGTGGTCTTGCCATGGTCGACGTGGCCGATGGTGCCGATGTTGACGTGGGGCTTCTTGCGCTCGAACTTGCCGCGGGCGGCGCGTACGGTGAAGGAGGAGCGACGCAGGAGTTTGGTCGCTGCTTTGGAGATAGGAGTGAAGGAGGAGGAGAGGAAGGAGGAGGAAAGCTGGGTGTGTATCAGTGTGGGGGTTAGACTTAAACTTTGTTTATTGGTGGTGGTGGAGGAAGGAGAAGGAGAAAGAGAGCCATGGGTATAGATGAGTTTTGAGGAAGATGCTGCCGCTGAGGCTGAAATTGCCATTTTATTTTGACTTAATGATTAAGGAGAGGGAGATAGGAGTTTAAGAGGGAATTGAGTTAGAGGAGGAGGAGGAACAGGATGAGGAGAAAGAGGAGATAATGTTTCTCCTCTGTGTTGGATTGGATTATCTCTCTCGGGCAGGAAAAAACGTGCGGCCGATAATACCAGTAGAAAGCTATCCACTTCTGCCTCGCACCAGGCAGTGGGGGACTGTGGTAAGGGCTTACTGGCGAAAGAGAGTAAAGGGACGTGGCACCTTAAATCATCACAGGCCTATTTAAATTTGGTGTTTTTTATTTTGTGAAAACAGGATGTCAGTTTTCCTTAAATTATAACAGCAAGTTGACCTACTAAAACTCGCAACGTGTAAATTTTGAACTCAGTAGATGCCATTTCTCTCTACTCTTGTGTGGTTATCAGACATTTTAAGACCTAATCTAAAAGTTTGGCATTATTTTGGCAACCAGATTCATGGTTCTTTAAGAAAATAGAAACCAAAATTAACCACCACTTTCACTATTGACAACTTAATCATTCACAACATGAATAAATTATCCCATATCTTCTTGTAAACCACTTCTACCAAACATAATAATCATAAATTCCCGCAAGGCAAATGCTTGTACCTGTTAATCTATGAAACTCTACAACCTCAAAAAACTTTTATGAACTTTTGGTACTAATCGGCAGGTCAATGAAATTCTGCATGCTCTTCTACAAAGAGTCCTTGCATCTCCACTTCTTTCTTCAACTGCTTCTTCTGAGCTAAACAATTTCAAATTTTCAGCTTTGTTTATAACCTAAAAGTAGAACATTAAGATAATAATGAGCATGGCAGCAAACATCTTTCTTCCTTTTCTTTTTTTTTTTCACTTAATATCAAATATCTAATTCACCCATCCAAAATAAACTCTCACCCCATCATATTGCTGTACCTCACTATCTCTTATACCGTGCAAATATTCTGCAAGCAAAAGCATAGGGTTGTCGAATGTTATCCAAGCAGTAATATAAAATTATATGCAAGACAAAGTAACCAGAGACATCAACTTTACCTGAGTAGGCATCATCCTTAAAAATCAGTAAGCTCCGAGGCATCAACAAGACAGAAAATGGATGGTGACTATCTTTCCATTGATCGGTCTCAACAGAAGTTTCACCACCACAAATTTGATCCTCAACATTGCCTTTCCATGTACTAGTGAGCATTTTCAATCTTGGATGTGGAATGAAGTCCATAACAACAGGTGATTTAAGAGATAAAATTGCCACAACCGGAAAATATGCAGGCCCATCCTGATGCGGCTGCATGTACACAACTATGGCGATAAGAACTGATGCCACCTTTATACATCACAACAGTGAAAACTGATCATTCAATCCAAAACCAGATTTCATGGTGCAAATTTATGAAGCCAATAAAAAGTAAAAATTAATGTATGAGATGTTTCAGCACAAACCATTATCCCTTGGTTAGGAAGGTATTCATTGATCAGAACATGATTAACTGGTGAAGGAAACAGCCCTGACTCCTCATGTATTCTCTGTGTCATCTTTGACAACCAAGGAGGTACTGAGAGAGAGAGAGAGAGAGTTACTACTGCATCTTGCCTCAATTGGCAGCCAATAATTTCCAACAGCACTATGCTGCTTCATGACCAACATTGACAAGTACAAAATTCATCACTAACTACTGTAAGAAGATGCAAGGTACATAGTGCCTCAACTCTAAACAGAAAAATCAAACAGCTTCAATTTTTACTTCCAGAACTCTTTTCTTCCACACTGCCCCGCCACACCCCAACCCCACCCCCACCGCCCCCCCCCCTCCCTTGTATATTTCTTGTGTATGGTTATAACCCTATTTAGTGCCTTTCTGTTTTTTACTTCCAGAACTCTTTTTCTTCTTCCCCCCCTTTTTTGGTGCTTCCTTTGTATATTTCTTGTGTGTATGGTCGTAACCCCACTTGGTATAACCCTTCAGAAAATATTTCAAAAACAAATGACAGGTTATATGGGCTTCATACTGGAGATTGGCGTTGTCAAACTAAATTCTTGTAAATCAAAGACAACCATAAATAATAGTTCTGCTCCTAGTTCCTCATGAAGTGGTGATACAGTGGGCCATAAAACTGATACACATTTGTGGAAGGTTGTCCACTAACCTGCTTGGCCCACTAAGATTCCATTCCTTCTGTGAGCATAACTATTTAGCAATTATTTAGGGCAATCAAATGATTATGAGAATATAACTTACAGTATGCCTTAGCCACATGCAAGTGAAACACTAGATTAATTTTTATTGCATTGCATGATAGCTAGAGAACAATGATCAACAAATTAATCATCAGTGGGTAATGCTATTCACTGAGATAGGATGTTTCAACAGCTAGAGAGTGAAAATTAGCAGAAAAGCATTTCTGTGGATTGAAGTTCCACATTGCTCAGTTGCTACTTAAGGGGCATGTAAAACATTAAACACTTCAAATGAAATCCTGAGTTCCTGATGGTCCTAACTTGATCCACATTGGCTTATACAGAAAAATAACTAGTGACCTGATCACCAAGGCATTTTCTAAAGACATTTGACATCTAAAACTGCTATTTTTTTTAAAAGAAACAAAAACTTGATAGGTTCTTTCATTTTTTTTTAAAAAACAAAGAGAAAACAATAATGAAGCTTGACAAGTCATCCTTGAAGCATAGTTCTCCCTTCTGTTTACCATTGATTTGTTTTAATCTGCATGTGCTGGCCCTTAGACTTGTGGATTCTTTAGCTTTAGATTTGAAACTCAACTCCAGCTATTGCTTTTTTCTCTCGGGCATCTTGTTTAAACCTCAGTTCATATGACTGAGAGGACCATTCCTTTTCTCCCTCAGTCTTTTTCCATTAAAGTCACTCCTACCAGGTAGACCAGAAGCAGTAGGATTTACTCTCATAATAAATAAAATAATAATATTTCAAAATTTGTTGTGAAATTATTGGAATACAGAAAAAATCTTCAACAGCAAGTCGATTGGTCAATTCAATAAGAATGGAAGTTAGCATTCAGTCCCGGGGTACCATCCAACCGAATGTGCAATTTGAATGTACTTACTGGTATGCAATAGTCCCTTTTAAGAGTTGCAAGTGAGCAGGAAAGAGTTCAATTACGTAGCACAGAAGCAGATTTGAACTCCTAAAAACCATGATAATTAATGATTTGAATACTTTCATTGACATAAATTTAGAAAGAACAAGACTCAATAACATGAAGTTATGATGAAACAATCGGGGTATCTAATCTCTATGAAAGGATGAAAGCAAGCTGGTTTGGATTATACTTGAAAGGCATTAGCACAATAACCAAGAAGGAGAGGGAAAAATGAACTTGTTCTGAACATGTCCCCCCAAAAATTTAAATTACTTTATTGCCCAGCATTCAAACATCAAGAAGAAATGTCTTTTTACTGCTTCGGTGACTGTCTAAGATAGAGTAATGTTCTACTTACAGTCCTGCGGCAGAAGCCCCTTTCCATGGACTACACCACCTGTCAATATATAAATTTAAAAAAAAAAAAAAAAAAACAAGTTCACCCTCCACATAAAAGCAAGGCGTGTTTCTTCTGTAGTTTTCCTACAAAAATTTCCTGTCAATATGATAGGAACAAAAGATGCTACAAAAGTTTCAACATACCCCAATTCTGCAGTCTCCTGTTCTTCAAGGGTTTCCATTTTGACAAAGGGGCCCCATAAATCTATAAAATAAGAATGAAACCCAAAATTGAAAAATTATTGGAAAAAAAAAAAAGAAATCAGAAGTAAATCGAAAGAAAGAAATCACTGGAAAAGAAAATATTAGCTGATTAGAATAGATGAAAATATGAAGGGATTGCCACTTTAGTTAGTAGCTGGATCTGTTCACTGTCGGTGATGAAGTCTGGAATGTATATCAGTGTTGGCAGATCCCCAACTATGAAGTTACTTATATCCTTGTTTTGTTCCATGCCTGGGGAAAGCACAATTTCCTAGTATAACCAGAAAAAGATAAACATTAATGCAGTATATTTTTATAGAATAAAAAATCCAGTAAAAATTATGAAAAGAGACCAGTAGTTCAAGACGATTGGAACCAACGCGATTTCATTCCAAGGATATAGTTGGATGCACAAGTACTTAACTCTAAGGATAGAGAAACGATTCATCAAAATTAGATAGGTTAAAGGTTATCTATTCCTATCAACGCAGAAAGAAAGGAAGAAAGAAAATGAAGTAAATTATGGAATCGGGCACTTTCTTTTTGAGTATTCGGATAGAAGAAAGTAAAACCTGCTAGGCCCGGGACAGAAGATTTCCGTGTCGTTAAACCGGAAGAAAACGCAACTCCTCTTCTATTTTCCAGTTATTATTCCGTACAATCGCAAGAATGTCGCTGTGGCTTGTACAGGTATTCCAAAGAGGTGTGGAAGCTTGACGAATCCTTCAGGTTTAATTTGGGCTCCAACCTCCAACCCAACTACTGCTAAAACTAAGGTGGGCCCTAAGAAAGCCCGTTATCACCTTGGAGTCATAGAGGAAGATAAGGCTTCTGTAATACCGAATCACGTTTTCACACTCTTTCCACAGAGGGCAACTGCGGAGTAGACGTGACCCCTGAGGACAGGGATGGCTTTGTTGGCGTCAACAAATCTGGTGGCAGTGGTACGCCTGACTCAACTTATAGGCGGAGGTGGGTGTCACAAGGGGCAAAGCTACAAGAACGGCTTCTTCTTCTCATCAATTGGTGTGGGCGGGGGAGGACTGTCTTCGAAATCCTCATCCTTATCCAAGAATGTATCACTTCAAAAACCAAAATCAATTGCATGTCTTAAACAGGTCAATGCAAACGTGAATCAGGACGAAGAAGACGAAGAAGGGTTTGAAGTGTTGACAGCCGTGAGAAGCAAATACAATGAGATAGTGATAGTGGATGGTCCTACTTCAAGATTTCTTCTCCTTGACTCTACCCGTATACATCTCCTCCCTTTCCTCTTTATCTTACCCTTATTCCTTGTCACTAACCTGAAGAACTACTTGCATGCAACGAGACAATCTTAGTGAATGACTGTTCATCTTGGTGCAGATAATGTCCACAGCCTTTATATTAAGGGAGCTCAGAAATGGACTGGATCTTATTGGGTATCTGAATCTTCCTTCTCTTATAGTATTTGCTTATTTATGTCTCTTATCAGCTCCTCTCCTACTATGAACCTCATGTAGAGTTTCTATAATTTGTAATTTGGCATCAGGGTCCGTTTGCTGATTTCCACTTATATGAAACTTTGATTTGTTGCCTAACAGGTTGAAAACCTGAGTAACCATTTCATCCCTCTTTCTCATAAGACCTTGAGAAAATCTCAGCTTGACTAATATGATAAGATTAACGTAAAACTTATTGGCGGTGCTTAGGTCTCAAATGAAACAATTAATGTTAAGCAACTAATCTGTGCCATCTTTTTAAGTATCTAATGAAAGAAAGTTCCATCAATACATTAATTTAGGATCTCAGCCAGCCTGCATATGTTCTATTAGGACGCAATTGCAAGTGCATTTGATTCCTTGAATACACATTTAGTGTCAACGTATATATATATTTTTTAACTTTTGCTTGTTGACGAAAAAAAAAAAAAAAGGTCACTTTCAATTTTAAGCTCCATCCCTTCATGTCATGTCATCACTAAAAATCACTGCTCTCCAATAATTGCTAATTTTTCATAAATATTACTGGAAATAACTAGTAGAGAGCAATGTATTGATCTAGCAATACATGAATGAGAATTGTGCTATTAGCTTATGTGTCTCTTCTTCTGTGAGTTATGGCTTTTGGTTATTTTTCTTTCATGTGGGAGTCATGAGGGAGGAGGAGAAATTTTTTCTACCTGGTTTCTCTCATCATGCAGGATGAGTTTGCTAGTTTACCAGCTATTGTTCCAAAAGGGCCAATCGCAATCTATGGCTTGGTAATACTCCTAATCTTGCCATGATTTGGGTATCTAATTTACATATCAAAAAATTAGAATTAGAGGGTTCATGTACCTTGTGCATCTTTCAGGGTGGTGGAACAGCAGCTCATTTGATGCTTGACATGTGGCCTTCTTTGCAGCTTGATGGTTGGGAGATCGATGAAATTGTGAGGAACACTTAAGTATTGTTTTCCTTTAGATTTACATATTAAATTTTGGGAAAATTTCACTGAATTCCCCATAAATACATTTTCTGCTAGGATATATATCACGTTATTTACTTGTCTGAGTTGTAATTTTGACTGGTAGATCACATCATTCAGAAATGTTAAATTTTGCTCATCATTACAGAGAGGCATAGCGTGAGGTCAGTTAAACATATCAGAATCTAATGTAAATTTTCAAATCTATGACCTGGTATTGTTTCAGCTTTTTGATAAGTGTAGGGGTGAAGGGATTGAGCCTGCTGGCGGAAAGGCCCAGTTCCTCTGCCATGGTTCTTATGAGTATACCCTCTGGATTCTTAAGGCTTACCCTTAAGTCCTATTAAACCGGCTCCCAGATCCTCAAGGAAAGGGCCTTGACCCAGGGTTACCTTAAAGCCGACCAATATGTTGCAGTAAAAAAAAGCCCATGCCCTGTTAGAGGAAGACTCGCCATAAGCTGCTACCTACCCAACCAATAAATGGAGAAAGTACAGAAAATATATGACCTTTTGATGGAGATGTTTCCTAGAAATCAAGGACGAATGGGAACAATGGATCCGAACTAGAGAAGTTGTTAATGAGAGGCCATTCACAGGACAGGTGAAGGCAGCCCAGATTTGCACCCAATGGAAAGGGAAAAAGGGGATAGGCTAAAACACAATCCATCACCACCCAGGTTCATGATCATAACAATATGTAATAGTTTTATTCACAAAAGTACCAAGCAGGTGCCACCCTAAGACAAGTATGGTTGGTTACATGATAGTAATTCCAGGTAATTGTTTATGTTATCGATCGAAAGAGGGAGAATATCGTAAATTTAGATGCAAACATCCTCTTGTTGATGCTATGTTTGGTTAGTTAAATATAATATCACCAAGGTTGTCATTTCTTGATTGCCTACTCACAGAGATGATGGAAATAATTGTTATGTGTGTAACTGATGTTGGGAAGTACTTTAGAATCACCATGTTAATAAAAGTTAAATATATTGAAATGTTTCTTCACCACGGAAATTACATATTAATTACTGGAAATCAGAGTTCCATTTGTTTAATTCTAGTGGCTGGATCCTTACTAAATATTTTGTGAATATCAGTTGATTGATAAAGCAAGACAATATCTAGAGCTATCTGACATTGAGAAGCCTACTCAAACGGGTGGCAAACTTCATGTTCATATTGATGATGCCCTTTGTCCTTCAGAAAGTTTCTCTGGAAGTTATGCTGGTGAGATTTGATTGTAATTTTGTAAGCACACCCTTCTTTTTCATATTATCACATGCAGACCCAAGTATTTCCTTGTTACACAATATCTTTCTGCTGGGAGATGGGTGCTGTTCCTTTCAGGTTAATTTATCAATTTATTTATCATATGATATGCACATGCACACAAGCTTTTCATCTTTATTCTAATTAGCACGTACAATATTTCGAAAACAAACTCATTTGACCTGAGGAGCCAAATGTGTTGCTACCAGTTTAATATCTAGTGCTTGCTTATAGTTGTTTTATTAGAAATATGGTTTCCCTCTTATTTGATGCTTATTGTTGCGGTACAATCATTTAAAAGAGATATTTCATCTGTCCTTGTCCTTGTTGGACTTCTTACTCCATTTTACTAACTCATGTGAATTAGTAATATTCAGGAATTGTTATTGACTTGTTTTCAGAGGGAAAGGTTTTGACTCAGCTGCAAGAGGTATGTAAATCTGAATTCCCTGAACCTTTGAGCCCAAGGGTGTGAGTAACTGAACACAGAATCTTTTATCACTTATTCAATTGTCCATATGCTTTACTGGTGATTATTTTAACATTTTTATGCTTAGCTTTGATGTCTAGGTTTAGAGTGATATATGTAGAGGATTGTATTTAATTAGCATAACTGGCAATCTTTAGAAATTAAAGGACAGTCTTAAGTCGTAATGATTTTTGTGATTTTACAATCAAGAATAGATGGAGCACTAACGAGGGCATGGGTCTCCTTTCTGGTAATATTTGTACATATGATGTAAATATACAAAAGAAACTTAAGTTATTATTTGAATGGCTATGGTTCATTTCAGCATAAAACTGTTTTATCTAGTTTGGTACATTCACGATCGTCATGTTCATGAATCTTACAAAATCACTTGCCAGTACATATAATGGGATGCTTGCTAGGGAGTCCTATGTCCATAACTTAAAATTTCTGTGGGCCAACCATGTCTTTGAACAGTTTTCTGTATTTGTATCTTTCCTCAAAATTTGGATGTTTGCTTCAACATAATCCAATATGGTAACAGAAATATCGATTTATCTGAAAAGGAATCTCAGGAGTAGTGGGATATAATGGTGCAAACAATAAGGATCACAGTCAGAAGATATTGCATAGATGGAAAGTGGATTGTCTCATTTGCATGAAATAAAGGTGAAGTTGTTAATTCAAAAGGTAGCAAGGAGCACCTAGGATTTTTTAATTATTGAAGAGGTTTTTATTATGCTTCTGATAAGCAGGTAAATATTCTGGTTATTAAGAGAAGATGATTCAGAGTTTTCAAGTCTCCTTGCCATACAATCTTCTGAACTTCTATAGTGTTTATAGTTCATTGTCATTATTCCTGTGTGGAATAATTTGAGGACAAGCAGAAATGTCAGAGAAGAATGATTTCAGGGTTTCATGGATGAATGTGGCTATAACTGGGTGATGGTCTCAAGATTAGTTGTTGTATATTCTAGTTATTATACTAGAAGCACATTCATGCTTATAAACATCAGCATTGGCACTATAGACTTGCATCCTAATTACCAGCTTATATCTTCCATTTACACTTAATGTTCTATGACTCTTTTTGACAGGTTGCAACCTGGTTGGAACTGAATGACAGATTGATGCCCAATGGTCGCTTAATGGTGAATTGTGGTGGTATTACTGGTGGAGCAACCGGTGCTGTAGACAAGAAAGCTCATCTTAAATCAGTTGATAGCAGTTTGGTGGAAAATTCAACCCTCAAGGCATTATCAGAAGCATTTCCCCGACAAGTACGCTTTTACTCAATTTTATTTTTCTGTAGTAACATCATATTTCTTTTACTGCAGATATTGCACTCGAGGGTAACTCAGGAACATTTAATCGTTTGGTTACTTTTGTTTCCTTTCTTTATTCTTCTTTTATTTTGGGTGCTGGCGATCCAATGTCTGAAGCTATTGGTCTATTAGTGATTTGTAGGTTAGATAATCTGTTCTCATTGGCTTAATATGCAATATTGATCTCATGCATTGCATGTGGAGCTAAAATCCTAGTAATTTTTCAAGGTAAAAGTGATGATGTTTTGTATGAACATTATTTTCAGAATCAGATTCTCAAAAGATGTAACAGCTTATTGGATTGGAAATGCACAAGAGTCATTTACTTCAGAGTGCTCTTCTTTCTCTTTTCTATTTTTCAAACAGGATCAGGAAAAACTTTAAGATTTTAAATGATATCTCACAACATCTTTTAATAAGCTACCTCCTTGTGCTGGCTAGAGATGTCTTTTTCTTTAGGTACACTTTACTAGAAGACTCATGTTATCTATGGTTTACGAATTATTTTATCTGAAGGAGTCAATATTTAAACTAAACATATGAATTGAGACTTCAGTCAAGCTAGGAGTTAAATTCTGACTGGGTTTAGACCTTTAAAATACTTTTTTACTTACCAAGAGATCTTTGTACAAACCATAAATGAATTTTTTTAGACACACTTTTCAAGAGGTCCCTTGTTATCTACAGTGATAAACTTAGGGTTTATCAGACATATTTGTAATAAATGTATTGAACTATCCTTAGTGAAAGTTTAATTCTGGCTGGATTGAGACCTAAAAATTATTTTACTTATCAATAAAAGAGAGAATGAAAATACCAAGAGTTAAAATCCTGACGAGACAACGAAGATCAATTCCCAGAACCTGCCTGAGAGTTAATTGTCACAGCATCTTGTCTTTGTAATCAATATTGAAGATAAAACTGTTCGGTGAATTAGTCACTGAGAACATGGATAACTACTTGATTACCCTTGAAGAGGAAGCTGCTTCAAATATTGATTTGCTTGGTAATGGACATAGCAATCAATTTGTGAGGAGCTAATGACAAGAGAAAAGTGAAAAAGAATGATATATGAATGCTGTAGCTACTTATTCCCTAAAATGCTAATATCATAGTTTATCTATGGCTGCCCTCGGTATCTTTAGTTTATTTACTTTAATCCTGTGAAAAAAAAAGGAAGTTGAATTTGATATGATAATAGTCAACTTTAACTTTCCTTGTCTAATTCTTTTTCTTTTTCTTCCCCTGCTTTGCTTCCAGAGTTTTGCTAGGCATTGCAAGATATTTTTCCAATATTTTCAAATTTTGCACTTCATTGAGCTATGGCCTATGTTTGAGCACTGTTGTTTATTGTAAAGGCACACATGCTTTGGATTCAAAACCTTTTGAAAATTCTGTGATCTTGCTTTTTTGTTTATATGGGAATGGGATAAAATCAGAAGTTTATCCAATCTTGCCTTGTAGTTTGTTTTCTCTACATTGTCAATTGTCAATTTGATTTTTTGAAGGCATTATACTTGTTGGACTTCCAAAATATCTTATTTTTCATTAATGTCTTTTGCATCTGCCAGTGGAAGTATGTTTAATAAGTTTGTTGCCTGCAGTCCTTCAATTGCCATGGAAAAGAATACTGCATTTTAGTCACGGTCACTTCATGATAATAGTTAAGGGTGAAGTAGACAACCTAAGACATTCATATACCTGCAACGGATGGAATACCCATATACATTTGCTTGGCTCGTAAATATAGGTTTCTTTGTGTTTGTTGAAAGAACTGTCAAGGACTAAAAGTTGTGGTTATATTAGATGATCGTCCATGTTACTTGCAGTAGAATGCTGAATGAGATATCAATAAGACTCCCTATCTGCAACAGCGGAAGCAAAATGGTAACTGACTATAGTTTTTGCTAGCATCCTGGCATCAGATGTTCTAGACAATTCTTTTAATTCTCTGAATATGTTAAAGACCCAAGTTACTAATGTCTCTTTGATGTGATTGGTCATTTAGTGTTATCCTTAAGAAGGGAGCTTATGGTCAGAAATTTGCTTGACACAGCTAAGCTGGAAGAGGATGCCTGTAGAACAAGGTCAAAATGTACTGGCGTTGACAGGACCTTTGCCAGATCTCAGTTGGTGGTCCACTTTAGTTCCAAGTTGTTTGAGTGAATCTGTGAAGCAATGGAAGCAGTTTGAGCCCCTCTGATGACAGTATTCAGTGCTCTTTGACACATCTGCATTTTGCATTCACCTTGGTTGGATGGGTTTCTACTTTTTAATGAAGATGGTGGTCACCAGCTTGACCATCTCTTCTCCCAGACCCAAGAGGAAAAACAGAAGACGGAGAGGAGGAAAAAGGAGCAAAATGCAAATGTCAAGTGAGTGTGGGATGAGGTAGGCTTTGCAGCTGTTGCATCATTCCTTGGACATTGGACATGGAACAACAATGTAAAAAACTTGTATGAGATTACATTGTATATCTTGATTTTTAATGCGGTGGAGTTTTTTTTTTTTTTAATTTTCTTTTGCACTGACATTCTTTTGTAAGATTGTATAATTGAAAGTATTGTTCTCTACATGCTATGGCCAAAATAGTTCTGGAATTATTCCCTGAACAAATTTCTACAAGGTGCTCTCTTATCGTGGACAATGAACAATTCAATTTTAGAACCAAAACAATCTTAAAATAGATTAATTCTGGGATGAAATTAGGAAATCTTTTTTCAATGTTATTATAAAAATAATAAAAGATTGCTTTTGACATTTAAAATGATAAAAGATTGTTTTTGGTATTTTTTTGTTTTACATCTTTTCTAAGAAATATTTAAAAAGTGTGATAATTGCAAAATTATCACTAATTAAAAAATAGTGGTAAATTTTTTTTTTAGTATTTTGATAATTAGTGTTTAAAAAATGTTCAAAGTTATTAATTTGATTGTTTTTAATTTTGAATAAATAGCATTTAAAACTTTAAGTTTTATCCTCTCTCTTCAATCAAACTTTTACTTATTCAAACAAACCTTAATATTTTAATTTTTTAAAATTAAATTTTATTAAAAATTTAAATATTAAAAATATTTAAATTGAAGATATTTTACAATGAATTTTAACTTATAATTTTTTATGGATGTAATAAAATATTTAAGCTATTATCATAAAAAAGTTCAAAATTTTTTAAGTACTAAAAATATTTTTCGTAAAGAATATACCATCAAAAATTTAAAAAATTTATAAAAAATAATTAATTAATGAAAAAAATTAAATTTGAGGAATAAAATCAAAATAAAGTGTAAAATCTATTTGAGAAGTTTTTAGTCATTTTTAACAATGAAAAATTATTAATTTTTTATAATTATTTTGAATTAAGGTTTAATTTAGACAAAATTAATAAATCAGAGTTTGTTTGGATACATTTTGAAAGTTAGTGTCTGATTGGAGAGAGAGGGTTAAACTCAGGGTTTTAAATGATATTTACTCTTAATTTTTTTAATCAAAATAGTATTATCATCCTAAAATTCTTTTCAAAATTTCTTTCATATCCCTAAAGCTTTATAAAGTTTTTTACTATGTAGCCAGTTGCATTAATTACTAAACTAACGGGTAATAACCAGAAATAATACTTTGTTTAAAAGGTAGGGCTCTTGGTATGCACACTTTCAAATTAAACTCTCAGCACAATTAAAACTCGCACTCAGTACCTCTTTCGAAATCAAATCAATTTCTCATCATTGTTAAAAACCATTATCCACTCACAAAAACCTGATACAAGCCTGATCGAAGCTCTTGCCTCCTCGAAGCCATCACCTGGCTAAAGCCATCGCTTCGCCAAAGCCTTCGCATTCTCAAAGCACTTCCTTCACATTGTCGACAACCTTGTTGCTGAAACCTAGTCATTGAAACCCGATAAAAACTCTCGTCAGTCGTAGAAGTCCAATCACAAAAGCCTAAAAGTCAGAACCCAAGAAATTCTTTATCGCAAAGGATCTCCCATATCAACGAAGGTAAGGCACAAGGTTATGCCTTTATTAACCCAATACTTGAGTGTTTGGTATGGGTTATGCACAATATTGTTCAAAAAAATTTTGTAATATATGCTTTTTGAATACTACATGATTTATGTGTTGTTCTCCAATTTGGAATGTGTGTTAGTGTGAAGTTTGGTATAGGTTATGCATAATGCATTCATGGTATTGATAGCCAAATAATCATCATCTAAATATGTAATTTATAGTTGAGATAGTTATAGGTGTTTGATTGGTTTCTTGAAGTGTTGATTAAAATGGATATGGTCATAGGCATTGTCAAAATATGCACTACACCAATAACATTATGTTAGGTGTTGATGATGCTTAAACATATAATAGTGAGTTATCCTAATGCATGGCACAATGAATAAGAAATTGTTCGTTGTCATAGTGTTTATTTGAGGTACCAATTAGTTAACGTTCAACATAGTGAGTTATAATGTCAGTATAATAAGTAATCGATGTAGCATAGCAAGTTATTATTTTATTAGTGTATCATTTATGCATTGTAATATTATTAATTTCATGCAAATGAGAGATCATATCCCATTCAAGATTTCGATGTTAGATTGGTTCGATGGCACAATCATGGACTATTGATATATTGATAATTTGACATTGTTAGACCAATTTTTTGACAATTAGAAGTGTGGTGGCATGTTAAGAAGGAGCTTCAAGAATAATTATTTTTGCCACTTTTTTATCATTGATCTAGATTTGCAACTCTCAGGTTAGGTAATCCTAAATATATTGCTACAGATGATTGATCATGATGGCTTAGTTGATGAGGTTAGATTTAGGCTCTGCCAAGTCACTTTTATTTTCTCAAACAATGAGTTTGGCATAGTCATGGATCTATAATTTATAGCAATACCTAATTTTAGCAGATTGAGGAATGTACTAAGTAGTATTCACCAAAGATATTTTCGTGGTGTTAATGTTGTGACAAAAATGATCCTAATCGATGTTGTTTTGCCATTAACTTTGAGTCCATGGATGACAACTAAAAGATATGATTACTCAATTTATTTAACTGTTTCTTGTGTGGTGTACAAGACATGGTGTAGGTGTCAATATGGCATTTTTGCCTAGTAGAAGATTTGAACTCCTTTGATTACTTTCCATAGGACCACAATAATGTTTTCCCATACAGTAGATGTATTCAAGAGGGCTTTGTAAAACATGAAAATGAAAGATAGGTCCACTAGGTACCATTTACAAGATTTCACATGGTCATTACTGATAAATACTTTGTGCATAACAGTTGGCAATCACTCTTTGTTATAACTTGTTAATGTGGTATATTATTATAATTTGTTATTATAATTTGTTTTATGTAAGGGTGGTAGTGATCTGTTGCTTAAGATAGTGACTTAGTTTGTATAAGTAGTGAACTTCATATCATTGATAGTGACTAATGTGTGAGGGATTTTGCTTTTTAAGTATATTGGTGGATATTTCAATGTAAATTAAGGTTGCTAATCCAAATGGAGGTTATAATTGTTTACACTTGAGGTTTAATGAACCATGTATAAAAGAAGTTTAACTCTTAATATGAATATTTATTAATAACTAGCATTTATTGCAGCTTAATATTTGGTAGTAGTCGTAGTATTAAGAATACTTAGTTAATTATTATTCTTCCATATTGAATTATATTTGATACATGGTGAATTGTAGCACATACAAAGTGACTTGATACAATATTGACATTTTATTTATTGAATATGTTTTCCAGATATATGGCTTTGAGGTTATCCTAGTTTTTGCCTTGAAGGTTGTCAAAAGGAATGGAATGCCCTAAATTTGTCATTGGAGATTTAAAAACAGACTAAGGATTCACACAATGGAGTTAGTTTTTACTAAATTGGTGAGTTTTCAAATAAATGTTATGGATTTTTAATAAATTATGTGTTGTATCTTTGACATTTTAAATTATAATAAATGAACATTCTTGACCGTTTAACCCCATTTGCTCAAGAAAGAGGGACATGGCACTTGAGGTGATTGTCAATTTATGTCCAAAGACTACGTGTTATTGAGGTCGAGGTTCAGGTTTGTATTTAGTTCAATAATTTTGGTTGTATTTCTATCTATATTTAGGAGTTTTTTTATAAAATAATTCACCTACGCAAGGTGTACGAGGTGGTGGCCTAGATGAAGAGAAAATAAATCTCCATGGCTTGGCTATCCAAATAAATCATTTGGAGCAATTAATAGTTAACAATGATCATCATTACAGTGCTGAATTTAAGCAATTACTTAATGGAGTAAGCTTGCGATTAATCATCCTTTACATCTTACTATTTAAACAATAATATTTTGTCCTCTCCCATTGAAAATGAATCTAGCCATAGTGATCAAGCTGATAAAGTATGCAAATAGGATGAAATAAAGGTTTATGTATATGTAATTGGTGTTAAATATAGTTATTTAACTATCATTTTTCTTGCGACAACACGTAGATATTTCTTCTTCTTCTTCTAAAGATTTTAGCAAGGATGTTGGTGATTCTGGGCAACGCCTCATATAGATGTAGGTGGGGAAGTTTCTGAGGTAGCACCTCATATTGATGAAGTTGTTTAAGGTCTTGGAGTAGCACTTCTTGTTGAAAAAGTTAAGAGGAGTACCCGGGGCTATAGTCATGTAGATAAAGCTGCAAAAAGGGTATCTGGGAATGCACCCCATGTAGATAAAGTTGTAAAAGGGTTATTTGAGAATTTGCCCCATGTTGATGAAGTTAAAGGCACCTTAGAGGAAGAGGCTACATCTACCATGATGTAGCTGGCACCATTAGGGCAAACTTATACATGCCATTGGCTGTTCAGTTGCCCCCTCATGATAATGAAGCAAGCTTATCTATTAAGTGGAATGTCCTTCAAAGGACAATAAAGAAAGGATGGCAAGTGCTTAGCCCTTACATTGATCCTATTAAGAAAAGAAGAAGGGTAAAAAACATACGAATATCAAAGTAGATGTTTCAATATACATGCAATATTGGATTTTGATGAAGACTTTAAATGCTATGAAAGTATATTTTGAAGTTCATTGTTATTATTTCATTACATTATTTATTAGATTATTATGAATAAATTATTGGTAGCTTTATTTTTATTTTACAATTAAGATGTAACACCAACAATGCAAATTAGTTCAAATTTGTTTGAGACTATTGAGAGCACTTCTGCATGGCTATAAAACTCAGTAAGATTTGGGTCGAATATTAGCTATTGATTTTTTTTTTTTGTGTTTAATAGTTATTAATTTTCACTAATCACTAGATTTTAGCACATGGAGGCTTGCCTATAAGTTCTATGTAAAAGGCAGGCCACTTTTTTTAGTTGAAGATGCTGCAAACAAAATGGTCTTGGTGGACCCATATTTATTTATGAGTTAGTTAACTTATGAATGAGTATGTAGTAATAGTTTTTAGGATGCTTAGTTACTAATGAGTCATTATCAGTAATTTATTTGTTAGTCATAATAACTTAGTGTGAACCACAGTGGCTTATAGTTTCAGGGTGCTTAGTTACTTATTACTCATGATTAATAATTTATCAGTTATTCATAATGACTCAAATGTGAACCATAGGGACTTTTTTTTTCTATTTCCATTATGTGGTTAATTACATTTTTTATTGTTGCAGGCTTTCCTACAAACTGCATATGACTCATTTCACTTAGAAACGAACTCGCTTGGTCGACCCAATGGCGCAAATGTAATTAGGTTAAGGTGACAAGTTGAGTAGATAGGACTCATATGGCTGGTTAAAAGGCTTAGCATGAAGTTGACATGGTATGTATCAAATCATATTTATTTGCAAGGCATGTTACTTAGACATGTTAGCCAAAGTAGTTTACTATTTATGCAACTGTTGATCCCATGCAATGTTGGTGCTTATCATTAGCTGTTATGTGCAGTTGACCTGAACAGGATTACCATAAATATTTATGATTCATATTAGAAGAAAAAGACCCCATACACCCATTAGATATCTTACCTGAGCTATATCTGGTGGATAGTTCCCAGCTTAATGAGGAGTGTTGGATACTTTGATTGATGGGGTCACTTTAGCGTACTTGACAGAGAAACATCTACTGTGAGTTCATCCCAAAGAAGAAGTTGCCTTAGCAAAAAAATGAGTGAAGGATTCCCTTTAACATTAACATATTCTTTGATGTAGTTTTGATATTATCATTTAAACTTTAACTTCTTATTTAATGTAGGGACCATTGTGGAGTGTTCTACTTGCGCTTCGTGGAGTTGTTTATGAAAGGACTACCCCTCAATTTTGTCAAAAGAGGCATGGCATGGATCTATAAATCAATTGCAATAGCTATTGTTGCAAACTTCAAAGCAATTGAGGAATATCTTAGTTGATAGTTGTCTTTTTTTTTTTTTAACTTTTACATAAAATCAAGTACATTATTGTGAAAGTTTTCCAATGCTGGTTGGGTAAATCTAGAATGATGTGTCTAAAAGACTGCTTACTAACATTATTTTATGCTTTCCAATATTGATGATTATGTACATGCTGAATGAAGTGTTTACAAGAATGATTTATAGTTGATCATATTAATGAGGATATGCTTTTACAAGAATGATGTCATTTTTTTACATTATAGATTAGTTTAGATCACTTGTGAGCAAGCATTATGGTCCAATATAAATTCACTATGATGTCACTAAAGACATTTTGATATTATAATAAGTTAATATGCCTAAAATTATTGACTTAGGCATAAAAGCCACTATGGTGTTACAAAAAGTCACTGTGTTACACGTTAAAGTAACTTCGTTAATACAATATGTCATTATGATACTACCAAATTATAGTATGAGACTTTACATTACAATTTTAGGCCATACGACAGTCCAAAAAATAAGGTAAGTATTTGGCATGCATTCTGACAAGTCTAAAAAATAAGGTTACTTGGTGCATCCAAAAGGTCGTGTCACCATCAAAAGCCAGCCTATAGATTTTGTCTAGTTTGTTCATCTATCACATGTGATAGGCATGATAATATTAGATATATCTACCAATTGCGACCAACAGCACCATAGTTGTGACACTTTCAACGATTAAAAGAGAGAACCAATGATTGTGGTACAAAAGATCATGCATGAATTTGTCTAATTGTGGATTCAAACATGTCAAACAGTTGCTCCCATAATACTCGCATTGTAAGCACTTTCTCCATTGAATTCTCTCTCCACCTAATGGAATCCTCCATTTTCTTTTTCGGCTTGGCAATCATCATTGTTTGGTGGTAAGAGGATCCTGCTTTTTACATGGTCAAGAATAACCCAATCATATTTTTCACCAACAAGCATTATTGGCTCTAAGAACATACTGGCTAGGTGGTTCTGTTTTGTAGTAATTCGAACCTAGAGACCCAAAGCCTATGTATCTCTCTTTGCATGTTAGAAAGCATAAGTAACTATATTGGTCATTAAAGAACTATAAAATATGTTTAGTAATTATGAGAATTGAATAATTAACTATTAAACAGAAAGTTAGTTTGTTCAAATTAGAACAATGGCACTTTTCGAACAACTACTAAAGCATGTGCGCACGGTAAAAGGTCGGTGTTAAACTTGTGAAAAATGCATGCATGGTAATGCAAATTAAATATAGCCTTTCTACCATGATGCTTCACCAAAAAAAAAAATATTAAGATTGACCGATATTGACAATCATTTGCAGGGAAACATTTTATCACTCTTATGGCACTACTTGTATCCATTATGTCAATTAAGTTTTGTTTACCTTAGTCTTTTCCCATCGATCATGAAATCAACACTACATAAAGTCTCTTACACAATCAGCAAAAGACTATCATTGATAACTCACAGACAAACCTAAAGGAAGAATTAAGGACTCAACTATGTTAGTAGTCATGATCTCATATCTTCTTCATGATCCTCTTTCATGATGTACAAATGGGCCATTGGATGCAATTTTTCTAACTCAAATCAACTAATCAAATTCGCTCGATTGACAAACTCTTGTACCTTTGCAAAAAAGTTGGACATATCATCCCTTTGAAACCTATTTTTAATATTTTATGCCATATGCCAAGCACACAATGCATGTGCAGTAGTAAGAAAGATTATGTCAAGTGCATTATCAATGTTGGGGTTCCATTAGATATAAAAACTATTCCTTCAACTACACTAATTGCATTCTCCAACTAATTCAAAAACCAATCCTAAGGATTTACATTTTCAGAATCTTCGTTACTGGATTCTATAGGGTAAATTTATTGATTACCATCTTTACAACATGACACCATTAAACCTCTATTCAACTGAGTACTATCGATAGTAATGACTGGCCAAATGACACTATGAAATCCTTTGAGTGATTGACCTAATGCCATGAAGAAATACCTAAAATATAAATCAAAAATCATTATGAAAAACTTACTATGAAAAGTTATTATATTATTCTAATAAGTAACTACGTTGCACATTAAAGTCATTTGGGCATTCAATAAGTCACTATACTTGAAGTGTCCATTATCATTGGTTTTGATATGAATAATGGTCCTTGGATTGTTCTGTTCAAGAATATAACAAAAAGATGGTAACTCTTAGTATGACTTAATCGAGTCCCCATGTGCTAAACACAAGGCATGCTCTTTTCCCTTCCATGCCTTACTGTATAGTATTTGGATTCCATACATCTCTTTCACGTCAATGACTACAGCTTTCAATTTCATAATGTGACCATTGATACATAACCTTTGAGTAATTAATTACCTAATAATTGATGCACTAGCTTGATGATGTGTTCTATGAACTTCCTCTAATGTGCATTTGTTAAGATCACACCTTCTTGTCTGAAAGTACTTTCCCTGCTTTTCAATCATAGAAAAATCTCTACAAGCAACTATAAACATCAACTTGTAGGACATTAATACCTTAAACTCCAAATTTTTTTCACAATGCATGCAACCTAAGTGCATGTTTCAAATCTTTTTTCACTGGGGATGTATTTTACATTTGCCTACAGATTATACACCATTAAAAGTTTCTAATGAACATACATCATTAAAAGAATAATTTTCTACCCCTAAGATAGGACATATTTGAACCTCATTTAAATCACTCAAAATGTTAATGTTGCCAATAATTTTGTTAAAATGATGTAATGGCCTTGCATGAACAAAATTGGAGTTCAAAACGTAAGTCGACTAATTTCCAATATCAACACTATTATTTATTGATGGTTCCTCCTCATGGTTATTAGTATAAGCTGTCTTTGCCTCATCATAAAATTTATCAAATTCAAAGTTATGAACATTCATGTCGTTCATATTAAATTCATGTTTGAGAGGTAGGCATGCCTTATTATTTTCCACTCAATATGTGGAATTATTAGCTCTTCTCGGCACTATGTCTTCCTGTGCATCTTTTACCACCATGTACATATGTCTTTATGATCTTTGATACACATGTGCAAATCACCCTTGGAAGACTATGGTCAAGTAATAAGAACCGAACATTATTATTAGTTGACACCTTTATCTGTAGCTTATGATCATTAGCTCTAATCAATGTGTGCAATTCGAGGACATGTTTAGAGCATTCTTCATCCAAAACTATTTTTACATGCTCAACTACTTCATTATATATGTAGCCCTTTTAAACACCACATTTATGTTTTGTACAACATTACCAACATAGCGACAATTCGTGTCTTTGTCAACCTATTCTCCATTGAAGGACACCATTAGTCAAATTTCTTCTTCCATCTTGCATCAAGACTAATAGTCCTTATTAGTACGACAACTATTAGCTTTGTCAACTGCACGATTTGTCATAGTCGCTCACTATGGTCATACATACAACTATGACTACTTTTTTTAAGTAATTATCATGTGTAATAAGTCACCATCAGCTTTTATCCAACCTTAACGATATTCCATGTAGTAGGTCACTATCATTGGAAAATATTGACATTATAAGCATATACTAACAAAAGATGATTAACCTATGCTTATTAATTAGACATCGCTATTATACTCAACAATCCACTATCAATGCATAATAACTCACTACATATACTGGGCCACAAATGTAACATGTATTTTATTAGCATACATCTGCGTAATGTTTTTGTACATAATGCTACGTCATCAAATTACACTAAATCTTTCCTAAAGCCACTCATCTAACATGAAATTCAAGCCTTACACAAAACATGAAAATTCCTCTCAAATTTGGAGTTAAGTGCTATAAGAAATCCATGAAAGTTTTTGGGTCCTATCCTTTGGCTGAGTGTGCAGCTTGGTTTTGGATGACAAAAGATGAAAATTCCCCTCATGTCACCAACCACATGATTCACTCTCTCAATGGCTATGGGTTCAAATGGAACCAACACCTAACTTAAAAGAAAAAAATGAGAGTAATCATGATTTGGAGATAATACTTTTCATGCAAAAGGTACACATACCCTTTAAAATCCTCTTGATGCATCTGAAAGTCAGATTATATGTTCATGATCCTAGGTTTAAAGAGAGGGAATGAAGCGAGAAGAGAGCATCACGAAAAGAGAGAAGATTCCTTGGTATAGAGAGAAAAGTTGACTAGATTGCTTTTTTCCATGTTCACTATGTTTAAAAATGTAAATGGTTGGCTTTAGGGAGAAGCTTGCTTGGTATAAAGAGAAAGAGAGAGGAAGAGAGAGTTGTATGCAAAATGTGCCTTTTTTTTTTTTTCCTTTAGATGCTCATGAAAAGGTAGAAAAGGTGAGGGAAACGAAAGAAGATGTGGCTTAGATACCAAACCATAATGTGTCAGAGAGAAAGAGAAAAAAGTAATAGTTTGGCTTTTTTTACAAGGAAGGGTAAAATGGTGCTTACACCTCAAAACGGACTACAAACAAGCAAGTTAATAATTTAAGACATTTTTATGGAGAGAGAAAAATTTTGATCCATTTTCGGCAATTAGCTTTAAAAATTAAATGTCATAGTGTTTTATCATTTATTTTACTTTTGTTTCACATTTAATAAACATTTTTGTTATTTTAAATTTATTTTTTTCAAAGTTAATCAATTGATCATTTAATTTTTATGATAAGTTTTTATTTAGTGATCCTTATTTATGAGTTAAGATTTTAAAAATAGTTATTACCATTAATTTTTTTTTGTAAACCAATGTAAGAAGATAACAAAATATATGTGGTTAAAAACCATGATCACCTATCATTCACATGTCAAGTGCTTTTAATAAAATTTAAAGAGTAAATCAATAAGTTAATAACATGGTTTTTGTTATCACATAGCAAAAATTGATGAAAAACATAAAATTTATTGTTGTATTCTTACTAAAATTATTGGACTTGAATCGTAAAAGATTTACAAATAAATAAATAAATGGAAGCTACTAAAGCACAAGTTAGTAAAGTTTTGATGAGAGATAAATAATGAATAATTGAGTTAGAGGTTACCTTACTTATTTATATAAAGGTTAACTTATACTGCACAGGGCACAAAGTATGATGCTTCTTTTTGTCAGCTCTTCCTAGACTCAATCAACTCAATTAGATAATAAAGTCCTAGTATGGTCAATGATGTGTTTTAGAAAAGAGATTTACTTTTTAAGGGCCAATCATACTAAACAGCTCCATCATTGATTCATGTGGATTCAGTTCATTGACATCTTCTCTGGCGCCATTACTAGTTTAAGCCATTATAGATTCAAGATCACGATAGATACTTCTTTAGAGCACGAGCTCACACATGCCACCACTGGTTTAAGAAATCACTAGTCAGAGGAGTTGCTACCATACACGTGGGCATTATGTGTGAGCCATCGCAAATTTGAGGTCCCAATAGGTCCATCTTACAGGTGCCACCATTACCAAACCAGGAGGTTCCCTTGTGTAGCTACTAGTTCGAATAGTCATTGGCTTAAGGGCTCGCACTACGCTGCCTTTTTTCTTGGGTAACTACTAGTTCGATTGTTGCCATACAATATCCTGTGAGGTTGCTACTATTGCATCGCTAGGTCGATTCCATGTGATTGCCACATTGCCACTACATTGCCACCATTTATCCATTTTTTAAAAAACTTACATGTGCTACCTGGTAAGTCATGATTATAGAATTTTTCTTTTTGATTTTCAAAGCTATTGGTATAGGTGAAGTGGGTTCTTCTAAGATGACTATCTATAGATTGACTATCATTAGGCTAAAATACTAGATCTGTGACATCATATGATTAGAGATACCAAGTAGTGACTACCAACATCCCTATTGGGTTTGTGTTTCGGTGACTATCTTAAGGGTGGCCAATGTCTACTTCTTCATGATTTTCGTCATATGCTAGTTGACGTTGCCCCTTCCCAACTGATCCCTAATGCTTAGAGGTGTATAATTTCTTTTATGGGTGTGCATACAAAGATAATTTGCCTTTATCCATCCTTGCCCATGATTTTAGAATTTTTCCAATTAAAGTCTAGACGTAGTCCTTGTTGTGACAATCATGATTTTTGGCGTTTTTGTCTACACACTCTTACTTTGTTTTAATGAGGTTCTTTCTTCGTCCAACAAGGGATAAATGGGTTATTATTTTTAGGTCATGGGAAGGTCTTGAGTTAGAGCTTAATATTAAGTCGACCATTGATTAGTGGTTGGAAGAGGATTAAAAGACTAATTTCATGCCTTTATCTTTCATTGCCTTACTTCGAAGGGAGGTTTGGATGCATCATATGCAATCTTACTATAATTATGAGTCAATAGAAAAGGTTCATAAATACTTTTAAGTGTGTCAAAGCTAGCTTACTAGGGTGGGTACTCAATGTGATGAGGATAAGTCAAGATTAGGTAACACTGAGCAAGACACCAGATCAGGTGAGCACTAAGACCTCCACTTTAAAGGAAGCTCAATATGATGATCTAAGGTTTTCATATGTGTCAGTGCATCTAGGTTTAATACTGTATTGGTTGTTTTCATGGTGCTTTATCTCTGCTTACTTATTTTTTATGTGACAATCAATGTTTAATAGTTTTAATCTATGGCAGATTTAGTTATGGCTAGTTTTAAGCCTCGTTGTTTAACCTGATATGTAGGTTGGCAGCTGTGGCATTATAACACGCTTCTTAAATAGCTTTAAGCTCTTTGTCTCAAACTATGGGTTCTAAGCGTGATGATCTTCTAAAGAAAAGGGCATTAGAGCATTCATCAACTGGAAATGGAATTGAGGTTAGGGTTGGGGGATTGTTGCTTTCACTACCCATCAGTTAGTTACTTTGAGGGGATAAAGGTGAACCTTTTGTTCCCTCTAAGTAGATCAAGTTAGAAAATTTAGTTTGTGGCCCTATGTTTATGCTTGCTTTAATGCGTCATTTGATGATTCCTTCGGATCAAGATAGGTTTTTGTCATGTGGTGAGGATGGATTATTAGATCATACTATTACACATGTAGTTGTGGTATGTTACCTTTTCCTTGCTTTTTCTCTGCTTTCTTTCTTTTATTGCGTGTACTTATGAATCATAATTGTGTTTTTCTTTTTGCACTATGCATCATTTGGCTTTGGTCATTGAAAGGTTGGGTCTTATAAAAGCTCTCTTGTTAAGGCCTTATGCTTCTTCCTTCTGAGTAGCTGATCAGGTAATTGAGCTAGAGTCACAGGTGGGTAACATAACCTCAATGTTATTTGAGAAAGAAAATGCCTTAGATAGACTTTAGACTGAGGTAAGAGTGATAGTGTTTAGACTTAGAGGCTCATCTCCAGAAAAGTTTGGTGTTAGCATGGGAAGAGCTAAAGTGATAGTTCTTAGACAACGAGGAGTGCGAGGATAAGTTGTTACAAGATAGTATAAAACCAATTAAGCTTATTGTTGATTTATTTTTGTTTATAATCATTAAATGTTTATTAGGTTATAGGTGTCAGTTGAGTTGTTTTGGATGACACGAAGAGGGGTGAGGGATGAGGGGTGAGGGATGAGGTTTAGGTCAAATATCTTGACTTGGGATTTAGTTTCATGAGGACCCTCACCATAAATCTTGGTGTTATTATACCCAACAGCTCCATCATGTCCAATACTCCTTTTGACGTGGTGTCTCGTGATAAGGATGCGACTTAATCATTTGGTGCCTTTTGACGTGGTGTCTCGTGATAAGGATGCGACTTAATCATTTGGTGTTATGCTCTTGTTTTGTGTTGAGCATTTTAAATGTCTCTTGTAACTAGAAACTTTTTTTTTTTTGTGTGTATTTACTCTTTTATGTGCTAAATACTTTGTTTGACCATTGTAGTGTTAACTTTATTTGATCTCTTTTAGTCTTGATGTTTTTTTCCCTCAATTAGTTATTGTTATAGTATTGGTAATGACTCTAGTATTTATTTGTTAAATGCTGACAAATTTGGTTTGTTCGCTATTCTGGCTGTCATCGTGATGCTCGTTGACAAAGAGGTTCATGCAGGGTTGAAAGGTTCAAGTGGTTGGTGTCTAAGCTTTAGTGGTTGTGAGTTGCTAAGCTATAGATCTCAGGTTATATTGAGTTAGTTTGGGCAACTCAAGCAATGCCCAAGCTTATTTTTTGGGCCTAGATCATGAGTTAAGCTTAAAAATCAATGTAAGAATCACTATACTTTACCATTCGTTTCTAAAACTTGCCCATGACTTTTGTAAGGTTGAGGTGGAGCTTAGGTTGCACATCTGATTGAGCTATAGACCTCACGAAGTCCATGCTTGGTTGGACGATTACCTGACAACCTACTAAATTTTAATTTGCACATGTTACCAACTTATTGATCTTATAAGGTTAATATGCTTAGTCAGTGAGCTTATTAGCTAGCTTGCTAGGTTGATGCCATGCTTTCATTTATGAGTTTAGTTGACCTATCAACCTTGTTAGATCGATGATGGTTACGGGTTTGTCTGGCACCCCGTTAGGCTGACACATTGGTTTACAAGTTTTGCCTATCATGATGAGGTCTAAAGGTAGTCTCAAAGTGAAAAAATTTTTTATCACGAAATTTATTTTAGTTGACTTATTTAACTTTTAAATTAAAAAAAATAGAGTTGTCATTAATCTTTTTTATAATGTAATTGGCCATTAAAATTTATTTTATTTTCTAAAATTCTTTTTATAAAAGACAGAAAGAAAACAAAAATAAATACCAAGGCGTTGGTTTGTGTCATCAATGGATTTGAGGTCGAGAGTCAATTATATTTGGAAAAGGATTAGTACTCTGCAATGCCCATTGATTGGCAGCAATTAAGCAAATTTTTTTTCCAATAATCAAATTTAACAAAATTTTGAACTCCCTAATAGTGATATAGAAGGATACAAATCAAAATATCAAAATGATATAAAATAATGAAATATTATTTATATGAGAAACAATGAATATATTTTTGTTGGTGAAAATTATTGATAGGATACTTGTTCACATTCATTTTTCCAAAACAAAGATCGATTTTTATTTAAGATCGAGAAATGAGCATCTGCGTCAATTTCTCCGATCTAGAAATTCATTTTGCAAAAACATGATGAAAATAACTATAATGATTATAATTGATAATGCATCTTTTTTATTGGAAACTTTGATAAGGCACTTGTCCACATTTTTGTTTCTTAAACACAAATCAATTATTTTAGAATAATATAGGTGAGCACTTGCATCAACCTTATTATTCTGAAACTCATTTTTCAAGAAAATCATGTAGCATATAACATGCATAGATTCATCATGATAATAATTTCAAGAATTAGTCACAATGTACAAGAACAATAGAATAACAAGAATCATATTTAAAGGTTGATTGACATATCAATTTTATTCAATAATCAATTAAAGAATTAGTATAAAGATTAAAAGTGAACTCTTTAAAGAACACTTAAGAGACTTAAGAAACTAGTAGGACTACAACATATACTCTCTCAAACTATTCAAGCGAAATTCCTTTTACAATTGAACTCAATGCTATTTACAGAGATTTTTTTATGGTAAAAGCTCGCCAAAACCTTAAAAAATGCAAGGAGAAAATGGATACCATTGTGCACCAGATGCTCTTCCTATTCGATTAATGCATGAGTGTGCACTTCATATAGTGTATCTTATGCACTCTTTGGAAGTTCCACAGTATTTTAGCATTCTCAAAATTCTTCCAGCAATGATTGAGTCTTTAGATTTTGATTCAGATTCTTTAAACATGTCTTTTATAATCAAAAGTTGATTCTAGTTCACGAAGTCAATGATTAGGATTAGCTACCACTTTTGAATTTGCTGCTCATTCCCTGCTTTGAGTGATAGGAAATAACTTATCAATCTCAATTAGCCTTATACTTAATCTTTACCATTAAATGATCAAGGTTAACCTTTTAACCACACAGTCAAGCTTAATCTTTTATGTCAAATAATAGAGGTTAATCCTTCAAACACAATCAATTTGAATGATTGGGATCAACTTGTTCACTACAACATTGTACTTGAATTCTTCCTTTTAAATTGACAAAGTTAATCTTCCAAACATAAGAGGTCTAATGTTTAACATGTGATTGAGTTTTGCCTTTCATTATCAACATTAGATGTAGAAGCTCGTTTCTTTTTGATCGAGTATTACCATTTGAATCAACTATTTTGATTGATCGAGTCTTGAATAAGTCATGTCTTTCCTTGATCAAGGTTTATAGTCTAACTTAGCAATCCATTAACATTTATAATGACTGCAATTTTAACAAATTCATTATGCTATTGCTCATTATGAAACTTACGGCTAAGGGTTTCCAAAAGCTTTAGAGTTATCAGTCATGTTACACGACTTTTCCTTTTGCCTAAGTCCTTATTTAAATGCTCGAAATTCCCTTTTCCCTTTTCCTTTCTCTTATTTCATTTTCTTCTTTAGCAAACCTTTCTTTGTAATTTTTAACATCACAATACCAATATTCTCCTTACCTTATTTGTTGAGTTTGCATTCCCTTTCTTTTCCTTTTAAAGTTTTCATCGTGGCTTAGAACATAAGTCCTTCTACATACACTGATTATGATATGGAATTGGTTAGGAGAGATTTTGCAATCTAAGACAAAGTGATGTTAGAGTTACCGTCACCATCTTAGACACCCTAGACCCATTATTAAGAATTTTCAAGACCTACTGATTAACTCTTAAGTTCTTCCAAAATGTTAATAGATCACTTAAAATCTCTCCTTCACATTGGTTCCAAATACATGGTAGTGCCTCATCGCCTTTATTTCAGAACTTTTAAAACTAAAATGCACCAATATTTTTACTTTTCTTTTTGCAAGATTTTTTTTTTTTTGAAATAAAATACAATAAAGATGATAAAGACTTACCTAATAAATTTTATTATTTTAGTTACAAATGACTTAGGCTATTCACTAAAGGATTGCCTTCAAACAATAAGGGTTATGTAGAAAAATACTTTGGGGCATCATGGCAAAAAATGTACTCTGATTTCAATAATTGGCCTAAGCCTTCTAAGAAAATTCATAACAAAAGAATGCATCTTGGCATTGAGTCTTTTTATCACATCCATGTAGAGCATCGAGGCAAAGATAATTTTAAGAAACACACCACTGATGTTAGGATAACCATTGTTAAAGCTTCTACTATCTGGTTGAAAGTATTTTTTCCTCAAAAGTGATCTTCTAGATACTTATCTATCATTATCCTAAAATTTTGATCAACTTGTGCACCCCTAAATCTCAATTAGTCTCCATTTATAGATGTCAATCAAAAACTTGTGCAAAGTTCACCTCCATAGAATGATGAATCTCGAACAACATCATTTGTTAGTCTCAATATATCGATAATACTCTTTTCTCAAGTTTATAACTTTTTAAAAATTTTTTTCTTGATCATTGTTATTATCTCCTCTCTTATATTATAACTTTAGTTGTTTGCCTTTGTGAATTATCCAAATATGTCTCTAGAACCAGTTCATCATCTCACCAAAGAAGAGATTTGGGATTAGATGAAACTAGCAATGGATATAGCTCCAGCTTAACCCCGGATGAATGCAGTGTCAGGGACGCAAGCTAAACGCTAGTCTTCTCGACCTCCAAAAAGGAAAACTATTGCACCAAGGAAGAGGAAGACGGTCGAAGCAACCATATCAACGACCTCATTGAAAAAGACTAAGTCTGTTGCACCTCTAAGCAATAAACTTACTTCATTAGTTGAGAAAACACATTCCAAGCCCTCAGATGGAGTCCTACTTCACCTAAGGTTGCACCTTTAATCAAGAAGAAGGATCATTTCCTCTCTGACCGGAATATTCCAAAAAAGGAGAGCTTAAATCACCCAAAGTTAGTTGATGAACATGTTTATAAATTAATTTTGCCCGAAGACAAGAAAAGATATGAAGAAGAGCTAAACTTTAATTTTTTAAGAAAAAGATCATGTTTTGAATAAGATATGTTCAAAACATCACCTTGGCTTTTCATTTATCTAGATCATGCATGTCTCCTTATGCTTTTCTATTAACTTCTCTATCATTAACTTTTCTATGTATTTGTCCTTAAAGTTCTTTTATCTAAATCTTAGACTTTCTCGATGCTACTTTATCTCGATCATAATTCACCCCAATCATTCTTCCTTTGTGATGCAAGCTAACCTGCACCTTTCCATCCTCATAAACAAATAGAACTTTTTGTAGGTAGGGGCTGTATTACTATATGAAAGAAGCTAAGACTACAAACAAGTCAGCCGAGGATGTTGTTAACGAAGTTTACTCTCATAAAGTAGAAATAGAGAGATTCAAAGTCATCATGGCCAATCTAGAATCTAAACTTGATAACACTAATATTAAGCTCTCACAGACTCAAGCTAACATCGAGGCCAAAGGTAGTGTAATCTTGATCATTTCTTCCTTCTTTAACCTCAATCTTATGAACATATTTCATCACTTAAATCCGATGTAGTAAGTTCTTAATGATAGATAACCTTGATGAAGCATCACCTTGACTTTTCCTCTCAATAAGCTTGATGATTCCATTAAACTTGACGACCCATAACTCAAGTAAAGCATGACCTCGATAAACCTAACCCCAATGAAGCATCATCCTAACCATGCCAATGATCACTTTTCAAGGATTTTCACTTTTCTTATCTTCAAAAGCATGAGTCTTGCTCTTCTTTGGACCTGAAACATGTAAATAAAATTTCCTTAGCCACAAAATTAAGTATCTATAGCTACCCTAGTTTGTCCACACTTTAAGGAATAAAGGTTGGAAAAAGATAGAGAGATAGCTAATTTTACTTCTATGTCATCAATTTTTGACTCCTACAATTTTCCTTTAGCATATCTTTATAAGTTTTAAACTTTTATAAATTTAATTTTTTAATAAGTTTTACATTAGATTTTGTTCCAATCAATGATGCGATTCCTAAGCACCTTAATGGTTCAAAAGAACTTAATAACACGTTATCAATGATGTGGTCCCAAGTCATCATGATAGGCATGAGATAATTCACATTCTAGTTTTGATTTTTAGGGGGCGATTCATAAGCGTTGACACAATTAATGAGCATTTTGATCTTTATAACGTGATTCGCAAGATTCTCATGCTCATTGCTTTGACAATCTTCCTTTTTTAATGATGTAATTCATAAGTATCTACAAACATCATAATTTTTCATGATATAATTCACTTGCATCAACACGATTTACAAGCATCTTCATGCTCATCATTTAGATTATTCTTTCTCTTTCTATGATGCGATCCATAAGCATCTCAAACTCTGTCATATGATTCATAATCATTTGGATCTTTTATGATGCGATTAACAAATATTTTTCGTTTTCATATTTTGTTGGTTCACTATAAAAGAAAATTAGTATTTCACAAAACAATTCCAATGGAATTCAATAAAATTCTTTGAGAACTCATAATGAAAAGCCATCCATTGGTAAAATGCCCATAAGAAAAGTGAAATTTTAGTGAAAAACTAGATCCATGAGAATTTTTTGTGGCATTCTAATGTTATATTTCATGAGAAAAATTATGTAATGTTTTAATATTTTTATTATAAAAACATAAAAAAATTTTAACAAGAAAATATCATTAAAATTTTCACAAATTCTAACTGTATGCATACTATAAGAATTTTCATATTATTCATTTTCATGAAAATTTATAAATCCTTAAAACATAAAAAATATTTTTAATTTAAAATTCCAACAAAACATTCAAAGAGAAGCTGAATTGTTAAAAATTTCTAATATATATTTTTATGAGAATTCGTAATATTAAAAATATATCTATTTCAAAATTCTGATGAAAATAATTGCATCAAAATGTTCAAGATGATTTAAAAATTCTCACGGATACTTTTTTGTTAAAATTTTCATAATTAAAAAATATATTTGTTAATAATTTAAAATTTATATTGCCTTAACAAACTTCTATAAGATATGTAAAACCTTTAATTTAATTTTTATTGATATTTTAAGAAAAAGTTACAGTGAATATTTATAATTTAAGTTTTTCTAAAAATTATTTTGTTATTATTATTATTATTTATTTTTAATATTAAAATTTTATGTTGCTAATGTTGTAAAATTTTCATTTAAATTTCAAAGAAATTTTGAGAAAGATTTGCTGCTTGAATTTTCAAAAAAAAAACATTAAAATAAAATATTCGAATTTTTTACTTTTTAATTAAAAAATATATTTTTTAATTTATATATAGATATCATAAAATATATTATTAAAATTATTTAACAGTTAATTTATTAATTTCATATTTTCATAAATAAAATTTTTAATTGATTTCCTTATAATTTTATTTATTATAATTTAAAAAATATGTTATTTATTTTAATATTTTTATTAAAGTTAATTAAATCTAAAAAAATATTTTTTAGTATTTTATTTTTTAAAATTATTTAAATAATATCTTTAAATGAGCCAAAATATGAAGTGATTGAATCGATCTACAAACTAAAAGTGTAAATAAAACAATCAAAATTATCACATATTGTAAGTCAAAAAGTTCATCCAAATGCATATTTAATTCATTACATCCTAATTAATATATATTATGCAATAATCTTTCATGTTCTCGTGATTACCACCACCTTTATCACACTAGGAGAAGTTGATCTTTTATGATCAAATTCATCCTATTGACAATCTATAATTTTACTATAAATAAACAAAAACAAAAGTGCTTCATTATCTAATAAAATATATAACTGAAAATTTATCATAACCTATGACATTTTATTTTTTTGGTATTTATAATTTTTTAAGTCCTTTACATTTGCTTGTGCTAGTGGTAGTAAACAAACAAGATCCTAGAGTATCTTTCCACATTTCAAAGTTTTAAAACAACAGAAAGATTAAAAGTTACCTCAAAAGAGGTAATTCATAAATGATGGAAGTTCCATTCTTACTAATACATTTCATTTCTTTAAACCCTCCTTTTTTATACACATCAATTAAAAATAAAATAGTATGAACTCTTAATAGCATTAAAAGAATTTCGTTTTATCTATAATAATTCAATTCTTTAATGAGTAATCTCAACAAATGGCTCTTTTATGACCACTTAGCCTTTATTAAGCAAGACACCTCCTAGTTATCTTACAGTAACTCATTAATACTAGGATATAAAGAAAGAACAAATTTTTGAAGTGCCTGAAAAGATAGATTAGTGAATGAAATCTAAGAGTTCGAAATTTGGAATTATTTATTTCAAAAAATAAGTTAAAGGGCTGCATTGACATATCTATTTTTTTTTGTTTGGTTGAATAAACCACAAAGAAATAATTATTAATTTTTTTCCTTAGTTACGTAACTAGTAGGATAATTTTGGACATTTAACCCAGAAAAAAAAATCGAACCAATGTGCTTTTAAAACATTGCTCGTCCAAGTGTAAAAATGACTAATGCAGACACATAATTTTGCCCTTAAAGAAATTCTCTTTTAAAGGAAAAGTGTTTGCCAAGATTTGCTAAATATAGGTTTGAAACTTATTTGTGATCGAGGTTGTTCTATGTCATTAACTAGCTAAGATCGATGGCAACTATGACCAATCTAAGATCAAGATTATCTTACATGAAGAAATGGAAACTCAAATACTGATTGAGAATGATTAAAGATTGGGTCTGGCATACTTATTTTAGAAAATGTTGTGAATTAAGATCAGTTCAATGACATTGAAAGACGAGAAGATATGAAAACAAAATAATCAAAATTTCATCGATACTTAAACAAGGATTACACTAATCATTCATAAATAGAAAAATACAAGTTAGGCTGCTAGAGCTAAAGTGATATCATCATGCAGTGGAGGTGCTTGTATTGTAGCTATTAGAGGAGCTGCTGGCTAATTTGGAATCAAGGCTAATAGAATAGGAACATTGGTTGGTGCTTTAATTGTTTCACGTTGTGTCTCAGCCACTGTGAGAATAGGGTGAGCGAGCATTTCATCCACTAATGTGATGATGGGAGCTATAACACCTTTTAAAGATCTTGAACTTCAATTAGATTATCCAACGTGACAGTGGGTAGTAATTCAAAGGCTGCTTGTGCCACATCAGTATCAAAAACCTAAGTCCCTCTGTACTCCACAATGCAAAAGATCAAGTTTGCTTTAGTAACAATTGGTACTTAATAGCTTCCTTTACAACCTGTTATGTCTTCCAAGCGATCTCAAATTGAGCTTAAGCGAGTTAGGTTCATGTCTTCACTAACTTCTCATTTATGACCATCATTACCTTTAGCCTTTCTATATTGACAACCAGAGCTTCAGCTCGACCAACGACATTGGCCAGCTGCACAAAAGGTCAATACCATATTAGATGCAAAACAAAAGATAAGTAAAAATGGCACGACTTGATATTTGGAAGGATGATCTCATAACAAAGGAAAAAAAAGAAGTCGTCAAAGGCCTCTTGCGGGTTGTATAGGGCCTGGTCGGCCAAGGGGGAATGCTGAGATAGCAGGTGGTTAAAAAGAAAAAAACATTCATGCTTTCGCTCCTATCCTCATGAGAGATACAGGATAAGGAAGAGAGGAGTGCTTCTCAAAGGCACTTGCATTATATTTATTTCATAAATGAAAGATTTGACGATTTCAGGTGTAAGGCTAGAGCAAGCCACCTCGCTTCCCTCTTAAACTACACCGGATCGGAATCTCCATCCCGATTAAGAACCATAAAAGTGATTATCAATGGCTGATTGAGCTCAAGCTCCTGCTGCAAAACCAAAGCGAGCAGGACTAGTACCCTTAGTTATTTTAAACCTTGCAGAAGAAGGGAAAAAGTACCCATTCAGGGATAAAGTAAAAGATTACCCCCAAATGCAACTCTAACAGCTAGGTTTGGAGAGGGCTATATCTATCTTCAGAACAAGGGAAGAAAGGAAGGAAGGAATTATATTCTTTATAGCCCTTACCAAACCTTACGTAATTTCCTTCGGTTGGGTTAGCTTTTTGGTAGGAAGGACAGTAGTAGAGTTGCTAGAGATCCTTTGCGTCACTTTACTCTTTGTTTTCCAGGCAAAGATGCCCATTGTTTCCTGCTCTAACTCCTCTAATTTGCTTTTGCTTTCTTTATTACTTGTTGCACATGCCCAGTCTCAACGTCACTTCCCAAACTAAAATCGCCTTTCCTAGATCTATGAAAGGTGAAAGGATGAAGGTCCACAACAGGTAACATAAATGAACATGTTTATTTTGTATTCGAGATGCTACGGGCCAGAGCTCGTATGAATACATTACTTCATTGTTCTATAAGGCCTTGCACTAAGCCCATACTCGAATAGGGTCGCAAAGTGCAAAGATCCGATCTTTGACAAACATCATAAGTGATAGGACAACAAAACCTATACTTATGTGTGTTCGACACTATAACTAGAGGTGGGACCAATTGTAAAATGATCGTCGAGTGGCATTCTGCTCAATTAGGCGAATGTAAGGAGGGATAAGCTTTCCCTGTTCATGAGGAGGGAAACTCAGGAAGAGTTTGGACAAAAATAAATGGTGAAAAACCCCTTTTTATTATATTAATAAAGCACGCTGCTTGTATGACTCCATATAATTCATTATTTTCGAGAAAGCGATAATGTGTCACTCTAACCTTAAAATCAATAAACGGGAATGCATTACCTAATAATGAGTAATGTTGGTAAGAGCAAATGGTTCCTAACCTCATAAAAATCAGAGTACAACATATCCAATTATTCGGCAACACGGTTGGATAAGTAAGGTGATGAACCATACCTGTATCTTTAGGCGCTATGATGTCTTATTATGTAGATCATGTCTTGCTTGAGGGAAAATAAGCTCACCCTTCTTTAAAAGTATAGGTCCACGTCTAGGGATATACGAGCATCATTCTTCATATGGATTGCTGCTCAATAGTTATTATAGCCGGGATAAGCAGGCACAAACTTCCATCCTAGTTTTTTAGTACAAGTAACTAAAGGGCTGAGAGGTAGGACTTACGTCAAACTTGTGAAAGAATACTTGCTGCGCACCTGCTGAATAAGGCTCCTTTCAAGTCAAACGAAGATTACCAGTTTCGGAGGGACCAACCATTGTACTTTTAGGGGAGGCTCTAACATAACAGAAGGCCACGACTTTTTTGAGTGTTCAGCACAATACGGTATGCTATGCCATCAGCATAAATGAGGTGCACAAGAGCCACTAACACAAGATAGATTTAATGACAGCCTAGAAGTGATTCACTAAGTTGGGTTTTTCGTTGCTGTTTATGCATGGCGAAAAGGAGGATTGGAATGGTCTTAGCTTCTGAATATTCAGATAAGAAAAAAAAAAAGAAACTTAAATTCCTACTTTCTTTTTCGTTTTTTTATAATATACAAAGGATTCCTTCTCTTATCCTCTATATAGCTCGTTGTTGGTCCTTCACAAGTGCGCTTCGTGAGCACTGTACATCTTTCTTAGATGAGAACGTGCAGACGCAGCAGTGCCTCAACTAATAAGTAAAGTGAAAGAAGAAAAGCAAATGTACTCTTTTTATATGTTAGAAAATGCCACCTTTCACTTGACTTCAGTCCACCCGGCATAGCCGCATTTTAACCAACCAATTAACTTCCTTCTTCGAGATGAGAACCCATGATTTGATCTACTAGCTTAGACGCCTAGATCATGCCAAGAAGAGAAGTGAAGAAAAGGCTGTCAAAACCGATCGAAAGAGTATTTCAGAGTCCATCCCCGCCTTTATTAAGAAAGAAGAGATATAAAGGTTGGACATCTATCACTACCGTGATAACGTAGTTGAGTGTTCATTCGATCCACCATCCGAGGTAAGGCCGATCAAACCTATTCGTTGCAATAGTTGTTGCTACCGATATAGTTTCCTTCAAAACCTCATTAATGCAAAACAACTCGATCCCTATGTTTTTAAATTACCATAAGCTCTTAGCTACTCAGCTATATTATAATAAAGGCTAAAGGGTATTACTTGACTGAAAGAGTACTCATATAATAGGAAGCTTCCCTTTTTAACATCTGACAACTATACAGGTCAACTTCAACTTAAGAAGCATGAATACATATAGTAATTACCTCGAGGGAGGGATGATAATAGTGTTATTTAGTTTTATGAGGGTAGTTGCCTATTGCAGGAGTTCCTGACCTGAAGGGACGCCAGCAAGCTACTACTGAATGTGGACAAAGTAAAAAGGATGGAATCAACTCAATAGAATTAGGTATTTAATATGACTTTTGAAGTGACTAAAGAAAGTTAAGGATTGATTCAATACCAAATCCCAGATCCCTATAGACAACTAATGGTAGGGGCCCCAATGCCTATCATGAACTACGTTCATTGCTCAGGCAATGAAAGACCTTATCTCTTTTGAAAGAAGACCTATGCGCTTTCCGTTTAGCGGGCCTATAATCGCGAGTGAATCCTTTGTGCCCAAAAACTACTACTTCACCTGATCAGCAACCCTGAGATTCCTAGTGAAAACTACACCTTCTTCTCGATTGGACGTATAGGCACTAATTAACCAACAGGTAGAGAGTTCCTGCTTTAAGAATATCTTACTAGCATAGGGAAAGAACTAAAGTAAGACTAAAAACTCTTAAAGATAGATGGCATAGGAAGGAAGAACCACTAATAGAATTTCCAGCTCTTTGTTTCAAATCGATATAGAAGGAATTGGGATAGGAGGGGAGATTTAAAACCCTTTGTCATCCGCTCCCTTTCGCCCTGATTCAAGGCTAAATAAAAGACTAGGCCGAGGCTTACGTAGTGAAAAAAGGAGCTAGCTCATCCCCTCGACCTCTTCAATTAGAGCTAGCTATAGAGTACACTTTTCTATGCTTTCTTTACTTACTTTAGAGGTTGGGTTCTCTTCAAAAGGGGCTTTGTAGCTGAGCCAAGCACAAGCTACTTTTTTGACTCATTCCTTTTCTATTATCAAATCTGGAGTTTGAACATGTGCTCACTAGATGATATGGTGGATAAGAGGTAATCTTTGCCCAGCCTTCAGCCAAAGAGGCATAACAGCGAGCAAAATAAGATGGAAGGGCTTGAAAGCAAGAAATTAAGATCGTCGATCTCTTCATTAAAGATTGGTATGAGTTAATGTCGATTGATGCTATGAAAACACTTCCTGATGTCGAATTCTAAAAACCAGCGAGAGATTCCCCACTCTTCTTTGATTTGTTATAGGACCGAGTGGCAACCTTGACCCGAGCGAAAGTGCGATGTGTCTAAAAACTCGGGATCATAAATGGATTTGAGTACTATTCTGATCGCCTCTTTCATGATCTTTTTTATAGGTAGAACTACTGTAAGTGATCTAAACTTTGATCCTTATTTCTTTCTTCATATTGTAAAGGGGGACAAAGCTCGTGTTTTGCTCATTTTATTGATAATCAAGGGTTCCCCTGCCGTCCTTTCAATGACTCATAATGCTTCCCTCAACTCAATCTTTTTGGTTCTTGAGAATGGTCGCAGCTCTATGAGGCAACTGGAAAGATATACTTTGTACTATAAAATATTATAAATTAGAGAAAGATTAGGTAAAAAGCAATAGCTCCTATCCCAGTGTGATAGAAAAAGTGCTCCTTTGGCTCAGGCAAGGTCTCAGGTATAGATAAGGAAGAGGCACCAAGCTTCCCAGCAGGTAGAAGTGCTTCACACGATGGGAAGCATACACGAACACAAATATATATATATATATATGTATATATATAAATGTATCAATCATACACTGACTGATTCGAGTCCAGGCAAGGCAGTTTAACAACCCTTACGGCACAAGAAAGGGCACAAAAACTACTCCATAAAAGTAGTGCTTAGGAGCTGCTCCGTTGGGTTGTATTCCAATCCGAGAAGATTGGTCTCACTTCACAGGTTCGGTTGCTTATCCCTTTTTTCATTAAGATAGGGTTGATGTTTAGTGACTGACCTTTCTCTTGCTATTCTCGAGTGCCTGCAGCTTGATGTCTTTGTTCCACATAGGCTAGCCCTCCTCCTTTGCATGCCTTATGATGAACTAGACTGATAATTTTGTATATAAGAGTTACACTCTTGAAAAGCCCTTCAAGAAAAAGGATTAGGTTAACTGAACATTATATCTGTGTTTTTCGAGAAAAGGTCCCCCTATCAATAAAGTTGAGTATTTTCATACCTTCTCCACCTCTTTTTTTACTTTTTCCCACATTTTTCCATTGGTCAACAACCAACTACAACTCACTAAAATTCTTCACTGCTCATACAGGCTAAACTCCGTTAAGCTTTCTGTAGGGAATCATTTTTCTCAATCAAGCAAGAATGCCTCAACTAGATAAATTCACTTATTTTTCACAATTCTTCTGGTCATGCCTTTTCCTCTATACTTTCTATATTCCCATATGCAATATGGAACCTCTCAACAGCTCCTCCCGTTCCTTTATGAGGTCTTATCGGGATAGGTAGGCCCAAGCCTTTCCCTTCCCCCTGACCGAGATATAGTTCCTCATAGCTGAAAAATAGAAGTTTAGGTTGTAAAAGAAAGGCATCAGCCCCAATTTCCCCCCTACTGGGATTTTGCTTTCCTTATCTAAGTGCGCACTACATCAGCACTAGCAAAAAAAAAAGTCGACTTTATTGAGGAAGAGGGGGCGGGCCGGGTGCTTGTGGGCCCCTTTTGTAGCAAGTACTTGTTGGACCCTACCCTCGTTTTGTTTTCGAGAGGGGGTCGGGCTATGTTTCCCCTGCAGCTGGCCAGTAATGGTAGAAAACGAACTTGGGTGAGCTCCGCGATCGCATTTTCTTGTGTTGAGAGCTTCTCATTCTCTTATAGAAGCCCGCGTCCACGCCGGAGGACGGGTAAAGCCCAGCTTAATAGCAGGGAGCACTAAGCAATGGAGGGGGATGAGGGCAACTCCGCCCATAGGTTGGACCACACCACAGGCTGAAGTCCTTCCACGGCAGGAGAAGGGCAGGGCAGCGTCCTCGTTGTCGGACCGGAACAAGAAAAGGAAGCTAGTCGTTGGAGGGAAGACAAGGCTCGTGGATCCTCCGGAACCACAAAAGAGCCTTACTCTATAGGGGCGCTAGCGCGCTACAACTAGCACTTTGAAGCCAGCTGAAAAATGGATGCGCGCTACTAGCGCGCAGCGGCTTTAAAGCTTTACTAATAGGGCTTTATAGAGAGAGGTGAGTAAGGGGCTCGCTTCGCTTTTGTTGCGGAGCTCGCTGCCTTCCCACCCCTGCTTAGCGTTCCACTTGTGATTCTGGATGCAGTGGAGGATTTTGATAGATGCGCCCGAATGTTCCCCCTCCCCCCATAAGACCCTATTTCTCTTTCCTTCTCGAGAAAGAGAAAGAAGAGAAGAAAGGATTTCTTCTCTTCTTTCATGTGAAGATAGTGTAGATCGATTCATAGATGGATTTCTATCAATATAGATAGGTATTTCCATGAATAGAGATAAAGACAGGGATCCATCTAGATCTTGATTCATAATTTCCATTTCTTTTTTTTTTTCCTTTTTTAATGATAAGTTTTAAATCTCAATGTAGGCAAGGAAATGAAATTTTGAATTATTAATTTTTGAACCAGAGTGTAGACGAGCGAGCAGAGCCGAAGAAACAAGGAAGCCCGTCATAAAGCAGTAGACTAGAAGTAGAAAACTGCTGGCTTGAGAGAAGGCAGCCTCTCTCGAGAAACATGGCCCAATTCCTCTTCTTTCTTTTTGATTCCAGGTTTCTTTCTTTTTTCAGGGGTCTAGAACACTAAAAGGTCAGGGAAAAAGAAGCCAAACCTCTAATTAACCTAAACAAAAAAAAAAAAATGTGAGTCTTAGCAATTCAAGTGAAAGTTTATTAGACTAGTCTCACTAAGATGACGGGGACATTGACTTTCAAGAGAGTTGCTTTCACCTTAGTAATTACCTAACGAGACAAAGTCGATGCCAAAGTAGCCTTTTACATAAGGAAACGCCACACAGACCTACCTCTGCTAACTACATTTTATATAGACAGGAAGCTATAGAGATATTATACTAAGGTATAGTGCCATTAGCAGAAAAGGCTGTTTCATGCTAGGCGTCTAGACCTATTACGCCTGAGCCGCATCCCCAGCACACTGGCTATATCCACTAAGGCTTCATCCCACTTCATCCTACCAACTATACCTGATATAAAGCCATTTTATAAAAATTCAAGACAAGAAGAAAGCAAGAAAAGTGTGCTCTATAGCTAGCTCCAATTGAAGAGGTTGAAGGGATGAGCTAGTTCTTTTTTTCACTACATAAGCCTCGGGCTAGTCTTTTATTTAACCCTGAGCCAAGGTGGAAGGGAGCGGATGACTAAAGGCTTTTAGACCCAAATGTATCTTTTTTTAGGTTTGTTTGGTAGCTAAAGCTACCTTTCCCTTTTCTTCTTTGACTTAAATCTTATTAGGGGAGAACTCTTAGTAATGTCATTTCATTGATGGGCATCTTCAAGGAAGTTCTCGAAGTCAAGGTTTTCTTCTTCACTTTGATGATTGATTAGTTTCAGGTGAATGCAGATAAGTTGGTTCGGTTCTTTCGAGACCAAAGACAGGGCATAATGACCCTTTACCTCAGCAAAAGAAGAAATTCTATTATGAATCATACATTCTAATTCTCATTCTTATAGCGAGGTCTTGCTTGTCTGGTCCCATTCGTGGTCTTAGTGAGGTGGAGTGCTTTTGATTCCTTACAAGACTTGGATTCTCAGTCCAAGTCCTACAAAGGTGGTAGTGAATGCTTTTTCCTTTTTAGAATTAGAGGCAACCAATTCCATGCCAGTGATTTCAGTTGCTGCCTTTCTTGAGGCACTTCGTGAAGCGACCCAAGATAGCATGTGACATCAATCACTCAAGCCAAGCTGAGGTGTTGATCCTGCTTTAACAAGACTTGACAAGCAAAGGAAGGCATGAACTATAACACACAGCAAGTAGATCGCTACACACGTTCAATGGGGCTTAAAGAACTGCCAGTTCGTGAACTCAATTTTGGCAACTCTACTAGTTTCGCGTCGCTCCCGACAGAAACCTCCTGTCGTTATGGTAAATGCACTTATATACTCGTGTCTAAACTTTCTGAGTTTGACAACACTAAATTCTTGGTGGACCACTATTATGATGCCTCATCAAATACAACATGCGACGAGCCGAACTACTGCCCTAAAGAAAGACCTTTGGCCTATGGGGAAGGATTAACTAATTATGTATATAAGCGGTCAACCAAGATCAGATGAAGTCTAGCTTGACAAGCAGGCAATGGGAGTTTGAACCTCCCTTGATCTATTATATATTTTATGGTGAGTAAAATGCGTTTTGTGAGTCAAGAGAGGGATCGGATCAAGATGCCGTGGGCTTATAATGGCTCAAATTGCAAAAAAAATTTTGGCAAGACTATCTGGCACCTTAAAAGATTGGTGGAACAATTTGGGAGAATACCGGCAGCTTCAATTAAAGCAAGCCTCTAGTGTAGACTCCTTGCTAGGAGCCTTGTATGGAGAATTGCTAAGAGACTTCCGACATGTTACAGCAATTGCCAGAGAAGAATATTTCCAGATGAAGTGTTGTTCATATGAAAGAAAAGATATCAAAAAACACTACCAAAAGATGTGTAAAAGATTCCATATCTTAAGGGGTATTGATGATCCCAGTTTGAAGCAAGCATTCCTAAATTCTCTTCCTTCACCATTGGGAAAAGAGACCCTACGACAACTAGAGAATCAAGGAAAAAAGCTTGGAACGTCCTCTCTTAGAGAAATCTTTTAACAAGTTCTTCAAGCACTAAAAGAACTATGCAATTTTCTCTTCTTAATGGCACTGATTTAATTCAGCCAAGCAGTAAGAGTACCTTTGGATGAATACGCATGTTCAGTCTGGGGAGAAAGGATGAAATTCTCATCGATCCCTTTTCTTTTTCCTTTCTACTATGCCAAACACTCATAAACCGGTGTCGTATAATGTTTTAAGAGTAAAGGTGGAATCCATTACAATCTTGGGCATCACCAAAGAAGGGTATTCTCAGTGGCTATGCTTAACACGACTCCATGATAGTAGTAGAAATTTCTTTGTTGCCCCACTTTTGTCATTCTCCTACTCTGTCTTAAGTCTTATTGTGCGCGCTACCATAGTTGGTGAATTTCAGAGTCTGATGAAAGTTGGTCTTAGATTGGTACTTCTCACTATCAAGGAAAAAAGTGATGCAACACAAATAATGCTAGTATCTTACTATAAGAAAGAAGATTGCTCATGCGACGAAAACAAATAAGCATAAACAGACAAGGCAGCCTTTTTCGATTCGATAGGGCATTTTGGGGCTCTCGAGAAGCGACAATCAGGCTGAAGACCCTCGTTCACTCTCTTGAGATAATGACATTGGAAGTGATTTTTAATCATCTACGAGATGACAAAAACACAAAGAACATAGATGGAAAACCCCCAAAAATTCACAGAGAATCCCATGCGTTTCTTGGTTGGACAAAGCCAACCAGCGATTTTCGTTTTCCTGAATCGGAAGTGTAAGAAGAAGTCTTTTTTTTTTTTTAGGAGAGCGGTCAAAGAAGAAATCCAACCTAATATGAAAATCAGACCAAACTAGGTAAAACTACTTCTAAAAAGGATAAATCTACTTATACTTATCCTTCGTATGTTTTTGCAAGCCTTGGGGCTTCATTTTGCTTTTTGAGGGGTAAAGGGCTTCCCGGACTTAGCCGAGGTCATTTAGTATAAAATGGCTCAGGGTTTAGGCGCATCAAACTCAAACTCAAACCCTCGGTAGAACATTAACCTTAATCTATCTACACGAGAAGAAGTAAAAGTTCCAGTTGATGAGGCTCCCGAACCCGATATGGATGTGTATAGGGAAAGGGATCTGGACTACATTAGGGTGATTTTTCAGGCCCAACTGTAAGAAAAAGTCTCTCCCGCCAGGGATCTTCTCACTCAGATTTCGATTTCCACAACCTAGACCAATTTTTAGCCCATGTCATCAGAAAACATGCACCGCACTTTGATCTTGATAAATTAGAGAAAAAGCATGAATCTTTTTCTCAACTTTTAACCCAGCTTAGGAAAGATGATAGCTCCATAAACTTTCAGGTGGAATGCAATATTGAATGAAATCTTCTTAATTTCATTATCCAAGAATGAAAAAGAAGGTTCCATCAATATTGTGTCACCCTAGGGAACCCTCTCTTTTTAGTTTATAAAGCTTACGGGATGGGCTTTTTCTTCTTTTTTTTTTTTTTTTTTGGTATGCCACTCTGCAAGCACAGAGTGCCATGCATGAGCGAAACAAAAATAAAGCAAAGGGAATTCTTTGTTAGGGGAAATCCTTTAATTGTGTATTGAATATAGATCCATGTCTTTCTTGTTCCACTAGCGAGGACCAAATTCTCACATGTCTGTTTAGTTATTACAACCTTATTTTTTGATGTCAAAGACCAGAAGCTACGCGTGAATTATCATTGGGTCTCGGTTGTTCTTAACAGCGATGGCTATTCATTTAAGTCTTCAAGTAGCACCACTAGATCTTTAATAAAGTGGAAATTCGCGTATTCCATATGTACATGTTCCTACGACTCGGATGGGTATTCTTGCTTATATGGTAATGGCTATAGATCCCCATATTAGCAACTTTAGTGACATTGGCGGCTTTCAGGTATGCCTTAACTTCATTCTAATTGATACAATTTTCATCATTCCTATCATAGATGACATCACGCAAAGTATGACACTTTTTTGATGGTATGGCCCATGTATCGGTGAAATGGACATAATTCAAAAGTCAAGATTAAGAGGCCGAATGAGTGGTTTATCTCTGGGCAGAGAAATGGCTTTCCATGCCAGAAGGATGGAAAATAGGGTAGGAATAGGTAGGGGTAATAAAGGGTAGTGAGCTTTATTGGGTCGCTTGGGAGTACCTTGTTGCTGCTGAGAATCATAATTGGCCAGAGGTGCAGCCTTGTTGTAAGCGGGTCTGGTCGAAACTTTCACTAGGTTTTGCGGTTGCGATTAGGCAGGAGGTTTTTGAATGGTTTACGGGATGACCTCAGCCCCTTAGATGGCTTGCTGATTCTAGGTGCTCTCTCTCATCTTTGTGCGTTCTGCTGTGCTTGAACTGCATTAATTTGATCTGGAGTGATGGTAACTTGAAAGGTAAAATCCGCACTAGTCATTGCCTGCCTCGCAGATTCTTTATTGAGCAATGTCTCCTATGTAACCATTTACCTCTTTTATAGGCCAAGTATACAACAAACAATAACAATGAAGAGCTTTACTTTCGTTTGTTTCTGATCTCCGAGGGGGAGTCAAGGCATGACTAGTGATCGTTGACTGACGTAACTGCTTCCATCCCATATGCGAAACAGAACTAATAAGGAGAAGATTTCCATCGTGAAAGAGAAGGAACTAAACATTCAACCGTCGCAGGGAAGGAATCTAACAATAGAGATGTAAAAGGCTTTCTCATTGGATGGCTTAACTAGGAAGGGCAGACTCAAGGTGATGATTAGTAGATATCCCAGGAGTTTAGAAAGCTAACGAATTGAACTATGACCATGGGAATGATTATTTAATAAATAAACTACCTCACCCTATAAACCCTCTTGCCCACCACTAGTCACTCTCTTGGTTAGCTAGAAGAACTACCTAAAGTAATCCATAAGATGGAATACCTTTTGAGCTATACAAAAGGACCAAATGGATCATCAGAGGGTGGAAATCTCCTCCAATCGAAAGACTTTTTCCAATTTTAGGGATTAATCATTTCACCAGAGAGAACATGAGGGATGAGTGATGATTAACTTACCTAAATTTGTACTAGTCATCTTCGGCTTACTCGCTTGCTGAAACCTACCTCCATAGCCGATTGAATGGTTGGATAGCCACTCAACTATTCACTATACTTCTTGTATCCCATTCTAATAGAAAGGCTGGGAATGGGCAGAGAAAGATAGGGAGGGGAGTGAGATTGGGCCGCTTCTCAAAGATTTGATGGAATGGCCAAGCCCACCAGAGTCAACCTAAAATGGGAAATGATAGGCAAACCAAAGATTCCACATCATAGTCTAAGCATGCTTACTTTACGCACAGGCACAGCAAAATTTGAATCTGCTAGCTCAAATGAATGGCTCTTAGTTCATTTCCTTGAGAAGGGCTTTCTTTAACTAAGAAATAAGAATTGTTGACCCATATGATCTCAAGCTCAAAAAGAGGAGGAAACTAACAATTTCACACTTAGAGATTGAGCTCATCAGTCTTGAAAATTGAAGTATTGATAGGAATACTGGCGGTTCGAATCTCTTTCCATCCGCGAAGTCATAAGTTATCTATTGCCTTATCTATAGATAAGAACGAATTGGATCAACTCAACTGAGATGATAAATGGAATGGGTAGCTTGTGTTATGATTTGAGGAAGTAGCTGTGGTGTTAGTAAAGGTATATGCTGGGTAGTTACAAGGCAATACCACTAGGGAAGCTGATGAAGCATATGTTTTTGACGATCGATAACGAGGGGATTGCTAATGATGAAATATACGAAAAAGAACATCGAGCTGGAACCTTTCTCCCCTCCTTAAAACGAGCTCTGGAAGCCTTTCAGGCAAAGTGCCCTATTTTCCTTAACCTTTTGGAACCCATACCTTTCTTTTAGGCATGGTAAGGCTCGCTCCATTCTTAAGGCTTGGGGCGAGGTCTTTGTCTCCAGCCGATGCCAAAAAGTCGATCGAAAAAGGCGATGTTAGAGTAAGGCATTTCCCAAAAAGAAAATAAGGCAAACACAAAGGCTAACAACTCAAGCAATCTGCCTTTCTCTGTGTTGAAGAAGCATGGGAAGCAGAGGCACCAATGGTAACATTAGTGGTTCAAGTGTAGTGGGTAGCAAGAATTCCAAATGAGGGATTGGAGGCCTAGCTTTATCTTTCATTTGAGATTGGGTGGCCCCTTTTATTCGTACTTTGTACAAGCAACAGGATTAGACTAAGAAGGTATCAAAGGCCAAATATGCTGCTTAGTTTCATTAGCTTCATTTGCCAAGAGAGTCAAGCCCTGATTCCCAATTATCGGTATCATTGAAAACTTGTGATTCCAGTCAAGTCAACTACTTTTTTTTAGCAGTTGGCCAAGTGAAAAGTAGGACAAAGATCTCAGTCAGAATCAAAGAATTTCTCAATCGGCACTAACTTTTTATCTTTTAGATCGGATTCAGCCCCAAACCTTAGTACGCTGAGGTTAAGATTTTCCTGGGTTTCCCCTTAAAGTAGCACAGCTCCCAAATACCATTTGTCTTTAAGCCTATCTCCCACTTCCCGTTGTGCTTTTGATTCCATCTCTCAATCGATGGGGAATTTCTAAATGCTTTAGCCTAGTAAGCACTATGGACTAACTTCCTTATAGGCAGAGTTAGTTATAAAATGTACAGACAGTCTGATCTAGCCAGTGAGCATAGGCAAAACTTCGGCTACGAAAAGAGAGGCGAGGCTAGGGAGGGTGGCATTGCACTATTCCATCCGAGGTGACAAGGAAGGAAAGATTACAAGCAAGGAAAGAAAGAGATTCGATGATTGATTAATCGTTCGATCTCACTTGAGATGAAAGATATTAGTTGTTCTTGAGTGGGCCAACCATCCCTTACTTGTAAAGATATTTGCTTTTTACTCTTAGGAAGTCTATCCTTTCGATTCGAACCCCTTAAGTGATAAGAGTGAGAGTCTTATCTTTGGTCATTTGTTGATCGATATTGAGCCTCAATGTGAAAGTGCGTTATTTGGATAAAAAGGGGTGTAGCACAGGTCCGCAGGATCGCCCAATCTATACAAGGGGCTTCCACTTTCACTTGGTCATGCTGCCATGATGTAACGTGAAGTCGTCCCGAGCCAGTAGGATATATGGTGTAGGGCCTTTTTTTTTCTTGTCCCTTAAAGTCCTTTATGGATTTCGAGTCAGGAATAAAGTAGTAGTCGGTGCTATATCATAATTCATTCAGACTTAATAGAGCTTTCTCGGGACGGAACTCTCAAGATGAATGTAAGGGCACTTGGTCAAGATTCGAGATGATTACTTTTGTCCTACTCCTGCTTGTGACCATTAAATGCCTCGATCTTTTATTCTATAATTTCAAAAGAGGAAGGTTAGGCAGCGCAGTAAGGTCTGCTGGTTAAGTTCTGAGAGTGATCAAAAGACAAAGGGAATGGATCTCCAAAACGATTATAAGTCTTACCCGAGTTCCTCCCTTCAAGGAAGGGGCCTTAACCCCAATTGAAAGTAAGCCCAAAGAGTCGTTGGCCAAACAAGAAGAGATGCTACAGGCACTTATTCTTAAATAGTCTGCTTATCCGAACCCACCTTTCTCGGGCGAGTTAACCTTCCCTCTCGGGCTCAATGATAGGGGATGAACGACTAGCTCCCTCTTCCACACCTTAATTAAGTGAGTGTGCCCTACCTCATTCTTATGCCTTTCTTTATCGCTTATCCCCTAAACGATTCGGTATGCCCGACGACTTACCCTACTCTTAAAACGATAAGTGGTTCCCTTCCCCTCTTTCATCTTTGCTCGCAAGAAAGCATTCATTCCCCCCATTCTAATTGTTGGAACGTGTGGAGCATTTACACCCTCCTTAGTCTTCTATGGTTGATCGGCCAGGTTCCTGCTTTTGGAAACTTATTTCGACTAACTTCTTTTCTATTATCAAATTTGGAGTTTGAACATGTGCTCACTCGATGGTATGATGAAAGGATGGACTTTACCCTATATATATATATATATATATATATATATATATATATATATATATATATATATTTGTGTTCGTGCGTGCTTCCTATTGTGTGAAGCACTTTTACCTGATGGGAAGCTTGGTGCCTCTTCCTTTTCTATATCTGAGACCTTGCCTGAGCCAAGGGAGCATTTTTTCTACCACACAAACTAGGAGCTAATGGCCAACAAGGGTCTGTTTTGATCACACTGGGATAGAAGCTATTGCCTTCTACCTAATCTTTCTCTAATTTATAGTATTTCATAATATGAAGTATATCTTTTTAGTCACCTCATAGAGCTTGGACCTAACAATGGCGCACCTTTTCTTCTTCTCCTCCTTGGCCCGCCATTCCTAACATCAAGAATAGTGATCTGGGAATGCAATTACCTAGCTATTAAAAGCTATTGAAAAAAAAAAAAAGGCAACCTTGACTCTATTCCTTATAGGAATAGCGGGCAGGATGATAGCAACAAGCATAGTCTACTTCTTGTTACTGGTTTGATGTCCTCTTTTACTAGCTACTAAAATAGCCTGACTCCACTTTTCTCATATATAGTCAGTGAGATTGAAGAGAACCTTTATGACATTCTTGTGGATAAAGCAACCAGTGAAGCTTTTTCTTATGTTGTTGTTGACCCCTTATCGGGAAACTATGGTAAGGTCTATTATTCCTTTTTCCCAGTGGGTGCAAGCTTCATCGAAAAGCTCTCTGCCTCGTAGCGTTATTAGGTTCGCTTGCAAACAACATTTTTCCCCTCGCCTCCCTTGGATCGTTTTCGAAAGGGATTATCCGACTGACTTCATAGTTACACCTTTGTTGACCAGATCCCATGAGTGCTACTAAGTGGCACGTCAAAGCTCCCTTCTTGCATCATGATTTGCTACTTGATTCCAAAGACCAATTCGCATTGATAGAGCTAGTTGTGTGCCACATACATGGCGCGAATCCCGAGCTTCCTGTTATGGATAGGCATCAATCCAAGTCACTGAGGGACCACACTAAAAGTTCCCTTCTAGACCTGAGAGAAGGTTTGTGACCCAATCTCTTGCATAGATTCTCAATCAATATGCATTGAATAGAGGAATTAGTCCATTCCCTGGCCAATATTGGGTAAGCCAAAAGTTGCGTTCATGGATCAAGTCATTTTATATATGATGTTCCCGATCCTGATGACCCGCATATAATTTCAATAAGCGCTAGGAGAAGGAAAGGGACAATAGCACCGCTCACTTTGCTTTGAACAATATAAATCATCGCAACTAAAAGGACAACCATTTGTATTGAAATCGGTTCGATAGAAGGTAAGGTTAAATTAGAGGGAGGGGGACTGCAAACGCTTGTCCCATGAAGCGCCAGGGAACCATGCATTCCTCCTTAGTTAGGCTTTTGCGTGTCCAAGGTCCGATCAGATCAACCAGTGACTGGTTTACAAAACAAGGGGTTAAGCAAGGGCCAGGAGATTGATAAAAGAACCTGACCAAAGTCAGTGTTGTGTTTAACTTCGCGGGTTGGCTGATTAGAAGGGATTGCTTTCTGCCGTTTGTCTTTCCTTTCCCTCTTCTCCTAGCCAAGTCAAACTTTTAGCTTGCTAAAAGCTGGACTCAGGCAGTTAGCCACTTCCTCTGTAGTCTTCAGCTCATTCTTGACAGATCCAATCGGGTGTTCATAATCTAAAGTAAAAAGATTCGAACCTTTGCATGCCAATACCAAAAACCGATGCCTTACCACTTGGCTATACTTCATATGGCCTGTTTTGGACGGTAAGAATGGGGAGAGGGATAGGAATAATATAAATCCTTGTTCAGCCACCAAGCATTCGGATCCTTGCGAGCAGACCCAAGAGCCACCAGAATAGGGCAATCCACCCCTAATGTTGTTGAGCGTATCCAAACCTCCCTGGTCGGCTAGCCTTTTTTTGTGCTTTTGAGGTTCTGAAATCCCAAGAGAAGGGTGAGTTAATCATGCCTACACTCAAGTCTAAAGGTTAACTACCACCGGCGCATTACCGACCTGACCTTCTCAAATGCCTAAACTTGAATAAGGATTTAACATGGATCTCTTGCTCTAAACCTAGCTTGAGTCATCGGCCTATGCTTTATAGAGGAAGAGAAAGAGAAGGTCAAGCATCCATCTAGGTAGATGAATTCCATGGATCTTATTTCCTAAGTTTGAAATTGAAGTTTGAGATAAGGGTCCATCCACCCAAGAAAGACGGGATTTTTAGGCATAAGATTCTTTTCTTACAATATTTCTAGCTACCTTTCAAACATCCAATTGATAGAGGCACACTTGTTTATGTTATCCTATAAGACTTATTTAAGTTTTAAAGGGGTGTCAATTGGTAATAGAATGTGGCTAGATAACTTATGCCACAACATTTATGTGGGATGGAGTTCATGGAACACTAACTTAACCTCCAAAGTCTAATAGTGCTACAGTTAACACCAAGCCATAAAGAAGGCCCGGGTCATCCTTCATAATTAAGCCAGATCGTTGACAAATAATAGGTACCCCCACCCCAGCCAAAGTTAATGAGCTGTGTAATAGACGACTATTCGTGGTTAAGGGGGCACTTGAGTTAGCCATCGGTGCCTGATGGGTCGCTAACAAGGCCCCTAAATGACTGCTCAGAAGGCCTACTTTTTTTTTTTACCAATCCCTCACTTGCTTGTCTCTCTCTCATGAAAGATGTTACCTCCTCTCTCGGCGGCTTTTACTCATGGCTATAGCCAGTTGCTAAGATAATTCCCATTCAAGCATTCTCATTCAATGTCAATGCTGCCTTATTTATTTATTTTTTTTCAAATTCCTTTCTTTCTATTAGTTCTTATAAAAAAATTCGCAGGAAGTAAACACCTTCCGAAATCCACTCTTGAAGTCATGTCTTTCAGTATTGGGACTGAAGTCAAACTGAAATTTAATATGAAAAAAACCTTTCCTTTATTAGCTAGAGTACAAGTGTACTCCTTGATATTTAGTGGGCTTCTCTCTTTTTCTTACTCTTCTTTGGAAGAAAACAAGTAGTGGACTCTCTCTCACCAGATCAGGTTATCCTAGGATCATTCCGCCCTTCCATAGTAGAATGATTCATAGGAAGGATGAGAAGGCTGATATGTTGGTTAATCTTTCTCTTTCATTATTTTCTTTTCTTTGGCAGAGGTGGTTAACTTTGCCAAGAAAGTTTTGAAAGAGACCTTCTCCTCCATTATCATGCCCTAGACTGATCTGGATCAGGTTATTAAACAAGTCGGGAGAATTAAGGAAAAGTTATCATCCCTTCTTGTTCGATACCTACCCTAGTTGACCACCATTCCCTTGAACCAAGAATGACGTGGTCCCTTACCTGGAAGGCGCTTCCGACTCATAGGATCACTAGTTAAATCCTTGAGTCTAGAGTATGCTCGAAATGTAAAGGCTTACCAGGTTTAAGGTGAGTCTTCATGTCTCTGGCATATGAGTTAAGTGGCTTTCAATTCCTTATGAACTTTGTACATTCACAAGGAACACAGTGGTCCCAAGGGTGTCTATGGCCACCTTGGGTTCGATTTGTGATTGGATGTGAATAATAAGATGTTCACAGGGATTGACCTGGATATATTTGAGAAGAGGGTTGATCCTTACCTTCTATCCCCTCAGGATCTAGACCAGGCTAAAGGATGGACTTTATCTCTTTTATTCTTTCACTTACACCTTACACTTTCGTTAAGTCTAACAAAGCTCAAGTGCGAAGCCTTGCACTGTGGACTGAGACTACACAAAGGTAGAACACCATAGAAACTTCACTAACTTTATCATAAACATTGATTTCGCTGCGAAAAAAAGAACCTAAAATAGTGAAAATCAGTTCGTGTTTTGCTTCTAAAGGGAGTCGTCTTTGCCTAAGTGTGAACTGTAGATGACTCTCCAGTGGTTCCATTCCTTCTTACTTGACTTCAGGGTCAACCCAACCCAAATGGGAAGAAGAAGGTCAGCCATAGAGCGATCCACTTTGTACATTTGCTGAGGCAAACCAATCAGGCTTTTTAGAAAAGGGAAGATTCAAAACAAGCAAAGCTATAGGCAGATTGAGATCCAAAGGGGGTCGAACAGAAGTGCTTGATGCGCCTCCAACCCCCAAAGGAGCCATCATGTTACATGAGCTACCGCTATCCTCAAGAATCAAAAGGCCTACCTTTGATGACTGGTTGGTTCCGGGGCGAATGGATGGGTAGACGAGTTAGTTCGATTCTTTCGAGACCAAAGACAGGGCATAGTAACCCCTTACCTTGGCGAAAGAGGAAATTCTATTATGAATCATGCATTCTAATTCTCATTCTTGTAGCGAGGTCTTGCTTGTCTAGTCCCATTCGCAGTCTTGGTAAGGCAGAATGCTTTCGATTCCTTGCAAGCCTTGCATTCTCTGTCCAAGCCTTTCAAAGGTTACAGTGACTGCTTTTTCCTTTTTAGAAGTAAGGGCATTCGATTTCATGCCAGTGATTTCAATTGTTGCCCTTCTTAAGGCATTTTGCAAAGCGACCGAAGATAGCATGTGACATCAATCACTCAAGCGAAGCTGAGGTGTTGATCTTGGTTCAACAAGACTCAATAAGCAAAGGAAGGCATGAACTACAACACACAACAAGCAGATCGCTACTATACTTCATTACGGAATGAGCTACGACTGATGACCGGCATAGTCTTCGCCAAGCAAGATGATGTAACACTTCACTAGCTTATTTGCTTACCATAGGACAAACAAAGACTACTATACGTAGGGAAAGAAGAGAAAGGAAGAACTTGACGAAAAAACAAATGAACAAGACTTTTTACCATCGCCTTCACTAGCTAGAGCGAACAACTAAGCCATTGACTAATTGAGGACCAATGCAAGACCTATCTGATTTCATACACATGCGGCCAAAAAACAAATATAAGACTAAGCAAGGGGGGAGTGGAAATGAAGCAAATAAACAAAGCAGGGAAAGGCCTGACGAGAATAAAGGAGTTTGTTTATTCAGCTTGTTGGGAAAGGTGATAGAGAAAGGTTTTTTGCTAGTGAAATGGTTGTTGCAACAACTAAGGTAAGGGCCAGAACTTTGGTTCCCTCTGTATGGTCTATAATCAGCTACCAGTTCAGACCTCTCTGAAATAACCACCACTCATAGCACAACCGGACGACTTGCTTCACCAGTTATGTAATTGTAAACAGATTCCAAGGGAGGTCAAGTATAAGAAAGAATAGCCCCTAGCTAATAGCCCTTTTTAGAAGGCTAGGCTTTCATGGAAGGGAATTAAAGTAAATTCATTAACTTAGCCTTCGTGCGGTCTATAACAACCTAGCTACTAGGCAAGAAGAGAAAGAAAGCTTCCTACTAGCTAATAGTCTTATCCGGTTATTGACTAAAAGGTAATAGAAGACGATAAAATGATAAGACAATAACTTATCATCTGCCACAAAACTAGTAAGACCATGAGGAATGTTGATGAAGATCTTGATTCGAAGTGCTTTAGTGAGATTCACATCTTGGGAATACTATTCGATACGAGCTACTGCACCTTCTCTGATCTACAACCACTTAATTTGATTACAAACATAGTGGCTAAGAACCAGCGATCTCAAGCGAGCGAGGGGCAAACTAAGAAGTTTACTTATTCTTTTGCCTTCAGCCAATACTTACTCAAACCAATAAGCTTCTACTGAGCCCGAACCATCAAATGGAAGTTCAAAGCTTTCCACTAGTCGAGAGTAGACTCAACCAACTAGCCAGGATCGTGAGGCATAGTAGCTGTTGATTCCGAACCAAGATCAGAACAAACCTCATTCCAAGTCCGATTCTCTTAGTCCAGTTTTCCTGATCTTTCATCCTCCACCTCTCCTAGCGAAGTGTAACCTTCTGTTTATCAATCCTAATCTCCCGCCTACTGTTTTTTATTAGTGAGGGTAAGCAGCTTTCTTTTTTTTTTTTCAATATAATAGTAGGGCTTTAAAGAGTAGGCGGTTCATATATTTTTTTTTACCCTTAGAAAAAGAAGTAGGAGGATAGGCAGAGCAAGAGCTCTTGAAGTCTACCATTATATTGAAAAAAAAAAATGAAAGCTACTTGCCCTCACTAATAAAAAACAGCAATCCCTCCCCTTCTTTTACCTACTTTTACTCATATCTTCGGTATACCTCAATTGAAGATAAGCACAGGAAAGGATATTCAATCAAAATCGGGCTTACCTTACGTTAAAGCCACCTTCTTTAGGGTCAGTGAGGAAGACATGACAATCCCCCACTCCGGTGGTTTCTTTGTGTTAAGAATGGATACTTCTTGGTGTTTGCCAGAATTCTGACTTGGGGATACCTTTGACCAATTTCCTGCCCCTTCATTATTCTTAGTGCAATCCATTTTTTTGAGTAAAGAAATCCAACTCTAACGAGAATAAAATGACCAAAGTAGTAATCTTAGAACTTTGATAGAGGTACTCACTCTAAGTCAAAGGGTACATAAACTTCCCTAAGAAAAGCCTAAGAAAAGGAATGGATAGAGGTTAACTCGGTAAATGTGTAGAGCCAAGTGTAGTGTGGTGTAATAGTAGGCACTTCTAGGCCCCTTCTCGGCTACTGGATCACTCCAATGCTTTGGGTACTACGGACCCTCTGCCATCCATTGTAGCAGAGCCGTTTCATGAGCGGCGAGAGGGGGGGGCTAAGCGCAGTTCTTTGAAGCAAACATTGAATGAAACCAATTCTTTTTTAGATATCAAAATAGAAATCGGATAGGATAGATGGATGATCTATCTTTCTATTTATATATTTACTATAAAAAATGGATTTATATAGTTAATTAACGTAGCAAGAAGCCCCAGATCCTTGATTTGGCCCCTTCGTCTTTCTCTAAAAGGCAGACATCGGCACAATAGGCTATAAGATGAGAGATGGGACAACCTTTTTCATTGTATTTTTCAAATTTTTTTGAACCTTTTTGGCAGTTGTGAATTAGGGTAAAGGGCAAGATCCCTGAATGGAAAAACTGTTCAAATCCTCAACTTTCTTTAATCTTTCTGCATACGCATACATCGCCACAGAGGGAATGGGACTTGTCCATAAGCCATAGGGGTGAGGTGGTTGGAGATGAGCTAAAGTGGAATGATGGGGATTGGATGGCCTGGAAAGCTGGGTAGGGGTTGGGGCAAGCTGTGAGCTATATTAGATATAAGTTGAAATGGTGAAAGCTGAGATAATGATGATGTTTGGAAAAAAGCAGACCCCATGGTGCCAAGAAACAAGGAATGACAATGTACTCCTTTCCTTACGTGGCTCATGGAATAGCATATTTTGAAATAAGAAGATGGGGGATTGGGTTTACAACCATTTTGGTAATTACAACAGAGCGTTGAACAGCATGGAAATGGCTAGCATAGGATTCAGTTAGATGGAAAGAAATACGATTAAAAAAAATTTATTTATTATTATGTCTAATTATAGCTTTTTGGAAAGCCCAAGATGTTGAGATAAGGAACGAAAGAGGAAGGCTAACTGCTTACTGGCTGGGAGATATATGAGCGGTAACATCCATGTACGGTTTCACGAGAAGGGCAGTGAACAGAAATGGCCTTATTGTACCTCACTCTCTTCTTCAATGGGGTCTGCTCTTTTTTTTTTTTTAGGAGTATGCCAATACTATCTTAATGAGGTGCGGAGCTTTGCATCTGACATTCGTTAGGCTTCCCTCTTTGGGAGCCTACGTCTCGGCTTGTGCAATAAACCCCTCCGTTTAAAGACTAGTGATAAGTGGTCTCGCGGAGCTTTCGGAGAAGGGCAGCCTAGTGTAAGCACAGCAATGAACCGTGATGAACCCTCAGACGACCTATCTAAGATTAGGGGGAGATCCTTACTAATGGTGACCCTTTCACTTTTCCTCAAACTGATACATGTACCGAATGCTCATACGGGAAAGCCTTATGGCCTGGGTCTGGAATCTAAGGGGTGTTTCTGAGAAATCCTTTCTTTCTCTTCCACTTAGGGGGGTGCGGACACACTTGCACAGATTACAGGTGACGGTTACAAGAATGGCAAGGAAGTGAATAGTACTCGATGACATTGAGGGATGGATGTAGACCTATTAGGCAGGGATAATCATTCCGATCCTAGGAGAGGTGGTGACCATTCTCAAGAACCAAAAAGACTGAGCTGAGGGAAGCCATATGAGTCAATGAAAGGACAGGTGTTGGATCCGGTTCTACCACCATTGGCAAAGGCATGAGTTAAAAAAACAATAACAGGAGTAAAGGTAGAGACAACACTACCATAAAAGGGACAAAAACAAACATAAAAGCACAGCCGGGCAGGAGTAGAGACAGCAAAGGAGACCAAATTAGTTATAGGGGCAAGAGCTTAATAATTTTCTGGAGCATACTGTTGCTTCAAGATAGAGGAGCAACATCATATGGAACCACAGAGAGGGACTATTCAACGGGTAGATATGAATCTGGATCGTCAATCTTAATCTCGAGCGGGTTCTGTTATCATATTATATGCTAGTTGGTCTGGCACTGGTTGCAGATTAGATCTGTTACCATTAAACGGGGTCATCAGTGTGGGCGTGGTGAATACGCATGCTCACACATGGATCAGACGTCATTAAATGACTTAATCAGGTCACCCTTTCACCCAGCCCTCTATTATACCTCTTTCTATACTAACGTCAGTTTCATTATTATTTATGTGCATAGCAGGTGTGTAGCCTACAAACCTAACTTCCGATTCATCTTCTTATTGCTCCTCCATTTGCTAAGATGGGAAGTAGAGATAAAAGAGCAGAGTCTCTTCTAACAAAGATGGGATCAAGTAAGGATGCAACTACAACTTATTCATAAAAGCCAGGATGATTTCCAGCTCCATTCCCTCCTTCACTTCAGCTTCAGGTTGAAAAAGGAGGATTTCATTGTTTGAGATCATGTGCTACCTACTTTTTTCTCTGGTTTAACCAAATAGAGTTAGTTTCCCAGCCAAAATCTGAGCTCACTAGGTGCTTTCGGGCTTTGATCTCCCTTCTGATCTTTTTCATTCCAGTTTGGTAAATCAGTGTGTTGTTTCCATCTTTTGCTTAGCTTGCTCAAGGATAGATCAGCCTTAATTCCTTTCTTACTCATGATGAAAGCTAAGCTTGCTCAAAGACAGCCCAACTAATTCAAAAGAACACCTAGTGAGCTCCTTAGTGGGCGCAACCACTATAATTATCAGCATCCATCATCCTCTATGAAAGACTGAACCTACAAAAGCAAAGGACTGCTACAAAACCTTAAATCAAAATAGGGTTGGTAGTCTTCCGAGTGAAAAGATTCAAAAGTACTTTCATAAGGCAAATCTCTAGCTCCAATGAAAGATGGAACCACCTCCGCAACAACTTTTGAAATTGTTGCTACTCCGTCTTCTATGCCAACCATTTAAGACACTACACACTACGCATAGAAAATGTCGTAGTGTCGGATTAAGCCTTTAAGCATGCAGATGAGTGTTTGCTGTTAGCCTCAATCCTCAATTTTCGGATTGGAATAAGGAGTTCATGTTCATACTGACGCATCACTCTATGCCATTAGATGTATGTTGGCACAGGAAGGGCCACTTGATCACCCCATATACTTTGCAAGTACGATGTGTATGAATTCAACAACCTGCCTTTACTACTGGTGGTCCTTACAGCAAGGAGGAAAGGTAACACATGTACATGAAAGCAAGCAAGAGAGCAAAATAGCTTATGGCTTCTTAGATCTACTCACCATCACTCCCACTTAAAGAGGCAGTAAGAAATAAATCCATTCTTTCCATTACGACTAGAGCCTTATCTGTTTAATCTAGTAAGAGGGGACAGATTAAGACCATTTCTTCCTGTTGCCTATTATCAAGATTCATCTTTGATAGGCAGGGCCCTAAAGATAATCGATATAGTAGAATTGGAAATCAGCATCCATCACTGCCCTAGGGGAGTGGTTCAGCCATCAAGCTACTTTGTGAGTGGGGGACTAGACTAGTGACTGCTACAGTTGTTGTCTGTAGGGTATGTGACACCCCACAAGTTAAGTAATGCTGAGTCGAGGGATCTTCCTTTGGATCGTTACAACACTCGTTGAACAGTTCAAGTAAAAGTAAATAAGTCAAAAGTGGAACCCTCCATATCAATCCATCTCCATAGGAGACAATATAAGCAAAAAAAATATAGGAATCCCTTAATCTCGCGGAAAGGAACTCATTCGGGAGGAGTGAAGGAAGTATTCAAAAAAGGAAGCCGTGGGTTCTTGCTTTCCTTGTAAGAAAGGTCTTGGTTTGGTATGGCATTAGGCAAAACTTGTTATAGTTATGCAGCTATAAAAAAAGGGTAGGTAGGGTTTCAGGTTTTTATTCCTTAATAGAAAAAATAAAAACTTCGTCGATTGTAGCATTACGTTGTAGCCAGTGATTGCTCGGGTCGGTGTGTGATCACCTTTGGTGAAGCAACCCTTCAGCTGCCTCTCCTGCCCATGCCAAATACCTCTAGTCGGTTACTCAGGCAATCACTGGCTCCAAGATAATTGTGCCATCGCTAAATTGAGATCTGCAAGGTGGCGGGGACTTTGACTACCTTATATCAGGTGAAGAGAAGGGGTGGTAGGCTTAGTAGGGCTCAAACCTACAATATAACCGTTATGAGCTGTTGGAAGCCCTATGAGTCACTGAAAGGATGACAGAGGGGCCCTTGATTATCAATAAAAGAAGCAAAAAACGAGCTTTGCCCCCTTTTACAATATAAAGAAAGAAATAACGGTCGAAGTTTAGACCACTCACAATAGTTCTACCTATAAAAAAGATCATGAAAGAGGCAATCAGAATGGTACTCGAATCTATTTATGATCTCGAGTTTTCAAACACATCGCACCCACACAGGTGAGGAAAGAGTCGGCTAATAAGAAAGAGTATAGTTACAGCTTCAGTCTAGTTACAACGCATAAGAATTGCCCGAGGTAGAGCACTCAATGGGCTAGGGTGGCCCCATTTTACCTTACCAACCCCAGGGAAACTCCGAATATAAGCCTAGATCGTTTGTACAAACAGACTTTTGGGGTGCTAAGATAAAATTTGAGAGGGAAACAGCCCAGATCGTACGCTAAATTCCCTAAGCAATCGCTTAGCGACAAAGGAAGTGATCGAGCGATGACAACCAACAGGCAGGCTTGAAAGCAACCATCCTTTGAAGAAAGCGTAATAGCTCACTGATCTAGCTCCATGGCATTGAAAATGTATCAGGGCTCAAGTGATTCACCAAAGCGACGAGACCTTCAAAGCTACTTTTTCAAGTGTCAGTAGCAAAATGTTCTGTCAATCGAGGAAGGTTTTTGGTGACAAGACTTGGAGATATCAGAAGTAAGAATGCTGACAAGAGTAATGAGAAATCCTGTGAAAAACACGATCACCTGCCAGTGGAAGGCTTTTTGCATTCAATCAATCCATGCAGAGTGAATCAGTCCCTAAGGACCCCCGAAAGGGCTACCGTCCAATGGGTACACAAAAGTGACGAAGTTGCTTTGACTACAGAACTGTGCCTGTCTGTTGGAGCAAATTTGATGATCGGGTCGAGGGTTGCCCCTCTTTCACTCACTCTCCTCTCCCTAATATGAACCTTGAGTCATCAAAGCCTTTCTGACTCGGCCTGGCTTAATCGCCATACCCGATTGGCGCTTTAAAAGGTCTTTATTCGTCATAGTTTGGTGACCTAAGGGACGGACGTAGATGATATCATCATAACCTCTCTTTTCGTACCGCTAGGGATACTTAATGCCACTTCGCCAACTGGCCTCATTTGTTTAGGTGTAGCCTCAACGAAATCAAATACGAAGACGTGAGATACTTCTTCAAAGCCTCTACAAAAGAAAGAGTCACAAAGAAGAAGAATCCGAACGAAAAAGAGGAACAAAAGCAATCTCTACCGAAGAAGAAAGTAAACTAGGTGGATAGGCCTCTGCATTTGGGTAGTGATACCGAGTCATCCGAAGAAGGGTCAAAAGATGAAGAAGTTATGATACATAAGGTCTTAATTCAAGATGCTTGGAACTAGCCAAAGCTAGGTCGCGATCGGTCAGGTGATGATGATGAAGACCACAATGATCGCAGAGACACAGCCCTTCCCTGCACATATCCTACTGAAGCGGTCTCATTTAAGAACCTAGAGTAGTCTTTGGAGAGGCGTTTGCGCTAATTCATGTACCTAATCAATTGCGAAAGCCTTTCTAAAAATTGGGTGTGGTCCACATCAGCCATTAACAACTTGACTAATGAACTGGTCGTTCGCATATGTCACTAATAGCTAAGCTTTTTGGCTAGCTCTCGAATCGATAGACCACCAAATTAAAGCTAGCAACATGTTGATTACATACCAGAAGTTAGTAAGAACTGAGGGGCAATGCCTCCCGAACCTAAGTGGGCTTACCAGCGAAGCAACTGGTACTTTATTGGGGCAGGGGGCGGTTTGCTTTTGTGCAACGTCCTTGCAGCAGGAAAAGGCAGTTGTCATTTGAAAGGAAAGACCCTTTGGGTTCTAAACCTACGCACCCTGATAAAAAGGCCCTTTCTATCTTATTAGTAAAGCCTAAACGTCCTTATTGAAAACTAAAGCGCTAATGCACCTTATATTATATAATTATAAAAGCAACCTTTTGCTCTCCGCATCGTGAGACCCCCTTGCCTACCGACTTACTGACCACCTTGCTAAGTTCCTAGGAATAAGAAAGGAGGATTCATAGCCCCAACGACAAATGAACGGGCATTTTCGGGGACTAGCCCACTTCCCATTCCTCAAGAGGGCAATTCCTCGCATATAATTAAGGGATCCATTGAAAGGAGACCTGCTCACTTAAAAAGAAGATCAATAATGGGTGAAAAGGCTTTACACAAGACCCTAAAGCGAGAGAGAGAGCCTTCTTTTACCTGCTTAATCGTGCCCTCCTATAGTCGTGGAAGCTGTTCCTAGGAAAGATTATGGTTCTCAAGGAATCTGGGGAAAATGAAGGAAGCTAGAGTAGGGCAAGCCTTTTCTTGAACCAATCTTTCCGTAGCAAAACATTCTTACTTTGGAAAGGCTAGTGGCTGGTGCCATCCCGGTTTCACTTCCTCCTATAGAATTGGGTGATTCTTTTACTCTTCTCTATTCTAGAAGGAGAGTGAGTAAGATATTCTTACACGGTGGGACAAATCCTTATTTGAAATTGAACGAAAGTCAAGTAAGACAGAACTACAGAGTTAACTAAGCAGTAGCCACCTTAAGACAGAAGAGCACTTGAATAAAAAGCCAACCATTATTCTACTATATTTTGACAATCGCCCTTATGTTTTCTTCACGGGAACGCAGGTTTGGAACCCTATCTTACTAATAATGAGAAAGGGACTTGTTGAAGCTATGAAGCATCTTAAATTATTCCATTCCATTTTTCAGCTGGATCTAGACCTAATACCTTACTATTGTTTAGCCTGAAAAAACTGTATTTAGTAGAGAGAGAAATGGGCTTTTTTCGAAAGGCTATCAACGTATATGTATATAGATATAGTGAGTGGTGTTCAGGTGTAGGTGTACCACTTACGAGAAAGAACCCCAAGTCAGTAAAGTAGTTAACCAAAGACAAGTAACTAGTTCCTTAATCCTTCCTCCGATGCCTCCCTTTCATTCTTCTTCATTTCATCATGTTTGTTATGTTGTCCCGTTCATAAGTCATTGAGAAGGGCTTTTCCTACTCTTTCATTCTATCAGAATAAATCAGGCTATGTATCAATCGATTTGAAAATAGCATGTTCATATTGCTTTTCGTTCATTTTCGCGACACCAACATGGTTGCCATAATAAGAAGCAGGTAAAGCAGCTATAAGCGCTCGCTTCTAGCCCTTTCATTCTTATTTACGAATGAATTGGGAAAGCCAAGAGAAAGATTCGATTCTGACTTCATGGAGCTAGTGCTGCTGTTGCCTGTGCGTAAAGCAGTCCCCCACTCAGAGCCAAGGGTGCTAAAGGGCTTTTGTTTCTGGAACAGATGGCAGTGTTTTGCTGATGCCTCGAATTCACAAAGACCACCTGAAAAAGGTCCATAGAACAAAGGATCAGACAAAGAAAATAGCACATAACCACCAGTGAAACAAGTATCATAAAAGATAGAGTAAGCCTACGTACAATTTTGAAAAAAATGACTTGCTAAAATTAGAATCGAAAAGCAAAAATTTCGGATCCTAGGAAGATGAGGGGATAATGGGTGAAGGATATTCATGAGATTAGGTTGGATTTCTAATTTTTTGCTCTATCGGTGGAGCGATATACCGAAAAAAGAGAGACTTTTGGGTTCCAATAAAGCTAAGGTCCTAATCGAGCAACTAGTAGTCCTATTTATCCACATCCCCAGACACAACATCTTGAGTACTTATGATGGTGACCACATCTGCTGGCATGTGATGTTTGGACATAAAATCAAGTTCTTGTGAATGAACAGAGCTGAGTGCTTTTATTTTACAACGATAGAGATGATTCCTTCCATTACTGACTAGAAATACACCAAATTCTCCTTTAGGTGCTTCAATTGCGGTATAGGTAAAAAGAGCTGGTACAGAAAAACCTTTTGTATAAAGTTCAAAATGGAGAATTGAGGTAGAGTTCCAAACCTTTATGAATGCACCTGCGTATAAGTGCTGCCTACAAGTTTCGACCAGGATAATTGGGAAAAATCAAACCAATTAGACAATAACTCCTACCTCAAGTGCGGTTAAGATTACTGCTTAAGGAGAAAGTGAGTAGAGTGGTGAGATAGCTAACGTCTTTGAAGAGGCATAACCCTAAAGTGCGAGGAAGAGTGGGTGCTTTCTTCTAATACCAGTTCAGCTTATAAGCTGTTATAAGGGGATGATCTGAAAGAGGTGGGTTACGATAGTCGCTGTAATCTGTAATAAAATAAAGGAGTTTTTCGGTCCTAAAAAAAGTGCAAGTTTTTCTATGGTTAACTCAGCAAGACAGGTTATTGATGAAGAAAGCAAGGCTGACCCATATATCATGACAGTAACTATCATTCTTGTGGGCATGATGTTAGGGGATTGTACAAGGGCAAAAACATTTAGGTCAGTTAAGGTGGTCCGTTAAAGAAGATTCGAGAAAAGATGGAATAGGTAGATGTGTTTCCAGAACAAACAAGATGCGGGTTGAGAAAGAAAAGTTAGACAAGACTACCCACAAGGAAGGATTGTTGACAGGCTGATAGGATTGGACTCGCTGAGAGAAGAGAAAGCTAATAAGTTATAATTAATTCTTTTTTCCTCTAACCTTATAGTAGGAAAAAAGCTACAATCCACCATTCTCTTTTCACTAATCTTGAGGAAGCCTGGGAAGACATAAAAAGAAAGCCAGGTGAGTCAATTCCTAATAGACAAAGAAAGACAGAGGACGATCTAGGAGATACAAACAAATGTATATACATATTTAGATCTAATCATAGGATGTCCTAAACCAAAGCAAGAAGAAAAGAGGAATAAGCGTAGAGTGATGATTACACTTCGAGCGAGATAACAGCAGTTGCAGATGGTGAGACAGTCTAAACCGCTCCTCCCACACCAAAAGTTTTTCCTGCAGTACACATTCGATTTGCAAAAGTATGCCTGTGAGCCTTAGTCTGACTCCACTGCCACCCTTGATCTGCTTGTGACCTAACACAGATGAAAGCTGAGAACCAAGAACTTTCTTTATCACCCAACTTCAATGAACGAGCATTTTCGAGGACTAGCCCGCTTCCCATTACTTAAGAAGGGCAATTGTCCGGTCCTCTTTCATGTGGAATCATTTTAGATCATACCCTTCACCCGCTTCTTCGAACGAGTTGGCAAAAGATTTGATGCTAGGGTTTATGCCATTTTTCCCCTTTAAAGTAAGTTCAAGTAGAAAGAATGGAATCTTGTGGATGCTTTCTTGCATCTTAGTATTTGGCCATTTGCTCTTGCAACCTCTGATTGATCTAGTTACCAATGGCAAATATCATCCTTTTCCCCTCTCCCTCAATCACCTGACCTGGTCGACCAGTGATGGGTAGGCAACCTAGATCCTGAGGGGATAAAAGGTAAGGACCAACCATCTTCTCAAATATATCCAAGTCAATCCCTGTGAACATCTTATTGTTCACATCCATCGCAAATCGAACCCGAAGTGGCCATAGACACCCTTAGGACCACTGTGTTCCTTGTGAATGTACAAAGTTCATAAGGAACTGAAAGCCACTTAACTTATATGCTAGAGACGTGAAGACTGACCTTAATCCTGGTAAGCCTTTACGTTTCGGGGTGACTAGGGTACCTTTTAAGTAAGATAGGCTCATTCAAGCTCAAGCCAACTTTTATCAGTTCAATCAGAAGGGAAGAGTCCAATCTATCAATCCATTCAAGTTATTGAGGCATTCTTGCATTGGTTGAGTGCCTAGTCGGGGAATCGGTTTCATTTGCTACGCTTTATGTGCCTGGTTTCAGCCAATCCTATTGGATGGGTGACAGTGTTGAAAGGTATAGATCTTGGTTTTCTGGACTAGCTTTATAACCATCCAATCTTAACGTTCTTTACCCTATGGGTGCTTCCGGCATGTGAACTTCTGGTGAGATTCTTGTGCAGGCAAACAAAAAAAAAAAAAAAGAAGCTCAAATCAGATAAATAGATTAAACATGGTGTAAACATATACCCTTGTTCCTTTCCCAGCCGTAAAGGAACCTATGGCTGGATTGAATCCTTTGCGATGGAAATGCCCTCTTTCTCTCTCTTAGGCCATATGACAGTCTTCGTTACGTTATGCAAGGCAAAAGAACGCTAGGCTTTCTTTCAATTGGAAAAAGGAAAAAGTCAGTCAAAGGAGTGTGTTAGGGCACAGCTGCCGGCTCCCGCAGCGTCTTAAGTGAGTAGGCGAGGACAGGATTTGAACGTGCAGTCTTTAGGTCATGAGCTTGATGAGTCGATCAATTCCTCTACCCCACTTCTTCCCCTTCCTTTTCTTTCATGATTCCCACCGTTATTCCTCTAAAGGCCCCAGTAAGGCACTGCAACTTTCTCGCTTGAAAGATCTATGAAAAGAACGTCCCACTACGAATTCCTATCCCATTAATAAAATACAGATAAGGGTTATTTATGTTCTAAGTCTAACTTTTAAAGCATACGCATTGGAAAAACAAAAAACCTTTGGCTCTGGACTTTACCTTTACTTAGAGAGGAGCAGCACTACCATGCCCTTCCGTGCTCATAGGTTGACTCCCCTATGCATCCTGACTAAGGTCTCACAAACGCGCACTTCCTTTATGCATCCAGTCGCTTCACTAAAGTGAATAAGTTATATAGAAAGGTGGGTCAGATTGGAGCAAGATTTTTAAGAACATATTACCCATCTTTGGGGACAAGGGGCAGAACGACCTCTGGATCTACTTACAGTAGCCTGTTGCTCCGATCTCCCCTACGCTTAGGACATTGTCTGGGCCAAGAGCCATAGTTAGTTACTGTTTCCATTCAGTTCTTTTTTTTCTCGTTGTTGATACTGACAAGACCCAACAAGATGATGTCTGCTGCTTGGCAGTGAGAGGACTCTTAGTATCTGCATACCCAAAAGTGGTGCTGATTAAAAAACAATCATTTTATTTTCTTTCTTGCTCTCCCTTAGTAGCGGGAAAGGAGTCTATCTATCTGCCTAGCTTTGGTAGATTTCCCCTAATGCAAGCCACAAAAATTCCACGAATCCTTTGATGGATAAGTTCAATGACTCAGCAGCAGTACAGAATTGAGTTTCTTGTCCGGTGGATCTGATCTATAGTTAGGGGGAATACATATCAAAAGGTTTGAAGAAGGAACGCGCATAAGAGTTTATAAGCAACCCACCCTTATGTATAACCTATTCACACTAGTGAAGTGGCTAGATGCATAAGGGAAGTGCGCGTTTGTGAGACCTTAGTTGAGATGCATAGGGAAGTCAACCGACGAGCACAGAAGGGTGTGGTAGTGTTGCCCCTCTCTAAGTAAAGGTTAAGAGTAGGAGGCTATTCAACCAACTATAAGTAAGAGCTTTATAAGCCTCATCAAACAAAGACAAGCCCTGCTAAGCAACAAGGCTCAGCTATGGCACATGAGAACTAAGCAAAGGGAAGGGTTACAAAAAAGAGATTATAAAAGCTCGTAGGACCTTGACCCACCTACTCGGGTCTTACATGGATATGTAGGAAAGGGTGCTCCTAGGTGTGTGTAAGGGTTATGTTTGTTCGCGAGAATGGATTCCTCATCAAGTCAGTTTGGGAAGTGTGGACACATTTGCACATATTCAGGTAATAGTTACAAGGGAGAAATTGAAAGGAAATTGTACCCAATTAGGGATGGACGTAAACTCGTAAGCTACCAAGGGAATCATCCATCTCTTATTGCGAAAAGAAAAAAGCCATCCCACCACAGCAGGCGGGTTGGTTCCTCTTTCGTCGAGGAGACCTTAGGATAAGTTGCTAAAACAAATAGGAGGAGAGGATCAACCCTTCAGTATAATTCCAAAGAAAGACTGTTGACAGCAAGTTAAGACATTTCTTTGGCCCCCTTCAAGCAAATACGGGCAGGTTAAGCTCGACAGAGGGTTCGAGAATAGGGTAGGTTCTTACCCTTAAAATTCTTAGATAAGAAAAGAGTTCCAAACCTATCATGAGTTTGACTTGCGTTCTAAAGCTGTCTTTTTGAGGAAGACCAGAGAGAACCTTTATGACATTCTTATGGATAAAGCAACCTGTGAAACTTTTTCTTATATTGTTGTTGACCCCTTATCGAGAAACTCTGGGGGACAATTCCGAAGAAATGGTAAGATATGGGTAAGAGTTCTCACGGATCTCCCTATTACTGGGAAACCTACAGAAGTAATAATGGGAAGAGGAAATGGAAATCCTAGGGTTGGATTGCTCATGTGTCCACGGGACAAATCCCATTTGAAATGGATGGTGTGAGTTTGTCAAATGCTCAACAAGCTGCGACATTAGCAGCGCATAACCCACGTTCGTCAACCAAGTGTGTTCATTGGTCGTAAGGTAATTGGTTAGTAGGGAAAAACTGGGTCGAGATTAAAACAATTAGGCGAAGTCTTCTTGAACGACAAAAATGGAAAGACACTAAGAGAAAGAGATATACTCTATTTTTGTAATCGTCGAAATTATACGATGGACCTTTTTGTTCCAGGCGTACGATCCAGATATGTTTAAGTTTAAAAACACCAGCCGAGTTTAGAAAGTGTAAGCTGTAAGAATAAATAAGAAAGAAAAGAGCTTAGATTCAAGAAAGGAAGATTTATGGGAGAAAGGAGAAAAAGTATTTAGGGGGGGGGGGTGCTATGTATGTGGAAAGGGATTAGTCTCTATCCATTCGAAAACTCACGTAGGCTACCAAGTAAGTAAATTCCACAATGTTAGGTTTAGGGGCTAAGCTTGTGATAATGTACCAGAATTAGTTGGGTATTTTCAAGGGATGATGAGTCATCCAAGGAATTTGGCATTTGAATAATAACCTTCCTAATCAATAGTCCTAATTAATAGGAAAGCCGCACATAAAGGAATAGCGACTGGCTACTCCTCGGCTAAGGCCTTTCACACCTCGAAAAAGAAGAATCTAAGAGCCATGTGCGAGCCAAGGGTCTTGTTCGAAAGTAATTTTCCCCTATAATCGACAATAACGGAAAAATATAGGGACAACAAAGGCCCTTAAGCGGGATGGCTTTGGATGAAGGACTGGACGTTGGTTCAAGTGGGCATTTAAAGAAGTTAATCTGCATATGTTGGAATTAAGGTACAAGAGTTGCTTTCCTGTCCCGCTATTCTTGACGTCAAGAAAGAATAGAGTAACGGGCCAACTACTTTGATATATACTTAGCCTTAGTTAAATATATCCTTGAGAATTCTCCGTTGATCCTTCAACTATAGTAGGTAATTGTTCGAAATCGTTCTTTGTTTTTTGGTAACCACTGGTCGCTTAACCAGAACATTACCAGCGGGACTGGTTACCTTGAGCATTAGTTTCCCCGGCCATTTAACATTTAAATTCCTCCAAAACTTATTATTTGCTCATGTTCTCTCTCTTTTTCGAAGGTCAAATTCGGCACTCCTGTAGTGCAGAGTTTAGCTCATACCTTATCTAGTACCTTGTCTAGTCATAATCCTCTCCTTTATAGTGACCCCTTGTGGCTGAGGTTTATGGGCAAGCGTTTGTGCAGCAAGACTTCCGCTTTTCCACGGCAGTGAGCCATCCTCAACTTCAGACCCTGTTATTTATTTATTTTTTTAAAAAAATAGTAGCCTTTGCATTAATTATATTATCGGGTGCTCAACAAGGTAACCTAACCATCAAGAACATATAAGTATCCACTTTGATTGCAGACTTCTTTGCCCTAACCAAAAAGTGTGAGATACTTCTCAATGAAGGATCTACGGTCGAGCTATAACCAAGTGTGTATTGTGAAAGGAGACGAGCCAAAGACAGCCTCTATAAGAAGCAAGCAACCTTACAAATAAAATGGCACTTTATTTTCTTATGCCTTTTGGACTCACCAATGCCCCTGCCATATTTTGCACGCTCTATAATAAGCTATTCCACCTGTACTTAGACAACTAGGGTATACTTTGATCGTGGGCTTTAGGTATAGTTAAACGACCAGATTAGCTACCTCCAAATCTTAAGGTATTAAGGAAGAGTCACCTCTATGTGAAGAAAGAGAAATGATCCTTTGGATAGATGGAGATCCTATTTCGAGGGCATTGGATGGGCATCATAACCATCGAGGAATGGCAAGCACCTACTAAGGTAAGTGAGTTCAAATCGCTTTTAAGGGTCGTTAACTATTATCGAAGATTCATCATAAGTTACTCGAAGAGGGCTGCTCAACTAACAAACATCCTAAAGAAGGACATACAGACTAATCATGAAACTGCACTGATCGTAAGAGTGTCAAAGAGCTTTTGAGGACCTAAAGCAGGCAATGATGGATGACCCCGTTTTGCAATTGCCAGATTCACACTAAGCCATTTGAAGTACACACAGATGTGTCAGACTATTATGCCATAGATGGTGTGCTAGTATAGTAATCTAGTAGCATATGAGAGTCGAAAGCTCAATGACACCGAAAGGCATGGTCCAAGAGAAGGAATTCATGAGTGATTGAAAATAGCATGGAGCTGGTCTACTATTAAACGATGTACACCTTTTCCTCTCACTTCGTTTCGTTCTTCTTTTGTATCATCACTTGAATGAAGACACTTGATCGGCCTTACTTTCCTGAATGTTGTCTACCGTCGGCCCTTCTCCTTTTTGAGTCTAGTTTTTTCGCGTTGTTCCAATCGTCATGGTCGATGGGGAAGAAAGAAATGAATGAATGTTCTTTTAGGAACATGAGATCATGACAGTTCACTGATGCATAGGTATTTTTTATGGCCTTTTGATCATGATGCATCATGAACGTGCCAATATGTGATCGAGGTGAGCGGTGGTTAGATATAGGGGCGAGCCATGAGCTTTAAGTATTTATGACTCTGGTGGCAACATGTAACAAGCGAATGACATGATTCTCGAGGAGTTAGATGACGGCCATGTGATGATGCATTAAATAGATGATGCAAGGGTTGATGACTCTTGTATGGACTGATTAAGTTTCCCACTAGGAGAGCTTTAGAAGGAATGGGGGTGGACATCTATATGGGCTTCATGTCATTCGAAGCCAACCATATGTATTGCTAGAACCTCCTATATGTAGCTACGAAGAACAAGAAATTGTCTACGCCCTATGAAGTGCAGTCGCACGTTAGAAGAATTCTAAGCGAGTCAAGGCTAGCAAAGCTTTCCATGCGGCCCACATCGAAACAGTGCTTTACCCCTAGATGTCCAGTCAACTGCCAATGGAAAATTTTCAGGCCAATCTTGATATGTATCTATCATCTTTCGTAGGATCTGACCTATGTTTTTATTTACTGCCTCAACTACTCCATTGTTTTGAGTCTGTATGGCGAGGATTTATGCTATTGTATCTGATACCCAATGCACTGCTGCTCTACTTCTTTTTTAAAATGAGATCCCATATCTAAAATTAGCTAGTGCGGTACTCTATATTCGCAGATTATGTTTTCTTTAATGAACTTGGCCATTTTTACTGATGCCTGTCTTCGATAAGATGCCGCTTCAACCCATTTGGTAAAGTAAGAAATTGCCACTAAGATGTATTTGTGCCCATTTGATGCTTTGGGTGTCACCTTTCAGATGATGTCAATTCCCCATCCCATTTGCAAAATGGCCATGGAGAGTTAAGATTGTGAAGTAAGGCCAGAAGCACATGAATAAAGTTTGCATAAATCTGACACTTGTGGCACTTTTTCATGTACTGATGGCAATCATTCTCCATTGTTATCCAGTAAAAGTCTCATGATCTTTTACCAAACATTCTCCCATTCATGTGTGGACCACAGACCCCATTGTGGGCATCTTCAAAATCTTTTATGCTTTTTCCTCACACATAAAAGTTGAATCCCATCTCTCTGTAGAAAAGGTGCTTTGCATAAGGTCTAGTTCCTTGGGCACTGGATTGGCGACGGCATGAGTTGGTTGGATCAAGAGAAGGTGCGTGCAAGCCGTGGTGGACTGGGGGATGCCACGAAAGGTGCAGGAACTATGATACTTCCTCAGATTAGTCATACTTAAAACATTTGCTTTTGATATAAGTATATATCTATAGGCGGTTCATCGAGGGCTTCTCGGGTGATTGAAAGGGCTTAAGCTACTTTTGCCTTACCTTCTATTCTATTATATTATATTAGTAAAGGGCGAATGAGGGGCATGTGCAATAATTTTCTTTCTTTTTCTCACTTGATTGCTTTAATGCCTATAATTTGAGAGATAACAGGAAAGCATTCTCTTGAGTTTGAGGATGTCACACAAATAATGACTCTTTTCGTCAGGGTGTCAGCATGTTAGGCAGCTGTAAGGGTTTTTATATTCGGTGGAAGGTAGGCTGAAACTTTACCCCAACCAAGTAAAACTAAGGATCTGAAAGAGTTCATGATCTGATCTATGGGGCCCTCAAAGGACGACGAAGAATGTCCATTAAATAGAGCGGACCGATGGGGTCTTTTTTCAAGCAAGAATAGAATTATCTAAAAGAGATGGTTGTATCTCTTTGATGAATGTGGTATCGAGGTTTGGTTCATTTTAAAAAGAGGTCAGTCTTAGGGGTGCAAATGGTTTAATTTTTGACTTCGCTTTGATCTCTTCGACTGAACCTGAAGGCGACTTTGATCATTCAACTTTAGCTTTTGAAGGAAGAATGTCACTTGAAATTTTGGAAAGTGAATCTTCTCTTTCAGATCCTAGCCTCGGAATACCTTACAGAGCTGGGCAAGTAATCAGTTTGACTATCAGTTGCTCTCCGTCCATTAGCGAATGCGAGCTTTATGAGTGCGAGTGGAGAGAACGAGCTATTCTTACCAACTAGCTAATCAGACGCGAACCAACAAAATTCTTCCAAATAAGAATGAATATGCCAAATCAGCATCAGCACCAAATTTTACTTCGTCTTATGAACCTGGTAGTGACTTTTAATCCCTTGCTCCATTTGTTTCAATGCTTTAATCAACTAGTCATTCCCACTCGGATAGAAGGGGCACCACAAAGAAGGAAAGAGTTATGCTTCTCTAGAATTGGGCCACTACGTACGTCTGAATTCAATGATTTCTAGTGATGGGGGGTTTTGATGAAGGTACATGTTCGGGGTTGAGGGTATCAAATTTTTAGTTAGGGGCGAAAAACGTATTGAATATCCCTCGGCTTAAGCATTTCACCCGTATCCAACGGGGTATCAGTGCTCAAGACAAATGGAGTCCAGTAGAGACATTGATGAGCAGCTGCCTAACCCATTCCAATCCTCGACTCGATACTTCTTCAGACAGGTGAACCGGAATGCAGGCCATAACAAGGTGACCAGAGGAGTCTTTTTGTGCAGTATACATCAGAACTAGTGGAATGGGGTCACTCATGACATATAAGTGCTTGATGGGGTGCCTGGATGGGGGAGAGGAATCCAATACTTGAGAAGGCAGCAAAAGTGCAAGCCAGAGGTCACTAATATTCTCCGTGGAGTTTTCATTGGAAGGAATAGTTCCACCATCCAGCCCAGAGGTATAAGATAGGGGTCAATATGCTATCTAATATGCAAAGTGAGGGTTTTGCTCGTTATTGGACTTAACCAAACATCTCACGACACGAGCTGATGACAGCCATGCAGCACCTGTATGAAAGTCAGTACCCGTTAAGGATAGGTTTTCTTGTTCATATGTCAAGGGCTGGTAAGGTTTTGCACGTTGTATCGAATTAAACCACATGCTCCACCACTTGTGCAGGCCCCTATCAATTTCTTTGAGTTCAGTCTTGCAACTGTACTCCCCAGGCGGAGTGTTTAATGTGTTAGTTGAGCCCTTGATCCGCATAGACCAAGGTCGAACACTCATCGTTTATAGCATGGACTATTAGGGTATCTAATCCCATTTACTCCCCATGCTTTCGCACCCCGGCATCGGTAGGGACCCAAAGAGCTACCTTCGTTTTTGGTGTTCCTTCGTAAATCTTCGAATTTCACCCCTACACATGAAATTCCACTCTCCTCTATCTTAATCAAGTGAATTGGTTTCAAAAGCATTCTGCCAGTTTTTGGCAACTTTCACTTTCAAGCTGATTCACCGCCTATGTGCCCTTTATGCCCAGTCATTCCGAAGAACACTTGCCCTCTCCCCCCCGACTTACCATGGCTGCTGGCACGGAGTTAGTCGGGGCTTCTTCATCGAGTCTTGTCATGATCATGCACTCTACGAAAGTGCTTCACAAGCGGCATTGCCTTTCTTCACTGACGTGAATATTGCTGGACCGGGCTTTTGCCTATTGTCTAAGATTCCCCACTGCTGCCCCCATGGGAGTCCGAGCTGTGTCTCAGTCCCAGTGTGGCTGATCATCCAAAAAGACTAACTAAGCATCATTGGCTTGGTCAGCCTTTACCTGACCAACTATCTAATACTATGTAAGCTCATCAAACAGCGCTTTTTAGCTTTCTTCAGGATTTGACCTGAGCTGTTCAGCAAATTCCCGCACGTTACGTACCCGTTTGCCACTTTATTCTCAACTATTCCTACCTCCTGGGTGAGACAAGCTACTTGAGGTAGGGAGCCTCTTTTCCTTCAGCCCAGCTCCCTGAAAACAACGTTCAACTTGCATGTGTTAAGTATATACCTAGTGTTCCTTCTGAGCCATGATCAAACTCTTCTTTTGAGTATGATTGGGCCCTGCAGTGGTAGAACCTGGTGAACCGAGCGTACTACTTCCCAACCTTCTGTGAACCTTTCTTTTCTTACAATTTTTTACTACTTTCTTTAGAAAGGTGATTGATATCAAAAAGAGTCTAAGCCTAGTCACTTAACTAATCCACTCGTGGAGTGCTAATGGTATAGTAGTTGTATGGTTGTTGAGACCCTGCCCCTTCTTCTTCAGTAAAGCCAAGCCCTTATATTGATTATGCCAAACATAGCTTTAGAGGCTCTTTCAACAGCTAGAGAGCCAACTCAATGAAAAAAGCTTTTCTTTTTTGTGGAATGTGCACACAGAGTTGGAAGGATAAGTTGGATCTGACTGAGAAAGCCACCTTTTTTGGCTTTTTGGGCTACATCTCTGGTACAGACCGAACACACCTTAAGGAAAGCCCCTGCATGATTTCTCAATCTTTCTCCTGCTACTCGATAGTCAGTTGTCTCATCACCTAGGCGACTTATAAAGCCTCTTAGGAATTTGACGTCAGGACAACCTTGCAGGCAAGTTTTCAAAGTTTTAGTCAAAAGGGGTTCTTAACACTGCTAGCACCCAGACCACCACCAAATCCTCTTACCAAGTTCTGTAACCCAAATGCTCATTGTGAATTCCATCAAGGTTCGGGCCATACAACTGATCGGTGCTTTTCTTTCATGTGTGCGGTCTAAGATCTCATTGAACAAGGCAAAGTAATGGTCTATTCATCCCCTAGAGGTTCCAACACAATTTTCCAAAAACCTCTCTTACCACATTTGGTAAGTGCAACAGTAAGAAGCAGTGCATCTATGAATCTCATAGAGGATGCCCAGAGACACGAAGACCTAGTATACCTAATTTTTTCAACATTAGATGAAGTGAACATGATTAGTCCCTTAGTGCTGCCAGTCTCTACAAGACCTTGCCTCCAAGGTCTCATCAGACTTCTTTCCTGCCTCTTACACCTGTGATCATTCCCAGCTATCCATTCTTCACCAATTCGCCATCACATCCATTGTTTCGCAATTCATCTCCCCAAGTAAATCCTTTCTCTTTACCTTTCTCTAGACCCACTGTAGTGATATTATGGGCACCACTGTCTTTGGTTATAGAGATCCAACTCTTATGCCCAGCTCTTGTGAATCCCTCTCTACCTTAAATAACTAGTCAATGCGTAGAAATTAGACACATGCAGCCAAATACACCCTTAAGAAAGATCAGGCTTAGTCTCCCCTAATAATGGAAGCAAAGTTTTGAAAAGAAGGATCAAAAGTCTTTCGTGTATGATGTGGCTATCTAGCTCAAAAGCATCCCAGCACAAATTTCCATATGGAAGCTACTTTCTACATTGGAAGCACATCGAGAATCGTTTATAAGAGTGCTTCAAAAGCCACACGTGCCTGCAAAAATTTCCCTCGAAACAATGAGTCAAATGATTGCCTCGATCCTAGCATTAAAAATAATCACCTTTTTGGATGATGAACTATTCGTCGAAGGGCACAATCATATTCGACCTCTCAACATCCCTGTTTGATTAATGGCTATTGATTACAGCCTCTGAAAAGGATGCTTCCCCCAACCAATAAAGGAAAGCTTTGACAAAAGAAGGGAGATGCGGCAAGCATTCTTTCCAGGCGTACTCAAATAGGGGAATGGATTTGAACATAGGCTTAAACATAATTGAAAGGTCCTAGTTATGCCATGTGTTCAATACAAAATCTGAAAAGCTACAGAGATGACAAAAAGAGGGTGCTTGCCTATGTTGCACTGAAAAAATAAGGACCTAAGATAAGAGCATCTTCTCTTAGGTTTCTTCTTCCTGGCAGAAACCCACCTGCTTGACCCACACCCTTTCCTGCCTATGCCGCTTCAATGATTGCTGCTCTTGGAATTGTTTGTCATGCTACTGGATTAATGTTTCAACGTCTTTTAAGGCTATGACTCAAAATTCGGGTCTCTCTGATCTATCTCTCGCTCTAACGATATTTGGATCAGCTGTATCTGTCATTAAAAGTCGTCAAAGGGTATGGTTGCCTGGGTAGTACGTATAGACATTTCTTCCTTAAGATCGAGCTCCAAGGATTGAGTGCTTGTACCATCTTTTGAACAACTTTAAGCCTTTCCCGAGAAGGGCGAACAACGAAGGAGAAGAAGGCAAAGGGGTACTAATCCCGATTGTTATGGCCAATTGATCTAGGTCCAACCGAGGTATCTCTCTACTATCGGGTTAGCAAAGAAAACCTGGGCTTGTGGGTTGTCGCTCAACCCCAGAAAGGTGGAATGCCCTTATGGAGTAGGTTTATGAACATTCTTCCTAAAATAGCTGGGTCAGCACTTTAGGCACTTGGCAACTCACTTGTGGGGCATGATATCCTAAAATTCCTCAAGTACTTGCTGCACTTCCTGAGAAACAAGTCATCTTGGCATTAGATCCGCTCTTCTGTTAGCATGAACGTGAATTAGATTCTAGTTGTCTTCTTTATTCTTAAGAAGAACTTTCCTCCCAAACCATTCTTAAGACCACCAAGCCCTCTCGAATGAGTTCTACTATGGAAGCTTTCAACGTATACCTAGGGAAAAATCTTTACCTCACTGAGAAGTGAAAACTTGTGACTAGATTGTCTTGAAGACGGATGCGACGGGAAGAAATGGCATTTGTAAGTGTTGCTGACTTAACATTTAGGTTTTGGGATAAAAAAACTTGCACTGTCTTTGTGCGCCTAAGCCTCAAGTTTGGATTGCGCCCTAGTAGTCACACTCTTACCTAGGTGCTACCATTTGTTTTGCCTTATTCGAAGGCTCTAGTTTCAAATCTTTCTCAAAGATAGATGATTATGGGTCCTTAGAGGTTCGATTCTTCATCATGATTATTGGAATAAAGGGGCTTTGATAACCTTCCTTCTAAGGAGAAAGCGCAAACTTGTCTTTATATGGCAACCACTAAAAAAAAAGGTTAACCATCGCTTCATTGGATTCCGGGCTGAATAAATCTAGTGCATGATCCGTAAAGGGTCTTGACTATCAACAAAATTTCTACCAACTAGTTCCTCTTCCTACTATCCCCATGAGGTAGAGCCACCGCCGATATTAGGGGTTGCATTAACCGAAGGCAATTTTTCAATAGCTAAATACCCCGGTTTGTTAAAGAATAGGAGCTTGGGGATTTTTATCTAGTTCAAGCTTTTTGCCCTGAGGACCATCTTCAATGGTTTGCATGTCAGCAGCAGCAATATCTAAATCACGAAGGCTAACTTTAGTGGTAGTAGCCCTCAGTTAAATTATGGATTGGTTAGTGCGGTTGAGCCAGAGTGGGCTCAACAGTTGGCCTATGTTTCCGATCGCACGCGAAAAGGCATCATTAGTTTCATAAATCTCACTGCACTGACCATGGTAAACTCCTTTTTGTTGTACCAAAATAGAGATCTGATTTAAACGACCAGGTACAACCTTATTTTGATTTAAGCTTTTATAGGAGTCTTTTGCTTTTGTAAGTTCAGTCTTTCATAGAGGATGATTTGTTCCCTTGCTATAGGTGGAGGAAGCAAGCAAGTAAAGGTTGTTATAACAGCTTTTTCAAGAACTTCGATTCCTTTATCTTCTTTTTCTTACACTATTTTTAAGTATAGAGTTTGTGTCGTGACTATTCTTCCTCCCATCCCTAACTAGTCACCCCTGTGTGGGAGGGCTCAAGCTTGGAGTCTTCTCAAAATTGTACTATTTATGTTACTTTCCAAAATGCGTTCTTGGTTGTGATCTTCTCGTTATATCTGAAAATTATGGTATCCCATCCCTCTCCTTGACGTCTAAAAGCGGGTTAATCCACTTTATCCGTGGCATCCTCTACATGGGCTACGCTACCTTCCATAACCCAGACTACAACTGTTGGAAGGATAACCACCAAGGCGAGCTTTGATGAAGCTCGATCTGTCAAAGTCCCTATACGTCCCGCATAAGACTTAGAAGTATTGGAAATTAGTAAAGCATGACTTAGAAGGAGAAGAGAGCTTACTCCGCATAGAGAGCCTGGAGATCATAGTCTCAATCCTAACCTCATAGAAGGTCTTTCCATGGTATGCCTTCCTGGCTCGTATGATTATGTTGCCTATTTATGCACCAAGCGGATCCTGTGTTGTCATTCCAACCTTTTTCTGACCTTTCGATTCTTAAACTTGCCCTTCCATTCCATAGGAAACTTCTATGTTCTCATGTATAACTATCACTACCGGCCAGGTTCTTCCTTTCTAAGCCTCGTTACTTCTTTCTGTTTCCTTTAAAAAGCCTCGTGCAGCTAGCTCATAACTTCAGCAAAGTTATTCAAATCATTATTCCAATTCTCCTTCGGAGAGGGTTGGTGTGGCACGTAAGGCTCCCTTATTTCCCATCCCAGGGCAAACTCCCATGATTCCTTTCCTAATGTCTATATTCCTCCCTCATCCAAGGCTCAGACTTCACCTCCATCCCCTTGTTACACATGTCTGATCTTTACCTTCTTATGGAAAGCTTTGGAAATCCTCCTTTGATAACCCTGGATATGGTGGAGAGCCTTCATCCTTCATTCTTCTATCAGATTCAATTGCTCAAACTTGCCCCTTGTCCATTCGAACTTGCACCGGCGTAATTCCATACTCCTTGGTTTATGGGATGGAAGTAGTGCTACTTGTTGAATTGGAAGTTCCATTCCTTAGGGTCGCCCTAGAATCCAAAATACCAAAAGCCGAATGGATAAGAGGCAGGTTTGAGCAACTGAATCTGATAGAAGAATGGAGAATGGAGGATTAACTCAATAATCATTGATAATGGCATTTTCGCGGCCTGTAACACATGGTTATCAAGCCGTAAAGGCCCTTACTATAAATTTACTGATTTAGAAACCAACCTTAGGTCCTATGGGGAAGTTGAATAGCAAAAGGGAATTTTTTTATTTATAAGATCAGAGGGTCTGGAACCGAAAGAAAGAGCGTTAACAACCTGTTCAGTTGATCTCAAAGTGCCACCTCAGTAAACCATAAGGTGTAAGCCTACGGTTTTGAAGTACGCCCCGACAAAAAGAGGGCCAGAATTTCGAGTTTAGATCATGCACCTGTTTACAAAACAGGTACACCACAATGCAGTGTTCCTTGGTTAGCTTACCAAAGACGCGTAACTACACTAGTAAAAAAATGATCAGCTTTGGCTCCTGATCTTGAGCTTATTTTTCTTGGCCACAAGCTTGGCTTATTCTTGGAGTCCTTGCCTTTTTGATACTTTAGGCTCTTGCCCTTGGCTTGGTCTCGACTTCCCCTGGCTAAGTACTTTCAATCTAGTAGGTTAGCTGCCTATTTCGCCCTTAAGTCTTGGACATTTCGGCGTAGGTTAGAGCCCTTTCATGAAATCGAAGATTCAGTCCTCTTCCATCATATAAAAAATGTGTAGGCAGAACTATGAAAAATGGCCTTCACATACTCTCGTGTGGGGCCTTTTTGCTTCAGGCTCATCAACATGTCAGACCACAACCGGGCAGGAACCCTCCGCTATAGCAGAGTAAGCTGAAAAAGCCTTATATATTCTATGAAATGTCCTTATTGAATGGTATGAAAAATAGGCGCATGAATTAGTTTAACCTCTATGGGGGGAAGTAGCCCCTACTTCTTCTTTTTAAACTATAATTAACTAAAGAAGACTTCATCTTTTTGGAAAAGAAGAGTAAGAAAGGGGATCGCAAAGATCAATTACCAAGTAAGGGAAAGCAAGCGCTATTAGTGTTCGAGGAAAACCCCCTGGATTCCCTGGCAAATTGAAAACTCTTAGATACGAACGTTCAGTGATTGACTTGCCTTCAGTAAATCTAACTAGCTAAGCTACCTAAATAACCTTTCTAATTAAGAAAGGGTAGTTCTGTTGATTCTTAATTTCGAAACTAAGAGTGTGAAGTCATAAGCTGATGAGCTATATGTGAAGTTATAAAACCCAGTTAAGAAAGGAAAGATATAGCTATCAAGCTGAAACTAGAACTCTAGCTGAAAATGTAAGGAAAGGTCCCGACTGCCAACCACACTTCGCTGTATTGTAAAATCGAGAAGTGAAGTGAGGGTGGGGCTTTCACTCACGGAGTTGCGACGGGCCGCTAGTCCCCTGGTTCCTACGGGACTCTATATGGATAGGTTCAGAGAGCCAGCTACGTATTTGATAGCCACTCAAACCATCTAACGACACAGTAGGGCAAGCCGAGTGCAAGGAGGTATGGTTATTTTCATACATTTCTCTTGGAGTTGCTGCTTCCTTTGTTCTGTGGTTTTGAGTTCCTTCTATGTTTAAAGGTTAGGAACGATGAGGAGCATTGTGCTGCTTCAATAGGGGCTCGCTCGCATGGCAAACACGCATGCGGCGAGCTCATTGTATGGGCTCTAGATTGCATTTAAAAGCCTGTCTTAACCACTCATATGAGGCGCCCCTTGCCAAGACACCGCAGTTCAGTCTCTGATATGATTCTCAAAATTGACCTACCCACTAGCAACGTATGCTCAGTGATTATTGTATACTTATAAGATAAGTCAAATGTGCTAAAAAAGACCTTATAGCTTGCAAAGTAAAGTTGATCGGGCATTCTTATGGTTGATAGGCTTTGACTCATTCTTCTCCTTTCCCCACATTTGATTCGGGGGATTCAGGATAAACAGGTGTTGTAGCCCCGATTTGTTAGCATTATGCCCTTCAAACTTGGCAAGATCATAACTCATCATTTCAATGAGAAAGTATAAAAAGCATTCACAACACTTTACTAAGCACTTGGTGGGTTTGGGTCATCCATGTACTACCCAAAATCATGGGCCCTTTCGTACACGGATTTTAGGGCATTTAGCTAGCCTATACCTCTGCTCTCACTTTTGTACACTTTTTCCTATCTCTCTCTCGATATCTTTCTTTCATCCTTGCCATCTTCCTAGTTATTTAGTATATATAATAATAATAATAATAAGCTAAGGGGCCTGGAATCGCAAGAATTGAGAAGTCCTCCGAGTGGGAAAGATAGGTTTGGAAATGACTGGATTAGTAGGAAGAAGGGTGGCCCCACTCTGAAACAAAGGTGTACGTACATATATAAAAAGGCTGGTTATGGCTTTTACTTGATAGGGTTCCTTCCCATCTATCTTGACCAGGAAGAGGGGAGGCCCTCGCAGAAGCCCTGCCCACCCTTCTTTATTTTGAGGGATCCCTCATATTTATGATTCTAAGCTTCCCGGACTCGTAATTGATGGCTAAGAGCAAGAAGAAGGTCAGTAGTCTTTGTCATTGCAGGTGCTTCTCCTACCACTAATATGGCCCTCTTTTCTTTTTTGTTTTGTTTGTTCACCGCAGCACGAAATCATGAAAAAGCTGGAATAACTCAAAAAGAGAGTGGTGCCTAGCCATTGAGAGCGTCTATTATCTTTGCAGAGGAAGAGTATGATCTTGGACTGGCCCCCTTCGCATGACCTAGAAATAAAAAGAAGTCCATGCTACTATAAGGCCTCTAAACTCCTCCCTCAAGACATTATTGCATTGCCTGTGGAGACAGGGTAGCCCGGACTTCCATAGGTTCGACCTCCTAATGAGGATTAAGGTCCTTGTGCGTGCGTCTCATTCCTAAGACTTGCTTGCTTTGTATGGAGCGCCCCGTGGTTCCTCGAGTGCCAGTCGTAGAGAGGAATGCCATCAACTAGGGCGCTATTAGCCATTAACCACTTACTTTCTAGTCGCTCAAGCTTCGCGTTTCAAGTTCGTTATCCTAACCCTCTCCTCTGCTCCACCGGGAGCCTGGCCCCTGTAATGAGTAAGAGGTGAGAAGATACCCTGTTGCTAAGTTCTTTCTCGAGAAGTTAAAGTAGGACGCTAAAAATGTCTCTATGGGCATATTACATATCCTACTCGGGGTAATATAAGTAGGGTGTTATCCATATAGGGAGAACACCAATTGACTTTTTAATGGCAAAAGCGGTTATTGCCATCAAAAGACTTTGGTTAGCTAAGGAGAAAACATGTTGGCATACCATTTTTGGACGTGGTGGAAGAGTCCATAGAATGTTATGCCTTGATAGCAAAGCCAACTAGCGAAGCCGGTGCGAGGCTCGGTGGGATGCCGTAGTTTTAAGAGATAGGGGCGGCAAAATAGAAGTCTCACTACTAGCTTTCTTTTAGTCTTAAGCAGGCAGCGGCGGTTAGGAATGAATGTTTTACTTTACTATAAGCCATTTCAGTAGATCAGCACTTGCTTAATCTTTTTCTAGCTTGATTTCGTTTGGAAAGGTCAGTTAAAAGATGGTATATATCTTAATTCAAGGCTCTTCATTTGTGGTTGGCCCCAGTGCTGAACATCAGGTTGCCCCCCACATATGAAAAGAGTGCCATATTAGCTCATCAACTTGCCTTAACGCACCCTTACTATAAAGATTTGGACTTGCGTGTGGTATCACTTTCCTAATAGCTACCAAAAGTAAAAGCTTCAATGTTGACAGGCTTATTATCTCCTTTTCTAAAAAGAAAATCAGAGAGGTCTCACTCTTCAATTTAGCAATTGAGTTCTTTCACTCCTCGGACCCTAGAACGTTAAATGAAATAGGTGGCCGAGTTCTCTTTCTACACCCTTTTGATATGGTAAGCTTGGCCACCTTTCCCTATCCCTTATGATTAGGGGTAGGATCCGTCCAAGAATGACCAGTGAAGTGGTGGTATGGAAGGCATAGACTTTGCGAACGTCGCGCACCCTCTTTATTAATAAAGGAAAGAAAGCCTCAACCAAAACCACATTCCTTTTAGAGGAAAATTCTTTTTTAATCACCCGTATATGGATATTTACGTAAATAACTAACATTAGTAATGTATTTGTTTTTAACACTTTTTAGACATTTTGAGACAAAATTACCCTTCACAGCAGATGTACAATTACTTACTTGTCCAACTACAGAATATGAAAAGTCAAACATCTCAAACGTCTCTATTTTCCTCTCTCCTAATTATGGCGCTAAGCTTTACCACTTAGCTCATTCAGCTTCAGCTCTTTTCATTTGGTGTCTGTTGATTTCTTTGCTTTCGTTGTAAACCAACCTTTCTTCAATAATATCCGCAAGCTACTAAATCACTAAAAAAATAATAGATGTATGATTTCAAGCATCTATTCTACTCAAAACAATAGAGGTATGATTTCAAGCTACTGAAGGTTAGTTATCTTCATTATAATGCTTTATATACTTATACTTTTTTCCATATTATGAGTACTCAATGATATTTAAACATTATTTAATGTAGCTGATGACTCCTTGCCACATTGGGGGATCTCACTGGCTCCTAGTCGTCATTGATCTGAGAAAATTCTCGTTGCATGTCTATGACTCATTCCGTCAAGAGATACCAACTGAAGCGAGGATTCGGCAGCAAAATCCATTCAGATTTATGCTAACTAGCTATATGGCGAGTGACGGATATTTCATTCGAAAATCAGATGCCAAAATGCCGGATCTTCCACTTTCATGCACTTTGGAGCCAAAGAACAAAGTCCCTCAGCAACGAAGAAAGTAAGTCTTTTTTCTAGTATGTGTTATTATAAAATTTTTTTTTGGTGAATGTCTTTCCTTATTCATAATTATTTATTTATTTATTATTATTATTTTTTTTGCAGTGGCAATTGTGGTCCTCACATGCTGTATATTATAGAACATTTACTACTTAGGAAACATTTAAAATACACTGACAAGGATATGTCAGTCATTAGAAATCACATGGCAATGTATATATTTGCCAACTCTACTGTAGATGATAGTAATTGATTCAATTTTTTTATTCTTATTCAATGTATTTATTTTGTATATACATTTGAGAATTATATATAACATTTTTACAATTGTATCTGACATTATTTTGTATATATAATCCAAAATTTTACAATTGAAACAGTTTTTTTTTAATAGATGTATGATGTACTAATGATGTTATGAATTTTGGTAACGTCTCCATATGATTCTAACTCATCAATCAAGTTACGAACGTTACTCATAATTTACTAATCAATGTACGAATTCATAATAAAGTTATGAATTCATAACAAAGTTACTAATTCATAATGAAGTTACGAATTTTACTAACGATTTTATTATACAAGTATCTTAGATACATAATCAAGTTACGAACATTACTCATAAATTACTAATCAAGGTACGAATTCCTAATGAGGTTACGAATTTTAATATCAATTTCATATACAAGTATTTTAGATACATAATCAAGTTACGAACATTACTCATAAATTACTAATCAAGGTACGAATTCCTAATGACGTTACGAATTTTCATATCGATTTCATATACAAGTATCTTAGATACATAATCAAGTTACGAACATTACTCACAATTTACTAATCAAGTTACGAATTCAATGGACAAAAATAAGGTACACTCATCTGCATGTAACAATTGAAACTATATAAAAACCTAACCTAAAATCTGAATCTGTGATGACGTAGAAGTTAAAAATCATCAATACCATAAAAAAAATACTATGATTTATCATAAGTCAATGGTGCAATCATCTTATGAATTTGATTTGTGAGGCATTGGACAAGTTTGTGAGTTATGACCAACTCCATCACAGTTACGACATTTACGACGAAATTGATCAGGGACAGTTGACGACTGACAGTGGCTTACTCCATCAAAATATTGTGGATTCGAGCATGTTAATCGATTGTGCCCATATTGAAAGCATCTAGAGCATTTTTTTTTACGTGCCCTCTCCCCACCAGAGGGTATTCTCCGCTTCTTTGGACGCCCTACTGAATTACCATTATTCGGTGGTAATATCACAACTCTTTTGATTTCCTCGGGTACATTCCAATCAGACTTATCACCAACTGGATATACCGGCTCAGCATATGCAGCTACTAGTTGATCCTGTTTGTAGTAGTTAGAGCAAAGAGTTATGAAATCAATATTACGTTCCTTGCAAAAAGTACACAACATATGAAGTTAATGAAAAAAATAACATGAATAATGAAATTAACAAAACCATCAGTATCACCTGGAAGCTGCTAGTGCATGTGCACATGGCAAAAGATCAGCTTGAAACTCTCTACAAGTACAAGTACGGTCGATAAGGTTCACAACTGCCTCTTTACCCTTGTGCCTAACTAAAAATACGTTCCAATCAACATTGGAAGTCGTCATTTGTAATGAAACTTTTTGTCTCTCATTCATCAATGAGTGAACCCACTCTGTGAGTTGTGACCTCAAAGCTTTAGCTTTTTTCAATCGATCATAGAACCAACGTTGCATCATATCTCGAATGAATTCCAATAAAGCCATAACGGGCAACTCACGAGCAAATCGAAGACATGAATTCAAACTTTCGGCAATGTTAGTGGTCATGAGTTGATAACGTCTTCGGGGGCAATACACACGTGACCATTTTTTTGGATCTTCCTTCATGATATATTCAAAAGCTTTAGGGTGATTAGCCTATAACTCAGTCATTAATTTATTAAATTCAGATTCTCGATATGCCCTAGCCGCACTATAAAATATCTTAGATACATCTTCTCTCTTAAACTTATTCTTTATGTTTTGAGCCATATGCCAGGAACATAAACGATGACAAGAATTAGGAAAGACCTTTGCGGTGGCGTTTGCAATACTGGCATGACGATCTGATATAATAACCAAGTCTTCAACCGAACCAATTGCTTCTTTTAGCTGCCCTAAGAACCATTCCCATGCTTCATAGTTCTCCGAGTCACCATAACCGAATGCTATTGGATATATCTGTTCATTCCCATCTTTACATGCCGCTACAAACATTACACTGTGGAACCTCCCTTTTAGGTGAGCAGTATCAATAGCAATGACCGGTCTAATTACCGAATGAAATCCCCTCAATGATTATCCAAGAGCCACAAATAAATATTTAAATCGATTAGTTCCATCCTAGATGCATATGTGAGCCCTAGTTTCCGGATTAATAGTTTGCAACACGTGGCAGTATGAAGGCAGTTGTTGATATGACTCAATTGGATCACCATATGTAAGAGACAATGCATACTCTTTAGCCTTCCAAGCTTTACTATATAAAATCTGTATGCCATATAGTTCTTTCATATCTCCCATGATGTCTTTCGGCTTAATGATTCTAGTATTGGTAGACAACCTCTGAGCTACAATTTCTCCAATAACAGCAGAACTTGCTTGTCGATGTCGTCGATGCAACTCTTCAACCGTGCAAGTACGCGTCAAATCACACCTTCTAATTTGGAAGAATTGCCCTTGCGCAACTCTCACAACACGAACCTTCCATGCACAATTTCTTTCTCTACAAGCAATCTCAAATACTGATTTGTTAGACCTAGTGACTCTAAATTCAAAGTTCTCAGTTAATGCATACATACCCAAAAATCGCTTCAACTCTTTCTTGTTTGGGAAAAACTGACCTCTAGCAAGGGTATGAATCAAAGTCACTGATTCCATAGTAGGAGTCGGAGCAAGACTACATAATTCAGCACCCAACACATTATATCGTCTGACAACACCATTATTTGAATTATTATGTACTTCTGGGCATACAACTGGGATATAAGGTGGGACAGTACGTAAGTTCTCATTCACCGCTTCATTGTCGAGTTCTACCTCTACAGTGAGTTCACATTGATCTTCACTGGTAGGCTGAGTAGATTGAGTTCCCATGATTGGGTATTCATACCCAATATCATAGTCCACCTGTTCATCCAAATTTATCTCATCGGTGTGCTGAGTGTCAACAGGAGTATCACTATGGATGAATAGTTCGGGGCCATAAACGTCCAATTGCACAGTAGGATTACTTCCCGTACAAGAGTTAAAAGGATTAACTCCTCCTGAAATTTCACCTTCACATAAATCATGCCTATTTCTAACAAAATTTCTCTGCACCAAATCAATAATTATACGTGGAACTATACTGTCATCGTACAACATAAACTCAACATCTTCATCATTCTTTAACTCAATTTTGACAGCAGTTTTTTCAGATCTTACTATGGTATGCAGTACAATATCAATATTAGAGAAATCAGCCTCCATGCAACATTTAACCAAACCCAACAACTGTACATATTTCAAATCCCTTCGAAATAACATACCCCTTAGTTTTGATGGCTCTGCCAATATACTCAAAATTTCCTCTAGACTCGGACCACTCACCATTCCAAGTTATAATGATCCGGATTCTGTAATGAAAAAAAAATATTTTAAATAACAACTAAAACGAATTAACTATTACAAATACGAATATATGATTTCGCATGTTACGATTTCATCAATTAAGTTACGATTTCATCAAATAAGTCACGATTAAATCAAATAAGTCACAATTGAAAAACTTGTTACGAAAACTTGTTACGATTTTATGAATGTTACGAATCTCATAATGATGTTATCAAATAAGTCACGATTGAAAAACTTGTTACGATAAACAAAGTAAGATACGATTTTCAAACATTTATGAAACTAAGATTATGACACGATTCTCAACCAATGTTATGAAATACAAAGGAGGAGATCACGATATAAATAGTTACAACTGAAATCTTCACGGTTTTAAGCTACATTACAGTTTAAACGGTATACCTGTCACCTTCTTTACCCATTCGAGCACGGTCAGATTATGAAGAAGAATATATTGTCAAAAACACGAGCTTCTTTCTCTGCGCAAGATAACTAGCCTTCGATTTCTTCTTGGGATCTTGATTTGATTGATCTTGGATACAAAGATTGGAAGAAATAAAACTCAAAGGAAGGGCGAAGAAAGACAGAGCTCGAAGAGAGAGAGTGACCGAAAAAGAGAAAGATTTTTCCGCCAAAAAAGAAATGTGTTCAGACAAATCTCATAAATTTTCGAGTTTATTTAATTTTTAAGGGTATCATTATCTTTTGCAAGGGTATTTTTGACTTTTCAAGATATTTAAGTGCTAAAAAAACTAAACTTAATAAAACATGTTTTTTTCCCAAAAGACTGGTATCGAACTGCCAATTTTGGCAATTTCGTCTTCCTTTTACTTGCAGATGTAGCTAAATGTCTGACTTTATTGGTCATAGTTTCCTGCTGTTGTGGCTGGTGCTCATTTGCGCGCGTGTGAACTAACCCAACAAACAAGGAAAGGATGCCCCCCTTGGCATCTGAGAATGATTCGAGCCGTATGAAGGGAAACTCTCACCTACAGTTTTTTTTTTTTTTTTGGGAGGGGGGGCGGGGGGGGAGGGGCAAGGAGCCCGATAGGGTCCCCTCATTGACTTGACCCACCACTTCACTTTCACTTAGGCCTAGGCCGGCTCCAACATGAGAGAAGGGGGCGGAACTGCACACTCTCATATTTGAAGTGAGCGGTGGTTAGATATAAGGGTGAGCCATGAGCTTCGAGTATTTAGGTACTGAGATTGTTCGGGAGACATGGTCCAAGCCTGGTGAAGAAATGAAATGCAGAAAAATATGAAGTTATCTTCTTATATCTTTTGACTTGATTGGTAGGGAAAAGGCCTTTCTCATTGGACTAGCTACTCCTCTGACCCGAAGTGGATTCCAAGGGAAGAGCAAAGCCTCACCTTGCTGTAGGAAGGTGTTCATTGCTGGGATGGGTTCAAATTGGACTGAAGGGAGGAGGAATTCAATACTCTGATCTTATTGGGGATTCATCACTGGTTAGGGCTTTCAAATCAAAACATGGGCATCTGCAACTAAGAGGGAGCAGTAGATCGTCGATTGAAGAGCCAGGTTAATAAACTTCTATTGGGACTTCTATTGATTATTGATTCGATTAGAGGGACTCCTAACAACAAAATTGTATGAAAGGGTCCCCACGGAGATATAGAAGCCGCCAGCTGGATCGACCATGAAAGGCCAGAGGGACGGGCTCATTCGACTAATTAGAGATCCTTGGCCTTACCTAAGACAGTGATGTCCCTAAAATAAGGGATTGGTTGATTGAAAAGCTCAGGCAAGAGTAGGACATTCTATAAAAATCTTTCTGATCCGTTAGCTGGTGGTCCTCTCAAATCCCATTTTTCCATCAACAGGTAGGGTGAATTCTAAGGTTCCTTATTCCGGTTATAAAGCGAAAAAAGAGGGAGAATGGGCACAGCCCCACTAGCAGCCTGCGTTTTCGACCCGAAAGGAATTGAAAATGAAACAAGAATCTGTGTTCACTATCTATGGAGTGGAGTGACTATCCTTAATCTCCTCTTCCCTGTCTCCCCCCCCCTTTTTTTTTTCCTTTCTCGTCGCCGGGACAATCCATTTCTTTTCTTGTATTGTTCATTATGATTGATCTGTAGTTCAAGGCCACTTTTCCTAATTCGAGTTTGAGATAGAATAAGACCCAGATGTAGAGTCCCATTAGCCGAGAAAAGATTTTTTCTATTGATTTTTGACTCCTTTCTGGCCTTACCTTTAAATAAGGGTTCTTCTATTTCCCTACAAGGGAAAGCCCTTTCCAGATGGAGTAGTACATCTTTGTCTTGAGAGCCCACCCTACAGATAGGAACTCCTATCTTTATTATCTATCTAACCCGAAGACTTTTATTCGTGGTGGAGTGCTTCAAATAGGATCCGATCCCATTGTAGCACTCCTTCTTGACCCGCCTCACCTAGCTCTGAAGCTGGAATGTCTTGCATTGGTGGAGTGCCTAGTCGGGGAATTAGTTTCATCTGCTACGCTTTATGCTCCTGGTTTTGGCCAATCCTGTTGGATGGGCGGCAATGTTGAAAGGTGCAGATCTTGGTCTTCTGGACTGGCTTTATAACATCCAATCTTAACGTTCTTTGAAGAATTCCAACCAAAGATTCCTGTGTTTCAGAATCTTCTACACTAACTTCATTCTGAGAGCTTTTGAACAAATCTCCCCCCTCATCAATCTATAGATCAAGTAATGCTTCCTATGATGATCCTCATCGTCATTCTAAAAAAATTCTTCCAAAAAGATTTAAAAGTTGCTTCAAAGTGCCTCTGGGAATTGGGACCCTTGAGAATATATGATAGGTATAGATGAGAGGACATGCTTTCTAAGACTTAGACAAGCCCTAAGATGGATGCATTCTATTGCCAGCTTTAAGTTCAAACTTTTTAAATGTAAACCTTCTTCCCTCCTACTAACCTCTTAATCTGTAAAAAAAGCCTACGTACTGCGTAACCTTGTTTTCTTTTCGACAGCTATCAAGTTCTTCCAGTTTTCCAAGTCAAGTGAGAAAGCAAGTGGATCAAAAAAAGTCCAAAGAGAACAGACTAGCCACGGAGCTTGGGTACGGTTTCCTAATCAGGGATCCATGGATCACAGATGGTATCTCCCCATGGCCTTTCGCCTCTGAAAGTGTCCTTCCTTCTCAATGCCTAGGCATCCATCCAATGCATTCTTATCGTTATAACCTTAAATAACGAGAAAGCTTTTTTTTTTTTGTTTGCCTTTACAAGTTAAGTCTCTTTGCATGCCTTCCTTTGGTTGGAGTGTCTTAAGCCATGTATTAAGCCATCTAAGTCAACTGCCTATACCCCTATTCCTTTCCCTGTCGAGTATGGATCTTTAACCTTACATAAATTAAATGGCATAAAATCATATATGTACGGTGAGGATAATAGGATAACGAAAGAGATCTGTAAATGCTAAAGTGTACTACTAGATCTTGGTATGGGTTTACTAGTCATAGGTTTGAATATTCGCTCAATACTTGAATCTTCGATCACTCGGATTCGTTGTTCACCTTCTTAAATTAACGAAGCCTACTCCATGGATTTCCTTGTACAATAGACCCAGTAGATCCAGTTGATTATGGTCGCGCTCATGATAGAGATTCAGTTTATGGCGTGAGGTTCAGTTCCTTATCTAGAAGCGTAGCTGGATCTTTACTTGTAATGACCTTTTCCCCCCTTACTTACCTCTTAATCTATAAAAAAAGGCTTGCGTACTGCATAACCTTGTTTTATTTTTGATAGCTGCCAATTTTTTTCAATTTTTCAAGTCAAGTGAGAAAGCAAATGGATCAGAAAAAGTCCAAAGAGCACAGAGTAGCCACGGAGCTTGGATACGGTTTCCCGATCGGAGATCCTTGGATCACAGACGGTATCTCCCTATGGCCTTCGCCTTCAAAAGCATCCTTCCTTCTCAATGCCCAGGCATCCATCCAATGCATTCTTTTCGATCTTGTACCCACGGAGCGGTACACTGAACACCAACCCAATCTCGACGAAGAAAATCAAACTACAAGCAACTACATCAAAAACCTCTGTTCTTGATGTGAACAGACGCTTTCTCATTAGAGTTGAGTCTCTTTGCATGCCTTCCTTTGCTTGGAGTATGTTAAGCCATATATTAAGCCATCTAAGTCAACTTTCTATACCCCTGTTCCTTTCCCCGTCGGGTATGGACCTTTAATCTTTTATAAATTAAATGGCATAAAATCAGATATGTACGGTGAGGATAATAGGATAATGAAAGAGATCTATAATTGCTAAAGTATACTACTGGATCTTGGTATGGGTCTACTAGTCATAGGTTGATATGCTGTTAGCTCTACCAGAGATATTTATTAAAGCCATTATGAGTATATATCCAGGTACACTTCTGGATAAGGAACTGAACCTCACACTATAAGCTGAATCCTATCATAAGCGCGAGCATAAACATTTGGATCTACTGGGTCTATTGTACAAGGAAATCCATCGAGTAGGCTTCGTCAATTTGAGAAGGTGAACGATGAATCCGAGTGATCAAAGGTTCAAGTACGGAGCGAATATTCAAACGTCTATTGATGTGAGAACTTCTTGCGCCTTTGGTTGACACCACCTTAGCCTTAGTCAATCAAGAACTACTTGACTGATTAATGACATGGAGATTTGAAAGACTGATGGAGGGCACAACACATCTTTGGTCGTAACTATCGCTTGAACGGGAGATGGGGAAAGAAAGCAGGATGATCAATCCCTTGTAGGAGCTCGGAGAAAGATAGCTAGAATCTATTCTATTAGAAAGGGTGAAGGATAATGCCAAATTGATAAAAGGATTAGGCATCTACAAATTGGATTACAGAGATGTTCTCCCTCCGGGGGTCTCTCTACAGGTTTCTCACAAGAAGGGTTCAAACCGAGGGCAATTCAATTTGTCGACCAGCTAAAGTAAGGAAGAATCAGCCATTTAGGGTGGCTAAGCTCACTTTGGCACCGAGCACTGTAGTGCATAGTTATTTCATCTAACCCCATAACTTAATGAAATGGACTGAACGGACCACACTGAAAAAAAAATGCAAGCAAGGATGGCTGCGAAGCCAAGGAGGTTCAGTAGGAAACAAGAGAGTAGCAATACCTTTCGAGCTAGCATAGATAACAGTGGGAGACCAAACAAATGTTTCACATCCAGCAACAACATCTCCTTGCATGCAAGAGACTTCTATGCCAGCCGTTATTCCTAACTTTGTTATGAAAGAAAGCGGCAGACTAATCTTATAGGTGTTCCCTAATGAGGGATTTTAGGAGATTTATTAGGGTTCTCTTCCACCCTTTCATAGAGGGTTTCAGTATCCATCTCCACAGATATTTCCAAATCGCGAGACATAATGTTCTCTGTGGCACTAGAGTAGATTTTTACCATTTTGGGAAAGTAAACGGACAGTTACCCTTTCCCCTTCTCACAATGTTCCCGAACTTGCTTAAGAATCAAAGTTTGAATGGCACTTCGAAGTGCCTCACATTGTTCTTGATGGGGATCGGCGTGGGGAACTCCCGCCGATTCTGGAGCCAACAAGTTCTAAATGACCTCCCTCTCACGGTTAAAAAAGTGGTTAACCATCTCGAATAAATCCATATTATCTATCCAAAAAATGTGTCTTAATTACAACCAATTCCCCTGTTTTCCTATCGAAAAACCAACCAGGAGATTTAGGGGGCTTTTGCTCGCTCATCATTAATCCTACTCTACAATTTTGTTAGCACCCATTTTGACTCTTGTCAGTCTTCGAGGGACATTGAAGACTTGAAACTACATCAAAAGACAAAGGATTTTCTTTCCTTACTATCATTTCGAAAGAAGCAATCGACTTGGGATGGATGTCATTGGTTTTTTTTTTTCCTCTCTAGGTCTCTCAGTTGCTTAGCTGGTGTCATTGACCTTCGGCTTCTGGCTTTTGGACTAGTAGCTAAGTCACTTTCTTCTTTTTTTTTTTTAGGGGAAAACGGACCCAGGCATAAAGAACTTCAATCACTATTGGTAGTTCACCCGCTAGGGGAACGTCAAGGGGGGCATGCCCTATGTCCACTGACTTTGCTGTTTAAGTGAGAGCTTCTAGAATGCCATTCATTTCATAATAAAAACTTTTCAACATAGATGTTTCAGCCACTGAAGGCGAGAGTGCACCCAAAAATTGTATTGGTTCTACTGCTAAGCTGGGCTTTACCCGTCCCTGACGTGGACTCGAGCTTCTATAAGAGAATGAGAAGCTCTAAACACAAGAAAGTGCAAACTGTGTGGAGCCTACTTGAGTTAATTTTCTATCACTACTGGTCGATCGCGGGGGAAATACAGCTCAACCTTCTCTCGAGAAATGAAACGAGGGTGAGGTCCAACAAGCACTTATTGCAGAAGAGGCCCATAAGCACCCATTCCCCCCCTTTTTTCCTCAATAAAGTTGATTTTTTTTTGCCAGTGCTGATGCAGTGCGCACGTAGATAAGCAAAGTAAAATCCCAGTGGAAGGGCCAATGCCTTTCTTTGACGGCCTAAACTCTTATTTTTCAGCCGTGAGGAACTACTGCTCGGTTGAGGAGAAAGGAAAGGCCTGGGCCTACCTATCGTGATAAGACCTCATAAAGGAACAGAAGGAGCAGTTGAGAGGTTCCATATTGTCGAGTCAAAGGGCAACACTTTTGTACGTGATCATAGTATGTCACGTCATCTCATCTCTTTTGTACGTGATCATAGTATGTCATGCTGAAGGGCAGCACTTTTGTATGTGATCATAGCTGTTCAGAGGTCTGAGCCATACAACTGATCGGTGCTTTTCTCTCACATGTGCGATCCAAGATCTCATTGAACAAGGCAATGTAGTGGTCTACTCATCCCCCAGAAGTTCTAAGACAATTTTCCAAGAACCTTTCCTGCCACGAAGACTTAGTATACCTGATTTCTTTAGCATCAGATGAAGTGAACGTGATTAGTCCCTTAGTGCTGCCAGTCTTTACAAGACCTTGCCTCCGAGGTCTCATCAGACTTCTTTCCCAACTCCTACACCTATGATCATTCTCGGCTATCCATCCTTCACTAATTTGCTGTCACATCTGTTTTTTCGCAATCCATCTCCCTAACTAAATCCTTTCTCTTTACCTTTCTCTGGACCCACTGCAGTGATACTAGGGGCACCACCGTCTTTGGTTATAGAGATCTAACTCTCATGCTTAGCTCTCGTGAATCCCTCCCTATGTCAAATAACCAATCAATGCGTAGAAATTGGACATATGCAGCCAAATACACTCTTAAGAAAGATTAGGCTCGGTTTTCCCTAATAATGGAAGCAAAGTTTGAAAAGACGAATCAAAAGTATTCCGTGTATGATTTGGCTATCCAGCTCAGAGGCCCCAGCACAAATTTCCATTTGGGAGCTACTTTTTACATTGGAAGCACATCGGTAATCTTTTATAAGAGTGCTTCAAAAGGCACACGTGCCTAAAAAAACTTCCCTTGAAACAGTGAGTCAAATGATTGCCCCAATCCTAGCGCTAAAAATGATCACCTTTTTGGATGACGAACTATCTGTCGAAGGGCGCAATACATGTCCGGCCTCTCAACATCCCTGTCTGATGTAATGAATATAAGGTTCCTTTGGTCTTATTTGACAATGGATCAGGCCTAAACCTTTGCTTATTGTGAATGTAATAGCTGAGTTGAGTTTTCTAGTCTAGTCATCTCTGCAGCCTTTACACTGGTTCGGGGGTAGGGTACGGTGCTAAAGGTCCTTGGACTTCCAGGCAGTTTTTCCTTTGGGCAGCTGTTCATCGTTGGATCTCGCCAATACAGCCCCTACAGTTTTCGTTATCGAGATATCTTTCCCCCAAGTGCCTTCCTTTTTGACTGGTACCGCAGAGTCTATAGGAGATGATCAAACCTCCTCCACCGTCGAACCTCTTTCTCTTACTTAATTGTCTACTTTAGATGAGACTACTCAACTAAATTAGTATTATACTCTAATAAATCTGATTCTGCAACAGAGATAGAAAGTGTATCCTCTAAGACAGATAATTAAGTGACATAAATGATCTCGTCTATAACATCGATGAAGTAAAAGCCTAGTTCTCGGTAAAGCAAGCTCTTACCTCAAGCTCAGGCAATGGAAAGAAAATGGAAAGAGCATTTCAAACCTCAAGTCACACAAGAAGGTGCGGCTGGGCCTCAACCAAGAAATAAAAACCCTTAGCCTTGCTCGAATAGGAGGGCAGAGCCCGATAGACCAACATAGGTTATGGTTACGTAATACAAAATGGAAGATCTACAGCTTACTAAGACAATTGCCAATGAGCCCTCTCTATAAACCAAAGATCCATAAGTATAGCTGGGAACTTGGGATATCTCCAATTAGTGTCGTCTTGTGCTTACAGTCAACTACCATCTTGGCTAGGGGCCATTTTCGCCTTGTTCCTTTAAGTGGATCTTCCCAATTCTATCGGACATGCTTAGATTCGAAAGAAACCTGGTACCATCCGTCATTTTCTTTAGTGCGTAGGGACCTACTTTGAAAGGCCCTCTAGCTTTTTTAAGCTAAATGGGTCTTCACGGTATCCCAATCAATCCACCAGGTTGGGTTTGCTATTAACGGCTGCTGCAGTGTAAGTATAGTTTGAAAGGCTTTGTCAAGCAAGAAAACCACTTCATCCCTAATGTAGACTCAAAGTGAAACCTATCCCATCACCAGTTGGTTTCCTAGACAAAGATCTCTTATCTAGAGCTAGTCGTGTTAATTTCTTTTTTTTAAGAACGGTTTAAAGCCTTTAACTTAACTAGCGATTTTGGCTATTAACATGACTTTCTTTGGGCCGGAGAAGGGGAAATGGAGGATAAACGTTCTCTCTATGGAAAGAATTCAAGGAAGTCCATTACTGAGATTAGTGGTGATCTCGTCTTGCTTGCTGGGAGAAAGGAAGCTTCTGGACCACCTTTTCCAGCCAAATAGCGAGCGATCACTCAGCAATGAACACTAATTAAAATCGGCCAGGAATGAGTACCTATCCCTTATGGGAATCGAACCCATGTTTTCGACATGAAAAGATGATGTCCTAACCACTAGACGAAAGGGACCAAAAAGCCATTCTTTATATACCTTAACTCCGAGAATAAAAGTGGTTCATTTTGTTTCTATACAAAATTTAAGATTTCATTTGTGTTCATGTTGGTGATTTCTAATGTCAATTCGGTGGGTCATCCCCTTTTCCTACGGGTTTTGCCACCGACCCAGTGACACACCAACCATGCCCTTTCCTTTCTCCGATCATAAAGCTCACTGATCCCTTTCTTTGTGACTCTTTCTTTTGTAGAGGCTTCGAAGAAGTATCTTGCGTCTTTGTATTTGATTTCGTTGAGGCTGAAGGGTTTAAGATCTCCATCTATACTCTTATCTCCCCATTTTTACTTCAAGCACTGGTGGAGTGTTGAAGGCACCACGTAATAGTTTAGATTTGACTATTTTCAGCATGGGAACAGATTACCCAAAAAAAAATCCTTGGGAACAATGAGAAAAAAAAAAGATATCTCGGTAATAAAAACTATAAAGGGCTATATTAACGAGATCCAACGGTGAACAGCTGCCCAAGGGAAAAACCGCCTGGAAGTCCGAGGACCTTTAGTACAATACCCTACCTTAGAACCACTAGCCTTCGCGCCAAGCAAAAGCGCCCTTGTCCCTTCCCTTTCTCCATTCTGCCTTTTCCTTTGCTTTATTTCAATCTAAGCAAAGCAAAAGTGGTTCGTATGCCTACTTTACCTACTTGACGTAGTTGCTTTTGCAGTTGATTCTAATCCTAATGTTGATCTGATGCAACTTACCGGTGATAGTCATAGCACTAGGAGTTTTCAAGAGAGGCAGACATGTATAGATAGTAATTGATAGTGGCATACCATTCAGATCGAGGGTCCCACGTGGTAAACAGCATGTAGAAAAAATACCAGTGGGGGAAGAAGGCCTTCTCACTCAAGCTTAATCATTTACTTTTTTAGTTAGAGACCAACATCTTGGGGCTAATGTGGGATCCACTCAAGGACCTACTTGGTTTAGGTAAATATCTCATGCATTCCCCGACTAGAGAGTTAATTTTGGAGGAAAAACTATGCACTTTTCTAAATAGGTTAAAAAAATGGGTTTCAAATATACATATATATATATATGTATATTACTGGTTGGCTGGTTTTTATGCAAAAAAAAGAAAAAAAGAAAAAATCAAAACGGGATTGGATTTTCGCTCATAAGGAAGGAAGGTTAAATACCTTTGACAGGGTTGAGAACTGCTTGATAGGTACACCTCTTATTGTTTATATTTACAATCCTAGCCCTGAACACTGATCCCTATTCCTTGAAGTTCGGTCCCTACTGCCGAGGTAGGGAAACTCATTGATGCACTTGCTGCCTCTGGAACTATAGATCATATAATTGGAGTTAAAAGACACTAGTGCCCAAAGAAGGTACAGGCCCAATAGGTTTAATGGGATTCCTTGAGGGGATATCATACTTCATTGGAATGGGAACTGAAACAAAACTATGGATAGATCCCTAGTTAAGTAAAAGGGTGGAGCTTGAGGCTTCTCAGCCGCAAGAACAGGGAACGAATCCTCCAAAAATGATATGAGTTCGCAATTACTGCCATAAGAAAGCCGCCCCTCATCACTTACCGCTATTTTTTTCTTGGATTTTAAGGGCAATTCACAACATTTTTTTTTGGGCCTTTCTTTCTATTGATGAATAGGTGACCTCGTGCTCTTCAAGAAATGATGGCAAAGGCCCCCCTGAGCCCAAGTTTTCTGGGCAATGTTAGATCAGGAAGTGTTGGCTTGACTTTATTATTGTCTTTCCTTTATTTTATGCTCTTTAGTGCAGAAGGAAAACTAAAAAAAAAGAGAAAGAATCCCCCTATTCAAAGGCCCCCTGCAGTTGTCTGGCAGCTATCTTCCTTCCTTATAGTCTTGCATCTGCCTTTGGTCGGCGAAAAAAATCCCTTATTGCCCTCATTTGCTATAAGCGATCCATCTCTTCTCCTTTAAAGCGAGAACTACTAAACGGACCTTAAACTAGAGTCAAAAGACAGATTCGAATACGGAATACCCACCTGAGAGGAAGAATCCGATCATTGAAGGCTTGAGGGAAACAAATAAGCGATGCCATTGATTTAGCTGTTAGAGTATAGGCATTAGGAGATTAGGATTCAAGGCATGGCATTAGATTAAGAAAATGCTCTTTTGAACGAATCCTAAGAAGAAGCTTCAATTTCCATGCTTTCAATGGCCAGAAGGGAGGAGAGGAGCTCATCCTCGGTTATATGATTTAAGGCTATGAGTTTCATTGTTAGCAAGATCCCCAACTATTGAATCTATTATTTTTGGCGGGGCTACTTCTTCTTCTTTCAAAATGGGAAGAATAGCGTAGTCAAAGTAGGCCAAGTCGGTAGCCTTTCCCTTAACTCTTAGGAGAAGGGCAGTAGGATTAGAAAAGGCCTAACTACTGTTGAAGGAATAGAGGTTGTTTTGGCTTTTAAAGTAAAGGGAGAGGGGCTGAGTGCCGGTTAAACACGGGATGAGTGCCGGTGAAATGTTGTTTGAGACTTACCTTGCTCAATGGAAATTTCTTTATGCAAGATCCCATGTTCGAGAGTTTGATTCTGATTTTACTTTCACTCTTCTCAAGGAAAGAGGCCATTAAACCAAAAAAGAGGTCTTTGCTTACTTTTTCTGTTAGAGATGCTAGTCTTTTTGTAATAGCAAGAAAAGGATAATCTTTTAGTGTCAATTGGATTCTTCCTTCAACGTCGATTGAAGATGAAAGTGCTACTTATAAGTTCTTTTAGTTTCTTTTAAATAATAATACATCAGTGCCCGAAAAAGGTAAAGGCCCAACAGGTTTAATGGGATTCCTTAAGGGGGTATCATACTTCATTAGAACGGGAACTGAGACAAAACTATGGATAAATCCCTAGTTGAATGGGTCATCGTTGACCCACCAACTCAGTGATTATTGTATACTTATAAGATAAGTCAAATGTGCTAAAGAGACCTCGTTCACAAAGTAAAGTCGATCGAGCATTCTATGGTTGATAAGCTCCGACTCCTTCTTCTCTTTTCCCCACATCTGATTCGAGGGATTCGGGGTAAACAGTTGCTGTAGCCCAATTCATTAGTACTTCAAACTTGGTAAGACCATAAGTCATCATTTCAACGGGAAAGTATAAAAAGCCTTCACAACACGTTACTAAGTGCTTGGTGGGTCTGGGTTCAACATAGAATGAAGGGGACAACCCTAATATTGTGTTGGAAAAGCCAACTTCTTAGGTTGCGGGCGAGGAAGAGCGGACTCAGGGACTCGAGTCGGGGTGCAGCGTAACTAAGAAAGCCATTCCATTTAGGGCGAGACAGAATAAGTGGGCACGAGCGGTCTGGTATCCGAGCCAATTGGTCAGACGATGACTACTTCACTTATTATATTAGTATTAGCCGCCTATCTTGAAATGAAATGAGATAAAATAGAAATAACGCGAAGCGATAGTGTTATAGGATTGGTTTTTTTTTTTTTATTAAGGGGGGGATAAGCTTGCGTTTTCACAAGCTTATCCCTACGCCAACCGACAACTTCTGGGTCTTCCTATCTCTCCTAAACTTCCCCCAGTCTTTGGTCTGAGCTGTATGAGGCAGAAACTCATCCCACATACGGTTTGGAGGTCAAGCCCCACCTCAACCGTAATGGTGCATCTTAGGTCAACTAACACAAAGAAGATACAGTTCACTCAACGATTGCTTTTGGGTTCTAAACTCTATATGGGGAAGAAGCGTTGTTATTTGCGAGGTCTCAATCATTTACATGGACCAACTTCTCATTCCATTTGTGGGAATTTGATAATCTATAAATCATCTTTAATGAACGATCGGCTCATGTTTGAGCATGATGAATCACTTCGTGCCAACCTGTTGCTAATAAACTTTTTGGCCTCATATGAGAATAGAAAACTTGAGCATTTTCTGCATCGGTGGATGAAGAATCAAAAACATAATAATTTTTGGTTAACCATGTTCCAAAAAAAAAAAAAAAAACTTTCAAGAAACTACGAGCACAATTAAAGTGGCTATACATACAAATCTATTTACGGATCTATATGCTTTGATTGGAACTGGAAGTTCCAGAATATAAGGCTGGTATACCACTATAATGAAACTACCTTTTATTTTTTTATTCGGATAGGATTTATGTTGGCTTCGTTGGGAGGCTCGTGTAGTTTGTTATGTCAGCTCCAAAAGGATAAGTTGCGTTGGAATCGGCAAATTTTCGTGGAGTTTATAATTGCATAAAAGGAGTCAAAGTAGTGGCTACAGCGCATCAAGGCTTTTCTTCGACGGTCCCTGTCTCGCCCACCTGCCTATCTTGATAGAAAAAAGAGTGCAATAAGCATCTCCGGACATAGAAAATAGGCAATCACTTACCCTTCGTTAATGATGTAGGTTTCGGTCATAGTTTCTGGTATCGACACAGACAATGGGAAATCTCTATACGATTGAAGTTAGTGTCCAAGACAAAGTTTAGTTTTTACTTTGAGTTCCTCTTTTAATAACATAAAATAAGCATTCCATAGTCGTAGGCACCGACATCGACAGTCGGATATCAATCACCTACTTCCTTGAGTTAAAAGTCTTTCAAAGCTCAAAAGGAAAGAATAGAGGCTAGTAATCATACTAAGAGCGAAGTGTGCTAAAGCAGTGAGCTAGTAATCATACATCGATGGTCATCAATTATCGATTGAAGCATTATCGAGGGCCAAAGCAAGTGCTAAACCCTACTTTCTTTGGTCTGGCATTGAGTGGTACCATACATCATCATTTTCTTGGCATCCCTGTGGAACAGAATCAGATTAGAAAGGCTGCTGCTAGTTCCGGTGATAGAGCCAATAAAGTTCAGACAAGAAGGTTGGCCAGTAATGGCCATGCCTTCTGATCAGCCAACGTATTTTATGCCCTACTTGATGTGATCCATATACTATACTCTACTCCATCATGGACTAGGGCAGCCTTCACATATCTTTCGATTTGGATTTGTAGCTCGAGAATGTCCAAGAAATCCTTGACTCTGTAATCTCGTCTATGAAATATAAGGTTAATCGTCGAGAGAGCTCTACTATTCACTCATCATCGAAAAGAAGATGTTGCTCTAATTCTGGAACGAGAAAATCCCATGGTATTTGGGGTGCTTACTCGGGAACGAGCTTTTCTTTTGGTGGATTGAAATACTATTGACCAACCAAAGAGCATCCTTATAAAAGAATGAATGGGAAGCGGACCCGATCTATATTGCTAGAGTTATTTTTTACTTTACCCCCATGTATTCCTCTTTCTTCTTATTTTTGAATTTTGTCTCTAAGCTTCCCCTTTAGTGCCTGCTAAGACTTATTTGTTCTCGACTATAGTTGCGATCTCTAAGCAGGATTTTTAGTCATCTATCCCTTTTCCTAGCAAGTGAAGAATGAAAGGATGTTTTGAACGAGTGTTGAGCGAATGAAGTACCCCACAAGCTATAAGGGTGAGCTATATGTATAAATTTCATGAGCAGCAATTGAACTAAACATTCTAAGTGCATCCAGTAGGAACTCAACCTATGAATTTGCCTCTTTATTAGGTTGGTATAGGTTGGGCGCTTTAATCATTTAGACATGGATGCAAAGAGACTCAGCGAGTGAACTAGGTTTTGGTATTCCTTCTCGAGTTTACACCATGGCATAAATGCGCCGGAGGGAGGTAGCCTAGGATATCAACGAAACAAGCACTTTCACCTCTTCTCCTTAGGTCAAGCCTAACTTTCATTTATCACATCTGCATCCAGACATTCGAATTGATAATATTCTCTAGGTACCCCTTATCTTGCTTGATCCATGGTTAGAAACATAAGATTGATCCTTCATAGCGCTATCATCCCTCCACATGACTGGATGCATATAAAGTATGTTTATGTTTCTCCACGACTAGGCATACAGTACAATAGGTTAAAGGTGATGAAGAAAGGGATAAAGGCTCTTTCTTTTCATCGAAAGAGTGCATAAGAATTTTCTAGAAAGACGTCTTTCATCGCACCCATTCCTTCGTCTAGATGGACCACCACGGACCTTATCCATCTTATGTGAGTGGATTCGGCAGGACAGTAGCTCCCTTCTTATTCATATCTCCTTGATACGAATAGGACCAAAAAAGTCTTCGTAGCTGCAGATTCACTATGGTTAAGCTGCGAGAACCACCTCAGTACAGATGTCTGAATTATCTCTCGGATTATTGCCAAGACTTGTACAATCGGCTTCGAACGGTTGGTTCTCCCCCTTGCCCACCTTAAGTGCCTCATGAAGCTAAAGCTGAGGCTAAGGCTAAAGGAAGGAGAACAAATCTATGGCATTGGGATGCCGATGTGATCAGAAATGGTTAAATGGAAAGAGACGAGAGGCTAGAGGGAGGGTATTTAGGTTCAAGTTAACGTATCTGAGTGGCATTAACAACCTTCTTACATAAGATAAAGAAAGGATGAACAGAATGGAGAGGACCTGCCAATCGTTAAGCCAGAGGCCTTTCGAATGTTTCATCATTAATGAAATCCAAATCCTCAGAAGGAAGATGTGAATTGGAGGATTCTGGAAGGTTTAAAACCCACCCACCTACAACTCTGAGCTAGGCCATTTGGATGGAGCTATCGCTAAAGAAAGTTGAACCTAAAGAAAGGACTCAACTGAATGAAAGAACTGAAGCTATCTTGTATAACACTCCCGCTGTGTGAGATCATCGTTCCTTCTATACAGGTGGTTTGCAACATTGTTTGGTAACGGATGATTACACTTTGTGTATAAAGCTAAAAGAAAAGAAAAGAGAGGAAGCCTTAATCATACACTTGACCTTACAATACAATAGGGCTGAGCCTAAATAAAACAGTGGGTTGTTGTTGTATCCCAGCCTTAGCCAGTGATCTATACATAGTGGATCCATAGCTTTTATACCCGAGAGACCTAACTGCATATGCAATAGCTCCAGATCAATAGCCTGATGCACCCTAACCATGTGATCGAGACCTATACCCCTCCCCTCCAGAGAATCCCTTGCAGCTTTCGAGCCATAGTTTCTTTCTTCTCAAGATGCTGAAGCAGTAGTAGGAGAATCGGGAGGTGAGGAAGAAAAGAGATGCCATTGCCAGTCAAGCTTTAGTAATCGATTGCTTATATGTCCATTCCATTCTGGCTAGCAAAGTAAGGGCTACACTTTCTAGTGCAGTTGATTGCTTGCTTAGTTGCCAAGTCAATGTGACTTGCTATTGTTATTCTTCTTTCGCGTTGGCCCTTTGCTTCTTTCTTTCAGTCTTCACACTCTTCTAAATGAAGAAAAAGGGGATTCGCCCTAGCCCGACCCAATAGGGATAGCATACCCCCCACTTTAAGCGTACCTTTGTATTGACTGAATCACTCTAAGGGTCTAGTTGGTGGAACCAGTTAACCATGCGAGCTGGTTAGATGTGTGGGGCAGATGGCTCGTAGTGACCTCTTTTCTTGATCCAGCCTTTTCTTTGCTTTAGTAGTGAATCACCTATTAAAAAAAGAGGTAGGCCTGCACGCCCTATTTAAGACTATAAGGTGGTTGGTGGACTCTGTCATTAGGGAAGGGAAGAAGGGGCCTAAGCACGGCGGATGCCATACAGTTGAGTGGCAAAGGAAAGTGAGATCGTACCTCTTTTTCTAGGCTTGTTTGGACACACAGTTCCCACGGAAGATCAAGTTGGTGAGCCCTATGATGGGAAACCTTCCTGCACGATTTAGAGAGTACTGAATTAGAATGAGAGGTTCACCATCACATCATTGCATGCAAGGGGAGCTCACTCGATTCACAAATTGGTCCAACTCATAATTCACTTCTGACTCCGTGTTCAATAGCCCGACCATAGTGATATTAATTATGGTAACATCCATAAGTAGTTGGTCCATCTTTATTCCATTTCATATATGTCCAAGGAGAGTGGCACCAAATCTTTCTCACTTTCTCGATATGAAGAATAACCGCTTAGTTTCAGTTTCTTTGTCAAGGGATGAGACTTGACTTCTTAGATGCTGCTTCCCGGTCTTGGTGGTTGGGGCTTTAGGAAAAGGCTTAACTTCTTTTCTTGTTCACAATCTCTTTCAACTTTAAAGGAAGAAGACGAGGCCCTATGTAGCCTTTCTTTTCATAAGTGGTGGGTAGGGAAAAAGGCAATTCATTACACCTTTCAAAACTGGAGATGAAGAGTCATTTAAAGACCTTTTTCAAAGACCACTTTGTAAAGGGCGGGTATCACGCTCAATAGAACCATACTTCGCTATATTAATAGGAGAGAAAAAGAAAGAGGACAGCAAGAGGAGGCCTTGTTATATATTTCAAAAATTGAATCATCATGCACTTTAGGCCCTTTTGAAAGCCATGACGCAGGGTCACATGAGTAGTGAAAGACTAAGCTCACTCATGCTCTTATGCTTCACACCAACCTAGGCTAGGAAGCTTTAAAGCCATATCATATGGATTAGTAAACTCCGATCAAAAAACCAAACTAGGAAGGCTTGAATGGAAGGCCTACAGGGCAATTTTAGTTCAAATAATCACCTATGGGTCACGACTCTTTTTCAGATCCACTCTAGGTTTGGTTTCGTAGCTTCTATAAAGTAAGATCTTCACGATCCAGTTGACTCGTTCATAAGAGATAGGAATGCACAATTAAAGGCAACAAGAAGAGCAGTAGGTAGAAAGTAAATGGACTAAGATGAATATTAGGTATATAAGCCTGTCGGCCCACGAGAATCTCGATCAGGAAAGTGCCACTCATAGTATGTTGACACTATCCATCCTTCCAGTGCATGCTACGTGTTTATTGGTTAATCCACGCTTATATTCATTTCTTAAGCCCCAAATAGAGCTATCCCATGTTCGATTAGATTGAAAGTCAAGATAAGATAAAATAGCTGTCCATTCCTTTCAGTCTTGGTTATTGGTATGAAGACTAGAAGGGGATTTGCTCCTACAAAAGATCTTGTCTCTTCTCAAGTGGAATCAGTCTAAGTTAATCAAAGTCATGCCAATCAGTTCTGACTTGATTAGCCTTTTTTTTATAAACTAGGCTTAGTAAGCATAAGCTATTTAAGTAAGCTCGAGAAGGGTAGGCTCGCTGCTTCACTCAAAGTGCTATCGCCTAACCTATGGGCTTTGAAGGGATAAGGGAAGGGAAAAAAACAAAAATGGTCACTCTTTAATTTAGCAATTAATTTCTTTCACTCTTTTTTTTTTAAAAAAAAAAAAATTTAGGAACATGCCTCGTTCAGTCACTTCACTCATTGCTCGCTAGCTCATTCATTCACTTGCTCATGAATTCGCAGCTTCGCTAAAAAAAATAGTGACGAAGGGGCAGCGGGGGAAGGTCGATGACTACATGAGGGGAAAGCTATCGTAGACGCTTTGCCTTTTGCTTTACAGAAACTGTTATGAATTAACTAAATGACTAAATCCTCCCGGAATGCTAGCTAAGCCAATAAATAGTATTAGTTCCCTTTAATCAAAATAAAAAGCATCAAGGTTTGACCCAAATTGAGCAAGGGCAACCACTTCGCGATATTGTGCTAATTCTAGTTGTGAACTACCGCAGACTTCTTTCATAGCTTTCAATTGAGCAGCAGACCTAACGCGATTGACAGATAAGCCGATGTTAATAGTAGGTCTACTTTCGCGATAAAAGAGCTTTGTTTTTGAACAGATTTGTCCATCAGTAATGGGGATCACATTGGTAGGAATATAGGCCGATACGTCTCCAACTTGTGTTTTAATGACAAGTAAGGCAGTCAAGCTATCTGCACCTGTCTAGTCCAATCGTTTAGCAACTCTTTCTGAGAAACAGGAATGTAAATAGAAAACATCACCTGGGAAAGCCTCACGGCCTGATGGTCGGCGTAATAACAATGACATTTGTCGATATGCCACCGCCTCTTTACTAAGATCATCATAGCTTATTAATGCGTGCATTCCATTATCGTGGATGCTTCAGCATCGAAGACCAGTGAGTAAAGTGTTGACTACATCACCATGTGATGCGTGGTCCCGTAGGCCCATAGAGCTTCCAGCGGCCTTTCGTGCTAGTCGCCTTTATTCTTAGAGATGACCTTTTCATCAATATCATGCATAGTACCTTGTTGAATGCTTCATCAAGTCCATTAAGTCTACGGATTATATGCCGTAGAGAAGTTCTATATGATTTAAAACTTCTTGTTGAATTTTTTCGTGGTTTATTGGTGGCAATCGACTATTTCTCCAAGTGGGTGGAGGCTGTACCTTTAAAATCCATGACAAGGGCGGATGTAGCAGATTTCATTCGTACCAATATCATAAATAGATATGGATCCCCGCATTTTGTTCTCCGTTCAACAACTAAACCACGAAAAAATTCGGCGATAAGTCTCAAATCACATAAAACTTCTCTACGGCATACAATCCGTAGACTCAATGGACTTGCTGAAGCGTTCAACAAGACACTATGCACGATATTGATGAAAAGGTCGTCTCCAAGAAACTTTTAGCAAAAGCTTTTTTTATCCCTAGCTTTCCACTTAAACAAATGAAGTAGATCCCATTGCAGAAGAAAACTCTTCAATAACAGCAACCAATAATTAAAAGAAAACAGACATTCTTTCTATAAAGATCAAGAGTAAGCCGAATAGTCTACTTTTATCCGCTATGTTACAGTAAGCCTTTGGTTTCAGTTTGAAAGATACAATAACGTTTGAGTATCAATCTAATAAAGGGCGAATGCTACTCATTTTAGTGATAGTTTCCTTTTGATTCGTGGTGAATAGCTCATTCTTTTATAATATAAAATAGAGTGGCTTAATGCTATTCCCGATCAAGCAACGGGGAGGAGCATCTCAAAGTCTGGGGCAAAAGGATTAAGCGCTTTGACTTTGTCCCCCGTGATCCACCACACGTTGGGATCACAAGCCTTAGTCCCAAGCTAAAGAGCATATTCATCTACTCCTGAAAGGGATTTGTGAGCAAGAGCTTATTTTATTTAAGCTTCTTCAATAAAAGCAATTCTCTCTCCTGCGGATCTTGCTCCAACAGAATCAATGGCATCAGAAAAAACTCAACTCTCTCCCTTTCCAACTTAGCTTACCTCATCTTCAATCCCTCTGGTCGTATTTAAAGGATCTTTCAAAAGTGAAAATCTCTCTTCCTTTCTTCTAGCATCACCAGCTTCTGAAACAAGAGCGGATTGGTGAACAGGTTTTTATTCCTCGGCTCACTTCACTACCTTTAGAGAAAACAGTTCTAGCAGGAGACGAAGAAGACTCTCACTTCACTAATTGTAACGGGATCTGATTCTTTATAATAGTTAGCACCTCTTCTTCACGTAAAACCATTAGTTTAGAGTCGACAACTGTAGATAGGCCCCTCCCTAATGCTCTTATTCCTACTTGCGGATTCTCTCCATCTAGGAAAGAAAGCCTTAATAAGGCCCACTAGAGAAGACCACTCTCTATCTGTCGAGCCTCTTTCAGAACCTCAAGAATAGGGGACAACTTCTTTCTCCCTTGCCTTGCTTAATTTTCCTTTTTTGATTGAAAGTAGCAAGCCATTCCACTACTAGTACAAAGGCCAGATAGAAGGTTGCTCATCCAGCCCAGCGGATCCATTATTTATGCAACAGTGCAATTCAGCTGAAAAATATAAGCCTTTATTTTTTTAGTAATATTAGTAAAAGGGAAAACTCCAAAACTAAGGTTCTAGAAAAAAGCTTACCTTATATTAAATATAAGTTTTAGAAAGCACCCTTACTATACCGTTAAACTATAAGGCCAAGACTAAGGACATTTTTAAGGAAGGCAAAGTTAGCTCCTCTAATAGTAGCTCTTTCATTTTACTCCATAAGATTGGGCTTTTCCCTAGCTCAAAAGCTTAAGGATTTCATCGCTCCTCCTATTGAATAAGGCTTTCAGCCAGCTCGATGCTCAAATAAAGAGGGGTTTAGCCTAGTAAATTGACAACGGATTAGGCCTACACCTTTGCTTCTTGTGAACATAATAGTTAAGTTGAGTCTTCCAGTCTAGTCGTCTCTTCTCAAGAAAAAGGGGGACTTATGCAACGGGCTATGCCACCCAAACCAACTGAGGGAAGTCACATCCATCCTATAGCAAGCACCTACAATGTCATGATCACATTAGTTTACCCTTTTTTCTTTGGTAGTTCAACGGACGGTTGCCCCTCCAATAAGAAAAGGAATAAATATGGAAACTTCTCTGCCATTTAAATCGGAGAATTTATGAAGGAAATTGGGTTTTAAATTTCCAAAACCCACATCATTATATAGCCAAAGGGAATACACTACGCCTAAAATCATCCCAAGCATTGCTAATGTGGCTACTAAGCTATTTCTTTGGAAAGCTCCTACTGAGATGGGAAATTCCCCCATAAAGCTGCTACTACCAGGTGAACTCATATTGGCCAAAGTAAAAGAAAAGGAAATGGTAGAGAGATTCGGCATGGCGCTCACTAAACATCTGTAATATCTAACAAGTCCAGTTTTATAGCGATCATAAAGAACACCAACACATAGAAAAAGGGCTGAAGGAACCAGTCCATGACTTAACATCGGTCTTCATCAACATGTTAGGAGGCTCCAGTCTTCGGCGGGTTACCATTACTTGATTTAAAAAGGCGAACATCTAGGCAAGGGAAGTGCAGTGCATCTAGTGCAAATGGCTTTCTTGTTTTATGATACACCAATTAGAATGGAGGGCACTTCCTTATAAACTGCAAGCCCTTCAAAAAGAAAGACATAATATAAAATAAAGGCATGGTTGCAAGAACCGATGATGACGAAGGTTATCGACTTTCAGTGGATGCAGGGCCAACGAGTTCAGTCAAATAGCGTAAAGTCTAAGGTTACAAAAACGTTCACCAACTTTGATAGGTATAGCATTGTGAGCAAATAGAGTAGATAGCTTATCGTTTCTTTCTGTTAGAGTCATGAGCTTGTTGTAGTCAGTCCTAAAGGGAGAACCTTGCTGCTGACTTGCTATATCCCTGCTTTCTTGCATGGCTCAGCTCATTCTTCGAGCCCTGCTTCTCCCTTCTCCCTCTTCCCGTTCTTACCATCCAAAATAAGCCGTATGGAGTATAGCCAGTGACTAAACTATGAATAGGTGTAAAGAGTAGAAAATCTCAGAAAGCAAGAGAGTTGCAATGTAAATGGGCATAATGACATGAGAGTTCATATGAAGCAGTACGTGAAATGTGAGGTTGACTTACCAAGAGAGGTAAGGGTGGTTCATTAGGAAGAAGGGCATACGTAATGATGAAATGAGATGCCCTGTCTTTAAAAGGTGAGTGATCTTTCTATAGGTGTTGGTGGGAAAATGGCTTTCAATTGTGTTAAGAAGGTAGGAGCTAATAGACAGAGAGAAAGAAGTCATTCAAATCAAAACTTGAAAAGTAGTGCCCCACAATATGCCAACTTTTCTCTATGTCACGTGAAAGAAAGAAAGTTGGTTATGTGGATCATAGGCGTCCCCCAGTTTGCGTGGAAGCACTTGGTTAAGAAAAATAGTGAATTTCCATAGTTAATGAGGACTAAACAAGTATAGCTCATGGCGAAACACTATTTTTATATCACACTTCCTCTGTAATTGTTTCGATCCCTTTCTTTCCTTATACTATAATAATAGCGCATTCTTAGTCGATCTCACACACACACATATATATATCATCTTGGTATGTTCGAAAGTGCACTTGTTCTATCTTGCTTTATTAGTCCTATGATATGGAAATTGAAAGTGCGTATCATAGTAGTGAAGGGGGTTGCCTAGAAAGACTTTTCTCTTTTCTTGATCCTCAGAGTGGACTACCTATTCTTGGTAAGAATGGCTGGCAGACTCCGCGCACCTAGGCTAAACATAGGGCCCCTCTTAAACAACTCCCTATCTCAATTTACTCAATAAACAAAGCTTCCCATTGGTAGGAGGATCCGAATGACCTCTACTTCACCCCAACAAGAAGAATCTATCCTTCTCACAACTCAACTAAACCACGTGCGGAATATCCTTTTCCCTTGAGGGACAGGATGAAAGCATATTCCGCGAAGCCATGTCTAAGAAAGGGGGTCAATGTGGCATGGATCACTAAGAGAATGAGATCATTAGAGATTGTACCTGGGCTAAGAAATGAAGCAAAGCTCAATAACACTAGCCACACATCGACAGCTAACCAAGGTTCGCTCCTCGCTTATGGTCCACTAAGGCTTGAAACTAGTCAATGAACCATTCCACCTTTTTGATACTTTAGGGACCTTGCAAGGAGGGTCTTTGATTGGCAATGTCAGCCCAGCTCGCATGGACTTAAGGTGGTTCTTAGTTTAGAACTATATTGCTATCTTGAGTTCTCTGGCCACACCTGCACTAGCTATAGCAATCGTGGATCTAGTTAAGGAGCACTAAGAGGACTTGATTGGGGAGATACCTCTGAAGATTGCCTATGTTGCATCCCTCATCTTGATACACACCTCTATTTCCTTCCCTCTTATCCACTTAAAAAATAAATAACTAGTCCTTGAGGTTGGCAAATTGTAGCCATGGGGTAGAGACTACTCCAGCTCTTTCGCTTTGGTAAGCCTATAATCGTAAGTGAATCCTTTGTGCCCAGAAACTACTACTTTACCTGATCGACAACCTTAGGATTCCTGGTGAAAACTACACCTTTATCTTGATCAAAGGTGGAATCCCAGATCGCTTAAAGCTTCCTATTCGCCTTTCGAGGGGTTCCTCATTGATAGATAGGGGAGCAACTAGCGATGATTGCCATGAATGCTACCCTCAAGGACATGTACAAGAAGGTATTTGCCGATTCCTATCAACATGGTGCACCTCTCAGTAGAGGGGCATGAAAACGCCGTGGAGACTTTGACCGAATGAATAGGGATCAATTGATAGAAATTTTCATTGAGGCCAGGGTGAACACTTTTTTCGTTTGCTATGTGCTGACTAGATGCATATTCGAATGATCGATCGATGGACGAAGGAATTGCATGAATGACGAGACTGGCCTAACCTAAAGGAAAGGTTCTTCCTTCTCTTGATGGTGAATCTTGATTGATTGACACTAGGAACTGATTCGAAGAAAAAAAGCATGGCATGAGATAGGTAGCGAAAAAATTTTTGATAGTGAATTACTTCACTCGATGGATGGAGGCCAACTCAAGCACGAAATCAACGCTGAGTCCACAATCATCGAAAAGGGCACCACCAAGCGAGATCGAGCCCAGTACCATGTATAGGTTGGGGAAAAGCCTTCTGTATAGGGTTTCAAACCTGCGCTTCTTCAAATATCCCATAAATAAGCTTTAAAGCTTGACTAATAAGCGAGAAACTTGACTTTGAGAAAAAAAAGGGGGTTTTCATAGTAAGGGGCTCTTTTCTTGAACAAAACTAATAATAGAGAGCTTTTTTTTTTTTAGCTTGATCGGAATCAATTTTATGATTGAATATCAAAAGTGCTACTTAGTAGTAAAAACTCGGATAGACAAATAGAGAGGGGACTGTATCATACCTGCTAACTCCTAGGATGAGAAGTAGGTCCCTTGTTTTTGGTAGGAATAGTTCCAGCCTTTGTTGCCCTTCAGTAGAGTGACTTAGTGAACTGGCAGGACGCAGAGATCGATTGATCGATATGAATCTCGAAAGTGGATGGTTAACCGCTGCTCCTTTGTCCTGGAGGTTCTTCAGCCGGGGAGGGGCTTACTATCGAAACCTTTTCCCTCGGTGTATGTGAAAAAGAGTGACGAGCCCATATTTGTTCGGTCATAGGTTGGCCCAAAGAATAAGAGTCGGCTTTCTTAAGGGAGTTCTTCCTCAGTAGCTCAATGGTAGAGCGATTAGACTCGGGAAGAAGCATCGGGCCTACCTTCATATAAATTCTACTAAATAATAGCGGGATGTTTTGACAGTTAAGAAGTACAAAAGGCAAGTAAGGACAGTAGTACTGAGCTACGGATATGCTTCTCGAAAGAAAAAGCACTAGCCACCTAAGTTCGTTCCCAACCATTGATGATGTCTTGCTTGATAATAGGGAGTTTCTCCAGTAACCTCACTGGCCTATATGCTAGTGTTGGGCTAAAAGGAAGATATATGCATCTGCTCGGGCAACCAAGCTTCGAGATCAACCAGTCAATGCGGGCATGCTACGTGTACATGATTCATAATAAGCTAGCGTCTAAGCGACCATTGGTTTCCGAATATGGAAATTGCTTTCTTTTTTTGGCAACTTTTGGAAAAATAAACCAATGGTAAGGTAGTCCTACGAGAGCACTTAGTACAACCACCTTCTCTGGTTAGTTTTCAGGAAAACCTCGAAAAAGAGTATTTTGAGTGCCCCTTTTGGGTTGCGTAGCCTGTTGTTCCTCCATACCCTCAGATGCAGGTCGAAAACCTAAATTCCACTTGACCGCTGGGTGAAGCATTTCCACGTTCCTCTAATATGTATGGAGAGGGTCATCCCGTGCCTGTCATCCTCTTTCAGCCTCTCGACTGGAAGTGCCCTGGACATCTTTCCCCTTTGCGGCAAGGTCCTTGTTATCAAGGCTATGAGGCAGGATATGCGCATACCTTTCACCTACTTTCAGGTCTAGTCCTACATACAGGCAAGAATCACTTTTCCCTACATTGATATACTTAAAACCTTATTCCTTAGTATCACAGTATGCTCAGGTTTCCCTTTCCCTAGTATTCAGTTTTCGGTAAGGTATGCTTGTCATAGTTATGTACGAAATCGCTTAGAGGGGGGATTGGTTACACATCAAAATTGATCATTGTTCCATATGTGCGGAGTGCCCTCTTTCCTTACCACTTGCCTGCACTTCCTTCCTTAGCCTAGGAAGACGAATTCTACAGAACTTGAATGGTACCCTCTAGCCTTGAAAGTCTTCCATCAACTTAAGGAATCACTGTTCTTGCTTCGCTACACTTGCTATACTTCTCGCATATGTCCTTGGTTACCTTCCTAGTATGTGATCAAATAAGAAAGAACCTTACCTTAATGTTTATAAAAAGATAATAGCAAGCAAGGAAGGAAGCCTATTAGTTATTCGTTAGACTGTTATAACCGAGAAAGTGCTTATGTTGACACTAGTGAGTGACTCACCAACTCGAAAGTCAAAAAGAGGAAAGATAGGGATATGACAACCAATCTCCCCCCATTATTGATTCGACGAGAAGTCTCAAATCACACAAATGGATAACACGATTTAGCTGAGAGTAAGATCCCATGGCCTTAGTGTGTCACTTGGTTAGCATTTATAGAAAAAATTTAGTAGGGTTGGTTTTTCGATAGGAAAATAAGGGAGTTGGCTATAATTGAGACATGTTTTTCAGATAGACGATATGGATTTATTGGAGATGGTTAACCACCTTTTTAACCTTGAGAGGGAGGTCATTTAGAACCACCTGGCTCTAGAACTGGTGGAAGTTCCCCACGTCGATCCCCATCAAGAACAATGTGAGGCACTTCATTTGATTCCAACAGCTGGCATAGATCTCATGAGACCGGCCCACTATTACTCCGAAAAAAGCCCTGCCCCTTTTCTTCGTTACTAGGAAAGTAAGCAACCTCCATTAGCGCCGGATCTTGAGTCGAATTGATCATGTCATGTGCAATGTCCATCAATGATGGTTGATTAATGTCCATTGGTTTAGACTCCTTCCTCCTTCCCAACTATGAAAAAGATCGAGAGGAGCCCAAAAATCCCCAAACCAAGAACGAAAATGGAAGCCTTTCGATTTTCTCCCTATTCTCTTTTAAATAAAGCTCACCCTCGAGCTCTGGGCAGGTTGGCTAGGTCTTTCCCAGTTGTTCTATTCTCACCACGAGAAAGACGCATGGAAAAGGTATGCCTAATGCGTGAAGGACCTATTAAGAGTTTCTGTTGTCTCGGTAGGGAACTGTACGATCTTTTCCCCTATTGTATTAAATCAATAAAAAAAGAGGTTAACCTCCTATTGTTTAATCCAACATTGACCGGGGATGAGCCCCGACATCCATAGGTCCTTGGTTTGACCTTCCGTAGTGGTCCTTGCTTTTAATAAAACAGAGCAGGGCCAATTTCTTATACTTGCTTCATATGCCCCCCTTTCGTCTTCAACTCTTTTTTTTGTACTCCTTTTCACATTGGGGCTAAAAAGCACGGTTGAAGCAACATGAGTGGGCTTCTATGGCTACGTAATAATAGAGCAGGATAGTACTTTTCACCCACATGTTTAAATTTGACAGTCAAAAGCTCTCTTATTATATGAGATCCGACGCATCCAGCAGAGCAAAGTAGCATTCCATTCATTTTGGTGGCATCCTTCCGCATTGGCGGCGAGTGGAGTGCCACAATCCCATTCATTATTTTTGATCTACATAAGCCAAAGCCCATAGCACTAGCGACATCCCTAGCATAATTGCAAGGAGGATGTATGGTTGATATAGGATCTTGTGAAACATGATTTGATTCTGTAAGCGGTTCAGTACAAATAAAGAAATTTCGAACAAAAGGATTGAAGATCGCTGATAGGAAAGGGGAAAAAAGCAAAGCAATGTCAAGAGCTCTATTAATTCGTTGTTCATCGATAAGAAGAAGCTCTCTCTTTATCATCTTGTGCCAAATGCAACTTACACCCTGACGAGCTCAACAATGAAACTCCTAACCTTAAATCATATAATCGGGGATAAGCTCCTCTCCTCCCTTTTGGCCATTAAAAGCATGGAAATTGCAATTTCTTCTTAGGATTCGTTCAAAAGAGCATTTCCCTAACCTAATGCCACGCCTTGAGTCTTAATCTCCTAATGCCCCGTACTCTAACAGCTAAATCGATGGCTTCGCTTAATTTTTTCCTTCAAGACTTTGAAGATCGGATTCTTCCTCTCGGGTTCCTTTACTTAAAGTAGTGAATCTAGTGAAAGCTGAAGACTAATAAGAAGGTACGAAAGCTGGGCCAATACCCAGTCAGACAAAGCTAGCCACCTCACTTAGTGTACCTTCCTTAGATCGGCCTTTCTTGCCTTCCCCCTCTACTTTAAGGCTCACTCGCTTGGATATGGTCGAATTCTCATTCTGAGGATGGAAAAAGAAAGTCCACTATCCCGAAACTGGTTGCCACCTTTTTGGGTCAAGGTAAGGCAGGAGACCCATACATAACTAGAGAGTAATTGTCGGCAAGTAAGAAAGATCTTTCCTCAAAGTGCCTTCCTTTTTGATTGGTGTCGCGTCTGTAGGAGATAATCAAACCTCTTCCATCACTGAACCTCTTTCTCTTGTTCAATCATCCACTTTAGATGAGATTACTCAACTAATTCAATATTATTCTCTAATAAATCTGATTCTATGGTAAAGACAAAAGGTGTATCCTCTAAGGCAGATAATTAAGTGACATAAGTGATCTCGTCTATAGCATATGATGAAGCAAAAGCCTAGTTCTCGGTAAAGCAAGCTCTTGCCTCAGACTCAAGAAATGGAAAGAGCATTTCAAGCCTCAAGTTACATAAAAAGGTTGGGCTAGGCCTCAACCAAGAAAGAAAAACCCTTAGCCTTACTCGAATAGAAGGGAAACCAAAGTTTTAGCCCTTACCTTAGTTGTTGCAGCAACCATTTCACTAATAGAAAACCTTTCTCTATCACCTTTCCCAACAAGCTGAAGAAACAAACTCCCCTATTCTCGTCAGGCCCTTCCTCGCTTTGTTACTAGGCAGAGTTAGTTATAAAGCAGTGAATCAGACGGGTTAGGAGTTTAATTGTTATCATGGTTTTTTTTTTTTAATAATCATTAGAATGTATGATTCATAATAGAATTTCCTCTTTCGCTAAGGTAAGGGGTCGCTACCCCCTGGTATGTGCCACTTTCCTAATCAAAAGATAGGAAAGCACCCTTTTTCCCCCGGCCCCCTCCCCCTCTCTTAATTGGGATTTTGCTTTCCTTATCTACATGTGCATTGCATCAGCATTGGGAAAAAAAAAAGTCAACTTTACTGAGGAAGAAGGGGTAGGCTAGGTGCTTGTGGGCCCCCTTTGCAGCAAGTGCTTATTGGACCCCATCCTCGTTTTGTTTCTCGAAAGGGGGTAAGGCTGTGTTTCCCCCATGGCTGACCAGTGGCAGCAGAAAACAAACTCGGGTGAGCTTCGCGTGGTTTATGTTCTCTTGTGTTAAGAGCTTCTCATTCTCTTATAAAAGCTCGCGTCCACATCGGGGACGGGTAAAGCCTAGCTTAGCAGTAGGGAGCACTGAGCAACGGGGGGGATGAGGGCAACTCTTTTTTTCCTTTCAGGGTAAAGCAGCGCTTAAAAAGGGGCTAGTCCGTCAAAAGTCTGGTTCCTTCGCGAACGAAGTTCAGAATCAACAATGGTTCGTAGAATGAAGGGAGTGTACAACTAGGGCCTAACCACACTTTTTTGTTCGTAACGAGGGAGAGATAGAATGGAGTTCTTCATGAAGTTTGAGACAATATATATATATAAGAGTTTATCTATGGCCTCCTTTGTGGCCATGTTCTAAGTCAATCGTCTAGAAGAAATGTTACCAGTAAAAATAAGTATCAATGAATCCATGGCATATTGCATGATTATAGAATAAGAAAGGATCGTTAACCTTGGTATCATGATATTACAAGATTTATCGATCAAAGACCAGATATATCCATAAAATGCAACATAAAATAACCAAAAGACATTAAAGAGGTTATCAGTCAATTTTATCTTAGAAGGGATTACTTATAAAAAAAGAATTTTAACTACACTTTACTTCGTTGTACCAATGAAAAAGAACAGAGAATATCATTAAGGAAATACATGAAGGATTTTTTAGATCACATGTAAATGCCATATGATAGCTTAACAAATAATTAAGGTAGGATATTATTTGATGATGATGCAAAAAGATTACATTCGTTATGTGTGAAGGTGCTATAAGTACTAGATTTATGAAGAGAAAATTCTGCACGACCTGCTCTTTTACATGTGATGAATGTACCATGGCCTTTCTCTATGTGGGTTTTTCACGTGATTGGGTGAATTACCTCAAAGGCATCCAATGGACATAAATTCATTCTAGTACTCATTGATTACTAAATGAATTAAGGTTAGATCATTTTGCAATGTGACAAAGTTTGTGATTAACCAATTCCTAAAAAGATGGATTATTTGTCAGTATGGCCCAACAGAAAGAATTGTCTTAGATAATGCAATAAATCTGAATAACAAATAAATGGAGAAAACTTGTTCAAAATTGAAAATTAGGCATCATAATTTGGCTACTTACCAACCAAAAATGAATGGAGCTGTTGAAGCTGCTAACAAAAATATCAAGAAGATTATCAAGAAAATGATATTGGCCTACAGAGATTGGCACAAAAAACTTCTTTTGGCTTTCTTGGCTTATAGAGCAAACATTAGAACTTTCATTGGGCAAACCTTTTATTCTCTGGTATATGGAACAGAAATAGTACTCCTCATTGAAATGGAAATTCTATCATTTAGAGTGACAAAGGAAGCTTAGCTTGATGAAGATGAGTGGCTTAAAACTCATTTCGAATAATTGAATTTAATAGAAGTAAAAAGGTCAAAAACTTTGTGTTATGAAAAATTATATGGAAAGAGAATCAGGTGAGCTTACAATAAGAAGGTTCACTCAAGAATATCCAAACAAGGAGATTTGGTGTTAAAAAGGATAGCTAAAAATGTTTCAGATTCCAGAGGAAAATAGGCACCTAATTGGAATGGACCATATGTTGGGAAAAAGGCATTTTCAAGCGAGACTTCAATATTGGTGAAAATGAATGGTCCTATCTTTTTGGATCTAGTGAACTCAGATGTTGTTAAAAAATATAATGTTTGAGATGATTGGGGCCAGAAATGAAACTTTAAAGGGCGGTCTTTAAAGAGAGAGAGAGAGAGAGAGAGAGAGAGAAAGAGAAGAAGAAGAAGAAGAAGATGAAATCTACGTTGAAAACTTGAAAAGGTGGCCTGTTCAGCCATGGGAGTTTCTAATGAGGAAAAGTGATGATTGTGAATCTCCCTCAACCAAGATTAGACAAAAGTAAGGAATTATAGGTATTCACTAACCAAGAAAAAAAAAAAACTAAACATGATGCATGAATAAAGCAATCGAGTATTTCTTGTCCCTTATTGCTTTTTTTTTTTTTTTTGGTACAAAATTTCATGAATAAAGCTACTAAACATTTCTAGCCCCTCCTTTTCAAAAAGAAGGCATATGCAAATTTGTTTTCCAAATAGCACCAACCATAAAGAATGGTTTATTTAAACTAAATCTTAAGAGATGTATATTGACATTTCCTTGTAAAAAGGCTAGTAAGTTGGAAAATACATAAGAAATGGCACTTTAGGGTTTGAGAGTGGTAAAATTTAAAATCAAAAAAGATATGAACAACAAAAGTGTATCTCTAGAGGATATTTTGATTGTTTTAACAAAATTCACCATAATAGGGGCACACTTGCACCTTGAAAGTATGAAGATGAGAGGAAAGCAAAGCTTTGCTTAAAATAAAAAAAGAAAATAGATTTGTACATCATACATACATGAATATTTGCATTATGAAAACAACTTTCTTCGAAGCTTTCTTGAAAGGGAGAAGCTCAAGCAAGAAAATACAAAAGATTGGTGAACTCCCCAATAGAGTTAAAATTTCTTCATCCTTAGTAGGAAAGGTCTTAGTTAATGAAGAACACATCGAAAATGAAATTCTATGAAATTTTCAAAAAATCTAGACAGCTAAAGATTGCGTCATATATTAATCTCACTGATTCAGTACATCAAGATGAATATGAATCACTTTTTAGTAGACTATTAATTCAGAAGAATAAAACAAAGGTAAATCACGTCTTAGCATGTCGAGGAAGAATTTTGATAGCCAGATTTTCATACATCAAGAAGGATATTCTGATGAAAGATGGGACATTCCAAAATGTCATTCTTTACAACATCAAATGTCGAGGGTGATTCTGACCAGAGACAACATCCATTAGGCAGTCAAGAAAGAATTTTGACAGTTAGACTGTCATACATCAACGGTGATTCCAATGAAAGACCAAACATTTCGAAATGCCAAGACTTTTCTCTACAATGGTGAATGTCAAAGGTGATTCTGACAAAAATAATGTTCACAAAACCTCGAGAAAGAATTTTAACAATCAAATCATCGTATATTGATGATGATTTTGATGGGAGGCAAAAATCTTATATCATCAAACGTCGAGGAAGAATTTTGATAGGAAATGATAGCTGCTTAATGTCGAGGAAGAGTTTCAATAGTAAATGACAAGATTTATATTTGCTTATTGTCAAAAAATGAGGTAGAATTCCATCATGAGATAGAAAAAGGGGACCTTTCGTCTAAAGTTGAGGAACAATTCAAATTGAAGACATTAGGATCAAGATTTGTTCAATGATAAATGATGTGTTTGGCATCAAAAAAAGAAATAGAATTCCATGTTAAGTGACACATAGTAGCAATCAAACCAATTTCATATCGATTGGCTTCTTGTATAATTTATGATATAGAAAAAGAAAAAAAAAAAAAAGGTGTTTAAAGCTTAAAATTAAGTGGTTTTTTGGCTTTGCCCTATTTTTGCTTCTCAAAATTTGGTAAAGACGGGCAACTCTAGACACCTAATTTTAGTCTAAGTTGGAGTGAGCTCAAAAATAGTTAAATGACAAGTCAACTTTGAGGTTAGGCTTATGCTCTAGATTAAGACTATACTGAGTTCGAGATCAAGCTTATCTGTCAAATTCAACATCAAGATTATGCTGTTAAACAACAAATCATGCATACTTTACCCCAATCTAAGATTAAAATTATCTTGAACACACTCTTCCATAATGTAAGATTAAGTACAGCTCAAGGGGCACATTTTACCTTAATGTGGATGGCTTCATATGAAAGCTCGATCCAATCCCACATTGGCATTCAGCTTAGCCCTAATGTGGATTGCCCTGACATAGATTACCTCGAAGGCTCAAGAATGCCAATGGAAGACTCTTGATAGCACATAGATTCACAAATTATATGCAAACTAACACCAAACAAGATAAAGTTTGCAAAATCCTCTCAAAGAATTCTCATTGTAGTTTTCATTTCTGATTCAAATTTTCTTTCTCTCAAACAAATTTCCTTTAAAGCTTTTTGTTCTTTGTTTATACATTCATGAAGAAAAAGGAGAAATACTACAAAAAGATTATTGATTTCTTGTAACATTACTTTGTATCATATTCATATTTTTAAATAAAATTACCTTAGGTTGAGTTAAATTTCATTGAAGTTTTTGTTAATTTATATGCTTTTGATCCATTTAAGTTATGTTGAAATAGCAAATGCATGTTATTGGATTAATAGCACTCTTTTGTAATGATACTATAATGTTCTTTATAAAATTTATTTTTGTTATCAAAATAACATACATTTGTTTTGGAGTTGAAAAAGGGTGAGCAAGTGCAAACCCATTTTTCTCCCCAAAAAAAGTTCTGGTATGTCAAGATGGATTAAGTATGAAGTCTTGTATACTTTAACCAAAATACCCTTAAAAATACTTTTTGAAAAGAAATCAAATGGTACTAATTATGGCCATTTGGGGGGTGCTAATCCTTCTCCAAGTGTAACCAATTTTAGAACCCTAATATCACATTTTAATCTAGTTAGCCATACTTTATAATGGTGGCTAATGACACCTAAAAAAATTGGTGGTGGCTCCTATCATTTTACTTTCTCCATTTTCTACTTTTCAATAGCCATGGCTCGAAACCTAGGTCCTTTTATGTATAAAGAATGTGATTTAGAGTGGATTAAGGGAAACTACTTTATTCTTAATTTTGTTGAATGAAAAATCATTAACGAATTTGATTGTTCTTGGACCCAACACAAGGGTTGGATTATTTTTTTTCGAAGATTCAATCAAAGAGGATCAAAGTCTGCACCCATTCTTCTTGAACATATGAGAACTCAACAACATTGTTCCCTTCCCAGTTTGTCCCCAATGCTTGGAGATTCACGGTCACTTATGTAGCTAAGATGCTTGATTTAGGATGCTTTGATTTGTCCTCTTATGTGATAAGCAAACTCTTTGAACTTGAGATCAATAAGGTGACGAAGAGTCTAAAAATAAGTTACCATATTGATATGGGTGAAGATGCACACCTTCATAAAGGATAAACTCCTATCGAGAGCTAGTTGCTCAAATAAGACAATAACATCTTCAAAAGAGGGTGTTGCCTAATTGCCTATACTTGACATCTCACCCTTGCCCAACTTTCAACATTTGGTAGTGGTCTTAGCAATAGGATGCAAGGAGCAAACAATATTACCCTCAAAGTAATTGCATCGTTGGTCAATGAAGTAACAAAAACCATGGTGTGTGTGGACTCCTAGAAAGAGCCATTTGAATACCCAAAGCAATATTAGAATAACAAAGCAAAAAGTATGATAAATCAAGTAGGCACAACACCACTGTGGTAAAAGAAAATAGCTAGTACACACTTGGACTCTTATGCAATCAAGGCACTCTATCACCTCCTGGGTTTTGGGGATTGCACACTTTGCCCCACATGAAGTAGAACATGGAATTTTTATCTAGTGACGACGAGCAAATAGGTCACCATGGGCCTTAAGCATAAGACGCGCTCGCATGCCAACCTTTATAGTTAACTAATCTGACAGCAAAATATTAAGGTCTACAGAGTTGCTAATTTTGGTGATGTCAAATTACTATAAAGAGCGACATTATCTCCAAATAGTAAAGGTGGGTTTCCTCACCAACAGAACCTCCCAAGGAACAAGGGTAGCATCTAAATCTTGCATGAACACTAAAAAGCCTAGGTTTTTCAATTTTTAATAGTAAAAGGCTTACCAAACAGAGTGTGTCTAATGAGGAACAAAGATAATATCACCCAACCCCACTAAGATGTTTGTGTAAGATATAGAAATTCATGAAAGAAAGAAAAGAAAAGTACGAAACTCGATCATATAAGCATTAAAAGAAAGTCAATGATGATGCACCATAACTTTAGAATTAACTAGTTGGGCAAGACACTTTAGGCTCAGCACTCCTACCAAATGAATAGGTACTCTGGGAATCCAAGACAACAAGAGAGTGTGTCTTTATGAAAGACGCAACATCTCAGCACAAGGATAGCAAGCTCAATCCTCCTATGGAGGAGAATGGACAATAACTGAGTCCAAGATGCCAAACTTTCATCAATAGTATTCTGCATGTTTCCACGAGACTAAAAACTTGATGGATTGACAAAAACAAGTTGTTAGAGTTAACAGGGTTCTAGATAATTTTGTGAAATTCCCCAAAATTTGCTTTTTTGAATTTTTGTTATTTGCAAGGTGTTGCATTCCTTTGACTCCAACCATTGGTAATGCTAGCTTAAGAAGAAAAGGAAGAAAAGGAGTAGCTATGTACCAAGCAAAATGAAACCAGTCTTGGCAGAATGAGACAAAACATAAGGGACAAACACTAGAACCCCAGGTAAGGGAAAAGGAAAAGCGAAAGAGATGTAACGTTTTTTGTTTCACCTCTTAAGTATGTGTGGACAAATGAAAAAAATCTAATCAAAGGTAGGACATGCAGAGAACTAAGACGAAGAGATTCGAAACAACCAATAAGCGATGAACTGAAAAAGCAAGATTTGACAGTTATAAAGCACAAGGCGCTAGATGTCAATGTACTTAGGATTTGTGCAAAGCCCTCTTGAAAGTGGAAGATCCCTTTTGGCTAGCTTTTTTCCTTAGAATTGAGCATCTTGAAATGTGCCAACACAAAGTCTAATACCTATAGTATAGGCAAGTAGAAGAACCTTATGTCCCCAAACTCAGGTGGCCTGAATAAGTCCCCAGACCTTGGCTTGTCTAATTAGCCCCCAAAAATAAACACCTTACAAACAACTAAACAGGATGTGCAAGCATTTGGTTCTCGAATAACTATTTCAAACAAGGAATTCTAAATCCTTACTATCTCCAAAATCCCTCAAGAGGGAGTTATTGGGTAACGAACCTACCGATCTCGTAGGCCCGAATGATGTTTCCATTGTGAAAAGCCTTACAACACTAGTAAAGGCCTAAATAAAGCCTTTAGTAGATGAGCCCAGCAAGGTGTTAAAAGGTTCCCATGCATAAAGGACCAACAACATGTGATTATATAAAGGAGCTTATTGGGTAAGCACATTGTCAAGGAGCCATGAGATATTGCCTTAAGAATAGGATAAGATGCACCATGACGATGCATGAGGGATTAGAGAAGCAAAGAAAAGTGCCTAAGTATGACCCACTAACGATAGTCAATGGAAGATTACAAGTAAATCATAAACTTTGTGAGAAAAGTCAAACTCGACTATGTGTCTATGAGCACAAATGTGTAACATGATAAGGCTTGTGACATACAAAACACAAGGTGACCCATGATTAAGCAAAGACAGGTGATTCCAACACAAGGATAGATCTCATACCTTTCACTTCTAGAAAACCAACAATGAAGTCTATGGAGATGGATTGCCATGGCTTCTCTGGAATGGGCAGGGGCTGCAACAATCCCTCCTCTTTCTTTCTTTCGATCTTGTCTTGTAGGCACATGAAACAAGTCTTCACATAGGACTCAAAGTTCTCTTCCATCTTTGGCCAAAAGTATGACTTTCCCAGCAAAGCCATCATTCATCCTACTCTTGGGTGACCAGCCCATTGAGGGTCTTTCCTTAAGCAACTCTCACCTCAAGCTACCACCGCCTGGCACAAATAGCCTACTGCCCTAGGCATATAGTGGGTCATCTTTTAGCTAATAGTTTCGCACCAAGCCCTCTTAAACTTGTTGCTTAAGCTTCATATAGCTCGAGTCTATGTGAGATTGTTCTTTGACTCGATCACAAAATGTTGCTTGCACCGAAGACAAGATCGAAAGAAAAAAAGAAAGAGGCGGGATTGTTGCAGCCCCTACCCATTCTAGAGGACCATGGCAATCCATATCCATGAACTTCATTGATGGTTTTTTGAAAGTGAAAGGTATCAGATCTATCCTTGTGGTGATTGATCATTTTTCTAAATATGCTATTTTCATTACTGCATCATAAGCTAGTCCAACAAAGATTGCAGCTGAACTAATCATGAGAAATATGATAAAGTATTTTAGGTTGCTAGAGGACATAATCAATGATAGAGACTCACGGTTCACGGGTTAGTTTTAGACTACTCTTTTCAACATAATGGTCTCAAAATTAAAGTTCTCCACTGCTAATCATCCCCAAACAGATGGTCAAACTGAGTGAGTGAACCAATTATTAGCGGAATATCTGAGGCACTGTGTCACTGCCAGCCAAAGAAATTTGTTGGTCTTGTTGGACGTTGCTCAGTTCTGCTACAATGTCCATCGTTTCTCTACTATTGGTATGAGCCCAGCGGAGAACTATCTCCGCTAGGCTCATACGGATCATCATACTTTTGTACGAGCCCTTTGTGATATCTTTTATCGGTAACCTTTTTTCATATTTGTGAGGTAAGCTTCAGCATCACTTTATCCCCCACGTTGAACTCCAAGTCCCTTCTTTTTTCATCAACATGCTTCTTCATTAGTTGGCTGTCTTAGCCAAACTATCATGGGCTTGCTCCACCAACTCCGTTTTATCTCGAGCAAATTGATAAGCTACTGGACAAGGTCTTTGCGATTTTTGTTTCGCAATCTCATGTAGAGTAAGTGGCTACCTTTTAAGAACTATCTCCGCCGAGCTCATACCGGTAGTAGAGGAACGATGGACATTGTAGCAGAACTGAGTAACGTACAACAAGTCTAACGAGTTTCTTTGGCTGGCAGTGACATAGTGCCTCAGATATTACTCTAATAATTGGTTCACTCGATTGGTTTGACCATCTGTTTGGGGATGATTAGCTGTGAAGAACTTTAATTTTGACCCCATCATGTTGAAAAAGTAGTCCAAAACTGACCTGTGAACCCGTGAGTCTCTGTCATTGATTATGTCCTCTAGCAACCCAAAATACTTCACCACATTTCTAATGATTAGTTCAATTGCAATCTCTGCTCGACAAACTTGTGGTGAAGCAATGAAAATAGCATATTTAGAAAAATCGACCTGTGAACCGTGAGTCTTTATCATTGATTATGTCCTCTAGCAACTCAAAATACTTCACCACATTTCTCATGATTAGTTCAGCTGCAATCTCTGCTTGACAAACTTGTGGTGCAGCAATGAAAATAGCATATTTAAAAAAACGATCAATCACCATAAGGATAGATCTCAAACCTTTCACTTTCGAAAAACCATCAATGAAGTACATAGATATCAATTGCCATGGCTCCTTTGGAATGGGCAGGAGTTACAACAATCCCGCCTTTTTCTTTCTTTCGATCTTGTCTTGTTGGCACACGGACATAAGACTTAATGTCTTCTTCCATCTTTAGCCAAAATATGACTTTTTCAGCAAAGCCATCATTTTTCCCACTTTTAGGTGACCAGCCCGTTGAGGCTCATGGGTTTCCTTAAGCAACTCTCGCCTCAAGCCACCGTTGCTTGGCAAAAATAGTCTACTGCCCTTGGCATACAACAGCTCATCTTTTAGCCAATACTTTCACACCAAGCCCTCTGAAACTTGTTGCTTAAGCTTCACATAGCTCGAGTCTAAGTGAGATTATTTTTTGACTCGATCATAAAATATTGCTTGCACCGAAGACAACGCTGCAATATAGGCTTCAACTTCTTTTTTACTTAAAGCATCCGCCACCCGATTCTACCTACCAGGTTTATGTAGCCACATAAAATCAAAATCAGCAAGGAACTCTTGCCAACGTGCTTGCTTGGGAGTCAACTTCTTTTGGGTCTTAAAGTAAATGTTTGCTACGTTGTCCGTCATCACTATAAACTTCATACCCAACAAGTAGTGCCTCCAGACATCCAAGCAATGCACCATTGCAACCACCTCTTTCTCATGTACCAAATACCTCTGCTCTGCTTCCTTTAACTTTCGACTCTTGAAAGCAATGGGGTGTTCCTCTTGCACCAAGACCCCTCCAATGGCTCTGTTCGCAGCATTAGTTTGTACTTCAAAAGGTTTCTTAAAATCTGGCAAGGCCAAAATGAGCTTCGAAAACACCACTGTCTTTAGCTTCTCAAAAGCATGCTGACAAGCATCCATCCAGCACCAAACTTGCTTTTTCTTGAGCAGATCCTTTAAAGGGTTCATTTTTTTTAGTACCTTTTAATGAACTTTCGATAGTAGTTGGCTAACCTAAGGAATGATCGCAAGTTAGAGATCTTCCTCGGCGTAGGTCAATCTACAATGGCATTCACCTTTCATTCATCCATTCTGATTCAGCCCTTGCTGACTTAATGCCCCAAGAAATGCACTTCTTGGTGGCAAAATTCATACTTCTCCTTTTTCGCGTAGAGCTTATACTCTCTTAATTAGAAAAGATAGCTCTTAAGTGATTCACATGTTTAGCTAGTGATTCACTATACACCATAATGTCATCCAAATAGATAATCATAAATTCATCCAAAAATTCATATAGCAAATCGTTCATCAGATTGCAAAATGTGGCAGGAGAATTAGTTAAGTCGAAATGCATCACAAGAAATTCATAGGACCCGTACCTGATAACACATGTTGTCTTTGGCTCATCCCCTGCCTTGATCCTTACTTGCCAATACCCAGACTGCAAGTCCATATTTGTGAAGTAAGACGCTTTAGACAACCGATCGAACAAGTCAGCCACATTCGGGACAAGGTACTTGTTCTTTATTGTTACCTTGTTCAGTGTTCGGTAGCCCACTCACATCCTCGACAATCCATCTTTTTTCTTTTGAAACAATATCGGTGCGTCATATGGAGCTTTTGATTGTTGAATGAGACCCACTTGCAACAACTCATCGAGTTGCTTCCTTAACTCAATTGTCCTTTTCGGCTAGCAATTCTTTTGGTAATTCAAAGGGCATGGTGTCTAAGAACTCTTCTAAAAGTTCCATCACCATGTCGGGTACTTCGACCCACTGATCAGGTTTGATCTCAATCAAAGCAGCCACATATGCTTGATCATCTTGTTTTATCCCACTTTTGAATTGCTTGGCAGATTGTGATTCAATTTCTTTGTATTTTGCTTGTTGACCATTCTCCATGGTAGCAACAAAGCATGAGTTTCCCTCATCACCTATAAGCATCCCGTGAAGGTGTGGAATCATCGTCAGCTTAGCCAAGGCCAAAAACTCAATCCCTAGTACCAAGTCGAAATCATTGAGGGCTACCACGGTTAGGTTGCACTGCCCTGACCATTTATCCACCTTCAAGTTGCACACCGTCAAGCCTAAAATGAGCTTTGCCTCCGAGTTCACTGCCTTTAACTTGGTGGAGTTTTTCACAATAGTCAGGCCCAACGAACTAGCCACACGTCGTGCCACAAAGTTATTGGTAGCACCCGTGTCTACCATAGCTTGCACAGCTTTCCCATTGACTTGCACCATCACGTACATCAAGCATCTGTATTGAACTTGACTACCCGTTATGATTGCATTCAATAGTTGGAGACTATTCACCCACGAAGACCCCTTCATTCGAGTTTTCCTCATTCTCCTGCGCTATCAAAGCGCTTAATTTTTCCCGCTTTGGATACTCTTTAGCCATGTGTGGTCCGCAACATATGAAGCATCTCGTAGGATTCTTCCCTTTCTCTTGCAAAAAGGACTTGCCGCTACCTTTTCGATTCCTACTATTGTCTTTCTTGCCACCATTAGGCTTCTTGTCATCCTTTAGCCAAAGGCTTTCTGATTTTTCTTTCCACCATCATTTTTCTATTTCTCACCTTTTGAATTGGACACACCAGCATAGTTGTAATCTACTAGTTTCTCCGCAGTGGGAATTGCACTCAACAAGTCTCCCACGGATTGCCTACGTAAGTTAGCCTGCGCTTAAGGTTATAGTCCGAAAAAGAAGTTAAACATCTTATCCTCCTCTGATATATTTTTGATGTCTAGCAACAAAGAGCTAAACTCCTTCACCTACTCTCGCACCGAACTTGAGTAGTTAAGCTTTTTGAGAGATTCCCTTGCAACCTAAGTACTATTGCAGGGAAGGAATTAATCCTTCAATTCTTTTTTCAACACATCCCACATTTCAATCCTTGGCCTCCCTGCACTAGTGTCGTCCTCCATTCAAGTTTGCCACCAGAGCTTTGCATCTCCTTGCAAATACATGTCGATGATTGTTATCCACTCTTTCTCTGGGATGCGAGTAACTTTGAAGTACTGCTTAATGTCCCATAGAAAGTTCTTGAGCTCTTTCTAGTTTCGACTACCATCGAAGGACTTTGGGTCAAAAACTTTGATTTTGGATGAGCCACCTGTGCCTTAAGAGGTTGATCACAACCCTCTTTAGCAACGTGACCTCATTTTTCAACTCTTTTTCCCTTTACCTTATCGAATTTATCAAAGTTACGATATCTTCCATGACAGATGCAAAGCAGACATCCACGTCCCTTCTATTTCAACCAGCACGTTCTGGGCCACCCTCAGCTGCTTCGTATGCTGTTTGATTTGAACAGGAGGACTTGTAGCATCATTACTTTCAGGAGAACCAATGAAATCCTCCAATCGGGTTAGCCTTTCCCTTATCTCATTCATCACGACCAATCAAAGTTGCTAACACAATAGGCTCTGATACCAAATTGTCACACGGCTGAGCTTTAGGTTTGAATTTTCACCAATTGATGGAACGAGTGACACCCAACTCGTCAGCCAATCCGCTACGAATGCCATCAATCTCAAGTGAGCTTTAAATTAAAAACCTACACACACGCACATAAGAGAGAGCGGGAACCAATCCCAACCTTTTTCATTTATGAATGAGGATATACACTCTAAATGCAGCAGGACATCACACCCTTTGATGACTCTGCTTGTGGGTTTATTTAGCCTATAAGACTTGGCAGTTGACACCCCCAATTGTTATAGGGCAAAAGGATTTCATCCCCACAAAACCAACCAAGCATACAGCTTTGAGTTTGACCTTTAACGACAAGTGTCCCACTCCTTCGCAAGTGCTTGTAACTTGCGGTAACCACTGGTAATCGCTATCAACTGCTGCAAACTATTGTAAACCACTACCAACTACATGGGATAAGCCAACCAAGCACACCTTGGGTGTCTCGTGCTCATTCACACGCCTGATGAGGAGCCAACGCGAGCCCATGTCCATTTTCTACGAGTGTTCTGCTCACCCGCTTACTAAGTGCCTTGCACCATGTCCGATGCCCACGAGCCATCTCTTATGACCTAGGTGACAAGGACTTGCTCGACACCCGTGGCGAGTAGGCTACTCCCGTGAGCAACTCCAAGAATGTGTCAACACCCGCTTGTGATGCTTCCCATGGCATTACTTGGGCTGGGCCCTGATGAGCATTCTGTGTTTTCATCATACCACCACGCCACTCATAGGTCAGGGGCTTACTAACCACCCCCACTAAAAGAGTGCGACATCCACGTCGCGATGAATGAGATAAGGGAGAGTTGAGGCGAGAGTTGTTTCAGGAAACCCATGACCCTCAATTGGCTGGTCACCTAAGAGTGGGAAGAATGATGGTTTTGCTGGAAAAGTCATATTTTTGGCCAAAGATGGAAGAAGACGTTGAGTTCTATGTCAAGACTTATTTTTTGTGCCAACAAGATAACATCCAAAGAAAAAAAGAGGCGGGATTATTGCAGCCCCTGTCCATTCCAGAGAAGCCATGGCAATCCATCCCCATGGACTTTCTTGTTGGTTTTTCGAAAGTGAAAGGTATGAAATTAATCCTCATGGTGGTTGATCGTTTTTTTAAGTATGCTATTTTTATTGCTGCACCACAAGCTTGTCCAGCAGAGATTACAGCTAAACTAATCATGAGAAATGTAGTAAAGTATTTTGGGTTGCCAGAGAACATAATTAGTGATAGAGACTCGCGATTCACGGTTCAGTTTTGAACTACTCTTTTCAACATAATATGGTCAAAATTGAAGTTTTTTACTGCTAATCATCCCCAAACAGATGACCAAACCGAGCAAGTGAACCAATTATTAGAGGAATATCTGAGGCACTTTGTCACTGCCAGCTAAAGAAATTGGTTGGACTTGTTGGGCATTGCTCAGTTCTGCTACAATGTCCATCGTTCCTCTACTACAGGTATGAGCCCAGTGGAGATAGTTTTTGGCATGTAGCCCCTTACTTCGTATGAGATTGCGAAACAAAAATCGCAAGGGCCTTGTTTAGCAGCTTATCAGTTTCTTCAGGATAAAACGGAGCTGGTGGAGCAGGCCTATGATAGTTTGGCTAAGGCAGCCAAACTAATGAAGAAGCATGCTGATGAAAAAAGAAGGGACTTGGAGTTCAACGTGGGGGATAAAGTGATGCTGAAGCTTACCCCACAAATCTGGAAAAAGTTATCGATAAAAGATATCACAAAGGACTCGTACAAAAGTATGATGGTAAGTTCGAAATTGTCAAGAAGGTAGGTCACGTGGCTTATAGATTTTGGCTGCCCGAATGATTTAAGGTACATTTAACATTTCATGTTAGTTTTCTTAAAAAATATCATGAAGATGCTAACGCAAATCGGGTGAAAGCAAAAAGAGCTCCCTCAATGGTTCGAAAGCACTTTGACAAAGACTTTGCAGAGATCCTTGATCATAGAATGCTTGGGGCGAGTAAGAGAAATAGACGAACAGAATACTTGGTATGAGGCACGATGAAGAAGCAGCCGATGCTACTTGGGAAAAGGAAGTGACCTTGTGGAAGTTTGAAGATAAGATCAAAACTTATCTAGAAGGTGTCGCGACAAGGACGTCGCACTCTTATGACGGGGGTGGTTCATAAGCCTTTTACCTATGAGTGGCATGGTGGCACAGTGAAGTCACGGAATGCTCATCAAGGCCTCAGCCCAACTGATACTGTAGGAAGCATCATAAGCGGGTATTGACACATCCTCGGGGCTACTCATGAGAGTAGCCCACTCGTCATGGGTGTCGGGCGAGTCCTTGACACGTGGGTCATAAGAGATGGCTCGTGGGGATTGGATATGGTGCAAGGCACTTGATAAGTGGGTGAGCAAAACATGACATGGGCTTGCGTTGCTAGCTTATCGAGCGCGCGAATGAGCACGAGGCACCCAAGGTGTGCTTGGTTGGCTTAGCCCATGCAATTGTCGCTAAGGGCTGAAGTCAAAGCTGCAAGCTTGGCTGGTTTTTGGGGGGATGAAATCCTATTGCCCTAGAGCGGTTAGGGGTGTCAACTGCCAAGTTTTTTAGGCTTTATTAACCCATAGGCAGAGTCATCAAAGGATGTGATGTCCTGCTGCGTTTAGAGTGTATATCCTTATTTATAAACAAAATAGGTTTGGATTGGTTCCCATAAACACTTGTCTCTCTTTAACTCTCTCTTGTGTGCGTGTGTGTGGGTTTCTAATCTAGAGCTTGAGGGTACTCATAGCAGATTGGCTGACAAGTTGGGTGTCACTCGTGCCATCACTTAGTGAAAATTCGAGCCTAGAGCTCAACCATGTGATAATTTGGTATGAGAGCCTAGTTATGTTCACAACTTTGGTTGGTCGCGATGAATGAGATAAAGGAAAGGCTAGCCTGATTGGAGGATTTTATGGGTGCTCCTCAAAGTGATGATTCTACGAGTCTTGCTGTTCAAACCAAACAGTATAAGGAGCAGTTGAGGGTGGCCCAGAACGTGTTGGTTGAAATACGAAGGGACGTGGATGTCTGCTTCGCATCTATCATGGAAGATATCGTAACTTTGTCAGATTCGGTAAAGGAAGGCGAAACAAAGTTGAGAGATGAGCTCATGTTGCTAAAGAGGGCTGTGCTGAACCTCTTAAGGCATGGGGAAGGTTGCTCATCCTAAATTAAAGTCCCCAACCTAAAGTTCTTCTATGGTAAGCGAAACTCCAACGAGCCCGCGAACTTTCTATGGGACATTAAGCAGTACTTCAAATGGAGGACGACGCTAATGCGGGGAGGCCAAGGATCGAAATGTGGGATCTGTTGAAAAAGAAATTGAAGAATCTCTTCCTTCCTTGCAATACTACTTGGGTTCCAAGGGAATCCCTAAAAAAGATTAAGCTCTCAAGTTTGACGCAAGAGTACGTGAAGGACTTTAGCTCTTTGTTGCTAGACATCAAAAATATGTCGGAAGAGGATAAGATGTTTAACTTCCTATCCGGACTACAACCTTAGGCGCAGGTTGAGTTACGTAGGCAAGCCATGGGAGACTTATCAAGTGCAATTGCCATTGCGGAGAAGCTTATAGATTACAAGTATGTTGGTACGTCCAATTCACAAGGTAAGAAAAAGAAAAATGATGGTGGAAAGAAAAATCAGAAGACCTCTGTCTAGAAGGATGGTAAGAAGCCTAATGGTGGCAAGAAAGACAATGGTGGGAATCGAAAGGGTAGCGATAAGTCCTATTCGTAAGACAAAAGGAAGAATCCTATGGGATGTTTCATATGTGGCGGACCACATATGGTTAGAAAGTGCCCAAAGTAGGAGAAATTCAGTGCTTTGATAGTGCAAGAAGAGGATGAAAACTCGAATGAAGGGTTTTCGCGGGTGAACCCTTTCCAACTATTGAATGCAATCACGACGAGTAGTCAAGTTCAATACAAAGGCTTGATGTACGTGATGGTGCAAGTCAATGGGAAAGCTGTGCAAGCTGTGGTGGACACGGGTGCTACCAAAAACTTTGTGGCACAACGTGTGGCTGGTTTGTTGGGTCTGACTATTGTAAAAAACTACACCAAGTTAAAGGCAATGAATTCGGAGGCAAAGCTTATCTTAGGCTTGGTGGTGTGCAACTTGAAGGTGGATAAATGGTTAGGGCAATGCAACCTAAACATGGCACCCCTTGATGATTTCAACTTGATACAAAGAATCGAGTTTTTGGCCTTGGCCAAGGTGTTAGTGATTCCTCACCTTCGAGGGATGCTTATAGGTGATGAGAGAAACTCATGCTTTGTTGCTACCATGGAGAATGGTCAACAAGCAAAAGAAAAAAAAATTGAATTATAATCTGCCAAGCAATTCAAGAGTGGGATAAAACGAGGTGATTAAGCATATATGGTTGCTGTAATTGAGATCAAGCCTGATCAACGAGTCGAAGTACCCGATATGGTGATGGAAATTTTATAAGAGTTCTCAGACACCATGCCCCCTGAATTATCGAAAGAATTGCCACTGAGGAGGGTAATTGATCACAAAATTAAGTTGAGGAAGTAACTCGATGAGCAGTTGCAAGCGGGTCTCATTCAACCTTCAAAAGCTCCATATGGTGCACAAGTATTATTTCAAAAGAAACAAGATGGATCCTTGAGCATGTATGTGGACTACCGAGCACTAAACAAGGTAATAGTGAAGAATAAGTGCCCTGTCCCGAATGTGGCTGACTTGTTCAATCAGTTGTCTAAAGCGTCCTACTTCACAAAGTTGGAATTGCGATCTGGGTATTGGCAAGTAAGGATCAAGGGGGGGGGGGGGATGAGCCATAGACAACATTTATGACCAGGTACGGGTCCTATGAATTTCTTGTGATGCCTTTTGGCTTAACTAATGCTCTTACCACATTTTGCAATCCGATAAACGATGTGCTATATGAATTTTTGGAAGAATTTGTGATTGTCTATTTGGATGACATTGTGATGTATGGTGAATCATTAGCTGAGCATGTGAATCACTTAATAGCTGTCTTTTCTAAGTAAGAGAGTACAAGCTCTATGTGAAAAAAGAGAAGTGCGAATTTTGCTGCCAAGAAGTGCATTTCTTGAGGCTTGGGTCAGCAAGGGCCGAATCAGAATGGATGAACGAAAGGTGAATGCCATTGTAGATTGGCCTACGCTAAGGAAGATCTCTGAATTGCGATCAGTCCTTGGGTTGGCCAACGACTATCGAATATTCATCAAAAGGTACTCAAAGAAAATGAATCATTTGACGAATCTGCTCAAGAAGGAGCAAGTTTGGTATTGGATGAATGTTTGTCTAAAGACACCAATATCTTCAAAGCCCATTTTGACCTTGCCAGATTTCGAGAAACCTTTTAAAATACAAACTGATGCTTCGAATAGGGCCATTGTAGGGGTCTTGGTGTTTTTGAGAGTTAAGGGTTAAAGGATGTAGAGCAAAGGTATTCGGTTCATAAGAAATAGATGGCCGCAGTGGTGCATTGCTTGAATGTGTGGAGACATTACTTGATTGGTACGAAGTTTACAGTGATGGCGAACAACGTAGCAAACACTTACTTCAAGACCAGAAGAAGTTGACTCCCAAGCAAGCACGTTGGCAAGAATTCCTTACTGATTTTGATTTTATGTGGCTACATAAACCTGATAGGTAGAATCAAGTAGCGGATGCTTTAAGCAAAAAAGAAGTTGAAGCCTATGTTGCAGCGTTATCTTCGGAGCAAGTAACGTTTTGTGATCGAGTCAAAAAACAATCTCACTTAGACTCGAGCTATGTGAAGCTTAAGCAACAAGTTTCAGAGGGCTTAGTGCGAAAGTATTGGCTAGAAGATGAGCTATTGTATGCCAAGGGCAGTAGACTATTTGTGCCAAGCGACAGTGGCTTGAGGCGAGAGTTAATTAAGGAAGCCCATGAGCCTCAATGGGCTGGTCACCTAAGAGTGGGAAGAATGATAGCTTTGCTGAAAACGTCATATTTTTGGCTAAAGATTAAAGAAGACGTTAAGTCTTATGTGTGTGTGCCAACAAGATAAGATCGAAAGAAAGAAAGAGGCGAGATTGTTGTAACTCCTGCCCATTCCAAAGGAGCCATGGCAATCGATATCCATGGACTTCATTGATGGTTTTTCGAAAGTGAAAGGTATGAAATCTATCATTGCGGTGATTGATCGTTTTTCTAAATATGCTATTTTCATTGCTTCACCATAAGTTTGTCGAGCAAAGATTGCAGCTGAACTAATCATGAGAAATGTGGTGAAGTATTTTGGGTTGCTAGAGGACATAATCAATAATAGAGACTCACGGTTCACCAAACTAAAGCTCACTTGAGATTGAGGGCATTCATAGCAAACTAGCTAACGAGTTGGGTGCCACTCGTGTCATCACTCGGTGAAAATTTGAGCCTAGAGCTTAACTGTGTGACAATTTGGTATTAGAGCCTGGTTGTGTTGGCAACTTTGGTTGGTCGCGATGAATGAGATAAGGGAAAAACTAACCTGATCGGAGGATTTCGTGGTTACAACTCAAAGTGATGATGCTACGAGTCTTGTTGTTCAAACCGAACAACATACGGAGCAGCTGAGGGTGGCCCAGATCGTGTTGGTTAACATACAAAGGGATGTGGATTTACGCTTCACATCTGTCATGGAAGATATCATAACTTTGACATATTCGATAAGAAAAGGGGAAAAAGAGTTGAGAGATGAGCTGACGTTGCTAAAGAGGGTTGTGATGAACCTCTTAAGGCACAGGGGGGGTGGCTAATCCAAAATCAAAGTCCCTCACCCAAAGTCCTTCAATGGTAGTCAAAACTCCAAAGAGCTCGAGAACTTTCTATGGGACATTAAGCAATACTTCAAAGCTGCTTGCATCTGAGAGAAAGAGTGGGTGACAATCACTAGCATGTATTTGAAAGGAGATGCAAAGTTCTAGTGGCAAACTCGAATGGAGGACGACGATGTGCGGGGAAGCCAAAGATCGAAACGTGGGATATGTTGAAAAAGGAAATAAAGGATCAATTCCTTCCTTGCAACACTACTTTGAGTTGCAAAAGAATCCCTCAAAAAGCTTAAGCACTCAGGTTCGGTGCGAGAGTACGTGAAAGAGTTTAGCTCCTTATTGCTATGCATTAAAAATATGCCAGAGGAGGATAAGATGTTTAACTTCTTATCCGGACTACAGCCTTGAGCACAGGCTGAGTTACGTAGGCAAGCCGTGGGAGAATTGCCAAGTGCAATTGCCGTTGCGAAAAAGCTTGTAGATTATAAGTATGCTGGTGCGCCCAATTCATAAGGTTGAAAAAGAAAAATGATGGTGGAAAGAAAAATCAAAAAGCCTACAGCCAGAAGGATGGCAAGAAGCCTAATGGTGGCAAGAAAGACAATGGTGGGTATCAAAAAGTCCTCTTTGCAAGATAAAGGGAAGAATCCGACGGGATGCTTCATATGTGGCGGACCACACATGGCTAGAGAGTGCCAAGAGGAGAAATGAAGCGCTTTGATAGCCAAGAGGAGGAGGAAAACTCGAATGAAGGGCCTTCGCGGATGAACCCTCTCCAACTATTAAATGCAATCATGACAAGTAGTAAGTTCAATATAAAGGCTTGATGTACGTGATGGTGCAAGTCAATGGAAAGTTGTGCAAGCTATGGTAGACATGGGTGTTACCAGAAACTTTGTGGCACAACGTGTGGCTAGTTCGTTAGGTCTGACCGTTGTAAAAAACTTCACCAAGTTAAAGGCAGTGAATTCAAAGGCAAAGCCTATCTTAGGCTCGATAGTGTGCAACTTGAAGGTGGATAAATGGGTAGGGCAATGCAACCTAACCGTGGCACCCCTCAATGATTTCGACTTGATATTGGAGATCGAGTTTTTGGCCTTGGACAAGGTGTTGGTGATTCCACACCTTCGAGGGATGCTTATAAGAGATGAAGGAAACTGATGCTTTATTACTGTCATAGAGAATGGTCAACAAGCAAAAGATAAAGGAATTGAATTGCAATCTGCCAAGCAACTTAAGAGTGGGGCCAAACGGGGTGATCAAGCATATGTGGCTACTTTGATTGAGATCAAGTGTGATCAGCGGGTCAAAGTACCCGACATGGTGATGAAAGTTTTAGAAGAGTTCTTAGGCACCATGCCCCCTGAATTACCAAAAGAATTGCCATCGAGGAGGGTAATTAATCACGAAATTGAGTTGGAACCAGAAGCTACACTATCGGCTAAAGCTCCTTACAAAATAACTCTATTAGAGTTGGTTAAGTTGAGGAAGCAACTCGATGAGTTATTACAAGCGGATCTCATTCAACCTTCGAAAGCTCCATACGGTGCACCGGTACAATTTCGATAGAAACAAGATGGATTCTTGAGGATGTGTGTGAACTACTGAGCACTGAACAAGGTAACAGTAAAGAACAAGTACCTTATCCCGAATGTGGCTGACTTGTTCGATTGGTTGTCTAATGTGTCCTACTTCACAAAGTTGAACTTACAGTCTGGGTATTGGCAAGCAAGGATCGAGGCAGGGGATGAGCCAAACAAAACCTGTGTGACTAGGTACGGGTCCTATGAATATGCCTTTTGGCTTAGCTAAGCAATCTGATGAATGATGTACTCTATCAATTTTTAAACAATTTGTGGTTGTCTATTTGGATGACATTATGGTGTATAGTGAATCACTAGTTGAACATGTGAATCACTTAAGGGCTGTCTTTTTTAAGTTAAAAGAGTACAAGCTCCATGTGAAAAAAGATAAGTGTGAATTTTGCTACCAAGAAGTGCATTTCTTGGGGCATTGGGTCAGCAAAGGCCGTATCAAAATGGATGAATGAAAGGTGAAGGCCATTGTAGATTGGCCTATGCCAAGGAAGATCTCTAACTTGTGATCATTATTTGGGTTGGCCAACTACTATCGAAAATTCATTAAAGGGTACTCAAAGAAAGTGTACCCTTTGACAGATCTGCTCAAGAAGGAGCAAGTTTAGTGCTGGACTGATGCCTATTAGGATGCTTTTGAGAAGCTAAAAACAGCAGCGTCTTCGAAGCCCATTTTGGCCTTGCCAAATTTTGAAAAACGTTTTGAAGTACGAACTGATACTTCGGATAGGGCCATTGGAAGGGTCTTGGTACAAGAGGGACACCCCATTGCTTTAGAGAGTCGTTTAAAGGATGTGAAGTAGAGGTATTCGATTCATCAGAAAGAGATGGCTACATTGGTGCATTGCTTGGATGTGTGGAGGCACTACTTGCTAGGTACGAAGTTTGCAGTGATGACAGACAACGTAGCAAACACTTACTTTAAGACCCAGAAGAAGTTAACACCCAAGCAAGCACGTTGGCAAGAGTTCCTTGCTGAGTTTGATATTATGTGGCCACATAAACCTGGTAGGCAGAATTAGGTGGAGGATGCTTTAGGCAGAAAAGCAATTGAAGCCTATGTTGCAGCATTATCTTCTGTGCAAGCAACGTTTTGTGATCGAGTCAAAGAATAATCTCACTTAGACTCAAGCTATGTGAAGCTTGAGCAACAAGTTTCAAAAGGCTTGGTGCGAAAGTATTGGCTAAAAGATGACGTACTATATGCCAAGCGCAGTAGGCTATTTGTGCCAAGTGGTGGTGGCTTGAGGCGAGAGTTGTCTAAGGAAAACCATGACCATTAATGGGCTGGTCACCCAAGAGTGGGAAGAATGATGGCTTTGCTGGGAAAGTCATATTTTTGGCCAAAGATAAAAGAAAACGTCAAGTTCTATGTCCATGTGCCAATAAGACAAGATCGAAAGAAAGAAAGAGGCGGGATTGTTGCAGCCCTTACCCATTCCAGACGACCATGGCAATCCATATCCATGAACTTTATTGATGGTTTTTCGAAAGTGAAAGATATTAGCTCTATCCTTGTGGTCACTGATCGTTTTTCTAAATACGCTATTTTCATTACTACATCATAAGCTTGTCCAACAAAGATTGCAACTGAACTAATCATGAGAAATGTGATAAAGTATTTCAGGTTGCTAGAGGACATAATCAGTGACAGAGACTCACGGTTCATAGGCAGTTTTGGACTACTCTTTTCAACATGATGGGGTCAAAATTAAAGTTTTCCACTGTTAATCATCCCCAAACAGATGGTCACACTGAGCGAGTGAACCAATTATTAGAGGAATATCTGAGGCACTATATCACTGCCAGCCAAAGAAATTTGTTGGACTTGTTGGACGTTGCTCAGTTCTGCTACAATGTCCATGGTTCCTCTACTATTGGTATGAGCCCAGCGGAGACAGTTCTCCGCTGGGCTCATACGGATCATCATACTTCTGTACGAGCCCTTTGTGATATCTTTTATCAGTAACTTTTTTTTAGATTTATGAGGTAAGCTTCAGCATCACTTTATCCCCCACGTTGAACTCCAAGTCCCTTCTTTTTTCATTAGCATGCTTTTTCATTAGTTTGGCTGCCTTAGCCAAACTATCACAGGCCTGCTCTACCAACTCTGTTTTATCTCGAGCACATTGATAAGCTACTGGACAAAGTCCTTGTGATTTTTGGTTCGCAATCTCATGCAGAGTAAGCGGCTACCTTTTAAGAACTATCTCCGTTGGGCTCATACCCGTAATAGAGAAACGATGGACATTGTAACAGAACTGAGCAACATCCAACAAGTCCAACGAATTTCTTTGGCTGGCGGTGACATAGTGCCTCAGATATTGCTCTAATAATTGGTTCACTCGCTCGGTTTGACCATCTGTTTGGGGATAATTAGCAGTGAAGAACTTTAATTTTGACCCCATCATGTTGAAAAAGTAGTCCAAAACTGACCTGTGAACCCGTGAGTCTCTGTCATTGATTATGTCCTCTAGCAACCCAAAATACTTCACCACATTTCTAATGATTAGTTCAATTGCAATCTCTGCTCGACAAACTTGTGGTGAAGCAATGAAAATAGCATATTTAGAAAAACGGTCAATCACCACAAGGATAAATCTCATACCTTTCACTTTCGAAAAACCATCAATGAAGTCCATGGATATCGATTGCCATGGCTCCTTTGGAATGGGCAGGAGTTACAACAATCTCGCCTCTTTCTTTCTTTCGATCTTGTCTTGTTGGCACGCGGACATAAGACTTAACGTATTCTTCCATCTTTACCCAAAAATATGACTTTTTCAGCAAGGCCATCATTCTTCCCACTCTTGGGTGACCAGCCCATTGAGGCCCATGGGTTTCCATAAGCAACTCTCGCCTCAAGCCACCGTGGCACAAATAGTCTACTGCCCTTGGAATACAATAGCTCATCTTCTAGCCAATACTTTCGCACCAAGCCCTCTGAAACTTGTTGCTTAAGCTTCATATAGCTCGAGTCTTAGTGAGATTGTTTTTTGACTCGATCACAAAATGTTGCTTACATCGAAGACAACACTGCAACATAGGCTTCAACTTCTTTTTTGCTTAAAGCATCCGCCACCCGATTCTACCTACCAGGTTTATGTAGCCACATAAAATCAAAATCAACAAGGAACTGTTGCCAACGTGCTTGCTTGGGAGTCAACTTCTTCTGGGTCTTGAAGTAAGCGTTTGCTACGTTGTCCGTCATCGCTGTAAACTTCGTACCCAGCAGGTAATGCCTCCACACATCCAAGCAATGCACCACTGCAGCCATCTCTTTCTCATGAATCGAATACCTCTGCTCTACATCCTTTAACCTTTAACTCTCAAAAACACCAAGACCCCTGCAATGGCCCTATTAGAAGCATCAGTTTATACTTCAAAAGGTTTCTCGAAATCTGGCAAGGTCAAAATGGGCTTTGAAGACATTGCTGTCTTTAGACAGACATCTATCCAACACCAAACTTGCTCCTTCTTAAGCAGATTCGTTAAATGGTTCACTTTCTTTGAGTACCTTTTGATGAATGTTCGATAGTAGTTGGCCAACCCAAGGAATGATCGCAATTCAGAGATCTTCCTTGGCGTAGGCCAATCTACAATGGTCTTTACCTTTCGTTCATCCATTCTGATTCGGCCCTTGCTGACCCAAGCCCCAAGAAATGCACTTCTTGGCAACAAAATTCGCACTTCTTTTTTTTTTCACATAGAGCTTGTACTCTCTTAACTTAGAAAAGACAGCTATTAAGTGATTCACATGTTCACCTAGTGATTCACCATACATCACAATGTCATCTAAATAGACAATCACAAATTCTTCCAAAAATTCATATAGCACATCGTTCATCAGATTGCAAAATATGGCAAGAGCATTAGTTAAGCCGAAAGGCATCACAAGAAATTCATAGGACCCGTACCTGTTCATAAATGTTGTCTATGGCTCATCCCCCGCCTTGATCCTTACTTGCCCATACCTAGACCGCAACTCCAACTTTGTGAAGTAAGACGCTTTAGACAACCAATCGAACAAATCAGCCACATTTGGGACAATGCACTTATTCTTCACTATTACCTTGTTTAGTGCTCGGTAGTCCACACAAATCCTCAAGGATCCATCTTGTTTTTTTTTTAAACAAAACTGATGCACCATATGGAGCTTTCAAAGGTTGATTGAGACCCGCTTGCAACAACTCATCGAGTTACTTCCTTAACTTAATTTTGTGATCAATTACCCTCCTTAGTGGCAATTCTTTCGATAATTCAGGGGGCATGGTGTTTGAGAACTCTTCTAAAACTTCCATCACCATATCGGGTACTTCGACTTGCTGATCAGGCTTAATCTTAATTACAGCAACCATATATGCTTGATCACCTTGTTTTATCCCACTCTTGAATTGCTTGGCAGATTATAATTCAATTTTTTTGTCTTTTGCTTGTTGACCCTGCTCCATGGCAACAACAAAGCATGAGTTTTCTCCATCACCTATAAGCATCCCTCGAAGGTGAGGAATCACCAACACTTTGGCGAAGGCCAAAAACTCGATTCCTTGTATCAAGTCGAAATCATCAAGGGGTGCCATGTTTAGGTTGCACTGCCCTAACCATTTATCCACCTTCAAGTTGCACACCACCAAGCCTAAGATAGGCTTTGCCTCCGAATTCACTGCCTTTAACTTGGTGGAGTTTTTACAACGATCGACCCAACGAACCAACCACACGTTGTGCCACAAAGTTTTTGGTAGCACCCGTGTCTACCGTAGCTTGCACAGCTTTCCTATTGACTTGCACCATCACGTACATTAAGCCTTTGTATTGAACTTGACTACCCGTCGTGATTGCATTCAATAGTTAGAAAGGGTTCACCCGCGAAAACCTTTCATTCGAGTTTTCCTCCTCTTCTTGCACTATCAAAGCACTTAATTTCTCCTACTTTGGGCACTCTCTAACCATATGTGGTCCGCCACATATGAAGCATCCCGTAGGATTCTTCCTTTTGTCTTGCGAATAAGACTTATCGCTGCCCTTTCGATTCCCACCATTGTCTTTTTTGCCACCGTTAGGCTTCTTGCCATCCTTTTAAATAGAGGTCTTCTGATTTTTCTTTCCACCATCATTTTTTCTTTTTCCCACCTTATGAATTGGACGAACCAACATACTTGTAATCTATAAGCTTATCCGCAATGGCAATTGCACTTGGTAAGTCTCCCACAGCTTACCTATACAACTCAGCCCGCACCTAAGATTGTAGTCCAGATAGGAAGTTAAACATCTCATCCTCCTCCGACATATTTTTTATGTCTAGCAACAAAAAGCTAAAGTCCTTCACGTACTCTCGCACCAAACTTGAGAGCTTAAGCTTTTTTAGGGATTCCCTTGGAGCCCAAGCAGTATTGCAAGGAAGGAAGAGATCCTTCAATTTCTTTTTCAACACATCCCACGTTTCGATCCTTGGCCTCCCCATATTAGTGTCGTCCTCCATTCGAGTTCACCTCCAGAGCTTGCAACTCCTTGCAAATACATGCTGGTGATTGTCACCCGTTCTTCCTCTAAGATGTGAGCAGCTTTGAAGTACTGCTCAATGTCCCATAAAAAGTTCTCGAGCTCTTTAGAGTTTCACCAACCATCTAAGAACTTTAGGTTAGCGAATCTGACAAAGTTACGATATCTTCCATGATAAATGCAAAGCGAACATTCACATCCTTTCGTATTTCAACCAACACGTTCTGGGCCACTCTCAGCTGCTCCTTATACTGTTTGGTTTGAACAGCAAGACTCGTAGCATCATCACTGTGAGGAGCACCCACAAAATCCTCCAATGAGGCTAGCCTTTCCTTTATCTCATTCATCGCGACCAACCAAAGTTGCGAACACAACCAGGCTCTCATACCAAATTATCACACGGTTGAGCTCTAGGCTCGAATTTTCACTGAGTGATGGCACGAGTGACACCCAACTCGTCAGCCAATCTGCTACAAGTGCCTTCAAGCTCAAGTGAGCCTTAGATTAAAAACCTACACACACGCACACAAGAGAGAGTTAAAGAAAAAAAAGTGTTTACGGGAACCAATCCAAACCTATTTAATTTATAAATAAGGATATATACTTTAGACGCAGCAGGACATCACACCCTTTGATGACTCTGCCCGTGGGTTAATAAAGCCTAAAAAACTTAGCAGTTGACACCCCTAACCGCTCTAAGGCAATGGGATTTCATTCCCCCCCCCCAAAAAACCAGCCAAGCTTGCAGCTTTGACTTCAGCCCTTAGCGACAACTGCATGGGCTAAGCCAACTAAGCACACCCTGATGCCTCGTGCTCATTCGTGCGCTCGATAAGGTGCCAACGTAAGCCCATGTCCATTTTTTATAGTGTTTTGCTCACCCGCTTACCAAGTGCCTTGCACCATATCCGATCCTTACGAGCCATCTCTTATGACCCACGTGTCAAGGACTCGCCTGACACCCATGACGAGTGGGCTATTCCCATGAGCAGCTCCAAGGATGTGTCAATACCCACTTGCGATGCTTCCCACAGCATCAGTTGGGCTAAGGTCTCGATGAGCATTTCGTGAGTTCACTATGCCACCATGCCACTCATAAGTAAGGGGCTTATGAACCACCCCCGCCAAAAAAGTGCGACGTCCTTGTCCCGACACCTTCTAGATAAGCTTTGATCTTATCTTCAAACTTCCACAATGTCACTTCCTTTTCCCAAGTAACATCGGCTGCTTCTTTGCCGAGCCATCGTACGAAGTATTCTGTTCGTCTAATTTTCTTACTCGCCCCAAGCATTCTATGATCAAGGATTTCCGTAAAGTCCTTGTCAAAGTGCTTTCGAACCATTGGGGGAGCTCTTTTTGCTTTCACCCGATTTGCATTAACTTCTTTATGATATTTCTTTAGAAAACTAACATGAAATGTTGAATGTACCTTAAATCATTCGGGCATCTGCAATCTATAACCCACGTTGCCTACCTTCTTGACAATTTTGAACGTACCATCATACTTTTGTACGAGTCTTTTGTGATATCTTTTATCGATAACCTTTTTCCAAATTTGTGGGGTAAGCTTCAGCATCACTTTATCCCCCATGTTGAACTCCAAGTCCCTTCTTTTTTCATCAGCATGCTTCTTCATTAGTTTGACTGCCTTAGCCAAACTATCACAGGCCTGCTCCACCAACTCTGTTTTATCCTGGGCAAACTGGTAAGCTACTAAACAAGGCCCTTGCGATTTTTGTTTCGCAATCTCATGTTAAGTAAGGGGCTGCATTCCAAGAACTATCTCCACTGGGTTCATACCCGTAATAGAGGAACAATGGACATTGTAGCAGAACTGAGCAATGCCCAACAAGTCCAACCAATTTCTTTAGCTGGTAATGACATAATACCTCAGATATTCCTCTAATAATTGGTTCACTTTCTCGGTTTGGCCATCTGTTTGGGGATGATTAACAGTGAAAAACTTCAATTTTGACCCCATTATGTTGAAAAGAGTAGTTCAAAACTGACCCATGAACCGCGAGTCTCTATCACTGATTATGTCCTCTGGCAACCCAAAATACTTTACCACATTTCTCATGATTAGTTCAGCTATAATTCTGCTGGACAAACTTGTGGTGCAGCAATGAAAATAGCATACTTAGAAAAACGATCAACCACCATCAGGATAAATCTCATACCTTTCACTTTCGGAAAACCAACAAGGAAGTCCATGGGGATGGATTGCCATGGCTTCTTTGGAATGGACAAGGGCTGCAATAATCCCGCCTCTTTTTTTCTTTCGATCTTATCTTGTTGGCACAGGAAATAAGTCTTGACATAGGACTCAATGTCTTCTTCCATCTTTAGCCAAAAATATGACTTTCCTAGCAAAGCCATCATTCTTCCTACTCCTAGGTGACCAGCCAATTGAGGGTCATGGGTTTCCTGAAACAACTCTCGCCTCAACTCTCCCTTATCTCATTCATCGCGATGAGGATGTCGCACTCTTCTAGTGGGGGTGGTTAGTAAGCCCCTGACCTATGAGTGGCGTTGTGGCATAATGAAAACACAGAATACTCATCGGGGGCCCAGCCCAAGTGATGCCATGGGAAGCATCACAAGCGGGTGTTGACACATGCTTGGAGCTGCTCACGGGAATAGCCCACTCACCATGGGTGTCGGGCAAGTCCTTGACACCTAGGTCATAAGAGATGGCTCGGGGGCATCTGACATGGTGCAAGGCACTTGGTAAGCAGGTGAGCAAAACACTCGCAAAAAACGAACGTAGGCTCGCGTTAGCTCCTTATCGGGCGCGTGAATGAGCACGAGGCACCCAAGGTGTGCTTGGTTGGCTTAGCCCATGTAATTGGCAGCGGTTTACAGTAGTTTGCAGCAGTTGATAGCGATTACCAGTGGTTAACGCATGTTACAAGCACTTGCGAAGGAATAGGACACTTATCGTTAAAGGTCGAACTCAAAGCTGCATGCTTGGTTGGTTTTATGGGGATGAAATCCCTTTGCCCTATAACAATTGGGGGTGTCAACTGTCAAGTTTTATAGGCTATATAAACCCACAAGCAAAGTCATCAAAGGGTGTGATGTCTTGCTGCGTTTAGAGTGTATATCCTCATTTATAAATGAAAAATGTTGAGATTGGTTCCCGCTCTCTCTTTTGTGTGCATGTGCACGTTTTTAATTTGAAGCTCACTTGAGATTGAGGGCATTCGTAACAGATTGGCTGACGAGTTAGGTGTCACACGTTCCATCAATTGGTGAAAATTCAAGCTTAAAGCTCAACCGTGTGACAATTTGGTATCAGAGCCTATTATGTTGGCAACTTTGATTGGTCGTGATGAATGAGATAAGGGAAAGGCTAACCCAATTGGAGGATTTCATTGGTTCTCCTGAAAGTAATGATGCTACAAGTCTTCCTGATCAAACCAAACAGTATACGGAGCAGTTGAGGGTGGCCCAAAACGTGCTGGTTGAAATACGAAAGGACGTAAATCTCCGCTTTGCATCTGTCATGGAAGATATCGTAACTTTGATAAATTCGATAAAGGAAAGGGAAAAAAAGTTGAAAAATGAGGTCACGTTGCTAAAGAGGGCTGTGATGAACCTCTTAAGGCACAAGTGGCTCATCCAAAATCAAAGTTTTCGACCCAAAGTCCTTCGATGGTAGTCGAAACTACAAAGAGCTCAAGAACTTTCTATGGGATATTAAGCAGTACTTCAAAGCTGCTCGCATCCCAGATAAATAATGGATAACAATCACTGACATGTATTTACAAGGAGATGCAAAGCTCTGGTGGCAAACTCGAATGGAGGACGACACTAGTGCAGGGAGGTCAAGGATCGAAATGTGGGATGTGTTGAAAAAAGAATTGAAGGATTAATTCCTTCCCTGCAACAGTACTTAGGTTGCAAGGGAATCTTTAAAAAAGTTTAAGTACTCAAGTTCGGTGCGAGGGTACGTGAAGGAGTTTAGCTCCTTGTTGCTGGACATCAAAAATATATCAGAGGAGGATAAGATGTTTAACTTCTTTTTCGGACTACAACCTTAAGCGCAAGCTAAGTTACGTAGGTAAGCCGTGGGAGACTTGTTGAGTGCAATTCCCACTGCAGAGAAATTAGTAGATTACAAGTATGCTGGTGTGTCCGATTCACAAGGTGAGAAAAAGAAAAATGATGGTGGAAAGAAAAATCAAAAAGCCTCTGGCTAGAGGATGGCAAGAAGCCTAATGGTGGCAAGAAAAACAATGGTGGGAATCGGAAGGGTGGCGACAAGTTCTCTTCGCAAGAGAAATGGAAGAATCCTACGAGATGCTTCATATGTGGCAGACCACACATGGCTAAAGAGTACCCAAAGCGGGAAAAATTAAGCGCTTTGATAGCGCAGGAGAATGAGGAAAACTCGAATGAAGAGGTCTTCGTGGGTGAATAGTCTCCAACTGTTGAATGCAATCACGATGGATAGTCAAGTTCAATACAAATGCTTGATGTATGTGATGGTGCAAGTCAATGGGAAAGCTGTGCAAGCTATGGTAGACACGGGTGCTACCAATAACTTTGTGGCACAACGTGTGGCTAGTTCGTTGGGCCTGACTGTTGTAAAAAACTCCACCAAGTTAAAGGCAGTGAATTCGGAGGCAAAGCCCATCTTAGGCTTGACGGTGTGCAACTTAAAGGTGGATAAATGGTTAGGGCAGTGCAACCTAACCGTGGTACCCTTCAATGATTTCAACTTGATACTAGGGATTGAGTTTTTGGCCTTGGCGAAGGTGTTGATGATTCCACACCTTCGAGGGATGCTTATAGGTGATGAGGGAAACTCATGCTTTGTTGCTGCCATGGAGAATGGTCAACAAGCAAAATACAAAGGAATTGAATTGCAATCTGCTAAGCAATTCAAAAGTGAGATAAAACAAGGTGATCAAGCATATGTGGCTGCTTTGATTGAGATCAAACCTGATCAGTGGGTCGAAGTACCCGACATGGTGATGGAACTTTTAGAAGAGTTCTTAGACACCATGCCCCTTGAATTACCAAAAGAATTGCTAACCGAAATGGACAATTGATTACGAATTGAGTTGGAACTAGGAGTTAGACCACTAGCTAAAGTTCCTTACAGAATGTCTCCATTAGAGTTGGTTAAGTTGGGGAAGCAACTCGATGAGCTGTTGCAAGTAGGTCTCATTCAACAATCGAAAGCTCCATATGACGCACCGGTATTATTTCAAAAGAAAAAAGATGGATTCTTAAGGATGTGTATGGGCTACCGAGCACTGAACAAGGTAACAATAAAGAATAAGTAGCTTGTCCCGAATGTGGCTGACTTGTTCAATCGGTTGTCTAAAGCGTCCTACTTCACAAAGTTGGACTTGCGGTCTGGGTATTGACAAGTAAGGATCAAGGCGAGGGATGAGCCAAAGACATCATGTGTGATCAAGTACGGGTCCTATGAATTTCTTGTGATGCCTTTCGACTTAACTAATTCTCTTGCCACATTTTGCAATCTGATGAACGATGTGCTATATGAATTTTTGGATGAATTTATGGTTATCTATTTGGATGACATTGTGGTGTATAGTGAATCACTAGCTAAACATGTGAATCACTTAAGAGCTATCTTTTTTAAGTTAAGAGAGTATAAGCTCTATGCGAAAGAGGAGAAGTATGAATTTTGCCACCAAGAAGTGCATTTCTTAGGGCATTAGGTCAACAAGGGCTGAATCAAAATAGATGAACGAAAAGTGAATGCCATTGTAGATTGATCTACGCCAAGGAAGATCTCTGACTTGCGATCATTCCTTAGGTTGGCCAACTAATATTGAAAATTCATTAAAAGGTACTTAAAAAAATGAACCCTTTGACGGATCTGCTCAAGAAAAAGCAAGTTTGGTGCTGGACGGATGCTTGTCAGCATGCTTTTGAGAAGCTAAAGACAGTAGTGTCTTCGAAGCCCATTTTGACCTTGCCAGATTTTAAGAAACCTTATGAAGGACAAACTAATGCTTCGAACAGAGCCATTAGAGGGGTCTTGGTGCAAGAGGAACACCCCATTGCTTTCAAGAGTCGAAAGTTAAAGGATGCGGAGCAGAGGTATTTGGTACATGAGAAAGAGATGGTTGCAATGGTGCATTGCTTAGATGTGTGGAGGCACTACTTGTTGGGTACGAAGTTTACAGTGATGACGGACAACGTAGCAAACACTTACTTTAAGACCCAGAAGAAGTTGACTCCCAAGCAAGCACATTGGCAAAAGTTCCTTGCTGAGTTTGATATTATGTGGCTACATAAACCTGGTAGGTAGAATCAGGTGGCGAATGCTTTAAGCAGAAAGGAAGTTAAAGCCTATGTTGCAGCGTTGTCTTCGGTGCAAGCAATGTTTTATGATTGAGTCAAAGAATAGTCTCACTTAGACTCGAGCTATGTGAAGCTTAAGCAACAAGTTTCAGAGGGCTTTGTGCGAAAATATTGGCTAGAAGATGACTTATTGTATGCCAAGGGTAGTAGGCTATTTGTGCCAAGCGGCGATGGCTTAAGGCGAGAGTTACTTAAGGAAACCCATGACCTTCAATAGGTTGGTCACCCAAGAGTGGGAAGAATGATGGGTTTGCTGGGAAAGTCATATTTTTGGCCAAAGATGAAAGAGGACGACGAGTCTTGTGTAAAGACTTGTCTCGTGTGCCAACAAGATAAGATTGAAAGAAAGAAAGAGCCAGGATTATTGCAGCCCCTGCCCATTCCAAAGAATCCATGGCATCCTATCTCCATGAACTTCATTGTTGGTTTTTTGGAAGTGAAAGGTATGAGATCTATCCTTGTGGTGGTTGATCGTTTTTCTAAGTATGCTATTTTCATTGTTGCACCATAAGCTTGTCCAGCAGAGATTGTAATTGAATTAATCATGAAAAATGTGGTAAAGTTTTCCGAGGTGCCCGATGACATAATCAATGATAAAGACTCATGGTTCATGAGTCGATTTTGAACTACTTTTTTCAACATGATGGGGTCTAAATTGAAGTTCTCCACTGCCAATCATCCCTAAACAGATGACCAAATCGAGCTAGTGAACCAATTATTAAAAAAATATCTGAGGCACTATGTCACTGCCAGCCAAAGAAATTGGTTGGACTTGTTGGACGTTGCTCAGTTCTGCTACAATGTCCATCGTTCCTTCGCTACAGGTATGAGCCCAGCGGAGATAGTACTTGGACGGCAACCATTTTACTCTGCATGAGATTACGAAACAAAAATCGCAATGGTCTTATCCAACACCTTATCGATTTGCTCGAGATAAAACGGAGTTGGTAGAGCAAGCCCACGATAATTTGGCTAAGGCAACCGAACTAATGAAGAAGCATATTGATGAAAAAAGAAAGGACTTGAAATTCAACGTGGGGGATAAAATGATGCTGAAGCTCACTCCACAAATCTGAGAAAAGGTTACCGATAAAAGATATCACAAAGGGCTCGTACAAAAGTATGATGTTCTGTTCGAAGTTGTCAAAAAGGTAGGCAAAGTGGCTTATAGATTGCGACTGCCCAAACGATCTAAGGTACATCCAACATTTCATGTTAGTTTCCTAAAGAAATATTATAAAGATGCTAACACAAATAGGGTGAAAGCAAAAAGAGCTCCCCCAACGGTTCGAAAGCACTTCTACAAGGACTTTATGGGGATCCTTGATCATAGAACACTTGGGTCGAGCAAGAAAGATAAACAGATAGAATACTTAGTACGATGGCACGACAAAGAAGCAGCAGATGCTACTTGGGAAAAGGCAGTAACCTTGTGGCAGTTTGAAGATAAGATCAAAGCTTATCTAGAAAGTGTCGTGACGAGGACATCGCACTCTTTTGGTGGGGGTAGTTTGTAAGCCCCTTACCTATGAGTGACGTGGTGGCACAGTGAAGAAATGGAATGCTCATCGGGGCCCCAACCCAAGTGATGCCATGGGAAGCATCACAAGCAGGTGTTGACACATGCTTGGAGTTGCTCACAGGAGTAACCCACTTGCCATGGGTGTCGAGCGAGTCCTTGATGCGTGGGTCACAAGAGATGGCTCGTGGGGATCGAACATAGTGCAAAGCACTTGGCAAGCGAGTGAGCAAAACACTTGCAGAAAATAGACATGGGCTCGCGTTGGCACCTTATCGAGCGCGAAAATGAGCACGGGACACCCGAGGTGTGCTTGCTTGACTTAACCCATGCAATTGGCAACGGTTTACAATAGTTTGCAGCAGTTGACAGCGGTTACCAGTGGTTACCAACGGTTACCACAAGTTATAAGCACTTGTGAAAGAGTGAGACACTTATTGCTAAGGGCCGAAGTCAAAGCTGCATGCTTGACTGATTTTGTAAGGATGAAATCCCATTACCTTAAGGCGATTGGGGGTGTCAACTGTCAAGTTTTGTAGGCTATATAAACCCATGAACAGAGTCATCAAAAGATGTGATCTTCTGCTACATTTAGAGTGTATATCATTATTCATAAATGAAAAAAGTTGAGATTAATTCTCATAATCCATTGTCGGTTACAAAGATCTAAGTTATGCACTCCTTCTAAGCTATCATTCAAGCATGCATTCACTTGACAACATACTCTCACAAGAAACTAACTGGCGCATTAAAACGCCTACCTAAAAATACTTTCATGGCTTTCTTTTTCCCATTTGTCTTTGAAAGTTATTCCATTGAAAGAGCCTTTCATCATGCTTTTCTCATCTTACCAGTTTTGGATATCAAGCTAATTTTATTTTTTAAAAAATAATTTTAATATTAATAATAAAAATAAAATATGTGCAAGAAAATTATTACAAGCATAGTAGGTCATGTTATTAAATACGTTGTCCAACCATTATTAAATGGATGACAATCATCCTTTATTTCCATTATACTATGGCCACCTGCTCATCTAAGGTCCAAAAATCTCAAACTTTTCTGTTTTTTCCTCTCATAGTTTGATCTATCCATCTTTTTAAAAATAATTTTAAAATTAATAATAAACTAAAAATGTACAAGAAAATTACTACAAACATAATAGGTCATGTCATTAAATACATCATCCAACTATTATTAAATGGATGACAATCATCCTTTATTTTCATTATACTGTGGCTCATCTAAGGTACAAAAATCTCAAACGTTCTTGTTAATGACACAAATCCATCTTTCAAAACATCATTTTTATACTAGTTCAAATCTGGTGAGTTGATTTTTTTAACCTTTCCACTTATAATTAACTCAAATAAGACATTTAATAAATATTTTGATCATACTCTTTATTTGCATCATCACCTCTCTTAAGAAAAAAATTATCCTCAAATTTGCATTAACAAATAAAAAGTCTGAGTTCAATCATTGCATCAATATTGCTTTCACACCCCTTTTTTTTTCTAAATCTTCGTATAATGATTTTTTTTTCTTCACAGCACAATCAAAGACTTCATTTTTTTATGCTACATTTCAATGAAAATCAAAATTAAAAACAAAATTTTAATAAAATAAGCAAATCTAAGACCAAAACTAACTTTGATACCAAACGTACTCATCATCCAACATATCATATTTGCATTAGTCCAAATCCCGTGAATAAAACCATTTAAATACTTCTTCAATCTTTTTGACCTTCACCTTTAAAATTAAGTCAACTAAAATATGTAATAAATCTTTTGATGATACTCCTTTATTTGTATCACTCATCCATCACTTCAAATTTTACAACTTTATTACCACATCCAACAAATTGATTGAGAAGACTGCTTCCTAGTCTAGAAAAAGGAGCTTGAAAATTTTTTGGCCAACACTTCTATTTCAGTTCCATGAAAGCTTTTCGAGAACTCATAATCCAACACAAACAAAATGGAAGTGAAATTTCAGATTCAAGGAAGAAAATCTAAGGAATTAATTATATCCAACTGAAACTACCAATATATTAATCTGTTTTCCTAGTAACAAGGGACCAACTACCATCATGAAAATTGAAAAAGTTAACAAGGCGGATATTTAAATAAAGCATTTGACTACAAACAATTTGGTATTGTCAAATTTTAATGGATGGTAGGAGATATGTTCTTACCAGCAGCCTTGGCATGGAATCTTTATCTAATAAATGGGAAACAATCTGCTTCCCTAATCAAAAAGATGGTTCAGGATTCTCTTTTTGAAGCCCTACAAAACATTTCTTTGATGATCTGTGATTTGGTCTCCAATTTAGCCTTTTTAGTTTGCCTCCCCTTTCTTCTCATATTTGTATCAGTCTTGTTTATCTGCTAAATTGTAACAGGTTTAGAAAAAAAAAAAAAACAGCAAAAAATTGCAAGAATGAGAGCATTAATTGCATTGTATGAAACATATCTTCAACCAACAAGCCACTTTACATACCAAGGAAATTGTATGTACCTGTACGAAATATGAAGTCCCTAGGTCGGACTCCTCAGTAGTTGGGAAAACTTCGACTTCAGATCCTTTTCGTGTTACCTCAAATAAGTTTAACCTTCAAATATCTCAATACCTTGATTTAGTTAATATATTTTATAAGGAAATTTTTGAATGATATGTTTGATGCTCATTTCTAGGTTATAGAAGTCAAGTAAGCTACGAAATTTGTATTTGACAAGAAAGTGTTTAAGATTCAAGACAATACTTCAAATGATCACACAAAGGCTTCAACCAAGGGTCTGGTGTCAAGTACTCTCCTAATATTGATACTGCATCTGCCACTGTGCCAAGAAAAGAAGCATATTAATGAAACTGATTTCATGAGTTTTATATAATTACCATCCAGCTTTCACTCAGGTATAAATGGCTTTTTAAGAGAGCACACTCATAGATATGAATCTAGAAGATAGCATTTCGATCAGCCTCTGTACTTTTATATGAGCATGGTCATGAAATCTAAAAGCTCTAAATCAATTTCTAGCTAAAACTTTACATGTATCCTTCTCATCTCGAGCAGCATAGTTTCTATCCAATGCTGGTAGACTCTGTTTTAATTGGCATACCTGCAATTCCATACTTAAAATGTAAGAGGCTTCAAAGACCTCTATCTCAAAAGGAAATAAGACCATAAATTTATGAGAATACGCAATAGGAAAAACAGAAGGGCCACAAATATTGACAGAAAGTGGTTAAACAAGAATGCAACATATCACATAACTGTGATCAAGTGACAGCTTCAAAGATCCTATCAGAATATGGACACTGATGATAAATAACATGCAGTCAACAAAATCACACATTGATTGGGTCTTTCAATTCAAGACACCAGTTAAGCTTAGTGGTCAACAAGGTATCTATTTCAGCAAAAAGAATCATCTCCAAGATTTCATGCATCATCATACAGCAGAACCAACTTTAAACATATAAAAGCAAACCTTGGAATACAGCCAAGCTATAACCTTTGAGTCATCAAGCCTATAGAACTTTGATGATCCCATTTCTGTGGAACGAAGGAGAAGACAGAAGGATGATGAGCATTCTTCACTCTCTATGAAATAAATCATAATCATTTAGCACATGATGGTTTCTTTTTCATATGATGGATAGAGAATAGAATCATTCTAGTAAAGTATTTTTTTCAAGGATTTATGTTGGTAGGATAAATATGTAATTTTCCGTTGTCCTTTGATCTATCAGTTTCATGCATTTATTACCTGGCCTTGGCATTGGCTATCAAAAGAATACAACATTATGCACCAGATTGGCAGCAACATTCAGAATATCACATTAGTTAACAGAGTTAGCTAGCAGTACTTTAAGGCCCAAAGTTAAGAGCTTAAATTTTCAATGGCTTTCAGTATAAACTCATATGTCATATGTTCCCACTCATGAAACATCTTCAGCTTACAGCCAAAGATTGACTTAAACTTCAGTCAAAACTGCCGTGGCATGCCACAGGTACAAAGTAACATTGCATGAACTACAGATTCCTCATGTGTGTGACTACCAATTAGAATACTAGCACAGTACAAACTAACAATGGATCACCACCCAAAAGATAACAAGAAGTAATTGATATATGATAGCATGCTTATCACCATAATTTGGATAGACAAGATAACAGATGACCTTTAATTTCACAGACAACATGCATACAGTTCTCTGCAAGAGACAATAAATCTTGGTATCTGGGATAACCATTGACGAAAATGATCTCATCTAGTTGCCTGAACTTCCCACGATCTTCTCCTTTCTGCATTTGTTTCAAACTTTACCATTAACAATAGGGGAAAAATATAATACTTGCACCTAAAGGAAAGGAAGGTTGACAAGAAATTAAATTAAAAGAGAAAAAAAAAAAACTATATGATGGCATAAACTTATAGATTTCCAAATAGATATCCAAACATGATAAGTAACAAGCCACAACAAACAAAAGTATTGAGAATATGTTTAAAGCAGGAACCTGATGGTGCTCCCTTCATTTGATGCACATGGTAGAACATAATTGAACAAATATGAAATATCAAAGTAATTGGAATTGCATAATGTATTGATATCAGAATTTCTGCTATTAATGCCCATGCAGTGAATTAGACACAATGGTGACCACTACACCTTCATTCTTGCTTCTTCAAAGATAGGCAACATAATGAAAATGGGATCAACTGGAGTAGCCATATATAAGCACCCATCTGCATACAGAACATAACAAAGACAAAGCCACAGACAAATCGAGTCAAGTTGACTGCTAAGATCATTAAAGAGCAGCAGAAAATTAACGGTTAAAAGGTTATGCAAACATGACACTATGACATCTGAATATTAAAGATACTGAAGGAAAACTGGAAACATATATCTGACACCTCAAGACAGGAATACATCAGGAGAAGATACGGTACCAATCAATGATGAGATTATGAGAATCAATCTGCTTTTGAAGATAATTATGCTTGGTTGAATTTTCCTAGATGATTATACAGCTGCAGGCCTGTCCATAACTAAGCTAGGATATAAAGAAAATGAAAAACTCAGGAAATGCTATGTTATATAGAAAAATGAAGGACTGCAATAAAATGTGTTTAGAGCCCTAACTTGGTAGAAGATCCCAAAACCACGAGATTATCTTCCAATCTTCCATTTGATTATAATATAAAATAACCGAGCATATATATAAGTTATATTAGAGCAAATGCTTACTTATCCACTCTACTAATTCCTATGGATCACAAGTTCCAGCGACATGCTACATAGTGAAAGTTCCATTCCCAAAATTTTTGGATGCATAAATCATCAACTAAGAATCACGCTGTGCAGTCAGCTAATATTCATGCAATTACACTGTAAACTGATCACCCCATCTCGGCACTGAAACAGAGAGGCTGTAAGTCATCATCTTTATTTATTGTTGCTGCTTGTAGCATCAGAAAAGCCTTCATATGCTCTCAACCCAGCCAACTTGGCACAACTGAATTAAACTATGAAGGTTTCCCAAGCAACATTGTGCCAACGGTTTAAATTTCTAGTTTTAAAGAAAATATTATCCTAGTGGCAGTATATGACAGTAAAAATGCATGACTTATCAGGTCCTGGCATCATTATTGGCCACACAAGTACAGCAGATATCCTAGGCACTTAAAATTTTTATGGAACATGATATGCACATGCATGTTAATGTTTAATACTCACGTAATTTTAACATTTTTACCTTCACAAACATAATCCCCCAGAAACCAAGACCCATAGGATTGCTTAAACCAGTGAAGTTCTTGAAGCATTCCATTAGCCAAAAGATAGCATGTTTTGTTCCCTATCAAACAAGTGAAAAGTTCATTAAGTGAGACCAACCTTGTATTATCTTGTATTATAGACATAATGCAGCAAATAACCACCTGTCCATTTTACCCAAAACATCTAACAATGCCAATTTTGTGTTCTAATTCAAAACAAGAACTAGAGTTCAAAATTTGAAGGCAGGTCACAACAGCAAACATTATGGTAACCAATGAAATATAGTATTTGGTTGTTACCATGTCTGCTACATCACCTGATTTGGGATGGCGGAGCAACAACAAATGCCCAAGATTGTTCCCAACAGCCCCTGGGTCTGTCATGATAGGGCCAAAAACTTAGAACATTTAAAGAGATGCATTCACAACAGCAATTAGGATAATCACGTAGCCTTTTCAGATATAAAGCAAAATATAGTGCATAAGCCAAAAAAAAAAAGGAACAAAAGGAAATGCAATGATAATTAGAATAAAAATACATTTTAAAGAAGCTAGGAAGAATAATGTCCACTTATTTCTGCACAATGGTTTATCCAACATTAATCATCAGGGCATAAGCATCATATTCAAAGTCTTTAATAACTTCTGGAAACAATAAGATTTTTCAGTGCTCTCATGTCCAGTAGTAGCAGATAAACACACAATAGTTGGGTATAAACAAAGAAACATACAGAACTTAATACATACTTCAAAGCCAATACCAAAGCAATACTACTTTGAAGTGATACAATTGTTAGTGGAAACAAGCATATATCTGTGCATGTGTGTGTGTGTGTGTGTGTGTGTGTGCGCGTGTGAGAGAGAGAGAGAGAGCCACCTCATACCAGGAGTTATGACAATACGAGTTTCATCAACACCTTCCCACCAAGACATCAGGAGCTTTCTCAAGACAAAAATATGTAGCACAGGGCAGCAAAATTGCACGCTAACTTCCTGAAAAATATTTAATCTCAAAATTTTCTAACAGAATCCATGATGCTAATTATATTTGCACTGAAAATAAAGTACCGATTACTGAAACAAATAAGAGAGAACCAAGGAAGAAAAAAAGTTGAATCAACTTAATGAAATAAACTTGTAGATTGGACATTCTAAATGCTAGAAAGAAATAAACTTTTAGGTTAACAAGCCCATCAACATGGTATCGGAAGGAAAATTAAAAAAAAAAAAAAAAAGGATCTTAATTTTGAAGACTAGAAATGCTGTCCCCAATCCCACCCATGGGCAAATCATTTCCTAGAATTCCCCAGGAAAGCATGTTAGTTTAATCTGGCTAGTATTGAAGTGGACATATTAGAGCACATACATAATGTGGAGCCATTTACCATCAGTTTAAGCTTTTGGCATATTGATTCCTAAAAATGTCAGTCAAATTAACATCTTGGAGAAACATGAATCCTAAACCAAGTCCCATGACAAACCAAAGGTTTCAAAACTTTGTCCCAGCAGCAGTCACCAGAACAGATTGAGAGTTGACGGGCTTGGAATCCAAAAATACATCCTGAAAGTCAGTGTGTTTAAACATTCCTCAAGAAAATCCTACAAAATCAAAATTGTATGGCTTCAAATGTGCATGATGTCTAAACTTTCAGTGACAAGAAAAACAACTCACATGAATCCCACCATGATAGCTGCCATCACTTGTAACTGAAGCATAAAGATGGGAATCCAACAGAACAAGGCCCAGTTCTCATTCACAAGAAAAGCTCAACCCCATAATTTCAGAGATATCCAGACGGCGAGTCTGCTATAATTCCGTACAAGGTATTGCAACATATAGATGATAGAAAAACAAGATAATATATCAACGAGTCAAACAATCAAACATTATGTATTCTGAGGACGTTAGATACAGAGAAAGCAATGTCCATCTTAAATTGATAGATTCAAAATTTTAGTATGTAGATTAGTTAAAGGCTTCTAGAACCTCAAATAAGGCAGGAAAAATCAAGAATAAGGAAAGATATAAGCAATAGAGGCGAGAGAGAGAGAGAGAAGGAGAAGCCACCAAATCCAAGTAGTTACCTGCTCCGGCAAGTAGGTCTACAAAATTGTAGCAATCATGGAGGGCGGCTAGATTGGTTTTGGGGTAAGTTTCCCTAATGAATGAAATGGGTATATAAATACTTCCTCTTTACCTAGTTGAATTTTGTTTTAAAAGTTTCAACAGAACCTGTCTATTCCGGGGAAATTCCAGAATTCCCGCCCACTTTCTTTTAGAAATGACAACACTGCATCAACTTATTTTTAATATATTTTATTTAACAAAATAAAAATATTTTTTTTACTTATTAAAAATTAAAAAATCAAAAATTGTTTAAAATTTTAGTTCATATTGTATACTACTAATATCACATGTTCAAAAAATAAAACTATCAATTTAGATTAATCTACATTTTATTTTTGTTAAACAATATTTAAATTAAACATTAAAATGTATTTTTGTCTTCCCTTCAAAATTAAGGGGGAAAAACTACTACACAAAGAAAAGAGTGCATATATGTGGTTTAGGAAAAGAAACCTATGAAATCAATTCTTAATTTAAAAACATTAATGAGATAAAAGAGCAACATTCATGAGTTTGAAAGTTTTGAGGAGATTATAAATTTTTATTGTGTGACATTTAAAGAAAAGAGTTACCTCAACCAAAAAAAAAAAATTTAGGAGATTATGAATTAAAATATTTATTAACAAAAAAAATTATTATGCAATTACATAAGTAGGATACACATTATGTCAGTACCTTTTGAGCTACACAACATGAATCATTGTAAGGTAAATTTAATAACATATTATTATTATAAATATATTAATTAATAATAATTTAAAAAATAACTTTTAATGATAATTTAATAATTATCATTTATATTTGTGTCATTAAAAAGGAAAGTCTTCAATATAATTGTGAATTATCATTAAACAAGATTTTTGATAATAATTTATTAAAAACTGTCATTAAAAGAGTTTTTAATAGTAATTTATTAAAAATTATCATCAAATGAGGTATGGATAGGGAACGTTATGGAGCGAGGGATGAAGCACATGAACCAACCCACAAGCTCGTTTAAGGAGAAAGTGACAAAGACGCCTCAAGGAAGCACATTGTGGTGCAAAGATGTCAAGTGACGGGAACACAGGATGGAATCTGGAAACTCAGCTTGGTATGGCTGCAAAGTCCAACAAGCAAAGATATTCCACAAAGAAATGATATGGATATTGGCTAGAGGAGGATCAAAGCAATAGAAGGATAAGAAAGAGATGTCTATCTCGAAAGCCAAAGGAGATAAGGCTCAAGAAGAGTACTAAACAGAAACCACCTCCTCAAGTTTATCCAAATCGGTTGAAAGCAAATAAGAGGGCTTGGAGAAGACTTCAAAGGAGATAAGATACTTGACTCATGGAAAGTCTTTGTGGGAGAAGGATGCTATCCAAAGATCCTTGACTCATGGAGAGTCATTGTAAGAGAAGGATGCTATCTAAACTTTGAAGATAAGCCTCAATGGGATATGGATTTGTTATCAAGATTGGGTACCCAATCCGAAAAACGTAGGATAACAAAAAGAGAGTGTTTGAGTAGGATACTCCTCAAGTAGTATAAAAAAGGGGCTTGAGTTCAATTGTAAGCACATCGAGTAATGCAAACTCAAGTGTGTGGGTAGCTAGAAGCTTTGGGTACTCTTAGAGAGAGACTCTTTTTTTGTAAATAGTTCCTTTATTTCTAATAAAGGTTGAGAAAGAGTTTTAGTAATACTTGTCTTCCTTACTCCGTTTTTGCATTGTTGTTTCTTATTATGCTTTTAGTGTGGGCTTCGAAAGTAAGCTGGCTAGGTGGGCGCACTTAGCGCTATCATATTAGAGTTGCACACATCCCGCAACTGGCGGTATAACAGTTTGGTATTAGAGTGCGATTTCGATCACCACTTTCTCTCAAACTCGTGGTAGATTTAATCGCTACAAAGGCCCTATGGCAAGAGCAAGTGAGTTAATGCGAGAGCATGTCGCTCGATTGGAAGAGATCTTTGGTACATTATTGGAGGAATCGACATGCACGCTGGCTGAGTTGATGGAGATAATCGCCCAGCGATAATCCTCTATGGAAGAGGACATCAGAATCTTAAAAGAGACAATGAGGAGCCTTGAGCCCAAGATCGAGTTACTAAAAAAAGCTCTCCATACCTTAACAATAGGAGCAGACCTTACTGTGGCTAAGCTAAAAGTGTTAGAACCAAAGTTCTCTAGAAATGAATGCCAAGGAGTTAGAGAACTTCTTATGGGATATGGAGCAGTATTTCAGAGCTGTTAGAGTACACAAAAACGATCAAGTAATGATCACATCGATGTACTTATCCGGTGATGCTAAGTTGTGGTCACGCATTCGTATGCAAGATGACGCTATCATGGGAAAGCCTAGCATTGATTCATGGGAGGCACTCAAAAAGGAATTAAAGGAGCAATTCTTGTCATGCAACACATCGTTCATAGCTAAGGAACAACTAAAGTGCCTAAAACAGATGGATTTAGTGCGTGACTTCATGAAAGAATTTAATTCCCTAATGTTAGACATCAAGAATATGTCAGAGGAGGATAGGTTGTTTAACTTCCTATCAGGCTTGCAGCCGTGGGCTCAAGCAGAATTGAGGTGGCGAGGTGTTAAAGACTTGCCCTCAACATTTTTCGTGGCGGATAGCTTGGTGGATTTCAAGTATGCTGGTGGTACTTCTGATAAGAAATGTGAGAAATTAGGGAAGGGTGGAAAAGAGATGAAAAAGCCCAATGGCAAAGGCAAGAAAAAAAAGAATGTTGAGTCCAGCAAGCCTCGCAGCTCATCCTTTTCAAAAGGTAAGGGAAAGAATGTGGACCAAGAAGGTTGCTTCTTATGCAACGGGCCATATAGAGCATGTGACTGTCCTCGCAAGGAAAAGTTGACAGCGCTTATAGCAATAGAGGATTCCTCCGAGGAAAAAAAAAAGGAATGCTAGAAATTGGGTGAATCCAATCGAGTCGCTGAATGCGATCACACCCAAGAACTTGTAAAAAGGTTTATCTATGTCCCGGTGAAGGTAAACAAGAAAGATGCAATGGCAATGTTGGATACGAAAGCTACCAATAATTTTATCATGAAAAAAGAAGTAGGAAAGCTCGAGCTTAAGCTTTCTCCAACCTCGATCAAGTTTAAAGCAGTGAAAGCTAAAGCGAAGGCAGTATGTGGAGCTGCCACTATGACCCTTGAAGTAGGCGAATGGAATGGTACATTCGACTTTATGATAACTCGGTTAGATGATTCGACGTTATCTTGGGTCTAAAATTCTTCAAACAAGCCAAGGCACCTTCGCTTTAGCATTCACTGCTTTGAACTTGATCGAGGCTAGAAGCTTTCCCACTTCTCTTTCCATGACAAAATTATTGATAGCTCCCGTATCCAACATTGCCATTGCGTCTTTCCCATTTACCTTCACCGGGACATAGGTCAACCCTTTCAGTAAGTTCTTAGGTGTAATCGAACTATCATTAAAAATCTTCATAATTTTTAATGAATTGCCATTAAAAATTTCCTTTTAATGGTAGCTTTTAACGACTTATTCTTAAAAGTATTTGAATTAAATACAATTTCTTCATATATAAATTATCAAAAACATGGGTATATATAGTTTAATACATATATATAATTCTCATATTATTTGCACATATATACATACTTTCTACAGATTATCCACATATTTTCAGTTTCTATATATTAATTATATTTTTGAGTCTTCTATACGTCAATGCAATTCTTCCCAATATCCATACCAATTTTTCTTCACCAAAATTACAATGTAAGATATAATTACACACTTCAATAAAACTCATTAAATACATAAAACTACACAGTTTTTAATACTTATTCTTTTTATACGATTCAATAAAATAATCATATTTTCTTCCTTCCTTCGACATAATTACAATAACACATACATAATTACTATTCCAAAAAGTATAATTTGTACTCAAACTTTCATTACTTATTTTTTGTATAAAAACACTACAATATAATCCAATCCAAAAAGATTGTAAAACATGGTATCTAACATAAAGAGAGAAAAAACTTAATTTAATCATTTAACTCCATATGTATAATATATAAGTTTAAATACACATTATTATACTCCATTTTAAAAATTCTACTATATAAGTTCAATTGTGTTCGTGTCCACAAAATTTTAAACATAAGTCTTGCACATTCACTTTGAAGGTTTAACTATTGAAGATGGTGCTTCATAATTACTATCCAATCACTTTTCAAAGTTCATCAAGATCCAACTAGAGTGTAAGTATTTATATCCATTAACTATATTTATATAAAAAAAAGATAGTACAATTAAAATTTTTAATAAGTACATTAATTACATAATTAATTACATAAGTAATTATTTAAAAACTTACCATTTTCATATATAAGACATTATCGTTGCGTTTGTTAATGATATTCCTTATAAATTTTATCACATAATATTCACACTCAGTAATTGAAGGATGATGTGGACATTACATTAAAAATATTTAATTTTTATATTTTATAAAATAAATAAAAATCATATTATATATAACTTTAAATATATATACCCTAGCAAGACTACTTCTAATAATATGCCTACCACTTCATTCATTTATTATTAGAAATAATTTTCAAAAGCTGGCAATAAAAAATAATCATTAATCTTAAGACTTAAATGCTAACATAAATAAAAATATTTTTTGCTCACATGGATATGAGTTGATTCAATTCTTGCCAAGAATCATGGTTTAGAGGATCGAAAATATTATACACGAAGGCTAGGAGCTCGACAACCACTAACACCTAATAACTCCCACATTATTAAAAATAAATACCAAGAATATTATGAGTAAAACTATTACTAATTTCAAATAATATTAATACTTACATCAAGTTATAAAGAAATAATACTACTTTGTTACATGGTCCATCATTTTATTAGCAAGGTGACGGGCTTGGATGTCTACACTTACAAACATCTCATTTGAAAACGTTGATGAATCTGCAAACATAAAATACTTACTCAAGTGAAGTACAACCAAATCTATATAAAGTTTATTAAAAAATAAAAAATTAAAATAAACATAAATATAATGTAGTCATATAATAGTAAACCAATAAAATAAAAAGGATATATGTACACAGTATAAGCTTAAATGATGGTGACTCTTAGCTCCTCCATGTGACAAAATTGTATGATATCTTCTCGGGCCACAAATACTTGTCCCTCAACAGCAAAGACATTCGTGTGAGGTATGAGTATTAATTCATCATGTGACATTGCCTTACTCACACAGTTATACATATTTTGTAATATTGGTGGTAGCCCAATAAAAGACACTTTGAGCGATGATTGTGGTTTTATCAATATGGGTGCCTTCTTAACTAACAACTTGCCCTATTGCTTTTTAGTCGATGGTTGAAAAAAAAATAATTGGCACAAATAAGGTTAAATTATAGTATACATTTTGCAAATATATTACCTCATGTGCACCAATAATGACCTAATCTCATGGCCAAGGAACAATTGAACTAAGTAGAAAAAAAATAGTCAATTCGTCATCAAGGTTCAGGAAAGGCAACTGTGCATTACCACAAATAACTACATCCATTGTCACTTTAACATCACCAAAAGTTAGTGGATACCCATGGATCATTTGATTAGGGGTAGGATCCATGAAGATAATCCTACTCGCCATAACGTAATATGATGATTTGATGAACATCTCACATGGCTCACACTACATTGATCCGAAAAATCATAAATTACACTATTAACATTTTATTTACTATGAATAACACATGACATACCTCAGTGTTATATGGTACAATTGCTAATGGATTGACTGGAGTATGTAATAGAAGTGTCAGATATTCTTGATCGTCAATTAATCTAGTCATAGTAATGCTAGATTTACTCGAACGAGATTGCATTGTAGATCTTTCTAGTTGGATATTAGTTTTGTTCACTATAATATTTGTTAAAACAACCACCTCAGCATCTCTACTAACTATTATTGATCTAATCATCTACCTTAAGAAACAATTAACTTTTTGGCCTTTCCAAACTAAGATGTAATAATTGCCTTAGATCCTTGACTTCTAATACACTCGAGGTGTTCAGGTGTACCAAGAGCTTTTGTGAATGCATCATTTAGACCTAAGGGTTTAAATTTACCATGTTTATTTTGTATCATCGACTCATCTTATACTATTACAATAAAATTAATCAATCAGTTTTAGCAAAAACTTAATAAAAATAAAAAGTAATCTAATACTTACAATCTTATTAATACACTCTTGGCTTGCTTTATTTATGTATTCTCTTTTTTTATTTTGTCATGCTGTTTTTTGTAGTGTGGCATGATCAATTTTATCCATCACTATCCAGTGCTTGTTTCTTTATTCATATGGAAAGTGAACATGTTAAAATTTAAGAATGAAAAATTAAATGAATATATCACCAATTAGTAGCATAAAAAGCGAAAAATAATTTACAAGTTCTTTCTTTAGCCATACAAACCCTTTTCTAGCAAGATAATGGTCATACACATTTTTTTCTCTTTTTTCTTTTGTCATTTCTTTCTTTTGATGTAATACAAATACATATGAATATTTGAAGAAAATTATATAAATAAATACATTTACTAATGTAAAGTTATACTTAAAACTCTACTTATATGCGAGAGTTCACAAAGTCATGCCAAACCCTGACATTTATAACACTCTTACATGCTTCATGTTGAAGCCCTATTAAAAAATTTCTAGTCATCCACAAAAGGAAGTCCATGCTTTATCATAAGATTGGTCTTAAAGTTTCTCAATTTGTTTACTACAGATTAAAGAATATACCTCTTCATACCCTTATCAATGTCATACATCTCCTACAAAGTATTATATAAAACTCATTAATGCAATTCAATTTATTAGTAATAATCCAATTTAAAAGCAATACAACGTATTCTATTTTACATGCCGATATTGCCTCTCAAATCTTATTCTTCATCTCAATAGTTACTTAATGCCAACTATCAATATTTATCAGCACTATATTATGTATAACAACCATGACATACCTATTGAATTAGGTGTCATTCCTCTTAATTGGCTGACCTTTGTCATTTACTTTAACTGTGAGCTTAAGACTAGTAACATGACGCTTAATTATTTTAGGATGCAAATGATGCTTCATTTTTTGGATGCCAAAAAAATCCATTAAATTTCCATACAAAAAAAACTTATAATTAACATCATATATCCATAACATATCACAAAGATAATAATCAATAAAAATATAACGTTATAAAACATGATAAACATCATAACAATAATAATAAAACATACATAACTATAAGATATGTGGCAATTGAACACTACCTAAATAATACTCAAACCCATAAGCCTTTATCATCTTTTCGAGTATATGTAAATAATGATAATCCATTTAGTTAAATAGGTTAATAAATGGTAAATTATTATAAAAAGACAAGTGGTCCACACTAATATAACCAAAATCATCATCTTTATCATAATCTTTCGAGATGTTGATATTACTATAGACTATTTGGTATCAGTTGAATCTTCAACATAAAATACTTGTTTTACTTGTAAAGTTAGTATAAACTGACCATTTTTGTGTCTAATTTGATTGAGATCAACTAGTATAACTCCCTAATATCAACTTTGACATCATTACTATTCTCAATCCAATCACATTTAAAATTACAACTCTAAAATCTAGTTCCTATATTTTTTGTATCACTCCATAAAATGAAATCACCATATATTGGATTTTTATTTTTCACACTAAAGATTTACATGGTGTTAGCAACTAAAGTAACACCACAATTTTAATGGATCCTTTAGTTATCTTGTTGATGTGTAGAAGTGATATTCATTAATGATATATCCAAGATACTTGATTATTATGGATCGAGGACCAATGTGCAATCTACCATAGTGTTGATGAGACATTGTGATTAGATAATGAAGTTCATTCCCAACTTGTGTAACAGAATACATTAGATGAACCATATGAGAAATAAATTTCATATTTGGACAAGTATAAGCATTCTTACTCGTGTGTAGCCAATTACTTTAAGTCGAGCTTTGTTCATCATATAACCATTGAGTTGTTTCGACTTAATGGAATTGTCAACTTTTAATTTATTTAAATGCTCACTACATAATGAGAATAAATCATTAAATAATAATTCAAATTTTATTTGATATTTTAACAATGAATGATTTATAAAATTTACCTTATACATAGTTAAACTTCACTTGTATTCATTGGAACATATAAATGAGCTTGATGAAAGTAACCATTATCAACTTTCTCAATACTTTCGCTAGTGACAACTTTTTTATTCTAAGTTAAGTGATCAAAATACATTCTTCCATAGAGGAATTTCAATGATATTTATAATAGATAAGTAATCTGCGCATAATTGTAATGTCTTCTCTACAATGTACAACTCAACAATATTACCCTAAAGTCTATTCGAACATAACCCTTTAACACTTTCATCCATTATAAGTACATAAGGTCACATAATTTCACTCTTCTAATGAGATAAACAGTGAGATGAATCATAATATCAAAATAAACTGGAGGAAAGTACTTCTCTAGCAAGCAAAGTGTTGTCACAAGTCTACTTTGGATTTTATCCAATTTTGAGACATTTACCACCTTCCAACATAATAAATTGAAGAGTATACAAAGTCTAATGAAAGTATATTGACATGTTTGGGCAACACATCTTATAAAGCAATAAATAGAGTTGCTACATTGATGTGACAATTATGTGACTTTAACTCATATAGTTTCAAGTCTTCCATGGATACCAAATTTTTAATATTTGAAGAATACCCATCTGGTAACTTAATCTTACTCAAAACTTTTCAAAATTTCTTTTTTCATCCTTAGACAAAGTATAGCACGTAAGCAGTAAAAATATACGATTACCGCGAACTAATGGTTCCAATTCAAACCTTAATCTCATTTCTTTAAGATTCATTCTTATAGCTAACTCATCTTTAAATTTTTTAGATGTGTCAAGTAATGTCCCAAGAGGACTATTACAAACTTTTTTTTTTGGATGTGCATGACATTAACCATACGTCTGACATGCATGGATTTCAAGTATGGTAAGTCAAAGAAAATCGATCTCTTCTTTTAACAATGTGAAATAACATTTGTTTTATTCATTGTGCTTCGGCTTTTTTACTTCTTTTATGAATTTACTAAACCTTGAACTCAAATTAAAGACTTCTTGACTACTTAATAGTTATGATGCTATCATGACTTCTTGCTCACCATTGAAAGCCTTCTTTTATTTATGATAAGATTGATACCATGGTAAGAATCTTTTGTGTTCAACATATAACATCTTCTTACTATGTTGTAAATAACAGCATAATTGTTCTTAGCATAGATAGGACAAGTACAATATCAGTTAACAATACAACTAAATAAATTATTATATAGAGGAAAATCATTGATTGTCCACAATAAAATAGCTTTTAAGTTAAATGACTCATTATAATACGCATCATATTATTCAACAGTAGTGTCTTATGATATTTTTGAATCTTCTATGAGTGGAACCAAGTAGACACCAATATTATTACTAGGTTGTTTAGGATCTATTATTAATAATATTAATATCGTGAACTTTTTTTTCATTGTTAATCATGGTAGTAAATTATAGTTAACCAAAACCACCGACCAAAAACTATATCAACTACTTAATATATTGTGAGGATTTATCCCATCGATTGATATAGTAAGCCTCAAATTTTTTGGCTTTGATGCAAATTCTAGCCACATTTTATCAACTAATCTTTATGATGGTGTATCTAGTGCCTCGACTGACCATCGATTTCTCTTTGATTTGAATGCCATGTAAGGTGTTTTGATATTTTAGAACTTTTGAACATTCTTCTAAACCTTGGTATTGACGAAAAATACCATAAAACCTTAGCAAGCACACCAATCTTTATTTTGTTATTGTTTTTCATTACTTGTCATCTTGAAAGCCCTAAGTTGGACACTAAATATCATCTTGAAACTCCTTTTGATATAATATGCAATCATTTAAACATGCATAGATCTTTCGATACTCCATACCTAATGTATTTAGTGTTTTATTGAGATCATTCATAGATATAAGAATTTCATTATTCTCAAGCAACATTTCAATTATCAAATTTAAAAGGTCATTAAAGATTTGATCAGACCAACCATATTTCAATAACATCTATTCTATCTCACTTCTGCCATTAGGTTACTTTTGTCTCTTTAACCTTTTATTCTTTCATAGCTTGTGTTGATCTAATCCTTTAATCCTCGATGTGTTGATAACGAGATGGCTCTTAATCAAACACTTCAAAGGGTGTCTGATCTTGTTAGATCTGGTATGAGATCACAACAATCCACTACTACTGAGCTAATTACTAAATTGAGATCAAGATTAGCTTTTCAATCTCAAGGCTTTGAAATTTTGGGATCAAGTAGCCAATCCTAATCCTAAGATAAGAAGAGAAATGTTAAGCCTAGCCCCTGTAACAACTTATTTTCGATCCAAATCGAATTCTTGAAGTGACTTAAAAAAATATATTTTAGATGATTTTCTTTTGAAAATATTTTAGAAAACAAAAATAAAGGGAGTCACCACAAATCATTTTTATGGTGTGATTGAACACCAAAATTCATTCGTTTTCCAAAAAAAAAAAAAAAAGAGAGGCAACATTGGCCTTTTGAAATTAAAAATATGGGTTCGGGAGTCGATTACGCGTAGGAAAGGATTAGCACTCACACGACGCCTAAAAATTAGTATCAATTAATCATGATTATTTTTAAGGTTTTCAAATTTATTTGATTTTGAAAATTGATTTCCAAAAATATGTTTGAAAAGAAATGTATATGATGTGAAAACAAGTAAAATTTTAATATTTTAGGGAATATAAAGGTTTAACTGTTATTTTACTTTTAATTTTTAAAATCATTTTATGAGAGAAGATGTAGAGGTTTCATTTTTGCTTAACCTTTAATCTTAAAATATTTCTTGTGATGAAAAATATGGAGGTCTCACTCTTGTTTAATTTTTTAATCCACAATATATTTTTTATTATGATTCATGTAAATTTAATAACATTTTGATGCACATGCAAAGCCATATTATGTAAAACATATAAATAATTTTGAAGTCTCATTACCCTAACGCAAGCAAATAATTAATATTTAATATTTAAATCTAAGTCTTAAATTTAACTTTTATAATGCTGTTAATTGAAAATCAAAATAATTGAGGGTCATATAAAAAAATATTTTAAAGAATACGAAGATTTTCTATTGAAATTTTTTTGAAAAATATTTTTTATTTTTTAAAAATATGAAAACTCTGTTTTGAGATTTTTCATATCCTTAAAAAATATTAAATATATCTTTATTTTTTAAAAAATAAATTTTATATTAAACATTACAAAAATATCCCTTGATATTTTTTTATATTTCTCAAAAATATTAAATAAATATTTTATTTTTTAAAAAATAATTTTATATTAAGAAATATGAAAACTAGTCTCTTGAGAGTTTTCATACTCCTCAAAACTTGAAATACTTATATTTTAGAATAATTTTTTTATTATTAGATTATATAAAAACCTCTTGATTTTTTTATTTTTTTAAAAAATATTAAATAATTTTTTTATATTAGAATATAAAAACCTCTTTTTTGAGATTTTTCTACATTTTTCAAAAACTTGAAGCATACATTTTTATTTATTTTTCTTTTAACAAAAATAATTCTTACATTAAAAAATATGAAATCTCTCTCTTGAGATTTTTTCATACTTCTCACAAGGTTAAAACATATATTATTATTTTAAATATATTTTTTTTAAAAACTCTCTTTAATGATTCTATGTCCTTAAGAGTTTAAAATATTTTTATTTTTAAATTTTTTGTGTGAGAAATTAAACTAACATCAAAATGATTTCACCTTCTTTGAAAATATAGTTAAAATTGAGTGAAAAACTAAAAATAAAACTTAATATAAAAACATCAATATACAAGGTAAATAAAAAAGGAAGTAAAAATAACATGAAGATAAGTAAAAAGATACAAGTATGTAAGAGAAATAATATATATATATATATATATATATATATATATATATATACACATGTACATACATACATATAACAATTAAGTAAATAAATGAAAGAAAATATCCATAAAAAACAAAAATAAAGGAGAAAAAAGTAATGATAAAATCAAAAAAGGTTACCTTGTTTTTCAAGAGGAAGTGATATTTGGAAATTTTTCCTCCAAATCTCCCCTTACCAAAGAAAGTCTCTCCAATTCTTTTTTAGTGTACTATTTCCCCATTTTACAACTTTTTCCAAATATTCTCTAAACTCTTAAAATTTCTTAACATTCTCTCCTCAACACTCCCTTTCTGAATCCTCTTTAAGCTCCTAGCTAAGGTGAGTATTTATAGACCTTAGCCAAACTTCCATTTCATGTACCAGTAGGTAGCTATAATGATTCCTTATTGCAGTGCCTTTGTAACATTTGCAGCATTGCAACACATGCTATAAAATGCAGCTTTAACATTGCAGTACTGTATCATTACTGCAGAATGCTGTAGCAGTGTTGCATATGCTACACAATACAGGTACATATGCTACAGCAGTGCTACATATGCTGCACAATACATCTGCAACGATTGTAGCCTTGTTGCATATGTTGCATAATGCTGCTGTAGCATTGCTACAATATGCTGCATAATGTAGCGCTAATGTTGTTATAAAATACTACAACATGTGCTGCAAAATGGATGTTTACAGGTGCCTATCTTTGTTATTTTTTAAGAATTAAAAATTGGGTAAAAATTTAAGACACCTAATTTTGCCCCCAAGGCATGGGAACTTTCGCCTTTTTACTCTCTTCACATGCTCTTCTTCAATTCTTATATCTCCTTTTCGGTTGTATACAGCAAGGCTATAGTGTTGTAAATAACTTATATTGGAAGAAACTGAAGAGTTCCTGTACTTTTCATTCAATAATAATTCGATGCTTGGAGAAATCTAGAAGGCTTCGTTTTAATGATAACCTTAACTAAATAATAATAAATAAATAAATAAATCTAAAAGGGTTCGTTCTAATAACGACATCAACTTTGAAAATAGAAAGCTCTGTTTTAAGGATGGTATCAATTTTGAAAATGGAAAGCTCCGTTCCAAAGACGACATCAATTTTGAAAAATCTAAAATCACTTTAAGGATGGTTATTCTATAATCTAAAGGTTCCATCTATTAATGATTATATTAAAAAATTTGAAGAGTTTTATCCATTAACAACTATTCTAATCAAGAGTTTCGTTTCATTCATTGACAACTATTCTAAGAACTTGCAAAAAGTTTATCCACTCACAGTTATTTTAAAAAATCTAAAAATTTTACCTACTAAAAAATATTCACTCATAACTATCTTTAGTAATAAAAAAATTATTAATAACTGTGATAATTGTGGGGAAAGAGTGTTTTGTTTTTAAATGAGAAAACTAAATTATCTATCTAATAAGGGCTCTTGAGATGGTCAAGAGATTGTTTATGCCTTCATTAATAGGTTTATCCTAATTTTTCCAAGATAAGATAGTGCGAAATGCATCATGTATGCATGTTTATGCAGATGTAATAATCGCTTCTTTTTTCCTCTTTAAATCGTCTTTCTCTTTGTTTTCCTGTTTCCTCTTTTCTTTTTTCCTTTCTTTTCTTTCTCTCCCCCTTTTTTATTTTCTTTTTTTAAAAAAACAAGTGCAGTCATCTTTCAGTCATTTTATCATAAAGTTTTAACCAAAATGTAAACTTTTTCTTTCTTGAGGTTGATCACATTGACAAATTTGATCTTAACAACGACTTTAGGTTTATTGTCTCTTTGATGTTAATGAATATGATTGTTCCTTGCAAATTAGATTTTTGCTTGTTTTTTCAACTCCACTAGGAATCAAAAAGATTCTTATCCATCACCAGATTTATCTTGGTCAATTTGAAACACGCAACCACTCCTTCGAAAATGTCATAACTTCTTTTAAATTTAATCACTATTTAGTTTTGGAGCTGACACTCTTTTATCGAATCATATTTACAAGGGTAATTTGGGTAATAAATATCTTTTAAGATTTTTGTTTTTTTGCAAGGAAAGGATATCTGGTTAAGGTATAATCAAGTAACCGAATAAAAAATATTTGAAATGAATTTTAAGATAAATTGGATCAAAAGTCACGATGATCAATAGTAGGGCCTAATATAAAGAACAACGAACATTTCAATTCTATTTATTTATCCAAATCTCATTTGAAGAGTTCTTTTTTCTTTTTCTTGACAATCTTTACTATCTAAAAAAAATTGAAACACTAATTTTGACCCAGATCTTCTCGCAAATGTACAACCACTGATTTTTATCTTCTTTTTTTTTCACTAGGGAATGATTCCAGCACTATTTATTCCTTCGTTAAAGACAAACTGCCCATTTTAAGTGTAATACTTCTTTACAATATCTGAATTAATTAGTTTAGAGAGATCATTACCGTCCATTTCAGTTAGGATTAAGGCTCTTCTAGAGAATACTCTCTTCACATCATATAAGCCTTCTTAATTTGGTGCCTACTTGCCTCGGAGATCTAAAACATTCTTCGAAATCTTCTTCAACACTAAATCACCTTCTTTGAATTATTTTGGGCGTACTTTCTTATTATATACTTTTTTCATTTTGCTTTGGTACAACTACCCATGGCAAATAGCTTTAAGGAGTTTCTCGTCAATCAAGTTTAACTATTCATATCAAGCTTTGATCCACTCTGTTTCTCTAGTCTAGATTCCATGAGCACTCTTAATGAAGGAATTTCAATTTTTTTAGGCAATACAACTTTCATTCCATATACCAATGAATAAAGAGTAGCCCTAATAGAGATTTTTACTGCAGTCCTATAAGCATGTAATACGAAACGTAGCATTTCGTGCCAATATTTATGGATTACAGTCATTTTTTGCACTATCTTTTTAATGTTTTTATTTGTCGCTTTTAGTACCCCATTCATTTTAGGATGGTAGGCTGCTAAATTGTAATGTTCAGATTTTGAGCATTATCTAAGATGATTCGCTTCGACAGATTGTATCAACAAATGATTTCTTTTTTTCTAAAATAATTAACCATAATCTCAGTATCATTAGTAAAAAGAACTAGCTTCCACCTATTTTATGAAGTAATCGATGACTACTAGGATAAATTTATGTTCATTAGAAGCTTTTGGGGTAATGGGCTTAATGACTTTAAAACCTCACATTGAAAATAACCAAGGTACATTCATAATATGTAAAAAAGATGGTGGTACGTGTATGTTATTAGTATAAATTTTACATTTGTGGCACTTTCTCACAAACTGGATACAATTCGTTTTTATAGCCAATAATAACTTTGTTTCATAATTTGTCTAACCATTACGGGTCTGCTAGCATGTGTTCCATAAGTACCTTTATGGACTTCTCTTAAGATCACCTGAGCCTTGCTTACATCAACACACTTTAATAGAGTTTAATCAAACCTTTTTTTGTAAAGCACTTCCCCATCTAGTATGAAATTCAAGGCTAACCTCCTCAAGGTTCTTTTGTCATTCTCCGATGTCCTTTTTGGGTATTGTTGATCCTTAACATAAATTCGAATGTCATGATACCATGGATTTCCATCATTTGGTTCTTCAATCACTAAGCCGTACACTAGAGAGTTTAAAATACTCATTTTAATTGACAAGACTCGCTAAGCATCTATCACTTGAAACATGGAAGCCAAGGTTGCTAATGCATCTACCATTTGATTTTCATCTCTAGGGAGATAATTAAAAGTAACTTCTCTGAAGCTCTTGAGTAATTTCATAGCCAACTTATGGTAATAAACTAACTCGGGATGTCTTGTCGTCCATTCTCCCTTTAATTGATATATAACCAAAGCAAAATCCCCAAGTACATCTAACTTTGCAACCCTTTTCTCTATTGTAGCTTTTAATACCATGATGCAGGCTTCATACTCAGCAACATTGTTAGTGGAATTAAAATTTAATCGAGCTATGAATGGACAATATTGTTCATCTAGTGACTTTAAGATTGCGCCAATCCCATGCCCCAGAATGTTCGATGCCTCATCCAAAAACATTTTCCAAGCATCTAACCCTTCCTCATTGTCTGTGAGAATAATTACCATTAAGTCCTCATCTGGAAAATCAAACTTTATCGATTGGTAGTTTTCATTAGCACGATCAACTGAAAAGTCTACTATGGCCTTTCCTTTGATCGCTTTTTGATAAACGTGTGCAAGATCATACTCTAACAATACTACTTGCAAATTAGCTAGCCTGCCAAATAATGGAGGTTTTTCAAATAAGTAGTTGATGGTATCTAGCTTAGTAATCACCCACATTGTGTGACTTAGCAAATATTGGAGAAGTATGTGTTTAGCCCAAGCCAATGAGTAAAAAGTCTTCTCAATTAATGAATATTTTGGCTCATAATCAGTGAACTTTTTGCTCAAGTAATAAACAACAAGCTTTTCTTGCTAGACTTATCTTGTTGTGCTAATACACAACTCAACAACCATTCACACACTATTAAATACAAAATTAATGACTTACTTGTGATTGGCAGCATCAGTACTAAAGGATTAGATACATACCCTTTTATTTTGTTGAAGGATATTTAACATTCTTTATCCCAGTTGCCAGGATAATTCTTTCTCAACATCTTGAAGATGGGATCACATATGTTTGTTAATTGGGTTATAAATCTTAAAATATGATTCAAATTTCCCAAAGAGCCCTATATTTCCTTCATTGTTTTAAGTGGTGGCAAATTCTGAATCGTCTCAACTTTGCCGAGATCGACTTCAATACCTTTCTTACTTATAATAAATCCCAATATTTTTACTGAATTCATGCCAAAAGTACACTTATTTGGATTCAACTGTAACTCATATTTTCGAAATCTTTCAAAAAATTTTCTTAAATCCTCTCCATGATCTTCATCTTTCTTGGATTTAGCTATCATGTCATCAACATAGACTTCAATTATTTTATGCATCATATCATGAAATAAGGTTACCATCGCGTGTTGGTAAGTTACCCTGGCATTTTTCAATCCAAATGGCATTAAACATAATAAAATGTTATCTAAAGACAAATGTGGTTTTTTCCATATCTTTTGGTGCCATATCCATCCATGAAAGAAAATAAAGAATATTTGGCTGTATTATCCACAAGAATGTCGATATGTGGCAACAAAAAATTATCCTTAGGACTTGCTTAATTAAGGTTTTTGTAATCTACACACATCCGCACCTTGCCATCTTTATTTGGTACTAAGACTATATTTGCTACCCATTATGGGTAACATGCCATAGCAATAAACCTTGCATCTAATTGTTTTTAGACCTCTTCTTTAATCTTTAACAACACTTTTGGCTTCATTCTTCTAAGCTTTTGTTGAACTGGTGGTAATCCGGATTTAAGTGGTAATTTATGCTCGATGACACTACTATCCAGCCCTGGCATATCTTTATACGACCATGCAAACACGTCTGAATATTCCCTTAGCAATTTTATCAACTATTTTCTTATGTCGAAAGACAGAGTAATCCTAATTTTTACTTTCCTTTTTTTTATTTTATTTCCCAAATTAATAATCTCATCTTTACGCGACATAATTTTTTTCTCTTGTTAAATCATTCTTGACAAATCTTTGGGTAATATATGTTCTTCACCCTTTTCTTTTGATTCAAAATCATCTTGATATAGAAATTCTTTAGGATTCGATCCAAAATGAACATTTATAGCATCGGGATATTCATTGTATGTGACCTTGGAGATGAAAATGGAAATCCCTTATTTGAATGCTTGAAAATGAATGAGAACGAAAGAGTGAAGAATAAAACAAATATTGGGTGAAAATAGAAAAGTACATTCATTAATAGTGATCAAATTTAAACATAAAATTAGGAAATCACATTTTTTTCAATAGTGAAAACTACTAGCAGTTTAGTTCCCATCCAATTATTCAAAGAAAATCCTAAGGGACAAGGATGGATTCCACAATCTCTCTCCTCCATGCATGAATCTCCTATCATGTTGTTCGAGAGGTAAGAAAGCTCTTCTACAAGCTGACTTCTAGTTTTGATGATAACATGAATTGGCTCCTTAGGGACAATAAAACTAGCTGATCTAAATGCTCGATATAATGGAATGATATAGTCGATAGGCTTTAACTCATAAGTTTTCTCTTTAAATAACATTTTCCTCTTTATTCTCTTTTCTTCCATCATTTGGCTTTTCTTTGCTATGGTTATTTTATAGCTCAAGCCAGTCTGATCCTTGTTTATAGGGATATCAAAGGCTAATACTATCCTTCCAAATTCTTCCCCAATCTTTTTTTCGACTTTATACCCTTTACCTAAGGTTTGCCCCAACTGGAATTTCATTTTTTTAGAGATGCGAGGCTCCCATGCTTGTGCATGTTCAATAGCATTTAAAGATTCTAATGCTCTAAATGTATAATCTTTTTGTGTTTTTTGGAGCCGCAATATAGGGGTGGCTTGTGAAATTGAAGCTATGATGTCTTCTTCTCCTTTAACGGCAATGAACTAATTATCTATAATCATTTTGACCTGCTAGTATAGGGTCGAAGGCACAACCCTTGGCATATGAATCAAAGGTCTTTTGAGCAAGTAATTAAAAGAGGTATTAATGTCCATCACTTGGAATTCAATGTTATAGCTGCACAGACCTATCCTCATTGCAGTTTCATAACCTCAGTCACTTCCCTTTTCAAGCCGTCAAATACTTGTACTGTTATTGTGCTCTGACTCATGTATGAAATATCTAATGGCAGCCTCCTCAAAGTTGATAAGGGCATTACGTTCAATAAGGACCCATTATCTATTAAGATCTTGGAGATGGTATAACCCTTACTGTTGATACATGTAAGGCCTTAGTAGAACCTCTCCAATCCATTAAAATTTCATCATCATTAAGCCATCATGTTTCTTGCCAAGTCACCCATAAGGATATATCATGGGGCATATGGGCATACTTCAACACCTTCATTAAGGACTCACGATGAGACTCTGAACTTAGTAAGAATGATAACAATGAGATCTTTGCTGGTGTTTTTTGTAATTGATCAATCACATTATATTCGTTATGCTTGATAAATTTTAAAAGCTCTAAAGCCTTTTCTTTAGTGACAAGATTTTTTTACCCACTTTTTTTCTTTCTCCTTCTCACTTGAGTGGGTCGTAACTTGTTTTTCTTTAGGTTTTATTAAGTAATGACACTTTCCCACTTTGAGTAACATGATTCTGCCTGCCATGTTAGCGACATCAGATTCTTTTTTTTTTTTTTCATCTTGACCTAATAATTCTAAGGAGCAACATGTGTATTCTTATATGGAAAAGGCATTAGTACCTTGATAATTACTTTTGGCTGAGTTCTTGCCAGTAGAATTTTTGTATTTGCTTAAGGATTTGTCATCTTAAGTGAGCATACTATCACTAATAGCTTTGATTTTTTAATCGGGGCTATCAACAATCCCTTTTACTATTATTTCTAACATGTTAACTGTCGGTTACTCATGTATTGGTAGTGGATTATTGCCCACATTTGGGCTAGGGTTTGCATGAAATCTCAAGGCCTCATGATCAACTAAAGATTAAACATTATACTTAAATATTGTGCAATTCTCTATATTGTGCCCAGTCACTCCACTGTGATAAGCACAAGTTGCCTTTGGGTCATACCACCTGGGATATGAAGATTGTATTAGTTTCAAAAATGCTGGGGCTACTAACCTTTCTTCTAGTAATTAGGGATACAACTCTGTATATGTCGTAGGGATCAATCTTACGAGGACCTTTGGATGTTGACTTTGAGGTCTTGCTTGTTGATGATTGGGTTGGTTAAGGTTTTATAGAGCAACAAGAGGTGGTAATGCCAATGGTTGTTGCTGTGTTACTAGCCGTGGTATTGTACTAATGATTTTTATGGTTGAATAATAGGGCATAAGGTAAGGAGTCCTTAGAAACTGGTATAAATAAGGTCGTGGTTGAAAAATGGAGGTGAATAGAAAATCCGTTGAGAAATATGGTTTATTTTCCCTTCCTTTTTTTTTTTTTTTGTTGTAGCTTTCTTCGCATTGTTTTGATCCTCCAACCATTCAAGTCTATAAGCATTCTCAAAAATCTTCCATTGCCCAACTATCTTGACAAATTTTTCACTTGACATGCCAAGCAGCTTCTCATAAAATAGGAGCTTCATGGTATTGACAAATAATTCTGAAAACTCATCTTCGGATAAAGTCAAATGGATTCTTGCTGCAATTTTACGCTATTATCGAGCATATTATTTGAAGGATTTGTCATTTTTCTAGCACATATTCTGTAAAGTAACTCGATTTGGTGCAAGCTCTACCATGTGCTGGTAGTGAGCCATGAAAGCAGCAGCTCGATCTTTCTAATATTGAATTTTAAAGGTTCCTAAGTTAGCGTACCAATCTAGCACTTCCTCCTTTAGACTATTTTGGAGGCAATGTATAAGCACCTTCTGATTGTCCTCATATCCATGCATCTTATGTAAATACATATGAATGTGCATGCATGGGCATTTAGTTCCATCGAATTTGTCAAATTCTAGTGCTTTGAACTTTGGCAATAATACTAGTCCAGGCACTCAGCTAAGGTCTAAGATATCTAGCCTCAGAAATTTACAAGCCTCCTCAAACACTTCCACTTTTTTTTTATCAACATTTCATACTTTTGCAATAATTCCTTATTGTTGACATTTTCAGTCCTCAATTTCTTTATTTCTATTGAGTAATCCAAGTCAAGCACATATATTGGTTCCCTCACTTTTGGCATCCTAGTGTATGCACTGCACCTTGATTCATGAACAAGGGTAAATTTTGGTGGGTAATCAGGTGAGGGATTTCCTTGGTGGGTTACAAAAGCCTTATTTTTCCCAGCATGTACATTTTCAAGAGCCTTTTGTTCCATTGTAACTTCTTTTTTCTTAACTATTGATTGCATTATTTTCATCACTTAGAGGAATTAGGACTGCATCTTTTCTTGACTATGTGCCATCTTCTCTTGTGCCTCTTGCTGGTTTTTTATCATCTCATGTTGGGTTCTTTGCATGTTCTCTAATAGCTTGTTGATATTCCATATTAGCTTTTGTCTTCGAGCGAGGTTCGTATGTCTTTCTAAAGAGATGTTACTTTCCGCTATACTTATCTTGTTATCCCAAATCCATTATTTTAGTGTTAGAATGGAAAATATGTATGCATGATGGTTAGTATGAATGCAAAAATATTTCAAAATTTGTTAACTTCACAATTCAAAAACAAATATAGATTCTCATTAATTTCATAAAGCATCAGTGTACACAGTCAATGTCTAACATCAAGTCCATAATTAAAGATATCCTAAGCCATTTGGTACAAATGTTGGATGCGATCTAAAAAAGTAATCAATTCTTTTGAGTTTTCATTCCTTGTTGAGACTTTTTTTTTCTAAATTCTTCGATTTCTTGGTACATTATATTGTAGCGATTTCTATGGATTTATCAACTCGAAGTAGGATGACATTAACGTTTTCTTGGCTATTTTTCAATTCTGCTATATATTCTTCTTCATTTTTGCACCAGTTGCCACATATTTCTTATACCTTGTTCTCCCAAAATTTTGAATTTTCCAATACTTTCTCTAATTCAGCATGCAGGTTATCTTGTTTCAGCATGTGCTCCGAGTGAAACATTTTACGCTAGTATTCTTCCTCTTTTAGTTATTGCGTTTACATCAGTTCTTTAATTCCTTTCCTATATCGAAGATCATTAAGCTTTACCATATTCCTTAGACTTTGAATTTCCCATTCTGACTCTTATAAGGCTATGGTCAAGATCTCACTTTTGAAAATTCCACTCCAACAATTAGTCCTTTTCTTGCATTTACTCTTATAATTGATCTACCTGTGTGGTGAAAAGTTTGAGTTTTCCTTCTTTTCTCTTAATTATGCGAGTCCCAGTCTCGGTTTTATCTTCCATTCTCAAATTTCTATAGCTCTCCTTTGCATCTTTTGCTTCCTTCCTAGCTCCTTTTTTTTTATTGGTCTTTTTCACAATTTCCTCTTGAACTTGCATTTCATATTATAGAGAATCTATTTTCTCGTGGAGTTTAGCTTTCTCAATTTCTTGTTCTTTTATCTCTTACTTATATCTCTTAATTTCTATTTTATTCGATGTCGAGATATGAAAAGATTCTTGATGTAACAACCAACTTAGTAAAGCAACTTTTCTAATCCCTCTAGCTTTCCATTGGTAATATCTTAATGTAGTCTTATCTGCTAGCTTCCTTTTTACAATTTGGTAAGTTTGCTTCCATGCTTCTATAATTTCATCCATTTAATTTGAGGTGTTTGGCTCATCATATCTAAATTCCTCATTTCCCAGCCCATGAGTTGCTGGCACAAACTATTTCACTCTGAGTTGTCTAAGCATTAAAAGTGGCGTATGTCCAGTTTTACCCTATAATCCTAGCAATGGTACATAATTGAACTTCCTACATCGATGTGAAATAGATTCACATGAGATCCATTAAGCCAACCAGCGAACTTTCCTTTTTGCCATCTCGAATAAAAATCTCATCCATTCATTCATTATCTTCGACACAGGCCATCTTGCTTTACAAAAATCTTCAATTGGATTCTTATTTAGGAAGCCTTTGAATACTCTTTCAGTACTCATAAAATAACTCCTAAGCCATACGTACAATAGCGATAGTCCTCCAAATATTTTGCCTTCCCTATTCCACCTCTAATAGTTCAATGACATGAACGTCTCTGCTAGAATGGTTGGAACCGGATTGACATCATACTTAATTGTACTAAAAAGATCCACGACTATCATTTTAATGTGCACCTAAACCTTTAGAAACAACATTAGTCTATATATGGCAAAAGCTAAGCTAACTTTCCTGACATCCTCTTTGATATGATTCCGTGTGAACTCCAAGAGAAAATCTTTGTCAAGAATTCACTTCCCCCTTTTCTCTTTATATGTTTCTCAGACTTTTCTTTTTGTATCCCCAAAATAAGGGACAATTGTTTAACTCCAAGAGCTAACTTTTTCTTTTTTAAGTAAATCTTATCAGATTTCTTGGACTTTATCCCCAACAACACAGTATATTCCTCCAAAGTGGGCATTAAATCTACTTTCCTAAAACTAAAGCATCGATAGATAAGGTCTCAAAACTTTACTGCGACACGAATCAAGGCTTCCTTAACTTGCACGAATAATAGATTTTTGATATCACTATGCTATTTGTCAAACTTATCCTTGTCTTATTGGCTCAAGAGATTCCAGGAGTATATGAAGGAAGAAAACAACGTCCTTTTGATCCAACTTATCCTAGCTTCAAATGAGGTGAAAGCTGTTTCTTTTGAACTACTTGACTTACGATTTTTCCTTTTAGCTTCCTATTCTCCTTTCTATGTAAGTCCATCCAAAGATGCGCAATTGTTGTAGATTGGTATAGCTATATGAGTAAAGGTTTAAAATTATTTATGAAGGAGGTTGAGACCTTTCAAAATGAGAGGAATGACATGAAGAAGATGATGGATGAGATGGCTATAGCCTTTAAGAAGATGAAGGAAGAAGTGGCTAGCATGCAGGCTAAACTCATTACTTTCCATAGTATCGATACTAGGTAGACCTAAAACAAGAACATGAAGTAGAACTAGATTGGGTTTGTGCTAAGGCAAAAGAAATGGCCATTATAGAGCACACTCAATCCTCAGAATATCTAAAAGAGAGTGCAACTTAAGCAATGAAGCTCTACTACCAAATCCACAGGCGTTTGGTATAAGAGATCAAAAAAAAGGTGCAAAACATTGATTTAAGCTAGATTGAGCTTAAATTGCCCACTTCTGATCCTACTCCTCCTTCAGACATGGTTGATTCTATTATTGGGACTCTAAACACACACGATGAAAGTGTGAGCCACATAAGCCTTTCTCTAGGAAATCCTGACAAACAAATCTGATCTCTCATCCTGAAGCTACTTCTGCTTCGACCAATCTGCCTTCTTATGAAAACCCTGCTATATGAATATTTCGTTTATGAACAGTATCTTTCTTTCTTGATTTCACAGTTGCTTTGGTAAACAATGTTGCTTTGGTAAACAATGATGCTTTTGTTTGTTTTCATTTAGGAGTCCTTCAGTATTTAAACTTTGAATTATGGATATTGACTTTTTATTATAATACTACCTTTGTTAGCAATATATGAAGCATCTTTTAGTCTTTCCTTAATATTTTACGCACTGACCCATATTCAAAAAATAACCAAGTTTTTATGCTTAATCTCGACTTGTTCCATGTTTTTTCTATAGTCTCATTAATCTTCAAGTAAATCCAATCTCGAATAATGTTTGATCATAGATAAACTCTGACCTCGACTTATTCCTTGCTTTTTTTGCAATTTTTGTCCAAGTAAATGTGATTTCAAATAAGCCGAGATCTCGCCCTGCTCTTTAATATTCCTAAAAAAGATCTTATTATACCTCCTCACTAATCTTGACAAATCGATTCTATCTTCAAAATCTTCAAATTTAACTATTGGTAAAATTAGATGTTGACAAATACTCATTCTAATTCACGATGTAAGAATCCTCTCAACGGTAGCCATAAAGAGAGAAAAAACACACTTGATCTAAGAGCTGGGTGAAGATGCACACCTTCATAAAGGATAAACTCCTATCGAGAGCCAGTTGCTCAAATAAGACAATAACATTTTCAAAAGAGGGTGTTGCCTAATTGCCTATACTTGACATCTCACCCTTGCCCAACTTTCAACATTTGGTAGTGGTCTTAGCAATAAGGTGCAAGAAGCAAACAATGTTACCCTCAAAGTAACTACATCGTTAGTCAATGAAGTAACAAAAACCATGGTGTGTGTGGACTTCTAGAAAGAGCCATTTGAATACCCAAAGCAATATTAGAATAACAAAGCAAAAAGTATGATAAATCAAGTAGGCATAACACCACTGTGGTAAAAGGAAACAGCTAGTACACACTTGGACTCTTGTGTAATCAAGGCACTCTATCACCTCCTGGGTTTTGGGGATTGCACACTTTGCCCCACATGAAGTAGAACATGGAATTGTTATCTAGTGACGAGGAGTAAATAGGTCACCATAGGCCCTAAGCATAAGATGCGCTCGCATGCCAACCTCTATAGTTAACTAATCTGATAGCAAAATATTAAGGTCTACAGAGTTGCTAGTTTTGGTGATGTCAAATTACCTAACAGTGTGTGTCTAATGAGGAACAAAGATAATATCACCCAACCCCACTAAGATGTTTGTGTAAGATATAGAAATTCATGAAAGAAAGAAAAGAAAAGTACGAAACTCGATCATATAAGCATTAAAAAAAAGTCAATGATGATGCACCATAACTTTAGAATTAACTAGTTGGGCAAGACACTTTAGGCTCAGCACACCTACCAAATGAATAAGTGCTCTGGGAATCCAAGACAATAAGAGAGTGTGTCTTTATGAAAGACACAGCATCTCAACACAAGGATAGCAAGCTCAATCCTCCTATGGAGGAGAATGGACAATAACTGAGTCCAAGATGCCAAACTTTCATCAATAGTATTCTGCATGTTTCCATGAGACTAAAAACCTGATGGATTGACAAAAACAAGTTGTTAGAGTTGACGTGGTTCAAAGTAATTTTGTGACATTCCCTAAAATTTGCTTTTTTGAATTTTTGTTATTTGCAAGGTGTTGCATTCCTTTGACTCCAACCATTGGTAATGCTAGCTTGAGAAGAAAAGGAAGAAAAGGAGTAGCTATGTACCAAGCAAGATGAAACTAGTCTTGACAGAAGGAGACGAAACATAAGGGACAAACACTAAAACCCCAGGTAAGGGAAAAGGAAAAGCGAAAGAGATGTAAGATTTTTTGTTTCACCTCTTAAGTATGTGTGGAAAAATGAAAAAAATCTAATCAAAGGCAGGACATGCGGACAACGAAGACGAAGAGCTTCGAAACAACCAATGAGCAATGAATTGAAAAAGCAAGATTTGACTGTTATAAAGCACAAGGCACTAGATGTCAATGTACTTAGGATTTGTGCAAAGCCCTCTTGAAAGTGGAAGATCCCTTTTGGCTAGCTTTTTTCCTTAGAATTGAGCATCTTGAAATGTCCCAACACAAAGTCTAATACCTATAGTATAGGCAAGTAGAAGAACCCTATGTCCCCAAACTCAGGTGGCCAGAATAAGTCCCCAGACCTTGGCTTGTCTAATTAGCCCCCAAAAATAAACACCTTACAAACAACTAAACAGAATGTGCAAGCATTTGATTCTCATATAACTATTTCAAACAAGGAATTCTAAATCCTTACTATCTCTAAAATCCCTCAAGAGGGAGTTATTGGGTAACGAGCCTACTGGCCTCGTAGGCCCAAATGATGTTTCCATTGTGAAAAGCCTTACAACACTAGTAAAGGCCTAAATAAAACCTTTAGTAGATGAGCCCAGCAAGGTGTTAAAAGGTTCCCATGCATAAAGGACCAACAACATGTGATTATATAAAGGAGCTTATTGGGCAAGCACATTGTCAAGGAGCGATGAGATATTGCCTTAAGAATATGATAAGATGAACCATGACGATGCATGAGGGATTAAACAAGCAAAGAAAAGTGCCTAAGTATGACCCACTAACGATAGTAAATGGAAGACTACAAGTAAATCATAAACTTTGTGAGAAAAGTCAAACTCGACTATGTGTCTATGAGCACAAATGTGTAACGTGATAAGGCTTGTGACATACAAAACACAAAGTCTTGAACCAAAAACAAAAAAAAAAAAAAAGATTCAATACCAAGATTCATTTGGAAAGATGTTATCATGTGAATGATTAAGTGGAAGAGCATAATTAAAAAGCAAGAACACAAGCGTAAAAAGACAAAAATAAATGCCTAGCAATAACATGATTGATAAAGACTCCTTTAACAAAAGGTAAAAAGCAAACCAAACAATAGAACTAATGAAAAAATTATCTTATTAAACTGTATCTAATAGTCATATGAGTAGCAAAACATCACTTTGAATCACCAAAATAAGCTAATTTGTACCTCAAGAAACCTTGTTTGCCAACATTGAATTACTTGATCCAGTATGTAAACTGCCTAACATACTCCCCCAAAAAATTTAGACTTAAACTAAGACCAAAGCCTTAGCAATAGACACTAATTAGCTTGAGCATGTCCCTAAATAGAAAAGGCCCCATAAAAGACCAAAGATCTGGATCCTTTGGAATAAAGCTCGAATCTAATACTGCCAATGAATGGATCACACAATTAAAGATAATATGTTAACTTCTATGAATCCATTGATGATGAGGCAAGTACAAATCTCCTCAATAATAAGACTGAGAGCCTTTGATGAGGTAAATTGCAATAGATGTGTCCCAATGACAAGTGGCATTAAATAAACATGATACATGTCATCTCATCTCATCTATTAAACATAATACTTATCATTAGAGAAATCAATCAAAAGTGACCCATGATTAAGCAAAAACAGGTGATTCCAACACAAGGATAGATCTCATACCTTTCACTTCTGGAAAACCAACAATGAAGTCCATGGAGATGGATTGCCATGGCTTCTCTGGAATAGGCAGGGGCTTCAATAATCTCGCCTCTTTCTTTCTTTCGATCTTGTCTTGTAGGCACATGAAACAAGTCTTGACATAGGAATCGACGTTCTCTTCCATCTCTGGCCAAAGATATGACTTTCCCAGCAAAGTCATCATTCTTCCTACTCTTGGGTGACCAGCCCATTGAGGGTCTTTCCTTAAGCAACTCTCACCTCAAGTCACCACCGCCAGGCATAAATAGCCTACTGCCCTTGGCATATAGTGGGTCATCTTTTAGCCAATACTTCTGCACCAAGCCCTCTTAAACTTGTTGCTTAAGCTTCATATAGCTCGAGTTTAAGTGAGATTGTTCTTTGACTCGATCACAAAACGTTGCTTGCACCGAAGACAATGCTGCAACATAGGGTTCAACTTCTTTTCTGCTTAAAGATCTGCCATCTAATTCTACCAGGTTTATGTAGCCACATAAAATCAAACTCGGTAAGGAACTCTTATCAACGTGCTTGCTTGGGAGTCAACTTCTTCTTCTGGGTCTTGAAGTAAGTGTTTGCTACGTCATCCGCCATCACTATAAACTTCGTACCTAGTAAGTGGTGCCTCCACACATCCAAGCAAAGTACCACTGCAGCCATCTCTTTCTCATGAACCGAATACCTCTGCTTCGCATCCTTTAACTTTCGACTCTCGAAACCAATGGGGTGTCCTTTTTGCACTAAGACTCCTTCAGTGGCCCTATCCGAAGCATCAATTTGTACTTCAAAAGGTTTCTCGAAATCTCGCAAGGCCAAAATAGGCTTTGAAGACATTGCTATCTTTAGACAGGCATCCGTCCAGCACCAAACTTACTCCTTGAGCAGATTCGTCAAATAGTTCACTTTCTTTGAGTATCATTTGACGAATTTTCGATAGTAATTGGCCAACCCAAGGAATGATCATAATTCAGAGATCTTCCTTGGCGTAGGCCAACCTACAATGAACTCCACCTTTCGTTCATCCATTATGATTCGGCCCTTACTGACCCAATGCCCCAAGAAATGCATTTCTTGGTGGCAAAATTTACACTTCTCTTTTTTCACACAGAGCTTGTACTCTCTTAACTTAGAAAAGATAGCCCTTAAGTGATTCACACGTTCAACTAGTGATTCAGCATACACCACAATGTCATCCAAATAGACAATCACAAATTCATCCAAAAATTCATATAGCACATCGTTCATCAGATTGCAAAATGTGGTAGGAGTATTAGTTAAGCCGAAAGGCATCACAAGAAATTCATAGGACTCGTACCTGGTCACAAATGCTATCTTTGGCTCATCCCCCGCCTTGATCCCTACTTGCTAATACTTAGACCGCAAGTCCACCTTTGTAAAGTATGACGCTTTAGACAATCGATCAAACAAATCAGTCACATTCGGGACAAAGTACTTGTTCTTCACTATTACCTTATTCAGTACTCGGTAGTCCACACATCCTCAAGGATCCATCTTGTTTCTTTGAAATAATACTAGTGCACCATATGGAGCTTTCGAAGGTTGAATGAGACCCGTTTGCAATAGCTCATCGAGTTGCTTCCTCAACTCAACCAACTCTAATGGAGACATTTTGTAAGGAGCTTTAACCGGTGATCTAGCTTCTTGTCCCAACTCAATTTTGTGATCAATTGCCCTCCTCGGTGGCAATTCCTTTAGTAATTCAAGGGGCATGGTGTCTGAGAACTCTTCTAAAACTTTCATCACCATGTTGGGTACTTCGACCTGTTGATCAAGCTTGATCTCAATCAAAGCAGCCACATATGCTTGATCACCCCATTTTATCCTACTATTGAATTGCTTGGCAGATTGCAATTCAATTCCTTTGTCTTTTGCTTGTTGACCATTCTTCATGGCAGCAACAAAGCATGAATTTCCCTCATCACCTATAAGCATCCCTCGAAGGTGTAGAACCATCAACACCTTTGCCAATGCCAAAAACTTAATCCTCAATATCAAGTTAAAATTATTGAGGGGTGCCATGGTTAGGTTGCACTGCCCTAGCCATTTATATACCTTCAAGTTACACACCGCCGAGCCTAAGATAGGCTTTGCCTCCGAATTCACTGCCTTTAACTTGGTGAAGTTTTTCACAACGGTCCGACCCAACAAACCAGCCACACGTTGTGCCATAAAGTTTTTGGTAGCACCCTTGTCTACCATAGCTTGCATAGCTTTCCCATTGACTTGCACCATCACGTACATCAAGCCTTTATATTGAACTTGACTACTTGTCGTGATTGCATTCAATAATTGGAGAGGGTTCACCCGCGAAGGCCCTTCATTCAAGTTTTTCTCCTCCTTTTGCACTATCAGAGCACTTAATTTCTCCCGCTTTGGGCATTCTCTAGTCGTGTGTGGTCCGCCACATATGAAGCATCCTGTAGGATTCTTCCCTTTGTCTTGCGAAGAGAACTTATCACCACCCTTTCGATTTCCACCATTGTCTTTCTTGCCACCATTAGGCTTCTTGCCATCCTTCTGGCTAAAATCCTTTTGATTTTTCTTTCAACCATCATTTTTCTTTTCCCCACTTTGTGAATTGGACGCACCAGCATACTTGTAATCTACAAGCTTCTCCGCAGCGACAATTGCACTTAACAAGTCTCCCACAGCTTGCCTACGTAACTCAACCTGCGCCTAAGGTTATATTCCAGATAAGAAGTTAAACATCTTATACTCTTCTGATATATTTTTGATGTCTAGCAATAGGAAGCTAAACTCCTTCACGCACTCTTGCTCTAAGGCTAAGTGCTCAAGCTTTTTAAGAAATTCCCTTGCAACCCAAGCAGTATTGCAAGGAAAGAATTGATCCTTCAATTCCATTTTCAACACATCCCACTTTTCGATCCTTGCAAATACATACTGGTGATTTTGTCACCCATTCTTCCTCTAGGATGCGAGCAGCTTTGAAGTACTGCTCTATGTCTCATAGAAAGTTCTCGAGCTCCTTAGAGTTTGAACTACCATCGAAGGACTTTGGGTCGGGGACTTTGATTTTTCATAAGCCACCTTCCCTGTGCCTTAAGAGGTTCATCACAACCCTCTTTAGCAACGTGAGCTCATCTCTCAACTATGTTTCCCCTTCTCTTATCGAATCTATCAAAGTGATGATAACTTCCATGACAGATGTGAAACGGACATCCACGTCCATTCGTATTTCAACCAACACGTTTTGACCCACCCTCAACTACTATGTTGTTCGGTTTGAACAGCAAGACTTGTAGCAACATCACTTTGAGGAGCAACCATGAAATCCTCTAATCGGGTTAGCCTTTTGCTTATCTCATTCATCGTGACCAACCAAAGTTGTCAACACAACCAAAGTCATAAAAAGGTGTGATGTCCTGTTGTGTTTAGAGTGTATATCCTTATTCATAAATGAAAAAGGTTGGGATTGGTTCCCATAAACACTTGTCTCTCTTTAACTCTCTCTTGTGTTCGTGTGTGTGGGTTTCTAATCTGAAGCTCACTTGAGATTGAAGGCATTCGTAGCGAATTGGCTAACAAGTTAGGTGTCACTCGTGCCATCACTCGGTGAAAATTTGAGCCTAGAGCTCAACTGTGTGACAATTTGGTATTAAAGCCTGGTTGTGTTGGCAACTTTGGTTGGTCGCGATGAATGAGATAAGGGAAAGACTAACCTGATTGGAGGATTTCGTGGTTGCAACTCAAAGTGATGATGCTACGAGTCTTGCTGTTCAAACCGAACAGCATACGGAGCAGCTGAGGGTGGGCCAGATCGTGTTGGTTGAAATACAAAGGGATGTGGATTTATACTTCGCATCTGTCATGGAAGATATCGAAACTTTGACATATTCAGTAAAAGAAGGGGAAAAAGAGTTGAGAGATGAGCTCACGTTGCTAAAGAGGGCTGTGATGAACCTCTTAAGGCACAGGGAGGGTGGCTAATCCAAAATCAAAGTCCCCCACCCAAAGTCCTTCGATGGTAGTCAAAACTCCAAAGAGCTCGAGAACTTTCTATGGGAAATTAAGCAGTGCTTCAAAGCTGCTTGCATCCGAGAGGAAGAGCGAGTGACAATCACCAGCATGTATTTGGAAGGAGATGCAAAGCTCTAGTGGCAAACTCAAATGGAGGACGACGCTAGTGCGGGGAAGCCAAGGATCGAAACGTGGGATATGTTGAAAAATGAAATAAAGGATCAATTCCTTCCTTGCAACACTACTTGGGTTGCAAGAGAATCCCTCAAAAAGCTTAAGCACTCAGGTTCGGTGCAAGAGTACATGAAGGATTTTAGCTCCTCATTGCTTTACATCAAAAATATGACGGAGGAGGATAAGATGTTTAACTTCTTATCCGGACTATAGCCTTGGGCACAAGCTGAGTTACGTAGGCAAGCCGTGGGAGAATTGCCAAGTGCAATTGCCGCTGCGAAAAAGCTTGTAGATTATAAGTATGCTGGTGCATGCAATTCATAAGGTGAAAAAAGGAAAATGATGGTGGAAAGAAAAATCAGAAGGCCTACAGCCAGAAGGATGGCAAGAAGCCTAATAGTGGCAAGAAAGACAATGGTGGGTATCAAAAGGGTGGCGACAAGTCCTCTTCACAAGATAAAGGGAAGAATCCTACGGGATGCTTCATATGTGGCAAACCACACATGGCTAGAGAGTGCCAAGAGGAGAAATGAAGCGCTTTGATAGCCAAGAGGAGTAGGAAAACTCAAATGAAGGGCCTTCGCGGATGAACCCTCTCCAACTATTGAATGCAATCACGACAAGTAGTCAAGTTTAATATAAAGGCTTGATGTACGTGATGGTGCAAGTTAATGAAAGCTGTGCAAGCTATGGTAGACACGGGTGTTACCAAAAACTTTGTGGCACAACGTGTGGTTGGTTTGTTAGGTCTGACCGTTGTGAAAAACTCCACCAAGTTAAAGGTAGTGAATTCAAAGGCAAAGCCTATCTTAGGCTTGATGGTGTGCAACTTGAAGGTGGATAAATGGGTAGGGCAATGCAACCTAACCGTGGCACCCCTCGATGATTTCAACTTGATATTGGGGATCGAGTTTTTGGCTTTGGCCAAGGTGTTGGTGATTCCACACCTTCTAGGGATGCTTATAAGTGATGAGGGAAACTGATGCTTTGTTACTGTCATAGAGAATGGTCAACAAGCAAAAGATAAAGGAATTGGATTGCAATCTGCCAAGCAATTCAAGAGTGAAGCCAAACGGGGTGATCAAGCATATGTGGCTACTTTGATTGAGATCAAGCTTGATCAGCAGGTCGAACTACTCGACATGGTGATGAAAGTTTTAAAAGAGTTCTCAGACACCATGCCCCCTGAATTACCGAAAGAATTGCCATCGAAGAGGGCAATTGATCACGAAATTGAGTTGGAACCAGGAGCTACACCATCGCCTAAAGCTCCTTACAAAATGTATCTATTAGAGTTGGTTGAATTGAGGAAGCAACTTGATGAGTTATTACAAGCGGATCTCATTCAACCTTCGAAAGCTCCATATGGTGCACCGGTACAATTTCGATAAAAACAAGATGGATTCTTGAGGATGTGTGTAGACTACCAAGCACTGAACAAGGTAGCAGTAAAGAACAAGTACCTTTTCCCGAATGTGGCTGACTTGTTTGATCGGTTGTCTAATGTGTCCTACTTCACAAAGTTGAACTTACAATCTGGGTATTGGCAAGTAAGGATCAAGACAGGGGATGAGCCAAACAAAACCTGTGTGACCAGGTATGGGTCTTATGAATATGCCTTTTGGCTTAGCTAAGCAATCTGATGAATGATGTGCTATATCAATTTTTAATTAATTTGTGGTTGTCTATTTGGATGACATTATGGTGTATAGTGAATTACTAGTTGAACATGTGAATCACTTAAGGGATGTCCTTTTTAAGTTAAGAAAGTACAATCTCTATGTGAAAAAGGAGAAGTGTGAATTTTGTTACCAAGAAGTGCATTTCTTGGGGCATTGGGTCAGCAAGGGCCGAATCAAAATGGATAAACGAAAGGTGAAGGCTATCGTAGATTGGCCTACGCCAAGGAAGATCTTTGACTTGCGATCATTACTTGGGTTGGCCAACTACTATCGAAAATTCATTAAAGGGTACTCAAAAAAAGTGTACCCTTTGACAGATCTGCTCAAGAAAGAGCAAGTTTGGTGTTGGACGGATGCCTGTCAGGATGCTTTTGAGAAGTTAAAGACAGCAGTGTCTTCGAAGCCCATTTTGGCATTGCCAGATTTTGAAAAACGTTTTGAAGTACAAACTGATGCTTCGGATAGAGCCATTGGAAGGGTCTTGGTGCAAGAGGGACACCCCATTGCTTTTGAGAGTCAAAAGTTAAAAGATGCGAAGCAGAGGTATTCGATTCATGAGACAGAAATGGCTGCAATGGTGCATTGCTTGGATGTGTGGAGGCACTACTTGCTGCGTACGAAGTTTACAATGATTACGGACAACGTAGCAAACATTTACTTTGAGACCTAGAAGAAGTTAACACCCAAGCAAGCACGTTGGCAAGAGTTCCTTGCTGAGTTTGATATTATGTGGCTACATAAACCTGGTAGGCAGAATTAGGTGAAGGATGCTTTAGGCAGAAAAGAAATTGAAGCCTATGTTGCAACATTATCTTCGGTGCAAGCAACATTTTGTGATAGAGTCAAAAAATAGTCTCACTTAAACTCGAGCTATGTGAAGCTTAAGCAACAAGTTTTAGAAGGCTTGGTGCGAAAGCATTGGCTAAAAGATGACGTACTATATGCCAAGGGCAGTAGGCTATTTGTGCCAAGTAGTGGTGGCTTGAGGCGAGAGTTGCTTAAGAAAAACCATGACCATCAATGGGCTGGTCATCCAAAAGTAAGAAGAATGATGGCTTTGCTGGGAAAGTCATATTTTTGGCAAAAGATGGAAGAAGATGTCAAGTTCTATGTCCATGTGCTAACAAGACAAGATCAAAAGAAAGAAAGAGGCGGGATTGTTGCAGCCCCTACCCATTCCAGAGGACCATGGCAATCCATATCCATGAACTTCATTGATGGTTTTTCGAAAGTAAAAGGTATTAGATCTATCCTTGTGGTGATTGATCATTTTTCTAAATATGCTATTTTCATTACTGCATCATAAGCTTGTCCAACAGAGATTGCAACTAAACTAATCATGAGAAATGTGATAAAGTATTTCAGGTTGCTAGAGGACATAATTAGTGATAGAGACTCACTGTTCATGGGTCGGATTTGGACTACTCTTTTCAACATGATGGGGTCATAACTAAAGTTCTCCACTGCTAATCATCCCCAAACAGATGGTCAAACTGAGCGAGTGAACCAATTATTAGAGAAATATCTGAGGCAATATGTCACTGTCAGTCAAAGAAATTCGTTGGATTTGTTGGACGTTGCTCAGTTCTGCTACAATGTCCATCGTTTCTCTACTATTGGTATGAGCCCAGCGGATCATCATACTTTCGTACGAGCCCTTTGTGATATCTTTTATTGGTAACCTTTTTTCAGATTTGTGAGATAAGCTTCAACATCACTTTATCTCCCACGTTGAACTCCAAGTCCCTTTTTTTTTCATTAGCATGCTTCTTCATTAGTTTGGCTGCCTTAGCCAAACTATCACGGGCCTGCTCCACCAACTCCATTTTATCTCGAGCAAATTGACAAGCTACTAGACAAGGCCCTTGCGATTTTTATTTCGCAATCTCATGCAGAGTAAGTAGTTGCCTTTTAAGAACTATCTCCACTGGGCTAATACCCGTAGTAGAGGAACGATGCACATTGTAGCAGAACTGAGCAACGTCCAACAAGTCCAACGAATTTCTTTGACTGGTAGCGACATAATGCCTCAGATATTACTCTAACAATTGGTTCACTCGTTCGGTTTGACCATCTGTTTGGGGATGATTAGCAGTGAAGAACTTTAATTTTGACCCCATCATGTTGAAAAAGGTAGTCCAAAACTGACCTATGAACCGTCAGTCTCTATCATTAATTATGTCCTCTAGCAGCCCGAAATATTTCACCACATTTTTCATGATTAGTTCAACTGTAATCTCTACTTGACAAACTTGTGGTGCAGCAATGAAAATAACATATTTAGAAAAACAATCAATCACCACAAGGATAGATTTCAAACCTTTCACTTTCGAAAAACCATCAATGAAGTCCATGGATATCGATTGCCATGGCTCCTTTGGAATGGACAAGAGTTATACAATCTCGCCTCTTTCTTTCTTTCGATTTTGTTTTGTTGGCACACGGACATATGACTTAACGTCTTATTTCGTCTTTAGCCAAAAATATGACTTTTTCAGCAAAGCCATCATTCTTTCCACTCTTGGGTGACCAGCCCATTGAGACTCATGGGTTTCCTTAAGCAACTCTCGCTTTAAGCCACCGTCTTTTAGCACAAATAGTCTACTACCGTTGGCATACAACAGCTCATCTTCCAGCCAATGCTTTCACACCAAGCCCTCTGAAACTTGTTGCTTAAGCTTCACATAGCTCGAGTCTAAGTGAGATTATTTTTTGACTCGATCACAAAACGTTGCTTACACCAAAGACAACGCTGCAACATAGGCTTCAACTTCTTTTTCGCTTAAAGCATCCGCTAGTGGATTTTACCTACCAAGTTTATGTAGCCACATAAAATCAAAATCAGCAAGAAACTCTTACCAACGTGCTTGCTTGGGAGTCAACTTCTTCTGGGTCTTAAAGTAATTGTTTGCTATATTGTCCGTCATCACTATAAACTTCGTACCCAGCAGTTAATGCCTCCACACATCCAAGCAATGCACCACTACAGCCATCTCTTTCTCATGAACCGAATACCTCTGCTTTGCATCCTTTAACCCTTAACTCTTAAAAACACCAAGACCCCTCTAATGGCCTTATTCGAAGCATCAGTTTGTATTTCAAAAGGTTTCTAGAAATCTGCCAAGGTCAAAATGGGCTTTGAAGACATTGTTGTTTTTAGACAGACATTCGTCCAACACCAAACTTGCTCCTTCTTGAGCAGATTCATCAAATGGTTCACTTTCTTTGAGTATCTTTTGATGAATTTTCGATAGTAGTTGGCCAACCCAAGGAATGATCGCAATTCAGAGATCTTACTTGACGTAGGCCAATCTACAATGGCCTTCACCTTTCGTTCATCCATTCTAATTCGGCCCTTGCTGACGTAAGCCCCAAGAAATGCACTTCTTGACAGCAAAATTCGCATTTCTCTTTTTTCACATAGAGCTTGTACTCTCTTAACTTAGAAAAGACAGCTATTAAGTGATTCACATGTTCAGCTAGTGATTCACGATACACCACAATGTCATCCAAATAGACAATCACAAATTCTTCCAAAAATTCATATAGCATATCGTTCATCAGATTGCAAAATATGGCAAGAGCATTAGTTAAGCCGAAAGGCATCACAAGAAATTCATAAGACCCGTACCTGGTCACAAATGTTGTCTATGGCTCATCCCTCGCCTTGATCCTTATTTGCCAATACCCAGACCGCAACTCCAACTTTGTGAAGTAGGACGCTTTAGACAACCGATCGAACAAGTCAGCCACATTCGGGACAATGTACTTATTCTTCACTATTACCTTGTTCAGTGCTCGGTAGTCCACACACATCCTCAAAGATTCATCTTGTTTCTTTTGAAACAATACTGGTGCACCATATGGAGCTTTCGAAGGTTGAATGAGACCCGCTTGCAACAGCTCATCGAGTTACTTCCTCAACTTAAATTTTGTGATCAATTACCCTCCTCGGTGGTAATTCTTTCGATAATTCAGGGGGCATGGTGTCTAAGAACTCTTCTAAAACTTCCATCACTATATCGGGTACTTCGACCCGCTGATCAAGCTTGATCTCAATTACAGTAACCATATATGCTTGATCACCTCGTTTTATCCCACTCTTGAATTGCTTGGCAAATTATAATTCAATGTTTTTGTCTTTTGCTTGTTGACCATTCTCCGTGGCAGCAACAAAACATGAGTTTCCCTTATCACCTATAAGCATCCCTCGAAGGTGAGGAATCACCAACACCTTGGCCAAGGCCAAAAACTCGATTCCTTGTATCAAGTCGAAATCATCAAGAGGTGCCACGTTTAGGTTGCACTACCTTAACCATTTATCCACCTTCAAGTTGCACACCACCAAGCCTAAGATAAGCTTTGCCTCCGAATTCACTGCCTTTAACTTGGTGGAGTTTTTTACAACGGTCAGACCCAACGAACCAGCCACACGTTGTGCCTCAAAGTTTTTGGTAGCACCCGTGTCTACCATAACTTGCACAACTTCCCCATTGACTTGCACCATCACGTACATTAAGCCTTTGTATTGAACTTGACTACCCGTCGTGATTGCATTCAATAGTTGAAAAGGGTTCACCCGCAAAAGCCCTTCATTCGAGTTTTCCTCCTCTTCTTGTACTATCAAAGCACTTAATTTCTCCTACATTGGGCACTCTCTAGCCATATGTGGTCTGCCACATATGAATGACCTCGTAGGATTCTTCCCTTTGTCTTGCGAATAGGACTTATCGCTGCCCTTTCAATTCCCACCATTGTCTTTCTTGCCACCATTAGGCCTCTTGCCATCCTTCTAGACAGAGGTCTTTTGATTTTTCTTTCCACCATCATTTTTCTTTTTCCCACCTTGTGAATTGGACGCACTAACATACTTGTAATTTATAAGCCTCTCCGCAATGGCAATTGCACTTGGTAAGTCTCCCACTGCTTGCCTAGGTAACTCAGCCTGCGCCCAAAGCTATAGTCCAGATAGGAAGTTAAACATCTTATCCTCCTCGACATATATTTGATGTCTAGCAACAAAGAGCAAAAGTCCTTCACGTACTCTAGCACGGAACTTGAGAGCTTAAGCTTTTTTAGGGATTCCCTTGCAACCCAAGCAGTATTACAAGGAAGGAAGAGATCCTTCAATTTCTTTTTCAACACATCCCGCGCCTTAAAAGGTTCATCACAGCCCTCTTTAGCAACATGAGCTCATCTCTCAACTCTTTTTCCGCTTCCCTTACCAAATCTGACAAAGTTACGATATCTTCCATGACAGACGCGAAGCAGACATCCACGTCCCTTCGTATTTCAACCAACACGTTCTATGCCACCCTCAGCTACTCCTTATACTGTTTTGGTTTGAATAGTAAGACTCGTAGCATCATCACTTTGAGGAGCACCCATAAAATCCTCCAATCAGGCTAGCCTTTCCTTTATCTCATTCATCGCGATCAACCAAAGTTGCGAACACAACCAGGCTCTCATACCAAATTATCACACGGTTGAGCTCTAGGCTCGAATTTTCACTGAGTGATGGCACGAGTGACACCCAACTTGTCAACCAATCTGATACAAGTGCCCTCAAGCTTAAGTGAGCCTTCGATTAGAAACCCACACACGCGCACACAAGAGAGAGTTAGAAAGAGACAAGTGTTTACGGGAACCAATCCAAACCTATTTCATTTATAAATAAGGATATACACTCTAAACACAGCAGGACATCACACCCTTTGATGACTCTGCCCGTGGGTTAATAAAGCCTAAAAACTTGGCAGTTGACACCCCTAACTGCTCTAAGGCAATGGGATTTCATCCCCATAAAACCAACCAAGCTTGCAGCTTTAACTTCAACCCTTAGTGACAACTGCATGGGCTAAGCCAACCAAGCACACCCTGGGTGCCTCGTGCTCATTCGCGCGCTCGATAAGGTGCCAACGCAAGCCCATGTTGGTTTTTTATATTGTTCTGTTAACTTGCTTATCAAGTGCCTTGCACCATATCCGATCCCCACGAGCCATCTCTTATGACTCACGTGTCAAGGACTCGTTCGACACCCATTACGAGTGGACTACTCCCATTAACAGCTCCGAGGACGTGTCAATACCCGCTTGTGATGCTTCCCACAGCATCAGTTGGGCTGAGGCTCGATGAGCAATCCGTGACTTCATCGTCCCACCATGCCACTCATAGGTAAAAGGCTTATGAACCACCCCCGCCAGAAGAGTGCGACGTCCTTGTCACGACACCTTCTAGATAAGCTTTGATCTTATCTTCAAACTTTCACAAGGTCACTTCCATTTCCCAAGTAGCATTGGCTGTTTCTTTGTTGTGCCATCATACCAAGGATTATGTTCGTCTATTTCTCTTACTCGCCTTAAGCATTTTATGATTAAGGATCTCCGCAAAGTCCTTATCAAAGTGCTTTCGAACCATTGGGGGAGCTCTTTTTGCTTTCGCCCGATTTGCGTTAGCTTCTTCATGATATTTCTTTAGAAAACTAACATGAAATATTGAATGTACCTTAAATCATTCGGGCAGCCACAATCTATAAGCCACGTTGTCTACCTTCTTGACAATTTCGAACGTACCATCATACTTTTGTACAAGTCCTTTGTGATATCTTTTATCGATAACCTTTTTCCAAATTTGTGGGGTAAGCTTCAGCATCACTTTATCCCCACGTTGAACTCCAAGTCCCTTCTTTTTTCATCAACATGCTTCTTCATTAGTTTGGCTGCCTTAGCCAAACTATCACAGGCCTGCTCCACCAGCTCCGTTTTATCCTAAGCAAACTGATAAGCAGCTAAACAAGGCCCTTGCGATTTTTGTTTCGCAATCTCATGCAAAGTAAGGGGCTACGTTCCAAGAACTATCTCCATTGGGCTCATACCCGTAGTAGAGGAACGATGGACATTATAGCAGAACTGAGCAATGCCCAACAAGTCCAACCAATTTCTTTAGCTGGCAGTGACATAGTGCCTCAGATATTCCTCTAATAATTGGTTCACTTACTCAATTTGGCCATCTGTTTGGGGATGATTAGCAGTGAAAAACTTCAATTTTGACCCCATTATATCGAAAAGAGTAGTTCAAAACTAACCCGTGAACCGCGAGTCTCTGTCACTGAATATATCCTATAGCAACCCAAAATACTTTACCACTTTTCTCATGATTAGTTTAGCAGTAATCTCTGCTGGACAAGCTTGTGGTGCAGCAATGAAAATAGCATACTTAGAAAAACAATCAACCACCATAAGGATAAATCTCATACCTTTCACTTTCGAAAAACCAACAAGGAAGTCCATGGGGATGGATTGCCATGTCTTCTCTGGAATGGACAGGGGCTGTAATAATCCCGCCTCTTTTTTTCTTTCGATCTTATCTTGTTGGCACACGAAATAAGTCTTGACATAGGACTCAACGTCTTTTTCCATCTTTGGCCAAAAATATGACTTTCCTAGCAAAGTTATCATTCTTCCCACTCTTAAGTGACCAGCCAATTGAGGGTCATGGATTTCTTGAAGCAACTCTCGCCTCAACTCTCCCTTATCTCATTCATCGCGACGAGGATGTCGCACTTTTCTAGTGAGGGTGGTTAGTAAGCCCCTGACCTATGAGTGGCGTGGTGGCACGATGAAAACACAGAATGCTCATCGAGGCCCAACCCAAGTGATGCCATAAGAAGCATCACAAGCGAGTGTTAACACATGCTTGGAGCTGCTCATGGGAGTAGCCCACTCACCATGGGTGTCGAGCGAGTCCTTGACACCTAGGTCATAAGAGATAGCTCAGGGGCATCAGACATGGTGCAAGGCACTTAGTAAACGGGTGAGCAGAACACTCGCAGAAAACAGACATGGGCTCATGTTAGCTCCTTATTGGGCGCACGAATGAGCACAAGGCACCCGAGGTGTGCTTGGTTGGGTTAGCCCATGTAGTTGGCAGCGATTTACAATAGTTTGCAGCAGTTGATAACGATTACCAGTGGTTACCGCAAGTTACAAGCACTTGCGAAAGAGTGGGACAGTTGTCGTTAAAGGTCAAACTCAAAGCTGCATGCTTAGTTGGTTTTGTGAGGATGAAATCCCTTTGCCCTATAACAATTGGGGGTGTCAACTGTCAAGTTTTATAGGCTATATAAACCCATAAGCAGAGTCATCAAAGGGTGTGATGTCTTACTACGTTTAGAGTGTATATCCTCATTCATAAATGAAAAAGGTTGGCATTGGTTTCCGCTCTCTCTTATGTGCGCGTGTGTAGATTTTTAATTTAAAGCTCACTTGAGATTGAGAGCATTCGTAGTGGATTGGTTGACAAATTGGGTGTCACTAGTTCCATCAATTGGTGAAAATTCAAGCCTAAAGCTTAACCATGTGACAATTTGGTATCAGAGCCTATTGTGTTGGCAACTTTGATTGGTCGTGATGAATGAGATAATGAAAAGGCTAACCCGATTGGATGATTTCATGGGTTCTTCTGAATGTAATGATGCTACAACTTTTCCTGTTCAAACCAAACAGCATACGGAGCAGTTGAGGGTGGCCTAGAACGTGCTGGTTGAAACGAAGGGACATGGATGTCCGCTTTGCATTTGTCATGAAAGATATCGTAACTTTGATAGATTCGATAAGGGAAAGGGAAAAAGAGTTGAAAGATGAGGTCACGTTGCTAAAGAGGGCTGTGATAAACCTCTTAAGGCATGGGTGGCTCATCCAAAATCAAAGTTTTTGACCCAAAGTCCTTCGATAGTAGTCGAAACTACAAAGAGCTCAAGAACTTTCTATGGGACATTAAGCAGTACTTCAAAGCTGCTTGCATCCTAAAGAAAGAGTGGATAACAATCACCGACATGTATTAGCAAGGAGATGCAAAGCTCTGGTGGCAAACTCGAATAGAGGATGACACTAGTGCAGGGAGGCCAAGGATCGAAACGTGGGATGTGTTTAAAAAGAAATTGAAGGATTAATTCCTTCCCCGTAACACTACTTATGTTGCAAGGGAATCTCTCAAAAAAGTATAAGTACTCAAGTTCGATGCGAGAGTACGTGAAGGAGTTTAGCTCCTTGCTGCTAGACATCAAAAATATATCAGAGGATAAGACGTTTAACTTCTTTTCCAGACTACAACCTTAAGCGTAGGCTAAGTTACGTAGGCAAGCCATGGGAGACTTGTTGAGTGCAATTCCCGCTGCGAAAAAACTAGTAAATTACAAGTATGTTGATGCGTTTAATTCACAAGGTGAGAAAAAGAAAAATGATGGTGGAAAAAAAAATCAAAAAACCTTTCGCTAGAGGATGGCAAGAAGCCTGATGGTGGCAAGAAAGACAATCGTTGGGAATCGAAAGGGTGGTCGCAAGTCCTCTTCGTAAAAGAAAAGGAAGAATCCTACGAGATGCTTCATATGTGGTGGACCACACATGGCTAAAGAGTACCAAAAGCGGGACAGATTAAGCGCTTTGATAGCGTAAGAAAATGAGGAAAACTCGAATGAAGGGGTCTTCGGGGGTGAATAGTCTCTAACTATTGAATGCAATCACGACGGGCAGTCAAGTTCAATACAAATGCTTGATGTACGTGATGGTGCAAGTCAATGGGAAAGCTGTGCAAGCTATGTTAGACATGGGTGCTACCAATAACTTTGTGGCACAACGTGTGGCTAGTTCGTTGAGCCTGACTGTTGTGAAAAACTCCACCAAGTTAAAGGCGGTGAACTCGGAAGCAAAGCCCATCTTAGGCTTGACGGTGTGCAACTTGAAGGTGGATAAATGGTTATGGCAGTGCAACCTAACCGTGGTACCCCTCAATGATTTCGACTTGATACTAGGGATTGAGTTTTTGGCCTTGGCCAAGGTGTTGATGATTCCACACCTTTGAGGGATGCTTATAGGTGATGAAGGAAACTCATGCTGTGTTACTGCCATGGAAAATGGTCAACAAGCAAAATACAAAGGAATTAAATTACAATCTGCCAAGCAATTCAAAAGTGGGATAAAACAAGGTGATCAAGCATATGTGGCTGCTTTGATTAAGATCAAACCTGATCAGTGGGTCGAAGTACCCGACATGGTGATGGAACTTTTAGAAGAGTTCTTAGACACCATGCCTCTTTAATTACCAAAAGAATTGCTAACCGAAAAGGGCAATTGATTACGAAATTGAGTTGGAACCAGGAGTTAGACCACTGGCTAAAGTTCCTTACAGAATGTCTCAATTAGAGTTAGTTGAGTTAAGGAAACAACTCGATGAGCTGTTGTAAGTGGGTCTCATTCAACAATCGAAAGCTCCATATGACGCACCGATATTGTTTCAAAGGAAAAAAGATGGATCCTTGAGGATGTGTATGGGCTACCGAGCACTGAACAAAGTAATAATGAAGAACAAGTACCTTGTCCCGAATGTGACTGACTTGCTCGATCGGTTGTCTAAAGTGTCCTACTTCACAAAGTTGGACTTGCGGTCTGGGTATTGGCAAGTAAAGATCAAGGCAGGGGATGAGCCAAAGACAACATGTGTGATCAGGTACGGGTCCTATGAATTTCTTGTGATGCCCTTCGACTTAACTAATTCTCCTGCCACATTTTGCAATCTAATGAATGATGTGCTATATGAATTTTTGGATGAATTTGTGGTTATCTATGTGGATGACATTGTGGCGTATAGTGAATGACTAGTTAAACATGTGAATCACTTAAGAGCTATCTTTTCTAAGTTAAGAGAGTATAAGCTATATGCGAAAGAGGAGAAGTATGAATTTTGCCACCAAGAAGTGCATTTGTTGGGGCATTAGGTCAGCAAGGGCTGAATCAGAATGGATGAACGAAAGGTGACTGCCATTGTAGATTGACCTACGCCAAGGAAGATCTCTGACTTGCGATCATTCCTTAGGTTGGCCAACTACTATCAAAAATTCATTAAAATGTGCTCAAAAAAAAAATGAACCATTTGACAGATCTGCTCAAGAAAAAGCAAGTTTGGTGCTGGACGGATGCTTGTCAGCATGCTTTTGAGAAGCTAAAGACAATAATGTCTTCGAAACCCATTTTGGCCTTGCTAGATTTTAAGAAACCTTTTGGAGTACAAACTAATGCTTCGAACAGAGCCATTGGAAAGGTCTTGGTGCAAGAGGGACACCCCATTGCTTTCAAGAGTCGAAAGTTAAAGCATGCAGATCAAAGGTATTTGGTACATGAGAAAAAGGTGGTTGCAATGGTGTATTGTTGGATGTGTGGAGGCACTACTTGTTGGGTATGAAGTTTACAGTGATGACGGACAACGTAGCAAACACTTACTTCAAGACCCAGAAGAAGTTGACTCCCAAGCAAGCACATTGGCAAAAGTTCCTTGCTGAGTTTGATATTATATGGCTACATAAACATGGTAAGTAGAATCAGGTGGTGAATACTTTATGCAGAAAGGAAGTTGAAGCCTATGTTGCAACATTGTCTTCGGTGCAAGCAATGTTTTATGATTGAGTTAAAGAACAATCTCACTTAGACTCGAGCTATGTGAAGCTTAAGCAACAAGTTTTAAAGGGCTTTATGCGAAAGTATTGGCTAGAAGATGACCTACTATATGCCAAGGGTAGTAGGCTATTTGTGCTAAGTGGCGATGGCTTAAGGCGAGAGTTGCTTAAGGAAACCCATGACCCTCAATAGGCTGGTCACCCAAGAGTGGGAAGAATGATGGCTTTGTTGGGAAAGTCATATTTTTGGCCAAAGATGGAAGAGGACGTCGAGTCCTATGTGAAGACTTGTCTCGTGTGCCAACAAGATAAGATCGAAAGAAAGAAAGAGCTGAGATTATTGCAGCCCCTGCCCATTCCAAAGAAGCGATGGCAATCCATCTCCATGGACTTCATTGTTGGTTTTTCGAAAGTGAAAGGTATGAGATCTATCCTTGTGGTGGTTGATCGTTTTTCTAAGTATGCTATTTTCATTGTTGCACCATAAGCTTGTCCAGTAGAGATTGCAGCTGAATTAATCATGAAAAATGTGGTAAAGTTTTTAGAGGTGCCAGATGACATAATCAATGATAGAGACTCACAATTCACGAGTCGATTTTGGACTACTTTTTTCAACATGATGGGGTCAAAATTGAAGTTTTCCACTGCCAACTATCCCTAAACAGATGACCAAATCGAGCCAGTGAACCAATTATTAAAGGAATATCTAAGGCACTATATCGCTGCCAGCCAAAAAAATTGGTTGGACTTATTGAACGTTGCTCAGTTTTGCTACAATGTCCATTGTTCCTCCGCTACGGGTATGAGCCCAACGAAGATAGTACTTGGAACGCAGCCCTTTACTCCGCATGAGATTGCGAAACAAAAATCGCAATGGTCTTATCCAGCACCTTATCGATTTGCTCGAAATAAAACGGAGTTGGTGAAGCAAGCCCGCGATAGTTTGGCTCAGGCAGCCAAACTAATAAAAAAGCATACTGATGAAAAAAGAAAGGACTTAGAATTCAACGTGGGGGATAAAATGATGCTGAAGCTCACTCCACAAATCTGAAAAAAAGTTACCAATAAAATATATCACAAAAGGCTCGTACAAAAGTATGATGGTCTATTCGAAGTTGTCAAAAAGGTAGGCAAAGTGGCTTATAGATTGCGACTGCCCGAACGATTTAAGGTACATCCAACATTTCATGTTAGTTTCCTAAAGAAATATTATAAAAATGCTAACACAGATAGGGTGAAAGGAAAAAAAGCTTCCCAAACGATTCGAAAGCACTTTGACAAGGACCTTACAGAGATCCTTGATCATAGAACACTTAGGCCGAGCAAGAAAAATAAACGAATAAAATACTTAGTACGATGGCACGACGAAGAAGCGGCAGATGCTACTTGGGAAAAGATAGTAACCTTGTGGGAGTTTGAAGATAAGATCAAAGCTTATTTAAAAGGTGTCGCAACAAGGACATCGCACTCTTTTGATGGGGGTGGTTTGTAAGCCCCTTACCTATGAGTGGCGTGGTGGCACAATGAAGACATGGAATGCTCATCGAGGCCCCAACCCAAGTGATGCCATGGGAAGCATCACAAGCAGGTGTTGACACATGCATGGAGTTGCTCACAGGAGTAACCCACTCGCCATGGGTGTTAGGCGAGTCCTTGATGCATGGGTCATAAGAGATGGCTCGTAAGGATCGAATATAATGCAAAGCACTTGGTAAGCAGGTGAGCAAAACACTCGTAGAAAATAGACATGAGCTCGCGTTGGCACCTTATCAAGCACGCAAATGAGCATAGGGCACCCGAGGTGTGCTTGCTTGGCTTAGCCCATGCAGTTGGCAATAGTTTACAGTAGTTTGCAGCAGTTGACAACGGTTACCAGTGGTTACCAATGATTACCACAAGTTACAGGCACTTGTGAAGGAGTGAGACAGTTATTGCTAAGGGCCGAAGTCAAGCTACATGCTTGACTGATTTTGTAAGGATAAAATCCCATTACCTTAAGGCGATTGAGGGTGTCAACTGTCAAGTTTTGTAGGCTATATAAACCCACGAACAGAATCATCAAAAGATGTGATCTCCTACTACGTTTAAAGTGTATATCATTATTCATAAATGAAAAAAATTAAGATTAATTCTCATAATCCATTGTCGGTTACAAAGATCTAAGTTATGCACTCCTTCTAAGCTGTCATTCAAGCTTGCATTCACTTGACAACATACTCTCACAGGAAACTAGCTGGCACATTAAAACGCCTACCTAAAAATACTTTCATGGCTTTCTCTTTCCCATTTGTCTTTGAAAGTTATTCCATTGAAGGAGCCTTTCATCATGCTTTTCTCATCTTACCAGTTTGAGAAAAGCATGAGTTCAATTGTAAGCACATTGAGTAATGCAAACTCAAGTGTGTGGGTAGCTAGAAGCTTTGGGTACTCTTAGAGAGAGACTCTTTTTTTGTAAATAGTTGCTTTATTTCTAATAAAGGTTGAGAAAGAGTTTTAGTAATACTTGTCTCCCTTACTCCATTTTTGCATTGTTGTTTCTTATTCTGCTTTTAGTGTGGGCTTCGAAAGTAAGCTGGCTAGGTGGGCGCACTTAGCGCTATCATATTAGAGTTGCACGCATCCCGCAATTGGTGGTGTAACAGTTTGGTATTAGAGTGCGGTTTCGATCACCACTTTCTCTCAAACTCGTGGTAGATTTAATCGCTACAAAGGCCCTATAACAAGAGCAAGTGAGTTAATGCGAGAGTATGTCGCTCGATTGGAAGAGATCTTTGGTATATTATTGGAGGGATCGACATACACGCTGGCTGAGTTGATGGAGATAATCGCCCAGCGATAATCCTCTACGGAAGAGGACATCAGAATCTTAAAAGAGACCATGAGGAGCCTTGAGCTCAAGATCAGGTTACTAAAAAAGGCTCCCCATACCTTAACAATAGGAGCAGACCTTACTGTGGCTAAGCTAAAAGTGTTAGAACCAAAGTTCTCTAGAAAGGAATGCCAAGGAGTTAGATAACTTCTTATGGGATATGGAGCAGTATTTCAAAGCTGTTAGAGTACACAAAAACGATCAAGTAATGATCACATCGATGTACTTATCCGGTGATGCTAAGTTGTGGTCATGCATTCGTATGCAAGATGACGCTATCATGGGAAAGCCTAGCATTGATTCTTGAGAGGCACTCAAAAAGGAATTGAAGGAGCAATTCTTGTCATGCAACACATCGTTCATAGCTAAGGAACAACTAAAGTGCCTAAAACAGATGGATTTAGTGCGTGACTTCATGAAAGAATTCAATTCCCTAATGTTAAACATCAAGAATATGTCAGAGGAGGATAGGTTGTTTAACTTCCTATCAGGCTTGCAGCCGTGGGCTCAAGCAGAATTGAAGTGGCGAGGTGTTAAAGACTTGCCCTCAACATTTTTCGTGGCGGATAGCTTAGTGGATTTCAAGTATGCTGGTGGTACTTCTGATAAGAAATATGAGAAACGAGGGAAGGGTGGAAAAGAGATGAAAAAGCCCAATGGAAAAGGCAAGAAAAAGAAGAATGTTGAGTCTAGCAAGCCTCGGAGCTCATCCTTTTCAAAAGGTAAGGGAAAGAATGTGGACCAAGAAGGTTGCTTCTTATGCAACAGGCCATATAGAGCATGTGACTGTCCTCGCAAGGAGAAGTTGATAGCGTTTATAGCAATAGAGGATTCCTCCGAGGAAAAAAAAAAGGAATGCTAGAAATTGGGTGAATCCAATCGAGTCGCTGAATGCAATCACACCCAAGAACTTGCAAAAAGGTTGATCTATGTCTCGGTGAAGGTAAACAGGAAAGATGCAATGGCAATGTTGGATACAGAAGCTACCAATAATTTTATCGTGAAAAAAGAAATAGGAAAGCTCGAGCTTAAGCTTTCTCCAACCTCAATCAAGTTTAAAGCAGTGAAAGCTAAAGCGAAGGCAGTATGTGGAGCTGCTACTATGACCCTCGAAGTAGGCGAATGGAATGGTACATTCGACTTTATGGTAACTCAGTTAGATGACATTGACGTTATCTCGGGTCTAAAATTCTTCAAACAAGCCAAGGCACCTTTGCTTTAGCATTCACTACTTTGAACTTGATCGAGGCTGGAAGCTTTCCCACTTCTCTTTCCACGATAAAATTGTTGATAGCTCCCGTATCCAACATTGCCATTGCATCTTTCCCATTTACCTTCACCGGGACATAGGTCAACCCTTTCAGTAAGTTCTTAGGTGTGATCGAACTATCATTAAGAATCTTCATAACTTTTAATGAATTGCCATTAAAAATCTCCTTTTAATGATAGCTTTTAATGAGTTATTCTTAAAAGTATTTGAATTAAATACAATTTCTTCATATATAAATTATCAAAAACATGGGTATATATAGTTTAATACATATATATAATTTTTCATATTATTTGCACATATATACATACTTTTTACAGATCAACCACATATTTTCAGTTTCTATATATTAATTATATTTTTGAGTCTTCTATATGTCAATGCAATTCTTCCCAATATCCATACCAATTTTTCTTCACCAAAATTACAATGTAAGATATAATTACACACTTCAATAAAACTCATTAAATACATATAACTACACAGTTTTTAAATATATCAATACTTATTCTTTTTATACGCTTCAATAAAATAATCATATTTTCTTCCTTCCTTCGACATAATTACACTAACACATACATAATTACTGTTCCAAAAAGTATAATTTGTACTCAAACTTTCATTACTTATTTTTTGTATAAAAACACTACAATATAATCCAATCCAAAAAGATTGTAAAACATGGTATCTAACATAAAGAGAGAAAAAACTTAATTTAATCATTTAACTCCATATGTATAATATATAAGTTTAAATACACATTATTATACTCCATCTTAAAAATTCTACTATATAAGTTCAATTATGTTCATATCTACAAAATTTTAAACGTAAGTCTTGCACATTCACTTTGAAAGTTTAACTATTGAAGATGGTGCTTCATAATTACTATCCATCCATTTTTCAAAGTTCATCAAGATCCAACTAGAGTGTAAGTATTTATATCCATTAACTATATTTATATAAAAAAAGATAGTACAATTAAAATTTTCAATAAGTACATTAATTACAAAATTAATTACATAAGTAATTATTTAAAAACTTACCATTTTCGTATATAAGACATTATCGTTGCGTTTGTTAATGATATTCCTTATAAATTTTATCACATAATATTCACACTCAGTAATTGAAGGATGATGTGGACATTACATTAAAAATATTTAATTTTTATATTTTATAAAATAAATAAAACTCATATTATATATAACTTTAAATATATATACCTTAGCAAGACTACTTCTAATGATGTGCCTACCACTTCATTCATTTATTATTAGGAATAATTTTCAAAAGCTGGCAATAAAAAATAATCATTAATCTTAAGACTTAAATGCTAACATAAATAAAAATATTTTTTGCTCACATAGATATGAGTTGATTCAATTCTTGCCAAGAATCATGGTCTAGAGGATCAAAAATATTATACACGAAGGCTAGAGCTTGACAACCACTAACACCTAATAACTCCCACATTATTAAAAATAAATACCAAGAATATTATGAGTAAAACTATTACTAATTTCAAATAATATTAATACTTACATCAAGTTATAAAGAAATAATACTACTTTGTTACATGGTCCATCATTTTCTTAGCAAGGTGACGGGCTTGGATGTCTACACTTACAAACATCTCATTTGAAAACATTGATGAATCAGCAAACATAAAATACTTACTCAAGCGAAGTGCAACCAAATCTATATAAAGTTTACTAAAAAATAAAAAAAGTAAAATAAAACATAAATATAATGTAGTCATATAATAGTAAACCAATAAAATAAAAAGGATATATGTACACAATATAAGCTTAAATGATGGTGACTCTTAGCTCCTCCATGTGACAAAATTGTATGATATCTTCTCGGGCCACAAATACTTGTCCCTCAACAGCAAAGACATTCGTGTGAGGTATGAGTATGAATTCATCATGTGACATTGCCTTACTCACACAGTTATACATATTTTGTAATATTATTGGTAGCCCAATAAAAGACACTTTAAGCGATGATTGTGGTTTTATCAATATGGGTGCCTTCTTAACTAACAACTTGCCCTATTGCTTTTTGATCGATGGTTGAAAAAAAAAATAATTGGCACCAATAAGGTTAAATTATAGTATACATTTTGCAAATATATTACCTCATGTGCACCAATAATGACCTAATCTCATGGCCAAGGAACAATTGAACTAAGTGCAAAAAAAAAAAAAAAAAAAGTCAATTCGTCATCAAGGTTCGGGAAAGGCAACTGTGCATTACCACAAATAACTACATCCATTGTCACTTTAACATCACCAAAAGTTAGTGGATACCCATGGATCATTTGATTAGGGGTAGGATCCATGAAGATAATCCTACTTGCCATAATGTAATATGATGATTTGATGAACATCTCACATGGCTCACACTACATTGATCCGAAAAATCATAAATTACACTATTAACATTTTATTTACTATGAATAACACATGACATACCTTAGTGTTATATGGTACAATTGCTAATGGATTGACTGGAGTATGTAATAGAAGTGTCAGATATTCTTGATCGTCAATTAATCTAGTCATAATAATGCTAGATTTACTCGAAGGAGATTGCATTGTAGATCTTTCTAGTTGGATATTAGTTTTGTTCACTATAATATTTGTTAAAACAACCACCTCAGCATCTCTACTAACTATTATTGATCTAATCATGTACCTTAAGAAACAATTAACTTTTTGGCCTTTCCGAACTAAGATGTAATAATTGCCTTAGATCCTTGACTTCTAATACACTCGAGGTGTTCAGGTGTACCAAGAGCTTTTATGAATGCATTATTTAGACCTGAGGGTTTAAATTTACCATGTTTATTTTGTATCATCAACTCATCTTATACTATTACAATAAAATTAATCAATCATTTTTAGCAAAAACTTAATAAAAATAAAAAGTAATCTAATGCTTACAATCTTATTAACACACTCTTGGCTTGCTTCATTTATGTATTCTCTTTTTTTATTTTGTCATGCTGTCTTTTGTAGTGTGGCATGATCAATTTTATCTATCACTATCCAGTGCTTATTTCTTTATTCATATGGAAAGTGAACATGTTAAAATTTAAGAATGAAAAACTAAATGAATATATCACCAATTAGTAGCATAAAAAGCGAAAAATAATTTACAAGTTCTTTCTTTAGCCATACAAACCCTTTTCTAGCAAGATAATGGTCATACACATTTTTTTCACTTTTTTCTTTTGTCATTTCTTTCTTTTGATGTAATACAAATACATATGAATATTTGAAGAAAATTATATAAATAAATACATTTACTAATGTAAAGTTATACTTAAAACTCTACTTATATGCGAGAGTTCACAAAGTCATGCCAAACCCTGACATTTATGACACTCTTACATTCTTCATGTTGAAGCCCTATTAAAAAATTTCTAGTCATCCACAAAAGGAAGTACATGCTTTATCATAAGATTGGTCTTAAAGTTTCTCAATTTGTTTACTACAGACTAAAGAATATACCTCTTCATACCCTTATCAATGTCATACGTCTCCTACAAAGTATTATATAAAACTCATTAATGCAATTCAATTTATTAGTAATAATCCAATTTAAAAGCAACATAACGTATTCTATTTTATATGCCGATATTGCCTCTCAAATCTTATTCTTCATCTCAATAGTTACTTAATGCCAACTATCAATATTTATCAGCACTGTATTATGTATAACGACCATGACATAACTATTGAATTGGGTGTCATTCCTCCTAATTGGCTGACCTTTGTCATTTACTTTAACTGTGAGCTTAAGACCAGTAACATGACGCTTAATTATTTTAGGATGCAAATGATGCTTCATTTTTTGGGTGCCAAAAAAATCCATTAAATTTTCATACAAAAAAACTTATAATTAACATCATATATCCACAACATATCACAAAGATAATAATCAATAAAAATATAACGTTATAAAACATGATAAACATCATAACAATAATAATAAAACATACGTAACTATAAGATATGTGGCAATTGAATACTACCTAAATAATACTCAAACCCATAAGCCTTTATCATCTTTTCGAGTATATGTAAATGATGATAATCCATTTAGTTAAATAGGTTAATAAATGGTAAATTATTATAAAAAGACAAGTGGTCCACACCAATATAACCAAAATCATCATCTTTATCATAATCTTTCGAGATGTTGATATTACTATAGACTATTTGGTATCAGTTGAATCTTCAACATAAAATACTTGGTTTACTTGTAAAGTTAGTATAAACTGACCATTTTTGTGTCTAATTTGATTGAGATCAACTAGTATAACTCCCTAATATCAACTTTGACATCATTACTATTTTCAATCCAATCACATTTAAAATTACAACTCTAAATATTGTGTAATCTAGTTCCTATATTTTTTGTATCACTCCATAAAATGAAATCACTATATATTGGATTTTTATTTTTCACACTAAAGATTTACATGGTGTTAGCAACTAAAGTAACACCACAATTTTAATGGATCCTTTAGTTATCTTGTTGATGTGTAGAAGTGATATTCATTAATGATATATCCAAGATACTTGATTATTATGGATCGAGGACCAATGTGCAATCTATCATAGTGTTGATGAGACATTGTGATTAGATAATGAAGTTCATTCCCAACTTGTGTAACAGAATATATTAGATGAACCATATGAGAAATAAATTTCATATTTGGACAAGTATAAGCATTCTTACTCGTGTGTAGCCAATTACTTTAAGTCGAGCTTTGTTCATCATATAACCATTGGGTTGTTTCGACTTAATGGAATTGTCAACTTTTAATTTATTTAAATGCTCGCTACATAATGAGAATAAATCATTAAACAATAATTCAAATTTTATTTGATATTTTAACAATGAATGATTTATAAAATTTACCTTATACATAGTTAAACTTCACTTGTATTCATTGGAACATATAAATGAGCTTGATGAAAGTAACCATTATCAACTTTCTCAATACTTTCGCTAGTGACAACTTTTTTATTCTAAGTTAAGTGATCAAAATACATTCTTCCATAGAGGAATTTCAATGATATTTATAATAGATAAGTAATCTGTACATAATTGTAATGTCTTCTCTACAATGTACAACTCAACAATATTACCCTAAAGTCTATTATGATTTCGAACATAACCCTTTAACACTTTCATCCATTATAAGTACATAAGGTCACGTAATTTCACTCTTCTAATAAGATAAATAGTGAGATGAATCATAATATCAAAATAAACTGGAGGAAAGTACTTCTCTAGCAAGCAAAGTGTTGTCACAAGTCTACTTTGGATTTTATCCAATTTTGAGACATTTACCACCTTCCAGCATAATAAATTGAAGAGTATACAAAGTCTAATGAAAGCGTATTGACATGTTTGGGCAACACATCTTATAAAGCAATAAATAGAGTTGCTACATTGATGTGACAATTATGTGACTTTAACTCATATAGTTTCAAGTCTTCCATAGATACCAAATTTTTAATATTTGAAGAATACCCATCTGGTAACTTAATCTTACTCAAAACTTTTCAAAATTTCTTTTTTCATCCTTAGACAAAGTATAGCACGTAAGCAGTAAAAATATACGATTACCGCGAACTAATGGTTCCAATTCAAACCTTAATCTCATTTCTTTAAGATTCATTCTTATAGCTAACTCATCTTTAAATTTTTTAGATGTGTCAAGTAATGTCCCAAGAGGACTATTACAAACTTCTTTTTTTGGATGTGCATGACATTAACCATACGTCTGACATGCATGGATTTCAAGTATGGTAAGTCAAAGAAAATCGATCTCTTCTTTCAACAATGTGAAATAACATTTGTTTTATTCATTGTGCTTCGGTTTTTACTTCCTTTATGAATTTACTAAACCTTGAACTCAAATTAAAGACTTCTTGACTACTTAATAGTTATGACGCTATTATGACTTCTTACTCACCATTGAAAGCCTTCTTTTATTTATGATAAGATTGATACCATGGTAAGAATCTTTTGTGTTCAACATATAACATCTTCTTACTATGTTGTAAATAACAGCATAATTGTTCTTAGCATAGATAGGACAAGTACAATATCAGTTAACAATACAACTAAATAAGTTATTATATAGAGGAAAATCATTGATTGTCCACAATAAAATAGCTTTTAAGTTAAATGACTCATTATAATACGCATCATATTATTCAACAGTAGTGTCTTATGATATTTTTGAGTCTTCTATGAGTGGAACTAAGTAGACACCAATATTATTACTAGGTTGTTTAGGATCAAATATTAATGATGTTAATATCGTGAACTTTTTTTTCATTGTTAATCATGGTAGTAAATTATAGTTAACCAAAACCACCGACCAAAAACTATATCAACTACTTAATATATTGTGAGGATTTATCCCATCGATTGATATCGTAAGCATCAAATTTTTTGGCTTTGATGCAAATTCTAGCCACATTTTATCAACTAATCTTTATGATGGTGTACCTAGTACCTCGACTGACCATCGATTTCTCTTTGATTTGAATGCCATGTAAGGTGTTTTGATATTTTAAAACTTTTGAACATTCTTCTAAACCTTGGTATTGACGAAAAATACCATAAAACCTTAGCAAGCACACCAATCTTTATTTTGTTATTGTTTTTCATTACTGGTCATCTTGAAAGCCCTAAGTTGGACACTAAATATCATCTTGAAACTCCTTTTGATATAGTATGCAATCATTTAAACATGCATAGATCTTTCGATACTCCATACCTAATGTATTTAGTGTTTTATTGAGATCATTCATAGATATAAGAATTTCATTATTCTCAAGCAACATTTCAATTATCAAATTTAAAAGGTCATTAAAGGTTTGATCAGACCAACCATATTTCAATAACATCTATTCTATCTCACTTCTGCCATTAGGTTACTTTTGTCTCTTTAACCTTTTATTCTTTCATAGCTTGTGTTGATCTAATCCTTTAATCCTCGATGTGTTGATAACGAGATGGCTCTTAATCAAACACTTCAAAGGGTGTCTGATCTTGTTAGATCTGGTCTGAGATCACAACAATCCACTACTACTGAGCTAATTACTAAATTGAGATCAAGATTAGCTTTTCAATCTCAAGGCTTTGAAATTTTGGGATCAAGTAGCCAATTCTAATCCTAAGATAAGAAGAGAAATGTTAAGCCTAGCCCCTGTAATAACTTATTTTCGATCCAAATCAAATTCTTGAAGTGACTTAAAAAAATATATTTTAGATGATTTTCTTTTGAAAACATTTTAGAGAACAAAAATAAAGAGAGTCACCACAAATCATTTTTATGGTGTGATTGAACACCAAAATTCATTCGTTTTCCAAAAAAAAAAAAAAAAGAGGCAACATTGGCCTCTTGAAATTAAAAATATGGGTTCAGGAGTCGATTACCTGTAGGAAAGGATTAGCACTCACACGACGCCTAAAAATTAGTATCAATTAATCATGATTATTTTTAAGGTTTTAAAATTTATTTGATTTTGAAAATCGATTTCCAAAAATATGTTTGAAAAGAAATATATATGGTATGAAAACAAGTAAAATTTTAATGTTTTAGGGAATATAAAGGTTTAACTCTTATTTTACTTTTAATTTTTAAAATCATTTTATGAGAGAAGATGTAGAGGTTTCGTTTTTGCTTAACCTTTAATCTTAAAATATTTCTTGTGATGAAAAATATGGAGGTCTCACTCTTGTTTAATTTTTTAATCCACAATATATTTTTTTATTATGATTCAGTTAAATTTAATAACATTTTGATGCACATGCAAAGCCACATTATGTAAAACATATAAATAATTTTGAAGTCTCATTACCCTAACGCAAGCAAATAATTAATATTTAATATTTAAATCTAAGTCTTAAATTTAACTTTTATAATTCTGTTAATTGAAAATAAAAATAATTGAGGGTCATATAAAAAAATATTTTAAAGAATATGAAGATTTTCTCTTGAAATTTTTTTGAAAAATATATTTTTTTTAAAATATGAAAACTCTGTTTTGAGATTTTTCATATTCTTAAAAAATATTAAATATATATTTATTTTTTAAAAAATAAATTTTATATTAAACATTACAAAAATATCCCTTGATATTTTTTTATATTTTTCAAAAATATTAAATAAATATTTTATTGTTTAAAAAAATAATTTTATATTAAGAAATATGAAAACTAGTCTCTTGAGAGTTTTCATACTCCTCAAAACTTGAAACACTTATATTTTAGAATAATTTTTTTATTATTAGATTATATAAAAACCTCTTGATTTTTTTATTTTTTAAAAAATATTAAATAATTTTTTTATATTAGAATATAAAAACCTCTTTCTTGAGATTTTTCTACATTTTTCAAAAACTTGAAGCATATATTTTTATTTATTTTTCTTTTAACAAAAATAATTCTTACATTAAAAAAATATGAAATCTCTCTCTTGAGATTTTTTCATACTTCTCACAAGGTTAAAACATATATTATTATTATTTTTAAATAATTTTTTAAAAAAACTCTCTTTAATGATTCTATGTCCTTAAGAGTTTAAAATGTTTTTATTTTTAAATTTCTTGTGTGAGAAATTAAACTAACATCAAAATGATTTCACCTTCTTTGAAAATATAGTTAAAATTGAGTGAAAAACTAAAAATAAAACTTAATATAAAAATATCAATATACAAGGTAAATAAAAAAGGAAGTAAAAATAACATGAAGATAAGTAAAAAGATACAAGTATGTAAGAGAAATAATATATATATATATATATATATATATATACATATACATACATACATATAACAATTAAGTAAATAAATGAAAGAAAATATCCATAAAAAACAAAAATAAAGGAGAAAAAAGTAATGATAAAATCAAAAAAGGTTACCTTGTTTTTCAAGAGGAAGTGATATTTGGAAATTTTTCCTCCAAATCTCTCCTTACCAAAGAAAGTCTCTCCAATTCTTTTTTAGTGTACTATTTCCTCATTTTACAACTTTTTCCAAATATTCTCTAAACTCTTAAAATTTCTTAACATTCTCTCCTCAACACTCCCTTTCCGAATCCTCTTTAAGCTCTTGGCTAAGGTGAGTATTTATAGACCTTGGCCAAACTTCCATTTCATGTACCAGTAGGTAGCTATAATGATTCCTTATTGCAGTGTCTTTGTAACATTTGCAGCATCGCAACACATGCTATAAAATGCAGCTTCAACATTGCAGTATTGTAATATATGCTGTAAAATGCAGCTTTAACATTGCAGTACTATAGCATTACTGTAGAATGCTGCAGTAGTGTTGCATATGCTACACAATACAGGTACATATGCTACAGTAGTGCTACATATGCTGCACAACACATCTGCAACGATTGTAGCCTTGTTGCATATGTTGCATAATGCTGCTGTAGCATTGCTACAATATGCTGCATAATGTAGCGCTAATGTTGTTATAAAATACTACAACATGTGCTGCAAAATGGATGCTTACAGGTGTCTATCTTTGTTATTTTTTAAGAAATAAAAGTTGGGCACCTAATTTTGCCCCCAAGGCATGGGAACTTTCGCCTCTTTACTCTCTTCACTTGCTCTTCTTCAATTCTCATATCTCCTTTTCGGTTGTATACAGCAAGACTATAGTGTTGTAAATAACTTATATTGGAAGAAACTGAAGAGTTCCTGTACTTTTCGTTCAATAATAATTCGATACTTGGAGAAATCTAGAAGGTTTCGTTGTAATGATGACCTTAACTAAATAATAATAATAATAAATAAATAAATAAATCTAAAAGGGTTCGTTCTAATAACGACATCAACTTTGAAAATAGAAAGCTCTATTTTAAGGATGGTATCAATTTTGAAAATGGAAAGCTCCGTTCTAAGGACGACATCAATTTTGAAAAATCTAAAATTACTTTAAGGATGGTTATTCTATAATCTAAAGGTTCCATCTATTAATGATTATATTAGAAAATTTGAAGAGTTTTATCTAGTAACAACTATTCTAATCAAGAGTTTCGTTTCGTTCATTGACAACTATTCTAAGAACTTACAAAAAGTTTATCCACTCACAGTTATTTTAAAAAATCTAAAAATTTTACTTACTAAAAAATATTCACTCATAACTATCTTCAGTAATAAAAAAAATTATTAATAACTGTGATAATTGTGGGGAAAGAGTGTTTTGTTTTTAAATGAGAAAACTAAATTATCTATCTAATAAGGGCTCTTGAGATGGTCAAGAGATTGTTTATGCCTTCATTAATAGGTTTATCCTAATTTTTCCAAGATAAGATAGTGCGAAATGCATCATGTATGCATGTTTATGCAGATGTAATAATTGCTTCTTTTTTCCTCTTTAAATCGTCTTTCTCTTTGTTTTCCTGTTTCCTCTTTTCTTTTTTCCTTTCTTTTCTTTCTCTCCCCCTTTTTTATTTTCTTTTTTTACAAAAAAAACAAGTGCAGTCATCTTTCAGTCATTTTATCATAAAGTTTTAACCAAAATGTAAACTTTTTCTTTCTTGAGGTTGATCACATTGACAAATTTGATCTTAACAACGACTTTAGGTTTATTGTCTCTTTGATGTTAATGAATATGATTGTTCCTTGCAAATTAGATTTTTGCTTGTTTTTTCAACTCCACTAGGAATCAAAAAGATTCTTATCCATCACCAGATTTATCTTGGTCAATTTGAAACACGCAACCACTCCTTCGAAAATGTCATAACTTCTTTTAAATTTAATCACTATTTAGTTTTGGAGCTGACACTCTTTTATCGAATCATATTTACAAGGGTAATTTGGATAATAAATATCTTTTAAGATTTTTGTTTTTTTGCAAGGAAAGGATATCTGGTTAAGGATGTAATCAAGTAACCGAATAAAAAATATTTGAAATGAATTTTAGGATAAATTGGATCAAAAGTCACGATGATCAATAGTAAGGCCTAATATAAAGAACAATGAACATTTCAATTCTATTTATTTATCCAAATCTCATTTGAAGAGTTTTCTTTTTCTTTTTCTTGACAATCTTTACCATCTAAAAAAAAATTGAAACACTAATTTCGACCCAGATCTTCTCGCAAATGTACAACCACTGATTTTTATCTTCTTTTTTTTTTCACTAAGGAATGATTCTAGCACTATTTATTCCTCCGTTGAAGACAAACTGCCCATTTTAAGTGTAATACTTCTTTACAATATTTGAATTAATTAGTTTAGAGAGATCATTACCATCCATTTCAGTTAGGATCAAGGCTCCTCTAGAGAATACTCTCTTCACATCATATGAGCCTTCTTAATTTGGTGCCTACTTGCCTCGGAGATCTAAAACATTCTTCGAAATCTTCTTCAACACTAAATCACCTTCTTTGAATTATTTTGGGCGTACTTTCTTATTATATGCTTTTTTCATTTTGCTTTGGTACAACTACCCATGGCAAATAGCTTTAAGGAGTTTCGCGTCAATCAAGTTTAACTGTTCATATCAAGCTTTGATCCACTCTGTTTCTCTAGTCCAGATTCCATGAGCACTCTTAATGAAGGAATTTCAATTTTTTTAGGCAATACAACTTTCATTCCATATACCAATGAATAAAGAGTAGCCCTAATAGAGGTTTTTACTGTAGTCCTATAAGCATGTAATACGAAACGTAGCATTTCGTGCCAATATTTATGGATTACAGTCATTTTTTGCACTATCTTTTTAATGTTTTTATTTGTCGCTTTTAGTACCCCATTCATTTTAGGATGGTAGGCTGCTAAATTGTAATGTTCAGATTTTGAGCATTATCTAAAATGATTCGCTTCGACAGATTGTATCAACAAATGATTTCTTTTTTTCTAAAATAATTAACCATAATCTCAGTATCATTAGTAAAAAGAACTAGCTTCCACCTATTTTATGAAGTAATCGATGAATACTAGGATAAATTTATGTTCATTAGAAGCTTTTGGGGTAATGGGCTTAATGACTTTAAAACCTCACATTGAAAATAACCAAGGTACATTCATAATATGTAAAAAGGATGGTGGTACGTGTATGTTATTAGTATAAATTTTACCTTTGTGGCACTTTCTCACAAACTGGATGCAATTCGTTTTTATAGCCAATAATAACTTGGTCTCATAATTTGTCTAACCATTACGGGTCTGCTAGCATGTGTTCCATAAGTACCTTGGAAACTGGTACAAATAAGGTCGTGGTTGAAAAATGGAGGTGGATAGAAAATCTGTTAAGAAATATGGTTTATTTTCCCTTCTTCTTTTTTTTTTTTTTGTTGTAGCTTTCTTCGCATTGTTTTGATCCTCCAACTATTCAAGTCTATAAGCATTCTCAAAAATCTTCCACTGCCCAACTATCTTGACAAATTTTTCACTTGACATGCCAAGCAGCTTCTCATAAAATAGGAGCTTCATCGTATTGACAAATAATTCTGAAAACTCATCTTCGGATAAAGTCAAATGGATTCTTGCTGCAATTTCACGCTATTATCGAGCATATTAGTTGAAGGATTTGTCATTTTTCTAGCACATATTCTATAAAGTAACTCGAGTTGGTGCAAGCTCTACCATGTGCTAGTAGTGAGCCATAAAAACAGCAGCTCGATCTTTCTAATATTGAATTTTAAAGGTTCCTAAGTTAGCGTACCAATCTAGCACTTCTTCCTTTAGACTATCTTGGAGGCAATGTTTAAGCACCTTCTGATTGTCCTCATATCCATGCATCTTATGTAAATACATATGAATGTGCATGCATGGGCATTTAGTTCCATCGAATTTGTCAAATTCTAGTGCTTTGAACTTTCGCAATAATACTAGTCCAGGCACTCAGCTAAGGTCTAAGATATCTAGCCTCAAAACTTTACAAGCCTCCTCAAACACTTTCACTTTTTTTATCAACAGTTCATACTTTTGCAATAGTTCCTTATTTTTGACATTTTCAGTCCTCAATTTCTTTATTTCTATTGAGTAATCCAAGTCAAGCACATATATTGGTTCCCTCATTTTTGGCATCCTAGTCTATGCACTGCACCTTGATTCATGAACAAGGGTAAATTTTGGTGGGTAATCAGGTGAGGGATTTCCTTGGTGGGCTACAAAAGCCTTATTTTTTCCAGCATGTACATTTTCAAGAGCCTTTTGTTCCATTGTAACTTCTTTTTTCTTAACTATTGATTGCATTATTTTCATCACTTAGAGGAATTAGGACTGCATCTTTTCTTGACTATGTGCCATCTTCTCTTATGCCTCTTGCTGGTTTTTTATCATCTCATGTTGGGTTCTTTGCATGTTCTCTAATAGCTTGTTGATATTCCATATTAGCTTTTGTCTTCGAGCGAGTTTCGTATGTCTTTCTAACGAGATGTTGCTTTCTCCTATACTTATCTTGTTATCCCAAATCCAATATTTTAATGTCAGAATGGAAAATATGTATGCATGATGGTTAGTATGAATGCAAAAATATTTCGAAATTTGTTAACTTCACAATTCAAAAACAAATATAGATTCTCATTAATTTCATAAAGCATCAGTGTACACAGTCAATGTCTAACATCAAGTCCATAATTAAAGATATCTTAAGCCATTTAGTACAAATGCTAGATGCGATCTAAAAAAGTAATCAATTCTTTTGAGCTTTCATTCCTTGTTGAGACTTTTTTTCTAAATTCTTTGATTTCTTGGTACATTATATTGTAGCGACTTTTATGGATTTATTAACTCGAAGTAGGATGACATTAACGTTTTCTTGGCTATTTTTCAGTTTTGCTATATATTCTTCTTCATTTTTGCACCAGTTACCACATATTTCTTATACCTTGTTCTCCCAAAATTTTGAATTTTCCAATACTTTCTCTAATTCAGCATGCAGGTTATCTTGTTTCAGCATGTGCTCCAAATGAAACATTTTACGCTAGTATTCTTCCTCTTTTAGTTATTGCATTTACATAAGTTCTTTAATTCCTTTCCTATATCGAAGATCATTAAGCTTTACCATATTCCTTAGACTTTGAATTTCCCATTCTGACTCTTATAAGGCTATGGTCAAGATCTCACTTTTGAAAATTCCACTCCAACAATTAGTCTTTTTCTTGCATTTACTCTTATAATTGATCTACCTGTGTGGTGAAAAGTTTGAGTTTTCCTTCTTTTCTCTTAATTATGCGAGTCCCAGTCTCGGTTTTATCTTCCATTCTCAAATTTCTATAGCTCTCCTTTGCATCTTTTGCTTCCTTCCTAGCTCCTTTTTTTTTTTTATTGGTCTTTTTCACAATTTCCTCTTGAACTTGCATTTCATATTATAGAGAATCTATTTTCTCGTGGAGTTTAGCTTTCTCAATTTCTTATTCTTTTATCTCTTACTTATATCTCTTAATTTCTATTTTATTCGATGTCGAGATATGAAAAGATTCTTGATGTAACAACCAACTTAGTAAAGCAACTTTTCTAATCCCTCTAGCTTTCCATTAGTAATATCTTAATGTAGTCTTATCTGCTAGCTTCCTTTTTACAATTTGGTAAGTTTGCTTCCATGCTTCTATAATTTCATCCATCTAATTTGAGGGGTTTGGCTCATCATATCTGAATTCCTCATTTCCCAGCCCATGAGTTGCTGGCACAAACTATTTCACTCTGAGCTGTCTAAGCATTAAAAGTGGCGTATGTCCAATTTCACCCTATAATCCTAGCAATGGTACATAATTGAACTTCCTACATCGATATAAAATAGATTCATAGGAGATCCATTAAGCCAACCAGCGAACTTTCCCTTTTGCCATCTCGAATAAAAACCTCATCCATTCATTCATTACCTTCGACACAAGCCATCTTGCTTTACAAAAATCTTCAATTGGATTCTTATTTAGGAAGCCTTTGAATACTCTTTCAGTACTCATAAAATAACTCCTAAGCCATACGTACAATAGCGATAGTCCTCCAATTATTTTGCCTTCCCTATTCCACCTCTAATAGTTCAATGACATGAACGTCTCTGCTAGAATGGTTGGAACCGGATTGACATCAAACTTAATTGTACTAAAAAGATCCACGACTATCATTTTAATGTGCACCTAAACCTTTAGAAACAACATTAGTCTATATATGGCAAAAGCTAAGCTAACTTTCCTGACATCCTCTATGATATGATTCCGTGTGAACTCCAAGAGAAAATCTTTGTCAAGAATTCACTTCCCCCTTTTCTCTTTATATGTTTCTCAGCCTTTTCTTTTTGTATCCCCAAAATAAGGGACAATTGTTTAACTCCAAGAGCTAACTTTTTCTTTTTTAAGTAAATCTTATCAGATTTCTTGGACTTTATCCCCAACAACACAGTATATTCCTCCAAAGTGGGCATTAAATCTACTTTTCTAAAACTAAAGCATTGATAGATAAGGTCTCAAAACTTTACTGCGACACGAATCAAGGCTTCCTTAACTTGCACGAATAATAGATTTTTGATGTCACTATGCTATTTGTCAAACTTATCCTTGTCTTATTGGCTCAAAAGATTCCAGGAGTATATGAAGGAAGAAAACAACGTCCTTTTGATCCAACTTATCCTAGCTTCAAATGAGGTGAAAGCTGTTTCTTTTGAACTACTTGACTTACGATTTTTCCTTTTAGCTTCCCATTCTCCTTTCTATGTAAGTCCAACCAAAGATGCGCAACTGTTGTAGATTGGTATAGCTATATGAGTAAAGGTTTAAAATTATTTATGAAGGAGGTTGAGACCTTTCAAAATGAGAGGAATGACATGAAGAAGATGATGGATGAGATGACTATAGCCTTTAAGAAGATGAAAGAAGAAGTGGCTAACATGCAGGCTAAACTCATTACTTTCCATAGTATCGATACTAGGTAGACCTAAAACAAGAACATGAAGTAGAACTAGATTGGGTTTGTGCTAAGGCAAAAGAAATGGCCATTATAGAGCACACTCAATCCTTAGAATATCTAAAAGAGAGTGCAACTTCAGCAATGAAGCTCTACTACCAAATCCAAAGGCGTTTGGTATAAGAGATCAAAAAAAAGGTGCAAAACATTGATTTGAGCTAGATTGAGCTTAAATTGCCCACTTCTGATCCTACTCCTCCTTCAGACATGGTTGATTCTGTTATTGGGACTCTAAACACACACGATGAAAGTGTGAGCGACATAAGCCTTTCTCTAGGAAATCCTGACAAACAAATCTGATCTCTCATCCTGAAGCTACTTCTGCTTCGGCCAATCTACCTTCTTATGAAAACCCTGCTATATGAATATTTCATTTATGAACAGTATCTTTCTTTCTTGATTTCACAGTTGCTTTGGTAAACAATGTTGCTTTGGTAAACAATGATGCTTTTGTTTGTTTTCATTTAAGAGTCCTTCAGTATTTAAACTTTGAATTATGGATATTGACTTTTTATTATAATACTACCTTTGTTAGCAATATATGAAGCATCTTTTAGTCTTTCCTTAATATTTTGCGCACTGACCCATATTCAAAAAATAACCAAGTTTTTATGCTTGATCTCGACCTGTTCCATTTTTTTCTATGGTCTCATTAATCTTCAAGTAAATCCAATCTCGAATAATGTTTGATCATAGATAAACTCTGACCTCGACTTATTCCTTACTTTTTTTGCAATTTTTGTCCAAGTAAATGTGATTTCAAATAAGCCCAGATCTCGCCCTGCTCTTTAATATTCCTAAAAAAGATCTTATTATACCTCCTTACTAATCTTGACAAATCAATTCTATCTTCAAAATCTTCAAATTTAACTATTGGTAAAATTAGATGTTGACAAATACTCATTCTAATTCACGATGTAAGAATCCTCTCAACGGTAGCCATAAAGAGAGAAAAAACACACTCGATCTAGGAGCTGGGTGAAGATGCACACCTTCATAAAGGATAAACTCCTATCGAGAGCCAGTTGCTCAAATAAGACAATAACATCTTCAAAAAAGGGTGTTGCCTAATTGCCTATACTTGACATCTCACCCTTGCCCAACTTTCAACATTTGATAGTGGTCTTAGCAATAAGGTGCAAGGAGCAAACAATGTTACCGTCAAAGTAACTACATCGTTAGTCAATGAAGTAACAAAAACCATGGTGTGTGTGGACTTCTAGAAAGAGCCATTTGAATACCCAAAGCAATATTAGAATAACAAAGCAAAAAGTATGATAAATCAAGTAGGCACAACACCACTGTGGTAAAAGGAAACAGCTAGTACACACTTGGACTCTTGTGCAATCGAGGCACTCTATCACCTCCTGGGTTTTGGGGATTGCACACTTTGCCCCACATGAAGTAGAACATGGAATTGTTATCTAGTGACGAGGAGCAAATAGGTCACCATGGGCCCTAAGCATAAGATGCGCTCACATGCCAACCTCTATAGTTAACTAATCTGATAGCAAAATATTAAGGTCTACAGAGTTGCTAGTTTTGGTGATGTCAAATTACCTAACAGTGTGTGTCTAATGAGGAACAAAGATAATATCACCCAACCCCACTAAGATGTTTGTGTAAGATATAGAAATTCATGAAAGAAAGAAAAGAAAAGTACGAAACTCGATCATATAAGCATTAAAAGAAAGTCAATGATGATGCACCATAACTTTAGAATTAACTAGTTGGGCAAGACACTTTAGGCTCAGCACACCTACCAAATGAATAAGTGCTCTAGGAATCTAAGACAATAAGAGAGTGTGTCTTTATGAAAGACACAGCATCTCAACACAAGGATAGCAAGCTCAATCCTCCTATGGAGGAGAATGGACAATAACTAAGTCCAAGATGCCAAACTTTCATTAATTGTATTCTGCATGTTTCCACGAGACTAAAGACCTGATGGATTGACAAAAACAAGTTGTTAGAGTTGACGTGGTTCAAGGTAATTTTGTGACATTCCTAAAATTTGCTTTTTTGAATTTTTGTTATTTGCAAGGTGTTGCATTCCTTTGACTCCAACCATTGGTAATGCTAGCTTGAGAAGAAAAGGAAGAAAAGGAGTAGCTATGTACCAAGCAAGATGAAACCAGTCTTGGCAGAAGGAGACGAAACATAAGGGACAAACACTAAAACCCCAGGTAAGGGAAAAGGAAAAGCAAAAGAGATGTAAGGTTTTTTGTTTCACCTCTTAAGTATGTGTGGGAAAATGAAAAAAATCTAATCAAAGGCAGGACATGCGAACAACTAAGACGAAGAGCTTCGAAACAACCAATGAGCGATGAACTGAAAAAGCAAGATTTGACTGTTATAAAGCACAAGGCACTAGATGTCAATGTACTTAGGATTTGTGCAAAGCCCTCTTGAAAGTGGAAGATCCCTTTTGGCTAGCTTTTTTCCTTAGAATTGAGCATCTTGAAATGTCCCAACACAAAGTCTAATACCTATAGTATAGGCAAGTAGAAGAACCTTATGTCCCCAAACTCAGGTGGCCTGAATAAGTCCCCAGACCTTGGCTTGTCTAATTAGCCCCCAAAAATAAACACCTTACAAACAACTAAACAGGATGTGCAAGCATTTGGTTCTCGAATAACTATTTCAAACAAGGAATTCTAAATCCTTACTATCTCTAAAATCCCTCAAGAAGGAGTTATTGGGTAACGAGCCTATTGGCCTCGTAGGCCCAAATGATGTTTCCATTGTGAAAAGCCTTACAACACTAGTAAAGGCCTAAATAAAGCCTTTAGCAGATGAGCCCAGCAAGGTGTTAAAAGGTTCCCATGCATAAAGGACCAACAACATGTGATTATATAAAGGAGCTTATTGGGTAAGCACATTGTCAAGGAGCGATGAGATATTGCCTTAAGAATATGATAAGATGAACCATGACGATGCATGAAGGATTAGACAAGCAAAGAAAAGTGCCTAAGTATGACCCACTAACGATAGTCAATGGAAGACTACAAGTAAATCATAAACTTTGTGAGAAAAGTCAAACTCGACTATGTGTCTATGAGCACAAATGTGTAACATGATAAGGCTTGTGACATACAAAACACAAAGTCTTGAACCAAAAACAAAAAAAAAAAAAAGATTCAATACCAAGATTCATTTAGAAAGATGTTATCATGTGAATGATTAAGTGGAAGAGCATAATTAAAAAGCAAGAACACAAGCGTAAAAAGACAAAAATAAATGCCTAGCAATAACATGATTGATAAAGACTCCTTTAACAAAAGGTAAAAAGCAAACCAAACAATAGAACCAATGAAAAAATTATCTTATTAAACTGTATCTAATAGTCATATGAGTAGCAAAACATCACTTTGAATCACCAAAATAAGCTAATTTGTACCTCAAGAAACCTTGTTTGCCAACATTGAATTACTTGATCCAGTATGTAAACTGCCTAACATACTCCCCCAAAAAATTTAGACTTAAACTAAGACCAAAGCCTCAGCAATAGACACTAATTAGCTTGAGCATGTCCCTAAATAGAAAAGGCCCCATAAAAGACCAAAGATCTGGATCCTTTGGAATAAAGCTCGAATCTAATACTGCCAATGAATGGATCACACAACTAAAGATAATATGTTAACTTCTATGAATCCATTGATGATGAGGCAAGTACAAATCTCCTCAATAATAAGACTGAAAGTCTTTGATGAGGTAAATTGCAATAGATGTGTCCCAACGACAAGTGCCATTAAATAAACATGATACATGTCATCTCATCTCATCTATTAAACATAATACTTATCATTAGAGAAATCAATCAAAAGTGACCCATGATTAAGCAAAGACAGGTGATTCCAACACAAAGATAGATCTCATACCTTTCACTTCTGGAAAACCAACAATGAAGTCCATGGAGATGGATTGCCATGGCTTCTCTGGAATGCCGGGGCTGCAATAACCCCGCCTCTTTCTTTCTTTCGATCTTGTCTTGTAGGCACACGAAACAAGTCTTGACATAGGACTCTACGTTCTCTTCCATCTTTGGCCAAAAATATGACTTTCCTAGCAAAGTCATCATTCTTCCTACTCTTGGGTAACCAGCCCATTGAGGGTCTTTCCTTAAGCAACTCTCACCTCAAGCCACCACCGCCTGGCACAAATAGCCTACTGCCTTTGGCATATAGTTGGTCATCTTTTAGCCAATACTTCTGCACCAAGCCCTCTTAAACTTGTTGCTTAAGCTTCATATAGCTCGAGTCTAAGTGAGATTGTTCTTTGACTCGATCACAAAACGTTGCTTGCACCGAAGACAATGTTGTAACATAGGCTTCAACTTCTTTTCTGCTTAAAGATCTGCCACCTGATTCTACCAGGTTTATGTAGCCACATAAAATCAAACTCGGTAAGGAACTCTTATCAATGTGCTTGCTTGGGAGTCAACTTCTTTTGGGTCTTGAAGTAAGTATTTGCTATGTCGTCCGTCATCACTATAAACTTTGTACCCAGTAAGTGGTGCCTTCACACATCCAAGCAATGTACCACTGCAGCCATCTCTTTCTCATGAACCAAATACCTCTGCTCCTCTTCCTTTAACTTTCGACTCTCGAAACCAATGGGGTGTCCTTTTTGCACCAAGACTCCTTCAGTGGCCCTATCCGAAGCATCAGTTTATACTTCAAAAGGTTTCTCGAAATCTCGCAAGGCCAAAATGGGCTTTGAAAACATTACTGTCTTTAGACAGGCATCCGTCCAGCACCAAACTTACTCCTTAAGCAGATTCATCAAATGGTTCACTTTCTTTGAGTACCATTTGACGAATTTTCGATAGTAATTGGCCAACCCAAGGAATGATCGTAATTCAAAGATCTTCCTTGGCGTAGGCCAACCTACAATGGCCTCCACCTTTCGTTCATCCATTCTGATTCGGCCCTTACTGACCCAATGCCCCAAGAAATGCATTTCTTGGCGACAAAATTTACACTTCTCTTTTTTCACATAGAGCTTGTACTCTCTTAACTTAGAAAAGACAGCCTTTAAGTGATTCACACGTTCAGCTAGTGATTCAGCATACACCACAATGTCATCCAAATAGACAACCACAAATTCATCCAAAAATTCATATAGCACATTGTTCATCAGATTGCAAAATGTGGGAGGAGTATTAGTTAAGCCGAAAGGCATCACAAGAAATTCATAGGACTCGTACCTGGTCACAAATGCTATCTTTGGCTCATCCCCCGCCTTGATCCCTACTTGCCAATACTTAGACCGCAAGTCCACCTTTGTAAAGTATTACGCTTTCGACAATCGATCAAACAAGTCAGCCACATTCGGGACAGGGTACTTGTTCTTCACTATTACCTTATTCAGTGCTCGGTAGTCCACACATCCTCAAGGATCCATCTTGTTTCTTTGAAATAATACTAGTGCACCATATGGAGCTTTCGAAGGTTGAATGAGACCCGCTTGCAATAGCTCATTGAGTTGCTTCCTCAACTCAACCAACTCTAATGGAGACATTTTGTAGGGAGCTTTAACCGGTGATCTAGCTCCTTGTCCCAACTTAATTTTATGATCAATTGCCCTCCTCGGTGGCAATTCTTTTAGTAATTCAAGAGGCATGGTGTCTGAGAACTCTTCTAAAACTTCCATCACCATGTTGGGTACTTCGACCCGTTGATCAAGCTTGATCTCAATCAAAGCAGCCACATATGCTTGATCACCCCATTTTATCCTACTATTGCATTGCTTGGCAGATTGCAATTCAATTCCTTTGTCTTTTGCTTGTTGACCATTCTTCATGGCAGCAACAAAGCATGAGTTTCCCTCATCACCTATAAGCATCCCTCGAAGGTGTGGAATCATCAACACCTTCGCCAAGGCCAAAAACTCAATCCCTAGTATCAAGTCGAAATCATTGAAGGGTACCACGGTTAGGTTGCACTGCCCTAACCATTTATCCACCTTTAAGTTGCACACCGTCAAGCCTAAGATGGGCTTTGCCTCCGAATTCACTGCCTTTAACTTGGTGAAGTATTTCACAACGGTCCGACCTAACAAACCAGCCACACGTGCCATAAAGTTTTTGGTAGCACCCTTGTCTACCATAGCTTGCATAGCTTTCCCATTGACTTGCACCATCACGTACATCAAGCCTTTATATTGAACTTGACTACTTGTCGTGATTGCATTCAATAATTGAAGAGGGTTCACCCGTGAAGGCCCTTCATTCAAGTTTTTCTCCTCCTTTTGCGGTATCAGAGCACTTAATTTTTCCCGCTTTGGGCATTCTCTAGTCGTGTGTGGTCCGCCACATATGAAGCATCCTGTAGGATTCTTCCCTTTGTCTTGCAAAGAGGACTTATCACCACCCTTCCGATTCCCACCATTGTCTTTCTTGCCACCATTAGGCTTCTTGCCATCCTTCTGGCTAAAATCCTTTTGATTTTTCTTTCAACCATCATTTTTCTTTTTTCCACCTTGTGAATTGGACGCACTAGCATACTTGTAATCTACAAGCTTCTCCGCAGCAACAATTGCACTCAACAAGTCTCCCACAGCTTGCCTACGTAACTCAACCTGCGCCCAAGGTTATATTCCGAATAAGTTAAACATCTTATACTCTTCCGATATATTTTTGATGTCTAGCAATAGGAAGCTAAACTCCTTCACGCACTCTTGCACTAAGGCTAAGTGCTCAAGCTTTTTAAGGGATTCCCTCGCAACCCAAGCAGTATTGCAAGGAAAGAATTGATCCTTCAATTCCATTTTCAACACATCCCACTTTTCGATCCTTGCAAATACATACTGGTGGTTTTGTCACCCATTCTTCTTCTAGGATGCGAGCAGCTTTGAAGTACTACTCTATGTCCCATAAAAAGTTCTCGAGCTCTTTAGAGTTTGGACTACCATCGAAGGACTTTAGGTCGGGGACTTTGATTTTTCATAAGCCACCTTCTCTGTGCCTTAAGAGGTTCATCACAACCCTCTTTAGCAACGTGAGCTCATTTCTCAACTATTTTTCCCCTTCTCTTATTGAATCTATCAAAGTGATGATAACTTCCATGACAGATGTGAAACGGACATCCACGTCCATTTGTATTTCAACCAACATGTTTTGACCCACCCTCAACTGCTCCATATGTTGTTCGGTTTGAACAGCAAGACTCGTAGCATCATCACTTTGAGGAACAACCATGAAATCCTCCAATTAAGTTAGTCTTTCCCTTATCTCATTCAACACAACCAGGCTCTAATACCAAATTGTCACACAGTTGAGCTCTAGGCTCAAATTTTCGTGGTCGCGATGAATGAGATAAGGGAAAGACTAACTTAATTGGAGGATTTCGTGGTTGCAACTCAAAGTGATGATGCTACGAGTCTTGCTGTTCAAACCAAACAGCATACGGAGCAGCTGAGGGTGGCCCAGATCGTGTTGGTTGAAATACAAAGGGATGTGGATTTACGCTTTGCATCTGTCACGGAAAATATCGTAACTTTGACATATTCAGTAAGAGAAGGGGAAAAAGAGTTGAGAGATGAGCTCACGTTGCTAAAGAGGGCTGTGATGAACCTCTTAAGGCACAGGGAGGGTGGCTAATCCAAAATCAAAGTCCCCCACCCAAAGTCCTTCGATGGTAGTCAAAACTCCAAAGAGCTCGAGAACTTTCTATGGGACATTAAGCAGTACTTCAAAGCTGCTTGCATCCGAGAGGAAGAGCGGGTGACAATCACCAGCATTTATTTGGAAGGAGATGCAAAGCTCTAGTGGCAAACTTGAATGGAGGACGACGCTAGTGCAGGGAAGCCAAGGATTGAAACGTGGGATATGTTGAAAAATGAAATAAAGAATCAATTCCTTCCTTGCAACACTACTTGGGTTGCAAGGAAATCCCTCAAAAAGCTTAAGCACTCAGGTTCGGTGCGAGATTACGTGAAGGAGTTTAGCTCCTTATTGCTATACATCAAAAATATATCGGAGGAGGATAAAATGTTTAACTTCTTATCCGGACTACAGCCTTGGGCACAAGCTGAGTTACGTAGGCAAGCCGTGGGAGAATTGCCAAGTGCAATTACCGCTGCGAAAAAGCTTATAGATTATAAGTATGCTGATGCATCCAATTCATAAGGTGGAAAAAAGAAAATGATGGTGGAAAGAAAAATCAGAAGGCCTACAGCTAGAAGGATGGCAAGAAGCCTAATAGTGGCAAGAAAGACAATGGTGGGTATCAAAAGGGTGGCGACAAGTCCTCTTCGCAAGATAAAAGGAAGAATCCTACGGGATGCTTCATATGTGGCGAACCACACATGGCTAGAGAGTGCCAAGAGGAGAAATGAAGCGCTTTGATAGCCAAGAGGAGGAGGAAAACTCAAATGAAGGGCCTTCGCGGATGAACCCTCTCCAACTATTGAATGCAATCACGACAAGTAGTCAAGTTCAATATAAAGGCTTGATGTACGCGATGATGCAAGTCAATGAAAGCTATGCAAGCTATGGTAGACACGGGTGTTACCAAAAACTTTGTGGGATAACGTGTGGCTGGTTCGTTGGGTCTAACCGTTGTGAAAAACTCCACCAAGTTAAAGGCAGTGAATTCAAAGGCAAAGCCTATCTTAGGCTCGATGGTGTGTAACTTGAAGGTGGATAAATGGGTAGGGCAATGCAACCTAACCGTGGCACCCCTCGATGATTTCGACTTGATATTGAGGATCAAGTTTTTGGCATTGGCCAAGGTGTTAGTGATTCCACACCTTCCAAGGATGCTTATAAGTGATGAGGGAAACTGATGCTTTGTTATTGTCATAGAGAATGGTCAACAAGCAAAAGATAAAGGAATTAAATTGCAATCTGCCAAGCAATTCAAGAGTGGAACCAAACGAGGTGATCAAGCATATGTGGCTACTTTGATTGAGATCAAGCCTGATCAGCGGGTCGAACTACTCGACATGGTGATGAAACTTTTAGAAGAGTTCTCAGACACCATGCACCCTGAATTACCGAAAGAATTACCATCGAGGAGGGCAATTGATCACGAAATTGAGTTGGAACCAGGAGCCACACCATCGACTAAAGCTCCTTACAAAACGTCTCTATTAGAGTTGATTGAATTGAGGAAGCAACTCGATGAGTTATTACAAGCGGATCTCATTCAACCTTCGAAAGCTCCATATGGTGCACCGGTACAATTTCGATATAAACAAAATGGATTCTTGAGGATGTGTGTAGACTATCGAGCACAGAACAAGGTAACAATAAAGAACAAGTACCTTGTCCCGAATGTGGCTGACTTGTTCGATCGGTTGTCTAATGTGTCCTGCTTCACAAAGTTGAACTTACAGTCTGGGTATTGGCAAGTAAGGATCAAGGCAGGGGATGAGCCAAACAAAACCTGTGTGACCAGGTATGGGTCCTATGAATATGCCTTTTGGCTTAGCTAAGCAATCTGATGAATGATGTGCTATATCAATTTTTAACGAATTTGTGGTTGTCTATTTGGATGACATTATGATGTATAGTGAATCACTAGTTGAACTTGTGAATTACTTAAAGGCTATCTTTTTGAAGTTAAGAGAGTACAAGCTCTATGTAAGTGAATTTTGCTACCAAAAAGTGCATTTCTTGGGGCATTGGGTCAACAAAGGCCGAATCAAAATGGATGAATGAAAGGTGAAGGCCATTGTAGATTAGCCTACGCCAAGGAAGATCTCTGACTTGAGATCATTACATGGGTTGGCCAACTACTATCAAAAATCCATTAAAGGATACTCAAAAAAAGTGCACCCTTTGACAGATCTGCTCAAGAAGGAGCAAGTTTGGTGCTGGACGGATGCCTGTTAGGATGCTTTTGAGAAGCTAAAGACAGCAGTGTCTTCGAAGCCCATTTTGACCTTGCTAGATTTTGAAAAACATTTTGAAGTACACACTGATGCTTCGGATAGAGCCATTGGAAGGGTCTTGGTGCAAGAGGGACACCCCATTGCTTTCGAGAGTCAAAAGTTAAAAGATGCGAAGCAGAGGTATTCGATTCATGAGAAAGAGATGGCTGCAATGGTGCATTGCTTGGATGTGTGGAGGCACTACTTGCTGGGTACGAAGTTTACTGTGATTACAGACAACGTAGCAAACACTTACTTTAAGATCTAGAAGAAGTTAACACCCAAGCAAGCACGTTGGCAAGAGTTCCTTGCTGAGTTTGATATTATGTGGCTACATAAACCTGGTAGGCAGAATCAGGTGAAGGATGCTTTAGGCAGAAAAGAAATTGAAGCTTATGTTGTAGCATTGTCTTCGGTGCAAGCAACGTTTTGTGATCGAGTCAAAGAATAGTCTCACTTAGACTCGAGCTATGTGAAGCTTAAGCAACAAGTTTCAGAAGGCTTGGTGCGAAAGCATTGGCTAAAAGATGACGTACTACATGCCAAGGGCAGTAGGCTATTTGTGCCAAATGGTGGTGGCTTGAGGCGAGAGTTGCTGAAGGAAAACCATGACCGTCAATGGGCTGGTCACCCAAAAGTGGGAAGAATGATGACTTTGCTGGGAAAGTCATATTTTTGACAAAAGATGGAAGAAGACGTCAAGTTCTATGTCCATGTGCCAACAAGACAAGATCGAAAGAAAGAAAGAGGCGGGATTGTTGCAGCCCCTACCCATTCCAGAGGACCATGGCAATCCATATCCATGAACTTCATTGATGGTTTTTCGAAAGTAAAAAGTATTAGATCTATCCTTGTGGTGATTGATCCTTTTTCTAAATATGCTATTTTCATTACTGCATCATAAGCTTGGCCAACAGAGATTGCAGCTGAACTAATCATGAGAAATGTGATAAAGTATTTCAAGTTGCTAAAGGACATTATCAGTGATAGAGACTCACAGTTCACGGGGCAGATTTGGACTACTCTTTTCAATATGATGGGGTCATAATTAAAGTTCTCCACTGCTAATCATCTCCAAACAGATGGTCAAACTGAGCGAGTGAACCAATTATTAGAGGAATATCTGAGGTACTATGTCACTGTCAGCCAAAGAAATTTGTTGGATTTGTTAGACGTTGCTCAGTTCTGCTACAATGTCCATCGTTCCTCTACTATTGGTATGAGCCCAGCAGATCATCATACTTTTGTACGAGCCCTTTGTGATATCTTTTATCGGTAACCTTTTTTCAGATTTGTGAGGTAAGCTTCAACATCACTTTATCTCCCACGTTGAACTCCAAGTCCCTTCTTTTTTCATCAGCATGCTTCTTCGTTAGTTTGGCTGCCTTAGCCAAACTATCACGGGCCTGCTCCACCAACTCCGTTTTATCTCGAGCAAATTGACAAGCTACTGGACAAGGTCCTTGCGATTTTTGTTTCGCAATCTCATGCAGAGTAAGCGGTTGCCTTTTAAGAACTATCTCCGCCGAGCTGATACCCGTAGTAGAGGAACGATGGACATTGTAGCAGAACTGAGCAACGTCCAACAAGTCCAATGAATTTCTTGGCTGGCAGCGACATAATGCCTCAGATATTACTTTAACAATTGGTTCACTCGCTCGGTTTGACCATCTGTTTGGGGATGATTAGCAGTGAAGAACTTTAATTTTGATCCCATCATGTTGAAAAGAGTAGTCCAAAACCGACCTGTGAACCGTCAGTCTCTATCATTGATTATGTCCTCTAACAACCTGAAATACTTCACCACATTTCTCATGATTAATTCAGCTGCAATCTCTACTTGACAAACTTGTGGTGCAGCAATGAGAATAGCATATTTAAAAAAATGATCAATCACCACAAGGATAGATCTCAAACCTTTCACTTTCGAAAAACCATCAATGAAGTCCATGGATATCGATTGCCATGGCTCCTTTGGAATGGGCAAGAGTTACAATAATCTCGCCTCTTTCTTTCTTTCGATCTTGTCTTGTTGGCACACGGACATAAGACTTAACGTCTTATTCCATCTTTAGCCAAAAATATGACTTTTTCAGCAAAGCCATCATTCTTTCCACTCTTGGGTGACCAGCCCATTGAGACTCATGGGTTTCCTTAAGCAACTCTCGCCTCAAGCCACCGTCGCTTGGCACAAATAATCTACTGCCTTTTGCATACAACAGCTCATCTTCTAGCCAATGCTTTCACACCAAGCCCTCTGAAACTTGTTGCTTAAGCTTCACATAGCTCGAGTCTAAGTGAGATTGTTTTTTGACTCGATCACAAAACGTTGCTTGCACCAAAGACAACACTGCAACATAAGCTTCAACTTCTTTTTCGCTTAAAGCATCCACCACCGGATTCTACCTACCAAGTTTATGTAGCCACATAAAATTAAAATCAGCAAGGAACTCTTACCAACGTGCTTGCTTGGGAGTTAACTTCTTCTGGGTCTTAAAGTAAGTGTTTGCTACGTTGTCCGTCATCACTGTAAACTTCGTATCCAGCAGTTAATGCCTCCACACATCCAAGCAATGCACCACTGCAGCCATCTCTTTCTCATGAACCGAATACCTCTGCTCTGCATCCTTTAACCTTTAACTCTCAAAAACACCAAGACCTCTCCAATGGCCCTATTTGAAGCATCAGTTTGTACTTTAAAAGGTTTCTCATAATCTGCCAAGGTCAAAATGGGCTTTGAAGACATTGTTGTTTTTAGACAGACATTCGTCCAACACCAAACTTGCTCATTCTTGAGCAGATTCATCAAATGGTTCACTTTCTTTGAGTACCTTTTGATGAATTTTCGATAGTAGTTGCCCAACCCAAGGAATGGTCGCAATTCAGAGATCTTCCTTGACGTAGGCCAATCTACAATGGCCTTACCTTTCGTTCATCCATTCTAATTCAGCCCTTGCTGACCTAAGCCCCAAGAAATGCACTTCTTGGCAGCAAAATTCGCACTTCTCTTTTTTCACATAGAGCTTGTACTCTCTTAACTTAGAAAAGACAGCTATTAAGTGATTCACATGTTCAACTAGTGATTCACCATACACCACAATGTCATCCAAATAGACAATCACAAATTCTTCCAAAAATTCATATAGCACATCGTTCATCAGATTGCAAAATATGGCAAGAGCATTAGTTAAACCGAAAGGCATCATAAGAAATTCATAAGACCCGTACCTGGTCATAAATGTTGTCTATGGCTCATCCCTCGCCTTGATCCTTATTTGCCAATACCCAGACCGCAACTCCAACTCTATGAAGTAGGACGCTTTAGACAACCGATCGAACAAGTCAGCCACATTCAGGATAATGTACTTATTCTTCACTATTACCTTGTTCAGTGCTCGGTAGTCTACACACATCCTCAAGGATTCATCTTGTTTCTTTTGAAACAATACTGGTGCACCATATGGAGCTTTCGAAGGTTGAATGAGACCCGCTTGCAACAGCTCATCGAGTTACTTCCTCAACTTAAATTTTGTGATCAATTACCCTCCTCGGTGGCAATTCTTTCGATAATTCAAGGGGCATGATGTCTAAGAACTCTTCTAAAACTTCCATCACCATATCAGGTACTTCGACCCGCTGATCAAGCTTGATCTCAATTACAGTAACCATATATGCTTAATCACCTCGTTTTATCCCACTCTGGAATTGCTTGACAGATTATAATTCAATTTTTTTGTCTTTTGCTTGTTGACCATTCTCCATGGCAGCAACAAAGCATGAGTTTTCCTCATCACCTATAAACATCCCTCGAAGGTGAGAAATCACCAACACCTTGGCCAAGGCCAAAAACTCGATTCCTTGTATCAAGTCGAAATCATCAAGGGGTGCCACATTTAGGTTGCACTACCCTAACCATTTATCCACCTTCAAGTTGCACACCACCAAGCTTAAGATAAGCTTTGCCTCCGAATTCACTACCTTTAACTTGGTGGAGTTTTTTACAACAGTCAGACCCAACGAACCAGCCACACGTTGTGCCCCAAAGTTTTTTGTAGAACCCGTGTCTACCATAGCTTGCGCAGCTTTCCCATTGACTTGCACCATCACGTACATCAAGCCTTTGTATTGAACTTGACTACCCGTCGTGATTGCATTCAATAATTGGAAAGGGTTCACCCGCAAAAGCCCTTCATTCGAGTTTTTCTCCTCTTTTTGCACTATCAAAGCACTTAATTTCTCCTACATTGGGCACTCTCTAGCCATATGTGGTCTGCCACATATGAATGATCCCGTAGGATTCTTCCCTTTGTCTTGCGAATAGGACTTATCGCTGCCCTTCCAATTCCTACCATTGTCTTTCTTGCCACCATTAAGCTTCTTGCCATCTTTCTAGACAGAGGTCTTCTGATTTTTCTTTCCACCATCATTTTTCTTTTTCCCACCTTGTGAATTGGACGCACCAACATACTTGTAATTTATAAGCCTCTCCACAATGGTAATTGCACTTGGTAAGTCTCCCACGGCTTGCCTAGGTAACTCAGCCTGCGACCAAAGCTGTAGTCCAGATAAGAAGTTAAACATCTTATCCTCCTCAACATATATTTGATGTCTAAAAACAAAAAGCGAAAGTCTGTCACGTACTCTGGCACGGAACTTGAGAGCTTAAGCTTTTTTAGAGATTCCCTTGCAACCCAAGCAGTATTGCAAGGAAGGAAGAGATCCTTCAATTTCTTTTTCAACACATCCCACGTTTCAATCCTTGACTTCCCCGCATTAACTTCGTCCTCCATTCGAGTTCGCCCCCAGAGTTTGCAACTCCTTGCAAATACATGCTGGTGATTGTCACCCGTTCTTCCTCTAAGATGTGAGCAGCTTTGAAGTACTGCTCAATGTCCCATAGAAAGTTCTCAGGCTCTTTGGAGTTTCCCCTACCATCGAAGAACTTTAGATTAGGGACTTTGATTTAGGATGAGCAACCTTCCCTATGCCTTAAGAGGTTCATCACAACCCTCTTTAGCAACATGAGCTCATCTCTCAACTCTTTTTTCGCTTCCTTTACCAAATCTGACAAAGTTACGATATCTTCCATGACAGATGCGAAGCGGACATCCACGTCCCTTTGTATTTCAACCAACACGTTCTAGGCCACCCTCAGCTGCTCCTTATACTGTTTGGTTTGAACAGTAAGACTCGTAGCATCACCACTTTGAGGAGCACCTATAAAATCCTCCAATCAGGCTAGCTTTTCCTTTATCTCATTCATCGCGACCAACCAAAGTTGCGAACACAACCAAGCTCTCATACCAAATTATCACACGGTTGAGCTTTAGGCTCGAATTTTCACTGAGTGATGACATGAGTGACACCCAACTCATCAGCCAATCTGCTACGAGTGCCCTCAAGCTCAAGTGAGCCTTAGATTAGAAACCCACACACACACACACAAGAGAGAGTTAAAGAGAGACAAGTGTTTACGGGAACCAATCCAAACCTATTTCATTTATAAATAAGGATATACACTCTAAACACAGCAGGACATCACACCCTTTGATGACTCTGCCCATGGGTTAATAAAGCCTAAAAAACTTGGCAGTTGACACCCTTAACTGCTCTAGGGTAACGGGATTTCATCCCCCCAAAACCAGCCAAGCTTGCAGCTTTGACTTCAGCCCTTAGCGACAACTGCATGGGCTAAGCCAACCAAGCACACCCTGGGTGCCTCGTGCTCATTCGCGTGCTCGATAAGGTGCCAACGCAAGCCCATGTTCGTTTTTTATATTGTTCTACTAACTTGCTTACCAAGTGCCTTGCACCATATCCGATCCCCATGAGCCATCTCTTATGACTCACGTGTCAAGGACTCGTTCGACACCTATTACGAGTGGACTACTCCCATGAGCAGCTTCGAGGACGTGTTAATACCCGCTTGTGATGCTTCCCACAGCATCAATTAGGCTGAGGCTCGATGAGCATTCCATGACTTCATCGTGCCACCATGCCACTAATAGGTAAAAGGCTTATGAACCACCCCCGCCAGAAGAGTGCGACGTCCTTGTCACGACACCTTCTAGATAAGCTTTGATCTTATCTTCAAACTTTCACAAGGTCACTTCCTTTTCCCAAGTAGCATCAGCTGCTTCTTCGCCGTGCCATCGTACCAAGGATTCTGCTCGTCTATTTCTCTTACTCGCCCCCAGTATTCTATGATTAAGGATCTCCGCAAAGTCCTTATCAAAGTGCTTTCGAACCATTAGGGGAGCTCTTTTTGCTTTCACCAGATTTGCGTTAGCATCTTCATGATATTTCTTTAGAAAACTAACATGAAATGTTGAATGTACCTTAAATCATTCGGGCAACCACAATCTATAAGCCACGTTGCCTACCTTCTTGACAATTTTGAACGTACCATCATACTTTTATACAAGTCCTTTGTGATATCTTTTATCGATAACCTTTTTTCAAATTTGTGGGGTAAGCTTCAGCATCACTTTATCCCTACATTGAACTCTAAGTCCCTTCTTTTTTCATCAGCATGCTTCTTCATTAGTTTGGCTGCCTTAGCCAAACTATCACAAGCTTGCTCTACCAGCTCCGTTTTATCCTAAGCAAACTGATAAGCAGCTAAACAAGGCCCTTGCGATTTTTTTTTCGCAATCTCATGCAAAATAAGGGGCTAGGTCCAAGAACTATCTCCATTGGGCTCATACCCGTAGTAGAGGAACGATGGACATTGTAGCAGAACTGAGCAATGCCCAACAAGTCCAACCAATTTCTTTACCTGACAGTGACATAGTGCCTCAGATATTCCTCTAATAATTGGTTCACTTGCTCAATTTGGCCATCTGTTGGGGGATGATTAGCAGTGAAAAACTTCAATTTTGACCCCATTATATTGAAAAGAGTAGTTCAAAACTGACCCGTGAACCACGAGGAAGTCCATGGGGTTGGATTGCCATGTCTTCTCTGGAATGGACAGAGGCTGCAATAATTCCGCCTCTTTTTTTCTTTCGATCTTATCTTGTTGGCACACGAAATAAGTCTTGACATAAGACTCAACGTCTTCTTCCATCTTTGGCCAAAAATATGACTTTCCCAACAAAGCCATCATTCTTCCCACTCCTAAGTGACTAGCCAATTGAGGGTCATGGATTTCCTGAAGCAACTCTCGCCTTAACTCTCCCTTATCTAATTCATCGCGACGAGGATGTCGCACTCCTCTAGTGGGGGTGGTTAGTAAACCCCTGACCTATGAGTGGCGTGATGGCACGATGAAAACACAGAATGCTCATCGGGGCCCAGCCCAAGTGATGCCATAGGAAGCATCACAAGTGGGTGTTAACACATGCCTGGAGCTGCTCATGGGAGTAGCCCACTCATCATGGGTGTTGAGCGAGTCCTTGACACCTAGGTCATAAGAGATGGCTCAGGGGCATCGAACATGGTGTAAGGCACTTGGTAAACGGGTGAGCAGAACACTCGCAGAAAACAGACATGGGCTCGTGTTCGCTCTTTATCGGGCGCACAAATGAGCACGAGGCACCCGAAGTGTGCTTGGTTAGGTTAGCCCATGTAGTTGGCAGCGATTTACAATAGTTTGCAGCAGTTGATAGCGATTACCAATGGTTATCGCAAGTTACAAGCACTTGCGAAAGAGTGGGACAGTTGTCGTTAAAGGTCGAACTCAAAGCTGCATGCTTGGTTGGTTTTGTAGGGATGAAATCCCTTTGTCTTATAGCAATTGGGGGTGTCAACTGCCAAGTTTTATAGGCTATATAAACCCATAAGCATAGTCATCAAAGGGTGTGATGTCTTACTGCGTTTAGAGTGTATATCCTCATTCATAAATGAAAAAGGTTGGGATTGGTTTCCGCTCTCTCTTATGTGCGCGTGTGTAGGTTTTTAATTTAAAGCTCACTTGAGATTGAGAGCATTCGTAGAGGATTGGTTGACAAGTTGGGTGTCACTAGTTCCATCAATTGGTGAAAATTCAAGCCTAAAGCTCAACTATGTGACAATTTGGTATCAAAACCTATTGTGTTGGCAACTTTGATTGGTCGTGATGAATGAGATAAGGGAAAGGCTAACCCGATTGGATGATTTCATGGGTTCTTCTGAATGTAATGATGCTACAACTTTTCCTGTTCAAACCAAACAGCATACAGAGCAGTTGAGGGTGGCCCAGAACGTACTGATTGAAATACGAAGGGACATGGATGTCCACTTTGCATCTGTCATGAAAGATATCGTAATTTTGATAGATTTGATAAGGGAAAAGGAAAAAGAGTTGAGAGATGAGGTCACGTTGCTAAAGAGGGTTATGATGAACCTCTTAAGGCACAGGTGGCTCATCCAAAATCAAAGTTTTCGACCCAAAGTCCTTCGATGGTAGTCGAAACTACAAAGAGCTCAAGAACTTTCTATGGGACATTAAGCAGTACTTCAAAGCTGCTCGCATCCCAAAGAAAGAGTGGATAACAATCACCGACATGTATTTGCAAGGAGATGCAAAGCTCTGGTGGCAAACTCGAATAGAGGACGACACTAATGCAGGGAGGCTAAGGATCGAAACGTGGGATGTGTTGAAAAAGAAATTAAAGGATTAATTCCTTCCCTGCAACACTACTTAGGTTGCAAGGGAATCTCTCAAAAAGCTTAAGTACTCAAGTTCGACGCGAGAGTACGTGAACGAGTTTAGCTCCTTGTTGCTAGACATCAAAAATATATCAGAGGATAAGATGTTTAACTTCTTTCCCAGACTACAACCTTAAACGTAGGCTAAGTTACGTAGGCAAGCCGTGGGAGACTTGTTGAGTGCAATTCCCGCTACGAAAAAACTAGTAAATTACAAGTATGCTTATGCGTCCAATTCACAAGGTGAGAAAAAGAAAAATGATGGTGGAAAAGAAAATCAGAAAGCCTCTGGCTAGAGGATGGCAAGAAGCCTAATGGTGGCAAGAAAGACAATGGTGGAAATCGAAAGGGTGGCGGCAAGTCCTCTTCGCAAAAGAAAAGGAAGAATCCTACGAGATGCTTCATATGTGGCGAACCACACATGGCTAAAGAGTACCCAAAGCGGGAAAGATTAAGCGCTTTGATAGCGTTGAAAAATGAAGAAAACTTGAATGAAGGGCCTTCGCGGGTGAACCCTTTTCAATTATTGAATGCAATCACAACAAGTAGTCAAGTTCAATATAAAGGCTTGATGTACGTGATGGTGCAAGTCAATGGGAAAGCTATGCAAGCTATGGTAGACAAGGGTGCTACCAAAAACTTTATGGCACGTGTGGCTGGTTTGTTAGGTCGGACCGTTGTGAAATACTTCACCAAGTTAAAGGCAGTGAATTCGGAGGCAAAGCTTATCTTAGGCTTGACGGTGTGCAACTTGAAGGTGGATAAATGGTTATGGTAGTGCAACCTAACCGTGGTACCCCTCAATGATTTCGACTTGATACTAGGGATTGAGTTTTTGGCCTTGGCCAAGGTGTTGATGATTCCACACCTTCGAGGGATGCTTATAGGTGATGAGGGAAACTCATGCTTTGTTGCTGCCATAGAGAATGGTCAACAAGCAAAATACAAAGGAATAGAATTACAATCTGCCAAGCAATTCAAAAGTGGGATAAAACAAGGTGATCAAGCATATGTGGCTGCTTTGATTAAGATCAAACCTGATCAGTGGGTCGAAGTACCCCACATGGTGATGGAACTTTTAGAAGAGTTCTTAGACACCATGCCCCTTGAATTACCAAAAGAATTGCTAACCGAAAAGGGCAATTGATTACGAAATTGAGTTGAAACCAGGAGTTAGACCATTGGCTAAAGTTCCTTACAAAACGTCTCAATTAAAGTTAGTTGAGTTAAGTAAGCAACTTGATGAGCTATTGCAAGTGAGTCTCATTCAACAATCGAAAGCTCCATATGACGCATCAGTATTGTTTCAAAAGAAAAAATATGGATCCTTGAGGATGTGTATGGGCTACCAAGCACTGAAAAAAGTAACAATGAAATACCTTATCCCGAATGTGACTAACTTGTTCGATCGGTTGTCTAAAGTGTCCTACTTCACAAAGTTGGACTTGCGATCTGGGTATTGGCAAGTAAGGATCAAGGCGGGGGATGAGCCAAAGACAACATGTGTGATCAGGTACGGGTCCTATGAATTTCTTGTGATGCCTTTCGACTTAACTAATTCTCCTGCCACATTTTGCAATCTAATGAATGATGTGCTATATGAATTTTTGGATGAATTTGTGGTTATCTATTTGGATGACATTGTGGTGTATAATGAATCACTAGCTAAACATGTGAATCACTTAAGAGCTATCTTTTCTAAGTTAAAAGAGTATAAGCTCTATGCGAAAGAGGAGAAGCATGAATTTTGCCACCAAGAAATGCATTTCTTGGGGCATTAGGTCAGCAAGGGCTGAATCAGAATGGATGAACGAAAGGTGAATGCCATTATAGATTGACCAACTACTATTAAAAATTCATTCCTTATGTTGGCCAACTACTATAAAAAATTCATTAAAAGGTACTCAAAAAAAAAAAATGAACCCTTTGATAGATCTGCTCAAGAAAAAGCAAGTTTGGTGCTAGACGGATGCTTGTCAGCATGCTTTTAAGAAGCTAAAGACAGTAATGTCTTCGAAACCCATTTTGGCCTTGCCAGATTTTAAAAAACCTTTTGAAGTACAAACTAATGCTTCGAACAGAGCCATTGGAAGGGTCTTGGTGCAAGAGGGACACCCCATTGCTTTCAAGAGTCGAAAGTTAAAGGATGCGGATCAGAGGTATTTGATACATGAAAAAAAGGTGGTTGCAATGGTGCATTGCTTGGATGTGTGGAGGCACTACTTGTTGGGTATGAAGTTTACAGTGATGACGGATAACGTAGCAAACACTTACTTCAAGACCCAGAAGAAGTTGACTCCCAAGCAAGCACATTAGCAAAAGTTCCTTGCTGAGTTTGATATTATATGGCTACATAAACCTGGTAAGTAAAATCAGGTGGTGAATACTTTAAGCAGAAAGGAAGTTGAAGCCTATATTGCAGCGTTGTCTTCGGTGCAAGCAATGTTTTATGATTGAGTTAAAGAACAGTCTCACTTAGACTCGAGCTATGTGAAGCTTAAGCAACAAGTTTTAGAAGGCTTTATGCGAAACTATTGGTTAAAAGATGATCTACTGTATGCCAAGGGTAGTAGGCTATTTGTGCTAAATGGCGATGGCTTAAGGCGAGAGTTGCTTAAGGAAACCCATGACCCTCAATAAGCTGGTCACCTAAAAGTGGGAAGAATGATGGATTTGCTGGGAAAGTCATATTTTTGGCCAAAGATGGAAAAGGATGTTGAGTCCTATGTGAAGACTTGTCTCATGTGCCAACAATATAAGATCGAAAGAAAGAAAGAGCCGGGATTATTGCAGCCCCTGCCCATTCCAAAGAAGCGATGGCAATCCATCTCCATGGACTTCATTGTTGGTTTTTCGAAAGTGAAAGGTATGAGATCTATCCTTGTGGTGGTTGATCGTTTTTCTAAGTATGCTATTTTCATTGTTGCACCATAAGCTTGTCCAGTAGAGATTGCAGCTGAATTAATCATGAAAAATGTGGTAAAGTTTTTTGAGGTGCCAGATGACATAATCAATGATAGAGACTCACAATTCACGGGTCGATTTTGGACTACTTTTTTCAACATGATGGGGTCAAAATTGAAGTTCTCCACTGCCAATCATCCTTAAACAAATGACCAAATCGAGCCAGTGAACCAATTATTAAAGGAATATCTGAGGCACTATGTCACTGCCAGCCAAAGAAATTGGTTGGACTTGTTGGACGTTGCTCAATTCTGCTACAATGTCCATCGTTCCTCCGCTACGGGTATGAGCCCAACGAAGATAGTACTTGGAAGGTAGCCCTTTACTTCGCATGAGATTGCGAAACAAAAATCGCAATGGTCTTATCCAGCACCTTATCAATTTGCTCGAGATAAAACGAAGTTGGTGGAGCAAGCCCGCGATAATTTGGCTCAAGCAGCCAAACTAATGAAGAAGCATACTGATGAAAAAAGAAAGGACTTAGAATTCAACGTGGGGGATAAAATGATGCTGAAGCTCACTCCACAAATCTGAAAAAAGGTTACCAATAAAATATATCACAAAGGGCTTGCACAAAAGTATGATGATCCGTTCGAAGTTGTCAAAAAGGTAGGCAAAGTGGCTTATAGATTGCGACTGCCCGAACGATTTAAGGTACATCCAACATTTCATGTTAGTTTCCTAAAGAAATATTATAAAGATGCTAACACAGATAAGGTGAAAGCAAAAAGAGCTTCCCCAACAGTTCGAAAGCACTTTGACAAGGACCTTACGGAGATCCTTAATCATAGAACACTTGGGTCGAGCAAGAAAAATAAACGGATAGAATACTTAGTACGATGGCACGACGAAGAAGTAGCAGACGCTACTTAGGAAAAGGCAGTAACCTTGTGGCAGTTTGAAGGTAAGATCAAAGCTTATTTAGAAGGTGTCGCAACGAGGACATCGCACTCTTTTGGTGGGGGTGGTTTGTAAGCCCGTTACCTATGAGTGGCGTGATGGCACGGTGAAGACATGGAATGCTCATCGGGGCCCCAACCCAAGTGATGCCATGGGAAGCATCACAAGTAGATGTTGACACATGCATGGAGTTGCTCACAGGAGTAACCCACTCGCCATGGGTGTTAGGCGAGTCCTTGATGCGTGGGTCATAAGAGATGGCTCGTAGGGATCGAACATAATGCAAAGCACTTGGTAAGCGAGTGAGCAAAACACTCGTAAAAAACAGACATGGGCTCGCATTGGCACCTTATCGAGCGCGCAAATGAGCACAGGGCACCCGAGGTGTGCTTGCTTGGCTTAACCCATGCAGTTGGCAACGGTTTACAGTAATTTGCAGCAGTTGACAGCGGTTACCAGTGGTTACCAACGATTACCACAAGTTACAGGCACTTGTGAAGGAGTGAGACACTTATTGCTAAGGGCCGAAGTCAAGCTGCATGCTTGACTGATTTTGTAGGGATAAAATCCCATTACCTTAAAGCGATTGAGGGTGTCAACTGTCAAGTTTTGTAGGCTACATAAACCCACAACAGAATCATCAAAAGATGTGATCTCCTACTACGTTTATAGTGTATATCATTATTCATAAATGAAAAAAATTGAGATTAATTCTCATAATCCATTATCGGTTACAAAGATCTAAGTTATGCACTCCTTCTAAGCTGTCATTCAAGCTTGCATTCACTTGACAACATACTCTCACAGGAAACTAGCTGGCACATTAAAACGCCTACCTAAAAATACTTTCATGGCTTTCTCTTTCCCATTTGTCTTGGAAAGTTATTCCATTGAAAGAGCCTTTCATCATGCTTTTCTCATCTTACCAGTTTTGGATATCAAGCTAATTTTATTTTTTAAAAATAATTTTAATATTAATAGTAAAAATAAAATAATGTGCAAGAAAATTATTACAAGCATAGTTATTAAATACGTTATCCAACTATTATTAAATGGATGACAATCATCCTTTATTTCCATTATACTGTGGCCACCTGCTCATCTAAGGTCCAAAAATCTCAAACTTTTCTTTTTTTTCCTCTCATAGTTTGATCTATCCATCTTTTTAAAAATAATTTTAAAATTAATAATAAAACTAAAATAATGTACAAGAAAATTACTACAAACATAATAAGTCATGTCATTAAATACATCATCCAACTATTATTAAATGGATGACAATCATCCTTTATTTTCATTATACTGTGGCTCATCTAAGGTACAAAAATGACAAATCCATCTTTCAAAACATCATTTTTATACTAGTTCAAATCTGGTGAGTTGAATTTTTTAACCTTTCCACTTATAATAAATATTTTGATGATACTCTATTTGCATCATCACCTCTTAAGAAAAAAATTATCCTCAAATTTGCATTAACAAATAAAAAGTCTGAGTTCAATCATTGCATCAATATTGCTTTCACACCTTTTCTTTTTTTTTTCTAATCTTCGTATAATGATTTTTTTTCTTCACAGCACAATCAAAGTCTTCATTTTTTTTATGCTACATTTCACTGAAATCAAAATTAAAAACAAAATTTTTAAAAAAATAAGCGAATCTAAGACCAAAACTAACTTTGATACCAAACGTACTCATCATCCAATATATCATATTTGCATTAGTCCAAATCCCGTGAATCAAACCATTTAAATACTTCTTCAATCTTTTTGACCTTCACCTTTAAAATTACGTCAACTAAAATATGTAATAAATCTTTTGATGATACTCCTTTATTTGTATCACTCATCCATCACTTCAAATTTTACAACTTTATTACCACATCCAACAAATTGATTGAGAAGACTGCTTCCTAGTCTAGAAAAAGGAGCTTGAAAATTATTTGGCCAACACTTCTATTTCAGTTCCATGAAAGCTTTTCGAGAACTCATAATCCAATACAAACAAAATGGAAGTGAAATTTCAAATTCAAGGAAGAAAATCTAAGGAATTAATTATATCCAACTGAAACTACCAATCTATTAATCTTCCTAGTAACAAGGGACCAACTACCATCATGAAAATTGAAAAAGTTAACAAGGCGGATATTTAAATAAAGCATTTGACTACAAACAATTTGGTATTGTCAAATTTTAATGGATGGCAGGAGATATGTTCTTACCAGCAGCCTTGGCATGGAATCTTTATCCAATAAATAGGAAACAATCTGCTTCCCTAATCAAAAAGATGGTTCAGGATTCTCTTTTTGAAGCCCTACAAAACATTTCTTTGATGTTCTGTGATTCTGTCTCCAATTTAGCCTTTTTAGTTTGCCTCCCCTTTCTTCTCATATTTGTATCAGTCTTGTTCATCTGATAAATTGTAACAGGTTTAGAAAAAAAAAAAATCAGCAAAAAATTGCAAGAATGAGAGCATTAATTGCATTGTACGAAACATATGATACTTCAACCAACAAGCCACTTTACATACCAAGAAAATTGTATGTACCTGTGCGAAATATGAAGTCCCTAGGTCAGACTGCTCAGTAGTTGGGAAAACTTCGACTTCAGATCCTTTTCGTGTTACCTCAAATAAGTTTAACCTTCAAATATCTCAATACCTTGATTTAGTTAATATATTTTATAAGCAAATTTTTGAATGATGAGTTTGATGCTCATTTCTAAGTTATAGAAGTCAAGTAAGCTACGAAATTTGTATTTGATAAGAAAGTGTTTAAGATTCAAGACAATACTTCAAATGATCACACAAAGGCTTCAACCAAGGCTCTGGTGTCAAGTACTCCCCTAATATTGATACTGCATCTGCCACTGTGCCAAGAAAAGAAGCATATTAATGAAACTGATTTCATGAGTTTTATACAATTACCATCCAGCTTTCACTCAGGTATAAATGGCTTTTTAAGAGAGCACACTCATAGATATGAATCTAGAAGATAGCATTTCGATCAGCCTCTGTACTTTTATATGAGCATGGTCACGAAATCTAAAAGCTCTAAATCAATTTCTAGCTAAAACTTTACATGTATCCTTCTCATCTCGAGCAGCATAGTTTCTATCCAATGCTGGTAGACTCTGTTTTAATTGGCATACCTGCAATTCCATACTTAAAATGTAAGAGGCTTCAAAGACCTCTATCTCAAAAGGAAATAAGACCATAAATTTATGAGAATACGCAATAGGAAAAACAGAAGGGCCACAAATATTGACAGAAAGTGGTTAAACAAGAATGCAACATATCAAATAACTGTGATCAAGTGACAGCTTGAAAGATCCTGTCAGAATATGGACACTGATGATAAATAACATGCAGTCAACAAAATCACATATTGATTGGGTCTTTCAATTCAAGACACCAGTTAAGCTTAGTCGTCAACAAGGTATCTATTTCACCAAAAAGAATCATCTCCAAGATTTCATGCATCATCATACAGCAGAACCAACTTTAAACATATAAAAGCAAACCTTGGAATACAGCCAAGCTATAACCTTTGAGTCATCAAGCCTATAGAACTTTGATGATCCCATTTCTGTGGAACGAAGGAGAAGACAGCAGGATGATGAGCATTCTTCACTCTCTATGAAATAAATCATAATCATTTAGCACATGATGGTTTCTTTTTCATATGATGGATAGAGAATAGAATCATTCTAGTAAAGTATTTTTTTCTAGGATTTATGTTGGTAGGATATATATGTAATTTTCTGTTGTCCATTGATCTATCAGTTTCATGCATTTATTACCTGGCCTTGGCATTGGCTATCAAAAGAATACAACATTATGCACCAGATTGGCAGCAACATTCAGAATATCACATTAGTTAACAGAGTTAGCTAGCAGTACTTTAAGGCCCACAGCTAAGAGCTTAAATTTTCAATGGCTTTCAGTATAAACTCATATGTCATATGTTCCCACTCATAAAACATCTTCAGCTTACAGCCAAAGATTGACTTAAACTTCGGTCAAAACTGCCGTGGCATGCCACAGGTACAAAGTAACACTGCATGAACTACAGATTCCTCATGTGTGTGACTACCAATTAGAATTCTAGCACAGTACAAACTAACAATGGATCACCACCCAAAAGATAACAAGAAGTAATTGATATATGATAGCATGCTTATCACCATAATTTGGATAGACAAGATAACAGATGACCTTTAATTTCACAGACAACATGCATACAGTTCTCTGCAAGAGACAATAAATCTTGGTATCTGGGATAACCATTGACGAAAATGATCTCATCTAGTTGCCTGAACTTCCCACGATCTTCTCCTTTCTGCACTTGTTTCAAACTTTACCATTAACAATAGGGGAAAAATATAATACTTGCACCTAAAGGAAAGGAAGGTTGACAAGAAATTAAATTAAAAGAGAAAAAAAAAAACTGTTTGATGGCATAAACTTATAGATTTCCAAATAGATATCCAAACATGATAAGTAACAAGCCACAACAAACAAAAGTATTGAGAATATGTTTAAAGCAGGAACCTGATGGTGCTCCCTTCATTTGATGCACATGGTAGAACATAATTGAACAAATATGAAATATCAAATTAATTGGAATTGCATAATGTATTGATATCAGAATTTCTGCTATTAATGCCCATGCAGTGAATTAGACACAATGGTGACCACTACACCTTCATTCTTGCTTCTTCAAAGATAGGCAACATAATGAAAATGGGATCAACTGGAGTAGCCATATATAAGCACCCATCTGCATACAGAACATAACAAAGACAAAGCCACAGACAAATCGAGTCAAGTTGACTGCTAAGATCATTAAAGAGCAGCAGAAAATTAACGGTTAAAAGGTTATGCAAACATGACACTATGACATCTGAATATTAAAGATACTGAAGGAAAACTGGAAACATATATCTGACACCTCAAGACAGAATACATCAGGAGAAGATACGGTACCAATCAATGATGAGATTGTGAGAATCAATCTGCTTTTGAAGATAATTATGCTTGGTTGAATTTTCCTAGATGATTATACAGCTGCAGGCCTGTCCATAACTAAGCTAGGATATAAAGAAAATGAAAAACTCAGGAAATGCTATGTTATATAGAAAAATGAAGGACTGCAATAAAATGTGTTTAGAGCCCTAACTTGGTAGAAGATCCCAAAACCACGAGATTATCTTCCAATCTTCCATTTGATTATAATATAAAATAACGGAGCATATATATAAGTTATATTAGAGCAAATGCTTACTTATACGCTCCACTAATTGCTATGGATCACAAGTTCCAGCGACATGCTACATAGTGAAAGTTCCATTCCCAAAATTTTTGGATGCGTAAATCATCAACTAAGAATCACGCTGTGCAGTCAGCTATTATTCATGTGATTGCACTGTAAACTGATCACCCCATCTCGGCACTGAAACAGAGAGGCTGTAAGTCATCATCTTTATTTATTGTTGCTGCTTGTAGCATCAGAAAAGCCTTCATATGCTCTCAACCCAGCCAACTTGGCACAACTGAATTAAACTATGGAGGTTTCCCAAGCAACATTGTGCCAATGGTTTAAATTTCTAGTTTTAAAGAAAATATTATCCTAGTGGCAGTATATGACAATAAAAATGCATGACTTATCAGGTCCTGGCATCATTATTGGCCACACAAGTACAGCAGATATCCTAGGCACTTTATGGAACATGATATGCACATGAATGTTAATGTTTAATACCCACGTAATTTTAACATTTTTACCTTCACAAACATAATCCCCCAGAAACCAAGACCCATAGGATTGCTTAAACCAGTGAAGTTCTTGAAGCATTCCATTAGCCAAAAGATAGCATGTTTTGTTCCCTATCAAATAAGTAAAAAGTTCATTAAGTGAGACCAAACTTGTATTATCTTGTATTATAGACATAATGCAGCAAATAACCACCTGTCCATTTTACCCAAAACATCTAACAATACCAATTTTGTGTTCTAATTCAAAACAAGAACTAGAGTTCAAAATTTGAAGGCAGTTCACAACAGCAAACATTATGGTAACCAATGAAACATAGTATTTGGTTGTTACCATGTCCGCTACATCACCTGATTTGGGATGGCGGAGCAACAACAAATGCCCAAGATTGTTCCCAACAGCCCCTGGGTCTGTCATGATAGGGCCAAAAACTTAGAACATTTAAAGAGATGCATTCACAACAGTAATTAGGGTAATCACGTAGCCTTTTCAGATATAAAGCAAAATATAGTGCATAAGCCAAAAAAAAAAAAGAAGAAAAGGAAATGCAATGATAATTAGAATAAAAATACATTTTAAAGAAGCTAGGAAGAATAATGTCCACTTATTTCTGCACAATGGTTTATCCAACACTAATCATCAGGGCATAAGCATCATATTCAAAGTCTTTAATAACTTCTGGAAACAATAAGATTTTTCAGTGCTCTGATGTCCAGTAGTAGCAGATAAACACACAATAGTTGGGCATAAACAAAGAAACATACAGAACTTAATACATACTTCAAAGCCAATACCAAAGCAATACTACTTTGAAGTGATACAATTGTTAGTGGAAACAAGCATATATCTGTGCATGTGTGTGTGTGTGTGTGTGTGTGTGTGCGCGCGCGTGTGAGAGAGAGAGAGAGAGCCACCTCATACCAGGAGTTATGACAATACGAGTTTCATCAACACCTTCCCACCAAGACATCAGGAGCTTTCTCAAGACAAAAATATGTAGCACAGGGCAGCAAAATTGCACGCTAACTTCCTGAAAAATATTTAATCTCAAAATTTTCTAACAGAATCCATGATGCTAATTATATTTGCACTGAAAATAAAGTACCGATTACTGAAACAAATAAGAGAGAACCAAGGAAGAAAAAAAGTTGAATCAACTTAATGAAATAAACTTGTAGATTGGACATTCTAAATGCTAGAAAGAAATAAACTTTTAGGTTAACAAGCCCATCAACATGGTATCGGAAGGAAAATTAAAAAAAAAAAAAAAGGATCTTAATTTTGAAGACTAGAAATGCTGTCCCCAATCCCACCCATGGGCAAATCATGTCCTAGAATTCCCCAGGAAAGCATGTTAGTTTAATCTGGCTAGTATTGAAGTGGACATATTAGAGCACATACATAATGTGGAGCCATTTACCATCAGTTTAAGCTTTTGGCATATTGATTCCTAAAAATGTCAGTCAAATTAAAAATTGGAGAAACAGGAATCCTAAACCAAGTCCCATGACAAACCAAAGGTTTCAAAACTTTGTCCCAGCAGCAGTCACCAGAACAGATTGAGAGTTGACGGGCTTGGAATCCAAAAATACATCCTGAAAGTCAGTGTGTTTAAACATTCCTCAAGAAAATCCTACAAAATCAAAATTGTATGGCTTCAAATGTGCATGATGTCTAAACTTTCAGTGACAAGAAAAACAACTCACATGAATCCCACCATGATAGCTGCCATCACTTGTAACTGAAGCATAAAGATGGGAATCCAACAGAACAAGGCCCAGTTCTCATTCACAAGAAAAGCTCAACCCCATAATTTCAGAGATATCCAGACGGCGAGTCTGCTATAATTCCGTACAAGGTATTGCAACATATAGATGATAGAAAAACAAGATAATATATCAACGAGTCAAACAATCAAACATTATGTATTCTGAGGACGTTAGATACAGAGAAAGCAATGTCCATCTTAAATTGATAGATTCAAAATTTTAGTATGTAGATTAGTTAAAGGCTTCTAGAACCTCAAATAAGGCAGGAAAAATCAAGAATAAGGAAAGATATAAGCAATAGAGGCGAGAGAGAGAGAGAGAAGGAGAAGCCACCAAATCCAAGTAGTTACCTGCTCCGGCAAGTAGGTCTACAAAATTGTAGCAATCATGGAGGGCGGCTAGATTGGTTTTGGGGTAAGTTTCCCTAATGAATGAAATGGGTATATAAATACTTCCTCTTTACCTAGTTGAATTTTGTTTTAAAAGTTTCAACAGAACCTGTCTATTCCGGGGAAATTCCAGAATTCCCGCCCACTTTCTTTTAGAAATGACAACACTGCATCAACTTATTTTTAATATATTTTATTTAACAAAATAAAAATATTTTTTTTACTTATTAAAAATTAAAAAATCAAAAATTGTTTAAAATTTTAGTTCATATTGTATACTACTAATATCACATGTTCAAAAAATAAAACTATCAATTTAGATTAATCTACATTTTATTTTTGTTAAACAATATTTAAATTAAACATTAAAATGTATTTTTGTCTTCCCTTCAAAATTAAGGGGGAAAAACTACTACACAAAGAAAAGAGTGCATATATGTGGTTTAGGAAAAGAAACCTATGAAATCAATTCTTAATTTAAAAACATTAATGAGATAAAAGAGCAACATTCATGAGTTTGAAAGTTTTGAGGAGATTATAAATTTTTATTGTGTGACATTTAAAGAAAAGAGTTACCTCAACCAAAAAAAAAAAATTTAGGAGATTATGAATTAAAATATTTATTAACAAAAAAAATTATTATGCAATTACATAAGTAGGATACACATTATGTCAGTACCTTTTGAGCTACACAACATGAATCATTGTAAGGTAAATTTAATAACATATTATTATTATAAATATATTAATTAATAATAATTTAAAAAATAACTTTTAATGATAATTTAATAATTATCATTTATATTTGTGTCATTAAAAAGGAAAGTCTTCAATATAATTGTGAATTATCATTAAACAAGATTTTTGATAATAATTTATTAAAAACTGTCATTAAAAGAGTTTTTAATAGTAATTTATTAAAAATTATCATCAAATGAGGTATGGATAGGGAACGTTATGGAGCGAGGGATGAAGCACATGAACCAACCCACAAGCTCGTTTAAGGAGAAAGTGACAAAGACGCCTCAAGGAAGCACATTGTGGTGCAAAGATGTCAAGTGACGGGAACACAGGATGGAATCTGGAAACTCAGCTTGGTATGGCTGCAAAGTCCAACAAGCAAAGATATTCCACAAAGAAAGGATATGGATATTGGCTAGAGGAGAATCAAAGCAATAGAAGGATAAGAAAGAGATGTCTATCTCGAAAGCCAAAGGAGATAAGGCTCAAGAAGAGTACTAAACAGAAACCACCTCCTCAAGTTTATCCAAATCGGTTGAAAGCAAATAAGAGGGCTTGGAGAAGACTTCAAAGGAGATAAGATACTTGACTCATGGAAAGTCTTTGTGGGAGAAGGATGCTATCCAAAGATCCTTGACTCATGGAGAGTCATTGTAAGAGAAGGATGCTATCTAAACTTTGAAGATAAGCCTCAATGGGATATGGATTTGTGATCAAGATTGGGTACCCAATCCGAAAAACGTAGGATAACAAAAAGAGAGTGTTTGAGTAGGATACTCCTCAAGTAGTATAAAAAGGGGGCTTGAGTTCAATTGTAAGCACATCGAGTAATGCAAACTCAAGTGTGTGGGTAGCTAGAAGCTTTGGGTACTCTTAGAGAGAGACTCTTTTTTTGTAAATAGTTCCTTTATTTCTAATAAAGGTTGAGAAAGAGTTTTAGTAATACTTGTCTTCCTTACTCCGTTTTTGCATTGTTGTTTCTTATTATGCTTTTAGTGTGGGCTTCGAAAGTAAGCTAGCTAGGTGGGCGCACTTAGCGCTATCATATTAGAGTTGCACGCATCCCGCAACTGGCGGTATAACAGTTTGGTATTAGAGTGCGGTTTCGATCACCACTTTCTCTCAAACTCGTGGTAGATTTAATCGCTACAAAGGCCCTATGGCAAGAGCAAGTGAGTTAATGCGAGAGCATGTCGCTCGATTGGAAGAGATCTTTGGTATATTATTGGAGGGATCGACATGCACGCTGGCTGAGTTGATGGAGATAATTGCCCAGCGATAATCCTCTACGGAAGAGGACATCAGAATCTTAAAAGAGACCATGAGGAGCCTTGAGCCCAAGATCGGGTTACTAAAAAAGGCTCCCCATACCTTAACAATAGGAGCAGACCTTACTGTGGCTAAGCTAAAAGTGTTAGAACCAAAGTTCTCTAGAAAGGAATGCCAAGGAGTTAGATAACTTCTTATGGGATATGGAGCAGTATTTCAAAGCTGTTAGAGTACACAAAAACGATCAAGTAATGATCACATCGATGTACTTATCCGGTGATGCTAAGTTGTGGTCACGCATTCGTATGCAAGATGACGCTATCATGGGAAAGCCTAGCATTGATTCATGAGAGGCACTCAAAAAGGAATTGAAAGAGCAATTCTTGTCATGCAACACATCGTTCATAGCTAAGGAACAACTAAAGTGCCTAAAACAGATGGATTTAGTGCGTGACTTCATGAAAGAATTCAATTTCCTAATGTTAAACATCAAGAATATGTCAGAAGAGGATAGGTTGTTTAACTTCCTATCAAGCTTGCAGCCGTGGGCTCAAGCAGAATTGAGGTGGCGAGGTGTTAAAGACTTGCCCTCAACATTTTTTGTGGCGGATAGCTTAGTGGATTTCAAGTATGCTGGTGGTACTTCTGATAAGAAATGTGAGAAACGAGGGAATGGTGGAAAAGAGATGAAAAAGCCCAATGGCAAAGGCAAGAAAAAGAAGAATGTTGAGTCCAGCAAGCCTCGGAGCTCATCCTTTTCAAAAGGTAAGGGAAAGAATGTGGACCAAGAAGGTTGCTTCTTATGCAACGGGCCATATAGAGCATATGACTGTCCTCGCAAGGAGAAGTTGACAGCGGTTATGGCAATAGAGGCTTCCTCCGACGAAAAAAAAAAAAGGAATGCTAGAAATTGGGTGAATCCAATCGAGTCGCTGAATGCGATCACACCCAAGAACTTGCAAAAAGGTTGATCTATGTCCCGATGAAGGTAAACAGGAAAGATGCAATGGCAATGTTGGATACGGAAGCTACCAATAATTTTATCGTGAAAAAAAAATAGGAAAGCTCGAGCTTAAGCTTTCTTCAACCTCGATCAAGTTTAAAGCAGTGAAAGCTAAAGCAAAGGCAGTATGTGGAGCTGCCACTATGACCCTCGAAGTTGGCGAATGGAATGGTAAATTCGACTTTATGATAACTCGGTTAGATGACTTCGACGTTATCTTAGGTCTAAAATTCTTCAAACAAGCCAAGTCACCTTCGCTTTAGCATTCACTACTTTGAACTTGATCGAGGCTGGAAGCTTTCCCACTTCTCTTTCCACGACAAAATTGTTGATAGCTCCCGTATCCAACATTGCCATTGCGTCTTTCCCATTTACCTTCACCGGGACATAGGTCAACCCTTTCAGTAAGTTCTTAGGTGTGATCGAACTATCATTAAAAATCTTCATAATTTTTAACGAATTGCCATTAAAAATTTCCTTTTAATGATAGCTTTTAACGATTTATTCTTAAAAGTATTTGAATTAAATACAATTTCTTCATATATAAATTATCAAAAACATGGGAATATATAGTTTAATACATATATATATTTCTCATATTATTTGCACATATATACATACTTTCTATAGATCAACCACATATTTTTAGTTTCTATATATTAATTATATTTTTGAGTCTTCTATATGTCAATGCAATTCTTCCCAATATCCATACCAATTTTTCTTCACCAAAATTACAATGTAAGATATAATTACACACTTCAATAAAACTCATTAAATACATATAACTACACAATTTTTAATACTTATTCTTTTTATACGATTCAATAAAATAATCATATTTTCTTCCTTCCTTCGACATAATTACACTAACACATACATAATTACTATTCCAAAAAGTATAATTTGTACTCAAACTTTCATTACTTATTTTTTGTATAAAAACACTACAATATAATCCAATCCAAAAAGATTGTAAAACACGATATCTAACATAAAGAGAGAAAAAACTTAATTTAGTCATTTTACTCCATATGTATAATATATAAGTTTAAATACACATTATTATACTCTATCTTAAAAATTCTACTATATAAGTTCAATTATGTTCATGTCCACAAAATTTTAAACATAAGTCTTGCACATTCACTTTGAAGGTTTAACTATTGAAGATGGTGCTTCATAATTACTATCCAACCACTTTTCAAAGTTCATCAAGATCCAACTAGAGTGTAAGTATTTATATCCATTAACTATATTTATATAAAAAAAAAGATAGTATAATTAAAATTTTTAATAAGTACATTAATTACAGAATTAATTACATAAGTAATTATTTAAAAACTTACCATTTTCGCATATAAGACATTATCGTTGCGTTTGTTAATGATATTCCTTATAAATTTTATCACATAATATTCACACTCAGTAATTGAATGATGATGTGGACATTACATTAAAAATATTTAATTTTTATATTTTATAAAATAAATAAAAATCATATTATATATAACTTTAAATATATATACCTTAGCAAGACTACTTCTAATAATATGCCTACCACTTCATTCATTTATTATTAGGAATAATTTTCAAAAGCTGGCAATAAAAAATAATCATTAATCTTAAGACTTAAATGCTAACATAAATAAAAATATTTTTTGCTCACATGGATATGAGTTGATTCAATTCTTGCCAAGAATCATGGTTTAGAGGATCGAAAATATTATACACGAAGGCTAGGAGCTCGACAACCACTAACACCTAATAACTCCCACATTATTAAAAATAAATACCAAGAATATTATGAGTAAAACTATTACTAATTTCAAATAATATTAATACTTACATCAAGTTATAAAGAAATAATACTACTTTGTTACATGGTCCATCATTTTATTAGCAAGGTGACGGGCTTGGATGTCTACAGTTACAAACATCTCATTTGAAAACGTTGATGAATCAGCAAACATAAAATACTTACTTAAGTGAAGTGCAACCAAATCTATATAAAGTTTATTAAAAAATAAAAAAAGTAAAATAAACATAAATATAATGTAGTCATATAATAGTAAACCAATAAAATAAAAAGGATATATGTACACAATATAAGCTTAAATGATGGTGACTCTGAGCTCCTCCATGTGACAAAATTGTATGATATCTTCTCGGGCCACAAATACTTGTCCCTCAACAGCAAGGACATTCGTGTGAGGTATGAGTATTAATTCATCATGTGACATTGCCTTACTCACACAATTATACATATTTTGTAATATTGGTGGTAGCCCAATAAAAGACACTTTGAGCGATGATTGTGGTTTTATCAATATGGGTGCCTTCTTAACTAACAACTTGCCCTATTGCTTTTTAGTCGATGGTTGAAAAAAAAATAATTGGCACAAATAAGGTTAAATTATAGTATACATTTTGCAAATATATTACCTCATGTGCACCAATAATGACCTAATCTCATGGCCAAGGAACAATTGAACTAAGTGCAAAAAAAAAAAAAAAAATAGTCAATTCGTCATCAAGGTTCGGGAAAGGCAACTGTGCATTACCACAAATAACTACATCCATTGTCACTTTAACATCACCAAAAGTTAGTGGATACCCATGGATCATTTGATTAGGGGTAGGATCCATGAAGATGATCCTACTTGCCATAACGTAATATGATGATTTGATAAACATCTCACATGGTTCACACTACATTGATCCGAAAAATCATAAATTACACTATTAACATTTTATTTACTATGAATAACACATGACATACCTTAGTGTTATATGGTACAATTGCTAATGGATTGACTGGAGTATGTAATAGAAGTGTCAAATATTCTTGATCGTCAATTAATCTAGTCATAGTAATGCTAGATTTACTCGAACGAGATTGCATTGTAGATCTTTCTAGTTGGATATTAGTTTTGTTCACTGTAATATTTGTTAAAACAACCACCTCAGCATCTCTACTAACTATTATTGATCTAATCATGTACCTTAAGAAACAATTAACTTTTTGGCCTTTCCAAACTAAGATGTAATAATTGCCTTAGATCCTTGACTTCTAATACACTCGAGGTGTTCAGGTGTACCAAGAGCTTTTGTGAATGCATCATTTAGACCTAAGGGTTTACATTTACCATGTTTATTTTGTATCATCAACTCATCTTATACTATTATAATAAAATTAATCAATCATTTTTAGCAAAAACTTAATAAAAATAAAAAGTAATCTAATACTTACAATCCTATTAACACACTCTTGGCTTGCTTCATTTATGTATTCTCTTTTTTTTTTATTTTATTTTGTCATGCTGTCTTTTATAGTGTGTGGCATGATCAATTTTATCCATCACTATCCAATGCTTGTTTCTTTATTCATATGGAAAGTGAACATGTTAAAATTTAAGAATGAAAAACTAAATGAATATATCACCAATTAGTAGCATAAAAAGCAAAAAATAATTTACAAGTTCTTTCTTTAGCCACACAAACCTTTTTCTAGCAAGATAATGGTCATACACATTTTTTTTTCTTTTTTCTTTTGCCATTTCTTTCTTTTGATGTAATACAAATACATATGAATATTTGAAGAAAATTATATAAATAAATACATTTACTAATGTAAAGTTATACTTAAAACTCTACTTATATGCGAGAGTTCACAAAGTCATGCCAAACCCTGACATTTATGACACTCTTACATTTTTCATGTTGAAGCCCTATTAAAAAATTTCTAGTCATCCACAAAAGGAAGTACATGCTTTATCATAAGATTGGTCTTAAAGTTTCTCAATTTATTTACTACAGACTAAAGAATATACTTCTTCATACCCTTATCAATGTCATACGTCTCCTACAAAGTATTATATAAAACTCATTAACGCAATTCAATTAATTAGTAATAATCCAATTTAAAAGCAATATAACATATTCTATTTTACATACCGATATTACCTCTCAAATCTTATTCTTCATCTCAATAGTTACTTAATGCCAACTATCAATATTTATCAGCACTGTATTATGTATAACGACCATGACATAACTATTGAATTGGGTGTCATTCCTCCTAATTGGCTGACCTTTGTCATTTACTTTAATTGTGAGCTTAAGACTAGTAACACGAGGCTTAATTATTTTAGGATGCAAATGATGCTTCATTTTTTGGGTGCCAAAAAAATCCATTAAATTTTCATACAAAAAAACTTATAATTAACATCATATATCTACAACATATTACAAAGATAATAATCAATAAAAATATAATGTTATAAAACATGATAAACATCATAACAATAATAATAAAACATACGTAACTATAAGATATGTGGCAATTGAACACTACCTAAACAATACTCAAACCCATAAGCCTTTATCATCTTTTCGAGTATATGTAAATGATGATAATCCATTTAGTTAAATAGGTTAATAAACGGTAAATTATTATAAAAAGACAAGTGGTCCATACCAATATAACCAAAATCATCATCTTTATTGTAATCTTTCGAGATGTTGATATTACTATAGACTATTTGGTATCAATTGAATCTTCAACATAAAATACTTGTTTTACTTGTAAAGTTAGTATAAACTGACCATTTTTGTGTCTAATTTGATTGAGATCAACTAGTATAACTCCCTAATATCAACTTTGACATCATTATTATTCTTAATCCAATCACATTTAAAATTAAAACTCTAAATATTGTGTAATCTAGTTCCTATATTTTTTGTATCACTCCATAAAATGAAATCACCATATATTGGATTTTTATTTTTCACACTAAAGATTTACATGGTGTTAGCAACTAAAGTAACGCCACAATTTTAATGGATCCTTTAGTTATCTTGTTGATGTGTAGAAGTGATATTCATTAATGATATATCCAAGATACTTGATTATTATGAATCGAGGACCATGTGCAATCTATCATAGTGTTGATGAGACAATGTGATTAGATAATGAAGTTCATTCCCAACTTGTGTAACAGAATATATTAGATGAACCATATGAGAAATAAATTTCATGTTTGGACAAGTATAAGCATTCTTACTCGTGTGTAGCCAATTACTTTAAGTCGAGCTTTATTCATCATATAACCATTGAGTTGTTTCGACTTAATGGGATTGTCAACTTTTAATTTATTTAAATGCTCACTGAATAATGAGAATAAATCATTAAACAATAATTCAAATTTTATTTGATATTTTAACAATGAATGATTTATAAAATTTACCTTATGCATAGTTAAACTTCACTTATATTCATTGGAACATATAAATGAGCTTGATGAAAGTAACCATTATCAACTTTCTCAATACTTTCGCTAGTGACAACTTTTTTATTCTAAGTTAAGTGATCAAAATACATTCTTCCATAGAGGAATTTCAATGATATTTATAATAGATAAGTAATCTGCATATAATTGTAATGTTTTCTCTACAATGTACAACTCAACAATATTACCCTAAAGTCTATTGTGATTTCGAACATAACTCTTTAATACTTTCATCCATTGTAAGTACATAAGGTCACGTAATTTCACTCTTCTAATAAGATAAACAGTGAGATGAATCATAATATCAAAATAAACTGGAGGAAAGTACTTCTCTAGCAAGCAAAGTGTGGTCACAAGTCTACTTTGGATTTTATCCAATTTTGAGACATTTACCACCTTCCAGCATAATAAATTGAAGAGTATACAAAGTCTAATGAAAGCGTATTGACATGTTTGGGAAACACATCTTATAAAGCAATAAATAGAGTTGTTACATTGATGTGACAATTATGTGACTTTAACTCATATAATTTCAAGTCTTCCATGGATACCAAATTTTTAATATTTGAAGAATACCCATTTGGTAACTTAATCTTACTCAAAACCTTTCAAAATTTTCTTTTTTCATCCTTAGACAAAGTATAGCACGTAAGCAGTAAAAATATACGATTACTGTGAACCAATGGTTCCAATTCAAACCTTAATATCATTTCTTTAAGATTCATTCTTATAGCTAACTCATCTTTAAATTTTTTAGATGTGTCAAGTAATGTCCCAAGAGGACTATTACAAACTTTTTTTTTGGATGTGCATGACATTAACCATACGTCTGACATGCATGAATTTCAAGTATGGTAAGTCAAAGAAAATCGATCTCTTCTTTCAACAATGTGAAATAACATTTGTTTTATTCATTGTGCTTCGGCTTTTTTACTTCCTTTATGAATTTACTAAACCTTGAACTCAAATTAAAGACTTCTTGACTACTTAATAGTTATGACGCTATTATGACTTCTTGCTCACCATTGAAAGCCTTCTTTTATTTATGATAAGATTGATACCATGGTAAGAATCTTTTGTGTTCAACATATAACATCTTCTTACTATGTTGTAAATAACAACAAAATTGTTCTTAGCATAGATACGACAAGTACAATATCAATTAACAATAGAACTAAATAAATTATTATATAGAGGAAAATCATTGATTGTCCACAATAAAATAGCTTTTAAGTTAAATGACTCATTATAATACGCATCATATTATTCAACAGTAGTGTCTTATGATATTTTTGAGTCTTCTATGAGTGGAACCAAGTAGACGCCAATATTATTACTAGGTTGTTTAGGATCTAATATTAATAATGTTAATATTGTGAACTTTTTTTTCATTATTAATCATGGTGGTAAATTATAGTTAACCAAAACCACCGACCAAAAACTATATCAACTACTTAATATATTGTGAGAATTTATCCCATCGATTGATATAGTAAGCCTCAAATTTTTTGGCTTTGATGCAAATTCTAGCCACATTTTATCAACTAATCTTTATGATGGTGTATCCAGTGCCTCGACTGACCATTGATTTCTCTTTGATTTGAATGCCATGTAAGGTGTTTTGATATTTTAGAACTTTTGAACATTCTTCTAAACCTTGGTGTTGACGAAAAATACCATAAAACCTTAGCAAGCACACCAATCTTTATTTTGTTATTGTTTTTCATTACTTGTCATCTTGAAAGCCTTAAGTTGGACACTGAATATCATCTTGAAACTCCTTTTGATATAATATGCAATCATTTAAACATGCATAGATCTTTCGATACTCCATACCTAATGTATTTAGTGTTTTATTGAGATCATTCATAGATATAAGAATTTCATTATTCTCAAGCAACATTTCAATTATCAAATTTAAAAGTTCATTAAAGGTTTGATCAGACCAACCATATTTCAATAACATCTATTCTATCTCACTTCTGCCATTAGGTTACTTTTGTCTCTTTAACCCTTTATTCTTTCATAACTTGTGTTGATCTAATCCTTTTATCCTCGATGTATTGATAACGAGATGGCTCTTAATCAAACACTTCAAAGGGTGTCTGATCTTGTTAGATCTCATCTGAGATCACAACAATCCACTACTACTGAGCTAATTACTAAATTGAGATCAAGATTAGCTTTTCAATCTCAAGGCTTTGAAATTTTGGGATCAAGTAGCCAATCCTAATCCTAAGCTAAGAAGAGAAATGTTAAGCCTAGCCCCTGTAACAACTTATTTTCGATCCAGATCGAATTCTTGAAGTGACTTAAAAAAATATATTTTAGATGATTTTCTTTTGAAAACATTTTAGAAAACAAAAATAAAGGGAGTCACCACAAATCATTTTTATGGTGTGATTGAACACCAAAATTCATTCGTTTTCCAAAAAAAAAAAAAAAAAAGGCAACATTGGCCTTTTGAAATTAAAAATATGGGTTTGGGAGTCAATTATGCGTAGGAAAGGATTAGCACTCACACGACGCCTAAAAATTAGTACCAATTAATCATTGATTATTTTTAAGGTTTTGAAATTTATTTGATTTTGAAAATTGATTTCCAAAAATATGTTTGAAAAGAAATGTATATGATATGAAAACAAGTAAAATTTTAATGTTTTAGGGAATATAAAGGTTTAACTCTTATTTTACTTTTAATTTTTAAAATCATTTTATGAGAGAAGATGTAGAGGTTTCATTTTTGCTTAACCTTTAATCTTAAAATATTTCTTGTGATGAAAAATATGGAGGTCTCACTCTTGTTTAATTTTTTAATTCAAAAAATATTTTTTATTATGATTCATGTGAATTTAATAACATTTTGATGCACATGCAAAGCCACATTATGTGAAATATATAAATAATTTTGAAGTCTCATTCCCTAACGCAAGCAAATAATTAATATTTAATATTTAAATCTAAGTCTTAAATTTAACTTTTATAATTCTGTTAATTGAAAATAAAAATAATTGAGGGTCATATAAAAAAATATTTTAAAGAATACGAAGATTTTCTCTTGAAATTTTTTTGAAAAATATTTTTTATTTTTTAAAAATATGAAAACTCTGTTTTGAGATTTTTCATATTCTTAAAAAATATTAAATATATATTTATTTTTTTAAAAATAAATTTTATATTAAACATTACAAAAATATCCCTTGATATTTTTTACTTTTCTCAAAAATATTAAATAAATATTTTATTTTTTTAAAAAATAATTTTATATTAAGAAATATGAAAACTAGTCTCTTGAGAGTTTTCATACTCTTCAAAACTTGAAACACTTATATTTTAGAATAATTTTTTTATTATTAGATTATATAAAAACCTCTTGATTTTTTTACTTTTTAAAAAAATATTAAATAATTTTTTATATTAGAATATAAAAAACCTCTTTCTTGAGATTTTTCTACATTCTTCAAAAACGAAGCATACATTTTTATTTATTTTTTCTTTTAACAAAAATAATTCTTACATTAAAAAATATGAAATCTCTCTATTGAGATTTTCTCGTACTTCTCACAAGGTTAAAACATATATTATTATTATTTTTAAATAATTTTTTTAAAAAACTCTCTTTAATGATTCTATGTCCTTAAGAGTTTAAAATATTTTTATTTTTAAATTTCTTGTGTGAGAAATTAAACTAACATCAAAATGATTTCACCTTATTTGAAAATATAGTTAAAATTGAGTGAAAAACTAAAAATAAAACTTAATATAAAAACATCAATATACAAGGTAAATAAAAAAGTAAGTAAAAATAACATGAAGATAAGTAAAAAGATACAAGTATGTAAGAGAAATAATATATATATACATATACATATACATACACACATATAACAATTAAGTAAATAAATGAAAGAAAATATCCATAAAAAACAAAAATAAATGAGAAAAAAGTAATGATAAAATCAAAAAAGGTTACCTTGTTTTTCAAGAGGAAGTGATATTTGGAAATTTTTCCTCCAAATCTCTCCTTACCAAAGAAAGTCTCTCTAATTCTTTTTTAGTCTACTATTTCCCCATTTTACAACTTTTTCCAAATATTCTCCAAACTCTTAAAATTTCTTAACATTCTCTCCTCAACACTCCCTTTCCCAATCCTCTTTAAGCTCTTGGCTAAGGTGAGTATTTATAGACCTTGGCCAAACTTCCATTTCATGTACCAGTAGGTAGCTATAATGATTCCTTATAGCAGTGTCTTTGTAACATTTGCAACATCGCAGCACATGCTATAAAATGCAGCTTCAACATTGCAGTACTGTAGCATTACTGCAGAATGCTGCAGCAGTGTTGCATATGCTACACAATACAGGTACATATGCTACAGTAGTGCTACATATGCTGCACAATACATCTGCAACGATTGTAGCCTTGTTGCATATGTTTCATAATGTTGCTGTAGCATAGCTACAATATGCTGCATAATGTAGCGCTAATGTTGTTATAAAATACTACAACATGTGCTGCAAAATGGATGTTTACCGGTGCCTATCTTTGTTATTTTTTAAGAATTAAAAATTGGGTAAAAATTTAAGACACCTAATTTTGCCCCCAAGGCATGGGAACTTTCGCCTCTTTACTCTCTTCACTTGCTTTTCTTCAATTCTCATATCTCCTTTTCGATTGTATACAACAAGACTATAGTGTTGTAAATAACTTATATTGGAAGAAACTGAAGAGTTCCTGTACTTTTCATTCAATAATAATTCGATGCTTGGAGAAATCTAGAAGGCTTCGTTTTAATGATGACCTTAACTAAATAATAATAACAAATAAATAAATCTAAAAGGGTTCGTTCTAATAACGACATCAACTTTGAAAATAGAAAGCTCTGCTTTAAGGATGGTATCAATTTTGAAAATGGAAAGCTCCGTTCTAAGGACGACATCAATTTTGAAAAATCTAAAATCACTTTAAGGATGGTTATTCTATAATCTAAAGGTTCCATCTATTAATGATTATATTAGAAAATTTGAAGAGTTTTATCCATTAACAACTATTCTAATCAAGAGTTTCGTTCATTGACAACTATTCTAAGAACTTACAAAAAGTTATATCCACTCACAGTTATTTTAAAAAATCTAAAAATTTTACCTACTAAAAAATGTTCACTCATAACTATCTTCAGTAATAAAAAAAATTATTAATAACTGTGATAATTATGGGGAAAGTGTTTTGTTTTTAAATGAGAAAACTAAATTATCTATCTAATAAGGGCTCTTGAGATGGTCAAGAGATTGTTTATGCCTCCATTAATAGGTTTATCCTAATTTTTCCAAGGTAAGATAGTGCGAAATGCATCATGTATGCATGTTTATGTAGATGTAATAATCGCTTCTCTTTTCCTCTTTAAATCGTCTTTCTCTTTGTTTTCCTTTTTCCTCTTTTCTTTTTTCCTTTCTTTTCTTTCTCTCCCCCCTTTTTATTTTATTTTATTTTTTTAAAAATAAATGCAGTCATCTTTCAGTCATTTTATCATAAAGTTTTAACCAAAGTGTAAACTTTTTCTGTCTTGAGGTTGATCATATTGACAAATTTGATCTTAACAATGACTTTAGGTTTATTGTCTCTTTGATGTTAATGAATATGATTGTTCCTTGCAAATCAGATTTTTGCTTGTTTTTTCAACTCCACTGGGAATCAAAAAGATTCTTATCCATCACCAGATTTATCTTGGTCAATTTGAAACACGCAACCCACTCCTTCGAAAATGTCATAACTTTTTTTAAATTTAATCACTATTTAGTTTTGGAGCTGACACTCTTTTATCGAATCATATTTACAAGGATAATTTGGATAATAAATATCTTTTAAGATTTTTGTTTTTTTGCAAGGAAAGGATATCTGGTTAAGGATGTAATCAAGTAACCGAATAAGAAATATTTGAAATGAATTTTAGGATAAATTGGATCAAAAGTCACGATGATCAATAGTAAGGCCTAATATAAAGAACAATGAACATTTCAATTCTATTTATTTATTCAAATCTCATTTGAAGAGTTCTTTTTTCTTTTTCTTGACAATCTTTACCATTTAAAAAAAATTGAAACACTAATTTCGACCCAGATCTTCTCGCAAATGTATAACCACTGATTTTTATCTTTTTCTTCTTTTTTTTCATTAGGGAATGATTCCAGCACTATTTATTCCTCCTTTGAAGACAAACTGCCTATTTTAAGTGTAATACTTCTTTACAATATCTGAATTAATTAGTTTAGAGAGATCATTACCGTCCATTTCAGTTAGGATCAAGGCTCCTCTAGAGAATACTCTCTTCACATCATATGAGCCTTCTTAATTTGGTGCCTACTTGCCTCGGAGATCTAAAACATTCTTTGAAATCTTCTTCAACACTAAATCACCTTCTTTGAATTATTTTAGGTGTACTTTCTTATTATATGCTTTTTTCATTTTGCTTTGGTACAACTACCCATGGCAAATAGCTTTAAGGAGTTTCTCGTCAATCAAGTTTAACTGTTCATATCAAGCTTTGATCCACTCCGTTTCTCTAGTCCAGATTCCATGAGCACTCTTAATGAAGGAATTTCAATTTTTTTAGGCAATACAACTTTCATTCCATACACCAATGAATAAAGAGTAGCCCTAATAGAGGTTTTTACTGTAGTCCTATAAGCATGTAATACGAAACGTAGCATTTCGTGCCAATATTTATAGATTACAGTCATTTTTTACACTATCTTTTTAATGTTTTTATTTGTCCCTTTTAGTACCCTATTCATTTTAGGATGGTAGGCTGCTAAATTGTAATGTTCAGATTTTGAGCATTATCTAAGATGATTCGCTTCGACAGATTGTATCAACAAATGATTTCTTTTTTTCTAAAATAATTAAACATAATCTCAGTATCATTAGTAAAAAGAACTAGCTTCCACCTATTTTATAAAGTAATCGATGAATACTAGGATAAATTTATGTTCATTAGAAGCTTTTGGGGTAATGGGCTAGATGACATTAAAACCTCACATTGAAAATAACCAAGGTACATTCATAATATGTAAAAAGGATGGTGGTACGTGTATGTTATCAGTATAAATTTTGCATTTTTGGCACTTTCTCACAGACTGGATGCAATTCGTTTTTATTGTTAGCCAATAATAACTTGGTCTCATAATTTGTCTAACCATTATGGGTCTGCTAGCATGTGTTCCATAACACCTGAGCCTTGCTTACATCAACACACTTTAATAGAGTTTAATCAAACTTTTTTTTGTAAAGCACTTCCCCATCTAGTATGAAATTCAAGGCTAACCTCCTCAAGGTTCTTTTGTCATTCTTCGATGCCCCTTTTGGGTATTGTTGATCCTTAACATAAATTCGAATGTCATGATACCAAGGATTGCCATCATTTTCTTCTTCAATCACTAAGCCATACACTGGAGAGTTTAAAATACTTATTTTAATTGACAAGACTCGCTAAGCATCTATCACTTAAAACATGGAAGCCAACGTTGCTAATGCATCTACCATTTAATTTTCATCTCTAGGGAGATAATTAAAAGTAACTTCTTTGAAGCTCTTGAGTAATTTCATAGCCAACTTATGGTAATAAACTAACTCGGGATGTCTTGTCATCCATTCTCCCTTCAATTGATATATAACCAAAGTAAAATCCCTAAGTACATCTAACTTTGCAACCCTTTTCTCTATTGCAGCTTTTAATACCATGATGCAGGCTTCATACTCAGCAACATTGTTAGTGGAATTAAAATTTAATCGAGCTATGAATGGAAAATATTGTTCATCTAGTGACTTTAAGATTACGCCAATCCTATGCCCTAGAATGTTCGATGCCTCATCAAAAAACATTTTCCAAGCATCTGACCCTTCCTCCTTGTCTGTGAGAATAATTACCATTAAGTCCTCATCTGAAAAATCAAACTTTATCGATTGGTAGTTTTCATTAGCACGATCAACTGAAAAGTCTACTATGGCCCTTCCTTTGATCGCTTTTTGAGAAACGTGTGCAAGATCATACTCTGACAATACTACTCGCAAATTAGCTAGCCTGCCAAATAATGGAGGTTTCTCAAACAAGTAGTTGATGGTATCTAGCTTAGTAATCACCCACATTGTGTGACTTAGCAAATATTGGAGAAGTATGCGTTTAGCCCAAGCCAATGAGTAACAAGTCTTCCCAATTAATGAATATTTTGACTCATAATCAGTGAACTTTTTGCTCAAGTAATAAACAACATGCTTTTCTTGCTAGACTCATCTTATTACGCTAATACACAGCTCAACAACCATTCACATACTATTAAATACAAAATTAATGACTTCCTTGCAATTGGCAGCATCAGTACTAAAGGATTAGACACATACCTTTTTATTTTGTTGAAGGATATTTGACATTCTGTATCCCATTTACCAGGATAATTCTTTCTCAACATCTTGAAGATGGGATCACATATGTTTGTTAATTGGGTTATAAATCTTGAAATATGATTCAACTTTCCCAAAGAGCCCTATATTTCCTTCACTGTTTTAAGTGGTGGCAAATTCTGAATCGTCTCAACTTTGCCGAGATCGACTTCAATACCTTTCCTACTTATAATAAATCCCAATATTTTTACTGAATTCATGCCAAAAGTACACTTATTTGGATTCAACCGTAACTCGTATTTTCGAAATCTTTCAAAAAATTTTCTTAAATCCTTTACATGATCTTCATCTTTCTTGGATTTGGCTATCATGTCATCAACATAGACTTCAATTATTTTATGCATCATATCATCAAATAAGGTTACCATAGCATGTTGGTAAGTTGCGCCGGCATTTTTTAATCCAAATGGCATTAAACATAATAAAATGTTATCTAAAGACAAATGTGGTTTTTTCCATATCCTTTGGTGCCATATCCATCCATGAAAGAAAATAAAGAATATTTGGCTGTATTATCCACAAGAATGTCGATATGTGGCAACAAAAAAGTATCTTTAGGACTTGCTTAATTAAGATCTCTGTAATTTACACACATCTTCACCTTGCCATCTTTATTTGGTACTAAGACTATATTTGCTACCCATTATGGGTAACGATCCATAGCAATAAACCTTGCATCTAATTGTTTTTGGATCTCTCTTTTAATCTTTAACAACACTTTTGGCTTCATTCTTCTAAGCTTTTGTTGAACTGGTGGCAATCCTGATTTAAGTGGTAATTTATGCTCGATGATACTACTATCCAGCCCTGGCATATCTTTATACGACCATGCAAACACATCTGAATATTCCCTTAGCAATTTTATCAACTCTTTTCTTATGTCGAAAGACAGAGTAATCCTAATTTTTACTTTCCTTTTTTCTATTTTATTTCCCAAATTAATAATCTCGTCTTTATGCGACATAATTTTTTTCTCTTGTTAAATCATTCTTGACAAATCTTTGGGTAATATATGTTCTTCACCCTTTTCTTTTGATTCAAAATCATCTTGATATAGAAATTCTTTAGGATTCGATTCAAAATGAACATTTATAGCATTGGGATATTCATTGTATGTGACCCTGGAGATGAAAATGGAAATCCCTTATTTGAATGCTTGAAAATGAATGAAAATGAAAGGGTGAAGAATAAAACAAATATTGGGTGAAAATAAAAAATTACATTCATTAATAGTGATCAAATTTAAACATAAAGTTAGGAAATCACATTTTCTCAATAGTGAAAACTACTGGCAGTTTAGTTCCCATCCAATTATTCAAAGAAAATCCTAAGGGACAAGGATGGATTCCACAATCTCTCTCCTCCATGCATGAATCTCCTATCATGTTGTTTGAGAGGTAAGAAAGCTCTTATACAAGCTGACTTCTAGTTTTGATGATAACATGAATTGGCTCCTTAGGGACAATAAAACTAGTTGATCTAAATGCTCGATATAATGGAATGATATAGTCGATAGGCTTTAACTCATAAGTTTTCTCTTTAAATAACATTTTCCTCTTTTTCTCTTTTCTTCCATCATTTGGCTTTTCTTTGCTCTGGTTATTTTATAGCTCAAGCCAGTCTGATCCTTGTTTATAGGGATATCAAAGGCTAATGCTATCTTTCCAAATTCTTCCCTAATCTTTTTTTCGACTTTATACCCTTTACCTAAGGTTTGCCCCAACTGGAATTTCATTTTTTTAGAGATGCGAGGCTCCCATGCTTGTGCATGTTCAATAGCATTTAGAGATTCTAATGCTCCAAATGTATAATCTTTTTGTGTTTTTTGGAGCCGCAATATAGGGGTGGCGTGATGAAATTAAAGCTATGATGTCTTCTTCTCCTTTAACGGCAATGAACTAACTATCTATAATCATTTTGACCTACTAGTATAGGGTCGAAGGCACAACCCTTGGCATATCAATCGAAGGTCTTTTGAGCAAGTAATTAAAAGAGGTATTAATGTCCATCACTTGGAATTCAATGTTATAGCTACACGGACCTATCCTCATTGCAGTTTCATAACCTCAGTCACTTCCCTTTTCAAGCCATCAAATGCTTGTACTGTTATTGTGCTCTGACTCATGTATGAAATATCTAATGGCAGCCTCCTCAAAGTTGATAAGGGCATCACGTTCAATAAGGACCCATTATTTATTAAGATCTTGGAGATGGTATAACCCTTACACTCAGTTGATACATGTAAGGCCTTAGTAGAACCTCTCTAATCCATTAAAATTTCATCATCATTGAGCCATCAGGTTTCTTGCCAAGTCACCCATAAGGATATATCATGGGGCATATGGGCATACTTCAACACCTTCATTAAGGACTCACGATGAGACTCTGAATTTAGTAAGAGTGATAACAATGAGATCTTTGCTAATGTTTTTTTGTAATTGATCAATCACATTATATTCGCTATGCTTGATGAATTTTAAAAGCTCTAGAGCCTTTTCTTTAGTGGCAAGATTTTTTTGCCCACTTTTTTTTCTTTCTCTTTCTCACTTGAGTGGGTCGTAACTTGTTTTTCTTTAGGTTTTATTAAGTAATGACACTTTCCCACTTTGAGTAACATGATTCTGCCTGCCATGTTAGCGACATCAGATTCCTTTTTTTTTTTTTTTTCATCTTGACCTAATAATTCTAAGGAGCAACATGTGTATTCTTATATGGAAAAGGCATTAGTACCTTGATAATTACTTTTGGCTGAGTTCTTGCTAGTAGAATTTTTGTATTTGCTTAAGGATTTGTCACCTTAAGTGAGCATGCTATCACTAATAGCTTTGATTTTTCAATCGAGGCTATCAACGATCCCTTTTACTACTATTTCTAACATGTTAAATGTCGGTTACTCATGTATTGGTAGTGGATTATTGCCCACATTTGGGCTAGGGTCTGCATTAAATCTCAAGGCCTCATGATCAACTAAAGATTAAACATTGTACCTAAACATTGTGCAATTCTCTATATTGTACCCAGTCGCTCCACTGTGATAAGCACAAGTTGCCTTTGGGTCATACCACTTGGAATATGAAGATTGTATTGGTTTCAAAAATGCTAGGGCTACTAACCTTTCTTCTAGTAATTAGGGATACAACTCTGAATATGTCGTAGGGATCAATCTTACGAGGACCTTCGGATGTTGACTTTGAGGTCTTGCTTGTTGATGATTAGGTTGGTTAAGGTTTTATAGAGCAACAAGAGGTGGTAATGCCAATGGTTGTTGCTGTGTTACTAGCCGTGGTATTGTACTAATGATTTTTATGGTTGAATAATAGGGCATAAGGTAAAGAGTCCTTGGAAACTGGTACAAATGAGGTCGTGGTTGAAAAATGGAGGTGGATAGAAAATCTATTGAGAAATATGGTTTATTTTCCCTTTTTTTTTTTTGTTGTAGCTTTCTTCGCATTGTTTTGATCCTCCAACCATTCAAGTCTATAAGCATTCTCAAAAATCTTCCACTGCCCAACTATCTTGACAAATTTTTCACTTGACATGCCAAGCAGCTTCTCATAAAATAAGAGCTTCATGGTATTGAAAAATAATTCTGAAAACTCATCTTCGGATAAAGTCAAATGGATTCTTGCTGTAATTTCACGCTATTATCGAGCATATTATTTGAAGGATTTGTCATTTTTCTAGCACATATTCTGTAAAGTAACTCGATTTGGTGCAAGCTCTACCATGCGCTGGTAGTGAGCCATGAAAGCAGCAGCTCGATCTTTCTAATATTGAATTTTAAAGGTTCCTAAGTTAGCGTACCAATCCTTTAGACTATCTTGGAGGTAATGTATAAGCACCTTCTGAATGTCCTCATATCCATGCATCTTATGTAAATACATATGAATGTGCATGCATGGGCATCTAGTTCCATTGATTTTTTCAAATTCTAGTGCTTTGAACTTTGGCAATAATACTAGTCTAGGCACTCAGCTAAGGTCTAAGATATCTAGCCTCAGAAATTTACAAGCTTCCTCAAACACTTTCACTTTTTTTATCAACATTTCATACTTTTGCAATAATTCCTTATTGTTGACATTTTCAGTCCTCAATTTCTTTATTTCTATTGAGTAATCCAAGTCAAGCACATATATTGGTTCCCTCACTTTTGGCATGCCAGTGTATGCACTGCACCTTGATTCATGAACAAGGGTAAATTCTGGTGGGTAATCAGGTGAGGGATTTCCTTGGTAGGCTATAAAAGCCTTATTTTTTCCAGCATGTACATTTTCAAGAGCCTCTTGTTCTATTGTAACTTCTTTTTTCTTAACTATTGATTGCATTATTTTCATCACTTAGGGGAATTAGGACTGCATCTTTTCTTGACTATGTGCCATCTTCTCTTGTGCCTCTTGCTGGTTTTTTATCATCTCATGTTGGGTTCTTTGCATGTTCTCTAATCTCTCCATCCTAGCTTGTTGATATTCCATATTAGCTTTTGTCTTCGAGCGAGTTTCGTATGTCTTTCTAATGAGATGTTGCTTTCCCCTATACTTATCTTGTTATCCCAAATCCAATATTTTAATGTCATAATGGAATGTATGTATGCATGATGGTTAGTATGAATGCAAAAATATTTCAAAATTTGTTAACTTCACAATTCAAAAACAAATATAGATTCTCATTAATTTCATAAAGCATCACTGTACACAGTCAATGTCTAACATCAAGTCCATAATTAAAGATATCCTAAGCCATTTGGTACAAATGCTGGATGCGATCTAAAAAAGTAATCAATTCTTTTGAGCTTTCATTCCTTGTTAAGACTTTTTTTCTAAATTCTTCGATTTCTTGGTACATTATATTGTAGCGATTTCTATGGATTTATCAACTCAAAGTAGGATGACATTAACGTTTTCTTGGCTATTTTCAATTTTGCTATATATTCTTCTTCATTTTTGCACCAGTTGCCACATATTTCTTATACCTTGTTCTCCCAAATTTTGAATTTTCTAATACTTTCTCTAATTCAGCATGCAGGTTATCTTGTTTCAGCATGTGCTCCAAATGAAACATTTTATGCTAGTATTCTTCCTCTTTTAGTTGTTACATTTACATCAGTTCTTTAATTCCTTTCCTATATCGAAGATCATTAAGCTTTACCATATTCCTTAGACTTTGAATTTCCCATTCTGACTCTTATAAGGCTATGGTCAAGATCTCACTTTTGAAAATTCCACTCCAACAATTAGTCCTTTTCTTGCATTTACTCTTATAATTGATCTACCTGTGTGGTGAAAAGTTTGAGTTTTCCTTCTTTTCTCCTAATTATGCGAGTCCCAATCTCGGTTTTATCTTCCATTCTCAAATTTCTATAACTCTCCTTTGCATCTTTTGCTTCCTTCCTAGCTCTTTTTTTTTTTTATTGGTCTTTTTCACAATTTCCTCTTGAACTTGCATTTCATATTATAGAGAATCTATTTTCTCGTGGAGTTTAGCTTTCTCAATTTCTTGTTCTTTTATCTCTTACTTGTATCTCTTAATTTTTATTTTATTCGATGTCGAGATATGAAAAGATTCTTGATGTAACAACCAACTTAGTAAAGCAACTTTTCTAATCCCTCTACCTTTCCATTGGTAATATCTTAATGTAGTCTTATCTGCTAGCTTCCTTTTTACAATTTGGTAAGTTTGCTTCCATGCTTCTATAATTTCATCCATCTAATTTGAGGCGTTTGGCTCATCATATCTGAATTCCTCATTTCCCAGCCCATGAGTTGCTGGCACAAACTATTTCACTTTGAGCTGTCTAAGCATTAAAAGTGGCGTATGTCTAATTTCACCATATAATCCTTGCAATGGTACATAATTGAACTTCCTACATCGATATAAAATAGATTCATATGAGATCCATTAAGCCAACCAGCGAACTTTCCTTTTTGCCATCTCGAATAAAAACCTCATCCATTCATTCATTATCTTTGACACAGGCCATCTTGCTTTACAAAAATCTTCAATTGGATTCCTATTTTGGAAACCTTTGAATACTCTTTCAGTACTCATAAAATAACTCCTAAGCCATACGTACAATAGCGATAGTCCTCCAAATATGTTGCCTTCCCTATTCCACCTCTAATAGTTCAATGACATGAATGTCTCTGCTAGAATGGTTGGAACCGGATTGACATCATACTTAATTGTACTAAAAAGATCCACGACTATCATTTTAATGTGCACCTAAACCTTTAGAAACAACATTAGTCTATATATGACGAAAGCTAAGCTAACTTTCCTGACATCCTCTTTGATATGATTTCGTGTGAACTCCAAGAGAAAATCTTTGTCAAGAATTCACTTCCCCCTTTTCTCTTTATATGTTTCTCAGCCTTTTCTTTTTGTATTCCCAAAATAAGGGACAATTGTTTAACTCCAAGAGCTAACTTTTTCTTTTTTAAGTAAATCTTATCAGATTTCTTGGACTTTATCCCCAACAACACAGTATATTCCTCCAAAGTGGGCATTAAATCTACTTTTCTAAAACTAAAGCATCGATAGATAAGGTCTCATAACTTTACTGCGACATGAATCAAGCCTTCCTTAACTTGCACGAATAATAGATTTTTGATATCACTATGCTATTTGTCAAACTTATCCTTGTCTTATTGGCTCAAGAGATTCCATGATTGTGATATTTCTGATAGACTATTTGCTTTCAAGCTTAGTTTTGTTTCTTTTGGAAATTTACACTCAAAACTCTATATTAAACAGTCTTCAAATTCTTGTTGTACACTTTCTGGCCAATACTCGACTTCATAACTCTAGAACACCATTGACATTAGCTTGCTTGACTGTGAAGCTTCCATGATTACAAATACTTTATGGATATAACAAAAGCTAATAACTTGTTTTTAAAGTTGTGAAGGTCATAATCCTCTTGATGATATGTCATGCAACCATAAATCAAAAGAACAAACATGAAGCAAAGAGTCAGTTTCATAATAGGATGAAAATATTAAAAAAGCATTCATATACAAAACATAACTCTCTTTGTGTCCTAAAGGTTTCTCTATGACTAGCTATGGCCCTATCTTATTCTCAATTCCCTAAGCTTGCCACATGTTGGGCTTTGAGAAATTGATTGATTTTCTATATGTTTTCAGGTTGCTCCTCACTAAATTAAGAAGGCACCCTGAATCACTACTATTATTACTACGAAAGCATTAACTTCTCGAAAATGATAAAGTATTTCAAGTTCAATCTGAGTGGAAATATTTCGTTAGCCCATGCGAAAGCAAGGTGCTTCTCAAGAGCATAGTTTACTCTATTCCCTTCTAAAGGGTAAAGCTCAGTTAGGAGCTTTTGTCATGCGGGTGACATGCGTGTAGAAAGAGCGTAAGTCATAAAACAATTTGGGTGACAATATATAATGTAAAGTATTCGTGCAAATCAAGTAGAAAATTAATTAATCAGTAATTCTAAATGTAACAAATGTGAAATAGGAAGGAATCAAAATTAAACTTCAATTTTCAAAATCGAAAAGTAATCCATAATCAAATTTGGCCTGACCCTCTAAATGTCCCCAATAGAGTCGCTAACCTATCACAACTTATCTTTGACCGAGGTTGAATTCTCGAAGTGACTTAAAAAAATATATTTTAGGTGATTTTCTTTTGAAAAGATTTTAGAAAATAAAAATAAAAAGAGTCGCCACTAATTTTTTTATGGTGTGATTAGATACCAAAATTCATTTATTTTCAAAAAAATAAAAATAATAAGACAATATTAGTCTTTCGAAATTAAAAATATGGGATCAGGAGTCGATTACTCATAGGGAAAGATTAATGCCCCTATGATGCTCAAAAATTGATATCAGTTGATCATTATTATTTTTATGGTTATCAAATTTATTAGATTTTTAAAATTGATTCCCAAAAATATGTCTAAAAAAAATATACATGATATGAAAAGAAGTAAAATTTTAATATTTTAGGGAATATAAACGTTTAACTCTTGTTTCACCTTTAATTTTTGAAATCATTTTATGAGAAAAGATATAGAGGTTTCACCTTTACTTAACCTTTAATCTTAAAATATTTTTTTTTATGATGGAGAATATAGAGGTCTCACTCTTATTCAACTCGTTAATCTTCAAAATATTTTTGTTGTAATTTATGTGAATTCAATGACATTTTGATATACATGCGTAACCACATTATGTAAAACATATAAATAAATTTGAAATCTCATGATCCTAATACAAGTAAATAATTAATATTTAATATTTAAATATATACCTTAAATTTAACTTTTATAATTTCATTAATTGAAAATAAAAATGAATTGGAAGTCATATAAATAAAATATTTTTATATTTTTAAAAATACCGAATAAATATTCTATTTTTTTAAAAAAATTAATATTAAAAAATACGAAAACTACTTTCTTGAGATTTTTCATACTTAAAACTTAAAACACTTATATAATTATTTTTATTTTGAGATTTTTTTCTTACTTTTCAAAAAATATTAAGTAATTTTTTTATATTAGAATATAAAAATCTCTCTCTTGAGATTTGTTTAGTTTCCTCAAAAACTTGAAATATGTATTTTTATTTAATTTTAACAAAAATAATCCTTACATTAAAAAATATGAAATCTATCTCTTTAGATTTTTTCATACTTCTCACATGCTTAAAATATATATAATTATTTTTTAAAATAATTTAAAAAACAACTCTTTTGATTGATTTTATATTTTCAAGAATTTGAAATATTTTTATTTTTTAATTTTTTCAAAAAATAAGATAATGTCAATGTAATTTCATCTTTTTTGAAAATATAGTTAAAATTGAGTAAAAAATAAAAATAAAACTTAATTTACTTAATAATTTCATGTCATGAACAATCTAAATTTATTATTTTAAAACAACCATAATATCTTAAAGTTATCTATCATTCTCTCTTTTTTTTTTTTTTGTTCTTTCAAGTAAATTTCATATATTCAACATAAAAGTATATAATACTCACCCCAGCTACTCTTTTTTCATTTCTTCTTTTTAGTTTGTATATCACATCCCATCCATTTTTTATTATATTAAATTTTTTTACTCATTACTTTCACACACTATCTATTTTTTATATAACTTTTCATGTATTCAATATAAAAGTATAAAATAATTATGTGTATTCATAAATAAAAGAATACAAAAAATCAATATACAAAATAAATAAAAATACAAGTGAGAACAACATGAAGATAAGTAAAATGATTCACATGTGCAAGAGGAATATATATATATATATATATATATATATATAATAATTAAGTAAATAAATGAAAGAAAATATTCATAAAAAACCAAAATAAAAGAAAGAAAGTAATAATAAAATAACAAAAAGGTTACCTTGTTCTTCAAGAGAAAGTGAAATTTGAAAATTTCTCCTCCAAATCTCTCCTTACCACAGAAAATCTTTTCAACTCTTTTTTACACTGTTATTTCCCCTTTTATAATTTTCTCTAAATATTCTCCAAACTCTCAAAATTTCTTAACATTCTCTCTTCAACACTGCCTCTCCCAATCCTCTCTAAGCTATTGGCCAGGATGGGTATTTATAGACCTTGGCCAAGCCTCCATTTAATGTAGCAATAAGTAGTTATAATGTTGCCTTGTTACAGTGTCTTTATAGTATTAATGTATATGCTGCAAAATGCCGCTGCAACATTGTAATACTGCAGCTTTACTGCAGAATGCTGCAGTATTGTTGCATAAGCTACACAATATAGCTGCAACATTTGCAGACTTGCTGTATATGGTACACAATGCAGCCATAATATTGCTCCAAAATACTACAGCATGTGCAGCAAAATAGGTGTTTACAGCCCTGACAACGCTTCCAATAAGGACAAGGTGATCATGAACTTAACTACCATTAAAGTGGATGTCATGATAAATGCAACCTTCGAACCACTACTTTGGGACATTCGACATCAGGGCACGATCGATGCTTTAGGTAACCCATTTCCTCGCCTTCTTACATGTAATGGTATTGATCGATACTATCTTAGTTGGAGCATCAAGTCCAAGGATACCAATCGCAACCCAGGTGGTATCCTACAAAAAGATGAGAAAGGGCATGCTCCCAACCAATCTAAAGAGGCTCATAGGGGTTGCAGACAACGACCTTAGCCAACAAAGTTTTTCATCTCATTGAAGATGTAGGAGGATCTCAGTCTAATGTGCTTTTGTGTTTAACTTTTATTCTCAATTTGACATTGATCTTTTGTTTGTGTAATTTTTTAATGAGACACTTGTAAGCAAAGCTCTTTTTGAACAAATAAAGGAAACAACATTCGTAAATAAGTTGATTGCCTATGCTATTGAAAAATTCATAGCTCTAGCTGCTAACATCAAGCGACTGAAATTATTATAGCATGGAAGGACCAACTTTTATTGGAGACTCAGACTTAACTTGCCAAAGCTCAATTTAAGATCAAGGAGAAAGTACGTCAAATTGTCTTAGACACCATTTGAGCCAAAGAATTGATAGTTGAAGCTCAAGTGAAAGGTATGGAAGATTTCAAGTAGAGTAAGGAGTTCAATGCCATAATAGCACAGGTAGCTTACAAGTTGTTGCATGCTCTCATGTTAGACATCTTAGATGAAGTTCAGAAGAAATATCTTAAACTTGATCTAAGTTTCCTGAGAGAGATGACAACCACTAGTACCACTTCAAGAGAATACTTAGTAGCTCTTGAAGATGCCCATGTACCTTATATTATCGGGCCAGAACTTGCCATCTTGATCTCAAATCAAGTAATAATTCCACTCGAGGCTCTAACAAATCATCAACTCCAACATCTTGATGTGCTTTTCTTTTCTTTTCTTATTGTAACTTTGATTTTAGATGTACTTTTCTTTAAATGAATAAAAACAATTTTTTGTGCTAATCTTTTACACCAACTCTATCTCAACTAACTAATCTTAATATCTTCAATTTATAATAACTTTTAACTCAATCTAATTCCAAATTAAAGCATAACATGATTTTGGTCTAGTATAATCTAGTTATTAAAATTTAACACACTCTCAATCTTAATCTTAACATTTTAACTTTGATATAATTCTATAAATTCGATCTTGATCTAGCAATCATCATAACAATGCGATCTTGATCTTGATTTCATGTCAAAATAACTTCTAATCTGAGTTCTTGAAGAATTCCTATTCTTTGATTTGGAAGCAAAGAATTTCTGATTTGAACTTAGCTCGATCTAGCTGAAAATGTGAAATAACATGATCCTGATCTGGGTATCTATCAATAATCATGATCTTAAACCTGATTGGTGTGGTTACATGATCTTGATCTTGATATCATAGTGCTATACTGATCTAAATGCTTAGTTAAACAACAGTGTTATCCCAATCTCATACTTGGACAAAATTTATATCTCTTAGCTTAAGGATAAAAATTAAGTATTTATAGCAATCTTTTCACTTCACCCTACTTTTGGTGTTGTCATTTCGTCCTTTAGTAAGCTTTTATTACAACCTTTTTCCTCTTTTGATCTTTTTCATGGCCATAATCAAGGTTACCACCCTTAAGATGAGTGATTTTCCTAAGCTTTAGGAGGTTTACTTTATTCTTGATTCATTTAGGATAGGTATACCAAGCACTACTAACAAGCCTTGGACTTCTTGCCTAGGCTCAATTATAGTGCCTCAAGGTTGGCTAAGGCTTCTTATCCATCCATTCTTTTTATCCACCTTAGGGTGTTCCAATTTATCCCATTCCCAAATAGTCCCTATCGCACATAGGTGTCTCATAACCTTCACCATAATGTGTCTACACGTAGGAGCCCCATTCTTATTGCCTTCTTTGTTAGATCGATTCTTTGAGGTTAAACACCAATATAGAAAACCTTAAATACATTAGGTTTTTTATTGCTATAAAGTCACTACTCTTCAGGAAATTAGGTAAGAGTCTCACAAGAAGTAACAAATGATGGAGATTCAATTACTTTTTGGCCTCATAGATGGAATACCTTTTGATTTTAATGATTTGGCACCCTTAATAGCCATTTTGGTAAGGATATAAAACTCTTAGAATTTATCAAAGCCATTTATATGTCTCTTATTAGATACAGTAAAAAGGTTAGCACAGTTGAGAGATTTGATAATGCCAATATAACAAAGGATTTATACATCAAACTCAAATGCCTTTTTTCCATCCTATAAAAGAATTCAATCAAATTTTGAAATAGGGTTAGACTCTAAATCTGAACCTAAAGATGTATTTCAAAGATTAATTGAATCCTTTTTTGCATTTTGACTGCTTGAGCTCAATCCTCTAGAGTCAATTCAGTCGCTTTTTAGACTTCATCATCGTTTAAAGCTCTCTTCTACTCTAAACCCCTTAAGAGTGTAAAACGTTCCAAATGTGTAGTTCAACTCGACTAGGCCTTCTTCAGGAAGAGCTAAGCTTTGGCCTAGTGGGGCTTAGCTTTAACTAAGCTAATTTCACTTGAGAGGGATGACGGGTAAAAATTAGATAATGGCAGCTCCTTTTTTTATCCATATTTAGCAACAAAACTAGGATAAAAACTAAAGAGACCCAATTTTACCTTTCATATATTACCACTTTGTCTTTTTTCTTTTTAAAAAAATAAAAAAAGGTAACCTGTACCATTTATCAAATTCTTTCTCAAAGTTTGATAAAAGATTTTGCTTTGAACAATCATTGATGTCGTTTTCTTCTTATGATAAAATTCTTTCTCATTATTTGATGAAAAGCAATTCACATGCTATCAGATTCTTCCTCAATATTTGACAGCTTCATCATCTTCTATTGGATTCTTCCTCAAAATTTGACATGATATTATTCTTATTTCATGACTGTTTCTTCGTCATTCTTCAACAATCATTAAAACTTAATCTCCCATCGGATTTTTCTTCGACATTTGACTATGTAATCGATATGAATTCTTTTTATTCCTTTGATAATTTTTGCTTCGAATATTTTTCCTTTTTCAGTGAAAATGCAATGTATGATGCATGTTTATGTTCTTTCATTGTTTGATTCAACTTTCAAAGATTCTTTCTCTTTCTTTTAGCTTGGTCGTTTTGGTATACAATTCATTGTATCCTTCAATCTTGTTAGGCTGATTCAATTGTCCTTTTTCACTTTATTCTTTTAGGTTTGGATTAGTGGATTCTCTTGACCTTTGGCCCTTTCTTGAAAATCATCCTCTAGATTCAAGTACGAGCTGAATTTTAGGTTTCTGATTCTTTTATAGAAGTTCTTTCCTTGTTCACTCTTTGGTTTTTTTCTTCTCTCTATTATGTTTTCCATAAAGTTTCTTTTCCTTTGATTTTATTGATTATTGCTTTCAGCTTTTAAAGAAGTTATCTTTGATGAATTTTTGAATTTGTTTCAAATAATTAATGAGTTTTTGATTTTTTTTTTTAAAGATAACACTTAATCATTATGCATTAAACAGGGAAGAGAGTCAATCCTTAAAAGAATTTTATAGATGGTAAAGATATAGTTACAAGTAATGAGACATTTAGAATTTGGCTATCACTCCCTCTCAGCATTAACTCTGTTTGGTTCTTCTCAACAATGACTATCCCTATATATTTGACTCCTTTGACCTTATAAAGATGCTTTTTTATCCTTAGTGGATTTGTTGAATCATTTTATGATTTTGTTTTTTTTTACGACCAAGCTATATTCAAATTTGTTTTCCTGATTATGTGTAACAGTTTTTGATGATATCTAATTTTATTAGGTTAGGAATCTCTCATCCATCCATTTTCTAAAGGATTAATGCCTATTCAGAGAAAGCCTTCGTCATAACATAGGGTCCTTTTTAGTTAGGTATGAAATATTCTTGGGAATTCATTTTAGCGCTAAATCTCCTTCTTTGAATCTCTTAACATGTACCTTCTTATTGTATGCTCTTTCCATCCAACTTCGATATAATTTCCCATGACAAGTGGCTTTAGTCTTTTTTCCTTAATTAGATTCAATTGCTTATATCTAGTTTTCACCCATTATACTTCTTTATGTTTTACCTTCATGAGAACCTTTCAAGATGGAATTTGCATTTCAATTAACAATATCACTTTTGTGCCATTTACAATCGAGTATCGAGTTGCACTAGTATAAGTTCATATTAACATTCTATAGACATGTAATGCTAAAGGCAACATCTTATGCCAATCTTTGTAAGCTGTCACTATTACAAAAATTGTAATAAGTGACAATAATTTAATAACAATTATTCAAAGAACTGTCATTAAAAATAAGATTTTTAACATTACTTAACAATAAACTGATGTTAAAGATTAGCCTATCATGCCAGTTAAATAAGAACTAGCATTAAAAGACCATCCTTGAAGAATTGACGTTAAAGGCCTTCAATCACAACAGAATAAGCGATTAAAAAAAGTCTAGTTAGAGTCCCGACTCACAGCAGACTGCTTTCTTAACCTTCAAATTGAAAGAGAGTTCTCTTCCTGGCTAATAGACATGTATAAAGTCATTGTAGTTACCTAAAGTTCCACACATGGAATGCCAACATGGAACGTCATCGGCATTCTTCTCTTACTTGCTATAATTGCTTTAAAGTGCAAGTAATGAGGAAATGGCAGTCAGTGCAAACTAAAAGAAGGGCATGACAAAAGGAAGATAGACCTCTTAATGAAGGATAAGCCAGTTCTGCTAGATCTGGCATTGAAGGCCATCCCGTGCTCTTCACGATATGTCAATACGTTCTAGTAGTTTTGTTGATGCTAGCCTTCAGTATCCTTTCATGCCAGTTTTGCCACAACTAGCGTGAAAGGATATCTCAAACCTCTTTTCAGTAAACAATCATCCTAACATTACTCTTACAAAATATGAAGCAGAGGATTAAGTAAGAGCAGTCTTCATCCATTCTATATAGACCAAGTTAACTTATCTTCCTAGTTCTTTCTTCTTTTTAGTTGTCTTCAATTCTTTGCTTCATGCAGCTCCATTAACGCTGATTAGACAGCCACAATGGCATGGAAAGCCCACTCATTCATGATCAAGCTAGTTGGAGAGAATTTACAGCTCATACTGTTCTTATATAAACCTTATCTACAATTACGGTAAAGACAAGCCATTAATTATTCCATCTATAATAATGAATAATTTTGTTTGATTTGGGAGGAAACTAGATTATTTTTATAACTATGCAAGCACTAAACTCTCTTGCTTCCTACATATTTCCCAGTCTTCGCTCTGTACATTTTTTCGTGGCTTGGTTTTTCATGTTAATCCATTTTGGATTCAACTAGCTTATTTCATAATAATCTCCTTCATTGGCTATTTGTCTTTGAAGGTTTCAAAGCCTAGAATTGCTTCCTCTATGTCAAAGTATTTCAATGTCTTTTTCATATATGTGTCTGCAATAATAGTTTCAAGCATGTCAACACTTGAAATAGAGGTTTTTTCTAACACCTAACTTATTATTTTGACTATAGTCATGCTGGTGGGTGGTAAGGTCTTCACTTCCCTGCTTGGACTTCAATTGGCTAGGTCCAAGTTCTCCAAAAGCCCTAGTCTTGCTGAGAATAGATCAATCATCTCTAATGAAACCAAGCCTAATAGTATTTTGAATTCTAGTAATTCCATTGATCAAATTGAGTTAGGGCTGGTACCTTTCCCTTATATAGAAAAGAAGAAATTTGATATTGGTCTAGGAAGTGGTGATGCTAATTTCCTGGGTAAAGAGAGCTTAAAGAATAACTCTATTAGATGTTTAGGATATGTGATTTTGGGTTATCTTACATTAGTTCATGTATCTTAAAAGGCTGTGGCCTTCAACGCCAATTCTGCCAAAATTGGTGTTGAAGGCTCAAAACTGATATTAAAGGCTGTCCAGCCTTAGTTTAAGCTAGGGGTCCTTAATTCATCCTTAGAGGTCATTAGCAGCCTCGCACATAATTTTTACTCTCTCTTTCATCCTTCTTCTCTTTGCTCTCTGTCCAGAACCAGCTACACCAGTTGCTGGCAATCGTAGTACCTCTCTCTGGCCCTTCTTCTCTTTGTTCTCCATCTAAAAATAGCTAGGCCAGCTGCTGGTAGTCGCATTGTCTCTCTTTGTCCCTTCTCCTCTTTGCACTCTATCCAAAAGCAACTGGGCGAGCTACTGGCAGCCGCACTACCTCTCTCCAGCCTTTTTCCTCTTTGCTTTTCTACTAAAAGTAGCTAGGCCAGTTATTGGCAGTGGTACTACTTCTTTTTAGCCCTCTCCTCTTTAGTCTATCTTTAGAAATAGCTAGACCAGCTGCTGGCATGGCAACAATACTGCTTCTTTTTTGGCCTTCTCCTCTTTGCTTTTCGTCCAGAAGTAGCTAAGCCACCTACTGGCAGGCGCCTCTCTCTAACCTTTTTTTGTTTCCTTTTTCATTTGTCTCAATCTTCACAAGAAGCAGCCACACCTTCCCGCTCCATTCATTCATTTTTGGCATTCAAACATATGTAAGCATGTCGAGATAGATTCCAAATTTTTTCATGAAATTTAAGTTTCACAATTTTGATTCAATTTGGTTAATTTTAGTTTAAAAAAAGTATTGAGAATGGATATTATTTAGAGAAGTTCTTTATTAAGTGTGTTTGGTGAATTTTTATTGATGAAATTTAGGTTTTTTTAAAGTATATTTGGTACGACTAGGTATACCTTAATGAATTTATTATTAAATAATTATTAAAATTTTTAGATTAATTAATAAATTAATTAGATATTAATTAAGTGAATTTATATTTTAATAAATTAATTATATATTTGGTGTAAATAAATTTATATTTGAATTAATTTTTTTAAATAAGATTAATTAGTATATTTTGTCAAATTTAATTATATTAATTTTGTAGTTAACATAAATTAATATAAGTAGTTAAATTCTAAATAGATAATTAATTAATTGTATGCATGTAAAATAAATAATTAAATGTTATTTAAATTTTAATCAAGTTGCTAGCTAGTTAGATGCTTGTGTAGTAAGTAATTAGACGATAATTAATTTATTATATATTAATTAACTAATTAATTATTATTTACTAATTTAGGTAATATTAATAAACTAGATGCTTGTAAAGTAAATAATTAAATATTATTTAAATCTTAATTGATTTATTAGTGCTTGTAAAGTAATTAACTAAATTGTTAATTAATTGACTATGTATTAAGTAACTAAATAGTTATTAACTATTTATTTAAATTTTAATCAATAAATTTGATGCTTGTAAAGTAAATAATTAAATACTATTTAAATTTAATTAATTTACTAGCTAGTTAATTAGATGCTTTTATAGTAATAAATTAGATGTTAAGTAAATATTAACTTTTTGTATTAATTAATTAAATAGTTATTAATCATTTATTTAAATTTTACTTAATATATTAGATGCTTGACAAGTACATAATTAAATGTTATTTAAATTTCAGAATAAATGAAATTTGGATGTTTGCTGATAGAAGATTAAAGGCATATGATGTAGGGATGAATAACTTTTCGGATTATGTTGTTCAAAATAGTGATAACCTTGACTTAGTTTGGTGTTCATGTATTAAATGTGGCAATATGAAGTGTCACATCCCACATGAGATACAAAATTATTTTTATATATACATGGAGTTGATAACAACTTTTAAAACTGGATATGGCACAGAAAAATTAGCATTGTTGGGTCTTCTACTAATAGGAATGCTAAGGTTATTAGGGAAGTAGACACATCGAAGAAGTTGATAACACTGCAGAAATGGTATAAGAGGCATTTGCTGAGTATGATAGTAATCCTAATCACTGTGACAGATTACTTTGTGATGCTAAGAAACCTTTATATCTTGGACCAGCGAAGTTCATTAAATTATCTACTCTAGTTAAATTATATAATTTGAAGGCGAAATATGGTTGGTATGATCAAAGATTTAGTGATCTTTTAAATTTGATTGCCAAAATATTGCCTGATAATAATGAAATGCCTACATCTATGCATGATGCCAAGAAAATATTGAATCCATTAAGCATGGAGTATCAAAAGATCCATACTTGTCCAAATGATTGCATATTATATCGAAAAAAAGTTTCACAATGACATCTAATGTCCAACTTATGGATTTTCAAGATGGAAAGTAATGAAAAACGGTAACAAAAAAAAAATTGGTGTGCCTATTAAGGTGTTGTGGTATTTTTCACCAATACCAAGATTTAGAAGAATGTTTAGAAGTTCTGAAATATCAAAACACCTGACATGACATTCAAATAAAAGGGAAATCAATGGTTAGTTGAGGCACCCATCGGATACACCATAATGTAAATTGGTTAATTACATGTGGCCAGAGTTTGTTTCAGAGCCAAAAAATTTAAGGCTTTCTATATCAGCGGATGGGATCAATCGACACAATCTATTGAGTAGTCGATATAGTTGTTAGTTAATGATTATGGTGAATTATAATTTACCGTCATGGTTAACAATGAAGAGAAAGTTTATGATATTAACATTACTAATATCAGGTCCTAAATAATTTGGTAATGATATTGATGTCTACTTGGCTCCGCTTATAAGAGACTTGAAAATGTTATAGGACACAGGTGTAGAAGTATATGATACGTCCTGCAATGAGTCATTCAACTTGAAAGCTGTTTTGTTATGAAGAATCAATGATTTTCCTACATATGACAATTTATTTGGTTGCATTATTAAAAGATATTATGCTTGTCCTTTCTATGTCGAGAACACTCAAGCTAGTCACTTAAAACATAGTAAAAAGATGTCATATGTTGGACACAAAGATTTTTACCACGACATCATCTTTACCGTAAAACAAAAAAGGCCTTTAATGGTGAACAAGAAGTCAGAATTGCTCCACAACTATTAAGTAGTGAAGCAGTCTTTAACAAAGTTTGATGTTTAGTAAATTCATGGGAAAAGTCAAAGAAACAAAGTATAATGAGTAAAGAAAATGTTGTTATATAGTGTTGAAAAAAGAGATCAATTTTTTTTGACTTACCGTATTGGAAGTCCATGCATATCAGATATATTTTAGATGTCATGCATATTGAAAAGAATGTTTATGATAGTTTTCTTGGGACATTGCTTGATATCGCTGAAAAATCTAAAGATGGAATAGCTTCTAGAATGGATTTGAAAGACATGGGTTAAGGTTTGAATTGGAATAAGTTCGCGATAATCGTACATTTTTTACCACCTGTATGCTATATTTTACTTAAGGAAGAAAAAAAATTGTGAAGTTTTCAGTGAGATTAAGGTCCCATATGGGTATTCTTCGAACATCAAAAATCTAGTATCCATGGACGACTTGAAACTATATGGGTTGAAGTCACATAATTGTCACATCTTAATGCAACAACTTTTACCTATTGTAGGTGTGTTGCCTAAACATGTTAGACATGCTCTCATTAGACTTTGTATGTTTTTCAATTTGTTATGTCAAAAGGTGGTGGATGTGTCAAAGTTAGATGGAATCCAAAATGAACTTGTGACAACGCTTTGTTTACTTGAGAAGTACTTTCCTTTGAGCTTCTTTGATATTATGGTCCACCTCACTATTCATCTTATCAAAGAAGTAAAATTATGTGATCCTGTATACTTACGATGGATGTACCCATATGAAAGATATGTGAAAGTGTTAAAGGGGTTATGCTAAAAATCCTAATAGACCTGAGGGTAGTATTGCTGAGTCGTACATTAAAAAAGAGGCATGAATTCTGTGTTAATTATTTATCTGTTATAGATGTTATTGGGATTCCTTCACTGAAGAATATATTTAGTAATTTAACTCGGAATGGAAAAGCTTTAACTAGTGGAAGTGTTGGGAAAGCTAACAATGTCCTCCTTTATCAAGCATACTTGTATGTTTTGAAGAACATAAGCAAAGTTCAACCATACATAAGGTAATTAAATTTTACACTCATAGTTTATTGTTATATCAAATAACAATTGAGTTATTGTTTGATGATTTATTCTTGATATCCAATGAGCATTTAAATTAATTAAGGGTCAATAATTCCATTAAATCAAAGCGACTTAAATGTTTACATGATGAACGAAGTCGAACCTTAAGTAATTGGTTACACACACAGGTAAGAATACTTATTCTTGCCTAGACATTAAATTTATTTCTAATATGGTTCATCTAATATATCTTATGATACAAATTAAGAATGAACTTTTATTATCCAATCATAACGTCTCATCAACACTACGATGGATTGCCCATGGTCCTCGATCCATAGTAATGAAGTATCCTAGTTATATCATTAACAGTTGTCACTTTTACACAAAGCAATGAGATAACTCAAGGATCCATCAAAATAATGGTGACACTCTAGTTGCCAACGATCATGGAAATCTCTAGTGCTAAGGATAAAAATCCAATATATAGTGATTTGTCATTTTATGGAGTTTCATAAAATATGGGAACTAGATCATACGATGTTCAAAGTTCTAGTTTTCAAATGTGATTGGATTGAGAATAGTAACAGTGTTAAATTTGATGATCTAAGAGTTGTACTAGTTGATCTCAATCGGATTAGTCATAGAAATGATCAATTTATATTGGCTTCATAAGCACAATAAGTATTTTACATTGAAGATCTAATTGATGCCAAATGGTCTATAGTATTGTTAACACCTCCAAAAGACTATGATAAAGATGATGATTTGTGTGATATTAGTGTGAATCTCATGCCTTTTGGTAATAATTTGCCACCTGTTGATTCGTTTGACCAAATGGATGACCATCATTTTGCATACGCTCGAGAAAATAGTGAAGGATTATGGGTTTGAGTATTTTTTAAGGTAGTGTTTAATTGCCTCATGTGTCAAAGTTATCGTATCTTTTATAATTTTATTTTATTTTTTTGGTTTTATCATGTTATATCATATTTTGCATATATGATGCTAACCATATGTTTTTTGGTTTATAAATTTGATGGATCCTTCTAAACAATTAAGTGAAGGCTCAAGGGCCGAAAAAACGAGGTATCACCAGTATGTCTAAGATAATTAAGAGTCTTGCTTTTGGTGTTAATCTCACGATCAAGGTAAATGATGAAGGTCAAACAATTGGGAGCAATGACACCCAGTTCAATAGCTATATTGGAGTAGTGGTATATAATACGATGCCTATAAATATTGTGAATTAACACTCACTAAGCAGTGAAATAAAAAATAAGATTTAAGAGACAATATTGATAAGTTAAATGAAACATAACGTACTATTTCTTTTCAATTAGTTTATCACTAATCAATTTGATTTGTACTAATTCATTTTTTTATTTGTAAGAGACATATGATATTGATGCAGGCATGAAAAGATACGTACTTCAGTTTGTTGCAAATAAATGGAGGAACTTCAGGACCAATCTTACATCAAAGCACATACTCTTTCACATCAATGACTTGAAATTTCTGTCATTTCCACCTGAAGAATAGAGTAATGTCATAAATGTTGGGGTGTGGCAGGACTTTATGAACTTTTATGACAGAAGAGTTTCAGGTATACATTTCTAGTTAGTAAAGTTTTTATTTATACAATTTTCTTCAAATGTTGATATGTATTGATCTTACAGCAAAAAAGACAAATAGCAAAAGAGAAAAAAAAGAAGAATTTGTATGACCATCATCTATCCAGAAAGGGATTTGTAAGGTTGGAGAGTGAACTTGTAAGTTATTTTTTATTTATCATGTTATAAATTGATAATATATTCATTTAGTTATACGTTCAAAAAATCTAACATGTTCACTCTTTATGTTAAAAAAAAAAAAAAACAAGAAACAAGCATTTGGTAGCAATGACCAAATTGATCATGCCTTTATGTGGAAGGCTTCACGACAGAACAAAAAGGGAAAATATATAAATGATGTGAGCTAACTGTGTGGGGAAAGAATCGTAAGTATAGTTCAACTTTTTTATAGCATTTATAGTAATAAATTTCATGTTTATTGATTAATTTTATTATAATATTGTAGGATGAGTTGATTACACAGAGTACACAAGGTAAATTTACAACCTTTGATTTAAAAGATGTGCTAACGAAAGCACTTGGTGCACTTGAGCACCCCAGACGCATTAGAGGTCAAAGATCCGAGTGACTATCACATCTTATTTTGGGAAGGCCAAAAAGTTGATTGTCCTTTAAGGTATGCAATTAGATCAACAATAGTTGGCAGAGATTATGAGGTGGTTCACAAAGTATAAAAAAGTTTTGACAAACAATATTACAAACAAAATTGATGATGTTCAACAAGAAAAATTTACAATGCAATTTTATTCGAGTAAAACTAGCAATAATATAACTAGATTATTGAAGAAAGAAGAATATACAACACCTCAATCGCCTATACCAATCACACCACAATACCTGCACTTGCATCGGCACCATACGGTAACAATGTATGTTACACGTCAATAATAGTAGATATGATGTTAATACTATTACGAACGTAATTTTTGTTTTGTTTTTTTAGATCATTGTAATATGAGCCATGTCATATGTTCATATGATCATTAGAGTACATAGTGGCAAGTAGGGTTATCTTCATGGATCATACTCCTAATCAAATGATCCATGGGTGTCCACTATTTTTTGGTGATGTTCGGGTGACAGTGGACGTAGTTATTCATGGTGATGCACAGTTGCCTAGTCCAAACCCCGACGGTGGATTGACAAATATTTTTTCTGCAATCAATTTAGTTGTTGCTTGGCCTCGAGATTGGGTCATTGTTGGTACACATAAGGAAATATTTTTGCTAAATATATTTTATAAAGCTAATCTATTAGTGTCAATTAAGTTCGCAAATTTTTTTCAACTATCGTCTATAAAGCAAGAAGGCAAGTTGTCAGTTAAGAAAGCATCAACATTGACAAAACCATAATCATCGCAACAAGTATCTTCTGTTGGGCTACCACCAGGATACAGAAGATATATAATTATCTTAATAAGGTGATGGCACCCGATGAAGTATTACACATACCTTTTACTGAAGTTTTTGCTTTTGGTAGACATGTATTTGTGGTTCGAGAAGATATCATGCAATTTTATCACACAGAGAAGCTAAAGGTCACCGTTATTCAAGCTTACATTGTGTACGTATGTCTTTTGAATTTTTATTAGTTTATTATTGTTTGGCTACATCATATTTATATTTTTCTTACTCTTTATTATTTCAATAAACTTTATACATATTTAGTTGCACTTGGCTTAGGGAAATATATTATATTTGCTGATCTGTCAACATTTTCATATGGAATGTCTATAAGTATAGACACCCAAGCCCATCACTTAGCCAATAGAATGATAGATCTATATGATAGAGGAGTAATGATATTTCCTTATAACTTGAGGTAAGTCTTAATACTAGTCGAAATTATTAATAGTTTTGTTCATAATATTTTTAATATTTATTTTTGATAATGCAAGCAACACTAAATATTGGTGGTTGTCGAGCCTCGTACTTTTATGTACAGTATTTTTTATCCTTTGAATCATGATTCTCGTCAAGAACTAGATCAACTTATGTCCATGTAAGTGAAAATATTTTCATTTATATTACTATGTATTTTTTTTTTTTACTCTTAAGAATATTGATTATTTTCTATTAGTAGCTCTTTCAAATTATTTCAAGACATCAAAGAATCAAGCAACAAGCGCATTCTTAAGAGTATTCTTGCTAAGGTATGTATATTTAAACCTATATGTAATGTTAGTTTTATTTATTTTGTAAAATATAACAATTAAAAATTTTTAATCCAGTGTCCATATCAGCCTTCAAATACTAAGTGTGGATATTATATTATGAAAATTTTAAAGAAAATCATTGATAGACGTGATAGAAATATCCCATATGCGAAAATGGTAAGTTTTTAAGCATTTTTTTATGTAAATACTTCAGTAATTTATTGATGTGCTTACCAAAAGTTTTAATGGGACTAACTTTTTTATATATATATAAATATAGTTAGTAAACATAAATACTTATACTCAATCGGATATTGATGAAGTTAGAATGGAGGTTGGACAATTTCTTTGGAATGTAATATTAGAAAGTTGAACCTTGAAGATTTTTGTACACATGAACATCATTAAATTTATAGAGTTGAATTTTTAGGATTGTTTATGATAATGTATATTTAAACTCACGTATTGTACATATGGAGTTCAATTATGACATCAAATTTTTTTCTTTTGTTTTGTTCATCTTTTATTACTTTATTGGATTGGATTATATTGAAGTGTTTTCAAACATGAAAGAAAAATTATTTCAATGAGAATGGTACTGAAGTGTATAATAGAAAAATGTTTTTTTGCTGAAATGTTGGTATTGAAGTGTTAAAGTGTTGGTATTGAAGTGTTGGTGTAATTATGTTGAAGGAAGAAAAATAGTATAGTTGTTTCATTTAAGTGTATAAAAAGAACTATGATTAGTGTATCTGATAATTGTATACTTATATGTGTTGACTAAGTTTAATTAAAGAGTCATATTTACGTATTGTAATTCAATTTTGATGAAAAAAATTTTGGTTATATATTATGAAGAATTCTATTGATAAATATGGTTGATGTGGAAGAGATGAAGAATTTTATATATGTAAGTTTTGGATAATTTGAATATAGAAATTTTGTATTTATTTTGAAATTAATAAAAAATATATATATACCTTTAATGATAGTTCTAATAGAATGGTCATTGAAAGGGACCTTTTTAATGATAATTCTATCATAACTGTCGTTAAAGAGGGTTTCTTTTAATGACAATTCTAATAGAACTATTATTAAGGGGGTCTTTAATGACAGTTCTAATAGAATTGTCATTAAAGTGAGGGCCTCTAATGACAGTTTTCAATAACTATCATTAAAACCTACCCCCTTTAATGATATAAACAAAGATGACAGTTCTATAACTGTCATTAAAAGCCATTTTTAACTGTCATTAAAGCTTTTATTTGTAGTAATGCATGATCATTTTTTGGATAATTTTTGGCAAATAATTTCTCTTTTTAGGAAGTGATTAACTATTGATTTCACAACATGGGCAAAGGATCTAGCTTTCACCAATTTCTCGAAATAATTTATGAAAACTAGAACGAATCGGTGGTCATTTGATACCTTCGGGGAAAAGTGGTCCAATTACAACAAAACTCCATGTAGAGAATAGTTATGATGAATTTTTTTAAAAAAAGTGATAGAGGGGTATGAATTTTGTTTTCATATATTTGGTATTTATGGCATTTTCTCACATATTGGATATAGTTTCTTTCTAAAGTTAGCCAAAAGTAACCTGCTCCCATTATTTTTCTTATCATCATTGACCCACTAGTATGAATGCCACATGTCTCCCTATGTATTTCTTTCATAATTTTGGTAGATTCAGCGTCATCTACGCATCTGAAAAAGGTTTGATCAAAGTTTTTCTTATATAAGACTTCTCCACCCAATATGAAGTTTGTAGCCAATTTTCTCAAAGTTCTCTTATCATTATTCATTGCCTTTTGGGGATATTGTTACTTTTTTACATATCTTTTGACATCAAAGTACCATGGCTTTCCATCTTATATTTCTTCAATTGTAGCGTCGTAAGTCGGTGATTTTCAGATACTAATCTTGATTGGCATTACTAGCTCGTGATCATTGACTTGGAAAATCGATGCCAAGGTTGCCAAAGCATCAACCATTTAGTTTTTTTCTCTTGGCAGATAGTGAAATGTTACCTTTTTCGAACCTTATGATTAATTCTTTTACTAAAACATGATATTTCATCGATTTTAGGTTCCTTGTCATCCAATCTCCTTTTAATTGATATATTGAGTGCCAAGTAGCATCAGCTATTTAGTTTTCTTCTCTTGGCAGATAGTGAAATGCCACCTCTTTGAAGCTTATGATCAATTTCTTTTACTAAAGCATGATATTTTACCAATTCTAGGTTCTTCGTCATCCATTCTATTTTTACTTGATATATAACAAATGTCAAGTCTCTGTACACTTTTAGATGAGTTATTCGTTTGATTACTGTAGCTTGGAGACCCATAATGCACATTTCATGTCTTGTCATATTGTTTGTAAAAAAAAAAAAAAATCTAAGTACGTATAAATGGACAATATTGCCCTTCTAGATATTTGAGAATTTCCCTAATACCATGACCTAATATGTTAGATACCCCCATTGACATAAACTCGCCAATATTTATTCTGTTCTTGTTTTATTATTGTTAGATCCTCATTAGGAAACTTATTGCTCACTAGTTGATAATTAATCATCATTAGTAGGGTGTGCCAAAAAGTTAGAAACTGTAATGCTTTTAATAGACTTTTAGGAGACATAGACCAAGTCATATTCTGATAACAACACTTATCATCATGCTACTCTCCCCGACAATGAAGGCTTTTTAAATAAATATTTTATAGTATCCAAGTTGTATGACTTAACAAATATTGTTGAAACTTTTGTGTTGCCCATGCCATAGCACAACAAATCTTTTCTGTCGATGAATAGTTGGCTTCATAATCAGTGAATTTCTTACTCAAATAATATGTGGCATAATCTTTTTTTTCTCAACTCATCTTGCTACCCCAATAAGCATCCAAGTGATCCTTCATGTAATGTTAAATATAAGAGCAGAGGTTTTTTCAGTGTCGATGGCATCAATATCAGAGGATTCATTACATGCGTCTTGATCTTCTCAAAGGCTTGTTGGCATTCATCGTTCTGTTCTCCAAGGTCACTTTTCTTCCATAACGAGGAATATCGGATTACACATATTGGTCATTGGAGATATAAGCCTAGATATATAATTCAATCGGTCCAAAAATCCTCTAACTTCTTTCACTATTTTTAGTGATGATACGTTTTTGATGGCTTTTACTTTATCAAGATCTATTTCAATTTCACTTTCATTGATTATAAATCTTAATAATTTACTGAAGTTTACTCTGAAATGTGCAATTATTTGAATTCAATCTCAACTTGTACTTATGAAGCACAAGTATTTTTTACTTTCTTTTTTTTTTAATGACTCATTTAAAACACAGACTTGAACATCAAAACATCTCATCTATTTATCTCTCGGAGCTTTTAACCTCCCATAACTAGTCAAGTGTTTTCCAAATGATATCAACTTACTGTCTTGTAACTTAAAAAATAATTATTATTTTTAAATAAATAATGAATCAAAATGGACAAGTTTGAATAGAAAATTTCAGTTTCAGATGGGTAAGGATTCAAAGCAAATTTGAAATTGAAAATTCTTGTTGAAATAGATTTTGCTTGTGTAATCTTCATTATGCTAGTGGAGAATCCACATAAATAGAAAGAAACAGGCATAGACGACATAGTACAGAACACAACCAAGAAACATAATAGTAGGGCATTAGATTCATGCTTTCCCAAAACTACATAACGTAGTGTTACAGCATCAAGTCTTTTATAAAATAAAATTATATTAATCCAACAAACGCAGTGGGAAAAACTCAACCTTGGAACAAACTGTGGAATATAACAGACTATCCCGATTAAAATATATGGGATCAGCCATGTCCTGTATGCAGTCCTTCAGAAAGCAGTAACACGTACCCGAGCTCAAATGGCTGTACAGCGGAATCCTAAGTCACTAGTTTTAAAGCCCTAGGCAAAATCAGTATCACTATGGTGGGAAAAAAAAAAAAGCATAGATGCATGACCAAAAGCAATCAACGGCTTCAAGAGTACACACCACTGCAATAGGTGTATATACCATCTGATATTACACTTGAAGCCTTCTTCACATTTCCATTCCGGTACACTTTCTCCCTGCTAGGACAATTGCTAATTGGTCGAGGGACATTCTCTTGGCACCCAGAGCCCTGCAACATACATTCTATCTCCCCGCATGCTGCTGCTATAAGCCCTGCCATTAATATCACAATTATAGTATTCCAGCAGTTAATATTGCCCAATGTGCCAACTCAGGCCCCCATCCAACCAGAAAGAGAAGAGAGAAGAGTTACCCAAGAACAAAGCAGATGGTTTTCCTGGCCTTGATTTAAATTCAGGATGGAATTGAGCACCAATGTAGTATGGATGGTTAGGAAGCTCAACAATCTGTAACGTTAATATGACATTGTTAAGTCAAAGCCATTACAAGATCACTGATTTAGTATGGTAATCTACAAGCAGACTGGTGAGCAGACCTCCATGCGTTGACCAGTTTCATCTTTGCCGGCAAAAGAGAGGCCAGCACTCTCAAGACGTGCAACCATATTAGGATTCACCTGTGTAACACAAACTTCCTCCTCACAACAAAAAAAAAAAAAAAAAGTGAATGAACAGACAGATACATCCATCGCAATGCAACTTACAGACCTCATATCTGTGCCGATGTCTCTCATCAATGAAGCTTCTACGTCCATACCTATCAGAATGCCAAATACACAAGTGACAAACTTTAGATACATTCATTCAGCCCATGACCCTCAGAATTGCCTCTGCATAACTTGCACACTCTTGCATACCATACAACATACTCTATAGCAATAGGACTTACAACTTAGCTGCTTTGGAGTCTTTGACTTGGAAATATGTTCTTCTTGAGCCTAATCGCATAGTGCCTCCCATATGAGTTTTTGAGCCCTATTTAAATAATAGAAATCAACTCAGTAGGCAAATCAGGTTTCATTTGGATAGGAACTCCTAGGAGATGCAAGATAAGAACCTCAGGCATGAAGATAACACAAGGATTTCTGGTATTAGGATCAAATTCAGTGCTATTAGCATCTTGTAAACCAAGGACGGATCGTGCAAACTCAATGACCGCAACTTGCATTCCAAGACAGATCCCGAGGAAGGGAATTTTGTTTTCCCGGGCATACTTTGCTGCAAGAATTTTCCCTTGCACTCCTCTGTCACCAAACCCACCTGGAACAAGGACACCATCTGCACCCTGAAGTGAAAAACTGGTTAGAAGATCAAAGATCACCAGAGGGCATATGCAAGATAGCTGCTTCTCCAGTTCTGACTTTCAGGAGCATCAAACATGACAAGTACAAACCTTCAACAACTTCCATGCAGCCTTAAAGGCATCAGGATTCTGCCAAGAAATCATTCCAGGTAAAATGGTAAAGCAACGCAAAAGACAAATATATGTAAAAGACATGTAATTAGATTAATAATAACCTCCTTCTTAGTTCCATCTTCAAGATCAGCAGCTGGAATCCAATCCACAATGAGTTTCTTTTGGCAGGCAACAGAAGCATGCAAGAGAGCCTACAAACAGATCAAGAGTTTTACTCCACGTACAACTATGTATCTTATGAGGACTCATAACTCTCAGACACACAAAAACAAAATTACACAAACATGGTATCTGGAGTCACGAGAAAGAGCCATATACCACAAATGTTGCCATCAGAAGAACACACCAACTTCCAAATTAAAATAAGCCAGACGAAATAGTAAGTTGTACCTTCAGTACAGAAAGATATGAATCCGAAAGGCCTGTATACTTCCCAACCATGGCAATTCTGACCTGAAACATTAGTAAAGCAAAGATGAGACTGGGAGCAATAATGATGAGACACAGGACTTGAATTTCAAAATTTTCTTGTGACCCACCGGTACATGTAACATGTCACACAATGTAGCCCTAGAAGTCCATTCCTCCAAAGAAGGCTCCTTAGCAATGCTGGATTATTAAAGCAACATGACATTAGGCAAATGAAAATGAATTGACATCAGTTGAAGCCCAGAGTGAAAGAAAGGATGACCATTGAGCATATAAGACATACCTTAGAAGGTTCAGCACTCTAAAAATTGCTTCATGAGCCTTCTGTTCCTAATCAAGAAGAAAAAAGAACATATTAATTCACTTCTTGTAAGAACTGATTACTGGGTATGAAAGAAATCTCAGAAGCTGTACTGAAGATCTTACTTTCAAAAGCAAAGGAATGTGCCAGATGTTGGGAACATCATAGAGAGTGAATATGCATTCTACCTGTAAACAAGTGGCTTTAAGCAGATAAGTATGAAGGCCCAAAAACAAAGGAGAAATGAAGTGAGCGTATAAATAATATTCAGAAACAGAAAATCCAACATTAACTACACACCGGAACATGGCAAAACCGAGAAAGTTTCTCTTTTACATTCTCATCAAGTGCCTGTAATCAACTTCAAAGTTAGAACTGGAAGATAACATGGCAATCTGCATCTTTCACACAAAGAGATAAAAAGGGAGATAGACAGACTAAGAGGGATGGAGATACCATTGTGCTTCGACAAGCTAAGATATCTGGTGTCATTCCCAGACTTCTCAGTCCCCGAACACTGTGCTGTGTTGGTTTAGTTTTCTGAAAATAACAAACACATTCCACTAAGTTGATTATACCAAAACAGTATCCAAAACCATTTACAGGTATATCGTCCATACAAGATGTTTAGACAAACTAGTCATTAGAAATACCTGTTCACCAACAACATTTAATACAGGCACAAGGCTGACATGAATTAAGCAAAAGTTGCCACTACCTGAAATGATATGTATGAATTTAAAAAAGCCGATCAGCTGCAAAATCTGAAAGCAAGAGGATTTAGAAATTGTAACAGAAGGCTGCATACAGACATCCGCACCTACACGGTATGAGAATTGCCCTAGAGCCTCAACAAATGGCATGGACTCAATATCTCCTGTACACGGGAAAGCTTTGTTTTAAACATGGAAAGGAATAGAGCTCATGACTTACAAGTGTCAAGAACCTCTTTTAGTATACCTATTGTTCCACCCAATTCTATGACACAAACATCAGCTGGATCTGCCTCACCGTCTACAGGTATCATTGCCACTTTCTCAATCCACTCTTGAATCGCATCAGTAATGTGAGGAACAACCTGTAAATTGCAACAACATATACAGTGAACATGGTCAATGAGTGCATAGTTACAGTGACTAGTGGAGAATAAAAATGATGGATGGATGCATCTGTAGACAGAAACCTGCACAGTTTTCCCCAAGTAATCTCCTCTTCTCTCTTTATCGATAACATGCTGTCATACAACAAGATGAAGTGCTAACTTCCATCAGTAGTTACCAACTGGGACTAGCATTTTCAGCATCCAACCAACCAGATAAACGAACTAATTAACAAAACAGGTAAGTAGTTGCCAACAGCTTGCCTGGTAAATCTTTCCAGTAGTGATATTATTGTTGCGGGTCAACTTGATATCCAGAAAGCGCTCATAATTTCCCAGGTCCAGATCCACCTATCAAAACCAGAAAAACCACACACAAAAAAAAAAGTCATTTTTGAGACTCCTGACGCTGAAAGGTTCTCATCCTCCCCTCTTCCCCAGTTTTTAATCTTACGTTTTTGATTTCGAGTTAAACAAGTACAAGTTTCATCAGCCTTATCTAGTAAGCTAGCAACATCACATTAGTGCAAAGGACTGACAACTGATGACTTTATTCATCCTAATAACCCACTGCTACTGAGAAAATGGTAAGCAGAAGCAAACATATAATTCCATCTCGGGTATACATGGAAATTTGTAAGAATGCAGAAAATGAAGTCCATTTCTGTACCTCACCGCCATCATCTAAGACAAACACCTCCCCGTGCTCAAAAGGGGACATGGTTCCCGCATCAGTGTTTAAGTAAGGATCTGAGATTTCGAAAGGGAAAAGAATGCCGTCAGCAACATCACGAATACAAGTACAACGAGAAGATGAAGATTAGGCAATTATTTCAACCTTCCCACAAGCAGCCTGAGAGATGGACATACTCGAAGAAGTGAAAAACATAAGAAGTTACCAGCAATCACAAGTAAAACCCATTTGGATTACTCTTGACTAAGAATTCCTCCCAGAAATATAATTCTTCTGATCCTAATGTTGATGGAAGGAGAGGCTAATTAGACTAATTAGTCATTTGTTTTTCGGTTTATGCGCTCGAATAGATTAAGTTGCAAAAGCCACTATTGATCTCTAACATTAAGACTTGTGTTGATAATAAATAAAAATCTTGAAAACAAACACTAAGAAAAGCAAAAAAATAGAAAATCAAAAAATTTCCCTGTCCGGCATTTGATTTGTGGAAACAATCTCCACGGATCTTTGTTCATTCCAAAAAAGTAAAAGATTGAGATCTTTTTTTTTTCTTTTTCAGAAGTGAAAAGAAAAAAGGAAAGGGAAGGGAAGGAACAGTTAAACAGAATATAAAGAAAGCTTCATGATCCCATCTGAGAAGAGGGAAAGGAACGCATGAGAGAAGAAAGAAGGGGAGACTGGGTACAGATGCTTTGCAACGCGAAGTTGCATAGAAAGAGATGATCATATATGTACGTAAAGGGAAGTAAAGAGCAGGAAAAAGGATTGGACCAATCTTGATGGAAGTAACGCGAAGTCCACAAGCCTTAAGAAGCAAACCGATGCTGCTTGCAGTGACTCCTTTGCCGAGTCCGCTCACTACTCCTCCTGTCACCAGCACGTACTTCATTTCCTTCATAACTGTTTTAATTAAAACTACTCGATCGCTGGTGTAGTCTCTGCAGAAGAAAACGAGAGCCAGAGCGCCATTTTAACGAACAGCTTTGCTCAAGTCTTTACAACAAAAGCATAGTACTCTACAGAGCACAAGCAGAACGCAACAGAGCAAACCATGTCACATCAACAAAATGAATTTATAACATGGCATAGCATATTTAAGTAACCCTGGTAACCTTTTAATTCTTTCATCTAACTTAAACCACTTTTAGTTGCGGGTTTTAAGAAGAAAAAGAGATTACAGAAAGAAGAAGAAGAATGGTCGTCTAGAGATGCTGGGGTATTTTTCACGTTATTTATATCAGCTGCCGCCCTTTCTCTCTTTGGCAGCTATCTCAATGGCCTGTCTAGATAACTAAGCCCAAGGATAGTGAAAATACAGGAACTAAAGTTGATGTGGCAAGGGAGAGTAAACTTAATGCCAGGCCTACTACTCCTTAATGGATAGATGCGCAGAGAGAGAGAGAGAGAGAGAGAGAGAGAGAGAGACCTTGAAGACGATGAAGAAACGAGAAAGGAAAGCAGAGCCGATGAATGAGATTAGTTAAAGAGTAGTCGGGGCTTTTTATAAGCATAGAACATCCCCCAAAAAAAAGAAAAAAGAAAAGTCTGCTGAGGAGCCAATTATATATATATATATATACACATTGCTTTATGTTATGTTTCTACAATTCCATAACTGAATAAAGCCTCTCCGTCTCAAAGCTTTGTCTACTGTGAGCCCTGTGACGCCGCTCAGGGCACTGCACCGAAGAACCCTGGTTTCTCTAAAAGCTGGAGATTGAATACAACAATTTAAAAAGTTCGCTAAACCCTTTATTCAATTGTGGAATAAGAAGTGAATCTTCAAATTTATAGGCAAGATTTAAGATTTTTATCACATTCTCGAAGCACGATGAAAGGTCTGACTCTCTCAGTCTAAGAGGTAACCCAAATATATATATATATTAAGTACCATATTGTCAAAGAAAAAGGAATTGTGAAAGAGTAATTTAAAAAAAAAAATCACATGAAATAAACATAAAAAGAGAAGCTTCTCTTGGATTATTTTTCATTTGAGATTAGGGACTTATTTTATTATCCACAATATTTATTAGTCAAAAAACAAAATACGGATTTGTGCCTTTTCAAAATTAAATAATTACCCTTATTTTCCCATTAACATAGTTGTTGCACATGTACCTCAGATGAGTTATATTGTGAAATTAATTTCTATGTTATTTTAAAGTAACATTGTTTATATTTTGGGACCTAAATATTATGTTACAGAGTACTTTGTTTTTCCTGGCCAGAAGTAACCGGAGCCTAGTCCAGTTATTATTATTTTCTCTAGTTGACTTCTTTCTTGTAGTTTTTTTTTTTTTGGAATAATTTTAATATGTCAAATTAATTTAAAAGGCAGTTAATATGTCAACCACACCATGAGTCTGGTTATGGTTTTAAAATCCTACTCTAATTCATAAATCTCACCTTCTCAAGTTGACTCCCAAATATTGATTGGATATATAAATCCGTACCTTGTAATAGTAAATTGGACAGGAAAAGATCTGTATCATTTACATGCTCAGAGTTTCACAAAAATCATCATTCATTTTTAAATTTCAAAAATGTTTTTATGATAAAACCATCTAAACTCTTTAACTCTTTTATGATTTGCGAATCATTTCATTGATCTCTTCATTATTATATGAATATGTCTTAAACTTGCCAAAAAAAAAGAAAAAAAAATTCACAGCAAGTCAAACTTTGAAAGTGAATATCATTTACAAGATAGATAGATAATTAATATATTTAAATTAATGACATGATTTAAAAGTAAATAAAGTAATGCTATTTCTTAGAAGGGGCAAAAGATTTTAATTTGAAGACAGTAGTGGGGGTAGGGTGTAATTGAGAGCAAAGATGTGCACTTGATTTGGGTCATGGCTTGGAGCTGTGATAAAATCATGGCATCATGTTCCTTGTAAAATGAGTGACGGTTAGTCGGTTGAGCGTTGTGAAGCAATCCGTATAAAGAGAAAAAGTAAAGGTTAAACGTGAATCATGTAGGACCTAGGATTGGGAGTACCAGGGCCCTCTTTGCCTTTATTTCTCTCTCCCCCCTCCCTCTCTCTTTCACTCTCTCTCTCTCTCTATATATATATATATATATATGAGTTTGGCTTGAAATTTACGGAATCCCATTTTACCTTATAATAATAATAAGACTTGTTGCTTTGCTCTTTTAATGCTTTTAAAAATTATTTAAAAATATATGAAAATCAAAATAATAGTGAACGTAATCAGATGGTGGGAGAGATATTTATTTATTGTCGTTATTGTGTTAAATTTTATTATTTTCTTAAAAAAAGATTTCAATTTCATTGAAAAAATTGTAGGAACTTATTATTACAGGGGGGGCCTACCAATTTTTGAAAGCATCAGCTTTGCTCTTGGTAATTCCCATCTAACTAAATCTCATCAGTTAATTAAACTACATAATATCTATTGTTGATGGTAAATGGGAGATTACTGAAGGATATTCCAAGTGGCATATTGTCCCCAGTCGGTCCTCCACTTTCACTTTCGGAAAGTACAAAAAAGAGCGATGTGAGGGAAACGGAAGTGGTCAAAAGTAAAAAGGCCTTTTTCTGTGTAAAGGGATCAAAACAAACCAAACCAGTGCTATCCTTGCATTTCCAACGTTATAATTCTTTTATTTTTTCGGTTTTATATTATGTTATAAATATTATTTATTTTAATATTATTTATTTTAATACATTTTTATAAGATAATTTTTAATATTTTTAAAATATAAAAATATCAAAAACTAAGACTTTACGTGCTGTTAAACAATATGATGAATGGCAAAATGAACTATGAAAACACAGATTCATGTATCGTCAATTGATTAATACTAATTATACCCATTGTAAAATTGAAAATAATGTTTTTAATAACAATTAAAAAAAAGAAAGAGAAGATTATATATATATATATGTGTGTGTGTGTGTTTTATTGACATAATAAATTAAGGGGAGAAAGTTAATGTGATGGAGATATGGAATTAAGGAAGGCAGCTGGTAGGCTAGGTTGATTAAGGATTGAATTATGCTAAATGCCACTGTTTAGACCAACATCCAACAATCCCATGGACTTTACATTACTGCACCCACTTTTCCATAATGAATGCATGCCTCTTACTGTTACTATTTATCCATCAAAAACATTACAAAAAGAAAAACGCTGAAATATTAATCTCGAGAGTGGAATTCGGTGAAGAAGCCCTGAAGACTTTGAAATTAAGGAGGGGCAGCAGACGTGGTGCCGACTGGCATGATCTCCGTAATTCATTGGTAGGTGCTGAGTCATTTACGGCGGCTCACTTTTGGAGTTCATCTCCACGTATGCTTTACATGTCACCACGTAAGCTCCAGTTTCAAGAGTCAACTTCTCCGCACGCAACCTCCAGCCTTAGCTCATGCTTGTTAAACTCTTTCTTGCTTTCCATTTTCACTAGTCTTGCACCATGGACTCTGTTTTTTTCCCCTTAAAAATGTAACAAACCTTATGACCCAATGCTCTACATTAACATTTGAATTTTAATTAATTACAATTTACAACTAAGTCCACCTAATAGATAACTCAAAAATATAATAGATTAATTTGTTGCCTATCTTTGTTTTCCCCCCTTAACTAACCTAATCCATAGATTTGGTGTGAATATTGCCATTATGTATATATTTTTATTAATATTATATATATTTTTGTTGACTATAAAAATTAATAATTTTAATGAAATTTGTATTATGTTTTTAATAAGATCATGTATCATTTGTCAACGTAAATTATTCAACATCAGCAAAGATTACCACTAAAGAATATTTCAAATTTTACTAAACATGATGTTATTTAATTTTATAAATTTATCATCCACAGCATTTTCTTGTAATTTAAAAGCGCATGACAAAAACTTAATGATGCATCACATCTTTAGCAATATATATATATATATATATATATATATATATATATATTGCTAAGGATTTTTTAAAAGTCCATATATGTATTTATTATTTTTGTCATAGTATTAAGAAAAAAATTCTCTCATTCTATATGGATTTTTAAATTAAAAACTATTATTAAACTAAATTAAAAATTAAATTAAAAACTAAATTTTTATTTAAATATTTTACAGGAAACAATTTCTCTGAATCCTAAACAAATGTAAAATGATTTAACTATTCAGCAAAAGATAAAAGAAAAGTATAAGGGATTTTTGTTAAAGAAAAAAATTGAATATATTATTATTATTGTCTTTTTTTTTTCATTTGTAACCATCATGAATCTCTTCATTTTTTTTTTTGAAATTTGATTTTTTCTTTCTTGTTTGTTTATTCATGGATTTTATTTATTCAAAAATAATTTCTTAATGTACATGATATTGGTTCGTTGGACTAATCACATTTATTGGTTGCAAGGTGTCTTGAAGCATTGTACACGTTGGGTTCGACAATCGCTCCTTTAGTTTTTGTAAATCATCATCTTGATATTTGGGTTTAATTGATCCATTTTGTCCACAATCATAAACCTTGTTAGTTTTACGAAGTGTAAATGCTTTTAAAACTCTACATTTAAAGGACATTTGCATCGTTCATTAATTTTGCATTTGCTTTTCACTATTTTAAGTGGTATTTCACGAGTTATTTTGACTTTGTTGCACACATTGGTTTCTCAATGAATGTTTGCTGCTTTCATTATGTAATGCGGAACTTTTTTCTTGTTGGGTTGTTTAATTTTTAGGTTACTTTTAATCTACTTTCTTTATTGCTGTTACTATAATCTTACACTACAAACTTTTGTCATGTATCATTTTTATTTTTATTTTTTGGATCTCATCAAATTGAGAGATTATACTTCTAGAAACTTCTTTTTTGGGAGTGCCTTCTCAAAGACTTGACGAGCTCATGGCCTCTAATTGTCTTCTTGCATTGGAAAGTTTTGTTTCGAGGGTATATCCCTCATTATATTAGGAAATTATACTTTTAAGGGTGTTTTCTTAAAGGGTTGATGAACTCATGGTCTTGGATTATCTCCTCAGGATTGGGAAGTTGTAATTTTGAGAGCTTTCATATTAGAGTGTCTCCTAAAAGATTTGATCAGCTTATGGCCTCAAATTACCTCTTTACATTAAGAGGTTTATTTTCAAAGGGATCTCTTCATATTATGAAGTTATACCTTTTAACATCTCCTTGTTAAGAGTGCTTTCTTAAAGACTTGATCAGCTCGTCGTCAAGGGCTACATTGAGAGGTTGTACTTTAAAAGCTTTTCTCATTAGATGTGTCTCTTCAAAGATTTGATGGACTTATGGCCTCAAATTATCTCTATTACATTAGAAGTTTTATTTTAAAGGGACCTCCAAGTATTGGGAGGCCATACTTTTGAGCCCCTCCTTGTTAAGCGTGCCTCCTCAAATACTTTGTAGAATTCACATCACCAAACTATCTCTTCATACTAGGAGGTTTTATTTGAAGGGATTTTATCGAATTAGTAGATTTTATTTTGAGGGTATCTTCTCGAATTAGAAGTTCATGTACTTCTAGGGACTTAGAGGTGCCTCCTCAAAGACTTGATAAATTCATGATCTCAAACTATCTTCTAACATTAGGAGTTTTTGTTTTGAAAGGATCTTATTCATTTGGAGGTCTTACTTTTGAAGAATCCCTTATTAAAGATGCCTTCTTGAAGGATTAGTGGGCTCATATTTAGTTAAAGTAAAGAGTCTTCTTTTTAGCTCCATTCATTATGGTCAAATTCTTATGCTTATATCGATGGTAAGAGTCTTTCTAACTTTTTTGAAGTTAAATCCCTTTTTCTCTCTTTGTTTGCCTATTTATAGATTTCTTTGTTTTTGTAACACTTCATTAATGGGATGTGACTTGGCTGTTTATGAAGAGTCTGCTTTGACTTATGTCATTTATTGGTCACAAGGCTTCTCAAATAATTATGCTTGTTGGTTTTAGCAATCGCTTTCTTTAGCATGTCACGGGAGCTTTTTCTGCGTTACCATCATTTTAGGCCTTTGAGTTAAATAGGCTTACATATTCTTAGGCCTAAATTTTTAATATGTAAGAGGGTAAACTAAGTGAAAACACTTGGTATGGTCATATACATATGGTCTAAGGACAAGTAGTTTTTATTAAGCTTGTTAAGTTTAATTGAAGATAAAATATATTTTATAAATTGATAAAACATAATTCACAGATCGTGAGGTTTGTTAACTTATTGGACAATTCAACACTTTCTTTCCTCACCTATCTTGAAAATCTAGCAAGTAGGTGTGTAATTTAGATGTCATTGGCTACTTTGGCTTATCAAAAGTGTAAAACATCCACCTTAGGCTAGCAACTGTATATGAAAAAGATTACAAGTATACTTAAAACATATTTAGTATTAAATTATTACTCCACCAAAATATATATTGATATCGGCATCAGAGTGCCCATGGATTAAACTCCTGATGCATTTTTGTTCTTATTTTACCAATTTTTTAACTTTTACACCTCATGACTTGTTGTTTTTCTAATTTTTCAGGTTTTAGTAGCATTTGCAAGAGCACAACAAGAAGCTATAGCTTCTAAGAAAAACTAATCAGAAACTAATCAAACTATCTTAAAGCACTATCTTTGGTCAACAAGCCAACCACTTCTCATTTGAAAGTTAGTCATTTCAATACTTGCATAGCTCCAAATATTTATGTCTTACCATTAATAATCTTCGGTATTACTCAATTCCTTTTTACATCATTTTGTCCTTAACCAATTATCTAGAAAAGTTTTCCAACCATTTAAGCTTATCCCATTATCATCCGAGCCCCACCTATTACTCAACACTTGATGCACCAACACTCGATGCACCAACACTCGATGCACTAGCGACTTTTAGAAAATGTTTCAATCAACTCATAAACATTGGCCAAACTTTCTTCAGTTATTAGTTTTGCCAAAAAATTATAGTTCAAAAACAACCGTTTTTATATTAGCCTTAAATGTTCAAGAATACATCTCTAAAAGCAAGTATGAGAGATAGAACCTAACCACTATACGTAGGAGGTAACAAGGGGAGAAAGAAGGGTTACAACAAAAGAAATAGACACAAATATCAAAAAAGAAAAGAAAAGTATAGGAAATCTTGACAACTTCCCATTAGGAACTATTAGAGCAAGAAGGTATTATGAGACAAATGTAGTACCTTAAGAAATGGTGCTAATATTGGTCCTATGAGAATAAGTATTTGAAATGTTAGTGGAGTATAAGTAGGCAATTTGATTGTCTTTCATAGTTGAAATATTATAAGCACAAGTTCCACACAAGTTTAATATGCCTCGATTCAAAGGATCTCATATATAATGACGTCTAAACTATTTTGATCATGATCAAGAAATGATTCAGTTAGCACTAAATTTATCAAATTTAGTGCTAACTGAACTAAGAATTTAGTATGGTCAAATTTATGATTAAACTCCATCGAATTATATAGCGGGAGACTGAGATGGTCAAGCTTAGCCAAATAAGCAACTGAAAACTCTATATTTAATTCAAATCAATCGAGTAAAGGGCTTAATTGACTGAATCATTTAGGATTTTAAAGTTTTACCCATAATAACTCTTTTATTACATTGATTAAATTATATCAAAATGCATCTAAATTGTCTTGCAAAGGTGTTTGGTGTTAGTAATAATCATAATTTTAGAATGGGATATAAGTAACTTTTCAAAGTTATCTCTTAGCATGAACTCTTAATACTATTCATTGCCTAATAGCATGAGCTTGCATTTTTCGTCCATAATCTTCTTACTAGTATCTTAATTTTCATATCCTTGAGCAAAACTAGAGATAGATAAAATTTTGATTGCAAACAATCACACTTGAAGGGGGTTATATTTGTCATTTGTACTCTTTACTTCTATGTGAGGTTGGTAAAATGCTGATAAAAAGCACCAATGTCTCAATCAATGTTTCCATTAAAAAAAAAAAAACTCTCGATGTGAAAATGGAAGAAAACTCATTTTATTGGAAATGTTAGGATTTAAAACAAATTGGAGTTGTCATCAATATTTTATACGGTATGATTAGCGATTGGTTTTCATTTATTTTCAAAATGAAAATGAGTAATGAAAATAAACAAAAAGAAAGGCAATGGTATATTTCTTGAGAAAAATTGGAGTATGGGAGTTGGATACGAGTGAGGACTTAAGGATTCTTCATTTGTAATTCTTTATATTTATAAATGCATAAGGGGTATTTTGGAAAAATGCAAAAACTTTGCCATTGTTCCATCTACAGATTTTGAAAAAAATTTTTAGGACAATGGGTGAGTTTCGTCATCACTTGGCTTTTCATCTTCAAATTGAAGAGAAGATGCAATTTGGTGATAGGAAGAGAAACTCCACTAAAATCATTTTCTTATTTTCTTGAAATTCATTAAAAAAAGAGATTTTATAGGACTAGCTAACATCCTACATTTTTAACTTATCTATTATCGTAAAGCAGAAATGAAATGCTAATCTTAAAGGATCATACCAAGCATTTCATTAATCACGCATTTTTCAATTTAAAATTTTCATTACTAAAGATATCGAAAAGTGAAGAATAAAGTAATCCATTTCCTTTTCTTCTTTCTCTTCACGTTACATTTAATTAAGCTAAGATAATTACTTAGTATTACTAATTAAACTAATATTAACTACTAACATCTAATTTTCTATATAAGAAAAACTACTTGAATTCAAAGCACATAAAAGTATAGAATAATATCTAAGAATAGAGTATTGAGAATAATACTATAAATTTTAAAACTATTTATACTAATCAATAATCATAATTTTACTGAAAAGGATGTAGTTTACAATATCTAATTTCACTATGACACGAATTACATAAAAAGAAACGAATTTTTCCTACAAAATGTGGAACCCTAGCAGTGTGCTTCTAAACTCCAAATTTTCTAGAATGTTTTGAATGATTATTGCTGAAAGAATGATTTGCTAATAATTGCCAATGAGCCAACATCTTTATTTATAAGAAAGATTTTAAGAGTAGGTTTATGGATTATAGGGCACACTTTGCTTCTTAGGGTGATTTGCACACCCAAAAGTGTTTAGCAACGATCGAAAAGAATCAAGCTAGGTCTGAACACTTGGTTAATCTTCAATAAGAATTACAGGGATGACCTAAATTACTTGAATGCTTAGTATAGGTCTACTAATCTTTGTTATATCACACTAGCACCTGTAGTGTAGAAGAATATTTCACTAAAAAGAATATTAGATTGGACTAGATCTTGGACTAATGGTCTTATATCTATAGAACATCTTGAGTCTAACTCTAAGTCTGAACCTAAATCTTTCTATGCTAGGCCTGACCTTGTTTCAGAATCAAACTCAAAAAACACCCACTAATCCTTTATCTGTTCTTAATCTTGACCTTGTTGTTGATCCTTCACCTAATCTTAAGTCAATCTAATCTTTGGAACAAATTTTCTTAGCTGAACCCTTCGACTTGGTTAATCCCTTTAGTAATGTTGCCTTGGCCTTCTTCACTATCAAGTTAAGACAATTTCTTCATTTTATCCAACGCTTTGCATTTCTTTATCTTGATTCTAATTTTTCTCTCTTTTTATGAGATCTTCACCCAACGATTACTCGTGCTATTAAGAAATATCTCTTGATTATGGAGGAATTGGTAGAGAAGTCTCTCATAGATTCAAATTTTGGTGGTAACTCAAAGGGTTTAACTATCCTAATTAAGGCAACTAAAAAGAGCCAACAAGCCAAGACTCTTATCATGAGTTCTGAGAGGTTTGCCTTACCTTCTTCTAAAGAAAAGCAAGGCAAGAAAGGTAAATCCTTAGTAATATTTGTAGATTTTAGTACTTTAGCACTAGATCAACCATAAATAGAGGCAATTTGAGTCAATTGACCTTTGAAGGTGATCAGGGGAGAAATTCATTCTATCTTAAGAGTTAAAGACTATTGGCATTATGATTAAACCCTTAATAGTGTGGGAGTTTAAGAGGAAGGCCATCTTTCTCACTAATTTCTAGTGATACACAACATGGGGCAAGAAAGGCCTTATCTATGGGCTGATAGCAATTTATTTAAGGTATACCTTTTCATTTCCTTTGATTTTCTCTTCAAATCTCCTTAATTTCTTTTGATTGATCATCCTTTATCCTATGCATAGATATTCAAATAGCAGCTCTACTTTCAAAAAGTTATAAGACCTATAACAACACTTTAGATCAGGTTCTATAAAAGGTAGAAGAAGTGGCGAAGGCTACTGTTGAACAAACTACTTTTCTAAAAGTAAAGAATGAAAACCTAAAGAAGTAGTTAGGGAAAAATAGCAAGACTTGGCTTTGGCACAAGCTGAGACTAGGAAGACCAAGGCTGAAGCTAAATTACAGCTTGAATAAGCTTAACAAAACTAGAAAAAAGAACTGGAATCTATTAAGGAAGGTGTTACTTAATCCTTTAATAAAAGTAAAGAATTTGATGATCCCATGTAGTTGAGTGTGCCAAAATCTATTGGCAGATTCGAGAGACTATAAGGGATGAAATTCAATAGAAGTACCCTAATCTTGACCTTAAGTTTATAAAGATTGCACTCTTAGATTTAATAACCATCACTGAACTTACCTCGATTGATCCTTCCTTTGCTGCAATTCAAATTTCTTAATTGATCAGACCATTAATTAAGTTGTATTCAAGGTTATACTAGGTACTTTTAAAGTTGTTTTTAACCAAGAAAAAGGAATGCTAGAGGGAAAAAAACATTAGCCTTGTATTTATTTTTCTTTTTTTTAGCTGAATTCTCTTTTTCTAATCATTTCTGTAGTCAATTTCCAATGAAAATTCCTCTTCTCCATTTCTTCTTGAATTTCTTATCAGTTTTCTCCAAACTAGAGTGAAAAAATTGATTGAACATGTAAGATTAACTAACTGATCCATGAATCAACTATATGTGCTGTGATCAACCTACATATGTTAATCCTTAGTGATAAGCTTACCTACCTTGACATTAGTGATCAACATCTTTGCACTGATCCTTAGTGATCAACATTGATGTGTTGATCCCTCGTGACCAACCTCAGTATGCTAATCCTTAGTGATAAGCTCTTATGAGTTGATCCCAAATGATCAGCCTTATTATGCTGATCCATAATAATCTATTGATCTTACAAAAACAAGATTGGATTCTTTTGTCCTTGATTGATCTTTTGCTATTTCATTGTCGAGCCTAGCTGAATACTATATTACTTTGGTTGATCATTGTGTGAATTAGTATTCAAACTGCTCTCTTACTGATCCTTAAAAATAAGATAACGATTTTTGAGATACCTATTTTTTCATTTGAAGTTGGTATTCTAACTTCTTTAAATTTTTTATGTAAGCTCAATGGATTCTATTTCTTTTCCATTTTTCTTTCTTCTTTTTTCCCCTCATTTTTTCTTTCGTTTTTTTCCTTTCTCTTCTTTTCTGTTTCTTTGCCTTTTTGAGTTTTTTTATTATTTTTTCTAAAAAATAATTTAATTAATAATGCAACCAAAATTTTTCAAACTTACCTTAGCATGAAAATTAAATGAGCTCCACATTCTGAAAGAATGACCCTTCTTGTTCGATGTACGTTCAAGTTTTGAATTTTTAAAAGAGGGTGTCATACAATAGAAAGAGTATCGTTGCTTGATAACATTTGAAAATTTTGAAGAAAGATTCACCTCTAGAAGTAAAAAGGCTCATGAAACTTTCAAATTTTCAAAAAAAAAAAAAAAAGTTCACCTTTGGACCGAAAAAGGCTCATCACCTAATGAAACTTCAAATTTTTGAAGAAAAGAAAGATTTATATTTGGATAAGAAAAGCCGCATCACACAATGAAACTTTCAAAATTTCAATTTTTAAAAGGAAGATTCACCTCTAAATTGAAAAAGCCTTGCCATGCAATGAAACTTCAAATTAACGAAGAAAGAAATATTCACATCTGGATGGAAAAAGCCTCGTCATGTGATGAAACTTTCAAATTATTAATTTTTAAAAGGAAGATTCACCTTTGGATGAAAAATCTTGGTAATAGGATGTAAAATTCAAATTTTTAAAGAAAGAAAGATTCACCTCTAGACAAAAAAAAGGTCTTGTTACGTGATGAGACTTTCAAATCTTCAAATTTAAAAGGAGGACTCACTTTGACCAAAAAAACTCTCCTCACAAGATGAAACTTTAAATTTTTAAAGAAGGAAAAATTCACCTCTAGACTGAAAAAGCCTCATCGTGAGATGAAACTTTGAAATCTTCAATTTTTAAAAGAAAGATTCACGTCTTGGCAAAATAGCCTTGTCACTCAATGAAACTTAAAATTTTAAAATAATAAAAGAGTTCACCTCTAGACAAAAAAAAGACTCATTACACAATGAAATTTTTAAATCTTGCATTTTTTTTGAAAAGGAAGATTAACCTTGAGATGTAAAAAGGCTTGTAATGAGATGAAACTTCAAATTTTAGAAAAAGAAAGATTAATCTTTGGACAAAAAAGTCTCGTGACATAATAAAAATTTTAGATCTTCAATTTTAAAAGGAAGATCCACTCTAGATGGAAAAAACCTCGTCACATGATGAAACTTCAAATTTTTTGACAAGAAAAAATCCACCTCTAGACCAAAAAAAAATCATCATGAGATGAAACTTTGGAATCTTCAAAAAAAGTTTTAAAGAAAGATTTACAAAGAAAGCCTCATTATGCGATGAAACTTTTGGATTTTTGAAGAAAAAGAGATTCACCTATGTACGAAAGAAGCCCCACCATAGGATGGAACTTTCAAACCTTCAATCATTTTAAACGAAGATTTATCGAAGAAGCTTTATTGCTTGATGAAACTTTAAATTTTTGAAGAAAGAATCATTTATGTAGAAAAGAACCCTCACCATGGGATGAAACTTTAAAATGTATTGAACGCTCATGGATAAATGCAAATGCTACTACAAGGATTTTTTTTTTCTTTTGGAAATTGTTTAGGTTTCCATCAATGGGTGACCTCTCATGCATTTTGATGAAATGTATGGATTGCTTATGCCAATGCTATTATAAGTCTCCTTTTTTTTTTTTTTTGAAATTTTGTTAAAATGTATGTAGTGCTCATGGAGCAAATGCAAATGCAAATTTTTTTTCAAAGAATTTAAATTGCAGCATACCTTGGTTACCTTTTTACACACAATACTCAAATCTTGGACTTTGTTTAGTCATTCCCATCATTTAATGAATTCTCTCATGAAATGGAATGTGATTTTCCTCCACCAATGAAATTTGTTTTTGGAGTTTAGACTCTTTAAAAAGATCACTATTGGTCATTCCATTTTTGGAGACAAAGAAGATTGCTTAGTACTTAATTTTCTTGTTGTCATGAGAATTACTCCCCGCCTTTCTTCGTCGGTCCTTTGAATTTTTGTTTTTTTCTTTTCCTTGCCCTTATTTACATCATTTTCCTATTTTTCTTTCCCTTTTCTAAGGAGTTATTCTTTATCCTTGCCCAGTGTTATTTTTAAACAACCTATTTATATCACTAAATTCAGTGGAAAATAAATATTGATCATGTAATATCAAACTTTACATTGTATTTGATCATCACATTAATTCTAGGGATACAGTTTAGAGAATTTGCGAATCTTTAGGTGTTTGCAAGAATTTTTACTGGGAATAGGAAGATAAACATTATCTTTTATAAACTTTTTGAAAGGTCAAAAATGGTGATATCTATGTAAGAGGAATATTGATGAAATAATGGCAAGATGTTAAAGTCTTCGTATTTGGGAAGGAAAATTCTTGGTACATCTGACAATGAACATCCAAGTACTAATTAATGTTAGTTTTTGTATTTTATCCCGATAGAATTTATGATAATGTTCCTTGTCTTTATTAAAGATTTTGATTATATTTTACTTTAAATGTCCTTTTGAACAAGTTTGACCATATTAGGCGAAGTTGAATCATGTCATCTTCTGAATAAGGGAAAACTGCTTTTAACTATTGTTGATTTACTCAAAACAAGCACCGTTGATGTGGGTGCAGAACCAAATTTTATTAATAAAATTTTATTTTATTTTTTTAAGAAGAAGTGATAAAAAATTAGGAAGTTAAAGCACTAACAACATGTTTGGTTGGCAGGAATACCGATTCTTTTCCTACTTTATTCCGTATGGAATTGCTTTTCTAATGTTTGGTTCATTTTTATCACAGAATTGTAATTCTTTAAGGAATTTCTATTCCTTGAAAACCCGAAATAGCTATTCCGAAATGAACCCTCGGAATTGCTATTCCATGAAAACAAAGAATTCCTATATTTTTCTATTCCCAACGTACCCGTGATCAAATTTTTAAAATTTCTATATATATATAATAACTTCATTTTTAAAAATAATTTACTAAAAAATAAAAAAATAAAATTATTAAAATACTAATTTTATAATATTAATATTTAAAAATAAAAAATAATTATTAACATATTATTTAGTTAATATTATTTTTATAATAATAACATCTTTTTTATTTTTTAAATAATTTATCAAAAAAATAAAAAAGTAAAAAATATTACTTTTATTAAAATATTAATTAATATTAATATTAATTTTATAATATTAATATTTAAAAATAAAAATAATTATTAATATATTATTTAGTTAATATTTTTTATAATAATTTATTATTATAAAATATTTTTAATTAATATTATTTTAATAAAAATTAATTAAATTATAATTAATTTAGTTGAAGGATATACTAGTCTTTTAAACTTGCTTCAATTACTTTCCTAGCTTATTCTTTAATGAACCAAACATTTGAAAATAAATTCATACTCTATTCAATTTCAATAAACCAAACATAATAATACTTATTCTTTTCTATTCCTTCTCTTTTCTATTCTTAAAAAATACCTTTTCTATTCATTCTCTATTCCATTCCATGAACTAAATATGCCATAAAGGGAGAAATGAGAGAAGAATGACTAAGAGTGCAGATCGGATAAAGAAGTGAGACCAAATTGGTCATGGGTCAACCAAGTAATTAAGATTGGGATCAATCATCTTGTGAGTTTAGTGTTAGCCACAGAATTAAAATCGAGATTGGTTCATATTGAGATTGAGACCAGAATGAGGCTTTGGATGTTAGCATTGAAAACGTTAAGTGATGTCAATGTTAGTTGACATATTGATAAATTAATATAAAAAGAAATCAAATGAGAAAAAGAAAAAGAAAAGATTAAAATTTAGCAAAATTTGATTTTGTTAATATAAAATACTAGTACATGATTGAATTCATTATTAAAAAATGAAAATATTAAAAAAAGGCTTAAAGAGATCCAAGTGGTTGGAGCATTGGATGGAACGACATTGGCATTGGCATCGGTAGAGCTTAGATCGACAACTTGAGGAGCAGGAGCCTCTAAAGTGATGTGTATAGAAGCGGTATGGGACATTGAGACTTTAGCAGTGCGAACCATGAGTGGAGTGGGATCAGTTACATCTTCATTGATAAGCCTATCCTTTAGCAAGATTTTAAGATCTAGATTGAAGCATACACCCTTGATTTGGTCTATTTGGTCCTACTAGAGGCTAGGTTGTAATTCTGATGTTGCTTTGACCACATCGATATTGAAGGTCTATTAGCCTTATATTCTATTATGATTTCATCTTAAGCCTGATATATCAGCATCGATTTTTGCATTGAGAAGCTTGATTTGAGTGATGGCCAACTTTTTGTGCCTCGAGGCCACTAAGTTTTTCAATCTTTCCACTTTAACTGCCATCACTTTAACTTTTTCTACCACTTTAGTGGTAGACTTATTGGCCATCTCTTTATCTTGAAGAGCTTGAACTAAGGCTTGGCTGTATAGTTCATACTTCTCCAAGATGAGAGTAACTTCATTATAAACCTACGAGTGGATAGATGTCAAATCAAGCTACTTGTGGAGTAGAAAAAAAAGAAGAAACTAATGCTAGATCGAGCAGCTTTTAAGGAAATAAGAGAAAAACTAAATCTAGTTATCAGTTTGCAATTCTACTTTGCAATGAGGCATTCCTAATCACGGTAAGATAGCCTTTTTCATCTTCTCGAAAGCCACGTCTGGATTTTCGATTGTGTCCATGGCCTTCATGTTCCACCCCAAATAAAAATGATCTAAGGCAGTGCATTCCTTGGTGATAGGAAGTGGGGGCATCAAGGCATCAATAGCACTCCGGTTCGAGATCTTTCTAAGAGTGAAAAGTAAGAATTTTTACTTCTTGGTCCATATATCAAGCAAGGGCCTTCCCTTTCCTTGTCGCATCATTAGACGAGATTCCTTTACTGGGCACTTCTTTGTCTCAAATTGAGAGGAGGCTTTTAATGTGACAATCTTAGTGGTAGGTTAGGAACCGATCTCGATTTTTTTAGACACAGTCGATTTACTTTGCTGCTTATACTTCTTCTTTGGAGCAAAAAACACGTAGGATCAAATCTTTGTTAGTTTAACACGGCATCTTCAAGATCTATAAGGAAAGGAAGATGTCAGAGAGTTCATTAATGGAAAAAATAAAGTCACAAGAAATGAGAAAAATCTATAGGTAAGAGTGAGATCAGTGAGAGATTTTCAAAATTTTATAGGTCAAAATATTCATTGGCATCAATTTAGGGTGCATATTTTACATCAATTAAATAGAGAGTGAGTGGGGTGTTTCGAGGTAGAATGAGAGAATATTAAAGGAATCAATCTCAAGATAAAAATAGGATTGAGATCGAGATGAATATCTAATGTAGGACATGTGAGAACGTGAAATTTGATATATTAGACCATAATAATCCATTCAAATGTGAGATAGTTTTATATATTGTGAATGACAATATGTTCGAAGACCAAGTGATAAAAGGGTTTGGTATTTTCACTAAGTGTTTTCCCTTTCCCATAAGATGATTTGGGATGTTTCTAATGATGAAAAGTGAGATGGTGGAAAATGTCACACCGAGTTATAGAAAATGGAAGATGATAATGAATAAGCATGTGCTTCTACTGATATGGTTGATCAAATAGAAATTTTCTCTAGTGTTAATGGCGATACAAAGGTTAGCTGAAAGAGTAAGGTATAAGCAGGTGAATAAAAGAATTAAAGGCTGAAAGGAGTCGACTCTAAAAGGAGATCAGGATGTTACAATATAAAGATAGGGTACAATGCTAGATAATAGAGAAGATCAAAGAGGAAAGAAAGCAAGCTCAAGAAGAAGTGAAAGTTAAAGAGAAAATGGGAAATGGCAAGGTTGAAAGAAGAGCTAAAAAAATATTAAAAGATTAAGAGGCTTACCAAGCAAGTATAGCAAAGGAAGATCAGTTGCATGACTTCAAGCTTGTAAAAGATCAAAGACAATACTAAGAGATGAAAAAATAAAGAGATAAACTAGCAGATGCCTTGCATGATCTAAAAGACGAAAATTTTGAGTTATAGCAAAGAGTTAGCGTGGATAGGAAGATGATCAAAGATTTTCTAAAGGACCTAGATACAAAGAAAGAAGAATACCAGAGAAAGATTTGTTAAATGATGTAAATCTTGGATCAAGAAAAGGCTATGAGATTGAACCAGATGTTAGATCAAAAATCCTTGAGAGCTGAACTTACAAAAGCTATGAATGAAGGTGGGCTATAGAGAGAAAGAGCTAAAGAGATATGCGTCCCTTATGTCGCGTTAAGGAAGAATACTTGTCTTCGGTAAAGCGAAATCAGATAGATCTAAGAAGGTTATATCATAAATAGAGTAAGCCCTTGAAGTAACAAGTGTGATAAATTCAAAGATCAAAGACTTCCAAAGGAAGATCACATCTCAAGCATGCTCTCATGGAGTGGTTCAAGCGTTCTTAGATAGGACTCAAGATCTGTACCTAAAGGCTTCTAATGTCTCAATTTTGGTCTTATGTGAAATATTCATAAATTTTTTTTAAAACATTAAATAAAATCCTTACTGTTAGTCTTATAATGATTAAGTGGATGATCGTCCGAATGTCCATATTTGCATTCATGCTAACATCATATTTTCATGCGTACATCTAACATTGGGCCATAACAAAATGTAATTAAACATTTAAGGAAAAAATAGGGAATGTTAAGGAACATTGGGTCACCAAATAGTACAACCTAAGATCAGAAATGTGAATAACCAAAATGGATGATCAAAAGGCTTACTGTGAAAGGTTGGAGAAGAAGTAGATGGAGCTACAACACTAATTAGCCTAGGCTCAAAGAGCCATGCATGAATGAATTATCAAGAGCCATTAATACCTGCACAATAAGATGCACGATCAATCTTGACAGATAATGACCATTTTCAATTAGTTTGTGAAGGGCAAAGAGCCTATTAAAGTCAAGGCTCTAAATAGGGTTGCCTCAAGAGGAACTTTAGTTGTAAGGCTAAGGAGCCCAATAGTAAAAAAGGCTTCCTAGAATTTTCTGGAGCCTGCATATGATCTACTTATAGACAAAAAGGAAATAACAAGGGAAGAAAGGCCACTAAACCTATTCGTGTCCCTAACATTGATGATCTAGTTGAATGGGAAAAGCTAAGGATAGGTAGCGCTATTAACCAAGAGTTGCTATTTAAAGAGAAATACTTGATAGAGCAAGTTTGAGCATTCCAACAAGAGAGAAAAGTGACCAAAACAGGCACAGTAGATATGAGCCTCGTATCAGATTTAGTGTTATCTCTAGAATTTAAAACACCCAAATTCGATATATGTGATGAATTAAGGTGCCCTTATACCTACTTAAAGATGTATCTACATAAGATGCATGGGTACGAGACTAATAAAAAGCTTCTCATCATTGCTTTCAAGGTAACTTGAAAGAAGAAGCTTTAAAATAGTATACCAATCTTGAGCCTCTAAGATCTAGTCTTGGAAGGACCAAGCCAATGCAATCCCAATGCATTACTAGCATATAGAAGGTTATGTCTAAACCAAGTTACACTCCAAAACATGTTTAATTGTTAATAGTGAGATGTTTAAAAAGTAGCTACTCAATGACGCAAGATGATAATAGATAGGGTGTAGCTGGCTTTGTCAGATTCAAAATTTTCTCAATTATTCTTAGGATGTTGAAACCTTATTCACATCATCTCCATAGTCAGGAGAATCATTTAAAAATGCAAATTCATTGAGAATGCTTTCCGAACCCAAAAATTGGATGATCCCACTGTGAGATGAGCCTCAATGGCAAATAAGAAAGAGGGTGAGATGAATTACATGGCCTAACCAACTTATTGACAATAAACCAATGCAATCCTTACTTAATAGTAGTCATATACAAGAGTCTCATACACCTTGAACCTCAACATCAAGGGGATTCCATAACCCACAATAGTCAAACCATAAAAAAATCAAAACTTCATTGAAAACAATAAGAAGTAGGGAAGAAGGAGACAAAAGCTCCATATTCGATCAATCTCGATGCCGTATGGGGAACTTTTACCTATAGTTGCTTTAGTAAAAACTCATAGCATCAACACACATAAAGTCTTCACAAGCACCATACTTACCATGGTACGAGCCTATAATAACATGTATATATCACTTTGATGTGGTAAGGCACAACATTGAGAATTGCCCTCAATTTAAATACAAAGTTCAAATTCTAATAAATGCTAGATTATTGAGTTTTGAGCAAGATAGTGGGCAAATGTAACGAAAATCCTTTATGGGTCCATAACTAGCATCAAGTTAGAATGTTGGAATTGAGAGAGAAATAATGATGGTGGAGGGGCATAAACTATTCCTGGTAATGATTTAAACGAAACCTTAACGGATTTTCATGATAGACTTACTTATTAAGAAAGTAGAGGAAAAACCAAAGGCATTGGTGATAAAATTACCTAGGCCATTTCATAGGAGCAACCATGCTTTTCCTTAGAGAAACCAAGTTGAAAATAGTTTCGAAAAATTTGAAAAAGTAAGTAACGTGGTCAGATTTGGTCGCATGACTTGAATTGGAAGGTTTTATTGTCCTACCGAATTGAAAGGAAAAACATCAAAGGAAGCTACTAAAAAAGGAAAAAAAAAATCAAAGGAAGTTAAAAATAAAAAAGAAAAGATCGAAAAAGCAAAAGAAGTTGAAAAAAGGAGGATGTTAGCCCCATCACAACGTAAGAAGTCGTGGAGTTTCTAAAATATGTCAAACATAGTGATTTTAACATTATTGATCAATTATAGAAAACATTTGTGAAGATTTCAGTGCTATACTTATATTCAATTTAGAAATCCATATAGAGTATTAATGAAGGTCCTGAAGAATGCCCACATGGCACTCCAAATTTCCATGAAGAAATATGCAACCATATCACAATGCATAATTTCATCACATTCTCTAATGATGAGTTGCTCGATGAACGCATTAGACGTTAATGCCACATACAAGGGACATATAATTTCTTAAGTATTAATTAACAAGGACATGATGCCAAAGTGCACACTATACTGACTTCTAATTGGTGTGAGTCATATTAGATATGATTCAATGATAGTCAAAGCTTTCAAAAGGGAGGACTGAGATGCAAGGTATGATCAATCTACAGATGAAGATCAGCCCATGCTTACATGACATCAAATTCCAAATAATGAACATTTCACCCTCATTTAACATCTATTGGGAAAGCCTAGATTCATGTTACTAGGGCTGTACCATCAACCCTACACTAGAACGTTAAGATGATAGTTGAAAATAAATGGGTACTGATAGATAGGGAGGAAGACATGATCACATCAATTTCATCAAATACCCCATGTATAGAAGTGCCAAAAATTAAAGAGAGTGCTTTTCAAACATTTGAATTTGTGAATATTGCAAAGCATTTGTGGACACTTTAGATCATCAAAAGCATGATGTTGCAAGTGAAACAGGCTAGGGCAAAGACCTATAGGTCTAAAAAGGCATGTGAAAGAATTTACTAAGCTAGCCCAAAGGTAACAAAGCTCCCAGAAAATAAAAATGGTTAGGACATGGGCTATAAACCAATGGTTGCAAATAAAAGGCAGAATAAAGAAGAGAAGAAGGTTAAAAGAGTTGAGACCTATGTCAACAAGCTTATTGATACAACCGGTACTTGAGGATAAATTTTCAATCCATAGGATTATACCTAAAGGATAAACCATTAAATATGAAGGCTTTCTTAGGAGCATAAACATGGTAGAGGTAGAAGAAAAGAAACAAACTATTTAGGAATCGATCAAAATCCTCTAGGATTTATACTAAAAATTGGATGGTTGTAGATTTGATGAGTGCAAACAGAATCCAAAACATGTAATCTTCCTAGCCTTTGCTAAATAATTAATAAAAGGAACCCATTTTACAAATAAATATTTTTATCTATATCCTTCCTTAATTCTTTTATAATTGCTTTTCATTTCATTCTTTTTGTTTAAGCATCTAAATAAGGCGTCCCATTCTCATGATTCAAGGAGTTTAACAATGAATGCCATGATATCTAAGTTGTCAATTTGGACATTAAGGAAGTACATTTTTAAGATAACTCTGATAACAAAGAAGATAAGAAAATTAAGAAAATTATGAATTGCTTTCATAAATAATAAGACGAACACTTCAACAGGAAAAGTAGATTCTCTACCATAAGGAAGAAATTAAAACAATAAATTAAGGAATAGAGGAGGATAAAAAGGAAGTCAAAATTAGCATAATGATATGCCCATCAATAAGAGAGTAGCTAATTAAATTATTGAAAGAAGTCACAAATATATTTGGCGTGGTCTTATAAGGATATGCTAGGATTAGATAGAAAGATCGTAAAACACAAGTTCTCTTAGAACTTGGTTGCCCATTAATACAACCAAAATTAAGAAGGATTAAATGTGAAATCTTATTAAAGATGAAAGAAAAAGTGCAAAAATTACTAGATGTGGGTTTCATCATAGTGGAAACTTTGAATGGGTATTAACATTGTATCTGTTCCTAAGAGAGACAGTCAAGTATGTATGTGCATTAACTATCGAGATTTGCATTAGGTCAACCCAAAATATAAATTTTTTTGTTGCTCCATATTGATACGTTGGTGGATATCATGATCAAATTTTTATTATTTTCCTTTATAGATGGATTTTCTAGATATAATTAGATACCAATGGCCAATAAGGATATGCAGAAAGCAAATGTCATTCATGTTGAAAAATACTAGGGTAATTTATCAAAGAGCCATGTTCACGTTGTTCCACGAGATGATGCACAAGCCAATAGAGGTACACATGGATGACATGATTGCGAAATCCAAGAAAGATAAGGTCCATGTAGAAAATTTAAGAAAGTTATTTGAAAGACGAAGAGTACAAACTCAAACTAAATTCGGGCAAGTGTACCTTTGAAGTTAAATCAACAAAATTGCTAGGGGTTCATGGCTAACGAAAAGGGGATAGGAGTAGACTCGAACAAAGTGAAAGCAATCCATAATTTCTTGCCTCTCCGGATAGTTAAAGAAGTCAAGGGATTCTAAGGAAACTAAATTATATATCAAGATTTAATTACACCTTGCAAATGTTAAGGACTTGATATTTAAGATATTGAGGAAGGATAATCCAAAACAATGGAATGACGGATGTCGGGCAACATTTGATAAAATTAAAGAATATTATCGAGTTCACTAGTGTTGATGCTGCTAATTTTGAGCAAGCCAGTGATCTTATACTTAACAATTTGTGAAAGATTACTAGGATGTGTATTGGCATAGATAGATGAGATAAGGAAGAAAGATCAAGCCATTTATTACCTAAGTAAAAGTTCATAAAGTACGAGCACAAATACTCATCAATTGAAAAATTTGTTTTGCATTAGCTTGGGCTGCTCAAAGACTAAACCAATACTTATTGAGTCATATGACCTAGATTATAATGAAGTTTATCTAATAAAACAAAATTTTGAGAAACCCTCACTATTAAGAAGATTTACAAGATGGAAAGTCCTATTATCTAAATATGATCTAATGTATGTTTTTTAAAAAGCTATAAAGGGAAGTGCACCCACAAAATTCTTAGCTGATTGAGCAAATAATGATTATTAAATAGTGAAATTTGATTTCCAAGATGAGGATTTGACTGCTTATGTAGATGAAGGAAATGAAAAGGATTAAAAAATAATAGATGTATTTTGATGGAGCATCAAGTACTTTGAGGCAATAAAATTAGAGTAATATTAAAATCCTAAAGTGGACAATACTGCCCATTCACAACTAGATTCAATTTTAACTTGACAGATAATGTGGTAAAATGCAAATCTTATCTACTGGGCCTAAACGCGGTTATAGAGATGGAGTGCTATAGATGAAATTATTTGGGGATTCAATCCTAGTAATTTATCAAACTGAAGGAAAATGGTTGACTAAACATTAAAGGTTGATTAAATATAATAATTTTGTGAAAATAACTCCTAGAAACTTTGAAGAGATATCATTCTACTATCATCTCAGAGAAAAACATCATATAGTAAACATGTTAATGACATTGGCTTTAATGTTCTAAGTCAACAACTCTAATGATGTATTATCAATAAAGATTAACATAAAAATCTCTGGCATATAGTGATTAAGAAAGAGAATAATAGGTAACCATAGTTTTGTGATATTTCGAGATTTATAAAAGAACAACAATATCCAAGTAGGACAAGTGAAAATGATAAAAAGATGTTGAGAAAGTTGTCGACTAATTTTATACTAGATGGCGATATCCTATATAAGAAAAATTTTGACCATACCTTACTCCCCTTATGTTGATGTAGAAGAAGCCCAAAGTATAGTGAAAGAAATACATGAAAGAATATGTGGCATGCATGTAAATCACCATATGATGGAGAGAAATTGCTTCCAGTAATCAAAAAATAAGACAAGTACTAAATTTATATGGATAAGATTCATGCTTCTCATTACTGCTTCATATGATGAATGCACCATGATCATTTAGTTCAGTATGATTGGATTAATCACCCCAAAAGCCTCGAATGGGCTTCGATCTATCCTAATACTTATGTATTACTAAGTACGGTCATTTGCAAACATAACAAATACGATGGTCAATAAATTCCTAAAAAAAGGAGATTATTTGTCGATACCGTTTGTCAAAAAATATCATTTTGAATAATGTAACAAATCTGAACAACATAACTATGAAGGAAATTTATGAGCAATTCAAGATTAAACACCAAATTCAACAACCTATCGACCAAAAATTAGTGATGTAACATAAAACGAATCATCAGGAAGATGAAGTTGACATAGAAAGTTAGCATGAGATGCTACCATTGTCCTTACTAGCTTATAGAACAATAATTCAAGCATCTATTAGGGTAACACCATACTCACTTGTTTATGAAGTAGAGGCCATTCTACTAGTAGAAATTACCTTCATTGAGAGTGCTAAAAGAAGTCTAACTTGATGAAGTTGAGTAGATCAAAGTTAAGTATAAGTAACTTAATTTATAGAAGAAAGTAATTGAAAGCATTGTGCCATGGGCATTTATATTAAAAGAGGATGGAGAAAACTTACAATAAAAAGGTGCGTCCCAAAAATTTCAAGGAAAGGGAGCTGGTGCTAAAAAGGAATTTTAGAAATTCTTTGACCTTCAAGGAAAATGTGCACCAAATTGGGAAGGACTTTTTGTAGTAAAAAAGGCATTATCTAGAAGAGCATTGATATTAACCAAAATAAATGAGCCAAATCTCTTAAATCCTATCAATTCAGACATAGTAAAGAAATACTGCACATGAAAGGCACATGGAAAACCTAATAAGGTAGCTCAAAAAAAAGGAAAAATCAAAAGTGAAAACTAAAAAAAGTAGTCTAATTTAAAGAAGGCACACTTTAGACAGAAGATAACAGATTCTAATGAAGGAAAAGAGTATCCCAATCACTTCTTCTATAATTAAAGATGATAATTGGGATATACATATTCATTATCAAGAGAAAAACTACGCATGATGAAAGCTTCTTTCTAGCAAAATGTATTTTTTCTTGAGAGTAAGATTCCTTGTAAATATCCCATCTTAAGAGATTAATGTACAAAAATATACTTTATCTCTTGAATAAAGTGTGGGCAGATTTTATTCAAATCTGAGTCAAATTCCTTGAAATGAAAGGTAAGATTGAAAAACACAAGGAAAAAGGACACTAGAGGAAAATGGGAGTTTCATTAAGAAAAAAGATGGAGAGAGAGCTCAAGAATATCTAAAATTTTTAAAAAGGGCATCCTACTTAGGGCATACCCATAATGAAAAATAGTAAAGGACTGAATCCAAATCCTAACAAGAAAACGTACAGAATGGAAGATGTAGACGTCAAAAACTAAGAGAAAAATAGTGATAGAAATAGGCACAACCAACCTAATAAAATTCAAAATAAGAAAACGAAGAAAAACGATGAAATCTAAAGTCATGAATACATGATCATGAATGCATAAGAAATAGTAGGAAAATAAGAAGAATAATGAGATATCCCTTGTGTGTGAAAAACCAAAATCCTTAATAGAAAGGAAGCAAAGAGAATTCGCCATTAAATAAGAAATAATCCTTAGTAAAGATCACAGAAATAAAATTCCCAATGGAAAAGTGAATAATTTATCCCTAACAAAAGAAAAGAAAAAGAAACTTCCCAATGGAGAAAAGAAAAATCACCAATTGAGAATGAAAAATGACAATGTACAATGAAAGATTAAAGGTGGAATGAAATCCATCGTTAAATCATCAATAAAAGAAACTCGAATATTCACAATGATTGTACATTGTGTCAAAGACAAATGAAACATCATGATGATTATGCATCGCACCGTTAATGGAAAGATGAAGTATTAAGGCCACAAGATCAATCTTCCCGATGATTGTGCATCATATTGTAAATGAAGCATCACCATGATTATGCATCGCATTGGTGGTGAGAAAATGAACCAATAAAGATAAGTGTGAATCGCATTATTGATAAGATCATTCATAAAAACAACACAATGAATGTGAAACATGTTAATGATAAAGACTTTTGGATTAATCCATCAAGAAGAATGTGAAGCACATCATGGTAAAGTATCGAGACAATTGTGAATTGTAGCATTGATAGGACAAGATGAGCTATCAACATTGATAAAATCCTATATCATTCGTTGAGATGAATATGAATCATGTTAGAAATGGAACATCATGATGAATATGAAATACATCACAGATGAAATGGTGAACTGTCAAGATAATAGTGATTCATGTCTTTAATAAGAAACTACTTAATCATTGAGATAAATGTGAATGGCGTAAAAAATGAAGCATCACAGTAAATGTGTAACACATCATAGATGAAATATTATACTATCAAAGGTGACTATGTACTACATCTTTAGTAGAATAACTTCTCAATTATTAAAATGAATGACAATCGCATCAAAGATGTGGCACTATGGTGACTGTGAATCGCGTAGAAGCAAAATAAACCATTATGAAGAATATGAATCACATCTTCGTGGAACTTTCCAACCATTTAGGTAGGATATCATGATGAATGAGATTCACATCGTGATAAAGCATCCAACAATTTTGATAGATTATGAAGGTGAATATGAATAAGACCATCCATAGGACATCAAGAATTTTCATTGAGTGCTGAAGGATGAGCTGACAGGAGATAAACCATTCCACTAACAAGATTAAATAGTGAGGAAAATCCATTTAGAAATCGATGAAAAAAAAAAAAAGAGATGAAGACCAACAATTATTTTCTAAAATTTATGATTTAAAAGTAAAATTAGGGGCCTTTCATCTTTGTCCCAACATTAATTCTTAAAAAAAAAAAAAAGGAAGGATAATTATAGGCATATAATTTTGTAACTAATGACTTTTTTTTTTTTTTAAAAGGGAAAAGAGATCAAAATTTAGAAAGTTAAAGCATCAAAGGTAGAAATGTGTAAAGAATGGCTAAGTGTGTAGATTAAATGAAGAACTGAGATGAAGATTAATCAACTTATAAGGTTGGTGTTAAAGACAAAACTGAGATTAGGAATAGTCATATTAAGGTTGGGATCAAAATGAGGCTTTTGATGTTAGCATTGAAACTATTAAGTGATGCCAGTGTTACTTGAAGTTTTGATTAATTAATATCAAAGGAAATCATATGAGAGATAAAAGAAAAGAGATTGAGATTAAAGAATATTTGATTTCATTGGTATAAAAGATTAGTACATGATTGAAGTCAATATGAGAAAAAAGAAAATATACAAAGTCTTAAGGAGAATTAAGTAGGCAGAGCCTAGATTGAGTACATTGGCATTGCGTTGACAAAGCTTGGATTGAGAACTTTAAGAGCATGAGCCTATTAAAAGAAAGGTGTAGAAGCGACATCAGGCATTAGGACTTTAGTAACACTAGCCGCGAGAAGAGTGAGATTGGCCATATCTTCATTAGGACTATCTTTTAGTAAGAAATTAAGATTCAGATTAGAGTACACACCCTTGAGGTAGACATGAAATACTTAAAGTAAAGGATAACTCCCTTTTCCTTCCTTGATTCTAGATCAACTTGAAAAACTTAGAAAAAAATTTAGTAGAGATCATGTAAACTTTAAGATTGAGGCATGGAATAAAGAAAGCTATAAGATAATACTAAGTATTAGGGACTAATAGGGAAAAAGAAATATGATGCCTATAAAATTGGAAAAAAATGATCAAAAAAATTACTGAAGAAATAAAGAGAATGACTAAAGTTGCAGAGAATGCTCTTCGAAGGGAGAGGATGTTAAGGAAAAATGATGTCAAGAGAAGGAAAAGGCTACAACCGAAATTCAAGGTTAGATATGATTATTGATCCAATAATGGAAAGCCTCGGGGTGACTAACATTTAAAGCATGAAAGTGGTAGCAAAAGGCAAAACATTATATTGATGTCATATCATCTTGAAGTATTATCCTGGTCTCACATCATCCCTGAATTGTGGAAGTACAGATTTATCCCAACTGACATCAACTTTGAACAATAAAAGTGCTTGCTTATGTCGATGTCATAGCAGTCCTGAGCTATCAAAGTGTTGAATTAACCCAATTTCACTATTGGAAAAAGTTTAATGAAAATACTAAGTGTTGAAGAAAAATTGATCCCAATGCTAAAATCAGTAGAAACAAGGTCTAAAGGCTAATCAATTCAAGAAGTAATTGAGAAGATTGTCGAGGGTTATGCAAAGGTGCACAAGATACTTGGTGAAGTGCACAAAAATGCGTAATTTACCTAGATGCCCCTAGAATGCACTATGGTCAGCCCATATTTCTCAAGATTTTAGTAGGCCTTCAACCTCAAAATTTCCTATAAAGAGATCGTATATTTACTATATAAGGACTTTTGCTCGCTTTCAAGTTTTCATAGCAAAGTTAAGCTGTTATTCCTTTTTGTTCTCTTTGAGTCTTAGAGAAGAGTCTTTGATCTTGAATTGCTATTTACAAGCATACAATAGCTCCTCAAGATCCAAATCTCGCGGGTATAATCTCTCTTATTTATTTCTAAATGGTTGAATAATTGTATCTTGATAGTGATTGTGTTGAATGAAATTAAAAGGATCTAATTGATCCAAAAATTCCACTAATTCTTGAGATGTTATGAGTTTTTGATTATTTATTAATTGTATTCTTAATCTTTAGATTCATTTTATTCAATAAATATACTTTTTGATGTTCTATACTTATATATATATGTTGCACATCATGATTTGCAAAAAGTTTACCAAGGTTAGCAATACGATACACTTGTATTCTAATTCTTTAAATAAAAGGTCCTTGTTTTTTGAATTGAAGATTAGTGCTATCTAACTTGGAGACTCTTGCATTAAAAATAGCATAAAAATTATTTTAAGAATTAATCATGCATGTCTAGTGTAGTCTAGTGCATGATTTTCTTCAAAATTTTAGAGGTCAAATCCAGTTTATATATATATATATATATATATATATATATACACACACACACATACATACATATACATACACATATACATATGTTGACTTGGTAAATTATGAGATCAATATCAAATTGGAATGATTTTCAAGGTTAGGGATCATTCCATTTAACTAATGTCGAGTATCCGGTGTTTGATGGGGTATTAATCCTTTTCCATGCATTACTGACTCCCGATCTCAAATCTTCTCAAGAAACAGACTATTGTTTTTTTTTTTTTTTGGCTTTATTTTGTTTTCTTCTTTCCCTTAAGAAGGAATTTCAAAGACCAATAGTGGCTAATCATATCGCAAAAAAGATTATTAGAGACTCTGTCTTTTATTATTTCTAAGCTGGCTAAGAAATAAATTTCAAGAACAAAAACAAAATTTTCAATTTCAGGCATCAAATTTAAACCTAATTGTCATATTTAGCTTTTTTTTTTTCAATTTTTTCTTCTTTTTGCTTCTCCGTCTTAGATTTGGAAGATTCTCAGCCTTTTATTTTTAGCCAAAATAAAAGTTTCCCTAAAGGATACTTTTTTGGACCTTTTCGATTCAATGATCACTTGCCTCAGGGTCTAAAACTTATTTTGAAATTCCTTTTAGCATTAGATTTCCTTCCTTGAAGGTCTTTAGATGTCCCCTTCATATAGTTATGACATAATTGCCCTTCAAGTGCATTTTATCCATAGAATTTGATTATTCATAACAACCTTTATTCTATTTAACTTCTTCCAACTTTGACTCCATTGTTACACTTAATGAGGGATTTCCACCTATGTGAGTCATATAGCCTTAGCCCTATAGACTAAAGAATGTAGGTTGCCCCAATAGAAGTTCTTAATGATATTATGTAAGCAAGCAGAGATAATACGAGTATGTCTTGCCACTATTTTTGTATTAAGGCCATCTTTGGTATGATTCTTTTAATATCTGTATTGCTTTCTTCTGCTATCCCATTGATCCTATATGCTACCAAGTTTTAATATTGAACTGAACATGAAATTCCTACGTTGCTTCACTATTTAAGCTTCAATACCTTTTTTGATGTAACCATCTTTGATGAGTGATATGGGCATATGATTAATTGCCATATTTATGAAGGACTCTATCTTTACCTACTTTGTGAAATAATCAATAAAGACTAGGATGAATTTGATGACCATCATAAGTTTTTGATAGGATAAAACTCTATATCGATAATGACTCCTAAGTATCCATCAGCGAGTGAAGCATGTATCTCGTTTGCACATGTCAGGTACTTCTATCACTTTCTCAGAGATTATATGTCTTCAAGCCATCATGGACTCACTAATGTGTCTACTAAATTCATTATAAGGATCTTATAGTGTTATCCACCAAAGTATTTATGTGGAGCATCAAAAAATTATCTCTTGAGCTTACACCATTTAAGTCTTTATAATCCATCCATATGTGTTCCTGGTAATTTTGGTGGCTATTATATTTATGACCTCTTGTGGGTATTTTTATCTCTAGTAACTTTTAACCTTTTTCCTTGATTTTCCATAACATCTCTTGGCTTCATTCTTTTTAATTTGCATTATGCAAGATGGCAATATGACTTTTGTGTCTTATCATGTTATTGATAATTTTGGTGAAAACGTCTCATGATATTATCCATTTCTTTGATCAATTTGCCTTGCTAATTTTTTTAAGGGAAAAATGTAGCTATCCTTATTTCCCTTAGTTTAGAAATATCTTGAGAAAAGAACATGTTAGGATTTACTCCAACATTATTAATTTTAATACTTTGGTCTTCATTGTTAGATCCCTTGAGCATGCGAATGGGATGACTTATTTGGAATGCAAAAAAGAATGAAAATGATATAGGAATGAGTGTAAAGATACCACATGAGAGAATGAAATTGTATTTATTGTTGACCCATAACTAAAGTTTAGATGTAATTTTCAAGGGTATATAATGAGGAGTTTAGCCTTTGTTTAGTTGTTTAGAACAAAAATAGGTGGATATGGATCACTCCTAAATCATTTTGATTTTCATTGTCGTGTTTATCATCATTCCAACAGGGATTTTTAGGCTAATAGCCTTGTTTACACTCAACAACTAGTAAACTAAAAAAATTGATGTAAGGGTATGTTATTACATTCTTCCTTTCTTCCTTATCTCCTTTCTCAATCTTTTCTTATTAGAACCTTGTCACTTTATAGCCCAAGCCTATCTTTTCCTTATTTTCTACGGTGCACATAATCCTTTTTATCTCTTTCTTAGCATTATTATTATTATTATTATCTTAGAATTCCAACAAATTTATCTACAGTCCTCCATGTACTAGCAAAGGATTATTCCCATATTAAGAACCTACTAGGTATCAAATTTCAAAACCCCATTATTGACTAGTAATTGCATCTTATATTTGAAGGCTATATGATTTTCTAATTTATGTCCAATCACTCCACTATGGTCGATAGGGGGAACTAAGATCATACCATTATGAGAATGGTGATTTGAAAGGTTTGATAAATGTAAGGCCATTAGTCTCCCTTCCTATAAAAATAGGTATAATTCATGACAAGGGAATAAGCTTGAGATGAGTTTGTTAGCACTAACTTTGAGGGTGTGGTTTTAAGAAATTTATATTTAATGGAATCATTGTTGCGTGAAGGATTGGGACTATTTAGGCTTAGAGAGAGACATGCTAAGACTGGAGGTATGAGGGCTATAAATATATAGGGATGGTGAGGGAAAGGCTAGTAGATGTTAGTATGGTAGTTATATGAAGTCATTAGATAAGGATTGTAAAATGGTGGAGCGGGTATATTCTTTTACATATATATATATAAGATATCTCATGTATCCTTCTTTTTTTTCTTACTAGAATGGGATTGTCAAAATCATCTTGGTCGAGCCCATGTAATCATCCATCAATCATTCAAGTTTCTTCATTTCTTTTCTACCTTGTAGATGTTTACTATCCTGGTTCATGGCATGAATAATCTTTTAGATTATCGATCTCAATTAGGATCCCCTTCCTTTCTATCTCAACCTCCATCATTTTCATGATATTGGATAACTGGGATTATATCTCCTTTTGCCCCCGGATTATTTTCTTTCCACATCATTCTGACGTTTACGAATCATTTCTTGCATTCGCGTTGAAACTGGGCCAAACTATCTTACACTTCTTATTTGCTTTAGATGATCTCTTCTTGCAACTCATTCTAGGCTTGTGCTAAATTTCTTTGAACTTCACCTTGAACTTTATAAAATTTTTTCAATCCTAGCTTTTGCACTTCCATCTTTATTCTTAAAGCATTAGATTAAGTTTTATGATACTTTGGTAACTAGGTGGCACCTTGCTTTCCTTATTCTTTCCTTCTTATTTATCAAATAAGTTTTTCAATATAGTAGGGTGCATGCATGTAAATGCAGGCATCCAAAATGGGTAGTGTGAATGTAATAATGAACAATGAAAAATTCATAAATTTTCAAATGTAAAGATAAAGTATCGACTTTTATTGATGCCCAAAACTTGGAAAAAAATTAGTGAAGGTTCACAACTAAGTTTTGATTTCATAAGATAATGAATTTCCTAATGCCATGTAATGTTAATGCAAAAGAAAAATGTCAAAAACCCAAAGGAAATGGTTAGCATAAATATCTCAATACAAATCAATAAGCTTATAAAAAAAAATAGAGTTATAATCTTATAGGTGTCTTAGAAGGTTCATGATCATTCTACACTATGGTTTCAACTTTATCCTGAGGCTTTGCTACTTAGGCTTAAAATATGTTGATTATGTTAGGAAAGATCATTTTTCCAAAGGCTCCCAAATTACTCTTGATCGGACTAACGAAGCACTTCGAAACATTATTATTGTCATTGTATAAGCTAATGACTCCATAGCGTATTCCAGGTTCAAATCTGAGAGGAATATTTCGTTAGCCTTTTAGAATGGAAATAACTTCATAAAAGTCTCGATTACTTTATTTCTTTCAAAGGTAAAAACTTGGTCTAAAGATTATGTCATGCATAAGTGGTGTGTGCAAAGTCATAAGCAAAGTAAAAAAAAAAAAAAAAAAGCAATTAATAAAGCAAAACAAAGCAGATAAGCGATTGAAAACATCAATCAATTATCAAAAAAATTGATATTCCATAAATGACCCTCATATTATCATACAAGCAAAGAATTCACTTTGAAAACCTAACTTTTTCAAACTAGAAACTAAAACCATGTAAAAATTGGCTTGACTCTTTAACATTCCTAGCGGATTTACCAACTATCACAATTGAGATTTTGATCGAGAAAACCCATGATGTAAAAATGGAAGAAAATTCATGTCATTAGAAATTTTAGGATTTAAATAAATAAGAGTCGCCAGTAATCTTTTATATAATGTGATTGGCCATTAATTCTAATTTATTTTAAAAATAAAAAATAAGTAATGAAAATAAATGAAATGTAAATGATTAGCTTATTTTTAGAGAAAAATGAGGTTTAAGAGTCAATCATGCATGTGAAAAGATTAGCATACCTATGACGAGTAGAATTAGAATTTATTATATGACATCTTTTTTCAGATTTTGAAAAACAATTACGGTTTTAAAATGAAGGTTTTTTTTTTTTTTTGGTGATTCTTTGGCTTCATAAATGCATGAGAGGTATTTTGGGAAAATGCATGAACTTTGTCATCGTCCATTTTGCACATTTTGAAAACAATTTTTAGGAGAAAGGAGCTTCACCATCACTCAATTTTCCATCCTCAAATCAAAGAAAGATACAGTTTGATGATGCGCATGAAGAGAACCCTATCAAAGACTTGTTTTTTTATTTTCTTAAAATTCATTGAAAAATGAGATCTTATGAGACTAGCTAGTATCCAACATCGAATATGTAATCTATTATCATAAAACAAAAATGAAATGCTAATATTAGAGCATAATACTAAACATTGCTTTTATTCCACATCTTTTGTTTTAAAATTTCCATAAATAAAGATATCAAAACGTAAAGAATAGAGTAATCCATTTATTTATCTTTATTCTTTGCATTTTACCTTCAATTAAGATAAGTTAATTGCTCTACTACTAATTAAACTAGTTATTAACTACTACTAACTAATTTTCTATGGAAGAACTACTTGAATTCAAAGCATACAAAAGCATATAATTGTATGTATGAACAAAGTCTTTAGAACACTAATATGAGTTCTAAAACTATTTCTACTAATCAATCGTAGTTTTATGGAAAAAAAAAACTACTTTATAATATCCAATTTTCTTATTACATGGATTAAATAGGAAAGAAAATATTTTTACCTACAAAATTAGAAACCCTAATAGAGACTTTAATTAGAACTCCATGTTTTCTAAAATGTTTTGAATGATTTCCAATGCAAGAATGATTTCGGAACTCCATGTTTTCTAGCATTCCTATTTGTAGAGAATTTTGTAGGCATAAGTTGATAGATTATAGCGTGCATCCCCCTCCTCAGAACCATTCCTTAATGAGTATTTTCTTTAAAAACTTTTTTCTTTTGCCTTCTTTCCCAATTATACGTTGCCATCTCCCTAAATAGAAGCTCCTACTGATCCTTGCGCACATCTCTTTCACTTCTTTCAGCCTTTACTTCTCTCTTAATGCAAGAATTCTGATCAGTCATCTCCTACAACCCTCAATTGTTCATTCAAATTCTTGATGTTCCTTTTAATTGATCTTCTTTCCAAGGTAGATCATAAACCCTTTGTTCCTAATAGCAAATAATAACAGTTTTTATTCTTTGGTAAGTTCAATTTCCTCTTCTTATTTAGAACTCTTTTGTTTTAGGAAAGAATAAGTAGTTTCGGGTCATACTCCCTTTCTTCTCAAGATTTGGTTAGAATTAGCAAGAATACTCTTTTCCTTAGGTTAATTAGATTAGTCATTCCTCATGAGAATGATTGGCCATGGATCCAACATCTTAGTGCCATTTACATCTTTGAAGATTGCCTAAAGGGATGTTTCTTTCTCAACATCTAAGAGTGCTTTCACCTTTCCCCTTCACACTTGTTGCCTAACATTTGTTGATGTCTAGTAGCCTTTATTTACCAAGTCTATGGAGATTTAAATTGCTTTTCTATGTCTAGCCATCTTTACTAAATTTTTCAAGTTTAAGAAAAATAATGATAAATTAGGTGTTAGGGATAAATTTTAGTATTTTATGCTAAAAAACCCAAACGTTATTTGCAAAATAACTATGCGGTTCTAAAAAAGGATGGAAAGTAGAACACTTTTAGGCTTCATGAAAGAGATATAGCTAGGTTTGAACACCAGGCCTATCCCTATTATAAAGTATATAGATAGTAGGTAATTTTCTAAAGCCTTAGTAGAGGTCTATCGATCTTTGTTAAATCATGTTAGCACATGTAGTATAGAAGAATATTTCACTGAGGAGAAGGTAGAAGAAGTAGATAAGACTAGATTTTAAACCGATAGTCCTATTAGCAAAGCAATCAGAGTCCAGCTCTAAGTCTATACCCGAATCTTCCTTTGCTAGGCTTGAACCCTTCTTAAAAATCCAACTCACAAACAACACTTATCCTTTATTTATTCATAATCCTAACATTGTTCTTGATCCCTCGCCCAATTTGAAATCAGCCTAACTTTTAAACCAACTTTACTAGCTAAATTTTTCGACCTAGCTGATCCCTCTACCAGTCTTGTCTATTAGGTTAGAATAATTTCTTCATTTTATCCCTTACTTTGTATTTCTTTATCTTCATTCTAACTTTTCTCTCTTGTCATGTAAATCTTCCCTCAATGACGACTCACATTAACAAGAAACATCTCTCGATAGTGGAGGAATTAACAAAGAAGTCTCCCCCAAGTTCAACTCCTAGTATTAAGTCAAAGACTTTAAGTGTCCTAATTAGGGCAGTTGAGAAGAGCCAACAGGCCAAGGCCATTGTTAATGGTTCTAAAAGGCTTACCTTGTCTTTTTTTTTTTTTTGCAAAAAAAAAAAAAGGAAGGCAAGAAAGGTAAATCCCTAGTAATCTTTGTAGATTTCAATACTTTGGGATTAGGCGAACAATGAGACAAAAGCATTGAGTGAAATGGCTCCCGGAGGTGATCATATGGGGAAATTCATTGCCCTTAGGGGCTAAAAACCTGTGGCACCATAGTTGACCTTATTAGGAAGTCCATATTAACCTTATAGTCTTACATGATTAGAATGTGATGACTTGTTTTGATTATAACAAACATCTTCATAGACCAATGTTTAAGTGAAATGTGCAGCGTAGCTTAAACTTGGAATAAATCAAGGCCAATGAAGGGCTTATATAAAGGCTTAAAGCTATTCAATAATGAAAAAGCTTGAAGATCAAGTAGATAGACTAGAAAATCTAAGAACTTTCGTAAATCTCCTTGCATATGCTCAAGATACATTTTATTCTTACGCATGACAAAAAGAATTTAAATGGAATCATCATTTTATAACACTTTAAATCTAAAGGGATTCTTTGAAAATGAGAGATGTATGTGTTTTCTACAAAGAAAACTTTGGTTTTAAAGAGCCAATTCAAAAAACACAAGAACCAAGTTAAGTATAGGCTAAAGACATCTAAAATAATATGTTGGCTAGTGTCACTGTCTAAATAAGGGATGGCACCTTCTAAGTCTTTTGTCTTGGTTGATACCATCACCCAACAGTAGGTGTCATTGCCAAGTTTCTATTGTGATTGATGCCATTGTTGAAATTTTTATCTTGGCTAGTGCCACTGCTTAAATGAGAATTTTCTAAAAAACTTTTTTGTGATGACTTGTTTAGCTAATGTCAATACTTAGTGACCTAGTGCCAACACCCTAACCAATTTTAATTCTTCAAACAACTGTAAGTTATATCTAATGGCTATATTTTTGAATAAGAATAATCATTCACACTAAAATACCTTCAATATCATTTTCTCTTTAGATTCAAAATTTTACTCATACTTCATAATCATCAAATCATCTTGAGCGAATGCGTGAGAGATCTAGAACTTTCATCGTACTAATAAAATCTTGAAAGAGTCTATCCCTTGCCCTTCATTTTCTTAAACAATTATTGAAAGGGAGTTGAAAGATGAGGGGATTCACCTTATTAAAGAAAATCGTGGTAAGAAGGATCAAATGTTTCAATTAAGAGAGAGGATTGGGTTTTAAGGCGCGAGGATTCACCTCATGCAAAAATCTTGGTTAAGAATAACCAAGTGTGTACTCAATTGAGCAAATAGTATGAAATTCCTAAATGGGTTGCTAAAGGGATGGACATAAGTAGAGATAACGAACCTCATAAAAATCACCATATTTGAATCTCTCTTTCCTACTCTTTTTAATTATTATAATTTACTTATTATTATTATATTTATGGTTAGTTGATTTAAAACATTGATAAGTGAAAAAATTTAAAATATCCAATTTGTTTCCTCTCTTGGGTTATCACGCTAGGGCCAACAAGTGGTATCAGAGTAAGGTGCCCTTAGTTGTTTAAAAATTACTTTAATTGTTTAGAGCTAAAGATTATGGCAACCATGTGTTTCAACATTGTGGAAGGACTCTTAACAACTAGGCCTCTATTTTTAGATGAAAATTATTATAATTATTAGAAAGCTAGAATAAGAATTTACTTCAAATTAATTGATTTTTACATGTGAGAGGTATTGGAGAAAGGACCATATGTCCCAAATAAAATAGTAAATGGAATAGAGGTTAGAAAAAAGGAAAGCAAATATAGTGAAGATTTTAAGAAGAAAGATGCTCCAAATGCTAGAGTAATGAATATCTTGTATTGCTCCGTAAATAAAGGAGAATTTAATAAATTTGTGCTTACGAAAGCGCACATGATATTTGGTATACAATAAAGATCACACATAAGGAAGCCAATCAAGTAAAAGAATCTAAGATTGTTATGCTAGTGCGTAGCTATAAATTATTTAAGATAAAATTAGAAGAGAGTATTAATTAAATTTCACTAGGTTCACGAATATTATAAATGCTGTAAAAAATTGTGGTTATATTTATTCTAATGTCGAGATGGTAAAAAAGATTCTTGAGTGTCTTTCTTTAAATTGGGATGCCAAATTGACCATGATCACTAAAGCCAATGATCTTAACTCGAAGAACTCATGAGTTTTTTATGACTCATAAGATTATGATGAAAAGGAAAGGAAATGATGTGAAGAAAATGATGATACTTGCCCTTAAAGTCTATAAAAATTGATGATACGAGCTCTAGTGATGAGGAGAGTCAAGAAGATGATGACATTGCCCTCATCACAAGGAAGTGCGAAAGATTCTTGAAGAACAAGAGAAACTTCAAGAGAGGATTGAAAGAAGGAAGAAAATGGGTTTTAATATCAGAGTCTAGGAGAAAATTGATTTCTTGCTATGAGTTCAAGACCCTAGGCTACATTAAAGCTGAATGTCCATGAGTGAACAAGAAAAAATTTAAGAAAAAACCATTAAAGGTCACTTGAGATGATAGTGAAAAGAGCTCCTCTGAAAGTGAAGGAGAACAAGTAATGGTTAACATATGCTTCGTGGCGCATGAAGATGAAATGAGGTAAATGATTCCATTCTTGAACCTAAAATGTCATATGATGAATTATCTAATATTTTTTGGGACATTTATGAATTATTAAAAAGGTAATCACTTAAGGTAGAAGCATTGAAAAAAAAGAACATGTTAGTCTTAGCATAGATTATGATAACTTGAAAGATGAAAAAGAAGAATTGCTATTAGTGATAGAACTAACAAGAAAGAGGTAAAAAATAATGGCAAATTTGAGAAAGAAAATATGGAATTAAGAAAAGAGGTAGATAGCTTAAGGCTACTTTCAGAAGTTCATTAAAAAGGTCTCAAATATGCTTATAGGAAGTCAAAGGTGTAGTTTTGATAAGAGTGGCCTAAGATATAGGCCATTCAAATTTCAAAAGTATTATAAAAGTTACTTATCTAATCTTCCTTCGAAGAGCTATGTAGATGCATATGTTGTAATAAAGTAAATATTGCATCTAAATGTAGATTAAAAGGTAATAAAAAATAATTTAAGTGTCTAAAGGCACATTTGTTAACCCATATGGACCCATTGAGAAGTAAGTACCAAAAATTATTTTTGAGATTTGATTATAAGAAAGAGAAAATCAAGGATAAATTGTTCCTCAATAATGGGTGCTCAAGGCACATGACTAATGATGCTCTTAAGTTTTCCACACTTACATAAAAAGAGAAAGATATGTAACTTTTGGGAATAAGTAAAATGAAAGATCATCGTCATTGATAATAAAGGAAATAATTCGTCTCATGATTGAAAATGTATTTTTAGTTGATCAATTAAAACACGATTTTAACTATGAATCAATATTATGAAAGATATAAAGTCATTATTGGACAAACCATATGCATAATAAAGAATGGCAGGATAGTGATGAATGCCTGTTAGGTAATAGTGATGCTTGCTTATTGTATAGAAGATTAGGACATGCTAGCATAGGTCTAAGTTTTAGGATGGCTAAGAAAGATTAGTCGTTAATCTCCCAAATCTTAAATTGAATCATATTGATTGAATGTTGCTTCTTTACTGCATTGACAATGCTTGAATGCAAGATAATAAAAATTGATGGATGTCCACTAAAGTGCATTGGTTGATGAAAATTTGGTGGATAATGGAGGATGGTTGATGATTATAGAAGTGCTTAACCTTCAAGGTTACATATGTACTTCTTTACATCGTATTGGCCATTTTCAAACCATCTTTTACATTATTCTTTTAAAAGTTAGGTAAATGAGCATCGATGGAAAAAAATAGGGGGGAGGTGTTATCCAAGAGAAAAATAACTTCTAGAACTTTTTTTTGGGCCAAATGGGGCACATATACTTAAGGGAGTATAGGTCTTATTTTTCATGTACTTTGAAGAGTCTTTACATGTAAAAGATTAATATCTCTCAAGTATTTAGTTGAAAATCTCATATATGTATTTGGTAGCCCATCTGAATGGAGGTTATATCATTTGCTCTTAAGGGGTAACAATTCTATGTATGTGAGAGACTATAAATGCTTTATGCAAATCTTCCACAACCAATTTTATAGTTTAAAGGTCTAAAATCTTAAGTGGTTTGTGAACTAAAATGCTTACCACTTTGGCCTTGAAATTTGCTCGTTTTATGCTATTAGTCTTGAACAAGCTATTTCTTGACCCAATCACATCTAACATACATCAAAAGCCATGTAAGTTACTCTCTTTTTATTGATATTAAAATAGGGAGAAATATTGAATTGCAAAATATGATGACAAAATAAAAATTGGAACATTCTCCAATTTAACTTGGTTATGCATGTGGTAGCTAGTGTTAGAAGATCTAAATTACTTATTTTTGAAATGTTAGAACTTGACTAAGTGCTAAGTGTTGAACATGCTTGACTTGATCAAGTATTAATATAGCATGATTGAGGTGCATAATCTATTCAAAATCATTAATTTGTAATTTTTTTTAATTGTAGATTTATTACCTTTATATAGAGTGCTTGTCGTTATTAAAAAAAAGGAGATCATTAGCCCTATTATCTCACATGGTTAGAATGTAATAACTTGTTTTGATGATAACAAACATCTTTGTAAACTAATGTTTAAGTGAGATGTGTAGCTTAGTTTGAACTTACAATCAATTAAGGCCAATAAAGGACTAATATGAAGGCTTGAAGCTTCGCAATAATAAGGAGGCTCGAAGATCAAATAAGTAGATTAGGAAATATAAGAACTTATGTAAATCTCCTTGCATTTGCTCAAGAAGTATTTCATTCTCATACATGATAAAAAGGATTTAAATGGAATCATAATTTAAAAAGCATAATAAATCTAAAGGGATTCATTAAAAATGAGAGATGCTGGTATTTTCTACAAAGAAAGCTTAGGTAAGAGCTAACTTGAAAAACACAAGAAAAAAGCAAAGTATAGGCTAAGGACATCTTAAAAGCTATCTTAGCCAGTGCCATCACCTTAATAAGGGATGCTGCCACCTAAAAACAGGTGCCACTACTTAAGTTTCTATCTTAGCCGATGCTATCATCCAAATGACTGATGCCATCACCCAAATGAGAAGTTTTTGAAAAACTTTTCTTTAGTTGCTCGTTTAGTTGGTACCATCGCCTAATGACGTGATGTCATCACCTTGACGAGATTTTAATTCTTCAAACAATCATAAGTTGTGTCTAACGGTTATTTTTTTTAATAAGTATATAAAAGAACTTCTAAAAACATATGAGTAATAAGTCATTCACGCACAAAGAGTTTCAATATCATTTCTTCTATAGATTTGTTTTTACTCATTAATCTTCGTCATCACTAAATAATCTTGAGCAAATGTGAGAGAGATCTAAAACTTTCATTATATTAATCCACTCTTGAAAGAGTCTATTCCTTGCACTTTATTTTTTTATACACTTATTGAGAAATTGATGTAAGGTGAAAAGATTCACCTTGTTAAAAAAAATCTTGGTAAGAAGAGTGTTTCAATCTAGAGAGAGATTGGATTTAAGCTGAGGGGATTCACTTTATATAAAAAATTTTGGTTACGATAACCAATTGTGTTTTTAGTTGAACACGTAAAATCTTCAAGTAAGTTGCTTGGAGGCGCGGATGTCGGCCGAATAACCAAACCATGTAAAAATCACCATTTTTGAATCTTTCATCCTTGCTTTTTCTAATTATTACAATTTACTTATTGTTATTATTTTGTTGATTTAAAACATTAATAAGCAAGAAAATTTTAAAACACCTGATTCCCATTAGGGCCAACAAGCTATCTTCCCACTAATTTCCAATGAGACATACTAGGAAGCAAGAAAGGCCTTACTTTTAGGCTAATTACTAGCCTATCTAAGATATGCCTCTTTCTTTCCTTTGATTTTCTCTTCAAATATCCTTAATTATTTTTGATTGATCATCCATTATCCTATGCATAGGCTATTCAAAAGTAGCCCTAGTCTTAAAAGGTTACGAGACTTATAACAACACTCTGGGTCAAGCTTTGAAGAATGCAAAAGAAGTGATGAAGGCCATTGTTGAATAGGCTACTTTACTAAAAGCTGAGAATAATGAAAATGAAAATAAGCAATTAGAGAAAAAGGAGTAGGACTTGCCCTTATCACAATGAGAGATTAAGGAGACCAAGATTGGAGCTAAACTATAGCTTAAATCACATAAACAGAATTGATAACAAAAATCGAAATCTACCAAGGAAAATGTTGTCAAGTCCTTTTATAAAACCAAAATGCTGCAAGGGACCTGAAAGGCTCAACAACCAATAAGATATGAATTAAAAGATATTCTCTAATTAGGGTTATCAATGTCATTTCAAGAGGTCTAGTGGTTGAAGGAGAAAACTCCTAAGCTCAAGAAGTATATGCAAGAAACATCTAAGTAGATGAAATAAAATAAAAACTACCTTGCATAGGGGATGTCATCACCTTTTCTTATCAATATTTGGAAAGGGTAAACACCCTACATGATGATTTATTGGTTGTCACTATGATGGTTATGAACTATGAGAAGAAAATGATTTTGATAGATAATGGTAATTCCACAAATGCATTGTATCTTTTAAACTTTTTAAACCTTGGTTTGTCAAAACACCAATATATAGAAGTTGTTTAGCACATTTTTAACCATATTTGGTCGATATGTAATCTTTGTTAAAGGAAAAATTTGTTTAAACCTCATGCTACAACAAGAACAAGGTCTAAAATTATGTTAGCAATGGTAACATGTTGGTTGTATAATTAATTTCTTATCATGTAGTGTTAAGACGACCAAATCTTAATGCTTTATACATTGTCACATCATCCTACCACTTAATAATAGAATTCTCCATCCCTAAAGGATTTAGATTAATTAAATGCGATTGATAGAAAATAAGGCAATTATATGTTACAATTTTGAAAAGGAAACTGTAGCTAATATGTCAAATGAATTGAGATAAAAAGTATACATTTGCTATAAACAACACTAGTTGAACAACTAGAAGAAATAAAAATAGGTATTGAGTCAACTAAAGTGACACGTATAGGCACTTCCTTAAAACATAAAAAAGATCAACTTTTTGAGAAAGTACAAAGGATGTATTCACTTTTACAACTGCAAACATGCCAATGAGTAGTCTAAAAGCAATATTTTATTGGCTTAGTATGGTGCTAATTGCTAAGCCAATAAAGTTAAAAAAAATCAACTTTGTAAAACATAGTCAACTAGGAATAAAGAAAGAGGTTGGGAAATGCATTCTTTTACAACCATTTTTCTTTTTCCTTGTTTATCCTTTCATAAAAGTAACTTATTCGCAACCCTAAGATAAAATTTTGGTGCAACTTTTTTTGTAATTAGCATAAAAGTAAGATGAATGATACAGATGTTGTAGCATATGTTTTGAAACATGAATCCTTGTCATATCAATTAGCAGAAAGCTCATAGCAAATAATAACTGATGAATAAGCATGAAGATAAAATAAAAGAGATAGAACAATGTGTTAATTAAGTCTAATGAGAGAAGAAATTATGCGTAGCGCGAATATAACTTAGGAAAGTCATGCCGTGGACAATAGAAATTTAAAATGATCTACACTTCTATAAAATTGTTGAAAAATCTTATTCTGAGGCTTAACTTCCTTTTTACCAAAAAAAGAGTCAACCAGCACTATGAGAGATTATTATCTAAACCATCCTATTTATCGAAAGAGAAACAACACTTCTTTTGCCTAAAATGGATATAGTACTAGCCTTTGGTATTTCGACATTTTTTAAGAGTTAAAACCTAGTGACATTAAGCATTAACCAAAATTTGATTGAAGCCTGATTGTATTTTAGTACCCACAAAACCAATGATAAACCATTACTTTTTGGATATAAGTTAGGCAAGAGGTATGTATTATTATCAATGCAAATCGAAAACAAACTTAGAATAAAGGAATCCAACTTTGCTCTTTAGTATGTCATTATAAATAAAAGTCATTTTCTCATGGTGAGAGCATGTTGTGTCATCAAGGGAGGGAGTATCAAAGTCAAGATTACAGTATTTTTTTTTTTCTCTTATTAGCTTGTAAGCTCTTGGGATTAGTTGTGGAATAAACCTTAGTTTCAAAGGAAGATATCCTAAAAGCTAGAACCAAAAAAAAAAAAAAAAGATGAAAGAGAAGCTTATTAAACATAGGAGCAATAAATAGATGCATAATAGAGTTAAAACACGATGATGTCAAAATTTTAAAGAATGAATATTAAAAAATAAAATGCAAACGACTTAAAAGCAAAAAGAATGAAGGTTATATATATATATATATATATATATATATATTAAGAAAAATTTGAGAGATTATGTCATATTTATGATAAAGAACCAAATAGGCAAATGCTTGCATTTAATGGATTGAGCCTTAAAACCAAGTGATAGCACAAACAACGAAGTGTCCATAGCTAGATAGCTGTCAAAGATTTCATATTCAAAAAGCCTAAATGTCACTCTTGAAGATTATGTGACTTCATAAATCAAAATTGAAAAAAAAAATAAAAGGCTAAATTAAGCTATCAATCTAGGAGTTAAAGCACTGTGATTATCTTCTAAACTTAAGATTCAATTATCAACCTAATGCTCATTCAACAAGGTAATGACTAATAACAAATAATTAAAAATAGTTGCAATTATTGATATTCTTTTTAACAATTAGGCTATTAATTGCTTGCTTAATTTATGAAGATTTACTCTCGCTATTGAAGAACAAACAAATTAACTTCTGAGTTGTCAAATTGTGGGGCGTTTGATGTGCTAAAATACATATGCAGCCCAAAAGCTTATAATTCAAGTTAAGCCTATTAAACCCAGTCTAAGACAACACCTTTTTTACAACTCAACACATAGATCATGAGGCTAACTAGTTTACGGGATCTTAGAAACTCGATCCATGCACTAGCAAAAGCTTTTTCTTTAAAAAAAAAAATTCCTTTCTCCATTTATCTTAAAATTCTAAAAGGTAAATGCGTAACTCTAAATGCTATTAGCTACCTTATCTTACAAAGTGGAAAATGTACACTTTTTAATAATGACTCTATACAAAGGAGCTTCTAGGCATGTTTTTAAGACGCCGTCTCTAATATATTATGACAGAAAATGAAGAAAAAACAAATTAAATAGATCAATTAAATCAAACTATCAATTTTAGTTTGATTTAATTTTAGCTTTTTTAATTTTTTATTCCATTTGGGATAAAATTTCTTAACCAGAATTATTGTTCGGGTCGATTTGGTTTGGATGCTAAGAACCCATTTAAAACCAAATTGAATCGAATATATAAGAAATTGGTTTATTTTTTCTCACAGAATAATAACATTCTAACTTTATCTAGTATATCAAAGTATAAAAAACGTAACCTTAAATTTTTATTTTTATTTTTTAATTTTTGTTCTTACTTTTTTTTTATTGTTTGCTTTCTATTAAAAGCCAAACTTTCTTCTTTATATTCTAGTACTTTTAAATTTCTATCTAAATAATTGGTTTTCTATAACTTATTGTTTATATTTTAATGGCAAAGAACCAATATTGCATATTTTTAATTTAAATAACATATATTTTTCTAATAATAATTTATTCATAATAAAACTCCATGCTAAAATTATTTATTTAATTATTTTTAATATTTAAAATGTTTAGGATGGTTGTATTGAAATTTTTCAAGATAACAATTTTTATGATTTTATTGTTGGGTAAAATTCTTATAAAATCTTGATGTTCACTTTATGTTTCCAATCAAACCCTCATGTTCAAAAAGTGACAAATTGAGCCTTAATCTTCGAATTTAATTCATCTTAAACTATAATTCAAATAATTATGAAAAGTTAAAAGTATTTTTGTTGTTAAAATACCTAAAAAATAATTCAAATGAATCATTCATTCTATTTCTTATACATCCTTCAAATTGGAATGATTTTTAATACAAGATTTATTTTTTATAAAATTTAAAAAATTTTCACATTATAAATTTTAAAATATATATTTTTTAATACACAAAAAAATTTTAAAATTTTTTGTGATGATAGTTTAAATATTTTTTTACATTTATGAAAAATTTCAAGTCAAAATTCGTTATGTAAAATCTTCAATTTGGATATCCTAATTTTTGAATTTTTGGATAAAATTCAATTTAGACTAAATTAATAAATCAAGATTCGATTTGTCACGTTTTAAACATAAGGGTTTGATTGATAATATAGGATAAATATCAATGTTTTGTGAGACTTTACCTTTTTTTTATTGTTATTTACTTTGAGAGTTGATTTGATTGGAACACTTTCATGTAATTTAAAACTTATATTAGAGATGTGGGTAATATTAGGACCAATATTAGCTAAGTGAAGTGCAGCCATGTAAGACAACAAGATTGGCACACTATGGAAAGCCAACGTCTTTGTGAGCTTCAACATAGCAATTGGTAGTATATGGAAGCTGTTTCCTAGGTGCCTCCTCATGGACAAAAAGTACTTCAACACCTTAATAAGAACCTCTCTAAAATCAAGGGAAAAGAGTGGGAATAAGTATGAAATCAACCATAAATATCCCAGGAGATTCCAAACTCTCATTTTGGTATCTACCACTATCTTAAAAGTTTTTAATCTAACTTAAATGATCCGAGTGGACCTTTAAAGCCACCTAGTGTCTCTTCTCTCTCTCTCTTGCAGGTGAAACTAGCCTAAGAGCCACCAAGATCCTATCAAAATGCTTTAATATTTGTCAAAGATTCCCATAGAGATGATGTTTCGGCCAACTTACATATAAGAGATAAAGCTTATAAAATCTTGGAAAATGAATTAGTATAACTTAACAAAATGGTGGAGCAAGTAGTATATATTAATCAAGGCTAACTCTAATAACACTAACCAAGCCACCAAGATTGTGGTACTCGTCTCTTAAGGTATGTACCATAAAACCTAATTTACAAGTAACATTGCCAACAAAAAGCATTTTTTGAATTTTTGTCAGGTCAAACAAAACCTTGGAGAACCCCTAAGGAAATTCGTCTAAAAATTTATAGAAGCTACCTTCAATATCAAAGAATTATAATAGAAGGTAATGACTCCAACAACAAAATGGGGTTTACCTTGAACTAAAACATATTCTAATATATGGATACTCTTGTAATGAAGATAGAAAAATACGTTAATAAGGAAGAAGACTATAAAAGGTAGTTGGAAAACTTGCACATATACGAGTCAAAATTTGTTCAAAAGAAGATGAAAATAGATGTCCAAAAATCTAAAGGCAAAAGCAACAAACAAAATAATATTAACCACTAGAGGTCAGAAACTTAGGAGTCACATAAAAATGAGGTGGCATGCACCCGTCTTATGGTATCAAGATGATACATGTTCATGCAAATCAAGAATGACCTTACATTAAGAAGTCAATATAAGAATATGCAAGCAAAACCTATGGAATAGCTTTTAGAGGTTTTCTTTAAAGAGAAACCAAGACAAAATACACTTGACATAAAGCTGCTCACTAAGGAGAAGAGGGAAAGACTAACCCGATGTTTGAGAAAGGTTGATGTTTGTCACAAGCTAAGGATGTGGTTAAAAGCTCAAGTTTATGATAGTTTCATAGAATAATACACCATCAATGGTATCAAACAACTTCTAATGATAGAGAAACAATAGTAAGAATCACAAATTAGTTACCTAAGAGAGACAACAATAAAAGAAACAAGATCACCCTTTAAAAGATAGCAAGAATAGGAACTTTGGAAAACATAAAGAACAAATAAATAAGAAGTCTGCCTACTAAATCAAATAATACAAACATAAGGTACACAATTATTTCTAACATGTGGTCTTAAATAATAAGGCCAAATAAGAAGCCCCCTTGGCAAGGCTAAAGATAGTAAAAAAGTTATAGGAGGATCACCTTCGAATACATAGTGACTCCTAATTAGCTGCTAAAAGGATATAAAGCCACGAAACATCAAATGAAGCAATATCCCCATAAATTGAAGAATATAATGGAGACTTTAAAAGTTTTTTGGAAAACAAGATTCAAGCATGCAACATAATGGGGTGACTCCTTTAATCAAGTAACTGAAAGTTTTCTTGAAAACAAGATTAAAGCACATTGTAAACACCTATTTTGCAGCAATGCTCCAATGCTGCTAATTCTGTAATGCTACCAATTCTGCAATGCTGCTACTTCTGTAATACTACCAATTCTGTAATGTTGCAAATGCTGCAATGCTGCCAATTCTACAATGTTGCCAATTTTATAATGCTGCAATGCTACCTATTGCAGCATTAAATGGAAGCTTGGCCAAACTCTATAAACACCCACCTTGGCCAAGAGCTTAAGGGGGATTTTGGGGGGAAAGGGAGCATTGAGGAGAGAATGTTAAGAAATTTTAAGAGTTTAGAGAATATTTGGAGAAAGTTATAAAAAGGGAAGATAGCGGTGTAAAAACAGTGGGAGAGATTTTCTTTGGTAAGGAGAGATTTGAAGGAGAAATTTTCAAATATTACTTTTTTTTTTTAAGAACAAGGTAACCTTTTTGTCATTTTATCATTACGTTTTCTATTTTATTTATGAATATTTTCTTTCATTCATTTACTAAATTGTTATTATATATGTATATATATATATATATTTATCTTGCACACATGTATACTTTATCTTTTCTTCATGTTATTCTCACTTGCATTTTTATTTACCTTGTATATTGATGTATTTATATTCCTCAATTTATAAATGCACATTTTTTCTATACTTTCACGTTGAATACATGAAAATTAAGTAAAAAAATAAATAGTTTGTGAAAGTAATGAGCAAAAAAATATAATTTAATAAAAAATGGATGGGATGTGATATATGAACTGAAAAAAATTAAAAAAATTTTAAAATATAAGTGTTACAAGTTTTGAGCAGTATAAAAAATCTCAAGAGAGTAGTTTTCATATTTTTTAATAAAAAATTAATTTTTAAAATATTTATCTAATATTTTTAAGAAAATATATAAAAAAATTTCAAGAGAGATTTTCATATTTTCTAATATAAAATTTATTTAATATTTTTATGACAGGTAAAAAGATTTCAAGAAAGGATTTTCATATTTAAAAATATATTTATAAAAAAATCTAAGAGGAAAATATTTGTGTTCTTTAAAATATTTTGTGTACATGGCCATCAATTTATTTTTATTTTCATTTAATAAAATTATAAAAATTAAATTTAAAGCCTAGATTTAAATATCAAATATTAATTATTTTCTTGCATTAGGGTTATGAGACTTCAAAATTATTTATATGTTTTACATAATGTGGCTATGTATGTACATCAAAATGTCATTGAATTCATATAAATCACAATAAAAAAATATTCTGAGGAATAGATGATTGAACAAGAGTGAGACCTCCATATTGTCCATCACAAAAAAAAATATTTTAAGATTAAAAGATAAATTAGAGCGAAACCTCTACATCTTCTCTCATAAAATGATTTCAAGAATTAAAGGTAAAACAAGAGTTAAACTTTTATAATCCCCAAAACATTAAAATTTCACTTATTTTCATATCATGTACATTTTTTTTAGACATATTTTTTAGTATCAATTTTAAATTAAATGAATTTCAAAATTAACAAATAATATTGATCAACTAGTACCAATTTTTAGGCACCGTAGGGGTGCTAGTCCTTCCCCACGCATAATCGACTCTCGAACCCATATTTTTAATTTCAAAAAACCAATGTTACCTTATTTATTTTTTGAAAACAAATGAATTTTGGTGTCCAATCACACCATAAAAGGGATTGGCGGTGACTCTCTTTATTTTTATTCTCTAAAATCTTTTGGAAAGAAAATCACCCAAAATATTTCATTTTTAAGCCGTTTTAAGAATTCAACTCCTGTCAAAGATGAGTTGTGATAGCTTAGCGACTCCACTGAGGATATTTAGAGAGTTGAACCAAAATTGATTGGGGATTACTTTTTGTTTTGAAAATTGATGTTTAATCTTGGTTCCTTCTTATTTCACAATTGTTGCATTTAGAATTACTATTCAATTAATTTTCTTCTTGTTTTACACGTATACTTTACATATTATATTTTCATCTAAATTTTTTTATGACTTATGCACTTCCTACACACACATCACCTGCATGACATAAGCTCTCAACCGAGCTTTACCCTTTAGGCGGGAATAGAGTAAACTATGCTCTCAAGGAGCACTTGCCTCTGCGCTGGCTAGCGAAATATTTTCACTTGAATTGAACTTGAAATACTTTATCATTTTTGAGAAGTTAATGTTCCACAAAAATGATAATAGTGTTTCAGGTGCCTTACTAATCTAATGAGGAGCAATCTGAGAGCCTATGGAAAACTGATCAATTTCTCAAAGCCTAACATGTGGCAAGCCTAAGGAATTGAGAATAAGATAGGACTATAGCTAGTCGTTAAAAAAAAAAAAAAAAGAACCCTTTAAGTCACGGAGAGAATCATGTTTAGTATATGAATGTTTTGTTAATATTTTTATCATGTTATGATATTGACTCTTTACTTAATGTTTGTTCTTTTGCTTTATAGTTGCATGAGATATCATCATGAGGATTATTACCTTTGCAAGCTTGAAAACAAGTGATAAACTTGTGTTAAATTCATAAAGTATCAGTAATCATGGGAGCTTCACAATCAAGCAAACTAATGTCAATGGTGGTCCAGAGTTATGTCTTTAATTATGGACTCAATGTTAGATATTGACCGTGTATACAGATGCTTTATAATATTAATGAGAATCTATATTTGTTTTCAAATTGCGAAGTTAACCAATTCCCTAATATTTTTTGCATACATACTAACCATAATGCATGCATGCATTCCATTTTGACACTAAAATATTAGATTTAGGGTAACAAGATAAGTATAAAGAAATTAAAGCACATTATAAAGACCTACGGAACTCACTCGAAAACAAAAGCTAATATGGAAGACCAGCAAGCTAGGATGGAAAGATTAGAGAACATGCAAAGAATCCAACATGAGATGATAAGAAACCATTAAGAGGCGTCAAAGAAGATGGGACGTAGTCAACAAGAGATGCAGTCCCAATTCCTCCAAATGATAAAGATGATGCAATCAATAGTTAAGGAAAAAGGAATTGTTGTGGAATAAGAGGCTCTTGAAAATATACATGTTGGGGGGAATAAGACCTTTATAGCCCACTAAGGAAATCCTTCACTTGATTACCCATCAGGATTTACCCCTATTCATGAACCAAGGTGCGGTGCATACACTAGCATGCTAAAAGAAAAGGAACCAATTTATGTGCCTAACTTGGATGACCCAACAAAAATAGAGAAGTTGAGGATTTAAAACATTGACAATAAGGAATTATTACAGAAGTATGAAATGTTGGCAAAAAAAGGAAGAAGTGTTTGAGGAGGCTTGTAAATTTCAGGGGCTAGATATTTTAGATCTCAACTTAGTTCTTAGACTAGTATTACCGCTAAAGTTCAAAGCATCTGAATTTGACAAATTCGATGGTACTAAACACCCACGCACGCACATTCATATGTACTTACATAAGATGCATGGACATGAGATAATCATAAGCTACTTATACATTACTTCCATGATAGCCTGAAATAAGAAGCGTCAAATTGGTACACTAACTTGGAAGCCTCTAAAATTCAATCTTGGAAAGATATGGCCATTGTTTTCATGGCTCATTACCAACACATGGTAGAGCTTGCACCAAATTGAGTTACTTTAGAAAATATGTGCAAGAAAAATGATGAATCCTTCAAAGAATATGTTTGAAGGTGGCGTGAAGTTACAGCAAGAGTCCATCCGACTTTCTGTGAATATGAGTTTTCAAAATTATTTGTCAATATTCTAAAGCCCTCATTCTATGATAAGTTATTTGGTATGTTAGGTGAAAAATTTGTTAAGGTAGTTAGGCAGGGGGAGATTTTTGAGAATGCCTATAGACTTGGATAGTTGAAGAATCAAACAATGAAAAGAAAGCTATAATGGGAAACAAAAAAAAAAAAAAAAAGAAGGAGAAACAAATCATATTTCTCAACAAACATTTTATCAACCTCCATTTTTCAACCCGCGACCTCATCCATACCAGTTTCCAAGGGCTTCTTACCTTACACCCTATTATTCGACGATAAACATCATTAATATAGTACCAAGGCTAGTAACAAAGCAATGACCATTGGCATTACCACCTCTTGTTGCTCCTCAAAACCTTAACCAAACCAACCCCAACAAGAAAGACCCCAAGGTCAACGTCTAAAGGTCCCTATAAGATCAATCCCTACAACATATGCAGAGTTACATCCCCAATTACTATAAGGAAGATTAGTAGCTCTAGTATTTTTAAAACTGATACAACCTCTACATCCCAAGTGGTATGACCTAGAAGTGACTTGTGCTTATCATAGTGGAGTGATTGGGCACAATATAGAGAATTGCATAGCATTTAATTATAAGGTCCAAACTTTAGTTGATCATGGGGCGTTGAGGTTTGCTAAAGACCCAGCCCAAATATGGGTAATAATCCACTGCCAACACATGGGCAACTAATAGTTAACATGTCAAAAACTGTAGAAAAAGGAACATTGATAGCCTCGATTGAAAAATTGAAGCCATTAGTGATAGTATGCTCATTTAAGGTGACAAAAAAAAAAATACACATGTTGTTCCTTGGAATTATCAAGTCCAAATAAAAAAGGAGAATCTGATATAGCTAATGTGGCTAGGCCAAGCTATATTACTTAGAGTGGGAGGTGTTATGGCCGAACATAACCTAAAGGAAAATAAGTTACAGCCCACTCAAGTGATAAGGAGAAAGAAAAATAAGTTGGTAGAAAAAATCCTATCACTAAAGAGGAGGCTCTAGAGTTTTTAAAATTCATCAAGTATAGTGAATACAATGTGATTGACCAATTACAAAAAAGCCAGCAAAGACCTCATTGTTATCACTCTTATTAAGTTTAGAGTCTTCTGAGTCCCTAATGAAGGTGTTAAAGAATGCTTATATGCCACATGACTTATCGTTAGAGCAAATGGGTGACTTGGTAAGAAACCTGATAGCTCATAATTTTATCATGTTCAGTGATGATGAAATTCCAATGGATGGGAGACGTTCTACCAAGGCCTTACATATATCAACTGAGTGTAAGGGCTATACCATCTCCAAGGTCTTAATTGATAATGGGTCCTTATTGAATGTAATGCCCTTATCAACTTTAAAAAGGCTTCGCTTGGATATGTCATACATGAGTCAGAGCAAAAGAACCGTATGAACATTTGACGGCTCAAAGAAGGGAGTGATTGAGGTTATGGAAGTGTCAATGAGGATAGGTCCGTAAACCTACAATATTGAATTCCAAGTGATGGACATTAATACCTCTTTTAACTACTTGCTCAAAAGACCTTGGATTCATATGCGGGGGCTGTGCCTTCGACCATACACCAGTAGGTCAAAATAATTATGAATAATCAGCTCATCACCATTAAAGGAGAAAAAGACATCATAGCTTCAATTTTATCAAGCCACTCCTATATTAGGGTTTCAAAAAACATTAAAAAGATGAAATTTTAATTGGGGCAGACCTTGGGTAAAAGGTATAAAGTCGGAAAAGGATTGGGGAAGAATTTGCAAGGGATATCCCTAAAAACTTTAAAAAAAAAAAGGATCAGATTGGCTTGGGCTACAAAAGAACCAGAGCAAAGAAAAGCCAAATGATGGAAGAAAAGAAGAAAAGGAGGAAGATGATGTTTGAAGGGAAAACTTATGAGTTAAAGCCCATTGACTATAGTATTTGGTGTATCAAGCATTCAAATGAGCTGGTTTTATTATCTCTAACGAGCCAATTCTTGTTATCATCAAAACTAAAAGCTAGCTTGCAAAAGAGCTTTCTCACCTCTCAGTCAACATGATAGGAGATTCACACATAGAGGAGAGGGATTATGGAATCCATCCATGTCCCCTAGGATTTTCCTTGAAACATCAAAGACAACTGAACTGCCAATAGTTTTTACTGTTGAGAAAATGTGATTTTCTAACTTTATGTTTAAATTTGATCACTATTAATGAACGTACTCTTTTATTTTCACTCAATATTTATTGTATTCTTCACCATTTTGTTCTCATTCATTTTCAAGCATCCAAATAAGACATTCTTATTTTCATCTCCAGGATCACATACAATGAATATTCCAATACTATGAATGTTAACTTTGAATCGAATCCCGAAGAATTTATATATCAAGATGATTCTGAATCAAAAGAAAATGGTGAAGAATATATATTACCCCCAAAGTTATCAAGAATGATTGAATAAGGAAAAAGTTATACCGTAGAAAAAGTTCAGGGAGACCATTCATTTGGGAAATGAAACAGCAAAAAAAAAAAAAAAAAAAAAGGAACTAAAAATTGGGATTACTTTGCTTTCCCACATAAGAGAAGAGTTGATAAAATTGCTATGGGAACATTCAAATGTGTTCGCATGGTCGTATAAAGATATGTCAGGGCTGGATAATAGTATCGTCAAGCATAAAGTACCACTAAAATCATGATGTCCACCAATTAAATAAAAGCTAAAAAGATTGAAGCCAAAAGTGTTGTTAAAAATTAAAGAAGATGTCCAAAATAATTAGATGCAGAGTTATTGCTATGGCACGTTACCTAGAATGGGTAACTAATATAGTCCTAGTACAAAAGAAAAATAACAAGATACGGATGTGTGTAGATTATAGAGACCTTAGTTGAGCAAGTCCCAAGGATAATTTTTTGTTGTCGTATATCAACACTCTTGTGGATAATACAGCCAAATATTCTTTAATTTCTTTCACGGATGGATACTTGGGATATAAATCAAATAAAAATGGCACTAGAGGATATGGAAAAAACCATATTTGTCACCCTTTGGGGAACATTTTGCTATCGTGTAATGCCGTTTAGGTTGAAAAATGCCAACGCAACTTACCAATGTGCTATGGTAACCTTATTCATGATATGATGCACAAAACGATTGAAGTCTATTTTGATGACATGATAGCCAAATCCAAGAAAGACAAATATCATATGAGGATTTAAGAAAACTTTTTGAAAATTTAGGAAATATAAGTTACGTTTGGATTCAAATAAGTGCACTTTCGGCATGAAATAAAAAAAAAATATTGGGTTCTATCGTATATGAGAAAGGTATTGAAGTCGATCCTAATAAGTCGAGATGATTCAGAATTTGCCACCACCTAAAATAGTAAAGGAAGTACGGGGCTTTTCGTGAAGGTTGAATTATATTTCAAGATTTATAGCCCAATTGACAAACATATGTGATCCCATATTCAAGACGTAGAAAAAGAATTATAATGATGAATAGGATAAAAAATGCCAAATAACCTTCGACAAAATAAAAGGGTATATGTCCAACCCTCTAATACTGATGCCACCAATTCTAGAAAAGCCATTGATTTTGTATTTAAAGTGTGCAAAAGGTCATTAGGCTATGTATTAGCACAACAAGATGAGTCTAGCAAGAAAGAGTATGTTATTCATTACTTGAGCAAAAAGTTCACTGATTATGAGTCAAAATATTCATCAATTGAGAAGATTTGTTATGGATTGGCTTGGGCTGCATATGGATTTCGCCAACATTTGTTGAGTCACACAATGTGGGTGATTGCTAAGTTAGATCCCATCAAGTAATTGTTTGAAAAACCTTCATTATCTGACAGGCTAGCTAGATAGCAAGTACTATTGTCAAAATACGATATTGTATATGGTCCCCAGAAGGCGATCAAAGAAAGTGCCATAACAGACTTTTTGGCTGATCATGCTAATGAAAACTACCAATTGATAAGGTTAATTTGATTTTTCATATGAGAATTTAATGATAATTATGCCCATAAATAAAAAGGAAAGGTCAAACGCTAGGAAGATTGAATATTCTAAGGCATGGGATTGGCGCAATCCTAAAGTCACCAAATGAGCAGTATTGTCCATTCATAGCTTCATTAGATTTCAATTCCATTAACAATGTTGCCAAATATTAAGCATGCATAATGGTATTAAAAGAACAATAAAGAAAATGGTGGCAAAGTTGGATGTATTTGGGGATTTTGCTTTGGTTATATATCAATTAAAGGGAGAATGGATGACAAAACATCCCAAGTTAGTTCATTACCATAAGTTGGCTAGGGAATTACTCAAATGGCTTAAAAAGTCAGTTTTAATTATCTCTCTAGAGACGAAAATCAAATAACAGATGCATTAGCAACGTTGGCTTCCATGACTCAAGTGACAGAGGCTTCATGAGTCTTGCCATTCCAAATGAGTGTTTTCAACTCTTCAGTGCACTGCTTAGTGATTGAGGAAGAAAAAGATGGCAATTCATGGTATCATGACATTCAAATGTATGTTAAGGATCAACAATACCCAAAAGAGGCATCAAATAATGACAAGAGAACTTTGAGGAGGTTAGCCTCGAATTTCATACTAGATGGGAAAGTGTTTTATAAAAAAAAAAAAAACTTTGATCAAACTCTATTAAGGTGTATTGATGCAAGTGAGGCTCAAGTAATCTTAAAAGAAGTCCATGAAGATACTTATGGAATACATGTTAGTGGACCCGTAATGGTTAAACAAATTATGAAGGCATGTTATTGTTGGCTAATAATAAAAAAGGATTGCATCCAATATGTGAGAAAGTGCCATAAATGCTAAATTTATGTTGATAAGATGCACGTGCCGCCATCCCCTCTACATGTGATGAATGCACCTTAGCCATTTTTAATGTGGGGTTTTGATGTCATCAGGCCCATTACGCCAAAAGCTTCTAATGGACACAGATTTATCCTAGTGTTCATTGATTACTTTACAAAATAGGTAAAAGCTAGTTCTTTTGCTAATGTTATTAAGGTTATGGTCAATTGTTTTATAAAAAAGGAAGTCATTTATCGATATGGCTTGCCAAAGCGAATCATCTCAAATAATGCTTAAAATCTGAATAGTAAGACTACGAAAGAGATTTGTGAACAATTTAAGATTTGAGACCATAATTCAACAGCCTACCAAAAATAAATGGGGCTGTAAGAAAAATAAAAACAATAAGAAGATAGTGCAAAAAATGACAATAGTTTATAAAAATTAGCATAAAATGCTACCCTTCGCATTACATGCTTATATACTATAGTAAGAACCTCTACTGGGGTAACTCCTTATTTATTAGTATATGGGATGGAAGCTGTATTGCCGTAGCTGTTGAAATTCCTTCATTAAGAGTGCTCATGGAATCTAAACTGGAAGAAGCAGAGTGGATCAAAGCTCGATATGAACAGTTAAACTTGATTGACGAGAAACGCCTTAAAGTTATTTGACATAGGCAGTTTGTACCAAAGTAGAACAGAAAAAGTATATAATAAGAGAGTACACCCAAGAGTATTCAAAGAAGGTGATTTAGTGTTAAAAAAAACTTCCAAGAATGTTTCAGATCCCCGAGGCAAGTAGGCACCAAATTAGGAAGGCCCATATATTGTGAAGTGAGCATTCTCTAGAGGAGCCTTGATCCTAGCTAAAATGAATGTTGATGATCTCCTAAATCGATTAATTCAGATATTGTAAAAAAGTAAGGAGTGGTTTGTCTTCAACAGAAGAACAAATAATGCTGAAATCATTCCCTAGCGAGAAAAAAGAAAAAGAAAAAAAAATCAGTGGTTATACATTTACGAGAAGATTTAAGTTGAAATTAGTGTTTGAATTTTTTTTAGATGATAAAAATTGTTAAAAAAAAAAGGAGCTCTTCGAGTGAGATTTGGATAGATAAATAGCATTGAAATATTCATTACTCTTTATATTAGGCCCTATTGTCGATCATTATGACTTTTGATCCAATTTATCATAAAAGTCATTTCAAATATTTCCTATTTAGTTGCTTGGGTACATCCTTAACTAGATATCCTTTTCTCACAAAAAAAAAAATCCTAAAAGATATTTGTTATCCAAATTGCCATTGCAAATATGATTCGATAAAAGAGTGTTAGTTCTAAAACTAAATACTGATCAGATTTAAATGAAGTTAATTTTGACATTTGAAGCAATGAGTTGTATGTTTCAAATTGAATAAGATAAATTTAGAGATAGAGAAGAGTTTTATTGATCTCCAGTAGGGTTAAAAACACAAGCAAAATCTGATTTGTAGGGAACATTCAAATTCACCAACATCAAAGGGATAATAAACCTACAGTTGTTGTCAGGATCAAATTCACCGATGTAATCAACCTCAAGAAAGAAAAAGTTTACATTTTGGCCAAAACTTTATGATAAAATGATTGAAAGATGATTGCTCCTATTTCAAAACAAAAAAAAAAGGGGGGGGGGGGAGGAAAGAAAAAAAGAAGGAAGAAGGAAAGCAAGAAGAAAAACGATCTAAAAAGGGAGAGAAAAGCGATCATTGCATCTACATTAACATGCATACATAACGCGTTTCACACATTTTATCCTGAAAAAAAGTTGGATAAGCCTATTATGAAGGCATAAACAATCTCTTAGATAGATCATTTAGTTTTCTCATTTGAAAAAAAAAAACAAAACAAAAAACTCCTTTCCCATAATTATCATAATTGTCAATGATTTTTTTTTTTATTATTGAAGATAGTTATTAGCAAATGTTTTTCAGTAGATAGAATTCTTTAGATTTTTCAAAACAACTGTTAGTGAACAAAGTCTTTTCAAGTTCTTAAAATAGTTGTCAATAGATGAAACTCTTGATCAGAATAGTTGTTGATGGATAAAAATTCTTCAAATTTTCTAATATAATGGTCAGTGGACAAAACCTTTAGATTATAAAATGACCATCCTTAAAGCGATTTTAGAATTTTCAAAGTTAATGTTATCCTTAGAATAGAGCTTTTCATTTTCACGGTTGATACCATCTTTAAAATGGAGGTTTCCATTTTCAAAGTTGATGTCACTATTAAAACGAAACCTTTTAGATTTATTGTTTAGTTGAAGTCATCGTTACAATGGAGCCTTTTAAATTTTTGAAGTATTGTTAACTGTTATTGAGTGAAGCATATAAAAACTATTTGGTCTCCCCCAAGATCATGTCACTTATGACACTACGATCTTGCTGCATACAACCAAAAAGGAGAGATGAGGATTGAAGAAAAACAAGTGAAGAGAACAAAGAGGCAAAAGTTCTCAAGCCTTGGGGGCAAAATTAGGTGTCTTAAGTCTTTGACCAATTTTTTATTCCCAAAAAATGAACAAAGAAGGGCAGCTATAGACACCCATTTTGTAGCAATACTACAATGCTACAGTGCTGCCAATTCTGCAATGCTGCAATACTACCTATTGCTGCATTGAATAGAGGCTTGTCCAAAGTCTATAAATACCTACCTTGGCTAAGAGTTTAAAGAGGATTTTTGGGGAGAAAGGGAATGTTGATGAGAGAATGTTAAGAAATTTTAAAAGTATGGAGAATATTTGGAGAAAGTTATAAAAAAGGGAGATAGTAGTGTAAAAATAGTGGGAGAGATTTTCTTTCTTAAGGAAAGATTTGGAGAAGAAATTTTTAAATATTACTTCCTCTTAAAGAACAATGTAACCTTTTTGTGATTTTATCATTACTTTTTTTTTCTTTTTTTTATGAATTTCTTCTTTCATTTATTTAATTAATTGTTATTAGATATGTGTGTGTATATATATATATATATATATATTCTTTTTGCACATATGTATCTTTTTACTTATCTTCATGTTATTCTCAGTTATATATATATTTTTACCTTGTATATTAATGTATTTATATTCCTCTATTTACAAATACATACAATTTTTTCTATACATTCATGTTGAATACATGAAAAGTTAAATAAAAAATATAGTCTGTGATAGTAATGAGCCAAAAAATGCTATTTAATAGGAAATGGATAGATGTGATATATAAACTAAAAAACAAATAAATAAAAAAAGAGTGGTTAGGGAGGTAGTATATTCTTTCATATTAAATACATGAAATTTGCTTGAAAGAACAAAAAAGAAAAAAAAAAGTGAACAAAAGAGAAAAAGATAGGTAACTTTAAGATATTAAGGTTGTTTTAAAACAATAAATTCAGATTGTTCATAATATAAAATTATTAAGTGAATTAAGTTTTTTTTTAACGCAATTCTAATTATATTTTCAAAAAAGATGAAATCACTTTGATTTTATTTTACTTTTTTTAAAATTAAAATAAAAAATACTTTAAATTTTTTAGAGCATAGAATCATTCAAGAGAGTTATTTTTTTAAAAAAAAATTATTTTAAATAATGATAATATATGTTTTAAGTTTTTGAGAAGTATGAAAAAATTTCAAGAGAGAGACTTTCGTATTTTTCTATGTAAGAATTATTTTTAAAAAGTAAAAATAAATAAAAAATGTATATTTTCAGTTTTTGAGAGGAAAAAATAAAAAAAGAGATTTTTATATTTTAATATAAAAAATTACTTAATATTTTGAAAAATATGAAAAAATCTCAAGAGATAGTTTTCTAATAACAAGAAAATTATTTTAAAATATAAGTGTTTCAAGTTTTGAGGAGTATAAAAAATCTCAAGAAAATAGTTTTCATATTTCTTAGTATAAAATTATTTTTAAAATATTTATTTGATATTTTTGAGGAAATATAAAAAAATCTCAAGAAAGATTTTCATACTTTTTAATATAAAGTTTATTTAATATTTTTTCTGAGAAATGTGAAAAAATTTCAAAAGAGGATTTTCATATTTAAAAATATATTTATAAAAAAATCTAAAAGAAAAATCTTTGTATTCTCTAAAATATTTTGTGTATATGGTTATCAATTCATTTTTATTTTTAATTAATAAAATTACAAAAGTTGAATTTAAAGCCTAGATTTAAATATCACATATTAATTATTTGCTCGGTTAGAGTCATGAGATTTCCAAATTATTTATATATTTTATGTAATGTGGCTATGCATGTGTATTAAAATGTCATTGAATTCACATAAATCATAACAAAAAATATTCTGAGGATTAGGGAGTTGAACAAGAGTGAGAACATTATATTCTTCATCACAAAAAAATGTTTTAAGATTGGAGGTTAAGTAGAGTCAAATCTCTACATCTTCTCTCATAAAATGATTTCAACAATTAAAGTAAAATAAGAGTTAAACCTTTATATTTTTCAAAAAATTAAAATTTCGCTTATTTTCATATTATATACATTTCTTTTTAGATATATTTTTGAGAATCAATTGTAAAAATCAAATGAATTTCAAAACTGGAAAACAACCATGATCAATTGGTATCAATTTTTAGGCACCATGAGAGTGCTAATCCTTCCCCAAGCATAATTGACTCCCGAATCCATATTTTTAATTTCACAAAGCCAATGTTGCCTTATTCGTTTTTTGAAAACAAATAAATTTCAGTGTCCAATCACATCATAAAAAGGATTGATGGTGACTCCCTTTATTCACCTAAAATATTACATTTTTAAGCTGCTTCAAGAATTTGACCTTGATCAAAGATTAGTTGTGACACACGCAACATAATGAGGTGACTCCTTTAATCAAGTAACTATTTAAAAGGGATCCAGCCACTAAGAACTAGCTAGATTTCATAATTCAATAATCGAAACAAGAAGATTCAAGGTCAATAAAAAGGGAACATCTTTCTCAGATCTTACTTCTTGTCTACAATTATGGTAACTAAATATTTCGAAGCTCAAGAGCCGAAACCACAAAGACCTAAAGGTTTAAACATTATAAAAAAAAAAAAAAAGTCTTAAGTACCTAGATGACCTAATGCAAAATATTGCTAAGTGCTCCTAGTGAAGAAAATTAAAACTCTTAAAAGAAAGCAGCATCTCAAGCAAAGTACCTACATGACCTAATGCAAAATATTGCTAAGTGCTCCTAATGAAGAAAATTAAGACTCTTAAAAGAAAGCAGCATCTCAAGCAAAGTACCTACATGACCTAATGCAAAATATTGCTAAGTGCTCCTAGTGAAGAAAATTAAGACTCTTAAAAGAAAGCAGCATCTCAAGCAAAAAAGCTTCATCCATAAATGAAGTAGCACTACTTCAAAGAAAAGATAGCTCATATTGCATAAAGGCGAATAGGACCATGCAAAGACAACTTTGACCGCATGACAAACCTGCTTCAACTACATGAATAAAGCCTTAATTGCATAAAGACGACTCTGACCTCATAATGACGGCTTTGGCTGTATGAAAGATAGTTCCAACTACATGAAAACACTTTAATGGCACACTGATAGCCTCGTCTACATGAAGAGTAGCTTCGACTACATAAAAACGACTCCAGTTACATAGAGACAGCTCTAATTGCATGAAGAATAGCTCTAGCTACATAAAGAAGGCTCTGATTGCACAATGAGGGCCCTAACTGATAAAGACAACTTTGATTGCATAAACATGGCTCTGATTGCACAAAGATAGCATGACCATATGAAAACAATTACAACTACATAAAGACAACTTCTAATCATATAAAGATAGGTTCGACAGCATAATGATGGCTTTAACTGTACCCTAACTATAACAACAACATAAAAAACAATACTACTACACTAAACAACTACTACTACACTAGAATAGCTATGCATGACATCGCAACGAATTTCAAGTTATACAAGGTAATCCTACCTACTGTTTTAAAAATATATATGACTTAAAAGCTAAATAGGTACTAGGCTAGACGACAAAAATTCAAGTACTATTGAAAACTTGAGTATGAGATTGCAAAATAATTTTTAAGTAAGCACAGATGGGACCTATAAAACCTATAACCCATCTGCATAACCAGGTACTTGTGAAACCTACATCAAAGGGCTTATGTAAAAATTTGATATGGATAAGAAAGATCAATAAGGATCTTTAAAGGTCTTAGATTTACTTTGCAACTCAAAGCCAAACCATTTTCAAGCACAAAAGTGCATGAAATCAAATGTTAAAGGAGGTGCAACCATTCAAATGCACATGAGATGGGCCAGAGGATAAAGTGATCAGCACATTGCTACTTATCAGATAACAATATTTTGGATGATTCACTCATTGTTTATAAAATGTCATGTAGAATATTTGTTCTTCATTCATTAATCGAGGAAAACAACATACATTGTTTCAAAAAGTACTTAAACTAAAAGAACAAAAACTAAAATGCTTAGATTACAAAACCTAAGGGACTAGCCTTGATTATTCAAACAACTAAGAAAATAAAAGTAGAATCATCCTGTTTATTCTCTGACAGCTTTGGATCAACGAAATCCTTTATCACTGCAATCAATGGAATAAGGATTAAAACTGTAGAACTGTTGGAAGATAATATGAAGTAATGTGAAATAATTTACCTTTTAGTTTCATAAAAACTTGATTGTATAAAAGACAAATTTAAAATTAATAATTTATCAAAATTATAATGGAAAAACAAAAAAAAAAGATTTAGAACAAAAATGGCGAAGGAATGAAAAATAAGGGACGTAAAATGAGGAAGAGGAATAATTAAAGTTTTTTTAAAAGCTTATGACATATTGGTAAATATTGATGGTTTTTCTAAGATATCTTTTTTAAAAATATATATATATAAAACAATAAAACTACTAATTTTAGACATTATCTAAGAGAGAATTAATGTTTTAGATCATTTATACCAATTTCTTTTATAATTTATTAACACAATGCAGAGGAATCTCTTGTGATTAGTATATATGTGTTGTATAGGTGGATTGGCTTTGTGACACGTGGGAATCAATTCAGTGTGAGATAATTATATTGGATACACCAGTAAACCTATATAGAGAATATCTTAATTAAATGAAGACTGATGCATGTAATTACTCCTTTTGACCCAAAAAGGGGTCAATTGCTAAAGCTGCGGTAACTGTTGCTAAGCCACTTGGCTATATGTCATCACTTCTCTCCATCATAAATTAAAAAAATTCTATTTTCAAATTGATTCAGATAAAATAAGACAATATAATGGAGGGTGAGAGAGGGAAGAAAGAGTTCAGAATTAATATCTGAGTAGATGCGGGGAAGACGAAGGTAGACGTCTGAGATGTTGGTCAGAAGGGTGGTGAAGTGGTTAGCGTCGGTTAGGGACAGTGGACACGTGCTTCCCTCGTCCTTGTTTGTTGGTTAAGATGGTGATACGTGCTTGGGGCCCCTTCATAGTCACGGTTGACCGCTTACCTGTACGGACCACGGGGTCCTACTCCATCCAAATCCTGCCGACTAATCTTTTACTCCGGCTTTCACAAAATCTATATCTTAAAAGCTGTTGTCTATGTCGTCACATTCATTTAATATTACATAAGAAGTAATACGAGGCCTTGAACGCCTTTTCTATTTGGTGAGTCTCAAATTCCAGAAAGAGAAAAATGATATATGTGCTTGCTGTGCCGACACCCTTCCTGGATTGGCTCTTCAATATTTTTGCAAGAATAACATATGAAAGGGTTTGGGATTGGGATTGACATTGGAATTGGAGCTACGGCTGCCAACCTACTCGTCTTTTCAACTGATTTAACTCACTTCTCAACCTCATCCTCGACAATCTAACACAATATCTTATCACCGATCGGACAAAACCAATCAACCAAATATATTTCATTATTAATCATGTCCTCCTCAATCTCCTTCTAACATCCTTTTCGTTATCTGCTTGCCTAATTTCTATAATCTTCTTCATCAGACAATATGGTCGGTTATAGTTTTCCTGTCCCTAAATTAAAAAAAAAAAAAAACTGTTTTCGATCGACCATGGATGCATGCATCATGCTTAATTATATGGGCCACGGATGTCGGTTAATTTCCAGCTATCCCTTCTAACGAAATCAAATAGGAAACGGAAAAGAAAGAAGAAGATTCCCCTCAATTTGTTAAGGATTTATGTTTTCTCTGAATCTATGGATATGCAAACGAAATAGGTATTAATTAAGGGAGAGAATGCGTCCAATCTATGTAGCGGCCTCCTGTTACACTTGTCAGTCACAAACTGCAGTACTCACATGGCGCCCCGCCCTGTTTCATATTTTGTGTTTATAAAACAACCAAAGCGTGAAATAGCATGGCTGTTTTATGTAGTCACTGGAAAGGCAGAAAACGCCACGCCTTTGATTCCTTTGAGATTTTTTATGGTTCGATTTGTCAACTTCATCACATGACCGACTTTTATGACTTGAGATCTGTGGAAACTGGCAGCCTCCTGCTGGCCATGGATGCCTCTGACTGCTTTTCATTTTCTCCTCCTTTTTTTTTTTTAGTTTTTAATTCCACGACTTTCACTCTCTTTGTACTCTTATTATTGCTTATTTACTGCCCATTGCATTTAATCCTTTGGCCTGCCCCACACCCTCCCTAATTTCTAGCTTTTTGACAAACCCAAATTAGTAAATACCCACTTCTATGGTAACCTTAACGTGTACATTAAGATCACTGAAGAACCCACTCATCATTCATCAATGTACAGATATTGGATTAATAAGAGCACAGTGAAATACTCATTTGATGGCCTGCTCTTCTGGGCCGGGTGCAGCAAGTATCTAGCAAGTAGCTGGAGTCATAACTACAGCTACTTATTGCTTGTTGGTCAGTTAACGCAATACATACAAAAAGATGGGGTCTTAGTTAATGTGATTGCGGAGAGTGACGTAATGAGGATATCCTTGGTGGTAACTTAGTTAACTTCATCTTTGCCTAATGTATATTTGTAATTACATATTTATGGGCAGAGGTGGAGTTAATGAAAGAGGAGAGGCGAAGGGAAAAGGGATCAAAAATTGAAAGAGTGAGTACACGACACAAGAGCATGAAACGGAAATTTTCAACTACCATACCTAACCCTATCTCATTGTTGAAGATTTTATGCCTTTTCAAGGCAAAGCCATGTGGGTTTTGGTACCCCACCTTCGTTCTTTTTCAGTCTCTTTTATTATCTTTGCCTACTTTATGCCTTTTTTTTTTCATTTAAAGAAAAAAAAAGAAAGAAAATCTTGCTTGTGATACTACAGAGGCCTAAAAGTAATACGAGAGCAGCCCAAAAATTGGACAGGAAAGGGCAGGACATCTTGGGCATGCACATGCAACCTGCAGGGTGTGCATAAGCCACATGCCTCCTCCTTATCTCAATGTTGAATTTCTGATTTCAATGGCTAACAGATGCGGTGCCCACATGCGAAGGGTGACTGCAATATCCTCTGATCTCGAGGTTGAATAAAACCTAGTCCACTCAGAATGACTTAGTTTTTGTTAATTACTTTAGGACGTTGATGGGGGAGGGAATCTCGTTCTTGTTGGAAGGATCAGGTGGAATTTGCTTCCAGTAGTCATAGGGTGATTCTAGCTTTTTACCTAAACCATGTTCTCTATTCCGACAGACAAGCCACCGCATGTGACGTTGACCAATCTATGAATCCTGGATTCAACCCGGTGGTTGGTTTCTGCTTTAATTTTACTTGGGATATGTGTGGTGAAAAGAGAAGAAAAATTTCTTGTTTCAATCATCCTCTTCCCCCCACAGTTGCTTGGTCCATAGGAGTGAGTAATGTTACCTAAGATGATGGGGCCATTGAAAATGGGGAGAATGGGGACAACATGATATACGTGGCCGTGATTCGAGGAGTGGGACATGAGCCCATGTCTGGTTTCCAAGTTCGTGCATGTGGGTGGAACAGTGCAGGTGAAAGGATTGGCCCCGGTAGTTATGGAAGTTATGTGTCGACCTCTGTCATCATATCAGCCCCAACAACTCACACATCAACTTTCTAATTCTATTATATATATTAGGAAGCAATTACACAAAAGCATAGTGGTAGGTGACACATAATACTATCCACTCACCATACTCTTAAAAATTTTCCCTGTTTTGTAAAGCCCAAGTTGTCCCCACCACTGCCAAAACGGAGCCGACCCTCTTCTGAAATTCAAACACCATAAGATTCAGACATCTGCCATAATAAGCGCACTTAAATGATCTTTAAATATCATTGGACCACCTGATAGATATTTGAAGAGGGACCCTCCAAATTTAGTTAAAAGCAAAATGCAACTGGGGCTCCAAGGAACTAAGCCCATGGAAAAAGATTTCCTGTAGGCCATTTGTGTGGATTTCCGATGATTATGTCACCAACTTAATCTTTGCTTTCCAACTGAGGGCCCGCCCACCCTGATTCCTCCTACCCAAACGTCAATTGTAACATTAGGTTATACAAGTGTTGCTCTGACCTACAAATAAAAAATGAACTTTCTTTTGCAGAACAGAAAATAACTTGTTTCGATTTGGGCACTTGAGAGAGTAAATTCTTCACAATAAACTTCCCTTTTCCTTCCTAACCTGAGTTAGATAAGAAAAGGAAAAAGGAAAGGGTAAAAATTATCATGCCATTATAGAGTTTCATATTTTTCTATTCTACCAAAGAACTAGTGCAACTTCATACAGATCACAACAGCCTTGACAATACAACCCATCTTCCCTCTAACCAACAAAACAACTTTTGTGCCAGCCATTAAAGAGACACCCCGTAAATCAAACCCAGAGAGATCTGTGTCCTATAACAGTAAAAGGTGCACTCCACAGCACATTGAAGTCCACCAACATTGTCAGGACAATGCAAACTCATCTCAAACACTTGGGCGTTTGGAGTATCAGCAGCAAGCGTAACACACATTTGATAGGCTACCAGCGCCCCAGGCTTCCCCCCCTAACGGCCTTTCTGTAAAATAGCTAATAGCTTGGTGCATCTAGCAGATCATCCAGATTGGTAGGCCAACAACCTTCTCCAGCCATCCAACAAGATTTCGATGATGCTCGCAACTCCTGGTCGTGCACCACCCTTCACCTGCTTTAGAAGATTACAGATATTTCAAGTCACAGACTGCCAAGATACAGCTCAACGACGTCAAAGAAGAACCTCATGTCCTTGCTACAGGGAAGGCCTTAAGTTCACAATTGCTACTACAATTTTTTTTCCCTAATATAATAAAAGGAAATAATGCAGAGAAACAAAAGAGCCTAAAACCCCCAAATAGAGTGAAAATAAGAGAATCATACCATGTTTTTCAAGTTTCACTAAATAATCTCATAAAGAATCTCATAAAGGAATTTGTCTAGGAATGGTCAATTTTTTCTTCAAGGAAATTTAGCAAAAACATATATGTGACCATAACCTTCTCTAGGGTACCTGCACAATTGCAAGATTCCCAAAGACAGCTAAAAGATTATGTAAAGCGGTCAACCATACTGTAGTTGTCTATATTGGAAAAAAATGCCTTCTGAAGTAAACTTTGGCAGAAAAACATAAAAATCACATTTGAAACGGGTTGAAAAATTTGGTTATGAATACAGAATTTATGTAAAACGAGAAGATACTATTTTTCAAGAGCAGAAAAGAACAACTTTATAGGTAAGATGTATGCAACTATACCACAGTGAGACTTAAGTCATCCGGGTGATACCCTAATGATATGGATTGCCTTACTGATGGGAAGAAGGTTTCATATGCATTCAGCAGTTCTAATTTTCACATTCAACTATATTTAGGATTCAATTGTAGCCAGAGGAAATCTTCCCTCCCAATGCCAAAACGTATGCTACCTCAATTGCCTCAATCTAGTTGTTCAGATCAAAATGATTTCAGCAGTAGTTCAACCAAGAGGCCCATAACACAAATTGGCTAGATGTGAAGCCTGATAAACAGTCCCATTCTACCAAGCTTAGTAAATTCAAATATCCAACTGTCACTCATAATCATCACTAGAGCAAAAGTAAAGAAATAATATACTCAAAGAATATACTGCAGAAAGATATTAAGCTAGAATTTTCAGTATATCCTATTTTAGGAATAAATTTTGTACTTTATTTCTTGTTTCCTAATAAGAGGATAAGCCATTGACTGATTCTCATAAATTCCTGATCTTCAAGAATTCTTTTCTTTTGTATTATGGCTCTCATTTGGCCAGAATGGGTATAATAGGAATAGGGTTGTGTTCCTTTGTAGCATGGATAAAAACTCCAGCTTTTCTCTCTAATATTTTCATGGTACCTGAACCATATCTCTCCCTCATTGTCAACTTCCTGTAATGGCAAAAATTGGCCTTCGGAATCAGAAATCAGTTTCAGGATTGAACTGAATAATCAAGCCCCAGTTCAGGCATCAGTCAGGACAGTCTTCTATTCTTATCACCAGTTACAAACTCAACTGCCATAACTATCTCCCCTGGTCACAATCAGTGTTCATGTTCATTTGTGGCAAAGGAAAGGATGATCATCTCGCTAGAGATACCACAATTCCAGACAAAACAGATCCTTCAGACCGCATGTGGAAGGCAGAAAACCACATGGTAATGTCTTGACTAATCAACTCAATGACTGCCAAAGTTGGTGAAAATTTCTTACTATACAAGACTGCCCAAGAAATTTGGGAAGCTGCTCGAGAAGCCTGCTCTAGCTCTGAGTTGTTTGCAGTTTAAATGAGGCTTCATGACCTGCAGCGAAGGGAGTTAAGTGTCACTCAATACTTCAATCTACTCACTCGGTATAGGCAACATCTTGACATGTTTGAAGTTCACTAATGGAAGTGTAGAATATTGTTAAGCAAAAGATAGGAAAGTCGTAGGAAGGCAATGATGCTAGGAGTCCGAATACCACAACTGCTGTTGAAGGATCAACACTACTCACTGACGGGTCCATGGTAACCGGCAGGCCGTAGTGCAAGCATTGTAAAAGGCATAAGCATACCAAGGACACTTGCTGGAAAATCCATGGTAACCTTGCTAATTGGAAGTCAAATCATGCATGAGGTGATAAAGAAAACTGTGCACATGCCGCTGCAATACCAGAAGAACCCAGTCCACTCAATGGCAGTCCATTGACCAAGGATCAACTGAAGGCCTGCAAAGACTGATTACATAGACGTCCATCCCGTCCCCAGCTACACCAAACCAGTCCATCAATATGTTGGCTCACCCAAGTAATATATCCATTATTCTGGTGACAAGAATTGAAAAAATAAGGCCCTGGATAGTTGATTCCGGAGCCTCAGACCGCATGACAGCAGATCCAAGAGTATTTAATGAATACAATCCATGTAATAAGACCTTATTTCAAAAAGCTGATGTGTTAGGCCACAGGTTCATTTGACGCATTGTAGACATAGGGGTAACTCTGGTAAATGTAGCAATCCTGATGTGTGATTCTGTTGAAGTATGAGTGACATGGAATTCTGTTAGGTGGTCAATGGGAGTGAAAAGTGATAAGTAGGAATAACTTGCATGAAGAGAAGGGAATTTTTTTTACAGTAATTGAGCTTAGCTCACAGGAGAGTCCAGCCTCTCGAATGCTTGGAATTTCATTGTAAACCCCAGTTCATAAATAACCAACTCTTACTCGAATTTTCATTTACAAATTGTTTGTTCATGTCAAGTGATATCAATGCATTGGCCTGGGTGGGTAGCAATACCAAAAATGTTAGGCCAACATGTCGATTCAGTAATGCAAATCGTGAATGTTGTGTAAGAGGAGCTTCATAAAGTGATGAGTTCTTTGAAGGAGGCGATGCAGATTATAAACAAGAGATTCAACCAACTGATTAAACTTTAGGAGGAGTCAGTGCGAGTTGCTTCCTCATCGGCCAGCAAGGAAAAGAAGTCAGATGCGGGTCATCCTATGGCTGGACGATGTCAAGAGGTGGAAGGAATCACGTCGTTATCAAGACCTCGACAGGATTTCAGATTCCATAAACTGGAGGTGCCGATCTTTGATGGAACAAATCTGAATGGATGCATTTTGAAGGCAGAACGGTACTTCTCTTTTCATTGGTTTAACAATGAGGAAAAACTTGAAGCCGTAGTTGGCAGGCTTGAGAGAGATGCCTTATTGTGGTATCAATGGGAGAGCAAGAAGAGGACAATTGGGCCTTGGGAAGAAATGAAAATCTTGATCCTCAAACAATTTTGATCTATCCATGTGGGGACCTTACATGAACAATGGTTGGCTTTGATACAAAAAGGGAGCGTGCAAGACTATTGTTGAAATTTTATTGAGCTTTCAGCTCCGTTGGATAATATTTTCAATGACGTAGCACTGGGCAATTTCATTAATGGGTTAAAACCTGATATTCGAGTGGAGGTAAGAATTATGGAGCCCAATACATTGGGCCAGGCGATGGAGTTAGCCAAAGGATTGAAAAGAAGCTGATGATTGCAAAAGCCATGCTCAATTACGCTTGAGATAGGGACTTGATCGACCACCTCGGTTATTTCAAGGGTTCGACTAGCAATGGCAATGAATCCTACCATGGACAAGCCTTACGGTAAGATCCAACGGTTGACAAATTTCGAATTGCAAATAAAAAAAACAAGTAACGATTGTGTTATCTGTTTGATGACAAATGGGCTCCTGGGCATCGTGGTAGAAAGAAAGAGTTAAGACGTGATGGCATTTGTCAACATGTATTGTTTCATTTACAAGGCATTGACATTGTTGATGATTTTTTGCCATTAGGGTTGGAAAGCTCTTATGTGATTTTAGGAATTCAGTGGTTGGAAATACTAGGTATGACCTAAACTAACTGGAAGACCCAAGTAATGAAGTTTAGGTTAGGTAATGAAATCAATCACTTTGTGTGGAGATCTATCACTAGGAAAAACCATGGTCTCCTTGAAAACTATGATTAGAACTCTTCAGCATGAGGGTTCTGGAGTGTTGGTGGAATTTAACCATTTAGAGAATCTTGATGATACAAAATTTGTAACATAGGTACCGAAGTTTCTTCATCGGTGTTGGCAAAGCATGATGATGTTTTCAACATGCCCAAGGGGTTACTACTAATGCGGGTTCATGAACATCAATTTTGTTGAAAGAAAGGAGCCAACCCATAAGTGTGAGGCCGTAGAGGTATCCCCATGCCCAAAAAACTAAAATAGAAAGATTGATGAAGGAGATGTTAGCTGCTGGTATTATTCAAGTAACAGCCCTTTTTCAAGCCCTGTTCTATTAGTCAAGAAGAAGGATGGGTCATAGTGGTTTTGCGTGGATTATAAAGCCTTGAATAAACCACTATACCAGATAAGTACCCTATTCATGTTATAGATGAACTTTTGGATGAATTATTTGGTGCCAAAATTTTCTCTAAACTCTATTTAAAATTTGGTTATCACTAGATTAAGGTCAAGAAAAGGGATGCACATAAGAAATCTTTTAGACCACATAATGGCCATTACGAATTTCTCATCATACCCTTTGATCTTGTCAATGGCCCAGCTACATTTCAATCCTTGATAAATGAGATATTCCAACCTTATCTAAGATAGTTTGTCTTGATCTTTTTTCGACGATATTCTCACTTATAGTTCTTTAGAGGAATCTTATCGCCAACATTTAGCTCAAGTATTAGAATATTTGAAAGCAAATGGGTTGTATGCCAATAAGAAGAAATGTGCATTCGGGCAACATCAAATTATTTTTGTAAGGCATATCATCTCAAATGAAGGGGTGGAGGCAGACCCAAGCAAAATTCATGCTTTGGTGAAGTGGCCAATACCCATAAATCTAAAAGAGATGTGTGGTTTTTTGGGACTGACGAGATCTATTGAAAGTTTATGGTTGGTTATGCCTAGATAGCTTTGCTATTGACTGAACAACTAAAAAAAGACAACTTTGGACGGAATATGGAGACTGACAAAGCTTTTGTTAACTTGAAACAAGCTATAAGCCAGACTCTTGTCTTGGTGATGCCTAATTTATCGAAACCTTTCATTGTGGATATGGATGCTTAAAGTTTTGGGTTAGGTGCAATCCTATTATAAGAGCATCATCCAATTTTAGTCAGGATTTGGATCCTCAAGCTCATTTAAAATCCATTTATGAAAAAGAGTTGATGGCAATAGTCTTGACAGTGATGAAATGGAGACGTTATTTGTTTGGAAGACATTTTATTGCACAGACTGATCAGCAAAGTCTCAAGTTTCGATTAGAACAACGAATTATAGGTGTTAAGTATCAAAAATGGATTACTAAGTTGATGGGCTTTGACTTTGAAATCCAATATCGAAGTGGGACGAGTGACAGACAGGTTAATGCACTCTCTCATGTTCCTAAGTAGCTGGAATGCTCCACTCTTTTAGTACCTCAATGGCAGCATTGGGATATGCTGCGATTGAGGTACTAGCAAGAGACAAATTTCTTCAACTGTTGCGGGAAGATATCAGTTTGGGTACTCAATCACATAAGGGATTTTTCAAAGGAGAATGAGGTTTTGTTGTAGAAGGATTTATTTGTGAGTTTCATAGTTCTCTTATCCAGGGACATTCAAGGGAGACAAACACTTATCAACATTTGGCTGTTGAATTTTTTTGGGTTGGCATGCAAAAGGATGCAATTTGACTTGTGCAAGAGTGCTAATTTTGTCAAAGGAATAAGCACTCCACAACCACACATGCTGGGTTATTTCAGCCTATTGCTCTCCTTGCTCAAGTTTGGGACATAGTGACCATAAACTTCATTAAGGGTTTACCTCAATTAGAAGGGTGGGGTAGGACACTACATTGATGGTAGTGGACCGTCTAACCAAGTACAGTCATTTTATTAGGCTAAAACATCCTTTCACAACAGTACCTATGGCTACCAATTTTGTTAAGGAAAGTCCATGGCATTCCACAATCCATTATCTTAGATTGGGACTGTGTTTTTTTGACCTATTTTTGGAGTGAGTTGTTCAAATTGCAAGGTACCAATCTTAAGCGTAATACTACTTACCATCCCCAATCGAATGGGCAATCAAAAGTTGTCAAGAGGTGCCTTGAAACCTATTTGTGATGCTTCGCTTTAGAGAAACCAACAACGTGGGCTAAATGGCTATTTTGAGCTGAATACTAGTACAACACTTCCTTTCATTCCACTACTCATTGCACGCCTTTTCGAGCCTTGTATGATCGAGACCCTCCTTACCTCATCCGTTATGAGCATGGCACTACGACAGTGTTTTTGGTTAATAAGCTTTTGAAAGATTGAGATGCGATTTTAGATGAGTTACAAATGCATTTGCTTCTTGCTCAATAGAAAATGAAGTTCCAAGCTAATAAGAAATGACACCATGAAGAATTTTGGGAAGGGGACTTAGTTTTCTTAAAGATATGACCTTAAAAACAGCAAACTCTTGCTAAACGAAAGTACAAAACATTGGCTGCATGATTCCATGGTACGACTCTTTAGGGATTGGGAAAAGTTACTTATAAGCTAGACCTTCCTCTTTCTGTAGCAATTCACCTCGTCTTTCATATTTCTTAATTGCAACATGCACAAGGGCTGATTTCTTCTTCCCCCATGATTCCAACATAACTCACTTCAGAGCTAGAGTTGATTGTTGAACCAAAGTAGTTATGTGGAAGTCCTGCTGAAATCTAAATCATTGCTAGAATTTAAAGCCACTTGGAAGGATTTTCATATGGTCCAATTGCAATAACCAGTTTTTCACCTTAAGGATAAGGTGAAAGTTTGGGTAAAAAGTAATGTTAAGCCACAAGTTCATTTGATGTATTCTAGACGTAAGGATAACTGTGGTAAATGTAGCAATGTTATGTGTGATTCTGTTGAGGTATGAGCGACAGAATTTAGTTAGGTGGTGCGAATGGGAGTGGAAACTGATATAAGTATTTATAGCTAGCATGAAGAGGAGGGAATTTCTTTACTGTAGTTAAGCTTAGCTCATTAGAGAGACTAGCCTCTCGAATGTTAAGAATTTCATTGTAAACCCTAGTTCATAGATAACCAACTCTTATTCGAATTTTCATTTACAAATTGTTTGTTCATATCATGACGGTTCCTACTTAAATACATGGGATAGTTCACTTGACATAAGTTTTCATTCCTTTTTTGTTTTTTTGTTCCAAATTTGGATGTAAGTAACTTTCTATTAGCAAAACTCATGTGTGATTTGAATTGTATAGCTAAATTTTCTCCAAACTTTTGCGAATTTCAAAAGGAGGTGGTTTGAGGGAAGGTGATTGGCAGTGTTGAATTGTGTAGTGGTCTCTATTTGTTCAAAGGAAATCACCACAAAGGCAAGCTCTTACAATAAGTTGTGTCTCTCATTCTTGTTTTAATTCAGTTTCAATGTCAAAAAAAAAAAAAAAAAGAAATCATGACACTAATAAAGAGCTACGTGTCTATGCTAAAGAGAGGAAACCTGATAAGCAATTGGAATCCACTTTACAAGCTCAGCAAGGCCACGAACTTGACTTTGATGCTACTAACCTAAAACTCACATAGGTAAGTCATGAGTTCCTTGCTCGTCGTTTATTATTTGGACATATCAATTGCTATAATTAAGGGTGTTAGATCTCATACCTCTAATCCAATCAAGAACTATGTAGCATATGATAAGCTATTACCAAGTCTCGAGCTTTATCCAAGAAGCATTGAAGGACCCAACATGTAAGAAGGCTGCGAAAGACGAAATTAGGGCTCTTAAGAGTAGCGAAACAAGGATTGGTACAAAGCTACCCCAAGAAAAGAAACTCATGGGATGCAAATGGGTTTTCACTATAAAATATAAGGCAAATGATAGCATTGAGAGATTTAAAGCTCGTCTTATAGCCAAAGGGTTTACACAAGCAAATGGAATTGAAGAAGGCACTTGATGGCTTGAAACAATGACCCCGTGCTTGGTTTGAGAGATTTCCAAGAACACTAACCTCAAATGGATATAGACGGTGTCAGGCTGATCATACTTTATTTGTTAAGTTCTCCATAAATCGGAGAGTAGCAATCCTAGTTGTTTACGTCAATGATATAATTCTTATAAGAGATTATGAAGAGGAAATTGTGTCATTAAGAAGTTGTTGGCCATTGAATTTGAGATTAAATATCTTGGTTCCCTAAAATACTTACTAGGAATGGAAGTTGCACAATCCGGACAAGGAATTTTCATTTCACAAAGGAAATATATTCTGGATCTACTAAAAAAGAAGTATGCTTGGTTGTAAACCAATAAACACTCCTACGTATCCCAACAAGAAGCTAAGAAGAAATGAAGATACTGCTCCAGTTGATAAAGGTAGATATCATGGTTGATTGGGGAATTAATCTACCTCTCACAAACTAGACTAAAAACTAGTTTTCTAGTTAGTATAGTCAGCCAACACATGTATGAACCAAATGAGGACCGCTTGGAAGCTGGCTACAAAATTTTGAGGTTTCTGAAGATGATGCTAAGACATGGCTTATTGTTCAAAACGGGTGATAATCATTGTATTGACTTGTATACAAATACAAGCTGGGCTGATAAACTAAGTGATAAGAGGTTTACTTCAAGCTACTATTCCCATTTATGGGGAAATCTCGTGACATAGATAGGTAAAAAGCAATCAGTAGTCTCTACGAGTAGTATGAAGGTTGAGTACCGTGCACCAGCTCTAGGAATCTATGAGAGAATGTGGCTTAAAAGGTTGCTAATAAAACTCGAAGCTACCACCAGTGCTACCATTTGAATGTTCATAGTCGAGCTGTTGTTCATCATGATAACACAAAACACATTGAAATAGAATGACATTTCATTTAAGAGATGGTCAACAATGGAATGGTTCAACTATCCTACGTCTCTTCAAGACTACAAATCGTTGATGTACTGATCAAAGCCCTGCCTAGACAAAGCTTTGAGAAATTCAATTCCAAGTTGACATTATATAGGACACAACGCAACTAGGACCTAAATTCCTCAAAGTATACAACCCAGCTTGAGGGGCAGTGTGGAAATAAATTAAGCTAGGATTTTTAGTATATTTCTATTTTAGGAACGAGATTATCCTTTGTTTCTTGTTTCCTAATAAAAGGATTAGCCATTGACTGATTCTCATAAATTCTTGATCTTCACAAATTTAATCCATTTGTATTATGGTTGTAATTTGACTAGAATTAGTATAAGAGGACTACGGTTGCATTCCTTTGAAGCATGAATAGAAAACTCTAGCGTTTCCCTTGAATATTTTCATATATACATTTTATAGGTTGCTAAGAATAATCCAGTTTGCAGATAGATGACAAGAAGTATGTCTAATATTTTAAATCAAAAGATAAGTATAGCAGTTAAAGCAATGATGATGGTGCAATGCGAACTTCTCCAATGCAAAGTGGGTTCAAATATATTTAAGGCAAAAAAAAAAAAAAAAATACGAGAAAAAATTTCTAGATTGAAGATGGTTGGCATGAATAAAGGTGGGTTAATCAGAAGAAATAGCCTTCGTAAGGCAAAATGGCTTACACTAATCACAAAATGATCTAAGTTCAGTTGCACTTTGCGGGTTTGCAATCATAAAACTGCATTAATAGTAGTTATCAACTTTTTTATCAGAATAGTAGTTAGAAACTCTAAACAATATGCAAACCACATTCAAAATTCGACGGATTGAGTTGTTTTAAATGTTAGTCAATATGTAAGTCCTAGGTTCTAAGACTTCGTGAATTTTGTATGGCTTTTCCAATTTGGAGCTAACTTTCCTTTAGCATTATCTGAGGTTAATGCTTCAACTGGTTGTGAAAAAGGTCTCCTACCTCAAGTGATTGAACCCACATTCGCTTGTAATATGCCTCTATTACCCTTCGCTAAGCTGTAAGTGCCTTAAGTTGGTTGGTCACCCTTCATTCTTCTAATACATCAAGAGTTTCCATCAAACCTCGCTCATTTTCAAGGCAATCAAAGTATTGGACCATCAAGGTTTGGTAGCTCAATTGCTGCTAGAATGATAGCTTCTATCCCAAGTGCAACTGAGAATGACATCTCCTATTTAGGCCCTTTTAGTCGTGGAACACATCGAAAGTACAATTGGTAGCTCTTTTGCTCATGCTCCTTTGGCTTGATCAACCCTATTCTTTGAGGCTTTGAAAATGGTGCAGATGATCACCTCAGCCAACTTATCTATCAAGAGGTGCCTTATGTGAATTGAAGTTCCATGTGGAGTCCTTGCCGTTGCCTGGAAAACCTCAAGTTATAAACTGTGTCATTATTTGATATAGAGATTCAAGGGGTACTAAATAGGCATATAGTAGATTTCGATACAAACTGCCAAGCTTGTTTGTAATTCGGGCCAGCTTTCCAACCTCTCCTAACATTATGCAGTCATCAACTCGAATAAGCACAAATTTCATTTGTGATGAGGCAACCTGAAATGGACCAGCATGTCCAGTTCCTATGGAGAAGAATCAAAGGGCTAGCAGTCTAAATACGTCTAGTTCCTGTTGGAGGAAAAAAAAGAAATAAAAAAAGAAAAGAAAAAGCCAATAGCTAGTGTAGCTCAATGGAGTAGCACGTTGTGATGGTATCATTGCGTGGTTCAACCCTTCTGCCATCTTCAAACAAAACCAAAATCTATTTTCAAAGTTGGCCAAAAATCCCAACCTAGAATACCTTATCGGCAAGGATAGCAACCTTTAGATGATTTCCCCCAATTGGCTTCGTGGACCACTCTTCGAATGTAATCTTGCTCTCCAATCCCACACACTTTAATAAGGCGAGGTCTAAGGCCTCCTATAGAGCTACCTATCAATGGTTGTGTATTGTTAACCTGGCTTGCATTTGCTAAGCCTTCCTTCACTCCTTTAGTAACAACCTTCCTAGATGTAGTTAAGACAAGGCTTCTTCCTTATGTCCTTTGGTGAGAGATGGAGGACAAGCTTCCTTGTTTCCTTTAGCGAGATATGAAAAAGACAAGCTTACCTAAAGGATACATATCTAGCAACATTTGACAACAGGGCTGCAACTCTTGGGGAATTTAGCAACTGTTCATTATAGTGGACAGGACCAACAGATATAAATGTTAACTTAAAAAGTAAAACCAACTAGTAAAACCTATTATTAACCAGAAAAAAAAAAAACAAAAAAACTAGATAAACATGTTTACCTTTTCTCTCACATAAAGCTGATGACAAAGATCCTCAAAATTGATAGGATTGCGAGGATAACTCCCCCAATTAGATATACTTGAAGAATCCTTCTCCTCCTTCTCGGGCTCAAGAAAGCAAAGTGGCACAACGTTACCTCTAATATTGATTCTCCATCGAGAAAATATACCTCATAAATAATATTATCACAAGAGATAAACAAATCAATGTGTTTCAAAAATCATATGGTTCTTGCCAATGATTCTTAATTTTTGTTTATACTCAACCAATAAAATTTGCAATACATATGAACTCATTTTCTAAATCTCGTATTTTTTAGAATATCCAAGTTAAGCTAATATAACCATTCTCACATGATGATTTGTAAGATTGAATATGTAACTACTACCATTTCAGCACTTAAAATACAACCTTGAGGACAAATTAAAGCCAAGTTTTATTTCTAAATCTCATATTTTTAAAATATCCATGTTAAGCTAACATAACCATTCTCACATGAGGATTTGTAAGATTGAATATGTAACTATTACCATTTCAGCACTTAAAATACAAAGTTGAGGACAAATTAAAGCCACGTTTCCTCTTCTTTATATGCATTGAAAATGAAAGGGGTCAACTAATGAAAAGAAGGGTACAAGAGAAGAGGAAACAGCTTCACAGGTAGACAACAAAAAAAAAAAAAAAAAAAGAAACAAAAGAAAAAAAACTATACTGAAAATAAATCACAGATTACCCCTAAAATATCACTGCTGGGAGACCATCTGGCATTAGATCACTTTGGAGTTGACAGAAATTTGTTATAAAAGTTCTTCTATTAGAATTGCATGGAAGTATCGGGATTCATTGAGAGGATATACAATGAGCATTTTGATGCTCGACTGCTTCCGCTCCATGCTGATATCCATATATACTAAAAGCGTCATATGAAACTTAATCTTACAATAAAATGAAAATGGAAGAACTTACTGGCAAACTATTCAGAAGAACAAGGGTCAGAGAGACATGAAATGTGCATGTCAAGCTCCTTTCCAGTATGTCAGGAAGATGTGTACCACAAGCAAATGTCCAACGAGGTCGGTACGCAGTTAAATGAACTGAATGGGCCATGGAGATCAAGTGACCAACAAAAACAGAAGTCCCACCACAATTATGTCCCACAGAATTATAAGTATCAGAATCTGCAGATAGTGAATTCCTTCGGAGTTTCAATCAATCCAGAGAATGAGGGCTTGAATACATGATTTTGGTCCATATGATTCCTGGCCATTGGACTGGACTCAAACAGGACTTACCCTACAAGCATAGTCAAATGTTTATATACTATCTTACACATCTGATTACCAAGAGCAAATGTACATCAAAAAGAAAAAATGTTTAAATAGGTACCTCTGAACACATGCAGCTGCTACCATTAGTTATACCAGAAACCCATTCATCACCACATTTGTTAAGCTTGACAACGTCGTTTGCATTAAAACAAAGCCCACTTTCTCTTCTGGTTGATTGACCATATTCACTGGTAATGTCATCCGAGCTGATCAACTCTACACAATCAATGGTCACAAATGCAGTGAGATCATTGGGACAAGAAAATTGGTTGTTTGCCAATTGCATCCCATCACTTTGTTCCATCTTAGAATTGGGACACAGTAACCTTTCTGTCATTTGAAGTGTGTCTACGCAACTGAGCAGCCACCTCTATCCACACTTTTGGATTATGGATCTGTATGCCATCCATTGATATCACCACATCTCCAGCAGACAAATATCCAAACAATGGTGACCTGGAAGGTACGTCTAAAACCTGTTGAAGGTAATTATTTAAAAACACAGGTGTATACAGGGGTGTAATATGAATTAGGTTAGCAACTCTGGCAATTTACCAAGGGCCTTTCTCCATGTAGGTAAAAGGGAAACAAGATCAAGGGCAGGAAACATAGTGCCAAACCACAAACTGTGCAAAACTAGGAAGAGAAAGGAAAAAGGAAAAAAAAAAAAAAGTTTCAAGGAGCAGAAGAGGAGCCAGGGATTCAATAAATATAGTATGACAGAGATAATATTTAACTGCAGGCATTTAAAGAAGGATTAGTATGACATAGAATTGAAGGGCGCGAACTTACAACTGCATTGTGCCAAATGCCAGCACAGTATACGCCAAGGGCAGTAAATTGTGGTAATGCCTCCAGCTGGTCATAGTTGAAAGCAATAAGAGCACTAGGGAACAAAGTAGCAACAAAAATGGCTATGTACTCCAACTGTATGCCCTCACTGCTCTCAAATGAAAAGGCGGGCAGAGCAGAAATCATGAGAATCTAGTACTTCGACTCGCGTAAAGTGAGATCCTTCTCTTCTTAAGCTGAATACAAATTAGTATTAGAATTAGATAGTTCAAGCCAAAGTTGCATCAATTGATAGGTACAAGGTAAGATTTTCACTATAGAATCAAGCTGATTGCATGAACTACGAAGGAGGAGCATAAGGGAATGGCATTAGAATTACTGAAGAAAAAAACTGACCTAGCAGCTGCAACAGCATGGCCGAATTCATGGACTGAGACGGATATCAAGGTAAAAAAGAACACATAGGCAGCATCAGAGAGCGATAGGTCCTGCAGACAAGGCAAGGTAAAAATATAAGTCATGGAGATAGTGCAGAAGTAAACAAAAGGACACAAAGAAAGAGAGAGAGAGAGAGAGAGTTATAAAGAAATAGGAAGCCTAACTGAGGGCAAAAACCCAAAGAGAAAGGCGGTGAGGCGGTCAGAGTTGAAGCGGAAAAGGTAGAGTGCTCTGCCCAATCCCAGGAGAAGAATGAAAGGGGCAAGGAGGAGAGTGGTGAGGCTAAAGCCGACTCCTACGGAGAACCAAACCCTGAAGCAGGTGGCATGCCTGCGTCCCAAACGGAAGAGGGGTTCATTCAGTGCACGCGTTTTCAAGTCACAGTAACAACAGGAGATGGTGTGGGTCAGAGGACGATGGTGACGGGGAGAGCGCAGCGGCAGCATAGACTGGGAACTACTGCTGTTGTGCACTCCTTCAAACCTAAACCTTCTCGCTCGCTTTCCCCCTCCTGTCCCCCATGCTCCATCACCGCGCACTTCTGCTCATACCCACGGACGCCTCTAACTTCAGAGTTCGGTTGGTACCGCCCAGGCGTCACGCGTGACGGCCCAAAAAATGCCTGGCCACACGTTGTCACCTGTGGCCTCACCAAATCCTCCCGTACTGATAAAGTTATGCCCATTGGGCTTCCTATTTAGACGAGGAAAATATTAAGGCTCGTTTGGTTGGAAAAAATGCTCCTAATTGAACCCATTAGAACAAATTGTCTCCCTTGGCATTATATATAATACCTAAGCAAACTTTAGCAGATGAAAAAGTATTTTAATCTCTATTGTATTAACTTCGGCATGTCAAAGAATTTTCAAGCTAGTAGTAGTGAGTTTAACTTAGGCTTAATAAATGAGAATGATAAAAAATGATAAAAAGGATCAGTCCTAGACTTGGTTGAGAATAAAAAGGGATGTAGAGCCAGGGAAGGGAAGGGAAGGTGCATGTTGAGGATATGGATATAGGTGTTGGGTTGCTGGATGGATCAATTGAGACATACTCTAGTAATGAATAGTTTCTTAAACAAGGATACCATGATAATGACGAGATATCGAGAATAATGATAGGTCTCAATTGGAATTATTGTGAGCTTGAAATCCATGAGCAGTCTACGCTCTTAAAGAGCTCATAAAATCTTGTATGCTATATTTTCTTTTTCTTATTGGAACTTTAGTTTATTTTACTAAACTTAAGGCCCTTCAAAGAAGTATTTTGGTTATAAGGGTTGTTTTTACATGGATAGGGAAGGTAGGAGTGTGGATTGGCTTTCTTATAGGGTAAAAAAAATTAATTGTACACTTCTTGGCTTTTCTAATAATTTTATTATCGTAAGTATTATGAATGATAAAAGCTAGGTTTGTGATGTACTAGTTTCTATGGCATACTAAAACACCACAAGCATAAGGAATCATGGGCATTGCTTCATCGTTTGAAAGGTATGCCTTCTTTGCCTTGTGTATTCTTGAAGATTTTAATAATTTGTTAAGTCCGTTGGATAAGAGAGGGTTTGCGAATCATGTAAATTGGCTATTTTGAGGCTTTCAAAGTGTGGTGGCAGATTATGATCTTCATGATATTTTTCTCAAAGGAAATAATTTTATATGGGAAAAGGGTAGATGGATGGTTGAGTGACAATTTACTTTGTTGAAGAATGGCTAAATAGAACAATGGTCTCTTCCTTTTAGTTAGATTAGTTCCATAATGTCTTTTTTCTTGTCTCATTACTTCATTTTCAAACCATTGCCCATTTGATCTCATAACCAAATATGTGATTATCTTAGGAAGAGGGTTACATTTCAATTTGAGAAAACTTGGCTCTCAAAGGAAGGATTTTAGGAGATGGTTTGTAAGAGCTAGTTAGAGTCATTGGGCTTGTCTATTCTTCCTAAAATTCAAGGGTGTACGACATCAATGGTGAGTTGGAGTAAGAATTTCAATTTCAAAACCAAATTAAGGCTGCAATTTTTTCCATTGATTCATTATTACATTCTAGTGATCCTAGATCAACTTTCGAGTTCAAGGCCCATTACGCAAAGCTTAATGAGCTTTTAATGTTAGAAGCCATGTTTTAGAGACAACAAGCCACGAATTTTTGGCATCACATTGCAGACTGTAATTCAAAATTCTTCAACGCCATTGCTTCCTTAAGGTAAAGATCTAATTAGGTAACTAAGTTACATAACGATGGTATTTATGGGTGGAAGACCAACAAGATATATATAATGTAGTTCTTTCTTATTTTCAAAATTTGTTTGAATTTGATGCTGGTGCTGATATGCCTAATGTTAGTTATGTCAACACTACAGTCTTTAATATTGATATATAATGCAAAGTTGATTGCCTCATTCACTATAGAGGAGTTTCATAGAGCAGTTTTTCAAATGCATCCAGATAAATCGCCTAAGCTTGAGTTTCAATCTTGCTTTTTTCCAACATTTTTTGTCACTCATTAGTGTAGATGTTTTTTTTATTCTTCCTCTAATTAGCTTTCTTTAGGTTAGTTGCCTGTGGAACTTAATGATACTACTATTGTACTTAAAGTGTGAAAGCCCCAATTTTATGAGAGATACTACTATTGTACTTAAAGTGTGAAAAACCTAAACTTATGAGAGATTTAAGACTTATTTCCCTTTGTAGTGTCCTTTATAAAATAATTGCAAAGGTCCTTACAAATAGGTTAAAGATCATTTTGCTTCAATTAATCTCTTAGGAGTAGTCAATTATTATTCTAGGAAGATCTATTACTAGTAATGTTATTACAGCTTTTGAGATTATTCATTGCATGAAGAAAAAGTCGAAGGGAAAGAAAGGCAAGGTGGCTCTCAAAATTGACATCAATAAAGCCTATGGGCATATCAAATGGTCTTATCTAAAAGATATTCTGATTAAGTTAAGCTTTTCTTATTGCTCGAGTGGACTAGATTATGACTTGTGTGTCATCTCTATAATACTAAGTTGCATTAAATGATGATGAGATTGAGCCAATTATTCCTTTAAAAGGTCTTTACTAAGGGATCTACTTTCATTTTATTTATTTATCATTTGTGTTCAAGGCTTGTCTGAGTTAATTAAGCAAGTTGAAAGCAAAGGTATTATCCATGGCAATAGAGTATGCATAGAGCCCCTAGTATTTCGCATTTATTATTTATAGATGACGTCTTCTTTTTTTTTTTTTTTAAAGTAAAGCTGTCGAAATGTAATTCTATGCAAAAGTGTTCTTTCAAAGTATGAGGAGGATTCAAGTTAAGCTCTTAATTTTCAAAAGTTGGGCATCTTTTTTAGTATTAATATTTAGGATCCTTTTCACCAGAGTATTATGTTAGCTCTTCATGTTTTTTGTCCTCTAAAATACGAGCAGATATCTTATCTTAACATTCCTCATTAGCAAGAATAAAAGATCTGTGTTTGCTTATCTTCGTGATTGTCTATGGAATAAACTATTTAGATAGCATTATAAACTCCTGTTTCAAGCTAGGAAGGAAATTCCACTTAAATATGTTGCGCATTCTATTCCTTCTTGTGTGAGTTTTTTTCTTTTTCTCTATTCTTTTGTGAGGAGTCAAAAGACGATGAACTTTTTTTAATGAGGTATGAAATCAGATGGTCTGAAATGAATTAATAAAGGTTTGTGTGATAAGTTATGTAGACACCTTCACTTTTTCAACCTTGCAATGCTTGGTAAGCAAGCTTGAATGTTAATTCCAATTTGCATACTTTTATTAGTAAGCTTCTCAAAGCTAAATATTTCCTTAGAAAGGACTTCTTTTCAGCCTTTTGGGTTCTAATTTGAGTTTTATTTAAAGGAGTATGTAGACTTCAAAGCCAATTCTTGTCAAAGGTTATTATTGGTGTCTTAGAAATGGAACCAAAATTAATGTGTGGATTGATGCGTGGTTGACTAATGTTATGGACTGATGCGCGGTTGATTAATGTTATGGATTGAAGCGTGGTTGGCAATGTTGTGGCCTTTAACGCTGTAACATTTTGACTTATGAGGGGTTAGAGAATTTGTGCATGTATGACTTGTGGATTCGTAGGCATAGTGAATGGATGTGGAGCTGTTGAACAATCTTTTAGTGCATGAAGATTTGAAGCTATTCTTTGCATACCACTAAGGAATGATCAGTAGGATGAAAAAATTATTCAGCACTTTGAAAAAAATGATGTATACTCCGTCCAATCGAGTTGTAAGGTGGCTTATGATAGAGTGATCCCAATTCTAATAACCATGAGAAAGAAGTTCTAGTCCTATATTTGGCAACTTGTTATTCCTCCTAAAGTTTGAATGTTCATATGGAAATCTTGCATAAGTTTGATTCTCTCTTGTGATCATTTGTTGCTTAAAAGTGAACAATTTACAACAATTATGTTATTTATGAAGAGTATGATGAGCATATGTTACATCTTTTTTTAGATTACCCTTGTCACCACCAGATTTTTTTTTTGGTAAATCCTAATGTGAACAATTCTTGTGGTTTTCAAAAAAAAAAAAAAATTAGCTAGTTTGATTTTTTTTTTAAAAAAATGAAGTCATTATTAATTTTTTTCATGTTGTAATTAACCACCAGTTTTGTGTTAGAAACTTTTTGTTTAAAAAAATAAGAAATGACTTCACATAAAATTAGGTAGTGGTCTATTTATTCAAAAGATCTGAGATAAGGAGTTAGTTACGTATGGAGAGAGATTAGCACCCCCACAAGCACCTAGGAACTAGTACCAATTAAACAAAATGATCTTTTATGTCCAAAATGATCTAAATTTGATATTAATCCCATAAGTCATCAAATATGCATAATTATATATAATGTACATAAAATAAGCAAGATCAGGCTAAATTTGATCAATTAAACTTTAGAGAAAGCTCATTCTAAGTATGACCAATTCTCAAAATAATTTTTATGAGATTTTAATGCAAGAATTTTAGAATCAATAAATTCATTATCGATTCCAACATAAATACGTTTTATTTAAAGAATCAGAATGCATACCATATTACATTTCTATCTCTAAAAATTCTTTTAATAAATTAATAAAATGAATGAACAATGAACTCAAGAATTAATAAGCTCAAATAATAAGATGTAGAATTGGTCATCTCATGGATCTTCTATTCTTTTATGGAAACTCATGATAATGACAATAATTAAATAGGGAGAGATATACTTGCAGTTCTAGGATCTTGAAGAGTACTATACCTCCTCTAAAAGTTCTTCAAGATCTTCTCTTATGAATAAAAAGAAGCTAAGAACTAGAGGGCAAATTTGCTAAGAAGGAAAACTAATTATGCAAAAGTCCTATACAATGAATTTTAAGGCTATTTATAAGAAAAAATTTAGGCAAAAGCTTACAAAAATTTTGAAATTTTGTTCAAAAAAAGGGACTAGTGCACAGTAAATGATTTTAATTAAAGTGTGCGTCTAGGTGCACTTTACCCAAAATTGTGCACACCTTTCCTGAAACTTCAATAATCTTTTGTCTCAAGTGCTTAAGTTCCTAAGCCCAATATGAGATCAACATCAATCACATTATTTTTTTTAGTAAAACTCTATCTTTTAGCATTGATAAGAGATTAGCATCCATTATCATTAGTCAACCATTCATCCAATCTTTAAATCTTATATGATCTCATTAATTAAAATTAGCCTTTATCACAACTATTTTTTTATCCACATATTAGGTTGCCCTTATGCCTAATGTGACATTATGTTCGTCATATCATCGAAACAACTTCCAAGATGATGGACACAAACCATCATTGAGATAACTTTATGCTCGATATGAGATCAAAGTGAAACCTTACATTTTTCATACCTAACATTTTTAATGTTGGTTACCACGTGTTGTGCATTGGCCGGATCAATAATTATCTCTCATTTCAAGTTGCATGCTACAGCCTTCTCATTGTCAAAATATACTCGTCTTTTTCTTCTTCTTTCTTCCTCTCTTTCTACATCTACGACTTAATCTTTCTTTTTTGTATTCCATTTTTTGGTAATCTTTATTTTACCAAGTTATCTTTTTTCATGGTAAGCATCTTCTTCTTATATTTTTGCTTATGGATATCAAAGAATTTTCACCCTAACTTAGAAAAACTTAGATGAGATTAGGACTCATTACTTAATATCCAATTATGTGCATCTTGGACATACTTATGTATTTGAGGAGTCATTGAGATTAGTCTTCGATAGCCTTTGCACTCATTCGTCATCATGGTTTGTTTTATAAGTATAAGCTCTCATCCTTTCAACTTGCTACCAATGCCTAACACTTTTTTTTTTTTTTTTGCATTTTTCTCAATATGCATTAATCTAAATGTGAAAAAAATTTCAATCATTTTCTTTCCTAAATTTTACAAGTAAATACGTAATTAAGGTGACAGGAAGGATTCAATCTTTAGTTTTTAGTATTTCATCTCTAGGTCTGTGAACTTATTCTATGGTGACTTGTTGTAGATACCTAATCTTACATCTAAAGATATTCTCCCTTAAAGGCAAAATGTTTGTAAGAAATTCACTAAGTATGCATTAAAAAAGATCTGAGATTGATTGAGGTTGCTTTATGTTGAAAATTTCTAAGTTAAAATTAATTGTAGATTAGGGAAGATCTAAGGTAGGGTTTAGTATACTCTTAAAGGTTTTAGTGATTGATAGGAATTAACATCATGATTGGATTATATTATAAGTTAGAACTAGTACTACGAAATTAAGAGAAAAGGGTATGAAAAAGAACGATCAAAATTTCACTATTATAAAAGAAAAATTACATGGATCATTTCAAAATAAAAAATATAAAGAGTTAAGCTATCAATGCTGAAGTGAGATTTGTTCCAATATTCTCAAAAATTGGCACAAGAAGGGCCACAGGTTAATCCAAGATTGAGATTAGCAGAGCTAAGACTTTAACTGGTGATAGTGGAGCTGGGATCCTAGTTGTTGTAGGAGTTGAAGGCTCAGACTATTCTTCAACGGGATGTGGTAGTTGGTGTTATGCTGCCTCTCTATAGTCCTAGATCAAGATGAAGATAGAGTCCTTTAACTTGACTCAAGACATCTTGTCTTAGTTTGAGTAGGAGCTCAAAGTGGCCTTTACCATTTCAACATCAAAGGCCTCGATCTATAGATGCTTAGAGATGCATCTTGCTTATGCATGTTCCACTAATTATTGGTATTTGCCAGCCTCTTTAATCGCTTGTTGCACCTTTTAGTCAATCTCCAATTAGGCTTGGTCAATTGATTTAGGTTTTAAATAGTTATTTATTTTTATTAGCCATCATCATCTCTAGCTTATCTATATCTAAGGCTAGAACTTTGTAATCCACACGCATGCGTACTTAGCCATCATTCTTGGTAACTGGTACAATGTTAACTACTCATTTAGGATTTGTCGCTACAATAATAAATCCTTTATCTAATAATTTTTTTGGCTTCCTCTTTTATTTTCAATAATATTTTTGATTTCATCCTTCTTAATTTTTGCTAGATGGAAGGGCAATCTGATTTTAAAGGTGATTATGCTTGACGATTGTTCTATCCAGCCTGACATATTCTTGTATGACCACGCAAAGGCATTAGTATATTCTTTTAATAATTTACACTACAATAAAATAGTATTTTATTCACAGTTTTAAATGACTTTTATTTACAGTTTTAAAACTGTAGACTATGTCAATGTGAATAAAAATCGGTTAAAATAGTTCATAGTTTTCAAACTGTGAATAAAAAAGATAATAGTCTACAGTTCATTAAAACTTTTATTCACAATTTATAAACTATAAATAAAAAACGAATAATTCACAGTTCACTAAAACTTTTATTCACAATTTCATAACTATGAATAAAAATCGCTTTAGTTCATAGTTCATTAATGATTTTGTTCATAGTTTTAGAATTGTGAACAAAACACGCTTTAGTTCACACTTATTTTTTTTTATCCGCATTTATAGAATTATGAACTATTGGTTAATTAAAAATTATTATTATTATTACTTTAATAAAATAATTAATTAACATTCTTCATTTTATTTAATTTTTAATTTTTAATTGAAATAATAAAACAACACACAAATAATATTAGGTGACAAGTAACCAAACATCATTTTACATAATTTCTTTAGAAGAATATATGGATCTTTACAATCCATAGCTTATGAGGTGTTTTAATTTATCACAGTCAATAATGATAACAATAATTTAAATCCCATCTTACACTTCTTTTGTTTATTAAAAATTTGTTGTTATGCTATCGTTATTAATGGGCAATAATACCAATTGGGATCTTTTTCTTTCCCTTGGTTACATTTGATTTTTCAATGTCATAGTGTAAAGTTACCTCAACATATTGCAACAATATTTATGTAGGAATAAATGGGTCAATGCAATTTTGAATTTATATATAGACAAAAAAATAAATGGCTTCAAAATAAAGATACAAAAGGTTACAAATTTTTCCTCTTCGGTTGCTCCACATAGTACTATTGTTTGCTCAGTACTTTATTTATAATATAATCCTGAATATTAAGTCATGAGTATTTCATTTGCTTTTCACTTCAGATAATGATCTATCTTATGCTTTAATTTAGGTTGCATGATAGTTTTTTTACTAATAAGAGATTCTCTAGAAGCAAACTTAAACCAAGGTCCATAAAGATCCCTTTTAGTCATATTTGCTAAAAAAGAGTCAAGCTAATAGCTGGAAAAGAACAAAAAAAAGTAAAAGCTGATACTAATAAGAAAAACAAAGTCATTAATTTGCTTGACAACATGGAAATAGGAAAAAAAAATAAAAAGTAATCCAAATTCTCAAATCACAATTATGTCATAAGGTTTATGTCATTTTGTTCTACAACCTAAGAGCTGCACATATTATCTATAATTGATAGCAAAAGATGCATATTTTTTTCCCATATAAGACCCACAAAGGAGAGTGAAAGAAAAGTAGCTAACCTTTGTTTGACTACTAAGAAAATGTTAAAATAAAAGATGAAACGATAACTATGTATACTAAGTGAAAGTTAAGAGTAAGAGAGATAGAATGAGAAAAAGAAGAACTATTACCAGAAGCAACATGTTTAATGTTGAGGTTATAGCACCAGTTACAAGTAGTGCAAGTGCAAATAAAAATACTTTACACTGGAAAAAAATTAAAAGAAACATAACTAAACAAAAAGAGAGATATGAATCATATAGTAAAGATATATCATCCAAACATCCATATTTGTGGGTTTTCTTTCACTCACTAACCAAGTTTAATTATTATATGATTATGATTTATATTTGTTCATATCTTTTTTAGAAGTTTCAAAGAAAATTCACCTCAGTTTTCAAGTAGATTCCCTTTTTATTTATTCAAAAGGGTCTGTTTCCTTTACTTGTATATTTTAAGAACATGTTGGGAGTAAGCAAACAAAAGATTGTTTTGTGTCATGTATTTTACCCATTAATCTACACAAGCATGGTTTTTTCCTTTGTAAAAATAGGTTTCATACAGAGTAATATGTTTTAGTGTCATTTGGTAAACATAGCACACAAATATGGTCTTCAAAATAAAAAAACTAAAAGCAATAAATAGAATAATCATAATTTTTGCTTATGTTAAAAAATCCATCAAAGTTTCAATCAACTACTTTTTTACCTAAAACAAGCTTCAAAATTTTGTGCTTGTATTTTTGTAAAACTAACATTTATTAAGCAAAATCTAGCATATATACAGTTTAATGCACATTAGTCTTTATCCAATTAGCCAGGGTTCCAAAATCAACCATCATAGTGTCCATTGAAAAAATAACACAAAATTATAAATTCAAGAGAAAAGATTAACCTTACTAAAAAGAGATTTTGATCAGCTAGATCTAGAATCAGATGGAAGTAGAACTACACCTTCTTTCGTTACAATTAGTTAAGGCCAATATTTTTATCTGCTAGATCTGAAACCTTAATGAAAGTAGAACCATGTCCAAATCTGGAATCTTAATTGAAGTAGAACCTCGTGCCTAAGTTCGGAACCTTTGTCACAGATTTAGAACCCCAACATTGATTTGAAATCCTGAACCCAGATGTGAAAACTCAATAGAAGTAGAACCACGTCCAGATCTAGAACCTCGATGGAAGTAGAAAATCGTGCTAAGATTTGGAACCTTTAGCATAGATCTAGAATCCTCCGCCTAGATTTAAAAACCCCCCACCCAGATCTGGAACCCCCAACATAGATTTGGGACCTCAACACAGATCTAGGACGCTAACATAGATTTAGAACTAAAACACAGATTTGTAACCTCGATGAAAGTAGAGTCATGCACAGATCTGGAACCCCGATGAAAGTAGAACCACACCTAGGTTTGGTCTTAGAAATAAAAAAACTAAAAGTAACAAATAGAAAGACCATAATTTTTGCATTTTAACAAAGAAGATGAGTACATAATTTTGGGAGAAAAGATTAACCTTACTGAGACAAGGAAGAGATTTAATCTACTAGATTTGAAACCCAAAAACAAGCAAAACCGACTCTTAATTCCTTCATTACAAATAGTCAAGGTCAAAAGTTTGGTTTGCCATATCTAGAACCTTGAGAGACTCTCTTCATAGTGCATTTGATACCTAGTGGCTACTACCTAAGCAACCTTATCTTTTTGGAGAAAAAGAATCAACGAAGGAGTAAGTTTTTCTTTCTGAAGAAAAAGAATCATTGATAAGGTCGGACTTTTATTCACAGTTATAGCCATAAGAGTGAATAAAGATTTGTCTTTAATTCATAATTACTATATAACTATGAATCAATTGCTTTGTTAAACCACTTTTATTCACAATTATAGTAAAACTGTGATTAAAAGTTTTCTTTTGTTCACAGTTATGCATGTAACTGTGAATAAAAATACCTTTTATTCACAATTTTGTTGTAACTATGAATAAATGTCTATTTTTCTCATAGTTTTGTTAAACTGTGAACTAATCAGTTTTTATTTATACTTGTTATTAAAACTATGAACTATTAAATGTAAATTAATATTATTTTTGTAGTAGTGTTAATCAAACTTTCTTTTATTTTTGAAGAAATCAATATTCCAATTTTAACCTTTTTTTTCTCCTCCTCAATGAGTAAATTCATCGTTTTAGCTTCTTTTTCATGAGGTAAAATTTATTTTTCTTTTTCGATAATCTTCCTTTTTATTTCTAGTTGAAAATCACTATTTTCATCATATTCCTTAATATCAAGATTCTTTAAGGAATATCTTTCTTCCAATTTTAGATTATTGGCTTCAAACATTGAGGTATTCTTTGTTAGATTTTCTGAATCATGAGAATGCAGTATACTTGTTGGTAATTTAAAGTGAAAAAATTAATTTAAGAAAAGACAAATATGAATAAAAAACTAACTATTATTGATCAGAGTGGAACTTAATAAGAAATACATTTCTTATTTTTTAGCCAAAATGAAATAATCTTAAATTGTTTACAACAAATCTTTATGTTTGTGTAAGATATTTTATATTCCTTATAATTTTTCCTATTTCAAAATTTTTCAAATAAATTCGATTGTTTCACCAGTTCACCTAGTAAGTATAATCATGCTGATATGAAAATCTATCTTAGAGTCTTACTGTAATCAAAAGGTTAGTTATAATCATGCTGATATGAAAATCTATCTTAGAGTCTTACTGTAATCAATAGGTTAGTTATCATTGAGTCCTTAATAAGGAGCTCTTTCCTATTTTTTTGTTTCCTTTTTTTATCTATCGAGGTTGGTTGATATCCTAAGCCCTATCTATCTTTGTTTTTTGGTAAATCAATTATGTTTAACTTTCCTTGGATTTTACTCTTAAGCCTTTCCTTGGTTTCATTCATTTTCCAAGAGTTTGCCTGGTTTGGAGCATCAAATTTTCTGATATATGGAGTTTCCACAAATGTTTTATCACGTTGACGAACGCAAATGATTGAAATGGACTTTCTTCAATTTTAGAGCATCAAAGTATGGCAATTTTTTCAATATGGAAGCAATGACATCTTCCTTCCTATTGATTGATACCAGCTTATCATTTACAGTGAGTTTCACTTTTTGATGTAAGGTTGAAGGAACAATTCTTGTAGAGTGAATCCATGGTCATACTAGTAAGATGTTTGAATAATGGTCTAATATTTATGACCTGAAATTCAATATCATATATGCTAGGGCCAATTTTCATGTCTAAATTTAGGGAGTCTTGTACTTTAGATTTTCCATCATCAAATACTTTAACTATCATTTGACTGTACCTTATAAGGATAAGATCCATAAGAAGCTTGTTCAAAGTGCATCTTGATATTACATTTAAAGATGAAACATTATCAATTAAGAATCAAGAAATTATATGTCGTTGTAGTTTACATTGATGTATAGAGCTCTAATTGATCCTTGCCCCTTGAGTGGTAACTCATCTTCACTGAAAGTTATAAGAATTATGAGCCATAATGTGGCACACATGCATTCTTAAGGGTTTTTATCAAGATCTCTCTAGGATGCTTTGAACTGAAGATAAGTGACAACATTGATATTTGTATTACTATTTTGTGTAATTAATTAATAATGCTATAACCAATGTGTTTAATCAATTTTAGAAATTTTGTGGCTTCTTTCTTAGTAACGAGGGCATTTCTTCTTCTTTTTTTCAACTTTTTTTCCCATTTCTTCTTTTTTCAATAATTTCATTTTCATTTATTTTTTTCTCCCATTCCATGGCCCTATAACATTGACCACTTCTCGTTATATGACTTACTCCAGCTATATATTTGAAATTTCCTCCTTGCTTTTTTTTTTTTTTTTTGGTTGGTACTTTCATGGAATTGCATGAGAGCTTCTATAAGGAAAAGGTCCTAAGATTTTAACCACTAAAGCTGAAGGCTTCTCCTATTATTTTCCTACACATCTTTTGTGATTATAGGTGAAGTTTTGAATTTAACCATAAAAGATTTAACTTTTTCAATTACCATCACCCTTTCACTCCATTCAACCATATTCACTAGGTGCTGATCATGAGCAGATAAAGGGTTATTAATGACATTGGATTTGTTCTCTTGCACAAAGCTTAGCAAGCCTAAAACTGTACTCAATGGTGAGAGCACTGATACATTGGAGACACTATCTATTGCCAAGGGATTCATAGTGTACACGGACCATCAAGCATTAAGGTTCTTACAGTCTAAAGAGAAGCATCTACTAAGGTTCAGACTTTGTATTTGAAAACTAAGTAGTTTTCTATATCATGCCTAACCACGCCAAAATGATATTGATAACCTGCCATTAATCATACCATGATGGATAAGGAGCTTGTATAGGTTTAACATACATCGATGCCACCGATTTTTGCTTCAATAATTGAGGGCATAAATCTGAATATGTCATCGAGATTAGACATATTGGGACCTTTTATTTCTTGTGCCTTTACTTGTCATTACTGTTATTGTTTGTAAGTTACAACATCTCTCATATACTTGATTTAAGAGTTTGAGAAACCCTTATATAATATGGATACTATGTTGGGATTGTGTTTGTTTATTTCTTAAAGGTAGGTTAGGTAATAAATTTTGCTTTACCTTTTTTTATTTATTGGGGCTTTTCTTACAATAGGATCATCAAAGCATCTAGTTTGAAATGCATTCTCTATAAACTCTCTAGCTTGTACAATCTTGGTAAACTTTTCTCGAACCATAGAGATAATATATGAATATAATAATAGATGCATTATTTGTAAAAAAGTTTGTGAGAACTCAACTTTAGTAAGTGCGTACTGAAACTTGGTAGCCATTTCATGATGTCGAGTTGCATATTTCTTGAAGGTTTCATTATTTTTCTTAAACATGTTGTGGAGCATAACTCAATTAGGTCTTAATCCTTCCATATGTTAGTAGTGGATTAAGAAGGCATTTGCAAAGTCTCTCCAAGACTGAATTGTCAAAGGTTTTAAATTTATGTACCACTCTAAAACTTCATCTTTCAAGCTATCTTAAAAGTAATGAATCAATAATTTTTAGTTCATTTCGTACCCATGCATTCTATACAAACACATCTTTAGATGAGTACAAGGACACCTTGTCCTATCATATTTGTCAAATTCGAGTGCCTTAAATTTCAATAGTGTCATGATACTTGATACTAAACTAAGTTCTATTATATCAACATCGACTGCTTCTTTTTCTTATTTAAGAGCTTTCATTTGCTTTGTAAGATATTCTACTTTCATAAGAAGTTCTTGGTTAATAACACTTGCATTTTTCCATTCTTTCATATTCAAATTGATCATCTATGTCTAGAATTTAAATTATTTCTACAGCTCTTCATCTTTCTTGATTTTGTGATATTTTAACTATTGTCGAATTTGTAGGTTTAGCTATAAAAGTTTCTTAAGAAAAAACCTTCTTAAGAGCTTCTGCTTCTATAGGATTTTTTCCTTTCAAAAATGTTTCCATCGATGTCATCATTTGTTGAAATTGCCCTTGCATTTTACTTTATAGCTTTTAATGATTTTTCATCATTCTTTCATTTAACACTTCTTGAGCAGCTTGAATCTCGACTTGAGCTTGCTTGAGTCTTTTAATCCTAACCATTTGATTTTTTATTTATTCATCATTAGGATTCCAAGATCTAAATACTTATTGGTGATCGAATAGTGCTTGGCCTTACCAATTTTCTTTAATATTTAATTTAAATTGCTATACATTAAGTAAAATTGTATGCATGAAAATCAATAAAGCTACCAAAATGGACAAAGAAAAAAAAACAAATTCTTAAAATCATCATAAAATTGAAAGTAAAAATTTTATTAAAATTTTATGAAAATTTCATGAGTATCTTAAATTGGGCCTATAGTTGCACACATTAGATGCTTGTTGATATAATTCTAGAATTATATTTATAAAATTATCATTTCTTTTTTATGATCGAAATTTGGTCCTAAACATATCTAACTCTGCTTTAATGAAGCTTACAACATCCACTATTTGCTTTATTTAAGTTAGAACTGATTTAAGGTCATTTTTGTAATTTTAATTTATGAAATGTGCCTTTGCTTGTCATGACACTATAATGTATTATTTTTCTTAGCTTTAAATTTTCACATATCAGCCTCTTAATACAACTTTTCTATTCTCATGGCTTATATCAATCAGTTCCTGAATTTGATTCATTCTCATAATCTTTTCTTAGTTTAAAATGTGCATTAATTAGCTGATTTTGGCTATACTTCTTGCTTTTTTATTGCTGCATTCTTTTAGTAGCTCTTCTTTGTCTTGATCCATCATCTCTTTCAATTCTTCATTTTCCTTCTTTAGATTATTCAAAAATTCATTGAATTCTTCCCTTTGTTTCTTAAAACTCTCTACGTTTGGCTAACCTAGGATTATTCAACTGATTTTGCAAAGAAGACACTTGACGTTCCAACCTTATGATTTTCTTATCTTTTTTCAATGCATTATCTGATATAATGTTTTTCGTCTTTGTTTTTAAAGATTTGGCATCTTTTCTGGCCTGACCCCATTTGAACTTCAATTAATCAACTATTTGATCTTGAATTTTAGCTTTACACCTTAGTACATCAATTTTTTGTTTCCAGTTTAGCTTTTTCTAAAGTCAGATCTTTAATTTCTTGATTTTATTGCTTTTTTGAGGGTTGATCTCGACATTGAGATTGGCATGAAAGCAAATTGATACTAAAATAGCAGAGTAGAAAGATGTACATCTCTAATCAACATTTTTCTCCATTGATGATGTTCTAGACAAACTCTTGTGATGAGTTTCTATTTTTTATATGATGAATATAATTCATTCCAATATCTTCTTTTGTATTTTGTTCATCAAACTAGTATCGTTATAATCTTGCACCAAAATCATAAGTAATAGGAATGAATTGTTTGATCCTAATTGCCTTAATACCATTAATAATGCATATTTAGAGTATACCTGTAAACTTGGTAATAGCATAGCAGACTTGTTCTCACATCGGTGGAGAACCTTTTCATAAAACAACCACTGTACCATCCACTTGACTTCTATTTCTTTTAATGTGTGTAAAATCAAAAACCAAATGAATTTTCAACAAAATGTGTAGGATAGCCATTCCCATAATTTTTCTTTTTCCTAAGACCTTACAATGAGACAAGGACCTATAGGTTTTGAGCAAGTGTAACTTGGATCGGGTTTACCCTATGCTTAATCATCTTCACGAAGTCCAATATAGCCAGATCAATATATCTAATTATTTTCCAAAAAAAAACCTAGCCATATATAATAGTAGGCAGAATGATCACTCTATTTGACCTATTAATGTGGTTTTGCAACAAACGAATTAAGAAATCTTTTTTTTTTAAAATAATCTTCTTGACTTTTTCTTCTAATCTCTTCTGTCAAATCCTCTTGCAAATCTTTTCATTTTTTAAATTGTAGTATTTTTGTTTAAATAGAGATTAGAAGGTTTAGATAATTTGATCCTTAATAAAGATGTGTATTCTTTAATAATAAGTGTGAAGTCAATTTCCCTAACCTTAAAGACTTTATATGTGGGATCTTAAAACTGCACTATAGCTGTTATAAGTGATTCATCAATCTGAAAGGTGTATAAATAAAACCAATAAAATTAGGAATAATAATAGCACTTTCATATCCCTAACATCATCTATATTCATGACTTAACAGGGTTACCAAATCTTAGTAAGGTCGGCATAAAGGCTTTATCTATATGCAAGGCTTGACCTGAGATTAGGCCTTCGGGTTCTAAAAAAGCTCTAAAGTTTTCTAAATCTTGTCAAACCTTTAGTCATCTACACCATTTATACAGATGGTAAAAAGCATCTTGAAAGCAACATAACTCGCAAAATAAGATTTGAGTTGATAAGATGCATAACATATATGGATATTAAGTGATCTCTCGAATGCTTTCCTTCCTAAAATGGGACTTCCAGCTCAAAGGGCTAAGTTCAGGTATAAAACTTTATGCGTATGCATGAATTTGGCATGTGAGGTTTTCATTATGAAGCAACAAAAGTATTAGATGCAAAAATTCCTGACTTATGATCGGGTATTCCCGATCTAAGTTCGGATATATACAAATATCATAAATAAACTCCCCACCTTAGATCGGGTACATATAATAAAAATTTAACATAATAAAAACATATTTTCGAGTTGAGATTATGTATGTGTAAAATGAAAATCAAACATCAAAAATACATTTTTGATTTGAGATCGAGTAAATACAGAACAAAAATTAAACATCAAGAAAATATTTTTGATTTAAGATCGGGAATGCACACATAATATGCATCGAGATCAAAATCAAATTAAAATTTCAAAGAATAGAAATCAGTTTTGCGTAAACTTTGGCTTGACTTTTTAAAGTCCCTCAACAATTGCCATAATTGAAATTTTTTGACGAAAGCCTGATGTAAATTTTTTTATTAAATTTGATTTTCAAATAAAAAAAAGGAATCGCCATAATTTCATGGTGTGATTGGCCACCAGTTTTATCTTAAAACTTCTTTTTCTTTCAATGAAGAAAATGTGAACTTAGTTTGAAAATAAATAATGGTCTACTTTATTGGAAGATTTAAGATTGCGAGTTAGTTATGCATGGAGAAGAATTAACACCCCCATCAACACCCAAAAATTGGAACCATTTAAGTTAAATGATCTAGTATCTTAAATTGTTTTAATCTAATGTTGATCTCAAAATGTGTATGTGTATATAATAATAATAATAATAATAACAACAACAATAACAAGAATAATAGTCTATTTCATTAGAAGATCTAAGACCATGAGTCAGTTACGCGTGAAGATGGATTAGTACCCCATAAACACCTAAGAATTAGTACCATTTAAGTATAACGATCTCAAATCTTGAATTATCTTAATTTGATATTGATCAGGAAGTGTATGTATGTATATATATATATAGATATACATACATACATACAAATAAGGTGAGTTGGGCCTTCACTCAATCTCAAATATTTGTAAGAAAAGCCACATTAGGCTTAATCAGGATGCGTCAATCTCAAAACAATTTCTATGCAAGAATCTCAAAATCTAGTAAAGAATCTCAAAATCTAGTAAACACTAGATCTTTAATTCAGAGATTATACATATTTTAATTTTTTAGATTTAGAATATGAACTTCTTTCTTTAAAATATATTTTTAAAATTATGAAATCCATTAATGAATCTATAGTAGCGAATAGAATAAACAGTAAATAATAAAGGAATGAGTAGAAGCAATCTTTCATGTTGATGCAATCCACAAATATTAATACAAATATATTAGGAAAGAATTATACTTTCAAAACGGGTTGTCCCTCTACTAACAGCACTGCAAAAAAAAAAAAAAAAATCTCAAAGATCTATCTAAGAAATAGAAAAAATAAAAAACAAAAAGACTCTAGAGCTATTCTAAACTTTAAAGATTGAATGAACATAAATGTGTAAAGTATAAAGATATAGAGGTCCTTTTTCCATCAAGAATGAGTTTATACATAAAAAAGAAATAGGACAAAGCCCTCAAAAATTCAAAAATCTGTTTTAGAGGAAGGGGACCATAGTGTTAATTAATGAGTTTTGACTAAAAATGCACTTCTTGTGCACATTTCATGAAGAAAGATTTATTAACTACTTGAGCTATTGTGATTCTTCCTCTTCATATAGTTGTACATTTGAAATCTGATATGTGATCATGGTTAGTCACAACAGGGGTTAATCAAATGCTGTGATGTGAGATCAACGTTAATCACATTGTTTTCATGTGAGGTCAGAGTTAATCAAATTAAGGGTTAAGTTTGATGTTTTGATGTGAGAATGAAGTCAATCGCATTAGGAGTTAGTTAAATATTTTGATTTGCGATTGGATTCAATCACATAGAGAGTTAAGTTTGATGTTCTGATGTGAGATCGAAGTCAATCACATTGATCTTTGGCTCATTTTTGATGTGAGATCATCATTAATCATGCTCTGTTGAATTTCAAAAATGTCAATGTGAGATTAGAATTAATCATATGGATCTTTGGGTCTTTTTTAATATGAAATCTTTATCAACCAAGTTTAATTTTTGAACTTTTATATGAGATCGTCATTAATCATATTGAGGCCAAAGTCTTAAGTTTCACATAAAATCAAGGTCAACCATATATGGATCAAATCTACTCCCCGATCTAGCACCAAGATAAGGTATGTACACTAAACTATTCTCGATTTGATGTCGAGATAAAGCACATCCATTAAACTATTCTTGGTTTAACATTATCTTAATCAATATCAGACCATTATCTCGATCTTAAACTTAATAACACAGTAACATGATCTCGATCTTGATGTAACAATGTCATCGTATCTTGAATACAGCAAAGTGATCTTGATCTTGAATGCAACAACATGATCTCTATCTTTATTACAACGATAACCTTGATTTTATGACATCTAAAGGTTTATCAAAGACTGATAATACCAGACGGGAAAATAAAGAATAATCATAAGACTTAAAGAAAATTGTCAACTAACTTTATCTTGGATGGAGATGTCCTGTGCAAGAAAAGTGTTGATAACACTTTGGTCAAGTGTGTTGATCAGAGGAAGTTGAAAATATCATCAAAGAAATACCCAAGGGAGTTTATGAGGCATATGTAAATAGTCATATGATGACAAGGTAGATAATGAGTGCAAGATACAATTGGTTGAAAATAGAAAGAGATTACATCCAATACATACGAAAATGCCATAAAAGCTAAATTTATGGGGATAAAATCTTGCCTCACCTACTCCATCAAATATAGTGAATGGATCGAGGTTCGACATGATTGGATCGATCACTCAAAGGCTTCCAATGGCATAAATTTATCTTGGTATTTATTAATTATTTTACCAAGTGGATAGAAGAAGGGTTGTCTTGATGAGGGTTTAAACGGGAAAAACCCGTATACTGAGAAAAAATGTTAAGAGTCGCCACCAATCTTTTTAAGTGTGATTAGACATTATCCTAAAGTGAGGATAATTGTTAAAAAAATTTGGATTCTAGGTGCGAGAGCTGGTTATGCTTGGAAAAAGATTAGCAACCTTAAAGTGCCCAAAAATAAATACCATTTTGATTTCTTTTCCTACAAATTAATTTTAGGGGCATTTTATGTCATAGTACTTAGAATTTCGTACTTACTTCATCCGATGTGCCAAAATATTTTTTAGGGGAAAGAAATTAGTTTGCATTTACTCATTTTTTTCTTTTTCAAAATAAAAGGTTAAAAATTATATAAATAATATTTTTATTATCATAAGAAAAAAATCTAATATAGTTTTAGAAATATTCTCTATTTCTATAACACGATTTAATAATATTCTTAAACATAAACTAGATCAAAATAAATAATTTAGCAAAGAATATAATAATAATTTGATTGTAGCAATTTTTATTCAAAAAAATTAAATATGCAGAATAAGTGAACTTAAGAAAAAATTATGGATACCTCTTGAAGTTCTTTACACTTTTGGTAGAAATTCTCCCTTCTTCAATATGAATGGACTACAAAATTTTGAATGAAAAACTTTTGAATCGAAAACAAAAAACTTTAATGAAGACTAAGAAAGCTATAGAGATATTTTTAAGAGAATTTTTCTTCTTTTTGTTGTGAGTGTTTGAGAGTGTGTGGCTCTCTTTCGTCAGTGTATCTCTTTCTTCTGTAGCTTTTCTTGCCCTTTTAAGTTTTTCTCCTTCCCCTTGTGTCTCTTTCTCTTCTTTCCACCTTTTTAATTCTTTCTTCCTTCCTTTTACCTCTCTCCATCTTATATTTTCTCCTATTTCTTTCTTCATCCTGTTTCTTTCTCTCTTTCTACCACGTTTCCCCATTTTTTGTGTACCTTTCTATTTCCTTTCCCTTGAGTCTCCTCTCTACCCTGTCCAACTCTTTCTTCGATGTGTTTTTCTCTCTCTTTTTTATTCCTTTGCCCATCTTTCTATAACTGAAGATCTACCTTCATTTATAGGGCTTAATTGGTGTAGGTTAACATCCAATAATGACTGAAAAATAAGTGTAGTATGCCCAATAGCCTTTACTTTAACCTGTCAATTTTTTGAAAATTTTGGGACACCTAACAAAAATAACCCGTGCCTACCATTGATTCAAGGTGCATTAGTGGGCTATTCTTTTATCCTGTATGTCAGTTCTCAAATCTTCAATCTTTTAACTAGCTTTTAAAAGTTTTTAGAGCGTGCAGTTTTGCTAATATATTAAACCATTTAGGAAGAGTTTTCTCATGGTGGACTCTGATTCTTGATCTTAAGCTTTGAATTTAAAATCTCGATGATAAGAGGAATCTTGATCTTGGATCTGATGGCAAAAATTCTCGATCAATTTTAGGTTTTAAGCCTTGGAACTTAATCTTGACTAAGAAAATAAGAAATCCTGATTTCAATACTAATGATCTTCAAAACTAAATGAAGTGATTCATGAACTAGATCTGAATAAAGGAAATACTAAACTTGGCTTTCAACTTGAAATCTCAATGAAGAAAATTCTTGACCTTGAACTAGATGAAGGGAGATCATGACCTAGGAAACTCTTGACCTTGGAACATATGAAGAAAAATCTTGATCTTAAACCAAGTTGGTGAAAATATTGATCTTGATTTTTGCCTTTAGACCCCAATCTACGAAACTCTTAACCTTGAATCAAATGAAGGGAGATGTTAACCTCAAACTAAATGAAAGGAACTCTCGATCTTGATCTCAATCTGACCCTAGAATTCAAATCTATGAAACTTTCAACCTTAAGCCAGATGAAAGAAAATCCCAATCTTGATCTTTGACTCCAAACCTCGATTTGAGAAACTCTTGACCTTAAACCAAATGAAAAAAAATTTCAATCTTGATCTACAACTTTGAATATTGATTTGAGAAACTTTTGACCTTAAGAAAGCTTGATCTTAATGCAACTTTTGACCTTATGTTAACTACAAACCTTGGATTAGCTCTTGACTTTAACTTTTAACCTTAGAGAATTCCCAACCTTGAGTTACCTCCTGACCTTAAGTTAATCATGATCTTAAAGGACGTTGCTGAAGACATAATAGTGGTAGCTCAAAAAGACCTCAAATGGGAATCCGTGTGATTCAGCCAAATTCATTGAGCTTATCTAAAAATCCAGTTTCTTTATCATCAGATCCTTTTTAGGCATCTTTTTCCTAAAGTGATAAAAAAATATGTTGTTCTTCAAGTTATAAGGTGACAATGCCACTTTTGCTCTAAATTTGCAATGAGGAAAAAATTTAGGTATCGATGACTCCTCTTTTTTATTTATTTTTAAAAATAAAAAATAAAACAAAGACCAAAAGATGATAACTTTTTCCTACACCACTTTTTTTCCTTTACAAAATTCTTTTTTAAGAATTCTCTCCTTTTTTTTGTTTTTCTCTCTTTTTTTTGTTTTTTTTTCTTTTTGGTAAATCATATAAAAAATTAATAAAAATGAAATTTATTTGATGAAATTGGTTTGACAGCTATTATTAATCAACTAAGAAAAAATTCTTCCTCATCTTTTGATGACAAACATATCGCTTATCATTGAACATTTTTTATCTTGAAGTCTTTTGTTAGAATTTTTCATCGACTTTGGATGAAAGATCTTTACTTTTATCTCAAGATGAAATTCTTCCTTGTCTTTTAATGATAAGCAAAATCTCAATTTTACTGTTCATTGTCAGTTATCATCTCTTATCAAAATTCTTCCTTGATATTTAATAAAGTAAATTTTTTGTCTTCTATAGAAATTGCCCTTGATGTTTGACATGTGAAATTAATTTGAAAGTTTTGATCTTCAATCATCCTGGATGTATAATGATTTTATCATCAAAATTCTTCCTTAACACGCCTTATGAACATTATCTCTTATTGAAATCATCCTTAACATTCGACATTATAAATAATAACATATTGAAATGTCTCATCTTTTATCAGAATTATCCTTGATGTTCAATGATTTGGTTGGCAAAATTTTTCCTCGACATGCCCTACGAGCATTGTCTCTTGTTAGGATCATCATCGACAGTGGATGTTTTAAAGAAATGTCTTGTCCTCCATTGAAATCATCCTCGATATATAACAATCTAGCTGTCAGAAATTCGTCTTCGACGTGCCCTATGAATGTTTTCTTATGTTGGAATCTCCTTTGGCATTCGATTTTATAAAAGTAATATGTTGAAATGTCTCATCTTCCATTAGAATCATTCTTCGATATTGGACATTGAATGATAATTTACTTCTTGTCAAAATCTACTTTGACGACTAGCATTGAAAATGTTTTGCCCCTTATTGAAATCCTCTTCAATATTTAGCAATGAAAAATGTTTTACCTTCTGTCTTGATTCCCTTTGCCATTTGGTTTTGGAAGTATCTTTTTGTTCTTAATCTTATTTTTAATATTTTTTTAATATTTTTAGTTTATTTTGCTTGGTCATCAAAGTATGTAACTTGTCAATCAAACACTACAAAAAAACAAAATCTAAAACTATTGACAGAATTTAACAACAGACAAAATCCATCTCTAAATAATGATAGATTATCGAAAAAATTACTACAAAATTTTTTTTTATCTTATCGATTGATTAGTGATAGACAAGTGATGAAAATCAATGATTAATTAAATATCCATTGTTAGATTCAATTTTAATTAGTTTATGTTACTATTTTAGACATATTAATGACCCCTTAGCAACCAAAATATTGACCTTTACTTGGCTATCAGAAAAATTGGTAGTTATTTGAGCATTAAGATCGCTAGCTAGGACATAATGTAGTGGCCACAATAGGGCGGTCAGTAGCCAACGACAACCCAATGGTAGTCACTAAACTCCCCAATGATAGCAACTGTTGCTAGGCCATCGTTGAGGGAACCTAGTGTTGCCAGTGCCAGCGATAGCCCTGCGGTAGTCGTTGGGCTCCTCCAGCCCCAACAATAGTAGAGGGTTGTCATTAGGCTCCCTCATGCCTTGTGCTCATGTCTCCTAGTGACAAAAATGGCCACGGGGCCATTACTTAGCTCACCCATGCCTAGCGCTAGTGTCTGCTAATGATTACAACAGTTGCAAGGTAGTTGTAAGGCTCTTCCAGTGCCAATGATTGTGCAAGGCCATCATTGGGCTTTCTCTGGGCTAGTGACTATCGTGGGCTATCGTTAAACTCCATTAACCCTAGTTGTGGGGCTATCGCTGGCCTCCACAACCTCAATGTTTATGCTGGGGCTAGCTTTTCCTAGTGTTGACAGTTGGCTTTGCCTAATGCTGGTGACATTTTGCCAGTGTTGGGGCTGGCTTCTTCCATAAGTGGCAGTCGCTAGCCATGCATTCACATGGCATAGCTTACTAAAAAATTGAAGTGGCCAATGATCGCCACTTATGACGGTGGCTGTACAATTAGAAAACTAGGGCAGAAGCCTTAGTTTTCTTTGCTCGTGCACACTGCTCCCCCTTATTTTTTTTTTGCTTCTCATCTCTTCTCTACAAGTCTCTCTTTCGTCTCTTAGCAACTCCTTCTTTCTCTCTTTGCAACTCACTTAGCCTTTAGTATCTTTTTGCAACTATTCTCTCTATTTGCAAAGTTTCTTCGTCCGAAAGATGTCCAACTGACAGAAAACTTTGGTAAATTTATGAATTGTAATATTCTTGGTTAGATTGGATTTAATGACATTCTTTTGTTAGATTAGAATGTAGAGAACAATATTTGTTATATTGGATTTAATAATTTTGCCAATGTTAGATTATATAGAATAATTTAAGTTAGACGAGATTGAAAAATTTTGGGTAGATTAGGTTTAACAATTTTTGGTTAGATTAGGCAGAATAATTTATGTTAGATTAAATTAAAATTTTTTTATTAGATTAGATTTAACATTTTTTGGTATGATTAGATAAATTAATTTAGATTAGATTAAATTATAAAATTTTGGTTAGGTTAGATTTAATAAATTTATTTTGTTGTTAATTTTATTTGTTAATTAATAAATTTAGTTTTTGTTATATTAGTTAGATATAATAATTGAATTAGATTGTAATTAATTTGTCATAAAATAATTTAATTAATTTTTTTTAAAATCAATTAGTTAGATGTTAATTAAAATTTTAAGTTGTTAATTAATTTTACATTAGTTTGATATAATTATTTAATTATGTTATAATTATTTTACGATCAATAATTTAAGTAGATATTTCTAGAAATATTTATATTAGTTAGATGTCAATTAAAATATTAAGTTGTAAATTTAATTTGTTAATAAATTTAGTTTTTGTTACATGTATTAGTTAGATATAATTATTTAACATTGTAATTAATTAGTAATAAATAATTTATTTATATTAATTAAAAATAATAAGTTAGTTAGATGTTAATTAAAGTTTTAAGTTATTAATTTTGTTTGTCAAAAAATTTGATTTATGTTAAATTAATTATGTAATAGTTTAATTAGATTATAACTTGGGTATAAGTAATTTGAATAGATTTCTATGAGAATTATATTAATTAAGATGTTAATAAATTTCAGTAGTTATTAATTTAAAACAAATTTTTTAATTAGATTTTGTAAGTTTGTTAATTTTATTTGTTAATGAGTTTAGCTTGTTGTAGAGTAGTTAGGTAACTCTTTAATTAGATTGTAGTTAATTTGAGAAATATAATTTATTTAATTTTGCATGGATATTAAATTAATTACATATTAATTAAATTTTTTTAGTTTTAATTATTATTATTTGCTACTGAATTTAGTTTATATATGTTTGATTTAGTAAATAATATATTAAATTTAATTATAACATATCCTTTAGCTATATCATTTGAAAATTATTAGTGAACATTTACAGTCGATTATCGCGTATTTACACATGCAGTTAAGATAGATTATTTGATAATGATCCTTGAATTGTCTATGTCAGACAGTTTGAAAATGTGATATTTATGTGCAGCACATGACATATATAAATTGTTATTCATTTTATTTGGTATAAATTTTGTGCAATATCTCCATTGTTCTTTGGGTATGTATTAATTGATATAAGTATGTGTTTCAATTAAAAACGCCAACTTATATCTATACATGCAATGTACTTGAAGAATCATAGGGATGTACTATCAAATTTTTTATTAGATGAAGTGAACAATGACTTATGATATTGTGCTTCACATAAGTGTACATTTTTGAATGGTGTAGGACCACTTACCTTTGAACTTTGCATGGCATGCATAAAACATTAGAATAATTGTACTGTAACTCATGTACTTTTTATGTATCCTCGAAATTTATGTACTAGTGATTTTATCTAGTATTTTAACTTATGACTATAAAATTATTTATTCTTTTGGATGTTTGCTTGAATAAGTTGTCAAGTTATTGAAATTTTTAGGAGGTAAATTATTGGGAACTAGTTTGTAACTAATTAAGAAATAGAAACATAAGTAGATTAGATCATCGGTGGATGTACTTCAAGCTTGCAGATGAATTACCAAATCAAGAATTTTTAAATGAAATGGAATAATTTACTCAATTTGCCTGTACTTAACAGAATTTTATGGATAGAGATGAGATAAAGGGCTTATGTAATTGAAAAAAGTGTCAAAACCATCGGTATGAGACTGTTGATGTAGTGAAGTTTCATTTGACTAAATATCGTTTTGTACCAAAGTATTGCCATGGGAAAAACAATGAGCGTTCTAAATATGGTGCAACTGACAATATATGACGGAAAGATCTATCACTATGCATAAATATGCCAATACATACCAAATAATGGTAATAGATGCGACTGGTCTAAAATGTAATCCGAAAGCATATAGAAGAATCCCTTAATCAAGATGCCCAACGTTTTTATATGACGTTGACAGCTGCTAATCAACAATTATGGGGTGTGTGACAAAATCATTCAAAATTGTCTGTTATTGCTAGAATATTAAACATAAAGTTAGAACATTATATTTCTGAAAGGTACTACGATGATATTTGTCAATTAATAAAAGAAATGATGCTAACCAATAATCTAATGACTGAAAAATTTTACAGTACAAAGAAATGCTTACAAAGTATGAGTTTACTGATTGAAAAGATCCACTTTTGTAACAACGGATACATGATATACTAGGGTAAAGACAGTGACCTAAATTATTGTAAGTTTTGTGATCATTCGCGGTATAAGAAACAAAGACGAGGATCTAACAAACAAAAAACTCTTGTTCCATATAAGAAGATAGATTATTTTTCTCTCAGTCCACACTACCAAGATTATATGCATCAGAAACCACGGTGAAGAACATAAGATGACAAGCAGAACATGAGATTGAAGATGGTATCATGGGTCATTGCTCTAGCTCTCTTGCTTGGATGCATTTTAATCAATGACATCCAACTTTTGCTATTGAACATAGGAGTGTCAAAATAGCTTCGAGCATTGATGGATTTCAACCATTCGATCAATCAAGACAACAATATTTTTCATGGCCAATAATAGTCACACCATCGGTTGAACACTTTCACCCCAAATATTTAATTATACTTTTCATTAGTGTAGTATCTTAATAAATTTCATTTATAGGATGTATTTCAAATTGATCCTCGCATGAAAAAAATGATCTTGCAGTAAATTGGCAACAAATTTAGAACATTCAAGAATATTCTGACAACAAAATATATAATGCCTTTTGGGGACAATCTTGATGCGATAACAACACCACTTTCGATCTATAATTTTATTGCAAAGAATGATTGGGAAAAGTTCATTAAATCACATCTTTCTAAGTATTTAAAGGTATATTTATGTTGTAATATTTTTTTTTGAACTATAAATATTTTATGTTTCTTCATCAAAAACAATGTAGTATTGTAAAAATTGAGTGAGGAACAAAACAAATGACAAAAACATAGTAAATATCCTCATCGATTGAGTTGAGGTGGATATGCCTTAGAGCGCAAATTGGTAACTTTTACTCTCTTACATTTATTATGAGGATTTTAAGATACATTTAAGATATGTTCTTTCTAACTTTTAATTTGTTATTCCATCTTTACAGAAAGGAGAACTAAAGGTAAAAGACGCAATTGATCGTAGCGAATTATGGAAGCTAGTGCGACTTGACAAAGAAGGACATTATGCACCTAGAAATGATGCCTATTGTTGAAAGAATTATAAGGATAAATTTTGGAAACCTTGTCTTTATAAGATAGTTTGCTAAAGTTTCAAGATTATATACTATTTAATTCTTCAAGTAGTAAGGTAGTATTGAAAACTTTTTATGTGTATTTGCCATGAAGAAAAATATGAAGGGCTAAAACACATGAGATTATCATACTATTTATATTTTTCAAGCATTGAGGCAGTATTGGAAACTTTGTGTGTATGTTTGGCATGAAGAAAAATATGAAAGGGTAAAACACATGAGATTGCCATATTGCTTATATATTTCACGCAGTGAGGCATTATTGAAAACTTTCTGTATGTGTTTGGCATGAAAGAAAATATGGAAGTTACAAAATGCATAAGGTTACTGCACTGCTTATATTTTTTAAGCAGTGAGGAGTATTGGATACTTTTTGTGTGTGTTTGGCATGAAGAAAAATATGAAAGGTGCATAATATTACTATACTATTTATGTTTTTTAAGCAGTGAGGCAATATTGAAAGCTTTTTATCTGTGTTTGGCATGAAAGAAAATATGAAGGGATAAAATGCATAAGATGACTATATTGTTCATATTTTTTAGGCAATAAGGCAGTATTGAAAACTTTCTCAGTGTGTTTAGCATGAAGGAACATGAAGGAATAAAATGCATAAGATTACTATGCTATTTATATTTTTCAGGTAGTGAGGTAGTACAGTCTAACCAGCTGGGATGCCACCTTTTCTTGGCTTATGAACAAACACACCCAGACAGAAAGTGTTCTATCTTTTTCTTCTCTGCTTGTTTTCTTGAGGCACTTAACGTTAAGTTGCAGTATTTTCTGCTTTTTGCATGTAAGTCATGAATAATAGTCTATAAACCTAGGTAATTTATATTTATGTAATTTATACTTAATCTGACATAGATTATTATAGTATGAGTTAATGAAGCAGTCAAAAGCTGGTACCATTACGTTGTCAAGCATTTATGACATTTTAAGCAAAGTTCTTGGTACTAATGAGCATAGGGGTCAAGTTAGAGCAGTTAGAAAGTTTATCTGTCCTTCGATCTTTTTGTCCACTCCTAATAACATAGCATATCTAAAAGCTCATTTAGTTGAAGTGGAACAAAAGCTATTATTATTGACTCAAGGAAACACAGATGCACATTCTCGTGTTGCATAAGCTAAAGGTCATAGCTCTAGTAAGATACAAAAATTTGATTCATTAGTGCCTATGAAGGATTCTTACGATGTTTCTGACGAAGATTTAAAGTTGAAGGTATTTACTTATTTATTTAATGCTGTAGACATATGTTTTCATTGTTAATTACAATTAATCATGTCAATTTTTTTTTTAATGAATAAGGCGTTGTATGTAAATTGGCAGTGGATACACTAGAAAATGTTGTTGCAATGGGTTTTATTATTGATGATTTTTGTGCTTATTTTGTGATTTATGTTGATGAAATATGCTCGACCGCCTATTAAATATGAGGATGAATATCTTATATGTGTTAAAGATACACTAGGTCATCATGTAAGTTGGCTTAAAGAATTTGTTTTTACTCATATTGTTTTGGAGGTATGAGGCAATTTTAATAATGATATTTTATCTTTGTTTTCTCTATTTTATGTTAAAAATTATTTGACTTTTAAAATTTATTATTGTCACATGTTTAGAGACAAATGAAAAAGAAATCAGTAAATAAGTGGGATCTATTTCTGAGCAAGCTTTAGAGAAATTTATAAAAGCAGCTTATCAATGAATGATTAATATGCGAAATGAAGTTAAAGTAAGATTCGATGATGACATTTTTTGCTGTCCGTTTTATTGCTATTTTGGCTCAGAAGATTGCTCTATTATGATTGATTAAAAAAAAAGCACTAGAAGGAGCTAGCATTTGTCTGTATATCAGGTGAGACAAAAAATTTCAATATTAGTTTATTTTAATATCTATGTTTATATGATTTAACTTTCACTTTATCTACTTTCATATATCTATATGCTAAATTTAAGGATATAAAAAAGTTGAAACAATCTGGCTTCATCAATCTTGTAATTGTCTCACTCTCTTATGGACTAAACAATGAAAAAAGGTTAAAAATAGAGCACGACATATAGCAGAGCGATTAAAAAAAGTACATTAATTCAAACCAAATTCTTTTTATGCCTTATAATCCAAAGCAAGAATTTTCTACCCTCATTGCTTTTCCAAAATATATCTTATTTGGCTATTTATCATCTTTTGTTTTTCTTGTCACCACAAAAAAATAGCAAAATTCTTAAAGAAAATTCCTACGGAAATAAAAATCGTGGGAATTTTTGAAATCTATTACGCCAATTGATACGAAAAAAATTATGTAGTGAAAAATTATTATTCCAATGGAAATTCCATCAAAAATTTTAACATATTATTTCTTATGAATATTGTGGTAATAAAATCCATAGAAAAATTGATAAAAAATATTCATTTATATATTTTTTTAATATTAAAGAATTTCCAACAAAAAACTACTGCGGTAGTTTTTATATAATTTTATCAATGTTAAAAAAATAATTAATTTAATTGCCACGGATAATAAGTGGTAATCGTTTTAATTATATATTTAATTTTTTAAATTTAATTTAATAAAATTTATAATGCAATTGTCACGATGTATTTTTTTGTGGGAATTTGTTGTTACCTTTGCCACTGAAGACAAAACCGTGATAATCAATTAAAAAAGTATGTACCTTAATTTTTTAATTATTTTAAGAAAGAATGTTGCCACAAAATAGACCGTGGTAATATTTACATCATTTGTCACAGGAATCTTACGTGTTAATTTTGTTAAAGTAATTTTTAATTTAACATGTTGAAATAATTTTTTGCTTTTTTTCAACCAATTGCCATGATAGTTTTTCGTTGCAATATTTTCTGAATGTTTGCCACGGCTTTTCCTGTTGGAATTAAAAAAAATTAACATTTTATATAATATTTAAATATTTAAATAATTAACATAAAAATAATTTATAATAATTTGTCATGGATATTATCCGTGACACTTTTGTTATTTGTCATGGCTTTTTTTGTAGGAATCATTAAGTGAGTTAAAAATTTTAATTAATTTTTTAAAAATTTATAAAATATCTTTTTTAAATGTTATTTGATAATATTTGAGAAGATAATTTTTTTAAAAAATAATTTAGCATTATTTTTATTATTATAATTAAATTTTTAATTATAATTATTTTAATTATATAATTATTATAATTAAAAAGAGATGAGTAATCAAATATTTTTTTTATTTTGGACAAATTTAGTTAATTGTTTAAGATATAATTAAGTGTTGTTTTATATATTTTTGTTGTAATCACAAATTTAATATACATAAAAAAATTTATTTTCAATTTTATAATATATTATTACCAATAAAAGTAAAATTCAACTACTTGAATCAATGATTATATTTACTATAAAGTAAATAATAATTTAATTTGCATTTGAAAACTATACTACATTTGGTTATTTCTTTCAATGGTTAAGGTCTTGTACTTAGTAAGAGAGCATAGATTCAAGTTTGCTTTCTTGCATGTTAAGTATATTATATAATATTTTTTTAACAATTTAATTTAATTTATTATCAAAAATATATCATGTCATATATTTTTTAATGTAATTATAAAATATATAAAATATAATAGTGCATTTAATAAATTAATTTAAACACTTGTAGATTATAATATATAGTAATATATACAAGAAAATCTTATGGTATATATATACATCATGATTAGTACATATAACTCAATCTAAAACTATAAATTTAATTATCTTGTATTTTCATAATATATTATATATGTAGTGAACTACATTACATTGATTATAATACATTGTAAAACATATAATTATATTAATGTATTCAATAAATATAAGTACTTATAAAATGATGAGCCATGAGTTGTAATTAAAAAACTTAAAATTATAAATAATTTAGGATTGAAACATTGGTACATATAATTATGATTAGCTATCAATTTTGAAATAGTTACTTGTTTCTAATTGCATTGTTTAGTGAACAATATGTATGATTAGGCATCAATTAATAAATAATTACTTGTTAATTAAATTATAATTATTAGTCTAAATTGCAATATATGTGTTGCTAATTGATACAGATTACTTTTAATTTTAATCAATACGTATCAATGATTAAATGATTTAATTAAAAAATAAATTAAAAAATAAAATACAACATCAAAACGACGTTGTTTTGATGTAGTATAAATACCTACTTAAAAATCTAACCTTAACTTAGTTTTCTTCTTTGTCGCCGCACACTCTTTTCTTCCCTTTACTATCTGCAATCTTTTTGCTCTCTATAATCTCCATTTCTCTGCAATTTTTCCTCTATTCTTGTTGCTTGGTCTTTACGGGGAGATCAAATCTAAGCATTTGGTGAATCATCACAAGATTTTGAGGAGGTAAACTCAGATTTTGCCCACCCAATATGCTTAAAGTTAAGCAGCTATGAGAATACTCCTTCTCTCCTTTTCCTCTGTAAAAAAGTGAGATGTGTTTGATAATATAGTCTTATAATCCTTAATAATGCTACTAAACTCAGAAATGTTAGGAGCCTTTAATCGCATAGCTTGCACCACCTCCATCGAATTTGACTCAAAAATCATTTCTCCAAACTAACTTTGCAATAACCATTTTAAAGCTTCTCTAAGTACCCAAGCCTCTGCCTTTTTTGGCTTCATTTTTCCTTCGATGGACTTAAACTATACTTTTGACAAAAGCACCCTGTTCATTTTTGGTTACCAGTGCCATGCCTACCAGATTTTAGTCGTGAAAAATTGCAACATCCACATTCCTCTTAAGCTATCCAGTACCAGGTTTTGTCCATTTTTTGGGTATCTCAGATCCTTTTCTACTTCTTGGTGCACTACCCGAAAAATCAATAAAGTTCTAAGCTTGAAGAAAATCTAGTCCAACATTTACCACCTGTTGAGGAGAAAGAATCTTATAGTTCCACATCCTTATATTTTTTGCCATATTGCCCTAGTACTATACATAATTTTCCTCTTAATGCATGCTTCATACTTTCTAACACCCTAAAAATCCATCTAGTAAAGCTTTCTATAGTAACATCCATACCAATGTGCCTTGCTTTAATTCAACACTTGTTGGCAAAAGAGCAACTGACAAAGAGATGCCAATATGATTCTGCCTCATTTTCACAAAAGGGAAACCATCAAGGATATCACAACCTTTTGTCCTCAATGGAGATCTTGTTGGCACACAGCCTCTGCATAATCTTCAGATAAAATCTTTCACTATGGATGGTGCCTTCACATCCCAGATGATCCTCAAATTCCCATCAAAATTCCCCTAATTTAATATGACAACAATTAAAGCTTAGGAATGCAAAGTTTCATATGCGGTTTTTGATTCTAAGTGAATGCAATATGGTTAAAGAGGTACTGATAGAGGCATTTAAGTTAGAAGTAAGGTTTTTTGGGTAACAACATTTTTATTTGAAGAAATGATACCATAAAAATTGGCCCTAAAATGAACCTTAAAATATTTTGTTAGTATTTTTAACTTTTTGTTTCTTTTTTTTTAAGCTGTAGATTTTACAAGGGAATAGAATCTAGAAATTTTTTTCAAGCAAAGGTTAATTGTTGTCATCTTAATGGTAAGAATAGATTCCAACGCAGTGTAAATAGATGCTTAACCATATTGCTGACACATGACTATAATTTTTTAGGGTTATGCAAATATATGACATGAACATGTGTGGAATGAGGTAGTTAAAGCACATATTAAGATGTTCATATTGGAAATAAACGTGTAACATAATACATGTTTCTTTTATGCATTACATTTTCTTACATCTATTAGTAACCCAGATGCACCATGTTAAGATTTGAGGCTATGGTATATTATTGCAACATTCCAAGTGATCATCTTTATTAGATTTTTTTTCTGGAATTAATGAAAGCTTGATTCCAGTGTTTGCTATTATTTTATATGTTAATAGGAATAATAAGGAAGAAAATTAATCTGAACTTGATTGTAGTTGCAATGTAGTTGTGCATATTGCATTAAGCACTTAACATTATTGTTTTAGGAGTGAACATTGCCACTTTAGTGGTGCAAAGATGTACCTTGGTAAGGGTATTAGATTTTGTGAGATTAGATTCTGATGTAAACTTGATTTCTTTTGAGAAGAGGTTTGGATGGTAAATTTTTTTTTTAGGTGAGTTTAAAGATATCTATATTTTGTTTTTTTTTATAGATTTCGTACGAAAGGAATGTTATATATTATCTTTTCTATGAATTTCAATTTATTTGGGTTTTATTTTCTCATTTTCGTTTGCTTGGTTGAGCTTAACCTAAATGTTATAGGATTCCCTTAGTTCATTTCTATTGTTATGTTAAAATTAGATTTTTTTCTACGAAGTTTACTTCGATTCAAATTCTACATTTATTAACTAGTACTATAATTTTTTATTTTTTCTAAGTACTGGTTAATAATTTTAGAGATTTTGAAGTTGCATGGTTGTTGGATGAATATTGAAAAAATATAACCTAGGATGTGAGCTTTTCACTTTTTTGTATCTGACAAAAAAAAAAAAGAGAGCTAAGTATTCAACAAAAGTCAGCCTGATTTGTGCTCTTTAAGTTGTTATGGTTAGTTCATACATGGTATCTTGTTGTTGTCCTACCAGTTTGAGTTTGTTATTACTTCGTTATGATTTAGATATGTTTAAATTATGCTAAAGTTTAGAGTCATTAAGATTGAAGTTATCTTTTTCAAGAAAGAATTGCACTAAGTTATGTGCTCTCTTTCAAGGACCTTATAATCACTGGTGTATAATAATTTTTAATTAAAGTTATAACATTACAACTTGTATGGTAATCATTATTTTCTTTTTGCTAGTATACCTTAAAATGTTTGATAGTCGCACAACCATGAATTTGATTTCACATGTATGGAAAGTGGTTTCATGTATTTACGAATGAATTCTCTCATATATAATATGTAAATATATGGTAAATAAAATTGTAATGTTTCATATAACTCATTCAAATGATTAATTATAATTTATTTATAATATTTTTATTTTCATTATATTGTATATCACTCTTAACAAATAGAATGATATTTGATCTTGTAGCTATGTTCATTATCATATTAAATTAAATATAATTAATTAATTTAAAGCAATTATTTTTAATTTTTAATTAATTTTTTAAAATAAAATAAATGGCTAAAAAATTAACTTTTCAATAACCTTCTTACTGGATTTCATTGCCAACTCCTCGTTTGTTTGAAAATAAATTCAAATAATATAAATAATTTATTAAATTATTTAATTAAAAATTATTTTTTAAAAATATTTAATTAATATTTGCAAAACATTTCAATCCCATGAAAAATAATTAAGTACTTTTTTCAGTTAATTAAATAGGAAAAAACATGGCTAAAATTAAAAACAAAGTCACAATTATTTGTTATAAACATTGATTAGTTATGCTATTAATCTATTAATTAATTACAAATATTCAAAAGTGAAGATACTTTATTAAGTAAAACTTGTTCAAGATATATATTATGAGAATTCTATTGCCAACATCTTATTTATTTTAAATTTAATTAAAATAAAATATATTCAATAATATAAAATAAGTTTATTTAATTAATTAATTTTAAAATATTTTATTAAAAATATATTTAATTTGGCAAGATAATATAGATCATATCAATTAATTTTTTAATCATTTTTAATGGTTAATAAAATGAAAACAAATTGTTTAAATTATAAAAACTAGTCATTGTTATTTATTATAAATAATCACAAATTTTACTATTATTTTATTAAGTAAATATATATTTATAAAATTAAATATATTTTATTCCATAAAATTTGTATATGATAGAAAATATAAGGATTTCATTGTTTATATTTTAATTACTTTCTCTTTTTCAGCTTGGGCCACGTGACAAAACTCTTCATTGCATCTTAAAAAAGGCGGAATCTGTCTTAAAATATCACCTGATTGCTCGCGTAACTGATACTAAGATCTTACTAACTTTTTTATTCATTTATTAAAGTATGTTAATATTATTTTATTAATTATAAATAATTTATAATTAATTTTACTTTTTAATTACAAAAAATAACATTAGTTATGTAAGAATGGGATAGTGATTCATGAACATACAGTTAGTAGATAGAGTTTATTGTATTAGTTACAACATTGAAGTATATTAACTAAACTAAAATAAATGCTGTTTGGCTTTTAATTTATATTTTCACATGTATTTAATGTCACTTGATTTCCATGATGTGGTTAACATAAATATTTGTTTATTTAAATAATGCAACATTTGTGTAGTTTATAATAGAAAAGTTAACTTTTGACTCATCAACTTATCAAAATTATGGTAGTTATTTAGAAAATAGTTTTTTTTTTTAATTATGCATACAACTTTTACTTACAATATTTGTTTATGACTTCCCTGCATACGATATTTTATTGGGTTGACAAACAATAGGTCGATTAGGTTGTCCAGTTTGTATAAGATCATCGAAAGCTTTTTACTTGAAACATGGTCGAAAAATATGTTTTTTTGATTGTCATTAACAATTTCTCCCAATGGACCACCCATTTAGATGAAATAGAAGGAATTTTATCAAAGGGTCAAACTGAACAGGGTGAACCACCAAGGAGACTCTCTAATGCATAAACGTATCACGTAGTTATGCAATTTTCAAAAATAATTAACACGAGAGGCTAGCACCGAACACATGGCTATGAAGAGTTACATAATTTCACTAAATGCAGCTTGTTTTGGGATTTACCATATTGACGCGATTTATTGAACCCTTATAATATAGATGTTATGCACACCGAAGCTAATGTTTTCAAGAACATTTTTCATACTGTGATGGACGTTAATAGAAAAACTAAGGACAATGTCAAGGCAAGGTTGGATCTACCTTTATATTATCGTCGAAATGACTTACATCTTAAAAATAAAGGTAATGGAAGCTTCATAAAATCAAAAGTTAAGTATACACTAGATATGGACCAGAAGAGGGCTATATATGAATGGAAAAAAGAGTTGAAACTTCCTGATGGATATGTATCTAACTTGGGTAGATGTGTTGACATTTGAACATGCAAATTGCAACATGTGAAAAGCCATGATTGTCATGTGGTGATGGAGAGATTATTGCCAATTGCATTCAGTTGCTTACCAACACCTATTAGGGAAACTATCACTGAATTGAGTCTATTCTTTCAAGATTTATGCTATCCGAAATTGGAAGAGAATAAGTTAGACATGATGAACAATAATATTAACATAATTTTGTGTAAGTTGGAAAAGATATTTTCTCCTACATTTTCTGATGCCATTGAACACTTGCCTGTGCACTTAGTGATGAAGCGCGAGTTGAAGGACCAATACAATACAGATGGATGCATCCATTTAAGAGGTATGAATTGTTTTGTTGAAATTTTATTTGCATTTAAATGGATTGAGCTTAAGCGATTATCCTACTGCATGTGACAATGTTAATTTGTAGATTTTTTACACAATCTAAAAACAAGGTTAAAAATAAAGCTCATGTGGAAGGTTCCATTTGTGAAGCTCACATACTGGAGGAGATATCATCTTTTTGTTCTCACTACTTTGAGGCATATATCCAAGCTTGAAACTGAAGAGTTTCATGAAATGATGATGATGGAGAGTCATTTGAGCATCCTCAACTATCTGTCTGGCTGAAGTAAGGGGTCGTGTAAGGCTCGTTATCTTACACAAGAAAAAGCTTTCGAGATAAGCAAATACGTGCTTATGAATTGTCCTAAAGTTGAACTCTTTGTGTAGTAAGTTTTGTTGTCTATATTGGTAATGTTTTACATCAATTGTCTTGGATATAATTTCACACATATTCTATTTATGCTTGTAGAATATACATTCACACATTAACCACATCCTTACTGAATCTACGCGAAGTCGATATAACAAAACATATACAATCAAACTTTGTTGATTGGTTCAAGGAATACGTAAGTAATTTCATGGTAATTCTCATTGGAATTATGAAATAATGTAAATTTCAATAGTATTTATGTTGACAAAGTTTTGTTCTTGTCGATATGCTATTAGGTGCACAATCCTATTAATGGGGTGAATGATACATTTTTGCATGATTTAGCATAGGGACCTACAAATAAGATCAACACTTATCCAATTCATTACATCAATGGTTACTATTTCCATACTTCCACTTGGGCTAATAATTGAAATTCAAACAACTCTAAAGTAGCTTTAGTAAGTACAGATTATATGTATCATGGAATCATAGAAGAAATTATAAGGATCGAGTATCCTAGAATGCCTTCGAAATAATTGACAGTATTCAATTGTAGATGGTTTGAGCCATCTAGCATGGGTACAAGGATCTGCCAAGTATAGGACCATTGATATTAAAAACCAATAGGAGATATAAAGGAAAGGATACATTTATTTTTTTGATATCAAGTAGAACAAGTATATTTTACACTATATCTTAATATCACTCCACAAAAGAAGGACTGGAGTGTGGTCATCAAAACTAAAGCAAGAAATCGAATTGAATATAAAGATGATCCAAGATGATATAACGATTAGATTGTAAACAATTTGAGAGATATCAATGATCAAGGTTAAGAGATTCAAGTTGAGAAAGATTCAGTTCAATTGGTAGATGAAGAAGAAGAAGTATAATTTAACAATGGGGAGTTTGATAGTGAAGACAAAACTTCTATGAATGGTATTGTTGATAGTGACTGATTATAAAGGTCTGTGATTGAAGACATTACAAATTAGATTTATGCCCATTTTTTAATTTTCTCACTAAACATACTTCGTTCAATACTCATAGATGTCAGATAAAAGGGGGCGTGGTGCTCGTGGTGTTAGAGGTTAAGGCAGATGGTTCTACACATTAGACGCATCTTTTACGGCTTAGGTGTCACCACTTTTTGCTCAGACATGATCACCTTTAATTAATGTACCATCATTCCCAGCTCACAAAATGTCTTCTTTGGTGGATGCTCTATCACCTATAATTTATACATCATCACCTGCATGTCATACACCATCATCTCGGTCATCATCATCTTATCATACACCATCACCTAAAGATGCTGTAGTTCACACAACATTGACTGAGTCAGCATGTGTCGTAAGAGACAGTAGGCTATACATTCAGCTCGTGGGAAAAGAGTATGATAAATGATCTTTTTTGTTATACCATGCTTATCTTAGTATTACCTATTGTGTTCTAATTCTTATATGGTACGTGTTATATTTTCAATTATTTTTTACAGGTTATTACCTACATTTAGGAAAGTTACCATTATTTATGGAATCATTATGTCAAAATTTGATGAGCCACGAATTGGATGGTGTGAAGTTCCAACTGAGGTTGAAGACTTGTGGTGGGTCGAATTTTAGGTGATATTATAACATGTTGTTTAATTTATAAAATTAATTTTCTTATAGTCATAGTTAGTCTACATGCCTCACTAACTAATTTGAGGTTAACATTGTTGTAGAAAAAATGTATAAGGGATCCGCATATGGATGGTGTAGCTAGACAGATATGGGGGTCTAAATCTGCGAAGGTCCTCCAATTGAATCTTGCATCGATCTAAACTAGGAAGTCAAAGGGAATGTGGATATAGCCATCCATTCGAGAAGCACTGTTTGCTAAGTGGACGATGGGCTCGGCCTTTGAAGTTGCATCACAGATTAATAAAAACAATCGATCTCTTAATGAAGCCATTGTGCATCGAGGAGGTTCTATTTCCATTTTGGAGCATAGAAGATGAATGATAATTTTTTAATTTAATTAATTGTTATCATGTCATTATCATATATTTAGTTACACATGACACATTTTTATTTTTCATTTGTTAACTGTTAAGCGAGGGAGCTTGGGAGGGATTCTAGCATGCCAAAACTGTTTTGAAAGTTTAAATCATAATGAGGAGACCGGTACATGGCTACATGAAGAGTTGCATGAATTTATTTGAGCACTTATAATAGAATATACTTGTCTTTAGTTAACTGTGTGTTGAACGGAATAAATTGATTAATGGTTTTTTGTTTCTATTGAGGTTTTGGGTTGGTTATCAAAACAACAATTTCTGCTTTTAGCTTCTTGTATGGAGGTTGTATGTTTTCACGTTGTTTCTAAATTGTTTAACAAAAAACTACCTTATATTGATCTAGTATTTAGTAATTGGTTATTTTTTAATGATATGCTATTATGGATGAGTTAAATTTATGTTATTGTTAAAAGTTGAGACATTTTTTGTTGCTTTACAAATGAATGCTTATATTTGTCTACTTTTTGTTGTCATTGGGATACACATCATTTTCTTTATTGCATTTTCTTGTCAGTTTGATTCTCGTACTTTTTAGAAACATACCTTATGAGTATAACACCACTCCATCATTTTTTTTTGGCAATAAGCATCACTTTTATAGATCATCTTCTTCTTAAATTAGGCCAAATTAATTTTTTATCATAGATCTCACTATATTTTATGCATATATTATGAACTTAGCAATAGTTGTATGTAGTGGTGTTCAATATGATATGTGCTACTAGTTTGTTAGATGGAACAATAACATATGCTGAGTATTTGAGTTAAATTATCTATTACTTTTTTTTTTCAAAATTTTTTATTTGGATTCCTTTATTTTTTGTTAATAATTGTTTGCTTTAGGTTTTCAAAAATTTTCAATGCATTTTGATTGATTAATTTACTATTTGTGATTTTGTTGATACATAAGAGTTTGTTTTTCTTACTTTAATATTTTTTTTAAACTAATTATGTGCAAGCTGGTTATGAGAAATTGAGACACTACAAGAAATTTACTATTTCTCCATGGAAAAATATGGTGAAAAAATGAAGAATTTTTGTGAGAATCTGTATTTTTTAAGAAATTCTTACAAAATAATTTTTGTAAGAATTATGTTCGTCAGAATGTTATTTTTCACACGAAATTTGCTACCGTGGTAATTTTTCAATGACATTCCTACGGATTGTTTATTGGAAACATTTAATATTATGTTACTAAATTTTTAATTAATAAATGAACATAAAAATTGCTACGCAAACATTTCATAAGAATTAATTTATTTTTGCCACGAAAATATTTTGTGAGAATTAATCTCTTGTTGATACGAAAGAATCTTTTTGCCATGGAACATATTCTGTGGCAAATTATATATCTAGGCACGGAATAGTTTTCGTGACGATCTATATCTTTTGCCATGAAATTGTTTCCATGGCAATCCATATCTTTGGTTGACAATTGATTTTTGTGGCCACGAAAGATATTTCGTGGCAACTGGTTACGTTTGCCATAGAAGATATTCAATCATACTGATTAATGAATTTTTTTTAAAAAAATCTAATCATCCTCTATAAGATTAATGCCATCACCATCACCATAATCATCATCATCATCATCAGTGCCATCATTATCAAGTAGACTAGAAGAAGCACCCCGCTGACCTAAAGTACCTTGCTATGAACTCATTTGTCTAACAAGTCTATTTAGAAGCTTATTCATCGAGGCCTTTGTTTTTTGAGTTTATTTTCTCTTCGATCTCTTATTTCCATTTGTCTTTTCATCTCTTCTCTCAAATCTCTTTGTTGTGTCTCCATCAGGTCATGTTCTTTTTATAGTCGTTCTTCCATCTCTTTTTCCCTTGCATATCTCACAGCATGTTCTCTTTGCAATCTATCTTCCATTTCTACATGTTCTCTTGCTAGTCGTTCTTCCATTTCTTCACGTTCTCTATCTAGTTGTCCTTGCATATCATGAAAATGAAACATCATTTGTTGCATCGTAACATTGGATGGAGCATGTGAAGATTGAGAACCAAAGTTTGATGCTTCATAGAAGGCTACCTCTGATCCAAATCCAAATGCCCTACCTCTCTTATTCTTTTCACCTAGGGCTTTAAAAAAGATGGTGGAATCATTGACAAATGATCTTGAGGCGATCGTATCCTCTCTCAATTTCTCATAACCAGCCTGCACATAATTAACTAAAAAAAATTAAAGTAAGAAAAACAAACTCTTATGTATCAATAAAATCATAAATAGTAAATTACTCAAAATACATTGAAAATTTTAAAAAACCCAAGGAAAAAAATTATTAACAAAAAGTAAAGAGATCCAAATAAAAAAATTTGAAAACAAAGTAAAAAAAAATTAACTCAAATACTCGGTATATGTGGTTGTTCCATCTAATGAACTAGTAGCACATATCATATTTAATACAACTACATACAACTAATAGTAAGGTCACAATATATGCATAAAATACAGTGAGATCTACAAGAAGAAATAAATTTGGCCTAATTTAAGAAGAAGATGATCTATAAAAGTGATGCTGCTTGTTGCCAACAAAAATAATGGAATAGTGTTACACTTATAAGGTATGCTTCTAAAAAATACAAGAATCAAACTAACAAGAAAATGAAACAGAGAAAGTGTATCCCAATGACAATAGAAAGTAGAAAAATATAAGCATTTATTTGTAAAGTAACAAAAAAAATGCATCAACTAGATCAATATAAGGTAGTTTTTTTTGTAAAATAATTTAAACACAACGTGAAGACAGACAACTTCCATAGAAGAAGCTAAAACCAAAAATTGTTATTTTGATAACTAGCCCAAAACCTCAATAGAAATAAAAAAACCATTAATCAATTTATTTTATTCAACACATAATTAACTAAAGACAAATATATTCTACTTTAACTACTCACATAAATTCGTGCAGCTCTTTCTGTAGCCCATGTACCAGTCTCCTCATTATGATCTAACTTTCAAAATAGTTCTGGCATGCTAGGATCCCTCCCAAACTCCTTAACCTAACAGTTAACAAATGAAAAATAAAAATCTATCGAGTGTAACTAAATATATGATCATGACATGAAAATAATTAATTAAATTAAAAAATTACCATTCGTCTTCTATGCTCAGAAATGGAAACAGAACCTCCTCGATGCACAATGGCTTCATTAAGAGATCGATTGTTTTTATTCCTCTGTGATGCAGCTTGAAAGCCCGGGTCCATCGTCCACTTAGTAAATAGTGCATCTCGAATGGATGGCTGCATCCACATTCCTTTTGACTTTTTAGTTCGGATAAATGCAAGACTTGATTGGAGGACCTCTGCAGATTTAGACCTCCATATCCGTCTAACTACACCATCCATAACTGGATCCCATCTACATTTTTTCTATAACAATATTGACCTCAAATTAGTTATTAAGCATGTAAACTAACTGCAACTATAAGAAAATTAATTTTGTAAATTGAACAACATGTTATAATATCACCTGAAATTCAACCCACCATAAATCTCTGACGTTAGTCAAAACTTCATGCCATCCAATCCATGGCTGATCATACTTTGACTTGATGATTTCAGAAATAATGATATTTTTCCTAGATGTAGGCAATAACCTATAAAAAATAATTAAAAATATAAAACGTACCATATAAGAATTGGAACACAATACGTAATTCTAAGATAAGCGCAGCATAACAAAAAAGATAAGTTATCATACTCTTTTCCCACGTTCTGAATATATAGCCTACTGTCTCCTACTGCACACGTCGACTGAGTCGATGGTGTGTGAACTGCAGTATCTTCGAGCGATGGTGTATAGTCAGATGATGATAGTCAAGATGATGGTGTATGACATGTAGGTGAAGGTGTATGAATTAGAGGCGATGAAGGATCAACCGAGGAAGACATTCTATAAGCTAAGAATGATGGTGCATCAACTGAAGGTGATTGTGTCTGAGCAAAAGGTGATGACACTTGAGTTGTAGAAGATGTGTCCAATGTGCAGGACCATCTGCCCTTACCTCTAACACCATGAACACCACGTCCCCCTTTCTCTAACATCTGTGAGTAATGAACAAAGCATGTTTAGTGAGAAAATCATAAAATGGGCATAAATCCAATTTGTAACGTATTCAATCATAGACTTTTATAATCAATCACTATCAACAATATCATTCACAGAAGTTTCGTCTTCACTATCAGACTCTTTACTATTAAATAATACTTCTTCTTCAACTACCAATTGAACTGAATCTTCCTCAACTTGAATCTGTTGACTTTGATCATTGATATCTCTTAAATTATTTACAATCTGGTTGTCAGAAGAGATAGGATGTAAATGTTGCATCATATCATCTTGGAATGGATCATCCACAGATTTAATTCAATTTCTTACTTTAGTTTGGATGACCACACTCCAGTCTCTCTTTTATGGAGTGGTATTAGGATACGGTGTAAAATATACTTATTCTGCTTGATATGCAAAAATAAATATATCCGTTCCTTTATATCTCTTATTAGTTTTAATATCAATGGTCCCATAGTTGGGGCAAATCCTTGTACCCATATTAGAAGGCTCAAACCATCTACAATTGAATAATGTCAGTTGTTTCACATGCATACTAGGATACTCGATCTCGACAATTTCTTCAATGATTTCATGATACATATAGTCTGTACTTATCAAAGCTACTGTAGAGTTATTTGAACTTTGATTATTAGCCCAAGTGGAAGTATGAAAATAGTAACCATTGACATAGTGAATTGGATAAGTGTGGACCTTATTTATAGGTCCCCACGCTAAATCATGCAAAAATGTATCATTCACCCCATTAATAGGATTGTGCACCTAATAACATATCGATAGAAACAAAACTTTGTCGACATAAATGCTACTGAAAGTTACATTATTTCATAATTGCAATGAGAATTACCATGAAATTACTTACGTATTCCTTGAACTAATCAACAAAGTCTGATTGTATACGTTTTGTTATATTTACTTCACATAGATTCGGTAAGGATGTGGTTAATGTCTGAACGAATATTCTGTAAGGATAAATAGCATACAAGTCAAATTATATCCAATACGATTGATGTAAAATATTACCAATATTTATGTTAGAGCTTACTGCACAAAGAGTTCAACTTCAGGACAATTCATAAGCCCGTATTTGCTTATCTTAAATGCTTCCTCTTTGTAAGATAACAAGCCTTGCATAACCTCTCACTTTGGCCAGGATGACTGAAGATAGATAGTTGAGGATGCTCAAATGACTATTCACCATCATCATTTCATGTCACTCTTCGAATTTCTAGCTTGGATATGTGCCTCGAAGTAGTGAAAAAAAAGAAGATGATATCTCCTCCAATATGTAAGCTTCATAAATGGAACCTTCCATATGAGCTTTATTCTTAACCTTCTTTTTTAGATTGTGTAAAAATCTACAAAATAACATTTTCACATGCATTCGGATAATCACATAAGCTCAATCCATTTAAATGTAAATAAAATTTCAACAAAATAATTCATACCTCTAAAATGGACGCATCCATCTGTATTGTACTGGTCCTTCAACTCTTGCTTCATACATTAAATGCACAGGCAAGTGTTACATGACATCAAAAAATGCATAAGGAAATATCTTTTCCAACTTACACAAAATTACGACAATATTATTGTCCATCACATCTAACTTATTCTCCTCTAATTTTGGACAACATAAATCTCGAAAGAATAGACTCAATTCAGTGATAGCTTCCCAAATAGGCGTAGGTAACCAACTGAATGCAATTGGCAATAATCTCTCCATCACCACATGACAATCATGGCTTTTCATATGTTGCAATGTACATGTTCGAATGTCAACACATTTGCCTAAGTTAGATGCATATCCATCAAGAAGTTTCAACCCTTTTATCTACTCACATATAGCCCTCTTCTCGTCCATATCTAGTGTATACTGAGCTTTCGGTTTTATGAAGCTTCCATTACCTCTATCTTCAAGATGCAAGTCATTTTGAGAACAATATAAAGGTAGATTTAACCTTACTTTGACATTGTCCTTAGTTTTTTCATTAACTTCTATCATAGTATGACAAATATTCTTGAATACATTGGCTTCAGTATGCATGACATCTATATTATAAGGGTTCAATAAATCACGCCAATATGGTCAATCCCAAAAGATGCTACATTTAGTGAAATTATACAACTCTCCACAGCCACGTGTTCGGTGTTGGCCTCCCGTGTCAATTATTTTAGGAAATTGCATAGCTACATGATATACTTCTGCATTAGAGAGTTTCCTCAGTGGTTCACTCTGTTCAGTTTGACCCTTGATAAAATTCTTTCTGGTTCATCTCAATGGGTGGTCCATTGGGAGAAATTCTTGATGACAATCAAAATAACATATCTTTCAATCATGTTTCAAGTAAAAAGTTTTTGATGATCCCATACAAAATGGACGACCTAATCGACCTGTTGTTTGCCAGCTCGATAACATCCCATATGCAGGGAAGTCATTTACAGTCTGTAATAGTGCAGCTTTCATACAAAAGCTTTGCTTCAGTGAGATGGGACTTCAGATTGTTCAGACCAGGAATGATCGCTATTTAAAACATATATTCTCTCTTCATGCAAATCCCTGGTGGAAGATTATATAGGGTTAGAATGATGGGCCAACATGAATATACATTGGAGGTCATATTAAAAGGGTTGAAGCCATCAAAACATAATCCTAATCGCACATACCTTGGTTCTGATGCAAATTCCAGATGAGCCAAATCAAAATGCTTCCAAGCTTTCCCATCTGAGGGGTGTGCTAATATTCTGTCTTTGCATTTATTCTTATGATGCCATCTCATATGCTCTGCAGTAGCATTTAAAGAAATAATCTTTACAACTGTGGAACTATCTGTAAATACCATATTTGTTTTTTTGGTACATTCTTACTTCAATTTTTTATTATTTATCAATTTCGAAAATGATTTTCACCACAAAATCTACATTCTTGCGCTGCAGCACTGTCACCATAATATAACATGCAACCAGCCGGACAACAATCAATTTTCTTGTAACCACATCCAAGCTGGGAGATCAATTTTTTAGTCTGATAGAAATTATGTGGCATCTTATTATTTGTTGGTAATACTTCTTTAAATAGGGTGATTAATTCATTGATGCATGCCATAGTTACATTATAATCAGACTTGATACTCATCAATCTCACAGAAACTGATAAGGCTGAGTGGCTCTAACATCTATCCCACAAAGGCGACTGGGCAGCATTTAACATATCATAGAATTTTAATGACTTTGAATTCATTAATTTTGGCTCGACATTCAGAACGAAGGATGGCCCTGTAGCATCCATGACCATTTTTTTCATAACTGTTAATATCCTCATGGATTGAAGTAGTTAATGACTTAGAACGAATAGAGTAGGAGCGTCACTATGGTTATGCCAATGGTAATAGTCAGGTTGAAAACCTTTTCTGTATAGATGTAGTCTTATTGTATTTAGCTTGTAAAAGCACAAATACTTGCATTTCGCACAAGGACACTTGATCAACCGATCTATTTGGTACACAGGCAGCTGACATGCAACTAATATAAATTCTTCAACCCCAATATAAATTCTAGTGACAAATCATTCATCAAAGTTCTCCTATTATACATCCAGTGATGATGCTCAGGAATTTTCATCTAAAATAAGTCAGATCAAAACCAATCATCCCATTCTTAATAAACTATTGATATAAGTAAAACATTAGTTTTTTTTTTAACTGATAATATTGATAAGATGAACATGTATGGCTTCTATCTCATTATCAAAATGGCTTTTCACCAGAACAAGTTCAAACGAGCAACTAGTTCATAAATATTTCAACAGCACCTGAAATAGACTCTTTTTCGTGAACAGTCTAAATCGAGGACTATTCAAAAGGTAACTAAATGAAGTTCACCCTTGCATGGGTTCCTAAAGAGACACTTAAAGTGGATTATAAAAGGTAATGCAAGAAAAAATTGCATGCATAATTGAAATAATTATTTTTTGAATAACTATATCAATTTTGATAAATTGACCAGTCAAAAGTTAACTTTTGTAAAGTAATTATTTTATCCAACATTAGAGATATTATAAACTACATAAGCATTACATTATATAAATAAACAAATATTTATGTTAATTAACTACATCATGAAAATCAAATGACATTAAATACATGTGAAAATATAAATTAAAAGTCAAACATTATTCATTTCAATTTAGTTAATATACTTGAAAGTTGTAACTAATACAATGAACTCCAGCTAATAACTATAGGTTCATCAATTAATATCCCATTCTTATATAACCAATGTTATTTGTCATACTTAAAAAGTGAAATCAATTATAAATTATTTATAATTAATAAAATAATATTAACATACTTTAATAAATGAATAAAAAAGTTAGTGACATCTTACTATCAGTTACGCGAGCAACTAAGTGATATTTTGAGACAGATTTCTCTTATTTTTTATGCAATGAAGAGTTTTATCACGTTACCCAAGCTAAAAAAGAAAAACCAATTAAGATATAAGCAATGAAATCCTTCTATTTTTTTATCATATATAAATTTTATAGAATAAAATATATTTAATTTTATAAATACATATTTACTTAATAAAATAATAGTAAAATTAGTAACTATTTATAATAAATAACAATGACTAGTTTTTATAATTTAAACAACTTGTTTTTATTTTAATAACCATTAAAAAATGATTAAAAATTATATAATATGATTCATATTATATTGCCAATTAAATATATTTGTAATAAGATATTTTAAAATTAATTAATTAAATGAACTTATTTTATATTATTAAATATTTTATTTTAATTAAATTTAAAATAAATAATATGTTGGCAATAAAAGTCTCATAATATATATGTTGAATAAATTTTACTGAATAAAGTATCTTCACTTTTGAATATTTGCAATTAATTAATAGAATAATAGCAAAACTAAACAATGTTTATAACAAATAATTGTGATCTTGTTTTTAATTACAACCATGTTTTTTCCTATACAATTAACTGAAAAAAAAAAGTGCTTGTTTTTTTCTTCATGAGATTGAGATTTTTTGCAAATATTAATTAAATATGTAAAAAATAATTTTTAGTTAAATTATCTAACAAATTATTTATGTTATTTAAATTTATTTTCAAACAAACAAGGAGTTGACAATGAAATCTAGTAAAAAAGTTATTAAAAAATTAATTTCTAGTTATCTGTATTATTTTTAAAATAAATTAAATAATTATAATTACTTTATAATTAATAAATTATATTAACTTTAATATGATAATGAACATACCTACAAGATGAAATATCATTATATTTGTTAAGATTGATATATAGTGCAATGAAAATGAAAATATTATAAACAAATTATAATTAATCATTTGAATGAGTTATATGAAAACAATGCAATTTCATTTACTATAAATTTAGATATTGTGTTTGAGATAATTCATTTATAAATACATGAAACCACTTTTCGTACATGGGAAATCAAATTCATGGTTGTGCAATTATCGAATATTTTAACATATACTAATAAAAAGAAAATAATGGTCACCATATAAGTGGTAATGCTATATAACATAATATATAACATTCCTTTCGTACGAAAAAAAGAAATAAAATATAAATACCATTGAACTCGCCCAAATAAAAAATTTTACCATCCAAACCTTTTCTCAAAAGAAATCAAGTTTACATCAAAATTCGATCTCATAAATCTAACACCCTCACCAATGTACATCTTTGCACCACTAAAGTGGCAATGTTCACTCCTAAAACACTAATGTTAAGTATTGAATGCAGAATGCACAACCACATTACAACTACAATCAAGTTCAGATTAATTTTCTTCCTTGTTATTCCTATTGGCATATAAAATAATAACAAATAGTGGAACCACGGTTTTTATTAATTCCCAAAAAAAAAATCTAATAGAGATGATCACTTGGAATGTCGCAATAATATAACATAGCCTTAAATCCTAAGATGGTGCATGTGGGTTCTTACAACTTTTAACAAAATGTAATGCCTAAAAAAAATGTATTATATTACTTGTTTTATTTTCGATATGAACATCTTAATGTGTGCTTTAGCTACCTCAATCCACATGTGTGCATGTTATATATTTGCATTACTCTAATACGTTTTAGTCGTGTGTCAGCAACATGGTTAAGCATCTATTTACACTGCCTTTGGAATGTATGATCACCACTGAGATGATGACAATTAACCTTGGTTTGAAAATATTTTTTGGATTCTATTCCACTGCAAAATCTACAATCTAAAAAAAAACCAAAAAAACAAAGAGTTAAACTATTAACGAAATATTTTTAAGCAACTGATCATTACTAGAAGATGATAAAGATGCAGACTGCTCTTTATTATTAGAAGAGCGAGGCTAATGTGGCTACTAAGCTATTTCTTTGGAAAGCTCCCACTGGGAAAGGAAATTCCCCAATAAAGCTGTTAGTACAAGGTGAACTCATATTGGCCAAAGTAAAAGAAAAGGAAATGGTAGGGAGATTCAGCATGCTGCGTACTAAACCTTTATAACTAATATCTAACAATTGGAGTCTTATGTCAGTTATATAGAACACCAACACATACAAAAAAGGCTGAAACAGTCACTCCATGGCTTAACATCGGTGGAATGCTACCTGCAATTCCCTGTATGTTCGACAGAAGGGAGGAATCCTATTCAGTTTGTGGACAGCTATGTTGAAATGAGGCACGAAGAAAGACTACGCGAGGAACTTTGTTAATTTTCCAGGTGGTGCATAAAGAAGTAGAGAAGGATCTAAGATACCCAGAAATGGACAATATCTAGTACTGGACAGCTAAAAGAGAGTGTGGATTCTGCAACGTTCACCAACTTTAATAGGTATAGCATTGTGAGCAAAATACAGGAGAAGAGAGCTTACCATGTTTTTCTATTATAGTGGCGAACTTGTTGTAGTCAGTCCTAAAGGGAGGACCTTGTTTTTTCATGACTTAAATCTGGTAGGCATGGCACTGGTAATCAAAGATGAGCAGGATGCTTTTGTGAAAAGAATAGATGAAGACCACAGAAGGGAATATGAAGGCAAAGGAAGCAGAGAGCTTACCATCTTTTTTTTTTTTTACAATGACAAGCTTGCTTTAGTCAATTCTTACAGAGAACCACATGTTTCACGACTGAAATCTGGTACGCATGGCACTGGTAATTAAAGAAGAGCAAGGTGCTTTTGTCAAAAGTGTAGTTTAAGTCCACGGAAGGAAATGTGAAGCCAAAAGAAGCAGAGAGCTTACCTTTTCTTTCTATTACAGTGGTGAGCTTATTGTAGTCAGTCCTAAAGGGAAAACTTTGCTTTTTCATGACTTAAATCTGGTAAACATGGCACTGGTAATCAGAGATAAGTAGGGTGCTTTTGTCAAAAGTTTCGTGGTAATATATAAGTCCACGGAATGGAATATGAAGTTGAAGGAAGCAAAGACCTAGGTAGTTAGAGAAGCTCTTAAATTTTCACTACAAAGTCAGTTTGGAGAAATGAATTTTCAGTCAGATTCAATGGAGGTGGTGCTTAACTTTAAACAGAGAAGAAAAGAAGAGAAAGAATTTTCCACATCTGCTTAACTTTAAGCATATCGGGTGGGCAAAATCCAAGTTTACCTCTCAGAATCTAGTGATGATTCACTAAATGCTTAGATTTGATCTTCTCGTAAAGACTAAGTAGCAAGAAGAGTAGAGAAATTACAGAGAAATGGTGATTACGGAGAGCAAAAAGATTGCAAACATTGAAGGGAAGAAAAGGGTATGCGACGGTAAACAAGATAACTAAGTTAGGGTTAGGTTTTTAGGTAAGTATTTATACTACATCAAAATGACGTCGTTTTGATATAGTATTTTGTTTTTTAATTTATTCATTTTAATTAAATCATTTAATCATTATATGTATTAATTGAAATTTATATTAATCAGTATTTGCTTATCAACACACACATTGCAATTTAGACTAATAATTATAATTTATATTAACAAGCAATTATTTATTAACTGATGCCTAATCATACATATTTTTCACTAAAAAATGCAATTAGAAACAAGTAATTATTTCAAAATTGATAGCTAATCATAGTTATATGTACCAATGTTTCAATCCTAAATTATTTATAACTTTCAAGTTGTTTAATTACAACTCATGGCTCATCATTATAATTAGAACTTATATTTATTGAACAAATTAATATATTATATATTTTACAATGTATTATAATTAATATAATGTAGTTCACTACATGATATCTAATATATTATGAAAATACAAGATAATTAAATTCATGGTTTTAAATTGGGTTATATGTACTAATCATGATATGTATATATATATACCATGAGATTTTCTAGTATATATTACTATATATTATAATCTACAAGTGTTTAAATTAATTTATTAAATGCACTATTATATTTTATACATTTTATAATACATTAAAAAAATATATGACATGATATATTTTTAATAATAAATTAAATTAAATTGTTAAAAAAATATCATATATTGTATACTTAAAAGTTATAATATTATATATTACAACTTCAAGTTTGCTTTCTTGCATTTTGAGTATAAGACCTTGACCACTAAAACAAACAACCCAATGGAGTATTGTTTTCAAATGCAAATTAGATTATTATTTACTTTTTAGTGAATATAATTATTAATTCAAGTAGTTGAATTTTACTTTTATTGGCAATAATATATTATCAAATTGAAAATAAATTTTTTATATATATTAAATTTGTGATTACAACAAAAATATATAAAACAACACTTAATTATATATTAAACAATTAACTAAATTTGTCAAAAATTAAAAAAATATTTGATTACTCATCTTTTTTTAATTATAATAATTAAAATAATTATGATTAAAAATTTAATTATAATAAATAAATAACAAAAATAATTCTAAATTATCTTATTAAAATCTACATTCTCAGATACTATCAAAGTACATTAAAAAAATATTTTATAAAATTTCAAAAAATTAATTATAAATTTTAATTCAATCAATAATTCCTACGAAAAAAACTGTGGCAAATAACAAAATTGCCACGGATAATATCCGTGACAAATTATTATAAATGATTATTATAAATTATTTTTATGTTAAATATTTAAATATTTAAATATTATATCAAATATTAAGAAGTTTTCTCAAAATTTTCACGAAAAAAAACTGTGGCAAACACTCCAAAAATATTGCAACAAAACACTACTGTGGCAATTGATTAAAACAATAAAAAATTATTTTAATATGTACACATTGCCAAAATTATTTTAACAAAATTGACACCAAAATTTTCGTGGCAAATATGTACACATTGCCACGGTTTATTTTGTGGTAATATTATTGCTTAAAATAATTAAAAAATTGAATTATATATTTTTTCAATGGATTGCCGCGGTTTTGTCTTCCGTGGCAAAGTTAATAATTAATTCCCATGAAAATATATCGTGATAATTGCATTATAAATTTTATTTAATTAAATTTAAAAACTTAAATATATAGTTAAAACAATTACAATGATAATATTCGTGGCAATTAAATTAATTATTTTTTAATATTAATTAAATTATATAAAAATTATCATGGTAGTTTTTCTTTGGAAATTCTTTAACATTAAAAAACAAAAATATAAATGAATAGTTTTTATCAAATTTCTTACGGATTTTATTATGACAATATTCGTAAAAATAATATGTTAGAAATTTTGATGGAATTTCTGTTGGAATAATGATTTCTCCTTACATAACTTTTCCGTATCAATTACCGCAATAGATTTTAAAAATTCTCACGATTTTTATTTTCGTGGAAATTTTTCTTAAGAATTTTCTTGTTTTCTTGTAGTGAGAGAGGATATCATCGCCTTAAGATCATTTATTGATGATTCCACCATCTTTTTTAAAGTTGTAAGTGAAAAGAATAAGAGAGGTAGGGCATTTGGATTTAGATTAGAGGTAGCCTTTTCTGAAGTATCAAACTTTGATTCTCAATCTTCACATGCCTCATCTAGTGTTACGATGCAACAGATGATGTTTCGTTTTCAAGATATGCAAGGATAATGAGATAGGGAATGTGATAGAAATAGAAGAAAGAATAGCAAGAAAACGTGTAGAGATGGAAGATAGATTGCAAAGAGAACATGCAGTGAGAGATGCAAGGAAAAAAGCAAAGGGAAGAACGATCACAAAAAGAACATGATCTGATGGAGACATAACAAAAAGATTTAAGAGAAGAGATGAAAAAGCAAATAGAAATAAGAGATTGAAGAGAAAATAAACTCAGAAAAGAAATGGCCTCAATGAACAAGCTTCTGAATAGACTTGCTAGACAAATGAGTTCGCAGCAAGGTACCTTAGGTCAGTGTGATTCTTGTTCTAGTCTAGTTGATAATGATGGTGGCAGTGCTGATGACAATGGTGATGGTGATGGTGATGGTGCTGATCTTATAGAGGATGATTAGATCTTTTTAACAAAATTTTATTGATCAATGCGATTGAATATTTCATTTAAGCATATTGTGTATTTAACATTTTATATGATAATTTCACTGTTACTATGAGTTTTATATGCTTTCGTTTGTTTCGTTAATTTTATTTTATGAAATATTTATTTATTAATTTAATTAATTTATAAAAATATATATTTATTGATTTTTATGACTTACATTGAATATATATTTTGATATGAATTAAATAAAATAAAAATAAACTATTTATTTGATTATTAAATAAACTAAAATTTAATATATTTATTAATTAAAAATTTTATGGCAACCAAAATATTACCACGGAATTATTGTTGTGGTAACAAAAGATTAATTGTCACAGATTTTCTTCCATGGTAAGAAGGGATTAATTCTTCTGTGGCAAAAGAAATCAATCACCATAGAATAGCTTCTGTAGCAAAAGATATGGATCGCCACAGAAACACTTCCTTGGCTAAATATATGAATTGCCCTAGAATATTGGCCACATAATATGTTTCGTGGCAAAAGAAAACAATTGTCATGAAATATCTACCGTGGCAAAAGAACCAATTACCACAGAATTTCCTTCGTATCAACAAGAGATTAATTCCCATGAAATATTTTCATGGCAAAAACAAATTAATTACTACGAAATTTTCTTATGGCCATTTTTATGTTTATTTATTAATGAAAAAATTTAGTAATATAATATTAAATATTTCTAACAAACATTCCGTGGGAATGTCATTGGAAAATTACCATGGAATTAAATTTCGTGGGAAAATTAACATTCTGACGGACATAATTCTTACAAAAATGCTTTCGTAAGAATTTTTGTGAAAAAAACAAATTATCATGAAAATTTTTCATTTTTCCACAATATTTTTTCATGGAGCAATAGTAAATTCCTTATAGTGTGTTGCAAATAGATTTTATTGGGAATTAGTGGTTATTCATATGGCATCACGGATAATATATCATTTGGATTCTTTAGGTCATGAAGTAGGACCTGATCTTAAAAAAATTATGACCATGTAAGTATAAATTTTGGTTTATGCCTTCTGTTTATTAGTTTCATTATTAATTCTAAATACTACATGTTTTCAAATATTTATTGGTTATTGATATAGGAGTTTTCAAATGTTTCATGTGAGATCAAATATTACATGGCAATGAATTCAAGTGAGGTCATTTTGTTTTTGCATTATTAATAAGATTAAAATTGATATGTATTAATGATTATATTTTGATATATATAGGCACTGATTCAAAGAGGTGGTGTAGAATACATATATTTTGTGCTTTAATTTATGAAGGAAATAATTGAAGATCCAAAGATTCTCTGTGAGAAGGTCATATTGTTCATTTCATTTACATATTATATGTTTCATATTTATAAATGATATCAAATTGATTATGTTGTCTTCTTTTGTGCTTCGATTTATGAAGGAATTAACTAAAGATCCAAAGATTCTTTGTGAGAAAGTCATATTGTTTATTTCATTTACATATTATATGTTTCATATTTATAAATGATATCAAATTTGATTATGTTGTCTTCTTTTGTGTTTTAATCTTGTTGGCTCATTAATGGTTACATTTTAATTGTATGTTATTTGGCTTGGTTAAATCAAGTATGATGGACTAATTATATTTATTAAGCCCTTTGCCAATTCTATTCATTGAGCCATTTTCTGTTCATTTAGCCTTTGCCAAAGAAAGATGATAGACTTCTAAAAAGATCATCTTTAAGAAGTTGGTAGAGCAAAGAACAAGTAGAATTACTTAAGGCATGCATGTGGAATAATAAACATGTTCATAATTTGTTAATTTTTGCATTTAGTGTTGCATTACAAGAAGTTACACTTTTGACATTTAGATGTAAGGAACTAGAATAAAAAACTATAACAATATTAATCAAATATATCTTATATATGAGTTGTAAGAAGTGACATTTTTGGTATCTAGGTCCATTCCCAATTTTTTATTATGTTTTATTTCAAGCTCTATTGAAATTGCTTATTTATTTAATTTGGTATATAAATTACTCATATATTTAATAGAGATGATCAAATAATATATTCATTCTATAACTATTGCAGAAGTGACACATCTTTAATTCATTGGGCATTTTTTGATGTACTGATATAACACAGTAGTGCAGATGACATTTATGTAATTTAATTTATAGATACTTTGTTTATTTTTGATACTAAATATTATTATATTTTGTAAAATGAAAATTGTTTTACTTATAAATATATGTAACTTTTGTTGTTTGATATTATTTGTACTGTTTGACTATTATAATTGCAAAAAAAAAAAAATAATAACTAAAATTATAAAAAATAAATTTTTATAATTAATTAATAAAAAATATAATAAAAATATAATTATGAAGATCATGAAGACTGCCATGAATAAGGGGAGATTTTTTATGACAGTTATAAAACTGTCATGAAAAAGTATAGATTTTTTATGATGGTCACAAAGATCACCATGAATAAGTGAAGGTTTTTTATGGTCATGAAGACTGTCATGAATAAAAGAAGGCTTTTTATGACGATTCGTCATGGACCGTCATAAGTTATGTATAACGGTCCATCAAAGACTATCATTAATATTGTAACTTTTTCATAACGGTCCAAAATCATCAAGAATTTATGACGATCTTTTGGATCATCATAAAATTTCTATGTCATCACTTACAATGACGATTTCTTGACTGTCGTAAAAAGATTTTTATGACGGGGAATGCCCATCATAAAAGGCTTGTTTTTTTGTGGTGTTGGTTCATATTCTAGTTAGTAACTAAGTTATTTGTACAATTGAGAATTTGTAAAATGGAAAGATAATAGCTCATCTAATGAACATGAATGAGCTTGAGCTCATTAGGAAAATGATTTTTCAAGAAAAGAGTAGAATTCTATAATGAGCTAGGGTTCAAATTAGTATTCAAGAGATTTGGAAAAGTGAATCTACAAAATTGAGGTCAGATTTACGCCATATCCTTGCTTAGCCATGTTTAAGGCTTATCATCTTTGAATGTTCGACCGAGATAAAGGCTTAACCCAAAAACATGCACAGCCAACGAAATGTATATTTGGAGTTTGAGTTTAAACTTAGAGATAAATAACTATTCTTTTGATGATTTTGAATATATTAGGTACTGAATTAGTTTAATAAATGAATTTTACATTATATTTTGCTCCTCTTCCATAAATCTTAAAGTAATTTATAGTACTTTGTCACACTTTTTGAGTAGTGAAAATGGAATAACTGCAAAGTTTTCATCTTTTCACTATAAAATATATTTTAAAAGGATCTTGAGATGGAACAATTATGAAATATTGATGCCTTTGCTAAAAATATCCTTGACCTCATATATTGTATCAATGAAACCCTAAAAACTTAGGAATAAGGAAACTTTTGGTACTAATTTTAGGCATTGTATGGATACCAATCCTTTCCCATGTGTAATCAATTTCCCAACCCACTTTTTCTGCAAAAATTAGAAAAACAAGTAAGCCTTTGTTTTTAAATGATGAACAAGTGCGCCTAGTTGGTTGGTAGCAACTCTCAAGTTTCTCATTGTCCCAAGGATTATTCCTTAGCTGAAACCCTAGTTGTGACACTTACCATGCTTATTTGAGGATTTTGGTGAAGGGTCGGCAACCTTTTTTTATGAAATGTTAGATTAAGATTAGTTGTCGGATCCCGATATGGCAGCCCGACTTCAAGCACTTGATCCTGATCTTGGTGCTAAAAGAGTTGGGATATTATGAGGTTGAGCCATTGGAGACCCAATGTTGATCAAGAATCAGGCCATAGTCACTTTATTTCAGTTACCCGCCATATCTGCTAAGTTTGCACATCAAGAATAAAGGTAGATTAGTTATATTTAACAAAATAAGAAGAGACAAAGAAATGAAAAATGATCTATTGAAAATAAGTTTTCAAAGACTATAGAATCAGTGAACTCAATAATCGGATCATGAGAGAAAGGTGTGGCTTCGATTAAGGATTGGATTGGTAAGGGGTTAAGAGGAGGATTTGGTGAAGGTTAGTAGAAAAATCTACATCATGATCTTGGATTGATTTAGTTTAGCACAAGAATATCTAAAATACTTGAATTTACGCTATAACTTTGTTTAACCATTTTGATGCAAGGTAATACTTGATATTGTGAATAACCAGCATAATCCAATATTCGATGGTAGTAAACTTTAGAATGATATAAGAGACTTTTACTAGAATCATACAAAGTTTTACTAGAATCATATAAAGTTTTAGGAATTTTCCACAATACCAAATTAGGATATAGATCTTCCCAAGAAATCTAGAAATATTTATCTTTTGAACCTTTAATCAATGATGGCAAGTCACCAATAAACAAGTTTGAAGACCTAGACATAAAATACTAGAAACTGAAGACCAAATCCTTCCTATTGCCTCTTTTGTGAATTAATATGTTAAATTAGGAAAAAAAGACCATAAATTTTTTTTGCACATCTAGATCGATGCACATTGAGAAAAATGCAAAAAGAATGCACCAAGAATTAGGAATAAGTTGAGTGGGTGAGAGCTTACACCTATAACAAACCAATATGGTGAAAGGTTGCAAAGGTAGTCGAAGACCGCCCATAAATGACTCCTTAAACATGCAGATGTGTCTAGGGTGCATTGAACATGGTTGTTCCTTTATGTCAAGATCAACCATGTGCACATAATTGGGTATTGAATAATGAGTCCTACTTTGCTCTAGGTTTACTTGAGTGAGGGTGAAAGATTCTATGACATCCATAAGTAGAAATGCAAGGATGAGAAGCAATGAAGAAGATAGAGATAAAGTATTCTTTTGTAATCAAAAGGTTGAAACGTGACCCTAAACAAGATATGATTGTCGATCTAAACAGTACATGACACATGGTGACCAACATTAGAGATGTTAAGATGAAAATGGTGAGTTGTCGCATAGATCTTACGTCAGGTAAAAAGTTATCTTAGTGATGGTTGGAGTTCAATCTTACAACGTCATGGAAGTCATTTCAATGATATGACTGATCTCATCTTACACTGAGTATAAAGATGACCTAATCGACAGATAAGAGGATTGCCAAAAGGTTATGTGATTGATGCTAGTCTCATGTCAATCTTGAAGATTCAAAACCCATGCGAGTGATGCTTATCTCACATTAAACTTAGGGACTTGAACACTCTAGACTTAGCTATCAAAGTTTCAGGATGGGTGCACACAATCCTAGGTACAGTGCAACCAAATGCGCAATATAATCAAAACTTCTGAAAAATGCACTGTGATCCCTTTATTTAAACAAATATTAAAATTTTTGGTAAGCTTTTGCCTAGATTTTTCCCTAATTGCCATAGAATTCATTGTTTATAAATGTTTATACAATCATTTTTTCCTCTTAGCAAATTTGCTCTCTAGTTTCTTAGCTTCTTTTTCTTCTCAGGAGAAAATCTTAAAGTATTGTTAATGAAGGTATAATGCTCTTCAAGATACTAGGACTGTAGGTATATTATTCCTATTTAATTATTCTCATTGTTATGAGTTTTTAGAAAAGAATAAAAGATCCATGAGATCACCAATTCTAGTTTTAATTGTTTGAGCTTATTGATTCTTGGGTTTACTTTTCTTCATTTTTATTTGATATATTTTGTAAATTTTTTGTTGCATTTCATGATTTGTTAAAAGCATTTTTGAAGAAAGGAGTGCAATATGGTTTGCATTCCGTTTCTTTAAATAAAAGGTAATTGTTTTGGAATTGAGGATTAGTTTGGTTTAATTTTGAAATTCTTGCACAAAATTTAATAAATATTTATTTTGAGAATTAATCATACTTAAAACGAGTTCAGTATGAGCTTTCTCCAAAGTTTGAGTTTGAATATCGCATGTGATTATGTATATTTGGTGACTTATGGGATCAATATCAAATTGAGATCATTTAGATGGAAGATCATTTTTCTTAGTTGGTACCAATTCGTGGGTGCTTGTGGGGGTGCTAATCCTTTTTCACGCGTAACTGACCCTCGATCTCAAATCATTCTAGAGAAGTAGACCACACTTTTACATTATTTGTTTTGGTTTCATCTTTTCTTTAATAGAAGGTTTTGAAAAATAAAATTGGTAGCTAATCATACCATGAAAAAGATTGGTAGTAACTCCTTGTTTTTTTTCTTATCATTTTAAATTAAAGCCAATTGAAAATAATTTCAAAAAATTTTTTAAAAAAAATTCACATCAAGTTTCACTAAAAGATTAACCATGACAACCTTCTTTAACTCTAAGGCCATTAGAGACCTTGAGGTCATTAAGGTGCCAACTCTTACAATCTGGCTTTTGCTTTCAACTTTGAAGTCATCGCTCTCAATGTTGTGACTCCTACTGCTAAAGCTGCTGGCCTAATACATCTACTCCCACAGTTAAGATCAACCTTGTTCTTGTTGCATCCAATGCCACTCTGTCAAGCGTTCTAACCTTGAGCCTAAATTGACTTGAATTTGCTAAGTGTTGACCTGTGTGCCGATTTGATGGTCATTCTCAATCATAACATTGATCCTCATTCCCTTTCATGCGACCAAGTATTGATGATGACCTTAATCCAACAATGTTGGCTAATCTTCGATCCTAATTTGGACCATGTTCTTACGAACGCCAAATGATGGTCCTAAACTTGATCCGAATGTATCAACCAAGTCCTCGATCCCAACTTGGAACATTTTCCTTACATATGTCGATGGTTTCGATCTTGATCTGAACCTCATTTTTACTTCTTGATGTCGACCTCACTTAGCTTATTCCGATCTCAACATATATTTTTCAATCGTTAAGTCTCCACTCTTTTTAGCCTGCAGATCTCACATCAGTCTTTTGTCTTTAAGCTTGTTCTCATCCTCCTTTAAGCTACTATGTTACTGTGGAAGCAAAATTAGGTGTCTACAATATGCATCCAAATTTTATTAAAAAAAATAGAGACCAACTAGTCAAGTTGCATAATTTTTTTTAAAAAAAGATCAACATTCCTTTGATTCTCCTAATTAAGGAAAGAAGCATCAAAATAAAGCTCATCTTATCTAATTCTTCTCTATCTTGATACCAAAATTAAGATTATTAATTTTTTGGATAAAAATCATTTGAAATCTTCCATTTATTCTCTTTTTAAACAAATCCTAACTTTTCAAATAAATCCCTCCTCTTTCAATTTGGATCAAATTAAACTCAAAAATTTTTAAAAAGATTAATGATATTAAAATTAAATTTTTTATACAGTAAGTTTTGACTTAAAATTTTTTAACAAATATTAAAAAAATATTCAAATTATCATAAAAACTCTCAAACAAAAAATTATTCAAATTGGAAAAATAAAATCAAAATAAAAGGTAAATTTTGTATATTTTAAACTATTTTGACAATAAAAATTTCATTAATTTTGTAAAATCATTTTTAACTAAAATTCAATTTAAACAAAATCACTGAATCAAATTTTGATTAAAAGAAAAAATAAAACTTAATTTTTCAAAACCTTTATTTTAATTTTTTTATTTTATAGCTTCAAAATATTTTCATTTTATTTTTAAAAACTTATTTTTTAAAAATAAAAATAAAAATAAAAACCAAATGTCTCACTTATTTTTTAAAGAAAGATAAGAAATCCTAACCACTATTCTTACTGTATATAAAAATGTATATATCAATGAATAATTATTTTTTAATACTTAGTTATTGTCTCCGAAATACATGTCACTAAAACAATTTGATATATTCTACCTTCGTTTCTCACTGTAACAGTCAAATGATTGACATAACATCTTATTAAAAACCTTGTTTTCTCTTTAAGAAGGATATTTAGTTTCGACTATTTTATTATTACAAAAACAATTGCTCATTGCATCCCCATAGAGTTTGGCCAAATAACACATTCTTCTTGTTTACCATTTAATCACCAACATGACCTAACATTGTTCCCTTCACTTCCCAAAATGTGGTACATAATCTATGTTTCACTGCTTTGGACTCTTCCTGATCTCACTGTCTTCTCCTTTTCCTTTTGATGCATACACATTGAAGCACAAACGAGAACATCATAAAACATATCCGCATCTGATAAATACAAGCCTTTGTATATGCTGATGACTTATACTTAGAGAAGCAATTATACTTGTACAATTTCTATCGAAACTGCACCTACAAACAATGCCACCAACCCTTCATCTCTTTGACTTGGTTGCTTTAAATATAGTTTCCTTATAGTACTTGAGCTCCTTGATACTTTCTCTTATATCATCCATAGCTCTATGTTTATTTTCCTTGAACGGTGCTTTCTTTTGATCTGCATAAACAATGGTCATACACAGCACAATGCATAAAACCATCCAACTGAACAAGAAACCAGATATATAATACATTCTACCTAACAATGCCTATGGATCTACCAATAAAATGCCTTCCATGAAATGAAAATGAGCATAATCCACCAGTTCAGAGATCTATGGTGCTTTAAAAAACTAGTAGACTCTGCACAAAGTACATCACGAAGAATGATTTACCTCTAGGATACCAGCGAAAGCATAGAGCTTTAACACTGCTAACATCAACAATTACATGAGAGAAGAGACTAGCCAAATCTGGCATGTATTTCTGCCAAGAGAAACCTTGTCAGAACAGATACTGCAACAGAAGTTACAAAAATTACAAATGACAAATAGAAGTTGTAAGCTTTTCTACGTGACAATATAATTTGCCTAATGCAAATGGTAGACCAGTTTATCTTTATGATAGAAAAGTCAACTAGTAGTTGAGACAAACTTCAACTTGGTCATTCATAGAAGATACTTCTGTCATGATCTTTACACAATCCCCTACCCTTATATACTGCAAATCTCTATACAATTTAATTGTATTACATTTTTATAAATTGAAATTTACAATTGTAGAGTATTATATATGTATGTACTCGAAAGGTTTCCTTACTCCTGCCTGCTTTCCAGCTCCATTTGACTTATAATACAACCATGAAAAACAACATATGCTACATCCAAGTTATACCACTACCTGAGGTGATAAATGTCAAGTCGTAAAAGAAAAAAATCTTGAGTACAACTCAACTAATAATAATATTAAGCTAAGTATGATGAGTATGATGCAGCACATCTCAACATTAATGTCCTATTTTGATTAGTTATCTATTTTAACTTAGTTTTTTAGTCCAAATTAGTTTTTTATTTTTCTTAAATTTCTCATTTTAGTTTAACTTAGTTTCTTATTCTTCTTAGGTAGTTTATTTTAAAGATTTATTGTAAGGAGTTCAATATAGTTTATCAAATTATTCTTCCAAAGTTTAAAATCCTGTTGTGATCTTTAAGTTTGTTCTTTAATTTTATTCCGCTTCTTTTTCGAAACAAACCTTCCACCGCATCAAATTGGTATCTAAGCAAGGATTTTCCCTTATTCTAATGGATAATGACAGTTCTAATGGAAAACAAACCATCGACAATGAACGACGGTTAGACAAGATCGAGCAATAACTTGATGGGATCGACGAACTGTGGAAGGAAGACATGATTCCGTGGAACAAAGATCAAATTAACATGACAACATAAAGAATGGTGGAACAAAGACCAAATCAACAAGACCTACGTCTTGCAGATTTTGTTACAAGGAATCCTATGGGAGCAAGTCATGTGGATTTGTAAGCTAGACACCAACCACATTGACTTAGGCTTAAGAGGTCAACAACAATTTATGATGGTAGGTTACAACAACCAATACCAATCACAATTTGGCTCGAGAATCGATAACAAAGCATTAATTCGAGTAAGACCAACAATGAATTGTGATTTGCACGAGCATGCTCCATTATGAGTCTATGATCGACAAAATCGAGGAGCTCTTATATGGGGACGTAATAGTAAGTTCGAGGCTGGCAGTGGCCTTCCACGAGGGGCAGCCAAGGTTTTTGATGTTCAAGGTCACTATTTTTCACCTTTTCGAGATGGTGATTTTCAACATCAAGATTGGAGGAATTTTTTAAAAAGACAGCCAATGAGATTGAATTATTTATCCAAAGAAGAAGATTTTCGTCTCAGGTATAAAGATCTGGGTCCACACACTTAAGAATTTAAATTGAAGATAGATTTGCCAAGTTTCGATGGTCAATTGAATATTAAAGATTCTCTCGATTGAGTAAGTATTGGTCAAAATTTTTTTGATTATTTAAATATTTTTGAATAAAACCAAGTCTAGCTCATGGCATGTAAGTTGAAAAGCAAAGCCTCTTCTTGGTGGGAACAACTTCAATATAATCGTCAATGCTAAGGAAACAACATGTTCGCACTTGGTCATGAAGTAATTACTACAAACGTGATTCCTCTCTCTAGATTATGAGCAGTTATTATACCAACAATATTAAAATTATCGACAAGTTAACCATACTGTTAATGAGTATACAGAAGAATTCTACCAATTAAATGCATGAGTTAATCTGCTTGAAACAGAGGATCAATTGATTGTCTATTATATTGGAGACCTAAAGCTGGTTACTCAAGACTGACTTACTCTTCAAAGGATTTGGACCATGACAGATGCATTTAATTTGACAATGAAAGTAGAAAATCAGATCAACAAGTCCGCTATTCACACCCACAGTGACTTTCAACGACAAAATCAGGAAGGTTCTTCAGCTTTAAAGGGGTCAACAACTTTAGAGAATAGCGGCAATTATAATAAAGACACCCCTTCAACTCAAAATTTGACACAAAATCGCAGTAGAACTTCAACTCTTATTTGATCTAAGGTAGAAACCAACAACAACAAATCAATAACAACCCTTATGCGCACCCCAATCTCGGAAAGTATTTTCGGTGCAACCAGATAAACCATTTTTCAAATCATTACCCAAGTAAACAATCTGTTAACTTTGCAAAATATGGTAGTGATAAAGAACAAGTTCTTGAAGAAGAAATTTATGAAAGTGCTGAGTTTGCCCAACAGCTCTTATTTGCCCCAAAGAAACCTGATAACTCTTAACGACACAAGATCGACACAAGATCTTTCGAACTCAATGCATTATTCGTAATAAGGTATGCAACATCATTATTACTAACAATAGTAGTGAGGGTTTTCATCAAAGCTTAATGAAAGCTTTAAATTTGAAGACTGAAAAACATCTTTCTCCATACAAGATCGCATGGATTAAAAAATGTCTGAAAGTTCAAGTGCTAAAAGTTTGTAAGGTTTCTTTATCAATTGAAAAGTTTTACAAAGATGAGATCATATGCAATGTGGTGAATATGGATGCTTCTCATATCTTATTGGGAAGACCATGGCACTACGATGTTGATGCCACTTATAAAAGACAAGGTAATACCTTCATCTTCTGATGACTTGACAAGAAGGTTGTTTTATTACCATAATCTCAATCTTTGGAAAGCACTTCTGTTATTAAAAAAGATAACTATTTTGTAGAGAAATGCCACTTTGAAGCAATTATTGAGGTTTCACCTAAGATCTAAGAAGTTGATAAGGCAAAAGTAAAGGCAAGTTCACAAATTCGATGTGTTAATGGAGACAAACCAAAACGATGGGATACTGCTCTTCCATAAATTGAATTTGTTTTCAACAATATCCTTAATCGTTCTTAAAAAAACTCTTTTTGAAGTTATCAATGCTAGTGCTTCAAGGCATATAGTGAATTTGCGTCATCTTCTTTCTTTCCTTAATGTTAATCCTAAAGTCAAGAAGCTTACAAAGTGTATTCAACAGAATCAACAAGAGGTGAAGAAAAATTTTAAAAAATAATCTTCGTTACAAGATTAACGTGGACCGATATTGACGTCTTAAGCTGTTCAAAGAAGATGATTTAGTAATGATTCATTCTCGAAAGCATCATCTTCCCGCTGGCACACACAATACGCTCAAAGGTAAAAAAATTAGTCTATTTTGCCTCCTTCAAAAGATTAGTGATAATGCTTACAAGATCAATCTTCTAGCTGATATGAACATTTCTCCTAGATGACTTTTCCTTGTAACAACAAAACTTGAGGGCGAGTTTTTTTCAAAGTGGAGAGTGTTGATGTAGTATATTCCAACATTAGTGTCCTATTTTGATTAGTTTTCCATTTTAACTTAGTTTCTCAGTTGAAGTTAGTTTCTTATTTTTCGTAGGTTTCTCATTCCTAGTCTCACTCAATTTGCTATTTTTCTTAAATTTCCTTAGTTTCCTATTCCTAGTTTATTTCCTTGCACTATTTAAACACTTATTGTAATGGTGAAGAGGAGTTCAATACAATTTATCAAATTATTCTTCCTATTATGATCTGAGTTTGTTCTTTAATTTTATTCCGCTTCTCTTTCGCAGCAAACCTCCCACTGCACTAAAATATGATGAGGCACAAACTCGAATAAGAAATTCAGGTCCTAAAATGTTATTTCTTCACTAGATTGAACAAAGATGCAAGCCTTAGTTATAGGGTTCAACCAAGCAGAATAGACATTACATATAAGAGAAACTTCTACAGAGTGCAACATTGTCTAGAAAATGCACCATTACAAAAGGCACAAAATGGAAGTAAGGTAGAATTACTATACATCCCTAAAAACTTCATTAGCAATCTTGATCTTCGACCTATATTTCCCATTGCAACAATATTTATATATCTCCAAAGATGTTCTCAATAGACACTTCCCGACAAATTTATCATTGACCATACTCTAATATTAACAAACATTTTTTTTTTTCTAAAAACCAAAAATATATGCTTTTACATTAATTATTTTGTTATTCCAATATAATCCTCACCTTTTATGTAATATTTACTATATGTTAAATTTACCATCAATTATATCTCAATTTTTCATTTTATTAATACATGCTTTTATTTAAGTTATTTTGTCATTCCAAACACTCCTCACCTTTTTTCAAGTACATTTACTTTTACAGAATACTAACTAGGACAGACTCACAACAATAATTAAACAATCACAATGACCATTATAATGCAGATCAAAATCAAGAAAAAAAAATACCAAGCAACACTTTGAAAGGAAAGGAAAAAGGGAAAAAAAAAAAACAAAAGAAGATTCTTAGCAGAATATTTTTTATAATTAATAGTAAATTTAATAAAAAGCAGCTCATAGATACTTGAAAGTATAGAGTGCATGTTGCTGCAATTAAGGATATAAGATGCAGATTGAAATTGTTAATTAAGTAAAGGGAAATAAATTACGCTTTGGCCCTCAATTTAAAAGTTTTTCTATACCGAAGAAAGACATTACCTTGAAAAATGTTATAAAGGTCATCATTGAGAAGAAGAATCTCATAAAAGTCAAGACAAATTTATTAGAGGAAAAAGATTCATGTAGCTGACTCCAACTAGTTTAAGATTAAAGCTTAATCGAGTTAGAAAGATCAAGTGGATAACCATTAACCAAATCAAGAAGTGCAGCCAATATTACTCACTCTATCACATTTCTTTTGCCCACATTCATACTTTGGGGTGTCTGAAAATATTTGTCCACTTTAAAGATCTATAGAAAATAACCACTTTCTTAATTGCCCTTGATATTTTTTGTGTTAATTTGATGCAACTTTTATTTCAAGTGGTAATTTTTGTGTTAATTTGATGCAACTTTTATTTCAAGTGGTAATTTTTAAAAATTTATTGCATTTTTATCCCCATGTGATTCCTTAGGAAAATTGTGTATCATAATGGAATTAAAAAATACATATTATAGGCAGATATGGTTCACCAGGTTGATGGATCGTCAATCAATTCTAATGAAGCACAGTATTTTACTAAAAATTTTTAAGCATTCATCATAAATGACCAAACAAATTCTCAAAATTAGCAAAAATGAACAGGTTTTGACAACCATAATGGTAGGAATAATATACAGAACAAGTTATGTTTACCTTTAGAAATTGAAAATCCACATAAACAGAATTTCCAGCCAAATGAGGAGTGTAACTACCAACATTTCTCTTGACAAATTCAATAACCTGCAAGATCAAATAAACAAGAATATGTAAGTTCTGAAGAAAGACGAAGGAGAAAAAGAAAAATCATTTACAAGAATTAGATGATTGCTCAATGATGAATATAGAGATAGAACTAAAAGTTTCAGCTGGGTAAAGTAGAAGGTTTGATTCTTGTCAACTGGCTAAAGAAAAGTAGATTGTAATGGTGAAACAAGGAAATCCAGCTTACGTAACCAGCTTCTAAAATGTCAAATGGAATATTGGAAGGAACATTATTATATGTTACAAAAGAAGCTATCACAAATTAGCCACAGATTTTATGCCGTATAACAAATGATAGGACGAGAGAGAGAGAGAGAGAAGGGGACAAATCAAAATAGAAACAGTAAATCAAAAGAATTCTTACCTGCAACTTACTATTTTTAAAGAATAGGAGAAATGAAGAGAAAACAAAACTAGATGATCAAATGGAAAGTTATCCCTCATAGAAATCTGATGAAAGCAATCATAACCCCCAAAAACTCTTACTTCTTATGAGCTTCGTAAATCTTTTACAAGATGCCACTAAAACAAAAGTGATTGATCACTTGATATCTCTAAACCCTAACTAAATCAAACAATGGTAACAACAACAACAAAACTAACAATAGTAGCAATAAAATATTAACAAAAAGGAAAATCATCATAAATCAAGAAATTCAACAATAAGAATAGAACAGAAGCCCCAAAAAGGAGGTACAATCCAAGTACTCAAGACTGCAGACAAGAGACACCAAAAAGAAGGAATACATCAGTTCAAGATATCAAATATTGAAATTCAAAAAGTTCCTTGTTGGTCTTCTATTTTGCTAGGATTGGCCTATTAAAACATATTAGGTTACCCAAATGGAAAACTACATAATGTTCATTCTGAAGAAATCTTCATTGAATTTCACCAATCTTAAAATTGAAACTGCATGAATTCAATAAACAGTTTCTAGAGATATCCTCTCCAATAGAATTTTCAATTTAAAAATCCCATGAACTTACCCACCTAGATGCAACATTTAATTTCTCCACATTATGTCAAAAACTTCATAAAATTAGTATTTATGCATTATTGAATCAAATTTACATTTCACAAAAGATCTGATCATCCTTTCTTATAACTACTTATGTTCAAGTTATTACCAAATGCATATAAAACCCGTGGGCCTCATCTTTATGTGATCTTGAATGGTTTCTTTTTTACAATGAAGTTCCTTTATACTCTTAGGGGAATAAGCAATACTCAGACTTTTTAAGTTGATATATCGCTATCTTCAAATTTTGGAATTAATTAAAAATGCTGAATATTTATATGTCTAATAATGTTATTTCCTCTTCTTTTTCTTTTTTCTGGCAGAAAGTTGACTAAGTTTCCAGGTAGAGTGAAAGAAAGAATAAATAGACAAGAAAAATTATAGCTAACCACCAGTTTATAAGACTTAAACGTCGAGAAAAACTTTGGCCACGTGTTACCAAGAATCAAGTTAACAATAAACATGCCACTGAAACGTAAGTAATGCAAATTTTTAATCAATATTGCAAACAATACAGGACTATTGGAGCCTGTTCAGTTCGTGATCATATCAGATGTCTTGAAATAAAATCTTAATTTCCAAAATGTAAAAAGCATTTAAGTTATCTGAAAATCTGATTTCTCATGATATTATAATATTATTTTTCATATGACAACTGTATAAAGTAGGTGGTAGAATAAACATATAAAGATATATCTAAATCACAGAAACATCTTTGGGTTTCTAAAACAGAAAATATAGGATACTCCTATGCCAAACAGGCCTTCCTTGACAAACTTGGCCGGGGAAAGGAAAAAAAAAAAAAAAGGAGGCTTACCAAGGTTATTACAAACCTGCTTTTCAGCTTCTCTTTCACTAATATTACTCTCGAGCACCTTCTTTGTCAACCCTGTAAATGTGAAGCATTAATTATGATTCCTGAAAAATAAATTGCATGCAGACAATATCTACTGATTAACTGTTCAAATTATACTTGTATTTAAACTGCCTACCACTAGCAGCATGATGATTTTGACACCATTCTCCCATCTTATCCAAACAGTCTTTAGTTTGATGGATAACCAAATCTGGACCCTAAAAGAGAACCTCTTTAATTATAATACAGGAATACCACTTGGAAATGATGCTTGTTAGATGACAGGCATGATGGGGAGCATACAACAGAACAGAACCAAGAATTTTCAGTTCTTGAATATTAGACCAAAATAGCTTCAATTTTTCTATACAGAAAGCAGTCTACTTAAAAATTTTATTAAAAAAAAAAAAACAAAAACAAAAAACAAAAAACAAGCTTCAATCATTCCAAATCCATTTTACATGTATCTAAAAAAAAAATTATCAAAATCATTCACATTTTGTTAAAATCATCACAGAAGAGCTTAAGTATGAAGCCACAGCTCCTTATCCATCACATAAAAGACAAACATTAAAAATTAAAAACAGAAAATGCAGAAAACAAACAGTTGTATATTCAGCCCTGGTCTCCAATCTTCATGCACCTTTCTCCTTCTCCTTTATTTAAAAGTTTGTCCTATAAAATTCTTTTGCAGACAACATGACATCAAGGAGATGCCATGCTATACTAGCACCTTCCCAAGTAGGATAGGTGACAAATTGTGATGTTCCTAATGGGCACTAAAGCTTTTTCCCTTGTTTCCTCGATTTTTGGATAAAAGAACTACAAGCAACAAAGAAATTCCAAGCCATTTAAACTTAATTTACACATTAGTGAGAGAGATGCAGAGAAGAAAGAGAGAAAGATGGCTGCATTACCATGTGAGTATTTATGTAATTTCAACCTCTCTCACACATCCATAATTTAGTGATCACAAGAAGAAAATTAGGCCAAGAAAAGTTTGTTTAATGACATTGGAATTTAATATAGGAAGCAGCACATAATCCAACAGATCCACCTAGCCTATAACAAAACAATGGACAAAAGTAATCTGACATCTCAAACTTGTCCTCATATGATTTATCTAAAGCAAAGTTGAACAAAGAAAACATTGACCTTTTGAGTTTTCCACTAAACAGAATCATCATCCTTGACAACAAGATCTGAATTCCAATAACTATAATTCATTAGTATATGGATTGCTGGCAGCAGCCAGAAACTGCTTGCTCAATCCACATAATATGGCCAGCACATTTCACATAACTAAAAATGCAGTCCCCAAATACATGTTTATATAGTAGTTCTTTGTCATATCACTTTCAATTTAAACAGTTAAGAAATATGGTATAATATGCGAAAGTTAGCAAAGACACTTGCATGCAAAAAGGTAGCCATTGAAATTTGTTTTAGCATAGACGTGCTCAGATTTAAAATTCAAGTCCCCAAATACATGTTTATATGGTAGTTCTTTGTCATATCACTTTCAATTTAAACAGTTAAGAAATATGGTATAATATGCGAAAGTTAGCAAAGACATTTGCATGCTAGAAGGTAGCCATTGAAATTTGTTTTAGCATAGACGTGCTCAGATTTAAAATTCAAGTCTTGAATACATAACATAAAGTAAAGAGAAGTGCCACCAGAAGTCATCTAAGAACAAAACAAATAGTAGTGCACACAAGCTTTTCTACAATAGCAAAACAAAAAAGCCACCAAATAATGAGTACCTCCATGGATTTAGTCAAATTCCCATCTGTAATTATACAAGCAATTTCCAATATTCGGTCAACTTCAATGTTCAAACCTGTATACCGGCAAACGTAAAGGTATGAAACAATAAAATGCATGCTGCTTTTTCCACAATTAAATCACAATACGGTTGTTATATTACCAGTGGAACACTAAAAAAGGATACCAATACATGAGAACTTCAGACTTAGATAAGATAACTTCTCTCACAAGATCCAAGACAAATTGGCATATCAAACTCTTCATTTAATGACAGGGTAATGGGAGGTGAAGAAAAGGATTGATGCAGGCAGAATGACAATTTCCCTTTTTCACCAAAAATTGAAAGAATTTATAGAGTTGGAAGATTGGCAGTCCCTAAATCCATTAAAACCCTCCACCAACAAAGGGATGGATATGAAAGTGAAGAGGAGTGGATGTCTTTTTAGTGGCCAAAATAAATCAGGGCCCTACTCTTACTTCTATTATCTTTCCCACATTCTCCTATTTTCTCTCTTCCCTCTTATATGCTTTCGTTCACTCATATCAAACAGAGTTTAGGGCTGATTTCAGAATTTAATGTCAGTTGTCACCAATTTGTTTATATGAGATGACATATTTTGCTAATTTAAATACCTAATACTATTATTATAATGACTAATTCTAACTTTCATCATCTTTTGGAAAAGGAAGCACTAGTTACTAAGAACGTTAATCTGCTAAATCTAGTTTCCGAGTTTAACTTGGTTTTATTTCAATTTAAAGTTATTGGTACTCTGACACTACAACTGTTATGGAAAGTCCTCATAAATATTGAATAAACAAGTTCTTTAACCATATTCCTGCATATGAGGTTGCATCCAAACATAAACAGTGAAGCATATGTTTGGTTTCTTATTAACAGACTACTAGATGTCAAAATCAATTGAAAGTACAGCAATTTCTAAATCTTTCTAGAATTTATAATCAGAAAAGTAGAAACTGCAGCATCAATTCCGCATGCAGATTGCTCAACTCAAATTCAGAAGGAAAAGCTAACCATAGAAGAGGGAAAATCAACAATCTTAGCGGGAGATACTAGAAGAAGACCTATTGTATCAATACCCAACTACATATGCATACCAGTCATCTCCAAGTCAATCCAAACGAGGGGTAACTTGTACTCCGCAGAAGGCATCACCAAATTTTGTTGATTTTGTTTTCTGTTTTTGACCAGTATCATGTCAACAGAGCTGTTATGTTTCTTCTCTTGTTTAGCTGTCTCAAGGAAATATCACTACAACAATTAAAACATAGTTTGGGTTTGCAAAAATGGAAATCTAATCCATCCAGAAGTTGACCTTATTAAAGGAATACGATTATCATCAAAGGACTATTATCTACTAAATACAGAGAAAAATAATGTGGCCCCACCGGTATTGATATTGTAAACCATTAATAAGAAGTTATATTCAGACATTCACACAGGTTATGTTTAAATTTAATTAAATTAAACTCGAGACATAATCTCATTCAACTATGAGGGGGAAAAATATGTGATAAAAATGTAAAATAATAACAATAATCAGTGAGGTAATTTCCAAGAAAAAGAACCCATTACCTGTTTGAAGCAAAAGACAAACCCAACCCTAGCACAGTTAGTAAGACTAAGTAATACGAAATTGAACCACATAATGAATAGAGAATATCAAATTTTCGTGGCTAAGTAAGCGATGAGAGCGTAAAAGATTCGAATAGATACTTTCAGCTGTATAACCCGAAATACCAGAGGAAGGAGTAGAAGAAGAAGCGGAGAAGGATAGCACTTGATTATCTTCCGCATCAAGCTCCAACAGTGAGAATGCATTTGAGAGCCGCTCCATTCTCCCTGCGCAATTTTGAAAGCAGGGAGACAGTTTTCACAGTTCAATGGTTGAAGGTTCTTCTGACTTCAGAAGAGAAGGAAATTCCAATGACGGTGAGACGGGCAAAGTTTGGGATTTTAATTTTGCTAAGCATTTTAAGTTATAATCCTATGAAAAAAAGCATATTAACGGGAACAAAATTTTTTTTTAACCTTTTTAACTAGTAGTATTTATAAAATTATTTAATAATATTATTTTATAAATTTTGATTTTTTAATATAAAATTATTATAAAATTATATTTATTTTATATTACCAATTTAATTTTTATATTTCAAAAATAACAAATTTTATTTTAATTTATCAATTTATTTTAAATTAAATTAATTTTAAATATAAAAATTAAAAATATTTTTATTATTGAAATACTTCAAAAAAAACTCAAATAGATTATTTATTTTATTTGAAGTTCATATTTTAAATTTGAATAATTTTCAACATAAAATCTATTTTAACGAATTTTTAAATTTTTAATAATATTAATTTTAAATTATATTTTTAGTGCTTAAAAAAGTTTTAAAAACTTGTTGTAATAGTAGCTTAAATTCTATTTTTACATTTGTAAAAAAAATTTAAGTAAAAATTCATGATATAAGATTTTTAATTTGAATATTTTTTATTTTTAAATATTTTGATAATGTTCAATTTAGACTAATTTAATATATTATGATTCGATTTATTATCGTTTAAATGTAAGAGGATTGATGAGTAATATAGATTAAATATAATATTTTTAGGAGGTTTTGCCTTTTCATATTAAAATAATGCTATCATATTTTGCTTGATATCTCAGATCCTTTCCTTTACATGTTAGACACATTTAATATTCATCACTCACTTAATAACTAGACATACCTTTTTATCCAAGAGTTTTGCCCTTTTAATAGTACTTTTGTTTGAAATCCATCCTATTCTCTGACATCGTAACCTAAGAAACCGAAATATGTTCCTATTGGTGCTAAGAACTCATTTTGCTGGTTATCATTGACACTACCGCTTTTTAACCATTTACTTTCGTCATCATTTGTACTTCTTGTCAACATTGTCTCGCCTCTCTGTTTTCAACTCTTACTAAAGAGTCGCATCTTTATGTCCGACCCTTGTAAAAGTCCTACCATTGTTTAAAATCCTTGTCTCTCATTGATCTTCTTCTCTAGTCGCCTTAGTCCTCTATTCTTTCTCCTTTTCTCTATGGTTTATCATCTACTCCTTATAATTATTTTCCTCGAAGCATCTCGTTCTCACGAAAACCCCAAATTTAAAACCCTTATAGTGCTCCCCCACATCGCGTTAATCTTCTATTCTCAATCGCAATGGCTTTTTTGTGGATTAACTCCTTTTCTATCTCCCTGGTTTTCACTACATCAAAGAAGATAAAGTACAAAGATAGTGTTTTTTCTCATTCATTGCATGAGTTGGATGCATAAGTATGATATGGCCTAGGATGAACAAAATCATATGTTATCTATTTTTTTAACATTGTATTTGATTTATATGGTGTTCCCGAATGACTTGGAATCTGAATGATTATAGGTTCATTGTAGACAACCAAAATCATCATTTCAAAAGGTAATTTACTATTAACACAGGTTTGGGTATGGGGTAGTATGCATTGTATTAGGTATTGATAAGGTTTGAATGTAAATAGTGAGTTATCTCGATGCATAGTAAGGTGAATAGTGAGTTGGTAAGGTGAATAGTGAGTTGTTCATTCATTTTTTTAGAATGAGTTATTGATTTAGCATAGTGAATTATTGACATAGTATGGTAAAGTAATATAATGTTGTCGATTTTCCACAAATAGAATAGCATATCCCCTATAGGATTCCAATGGCAAAGTGGTTTGAGGATATTATACTGAACCATCACGACCTTGATTCTTTAACATTATTGGACCAAGTATTTGTCAATTAAAGCGCAACTGACTTATTGAGAACGAGGTTTGAGAATACTTGCATTGGCCACTTCTTACTGTTGATCAAAATTTGAAATGCCAAGCTTGGTGATACATAGCATTTTATTTTGGATGGTAGAGCATGATGGTCAGACAAAAGAGCTAAGTTTAGGCTAGGCAAATTGACTTGCATTTTTCAAAAGCAAAAATTTGCCTTAATCACAATACCTAATTCCGATAGACTGAGGGAGGTCCCAAAGAGTATCTACTAGAGTACTTCTCTGGTGTGAATGTTGTGATGAAGAAGATGCTTATCGGTTTTCTAACTGCTATTACTATTAAGTCCATTAGAATGATTTGAAATTGTGTTTAATTTATTTACTTTATAGTTTTTTATATGATGTGTAAAACTCGGTGGAGGAACCAATGTAGTATTTACATATTATGAAAAATTTAAACTCTTTTAACTCACTTCCGTGAAAGACCATCAATTTTGCTCAAATGGTTCATCCATTTGGGAGGGCCTTGTAAGATACCAAAGTGAAAAACTAGTCTATAAGATACCATCTCTAAGGCTTCACATGAGCAATATTGGTAAGCACCTTGCACTACATTGTTGTTGCCATTAACTTGTAATTACAACTAGGTTATGAAATATTGCTTGTTATGTACTAACTTGTCATATTGATACAGTGAACTATATATAATTGATAGCAATTTGTATTTAAGGTCTTTGCTTCTTAAGTATATCAGTAGATATCTTAAATGTAAATTTCTATGGCCAATTCAATTGGAGGTTATATTTGTCTGCATTTAAGGTTTAACAAACCACGAATAAGAGAAGCTTAACTCTTATAAATATCATTGATATACTAAGTAAACACTTATTATGCGCAATCTTGGAATGTTTAGCATATGTTGTGACTTATTGGTTGGTAGTAGTGACTTGTATGTGCAACATAATGAAGTATCGAGGATGCTTAGTTACTTATCTATTTGTGATGTTGAATTGTATGTTATACATATTAAAATATTGTGTACGCATAGTTATTTACATGGTGTTAGCATTTGGATTAGTGACTGTGCTTTCAAGATCTATACCCTCAAGATTATTCTAACTAGTGATAAGAAGGCTATCAAAAGGAATGAATTACCTTGTATATATCATTGGAGTTTCATAATTCAACAAAGGACTAATATAATAGAAGAGGTTTTCATCAAATCAATGAGATTTATAAGTACATGTTATTAATTTTCAAAAAATTATGCGATTTAGAAGCATTAACATGCTATGTTGAAATAGATGAATATACTTATCCGTTTGGCCTTGTATGTCAAAGAAATGATAATATGGTGCCAGAGGTCATTATTAAATGGCGACCAACCACCACATGCTACTAAGGTTGAGATACGTTCTTTATTCATGAATTATGTATGATCCTTTTTTTTATTCATATTTAATATGCTTTAAAAAAACTTTATTAGGATAAGGTGGTAGCTATGCTATTGAGAAAAATAATTATCCATGTATTAATTGCCCATACAAATTGTTTGCAATAATTAATTGTTGATAGTGATATTTTAACCAATTACTAGATGTGATATGATCATTGATCGTATAATCAGTCCTTTGCCATATCATCTCGTAGCAAAAGTAACATTTTTTATTCTCTTATTGCCGTGGAGTTTGCCCTTCATGATCGAGATGATAAGGTATGAGTAGATGTCCCTTCAATGTTTTTTTAATTTTTAAATTCATTTTTTTCATGTACAATGTGACTGTCATCTTACTTCTAGCAACACATTGACATTTTCTCATGATCTTCATTTTTTGATGGTCATAGTCCTAACACATTGTTTTAGGATAAAGATGTTAATGTGGAAAGCAATGGGACAGTGCCCCATGGTAAAAATATTGAATGATCTAGAGTAGTGCCCCTTGATGAGAATATTTTTGAAAATTCATGCAATGGCCCTCATTGAGAATTTTGAAAGATTTGGGATAGTGCACTATATTAAGAATTTTAAGAATCAAGGATAGTGTCTCTCTTAATGAGAATGTTGAACGATTTATAGCAGTGTCCTAGGAAGATAACTAAAAAGTTTCTAGTGTTGTTGTAGTGCTTTAAGAAGAAATAATGATAATTATAATGTTGATGGGGAGGACAAAGTCATTTCTTCCATGATGTAACTGACACCTCTTAATGACACATAATTTTACTCCCAAGAAAACCAAGTTCTTTAAAAGGTCATCTTCATCAAGGTCTTAAGATCGAGATTTCAAGCCTAAGTGTTGTTTTCACTGCGATCCTTTTATCATTAGTATCGAAGTTTAACTCTACATTTTTCATTCAATCAAGATTTTTCTATAATTAAGACTAAGTTTGATTTAGCTTAGATCGAGAGTCCCCTACATTAAGGCTTGCAATTTAGTTAGATATCATTAGGATTTTACTTCATCTTAGTTCATCGAGACATATGTTCATTAGGATTTGCTCTTATCGAAAGTTTATCCATCAAGTTTTGACTTATTGGGTTTTGGTTCTCTAGGGCTAAGTCTCAATGTTATTTGACAATTTATTGGTTTCAGTTAACTCAACAATATCGAAATTTGACTTAAAGGATTGATTCAATACATTTAACTCATTGGGTTTTCCTTCATTAAAATCCTCTTATCATCAAGATTGAATCTTTAACACAATCTATCAAGACTCTTTTATCATCGAGATTAAGCTCAAATCGACTGTTTCTGTTTATCATATTTGCACACATTAGGATGGTTGTTTATTAAAATTTGACTTACTGAGGGGTTGATTCATTAACAGTTGATTCATTAAGTTTTAACTTATTGGATTTTATTTCATCAAGGTTAAGTTTCAGTTCTATTTGGTAGTTTATCAATTTTAGTTAATTCAATGAACTCAATGAGTGAAAGTTATTAGTTTCGTTAGATCAAAACATCATTTAAATTTTATAAATAATTAGAGTTACTAGGGTACTTCAAAATTGACAATAAAAACTAAACTTATTATCTTGAGTTTCATGTTTGCTTAGCCAATTTCTTTGTTTGCATCCTAAAGTTAAGGTTGAGAAACAACAATAACAATAGATATAAAAACGAAAAATTTTATTTCACAAATGATAAAGTCGGATAAGTCAAGCTTGTTCGAGAGTAAAGTTTTGAGCTGTTACAACTTGAAGCATCTAGATAGCACTTAGAACTCTTTAAAATGTACTGAATAAAGTCTCAAGTGGAGGTGCTACCTGCACCAAATCTAGATTAACTTCAAAAAGCTTCTCTTTGGTCTCTCCTATAAGTCTATTTTGAATGAGCCAACATAGGTGGACTGCCTACTCCCCAATCCCGACCTTATATGCACTTGACATTTGAAACTCATTTTTAGCTTGAAATATGGCCCCTTCCCAAACTTTTTTCACCTCTTTAAGATGTTTCTGAGTTAGTTCATGCTTGACTTGATCAACTCCAGCATCGTTGATAGTGGACCTAGGCTAGCTCGATTTTAGCATTATCTAGATTGGATATTCTTATTTAAAATATTCTTTAATCTTTCAAGTTCAACAATGTAGTTGTCTTCATCAGTAAGGATGGATATAGATTGGCCAAATTGCTATACAAGAAGATCATAAAGGTTTATTAGATTGTAAAAATTAACATCTGATGTAACGTTTTAAAGATTAGAGAAGTAAACTAGATGAGGAAGAAAACTTACATTCCCGAAGCTCATCATTATGTTCTTGAGAAAAGCATCATCATTTTTGGACTCATACTTCTTTTGGTCTTTGGGCAAAATAAACTTGTATGCCCATTTGTGCACGAGGTTCATGTGGTTTAAGCTTCCATTGATAGAGAAAATCCTAGTTTAGAATGAACCAATCTTCCTCTTGGAGTTGTAGAGGACCAAAAAGTAATGTAAATAGTGTGTTCATACACTGCTACAAATAAAAGCTTTAATAACAGTTAAAAATGACTTTTAATGACAGTTATAAAACTGTCATCTTTGTTCATGTCATTAAAGGAGAGGGTTTTAATGATAATTCTAATAGAACTATTGTTAAAAAAGGGGCCTTTAATGACAGTTCTAATAGAATTATTGTTAAATGGGGGGCCTTTAATCAACAATTGCCCAGGTTTTCTCTTCTACATTCTATTGGCAATAGCAAAGGAAGTATACCTCATGAGTGGGCACGAAAAGAGAAAGAGCTTTAAATTCTGCATACATCTGCTCAAATGAAATATGAATATGAGACATCAAGTAGTATATACGCAAGAAATCAGGTAATTCCTTAGGAATTTTTCAATAGTTATTGTATTTTACTTTCCTAAAATTTAATTAAAACGAATAAGAAACATGTGCCTACCAGTTGAAGGGAGCCATTTGTACTAGAAACCCCAGATGATAGAAGTTGCATGGCTTTTCCTCTAGCAGCAATGGAAGGGAGTAGCTCCATCCATTTATTTTGAAATGGTAGAGAAATTAAATTAAGATGACAATACCGAACTAATAAGCTTATTCAATAATTAATAAAATTTTTACATAAGAATCGAAGTCTTAGAAGCAAATATAAGATAAGAGCAACAACTCTTGAAATCACAAGCAGTGTGAATATGCTTCCACAAAACTAATGGGTTATAAAGACAATCCTTAATAGCAATTTAACAGCTGGATTTCCATGTTATATAGGCATAGATAAACTTCATGGGGAGGTTCAAAATTTGGATCGTAAACATATTTCTAACTTCAAAAGGGAATGCTTACCACATCTAAGAAAGCATCTACCAAAGTGATGCTATTCATTATAGTCACAACAATATCATAAGTAGCCTCAGTCCTAAACTCACTGGAGTTCTGCTTAATATTTAAAGGCCATGGGAACATCCTAGCATACTCTTTAAGATTTGGTAGTTTTTTTCCGTTTTCACCAATTCAGATCCACAGAGGCTCACCCATGTGACATATTTTCATGAGTTGGTTGATGGATGACATGGGAAGCTCCATTGCAAGAGCTTTTTCCTTTTTTATTAATAAGAAAGCATTCGCTAGAAACGAGGGAGCAAGTAGCATAGATATAGGCATCATATCCACACAAGAACCCATTGTAGGCTTCATGAAATGCCTTGGATAAATGCTCATGTCCAACTTCAATGAAGAAGGCAAGAGGTAAGCTGCAGACACCATCGGTTGTATTGAACGACCATTATAACATGAAGCGATATAGTAAATACGACCATTTCAAGATCATAAAACAATAATAATTTTAAATGTTTCTATTATTAAACTTCTCATCGATTAATTGCATTATTATAGTATGGATTACAAAGAATAAAAGAGTCCTTCAAGTGAAAAACATTCTAGTGAAAGAACCTATTAGAGAATGCTTTTATCTTCAATATATCATTTTAAAATCATGCAAGATCTTAGTTCTTTAGTTACAAGCCAAACAAATAACAATACCTCTTTTTCTAAGTTGGGTATTTTCGACTTGAAGTTCTTCAAATTTAGTAAAAAACCCTTAGCACCTTCCTCATGATCCTTGCACCAGCCCTCACCCCATCCCCTATCGTTGAGCCCGTGGTGCTCGGTACTGACAAACCAATGAATGATCTCGATGGTCAGCAATAACTCTCGGTACTACAACCTCCTTTTAATACTGCTCGAAAACCAAGGGGCAGGCCCTCCAGCTCCAAAAAAAAGAAGCAGGTGCATGGTTGATTAACAAGTGATATGACCTTTAAGGGGCCAAAACTAGCATGAAGAGCACGGGATGGCCTTTAACGCTAGTTTTGGCAGAACTGACATATCCTTCAATTCCTTAGTGATTGAAGGCTTTTAACGCTAGTTATTTAAGAACTAGCATTAAAGGCTCCAAGATGGTCTTTTAATGCCAGTTCTTATTTAACAGTGTGAAGGCTAATATAAGTTTATTAACTAATATTAAACAATCATGAATGTGGTGGGAAGATGCAAAGTCGAGGATAGACTTGAAGGCATTTTATAGATTTCTTCTGCGCCAACTAGGAAATATCCTAAAGCTTGTTACACCAAAAAGTAAGTAGACAAACATTATGTGAGTGAATGAAGAATATATGATTCCTTGATAGATATGCATCAAATATGGTAAGGTGCATGGACATGAGAAACATAAGCTGCTCAGGATAAAAAATCATGACTATTATGTTTATATGCAGTGATCGCTAACCATCGCATTCTGTGAGTTATTGCCTACTAATCTATGATAAGCACAAACAAAGTTGAGCATATTTTTCAAATAACTTACATTAACTATCATTCGAGTTGAAGATATCAGACAACATGAAAATGAGATCCCTATAATTTGATGTAAACTTGAACGTATATTTTCCTAAGCTTCTTTCACTTGATGAAACATCTTTCAGTGCAATATTGATACATGTATCCATTTGAAAGGTACTAATCAGAATTTCATGTAATCAATTTGCCATTTCAATCACTTAATTATTTGATCAGTCATTCTAATCATTTAATTATTTGATCATTCCCAATTGTCATTGTAGGTACTTATAAAAGATGAAAAGCAATGTTAAAAATAAAATAAAAGTGGAAGGCTTGATATACATTGCATATTTGGTTAAAGAAGCATCATCATTTTGCTCACTACATCATAAAAAACATTTTATGATGGTCAATAAACTGTCATTGTAAGTGATGACATAGAAACTTTATGACAATTTAAAAGATCATCATAAATTCTTAACTGTATTCAACCATCATTAAAAGATTAAAGTACTAATGACGGTCTATGATGGACCACTATAAAAAACTCATGACAGTCCATAATGGACCATCATAAAATATATTCATGACAATCACACATGAACATCATAAAAAACCTTCGCTTATCATGATGATCGTTGTGACTATCATTAAAAACCTTCACTTATTTTTATTTTATTATTTTTTATTAATTAATCATAAAAATTTGTATTTTATAATTTTAGTTAAGGAATTAATATTTATCATTTGTTTTTGCAATTATAATAGTCAAATAGTACAAAAAATATCAAACAATAAAAGTGACATATATTTATAACCACAACTATTATCATTTTATAAAATATAATAATATTAAGTATCAAAATAAACAAAATATCTATAAATTAAATTACACAATATGTCATCTGCACTACTCTATTATACTATTACATCAAAATATGCCCCATGAATTAGATGTCACTTCTACAATAGTTAACTGTTGCGCATATATAGCCCACTCACTACGTACTTCATCAATTTCTTCATTACTATATATATGCTTACCATTGAACTTTAAGATTAAAACACAAAAGAAGACAACATAATCAATTTGATATAATTTATAATATAAAACATTTAATATAAAAATCAAATAAATAATATGATATTTTCACAGAATTTTTAGATCTTCAATTATTTCTATCATAAATCAAAGTACAAAATACCTGCATTCTATACCATCTCTTTGGATTGATGCTTATACATATAGAAATATAATCATTAATACATATCATTTTCAATATTATTAATAATGAAAAAAACAAAATGAACTCACTTGAATTCGTTGCCATGTAATATTTGATATGACACGAAACATTTGAAAACCCTTATATCATTAACCAATAAACATTTGAAAACATATAGTATTTAAAATTAGTGATGAAACCAATAAACAAAAGACATAAAGTAAAACTTGTACTCACATGGTTAAAATTTTTTTAAGGTTAAGTCCTACTTCATGACCTAAAGAATCCAAATGATACACTATCCATGGTGCCATATCAATAACCACTAATTTCTAATGAAATCTATTCGTAATAAGAAAAACAAAACATTATAAATAGCCAAATGAGATATGTCTTGGTAAAGCAACTACGGTAAAAACTTCTTATTTTGGATTGTAAGGCATGAAAAGAATTTGATTTGAATGTGTTTTTTTCTAACTGCTTTACAATATGTCGTGTCTTATCTTTTAACCTATTTTCATTGTTTAGTCCACAAAAGAGTGAGATAATCACAAGATTGATGAAGGCAAATTATTTCAACTTTTTCATATCCTTTAATTTAGTATGTAGATATCTGAAAGTAGACAAATTGAAAGTTAAATCATGTAAACATAATTATTAAAATAAATCGATATTAAAATTCTTTGTCTCACCTAATATACAAACAAATGCTAATTCCTCCCAGCTCTTTTTTATTAATCATGATAGAGCAATCTTTTGAGCCAAAATAGCAATAAAATGGATAGCAAAAAACATCATTTTCAAATCTTACTCTAACTTCATTTCGCCTATTAATCTTTAATGGATAAGATGCTTTTGCGAACTACTTTAGAGCTTGCTTAGAAATGGATCCCACTTCTTTATCGATTTCCTTTTCTTTTGTCTCCAAACATGTGACAATAATAAATTTTAAAAGTCAAATAATTTTAACATAAAAAGAAACAAAGATAATATACCACAACTAAAATTGCCTCATACCTCCTTAACAATATGAGTAAAAACCAAGTTTTTAGGTCAACTTACATGATGGCCTAATGCATCTTTAACAAATATAAGATATTCATCCTCATTTTCAATAGGTAGTTGAGCATCTTGAAAGAATATTTGATTAACAAAAGCCACAAAATTGGCACAAGAATCATCAATAATACTGCCCATTGCAACAAAATTTTCTAGTGTATCCACTTCTAGTTTATATACAACACCCTATTCATAAAAAAATGGCAGTATTAATTGTAATTAATATTAAAAACATATGTCTACTGTATTAAATAAATATGTAAATACCTTCATATTTAAATATTCATTAGAAACATCACAAGAATCCTTCATAGGCACTAGTGAATCGAGTTTTCGTATCTTATTGGAGTTATGACCTTTAAGTTGTTTTACACATGAATGTGTATTTGTGCTTCCTTAAGTCAATAACAACAGTTTTTGCTCCACCTCAACCAATTAAGCTTCTAGATATGCTACCTTAATAGGAGTGAAAAAAAGACCAAAAGAGTGATAAACTTTCTAACTCCCCTAACTCAAACCCTGTGCTCATTAGTACCAAGAGCTTTGCTTAAAATGCCATCACTGCTTGAGAATGTAATGGTACCAGCTTTTGATTGCTCCATTAACTCATCTTATAATAATTTATGCCAAATTAAGTATAAATTACATAAAAATTAATTTTTTAGGTTTATAAGCTATCATTCATGACTTACATGAATAAGTAAAAAATATTGCAACTTAACTTTAAGTGTGTTAAGAAAACAACTAGGGAAGAAAAAAGATAGAATACTTTATGTCTGCATGTGTTTCTTCATAAGCCAAGAAAAATGGCATTCCAATTGGTTAGACTGCACTGCCTTACTGCTTGAATAATATAACAGTATAATAATCCTTGAATTTTAGCCCTTCATATTTTCTTCAATGCCAAACACACACAAAATGTTTGCAGTACTACTTTAATGCCTAAAAAATATAAACAGTATAGTAATTTTATTCATTTCACCTCTTCATATTTTTCTTCATGCCAAACACACACAGAATGTTTCCAATACTACCTCATTGCCTGAAAAATATAAACAACCTAGTAATCTTATGCATTTTTCCCCTTCATATTTTTCTTCATGCCAAACACACATAGCATGTTTCCAATTCTACCTCACTACCTGGAAAAAATGAACAACCTAGTAATCTTATGAATTTCACCCCTTCATATTTTTCTTCATGACCAACACACAACATGTTTCCAATGCTACCTCACTGCGTAAAATATATAAACAACCTAGTAATCTTATGTATTTTAGCCTTTCATATTTTCCTTCGCGCCAAACACACATAAAATGTTTCCAATACTACTTTACTGCCTGAAAAATATAAACAACCTAGTAATCTTATGCATTTTGTCCCTTCATATTTTCCTTCATGCTAAACACACACAGAATATTTCCAATACTATCTTACTACCTAAAAAATATAAACAACCTAGTAATCTTATGAATTTTACCCCTTCATATTTTTCTTCCTGCCAAACACACAGAGCATGTTTCCAATGCTACCTCACTACCTGAAATATATAAACAACCTTGTAATGTTATGCATTTTAACCCTTCATATTTTCCTTCATGCTAAACACACATAAAATGTTTCCAATACTATTTTATTGCTTGAAAAATATAAACAACCCAGTAATCTTATGCATTCTGTCCCTTCATATTTTTCTTCATGCCAAGCACACAGAATGTTTCCAATACTATTTTACTGCCTAAAAAATATAAACAACTTAGTAATCTTATGCATTTTATCCCTTCATATTTTCTATGATGCCAAACACACATAGAAAGTTTCCAATACTGCCTTGCTGTGTAGAAAACATAAACAATGTAGTAATCTTATACGTTTTTCCCTTCACATTTTCCTTCATGACAAACACAATTAGAAAGTTTTCGGTTTTCCCTTACTGCCTCACTGTTTTCAAACTTTAGCAAACAATCTTATAAAGACAAGGTTTCCAATATTTATGTAAGATTCATAAAAAAATTCCTTACAATTTTTTCAATGATAGGCATCGTTTCTGGGTGCATAATATCCTTCTTTATCTTGTCTTGCTAGCTTCCATAATTCACTACGATTAATCTCCTCTTCTGTTTGAGTTTTGCTTTATGTAAAGATAGAATAACAAATTAAAAATTAGAAAAAATGTATCTTAAATGTATCTTAAAGTGAGAAACTTACCAATTTATGCTCTAAGGTTGCACATCCACCTCAACTCAATCAATTAGGATATTTACTATGTTTTTGCCATTTTTATTATTTCCTCACTCAATTTCTACAATGTTTCATTGCAGTTAATGAAGAAACATGAAATATTTATTATTTAAAGAAAAACATATTAGAACATAAATGTACCTAAAATCCTCTAAAAGACATGATTTAATAAAGCTCTCCCAATCATTTTGTGAAATGAAACTGTAAATCTGAGGTGGTGTTGCTATAGCATCAAGATTTTCGCAAAAGATATTATATATTTTGATGTTAGAATATTCTTGAATGTTCTAAATTTGTTGCTAATGGATTGTAAGATAGACTCTTTCATGCGAGGATCAATTTCAATTTCATCCTATAAATGAAATTTGATAAGCTACTATGCTAATGAAAAGTATAATTAAATATTTAGAATTAAAGTGTTAAACATGAACATATTCCCACATTTTTTTCTTTCAAATGATGATGAACTTTTCACCAGTCACTATAAGTTATAGGTACCATGGTACATGCAAGAACTCCAAGATGAGACATAGGGGATTTGGCTTTAGCACCATATGGTACACTTTTTGGATTGAACTGTACCACCTTCTTTGTCCCTAAAATTTTTTGGTTCAATAATTTTGTTGGTCCTCTAGATTTAATAGACGACTCTAACAACGTCTTAGTCATATCTACAGTCCTATAAACATAAAATATAATCCAAAAAATATAGTTAAAGCATAATTCATTATATGATACTAGCATTTGCAATAAAATAATACTGTTATACAAGAAAAAAGAAAACAATCAAATCTTTTTACCTTGAGTTATAAAGTTTATTTATAGGTTTCATCAATCCAAGTTCCATCACAATCGGGTCATATATAGTTAACATCATCCTCATTAATTTCATCATTTATACCGACTTCATGTATGCCATTAATAATAGAATCATATTCTTCTACGTTATCAACATCATTATTTCTTCCATTATATTTATAGCCTTTTTGTGGAGTAGAGCAAACAATGGACCATCTTAGATCTAGTTCGTTAGGGACATAAAAGACTTATTTAGCTTAAAAAGCTAAAATGAAATAATCAGATTTACAGCTATGTCATCTAAGATCAACTAATATATAACCAACCTCATCTAATTTAATCCCACCATTATTTTCAACGCAATCACATTCGAACAATGCAGTTTTGAACATGTCGTAATCAAATTTCAATATCTCTTTAATCACACCATAAAATGACAATTATCCAATTACTGGATTCTTGTCCTTAGCATTTAAAATTTGCATTATTGTTGCAACTACAATGACTCCACTATTTTGTGTGACTTGATTATTATCATGTTCGCATGTATGGAACCTATAGCCATTCACATCATATCCATGATATTTTTTAACTTCAAGACGAGATTCATGTGCTACCCATTTCACCAAAAAGGAAGGTTGAATTTGCCTTTGTATTTTTAATGCAACCTATTGACAAAAGCTTGATCAAATAGATTTTGGTATTAAATAAATAAAAGACATATGGCCATGTTAAAGAAACGAGTAAGTAACTTTTCTCGAAACCAAGAAATAAAGGTCTGAGTGTGCCCATCTTGTAACTATTTGGATCATTTTGATTGACGGAGATACTGTAATTTCACATATTTGATATGCTTACTATTAATGAAATAAGGTTAAACTCATCTAATGAATGCATATATGTATGAAATATATGTTTTATAATCAAAATACACATTGATTAGAAAGAGACATACTCAAGATATGGTTGGACGTCAAGTGAATTCACTAATACATAAAGATATGCTTCCTCTAATTCTTATCGATCAACAGTAACAAGGTGACCACCAAGGAAGGGCTTTCTAACTTGGATGTCATCTTCTTTTCCATATGGAATACCAATTGGATGCATGCTAGAGTAATAACCTTCATAAAATTCAAGTGCTTCTTTTGTAATGTAGCATTCAGCAATACATCCTTAAAGATGATTACAGTTACGAACATATCTTTTCAAAGTTTTCATAAACCATTCAAATGGATACATCCACCTAAGATATATCGATCCATTGAATCTCACTTCTTTAACAAGGGGCACTATCAAATGCACTATTATATCAAAAAAAGAAGGTGGAAAGTACTTTTCAAATAAGCAAAGAGTTACCAAGAAATCTTGCTATAATTTGCCTAGTGTTGAAACATCCACAACCTTACTGCACAAAACATTGAAGAAAAAGCAAAATCGCATGATTACATATGTAACATGTTTTGGCAAAACTGAGCGAATAGCCAATGGTAAAAGTTCTTGCTTAAGAGCATGACAATTGTGAGACTTAAGACCTTGAATTTTCATACTTGTCATTGACACAAGATTTCTAAAATTTGAAGAACACCTAGCTGGAACTTTTTATGTTTGATAATGTCTTACAAAACATCCTTCTCTCTAATTTGCTTAGAGGGTAATAGGTAGCCAGTAAATAAGTATGACCATTTACAACCTTGGGAGCTAACTCTTTTTTTAAGCTAATTTCTACAAGGTCCAGCCGAGTGTTGATCCTATTTTAGATTTTCTAGGAATATTAAGTAAAGTTTCATAAATGCTTTCGTAAACATTTTTCAATATGCATTACATTCAAAATGTGCCGAACATGTAAATGTTTCCAATATTCATGGTCGAAAAAGCATGATTTCTTCTTGAAGTATGTTTGAATATTATCATTAAATCCTTTACCCCGTGTCATTTTCCTCTTAGCGATTGTTTTTTATCCCATACATTAGTAACGAAAGTTACTTTCTATAGTATTTCTTCCCCACTTAGTGTACAAAGAGGTGAACCAATTTCATGCTTTCCATTGAATGCTTTCTTTTGTTTTTTAAATGGGTGATTTTTTAGAAGAAATCGTCTATGACCCATATATACATTCTTCTTACCATTTTGTAATTTACAAGTATACGTGCTTTCACCACAAATTGGATAAGCATAATATCCCTTAGCTGAACAATCAAAAGGATTCCTATAAGTAGCAAAATCATTAATCGTCTATAGTAAAATAGCTAGTAACGTAAACAACTATTTTCAATAAGCATCTTACATTTTTACACCAACCTCTCATAGAAGCTTCAAATTATCAATCAATGGAGCAAGATATACATCAATATCATTACCTGGTTAGGGAGGTCTTGATATAAATAAGGATAACATTATGTATTTTTGTTTCATACATAACCACAGTGGTAGATTATATGTTATCATTACGACTGGCCAACAACTATATGCATTGCAAAGAGAATGATGTGGATTTATTCGCTTGAACCGTGGCCTGATGCAAGTGTATTAACATCTAAGCAGGTGAATCGGCAGGATGTCTTAGTTTCCCATTCATTTCCCTTTTCTTAGCATGCCAAGTTAAATCTTGTGCGATTTTCGGTGACTAAAACATTCGCTTGAATTGTGAAATAGGAGGAAAATACCACAATACTTTAGCAAAGATCCTTTTCATTTGCTTTTTTACCTTACTATTTTCTTTCCATCTCGATAGTCTACAAGTAAAACAAGATGATAAATCCTTATACTCCTTTTTGTAAAGTATACAATCATTCAGGCAAGCATGTATTTTTTCATAATCTAAACCCAATGCATTCATAGTTTTTTTTTTACTTCACACATTGATGTAAGGATTTCATTTATAGTAGGATACATATTAGACAAATAACTTAACAAATCAAAAAAGCTCTTGTTTAAGCACTCATACTTTCCTTTTATATTATATAAGCTCATCAATGCAGACAACTTAACATATTTCATATTACTAGGATATAAAAGTTTTTCTAAATCTTTTAGTGAGTTCTGAAATAATTTAGGATCATCTTCACAACATTCAAATGCATCATTATTCTATGTCTATTATATTGCCAATATGATGATCCTTGTAAGATTCATCAAACACCAATTTCTTACTTGTGAAAGATATAATAGAACACTTTTCTCCATGTCAAATCATCTATTATACCTCTGATTAATCTCTTTACTAAACAAATGATACTTTACTTTTTCAACACTTAATAATTTCAAATTAGCACATGATTGACAACGATATCTAATGAGTGTAGGATCTTCATAATGAGAAATGGTAAAAGTAAGAAACTCATCCATGCCATCAGAAAACTCTTTGGACAATCTATTCAAGTGCATCCAAGATTTATTCATATTCTATCCTATGATGACAAATAAAAGAAAACCCATTCATTATGTATGTTTATTATGTATGTAATACATATCATGTAAAGCAATGTTATTATAAAAATAAGATAGGAAATAAGGTGTCCACTAGCCTGAAAGGCTATTGGCAAAGCGAAGACTATTTTTTCTAAACACATGCTACATTAATAGATTAGTACAGATTTGGCAACTGAAATAATGTCAGTTGTGCAGAAACAATAGTACCTTCTGTTTGAAAGGTTTTGACTTTTCTTTTAATTTTTATAATATGTAATACGGTTTCCTTTCCTTTGAACGAGCAACTGACTATTGATTTGCAATTATCCTGCATGATAAATTATATCATCTGTGAGAAAAAAGACCTTTATTATTGGTAAAGTGAAATACTAAAAAAGTTCCATTTTAATTGAAGTACCTAAATATCAATGAACTTTTTTTTCTTAATGATTGTTCTCCTATTATTGGTTTGTCTTTGCTTCAGCCAAAGTAATCCTTAATCCATCATTTACTATAAACTAGTGACTAGAGTTTATTAAACAATGGATAACAAGCATTAACAATCATTCATAGAGCAAGCCAACATCTTTGATTCAAACAAGAAATAAAGCAAAATTGCTTTGATAAAATGCATCTTAATAAGTTGCAGCTTGAAAAAATGACTTTATCTAGACAAAAAAGTGTAATTTACTTGATATATCTTAAGGTGGGTGGTGATTGCATTCCAAGAATATAAACAGTAACACTGATTTTTAGATTCACAGAGAACATGCTCTAGTAAATTTTTTTTACCTTAATTTACTTACAATTTCTAGTATCACAAGGGTAACAAATATGAGTTTCGACAGTGCATGATGCCAACAGAAGAAAATTTTAGAACAAAACTGAGTAAGAAATTGCAAAACTCATTTCCAACTAGTCTTCATGTTTCTTGAGCAATGAGATCCCTCAAAATACCATTTGAAAAAGCTCTCAACAATTTCAAATTGTTATTTCTAACTTAAGGAATAGCCACAACAGCATCTTCCAACATCAATATCTTTTTGCCCTTTCATTCTTTCACTTTCATGAATTTTCTTATGCAATCAAAAGACTATAATCTCTTATACTCGTCTCTCATGTCATCCAACCTTCTTAAGGATCTTTCATAAACTTGTTTAGAAGAGCCCTCTTTAATCATAATTTTCAATCTCTATCTTAAGAAAAGTTCACAAGGTCACTTTTGACTCTCATATCTTTTCATGCTATAATGAATCAAACCCTAAATTAGTCCCAAAATATTCATGGTATCACCCCTTATAAAAATTTTCATTCACTTCTTTGCATCTCCTTCTAAATGTTTCACAAAAGCTCCCTAAAAAACCCTTATTGGTCATGAGATTGAAGTTCATTTATGACGAAACAACCATTTTAAATTCTCCTTCTCTTTTACTATAATGTCATTTGCTTTATTCTTTGCTTTTAGTGTATTGCCTCAAACTGTTCTTCTTTGACATCTTGTAGAAATTACCTTATTTTGGAAGCAAAATTAAGCATTAGTGCATACATATTAAAAAATTGGTGGTGACTTAATTTATTTTTTAGAAATTTCAAAAGAAGTAAATTGTGTCCATTTTCACATTAAGAGTTTTCTATTGTGAAACCCTAACTATAGCACCCTAGACCACCTTAGTCCTTAAACCTTAAACTAGAACCTTGTGCCTTGAACCATAAAGTATGAACATAAAAACTTGAATCCTCCTCATTGATCCCTAAGTTGACAACCTTAAACATTAAATTTTAATTTCTTGACCTTAAACCTAAGACTTAAGACTCAGGACCTTAGACCTTTTTGGCTTATGACCCTTGAGAAATGATCCTTGACTTAGACCTTGTAGCCATAAACCTTGAACCCTCAACCTTTGACTTGGACTCTTAAACTTGACTGTACACCTTTGGACCTTAAACCTTCAACCTTAGAACTTAGACCTTTGATCTTATACTCTTCATCATACGCTTACAACCTTATTGATAACTCAACTATTTATAGATAATTTATCTAATGGTTTTTGAATTTTGATAGCATACTTGATGCTTTTTTATGTTATTTATACAAGATTAGATGTTGAAACATAAAGGGTAGTATTAAATGAAAAAACTAATCAATTTAAGTAGTTTTGGCCAAAGTTGACACTACTTTGTATTTTGTCATTAACTCTTTCTTTCGAACTCTAATTGACATTTTTTAACATGTAAAATTTAAATTTTCAAGTAATTTTTTGTTAGGAGAACTTAATGTTAGCTATTTCAATCTCTTTTTTCATCCTTAAAATTATTTTTACACCTTGAAAATTACTCTAGAGAGAGCTCACATTAAAACACAGATGCCCTATGCTCTTCCTTTAAACATTTTTTTTTTCAAATACAATTTATGTCATTGAAATACCCTTAGTATTTCATATTCACTTCTCATTATTCTTTATGTTTCTTGGGCCATCAGATCCATCAAATTACCTTTTTGAAAAAACTTAAAATAATTCCAAGTGCTTACTTTTAGCACAAAGGAGAGCCCACAAAGTGATCTTTTTGCATTAATATCTTTTTTGGCTTTCGTTCTATCACTTTCAACATTGTTCCTATGTAATCATAAGATTGCAACCTCACATACTAATCTCTTGTTTTGCCTAATCTCTGTAAGAATCTTTTAAAAATTACCTTAAACAAGCCCTCTTTAATCATAATGTTTAATTCTCCCACTAAACAAAAGCTAAAGAGAATCATTTGCTACCTTCACATCTTCTCATCTTGTAATGTTTAAAACCCTAAATTAGCCCTCTTTATTCAGATCTTCACATCTCCTTCAAGATCTTTTGCAAAATATCCATAGAAAAGCCTCATTGGTTATGAGAATGTAGTTCATTTATGATCGAATAGCTATTTTAAATTCTTATTCTCTTTTACTATAATGCCATATGGTTTATGCTTTTCTCTTAGTGTGTTGCCTTAAACGATTCTTCTTTGATATCTTGTAGACCCTGGATCCTTTTGAAAGAAAAAATTAGGTATTGATACATATAGTGTAAAAAAATTAATGGTGACTTCAATTTTATTACTTTGGGATTTCCAAAGGAACAAATTTTTCCCTTTTTGAAACTGAGGCTAAAACCCCGGCTATGACACCGTAGACCACCCTTATCCCAACACCTTAAACTTGAATCTTGAGCCTAGAACCATAAAGCATGAATATGGAACTTGCATCCTTAACCTTGAACCCTAAACTTTAAATTTTAATTTGTTCACCTTAGACCCTAGACCTTAGATTCAAGACCCTAGACCTTGGATTCGAGACCCTAGACCTATAACTCATAACCCTAGACGATGGATTCTTGACCTTAAATTGTGTAACCTTAACCCTAACCCTAAAACGTAGACCAATATTGATCTTAGACCTTTCATCATAAACCTAGAACCCTATTGATAACTCAATAATTTATAGTGCCTTTATCTAGTGTTTTTGAATTTTGAGAAATTCCTTGATGCTTTTCCAATTTTTTTGGTTCTTCATTGCAAGATTAATGATGAAAGACAAAGGGAAGCATTAAAGGAAAAAAAAAAAAAAAAGATCTATTTGAGTAGTTTTGGCCAACTTTGATACCATTTTGTATTTTCTCAATAACTTTCTCTTTTAAACATTAATCGACATCTTGACTTGTAAAATCATAATTTAAGTGATTTTCTTTTAAGAGAACATAAAGTTAGCCATTTTAATTCCCTCTTTTCATCCTTGGAAATATTTTCCTTCTTAAAACTTGCTCCAGAAAGACCTTGCATCAAAACATAGGATACCTTTTGCTCTTCCTTGAAACTAACTTTTTTTTTCAAACCAATTTGATGTCACTGAAGCACCCTTAATATTTGATACTCATTTCCACTATTCTTCATGTTTTCCAAGCCATCAAATCCCTTTAATAACCATTGCGAAAAAGCTGCGAATGATTCCAAGTACTTAATTCTAACCCAAAGAAGAGCCCACCAAGGGTCTTTGAGCATCAATATCTTTTCTTACTTTCATTTTATCACTTTTAAGATTGTTCTTATGCAATCATGAGATTGCAGTCACCTAATCTCTTGTTTCGTCTAACCTCTTTAAGGATCTTTTAAAAACCACCTTAGATGATCCTTTTTTGATCATAATTTTAAATTCTTTTGCCAAGGAAAAGCTAATGATGATTTCTTTTTGCTTTCATATGTTTTCATCATGTAATTTTTTAATCCTAAATTGGTCCAGAATGGTTCTTTACATCAACTTATACAAGATTCATCATTCACTTCTTCAGATCTCCTTCTGGATTTTTCATAAAACCTCCTTAGAAAAATATTATTGGTCATGAGAATGTAATTCGTTTATGATGGAATAGCATTTTTAAATTCTCATTCTCTTTTACTATCATGCCATATGGTTTATGCTTTGGTCTTCGCGTGTTGCCTCAAGCTACTCTTTTTTGACCTCCATAGATCTTGCATTATTTTGGAAGCAAAATTAGGCATTGGTACATATAGTTTAAAAGAATTGGTAATGACCTTGTCTTTATTTTTCTAAGGATATTCAAACAAATGAATTTTTTCCCTTTTAAAATTGAGGGTTTTCCGCAATGAAGCCTAAACTATAACTTAGATCACTCTAGTTCTTAAACCATGAACTTGAACCTTGAGCCCTGAACCATGAAATGTAGACATGAAAACCTGCATCCTTAACTTTGAACCTTAAACTTACAATCTTAAAGTTTAAATTTTAATTTCTTGACCTTAGACCCTAGACTTAGGACTTGAGACCTTAGACCTTAGACTCAAGACCTTAAACCTTTTTATCATGATCCTTGGCCATTGGTCTTTGACCTTGGACCTTGCAATCTTAATCGGCCCTTAAGCTTGACCTTAGATCTTAGTCTTTGGGCCCTAAACCTTCGACCCTAGACCTTTCATCATGCACCTTGAACCCGATCAATAACTCAAATATTTATAGTGGATTTATCTAGTGTTTTTTGAAATTTGAGAGCTTCTTTGATGTTTTTGTGCTTTTTTATGTTGTTTATTGCATGATTAGATTATGAAACATAAGTGGAAGACTAAGGAAAATAATAGATCTATTTTAAGTGGTTTTGGCCATCTTTGACACCACTTTATATTTCATCAATAACTTTCTCTTTTAACTTCAATTGAAATCATTAAATTTTTAAAATCTGAATCTTTAAAGAACTTAATTTTAGCCATTTTAATTTCCTCTTTTCATCCTTTAAAAGCATTTTTCCTTCTTGAAAGTTACTTCAAAAAGAGCTCACATTAAATTACAGGCCCTATGCTTTTCATTCGAACCTACTATTTCATACCCATTTCCAACTATACTTCATGTTTCTTGAGCCATTAGATCCCTTGAATTGTCTTTTTTTCTAAAAGCTCCGAATAATTCAAAGTACTTAGTTTTAGCTTGAGGAAGAGCCCACGATGGAAAAATGAATAAAGAGTATGGGGAGGTGTTAAATTGAGAACTCGCTACACTTTTTTTGAATATTTATCATGATGTCAAGGTGGAGATGTTGATAACCAAACTTGGACTTCATCAGTACTAAGCTATAGCGTGTAGTAATGGGCACTTTCACTCGTCAATCTGCCTTTCTTGAACTAGAAAAGGCCTCAACCAAGATAGAACTTGAGCATTCAACTACCAAAGAACTCCTAGGTATGGGTCACTAGCCACCCTTTCTTGGATTCAATTAGTTATAGACTAGGTTATTGCAGGCTTGGGTGAAGAAGATCAAAAGGATTGAAACTAAGAATTGGTCTTCCATTTTTATTTATTTATTTATTTATTGTAATTAAGTTTTCTCGCAATAATTTTTTTATGAGTAGTCTTTAATCATATTGATTTAATCATCTTTTTCTCTTGTATTAGAAAAAATAACCTTAATGGATATTTTCCTTTTGTAAATCCCAAGAACACCACTACAAGCTGTTAAAATAATATTTTTGAAATAACGCGATACATCCATTTTTTCAAGCTTGCATGTGCTAATCTAAATGAAAATAATCCTTCTAGAATACCCCATATCACATCCAAGAGAAATGAGTAATTCTCTTTAATAGATTCATCATAACTTATGAGCTCTACCCAAGGAATTGCTCATTACCAATGAGCTCTTTTTAAGGAAAAGCTCATGACTCCTAAGCTCCTTCTAGTACCTTATACTTAACTTATAGATTCAAAATCTTCAAGTGATTAGCTTTTAAGAGAACATAATTTTAGCAATTTTAATTTCCTCCTTTCATCCTTTTGAAACTTTTTTTATGCTTGAAAGTTACTCCAAGAGGAGTTCTTACAAAATCATAGTAATAACCTACTTTTCAATGAAACCCTTTTTTTTTTTTCAAACACGATTGATCCCATTTTAGCATTCTCACTATCTCAAACTCATTTCTAGCTAATCCTCATGTTTCTTGAGCCATTAAATCCATTGAATTACCTTATTGAAAAGGCTTAAAAAATTCTAAATACTTAATTCTAACCTGCGAAAAAGTCCACCAATGGGTATTTCAATATCAATATCTTTTTATCCTTTTGTTCTTTTGCTTTGAAGATTGATCCTATGCAATCATGGGATTCCTATCTCCCGTACTTATCTTTTGTTTTGTCCAACCTCCTTTATGATCTTTTAGAAACTACCTTGGAAGACCCATTTTAATCACAATTTTAACTTCTTCAACCATGAAAAAGCTCATGGGGGTCATTTCCTGATTTCTATCTTTTTATGTAGTAATGTTTTAAACCCTAAATTAGTCCTAAAGTATTAATAAGATCACCTTTTTCAAGATTCATCATTCACCTCTTTGCATCTCCTTATGGATTTTTTGCAAAACCTCCCTAGAAGAGCCCTGCTGGTCATGAGAATGTAGTTCATTTATGATGGAATGAGCAATTTAAATTCTCATTCTCTTTTATTATAAAGCCATATGGTTTATGCTTTGCTCTTTGTATGTTGCCTCAAATTGTTCTTCTTTGACATCTTATAAGCCTTAAATCAGTTTGGAAGTATAATAGGTATCGGTACATACAGTTGAAAAAATTGGTGACCACTTTAATCTTTAGGGATCTTTAAATAAATGAATTTTGTCTCATTTCACACTATGGGCTTTTCTATATCGAAACCACAACTATGACACCTTAGACTACCCTAGTGCCTAAACCTAGAACTTAAAACTTCAGCCATGAACCGTAAAGCACGAACATGAAAACTTGGACCTTTAACCTTGAACCGTAAACCTAACTCTAAATATTTAACTTCAATTTCTTGACCTTAGACCCTTGACCTAGGACTAAAGACCCTAGACTTTGGAGTGGAGACCTTAAACATTTTGGTCATGACCTTTGATGATTGATCTTTGAAGTTGGACCTTATAGCTTTAACCTTGAACCCTAAACCTTTAACTTGGACCCTTATCCTAGACCTTGGAGCTTGGACCTTAGAACTTCAACCCTAAACCTTCGACCTTTGACCCTAGACCCTTTATCATAAACCTATTCATTTCATTTAAGACACGAAATTGAAATCCTTGTTATCATTAATAGTCAAGTTTTATTCAAATTAATCACTTTAACTTATTGTTTTTACGTAAATTATAAGTAAAAAGGCAGTAGGAATAAGAATGAAGAGTGTAGTAGCAATAACTACGAGAATATTTCGCTTTTAAGATTTTTATCTTCATTTTTGCTTTTCGTTGTTCTTGGTTCCTATTTTCTTTTTGAAAAAAATATAACTATTTATAGTGCATTTATCTAGTGTTTTTTTTTTTGAATTTTGAGAGCTTCCTTGATGCTTTTTTTTTTTTTTTTGGTGTTGTTTATTGCAAGATTAGATGATGAAACACAAGTGGTTACATTAAGAGACAAAACATATCCATTTGAGTAGTTATGGCCAACTTTGACAGCATTTTAGTATTTTACTAATAACCCTCTATTTTGAACTCCAATTGACATCATTTAAGTTGTAACATCTAAATCTTCAAATGATTTCTCTTTTGGAAGAACTTAATTTTAGCCAATTTAATTTCTACTTTTTTTTTTCATTTGAAAGCATTTTCCTTCTGGAAATTTACTCTAGAAAGAGCTCACATCAATGCACTAAGATGCCATATGTTATTCTTTTAGACCTTTTTTTTTTAATTTAAAAAAACATAATTGATCTCATTGAAGCACCTATAGTATTTCATATTTATTGCCAACTCTTCTTCATGTTTCTTAAGCCATCAAATCCTTTGAATTGCCTTTCTAGAAAAGATCTAAATAATGCAAGTGATCGTTCTAACATAAGGATAACAATATCTTTTTTCCTTTAATTATTTCGCTTTTAGGATTGTTCCTATGTAATCACACGACTGGAATCTCTCGAACTCAACTCTTATTTTATCCAACCTCCTTAAGCACCATTCAGGAACTCCTTAGGAGAGCCCTCTGTAATCATAATTTTTAATTCTCATGCAAAAGAAAAGCTCATGAAGGTGAATTTTTGATTTCATAACTTTTCATCCTATGATGTTTTAAACCCTAAATTAGTCCCAAAATCTTCAAGACATGACCCTTTACCAGATTCATCATTCATTTCTCCACATTTGCTTTTGGATATTTTATAAAACTACTTTAGAGGAGCTATCTTAATCATAAGAATGGAGTTCATTTATGATGGAGTAACCCTTTTAAATTCTTACTCTCTTTTACTATAATTCCTTACTTATCAAGTTTTTATCTTAGTTTGTTGCCTCCACCTAGTTTTCTTTTACATCTTGTAAACCCTTCCATGATTTTGGAAGAAAAATTAGGTATCAAAACATATAGTATAATAGCGACTTCAATTTTATTTTTTAGGGACTTCCAAAGAAGTAAATTTTCTCCTTTTTTCAAACTGAGGGTTAAACCCTAGCTATGACCCCCAAGACCACCCTTAATTTTCCCTAAACCTTGAACTTGAACCTTGAGCCTTAAACCATACAGCGTGAACAATGAAAACTTGCATCCTTAACTGTAAACCCTAAACCTACAACCCCGACCTTAAATTTTTAATTTAATTATTGTACTTAGACCATAGATGTAGAACACGAGGCCCTAGACATTAGACTCAAGGTCTTAAACCTTTGGCTTATGACCCTTGACTATTGATCCTTGATCATGAACCACTTTGTATTTTGCCGATCACCCTTTCCTTCGAACTCTAATTGACATCATGTAAGTTGTAATATTAGAATCCTAAAGTGATTTGTTTTTAACGAACTTATTTTTAGCCATTTTGATTTCTTTTTTTCATCATTCAAAAGCATTTTTTCTTCTTGAAAGTTGCTCCGGAAAGGACTTGCATGAAAACAGAAGATACACTAAGTTATTTCTTAAAAGTTATTTTTTTTCAAACACAATTGATCTCATTGAAGCACTCTTAGTAGATCATAATCATTTTCAACTATTCTTCAAATTTCTTGAGCCATCAAATCAATTGAATTGATTTTTTGGAAAAGCTCTAAATAATTTCAAGTACTTAGTTCTAACCCCAAGAATAGCCTACGAAAGGATCTTCCAACATCAATAACTTTTTTTTATCTTTCCTTCTTTTGCTTTCAAGATTGTTCTGATTTAATCACATTACTAGAATCTCCTATGCCCTTCTTTTATTTCGTCCAAACTCGCCTAAGGTATTTTTAAAACCACCTTGGAAGAGCCTTCTTTAATCAAAATTTTCAATTTTCTTACCAAGGAAAAGCTCACGTGGGTCACATTTTATTTTCATATCTTCTCACCCAATGATTGTTTTAATCCCTATGTTGGCCCTAAAATATTATTGAGATAACCCCTTATAAGAATCATCATTCGCTTATTTGCATCTTTTTTTGAATTTTTAGCAAAATCTATGTAAAAAAGCCCCATTGGTCATGAGAATGTAGTTCATTTACGATGAAATAACCGTTTTTGAATTCTCGTTCTCTTTTATAATAAAGCCATATGTTTATGCTTTACTCTTAAAGTGTTGCCTCAAGCAATTCTTCTTTGACATCTTGTAGGCCTTGCATCATTTTGGAAGCAAAATTAGGTAATGTTATATATAGTTTAAAAGACTTTAATTTTATTTTTTAGGAAGTTTCAAAGAAATGAATTTCCTCCCTTTTAACGCTATAGATTTTCGCAACGAAACCTCGGTTATGACACTAGAGACCACCCTAAGCTTTATACCTTGAACATGAACCTTAGATGTTGAACAATAAAGTGTGAACATGAAAGTTTGAGTCCTTAACCTAGAACCCTAGATCTATAACCCAGTACTTTAAATATTCATTTCTTGACCTTAGAGATTGGACACTGGTCTTGAGACCTTAGACCTTTAAGTCATGACCCTTAACCATTAATCCTTAAGCTTGGGCCTTACAGCATTAACCCTGAACCCTAAACTTTCACTTGGACCCTTAAGCATGACTTTTGACCTTGGACCTTAGACCTTCTACCTTAGACCTTAGACCTTCGACCTTAAGCTCTTCATCATAGACCTAGAACTCTGTTAATAACTTAATTATTCATTATTCAATTATTTAGTGTTTATTGAATTTTAAGAACATGCTCGATGCATTTTTATGTTTTTTTGTGTTGTTTATTGCAAGATTAGTTAATAAAATGCAAGTGGAAGCTTTAAGGGAACAAACAAATCTATTTGAGTAGCTTTTGCCAACTTTGACATCACTTTGTATTTTACCGATAACTCCTTCTTTTCAATTCCAATTAACAACATTTAAGTTGTAAAATCTAAGTCTTTAAGTGATTTTCTTTTAAGAGAACTAAATTTTGGCTATTTTAATTTCCTATTTTCATCCTCCGAAAGCATTTTTCCTTCTTGAAAGTTACTTCAGAATGAGCTCGTATAAAAGCACACGATACCTTATGTTATTCTTTCAAACATCTTTTTTTTTTTTCAAACATCATTGATCTCATTAAAGCACTCTCAGCATTTCATACTCATTTCAAACTATTCTTCATATTTCTCCAACTGTTAGATCCCTCAAATTTCCTTTTTAGAAAAGCTTTGAATAATTTCAAGTCCTCAATTCTAACCTATAAAAGAGCCTATAAAAGGGTTTCTTAGTATTAATATGTTTTTTCTCTTTTATTTTTTTAATGTTTTTTATTGCAAAATTAGATGATCAAACATAAGTGGAAGCATTTAGAAGAAAAGAAATCTATTTGAGTGGTTTTGGCTAACTTTAGTATCATTTTCCAATTTGCCAATAGCTCTTTTTTTCGAACTCTAATTGACATAATTTAACTAGTAAAATCTAAATCTTCAAATGTGTTGTTTTGAAAAAACTTAATTTTAGCCATTTTAATTTCCTTTTTTATCCTTCAAAAACATTTTTTCTTCTTGAAATTACTATAGAAAGTCATCGCATCAAAACATAGGATACCCTATGCTATTCCTTCAAACTTGATTTTTTTTCCAAAAACAATTGATATCGTTGAAGTAACCTTAGTATTTTATACTCATTTTAAAAATTCTTCTTGCTACTTGAGCTCCTCGAAATACATTTTAGAAAAAGCTTCGGATAATTCAATGTACTTAGTTCTAACTTGAAGAAGAGCCCACGACTGAAAATTTAGTGAATAGTATGACCAGGTGATAGATCATGAGATCATTGCAATTTCTTAGGATATCTATCATGATGTCAAGGTGAAGGTATCATTAGTTAAACTTAGACTTCATCAAGACTAAGCCATAGGGTATAGTAAGGAGCTTTTTTTTAAACTAGAGAAAATCCTAACCAAGATTAAACTTGAGCATTCCATTACCTAAAGAACTTTTAAGTATGAGTCACTAGCACCCTTTCCTAGATCTCGTTAGATTCAAAAAAGGCCACTAAAGGCTTGGGTGGAGAAGATCCAAAAGCTTGAACCTAAGAATTACTTTTCCATGCTTTTTTGTAATTAAGTTTTCAATCTCTTTTGTAATAATTTTTTAATGAGCAATATTTAATCATATTAAGTTGATCTTCTTCTTCCTTGTATTGAAAATATCTCCTTAATGGATATTTAATTTTCCTCACGTAAATCCCAAAAGCATCACTGCAAGCCTTCAAAATAATATTTTTGGAATACATAGCACAGTACATGCTTCTTTTCAAGCTGGCATGTGCTAATCTAAATAAAAATAACCCTTCTAAAAGACCCCACATTTTGTTAAAGAGTAACTAATGAGCCTTATTAAGAGATTAGTCATAACCTATGAGTTCTACCTAAGGAATAGCTCATTACCCATGAGCTCACTATGGAGTAGGTCATGACTCGCAAGCTCCTTGCAAACCTTTATACTTAACATATAGAATTTGAATCTTCAAGTAATTTTCTTTTGAGAGAACTTAATTTTAGCCATTTAAATTTCATCTTTAAAGCATTTTTCCTTCTTGAAGGTTACTCCAAGAGAAGCTTATTGAAATCACAAGAATACCTCCCTCTCTTCTTTCAAACCTTTTTTGTTTTTTTCAAACATGATTAATCCCATTGAAGTATTCTTAATATTTCATACTCATTATAGCTAATCCGAAAAATTTCTTAAGCCATCAGATCCCTTGAATTGCCTTTTTAGAAAATCTGTGAATAATTGTAAGTAGTTAGTTTTGAACCACGAAAGAGTCCACGAAAAGGACTTCTACAATCAACATCTTTTTATCCTTTTGTTCTTTTGCTTTTGAAATTGATCCTATGCAATCATGGGATTGCCATATCCCATACTTGTCTTTTATTTTATTAAACCTCCTCTAAGGTCTTTTAGAAATTGCATTGGAAAACCGTTCTTTGATCACGTTATTAAATTCTCCAACCAAGGAAAAGCTCACAGGGTAATCTTTTAGATTCATGTCTTTTTATTGTATGAAGTTTTAAACTCTAATTTGGTCCCAAAATATTCATGATATCACCTTGCACAAAATTCATCATTCACTTCTTCCCATCAATCTTTTAGAATATTTCATAAAACCTCCCTAGAAGAGCCTTGTTAATCATGAGAATGTAGTTCATTTATAATGGAATAACCAGTTTAAATTTTCATTCTCTTTAACTGTATTGCCATATGGTTTACGCTTTGCTCCTACTGTGTTACTTCAAACTGTTCTTCTTTGATATTTTGCAGATCTTTCATCATTTAGAAGTAAATTGTATATCAGTACATACAGTTTAAAAGATTAGTGGTGACTTTAGTTTTGTTTTCAAGGATTTCCAGAAAAACAAATTTTCGTCATTTTCACACTGAGGGATTTTCATTAAGAAACATCGGCCATAACATGTTATACCACCCTAGTCCCTAAACCCTAAACTTAAACCTTAAGCCTTGTACCATAAAGTTGGAAATGAAACTTGCATCTTTAACCTTAACATCTAAACCTACAACCTTGAATTTTAAATTTTGATTTCTTAACCTTATACCTTTGCTCTCGCCCTTGTCCATTGATCCTTGACCTTGAACATTGCACCCATAATTATGGACCTTAAACTTATGAAATTATGGACCTTAAACTTATGACTTGGACAATTAACCTTGACCCTAGACCTTAGACCTTAGACATTCGACCATAGACTTTTCATAATAGACTTAGATTGCTATTGATAACTCAACTATTTATAGTGTTTTTATCTAGTGTTTTTTGAATTTCAACAGCTTCTTGGATGCCTTTTTGTGTTTTTGTTTTTTATGCTACTTATTGCAAGACTAGATGATAAAACACAAGTGTAAGCATTAAGTAAAAAAAAAATAGATCTATTTGAGTAATTTTAGTTGACTTGGACACCATTTCGTATTTTCCTAATAATTTTTGTAAATATCTAATTTTTAGCTCCAACATTAAGTTACAAAGAGTTCAAAAATAGTTAAATGTTAATAACTCTTTTTAGATGGAGATTATGCTGATAAATTTTAAGATCATGCTTTTGTTAAGCTTAAGGTGGGGTAAAGCTTAATAAGCATGATTCAACTCGATGTTTGGTTAGAAATAGTTTAATGAGCATACTCTACCCTCATATCAAATCAAGAATCCTATTGACAAATCGAGTGATAACCATTTACTTCTTTGATTAGATAGATTCCATGAAGAATGGTTTTCTTTGAATATTTAAGCTAGATCTATTAATCATTCTATTAACTCAAAGACAAAAAAATACAGTTTTGATTTTAAAGCAGATAACTCTCCATTTTTAATATCTCAAAGGCGATGAGTTTGAGGTTGATCCCATATCAAATTTAAAGATTTGATCTCGATGGGATTGACCTGAATGTCACATCAAAACATTTAGGATTAACCTCGATGTGGTTGATCCGATCTCGTACCAAACCTAATCCTTGATATGGTTAATTTTACATAAAGATTAACCTGATGTGATTGACTTTGAACTTTGATCTCAGTAAAGATATTTAACCTAACCTTGATGTGAATGATTCTAATCTTGCATTAGGTTTTAAATATGTAAAAGAAAACGTAATAATAAAACTGATGTCATGTTAACAGAACAGTAATAAAAATAATAAAATCGATGTCAAATCAATAAAGTAATAATAGTAGCATTAAAAACGACAATAGATGTGCAAAATTATAATAACAGTTAAATCGATGCCAAATTGGTAAAAATAAGTTAATAAATTAATGATAGGTCAATGAAATAATATCAAAAGTATGAACAGAGATAACCTGATGACAGATCAGTACATCGGATGCAAGATGTAATTCATAGCCAAGATGTGATTAACTTTGATCTCACATCAGGTTTTAAATGTAATCCTAGATGTGATTGATTTTGACCTCATATCAGATTCTAAATGTAATTCATAGCCAGATGTGATTAACTTTGATCTTACATAGGCGTTCTAAATGTAATCTTTGATGTGATTAACTTTAATCTCACATTAGGTTTTACATATATAATTACTAGTCAACCCCTAATGTGATTGATTTTGATCTCGTATTGGGTTTTAGATGCATAGTTATTGGAAGGAAAAGGTTTAAGAAGCTCGAGGAGGGTTCTTGACAGAATTCGCATAGAGCACACATTTCAGCTGAAATAGATTATTTAGTATTATGCTCCCATTTCCCCTATAAAAGATTTTAAATTTTAGGATGTGGTTGATCCCAATCTCACATCAGAATTTGAGAATCATAAGTGTTTAATGATTTATCTTTATTACAAAAGTGGAAGACTGGTGATGATTGATAATGATCTCACGATGAGTTCCAAATGTGTAGCTATAAAAAGAAAGAAGACTCTAGAAATTTCTAGAAAACTCCTAGCAAACTTTGCACAGAGTGCATATTTTGGCCAAAATAGATTGTCCAACATTGTGGTCCTTTAATCCTGGTAACAGTTTTTGAGTTTCTAACAAGCTTTGTCTCATTTTCCTTTCTATAAATAGACCCATTTGTTTATAAGAAAAGAATCTTTGCATTCTTATCTTTTTTAAGCATATTAGCTCTTAGTCTTTCTAGAAGAAAGTAAGTTCATAAATTTCTTCTTAGAGAATTTCTTTAGGAGATAATTCTTATTTGTTTAGTAGAAAGATGGCATGAGGATCATATTGAAGGAATAATTCTTTCCTTAAATCAAGTGTTTATAAAGTAAATAAAGAATAATTGCTTCCAATCATTTTTCTTTGTTATTTATTGTTCATTATATCCAATATTACAAATTAAGTGATACACCTCATAATTTTCTAAACAATTTTAGACAAAGGAATTTGATGAAGTTCATATTCCAAATTTCAAAATTAAAATAAATTTGTTTTTTAAATCAAAGATCTAGTGTTAACTAAATTCTAAGATTCTTAAATAAAAATGCACAATAAATTTTGTTTGAGATCTATCACATATCGATTAGTCTAATGTGGCTTTTCTTCTGAAAATTTGATATAAAGCACCAGTTAATCTCACATGGTTTGTATATATTGTACATATATTATATTGATTGAATCATTTTGGTAGCTAAATTTGGTATTATTACATATTGTTTTAAAAACTATTGGCGTCTTCAGTTTTATTTTTTTAGAGATTTCCTGAGAAATAAATTTTCTTCCATTTCAAATTGAAGATTTTTCGTAGTAATACATCGACTATGATACCCTAGACCACTTTAGTCCTTAAACCTTGAACTTGAACCTTATGTCATTAACCATAAAGGGCGAACATGAAAACATGCATCCTTAACTTTGAACCCTAAACTTACTTATAATCCTAAACTTTAAATTTTAACTTCTTAACCTTAGACCCTAGATTTAAGACTCGAGACTCGACCTTGGACTCGAGACCCTAGACCTTTTGCTAAGAACCCTTGACCATTGATTCTCGACTTTGGACCTTGCAGCCTTAACCTTAAACCCTAAACTTTTGACTTGGATCATTAACCTAGACCTTAGACCTTGGATGTTAGACCATTAAACATAAACATTAGACCTTCGATCCTAGACCCTTCATCATACATGTAGAACTTTATGGATAACTCAACTATATATAGTGCATTCATCTAGTGTTTCATTAATTTTTGGATCTTCCTTCATGATTTTTTGTGTTATTTTATGTTTTTTATTGCAAGATTAGATGATGAAATAAAAGTGGAAGCATTAAGGAAAAAAAAATCTATTTCAGCAGTTTTCACTAAATTTGACACTGCTTTGCATTTTGGTAAAAACATGATCTTCTGAACTCTAGTTCATATTATTTAACTTGTAAAATGTGTATCTTTAAGTGATTTTCTTTTAAGAGAACTTAATTTATAGCCATTTTAATTTTCTCTTTTTATCATTCAAAAGCATTTTTTCTTTCTTAAAAGTTACTCCAGAAAGAGCTCGTATTAAAGCATAAGATACCATATGTTGTTCCTTTAAACCTATTTTTTTTTTCAAATACAATTGATCTCATGAAGCATCCTCAATATTTCACATTCATTTCCAATTATTCTTCATTTTTCTTAAGCCATCACATCGTTCGGATTGCCTTTCTAGAAAAGCTCCTGAATAATTCCAAGTACTTAGCTCAAACCTAAGGAAGAGCCCATGAAAGGGTCTTTCAATATCAATATCTTTTTTTTTCTTTCATTCTTACACTTTTAGGATTGCTTCCATGTAATCACAGGACTATAATATCCCATACTTATCTCTTATTTCATCCAACCTCCTTAAGGATACTCTAAAAATTGCCTTAGTAGTGCCCTTATTAATCATAATTTTTTATTCTCACGCCAAGAAAAGGCTCAAGATGATCACTTTCTACTTTCGTACCTTTTCATCGTATGATGATTTAAACCATAAGTTGATCCTAAAATATCCATGACATATTTCTCCACAAGATTCATCATTCACTTCTTTATATCAGCTTTCAGATTTTGCATAAACCACCTTAGAAGAGCCATGTTAATCATGAGAATGGAGTTCATTTAGGATGGAATCCTTTTGTGGACTCCTGGGAAGGCCCAATGCAAGATGAGGGGCGAAGAACATTGAGTGGTTAAGTGTCTCTTCTTCGCATCAACTTTTAAATGTTCGATATTTCTCATAGTTGATCATGTTGAAGCATCCTCAGTATTTCATGCTCATTTCTAACTATTCCACATATTTCATTGGCCATCAAATCCTTCAAATTTCCTTTTTTGGAAAATCTCTGAATAATTCTTAATATTCAATTCTAACTTAAGGAAAAGCACACGAAGGGATCTTTTAGCATTAATATTTTTTTTTCCTTTTTATTCTTTCTTTTTCAAGATATTTCTTATGCAATCATATGACTGTAGTCTCCCATGCTTATCTTTCGTTTCATTTAACCTCTCAAGGATCTTTTAGAAACTACCTTAGAATAAGCATCTTTAATCATAATTTTTGATTCCATTGCTAAGAAAAAGCTTAAGAGGGTCATTTTCTACTTTTATTTTTATTTTTCATCCTATGGTGTTGTAAGCCTAAGTTGGTTCCAAAATATTCTTAAGATCACCAGCTATAAGATTCATCATTTATTTGTTCACATTTTCATCTGGATTTTTTGCAAAATCTCCTAGAAAAGCCCAGTTAGTCATGAGAATGTAGTTCATTTATGATGAAATAGCCATTTTAAATTTTCATTCCCTTTTATTGTAATGCTAGATGGTTTATGCTATGCTTTTAGTGTGTTGCCTCAAATCATTCTTCCTTGACTTCTTATGGTCCTTATAGCATATTGTAAACAAAATTAAGTTTCAGTAATTGTAGCTTAAGAAATTTTTTGGAGACTTTAAATTTTAATTTTTTAGGGATTTCCATATAAAAACTGCCTTAGTAGTGCCCTTATTAATTTTTTTAGGGATTTCCTTCTTGAAAGTTACTCCAGAAAGAGCTTGCATCAAGACACAAGCTACCCTATGTTCTTTCTTCAAACTATTTTTGCTTTTTTTAAAATACAATTGGTCTCATTATTGCACGCTTAGTATTTCATACTCATTTCCAACTATCCTCCTCCTTCAAACCTATTTTCTTTTGAGATAACTTAATTTTAGCCATTTTAATTTCCACATTTCATCTTTTGAAAGCATTTTTCTTTTTTGGAAGTTACTCAAGAAATAGTGTGCATCAAAGTTAAGATACCCTATATTATTGCTTCATAACTTTTTTTTCCAGTATAATTGATCTAATTAAAGCACCCTCAGTATTTCATACTCAGTTTCAACTATTCTTGATGTTACTTGAGCCATCAAATCTCTTTAATTGCTTATTTGAAAAGCTTTAAATAATTCTAAATAATTAGTTTTGACCCAAGAAAGCCATTAAGGGATTTTTAGCATTAATATTTTTTTCTCCTTTTGTTCTTTTGCTTTCAAGATTATTCCTCCACAATTACAAGACTGTAATCTCTCACACTTATATCTCATTTTGTCCAACCTCCTCAAGTATCTTTTAGAAACTGCCTTAAACAAGCCTCTTTTATAATGATTTTTAATTCTCCTTCCAAGGATAAGCTCACAAGGATCATTTTTTACTTTTATCTCTTTTCATCGATCATGTTTTAAATGCCAAATTGTTCCAAAAGTATTGCTGAAATCATCCATTACAAGATTCATCATTCACTTCTTCATCGCCTTTTGGATTTTTCACAAAACCTCCATAAGAAAACCCTATTGGTCAGGAGAATATAGTTCATTTATGATGGAATAACCTTTTTAAATTTTGTTCTCTTTTATTGTCATGCCATATGGTTTACTAGTGCAATGCCTCAAGCTGTTCTTCTTTGATATCTTGTAGACTTTTTATTATTTTTGAAGCAAAATTAGGTATTGGTACATATTGTTTAAAAAAATGGTGGTGATTTTTATTTTATTTTTAAAAGATTTCCAAAGAAATGAATTTTCTCCCTTTGTACACAAAGGGTTTTTTTCGTAACAAACCCCAGGTGTGACACATTAGACTACCATAGTCCTTCAACCCTAAACTTAAACCTTAAATCCTAAACCATAAAGTGTGAACTTGAAAACTTGCATCCTTAACCTTGAACCCTAAACCTACAACCATGAAATTTAAATTTAAATTTGTTGACTTTAGACCTAAATTAACCTAGAACTTAAGACCATTGACGTTGGACTCCAGACCTTAAACCTTTGTCTCATGACACTTAACCACCAATCCTTGAGTTTAGATTTTGCAGCCTTAACCCTAAACCTTAAACCTTTGACTTGGACCCTTAAGCTTCACCTTGGACATTATACCTTCAACCTTAAACCTTAGTCCTTTGCATCCTAAATCCATCATCAAAGACCCAGAACACTATTGATAACTTAGCCATGTATAGTGAAGTTATCTAGTGCCTTTTGAATTTTGTGAACTTTCTTGATGCTTTTGTGTGTCTTTTTATGTTGTTTATTGCAATAATTGATGATGAAACAAAAGTGGAAGCATTAAGGGAAAAAACATATCTATTTGAGTTATTTTGAGCAGTTTTGACACGACTATATTTTGCTAATAACTATCTCTTTCAAAATTTAATTAGCGTCATTTAACTTGCAAAATCTGGATCGTTAAGTAATCTTCTTTTCAATTCCTTCTATTCATCCTTCAATAGCATTTTTCATTCTTGAAAATTACGCCAAAAGAGTTTACATTAAAACACAAGAAAAGCCCACAAAGCGCCCTCAATATTTCATACTCATTTTTAACTATTCTTCATGCTTTTTGAGCTATCATATCCTTCGAATTGCCTTTTTGGGCACTTAGTTCTAACTTAACAAAAAGCCCATGATGGGGTCTTCCAGCATCAATATATTTTTTTCCCTTTTGTTCTTTCTTTTTTAAGATTGTTATTACGTGATCACATGACTACAATCTGCCATAATAATCCCTTATTCTATCCAACTTTGTCAAGGATCTTTCAAAGACTACCATGGAACAACCCTCTTTAATCATAATTTTCAATTCTCCTGCTAAGGTGAAGCTTATGAGGGTTACTTTTTGCTTTCATTTCTTTTAATCTGATGATGTTTTAAACCTCCAATTAGTCCTAAATTATTCTCAAGATCACATTCTAAAAGATTCATCATTTACTTCTTCACATTTACTTTTGGATATTTCGCAAAACCTCCCTAGAAGAGTTGTGTTGGTCATGAGAATGTATTTCCTTGAAATAATCATTTTAAATTCTTATTCTTTTTTACTATGAAGCCACATGGATTATGTTATGCTTTTAGTATATTGCCTCAAACCGTTCTTCTTGGACTTGTTATAGACCTTGAATCATTTTGAAAACAAAATTAGGGTTCAATACATGAAGTTTAAAAAATTTTTGGTGACTATAATTTTAATTTTTTAGGGATTTCAAAATAAACTAATTTTTAAAATACAATTGATCTCATTAAAGGACCTTCAGTATTTGACACTCATTTCGAACTATGCTCTTCCTTTAAACCTATTTTCTTTTGAGTAAACTTAATTTTAGTCATTTTGATTTCCTCTTCTCATTCTTCGAAAGCATTTTCCTTTCTTGAAAGTTACTCTAGAAATAGAAAGCATCTATACACAATGTACATTATATTGTTCCTTCAAACCTTTTTTTCATTTCTCAAACACAATTGATCTCATTGAAGCATCATTAGTATTTCATACTTATTGTTTACTATTATTTATGTTTTCTAAGCCATTAGATCCCTTCAATTGCCTTTTTGGAATTGCTCCAAAGAACTCCAGCAACTTAATTTTATCCCTAAGAAAGAGGCCACGATGGGGTATTCCAACATTGGTAACTTTTTTCCCTTTCATTCTTTCACAATCACAAGACTGCAATCTTCCATACTCATATCTCATTTCATCCAACCTCCTCAATTGGAATACCTATTTTAAATTCTAATTCTTTTTTTACGACAATGCCATATGGTTTATGCCTTGCTCTTATTGTATTGCCTCAAATTGTTATTCTTTGATATTTTGTAGACCTTGCATCATTTTGGAAGCAAAATTAGGTGTCACTATATATAATTACAAAAATTGGTGATGACTTCAATTTTATTTTTTAGGGATTTCCAAGAAATGAATTTTCTCCCTTTCCACACTGAGGGTGTTTTATGGCAAAACTCCGACTGTGACACGCTAGACCACTAATTTTCTTTGGTTTTATCCTTCTCATTAATGTAGTTCTCTGCCTTTAACATTAACTCTTCTAAGTTCTTTAGCATTTTTTTGTTTAGCGCATTATGAAATGCTATAGCCTAGATTCCTTCCTATACCACTGAGATCACCTTTGGTTGATCCAGTGCTTTCACCTCCAAAGTTGTAACAGTGAATCATCTCATGCAGTCTCGCAGCGGCTCCCTTAGTTGTTACTTGACATGGAACAGACTAGTCGTCTCTTGCTTTTTAACCATACTGTTTATCAAGTGCTATAATAATAGCTATCTAAGGGAATAAAAAAAGTTAATAGAACCAAAAGGAAGTGAGTCATACCATCGCTTTCACTAAGGAGACTGGGAACTCTTTTCACTTTATAAGGTCTAACAATTTTTAGAGGTTTGTTGTTATTAGAAATTCTTCGATTTGATGCCGCGATTCAATTAACCCATCAAAGTTATCTATCTAGGGGGGCTTAAACTTAGATAGTATTGGTTTAGTGAGGATCTTAATCGCCAGTCGGCATTTTACCACCTATTGATATTCTTCATTGTAAAGACCATCTCTCTGCATCTAGTCATTCATAAGTAATTAGATTTGCTTTTTCAACTTGCCTATCTCTTTCTCTCTTAGGCAGCAAGAAGTATAGGAGCATTTATCATCAATCTTTTTCCCTTTAGCTTGTTTAGTAGCCTCTTCCTCTCTATCTTCATCTTCAACATCGTATTGGTTTTGTACCACCTCATCAATGGCTTTAGGCGGCATTGGAATGGGTAATTGGTGAATCGAGGGCTAACAATGATGTTATCATCCTTTTGGGATCGATTAGTGCACCAAGACATTTAGGATATTAGTTATTTGAGCCACATGTTCACTTAGGCTACCAATTAATCAGTTTGGGGAAGCATTTAGTGATGCAGATTTAAAGGGCTCGAAGGTAGAAATGGTGGAATGGTAAGGACATGGGAGTAAGGCAACATCATCGGTGTTGGTAAGATGACGTGAAAACTTTCCCACCAAGGTTATTGTTAGTGGAGGTGGTACATAGAAGGACGTACCAACTGCACAGTTACCATCATCACCATTGTAGCATGCAGCAGGTGTAGAGCAATGGTGAATGTGGTTATGAGCGATGAAGGGAAGGAGACCATAAGGGGTCTTGCCACAATTAAGGGCAAAATGGGTTGGCTAACTTGTGTAACTGGTGTGTCAATTGAAGTGAAATGAAGATCTTGGTTATCGATTACTTGATTGCTAGATCATGTTGTAAGAGCCATGATTGATTAAAGTAGTAGATAGGATTGACGAAAGCTAATTGGTTTTCATTGGAGTTTTCAATAAATGATGCCAAAATTTCTATGTGAAAATATTGGGTAGGTGGTTTTGACATGTAAAGAGAGATCTCTTAGGGATTATTGATGACAATGAAACTAAGAGAATTAGTAAAATAAGAAAAAGTTAGGAGGTTGTCATTAGTTTGATCGAGATACTCTTAGATAAGCAAGTTAATGATGAAATTAATAGAATTTTGGTATGGAGAAGATAACTCAAATTAATCATACATTGGGTTCTTTTTTTACAATGAGATCAAAAGATACAAGGGTCATTTCAATTTGGTATGACTTCGCCAAACCTTAGTAAGTGAGATATTGACCTGTTTATGCCCTAATCTAGGTTATTGATTTTTTGATCTTTTGACACCTGCTTATTTGTAGGATATTAAAGTATCATAGGTCTTACAAATCACATTGTTGTCATGCTAATGACACTCTAGCATTTTCTTATTGACATTGGGCCATACGCCATTCTAACATTACTAACACCGTTCGATGCTCTACCTTTTTGATCAGTCTCAAGTCATAATTATTTTTTATTGGAAGGCATGTCAAGATCTATTTGAACCCTTGCTAAGTCATTCATCATGGGTTTCTCTTGGATGCATCAATCCTAATTGATATTTAGTCATGTCAATTTCATTTTTTTATCTATTTTCTTCTTACATTTTATTTTCTCGCAAATTTTCTTCATATTCTTTATTGGGTAACATATGCTTTTCAGATTCATCTTTACTTATTAGATTCCTTTAATGCTTTAGTCATCTAAGGAGAAAAGATCTATAGTTTCTTGATTGAGTTTGATTTTAATTTATTAGGTTTCTTCTTTTATGAAAATGACTTTAGGGTATGTGATCTCTATGAATTCTACTTGAAATCTTATAGTTTACATTTAGGGTAAAATTTTCCCTCACTTTTTTTCTTTCTCTTGCAATGGGATTCTAAGAAAATTAAAGTGAGTTCATGCATTGATTTGTTTGTGTAAGAGAAAATTGTAAAATAACATTACCCATCATGAACTTGAATATTTTTTAAAACAAAAAACTAGTGGATAGAAAAAAAAAAAAGTGGAATATCTATTTGTCAGAAATTAGAAACTTAAAGTTCTTTCCTTTTTGGCTAAACCATGAAAATATTGAGAAGTAAAATGTTCAAAAATAATGAAACAGATTAAAAAATGGTATATTCTGAAAGTAAAGTTCTTACATAAGTCTTCTCATATTTTTGATAAAAAATTTATTTGAAAAAATTATCTATTTTAATTATGATTACAAGTTTTATTTTTAAAAATTTATAATATTAAATATTATTTGTTAATTTATAAATATATTGAAATATATATATATATTGTATTTAATTTACAATACATATAATAATTTTTTAAATAAAAAATAAAATTTTAAAAAAAAATATAATAAATTTTATTAGAAATTATAAAAAACAAAAGTCATAATGTTATTTGATGATTTTTGTAGATTTGATGCAACACCAAATGAATTAATTAATGAATTGACAACCAAGATACGGTTGCTATTATAATCAAAAAATTTCTTTCATTTTTTTGTCTATTTAATAAATTTTGAAGATCAATTGAAAGTTTTAAAATAAAAAATATTTATACAATTAATTAAATAGCCTAAAAAATTAAGTATAGTTTTCTTCCTTTAATTATCTTTTACGTAATCAAACCAAATGTTACGCTTGCTAATAATGGGTCCGTTTCACATTAATATATGTATGTACTAAGTCAAAATCATAAAGATTGTTTTTTAATTTAATAAAAAAATTTAAAATTTAAAATCTTTAAATTAATTAAATTAAAATTTATATAATGAATTTTTTAAAAAATTTTATATAAATATAAAAATATAATCTCTACCATATTATTTTTTTGATTTATTTGTTTTGCTAGATTTAAGAAAAATTAAAATATGATAGAAATCTTTGTTGATTTGCAATTTGAACATGTATCTGGTATAATTATCTATTATCCTTTCTTGGTTAGGCTTTAATGGGGAAAAAACTACCATTACTTTCACTGGTCAAGTTTTTATTTCATTTTCTTTGAGTAATCTTAAGTCTAAACACAATCCAATAGAAGCATGAAACTGTTAAGTTTGTTATTTAGGATTGATTTGAAAAGTATTTTGTTGAGAAATTTGCTTACTTTATATTTGTTTTTGTTTACACCCTTTTAAAGACTGAAGAAGAAAAGATGTTAAAATACTTTTAATTCATGCAAGTTTATGCAATCTACGTGGCTTTTTATGTCGTGCACCTTTACCAGATAGCCAACGAGAAGTCGAGACCCTTGAAGCCAGAAGTCGGTCTTGTCTATGATGTTTTTATTAAGTTCTTTAAGTATCTTGATGGTAAGAAAAAATTTTCTTAAAATTCTTTATTTATTTTTTGATAATAATAATAATTACTTTTTATGTTTTCCAATTGAATCTTGTTTCTTACTTCAAGAAATACTTTCCTGATATGAGCTTATTGGATCCTGATGCCCCAATTTCCTTAAGCCCTAAGAGTCGTTCTCGATCTCTTAAGAGTATTACTTTGTAGATTTTTCATAAGAAACAGTAACTAAGTGACTTCTATCATTTTTTTTTGGTTCATATCGGGGTAGTACTGATCTAGAGCACTATAAGGCTCGAGTTATAGGATCAAATCACTAAAAGTGCCGATGGAGCCCTTATTCATAACATTATCGAATAGAGGCTTATGATAGCCTTACCATGCTTGGATAAAGACTTGGTATCACATCGATAAATCTTTTCTTGGTTTACGAATCATGATTAACTACCTCATCCATAGACAGTCAAACTCTAGGATCAAGTAGCCAATCTCAATCTTGTTGCAAAGGCTAAGGATATGGCATGAGTAGGGGAAGAAGTTTGTTGAGGCTGCAATCGAGATGATACAATATTTGCCACAGTTCAGACCATTTCCAACCTTCAGTTGGGTGTCATTTCATCAAGATCTTCACATCAAGAAAAATGATGTTAAATTAGTATCACACTTAAAAGTATAAAAACAAATGAAATGAAAATGATATGATGGTAAGAGTGAGATCGAGAACAAGTTTTCAAATAGGGCATGGTTATTGAAGTTTGCTTGCTCGGATGAAGAAAGCTCAACATCGAGAACGTGCGACTTCCAAAAAGGATTAAGAATAATTAAGGTCCTTTAAGTATCATGATGGCAAGATAACTTTTTTTAAAAATTATTTATTTATTTTTATGAATAATAATAATTATTTTTATGTTTTTCAGTTGAATTCTTGTTTCAAGAAATACTCCCTTGATATGAGTACATTGGATCATGATGCCCCAATTTTCTTGAGCCCAAATAGTCTTTCTCGATCTCTTAGGAGTACTACTTTGTAGTTTTTTAGTAGGAAATCGTGACAAAGTGACTGCTATCAGTTTTTTTTTTTTTTTTTTTCAAATGGAGGTAGTACTAATCTAGAGCATTATAAGGCTCGAGTTATTGGATAAAATCACTAAGAGTGTTAATGGAGCCCTTTTTCATAGCATTATCAAATAAAGGCTTATGATATCCTTACCATGCTTGGATAAAGCCTCGTTATCACATCGATAAAAGTTTTGTTAGCCTAGCGATCAAGATCAACTACCTTATCCATAAATAGTCAGACTTCAAGATCGAGTAGCCAATCTCAATCTTGTTGCAAGGGCTAAGGATGTGGCATGAGTATAAGAAGAAGTTTGTTGGGGCTACAATCCAGATGATGCAACATTTACCACAGATCGGACCATTTCCAACCTTAAATTAGGTGTCATTTCGTCAAGATCTTCATATAAAGAAAAATGAAGTTAAATTAATATCACAATTAAAAATATAAAAATGAATTAAATGAAAATGATGTGATGGTAAGAGTGAGATCGAGGACAGGTTTTCAAATGGGGCATGGTCAATGAAGTTAGCTAGCTTGGATGAAGAAAGCTTGGCATTGAGAATGTGCGACATCCAAGGAGGATTAAGAATAATTAAGGTCCTTAAGTATCTTATGCCAAGATAACTTTTTCTTAAAATTATTTATTTATTTTTTATTAATAATAATAATTATTTTTTATGTTTTCCAATTGAATCTTGTTTCCTATTTTAAGAAATACTTCCTTCATATGAGTTGATTGGATCATGATGCCCTAATTTCCTTAAGCCTTAAGAGTCGTTCTCGATCTCTTAGGAGTATTACTTTGTAGATTTTTTGTAACAATTCGTGACAAATGATTGTTGTCATTTGTTTTTTTGTTCATATCAAGGTAGTACTGATCTAGATCATTATTGAATTTAGGCTTATGATAACCTTACCATGCTATGATAAAGACTTGGTATCACATCGATAAATTTATTCTTGGTCTAAGGATCAAGATTGGCTACCTCATCCATAGACAATCAGACTCTGGGATCGAGTAGCCAATCTCAATCTTGTGGCAAGGGCTAAAGATATGGCATGAGCAAGGGAAGAAGTTTGTTGAGGTTACAATCTAGATGATGCAATATTTGCCACAAATCAGTCCATTTCCAACCTTTAATTAGGTATAATTTTGTCAAGATCTTCACATCAAGAAAAATGAAGTGAAAATAGTACCACAATTAATAATATAAAAATGGATGAAATGAAATTGATGTGATGATAAGACTGAGATTGAAGACAAGTTTTCAAATATGGCATGGTCGATGAAGTTAGCTAGCTTGGATGAAGTAAGCTTATCATCGAGAATGTGCGACATCCAAAAAGGATTGAGAATAATTATGGTCCTTAAATATCTTGTTGGCAAGATAACTTTTTTTTAAAAATTATTTATTTATTTTTAATTATTATTATTAATTTTTTTGTTTTCTAATTGAATCTTGTTTCCTATTTCAAGAAATACTTCCTTGATATGAGTTGATTAGATCATGATGCCCCAATTCTCTTAAGCCCTAAGAGTCATTCTCGATCATGTAGGAGTATTACTTTGCAGATTTTTGTCAGAAATCATGACTAAGTGATTGGTATTGCTTTTCTTTTGTTCACATCGGGGTAATACCGATGTAGAGCGTTATGACCCTCGAGTTATAGGATCAAATCACTAAGAGTGTTGATGGAGCCCTTGTTCATGACATTGTCGAATATAGGCTTATGATAGCCTTTCCATGCTTGGATTAAGACTTGTTATCACGTCGATAAATCTTTTCTTAGTCTAGGGATCAAGATCGTCTACCCCATCCAAAGACAGTCAAACTCTAGGAACGAGTAGCCAAAATCTTAATCTTATTAGGAGGCTTAAGGATATGGCATAAGCAAGGGAAAATGTTTGTCGAGGCTGCAATCCAGATGATGCAACATTTGCCACAAATTGGACCATTTCCAACCTTCGATTGGGTGTCATTTCGTCAATATATTCACATCAAGAAAAATGATGTTAAATTAGTATCATATTTAAAAATATAAAAACGAATGAAATGAAAGTGAAGTGATGGTAAGAGTGAGATCACGAACAAGTTTTCAAATGGGGCATGGTTGATGAAGGTAGCTAGCTTGGATGAAGAAAGCTCAGCATCGAGAATGTGGAACATCCAAAGTGGATTGAGAATAATTACGGTCCTTAAGTATCTTCATGGCAAGATAACTTTTTCTTAAAATTATTTATTTATTTTTTAATAATTATTATTTTTTATGTTTTCTAATTAAATCTTGTTTCTTGTTTCAAGAAATACTTCCTTGATATGAGTGACTGGATCATGATGCCCCAATTTGTTTATGCCCTAAGAGTCGTTCTCAATCACTTAGGAGTATTACTTTGCAGATTTTTCATAAGAAATCATGATTAAGTGACTAGTATCATTTTTTTTCTTCATATCATGGTAGTGCTAATCTAGAGCATTATAAGGCTCAAGTTACGGGATCAAATCACTAAAAGTGTCAATGGAGCCCTTATTCCTAACATTGTCGAATTGAGGCTTATGATAGCCTTATGATGCTTTGATAAAGACTTGTTATCACATCGATAAATCTTTTCTTTGTCTAGGGGTCAAGTTTGACTACCTCATCCATAGACAATGAAACTTTAGGATCGAGTAGCTAATTTCAATCTTGTTGCATGGGCTAAGGAAGTGGTGCATAAAGACAAGGTTTCTAATATTTATGTAAGATTCATTTTTTAAAAAAAAAGTCCTTGCAATTTTTTCAATGATAGGTATCGTTTTTAGTGCATAATGTCTTTCTTTATCTTATCGCGTTACCTTTCATAATTCACTATGATTAATATCCTCTTCTGCCTTGAGTTCTGCATTTTGTAAAGATGGAATAACAAATTGAAAATTAGAAAGAATGTATATTAAAATACTCATAAACAATGTAAGAGTGAGAAACTTACCAATTTATACTCTAAGGTTTCATATCTACCTCGACTCAATCAAGAAGGATATTTACTATGTTTTTGTCATTTTTATTATTCCTCACTCAATTTTTACAGTGTTTAATTGTAGTTAATGAAGAAACATGAAATATTTATTGTTTAAAAAACACTTACAACATAAATGTACCTTAAAATCCTCTAAAAGATGTGATTTAACGAACATCTCCTAATTATTTTGAGAAATGAAATTATAAATCAGAGGCGGTATCGCTATAGCATCAAGATTGTCTGCAAAAGGCATTATATATTTTATTGTCAGGATATTTTTGAATATTCTAAATTTGTTGCCAAATTGATTGTAAGATAGACTCTTACATGCGAGGATCAATTTCAAATGCATCATATAAATGAAATTTGATAAGCTACTATGCTAATGAAAAGTATAATTAAATATTTAAGGTGAAAGTACTAAACGTGAACATATTCTCACATCTTTTATTTCAAATGATTAGGAATGTGTCGCCATTCACTATAAGTTATAGGTACCATGGTACATGCAAGAACTCCAAGAGTAGACATAAGGGATTTAACTTCAGCACCATATGGTACACCTTTTAAATTGAACTGTACTGCCTTATTTGTCCCTAAATTTTTTTGGTTCAACAATTTTATTGATCCTCTAGATTTAGTAGGTGACTCTAACAACTTCTTAGTCATATTTACAATCCTACAAACATAAAATATAATCTAAAGAAATAGTTAGAGCATAATTCATTATATGATATCAGTATTTATAATAAAATAATGCTGTCATAAAAGGAAAAAAAGAAAACAATCAAATCTTTTTACCTTGAGTTATAAAGTTTACTTATAGGCTTCATCAATCTAAGTTCCATCACAATCAGGTCGTATATAATTACTATCATCCTCATTGATTTCATTATTTATAACGCTTCAAGTATGCCATTAATAATAGGATCATATTCTTCTTTGTTGTCAACATCATTATTTCTTTCATTATGTTTATAGTCTTTTTATGGAGTACAGTAAATAATGGACCATCTTAGATCTAGTTGGTCAGGGACTAAAAGACCTATTTAGCTTGAGAAGCTAAAATGAGACAATCAGATTTATGGCCATGTTGTTTAAGATCAACTAATATGTGACCAACCTCATCTAATTTAATCCCACCATTATTTTTAACCCAGTCATATTTGAACAATATTGTTTTATGCATATGGTACTCAAACTCTCATATCTCCTTGATAACACCATAAGATGACAATTGTCCAATTACTGGATTCTTGTCTTTGGCTCTTGAAATTTGCATTGTTATTGCAACTACAGTGACTCCACTATTTTGTATAACTCAGTTATTATTATGTTCCTATGTATGGAAGCAATAGTCATTCACATCTTATCTAGGATATTTTATAACTTCAGGACGAGGTCAATGTGCTACCTATTTCACCAAAAAGGAAGGTTGATTTTGCCTTTGTATTTCTAATGCAACCTATTGACAAAAGCTTGATCAAATAGATTTTAGTATTTAAATAAATAGAAGACATATGGTTATGTTAAAGAAACGTGTAAGTATCTTTTCTCGAAACCAAGAAATAAAGGTCCAAGTATGCTCATCTTGCAACCATTTGGATTGTTTTGATTGACAGGGATACTATGATTTCACATACTTGATATGCTCGTTATTATTGAACTAAGGTTAAGCTCATTTAATGAATGCATATATGTATGAAGTATATGTTTTATAATCAAAATATACATTGACTAGGAAGAGACAAACTCAAAGATATGGTTGGATGTCAAGTGAATTTAGTAGTACATAAAGATATGCTTGCTTTAATTCTTATCGATCAACAGTAACAATGTGACCACCAGGTAAGGGCTTTCCAACTTGAATGTCATCTTTTTTTCCATGTGAAATAGCAATTGGATGCATGTTAAAGTAATAACCTTCACAAAATTCAAATGTTTCTTTTACAATGTAACATTCAGCAATACATCCTTCAAAACGATTACGGTTACAAACATATATTTTCAAAGTTTTCATGAATTGTTCAAATGGATACATCCATCTAAGGTATACCGATCCACTTAATCTCACTTCTCTAATAAGGGGCACTATCAAATGCACCATTATATCGAAAAAAGAAGGTGGAAAGTATTTTTTAAATAAACAAAGAGTTACCACAAAATCTTGCTATAATTTACCTAGTTTTGAAACATTCTCAATCTTACTACACAAAGCATTGAAGAAGAAGCAAAACCTCATGATTGCATATCTAACATATTTTGGCAAAACTCAGTGAATAACCAATGATAAAAGTTATTGCATAAGAGAATGACAATCGTGAGACTTAAGAACTTGAATTTTTTATACCTGTCATTGACTTAAAATTTTTGAAATTCAAAGAATGCCTATCTAGAACTTTTATTTTGATAATGTCTCACAAAACATTCTTCTCTCTGATTTGCTTAGAGTGTAACAAGCAGGTAGTAAATAAGTATGACCATGTACAACCTTGGGAGTAAACTATTTTCTTAAGCCAATTTCCACAAGGTCTAGTTGAGTGTTAATCCCACTTTTAGATTTTCTAGGAATATTAAGTAAAGTTTCATAGATGCTTTACGTCGAAAATGTGTTGAACATGTAAATGTTTTCAATATTCATGGTCGAAAAAGCATGATTTCTTCTTGCAGAAAGTTTGAATATTGTCATTCAATCCTTTACCCCGTGTAAATTTTGCTCTTAGCAACTGTTGTTTTACCCCATACATTAGTAATGGAACTTACTTTCTATAGTATTTCGTCTCCACTTAGTGTACAAGGAGGTGAACCAGTTTCATGCTCTCCATTGAACGCTTTCTTTTGCTTTCTAAATAGGTGATTTTTTGGAAGAAATCGTCTATGACCCATATATACATTATTCTTACTATATTGTAATCTATAAGTATACGTGCTTTCACCACATATTGGAGAAGCATAATATCCCTTAACCGAATAACTAAAAAGATTCCCATAAGCAGGAAAATGATTAATCGTCCACAATAAAACAGCCTGTAATGTAAATAACTATTTTCGGTAAGAATCATAGGCTTTTACACCAACCTCTCATAAAAGTTTCAAATCATCAATCAATGGAGCAAGATATACATCAATATCATTATCTGGTTGGCGAGATCCTGATATAAGCAAGGATAACATCATGAATTTTGTTTCATAAACAACCACAGTGGTAGATTATGTGTTATCATTACCATTGGCAAACAACTATATGCATTGCTAAGAGAACTATTTGGATTTATTCCATCAGCAGAAATAGCCAATTGAAGAGTTCTATGTTCTAATGCAAAACTTGGCCACTTAAAGCCTATTAATTTGCAAGCATGTGAATCGGTAGGATGTCTTAGTTTCCTATCTACTTCCTTTTTGTTAGCATGCCAAGTTAAATCTTATGCAATTTTTGGTGATTGAAATATTCGCTTGAACTGTGGAATAGAAGGAAAGTACCACAATACTTTGGCAGGAATCCTTTTCATTTGCTTTTTTACCTTATTATTTTTTTTACATCTCAATAGTATACAAGTAGGACAAGATGATAAATCCTTATACATTTTTCTATAGAGTGTACAATCATTCGGGCAAGCATGTATTTTCTCGTAATTTGAACCCAATGCGTTTATAGTTTTTTTTTTTTTTTTGCTTCATACATCGATGTAAGGATTTCATTTACAGTAGGACACATCAGATAAACAATTTAACAAATCAGAAAAGCTCTTGTCTGACCACCCATACTTTTCTTTTATATTATATAATCTCATTAACACATATAACTTAGTATATCTCGTATTACTAAGATATAAAGGCCTTTTTGCATCTTCTAGTAAGTTTTCAAATAATTTAGGGTCATCCTAACAATATTCAAATACATTATTAACCATGTCTATTGTATTGCCATTATGATCATCCTTGTAAGATTCTTTAAACACCGATTTCTTACTTGTGAAAGATCTAATAGAACACTTTTCTCCATTGCAAATCCATCTCTTATACCTCTAATCATCCTTTTACTAAACAAATGATACTTTACTTCTTCAACACTTAATAATATCAAATAGTACATGATTGACAAGGACATTTAATGAGTGTAGGATCTTCACAATGAGAAATGACAGAAGCAAGAAACTCATCCATGCCATCAGAAAACTCCTTGGACAATCTATTCAAGTGCATCCAAGATTTATCCATATTCTATCTTATGATGGCAAATAAAAGAAAACCCACTTATTATGTATGCTTATTATGTATGTAATTCATATCATATAAAGCAACGTTATTATAAAAATAAGATAAGAAATAAGGTGCCTACTAGATTGAAAGGCCGTAGGCAAAGCGAAGACTATTTTTTCTAAACACATGCTACATTAGTAGATTAGTAAAGATTTGGGAACATGAAATAATGTCAATTGTGCAAAAAGAGTAGTAGCTTCTGTCTGTAGGGTTTTGACTTTTCTTTTAAGTTCTATTAATATGTAACAAGCTTTCCTTTCCTTTGAATAAGCAACTGACAATTCATTTGCAATTATCCTGCATAATGAATTATATCATCTATGAGAAAAAAAAGCCTTTATTACTAGTAAAGCGAAATACTAAAAAAGTTCCACCTTAATTAATGTGGCTAAATATCAACAAACTTTTTCTCTTAATGATTGCTCTCCTATTATTGGTTTGTCTTTACTTCAACTAAAGTAATCCCTAATCCATGTATAGTGTGTTAACAAGACACACTAGTTATCAATTATCTAAAATATTTGTAAAACTAATATTTTTTAGCATGATTTATTTAGAGTTTCTAGTATCATAGTGGAAACTAAACTGGAATTCAAAATCTCAAGAAAATTACTTATGACATACAAACTATTTGACAAATCAATAAAGACACATTTATAATGGAAATTGAGTTAAAGCTGCAGAATTTTCAAGTGAAATATTAGTAGCCTATTTTGGGAGGGAACATGGATTGCACTATATAAAGAATCAAGGATTCAGTTCATGTACTACATGCTTTAAATTTGAGAAAATGGCAACACCTTGCTAGTTAAGGCTCCATAGCCAAAAAATGATAATGTTTTCTGGGTGTTTGTTATTCGGCCTAAGACTTGTTGGGTTAAAGAAGAATAGTGTTAGAAAGGCCAAGATCCATCAAAGAGAAGCATAGTCGTAAAAATCGGTACTCAAAATGGTTTTGCTTATAGGGAAAGCAGCACTAGTAGACGAGAAATGCTTTAGGTCTACTTCTAAAACTTGTGTAATAGAATGAATGACATAAGCAATGTTAATTTTTTTAACCTTTTCCTAGCTATGTAGCGCACATGTTCTATTTCTTTCGCCATGAATATTTTGAAGAAAAAACAAGTGAAAAATCAACATGGATTTGATTTTACTATTACTCTTAAAAATGTAATGTGCCTGAGCCAAGGTTGGGTCATATATTCTAAAATAGGCCTTTATCTTTCATACTAAATCAGAAAAGATTGGACAAAACCAATCAACTTGAATGCTCTGGCAGGCTAAAAATTCTATACTAGGCCTTCATATTTCACAAGAATTTAGAAAAGATCAGCCTTAATGGCTATCAATGTAGAAAGGATGGAGGAAAGGACATATACACTCATGACATGATGAAAGTATCACTGAAAATTTCAGTCCAATGGTTACAGCAAAACCAGACTAAGCCTGCCTTGCTAGTTTAATTATTTCCAACTAAATGATTAATAGTTATAAGGTCACTAAGCTGAATTACGGAGATGCAAAAAGAATATCTTCTACTATAAACCAGTGACCAGACTTTGTTAAACTATGGATAACAAGCATTAACAACCATTCACAAAGCAGGCTAAGATCTTTGATTCAAAAAAGAAAAGCAAAATTGCTTCGGTAGGATGCATCCTAATAAGTTGCAGCTTGAAACAATGATTTTATCTAGACAAAAGGGTGCAATTTACTTGATATATCTTAAGGTGAGTGGTGATTGCATTCCAAGAATATAGACAGTAACACTGATTTCCAAATTCACAGAAAACATGCTCCAGTAAAAATTTTGTACCTTGATTTACTTACAATTTTTAATATCACAAGGGTAACAAACATGAGTATCATTTGACAATGCATGATGCTAAGAGAAGAAAATTTTAGAACAAAACTAAATAAGAGATTGCAAAACGCATTTTTAACTAGTCTTCACGTCTTTTAAGTAATGTGATCCCTCGAAATACCATTTGAAAAAGCTCTGAACAATTTCAAGTTGTTATTTCTAATCTAAGAAATAGCCCACAACATGTTCTTCTAACATCAATATCTTTTTTCCCTTTCATTTTTTCACTTTCATGATTTTTCCTATGTAATCAAAGACTACAATCTCTTATACTTGTCTCTCATGTCATCCAACCTTCTCAAGGATCTTTCACAAACTTCTTTAGAAGCACCCTCTTTAATCATAATTTTTAATTCCTCATCTTAGGAAAAGTTCATGAGGTCACTTTCAACTCTCATATCTTTTCATCCTATAATGAATCAAACCCCAAATTAGTCCCAAAATATTCACAATATCAACCTCTATAAAATTTATCATTCACTTCTTTGTATCTTCTTATAAATGTTTCGCAAAAGCTCCTCAGAAAATCCTTATTGGTCATGAGATTAGAGTTCATTTATGATGGAACAACTATTTTAAATTCTCCTTCACTTTTATTATGATGTCATTTGCTTTATTCTTTACTTTTAGTGTATTGCCTCAAACCGTTCTTCTTTGACATCTTGTAGACATTGCCTCATTTTGGAAGCAAAATTAAGCATCAGTGCATACATATTAAAAAATTAGTGGTGACTTTAATTTTATTTTTTAGAAATTTGAAAAGAAGTAAATTTCGTCCATTTTGACATTGAGAGTTTTCTATTGCGAAACCCTAACTATGACACTCTAGACCACCATAGTCATTAAACTTTAAACTTGAGCCTTGTGCCTTGAACCATAAAGTATGAACATGAAAACTTAGATCCTCCTTATTGAACCTAAGCCAACAACCTTAAACCTTAAATTTTAATTTCTTGACCTTAAACCCAAGACATAGGACTCAGTACTTAGATCTTTGGCTTATGACCCTTGAGAAATGATCCTTGACTTAGACCTTGCAGCCATAAACCTTGAAGCCTCAACCTTTGACTTGGACTCTTAAACTTGACTGTACATCTTTGGGCTTAGACATTCAACCTTAGAACTTAGGCCTTCGATCTTATGCCCTTCATCATACACTTATAACCTTATTGATAAATCAATTATTTATAGTGCATTTATCTGTTGGTTTTTGAATTTTGAGAGCATCCTTGATGCTTTGTTATGTTGTTTATACAAGATTAGATGATGAAACATAAAAGGAAGCATTAAATGAAAAAAACTAATCAATTTAAATATTGGCCAAATTTGACACTACTTTGCATTTTGTCATTAACTCTTTCTTTCAAACTCTTATTGACATCATTTAACATGTAAAATTTGAATTTTCAAGTAACTTTTTGTTAAGAGAACTTGATGTTAGCTATTTCAATCTTCTCTTTTCATCCTTTAAAATTATTTTTACACCTTGCAAGTTACTCCTGAAAGAGCTTACTTGAAAACACAGATACCCTATGCTCTTCTGTTAAATAATTTTTTTTTTCAAACAGAATTGATGTCATTGAAATAGCCTTAGTATTTCATATGCATTTCTCATTATTATTTATGTTTCTTGAGCCATCAGATTCCTCAAATTACCTTTTTGAGAAAGCTCAAAATAATTCCAAATGCTTACTTCTAGCCTAAGAAAGAGTCCATAAAGTGATCTTCCTACAACAATATCATTTTTTGCTTTCATTCTATCACTTTTAAGAGTGTTCTTATATAATTGTATGATTGCAACCTCGCATACTAATCTTTTGTTTTGTCCAACCTCTTCAAGAATCTTCTGAGAATTACCTTAAAAAAGGCCTCTTTAATCATAATGTTTAATTCTTTTACTAAATAAAAGCTAATGAGAATCATTTGTTTCCTTCACATCTTTTCATCTTGTAATGTTTAAAACTCCAAATTAGCCTTCTTTATTCAGCTTTTAACATCTCCTTCAAGATTTTTTACAAAACCTTCATAGAAAACCTCATTAGTTATGAGAATGTAGTTCATTTATGATGGAATAACCATTTTAAATTCTTATTCTCTTTCACTATAATGCCATATGGTTTATGCTTTGCTCTTAGTGTGTCGCCTCAAACTATTCTTCTTTGACATCTTGTAGGCCTTGAATGCTTTTGAAAGAGAAATTATGTATTGATACATATAGTGTAAAAAAATTGATGACAAATTCAGTTTTATTATTAAAGGATTTCCAAAGGAACAAATTCTTCCCCTTTCGAAAGTGAGGGTTCACTGCAAGAAAAACGGGATTATTTTACATGAGATAGTTCACTGTTTTAATAACAACTGTGAATAAAAGAATTTTTGTTCACAATTATAACAAAACTATGAACAAAGGTTTCTTTTATTCATAGTTTTTATTAAAACTATGAATAAAAACATATATGTTCACAGTTATGCTTATAACTGTGAACTAAAAAGAACTTTTTTTCATAGTTATGTTTATAACTGCGAACAAAAGTGACCTCTGTCCACCATTGAAGAGGCACTAGAATTTAATGCAGATTATTTATCGAATACAGATTCTGTTGAGATTCCTCTAAGGAAGAATGTGTTTGATTATTCAACTCAAAATGGAAGACCTTTAGCAGGTTGATGGATTGAACAAGTTCACCATGATCTTCTTCAACAAGCTCATTTATATGTTTTAACGAATACAAGTGAAGTTCAACCTTACATAAGGTAATATTTATAACCCATTTATTATACCACATCAAAGATGATTTCAATTGTCTACATGAATTGTTCTTATCATGCAGCGAGCATTTAAACCAATAAACTGTTGACAATCCCAAGAAGTCAAAAAGACGAAAGTGGTTACATGATGAGCATAATCGCACCTTCATCAATTAGTTGCACACACGGGTAAGAATCTTTACAAGTCCACCATTAAGTTATATGTGTCTATAATAATTGATCTAATAAATTATTTATTGTAGGTTGGGTATCAACTTTCATCGTCTAATCATAATATCTCATCAACTTTACGATGGATTGCTCATGGACCTCAAGTCACAGTAATCAAGTATCTTGGATACATCGTTAATGGTTGTCATTTTATACAAAAGAAAGAGACAACTCAAGAGTGCACCAAAACAGTGGAGTCACTGTAATTGCTAACACCATGCAAATTTCGAGTGCAAAAGATAAAAATCTAGTATATGGTGACATGGTATTTTATGGGGTAATACAGGAGATATGGGAGCTAGATTACACTTTATTTAGAGTCCCAGTTTTTAAATGTGATTGGATTGAGAATCGTCATGGTATTAAAGTTGATGATCTGGGAGTTATCCTTGTTGATCTTAATTGGATTGGCATAAAAATGATCAATTTATACTAGCTCCACAAGCGAGACAAGTATTTTATGTTGAAGATCCAATCGATACAAAAGTCGCTTGTAATATCAACACCTCGAAAAGACTTTGATGAAGCAGATGATTCGGGTGACATTAGTCTGGATCATATGTCTTTTTGTAATAATTTACCATCTGTTGAACTCTTCGATCAGATAGACAACAATGCAATTACATATGCTAGGGAAGATGGTGAAGGATTGTGAGTTTGACTAATATGATAGGTAATGTTAAACTTTACATATGCCTTATGATTTTTTTATTTTATTATTTTATGAAGTAAGTTTCTACATGTTAGTTTTCATTGACTTTTAACTTTATATGTTTTTATGAATATGTATTGTTAATTTACTAGTATTTAATTTGTAGATTTAATGGGTCCATCAGATCAACCGGATCGTGCCTCACAGAAATGCAAAAAACGAGGCATTACCACTATGCTTGATGTTATTAAGTGTAAATCAATGGGACAGAAGATATCAGTCCAATTAAATGAGAAAGGATAGTCAATCAAAAAGCATGATGCAATGATGAACAGTTATATTGGTGTCATTGTACGACATACAGTGCCTATTACACTTAACAATTAGCATGCTGTCCCAGAGGAGTTAAAGAATAAGATTTGGGAAACAATTTCAGTACGTGTTATAAAATATGCAAGTGCTTACATTTAAAATTGAATTATATGCTCATGATTTGTTTTCATTGATTTATGTAAATGTTTTTTATAGGGGACATATGACATTGATGTAACTTTGAAAAGGTATGTACTCCAATCTGCTACACGAAAATGAAGGAGCTTCAAAATCATTCTTATGAGGAAGTACATCTTGCCTTTTATGGATGACCTAGAATACTTGAGGTTGCCACTAGCAGAATATAGGAGTTTCATAGATTTAGATGTCTGGCATGCATTTGTGAACTCTCGCCTTTTAAAGGAGTTTTAGGTATTATATTAACCAAATAAAGATGTTTATTTGTGAAACTTTCACTAAAGATTGATATTCATTTATATTATAGTGAAAGAGAATTGTTGTAATAGAGAGAAGAAAGAAAAATATATATGATCATTGTTTTGCTCGAAAAGGATTTGCAGGGTTAGAGATCGAACTTGTAAGTCAATTATGTTTTGTTTTTTTTTTTTTTTACACAAATTTTTTAACATGTGATGGATCCATTTTGTTTACTTTAATTAACTACGTTAAATGATTTTGTATAATTGCCTGTAGAAGAAGTCATTGGGTATTGAGGAAGAAATTGATCGTGCTACATTATGGAAAGCAGTAAGATGTAACAAACAAGGATGATACATAAATGAAGCAACCAAAGAATGTGCTGAAAGGATTGTACGTATTTGATGAGTCTTTACTTCCATTTGATTTGTATTTATTCAAATGTCACATTTATGTAACAATTGCATTCTGACTTTGTAGGATGAGTTGATGACATAGGAGAGTCAAGGTACATTTAAACTAGTACATGTGAATGATGTCCTCACAAAAGCTTTAGGAACACCTGAACATCTTGATCGTGTTAGAGGTCAGGGATCTGGGGTAACTATAACCTCGTATTTTGGGCGGATGAAAACATATATCGTACCAGTAAGTGAAGCACCATATGATAAATAAGGTTTTATGAACATGATGAAGTGTTTCTTGCAACATAAAGATGTTTTAGATGACATTGTGTTAGACAGAGTTACTACCCAACCGAAATCATTCAAATGCCATTTCATTCAAGTAAAGCTAGCAATAACATGGCTGGAATAGATGATAATGAAAAAAGTCCAACATCGCCTCCTCCAACCTTCCCCAGTTGGTCCGTCGAAGCTTACAACGTCCAGTAGTAAGGTACGTCACATGTTATATTTCTATTGAAGAAAATAATTAAAGTTTTGAGACATTAAATTGTGCTTTGATTATCCATTGTAGTGTGTACAATGTGATTTGTACATTGGTTCTTTAGAGGATATCAGGCCCATGGATCAATTTTCATAGATACTACCATGAATCAAACTATCCATGGGCATCCTCTGCTTGATGGAGATGTTAGGGTGATAGTGGATGTAGCTATTCGAGGCGATGCTCATTTGCCTCGCCCAATAGTAGAAGCAAAAATTTTTACTGTATTTGAAGTAGTTGGCACACATGTTGCTTGGCCACAAGATTGGGTCATCACACATGAATGTGAGGTATTTTATGTTAAAATTTGAAATTTTTTTAGTTTATGTATTGGACATGACTTCTTAACTATTTTATTTCTAGTCAATGAATAAAGGAAAGATGCAAAAGTTGCAAGTTAGACGAGCATCAACATTGATGAACAACCATCATTACAGCAATTGTCTTCTATTGGGTTGCCATTATCACTGAAGGTATTGCATGAGCATGTCACAAAGGTAATGGATCATGATGGAGTCATCACCATTCCTTTGCAAAAAGAGGTATTTGCTAATGAGGGCTACATATATATGATGCAAGAAGATATAATACAATTTTGTCACATAGAAGAGATAAGTGTTACTATCATTCAAGCTTACATTATGTAAGTATTTTATTCTTTTATTAGTTTATTGATCTTACAATTATGTCATATTCATATTTATAAGTGTTTTTTATATTTTCAATAAACTTTACAAAGATTTGGTTGAACTGGGCTTCAATCAAAATATTTTATTTGCTGATCCATCGATGATATTAGTTGTGAGCGGTATAAAGATAGAAGATCAAGCTCGTCATATTTCAACTAGATTAGCTCAACCAATGTGACAAAGGAGTAGCGATCTTCCCATATAACATCGCGTAAGCATGAACTTAATTTTTTCAATTGCATTAGTTAAATAACTAATAATTTAATTTGCTTAATAATTTGGGCATCATTGGATGTTGGTGATTGTTGAGTCGTGGGCATTCACATATACAGTTTTTGATCCTTTAGGGCATGGTTCTCGCATTGAGTTAGACAAGCTCATGTCCATGTGAGTTTAATTATTTTATACTTACATTAGTATATATAATTGCAATTTCACGATTAGTAACTTTTTTTTTATAGCTTTTTTAGAATGTTTTTCGCAATAGACATGTCATCTATTAGCCGACGGAATTGCCAAAGGATTGTTGCTAAGGAATGTATGCTCCGGACCATATGTTACATTAAATTTCATTATCTTCAGTCACAAAATGTAACATCTAAATTATGCTAATGTAGTGTCCACGTCAACCTTCTAACCATGAGTGCGGATATTATGTGATGAAATACATGGGGGATATCATTAACAGACATAACAATGATGCACCATACTCGAAAATAGTAAGTTTTTAAATAATTTATTTCTGTAAAATGTTATGTATAATATAAAAATTATAATTATACTAACTTTTATATTTTTCACATGTATAACTAATGAATATTGATACCTACAGTTAGTTTGAGCTTAATGATGTCGGACAAGTGTTTGGGCAATACATATGGAGTATTATATTAGGATTCGGGTATAGGACTTACATTTCAAATTTTGGAATACATTATATAGTTGTTAGGAATTGTAAGTATTTTTCTTTTAACTTTTAATTTGTAAATTAATTTTTCTCCATGTGTTTCATACATAGTTGGAAGGTTATATGGATGAGAATTATAATTCACTATAGTTTTGAAATGGTAATCAATATGTGTTATATTGAAATGTATTATGATAAAAGAAGTGATCATGAATGTGTGCTACATTAGATTAAAATATATTATGAATTAATGAAGTAATGATGGTGTCAGATTGTATTGAGGTATGGTAGTGGTGTAAGATTGCAATGAAGTGTGTGAGTACTATTGAAGTGCTTTTTGGTAAAAAAGTGGTGGTGGTGTGTTATATTTTATTGAAGTGTGGTAGTAGTATTAAAATTATTTGTAATAGTTTACTTTTTAATTATATGCAATATTTTTTGTATATTGTCAAATTTTGATTTTAGGTAAATAGAAAATGTGAATTCGTAAGCAAAAAAATTTGATTTTCAAAAAAAAATCAAATAACAATTAAAAATACGAATTATAATTAAGAATTAAGATTACTAAAAATTAAATAATGATTCAATTTTAAATTATTATATGTTAAAAACAAAAAAAAAATTAAATAGTAATTCAAATTTTTAATTATTTATCAATTCGATTTTTGATATTTTTTATTTTCAAAAAAATAATAAATTAAAAGTAATAGTTTTATTCACAGTTTTCGAATTGTGAACTACTTAGGTTTTATTCACAGTTCTAGAACTGTAAATAAACATTAATGAACTGTGAACTAATGTTGTTTTATTCACAGTTTAAGAACTGTGAATAAAAATTAAATGAACTGTAGAGAGTTTTATTCACAGTTTTAGAACTGTGAATAAAACTTTAGTGAACTATGAACTAATGCAGATTTATTCACAGTTTTAGAACTGTGAACAAAAATTTAATGAACTGTGAATTAAAGTGTGGTATTCAAACTTTTATTCACAGTTCTATAACTGTGAATAAAACTTTAATGAACTGTGAACTAATATAGTTTTATTCACAGTTCTATAACTGTGAACAAAACATTGATGAACTGTTAACTAATATAGTTTTATTCACAGTTCTATAATTGTGAACAAAACATTAATGAACTGTGAACTAAATTCGGATTTATTCACAGTTTTAGAACTGTGAACTATTTTTCCTAACTTTTGCTCACATCGACATAGTCCACAGTTTTACAACTGTGAACAAAAGCCATTAAAAGTCTGTGAATAAAAGGTTATTTTGTTGTAGTGGTTTTTCGCAGTAAAACCTCGGCTATGACACCATAGACCACCTTATTTTTACACCTTAAACTTGAACCTTGAGCCTGGAACCATAAAGTAAGAATACGGAAATTGCATCCTTAACCTTGAACCCTAAACTTTCAATCATGAACTTTAAATGTAAATTTGTTCACCTTAGACTCTTAACCTCAGATTTAAGACCTAGAACTTGGATTTGAGACCTTAAACCTTGGACTCAGGACCCTAGACCTATAACTCATAACATTAGACCATGGATTCTTGACCTTAAATTATGTAACCTTAACCCTAAACCCTAGAACTTAAACCATTGATCTTAGACCCTTTATCATAAACCTAGAACCCTATTGACAACTCAACAATTTATAGTGCATTTATCTAGTGTTTTTCAATTTTAAGAAATTCCTCGATGCTTTTTTTTTTTTTTAGCTTTTTATTGCAAGCTTACATGATAACACACAAAGGGAAGCATTAAAGGAAAAAATATATCTATTTAAGTAGTTTCAGCCAACTTTGATACCATTTTGTATTTTCTTTTTTAAACATCAATCAACATCATTTGACTTGTAAAATCATAATTTAAGTGATTCAGTTTTAAGAGAACTTAATATTAGCCATTGTAATTCCCTTTTTTCATCCCTCAAAAACATTTTCCTTCTTAAAACTTACTCCTAAAAGACCTCGCATCAAAACATAGGATACATTTTTCTTTTCCTTGAAGCTAACTTTTTTTTCTTCCAAACCCAATTGATGTCACTGAAGCACCCTTAATATTTCATACTCATTCCTACTATTTTTCATGTTTCCAAGCTATCAAATCCCTCTAATAACTATTTTTAAAAAGCTTTGAATAATCCTAAGTACTCAATTTTAACCAAAAGAAGCACCCACAAAGGTGTTCGAGCATTAATATCTTTTCTTACTTTCACTTTATCTCTTTCAAGATTGTTCTTATGCAATCATAAGATTGCAGTCTTTTAATCTCTCGTTTCATCCAACCTCTTCAAGGATCTTTCCAAAACTACCTTAGAGAACCTTTTTTTATGATAATTTTTAATTTTCCTACCAAGGAAAAGCTAATGATGGTCTCTTCTTACTTTCAAATGTATTCATAATGTAATTTTTTTAACCCCAAATTAATCCAAAACTGTTATTCACATTAACTTATACAAGATTCATCATTCACTTCTTTAGATCTTATTTTGGATTTTTCATAAAACTTCCCTAGAAAAATATTATTGGTCATGAGAATGTAATTCATTTATGATGGAATAGCCATTTTTAAATTCTCGTTCTCTTTTACTATCATGCCATATGGTTTACGCTTTGGTCTTCATGTGTTACCTCAAGTTGTTCTTCTTTGACCTCTATAGATCTTGCATTATTTTGGAAGCAAAATTAGGTATTGGTGGATATAGTTCAAAAGAATTGGTGACCAACTTGTCTTTAATTTTTAAGGATATTCAAACAAATGAATTTTCTCCCTTTTAAAACTGAGGGTTTTTCGTAACGAAGCCTAAACTATAGTGACCTAGATCACTCTAGTTCTTAAACCTTGAACTTGAATCTTGAGCCCTGAACCATGACAAACATGAAAACTTGCATCCTTAACCTTGAACCTTAAACTTACAACCCTAAACTTCAAATTTTAATTTCTTGACCTTTGACCCTAGACTTAGGACTCGAGATCTTAGACCTTAGACTTATGACCCTAGACCTTTTGATTATGATCCTTGGCCATTGTTCCTTGACCTTGGACCTTGCAATCTTAATCGACCTTTAAGCTTGACCTTAGATCTTAGTCCTTAGAACCTAGACCTTTGATTGTAAACCCTTCATCATGCATCTAGAACCTGATTAATAACTCAAATATTTATAGTCCATTTATCTAGTGTTTTTTGAATTTTGAGCTTCTTTGATGCTTTTGTGCTTTTTTATGTTGTTTATTGCATCATTAAATGATGAAACATAAGTGGAAGACTAAGGAAAAAATAGATCTATTTAAGTGGTTTTGGCCATCTTTGACACCACTTTATATTTCGTAGATAACTTTCTCTTTTTAACTCCAATTAAAATCATTAAACTTGTAGAATCTAAATCTTTAAGTGATTATCTTTTGAGAGAACTTAATTTTAGCCATTTTAATTTATTCTTTTCATCCTTTAAAAGCATTTTTCCTTCTTCAAAGTTACTTTAAAAATAGCTTACATTAAATTACAGGCCCCATGTTCTTCCTTCAAACCTACTTTTTCATACCCATTTCCAATTATTCTTTATGTTTCTCGAGCCATTAGATCCCTTGAGTTGTGTTTTTTTGAAAAGCTCTGAATAATTCCAAGTACCTAATGTTAGCCTGAGGAAGAGCCCATGATGAAAAAATGAGTGAAGAAAATGGGAAGGCGATAAATTCGAAACTCGCTACACTTTTTTCGAATATTATCATGATGTCAAGGTAGAGAAGTTGATAATCAAACTTGGACTTCATCAGAACTAAGTTATAGGGTATAGTAACGGGCTCTTTCACTAGCTAACCTACTTTCTTGAACTAAAGAAGACCTTAACCAAGATAGAACTTGAGCATTCCACTACCAAAGAACTCCTATGTATGAGTCACTAGCCACCCTTTCTTGGATTTGATTAGTTATAGACTAGGTCATTGCAGGCTTGGCTGAAGAAGATCAAAAGGATTGAAACTAAGAATTAGTCTTCCATTTTTATTATTATTATTTTATTGTAATTGAGTTTTTCCATAATAATTCTTTTTACGAGTACTCTTTAATCGTATTAACTTGATCATCTTTTTCTCTTGTATTAAAAAAAAAAAAAAACCTTAATGGATATTCAATTTGCCTTCCGTAAATCTCAAGAACACCATTAAAAGCGATCACAATAATATTTTTGGAATAGTGCAATACATCCATCTTTTCAAGCTTGCATGTGCTAATCTAAATGAAAATAACTCTTCTAGAATACCTGACATCACATCCATGAGAAATAAGTGATTCTCTTTAATAGATTCATCATAACTTATGAGCTCTACCCAAGGAATTGGTCAATACCAATGAGCTTTTCTTAAGGAAAATCTCATGACTCGTAAGCTCCTCCTAGTACCTTATACTTAACTTATAGATTCAGGATCTTCAAGTGATTAGCTTTTAAGAGAACTTAATTTTAACAATTTTAGTTTCCTCCTTTCATCCTTTTGAAACTTGTTTCATGCTTGAAAGTTACTCCAGGAGGAATTCCTACAAAAACATAGTAATACCCCTAATTTTCAATGAAACCTCTTTTTTTCTTTCAAAACCCGATGGATCCCATTTTAGCATTCTCACATCTCATACTCATTTCTAATCGTTGCATTTCTTGAGCATTAAATCCATTGAATTACCTTATTGGAAAAGCTCTAAAAATTCTAAATACTTAATTCCAACCCATGAAAGAGCCACGAAGGTGTCTTTCAAAATTAGTATCTTTTTATCCTTTTGTTCTTTTGCTTTCAAGATTAATCCTATGAAATCATGGGATTACTATCTCCCGTACTTGTCTTTTATTTGTCAAACCTCCTCTAGGATCTTTTAGAAACTACCTTAGAAGACCCATTTTAATCACGATTTTAACTTCTCCAACTAAGAAAAAGCTCATGGGAGTCATTTCCTGATTTCATGTCTTTTTATCTAGTGATGTTTTAAACCCTAAATTAGTCTCAAAATACTAAAAAATCACCCTCTTCAAGATTTATCATTCACTTCTTTGCATCTCCTTATGGATGTCTTACAAAACCTCCCTAAAAGTGTCCTATTGATCATGAAAATCTAGTTCATTTATGATAGAATAAGCAATTTAAATTCTCATTCTCTTTTGTTGTAAAGCTATATGGTTTGTGCTTTGCTCTTAGTGTGTTGCCTAAATTTGTTCTTCTTTGACATCTTATAAGCCTTAAATCAGTTTGGAAGTATAATAGGTATCGGTACATACAGTTTAAAAAATTGGTGACCACTTTAATTTTTAGGGATCTTTAAAGAAATGAATTTTGTCTCATTTCACACTGTGGCTTTTTTTTTTAGAGAAACCATGACTATGACACCATAGACTACCCTAGTGCCTAAACTCAGAACTTAAAACTTCAAACATGAACCATAAAGTGTGAACATGAAAACTTGCATATTTATACCTTGAACCATAAACGTATAACTCTAAATTTTTTATTTTAATTTCTTGACCGTAGACCCTAGACCTAGGACTAAAAACCCTACAATTTAGACTCAATACCTTAAACATTTTGATCATGACCCTCAACCATTGATACTTGACCTTGGACCTTATAGTTTTAACCTTGAACCCTAAACCTTTAACTTGGACCCTTATCTTAGACCTTCAACTTTAAACCTTTGACCTTTGACCCTAGAAAAACCTATTCATTTCATTTAAGATGCAAAATTGAAATCCTTGTTGTCATTGATAGTCAAGTTCTATTCAAATTAATCACTTTGACTGATCATTTTTATATAAATTATAAGTAAAAATGCAGTAAGAACGAGAATGAAGAGTAGTTAGCAATAAATGCGAGAATATTTCGCTTTTCAAGATTTCCATCTTTGTTTCTCTTTTTGTTATTCTTGGTTCCCATTTTCTTTTTAATAAAAATATAACTATTTATAATGCATTTATCTAATGTTTTTTTTTTTTTTTGGAATCTTGAGAGCTTTCTTCATGCTTTTTCTTTGGTGTTGTTTATTGCAAGATTAGATGATGAAACACAAGTGGTTACATTAAGAGACAAAACATATCTATTTGAGTAGTTATAGCCAACTTTGACAGCACTTTGTAATTTACTAATAATCCTTTATTTTGAACTTCAATTAACATCATTTAAGTTGTAATGTCTGAATCTTCAAGTGATTTCTCTTTTAAAAGAACTCAATTTTAGCCAATTTAATTTTCTTTTTTTTTTTGATTTGAAAGCATTTTCTTTCCCAAATTTTCTCTAGAAAAAGCTCATGTCAAAGCGCTACGATACCACATGTTATTCTTTTAAACCTTTTTTTATTTAAAAAAACATAGTTGGTCTCATTGAAGCACCTACAGTATTTCATACTCATTTCAAACTCTTCTTCATGTTTCTTAAGCCATTTGATCCCTTGAATTTCCTTTATAAAAAAGATCTAAATAATGCAAGTAATTGTACTAACATGAGGACATCAATATCTTTTTCCCTTTAATTCTTATCGCTTTTAGCATTGTTGCTATGTAATCACAAGATTGGAATCTCTTGAACTCATCTTTCATTTTATCCAACCTCTTTAAGAACCATTTAGAAACTCCCTTAGGATAGCCCTCTTTAATCATAATTTTCAATTCTCATGCGAAAGAAAAGTGTGAAGGTGAATTTTTGATTTCATAACTTTTCATCCTATGATGTTTTAAACCCTAAATTAATCCCATAATCTTCATGACATAACCCTCTACCAGATTCATCATTCATTTCTCCACATTTTCTTTTGGATTTTTTGCAAAACCTCCTTAGAGGAGCTGTGTTGATCATAAAAATGGAGTTTATTTATGTGGAGTAGCCCTTTCAAATTCTTACTCTCTTTTACTGTAATTCCCTACTTATCAAGTTTTCCTCTTAGTTTGTTGCCTCCTCCAAGTCTTCTTTTACATCTTGTAAACCCTTACATCATTTTGGAAGAAAAATTAGGATTTGAAACATATAGTATAATAGCGACTTCAATTTTATTTTTTAGGGACTTCCAAAGAAGTAAATTTTCTCCCTTTTCACACTGAGGGTTAAACCCTAGCTATGACCCTCGAGACCACCTTTGTCCCTAATCCTGGAACTTGAACCTTGAGCATTAAACGATAAAGCATGAACAATGAAAACTTGCATCCTTAACCTTAAACCCAAATCTATAACCTTGACCTTAAAATTTCAATTTAATTCTTGACCTTAGACTATATATGTAGGACTTGAGACCCTAGACATTAAAATCGAGGTCCTAAACCTTTGCCTCATGACCCTTGACTATTGGTCCTTGATCTTCGATTGCTTTGTATTTTACCAATCACCCTCTCTTTTGAACTCTAATTGACATCATGTAAGTTGTAATGTTTGAATCTTCAAGTGATTTTTTTTTCAGAGAACTTATTTTTAGCCATTTTGATTTCTTCTTTTCATCAATCAAAAGCATTTTTTCTTCTTGAAAGTTGCTTCAGAAAGAGCTTGCATCAAAACACAAGATACATTAAGTTGTTTCTTTAAATTTTTTTTTTCTTTTCAAACACAATTGAAAGCACTCTTAGTAACTCTTCAACTATTCTTTAAGTTTCTTAAGCTATCAAATTGATTGAATTGACTTTTTGGAAAAGCTCTAAATAAATTCAAGTACTTAGTGCTAACCCTAAGAATAGCTCACAAAGGGATCTTCCAACATCAATAACTTTTTTTCTCTTTCCTTCTCTTGCTTTCAAGATTGTTCTGATTCAATCACATGACTATAATCTCTGATACCCTTCTCTTATTTCATCCAAACTCCCCTAAGATCTTTTTAAAACTACCATAGAAAAGCCTTCTTTAATTTAATCAAAGTTTTCAATTCTCTTATTAAGGAAAATCTCACATGGGTCATGTTTTGTTTACATATCTTCTCACCCAATGATTGTTTTAATCCCCATATTGGCCCTAAAATATTATTAAGATAACCCCTTACAAGAATCATCATTCACTTCTTTGCAGCATTTTTTTATTTTTGGCAGAACCTTTGTAAAAATGCCTTGTTGATCATGAGAATATAGCTCATTTATGATGAAATAGCCATTTTTGAATTCTCATTCTATTTTACAATAAACCCATATGTTTATGTTTTGCTCTTAAAGTGTTGCCTCAAGTAATTCTTCTTTGACATGTTATATGCCTTGCATCATTTCGGAAACAAAATTAAGTAGTGTTATATATAGTTTAAAAGACTTTAATTTTCTTTTTTAGAAATTTTCAAAGAAATGAATTTCCTTCCTTTTAGCGCTATAGGTTTTCTGCAGTGAAACCTCGGCTATGATACTAGAGACCACCCCAGTCTTTATGCCCTGAATATGAACCTTAGGCGTTGAACAATAAAGCGTGAACATGAAAGTTTGAGTCCTTAACCTAGAACCCTAAACCTATAACCCAGTACTTTACATATTAATTTCTTGACCTTAGACCTTGGACCTTAGTCTTGGGACCTTATATCTTTAACTCATGACCCTTGACCATTAGTCCTTAAGCTTGGACCTTACAACATTAACCCTGAACCCTAAACCTTTCACTTGGACCCTTAAGCTTGACTTTAGACCTTGGACCTTAGACCTTCAACCTTAGACCTTAGACCTTCGACCTTAGGCTCTTCGTCATAGACTTAGAACCCTATTGATAACTAAATTATTCATTATTTAATTATTTAGTGTTTACTAAATTTTAAGAACATGCTAGATGCATGGTTATGTTTTTTTTGTGTTTGTTTATTGCAAGATTAGTTAATAAAATGCAAGTGGAAGCTTTAAGGGAACAAACAAATCCATTTGATTAGTTTTTGCCAACTTTGACATCACTTTGTATTTTACCAATAACTCCTTCTTTTGAACTCTAATTAACAACATTTAAGTTGTAAAATCTAATTCTTTAAGTGATTTTGTTTTAAGAGAACTAAATTTTAACTATTTTAACTTATCATTTTCATCCTTTGAAAGCATTTTTCCTTCGAGAAAGTTACTTTAAAAAGAGCTCGTATAAAAGCACACGATACCTTATGCTGTTCTTTCAAAACCTTTTTTTTTTTCTCAAACATAATTGATCTCATTGAAGCACTCTCAGCATCTCATACTCATTTCGAACTATTCTTTACGTTTCTCCAATAGTAAGATCCCTCAAATTTCCTTTTTGGAAAAGCTTTGAATAATTTCAAGTCCTCAATTCTAACTTAAGAAAGAGCCTACGAAGGGGTTTCTAGTATCAATATCTTTTTTCCATTCTATTTTTTTATGTTGTTTATTGCAAAATTAGATGATGAAACACAAGTGGAAGCCTTTAGGAAGAAAACAAATCTATTTGAGTGGTTTTGGCCAACTTTTGCATCGTTTTCTAGTTTGCCAATAGCTTTCTTTTTCGAACTCCAATAGACATCATTTAACTAGTAAAATCTAAATCTTCAAATGATTTTATTTTAAGAGAACTTAATTTTAACCATTTTAATTTCCTTTTTTCATCATTCAAAAACATTTTTCCTGCTTGAAATTACTATAGAAAGAGCTCGCATTGAAACATAAGATACCCTATGCTCTTCTTTTAAATTTGATTTTTTTTTTCAAAAGCAATTGATCTCATTAAAGTAACCTTAGTATTTCATACTCATTTTAAAAAAAATTTCTTTCCTACTAAGCCATCAGATCCATCGAAATACCTTTTAAAAAAAGCTTCGAATGATTCAAAGTACTTAGTTCTAACTTGACGAAGAGCCTACGACTGAAAATTTAATGAAAAGCATGACGAGGTGATAGATCAAGAGCTCATTGCAATTTCTTAGGATATCCATCATGAAGGCAAGGTGAAGGTATCATCAACTAAACTTGGACTTCATCAGGACTAAGCCATAGAGTATAGTAATGAGCTCTTTTTTGAACTAGTGAAGATCCCAACCAAGATTAAAGTTAAGCATTCCATTACCTAAAGAACTTCTAGGTATGAGCCACTGACACCTTTTCCTAGATCTCGTTAGATTCAAACAAGGCCACTAAAGGCTTGGGTGGAGAAGATCCAGAAGCATGAACCTAAGAATTGCTTTCCATGCTTTTTTTGTAATAATTTTTTAATGAGTAATATTTAATCATATTAAGTTATAGAATTTCAATCTTCAAGTAATTTGGTTTTGAGAGAACTTAATTTTAGCTCTTCAAATTTCATCTATAAAACATTTTTCTTGCTTGAAGGTCACTCTAAGAGGAGCCCACTAAAATCACAAGAATACCTCCTTTTCTTCCCTCAAACCCTATTATTTTTTTAAACATGATGGATCCCATTGAAGCATTCTTAATATTTAATATTCATTCTAACTAATCCTCAAGTTTCTTGAGCCATCAGATTCCTTGAATTACCTTTTTAGAAAATCTATAAATAATTCCAACTATCTAGTTCTAAACCACGAAAAAGTCCATGAAAAGGACTTCTATAATCAATATCTTTTTATCCTTTTGTTCTTTTACTTTCAAGATTGATCTTATGCAATCATGGGATTGCCATATCCCATACTTAATCTTTTATTTCATTAAACCTCTTGCAAGGGTCTTTTAGAAACTGCATTGGAAAACCCTTCTTTAATCACATTATTAAATTCCCCAACCAAGGAATAGCTCACAAGGTAATTTTTTTGATTCATGTCTTTTTATCCTATGATGTTTTAAACTCTAATTTAGTCCTAAAATATTCATGATATCACCTTATACAAAATTTATCATTCACTTATTCGTAACAATCCTTTAGAATTTTTCGTAAAACCTCCCTAGAAGAGCCTTGTTGATCATGAGAATGTAGTTTATTTATAATGGAATAACCATTTTGTAGACCTTTCATCATTTTAGAAGTAAATTATATATCAGTACATACAGTTTAAAAAATTAATGGTGACTTCTATTTTATTTTCAGGGATTTCCAAAGAAAACAAATTTTCATCATTTTCACACTGGGGGATTTTCATTAAGAGACGTCGGCAATAACACCCTATACCACCTTAGTCCCTAAATCCTAAACTTAAACCTTAAGCCTTGAACCATAAAGTGTGGAAATGAAACTTGCATCCTTAACCTTAACATCTAAACCTATAACCTTGAATTTTAAATTTTAATTTCTTAACCTTACCCATTAGCTCTCGGTCCTTGTCCATTAATCCTTGACCTTGGATATTGCACCCTTAATTATGGACCTTAAACTTATGACTTGCACAATTAACCTTGACCTCTAGACCTTAGACCTTAAACCTTTAACCCTAGATCTTAGACCTTCGACTTTAGACTTTTCAAAATAGACCTAGATTGCTACTAATAACTCAACTATTTATAGGGCATTTATTTAGTGTTTTTTGAATTTTGATAGCTTCTTGGATGCCTTTTTGTTTTTTGTTTTTATGCTGCTTATTGCAAGATTAGATGATGAAACACAAGTGATAAGCATTAAGGAAAAAAATAGATCTATTTGAGTAATTTTAGCCGACTTGGACACCACTTTGTATTTTGCCAATAATTTTTGTAAACATCTAATTTTTAGCTCTAACATTAAGTTAGAAAGAGTTCAAAAATAGTTAAATGTCAATAACTCTTTTCAAATGAAGATTATACTGATAAATTTTGATATCATGCTTTTGTTAAGCTTGAGGTAGGGTAAAGCCTAATAAGCATGATTCAAATCGATGTTAGGCTAGAAATAGTTTAATGAGCATACTCTATCTTCATATCAAATTAGGAATCCCATTGACAAATTGAGTGACAACCATTTACTTCTTTGATTAGACAGATTCCATGAAGAATGGTTCCTTTTGGATATTTAAGCTAGATTTATTGATCATACTATTAATTTAAAGATGCAAAAAGTACAGTTTTGATTTTAAAACAGATAACTCTCTATTTTTAATATCTCAAGGGCAATGAGTTTGATACTGATCCCATATCAAATTTAAACATTTGATCTCGATGTGATTGACTTGAATCTCACATCAAAGCATTTAGGCTTAACCCCGATATGGTTAACCCGATCTCGTGCCATACCTAATCCTTGGTATGGTTAATTTTACATGAAGATTAACCTAATGTGATTGACTATGAACTCTGGCCTCATGTAATGACATTTAACTTAACCTTGATGTGATTGATTTTGATCTTGCATTAGATTTTAAATACGTAAAAATAATAATAGTAAGAGTAAAAATGATGGTACATCTGCAAAATTATAATAACTATTAAATCGATGCCAAATTGCTAAAAATAAGCTAATAAACTAATGAAAGGTCAATGAAATAATATCAAAAATATGAACAGATATAACTTGATGATAGATCAATAACTCAGATGCAAGATGTAATCCATAGCCAAGATGTGATTAACTTTGATCTCACATCAGCACTACTACAAAAATTGTAATAAGTGATAACAATTTAATGACAGTTATTCAAATAACTGCCATTAAAAGTTTCGTTAATACTTTTAAAGGCAGTTCCTCCAAAACTGTTATTAAAAATAAAGTTTTTAACGTTAGTTAAAAAAAAAAACTGACGTTAAAAGATAGATCAAAAAGCCTTTAACGCCAGTTCCTCAAGAACTGACATTAAAAGCTCTAGTAATAGGTTTTTTAATGTCAATTCTTGATGAACTGACATTAAAACACTCATCACTCCAATTCGGTTCCTCCATCAACTCCTAATCCGACCGACTGCCCCTGTTGTAGTAAGAGCAGCAACAATTTACAGCTGCAACTATTGCAGTTGTTGCTGCTTCCACTTACAGCAGCAATAGTAACAGCTGCTGTTACTACTTCTGCCTACAGCAGCAACAACAACAGCTGCTGCTGTGAGCAATAGCGGTTGCCGTTCACTACGAGAAAAATTATTTTTAATGACAGTATTTTATGACGGTCTTTTATGAACGCCATTAAAAAATTGAATACATAACGATCTGAAAAAGCTGTCATAAAAAACGTAACATATATGACGGTCTTTTAGGATCGTCATAAAAAACGTAACATACATGACGGTCCTAAGAGACCGTCATAAAAAACATAGTATACATGACAGTTCTAAGGGACCATCATAAAAAATCTATAATTAGAAAAAAAAAAGTTTGTGATGGAGACTTGAACCTAATCTCTCTTGGAGAGATTGATAAATGTCATTGCCATCTAGCCAAAGCAAAAGATGTGGTATGTCTTAGACTGATTGATATTTAATTTAAATACTTGATTGAAAATGTAAACCAACAGACTCAAACCCAAGTCCTGTTCAGGCTTATAACCATTTGCTCCACAGTTTGATTTTGGTTTGCTATGTTGTTTGTCTAATAAAACATATGTTTGAATTATTTTGAGAAAAAAAGCCTAGGGGCCGACTTGAACCCAAATTCTCTTAGTCAATTTTATGAGACTTTACCACTCAGTCAACTAAAATCTTGTGTAATGATTTTGACAGTAATGAAATTTAAATAGTATACAGGATGTACTATAATATTTAAAGATCTTCACCCACACAGTGGCAGTCGTCTTCCTCATTCTCCCCCAAAAATACCAGTTGAAACAGAGATTTCTCTCTTTCAACATCATATAATCGATGGAAAGCTTTATTTTTTCAAAAAATTTTGTGAAATAGGCTTTGTGCACTATCGAATGATACCATTAAAGCAAAAAAAATAGTATGTAAAACTAATCAAACCTTCATCTCACATTGTTAGAGAGAGAGAGAGATTTTTTTATTGATTCTTTCAATTTCTTACTTAGCTTTGTTCTAAAATTTTTTTCTCTTGGCATTATGCATTTTCGGATGATACCCATGTTTGTTACCCTTATGATACTGAACATTGTAAGTAAATGAAGGGAGAAATTGTAAGCCATGGCTGGGGATGCCAAGTTTCTCCTAATGGCGCTAACAAAGCCACCACCCAAGTGTGTTCCATGCATCTATTTGTGAAAAAGTAAAACCTAACATAGACAAATTAACTCTCTTTCTCTCTCTCTATGTATATGTATTTAGTAGCTCAGACAACCTTAGGTACTGCCTTCATAGGCTACATTTTCTTATCCCTACAGGCAAGAAAGCTTGTTGTCAAAGCATGCTTGCTTATTCTTGGACTAGAATTTTGGATTATAAATGTTAGTTGGCTGGCAATTCGGACACTTAATTTCTCCTCATCTAAGATGTCTTTATGCTGTTCAAAGTTCTCGTCCATATTTATGTATTGATAATTGAATCCTAGGTTGATAATTGAATCCTGGTGGGCTGGCCAGGTTTGCTCTTTTTGGAAGCTTGGAAAAGGAGCTGCCACTTGACTGACCCTGCCACATGGAAGACATAAGCACCAATATTCGATCATTTTGCTGCATATGGGTGCAGTAATATAGGACTGCCATTTAGTACATGAATTGAATCCTTAAGAGAAACCAATAATAAAGAATAATCATTGAGAGAAAAAGTTTATTGATACTCTGATACTTCAATTAAAGTAAAACTTTTTTAGTATTTTTTTGTGCTAGTAATAAAGGTTTTTTTTCTCACAGATGATATGGTTCATCATGCAGGATAATTGATGTGATAGTCAATTGGTCATTTGAAGGAAAAGAAAGCTTGTTACATATTAATAAAACTTGAAAGAAAAGTCAAAACCCTTCAGACAGAAGCCATTACTTTTTCTGCACAGATAACATCATTTCAAGTTGGTAATTTCTTAGTAATCTACTAATGTACTATGTGTTTAAAAGAAATAGTCTTCGCTTCACCTGAGGCCTTTCAGTCAAGTGGGCACCTTGTTTCCTATCTTATTTTTACAATAACATTACTTCACATGATATGTATTACATACATAATAAACATGCATAATAAGTGGGTTTTCTTTTATTTATCATCATAGGATAAATTATGGATAAATCTTGGATGTACTTGAATAGATTGTCCAAGGAGTTTTCTGATGGAGTGGATGAGTTTCTTGCTTTTGCCAGTTCTCATTCTGAAGATCCTACACTCATTAGATGTCCTTGTCAATCATGTGCTAATTTGACATTATTAAGTGTTGAAGAAGTAAAGTATCATCTGTTTAGTAAAGGATTGATCACAGGTATAAGAAGATGGATTTGGCATGGAGAAGAGTGTTCTTCTAGATCTTGCACAAATAGGAAATCAGTGTTTAATGAATCTTTCAAGGATGATCATATCGACAATAAAATAGACATGGTTAATGATGCATTTGAATATTGTCAAGATGATCCCAAATTATTTGAGAACTTACTAGAAGATGCAGAAAAGCCTTTACATCTTGGTAATATGAAATATACTAAGTTATCTGCGTTGATGAGATTATATAATATAAAAGGAAAATATGGGTGGTCAGATAAGAGCTTTTCTGATTTGTTAAGTTGTTTGTCTGATATATTTCCTACCGGAAATGAAATCCCTACATCAATATATGAAGCAAAAAAAAAAAAAACTATGAATACATTGGGTTTACATTACGGGAAAAATACATGCTTGCCTAAATGATTGTATACTCCATAGAAAGGAGTATAAGGATTTATCATCTTGTCCTACTTGTGGACTATCGAGATAAAAGAAAAATGGTAAGGTAAAAAACCAAACGAAAGGGATTCCTGCTAAAGTATTGTGGTACTTTCCTCCTATTCCACGGTTCAAGCAAATGTTTTAGTCACCACAAATTGCACAACATTTAACTTGCCATGCTAATAAAAGGGAAGTAAATGGCAAACTAAGACATCATGCTGATTCACCTGCTTGAGAATTAATAGACTTTAAGTGGCCAAGTTTTGCATTCGAACATAAAAATCTTCGATTGTCTATTTCTACTGATGGAATAAATCTACATAATTCTCTTAGCACTGCTATAGTTGTTGGCCAGTGGTAAGGATAACATATAATCTACCACCGTGGTTATGTATGAAACGAGAATTCATGATGTTATCCTTGCTTATCTCAGGACCTCGCCAACCAGGTAATGATATTGATGGATATCTTGCTCCGTTGATTGATGATTTGAAGATTTTATAGGAGGTTGGTGTAGAAGTCTATGATTCTTACTGGAAAGAGTTGTTTACGTTATGAACTATTTTATTATGGACAGTTAATGATTTTCCTGCTTATGGGAATCTTTCTGGTTGTTCAGTTAAGGGATATTTTGCTTGTCCAATATGTGGTGAAAGCACATATACTTGTAGATTACAACATGGGAAGAAGAATGTGTATATGGGTCATAGATGATTCCTTATAAAAAATCACCCATTTAGAAAGCAAAAGAAAGCATTCAATGGAGAACATGAAACCGGTTCACCCCCTTGTGCACTTAGTGGAGAAGAAATACTACAGAAAGTAAGCTCTATTACTAATGTATGGGGTAAAAAAAACAGTTGCTAAGAGGAAATTGACATGGGGGTAAAAGATTGAATGACAATATTCAAACATGCTTCAAGAAGAAATCATGCTTTTTTGACCTTCAATATTGGAAACATTTACATATTTGGCATATTTTGGATGTAATGCATATTGAAAAAAATGTTTGCAAAAGCATCTATGGAACTTTACTTAATATTCTTGGAAAATCTAAAGATAGGATCCACACTTGACTAGATCTTGCAAAAATTGGCTCAAGGAAAGAGTTAGCTCCTAAAGTTGTAAATGGCCATATGTATTTACCAGCTGCTTGTTACACTCTAAGCAAATCAGAGAGAAGGATATTTTGTGAGACATTATCAAACATAAAAGTTCTAGATAGGTATTCTTCAAATTTCAGAAATCTTGTATCAATGACAGATATGAAAATTCAAGGTCTTAAGTCTCATGATTGTCATGCTCTTATGCAACAACTTCTACCATTAGCTATTCGCTCAGTTTTGCCAAAACATGTTACATATACAATCATGAGATTTTGCTTCTTCTTTAATGCTTTGTGTAATAAGGTTATGCATGTTTCAAAACTAGGCAAATTACAGCAAGGTTTGGTAGTAACTCTTTGCTTATTTGAAAAATACTTTCCACCTTCTTTTTTCGACATAATGGTGCATTTGATAGTGTACCTTGTTAGAGAAGTGAGATTATGTGGACTGGTATACCTTAGATGGATGTATCCATTTGAGAGGTTCATGAAAACTTTAAAAGGATATGTTCGTAACTGTAATCGTCTTGAAGGATGTATTGGTAAATGCTACATTGCAGCAGAAGCACTTGAATTTTGTGAAGGTTATTACTCTAACATGCATCCAATCGGTATTCCATATGGAAAAGAAGATGACATCCATGTTGGAAAGCCCTTACCTGATGGTCACATTATTACTGTTCATCGACAAGAATTTGAGCAAGCACATCTTTATGGATTGCTAAATTCACTTGATGTCCAACCATATGTTAAGTATGTCTCTTCCTAATCTATATGTATTTTGATTATAAAATATATACTTCATATATATATGCATTCATTAGATGAGTTTAACCTTATTTCATTAACAGTGAGCATATCAAGTATGTGAAATTATAGTATCCTTGTCAATCAAAACAATCTAAATGGTTACAAGATGAGCATACTCGGACCTTTATTTCTTGGTTTCAAGAAAAGGTACTTACCAGTCTCTTTAACATAACCATATGTCTTCTATTTATCCAATACTAAAATCTATTCGATCTAATTTTTGTCAATAGGTTACAAAAGAAGTACAAAGGCAAAATCAACCTTCCTTTTCAGTGAAATGGGTAGCACATGGACCTTGTCCTGAAGTTATAAAATATCCTGGATATGATGTGAATGGTTATATTACTTCCATACATGGGAACGTGATAATAGTCGAGTCACACAAAATGATGGAGTCACTATAGTTGCAACAACAATGCAAATTTCAAGTGCTAAGGATAAGAATCCAATAATTGAACAATTGTCATTTTACGGTGTTATTAAGAAAATATGGGAGCTCGATTACCACATTTTCAAAACAACATTGTTCAAATATGATTGGGTTAAAAATAATGGTGGGATTAAATTAGATGATGTTGGTCATATATTAGTTGATCTTAAACGACAAGGCCATAAATCTAATTGTTTGATTTTAGCTTCTCAAGCTAAACAAGTCTTTTATGTTCCAGACTAACTAGATCTAAGATGGTCCATTGTTTGCTCTACTCCATAAAAAGACTATGAACATAATGAGAGAAATAATGATGTGGACAATATAGAAAAATATGATTCCATTATTGATGGCATACTTGAAGTCGGTATAAATGATAAAATCAGTGAGGATAATGTTAACTATATACGACCCGGTTGTGATGGAACTTGGATTGATGAAGCTTACAAGTAAACTTTTTAACTCAAGGCAAAAAGGTTTGATTGTTTTCCTTTTTCTTTTATGATAGTATTATTTATTGTAAAAACTAGTATCATGTAATGAATTATGCTTTAATTATTTATTTGAATTACATTTTATGTTTGTAGAATTGCAGATATGACTAAGAAGTAGTCAGATTCGCCTACCAAATCCAGAGGACTAATAAAATTATTGAACCAGAAAAATTTGAGGAGAAAGAAGGTGGTACAATTTAATTCAAAAGGAGTAACATATGGTGCTGAAGCTAAATCCCTTATGTTTACTCTTGAAGTTCTCGCATGTACCACGGTACCTATAACTTATAGTGACTGGAGAAAGGTTCCTGATCATTTGAAAGAAAAAATGTGGGAAAAAATTTAGAACACTTTCACCCTAAATATTTAATTATTATATTTTTTATTAGCATAGTAACTTATCAAATTTCATTTATATGATGCATTTGAAATTGATCATCGCATGAAAAAGTCTATTTTACAATTAATTGGCAACAAATTTAGAACATTCAAGAATATCCTGACAACAAAATATATAATGCCTTTTATCAATAATCCTGATGCTATAGCGAGACTACCTTCGATCTACAGTTTCATTTCATAAAATGATTGGGAGAGGTTCGTTAAATCATGACTATCAAAGAATTTTAAGGTACGTTTATGTTACAATATATGTTTTAAACATTAAATATTTCATATTTCTTCATTAACTGTAATGACATTGCAGAAATTGAATGAGGAACAGAAAAAAAAGACAAAAACATAATAAATATCCTCATCGATTGAGTTGAGGTGGATATGCAACCTTAGAGCATGAATTGGCAACTTTCTCACTCTTACATTCTTTGTGATGATTTGAAGATACATTCTTTTTAATTTTTAATTTATTACTCCATTTTTACAGAAAGTAAAACTCAAGGTAAAAGGGGAGATTGATCATAGTGAATTATGAAAGCTAGCATGACAAGATAAAGAAGGACATTATGCACCCGAAACGATGCCTATCATTGAAAAAATTATAAGTGTTTTTTTTTTAATGAATCTTACATAAGCGTTAGAAATCTTGTCTTTATAAGATTGTTTGCTAAAGTTTAAAGACAATGAGGCACTAAGGGAATATTATTCAAGCAGTAAGGCAGTATAGTCTAACCAACTGAAACGTTACTTTTTCTCGGCTTATGAACAAAGACACCTTGACAGAAAGTATTCTATATTTTTCTTCCCTAATTGTTTTCTTGACACACTTAAAGTTAAGTTGCAATATTTTATGTTCATTGCATGCAAGTCATCAATAATAGCTTATAAAACTAGGCAAATTAATTTATATGAAATTTATACTTAATTTCGCAAGGATTATTATAGGATGAGTTAATTGAGCAGTCAAAAGCAGACACCATTACATTCTTAGGCAATGATAACATTTAAGCAAAGCTCTTGGTATTAATGAGCATAGGGGTCGAGTTAGAGGAGTTGAAAAGTTTATCACTTCTTCAGTCTTTTTTTCTACTCCTAATAAGGTAGCATATCTAGAAGCTCGCTTGGTTGAGGTAGAGCAGAAACTGTTGTTATTGACTCAAGGAAGCAGAGATACACATTCATGTGTTATACAACTAGAAGGTCATAGCTCCAATAAGATACAAAAACTCGATTCACCAATGCCTATGAAGGATTCTTGCGATGCTTTTGATGAAGATTTAAAGATAAAGGTATTTACTTATTTATTTAATGCTATAGACATTGTTTTTACTATTAATTATTAGTAATAATGTTTTTTTTTTTGTGAATAGGGTGTTGTATGTAAATTAGCAGTGGAGACACTAGAAAATGTTGTTGCAATGGGTACTATTATTGATGGTTCTTCTGCCAATTTATGGTTTCTGTTGATCAAATATTCAATCAAGATGCTCAATTACTTATTGAAAATAAGGATGAATATCTTATATTTGTTAAAGATGCATTGGGTCATCATGTAAGTTGGCCTAAAGACTTGGTTTTCTACTCGTATTGTTATCGAGGTATGAGATAATTTTAGTTATGGTATATTATCTTTGTTTCTTTTCATGTTAAAATTATTTGACTTTTAAAATTTATTATTATCACATGTTTGGAGACAAAAGAAAAGGAAATCAGTAAAAAAGTAGGATCCATTTCTGAGCAAGTTTTAGAGCAATTCACAAAAGCAGCTTATCCATTGATGATTAATATGCGAAATGGAGTTAGAGTAAGATTTGATGATGATGTTTTTTGCTGTCCATTTAGTTGCTATATTGGCTCAGAAGATTGCTTTATCATGATTGATAAAAATGAACTAGGGAAAACTAGCATTTGTTTGTATATCAGGTGAGACAGAATTTCAATATTAGTTTATTTCAATATTTATATTTATATGATTTAACTTTCAATTTGTTTACTTTCAAATATCTACATGCTAATTTGAAGGATACGAAAAAGTTGAAATAATTTGACTTCATCAATCATGTGATTGTCTCACTCTCTGGTAGACTAAACAATGAAAGTAGGTTAAAAGATAGAGCAAGACATATTGCTGAGCGGTTAGAAAAAGCACATTCAAACCAAATTCTTTTCATGCCTTACAATCGAAAGTAAGAAATTTCTATCTTAATTGCTTTACCAGGACATATCTCATTTGGTTATTTATCATCTTTCATTTTTCTTATTACGAATAGATTTCATTGGGAATTAGTGGTTATTGATATGGCATGATGAATAGTGTATCATTTGGATTCTTTAGGTCATGAAGTAGGACCTGATCTTAAAAACATTGTGACCATGTGAGTACAAGTTTTACTTTATGTCTTTTCTTTATTGGTTTCATTATTACTTTTAAATACTACATATTTTCAAATGTCTATTGGTTAATGATACAGGGGTTTTCAAATGTTTCGTGTGAGATCAAATATTACATGGCAACGAATTCAAGTGAGTTCATTTTGTTTTTTCATTATTAATAATATTAAAAATAATATGTGTTAATGATTATATTTCTACTTGTATAGGCACCGATTCAAAAAGATGGTATAGAATGTGGCTATTTTGTACTTCGATTTATGAAGGAAATAATTGAAGATCCAAAAATTCTTTGTTAGAAGGTCAAATTATTTATTTTATTTACATATTAAATATTTTATATTTATAATATCAAATTAATTATGTTATCTTCTTTTGTGTTGTAATCTTAAAGTTCAATGGTAAGGATACATATAGTAATGAAGAAATTGATGAAGTACCTGGTGAACGGGCTATGCATGTACAACAGTTACTATCATAGCTAGGTATGTAATCCTTGTTAGCTCATTAATAGTGTATTTTAATTGTGTGTTGTTTGTCTAAGTTAAATTCAAGTATGATGAACTAATTCTATTGAGAATTATGTAAATGTCATCTTTAAGCAGTTGGTAAAGCAAAAAACAAGGAAAAGTATTCAAGCATGCATATGAAATAAATATGTTCATAATCAGTTAATTTTCACACTTACTGTTGCATTACAAGAAGTTACACTTTTGATGCCTAGATGTAGTGAACTAGAATAGAAAATTGCATATTATGATTAATATATACCTTATAGGTTACAAGAAGTTATATTTTTGACTTCTAGATGCATTCTCAACCTTTTATTATATTTGATTTTCAAGTTTATTATAATTGCTTATATATTTTGATATGTTAATTAATTATATGGTAAATACAGCTTACATAATAATGTATCTTTTCTATAACTATTGCAGGAGTGACACATCTAATGCACTGGATATTTTTTGATGTAATGGTAGAACGAAGCAGTGAAAATGACAATTGTGTAATTTAATTTACAGATATTTTGTTTATTTTTGATACTTAATATTATTTTTTTTTTGTAAAATGATAATAGTTGTAGTTATAAATATATGTAATTTTTTTGTTTGACATTTTTGTATTGTTTGACTATAATTGTAAAAAAAAATGACAAATATTAATTAATTTACAAAAATTATAAAAAATTTTATGATTAATTAATAAAAAATATAAAATAAAACATAAATATTTTTTATGATGGTTATAAAAACCGTCATAAAAAGTATACATTTTTGTTATTCACAAAAACCGTTGATAATTAAATTTTTTTAATGACGATGACAAAAATCATTATGATATATTCAATATATTTTATTACGGTCAATTATGAACCGTCATAATATTTTAACTTTTTAATGACGGTTAAAAATCGTCAAAAATTTATGACGGTCTTTTAGACCATCATAAAGTTTCTATGACATCCCTTGTAAGGACAATTTTTTGACTGTCATAAAAACCTTTTTATGACAGGCATTGCCCGTCATAAAAGATTTGTTTTCTTGTAGTGGCTGCCGCTACAGTTGTGAGCAACAGTAGCAACAACTGCTGCTGTGGGCAACAACTGTTGTCGCTGTCGCTGCTATCACCGCTGCTACTATGGGCAACAGCAGCAATTGCCTTTGCTTCCGCTTACAGAAGCACTAGCAGCTGCTGCTGCTTTCTCTTACAGAAGCAACAGCAGCTACTGGTGCTTTTGCTTACAGAAGCAACAGTAGTAACAGCTTACAACAGCAGCTATTGCTACTTCCGCGTACAGCAGCAACGAAAAATTACAGTAGTAGCAACGGCCGTTGCTGCTATTGGTGTTGTTGTTGCTGCTGCTACAAGCAGCACCAACAACGGTTGCAGTCTCCATAACTTAGATGGCCTGTCAATGCATGCATGGCCTGATGATTGCTATGTGTAAGACTACTCATGGTTAGGGTGCAGAGGATTGGGCTTGGAATGAAGTTGAACTTACGGTTGAGCATAGAAACAAATGTACACTTGAGCTTCAGCAAAGTGCATCCAGTGGCATGTACACTTGAATTTCCAAAAGCACACCCAAAGTAATGCATTGCACACTGAGATAGAGGATTCTGTCAAGTGCATCCACTCCTCTGATCAATAATGTTTCTCTCCTTCAACGTCAGTTCTAGAAGAACTGCCGTTAAATTCTCTGGCCTTTTACTCAAAGTTAGTGGCCTTCAATATCAATTTTTTTAGAACTGGCGTTAAAATCTGGCCTTTAACATTAGTTCTAGAAGAACTGACATTGAAGTCTACCCAAGGGATCCTAAATTTGCCTTCAGAACCTACCAGAACCTCGCGCCCAATTTTTAAGTCATCCTTCTCCTCTTTGCTCTTTGTCTAGAATCTAAACCAGTTGATAGCCGCACTACTTTTCTTCGATTCTTCTCCTTTTTGCTCTTCATCCAGAAGCAGCTAGGATAGCTACTGGTAACACTACTTCTTCCGACCTTCTCCTTTTTTGTCTTTGTCCAGCTAGACCAACTGTTGGCAAGCAGTGGCACTGGCTCTCTTCGAGCCTTTTCCTTTTTACTCTCCATCAAGAAGTCGGTAGGTCAACTACGGAAAGTGGCACTGACTTTCTCCTTGTTTCTTAATTTTTCTTTCATTTGTCTCGATCTTCATGAGGGCAGCTACATCTTCCCCCTCCATTCGGTCATCTTTGGCATTCAACATATGTAACTATTTCGTTATAGATTCAAAATATTTTTACGAAATTTAAGTTTCATAATTTTGATTCAACTTGGTTAATTTTAGTTTGAAAAATATGATGAGGATGTATATCATTTTAAGAAGTTTTTATTAAGTGTGTTTGGTGATTTGTTATTAATTGATAAAATTCGAGTTTTTTTTTTGTTAGTATATTTGGATGAACATATTTGGTATGAATGGGTCTACATTGATGCATTTATTATTTTATAATTATTCAGATTTTTAGATTAATTGACAAATTAATTAGATATTTATTAGATGAATTTATATTTTGATAAATTAATTATATATTAAGTGTAGATGAATTTATGTTTGAATTAATTTTTTTAGGTGAGATTAATTGGTATATTTTGTCAAATTTAATTATATTGATTTTGTAGTCAACATAAATTAATATATTTAGTTAAATTTTAAATAGATAATTAAGTAATTATATGCTTGTAAAATGAATTATTAAATATTATTTAAATTTTAATCAATTAAGTTACTAGCTAGTTAGATACTTGTGTAGAAATTAATTAGATGATAATTAATTTACTATATTTTAATTAACTAATTAATTATTAATTATTTTTAGCTAATATTAATAAATTAGCTAGATGCTTGTGGAGCAAAAAATTACATATTATTTAAATATTAATTAAGTTACTAGCTAGTTAAGTGCTTGCATAGTAATTAATTAGATGTTAGTTCAATATTAACTATGTCTTAATTAACTAAATAATTATTAATTATATACTTAAATTTTAATTAATATATTTGATACTTGTAAAGTAAATAATTAAATATTATTTAAATTTCAATTAATTCACTAACTAGTTAATTAGATGCTTTTATAGTAATAAATTAGATGTTAAGTAAATATTAACTTTTGTATTAATTAATTAATTAGTTAGTTATTAATTATTTATTTAAATTTTACTTAATATATTAGATGCTTGAAAAGTAAATAATTAAATATTATTTAAATTTCAGAATGGATAAAACTTGGATGCTTGTTGATAGAAGATTAGAGGCATATTTAGTTATTATTGTTTGGCCACATCATATTTATATTTTTCTTATTCTTCATTATTTCAGTAAACTTTATATAGATTTAGCTGCACTTGGCTTGAAAAAATATTTTATATTTGCTAATCCGTCAATATCATCATATGGAATGTCTATAAGTGTAGACACCTAAGCTAATCACCTAGCCAATAAAATGATAGATCCATGTGACGGAGGAGTAGTGATATTTCCTTATAACTTAAGGTAACTTATAATACTACTTGAAATTATTAATAGTTTTGTTCACAATATTTTTAAACATTTTTTTTCATAATGTAGGCAGCACTAGCTGTTGGTGGTTGTCGAGCCTCGTAATTTTGTGTATTGTATTTTTGATCATTTGAACCATGGTTCGCGTCAAGAACTAGATCAACGTATGTCCACGTAAGTGAAAATATTTATATTAGTATGTATTTTTTTCTTTTTACTCTTAAGATTATTGATTATTTTCTATTGGTAGCTATTTTAATTGTTCTAAGTTTTCTAAGAATCAAGTCATAGGCGCATTCCTAGGAGTATTCCTGTTAAGGTATGTATATTTAATCCTATATGTAATGTTAGTTTTTTTTATTTTGTAAAATATAATAACTAAAAATTTTTTATGCAGTGTCCACATCAGCCTTCAAATACTGAGTGTGGATATTATATTATGAAATTTTCAAAGGACATCATTGATAGACGTGATAGAAATATCTAATATGCAAAAATGATAAGTTTTTAAGCATTTGCTTATGTAAATACTTAACTAATTAATTAATGTACTTATTAAAGGTTTTAATTGGACTAACTTTTTTTTTATATAAATATAGATAGTGAACATAGATACTTACACCTAATCGGATATTGATAAAGTTAGAAAAGAGGTTGGACAATTTCTTTGGAGTGCTATATTAGAAAGTTGAACTTTGAAGATTTTTGTACACATGAACATCTTTGGATTTATATAGCTGAATTTTTAGGATTGTGTATGATAATGCATATTTAAACTCATGTATTTTACATATAGAGTTCAATTATGACATTAATTTTTTTTTTATTTTGTTCATCTTTTATTACATTTTTTGGATTGGATTATTTTGAGTGTTTTTGAGCATGAAAGAAGTAATGACGATGTCAACGAGAATGGTATCGAAGTGTATAACAAGAAAATTTTGGTTGCAAATTATGAAGAATTGTATTGATGTATACGGTTGATGTGGAAGAGACGAAAAATTTTATATATCCAGGTTTTAGATAATTTGAATGTAAAAATTTTGTATTTATTTTAAAATTAATAAAAAATACTGAAAATGAACATTTTTAATGACAGTTCTATTAGAGCTATCATTAAAGGATCACCTTTAACGACAGCTCTTATAGAATTGTCATTAAAGGCAACCCCTTCTTTAACGACAGTTTTAATAGGGGTCGCTAAAGGCACCCCCTCTTTAACGACAGTTATAATAAAACTGTCATTAAAGGCACCCCCTATTTAATGAGCGTTTTATTAAAATTGTCATTAAAAGTTAGAGCTTTTAATGACAGTTCTTGAACTGCCATTAAAACCTCTCCCTTTTAATGACATGAACAAAGATGACAGTTTTACAATTGTCATTAAAAGTTATTTTTAACTGTTATTAAAGTTTTTATTTGTTGTAGTTCAGGGATTAAATGTAATCCTAGATGTGATTGATTTTGACCACATATCGGATTCTAAATATAATTCATAGCTAAGATATGATTAACTTTGATCTCACATCAGGTCCTAAATGTAATCTTTGATGTGATTAACTTTAATTTCATAGTGGGTTGTAGATATATAGTTGCTGGTCAACCCCTAATATGATTGATTTTGATCTCATATTAGGTTTCAGATGCATAGTTATTGGAAGGTGAAGGTTTGAGAAGCTGGCGGAGGGTTCTTGGCAGAATTCGCATAGAGCACGCATTTAGCCAAAAGAGATTATTTAATATTATGCTCTCATTTCCCCTATAATAGATTTTAAATTTTAGGATTGATTCCAATCTCACATCAAAATTCAAGAATCATAAGTGTTTGATGATTTATCTTTAGTACAAAAGTGGAAAATTGGTCATGAGTGATAATGGTGTCACATTGAGTTCCAAATGGGCAGCTGTAAAAAGAAAGAAGACTTTAGAAATTTCTAGAAAGCTCTTGACAAAATAGATTGTCTACCACTAATCCTTTAATTCTGGTAATAGTTTTTGGATTTCTGACAAGCTTTGTCTTATTTTCTTTTCTACAAAGAGACCCATTTTTTTATAAGAAAAGTATCTTTGCATTCTTATCTTTCTTGAGCATATTAGCTTCTAGTCTTTCTAGAAGAAAGTAAGTTAATAAATTTCTTCATAGAGAATTTCTTTAGGACATAATTCTTATTTGTTTAGTAGAAAGATGGCATGAGGATCATATTGAAGGAATAATTCTTTCCTTGAATCAAATATTTATAAAATAAATAAAGAATAATTTGCTTCCACTCACTTTTCTTTGTTATTTTGTTGTTTATTATATGCAATATTGCAAATTAAGTGATGCACCTCATAATTTTCTAAAATGATTTTAAAGAAAGGAATTTGATGAAGTTTATATTCCGAATCTCAAAATTAAAAAAAAATTGTTTTTTAAATCAAAGATCTAGTGTTAACTAAATTCTAAGATTCTTCAATTAAAATGCACAATAAATTTAGTTTGAGATCTATCACATATTGATTAGTCTAGTGTAGCTATTCTTCTGAAAATTTGATATAAAGCGCAGGCTAATCTCACTTGGTTTGTATATATTGTACATATATTATATTGATTGAATCATTTTGGTAGCTAAATTTGGTATTGTTACATATTGTTTTAAAAACAGTTGGCATCTTCTTTTTTTTTTTTTGAGATTTCCTGTGAAATAAATTTTCTCACATTTCAAATTGAAGGTTTTTCATAGTAATACATCAGCTATGATACCCTAGACCACCCTAGTGCTTAAACCATGAACTTGAACCTTAAGCCATTAACCATAAAGGGTGAGCATGAAAATTTGCATCCTTAACTTTGAACCCTAAACTTACTTACAATCCTAAACTTTAAATTTTAATTTCTTAACCTTAGACCATAGATTTAAGACTCGAGACTGGATCTTGTACTCGAGACCCTAGATCTTTTGCTAAGAACCCTTGACCATTGATTCTTGACTTTGGACATTGCAGCCTTAAGCCTAAACCCTAAACTTTTGACTTGGATCATTAACCTAGACCTTAGACCATGGACCTTAGGCCTTTAAACATAAACATTAGACCTTTGATCCTAGACCCTTCATCATACACCTAGAACTCTATTGATAACTCAACTATTTATAGTGCATTCATCTAGCGTTTTTTGAATTTTAGGATCTTCCTTGATGCTTTTGATGTTTATTTTATGTTTTTTACTGCATGATTAGATGATGAAACATAATTGGAAGCATTAAGGAAAAAAATAGAGCTATTTCAGTAGTTTTGGCTAAATTTGACACTACTTTGCATTTTGGTAAAAACTTTATCTTCTGAACTCCATTTCATATCATTTAACTTGTAAAACCTATATCTTCAAGAGATTTTCTTTTAAGAAAACTTAATTTGCAGCCATTTTAATTTTTTCTTTTCATTGTTCGAAAGCATTTTTATTTCTTGAAGGTTGCTTTCGAAAGAGCTCGTATGAAAGCATAGGATACCATACGTTGTTCCTTCAAATCTATTTTTTTCTTCACATACAATTGATCTCATGAAACATCCTCAATATTTCACATTCATTTCCAACTATGATCTTCATGTCTCTTGAGCCATCACATCCTTCGAATTGCCTTTCTAAAAAACCTGAATAATTCTAAGTACATAGCTCAAACTTAAGGAGAGCCCATGAAGGCATCTTTCAACATCGATATCTTTTTTTCCTTTCATTCTTACACTTTTAGGATTGCTCCCATGCAATCACGGGACTACAATATCCCATACTCCTCTCTTGTTTCATCCAACCTCCTTAAGGATATTCTAAAAATTGCCTTAGTAGTGCCTTATTAATCATAATTTTTTATTCTTGCACCAAGAAAAAGCTCCAGAAGGTCACTTTCTACTTTCATACCTTTTCATCTTATGATGATTTAAACCATAAGTTGATCCTAAAATATCCACGACATATTTCTCTACAAGATTCATCATTCACTTTTTCACATTAGCTTTCGGATTTTACATAAACCACCTTAGAAAAGCCATGTTAATCATGAGAATCAAGTTCATTTAGGATGGAATCCTTCTTTGGATCCTGGGAAGGCATAATATAAGATGAGGGATAAGGAGCACTGAGTGGTTAAGTCTCCCTTCTTCGCATCAACTTTCAGGTTTTCCATATTTCTCATAGTTGATCACGTTGAAGCATCCTCGGTATTTCATACTCATTTCTAACTATTCCACATGTTTCGTAGGCCATTAAATCTCTCAAATTTCCTTTTTTAGAAAAATTGTAAATAATTCTTAGTATTTAGTTCTAACTTAAGGAAAAGCACACAAAGGGATCTTTTAGCATTAATATCTTTTTTCCCTTTTATTCTTCCTTTTTCATGATATTTCTTATGCAATCATATGATTGTAGTCTCCCATACTTATCTTTCGTTTCATTTAACCTTCTCAAGGATCTTTCAGAAACTACCTTAGAATAAGCATCTTTACTCATAATTCTTAATTCTATTGCTAAGAAAAAGCTTAAGAGGATCATTTTCTACTTTTATTTTTTTTTTTCATCCTATGGTGTTGTAAGCCTAAGTTGGTTCCAAAATATTCTTAAGATCACTCTTTACAAGATTCATCATTTGTTTGGTCGCATTTCCTTCTGGATGTTTTGCAAAACCTCTTAGAAAAGCCTTGTTAGTCATGAGAATATAGTTCATTTATGATGAAATAGCCGTTTTAAATTTTTATTCCCTTTTAGTGCAATGTTAGATGGTTTATGCTATGCTTTTAGTGTGTTACCTTTAATCGTTCTTCCTTGACTTCTTGTGGTCCTTATAGCATATTGTAAGCAAAATTAAGTTTTAGTATTTACAGCTTAAAAAATTTATAGCGACTTCAAATTTTAATTTTTTAGGGATTTCTCAATAAATTAACTTTCTCCTTTTTCACATTAAGAGGTTTTCGTAGAAAAAACTCAGTTATGGCACCTTAGACCACCATAATCCCTCAACCCTAGACTTGAACCTTGATCCTTAAGCCATGAAGCATGAACTTGAAAACTTGCATCCTTAACTGACAACCTTGAACTTTAGTTTTAAGTTTTAGACCTTAGACCCTAAAGCTAGGACTCAGGACCCTAGACTTTGTAGTTAGGACTATAGATCTTTGTTGACAACTTTTGAAAATTGATCCTTCAGCTTAGACTTTGTAATGTTAACCCTGAATGCCAATACATAAACCTTTGAGTTGGAACCTTAACCTTGGCCATCAACCTTAGACCTCTAAAGCATATTTCCTGCTTCAAAGTTATCCTAAAAAGAGCTCGCATCAAAACATAAGATACTTTATGCTCTTCCTTCAAGCTTTGTTTTTGTTTCAAATATAATTGATCTCCTTCAAGCACCCCATGTATTTCACGGTAAATATTTCACACTCATTTTTAACTATGCTCTTCTTTTAAACCTTTTTTTCAAAGAACTTAATTTTAGCCATTTTGATTTCCGTTTTACATCCTTTCAAAACATTCCCCTTTCTTCAAAGTTACTCCAAAAAAAATATGCATGTAAACATAAAATAGTTGATCTCATTGAAGCACCATAACATTTCATACTTATTTTTAACTATCGTTCATGTTTCTTAAGCCCTTAAATCTCTCAAGCTGCCTTATTAGAAAGGCTTCAAGTAATTCCAAGTACTACGTTTTAACCTAAGAAATAGCCCATCAAGGGGTTTTCCAGCATTAATATATTTTTTCTCTTTCAATCTTCCGCGTTTAAGATTGCTCCTCTGCAATCACAAGATTGTAATTTCCCATACTTATCTCTTGTTTTGTCTAACCTCCTTAAAGGATCTTTTATAAATTGCCTTAGAAGGGCCCTCTTTAATCATAATTGTCAATTATCTTACTAAGGGTAAGCTCATAAAGATCACTTCCTACTTTCATCTTTTTTCATTCAGTGATGTTTTAAACCCTAAAATTTTCCAAAAATATTCATGAGATTATCTTTCGTAAAGTTCATCATTTACTTCTTTGCATCGGCTTTTGGATTTTTAGCAAACTTTCCCTAGAAGAGTCCTGTTGGTCATGAGAATGTGGTTCATTTGTGATGGAATAGCCATTTTAAGTTCTTATTCTGTTTCACTATAATACCATGTTTATACTTTGCTCATAGCATGCTGCCTCAACTAGTTCTTTTTTATCATCGTATAGACATTTTACTATACTGCCATATAGTTTATGCTTTGCTCTTAGTGTGTGTCCTTAAGCCATTTTTCTTTTACATCTTGTAGACCTTGAACTCGAGACCCTAAACATTTGGCTTATGACCGTTGACCAGTAATCCTTGAGCTTAAACCTTGCAGCCTTAACCTTAAACCCCAAACCTTTGACTACCCTAGAACTTAAACCCTACACCTTAGTCCTTCAACCCTAAACCCTTAATTATACACCTAGAACTCTATTGATAGCTGAACTATTTATGATTTAGTCGTCTAGTGTTACTTGAATTTTAAGAGCTTCCTCAAACATTTTTTATGTTTTTTAATGTCATTTATTGCAATATTTAAGGATGAAACACAAGTGGAAGAATTAAGGAAAAAAAAAAAAAGATCTATTTTGAGAGAACTTAATTTTGGCCATTTTAATTTCTTTTTCTCATCCTTTGAAAGCATTTATTCTTCGTGAAAGTTATTCCGAAAAGAGCCCGCATTGAAACACAAGATATCTTATACTATTCCTTAAAGCCAATTTTTTTTTCAAATCACAATTGATCAATTGAAGCACTTTCAGTATTTCATACTTATTTTCATCTATTTTACATCTTTTTTGAGACATAAAATCCTTTGAATTTCCTTTTTCGAAAAAGCTTCGAATAATTTTGAGTACTTAGCAAATTTAAAAAATTGTTAGCAACTCTGATATTAATTTTTTAGGATTTCCAAAAATACAAATTTTTTCTCTTTTCCCATTGATAGTTTTTTATAGCGAAACCTCATCAATGACAACTTTGACCACTATAGTCCTTTAACCCTAAACTTGAATCTTGAGTCTTGAAAAAGCATGAACTTAAACATTCATCCTTAACTTACAACCATGAATTTTACATTTTAATTTCTTGATCTTAGACCCAAGACCGATGATTTAAGACCTTATACCTTGGACTCGAGACCTTTGACTTATGACCTTTGACAATTAATCCTTGATCTTGCACTTTGCATCTCAATCCCTTGCCCTAAACCTTTGACTTGGACCCTTAACCTACACCTTAGACTTGAGAACTTAGACCTTAAAACCTTGACCTTAGACCTTCAACCTTATGCCTTTCATCATAATCCTAAAACCCATTTAATAACTCAACTATTTATGTTCTTTGTTATAAGCTTGGATGAAGATAGAAAAGTGAAAGCATTAAGGAAAAAAACAGATCTATTTGAGTAGTTTTTGCCAACTTTCACACCACTTTGAATTTTGCCAATAACTATCACTTCCAAACTCTAGTTGACATCATTTAACTTGTAAAATCTAAATATTCAAGTGATTTTCTAATGTGAGAACTTAAATTTAATGATTTTAATTTCATATTTTTAATACTTCTAAAGGATTTTTCCTTCTTGAAAGTTACTCCAGAAAGAGCTTGCATCAAGACATAAGCAACCCTATGCTCTTCCTTCAAACTATTTTTTCACTTTTTTTAAGATACAATTGGTCTCATTATTGCACGCTTAGTATTTCATACTCATTGCCAACTATACTCTTCATTCAAACCTATTTTATTTTGAGATAACTTAATTTTAGCCATTTTAATTTCCACATTTCATCTTTTGAAAGCATTTTTCTTTCTTGGAAGTTACTCAAGAAAAAATGTGCATTAAAACTTAAGATACCCTATATTGTTTCTTCAAACTTTTTTTTTAAGTATAATTGATCTAATTGAAGCACCCTAAGCATTTCATACTCATTTTCAACTATCCTAAGCCATTAGATCTCTCCAGTTGCCTTATTTAAAAAGCTTTAAATAATTCCAAGTACTCAATTTTAACCCAAGAAAGTGCCCATTAAAATTTTAGCATTACTATTTTTTCCCCCTTTCAATTCTTTTGCTTTAAAGATTATTCCTCCGTAATCATAGGACTGCAATCTCTCACACCTATCTCTCCTTTTGTCCAACCTCCTTAAGTCTCTTTTAGAAACTGCCTTAAGAAAGCTATCTTTTATAATAAGTTTCAACTCTCCTTCCAAGGATAAGCTCTCAAGGATCACTTTCTACTTTCATCTCTTTTCATCCAATCATGTTTTAAACCCCAAATTGTTCAAAAAATATTGATGAAATCAGCCACTATAAGATTTTTCATTCATTTCTTCACATCACCTTTTGGATTTTTCGCAAAACCTCCATAGAAGAACCCTATTGGTCAAGAGAATAGAGTTCATTTATGATGGAATAGCCATTTTAAATTCTTGTTCTCTTTTATTGTCATACCATATGGTTTATTAGTGCAATGTCTCAAGTTGTTCTTCTTTGATATCTTGTAGACCTTTTATTATTTTCGAAGCAAACTTAGGTATTAGTACATATTGTTTAAAAAATTGGTAGCGATTTCTATTTTATTTATTTTTTTTAAGATTTCCAAAGAAATGAATTTCCTTCCTTTTCACACAATGGGTTTTTTGTAGCGAAACCCCAGGTATGATATATTAGACCATCATAGTGCCTCAACCCTAAACTTAAAACTTAAGCCCTAAACCATAAAGTGTGAACTTGAAAACTTGCATCCTTAACTTTGAACCACTAACCTACAACTTTGAAATTTAAATTTAAATTTGTTGTCTTTAGACCTAAATTAACCTAGGACTTAAGCCCATTGACCATGGACTCGGGATCTTAAACCTTTGTCTCATGACACTTAACCACCAATCCTTAAGTTTACATTTTGTAGCCTTAACCCTAAACTTCATCAAAGACATAGAACCCCATTAATAACTTAGCCATGTATAGTGAAGTTCTCTAGTACCTCTTGAATTTTATGAACTTTCTTGATGCTTCTGTGTGTCTTTTTGTGTTGTTTATTGCAATAATTGATGATGAAACAAAAGCAGAAGCATTAAAGGAAAAAACACATCTATTTAAGTTATTTTGAGTAGTTTTGACATGACTATATTTTGCTAATAACTATCTCTTTCAAACTCTAATTAATATCATTTAGCTTGTAAAATCTAGATCTTCAAGTAATCTTCTTTTCAATTCCTTTTTTTCATCCTTCAGGAGCATTTTTCCTTCTTAAAAGTTATCCCAAAAGAGCTCACATTAAAACACAGGAAAAGCCCACAAAGCACCTTCAATATTTCACACTCTTTTCTAACTATTCATCATGCTTTTTGAGCCATCATATCCTTCGAATTGCCTTTTTGAGCACTTAGTTCTAACCCAACAAAATGCCCATGATGGGGTCTTTTAGCATCAATATATTTTTTCCCTTTTGTTCTTCCTCTTTCAAGATTCTTCTTATGTGATCACATGACTGCAATCTGTAGTAATCATCCCTTATTTCATCCAATCTCCTCAAGGATCTTTCAAAAACTACCTTAGAGCAACCCTCTTTGATCATAATTTTCAACTCTCTTGCTAAATTGAAGCTTATGAGGGTTACTTTTCGCTTTCATTTCTTTTAATCTATGATGTTTTAAACCTCCATTTAGTCCTACAATATTCTTAAGATCACCTTGTAAAAGATGCATCATTCACTTCTTCATATTTACTTTTGGATATTTTGCAAAACCTCCTTAGAAGAGTTGTGTTGGTCATGAGAATGTATTTCTTTTATGATGAAATAACCATTTTAAATTCTTATTCTCTTTTACTATGATGCCACATGGTTTATGTTATGCTTTTAGTATGTTGCCCATGTTATGCTTTTAGTATGTTGCCCCAAACTATTCTTCTTTCACTTGTTATAGACCTTGAATCATTTTGGAGACAAAATTAGGGTTCATTAAAAAATTAGTGGTGACTATAATTTTCATTTTTTAGGGATTTCAAAATAAACTAATTTTCAAAATATAATTAATCTCATTAAAGCACCTTCAGTAGTTCACACTCATTTCAAAATACAATAGCTATCTAAAGGAATAAAAAAAGTTAATAAAACTGAAGGCAAGCGAGTTATACCATCGCCTAGCCACCTTCACTTAGGATACTAGGAACTCTTTGCACTTGATAAGGTCTAACAATCCTTGAAGGCTTGTAGTTACTAGGAATTCTTTGATGCGATTCTGCGATTCAATTAACCTATCAAATTTATCTATCTAGAGGGGTTTAAACTTAGACAGTATTGGTTTAGTGAGGATCTTAATTGCCAGTTGACATTTTGCCACCGATTGATATTCTTCATTGTAAAGACCATCTCTTTGCATCTGGGCGTTCATAAGCAATTGGATTTGCATTTTCAATTTGCTTATATCTTTCTCTCTTGGACAGCAAGAAGTATAAGAGCATTTATCATTAACCTTTTTTCCCTTTAGCCTGTTTGTAGCCTCTTCCTCTTTATCTTCATCTTTGACATCGTATTGGTTTTGTACCACCTCATCAATGGCTTCGGGCGGCATTAGAAAGGGTAATTGGTGAATCGGGGGCTGAGGATGATGTTATCCTCCTTTTGAGATCAATTAGTGCACAAAAACATTTAGGATATTAGTTATTTGATCCACATGTTAACTTAGGCTACCAGTGCATTAGTTTGGGGAAGCATTTGGTGATGGAGATTTGAAGGGCTCGAAGGTAGGAAAGGTGGAATGGTAAGGACATGGGAGTAAGGCAACATCATCAATGTTAGCAAGATGACGTGAAACCATTCCCACCAAGGTCATCGCTGGTGGAGGGGGTACATGAGAGGATGTACCAACATGCACAGTTACCATCATCACCATTGCGACTTGTGACGGATGTAAAGAAATGATGATTTTAGTTATGAGCAATGAAGAGGAGGAGACCATAAGTGGCCTTGCCATAATTGGGGGTAAAATAGGTTGGCTAACTTATGCAATCGGTGGGTCAATTGAAGCGAAATGAGGATCTTGGTTATCGATTACTTAATTGGTAGAGCATGTTGTTAGAGCCATGATTGATTGAAGTAGTAGAAAGAATTGATGAAAGCTGATTGCTTTTTGTTGGAGTTTCTAATAAATGACGCTAATGATGCTACCTAAAAATATTGGGTAGTTAGTGTTGACATATGGAGAGAGATCTCTTTAGGATTGTTGATCAAGATACTCTCCAATAAATAAGTTAATGATGAAATTAATAGGATTTTGGTGTGAGGAAGATGGATCGAATGAATCATATATTGGGTTCTCTTTTTACAATGAGATCGAAATATACAAGGGTCACTTCAGTTTGGTACGACTTCACCAAACCTTAGTAAGTGAGATGTTGACCTATTTATGCCTTAATCTAGTTTGTTGATTTTTTGATCTTTTGACACCTGTCTATTTGTAGGGTATCAAAGTATCATAGGTCTTATAAATCACGTTGTTTCCATGCTAATGACACTCTAGTTTTTTCTTGTTGACACTGGGCCATATGCCATTCTAACATTACTAACACCATTCAGTGCCTTACCTTTTTAATCAATCGCAAGTCACAATTATTTTTTATTAGAAGGCATGTCAAAATCTATTTGAACCCTTGTTAAATCATTCATCACCAGTTTCTGTTGGACGCATAAACCTTAATTAATATTTAGTCACGTCAAATTCATTTTCTTATCTCTTTTCTTCTTACATTTCGTTTTCTCCCAAAATTTCTTCATATTGTTTATTGGGTAACATATGCTTTTTAGATTCATCTTTACTTACTAGATTCCGTTAATGTTTTAGTCTTCTAAGGAGAAAAGATCTATGATTTCTTGATTGAGTTTGATTTTAATTTATCAGGTTTTTTATTTTACGAAAATGATTTTTGGGTATGTGATCTCTATGAATTCTGCAAGAAATCTTATGGTTTACATTCGAGGTAAAATTTTCCCTTATTTCTCAGAAATTAGAAACTTAAAGTTCTTTCCTTTTTGGCTAAACCATGAAAATATTGAGAAATAAAGTGTTGAAAAATAATGAAAAACAGATCAAAAATTGTAAATTCTGAAAATAAAGTTCTTACATAAGTCTTCTCATATTTTTAATAAAAATTTTATTTGAAAAAAATTATCTATTTTAATTATGATTAGAAGTTTTATTTTTAAAAATTTATAATATTAAATATTATTTATTAATTAATAAATATATTGAAATATATATTGTATTTAATTTAAAATACATATAATAAATTTTTTAAATAAAAAATATAATAAATTTTATTAAAAATTATAAAAAACGGATGTCATAATTTTATTTGATGATTTTTCTAGATTTGATGCAACACCAAGTGAATTAATTAATGAATTGACAACCAAGATAGGGTTATTATTATAATCAAAACACTTCTTTCATTTTTTTTTCTAGTTAAAAAATTTTGAAGTTCAATTGAAAGTTTTAAAATAAAAAATATTTATACAATTAATCAAATAACCTCAAAAAAGTTAAGAAATAGTTTCCTTCCTTTAATCATCTTCTACATAATCAAACCAAATTTTAGGCTTGCTAATAATGGCTCCGTTTCACATTAATATATGTATGTGCTAAGTCAAAATCATAAAGATTGTTTTTAATTTAATAAAAAATTTAAAATTTAAAATGTTTAAATTAAAATTTATATAATGAATGTTTTAAAAAATTTCATATAAATATAAAAATATAATCTTTACCATATTATTTTTTTGATTTATTTGTGTTGCTATATTTCAAAAAAATAAAATCTAAAAAAAATCTTTATTGGTTAGCAATTTGCACATGTATCCTGTGTAAATATCTATTATCCTTTTTTGATTAGGATTTAACGGGGAAAAAACTACCATTACTTTCATTGGTCAAGTTTTTATTTCATTTTCTTTGACTAACTAAACATAATCCAATAGAAGCATGAGATTGTTAAGTTTGTTATATATGATTAATGTGAAAACTATTTTGTTTAGAAATTTGCTTTTTGTTACACCCTTTTAAAGACTGAGGAAGAAAGGATGTTAAAATACCTTTAATTCAATCAAGTTTATGCAATCCAGGTGGCTTTTTATGTCATGCAACTTTACGAGAAAGCCAACGAGAAGTCGAGACCTTTGAAGCTAGGAGTCGGTCTTATTTACAGTGTTTTTATTAAGGTCTTTAAGTATTTTAATGGTAAGATAACCTTTTCTTAAAATCTTTTATTTATTTATGAATAATAATAATAATTTTTTATGTTTTCCAATTGAATCTTGTTTCCTATTTCAAGAAATGTTTTCTTGATATGAGTTCATTGGATCATGATGCCCTAATTTCCTTAAGCCTAAGAGTCGTTCTCGATCTCTTAGGAGTATTTGTAGATTTTTCATAAGAAATGGTAAGTAAGTGACTGTTATCACTTTTTTTTTTTTAGTTCATATCGGGGTAGTATTGATCTAGAGCAATATAAGGCTCGAATTACAAGATTAAATCACTAAGAGTGTCGATGGAACCCTTCTTCATAACATTGTCGAATAGAGGCTTATGATAGCCTTACCATGCTTGGATAAAGAACTTGGTATCACATCAATAAATCTTTTCTTGGTTTATGGATCAAGATCAACTAACTCATCCATAAACAGTCAGACAATAGGATCAAGTAGCCAATCTCAATCTTGTTGTAAGGGCTAAGCATGTGGCATGACTAGTGGAAAAAGTTTGTTGAGGTTGCAATCCAGATGATAAAACATTTGCCATAGATAAGATCATTTCCAACCTTTAATTAGGTGTCATTTTGCCAAGATCTTCACATCAAGAAAAATGAAGTTAAATTAGTATCACAGTTAAAAATATAAAAATGAATGAAATGAAAATGATATGATGGTAAGAGTGAGATGGAGAACAAGTTTCCAAATAGGGCATGGTTGATGAAGTTAGCTAGTTTGGTTTAAGAAAGCTGAGCATCAGGAATGTGCGACATTAAAAAAGGATTAAGAATAATTAGGGTCCTTTAAGTATCATGACGGCAAGATAACTTTTTCTTAAAATTGTTTATTTATTTTTATTAATAATAATAATTATTTTTTATGTTTTCCAATTGAATCTTGTTTCTTGTTTCAAGAAATGTTCCTTGATATGAGTTGATTGGATCATGATGCCCTAATTTTTTTAAGCCGTAAAAGTTATTTTCGATCACTTAAGAGTATTGCTTTGCATATTTTTCAAAAGAAATCATGACTAAGTGACTAGTATCAATTTTTTTTTTTTGTTCATACTGTGGTAGTACTGATCTTGAGCATTATAAGGCTTGAGTTATAGGATCAAATCACTAAGAGTGTCGATGGAGCCCTTGTTCATAACATTGTCGAATTGAAGCTTATGATATTCTTACCATGCTTAGATAAAGACTTGTTATCACATCAATCAATTTTTTCTTTGTCCAGAGATCAAGTTTGACTACCTCATTTACAGACAGTTAGTCTTTAGGATTTAGTAGCCAATCTTAATCTTGTTGCAAGGGCTAAGGATGTGGTGCATAAAAACAAGGTTTCCAACATTTATTTAAGATATCATAAGAAAAAATCCTTACAATTTTTTCAATGATAGGCATCGTTTCTGGTGCATAATGTCCTTCTTTCATAATTCACTGTAATTAATCTCCTTTTTTGTCTTGAGTTTTGCTTTCTATAAAGATGGAATAACAAATTAAAAATTAGAAAGAATGTATCTTAAATATATCTTAAAATCCTGACAAAGAATGTAAGAGTGAGAAACTTACCAATTTATGCTCTAAAGTTGCATATCTACCTTGGCTCAATCAAGAAGGATATTTACTTTGTTTTTTTCATTTTTATTATTCCTCACTCAATTTCTACAATGTTAATGAAGAAACATGAAATATTTATTGTTTAAAAAACACATATTACAACATAAATGTACCTTAAAATCCTCTAAAAGACATAATTTAAGGAACCTTTCCTACTCATTTTGTGAAATGAAATTGTAAATTGGAGGTGGTGTCGCTATAGCATCAAGATTGTTCACAAAAAGCATTATATATTTTGTTGTCAGGATATTCTTGAATGTTCTAAATTTATTGTCAATTGATTGTAAGATAGACTTTTTTCATGCGAGGATTAATTTCAAAAGCATCCTATAAACGAAATTTGATAAGCTACTATGCTAATGAAAAGTATAATTAAATATTTAGGGTGAAAATGTTAAACGTGAATATATTCCTACATATTTTATTTCAAATGATTAGGATCCTTTCACCAGTCACTATAAGTTGTAGGTACCATGGTACATGCAAGAACTCCAATAGTGGAAATAAGGGATTTAGCTTCAGCACCACATGGTACACCATTTAAATTGAACTGTACTGCTTTATTTGTCTCTAAATGTTTTAGGTTCAACAATTTTATTGGTCCTTTAGATTTGGTAGGTGACTCTCACAACTTCTTAGTCATATCTACAGTCCTACAAACATAAAATATAAACAAAAAAGAAAGTTAGAGCATAATTCATTATATAATACTAGTATTTGCAATAAAATAATGCTATCATAAAAGAAAAAAGAAAACATCAAATATTTTTACCTTGAGTTATAAAGTTTACTTATGGGCTTCATCAATCCAAGTTCCATCATAGTCAGGTCATAAATAGTTAACATCATCCTCATTGATTTCATTATTTATACCTACTTTAAGTATGCCATCAATAATAGGATCATATTCTTCTATGTTGTCAACATCATTATTTCTTTTATTATGTTTATATTCTCTTTGTGGAGTAGAGCAAACAATGGATCATCTTAGATCTAGTTGGTCAGGGATATACAAGACCTATTTAGCCTGAGAAGCTAAAATGAAACAATCAGATTTATGGCCATGTCATTTAAGATCAACTAATATGTGACCAACCTCATCTACTTTAATCCCACCATTATTTTCAACCTAATCACATTTGAACATGTGGTAATCGAACTCCCATATCTCCTTGATAACACCATAAGATGATAATTGTCCAATTATTGGATTCTTGTCCTTAGCACTTGAAATTAGCATTGTTATTGCAACTACAGTGACTCCACTATTTTGTATGACTCGATTATTATCACATTCTTATGTATGGAAGCGATAGCCATTCACATCATATCTAGGATGTTTTATAACTTCAGAACAAGGTCTATGTGCTATCCATTTCACCAAAAAGGAAGGTTGATTTTGTCTTTGTACTTCTGATGCAACTTATTGACAAAAGCTTGATCAAATAGATTTTAGTATTAAATAAATAGAAGACATATGGTCATATTAAAGAAATGGGTAAGTATCTTTTCTCGAAACCAAGAGATAAAGGTCTGAGTATGCTCATCTTGTAACCATTTGGATCATTTTGATTGACGGGGATACTATAATTTCGCATACTTGAAATGCTTACTATTAATGAAATAAGGTTAAGCTCATATACTAATTACATATATATATGAACTATAAGTTTTATAATCAAAATACACATTGATTAGGAGGAGACATACTTGACATACAGTTGGATGTCAAGTGAATTCAGTAATACATAAAGATATGCTTGTCTAATTCTTGTCGATCAACAATAACAATGCAGCCACCAGGTAAGGGCTTTTCAACTTGGATATCATCTTCTTTTCCATGTGGAATACAAATTGGATGCATATTAAAGTAATAACCTTCACAAAATTCAAGTGCTTATTCTACAATGTAGGATTCAACAATACATCCTTCAAGAAGATTAACGTTACGAACATATCCTTTCAAAGTTTTCATGAACCATTCAAATGGATACATCCACCTAAGTTATACCGATCCACATAAACTCACTTCTCTAACAAGGTGCACTATCGAATGCACCATTGGAAAGTATTTTTCAAATAAGTAAAGTGTTACCACCAAATCTTGCTGTAATTTGCCAAGTTTTGAAACATCCACAATCTTACTACACAAAGCATTGAAGAAGAAACAAAATATCATGATTGCATATCTAATATGTTTTGGAAAAACTTAGCGAATGACCAATGGTAAAAGTTGTTGCATAAGAGCATGATAATCGTGAGACTTAAGAGCTTGAATTTTCATACTTATCATTGACACAAGATTTGTAAAATTTCAAGAATATCTATTTGGAACTTTTATGTTTGATAATGTCTCACAAAATACCCTCCTCTTTGATTTACTTAGAGTGTAACAAGCAGCTAGTAAATAAGTATGACCATTTACAACCTTGGGAGCTAACTTTTTTCTTAAGCAAATTTTCACAAGTTCCAGCGAGTGTTGATCCTATCTTCAGATTTTTTAGGAATATTAAGTAAAGTTCCATAGATACTTTCACAAACATTTTTTTCAATATGCATTACATCCAAAATGTATCGAACATGTAAATGTTTCCATCATGGTCGAAATAGCGTGATTTCTTCTTAAAGCATGTTTGAATATTGTCATTCAATCCTTTATCCCATGTCATTTTCCTATAAGCAACTATTTTTTTACCCTATACATTAGTAATGGAACTTACTTTTTATAGTATTTCTTATCCACTTAGTGTACAAAGAGGCGAACCAGTTTCATGCTCTCCATTGAATGCTTTCTTTTGCTTTCTAAATGGGTGATTTTTTGGAAGGAATCATTATGAGCCATATATACATTCTTCTTACCATGTTGTAATCTATAAGTATACATGCTTTCACCATATATTAGACAAGCATAATATCCCTTAACTAAACAACCAAAAAGATTCCCATAAGCAGGAAAATCAATAATCATCCATAATAAAACAACTCGTAATGTAAACAACTCTTTTTAGTAAGAATCATAGGCTTCTAATAGGCTTCCCATTGAAGCTTCAAATCATCAATCAATGGAGCAAGATATACATCAATATCATTACCTGGTTAGGGAGGTCCTGATATAAGCAAGGATAACATCATGAATTTCTGTTTCATACACAACCACGGTGGTAGATTATATATTATCATTACCACTGGCTAACAACTATACGCATTGCTAAGAGAAATATGTGGATTTATTCCATCAACAGAAGTAGTCAATCGAAAAGTTCTGTGTTCTGATGCAAAACTTGGCCACTTTAAAGTCTATTAACTTCCAAACAGATGAATCGGTAGGATGTCTTACTTTCCTATCTGCTTCCCTTTTGGGAGCATGCCAAGTTAAATCTTGTGCAACTTTTGGTGATTGAAACATTGGCTTGAACAGTGGAATGGTTACCTTACTATTTTCTTTCCATTTTGATAGTTTACAAGTAGGATAAGATGATAAATCCTTATACTCCTTTCTATAGAGTATATAATCATTCGAGAAAGCATGTGTTTTCTCATAATCTAAACCTAATGCATTCATAGTTTTCTTGCTTCGTACATTGATGTAAGGATTTCATTTACAGTAGGATATATATCAGACAAACAACTTAATATATCAGAAAAGCTCTTATCTGACCACCCGTACTTTCCCTTTATATTATACAATCTCATCAACGTAAACAACTTAATATATTTCGTATTACTAAGATGTAAAGGCTTTTCTGCATCTTCTAATAAGTTTTGAAATAATTTAGGATCATCTTCACAATATTCAAATGCATCATTAACCATGTCTATTGTATTGCCGATATGATCATCCTTGTAAGATTCATCAAACACCGCTTTCTTACTTGTACGAGATCTAGTGGAACACTCTTCTCCACGCCAAATTCATCTCTCGTACCTTTGATCAATCCCTTTACTAAACAAATGATACTTTACTTCTTCAACACCTAATAATATCAAATTGGCACATGATTGATGAAGACATCTAATGAGTGTATGATCTTCATAGTGAGAAATGGCACAAGCAAGAGACTCATCCATGCCATCAAAGAACTTCTTGGACAATCTATTCAAATGCATCCAAGATTTATCCATATTCTATCCTATGATGACAAATAAAAGAAAAACTACTTATTATATATGCTTATTATGTATGTAATACATATCATGTGAAGTAATGTTATTATACAAATAACATAAGAAATAAGCAGCCCACTAGACTGACAGGCCTTAGGCAAAGCGAAGACTATTTTTTCTAAACACATGCTGCATTAGTAGATTAGTAAAGAATTGGCAACATGAAATAATGTCAATTGTGTAGAAAGAGTAATAACTTCTGTCTGAAGGTTTTGACTTTTCTTTCAAGTTTTATTAATATGTAACAAGCTTTCCTTTCCTTTGAATGAGCAACTAACTATTGATTTGCAATTATCGTGCATAATGAATTATATCATCTATAAGAAAAAAAGCCTTTATTACTAGTAAAGTGATATACTAAAAAAGTTCCACTTTAGTTGAAGTACTAAATATCAATAAACTTTTTCTTTTAATGATTGTTCTCCCACTATTAGTTTGTCTTTGCTTTAATTAAAGTAATTCCTAATCTATTAAGTACTGTGTGTTAATAAGACACATTAGTTATTAATTATGTAAATATTTGTAAAACTAATATTTTTTTACCATGATTTACTTAGAGTTTCTAGTATGACAATGGAAACTAAATTGGAATTAAAAATCTCAAGAAAAATTACTTAAAACATACAAATTGTTTGACAAATCAATAAAGACACATTCATAATGGAAATTGAGTTGAAGCAGCAGAATTTTTCAAGTGAAATATTAGCACTCTTTTCTGGTAAGCAACATGGATTATATTATGTAGAGAGTCAAGAATTCAATTCATGTACTACATGCTTTAAGTTTGAGAAAATGATAATACCTTGCAGATTGAGGCTTCATAGCCAAAAAAATGATAATGTTTTTTGGGTGTTTATTATTAGGCCTAGGACTTATTGGGTTAAATGGTGTCAGAAAGGCCAAGATCCATCGAGGAGAAGCATAGTCATAAAACTTGGTACTCTAAATGGCTTTGCTCGTAGGGAAGGCAGCACTGGTAGGCGAGAAGTGCTTCAAGTTTGCTTTTGGAACTCATGTAACAAAATGAATGACATAAACAATGTTAAGATTTTCAACCTCCACCTAGCTATGTAGCGCACATGTTCTATTACTTTCGCCATAAATATTTTGAAGAAAAAACAAGTGAAAAATCAAGATTGATTTGATGTTACTGTTACTATTAAGCAAGTAATGTGTTTGAGCCAAAAGGGCTGGGTCATATATTTTGAAATGGGCCTTCATCTTTCATACTAAATCAGAAAAGATTGGGCAAAGCCAATCAGCTTGAATGCTCTGGCAGGCATGACATTTTATACCAGGCCTTCATATTTCAAGAATTCAAAAAAAAAAAAAAAAGGATAGTGATCAGCCTTAATGGCTATCAATGTAGAGAGGATGAAGGAAAGGACGTATACACTCATGACATGATGATAATATGACTGAAAATGTCAGTCCAGTGATTTCTGCAAAACCAGACTAAGCCTGCACTACCAGTTCAATTATTTCCAACTAAATGATTAATAAATGATTAATAGTTGTAGGGTCACCAAGATAAATTACAGAGATGTAAGAGGCACATCATCTACTATAAACTAGTGACCAGACTTTGTTAAACTATGGATAACAAGCATTCACAACCATTCATAGAGCAGGCTAAGATCTTTGATTCAAACAAGAAATAAAGCAAAATTGCTTTAATAGGGTGCATCCTAACCCGTTACAACTAGAAACAATGACTCTATATAGACAAAAGAGTGCAATTTACTTGATATATCTTAAGGTGAGTGGTGATTACATTCCAAGAATATAAACAATAACATTGATTTTCAGATTCACAGAGAACATGCTCTAATAAACATTTTTTACCTTGATTTATTTACAATTTTTAGTATCAGAAGGATAACAAAAAATGAGTATCATCCGATAGTGCCTGATGCCAAGAGAAGAAAATTTTAGAACAAAACGAAGTAAGAAATTGCAAAACTCATTTCCAACTAGCCTTCATGTTTCTTGAGCAATGAGATCCCTCAAAATACCATTTGAAAAAGCTCTAAACAATTTCAAGTTGTTATTTCTAACCTAAGGAATAGCCCATAATAGATTCTTTTAACATCAATATCTTTTTTCCCTTTCATTCTTTCACTTTCATGATTTTTCCTATGCAATCAAAAGACTACAATCTCCTATACTCGTCTTTCATGTCATCTAACCTTCTCAAGGATCTTTCACAAACTTCTTTAAAAGAGCCCGATTTAATCATAATTTTTAATTCTTCATCTTAGGAAAAGTTCACTAGGTCACTTTTGACTATCATCTTTTCATCCTATAACGAATCAAACCCTAAATGAGTCCCAAAATATTCATGATATCACCATCTATAGAATTTATCATTCACTTCTTTGCATCTCTTTCTAAATGTTTCGCAAATGCTCCCTAGAAAATCCCTATTGGTCATGAGATTGGAGTTCGTTTATGAGAGAAAAACCATTTTAAATTCTCCTTCTCTTTTACTATAGTTTCATTTGCCTTATTCTTATACTCTTAGTATTGCCTCAAACCGTTCTTCTTTGACATCTTGTAGACATTGCCTTATTTTGGAAGCAAAATTAAGCATCAGTGCATATATATTAAAAAATTGTTGGTGACTTTAATTTTAGTTTTTACAGTTTTTTAAAAAAGTAAATTTTGTCCACTTTCACATTGAGAGTTTTCTATTGCGAAACCTTAACTATGACACCCTAGACTATGTTAGTCCTCAAACCTTAAACTTGAACCTTGTGCCCTGAACCATAAAGTGTGAATATGAAAACTTGGATCCTCCTCCTCATTGAACCTTAAGTTGATAACCTTAAACCTTAAATTTTAATTTCTTGACCTTAAACCTAAGACTTAAGACTCAAGACCTTAGACCTTTGGCTTATGACCCTTGAGAAATGATCCTTGACTTAGACCTGACAGCCATAAATCTTGAACCCTCAACCTTTGACTTAGACTCTTAAACTTAACTGTACATCTTTGGGCCTCAGACCTTCAACCTTAGAACTTAGACCTTTGATCTTATACCTATCAACATATACTTACAACCTTATTGATGACTTAACTATTTATAGTGCATTTACCTAATGGTTTCCGAATTTTGAGAGCATCCTTGATGCATTTTTTATGGTTTTTTTTAATGTTGTTTATATAAGATAGATGATGAAACATAAAAGGAAGCATGAAATGAAAAAACTAATCAATTTAAGTAGTTTTGGCCAAATTTGACACTACATTGTATTTTGTCATTAACTCTTTCTTTCGAACTCCAATTGACATCATTTAACATGTAAAATCTTGAATTTTCAAGTAACATATTGTTAGGAGAACTTAATATTAGCTATTTCAATCTCGTTTTTTCATCCTTCAAAATTATTTTTACACCTTGAAAGTTATTCCACAAAGAGCTCACATCAAAACACATATACCCTATGCTCTTCCTTTAAACAATTTTTTTTTTCAAACACAATTGATGTCATTGAAATACCCTTAGTATTTCATATTCATTTCTCATTATTCTTTGCATTTTTTGAGCCATCGCATCCCTTAAATTACCTTTTTGAAAAATCTTAAAGTAATTCAAAATGCTTACTTTTAGCCTAAGGAAGAGCCCATGAAGTGGTCTTCCTACATCAATATCTTTCTTTGCTTTCATTCTATCACTTTTAAGATTGTTCCTATGCAATTGTAAGATTGCAACCTCACATAATAATCTCTTGTTTTGTTGAACTCTTGAAGAATCTTTTAAAAATTACCTTAAAAAAGCCCCCTTTAATCATAATGTTTAATTCTCCTGCCAAATAAAAGCTAAAGAGAATCATTTGCTGCCTTCACATCTTTTCATGTTGCAATGTTTAAAACCCCAAATTAGCCTCTTTATTCAGCTCTTCACATCTCCTTCAAGATTTTTTGCAAAACCTCCATAGAAAAGCCTTATTAGTTATGAGAATTTAATTCATTTATGATGGAATAACCATTTTAAATTTTTATTCTCTTTCACTATAATGCCATATGGTTTATGCTTCGCTCTTAGTGTGTTGCCTCAAACTGTTCATCTTTGACATCTTGTAGACCTTGCATCCTTTTGAAAAAAAAAATTACGTATTAATACATATAGTGTAAAAAAAATTAATGGTAACTTCAATTTTATTATTTAGGGATTTCCAAAGGAACAAATTTTTCCCCTTTCGAAACTGGGGTTTTTAACAGTAAAACCCCGGCTATGACATCACAGACTACCTTTATCCCTACACCCTAAACTTGAACCTTGAGCCTAGAACCACGAAGTGTGAATATGCAACTTGTGTCTTTAACCTTGAACCCTAAACTTTCAACCTTGAACTTTAAATTTTAATTTGGTCACCTTAAACCCTAGGCCTTAGATTTGAGACCCTAGACCTTGGATTCGAGACCTTAGACCTTGGACTCATGACCCTAAACTTACAACTCATAACCTTAGACCATGGATTCTTGACCTTAAATTATGTAACCTTAACCCTAAACCCTAGAACTTAGACCATTAATCTTAGACCTTTTATCATAAGCCTAGAACCTTATTGAAAACTCAATAATTTATAGTGCATTTATCTAGTGTTTTTGAATTTTGAGAACTTCCTCGATGCTTTTTCATTTTATTTTTTATTTTTTTGGTTCTTTATTGCAAGCTTACATGAGAAAACACAAAGGGAAGCATGAAAGGAAAAAATAGATCTATTTTAGTAGTTTTTGCCAACTTTGACACCATTTTGTATTTTCTCAATAACTCTTTCTTTTAAACATCAATCGACATCATTTGACTTGTGAAATCATAATTAAAGTGATTTTCTTTTAAGAGAACTTAATGTAAGCCATTTTATTTCTCTCTTTTCATCCCCCAAAAATGTTTTCCTTCTTGAAACTTACTCCAGAAAGACCTCGCATCAAAACATAGGATACCTTTCGTTTTTCCTTGAAACTAACTTTTTTTTTCAAACCTAATTGATGTCATTGAAGCACCCTTCATATTTCATACTCATTCCCACTATTATTAATGTTTTCCAAGCCATCAAATCCCTTTAATAACCATTTTAAAAAAGCTTTAAATAATTCCAGGTACTCAATTCTAACCCAAAGAAGAGCTCACAAAGGGTCTTCGAGCATCAATATCTTTTCTTACTTTTATTCTATCTCTTTTAAGATTGTTCTTATGCAATCAAAAGATTGCAGTCTCTTAATCCTTACGTTTCTTGAGCCATTAAATCCATTGAATTAATTTATTGGAAAAGCTCTAAAAAATTTAAATACTTAATTCTAACCCATGAAAGAGTCCACGAATGGGTCTTTCAAAATCAATGTCTTTTTATCCTTTTGTTCTGTTGCTTTCAAGATTGATCGTATGCAATGATGGGATTACTATCTACCATAATTATCTTTTATTTTTTTAAACCTCCTCTAGGATCTTTTAGAAACTACCTTGGAAGACCCATTTTAATCACGATTTTAACTTCTTTAACCAAGAAAAAGTTCATGAGGGTCATTTCTTGATTTCATATCTTTTTATCTAGTTATGTTTTAAACCCTAAATTAGTCCTAAAATGTTAATAAGATAACCCTCTTCAAGATTCATCATTCACTTCTTCAATCTCCTTATGGATTTTTTGCAAAACCTACCTAGAAGAGCCCTGTTAGTCATGAGAATATAGTTTATTTATGATGGAATAAACAATTTAAATTCTCATTCTATTTTATTGTAAAGCCATATGGTTTGCGCTTTGCTCTTAGCATGTTGCCTCAAATTGTTCTTCTTTGACATCTTATAAGCCTTAAATCAGTTTGGAAGTATAATAGGTATCAATACATACAGTTTAAAAAATTGGTGATCACTTTAATTTTTAGGGATCTCTAAAGAAATAAATTTTGTCTCGTTTCACACTGCGGGTTTTTTTGTAGCGAAACCACGACTATGACATCTTAGACTACCCTAGTGCCTGAACCTAACACTTAAAACTTCAGCCATAAACTATAAAGCATGAACATAAAAACTTGTATCTTTAACTTGAATTATAAACCTACAACTCTAAATTTTTTATTTTAATTTCTTGAACTTAGACCCTAGACCTACGACTAAATACCCTAGACTTTGGATTTGAGACCTTAAACATTTTGGTCATGACCCTTAACCATTGATCCTTGACCTTGGACCTTATGGTTTTAACCTTGAACCCTAAACTTTTAACTTGGACCCTTATCCTAGACCTTAGAACTTCAACCTTAAACCTTTGACCTTTGACCTTAGACCGTTTATCATAAACTTATTCTTTTCATTTAGGACGTGAAACTAAAATCCTTGTTGTCATTGATAGTCAAGTTTTATTTAAATTAATCACTTTGATTGATCATTTTTACATAAATTATAAGTAAAAAAGCAGTAGGAATGAGAATGAAGAGTGTGGTAGCAATAAATGCAAGAATATTTTGCTTTCAAGATTTCTATCTTTGTTTCGCTTTTTATTGTTCTTGGTTCCCATTTTCTTTTTGATAAAAATATAATTATTTATAGTGCATTTATCTAGTGTTTTTGTTTTTTTTTGAATTTTGAGACCTTCCTTGATGCTTTTTCTTTTTCTTTTTTTTTTAATGTTATTTATTGCAAGACTAGATGATGAAACACAAGTGGTTACATTAATAGACAAAACATATCTAGTTATGGCCAACTTTGATAGCACTTTGTATTTTACTAATAACCCTCTATTTTAAACTCCAATTGACATCATATAAGTTGTAATGTCTGAATCTTCAAGTGATTTCTCTTTTGAAAGAACTTAATTTTAGCCAGTTTAATTTTCTCTCTTTTTTTTTTTCATTTGAAAGCGTCTTCCTTCTTGAAAATTTACTCTAGGAAGAGCTCACATCAAAGCACTAAGATACCGTATGTCATTCTTTCAGACCTTTTTTTTTTTCATTTACAAAAACATAATTGATTTCATTGAAGCACCTATAGTATTTCATACTCATTTCCAACTTTTCTTCATGTTTCTTAAGCCATTAGATCCCTTGAATTGCCTTTCTAGAAATGATCTAAATAATGCAAGTAATCATTCTAGCACAAGGACATCAATATCTTTTTCCCTTTAATTCTTTCACTTTTAGGATTGTTCCTATGTAATCACAGGATTGGAATCCCCCAAATTCATTCGTTGTTTTATCCAACCTCCTTAAGGACCATTTAGAAACTCCCTTAGAAGAGCCTTCTTTAATCATAATTTTTAATTCTCCTGTGAAAGAAAAGCTCATGAAGGTAAATTTTTGATTTCATAAATTTTCATCCTATGATGTTTTAAAACCCAAATTAGTCTTAAAATCTAACATAACTCTCTACTACATTCATCATTCATTTCTCCACATTTGCTTTTGGATTTTTCACAAAACCTTCTTAGAAGAGCTGTGTTGATCATAAGAATGGAGTTCATTTATGATGGAGTAGCCTTTTAAAATTCTTACTCTCTTTTACTGTAATTCCCTACTTATCAAGTTTTCCTTTTTGTTTGTTACCTCCACCTAGTCTTCTTTTACATCTTGTAAACCCTTGCATCATTTTGGAAGAAAAATTAGGTATCAAAAAATATAGTATAATAGCGACTTCAATTTTATTTTTTAAGGACTTCCAAAGAAGTAAATTTTCTCCTTTTTCACACTGAAGGTTAAACCTTAGCTATGACCCCGAAGACCACCCTTGTCCCTAAACCTTGAACTTGAACCTTAAGCCTTAAACCATAAAATGTGAACAATGAAAACTTGCATCCTTAACCTTAAACCCTAAACCTACAATGTCGACCATAAATTTTAATTTCATTTTGACCTTAGACTGTAGACATAGGACTTGAGACTTTAGACATTGGACTCGAGGTCCTAAACCTTTGGCTCATGACTGACTATTGATCCTTGATCTTGGACCACGTACTTTGTATTTTGCCAATCACCCTCTCTTTTGAACTCTAATTGACATCATGTAAAATGTAATGTTTGAATCTTCAAGTGCTTTTTTTTTTGGAGAATTTAATTTTAGCCATTTTGATTTCTTTTTTTCATCATTCAAAAGCATTTTTTCTTCTTAAAAGTTGCTCCGGAAAGAGCTTGCATGAAAACACAAGATACAATAAGTTGTTTCTTTAAACTTGTTTTTCTTTTCAAACACAATTGATCTCATTGAAGCACTCTTAGTAATTCATAATCATTTTCAACTATTCTTCAAGTTTCTTGAACCATCAGATCAATTGAATTGAATTTTTGGAAAAGCTCTGAATAATTTCAAGTACTTAGTTCTAACCCCAAGAATAGCCCACAAAGGGATCTTCTAACACCAATAAATTTTTTTATGTTTCCTTCTTTTGCTTTCAAGATTTTTCTGATTTAATCACCTGACTATAATCTACTACACCCTTCTTTTATTTTGTCCAAATTCCTCTAAGATCTTTTTAAAGCTATTTTAGAAAAGCCTTCTTTACTAAGGAAGAGCTCACGTGGGTCACTTTCTGTTTTCATATCTTCTCACCCGATGATTGTTTTAATCCCCATATTGGCCCTAAAATATTATTGAGATAATCCCTTACAAGGATCATCATTCACTTCTTTGCATCTTTTTTTGGATTTTTGGCGAAACCTATGTAAAAAGGCCTTGTTGGTCATGAGAATATAGTTCATTTATGATGAAATAGCCATTTTGGAATTCTCGTTCTCTTTTATAATAAAGTCATATGTTTATGCTTTGCTGTTAAGGTGTTGCCTCAAGTAGTTCTTCTTTGACATCTCGTAGGCCTTGCATCATTTTGAAAGCAAAATTAGGTAATTTTATATATACTTTAAAATACTTTAATTTTATTTTTTAGGAATTTTCAATGAAGTGAATTTCCTTCCTTTTAATACTATAGGTTTTCTGCAGCGAAACCTAGGCTATGACACCAGAGCCATCCTAGTCTTTATACCTTGAACATGAACCTTAGGCGTTGAACAATAATGAGTGAACATGAAAGTTTGAGTCCTTAACGTAGAACCTTAAACCAATAACCTAGTACTTCAAATATTAATTTCTTGACCTTAGACCCTGGACCATGGTCATGGGACCTAGACCTTTAACTCATGACCCTTGACCATTAATCCTTAGCCTTAGACCTTACAACATTAATCTTGAACATTGAACCTTTCACTTGGACCCTTAAGCTTGACTTTAGACCTTGGACCTTAGACCTTCAACCTTAGACCTTAGACCTTCGACCTTAGGCTCTTTATCCTAGACCTAGAACCATATTGGTAACTCAATATTCATTATTCAATTATTTTGTGTTTACTGAATTTTAAGAACATGCTTAATGCATTTTTGTGTTTTTTTGTGTTGTTTATTACAAGATAAGTTAATAAAATGCAAGTGGAAGCTTTAAGGGAATAAAAAAAATCTATTTGAGTAGTTTTTACCAACTTTGGCACCACTTTGTATTTTATCGATAACTCCTTTTGAACTCTAATTAATAACACTTAAGTTGTAAAATCTGAGTCTTTAAGTGATTTTCTTTTGAGAGAACTGAATTTTAGCTATTTTAATTTCCTATTTTCATCCTTCGAAAGCATTTTTTCCTTCTTGAAAGTTACATTAGAAAGAGCTCATACACGATACCTTATGTTGTTCTTTCAAACCTTTTTTTTTTTCAAACATAATTGATCTCATTGAAGCACTCTCAGCATTTCATACTCATTTCAAACTATTCTTTATGTTTCTCCAACTGTAAGATCCCTCAAATTTCCTTTTTAGAAAAGCTTTGAATAATTCGAAGTCCTCAATTCTAACATAAGAAAGAGCCTACGAAGGGGTTTTCTACCATTAATATCCTTTTTCCTTTCTATTTTTTTATATTGTTTATTGCAAAATTAGATGATGAAACACATATGGAAGCATTTAGGAAGAAAACAAATCTATTTGAGTGGTTTTGGCCAACTTTGGCACCATTTTCTATTTTGCCAATAGCTCTCTTTTTCGAACTCCAATTGACATCATTTAACTAGTAAAAATCTAAATCTTCAAACGATTTTATTTTAAAAGAACTTAATTTTAGCCATTTTAATTTCCTTTTTTCATCCTTCGAAAACATTTTTCCTTCTTAAAATTACTATAGAAAAAGCTCGCATCAAAACACAGGATACCCGATACTCTTCCTTAAAAGTTGATTTTTTTTCCTAAAAAAATTGATTTTGTTAAAGTAACCTTAGTATTTCATACTCATTTTTAAAAATTCTTCTTTGCTACTTAAGCCATCAGATCCCTCAAAATACCTTTTAGAAAAACGCTTCAAATAATTCAAAGTGCTTAATTCTAACTTGACAAAGAGCCAACGATTGAAAATTTAGTGAAAAGTATGACAAGGTGATAGATCAAGAGCTCATTGCAATTTTTTAGGATATCTATCGTGATGTCAAGGTGAAGATATCATTAGCTAAACTTGGACTTCATCAGGACTAAGCCATAGGGTATAGTAATGACCTCTTTTTTGAACTAGAGAAGATCCTAACCAAGATTAAACTTAAGCATTCCACTACCCAAAGAACCTCTAGGTATGAGTCACTAGCACCTTATTCTAGCTCTCGTTAGATTCAAACAAGGCCACTAAAGGCTTACGTAGATAAGATCCAAAAGAATTACTTTTCCAAGCTTTTTTGTAATTAAGTTTTCAATGTCTTTTGCAACCTTTTTTCTTATGTGTAATCTTTAATCATATTAAGTTCTTCTTCTTCTTCCCTTGTATTGAAAATATATACTTAATGGATATTTAATTTTCCTTATATAAATCCTAAAAGCATCACTGCAAACCTTCAAAATAATATTTTTTGAAAATATAGCACAATGCATCCTTCTTCATAAGCTGGCATGTGCTAATCTAAATAAAAAATAACCCTTCTAGAATATCCTATATTTCATTAAAGAGTAATTAGTGAGCCTCATTAAGAGATTGGTCATAACCTGTGAGATCTACCCAAGGAATAGCTCATTAACCATGAGCTCACTAGGGAGTAGGTCATGACTCGTAAGCTCCTCGCAAACTTTTATACTTAACTTATAGAATTCGAATCTTTAAGTAATTTGCTTTTGAGAGAACTTAATTTTAGCCATTTAAATTTCATCTCTATAGCATTTTTCCTTCTTGAAGGTTACTCCAAGAGGAGCCCACTGAAATCATAAGAATACCCCCTTCTCTTCCTTCAAACCCTACTTTTTTTCAAACGTGATTGATCACATTGAAGCATTCTTAATATTTCATACTCATTCTAGCTAATCCTCAAATTTCTTGAGCCATCAGATCCCTTGAATTACTTGTTTAGAAAATCTATGAATAATTCCAAGTATTTAGTTCTAAACCATGAAAGAGTCCACGAAGAGGACTTCTATAATCAATATCTTTTTATTCTTTTGTTCTTTGGCTTTCAAAATTGATCCTATGCAATCATGGGATTGCCATATCCTATACTTATCTTTTATTTCATTAAACCTCCTCCAAGGTCTTTTAGAAATTGCATTGGAAAACCCTTCTTTAATCACATTATTAAATTCTCTAACTAAGGAAAAGCTTAAAGGGTAATTTTTTGGATTTATGTCTTTTTATCTGTGATGTTCTAAACTTTAATTTAGTGCCAAAATATTCATGATATCACCTTGCACAAGATTCATCATTCACTTCTTCGCATAAGTCCTTTAGAATTTTTCGTAAAACCTCCCTAGAGGAGCCTTGTTGATCATGAGAAGGTAATTCATTTATAATGGAATAACCGTTTTAAATTATCATTCTCTTTAACTGTATTGCCATATGGTTTATGGTTTGCTCTTAATGTGTTACTTCAAACTGTTCTCCTTTGACATTTTGCACATTTTGCATCATTTTAGAAGTAAATTGCATATCGGTTGGTGACTTCAATTTTATTTTCAAGGATTTCCAAAGAAACAAATTTTCATCATTTTCACATAGAGCGAATTTTATTAGAAAACACCGGCCATAACACCCTATACCACCTTAGTCCTTAAACCCTAAACTTAAGCCTTGAACCATAAAGTGTGAAAATGAAACTTGCATCCTTAACCTTAACATCTAAACCTACAACCTTGAATTTTAAATTTTAGTTTCTCAACCTTATACCTTAGCTCTCTACCATTGTCCACTGATCCTTGACCTAGGACATTGCAACCTTAATTATGGACCTTAAACTTATGATTTGGATAATTAAACTTGAACCTAGACCTTAGACCTTAAACCTTTAATCCTAGACCTTAGACCTTCGACATTAGACTCTTCATAATAGACCTAGATTGCTATTGATAACTCAACCATTATTATGCATTTATCCAACGTTTTTTGAATTTTGATAGCTTTTTAGATGCTTTTTTGGTTTTTTATGCTACTTATTGCAATATTAGATGATGGAACACAAATGTAAGAATTAAGGAAAAAAATAGATCTATTTGAGTAATTTTGGCCGACTTGGACATCACTTTGTATTTTGCCAACAATTTTTGTAGACATCTAATTTTTAGCTTTAACATTAAGTTAGAAAGAATTCAAAAATAGCCAAATGTCAATAACTCTTTTCAAATGGAGATTATGTTGATAAATTTTGAGATCATGCTTTTGTTAAGCTTGAGGTGAGGTAAAGCTTAATAAGAATCATTTAACTCGATGTTGGGTTAGAAATAGTTATGAGCATACTCTACCTTCTTATGAAATAAGGAATCCCATTGAAAAATCGAGTGATAACCATTTACTTCTTTGATTAGATAGATTCCATGAAGAATGCCCATTCAGTTATTTAAGCTAAATCTATTAATCATACTATTAATTTGAAGATGAAAAAAAATACAGTTTTGATTTTAAGGCAGATAACTCTCCATTTTTAATATCTCAAGGGCGATGAGTTTGATATTGATCCCATATCAAATTTAAATACTTGAACTCAATTTGATTGACTTGAATCTCACATCGAAGCATTTAGGCTTAACACCGATATGGTTGACCTGATCTCGTACCAAACCTAGCTCTTGATATGGTTAATTTTACATGAAGATTAACGTGATGTGATTGACTCTGAACTCTGATCTCATGTAAAGACATTTAACTTAACATTGATGCGATTGATTATGATCTTGCATTAGGTTTTAAATGTGTAAAAGAAAATATAATAATAAAATTGATGCCATATTAATAGAATAGTAATAAAAAATAATAAAATCGATGTCAAATAAATAAAAGCAATAATAATAATAGGAAAAACGATGGTAGATCTGCAAAATTATAATAACTATTAAATCGATGCAAGATTGTTAAAATAAGTCAATAAACTAATGATAAGTCGATGAATTAATATCAAAAATATGAACAGATATAACACAATAACATATCAGTACATCTGATGCAAGATGTAATTCATAGCCAACATGTGATCAACTTTGATCTCACATGGATTTTTAAATGTAATCATAGATGTGATTGATTTTGACCTCACATCGGATTTTAGATGTAATTCATAACCAATATGTGATTAACTATGATCTCATATCGGGTTTTAAATGTAATCTTCGTGTGATTAACTTTAATCTGACATTGGGTTCTAGATATATAGTTGCTAGTCAACCCCTAATGTGATTGATCTTGATCTCATATTAGGTTTCAAATGCATAGTTATTGGAAAGAGAAGGCTCGAGAAGCTGGAGGAAGGTTCTTGGCAAAGTTCGCATAGAGCATGCATTTTAGCCGAAATAGATTATTTAGTATTGAGCTCCCATTTCCTTTATAACAAATTTTAAATTTTAAGATGTGTTTGATTCCAATCTCACATCAAAATTCAAGAATTATAAGTGTTTGATGATTTATCTTTATTACAAAAGTGAAAGACTGGTAATGATTGATAATGATATCACATTGAGTAATGTGTAGCTACAAAAAGAAAGAAGCCTCTAGAAATTCATGGAAAACTCCTAGCAAAATTTGTACAGAGTGCACATTTTGGCCAAAATAGATTGTCCAACACTGTGATTCGTTAATTTTGGTAACATTTTTAGGCTTCTGACAAGCTTTGCCTCATTTTCCTTTCTACAAATAGACCCATTTTTTATGAGGAAAGAATCTTTGCATTCTTATGTTTTTTGAGCATATTAGCTTCTAGTCTTTTTAGAAGAAAGTAAGTTCATAAATTTCTTCTTAGAGAATTTCTTTAGGAGATAATTCTTATTTGTTTAGTAGAAAGATGGCATGAGGATCATATTGAAGGAATAATTCTTTCCTTGAATCAAATATTTATAAAATAAATAACAAATAATTGCTTTTACTCATTTTTCTTTGTTATTTATTGTTCATTATATTCAATATTGCAAATTAAGTGATGCACCTCATAATTTTGTAAAATGATTTTAGAGAAAGGAATTTGATGAAATTCAAATTCCGAATCTCAAAATTAAAATAAATTTGTTTTCTAAATCAAAGATCTAGTGTTAACTAAAGTCTAAGATTCTTGAATAAAAATACACAATAAATTTAGTTTGAGATCTATCATATATTGATTAGTCTATGTGGTTTTTCTTCTAAAAATTTGATAATAAAGCGCAGTCTAATCTCACCTAGTTTGTACGTATTGTACAAATATTATATTGATTGAATCATTTTGGTAGCTAAATTTGGTATTGTGACATTGTTTTAAAAACTATTGGCGTCTTCAATTTTATCGTTTAGAGATTTCTTGAGAAATAAATTTTTTCTCATTTCAAACAGATGGTTTTTCGTAGCAATACATCGGCTATGATGCCCTAGACCGCCCTAGTCCATAAACCTTGAACTTGATCCTTAAGCCATTAACCATTAAGGGCAAACATGAAAACTTGCATCCTTAACTTTGAACCTTAAACTTACTTACAATCCTAAACTTTACATTTTAATTTCTTAACCTTAGACCCTAGATTTAGGACTCGAGAATGGACCTTGGACTCGAGACCCTAGATCTTTTGCTAAGAACCCTTGACCAATATTGATTCTTGACTTTGGACCTTGTGGTCTTAACCCCTAAACCCTAAACTTTTGACTTGGATCATTAACCTAGACCTTAGATCTTAGACCTTCAAACATAAACATTAGACCTTTGATCCTAGACCCTTCATTATACAGGTAGAACTCTATTGATAACTCAACTATTTATAGTGCATTCATCTAGTGTTTTTTGAACTTTAGGATCTTCCTTGATGCTTTTTTGTGTTTATTTTATGTTTTTTTATTGCAAGATTAAATGATGAAACAGAAGTTGAAGCATTAGGGAAAAAAATAGATCTATTTGAGTAGTTTTGGTTAAATTTGACACCACTTTGCATTTTTGTAAAAGCTTTATCTCCTGAACTCCAGTTCATATCATTTAACTTGTAAAACGTATATCTTCAAGAGATTTTCTTTTAAGATAACCTAATTTGTAGCCATTTTAGTTTTTTCTTTTCACTGTTCGAAAGCATTTTCCTTTCTTGAAAGTTACTCCAAAAAGAGCTCACATTAAAGCATAGGATACCATATGTTGTTCCTTTAAACCTATTTTTTTTCTTCAAATACAATTGATCTCATGAAGCATCCTCAATATTTCACATTCATTTCTAACTATTCTTCTTGAGCCATTAGATCCTTCGAATTGCCTTTCTAGAAAAGCTCCTGAATAATTCCAATTACCTAGCTCAAACCTAAGGAAGAGCCATGAAGGGGTCTTTCAACATCAATATCTTTTTTCTCATTCATTCTTACAGTTTTAGGATTACTCCCATGCAATCACAAGACTACAATATCCTATACTCATCTCTTGTTTCATCCAATCTCCTCAAAGATATTCTAAAAACTGCCTTAGTAGTGCATTTATTAATCATAATTTTATACTCTCGTGCCAAGAAAAAGTTCATAAAGATCACTTTCTACTTTCATACCTTTTTATCTTATGATGATTTAAACCATAAGTTGATCCTAAAATATCCATGACATATTTCTCTACAAGATTCATCATTCACTTCTTCGCATCAGCTTTTAGATTTTCTATAAACTACCTTAAAAGAGCATGTTAATCATGAGAATGGAGTTCCTTTAGGATGGAATCCTTCGGTGGATTCCTGGGAAGGCCCAATGTAAGATGAAGGACAAGGAACATTGAGTAATTAAATCTCCTTTCTTCGCATCAACTTTTAGATTTTCCATATTTCTCATAGTTGATCACGTTGAAGCATCCTCACACTAGTACAAAAATTGTAATAAGTGATAACAATTTAACGAAAGTTATTCAAAGAACTATATTAAAAGGTTCATTAATACTTTTAATTACAGTTCTTCCATAATTATCATTAAAAATGAGTTCTTTAACGTTAGTTAATAATAAACTGATGTTAAAGATTAATCTTTCACGTCAATTAAATAAGAATTGGCATTAAAAGGCCCATCACTGGATCCTTTAATGCAAGTTCTTGAAGAATTGATGTTAAAACATCCATCACTGAAGCCTTTGATGCTAGTTCTTCGAGAATCAACATTAAAGGTCAAAATAAGATTGGGATTACAGGTGCCATCTTTGATGAGCCATACAAGCTTACAGCTTTCCATGAAGATGGACATGCCCTTATAGCTATCCATGTTGAGAAAAAACTGAAGCATTTCTTACAAAGAGCTCATAACAATGCAAAAACTATATATATACTTACCACTCATAACAAGGAGCTTTATGCACTTACTAGTGCTTTGCTTGACCATGAGACACTCATAATAGTAGCAGCAACAACATCAACAGATAGTTGAACCACAGAGCAACTTACAGTCCAGTTCGATTCCTCCATTAACTCCTAATCTGGCTACATCTATTGTAGTAGCAACCGCCACCATAGCAACCGCTGCCACAGTAACTATAGCAACAGTTATTGCAACCGCTGTAACAACAGCCATCACAGCAGCTGTGGCAGCAGCTACTGCAATAGTTATAGCAATAACCTTTGCAGCAATCGCAGCAGCAGCTACTGCACCAGCCACAGCGACAACTGCTAAGTTGCTACTATTGTTGTTTCCACTTACAGCAGCAATTGCTATAGCCAAAGCCAAAGGCATTGCTTCTGTGGGATCTTGGCATGACAGAGGCATTACGAGCCTCTTGCCAAGTGTTTATTAAGGATGAAGATGAAATGGATCACTTAGATGGCCTGTCACTGCATGCATGGCCTGATGATTGCTGTGTCCGAGACTACACATTAGGATTCAAAAGATGGTTAGGGTGTAGAGGATTGGGCTAGGAGTGAAGTTGAACTTGTGGTTGCAGTAGAGCTTGAGTTTGAGAAACAAGATGATGCTGAGGGTGAAGTTGAGAAAAAGTCTACTACTGAAAGTGAGTCTATAGATATTTTATTGAGCATTAGGCTGCTCATACTAAGGCATTTGCATGTGTTGAGGAGGAGGTTGATTCGAGTAACTCTGTGAACGAGGCTGAGTTTAAAGGTGAGAAGGACCTTGGGATGCACTACAAGAAAATAAAGCTTTTTATGACGGTCCGAAAACTGTCATTATAAGTGGTAACATAGAAACTTTATGACCATCTAAAAGGCCATTATAAATTCTTGATGGGTTTTAACCGTCATTAAAAAGTGAAAATATTAATGACAGTTTGCGATGGACCATCATAAAAAATTTATGACAGTCTATAATAGATCATCATAAAACATATTCATGATATCATGACAGTCTTTGTGACTGTCGTTAAAAAAAATTTAATTACCAATGATTTTTTGAATAAAAGAAATGTACACTTTTTATGACGGTTTTTATGACCGTCATAAAAAATTTATGTTTTATTATATATTTTTATTAACTAATCATAAATTTTTTTATAATTTTTCTTAATTAATCAATATTTACCTTTTTTTTTTTTGCAATTATAGTCAAACAATACAAAAATGTCAAACAAAAAAATTACATATATTTATACTACAACTATTATCATTTTACAAAATACAATAATATTAAGTTTCAAAAATAAACAAAATATCCACAAATTAAATTACACAATTATCATTTTCACTGCTCCGTTCTACCATTATATCAAAAAATACCCAGTGAATTAGATGTGTCACTCTTGCAATAGTTATAAAAAAGATACATTATTATATAAGCTCTATTTACCATATAATTAATTTACATATCAAAATAAATTAGCAATCGTAATAAAGTTTGAAAATCAAATATAATAAAAGGTTGAGAATGCATCTAGATGTCAAAAATATAACTTCTTGTAACCTATAAGGTATATGTTAATCATAATATACAATTTTCTATTCTAGTTCCCTACATCTAGGTATCAAAAGTGCAACTTCTTGTAATGCAATTGTAAGTGTGATAATTAACTGATTATGAATATATTTATTTCATATGCATATTTGAATACTTTTACTTGTTTTTTGCTTTACCATCTGTTTAAAGATGACATTTACAGAATTCTCAATAGAATTGACAAAAAACTCAATAGAATTAGTAGATGACTCAATGAATAGAATAAGTAGAGCGTTCAATGAATAAAGTTAGTCCATCATACTTGAATTTAACCAAGCCAAATAACACATAATTAAAATACAACCATTAATGAGCCAATAAGGATTACATACCTGGCTATTATAGTAACTGTTGTACATGCATAGCCCATTCACCACGTACTTCATCAATTTCTTCGTTACTATATGTATCCTTACCATTGAACTTTAAGATTAAAACACAAAAGAAGGTAACATAATCAATTTGATATTATTTACAAATATGAAATATTTAATATGTAAATAAAATAAATAATATGATCTTCTCATAAAGAATTTTTGGATCTTCAATTATTTCCTTTATAAATCGAAGTACAAAATAACCACATTCTATACCACCTCTTTGAATCGGTACCTATACATGTGGAATTATAATCATTAATGCATATTATTTTTAATATTATTAATAATAAAAAAACAAAATAAACTCACTTGAATTCGTTGCCATGTAATATTTGATCTCACACGAAACATTTGAAAACCCATTTATCATTAACCAATACACATTTGAAAATATGTAGTATTTAGAAGTAATAATGAAACCAATAAACAAAAGACATGAAGTAAAACTTATACTCACATTGTCACAATTTTTTTAAGATCAGGTCCTACTTCACGACCCAAAGAATCCAAATGATACACTATTCATGATGCCATATCAACAACTACTAATTCCCAATGAATCTATTCGTAATAAGAAAAATAAAAGATGATAAATAACCAATGAGATATGTCTTGGTAAAGCAATTAAGATAGAAATTTCTTATTTTGGATTGCAAGGCATGAAAAGAATTTGATTTGAATTTGCTTTTTCTAACCGCTCAGCAATATGTCGTGCTTTAACTTTTAATCTACTTTTATTGTTTAGTCCACCAGAGAGTGAGATAATCACAGGATTGATGAAGCTAAATTGTTTTAACTTTTTTGCATCCTTCAAATTAGCATGTAGATATCTAAAAGTAAACAAATTGAAAGTTAAATCATATAAACATAGATAGTGAAATAAACTAATATTGAAATTTTGTCTCACCTGATATACAGACAAATGCTAGTTCCTCCTAGTTCTTTTTATCAATTATGATAGAGCAATCTTCTGAGCCAATATAGCAATAAAATGGACAGCAAAAAACATCATCATCAAATCTTACTCTAACTTCATTTCACATATTAATCATCAATGGATAAGCTGCTTTTGCGAACTACTCTGACATGGATAGAGCTTGCTCAGAAATGGATCCCACTTTTTTACTAATTTCCTTTTCCTTTGTCTCCAAACATGTGACAATAATAAATTTTAAAAGTCAAATAATTTTAACATAAAGAGAAACAAAGATAATATACCACAACTAAAATTGTCTCATACCTCCATAACAATATGAGTAAAAACCAAGTCTTTAGGGCAACTTACATGATAACCCAATGCATCTTTAGCAAATATAAGATATTGCATCCTCATTTTCAATAGGCAGTCAAGCGTCTTGACTGAATATTTGATTAACAGAAACCACAAAATTGGCAAAAGAACCATCAATAATTATGCCAATTGCAACAACATTTTCTAGTGTATCCATTGCTAATTTACATACAACACCTTATTCATAAAAAAAATGACATTATTAATAATAATTAATAGTAAAAACAATGTCTATAACATTAAATAAATAAGTAAATACCTTTGTCTTTAAATCTTCATCGGAAACATTGTAAGAATCCTTCATAGGCATTGGTAAATCGAGTTTTTGTATCTTATTGGAGCTATGACCTTCAAGTTGTACAACACGTGAATGTGTATTTGTGATTCCTTGAGTCAATAACAATAGTTTCTGCTCTATGTCAGCCAAGCGAGCTTTTAGATATGGTACCTTATTAGGAGTAGAAAAAAAGACCAAAGGAGTGATAAACTTTCCAAGTCCTCTAACTCGACCCCTATGCTCATTAGTACCAAGAGCTTTACTTAAAATGTCATCACTGCCTGAAAATGTAATGGTGCCAGCTTTTGACTGCTTCATTAACTCATCCTATAATAATCCATGGCAAATTAAGTATAAATTACATATAAATTAATTTGCCTAGTTTTATAAGCTATTATTGATGACTTGCATGCAATGAACATAAAATATTGCAACTTAACTTTAAGTGTGTCAAGAAAAAAATTAGGGAAGAAAAATATAGAATACTTTTTGTCTGGGTGTCTTTGTTCATAAGCCAAGAAAGAGTGGCATTCTTGTTGATTAGACTATACTGCCTTACTGCTTGAATAATATTCCTTTAGTGCCTTATGTCTTTAAACTTTAGCAAACAATCTTATAAAGACAAGATTTCTAACGTTTATGTAAGATTCATTAAAAAAAAACTTACAATTTTTTTAATGATAGGCATCGTTTCTAGTGCAAAATGTCCTTCTTTATCTTGGCACGCTAGCTTCCATAATTCACTATAATCAATCTCCCTTTCTACCTTGAGTACTGCTTTTTGTAAAGATGGAGTAACAAATTAAAAATTAGAAAGTATGTATCTTAAAATTATCACAAATTTGTCCTCTAAGGTTGCATATCCACCTCGACTCAATCGATAAGGATATTTACTATGTTTTCTTCTTTTTTTTTTTTTTGTTCTTCACGCAATTTCTGCAATGTCATTACAGTTAATAAAGAAACATGACATATTTATTGTTTAAAAAATTTATCACAATATAAATATACCTTAAAATTCTCTGATAGTCGTGATTTAATGAAACTCTCCCAATCATTTTGTGAAATGAAATTGTAGATCGAAGGTGGTCTCACTATAGCATCAAGATTGTCGGCAAAAGGCATTATATATTTTTTTGTTAGGATATTCTTGAATGTTCTAAATTTATTGCCAATTGATTGTAAGATAGACTTTTTCATGCGATGATCAATTTCAAATGCATCCTATAAATGAAATTTGATAAGTTACTATACTAACAAAAAATATAATAATTAAATATTTAGGGTAAAAGTGTTAAACTTGAACATATTCCCACATTTTCCTTTCAAATGATCAAGAACCTTTCACCAATCACTATAAGTTATAGGTACCATGGTACGTGCAAGAACTGCAAGAGTAGGCATAAAGGATTTAGCTTCAACACCATATGGTACACCTTTTGAATTAAACTATACCACTTTTTTTGTCCCCAAATTTTTTTAATTCAATAATTTTGTTGGTCCTCTAGATTTAATAGGCGAATCTAACAATTTCTTAGTCATATCTGCAACTTACAAACATAAAATGTAATCCAAATAAATAATTAAAGCATAATTCATTATATGATACCAGTTTTTGCAATAAGTAATACTATCATAAAAGAAAAAAGAAAACAATCAAACCTTTTTGCCTTGAGTTAAAAAGTTTACTTGTAAGCTTCATTAATCCAAGTTCCATCACAATCGGGTCGTATATAATTAACATCATCCTCACTGATTTCATCATTTATACCGACTTCAAGTATGCCATCAATAATGGAATCATATTCTTCTATATTGTCCACTTCATTATTTCTCTCATTATGTTTATAATCTTTTTGTGGAGCAGAACAAACAATGGACCATCTTAAATCTAGTTGGTCTGAAACATAAAAGACTTGTTTAGCTTGAGAAGCTAAAATGAAACAATCAGATTTATGGCCATGTCATTTAAGATCAACTAATATGTGACCAACATCATCTAATTTAATCCCACCATTATTTTCAACCTGATCACATTTGAACAATGTTGTTTTGAACATGTGGTTCTCGAGCTCTCATGTTTCCTTGATAATACCATAAAATGACAATTGTCCAATTACTGGATTCTTATCCTTAGCACTTGAAATTTGCATTATTGTTGCAACTACAATGACTCCACTATTTTGTGTGACTCAACTATTATCATGTTCTCATGTATGGAAGCGATAACCATTCACATCATATCCAGGATATTTAATAATTTCAGGACAAGGTCCATGTGCTACCCATTTCACCGAAAAGGAAGGTTCATTTGCCTTTATATGTATGATGCAACCTATTGACAAAAATTTGATCGAATAGATTTTAGTATTGGATAAATAGAAAACATATGGTCACGTTAAAGAAACTGGTAAGTACCTTTTCTCGAAACCAAGAAATAAAGGTCTGAGTATGCTCATCTTGTAATGATTTGGATTGTTTTGATTAATGAGGATACTGTAATTTCACATACTTGATATGCTTACTGTTAATAAAATAAGGTTAAGCTCATCTAATGAATGCATATATATATAGGAAGTATATGTTTTATAATCAAAATACACATAGATTAGGAAGAGACATACTCAACATATAGTTGGATGTCAAGTGAATTCAACAATACATAAAGATGTGCTTGCTCTAATTCTTGTCGATCAATTGCGACAATGTGACCACCAAGTAAGGGCTTCCAAACTTGGATGTCATCTTCTTTTCCACATGGAATACCAATTGGATGCATGTTAGAGCAATAACCTTCACAAAATTCAAGTGCTTCTTCTGTAATGTAGCATTCAGCAATACATCCTTCAAGATGATTATGGTTACAAACATAACCTTTCAAAGTTTTCATGAACCTTTCAAATGGATACATCCATCTAAGGTATACTAGTCTACATAATCTCACTTCTCTAACAAGATGCACTGTCAAATGTACCATTATATCAAAAAAAAAAAAAGGTGGAAATTATTTTTCAAATAAGCAAAAGTTACCACCAAATCTTGCTGTAATTTGCCTAGTTTTGAAATATCCATAACCTTACTACACAAAGCATTGAAGAAGAAGCAAAATCTCATGATTGCATATCTAACATGTTTTGGCAAAACTGAGCGAATAGCCAATGGTAGAAATTGTTGCATAAGAGCATGACAATCGTGAGATTTAAAACCTTGAATTTTCATATTTGTCATTGATATGAGATTTTTGAAATTTGAAGGATATCTATCTGGAACTTTTTTGTTTGATAATGTCCCACAAAACATCCTTCTCTCTGATTTGCTTAGAGTGTAACAAGTAGCTAGTAAATAAGTACGGCCATTTACAACCTTGGGAGCTAACTCTTTCCTTAAGCCAATTTTTGCAAGTCGAGTGTTGATCCCATCTTTAGATTTTTCAGGAATATTAAGTAAAGTTCCATAGATTCTTTCGCAAACATTTTTTTCAATATGCATTACATCCAAAATGTGCCAAACATGTAAATGTTTCCAATATTCAAGGTCAAAAAAGCATGATTTCTTGTTAAAGCATGTTTGAATATTGTCATTCAATCTTTTACCTCGTGTCACTTTCCTCTTAGCAACTGTTTTTTTGCCCTATACGTAAGTAATGGAGCTTACTTTTTGTAGGATTTCTTCTCCACTTAGTGCATAAGGAGGTGAACCGGTTTCATGTTCTCCATTGAATGCTTTCTTTTGCTTTCTAAATGGGTGATTTTTTGGAAGGAATCGTCTGTGACCCATATATACATTCTCCTTACCATGTCGTAATCTACAAGTATACGTGCTTTCACCATATATTGGACAAGAATAATATCCCTTAATTGAACAACCAAAAAGATTCCCATAAGCAAAAAAATCATTAATTGTCCATCATAAAATAGCTCGTAATGTAAACAACTCTTTTCGGTAAGAATCATAAACTTCTACACCAACCTCCCATAAAAGCTTCAAATCATCAATCAACGAAGCAAGATATACACCAATATCATTACCCGGTTGGCGAGGTCCTGATATAAGCAAGGATAACATCATGAATTTTCATTTCATACATAACCAAGGTGGTAGATTATATGTTATCATTACTACTAGCCAACAACTATATGCAGTGCTAAGAGAACTATGTGGATTTATTCCATCAGTAGAAATAGCCAATCAAAGATTTCTGTGTTTGGATGCAAAACTTAGCCACTCAAGTCTATTAACTTCCAAGCAGGTGAATCAGCAGGATGTCTTAGTTTCCCATCTACTTCCCTTTTATTAGCATGCCAAGTCAAATGTTGTGTAATTTATGGTGACTGAATCATTCGCTTGAACCGTGGAATAGGAGGAAAGTACCACAATACTTTAGCAGGAATCCCTTTCATTTGGTCTTTTAGCTTATCATTTTCTTTCCATCTCGATAGTCTATAAGTAGGACAAGATGATAAATCCTTATACTCCTTTCTATAGAGTATACAATCATTCGGGAAAGGATGTATTTTCTCATAATGTAAACCCTATGCGTTCATAGTTTTTTTTTTTTTCTTCATACATCGATGTAGAGATTTCATTTCCAATAGGAAACATATCAAACAAACAACTTAACAAATCAAAAAAGCTCTTATCTGACCACTCATATTTTCCTTTTATATTATATAATCTCATTAACGCAGAAAACTTAGTATATTTCATATTACCAAGATATGAAAGCTTTTCTGCATCTTTTAGTAAGTTCTAAAATAATTTAGGATCATCTTGACAATATTCAAATGAATCATTCACCATGTTTATTGTATTGTCGATATGATCATCCTTGTAAGATTCATCAAACACTGATTTCTTATTTGTGCAAGATCTAAAAAAACACTCTTCTCCATGCCAAATTCATCTCTTATACCTCTTATCAGTCCTTTTACTAAACAAATGATACTTTACTTCTTCAACATTTATTAATGTCAAATTAGCACATGATTGGCAAGGACAACTAATAAGTGTAGGATCTTCACAATAAGAAATGGCAAAAGCAAGAAACTCATCCACTCCATCAGAAAACTCCTTGGACAATCTATTCAAGTGCATCTAAGATTTATCCATATTTTATCCTATGATGACAAATAAAAGAATACCAACTTATTATACGTATTTATTATGTATGTAACACATATCATGTAAAGTAATGTTATTGTAAAAATAAGATAAGAAACAAGGTGCCCACTAGACTGAAAGGCCTTAGGCAAAGCGAAGACTATTTCATCTAAACACATGGTACATTAGTAGATTAGTAAGGAATTACCAACTTGAAATGATGTTAGCTGTGTAGAAAAAGTAGTGGCTTTTGTCTAAAAGGTTTTAACTTTTCTTTCAAGTTTTCTTAATATGTAACAAGCTTTCCTTTCCTTCGAATGAGCAACTGACTATCACAGCAATTATCCTGCATGATGAACTATATCATTTATGAGAAAAAAAAAACTTTATTACTAGCACAGTAAAATACTAAAAAGGCTCCACTTTAATTGAAGTACCGGAGTATCAATAAGCTTTTTCTTTCAATGATTATTCTCTTATTATTGGTTTGTCTTTACTGCAACTAAAGTAAGCCTTAATCCATCAAGTACTATGTCTTAACAAGACACACTAGTTATCAATTATCCAAAATGTTTATAAAACTAATATTTTCTACCATGATTCACTTAGAGTTTCTAGTATCATAGTGGAAACTAAATTAGAATTCAAAATGCCAAAAAAAAAAAAACTTAAGACATGCAAACTGTTTGATAAATTGATAAGAACACAGTCATAATAGAAACTGAGTTGAAGTTACAGAATTCTTTAAAGAAATATTAGTAGTCTTTTATGGTAAGCAACATGGATTACATTATATAGAGAGTCCAGGATTCAGTTCATGTACTAAATGGCAGTTCTATGGTTACTGCAAACCCAAACTAAGCCTACTCTACTAGCTCAATTATTTTCAATTAAATAATTAATAGTTATAGTTTTACCGAGCTAAATTGCAGAGATGTAAGAGGCACATCATTTACTATAAACCAGTAACAAGACTTCATTAAACTATGGATAACAAGCATTAACAATCATTCACAGAGCAAGACAAGAATTTTGATTTAGACAAAAATAAAGCAAAATTACTTCAATAGGATGCATCCTAACAAGTTACAGCTTGGAACAATGACTCTGTCCAGAAAAAAAATGTGCAATTCACTTGATATATCTTAAGGTAGGTAGTGATTGTATTCCAGGAATATAAACAGTAACATTAATTTCCAAATTCACAGAGAACATGCTCCAGTTAAAATTTTCTCCCTTGATTTACTTACAATTTCTAGTATCACAAGGGTAACAAACATGGATATCATCCGACAATGCATAATTGCTAAGGGAAGAAAATTTTAGAACAAAACTAAGTAAGAAATTGCAAGACTTGACAAAAAAATCTCTCATTTTCTCTTACAATCCCAGATGAAGGTTTGATTAGTTTTACATGCTATTTTTCCAAGAATATAAACAGTAACATTAATTTCTAAATTCACAAAGAACATGCTCTTAAAAAAATTTTCTCCCTTCATTTACTTACAATTTCCAATATCACAAGGGTAACAAACATGGGTATCATCCGACAATGCACAATGCCAAGGAAAGAAAATTTTAGAATGAAACCAGGTAAGAAATTGCAAGATTCAACAAAAAAATCTCTCTCTCTCTCTCTAACAATGTGAGATGAAGGTTTGATTAGTTTTACATACCAATTTTTTTGCTTTAATGGCATCATCTGATAGTGCACGAAACCTATTTCACAAAATTTCTTGAAAGAACAAAGCTTTGCATCGATTATATGATGTTGAAAGAGAGAAATCTCTATTTCAAAGACTGGTATTTTCGTGTATTTTCAGGGGAGAGTAAGGAAGAACACTGCCAGTGCGTGGGTAAAGATCTTTAAGTATTACAATACATCATGTATACTATTTAAATTTTATTACTATCAAAATTATTGCATAAGATTTCTGTTGATTGAGTGGTAAAGTCTCACAAAGTTGACTGAAAGAGCTTGGGTTCAAGTTGGCCCCGGGGCTTTTTTTCTCAAAATAATTCAAACATATGTTTTATTAAACAAACAATGTAACAAACCAAAATCAATTGTGGAGCAAATGGTTGTAAGCATGAAACAAGGTTCAGCAAGACTTTGGCTCGAGTTTGCTGGTTTGCATTTTCGATGAAATATTTAAATTAAATACAAACTTATAAAAAACCATATCATATATATTTTTTTTTTGGCTAGATGGCAGTGGCATTTTTCAATCTCTCTAAGAGAGATTGGGTTTGAGTCTCCATCATAGATTTTTTTTCTAGTTAAAGATTTCTTATGACGGTCTCTTAGGACCATCATGTATGTTACAGTTTTTATGACGATCTTTCAAGACCGTTATGTATTCAATTTTTTAATGACATTCATAAAAGACCGTCATAAAATATTGTCATTAAAAATAGTTTTTCTTATAGTGATGGTGCATGAGTATGCGAAGGAACTTGAGAATATGGCAGCACTATAGGTTGAATCTAAGGGTGTGGGTTTACTTGTACCTAATTTTGAGATTGAGAAACCATAGGTGCTGGGACGAAAGGAGGTTACTGAGGCTATCTAAAGGGTTACAATTGGGATTGGGGCAAACCTGAGGTTGCACATGTAGTTAAGGTTGCATTGGCAATTAGGGTTACGGAGCCAGTGGCTGCATGTACACTTGAGCTTCAGCAAAGTGCATCCAATGGTTGTGTGTACACTTGGATTACCAAAAGCACACCCAAAACAATACATTGTGCACTCAGATAGAGGACGTTGCCAAGTGCATCCACTCTTGGGATATAGACAATGAACCACTATTTTCCTAATAACTACAGCCTTCATCATCAGTTCTGAAAGAACTGTCGTTAAAGTCTCTTGCTTTCAACGCCAGCTTTAGAAGAACTACCAATTTTAACACCGGTTATGCCAGAACTGTCGTTAAAGTTTTTCGCCTTCAATGCTAGTTTTTTCAGAACTAGCGTAGTCTGTGGTCTTCAATGCCAGCTCTTCTAAAACTGATGTTAAAGGTTGTCCCGCCTTGCTTTAAGGTAAGGATCCTAAATTCATCTCTAGAGCTCGCCAGTAGCCTTGTGCATAACTTTAATCTTTGGTCATCCTTTTCTGCTTTGCTCTCTGTCCAAAAGCAACTAAGTAGCTGCTGACAGCCACACAACCTCTCTCCAGAAGCAACTACGGTAGCTACTGGCAGCTGTACAGCTTCTCTTCGATCCTCTCCTCTTTTGTCTCTGTCCAGAAGCAGCTAGACCAACTACTAGCATGGTAGGGGTACCATCTCTCTTCCGGCCTTGTCTTCTTTGCTCTCCATTTAGAAGTAGCTAGGCCAACTACTAATAGTGACACTACCTCTCTCCTTGCTTCTTTCTCTCTTATTTGTCTCAATCTTCACAAGGGCAACCACACCCTATCCCTCCATTCGTTCATATTTGGCATTCAAACATATGTAAGTATTCCGGTATAGATTTGAAATTTTTTTACGAAATTTAAATTTCATAATTTTGATTCAATTTCATTAATTTTGGTTTAAGAAATGCATTGAGGATGTATATTATTTTGAGAAGGTTTTTATTAAGTTTGTTTGGTGAATTTTTAGTAGTTGATAAAATTTGGGTTTTTTTTAAGTATATTTGGATGAATATATTTGGCATGAATGGGTATACGTTGATGCATTTATTATTTGATAAAATAATATGATTTTTAGATTAATTGATAAATTAATTAGATATTAATTATATGAATTTATATTTTAATAAATTAATTATATATTAGGTGTTGATGAATTTATGTTTGAATTAATTTTTTTAGGTAAGATTAATTGGTATATTTTGTCAAATCTAATTATACTGATTTTGTAGTTAACAAAAATTAATATAATTAGTTAAATTTTAAATAGATAATTAATTAATTATATACTTATAAAATAAATCATTAAATGTTATTTAAATTTTAATTAATTAAGTTACTAACTAGTTAGATGCTTATGTAGTAATTAATTAGATGACAAATAATTCACTATGTATTAATTAACTAATTAATTATTAATTATTTATTTAGCTAATATTAATAAATTAGATGTTTGGGAAGTAAAAAATTATATGTTGTTTAAATATTAATTAGGTTACTAGCTAGTTAAGTGCTTATATAATAATTAATTAAATGTTAATTAAATATTGACTATGTCTTAATTAACTAAATAGTTATTAATTATGTATTTAAATTTTAATTAATAAAATTGATACTTGTAAAGTAGATAATTAAATATTATTTAAATTTTATTTAATTTACTAGCTAGTTAATTAGATGCTTTTATAGTAATAAATTAGATGTTAAGAAAATATTAACTTTTTATATTAATTAATTAAATAGTTATTAATCATTTATTTAAATTTTACTTAATATATTAGAAGCTTGAAAAGTAAATAATTAAATGTTATTTAAATTTCAAAATGGATAAAACTTGGATGTTTGCTGATAGAAGATTAGAGGCATATGATATAGGGGTGAATAACTTTTTGGATTATGCTATTCAAAATAGTGATAACCCTGAATTAGTTTGGTGTCTATGTATTAAATGTGGTAATATGAAGCGTCATACTCCATATGAGATCCGAAATCATTTATATGTATATGCAGTTAATAGCAGCTATCAAAACTGGATATGGCACGAAGAAACTAGTATTGTTGGGTCTTCTACTAGTAAGAATGCTAAGGTTGTTAGGGAGATAGAACACATCGAAGAAGTTGACAACATTGTAGAAATGGTACAAGAGGCATTCGCAGAGTATGATAGTAATCTTAAGCACTTTGACAGATTATTCTGTGATGCTGAGAAACCTCTACATTTTGGATTAGTGAAATTTTACTAAATTATTTACTCCAGTTAAATTATACAATTTGAAGGCAAAATATGGTTGGTCTGATCAAAGCTTTAGTGATCTTTTAAATTTGATTGCCGAAATATTGCCTGATAATAATGAAATGCCTACATTCAAGTACGATGCCAAGAAGACATCGAAAATGTTAGGCATGGAGTATCAAAAGATTCATGTCTGTCCAAATGATTGCATATTATATCCAAAGGAGTTTCAGGATGACATCCAATGTACAACTTGTGGACTTTTAAGATGAAAAGTAATGAAGAATAGTAACAAAATAAAGATTGGTATTCCTGCTAAGGTGTTGCGGTATTTTTCACTAATACTAAGATTCAAAAGAATGTTTAAAAGTTCTAAAATATCAAAACACCTTACATGGCATTCAAATAAAAGGGAAATTGATGGTTAGTTGAGGCACCTATCAGATACACCATCGTGGAAATTGGTTGACTACATGTGACCAGAGTTTGCTTCAGAGCCAAGAAACTTAAGGCTTGCTATATCAGCAAATGGGATCAATCCTCACAACACATTGAGTAGTCAATATAGTTGTTGGCCAGTGATTATGGTGAATTATAATTTACCTCCATGGTTGATAATACAAAGAAAGTTCATGATGTTGACGTTACAAATATCAGGTCCTAAACAACCTAGTAATGATATCAATGTTTATTGGCTTCGCTTGTAGAAGAGTTGAAAATGTTGTGGGACACAGGTGTAAAAGTATATCATGAGTACCGCAATGAGTCATTCAACTTGAAAGTTGTTTTATTATGGAAAATTAATGATTTTCTTGTAAATAGTAATTTATCTGGTCGTATTGTTAAAAGATATTATGCTTGTCCTTTTTGTGCTGAGAACACCCAAGCTAGTCACTTGAAACATAGTAAAAAGATGTCATATGTTGGACACAAAAGATTCTTACCACGACATTATCCTTATCGTAGATGGGAAAAAGCCATCAATGGTGAATAAGAAGTCAAAATTGCTCCCCAATCATTAAGTAGTGAAAAAGTCTTTCACAAAATTCAATGTTTAGTAAATTCATGGGGAAAGTTGAAGAAACAAAGTAAAATGGGTAAAGAAGATGTTGTTACACAGTGTTGAAAATTAAAAAGGTCGATTTTCTTTGACTTACCATATTGGAAGTCCATGCATATCAGACATGTTCTAGATGTCATGCACATTGAAAAGAATGTTTGTCATAGTCTTCTTGGGACATTGCTTGATATTCCTGGAAAACCTAAAGATGGATTAGCTTCTAAAATGGATTTACAAGGCATAGGGTTAAGGTTTGAATTAGAACCACAAGTTTTTGGTAATCGTACATTTCTACCGCTTGCATGCTATATTTTATCTAGGAAAGAAAAAATATTTTGTAAAGTTTTTAGTGAGATAAAGGTCCCAGATGGGTATTCTTCGAACATCAAAAATCTAGTGCCTTTGGACGACTTGAAACTATATGGGTTAAAGTCACATGATTGCCACATCCTAATGCAACAATTTTTACCTATTGCTTTAAGAAGTGTGTTACCCAAACATGTTAGATATGCTCTCATTAGACTTTTTATGTTCTTTAATTTGTTATGCCAAAAGGTGACGGATGTGTCAATGTTAGATGGAATCCAAAACAAACTCATGACAACACTTTGTTTGCTTAAGAAGCACTTTTCTTTCAGCTTCTTTGATATTATGGTCCATCTCACTGTTCATCTAATTAGAGAAGTAAAATTATGTGGTCTCATGTATTTACGATAGATGTACCTATTTGAAAGATATATGAAAGTGTTAAAGGGTAATGTTCAAAATAGTAATAAACCTGAGGGTAGTATTGCTAAGTACATTGCAGAAGAGCCATTAGAATTCTGCGTTGATTATTTATCTAATATGGATATTATTGGGATTCCTCTACAAAAGAACATATTTGGTCACTCAATTCAGAATGAAAAAGCTCTAACTAGTGGAACTGTTGAGAAAGTTGACAATGTCCTCCTTCATTAAGCACACTTGTATGTTTTGATGAATACGAGCAAAGTTCAACCATATATAAGGTAATTAAATCTTACAACTCATAGTTCATTGTTATACCAAATAATATTTGAATTATTATTTGATGCTTTATTCTTAATACGCAATGCATTTAAATCAATTAAGGGTCAACAATTCTATTAATTCAAAACGACTTAAATGGTTACATGATGAACAAAATAAAACCTTAAGTAATTGGTTACGCACATGAGTAAGAATACTTATTCTTGTCTAAACATTAAATTTATTTTTAATATGGTTCACTAATATATGTTATGATACAAATTAAGAATGAACTTTTATTATTCAATCATAATGTCGCATCAACACTACGATGGATTGCCCATCATCCTCGATCCACAGTAATCAAGCATCCTAGATATATCATCAATGGTTATCATTTTTACATGAAGCAATGAGATAACTCAAGGATCCATCAAAATAGTGGTGTCACTCCAGTTGCGAACGCCATGCAAATCTCTAGTGCTAAGGATTAAAATCCAATATATAGTGATTTATCATTCTATGGAGTTATAAAAGAAATATGGGAACTAGATTATATAACGTGCAGAGTTTCAGTTTTCAAATATGATTGGATTAAGAATAGTAGTGGTGTTAAAGTTGATTCTCTAAGAGTTGTGCTAGTTGATCTCAATCGAATTGGACATAGAAATGATCAGTTTATATTGGCTTCATATATAAGATAAGTTTTTACATTAAAGATCCAATTGATGCCAAATGGTCCATAGTATAGCCAACACCTCCAAAAGACTATGATGAAGATGATGATTTGTGCTATATTAGTGTGAAGCACACATCTTTTTGTAATAATTTGCCACCTGTTGATTTATGTGACCACATGGATGACCATCATCTTGCGTATGCTTGAGATAATGGTGATGGATTGGGGTTTGAGTATTTTTTAAGATAGTGATCAAATGCCTCATGTGTTAAAAGTTATCGTGTCTTTTATATTTTTGGTACCCAATTCAATATAGCAACATTGGGGTAGTGGTACGTAATACGATGCCTATAAATATTGTGAATTGGCACTCAGTAAGCAGTGAAATGAAAAATAAGATTTGAGAGACAATATTGGTAAGTTAAATGAAACACAACATACTATTGTTTTTCAATAGTTTATTGCTATTTAATTTGATTTATACTAATCCACTTTTTTATAATATGTTGTAGGAGATGAATGATATTGATGCGAGCATGAAGAAGTACGTACTTCAGCCTGCTATAAAGAAATGAAATAACTTGAAGACCAATCTTACATCAAAGCACATATTCCCTCATATTGATGACTTGGAATTTCTATCATTTCCACCTAAAGAATATAGCAATGTCATAGATATTGGGGTGTGGCAGGACTTTGTGAACTCTCGTATAATAGAAGAGTTTCAAGTATACATTTATAGTTAGTTAAGTTTTTATTTATACAATTTTCTTCAAATGTTGATGTGTATTGATCTTACAACAAAATACATAAATAGCAAAAAAGAAAATAAAGAAGAATATGTACGACCATCGTCTATCTAAAAAGGGATTTGTAGGGCTGGAGAGTGAACTTGTAAGTTATTTTTCATTTATTATGTTTATAATTGATAATATATTCATTTAGTAGTACATTCAAAAAATCTAACATATTCGCTCTTTATATTAAAAAAAGAAACAAGCATTGGATAGCAATGTTCAAATTGATCGTGGCTTATTATGGAAGGTTTCATGACAGAATAAAAAGGGAGAATATATGAATAATGCGAGCCGACTGTGTGAAAAAAGAATTGTAAGTGTGGTTCAACTTTTATATAGCATTTATAATAATAAATTTCATGTTCATTGATTAATTTTATTATAACATTGTAGGATGAGTTGATGACATAAAGCACGCAAGGTAAATTTACAACCTTCGATCTAGAAAATGTACTAATGAGAGCTCTTGATACACCTGAGCACCCCGGATGCATTGGAGGTCAAGGATCTGGGGTAACTATCACATCTTATTTTGGAAAGCCCAAAAAGTTGGTTGTCCCTCCAGGTATGCAATTAGATTAACAGTAGTTGGCAGAGATAATGAGGTGGTTCATAGAGTATAAAAAAGTTTTGACAAACATTGTTGCGAATAAAACTGATGATATCCAGCAAGAAAAATTTGCAATGCAATTTTGTTCGAGTAAAGCTAGCAACAATATAACTGGATTATTGGAGGAAGAAGAATATCCAATACCTCAATCACCTATGCTAGTCACACCACCATTACTTATACCTGTAGTGGCACCATACGGCAACAAAGTATGTTATATGTTAATCATAATAGATATGATATTAATAATATTATGAACGTAACTTATTTTTTCTTTTTTTGGATCGTTATAGTGTGAGGTAGGCCATATGTTCATCTACTCATCAAACTACATAGTGGCAAGTGGGGTTATCTTCATGGATCATGCTCCTAATTAGATGGGCATCCATTATTTTTTAATGATGTTCAGGTGAAAATGGATGTAGCTATTCACAGTGATGCACAGTTACCTCGCCTAAACCCAAATAGTGGATTGGCAAATGTTTTTTCTACACTCGGTTCAACTGTTGCTTAGCCTCGTGATTGGGTCATTTTTGGTACACATGAGGTAATGCTTTTGGTAAATATATTTTATAAATTTAATCTATTAATGTCAATTAAGTTTGCAAAATTTTTTTAGCTATTGACTATAAAGCAATAAGGTAAGTTGCCAATTGAAAGAACACCAACATTGATAAAACCATAATCATCGTAACAAGTATCTTCTGTTGGGCTACCACTAAGGTTGTAGAAGATGTATAATTATATGAATAAGGTGATGGCACCTGATGAAGCAATACATATTCCTTTTGCTGAAATCTTTACTTCTAATGGACATATATTTGTGGCTCGAGAAGATATCATGCAATTTTGCCACATGGAGGAGTTAAGTGTTATCATTATTTAGACAAATATTATGTACATATGTTTTTTGAATTTTTATTTGGTTATTATTGTTTGGCTACATCATATTTATATTTTTCTTATTCTTTATTTTTTCAATAAACTTGATATAGATTTAGCTGTACTTGGCTTGAAAAAGTATTTTGTATTTGCTGATCCATCAACATTGTGATATGGAATGTTTATATGTATAGACACCCAAGCCCGTCACTTAGCCAATAGAATGATAGATCCATGTGACGGAGGAGTAATGATATTTTCTTATAACTTGAGGTAAGTTATAATAGTGTTGCTCAAAATATTTTTAACATTTCTTTTTCATAATGTAGGTATCATTAACTGTTCGTGGTTGTCGAGCCTTGTAATTTCGTGTACAGTTTTTTGATCTTTTGAACCATGGTTCTCGTCAATAACTAGATCACCTTATGTCCACGTAAGTGACAATATTTTTATTTATGTTAGTATGTATTTTGTTTTTACTCTCAAGAATATTGATTATTTCTTATTAACAGCTCTTTGAAATTGTTCTAAGTTATCAAAGAATCAAGCAATAGTATTCTTGCTAAGGTATGTATATTTAAACCAATATGCGATGTTAATTTTATTTATTTTATAAAATATAACAATTAAAATTTTTAATGCAGTGTCCATATCAGCGTTCGAATACTGAGTGTGGATATTATATTATAAAATTTTTGAGGAACATCATTGATAGATGTGATGAAAATATCCCATATGCAAAAATGGTAAGTTTTAAGCATTTGCTTATGTAAATACTTCAGTAATTAATTGATGTGCTTATTAAAAGTTTTAATTGGACAAACTTTTTTTTTTTTATAAATGTAGTTAGTGGACATAGATACTTACACCCAATTAGATATCGATAAAGTTAGAAAAGAGGTTGGATAATTTCTTTGGAATGCCATATTCGAAAGTTGAACCTTGAAGATTTTTGTGCACATGAACATCATTGAATTTATATAGTTGAATTTTTAGGATTGTATCTGATAATGTATATTTAAACTCATGTATTGTATATGTAGAGTTCAATTATGGCATCAAATTATTTTCTTTTGTTTTATTCCTCTTTTATTACTTTTTTAGATTGGATTATTTTGAAAGTTTTCAAATATGAAAGAAGTAATGACGATCTTAGTGAAAATGGTACTGAAGTGTATAATAGGAAAATTTTAGTTGCATATTATGAAGAATTGTATTGATGTATATGGTTGATGTAAAAGAGATGAAGAATTTTATATATGCAAGTTTTGGATAATTTAAATATAAAAATTTTGTATGCATTTGAAAATTAATAAAAAAATATATCTTTAATGACAGTTCTGATAGGACTTTCATTGAAAGGGGACCTTTTTAATGACAGTTCTAACATAACTATCATTGACGTCCCCTTTTTAACAACAGTTGTACCAGAACTGTCATTAAAGGCCACTATTTAACGACAGCTCTAATAGAACTGTTATTAAAAGCACCCCCTTTTAACGACAGTTTAATAGAACTGTTATTAAAGGCACCCTCTTTTAACTATAGTTTTATAAAACTGTAATTAAAGGCCCCCCTTTAATGACAGTTCTATTAGAACTGTCGTTAAAACCTCTCCCCTTTAATGACATGGACAAAAATGACAGCTTTACAACTATCATTAAAAGTCATTTTTAACTGTCATTAAAGCTTTTATTTGTTGTGGTGTCAGTATTTCGTACTCATTTCTAACTATTCAACATGTTTCATGGGTCATCAAATTCATTAAACTTTCTTTTTAGAAAAGCTCTAAATAATTCTTAGGATTCAGTTCTAACTTAAGGAAAAGCACACGAATGGATCTTTTAGCATTAATATCTTTTTTCCTTTTTATTTTTTTCTCTTTCAAGATATTTCTTATGCAATCATATCACCTATACTTATCTTTTGTATCTTTCAACTTCCTCAAGGATCTTTCAAAAACTACCTTAGAATAACTATCTTTAATCATAATTTTCAATTCTACTGCTAAGAGAAAGCTTAAGAGGGTCATTTTCTACTCTTTTTTTTTTTTCATCCTATGGTGTTTTAAGCCTAAGTTGGTTCCAAAATATTCTTAAGATTACCCTCAACAAGATTCATCATCCATTTCTTTGCATTTCCTTCTGGATCTTTTGCAAAACCTCCTAGAAAGCCCTGTTAGTCATGAGAATGTAGTTCATTTATGATGTAATAGCCGCTTTAAATTTTCATTCCCTTTTACTGTAATGCTAGATGGTTGTGCTATGCTTTTAGTGTATTGCTCAAATCGTTCTTCCTTGATTTCTTATGGTCCTTATAGCATATTGTAAGCAAAATTAAGTTTCAGTACTTGCAGCTTAAATTTTTGTTTTTTGGCAATTTCAAATTTTAATTTTCTAAGGATTTCCAAATAAATTAACTTTCTCCTTTTTCACATTAAGAGGTTTTTGTAGAAAAAACTCAGTTATGGCACCTTAGACCACCATAGTCCCTCAACCCTAAACTTGAACCTTGATCCTTAAGCCATAAAGCATGAACTTGAAAACTTGCATCCTTAACTGACAACCCTAAACTTTAATTTTAACTTTTAGACCTTAAAGCCTAAACCTAGGACTTAGGACCCTAGACCTTGCAGTTAGGACTATAGATCTTTGTTGACGACTTTTGAAAATTGATCCTTCATCTTAGACTTTATGGTGTTAACCATTAACCCTAATACTTAAACCTTTGAGTTGGAACCTTAACCTTGACCGTCAACCTTCGACCTTTAAACCTTGACCATAGGCCTTCCGTCGTAGAGTCTACATGATAAACCCCAAACCTTATTGATAACTCAACTACTTATAGTACATTTATATATATATATATACATTGTTTTTTAAATTTTAAGAGCTCCATTGATTTTTTTATGTTTTTTTATGTTCTTTATTGCAAGTTTTGATGAAAAAGGCAAGTGGAAGCATTAACGAAAAAATAGATCTATTTGAATAGTTCTAGCCAACTTTGACACCACTTTTTATTTTGTCAATAACTCTCTCTTTTCAAACTCTAATTGACATCATTTAACTTATAAAATAAGAATCTTTAAGTGATTTTTTTTTTTTGAGAATTTAGTTTAACCATTTTAATTTCCTCCTTTCATCCTTCTAAAGCATATTTCCTCCTTCAAAGTTATCCCGAAAAAAGCTCACATCAAAACACAAGATAGTTTATGCTCTTCCTTTAAACCTTATTTTTGTTTCAAATATAATTGATCTCCTTTAAGAACTGTAGGTATTTCACAACAAATATTTCACATCATTTTTAATTATGCTCTTGCTTCAAACCTGTTTTTTTTAGAGAACTTAATTTTAGCCATTTTGATTTTCATTTTACATCCTTTCGAAGCATTTCCCTTTCTTCAAAGTTACTGCAAAAAAAAGTGTGCATCTAAATATAAGATACCTATGTTGTTCCTTTAAACCTTTTTTTTTTTCAATCACAATTGATCTCATTGAAGCACCATGACATCTCATACTTATTTTCAACTATTGTTCATGTTTCTTGAGCCCTTAAATATCTCAAGTTGTCTTGTTGAAAAAGCTTCAAGTAATTCCAAGTACTAAGTTTTAACCTAGGAAAGAGCCCATCAAGGGGTTTTCCAGCATTAATATATTTTTTTTCTCTTTCATTCTTTTGCTTTCAAGATTGTTTCTTTGCAATCACAAGACAGTAATTTCCCATACTTATCTCTGGTTTTGTTTAACATCCTTAAGGATCTTTTATCCTTAGAAGAGCCCTCTCTAATCGTAATTTTCAACTCTCTCACCAAGGATAAGCTCACTGAGATCACATTCTACTTTCATCTTTTTCATTCAATGATGTTTTAAACACTAAAATTTTCCAAAAATATTCATGAGATTACCCTCTGCAAAGTTCATCATTTACTTCTTTGCATCACCTTTTGGATTTCTCGCAAAATTTCCCTAGAAAAACCTATTGGTCCTAAGAATGTAGTTCATTTATGATGGAATAACAATTTTAAGTTCTCATTCTCTTTCACTGTAATGCCATGTTTATGCTTTGCTCATAGCATGCTGCCTCAACTAGTTCTTCTTTATCATCTTATAGACATTTTACTATAATGCCATATAGTTTATGCTTTGCTCTTAACATGTTTCCTTAAGCCATTTTTCTTTTACATCTTACAGACCTTGAACTTGAGACCTTAAACATTTGGCTCATGACTGCTGACCAGTGATCCTTGAGTTTAGACCTTGCAACCTTAACCTTAAACCCCAAACCTTTGACTTGACTACCCTAGACCTTAGACCCTAGACCTTCAACCTTAGACCTTAGTCCTTCAACACTAAACCCTTAATTGTACACCTAAAAGAACCGTAAACTCTTAATTATACACCTAGAACCCTATTAATAACTGAAATATTTATAATGTAGTTGTCTAGTGTTGTTTGAATTTTAAGAGCTTCCTCGAACCTTTTTTATGTTTTTTAATGTCATTTATCGCAATGTTTAAGGTTGAAACACAAGCGGTAGAATTAAAGAAAAAAGAGACCTACTTTGAGGGAACTTAATTTTGGCCTTTTTAATTTATTTTTTTCATCTTTTGAAAGCATTTATCCTTCTTGAAAGTTATTCCAAAAAGAGCTAGCATTGAAACATAAGATACCTTATACTATTCCTTGAAATATATTTTTTTTTCAAACACAATTGATCATATTGAAGCACTTTCAGTATTTCATACTTATTTTTAACTATTCTACATCTTTTTTAAGCCATAAAATCCTTCGAATTTCCTTTTTCAAAAAAGCTCCGAATAATTCTGAGTGCTCGACAATTTTAAAAAATTACTAGCAACTTTAATATTAATTTTTTAGGATTTCCAAAAATACAGATTTTCTCCCTTTTCCCATTGATAGGTTTTCATAGCGAAACCTCATCAATGACAACTTAGATCACTATAGTCCTTTAACCTAAACTTGAATCTTAAGCCCTAAAAATGCATGAACTTAAAAACTTGCATCCTTAGCTTACAACAATGAATTTTACATTTTAATTTCTTGACCTTAGACCCAAGGCCAATGACTTAAGACCCCAAACCTTGGACTCAGGACCTTTGACTTACGACCTTTGACAATTGATCCTTGTTTTGGACTTTGTAATCTTAATCCTTAGCCCTAAACCTTTGACTTGGACCTTTAACCTGCACCCTAGACCTATGACCTTAGACATCAAATCTTATGCCTTTCATCATAAACCTAAAACCCATTTGATAACTTAACTATTTATAGTGCATTTGCATACTATTTTTGAATTTTAAGAGCATTCTTGATGCTTTTTGGTATTTTTTTAATGTTTTTTGTTGCAAACTTGGAGGAAGATAGCAAGTGAAAGAATTAAGGAAAAAAACATGTCTATTTGAGTAGTTTTTGCCAACTTTCACACTACTTTGAATTTTGCCAATAACTATCGCTTTCAAACTCTAATTGACATCATTTAACTTGTAAAATCTAAATATTCAAGTGATTTTCTTTTGTGAGAACTTAAATTTAATGATTTTAATTTCGAGTTTTTAATACTTCCAAAGGATTTTTCCTCCTTGAAAATTACTCTAGAAAGAGCTTGCATCAAGACAGAATCTACCGATGCTGTTCCTTCAAACCATTTTTTGCTTTTTTTTCAAATACAATTGGTCTCATTATTGCACGCTCAGTATTTCATACTCATTTCCAACTATACTTTTCCTTCAAAACTACTTTCTTTTGAGAAAACTTAATTTTAACCATTCTAATTTTCACATTACATCTTTTGAAAACATTTTTCTTTCTTGGAAGTTACTCAAAAAATAGTGTGCATCAAACTTAAGACACCTTATATTGTTGCTTCAAAACTTTTTTTTTTTTCAAGCAAAATTGATCTAATTGAAGCACCCTCATTATTTCATACTCATTTTCAACTATTATTAATGTTGCTTGAACCATTAGATCTCTCCAGTTACCTTATTTGAAAAGCTTTAAATAATTTCAAGTACTCAATTTTAATCCAAGAAAGTGCTCATTAAGGGGTTTTTAGCATTAATATTTTTTCCCCTTTCATTCTTTTACTTTCAAGAATATTCCTCCGCAATCACAGTACTGCATTCTGTCACATATATGTCTCATTTTGTCCAACCTCCTCACGTATCTTTTAGAAACTGCCTTTAAAAAGCCATATTTTATAATAATTTTCAATTTTCCTTCCAAAGATAAGCTCACAATGATTACTTTCTACTTTCACCTTTTTTTATTTTATCATGTTTTTAAATCCCAAATTGTTCCAAAAATATTGATGAAATCACCCACTACAAGATTCATCATTTCGCATCACCTTTTGGATTTTTCCCAAAACCTCCATAAAAGAACCCTATTGGTCAAGCAAATGTAATTCATTTACGATGGAATAGCCATTTGAAATTCTTGTTCTATTTTATTGTCATGCCATACGGTTTATTAGTGCAATGCCTCAAGTTGTTCTTCTTTTGATATCTTGTAGACCTTTTATTATTTTGGAAGCAAACTTAGGTATTGGTTACTTATTGTTTAAAAAATTGGTCGTTATTTCTATTTTATTATTTTTAAGATTTCCAAAGAAATAAATTTCCTCCCTTTTCACACAAAGCTTTTTTCATAGCAAAACCCCAAGTATGACACATTAGACTACCATAGTCCCTCAACCTTAAACTTAAACCTTAAGCCCTAAACCATAAAGTGTGAACTTGAAAAGTTGCATCCTTAACCTTTTTTACAACCTTGAAATTTAAATTTAAATTTTTTGTCTTTAGACCTAAATTAACCTAGGACTTGAGATCGTTGACCTTGGACTCGGGACCTTAAACCTTTGTGTCACGACACTTATCCTTAAGTTTAGATTTTGCAACCTTAACCCTAAACCCTAAACCTTTGACTTGAACCCTTAAGCTTGACCTTGGACATTATACCTTTAACATTAAACCTTAGTCCTTCGAACCCTAAGTCCTTCATCAAAGACTTAGAACCCTATTGATAACTTAGCCATGTATAGTAAAGTTATCTAGTGCCTTTTGAATTTTGTTAACTTTCTTGATGTTTTTGTGTGTCTTTTTATGTTGTTTATTGCAATAATTGATGATAAAAAAAAAGTGGAAGCATTAAGGGAAGAAACATATCTATTCAAGTTATTTCGAGCAGTATTGACACGACTATATTTTGCTAATAACTATCTCTTTCAAACTCTAATTAATGTCATTGAACTTGTAAAATCTAGATCTTCAAGTAATCTTCTTTTCAATTCCTTCTTTTCATCCTTCAGGAGCATTTTTCCTTCCTGAATGTTACACTAAAAGAGCTCACATTACAACACAGGAAAAGCCACGAAGCACCTTCAATATTTCATACTAATTTTTAACTATTCTTCATGCTTTTTGAGCCATCATATCCTTCGAATTGCCTTTTTGAGCATTTAGTTCTAACCCAACAAAAAGCCATGATGGGGTCTTCTAGCATCAATATATTTTTTCCTTTTTGTTCTTTCTCTTTCAAGATTGTTCTTATGTGATCACATGAATCATCTCTTATTTCATCCAACCTCCTCAAGGATCTTTCAAAAACTACCTTAGAACAGCCTTCTTTAATCATAATTTTCAATTCTCCTCCTAAAGTAAAGCTTATTAGGGTTATTTTTTGCTTTCATTTCTTTTAATCCTATGATGTTTTGAACCTCTAATTAGCCCTAAAATATTCTTAAGATCACCTTCTAAAAGTTTCATCATTCCCTTCTCCACATTTGCTTTTGCATATTTCACAAAACCTCCTTAGAAGAGTTGTATTGTTTATGAGAATGTATTTCTTTGATGATGAAATAACCATTTTAAATTCTTATTCTCGTTTACTGTGATGCCACATTGTTTATGTTATGCTTTTAGTATGTTGCCTCAAACCATTCTTCTTTGACTTGTCATAGACCTTGAATCATTTTGGAAATAAAATTAGGGTTCAATACATGAAGTTTAAAAAATTAATGGTGACTATAATTTTATTTTTTTAGGGATTTCAAAATAAACTAATTTTTGAAATACAATTGATCTCATTAAAGCACCCTTAGTATTTCACAGTCATTTCGAACTATGTTCTTCCTTTAAACCTATTTTCTTTTGAGTAAACTTAATTTTAGCCACTTCAATTTCCTCTTTTCATTCTTCAAAAGCATTTTCCTTTCTTGAAAGTTACTCTAGAAATAGAAGGCATCTATACAAAATGTACACTATGTTGTTCCTTTATACTTGTTTTTCATTTCTCAAACACAATTGATCTCATTAAAGCACCGTTAGTATTTCATACTCATTTTTACTATTCTTAATGTTTTTTAAGCCACTAGATCCCTTGAATTACCTTCCTAGAAAAGCTCTAAAGAATTCCAACTACTTAACTTTATCTCTAAGAAATAAGCCACATAGGGTCTTCCAGCATTAATATCTTTTTTCCCTTTCATTCTTTCACAATCAAGATTGTTCTTATGCAATCACAGGATTGCAATCTCCCATACTCATATCTCATTTCATCCAACCTCCTCAATTGGAATACCCCTTTTAAATTCTAATTCTTTTTTACGATAATACCATATGGTTTATACTTTGCTCTTATTGTATTGCCTCAAATCATTATTCTTTGATATCTTGTAGACCTTGCATCATTTTACAAGCAAAATTATGTATCACTATATATAATTCCAAGAATTTATGGTGACTTCAATTTTATTTTTTAGGGATTTCCAAAGAAATGAATTTTCTCATTTTCCACAGTGAGGGTGTTTTATGGCAAACCTCTGACTATGACACCTAGACCACTAATTTTTTTTGGTTTTCATCCTTCTTGTTAATGTACATCTCTGCCTTTAGCATCAACTCATCTATGTTCTTTAGCATCTTTTTGCTCAGCGCATTGTGAAATGCTATAGCTTAGATCCCTTCCTAGACCACTGTGATCACCTTTGATTGATCTAGTGCTTTCACTTCCAAAGTTGTAACAGTGAATCATTTCATGTAGTCTCATAGTGGCTTCCTTAGCTATTGCTTAACATGGAACATACTAGTCATCTCTTGCTTCTTAACCATACTACTTATGAAATGCTGTAACAATAGCTATCTTAGGGAATCAAAAAAGTTAATAGAGCTAAAGGGAAGCGAGTTATACCATTGCGTAACCGCCTTCACTAAGGATACTGGGAACTCTTTGCACTTCATAAGGTCTAACAATCCTTGAATGTTTATTGTTATTAGGACTTCTACGATGTGATGCCGCGATTCAATTAACCTATCAAAGTTATCTATCTAGAGAGGTTTAAAATTAGATAGTATTGGTTTAGTGAAAATCTTAATCGCCAGTCAGCATTTTGTCGCCTATTGATATTATTCATTATAAAAACCATCTTTTTGCATCTAGGCATTCATGAGTAAATGGATTTGCATTTTCAATTTATGTATCTCTTTCTTTCTTGGACAACAAGAAGTGTAGGAGTATTTATCAACAATGTTTTTCCCTTTAGCTTGTTTGGTAGCCTCTTCTTCTTTATCTTCATCTTTGACATCATATTTATTTTTGTACCACCTTATCAACTTCAGGTGGCATTGGAGAGGATAATTGGTGAATCAAGGGCTGAGGATGATGTTATCCTCCTTTTGATATCTATTAGTGCACAAAGACATTTAAGATATTAGTTATTTGATCCACATGTTGACTTAGGCTGCCAATGCATCAGTTTGGGGAAGCATTTGGTGATGGAGATTTAAAAGGCTCAAAGGTAGGAAAGGTGGAATGGTAGGGACATGGGAGTAAGGCAACATCATCAGTGTTGGTAAGATGATGTGAAACCATTCCCACCAAGGTCACCGCTGGTGGAAGGGGTAAATAAGAGGATATATTAACATGCACAGTTACCATCATCACGATTGCGACATGTGACAACTATAAAGCAATGATGATTGTGGCTATGAGTAATGAAGGGGAGGAGATCGTAAGTGGCCTTGCCACAATTGAGGGCAAAATGGGTTGGCTTACTTATGCAAATGGTGGGTCAATTAAAGTAAAATGAGGATCTTGGTTATCGATTACTTGATTAGTAGAGCATGTTGTAAGAGCCATGATTGATTAAAGCAGTAAAGAGGTTTGATGAAATCTGATTGCTTTTCTTTAGAGTTTTCGATAAACGATGCCAATGATGCTACCTGAAAATATTGGGTAGTTGGTGTTGACATGTGAAGAGGGATCTCTAAAGGATTATTGATGATAATGAAACCAAGGGAATTAGTAAAATAAGAAAAAGTTAGGAGGTTGTCATTGGTTTCATCAAGATACTCTCTGATAAACAAGTTAATGATGAAATTAACAGAATTTTGGTATGGAGAAGATAGCTCGAATGAATCATACATTGGGTTCTCCTTTTACCATGAAATCAAAAAAGGTCATTTTACTTTGGTACGACTTCACGAAACCTTAATAAGTGAAATGTTGACCTGTTTATATCCTAATCTAGGTTGTTGATTTTTTGATCTTTTGACACCTGCCTCTTTGTAGGGTATCAAAGTATCATAGGTCTTATAAATCACATCGTTGCCATGCTAATGGCACTCTAGCATTTTCTTGTTGACACTAGGCCGTATGCCATTCTAACATTACTAACACCATTCGGTGCTCTACCTTTTTGATCAGTCTTAAGTCACAATTGTTTTTAATTGGAAGGTATGTTAAGATATATTAGAACCGTTGCTAAGTCATTCATCATAGGTTTCTCTTGGACACATCAACCCTAATTGATACTTAGTCATGTCAACTTCATTTTCTTATCTCTTTTCTTCTTACATTTCATTTTCTCCCAAATTTTCTTCATATTCTTTATTGAGTAACATATGCTTTTCAGATTTATCTTTGCTTACTAGATTCCTTTAATGTTTTAGTCATCCGAGGAGAAAAGATCTATGGTTTCTTGTTTGAGTTTGATTTTAATCTATTAGATTTCTTCTTTTGTGAAAATGATTTTTGGGTATGTGATCTCTATGAATTTTGCATGAAATCTTATGGTTTACTTTTGGTGTAAAATTTTTCCTCAATTTTTTTCTCTTTCCCTTGCAATGGGATTCTAAGAAAATGAAAGTGAGTTCATGAGTTGATTTATTTATGTAAGAGAAAATTATAAAATAACATTACCAATCATGAACTTGAATAATATTTTAAAAAAAAACCAATGGACAAAAAAAAAAAGTGGAATTTTTGTTTTGTTTGAAATTAGAAACTTAGAGTTCTTTCCTTTTTGGCTAAACCATGAAAATACTAAGACATAAAGTGTTGAAAAATAATGAAACACTGATAAAAAAATTGTAAATTCTGAAAATAAAGTTCTTACATAAGTCTCATCATATTTTTAATAAAATTTTATTTAAAAACTATCTATTTGAATTATGATTATATGTTTTAATTTTAAAAGTTTATAATATTAAATATTATTTATTAATAAATAAATATATTGAAATACAAAAATTTTATTTAATTTAAAATACACATAATAAAATTTTTAAATAAAAATAGTATAAATTTTATAAAAAATTATAAAAAACAGGAATCATAACTTTATTTGATATTTTTTATAGATTTGATGCAATACCAGATGAATTAATTAATGAAATAACAACCGAGATAGGCTTATTATTATAATCAAAAAATTTCTTTCATTTTTTTGTCTATTTAATAAATTTTGAAGATCAATTGAAAGTTTTAAAATAAAAATATTTATAAAATTAATTAAATAACCCAAAAAAATTAAGTAATTGTTTCCTTCCTTTAATTGTCTTTTACATAATCAAACCAAATGTTAGGCCTGCTAATAATGGGTCCATTTAACATTAATATATGTATGTACTAAGTCAAAATCATAAAGATTGTTTTTAATTTAATAAAAAAATTTAAAATTTAAAATTTAAAATATTTAAATTAAAATTTATATAATGATTTTTTTATAAAAATTTTATATAAATATAAAAATATAATCTCTGCCATATTATTTTTTTTTTTGATTTATTTGTTTTGCTAGATTCAAGAAAAATTAAAATCTAATAAAATCTCTATTGGTTAGCAATTTGAACATGTATCTTATGTAATTATCTGTTATCCTTTCTTGTTTAGCTTCAATGGGGAAAAAACTACAATTCCTTTCATTGGTCAAGTTTTTATTTCATTTTCTTTGATTAATCTCAAGTCTAAACATAATCCAATAGAAGCAAGAGATTGTTAAGTTTGTTATTTAGGATTGATGTGAAAACTATTTTGTTAAGAAATTTGCTTATTTTATATTTGTTTTTGTTACATCTTTTTAAAGACTAAGGAAGAAAAGATGTTAAAATACCTTTAATTCATGCAAGTTTATGCAATCCATGTGGCTTTTTCTGTCATGCACCTTTACTAGATAGCCAACGAGAAGTCGAGACCGTTGAAAGTAGGAGTCAATCGTATCTATAGTGTTTTTATTAAGGTCCTTTAAGTATCTTGATGGTAAGATAACTTTCTTTTTAGAATTTTTTATTTTTTTAATTATAGTTATTATTTTTTGTGTTTTCCAATTGAATCTTGTTTCCTATGTCAAGAAATGTTTCTTTGATATAAGTTCATTGGATCACGATGCCCCAATTTTCTTAAGCCCTAAGAGTCGTTCTAGATCTCTTAGGAGTATTACTTTGTAAATTTTTTGTAAGAATTCATGAATAAGTGATTGTTATAAGTTTTTTTTAGGGTAGTACTGACATAGAGCATTATAAGGCTCGAGTTACGAGATCAAATCACTATGATGGTCGATGGAGCCATTGTTCATAACATTTTCAAATAAAGGCTTATGATAACCTTACCATGCTTGGATAAAGACTTGGCAGCACATCGATAAATCTTTTCTTGGTCTAAGGATCAAGATCAACTACCTCATCCATAGACAATCAGACTCTAGGATCGAGTAGCCAATCTCAATCTTGTTGCAAGGGCTAAGGATGTAGGATGAGCAGGGGAAGAAGTTTGTTAAAGCTGCAATCCAAATGATGCAACATTTGCCACAGATCAGACCATTTCCAACCTTCAATTGTGTGTCATTTTGTGAAGATCTTCACATAAAGAAAAATAAAGTTAAATTAGTATCACAGTTCAAAAAAAAAAAAAACAAATGAAATGAAAATGTTGTGATGGTAAGAGTGAGATTGAGGACAAGTTTTCAAATGGGGCATGGTCGATGAAGTTAGCTAGCTTGGATGAAGAAAGCTCAGCATTAGGAATATGTAACATCCAAAGAGGATTAAGAACATGGTAGGATGAATGAGTCTTATTAACACCTAATTTTGGCTTTAACTTTTGAGAAAAAGCTAAAAACATTAGTTAAATATCAAGAAGTCTTTTCAGATCAAGATTATGCTGTCAAAATCTAAAATCATGTTTTTACCTCTATGTTAGGTCAAGAATAGATCATTAATGAGCATGCCATGATGTGAGTTTAATAAGCATACCTTGACACGCGCTTAGTAAGCATACCCTGATGTAAGCTTAACGGATGCACCTGAATGTCATCATACCCAAATGTCAAGTCGAGAATAGTTTAATAAACATCTTATTCGATGTTGGATCGAAATTCCCAATGAAACATGCAAACAAAAACATAGTTGTGATATTAAAAAGACCGACTTGGTTGATGCTGATCCCACATCAAATTATTTTAAAGAAAGCAATCCAATGAAGTTATATTCTGATCTCTAATTTAAAATATATTTGTTTTTCCAAAATTAAAGATCTAGTATCAACTACAATGAAATTCTTGCATAAATTGCATAATTCATTTATTTTGAGATTCACACATTTTAATTAAGTTTAGTATGGCTTTATCTCAAAATTTTGAGATTAAGCGAGGATTAATCTCACCTTATTTATATATAATATGTATATATATAATACTTATTTGTTATACTTTGAGATCAATATGAAATTACTACAATTCAAAGGCACGAGATCATCTTATTTAAGTGGTACTAATCTTAGGCCATTGTAGGGGTGTTAATCCTCCCCTGCACATAACTGACCCATGATCCTAAATCCTTTGGTGAAGTAAGACCAATGCCTATTCTTGAATGGAGTTCATCTTTCCTTTCCCAAAAGAAAAGAAGTTTTCAAGTAAAACGGGTGACTAATCACATCATAAAAAATATTGGTGGTAGCCCGTTATCTTTCTTATTTATCCAAAGAATTTGTAAAAATTAAAACTAATTTTCTCTTGATCAAGCTTTTTGCTAGGGAAAAAATCTAGTTGTGATAGTTGGTGATTCCACTAGGGACTAATGATTAGAGAATCGAGCCAAACTTAAATAGCATTTATCTCATCATTTAATAATTTAATTTGGTTTACATCCCGATTTATACTATATATACATATATATATATATGTTACATATATATGTACACACACCCGATATATGGTCTAAAAGGTTTTTTATTGTATCTCTATTCTACATCTTTGTAGTTTAAATATTTTATTGTACTCGATCAAAGGTTGGGAATATGAAGACTTTATCGTATATGTTTACTATCTATTTTTGCCTTGTAATAAAAACTTTACACACTCACTTTCATGTTTTGCATAGAGCTAAACACGAGCTCAGCCCTTTGTGATATGCATCAAATTTTAAGATGGATGAAAGGATGCATGTATTCGAAAGATTACTTAATCTTCATGCATGTCGTGTACCTTAACCTTCCCAAGTCTTACTTTGTGAGTTGGTATCACTCTTGAGAAGCTTTTTAGCGTCCACATTTATTATATTGATGACTAGAGGTGGGAATTGAATGCTCAAATCATCATAAACATTGAAAGAATGATTTTATTTCAAATTTGAGAATCAAAATGAGTAGACTGGAAGATCGGACTAGTTTATATCCTATAAAGAAGTGCAACCCATGGGCAAAAAGTTTGCAATCTAAGTATGGAGGCAAATTAATGCGTCCTTATCATTATTAAATGTCTTCTAAAGTTAGTTTTGATACTGAAGGAAAATGATCTTATGACCTTAAAAGAAGCTTAGAGTCAAGTTAGCCCATTTGAAAAGGAAGAATTCAAAAAGATATATGAAAGTATTAGGGAGTTAATTTTTTGATAGATTGATGAATCTTTGATAAGATAGCAGTCCACATTTAGGATCCAACATATAAGGTTCTTAAATTTGGAGAAGTTAATCCTACGCCTACCCTTAAGGAATACATATCCTTGTTGGGAATTAGATCATTCTAGCCTCATCTAACTTATAATACAAAAAATATAGCCGTCCAAAAAATAAAAAGATTTTTCAAGAGTATGTAGATCTCCAAGGAAGGGCTAATAAGGGGTATGAAGACTATAGAAAAAAAAATTATTTGATGGGATTACTATAAGGACATAGTGATAAGTTAAGTGACCTGCCTCTTTTAGTTGTTTCAATATATAGATTAGTGATTTTACTAAAAGTATCTGGTTATATTAACTTGGCTACAATTATACTTTATGGAGATGATTGAGCAAGGGGTAGACTTAACCCTAGTTATACTTGCTGAGACTTTCAAGTCTCTATCTTATTATAAGATCTCAACAATAAGGAAAATCATGGGGCAATTATTTTATACATCTAATTAAAGAGCCATCTGATCAAGAATGAAAAGGCCTTAAGAATCTTTTCTGTAACCCGATCAAGGATTTTTATAAAAATGAAGAATTTAAAAAGAAAGTATAGTCATAATGGTTTCTTGTGCTTCACACTTGAAAAGAGATAGATGTTAAGTGAATGGTGTTATGGTTATTCTATGAAAACAATTCTTTATCGAACTAAAAATGGATTTGCCTTAGTGTTGCCAAGCTTATGGGGTTACTCTGGATATGCACTTTTATTAGTCCTTAAACAACTAACGATTAAGTAATTCATCCCTATTTCACATGATTTGGTACAAGGTAGAAATTACAATAACACCTTTATCAAAATGCAAAAAGAAATGCTAGAGCAGGGCAAGTTCATTATGAGGAAATAGAGATTCACTTTAAGAATCTACCTAAGATATCATCGGTGGATGAAGAAATTGATTAGAGATTTACACCTACCAGCCTAACTACTTCAATATCAATTCACCTTAATCTTAATCCTAATGCCTACAGCAACTTTCAAGAAGTAGCAAAATCAAGATATCGAACAATTGACAGTAAAAAAAGGCCAAATTGGAAAAACAAATTAAGTACTAAGATATGAGGCTAGGATTTAGGATCAAATGATTGGTAAGTTTAATTAAGATTTAGATCAAGTCAAAGAGGAGAGTCTTTGAGGAGGAAAATAAACATTGTAACATTAGATAATGTAGTTGAAAAAGACAAGAAAATGAAGAAACTTACCCAAGAGGTGTTGTCTTTAAAGAATAGATGAATGATCCAAGATTGGGAGAAAGAAAAAAAATAACATAAAAAAATTTCGTGAGGTTTTGAATGTCATGAAAAAAGGAAAATGAAAGATTGAAGGGAAAAATAGATCAATATAAGAAAAATCCATTAGAGAAGCTTGTTGATAAGGAGGCAAAATGCAGATTTGAAGTCAAACATATGATAACCATTCCAATGAACATGGATTATGTTCAGGTAATCAATCAATTAAGATGAAAGATGGAAAAGATCATACAAGATGGTGATTTGTGAAATCCAAAGCAAAAGAAATCTGTGCATCCTAGTTTTATGACAAAAAGAGAATATGACTCTGGCAATAGGATATGGCATTTTGGGGAAATTTAAGTTCATTTTTTTATGCTCTTAAGATTAATAAACTCCTGCTTACCCATTAATTACATTCATGCTGTTCACATCCTCATCCCTAAACCTTGAACTTGAAAGTTAAGCTCTGAACCGTTAAGTTTGAACAAGGAAACTTGCATCCTTAACCTTCAACCTAAAACCTGCAACTCTAAACTTCAAATTTCACTTTCTTGACCTTAGACCTTATATCTTAGGCTCGAGATCCTAGACCTTAGACTTGCGACCTTAGACTTTTGACTCCTGACCCTTTACCATCGATCTTTGACCTTGGACCTTGTAGCCTTAACCATGAACCCTAAACCTTTGACTTATTCCTTATCCTTGAACCTAAACCTTGGACCTTGACCTTAGACCTTCGATCCTAGACCCTTCAGGATAAACCTAAAACCCTATTGATAACTTAATCATTTATAATGCATTTATCTAGTGTTTTTTGAATTTTGAGAGCTTGTTAATGATTTTTTTTTTGTGTTTTTGTTTATGTTGTGTGCTGCAATATTACATGATGACATAAAGTGGAAGCATTCAGGGAAAAAACAAATCTATTTGGGTAGTTTTTGCCAACTTTGACATCACTTTGTATTTTACCAATAACTCTCTCGTTCGAACTCCAATTAACATCATTTAATTTCTAAAATATGAATCTTCAAGTGATCTTTTTTAGATAAGTTAATTTTAACCACTTTGATTTCCTCTATTCATCCTACAAAAGCATTTTTCCTTCTTGAAACTCACTTTAGAAAGAGCTTGTGTCCAAACAAATGGTACCTTATGCACTTCCTTCAACCCTATATTATTTTCTTGTCAAAAATATTTGATCTCATTGAAGCATCCTTAGCATTTCATACTTATTTCTAACTATTCTTCATCTTTGTTGAGGCATTAGATCCCTTGAATTTCCTTTTTCAAAATGCTACTAATATTTTGGAAGCATCAAAATCGTTCTTCTTTGACATCTTACAGACCTTGGATGATTTTGGAAGCAAAATAAGTTATCAGTACACACAATTTAAAAAATTGTTGGCGATTTCAATTTTGTTTTTTTTAAGGATTTCTAAAGAAATAAATTTTCTTCTTTTTCACACTAAGGGTTGTCAACAACAAAACCCTAGTTATGATACCCTAGGCCACCCTAGTCCCTAAACTTTGAACTTTATCCTTGAACCCTAAACGATATAGCATGAATATGAAAACTTGCATCCTTGTCCTTGAACCCTAAATCTACAATCTAGAACTTCGAATTTTAATTTCTTGACCTTAAAGCCTAGACATAGGACTTGCGATCGTGGAACTTTTGGTGACGACCTTTGACCATTGGTCTTTGACCTTGGACCTTATGGCCTTAACCCTAAATCTTAAACCTTTGACTTGGACTCTTAATCTTGACCCTAAACCTTAGAAGTTAGACCTTCAACCCTAAAATTTAGATATTCGACCCTAGACCTTTCATCATTGACCTTGAGCCTTTTTGAGAACTCAACTATTTATAATGCATTTATGTACTTTTTTTTGAATGTTTAGAGCTTTGTCAATGCTTTTTTTTTTAATGTTTTTTATTCTAGAATTAGACGGTGAAGGACTAGTGGAAGCATTAAGGAAAAAAACAAATCTATTTGTGTGGTTTAGGGCAACTTTGACACTACTTTGTCTTATGAAAATAACTCTCGCCTCCAAACTCTAATTGACACCATTTAACTTGTATCATCTAAATCTTCAATTGATTTTCTTTTGAGATAACTAAATTTTGACCATTTTAATTTCCTATTTTCATTCTTCGAATGCGTTTTACCTTCGTGAAAGTTGCTCTACAAAAGAGCTCGCATGAAAATGCACAAAACCTTATGCTCTTCCTTCTGCTTTTTTTTTTGGTCAAAAATAATTGATCCCATTAAAGCATGCTTAGTATTTCATATTCTTTCCGAATTATTCTTCATGCTCCTTAGCCATTTGATCCTTTGATTTATCTTTTTGGGGAAGTTCCAAAGAATTTCAAGTACTCACGTCTAACTCAATGAAAAGCCCACCAAGGGGTCTGTAAGTATCAATATATTTTTTCCCTTTCATTCTTTCAATTTCAATATTGTTCCTATACAATTGCAAACTATAATAACTGACGCTTATCTTTCTTTTCATCTAAATTCTTTAAGGATCTTCCAAAAACTATCTCAAAAAAGCCCTCTTTAATCGTAATTTGTAATTCTTGCACCAAGAAAATGCACATGAGGATCATTTTTTGCTTTCATATCTTTTCATCTTTTTATGTTTTAAACCCCAAATTGTTCCTAAAATATTCATTAGATCATCATCTACAAGATTTATCTTTCACTTCTTTACTTCTCTTTTGGGATTTTTCTTAAAACCTCCTTTCATCAGTTCTTTTGGTCACGTGAATGTAGTTCATTTATTAAGAAATAGCCATTTTAAATTCTCATTCTTTTTTACTTTAATGCCATGTGGTTTTATGCTTTGCTTGTAGTGTGTTGCCTCAAACCTTTCTTCTTCCACATCTTATAGCTTGCATAATTTTGAAACCAAAATTAAGTATTAGTGCATCTAGTTAACAAAAATTAGAGAACACTTCAAAATTTTTTTTTTAAGGATTTCAAACGAAATGAATTTTCTCCATTTTCACACAACTGGTTATCCACTGTAAGACTCGTATTATGACACCCTTGACCACCCTAGTCCCTAAACCCTTAACTTGAAATTTTAGACTTGAACAATAAAACTTGAAACATGAAAACTTGCATCCTTAACCTTGACACCTAAACCTACAACTCAAAATTTTAATTTTAATTTTTTCACCTTAGACTCTAGATCTAGGAGCCCTCGACTTTAGGTTCAAGGCTCTAGACCTTTGGCTCATGACCCTTGACCTTCGATCTTCACCTTGGACCTTGTAGCCTCAACCCTAAACATTGAACCTTTAATTATGACATTGAACTTGTCCTTAGACCTTTGAGCCTAGACCCTTCACCATAGACTTAAAACCCTATTAGTAGTTCATTGTGCATTGATCCAGAGCTTTTTCAATTTTAAGAGCTTTCTCGATGCTTTTTGGTGATTTTTTATGTTGTTTATTGCAAGATTAGAAGATAGAAAACAAATAAAAGCTTTAAAGGAAAAAACTAATCTATTTTTATAGTTTTGGCCAACTTTGACACCACTTTATATTTTGCCAATCATTCACTCATTTGAACTCTAATTGACATTATTAACTTGTAAAATCTGAGACTTTAAGTGATTTTCTTTTAAGAGAACTTAATTATGGTCATTTTAATTTTCTCTTTTCATGCTTTGAAAGCATTTTTCCTTTTTGAAAGTTGCTCCAAAAAGAGCTCGCATCAAAACATAAGATACCTTATGATTTTCCTTCTAACTTATTTTTTTTTCTCAAACATAATTGATCTCATTGAAGTACCTTTAGTATTTCTTAGCCATTTCCGACTATTGTTCATTTTCTTAAGCCATTAGATCCATCAAATTACCTTTTGGAAAAAGTTTGGAATAATTTCAAGTACTCAACTTCAACCCTAGGAAGAGCCCACAAGGGGGTCTTCTAGCATCAATATCTTTTTTTTCCTTCCATTCTTTTGCATTCAAGATTGTTCCTATGCAATCATAGAATTGCAATCTCACATATGCCTCTCTCGTTTTAATCTAACTTCTTCAAAGATCTTTTAAAAACAGTCATAGAAGAGCCCTCTTTAATCATAATTTTGAATTTTCCTTCCAAGGAAAAGGGGGTTGCTTTATATTTTCATATCTTTTAATTCTATTATGTTTTAAGCCTAAATTTATTCAACAATATTCACGAGATCACCCTCTACAAGATTTGACATTTACTTTTTTGTATCTCCTTCTTGATTTTATGTAAAACCTCCTTAAAAATGCCTTATTGGTCATAAAAATGTAGTTTCATTTATGATGGAATATATAATTTACATTTTCATTCTCTCTTACTATGTTATGTAGTTTATGCTTTGCTCTTAGTATATTGCTTTAAACGTTCTTCTTTCATATCTAGCAGACCTTGAATCATTTTATAAGCAAAACTAAGTATTAGTACATACAACTTTAAAAAATTTATGGGACTCCAATGTTATTTTTTAGGGATTTCCAAAGACACACATTTTCTCCTTTTTCATACTAAGTGTTTATCATCGTGAAGCCCTTACTATGACACCTTAAACCACCTTAGTCCCTAAACCCTAAACTTTAACAAAGAGCCTGAATAATATAATGTGACCATAGAACTTGCATCCTTAACCTCGAACCCTAAACCAACAACTTTGAAACTTTCAATTTTAATTTCTTAACCTTAGACCCTAGACACAGGATTTTGAACCAACCTTGAGTTTGGGACCTTAGACCATTAGCTCATGACCCTTGACCATTGGTCTTTGAGCTTGGACCTTGCATCTTAAACCATGAACCTTAAACCTAGACTTAGTACTCTTAACCTTCACCCTCGACATTAGACCTGAGACCTTTAACCTTTAACCTTTGACCTTAGACCTTGTAGCCTTAACCTTGCACCTTAAACCTTTGACTTCAATGTTTAACCTTAACCTTAACCTCAAACCCCTGGAGCTCAAGGCTTTAACCCTAGACCTTAGTCCTTTGATCCAAAACACTTCATCATAGACCTAGAACCTTATTAATGACTCAACCATTTATAGTGTAGCTATCCAGTAAAGTTTGAATTTTAAGAGCTCTTTCGGAGCATTTTTGTATTTTCTTATGTTGTTCATTGCAAGATTGGATGGTGAAACATAAGTGGAAGCACTAAGGGAATAGACAAATCTATTTAAGTAGTTTTGGCTAACTTTGATAGTACTTTGTATTTTGCCAATAACTATTTCTTCTGAACTCCAATTGGTATCATTTAACTAGTAAAATATAGATCTTCAAGTGATTTTCTTTTAAAGGAACATAATTTTAGCCTTTTCCATTTCTACTTTTCATCCTTCAAAAGCATTTATCCTTCTCTAAGGTTACCCCTAAAAGTGTTCACATAAAAAATAATAGATACCTTATGCTAAACCTTCAAACCATTATTTTTTCAAACAACAGTGATCATGTTTAAGCACCCTCAATATTTCATACTCAATTGCATCTATTCTTCATATTTATTAAGCACTCAGATCCCTCAAATTTCCTTCGAAAAAAGCCCTAAACAATTTTAGGTACTCATTTTTTTCCCTTACGTTCTTTTTTCTTTCAAGATATTTTTTATACAATTAAAAGACTATAATATCCCACATTCATCTTTCATTTCGTCAACCTCCTCAAGGATCTTTTAGAAACTGCCTTTAAACCACCCTTTTTAATCATAATTTTCAATTCTTCTACCAAGGAAAAGCTTATAAAGCTCACTTTTTGCCTTCATTTCTTTTCCTCCTATGATGTTCTAAACCCTTGGTTAAACCCAAAATACTCTTGACGTCACCCTTTATAAGATTCATCATTCACTTCTTTGCATCTTTTCCTTGACTTTTTTTGCAAAATCTCCCTAAGGAGTCTTGTTGGTCATGGGAATGTCATTCGTTTATGATGAAATAGCCATATTGAGTTCTCATTCTCTTTTACTACAATGCCATATGGTTTATGTTTTGCTCTTAGTGTGTTGGCTTAAAGCGTTCTTCTTTGACATAGACCTTTCATTATTTTGGAAGCAAAATTAGGTATCAGTACATACAGTTTAAAAAATTGGTGGTGAGTTCAAATTTTTTTTATGTATTTCCAAAGAAATAAATTTCCTTCCTTTTTACACTAAGAGTTTTCCATAATGAAACCTCGGCTATGACACCTTAGACCACCGTAGTCCCTAAACCCTGAACTTAAACATTAAGCCTTGAACCAAAAAGCGTTTAACATGAATACATGCATCCTGAACTTGAACCTTAAGCCTTGAACCATAAAGCATGAATATGGAAAGTTACATCTAACCTTGAACCCCAAACCTATAAATCTAAAATTTTAATGTTAATTTCTTGACCTTAGACCCTAAACCTAGGACTCAGGACCCTAGACCTTGGGCTCAGTACCGTAGACCATGGATTCTTGTGCTTGAACCTTCACTATTATAACTAAAAGCTTTAATGATAGTGAAAAATAGCTTTTAATGACTGTTGTAAAACTGTCATCTTTATTCATGTCATTAAAGGAGAGAAGTTTTAATGACTGTTATTGAAAACTGTCATTAAAGGCCCTTATGTTTAATGATAGTTCTAATAGAACTGTCATTAAAACAAGGACTTCAATGATAGTTCTACTAGAACTGTCGTTAAAAGGTAAGGCCTTTAATGACAGTTCTAATAGAACTGTCATTAAAAGTATATATATATATATATTAATTTTAAAATAAATACAAAATTTTTATATTCAAATTATCCAAAATCTACATATACAAATTTTTTTTTCTCTTCCACATCAACCATATACATCAATACAATTCTTCATAATATGCAACAAAAATTTTCTCCATCAAAATTAAATTACAATATGTAGATATGACTCTTCAATTAAACACAGTCAACACATATAAGTATACAATTATCAAATACACTAATCACAGTTCTTTTTATACACTTCAATGAAACAACTATACTATCTTTCTTCCTTCAACATAATTACACCATCATTTTAATATTAACACTTAAATAGAACAACTATACCATATTTCTTTCTTTCTTTAATATAATTATACCAACACTTCAATACCAACACTTTAACACTTTAATAACAACACTTTGACACTTCAATACCAACACTTCAGTGAAAAAACTTTTTCCTATTATGAACTTTAATACCATTCTCATTGAAACCATCATTACTTCTTTCATGTTTAAAAACACTCAACATAATAAAATTTAAAAATGTAACAAGAGATGAACAAAACAAAAGAAAAGAATTTGATATCATAATTGAACTTCGTATGTACAATACATGAGTTTAGATATGCACTATCATACACAATTATAAAAATTCAACTATATAAATTCAATGATGTTCATGTGTATAAAAATCTTCAAGGTTCAACTTTCTAATATGGCACTCCAAAGAAATTGTCCAACCTTTTTTCTAACTTCATCAATATTCGATTGGGTGTAAGTATTTATATCCACTAACTATATATTTATAAAAAAAAAAGTTAGTCCAATTAAAACTTTTAGTAAGCATATTAATTAATTACTGAAGTATTTGCATAAGTAAATGCTTAAAAAATATTATTTTCGCATATGGGATATTTCTATCATGTGTATCAATGATGTTCCTTACAAATTTCATAATATAATATCCACACTCAGTATTTGAAAGCTAATGTGGACACCGCATTAAAAAATTTTAATTATTATATTTTGTAAAATAAATAAAACTAAATCACATATAGGTTTAAATATACATACCTTAACAAGAATACTCTTAAGAATGCACCTATTTGTTAATTTTTTTATAACTTGAAGCAATTTAAAAAAGTTACCGATAAAAAATAATCAATATTCTTAAGAGTAAAAAAATAAATACTAACACAAATGAAAATATTTTTACTTACATAGACATAAACTGATCTAGTTCTTGATGAGAACTATCATTCAAAGGATTAAAAATACTATATACAAAATTATGAGGCTCGACTACCACCAACATCTAGTGCTGTTTACATTATCAAAAATAAACATTAAAAATATTATCAACAGAACTATTAATAATTTTAACAAGTATTATAACTTATTTTTAAGTTATAAGAAAATAACATTTAGTTATTTACTTTACAAGCATCAAATTTATTATTTAAAATTTAAATAAATAGTTAATTATTATTTAATTAATTAAGACAAAGTTAATATTTAATTAACATCTAATTAATTACTATATAAGCACTTAACTAGCTAGTAACCTAATTAAAATTTAAATAACATTTAATTTTTCACTTCTCAAGCATCTAATTTATTAATATTAGCTAAATAAATGATTAATAACTAATTAATTAATTAATACATAGTAAGTTAATTATCATCTAATTAATTACTACACAAGCATCTAACTAGTTTGCAACTTGATTAAAATTAAAAAATAATTAATGATTCATTTTATAAGCATATGATTAATTAATTACCTATTTAAAATTTAATTACTTATATTAATTTATGTCAACTACAAAATCAATATAATTAAATTTGACAAAATATATCAATTAATCTTACCTAAAAAAATCAATTCAAATATAAATTCATGTACACCTAATATATAATTAATTTATCAAAATATAAATTCATCTAAGTAACATCTAATTAATTTATTAGTTAATCTAAAAATTTTAATAATTATCAAATAATAATGCATCAATATATAACCATTCGTACCAAATATATTCGTCTACATATGCTTAAAAAAAATTCAAATTTCATCAATTAATAAAAATTTACCAAACATACTTAATAAAAAACTTTCAAAATGATATACATTCTCAATATATTTTTAAAATAAAATTAACCAAATTCAACCAAAATTATGAAACTTAAATTTCATAAAAAAATTTTGAATCTATACCAAAATACTTACATACGTTTGAATGCCAAAGATGAATGAATGGACTAGGAGGGCGCGACTACTACCTGTGAAAATTGAGACAATTGAGAGAGAAGGAGCTAGAGAGACCAAACAGAAGAGAGCCAGAGAGAGGTAGTACGATTGCCAGTAGTTGGTCTAGTTACTTCTTGATGGAGAGCAAAGAGGATAAGGCTAGAAGAGAGAAGAGAGGTAGTGCCGCCGCTATGCTAGTAGCTGCTCTAGCTGCTTTTGGACAGAGACCAGAGAGGGCCAAAAAGAGGCAATACGACTGCCAGCAGTTGGCGTAGCTACTTCTGGACGAAGAACAAAGTGAAGAAGGGTCGGAGAGAGGTAGTGCGATTGCCCACAGCTGGTCTAGTTGCTTCTAAACAGAGAGCAAAGAGGAAAAAGATGAAGGAGAGAGTAAAAATTAAGCACGAGGCTTCTGCGAGCTCTAGAAACGAATTAAGAATCCTTATCTTAAAAGTAAGGTTATGTCGAAGGCCATAAACTTTAATGCAAGTTATTCCAAAACTAGCGTTAAAGGTTGTAGGGTAATTGCAATTGCTGGTTACTGGCTCTTCTATCTTTGATCGAGTAAATGGGGTATCCATTAAATGCTTCTAAAACCCAGACTTCTCAAACTATTGTAGCTCCAGCTTAAGATCCTAGTTAGCTAGCTAGCTCTAATTCCTAAGTCCAAGCAGTACCTAGTGCTGTGCTAACTCCAAAATAATGGCATCAAACAATATTACCAGCAGTGTCCTGAGTATGATGCATATCAACACTACTATCCCTATAAACAGTAGGTTTTTCAATAGTACGAGCAACAACCTTTACATGCTCACACTATATAGATGACTGGACAGCAACAAGCTCAAGTGTACATGCAGCCACTGGCTCCGTAACCTCAATTGTCAATGCAGCCTCAACTAATAATGCAACCTCAGGTTCTTCCCCAATCCCAATTGCAACCCTTTGGATAGCCTCAGTCACATCCTCCCATCCCAACACCTGTGGTTTCTTAATCTCAGAATCAAGTACAAGTAAACCACACCCTCAGGCTTAACCTGCAGTGCTGCCATATTCTCAAGTTCTTTTGCGAACTCATGCACCATTTCAAGGTCTTCTTCACCTTCAAACTCAACATAATTCACAGAGCCACTTGAATCAACCTCTTCCCTAACATATGTAGATGCCTCACTATCAACAACCTAATGCTCAGATGAAACATCTAGAGACTCACTTTCAACCGCAGGCTTTTTCTCTGCTTCACCCTCAGCATCATCCCGTCTTTAAAACTCAAGCTTTACTATAACCGTAAGTTCAACTTCATTTCTAGCCGCATCCTCTGTAGCCTAACTAGCCTCTGAGTTCTATTATGCAGTCTTAGACATAGCAGTCATCAGGCCATGCAGTGATAGGCCATGTAAGTTATCCATAACTGCAACCTCACTAGCAAATGCAGTTAGGAGCCTGACAGCATACACCTATGCATTCATAAGGTCGGCCTTAGTTTAGATTGCAATGTCCTGTTCAGGCTCAGTACCCCTAACACACTGCTCATCTGTGTCCACCTCTGTCTTACGCTATAATGCCAAACTAGTAAAAACTAGCTTTGTTATCTTCTTCAGGTCAAGTCTAAAATGGCCTTTCAGCCCAACTGCAGCCATTTCATCTTCATGCTCACCAACTAGTTCTGGCAGAACTGGTGTATGTGATTAAAGGTGTTTAAAGCCAGTTCTTTTGCCTTCAACATTGGCAATAGCACGCACAGTCTCTTGCAAGGTAGTAGAAGGTGCATGTGATGCCAAGCTCTCAGAAGAGGTAGCAATTGAAACTACCATGGATTATTTAGTTGCTTTAGGCAATACCAAAGATTCATTGCAAGGTTTTAGTTATTGTAAAGAGTTCCTTGAAGAAGTATCCACGTCCCATTGAGGATGAGATGAGCTAGCTTCCTTACATAGCTTCAAAGCTTTAGGTGACTTGACCTTTTCAATGGCAGATAAGCCATCTGACAAAAAGTTAGCAACCTGTTCACCAACAGATGCACTAGTTGGTTTAACTATCTCTTGTACTACCCCCGATGAAATAGATGAGACTGCTTTATATGCATCACGCGCATGTTCAAAGTTCAATGATTCTGCAACACTAAGTACTGGAACCCCAGGTTTATTAACTATATGGGCAGTTGTATTTATAAATGGTACATTTTGAAACCCTGGTTAACTAGATAATTAAATTTTGGTGCTTGTGAATTGGGTGCCATCTGACTACTTGTCAATGGCAGAGAACTCAATGGAAAAAATATGGAGCCAGCATTCTAAAAGTTGAGAAAATAATTAGTTGGATGAGAAGGTGGAAACGATGAAATTGACTAAGATTGGGAAGGCAAGTTAGGACGAGATCTTAGACTTATGCTCCAATACCTGATTAACAATCAGTTTGTTTGTCAAGCGTCGGCTCTTTATGTGTGTCTAGATGAGTAATCTTCATAATAGTTTTACATTGACTAATAAATTTCCCTCCCAGTTGTTAGGGATATTGTGCAGTCATACTAAGTCTCATGTGGCCTAATGCTCCTCATCCATCCTAACCTTTAAACAGAGATGGAACTCAAAACCACAGAACGAAGGAAGCAGCAACGCTAGGAGAAATGTATGAACAACCATTCCTCATTACACTCGACTTGCCTTACAGTGTAGTTAAATGGTCTGAGTGGCTGTCAAATGAGTAGCTGGCTCTTCGAACCTATCCATATGGAGTCCCGTAGGAACAAGGGCACTAGTGGCCCATCGTAACTCTATGAATGAAAGCCCTTCCCTCATTTCACTTCCTGATTTTGCAATACAACGAAGTATGGTTGGTAGCCGAGACTTTTGCTTACACTTTCGGTTGGGCTCTAGTTTTTGCCTAATAGTTATATTTTTCCTTTCTTAACTGGGTCATATAACTTGACATATAGCTCCTTAGCTTGCGACTTCACACTCTCAGTTTCGAAAATGGGAATCGATAGAATTGCCCTTTTTTAATTAGAATTGGCATTAAAGGCTGTTGAGATGGCGTTTTGATGTCAGTTTTTGTTTAAGTGACGTGAAAGGATAATTTTTAAGTCAGTTTATAGTTAATTGATGTTAAATAACTCATTTTTAATGACAGTTTTGAAATAACTGTCATTAAAAGTGTTAATAAATCTTTCAATGACAATTCTTTGAATAATCGTCATTAAATTATTATCACTTATTACAATTTTTGTAGCAGTGCTTACAACCTTAACCCTGAACTCTAAACTTTTGACTTGGACCTTTAACCTTAACCATAGACCTTGGACTATACACCCTCAACCCTAGACCTTAGTCCTTCGATCCGAAACCTTTCATCATAGACCTAGAACACTACTAATAACTCAGCTATTTATAGTGTAGTTATATATTATTTTTTGAATTTTGAGAGCTTTGCTGGATGATTTACTATGTTTTTTTATGTCATTCATTACAAGATTGGACAATGAAGCACAAGTAAAAGCATTAAGTGAAAAAACAGATCTATTTGAGCAATTTGAACCAACTTTGATGCCACTTTATATTTTCCCAATAACACTCTTTGTTGAACTCTAATTGACATCATTCAACTTGTCAAATCTAGATCTGCAAGTGATTTTCTTCCGTGAAAACTTAATTTTAACCTTTTTAATTTCTTCTTTTCATCTTTTGAAAGCATTTATCCTTCTTGAAAGCTACTCCAAAAAGATCTCGTATTGAAACACAAGATACCTTATACTATTCTTTGAAACCCTGTTTCTTTTTCAGACACAATTGATCACATTGAAGCACTCTTAGTATTTCATACTCATTTCCAGCTATTCTACATATTTTTTGAGCCATCAGATCCCTGGAATTGTCTTTTTCAAAAAAGATCTTAATAATTTTGAGTGCTCAGCAAATTTAAGAAATTGTTGTCAACTATGATATCAATTTTTAAGGATTTCCAAATGAAGAAATGTTCTTCCTTTTCCCATTAATGATTTTTCATAGTGAAACCTCAATAATGACTCCTTAGACCACTATAGTCCCTCAACCCTAAACTTGAACCTTGAGCCGTAAAAAAGCTTGAACTTGAAAACTTGCATCCCTAACTACAACCTTAAACTTTAGATTTTAGTTTTGTAACCTTAGACCCTAGGCCTTTGACTTAGGATCCTAGACCTTTGACTCAAGACCATGTACCTTGGAATCAGGACCCTATACCTTGGACTTGAGACCATAGACCTTTGGCTCATGAATTTTAACTGGTCCTTTATCTTGTACTCTGTAACCTTAACCCTTAACCCTAAACCTTTGACTTGGACCCGTAACTTGCACCCTAGACCTAGGGCCTTGGACATTTAAACCTTGACCTTAGACCTTCAACCTTATGCCTTTCATCATAAAGTTAGAGCCCATTTGATAACTCAACCATTTATAATGCATCTGTATACTATTTTTTGAATTTTAAAAGCTTCCTTGATGCTTTTTGGTATTTTTCTATGTTCATTGTTGCAAGATTGGGTGAAGATAGACAAGTGGAAGCATTAAGGGAAAAAATAGATCTATTTGAGTAGTTTTTGCCAACTTTGACACCACTTTGTATTTTGTCATTAACTATCTCTTTCAAATCTCTAATTGGCATTATTTAACTTGAAAAATCTAAATCTTCAAGTGTTTTTCTTTTGTGAGAACTTAAATTTAGCGATTTCAATTTCAAGTTTTTAGTCCTTTAAATGGATTTTTTCTCCTTGAAAGTTACTCCAAGAAGAGCTTATGTCAACACATAACTACCCTATGCTCTTCCTTAAAATCTTTTTATTCTTCTTTTAAAATATAATTGGTTTTATTAATGCACCCTAAGTATTTCATACTAATTTCAACTATGCTCTTCCTTCAAACCTATTTTCTTTTGGGATGACTTAATTTTAGTCATTTTAATTTCCACATTTCATCTTTTGAAAGCATTTTTATTTCTTAGAAGTTACTCAAGAAAGAGTGTGCATCAAACCCAAGATACCATATATTGTTGCTTAAAAAAAAATTCAAGTATAATTGATCTAATGGAAGCACAATTAGTATTTTATACTCATTTTTAACGATTCTCGATGTTGCTTGAGCCATCAGATCTCTCCAGTTGCCTTATTTGAAAAGCTTTAAATAATTCCAAGTATTGAGTTCTAACCCAAGAAAGATTATTCCTTTAGCATTACAGTATTTTTCTCTTTCATTCTTTTACCTTCAAGATTATTCCTTTGTAATCAAAGACTGTAATCTCCCACACTTATCTCTCATTTTGTCTAACCTCCTCAAGTATCTTTTCGAAACTACCATAAAAGAGCCCTCTTTTACGATGATTTTCAATTCTCCTTCCAAGGATTAGCTCATAATAATCACTTTCTACTTTCATCTCTTTTCATTTGATCATGTTTTCAACCTCGAAATGTTCCAAAAATATTCATGAGATTATCCTCTACAAGATTCATCATTCATTTCTTCACATTACCTTTTGGATTTTTGTCAAAACTTCCCTAGAACAGCCCTGTTAGTCCTGAGAATCTAGTTAATTTATGATGGAATAGCCATTTTAAATTCTCATTCTCTTTTATTGTAATCTTATACAGTTTATACTTTGCTATTAGTGCAATGCCTCTAGCCGTTCTTTTTTGACATCTTGTATACCTTTCATTATTTGAGAAGTAAAATTAGGTATCGGTGTATACTCTTTAACAAAGTGGGTGGTTATTCTAATTTTATTTTTTTTAAGATTTCTAAAGAAATGAATTTCATCCTTTTTTACACAGAGGGTTTTCCTTAGTGAAACCCCGGGTATGATGCATTAGACCACCGTAGTCGCTTAACCCTCAACTTGAACCTTGAACCCTAGACCATAAACTATGAATTTGAAAATTTGCATCCTTAACCTTGAACCCCAAACCTATAACCCTACAATTTAAATTTAAATTTATTGACTTTAGACCCTAAACCTACCAGTCAAGACACATGACCTAGACTCGGGACCTTACACTTTCGACCTTTAACCATCAATCCTTAAGTTTAGACATTATAGACTTATCCCTAAACCCTAAACCTTTGACTTGGACCCTTAAGCTTGAACCTTTGGCTTGTACCCACCAATTCAGCTATGTATAATGAAGTTATCTAGTGGTTTTTGAATTTTGTGAACCTTCATGATGTTTTTGTGTGTTTTTTTATGTTGTTTATTGCAATAATTGTGATAAAACACAAGTGTAAGCATTAAGTGAAACAAAAACGTATTTATTTGAGTTGTTTTGGCCAGTTTTGACACCACTTTGTATTTTACCAATAACTATCTCTTTCAATCACCAATTAACATCCTTTGACTTGTAAATTTTGGATCTTTAAGTGATCTTTTTTTGTAGGAACTCAATTTTGGCCCTTTTTAACTTCTTCTTTTCATCCTTCAAAAGCATTTTTTCTTTCTTGAAAGTTACATCAAAAAAATATCACATTCAAACATAAGAAGAGCCCACGAAGCACCCCTAATATTTGGTACTCATTTGCAACTATTCTTCATGCTTTTTGAGCCATCAGATCCCTCAAATTCCCTTTTTGAATGCTTTTCATGGCCCACCAAAGATCCCATGAAAAGATCTTCTAGCATCAATGTATTTTTTCCCTTTAATCATCTCTTAATCATGACTGCAATTTGCCATAATCATTTCTTATGTCTTCTAACCTCGTCAAGGATCTTTCAGAAACTACCTTAGAATAGCCTACTTTAATCATAATTTTTAATTCTCCTACCGATGTAAAGATTATGAAGTTTACTTTGTACTTTCATTTCTTTTAATCCTATGATGTTTTAAACCCCCAATTGGTCCTAAAATGTTCTTAACATCACCCTTTACAAGATTCATCATTCATTTCTTCGCAACTACTTTTGGATTTATCATAAAACCGCACCAGAAGAGCCGTGTTGGTCATGACAATGTAGTTCCTTTATGACAAAATAGCCATTTTCAATTCTCGTTCTCTTTTACTGTAATGCCATATGATATATGTTATGCTTTTTGTATGTCTGCTCAAACTGTTCTTCAGTGACTTCTTATAGACTTTGCATCATTTTGGAATCAAAATTAGGGTTCGATACATGAAGTTTAAAAACTTAGTGGTGACTATAATTTTAATTTTTTAGGGATTTTAAAATAAACTAATTTTTGAAATACGATTGATCTCATTAAAGCACTCAGTATTTCACACTTATTTCAAACTATACTTTTTGTTCAAACCTATTTTCTTTTGAGTAACGTTAAGTTCAGCCATTTTAATTTCCTATTTTCATTCTTTAAAAGCATTTTCCGTTCTTGAAAGTTACCTTAGAAATAGAAAGCATCTAGACACAATATATGCTATGCTATTCCTTCAAACATGTTTTTCATTTTTCAAACACAATTGATCTCATTGAAGCATTGTTAGTATTTCATACTCATTTCCAACTATTCTTCATGTTTCTTGAGCCATTGGATCCCTTGAAATGCCTTTTTGAAAAAGCTCCAAAGATTTCCAACTACTTAATTCTATCCCAAAAAACAGGCCATGATGGGGGTTTTCCAGCGTTTGTATATTTTTTCTCATTCGTTCTTTCACAATCAAGATTGTTCTTATGCAATCATAAGACTGCAATGTCCCATACTCATATCTAATTTCATCCAAGCTCCTTTGTTGGAATACCCATTTCAAATTTTCATTCTTTTTTATGATAATGCCATATGGTTTACACTTTGCCCTTATGTATTGCTTCGAACCGTTATTCCTTGGCATGTTGTAAACTTTGCATTATTTTGGAAGCAAGTTTAGGTAACACTGCATACAATTCCAAAAATTGAGGGCCACTTTAATTTCATATTTTAAGAATTTCTAAAGAAATAAATTTTCTCCTTTCAATTGGGTGTCATTTCGTCATGATCTTCACATAAAGAAAAATGAAGTTAAATTAGTGTCACAGTTAAAACTATAAAAATGAATGAAATGAAAATGATGTGATGGTAAGAGTAAGATCGAGGACAAGTTTTCAAATGGGGCATGGTCAATGAAGTTAGCTAGCTTGGGTGATGAAAGCTCAGCATCAGGAGTGTCCAACATCCAAATAGCATTAAGAAAAATTAAGGTCTTAAGCCCTAAGAGTCATCCTCGATCTATTAGAAGTATTACTTTATACATTTTTCGAAAGAATTCATGACTAACTGACTATAATTATTTCTTTTTTCATATCGGGGTAGTATTGATCTAAAGCATTATAAGGCTCGGGTTATGGGATCAAATCACCAAGAATGTCGATTGAGCCCCTATCATAACATTGTCGAATAGAGGCTTATAATAGCCTTACCATGCTTGGATAACGATTTGGTGTCACATCGATAAATCTTTTCTTGGTTTAGGGATCAAGATCGACTACCTCATCCATAAGTAGTCAGACTCTAGATCAAGTAGCCAATCTCAATCTTGTTGCAAGGGCTAAAGATGTGGCATGAGGAAGGAAGAAGTTTATTGAGCTGGATTCCAAATGATGCAACATTTGCCATAGATTAGACCATTTCCAACCTTCATTTGGGTGTCATTTCGTCAAGATATTCACATTCAAAAAAATGAAGTTAAATTAGTATCACAGTTAAAAATATAAAAAGGAATGAAAAGAAAATGCTATGATGGTAAGAGTGAGATCGAGATAAGTTTTCAAGTGGGGCATGGTTAATGAAGTTAGCTTGCTTACAAGAAGAAAGCTTGGCATTGGGAATGTGGGACACCTAAAGATGATTAAGAATCATTATGGTCCTTAAGTATCTTTATGGCAAGATAACTTTTTCTTAAAATTATTTATTTTTTTAGTAAATAATAATTATTTTTTACGTTTTGTAATTGAATCTTGTTTCTTGTTTTAAGAAACGCTTCCTTGATATAAGTTCATTGGATCATGATGCGCTAATTTTCTTAAGCCCTAAGAGTCATTCTCGATCTCTTACGAGTATTACTTTGTAGATTTTTTGTAAGAATTCGTGATAAGTAACTACTATCAGTTTTTTTTTTTTTTTTTGTTCATATCGCAATAATACTGATGTAGAACATTATAAGGCTCGAGTTATGGGATCAAATCATTAAGAGTGCCGATGGAGCCCTTCTTCATAACATCACCGAGTAGAGGCTTAAGATAACCTTGGCATGCTTGGATAAAGACTTGGTATCACATCGATAAATCTTTTCTTAGTATAGGGATCAAGATCAACTACCTCATCCATAAATAGTCAGACTCTAGGATCGAGTACTAACCTCAATCTTGTGGAAAGGGCTAAGGATGTGGCATGAGCAAGGGAAAAAAGTTTGTTGAGGCTGCAATCCAAATTATGCAACATTTGCCACAGATCGGACCATTTCTAGCCATTAATTAAGTGTCATTTTGTCAAGTTAAATTAGTATCACAGATAAAAATATAAAAATCAATGAAATGAAAATGATATGATGGTAAAAGTGAGATCAAGGACAAGTTTTCAAACAAGGCATGGTCGACGAAGTTAGCTAGTGTGGATAAAGAAAGCTTAGCATCTGGAATGTGCACCTCCAAAGAGGATTAAGAATAATTAAGGTCTTTAAGTATCTTGATGGAAAGATAACTTTTTCTTAAAATTATTTATTTACTTTTTAATAATAATAAAAATTATTTTTTAATGTTTTCCAATTGAATCTTGTTTCCCGTTTTAGGAAATGCTTTCTTAATATGAGTTGATTAGATCATGATGCCCCAATTTTCTCAGTCTCTAAAAGTCATTCTCGATCTCTTAAGAGTATTACTTCAGAGATTTTTCATAAGGATTTATGACCAAGTGATTGATATCATTTTTTTTCTTTAAGTGCACTGATCTAGAGCATTATAAAGCTCGAGTTATAGGATAAAATCACTAAGACTGTCAATGGAACCCTTGTTCATAACATTTTTGAATAGAGGCTTACCAGAGCCTTACCATGCCTGGATGAAGAATTGGTATTACATCGATAAATCTTTTCTTGGTACAAGGATCGAGATCGACTACCACATCCATAGACAGTCAGACTCTAGGATCCAGTAACCAATCTCAATCTTGTTGCAAGGGCTAAGGATATGGCATGAGTAGGGGAAGAAGATTGTTGAGGCTGCATTCAAGATGATGCAATATTTGCCAAAGATCAGACCATTTCCAACCTTTAATTGGGTGCCATTTCGCCAAGATCTTAACATCAAGAAAAATGAACTTAAATTAGTATCATAGTTAAAAATAAAACAACAAATGAAATAAGAATGATGTGATCATAGGAATGAGATCGAGGACAAGTTTTCGAACGGGGCATGGTCAATGAAGTTAGCTTGCGTGCATGAAGAAAGCTCAGCATTGGGAATGTTCGACATCCAAAGAGGCTTAAGAATAAATAAGGTCCTTGAAGCAATTCGTCACTAACTGACTATAATTACTTTTTTTTGTTCATATTGAGGTAGTACTAATTTAGAGCATTATGAGGCCCGAGTTACTGGGTCAAATCATTAAGAGTGTCGACCGAGCCCTTATTCATATCATTGTCGAATAAACGTTCACGATAGTCTTGCCATGCTTAAACAAAGACTTAGTACAAACATGGGTTAATCTTTTTTTTGTCTAGGGATCATGATTGATTGCCTCATCCGTAGACAGTCAGACACTAAGATCAAGTAGCAAATCTCAATCTTGTTACAAGGGCTAAGGACGTGGCATGAGTACAGGAAGAGGTCTGTTGAGGTTGTATTTCAGATAATGCAACATTTGTCACTGGTCAGACCATTTCTAACCTCCATTTGGGTGTTATTTCATTAAGATCTTTAAATCCAAAAAATTGAAGTTAAATTAGTATCACACTTAAAAATATAAAAAGGAATGAAAAGATAATGATATGATGGAAAGAGTGAGATCAAGGACAAGTTTTCAAATGGGGCATGGTTGATGAAGTTAGCTAGCTTAGGTGAAGAAAGCTCAGCATCAGGAATATGCAACATCCAAAGAGGATTAAGAACGATTAAGGTCCTTAAGTATCTTGATGGCAGGATAACTTTTTCTTAATATTATTTATTTTTAATAATAATTATTATTATTTTACGTTTTCCAATTGAATCTTGCTTGCTTTTTGAAGAAATGCTTGCTTGATCTGTGTTCATTGGATCATGATGCCTCAATTTTCTTAAGCCGTGAGGGTCATTGTCGATCTCTTAGGAGTATGATTTCGTAGATTTTTTGAAAGAATTCGTGACTAACTGACTGCAATTAGTTTTTTTTTTTTTTTGGTTCATATTAGGGTAGTATAGATCTAAAGCATTATAAGGCTCGAGTTACGGGATCAAATCAGTAAGAGTGTTGATCGAGCCCTTGTTTATAACATTATCGAATAGACACTCATGATAGCCTTGCCATGCTTAAACAAAGACTTGGCATCACATCAATAAACCTTTTCTTGGTCTAGGGATCATGATCGACCACCTCATCCGTAGATAGTCAGACACTAAGATTGAGTAGCCAATCTTAATCTTATAGTAAGGGCTAAGGATGTAGCGTGAGCAAGAGAGGAAGTTTGTTGAGGCTGCATTCTAGATGATGCAACATTTGCCACTTATCGGACCATTTTCAACCTTTAATTGGTGCCATTTTGTCGAGATCTTCACATTAAGAAAAATGAAGTTGAATTAGTATCACAGTTAAAAATATAAAAACAAATGAAAAGAAAATGATCTAGTGGCAAGAATGAGATCGAGGATAAGTTTTCGAATGGGACATGGTCGATGAAGTTAGCTAGCTTGCATGAAGAAAGCTTAGCATCGGGAATGTGAGACATCCAAAAAGGATTAAGAATAATGAAGGTCCTTAAGTATCTTTATGGCAAGATAACTTTTTCTTAAGCCATGAAAGTTGTTGTTGATCTCTTAGGAGTTTGAATTTGTAGATTGTTTGAAAGAATTCATGACTAACTGAGTGCAATTTGTTTTTTTGTTTTTTGTTCATATTGGGGTACTACTCATCCAAAGCATTATAAGGCTCGAGTTACAGGATCAAATCATTAAGAGTGTTGATGGAGCCCTTGTTCATAACATTGTCAAATAGAGGCTTATGATAGCTTTACCAATACTTGGATAAAGATTTGGTATCACATCTATAAATCTTTTCTTGGTATAGGGAACAAGATCGACTCCCTCATCAATGAATAGTAAGACTTTATGATCGAGTAGCCAATCTCAATCTTGTTAGAAGTGCTAAGGATATGGCATGAGCAGGGGAAGAAGTTTGTTAAGGCTACAATACAGATGGTGCAACATTTGCCATAGATTAGACCATTTCCAACCCTCAATTGGGTGTCATTTCGTCAAGATCTTCGTACCAAGAAAAATGAAGTCAAATTAGCATCAGAGTTAAAAATATAAGAATGAATGAAATGAAAATGATGTGATGGTAAGAGTGAGATCGAGAACAAGTTTTCAAATGGGGTAAGGCCGATCAAGTTAGCTAGCTTGGATGAAGAAAGCTCAGCATCAGGAATGTGCAACATCCAAAGAGGATTGAGAACAATGAAGGTCCTTAAGTGTCTTGATGGCACGATGAATTTATCGTAATATTATTTATTTTTTAATAATAATAATTATTATTCTACGTTTTTTAATTAAATCTTGTTTCCTTTTTGATGAAATGCTTGCTTGATATGTGTTCATTGGATCATGATGCCCCATTTTTCTTAAGCCGTGAAAGTCATTGTCAATCTCTTAGGAGTATGACTTTGTAGATTTTTTGAAACAATTCGCCACTAATTGACTACAATTACTTTTTTTTTTCATATCAAGGTTGTACTAATCTGGAGCATTGTATGTCTCGAGTTACGGGATCAAATCAGTAAAAGTGTTGATCGAGCCCTTGTTCATAACATTGTCAAATAGATGAAGTAAGCTAGCCTTGCCATGCTTAGACAAAGACTTGGTATCGCATCGATGAACCTTTTCTTGGTCTAAGGATCATGATCGACTACCTCATCCGTAGATAGTCAGACACTAAGATCGAGTAGCCAATCTCAATCTTGTAGTAAAGGCTAAGGATATGGCATAAGCAAGAGAAGATATTAAGGATGCATTCAAGATGACGCAACATTTGCCACTTATCGGACCATTTTCAACCTTCAATTGGGTGTCATTTTGTCGAGATCTTCACATTAAGAAAAATGAAGTTGAATTAGTATCATAGTTAGAAATATAAAAACGAATGAAAAGAAAATGATCTGGTGGCAAGAGTTAGATCAAGGATAAGTTTTTGAATGGGGCATGGTCGATGAAGTAAGCTAGCTTGCATCAAGAAAGCTTAGCATCGAGAATGTGCGACATCCAAAAAGGATTAAGAATAATTAAGGTCCTTAAGTATCTTTATGGGAAGATAACTTTTTCTTAAGCTGTGAAAGTTGTTGTTGATCTCTTAGGAGTTTGACTTTGTAGATTTTTTGAAAGAATTCGTGACTAACTGAGTGCAATTTATTTTTTTCTTTGTTCATATCGGGGTACTACTCATCTAAAGCATTACAAGGCTCGAGTTACAGGCAGTAAGAATGTTGATGGAGCCCTTGTTCATAGCATTGTCAAATAGAGGCTTATGATAGCTTTGCCAATACTTGGATAAAGACTTGGTATCACAACAATAAATCTTTTCTTGGTCTAAGGATCAAGATCGACTCCCTCATCCAAGAATAGTTAGACTTTATGATCGAGTAGCCAATCTCAATCTTGTTACAAGGGTTAAGAATGTGGCATGAGTAGGGGAAGAAGTTTGTTAAGGATGCAATACAGATGGTGCAACATTTGCCATAGATTGGGCCATTTCCAGCCCCCAATTGGGTGTCATTTTGTCAAGATCTTCACATTAAGAAAACTGAAGTTCAGTTAGTATCATAGTTAAAAATATAAAAACGAATGAAAAGAAAATGATCTGGTGGTAAGAGTGAGATCGAGGATAAGTTTTCAAATAGGGCATGGTCGATGAAGTTAGCTAGCTTGCATGAAGAAAGCTCAACATCAGGAATATGCAACATCTAAAAAGGATTAAGAACGATTAAGGTACTTAAGTGTCTTGATGGCAGGATAACTTTTTCTTAATATTATTTCTTTTTAATTATAATTATAATTATTATTTTACGTTTTTCAATAGAATCTTGTTTCCTTTTTGAAGAAATGCTTGCTTGATCTGTGTTCATTGGATCATGATGCCCCAATTTTCTTAAGCCGTGAAATTCATTGTCGATCTCTTAGGAGTATGATTTCATAGATTTTTTTGAAAGAATTCGTGACTAACTGACTACAATTAGTTTTTTTTTTTTTTCATATTAGGGTGATATAGATTTAAAGCATTATAAGTCTCAAGTTACGAGATTAAATCAATAAGAGTGTTGATCGAGCCCTTGCTCATAACATTGTCGAATATACGCTCATGATGGCCTTGGCATACTTAGACAAAGACTTAGTATCGCATCGATAAACCTTTTCTTGGTCTAGGGATCATGATCGATTACCTCATCCGTAGATAATTAGACATCAAGGTCGAGTAGCCAATCTCAATCTTGTAGCAAGGGCTAAGGATATGGCAGGAGTAAAGGAAGAAGTTCATTGAGGCTGCATTTTTTATGATGCAATATTTGCCACTCATCGGACCACTTTCAACCTTTAATTGGGTCTCATTTTGTCGAGATCTTCACATCAAGAAAAATGAAGTTAAATTAGTATCACAGTTAAAAATACAAAAACGAATGAAAAGAAAATGATCTAATTACAAAAGTGAGATCAAGGATAAGTTTTCAAATGGGGCATGGTCGGTGAAGTTAGCTAGCTTGCATGAAGAAAGCTCGACATCAGGAATGTGTGACATTCAAAGAGGATAAAGAATTATTAAGGTCCTTTAGTATCTTTATGGCAAGATAACTTTTTCTTAAAATTATTTATTTATTTATTAATAATAATGATTATGATTTTTTATGTTTTCCAATTAAATGTTATTTCTTATTTTAAAAAATGCTTTCTTTATATGAGTTGCTTGGATCATTTTGCCCTAATTTTCATCAGCTCTTAGAGTCGTTCTCGATCTCTTAAGAGTATTACTTTGAAGATTTTTCATAAGAAATCATGGCTAACGAACTACTATCAATTTGTTTTTGTTCATGTCGGGGTATTACTGATCTAGAATATTATAAGGCTCAAGTTATGGGATCAAGTCACTAAGATTGCCGATGGAGCCCTTGTTCATAACATTGTCGTATAGAGGCTTATGGTAGCCTTACCATTCTTGGATAAAGACTTGGTATCGCATTGATAAATGTTTTCCTACTCTAGGGATCAAGATCGACTCCCTCATCTAAGAATTGTCAGACTCTAGGATCGAGTAGTGAATCTCAATCTTGTTGCAAGGGCTAAGGATCTGGCATGAGCAGGAGAAGAAGTTTGTTGAGGTTGTAATTGACATGATGCAACAATTGCCACAAATCGAACCATTTCAAACCTTCAATTGGGTATCATTTTGCCAAGATCTTTACATAAAAAAAATGAAGTTCAATTAGTATCATAGTTAAAAATATAAAAACGAATGAAATGAACATGATATGATGGTAAGAGTGAGATCGAGGGCAAGTTTTCAAATGGGGCATGGTCGACGAAGTTAGCTAGCTTACATGAAGAAAGCTCAGCATAGAGAATGTGCGACATCTAGAAAGGATTAAGAATAATTAAGGTCCTTAAGTATCTTTATGGCAAGATAACTTTTTCTTAAAATTATTTATTTATTTTTTAATAATAGTTATTATTATTTTTTATGTTTTTCAATGAAATCTTGTTGCCTGTTTCAAGAAATGCTTCCTTTATATGAGTTAATTGGATCATTATGCCCTAATTTTTTTCAGCCCTAAGAGTCGTTCTTGATCTCTCAGGAGTGTTACTTTCAAGAATTTTCATAAGAAATTGTAGCTAAGTGACTGCTATCAATATTTATTTTGCTCATATTGGGGTAGTACTCATCTACAGCATCATAAGGCTCGAGTTACGAGATGAAATCACTTAGAGTGTCAATGGTTCCCTTGTTCATAACATTGTGGAATAAGCGCTTATGATAGCCTTACTATCTTTGGATAAAGACTTGGTATCACATTGATAAACGTTTTCTTTGTTTAGGGATCAAGATCGACTACCTCATCCAAGAATAGTCACATTTTATGATCGTGTAACCAATCTTAATCTGGTTACAAGGGCTAAGGATGTGGCATGCCTAAGGGACGAAGTTTGTTGATGCTGCAATCTAGATGATGCAACATTTGCCATAGATTGAACCATTTCCAACCTTTCATTGGGCGTCATTTCCTTAAGATTCTTTACATCAGGAAAAATGTAGTTAAATTAGTAACACATTTAAAAATATAAAATCGAATGAAATGAAAATTATGTGATGGTAAGAGTGAGATCGGGGCAAGATTTCAAATGAGGCATGGTCAATGAAGTTAGCTATCATGGATAAAGAAAGCTCAGTATCAGCAATATGCAACGTCCAAAGAGGATTAAGAACAATTAAGGTCGTTAAGTATCTTGATGGCCAGATAACTTTCTCTTAATATTATTTATTTTTTTAATAATAATTATTATTATTTTGCATTTTCCAATTGAATCTTGTTTCATGTTTCAAGAATTGCTTCCCTGATATGAGTTCATTGATCATGATGCCCTAATTTTCTTAAGCCCTCAGAGCTGTTCTTGATCTCTTAGGAGTATGACCTTTTAGATTTTTTGAAAGAATTCATAACTAACTAACTGCAATTGGTTTTCTTTTGTTCATATTGGGGTAGTACTGATTTAGAGCATTATAAGGGTCAAATTGCAGGATCAAATCACTTAGAGTGTCGATGGAGCCCTTGTTCATAACATTGTGGGACAGAGGCTTATGATAGCCTTGCTATGATTGGATAAAGACTTGTTATCACATCGATAAATCTTTTCTTGGTCTAGGGATCAATATTAACTACCCTATTTGTGGATTGTCAGACTCTAGGATCGAGTGTGTAACGTTAATCTTAGTGCAAGGGCTAAGGATGTGGCGTGAGCAGGGGAAGAAGTTTGTTGAGGTTGCAATTGAGATGATGCAACATTTTCCATAAATCAGATCATTTCCAACCTTTATTTAGGTGTCATTTCATCAAGATCTTCACATCAAGAAAATGAAGTTAAAAATATAAAAGAAACGGATGAAATTAAGATGATGTGATGGTAAGAGTGAGATTAAGGATAGGTTTTCAAATAAGGCATGGTCCATGAAGTTAGCTAGATTGGATGAAGAAAGCTCAGTATCTGGAATGTGTCACATTCGACGAGAATTAAGAACACGACAGTGAAGGTGTCCTATCAACACCTAATTTTGGCTTTAACTTTTAAGAAAAAGCTAAAAACATTAGTTAATAATTAAAAAGTTTTTTCGGATGAGGATTATGCTGTTCAATTCTAAAATCATGTTTTTACCCCTATGTCAAGTCAAGAATAACTTAATAAACCTACTTCGATGTTATCATAATCTCAGGTTAGATCAAGAGTAGATTGATGAGCATGTCACGATGTGAGCTTGTTAAGTATACCTTGACATATACTTAATAGGCATACCCTGATGTAAGCTTAATGAGTGCACTCGGATGTCATCGTACCTAGATGTCAGGTCGAGAATAGTTTAATAAACATCTTACTCAATTCTAGATTGAAATTCTCAATGAAAGATGAGGACAAAAACATAGTTGTGATATTAAAAAAGAGCAACTTGGTTGATGCTGATCCCACATCAAATAATTTTAGAGAAACGATTGGATGAAGTTATAGAAGTTATATTCTAATCTCTAATTTGAAATATATTTGTTTTTCTAGAATTAAAGATCTAGTATCAACTACACTAAAATTCTTGCATAAATTGCATTCATTTATTTAGAGATTCACACATTTTAATTAAGTTTAATATGGCTTTATCCTAAAATTTTGAGATTAATCAAGGATTAATCTCACCTTATTTATATATAATATGTGTATATATAATACTTATTTATTATACTTCGGGATCAATACGAAATTACTACAATTCAAAGGCACGGGATCATCTTATTTAAGTGGTACCAATTCTTGGGTCCTTGTAGAGGTGTTAATCCTCCCTTACATATAACTGACTCATGATTCTAAATCCTTTAGTGAAATAAGACCAACTCCTATTCTCGAATGGAGTTCATCTTTCCTTTTCCAAAAGAAAAGAAGTTTTCAAGTAAAACTAGTGGCTAATCACATCATAAAAAATATTGAAGGTGGCTCCTTATCTTTCTTACTTATCCAAAGAATTTGTAAAAACTAAAAGTAATTTTCTCGTGATCAAGTTTTTCGACAAAGGAAAATCTAGTTTTGATAGTTGGTGATTCCATTGAGGACCAATGGTTAAAGAATTGAGCCAAACTTAAATAGGATTGATTTCGGTAATTAATAATTTAAATTGGTTTTTATCTTGATTTATACTATGTATACATATATAGGTGTTATACACTCGATATATGGTCCGAAAAGTTCCTTTATTGTCTTTTTATTCTAAATATTGGTAGTTTAAATATTTTATTTTACCTGATCTAAGGTCGAGAATATTAAGACTTCATTATATATATTTAATATCTATTTTTGCCTTATAATAAAAACATCACACACTACCTTTCATGCATTTGCATAGAGTTGAACCTAAACTCAGCCCTTATGGCATGCGTCCTATTTTAAAATGAATGAAAGGATGCATGTATTCAAAAGATCACTTAATCTCCATGCATGTTGTGTACCTTAACCTTTTTAAGTCTTACTTTGTGAGTTGGTATCACTCTTGTAGAGTTTTTTAGCATTACATTTATGATATTAATGACTAGAGTTAGGAAGAGCAAGGACCCTGTAGCCTTTTTAGAACCCAAAGGACTAATCTTTGGTCAAAGCTCTACATATAAACAAAGTCTTATGTCAATCTTATTAGGATTTAACAACCCTATTAAGCCATGAATGTAGCTAATTATGGAAGTGTTAATTCTACTTTATGATATTATTTTGTTCATGCTTCGTTGCATTGGGAATTGAATGCTCAAATCATCATAAACATTAAAAGAACGGTTTTATTTCATATTTGAGAATTGAAATGAGTAGACTAGAAGATTGGACCAGTTTAGTATCCTACAAAGAAGTGCAACTAGTGGGCAAAAAGTTTGTAGTCTAAGTATGAAGGAAAATTGATGCGTCCTCATCATTATCAAATGTCTTTTAAAGTTAGTCTAATATTGGAGGAAAATGATCTTATGACCTTAGAAGAAGCTTAGGGTCGGGTTAGCCATCTAAAAGGGAAGAATTCAAAAAGATATATGGAAGTATTAAGGAGTTAATTTTTGTATAGATTGATGAATCTTTGGTAAGAGTAATAGTCCACTTTTAGGATCCAACATATAAGGTTTTTAAATTTGGAGAAGTTAATCCCATGCCCACCCTTTAAAAAATACATGTACTTATTGGGAATTAGATCATTCTAGCCTCATCAAACTTATAATATAGAAAGTACTGTAGTCCAAAAAACGAAAAGGTTTTTCAAAAGTATGTAGATCTCTAAGGAAAAGCTGATAAGGCAAATCGAAAGAAATAGGTGTGAAGACTACTTGAAAAAAGACTATTCAATGGGATTACTACAAAGACACAGTGATAAGTCAAGTGACCTGCCTCTTTTAGTTGTTCTAATATATGGATTAGCTAGTGATTTTACCAAAAGTAACTGGTTATGTAGACTTAGCTACATTAGACTTTGTGGAGATGATCAAGCAAGGGGTAGACCTAACCTCAATTATACTTGCTGAAACTTCCAAGTCTCTATCTTATTATAAGATCTCAAGAAGAGGAAAAACCATAGGTGAGGTGCCTAGTTTATACATCTAATTGAAGAGCCATCTAATTAGGAATGAGAAGGCCTTAAAAATCTTTTCTGTAACCCGATCAAGAATTTTTGTGAAAATGAAGAATTTAAGAACAAAATATTGTCATAGTGGTTTCTTGTGCTTTATACTTCAAAAGAGATAGATGTTAAGTGAATGGTGCCATGGTTATTTTATGAAAACATTCTTTACCAAACTAAGAATGGATTTACCTTAGTTTTTGCCAGGCTTATGAGGTTCCTTTGGATATGCACATTTATTAGTTCTTAAACAACTAGGGATCAAGCAATTCATCCCTATTTCCATGATTTGGTATAAGGTAGAAATTGCAATAGCACCTTTATCAAAATACAAAAGGAAATGCTGAAGCAGGACAAGTTCATTATGAGGAAATAGAGACTCACTTTAAGACCTAAGATATCATCAGTGAAGGAAGACATTGATTAGAGATTTACACCTACCAGCCTAGCTGCTTTAATATCAATTCACCTTAATCCTAATCCTAATCCTAATGCCTATATCAATTTTCAAGAACTAGCAAGATCAACATATCGAATTGACAGTAAAAAAGGCCGAATTTGAAAAACGTATTGAATGCTAAGATATGAGGCTAGGACTTAGGATCAATTGATTGCTAAGTTTAAGTAAGATTAGGATCAAGTCAAAGATGAGAGTCTCTAAGGCGGAAAATGGAAGCCATAACATCAGAGAATGTAGCTGAAAAATACAAGAAAATGAAGAAACTTACCTAACAAGTGTTGTCTTCGAAGAATAAATGAATGATCCAAGATTGGGAGAAAAAAAAAGAACATAAAAAAATTTCATGAGGTTTTGAATGACATGAAAAAGGAAAATGAAAGATTAAAGGCAAAAATATATCAAGATAAGAAAAATCCATTAAAGAAGCTTGTTGACAAGGAGGCAAAATGAAGATTTGAAGTCAGACATATGGTAATCATTCCAATGAACATGGATTATCTTCAGGTAATCAATGATTTGAGACAAAAGATGGAAGAGATCATGCAAGAGGGTGATTTATGGAAATCTAGCAATAGGATATGTCATTTTGGGGAAATTTAAGCTCATTTTTTTATGCTCCTAAGTTTAATAAACTCCCTGCTTGCCCATTAATTGCATTTGTGCTGTTCACATTCTCGTCTTTAAACCTTGAACTTGAATCTTGAGCCTTGAACCATAAATATGAACAAGGAAACTTACATCCTTAACCTTCAAGCTAAACTTGCAACCCTAAACTTCAAATTTCACTTTCTTGACCTCAGGACCTATATCTTGGACTTGGGATCATAGACCTTAGACTTGGGACCTTAGACCTTTGGCTCCTAACCTTTGAGCATCAATCTTTGACCTTAGATCTTGCAGTCTTAACCATGAACCCTAAGCCTTTGACTTATACCCTTATCCTTGACCATGAACCTTAGACCTTTCACACTACACCTTAGACCTTAGACCTTAGACCTTCGACCTTAGACCCTTCATCATAAACCTAAACCTTATTGATAACTTAGTTATTTGTAGTGAATTTATCTAGTATTTTTTGGATTTTGAGAGCTCACTTAATGATTTTTTTTATGTGTTTTTATTTATGATGTGTTCTACAAGATTACATGATGACACACAATTGGAAGTATTAAGGGAAAAAACAAATCTATTTGGATAGTTTTTGCCGACTTTGACATCACTTTGTATTTTACCAATAACTCTCTCTTCTAAACTCCAATTAACATCATTTAATTTCTAAAATATGAATCCTTAAGTGATCTTTTTTAAAGAAGTTAATTTTAACCACTTTGATTTCCCCTATTCATCCTTCAAAAGCATTTTTCCTCCTAGAAACTCACTCTAGAAAGAGCTTGCATCCAAACAAATGATACCTTATGCACTTCCTTCAAACTTATATTATTTTTTTTAATCAAAAACAATTAATCTCATTGAAGCATCCTCAGTATTTTCATACTTAGTTCTAACTATTCTTCAAGCATCAAATTGCCTTTCCTAAAAAGCTACTAATATTTCCAAGTACTCACTTATAACCTAAGGGAGAGCCCACGAAGGGTCTTCAAGCATCAAATATCTTTTTTTCCATTTCATTATTTCATTTTTAAGATTCTTCTTACGTAATCACAAGCCCACGATCTCCCATGCACCTCTCTTGACTCATCCAACCTCCCCAAGTGACTTTCAAAAACTCCCTTAGAAGAGGTGGCTTTAATCATAATTTTTGATTGTCCTAGAAGAGGTGGCTTTAATCATAATTTTTGATTGTCCTACCAAAGAAAAGTCATGAGGATTACTTTTATTTTCATATCTTTTCATTCTATGATCCTTTATGTCCTAAATTGGTCCTAAAATATTCATGAGATCAACCTTTACAAGATTCATCATTTACTTCTTTGCATCCCCTTCTAAATTTTTCATAAAATCTGCTTAGAAAAGCCTTGTTAGTCATCAAAATGTAGTTCATTTATGATGGAATAGCCATTTCACATTCTCATTCTTTATTACTATTATGTCAGATGGTTTATGCTTTACTTTTAGTGTGTTGCATCAAATTGTTCTTCTCTGAAATCTTGTAGACCTTGGATAATTTTGGAAGCAAAATAAGGTATCAGTACACACAATTTAAAAAATTGGTGGCAACTTCAATTTTGTTTTTTTAGGGATTTCTAAAGAAATAATTTTTTTTCTTTTTCACATAAAGGGTTGTGAACAGTGAAACCTTGTCTATCGCACCCTAGACCACCCTAGTCCCTAAAAGTTAAACTTTAACCTTGAGCCCTAAACCATACAACGTGAATATGAAAACTTGCGTTTTTGTCCTATAACCCTAAACTTACAATCTAAAACTTTTAATTTTAATTTCTTGACCTTAGACTCTAGACATAGGACTTGGGATCATGCACCTTTGGGTGACGACCCTTGACCATTGGTCTTTGACCTTGGACCTTATTGCCTTAACCCTAAATCTTAAACCTTTGTCTTGGACTCTTAATCCTGACCCTAGACATTAGAAGTTAGACCTTCTACCCTAGAATTTAGACCTTCGACCCTAGACCTTTCATCATTGACCTCGAGGCTTTTTGAGACCTCAACTATTTATAATGCATTTATATAATGTTTTTTTGAATGTTTAGAGCATTTTCAATGCCTTTTCTTTAATGTTGTTTATTCTAAAATTAGATGGTGAAAGAATAGTGGAAGTATTAGGGGAAAAAAACAAATCTATTTGTGTGGTTTAGGGCAACTTTGACTTTCCTTTGTGTTGTGCAAATAACTCTCACTGTCAAACTCTAATTGACACCATTTAACCTGTAACATCTAAATCTTCAATTGATTTTCTTTTCAGAGAACTAAATTTTGGCCATTTTAATTTCCTATTTTCATTCTTCGAATTTGTTTTACCTTCTTGAAAGTTACTCTAGAAAGAGCTCGCATGAAAACGCACAAAACCTAATGCTCTTCCTTCAATTTTTTTTAATCAAAAATAATTGATACCATTAAAGCACCTTTAGTATTTCATACCCATTTCGAACTATTCTTCAAACGAAATGAATTTTCTCCATTTTTAGATGAAGGGTTATCCGTAGCAAGACTTGTACTATGACACCCTTGACCACCCTAGTCTCTAAACCCTTAACTTGAAAATTTAGCCTTGAACCATAAAACGTGAACATGAAAACTTGTATCCTTATCCTTGGCAGTTAAACCTACAACTTAGAATTTTAATTTTAATTTTTTCACCTGAGACCCTAGATCTAGGATGCAGCACCCTTGACTTTAGGTTTAAGACTCTAGACCTTTGGCTCGCGACCCTTAACCTTTGATCTTTATCTTGGACTTTGTAGCCTCAATCCTAAATCCTGAACCTTTAATTATGACCCTTGAACTTGTCCTTAGACTTTTAAGCCTAGGCCATTCACCGTAGACTTAGAACTTTATTAATAACTCAATAACTTATTATGTATTAATCTATAGCTTTTTTAATTTTAAGGGCCTTCTTGATGCCTTTTTGTGATTTTTTATGTTGTTTATTGCAAGATTAGAAGATAGAAAACAAATAAAAGCTTTTAAGGGAAAACCTGATCTATTTTTATAATTTTGGCCAACTTTAACACCACTTTGTATTTTGCCAATGACTCCTTAATTCGAACTCCAATTGACATAATTTAACTTGTAAAATCTAAGTCTCCAAGTAATTTTATTTTGAGAGAACTTAATTAAGGTAATTTTAATTTCCCTTTTTTATCCCATGAAAGCATTTTTCCTTTTTGAAAGTTACTCAAGAAGAGCTCGCATCAAACATAAGATACTTTATGATCTTCCTTCCAACCTTTTTTTTTTTTCCTCAAAACACAATTGATCTCATTGAAGCACCCTTAGTATTTCTTACTCATTTCAACTATTGTTCATGTTATTTGAGCCATTAGATCCATCGAGTTACCTTTTGGAAAATGTTTGGAATAATTTCAAGTACTCAACTCCAACCCTAGGAAGAGCCCATAAAGGGGTCTTCCAATGTCAATATCTTTTTTTCCTTCCATTCTTTTGCATACAAGATTATTCCTATGCAATCATAGAATTGCAATCTCACATATGCCTCTCTTGTTTCATCTAACCTCTTCAAAGATCTTTTAGAAACAATCATAGAAGAGCCCTCTATAATCATAATTTTGAATTCTCCTTCCAAAGAAAAGAGAGTTGCTTTATATTTTCATATCTTTTAATTCTATGATGTTTTAAGCCTAAATTTATTCGAAAATATTCACGAGATGACCCTTTATAAGATTCAACATTTACCTTTTTGTATCTTCTTCTTGATTTTATGTAAAACCTCCTTTAAAAAGCCTTATTGGTGATGATAATATTGTTTCATTTATGATGGAATACATAATTTACATTCTCATTCTCTCTTACTACATTGTACGGTTTATGCTTTGCTCTTAGTATGTTGCTTCAAACCGTTCTTGTTTCATATCTAATAGACCTTGTATCATTTTATAAGCAAAATTAGGTATTAGTACATACAGTTTAAAAAAATTTATGGGACTCCAATGTTATTTTTTAAGGATTTCCAAAGAAACACATTTTCTCCTTTTTCATACTGAGTGTTTTTCGTTTTAAAGCCATTACCATAACGCCTTAAATCACCATAGTCCCTAAATCCTTAACTTTAACCGTCACTACTACAAAAATTATAATAATTGACACCAATTTAATGACAGTTATTCAAAGAACTGTCATTAAAAGATTTATCAACATTTTTGATGACAGTTATTTCAAAACTGTCATCAAAAGTAATACTTTTAACGTCAGTTCCTTAAGATCTGACGTTAAAAGATAACATTTAACGTCAGTTCTAATGGAACTGACATTAAATGTTAAAACTTTGATGCCAGTTATTGAAGAACTGGCGTCAAAGGCCAATATTGCAGCAGCATGGGTTGCTGCTGCTTTCCTTGCTGCAGCAATGGCTGCTGCTGTTGCTGCAAGAGGCAGCACCATGGTCCAGATTGGATGATCATCAACAAAGGAAAGAGAGATCAAGACTGAACAATTGGATGATCATCAACAGATTGAAGTGATTAAGATAGTCGAGGAGGCTGTAGGGAAAGAATACAATCAGTGCTGATGAAGAAAACAAGTTGTTCATGAAGAATGTATTGGGGATTTCGTTGCTTGTGTTGAATCTATTTGCGGCTATAGCTTTCATGTCTACAAGGAAAGGGAAATCCTCCTCTACACCAAATGCCATAGCTCCTGTTAAACAGCCAGTGCTGATGAAGAAACTTGATTACGGTCCAATGTCAATGAGTGCAGAGCACCTGATCCAGGGGAGGCTCTTCAATGAATTGGCAGAACTGGCACTGAAGGCCAGCAACCTTCAACGCCAGTTCTACAGAACTGACGTTGAAGGTCAGTACACTGGCCTTCAACTGTTGATAATCTCCATGGATTCTTCTAAACTGATACGCTTTCCTTGTCTCCAATTATTGCAGCTTTGTCCAGAAACCTGAGCATCAAAATGAACTTGAATTTGTCCAGTTGCTAGTAAAGATTAACTTATATGATCATATTTTGTGTGCAATTACCTGAGCCTACTTGTATGACCAAGAAGTCTTCCTCGAAGCTTCACTGATGTAGGAATTTCATGCAGAAGAGAAGGATTGGAAGGATAAGGTAGTTTTCTCTTCTTTATGGCTGCAACCATAACCTGCAATATTGGCGTTAAAGGGCTCCCTTCTGGTATTCTGTATCTGTAATAAGGTTTCCCCATGTAAAAGGTTCCAATGGTTATTGCCATGGTGATAGTGAGAATAAGATCTGCATAGCCCTAGCCAGAGTTGTCCTGAACATAAACTATGATTGTCACTCCAAGCAAATTACCACAACACAGGGCAAAGTTCCACCAGTTGAAGTAAGACATCTTCTTCTTCCTTTCTTCCTGGTGACCATCATCAAATTGATCAGCTCCAAAGCTTTCCAGGCAGGGCTTGTGTCCTCCAGTTCCAAGAGAGATAGAGTACATTTCCAGAAAAAAAACCACTTCGTGAATTTTCCTTGGTTCTTACAGAACTGGCGTTAAGGTTACTGGCCTGGGACTTTAAAGAAGAAGAAAAATAGATCATCCGAGTGAGTATTAATGAGCTGGCTGTGTCCCTGAAATAGGGGAGATTTCTTATACCGCATTCCAGATTTAGTCAACTTCCAATTTTGTTTCATTCATCAATCAAAAGCTTGTAGATACGTTTTGTTATGTTATATTACTAAATATCAACTGTAGCATTCTTGTTTTGATGTCTGATGTTTGCAATGTGTTTCATATTTGATGTCTATGTATCACATGCTCTCCCAAGCAGTCTGTCATTTTTCTAGTAACCAAATGATGTTGGGCTCACCTGTTAGAATTAATACCCATCTGTCAAGTTTCCCACTTCCAAAGAAGTTCCTAGCACTTATAGCACTTGCAACCATATCTTTACAGTCTCAACAAGCTAGTCAAGTGGATACACATCAACCTGCGAATGAATCATTAGATGACATGCTTTTCTGGCTCTGGATTCTACTTGTCCACAGTTACTTAAATGGAAGATGATCCAAAAGGATTATGAAGCAGAAGGGAGTGAACTCGTAACATTCTGGGAATCTACATTACACCTGGGAACACAAGTTGAGATTCTAAGAATTTACACTACACTACACAACAGAATGACCAATGGGAGTACATTAATTTCTTCAATAATCCAAACATGAGTTATTAAAAGCTTAGTAGGCAAGAACTCTCCCTAATCTAATTGAACTACATAATTCAATTCGAGTTCAAGTAACATATCTGAGCCAACTTGCTCTCTGCAAAATTTCTCCCACGGTTTTCCTTCAAGAAACAGTAATTTCAACAGCTTAGGCTTTGGTGGTGGAGGAAGCTTCTCCACAACCACAGTTAAGACCCCATTCTCACATTTGGCCGTCACTGCAGAAGCATTAGCATTTTCAGGCAATCTGAACTTCCTCATCATCTTCTGGACTACCCTCCTCTCCAGCCTGATGTACTTGCAGCCTTCCTCCTCACCTTCCTCGCGCTTCTTTTTTCCACCACTCTTGATCACTAGTGTGTTCTTATCCTCGATTGTAACCTGTAGTACATTCAATAAATGGTAGAAACAGAGGTTAGCAATACCAGTTGCATCTAATAAGACAATATTAGGCCACATGCTCTCAAAAACATGTTTACTCTCACTGGTCCTAAACATGTATCTCCATGAGAACAGAACAAGCAGCTTACACAGATCCAATTACCACTAACTTAAAACCACAACTAGGAAACCTTTTAACACTTCCTTATGTCCTTCAGCACTACTGATACAACAGCGTTGAAGGACAGGATTGAAGGCCACTGAACTGACCTTCAACGTCAGTTCTGTAAGAACTGGTGTTGAAGGCCAGAGTGGGGTTCTAAATTTTTTCCGGAGCCCTCTAGAGCCCGCCATAACCTCCCGCTACATTTTTTCTCTCTAAGGTCAGAATTCTCCTCTTCACAGACTGTCCAGAAGCAGCTGCACCGCCAGCCTTCCATTCTTCGGCGATTCTCCTGTCTGCATTCCATCCACAACCAGCTGGGGTAGCTGGTTGCAGCCTTTTCCCAACACTTCTCCGGCCATTCTTCTTTCTGTAGTCAATCCAGAACGAGCTGGATTTGCTGCTGGCAGTGTTTCTAGCACTCTCTGTTTTGGTCTTTGTCCACACAACAGCCATTCTCCGACGAGTCTCTTGTCTGCAGTCCATCCACAACCAGCTGGGGTAGCTGGTGGCAGCCAACCGAGAGTGAGTTCTTCTTCTTCTGCGGTTAATCTATTTTCTATTCTGCATGACGTACATGAAACTGGGTTTTGGCTGTTGAGATTTTGCTTTATCTATTGAAGTGATCCTTTTTAAAGTCATTTTATTCCGTAAGTGGCTAGCATATACAAAGGGAGAGTCCAGTGTTTTGTTGATTTTAAGACTTGGGATGCTGTTTGATTAATGTTCTCAGAGGAATCTCCTGGGCCACCAAGGACAAAGTGCAACAGGCCAATTACTTTGGCTCCCTTACTCAAGCATCCACAATCCGAGTTGGTTCCTTCAATGGAGAAGAGATTTATGCTCCGTTCAAGAGTCTTCTCCCCATGGTAGTATTATTTAATATGGTCCTGCAAATTATGTTACTCTGCTCAGTGACCTTCTAAACATTGATTAATATGCTTTACCTTCTTTTAAATGACTATAGGTGAACCCAGATGATGTTGTGTTCGGTAGATGGGACATAAGTGACATGAACTTGGCTGATGCCATGGCCAGGGCCAAGGTCCTAGACATTGATTTGCAGAAGCAACTGAGGCCGTACATGGAAGGTATGGTCCCACTTCCTGGAATCTACGACCCTGATTTCATTGCTGCCAATCAAGGTTCACGTGCCAACAACTTGATCAAGGGGACCAAGAAAGAGCAGGTTCACCAAATCATCAAGGATATTATGTACAGTTGATTCTTTGTCCGGTGAAATTGGTTGAACAGTAACAGGAAACGAAGTTTAGGTCTCTTTTGAGTAATTCCGTGTTGATTTTGTGCTAATCAGGGAGTTCAAGGAGAAAAACAACGTGGATAAGGTTGTTGTGTTGTGGACTGCTAACACAGAGAGGTACAACAATGTGGTTGTGGGGCTAAATGACACCATGGAGAACCTCTTTGCTTCTTTAGAGAAGAATGAAGCTGAGATTTCTCCTTCCACCTTGTAATTTTTGTGTATAGTGTTTTTGATCCTTTGAACCATGGTTCTCGTCAAAAACTAGATCAACTTATGTCCACGTAAGTGGAAATATTTTCATTTATGTTAGTATATATTTTTTCTTACTCTTAATAATATTAATTATTTTCTATTAGCAGTTCTTTTAAATTGTTTCAAGTTTTCAAAGAATCAAGCAATAGGCGCATTCCTAGGAGTATTCCTGCTAAGGTATGTATATTTAAACTTATATATAATGTTAGTTTTATTTATTTTGAAAAATGTTATAATGATAAATTTTTAATGCAGTGTCCACATTAGCCTTCAAATACTGAGTGTGGATATTATATTATGAAATTTTTAAGGAACATCATTGATAGACGTGATAGAAATATCCCATATGCAAAAATGGTAAGTTTTTAATCATTTGCTTATGTAAATACTTAAGTAATTAATTGATGTGTGTATTAAAAATTTTAATTGGACTAACCTTTTTTTTTTTTAAATATAGTTAATGGACATAGATACTTACACGCAATCGGATATTGATGAAGTTAGAAAGGAGGTTGGACAATTTCTTTGGAGTGCCATATTAGAAAGTTGAATCTTGAAGATTTTTGTACACATGACCATTATTGAATTTATATAGTTGAATTTTTAGGATTGTGTAATATTTTAACTTATGTATTGTACATATAGAGTTTAATTATAACATCAAATATTAGTGATCTTTTGTTTTGTTTGTCTCTTATTACTTTTTTGGATTAGATTATTTTGAGTGTTTTCAGATATGAAAGAAGTAATGACGATCTCTGTTAGAATGGTATTGAAGTGTATAACATAAAAATTTTGGTTGCATATATATTGTGAAGAATTGTATTGATGTATATGGATGATGTGAAAATAGGTTTTGGATAATTTGAATTTTATTTATGTTGAAATAAATACAAAAAATATCTTTAATGGGTATCCTCTTTTAACGACAGTTCTGGGAACTGTCATTAAAGGGTACCCTTTTTAATGACAGTTTCGTTGGAACTGTCATTAAAGAGTATCCCCCTTTAACGACAGTTTTGTTTGGAACTGTCGTTGAAGGGTACCCCCTTTAACGACAGTTCTGTTTGAACTGTCATCAAAGGCACCCCTTTAATGATAGTTCAAGAACTGTCATTAAAAACTCTCCCCTTTAATGACATGAACAAAGATGACACTTTTACAACTGTCATTAAAAACCAATTTTAATTGTCATTAAAGCTTTTATTTGTAGTAGTGCGTTAGCCCTGAGCCATATAATGTGACTATAAAACTTACATCCTTAATCTTGAACCCTAAACCAATAACCTTGAAACTTTAAATTTTGATTTCTTGACCTTAGACCCTAGACATAGAATTTTGAACCAACCTTAAGTTTGGGACCTTAAACCATCGGCTCACGACCCTTGACCGCTGGTCTTTGACCTTGGACCTTGTAGCTTGAACTATAAACCTTAAACCTAGACTTAGTACTATTAACCTTCACCCTAGACATTAAACCATAGACCTTTAACCTTTGACCTTAGACCTTGTAGCCTTAACCTTGTCCCTTAAACCTTTGACTTGGATGCTTAACCTTAACCTTAACCTTAACCTCAAACTCTTGGACCTCAAGCCTTTAACCCTAGACCTTAGTCCTTTGATCCTAAACACTTCATCATAGACCTAGAACATTATTGATGACTCAATTATATATAGTGCAGCTCTCTAGTAAGTTTTGAATTTTAAGAGCTCCTTTGAAGCATTTTTGTGTTTTTTTATGTTGTTCATTGCAAGATTAGATGATGAAACATAAGTGGAAGCATTAAGCGAAAAGACATATCTATTTGAGTATTTTTGGCCAACTTTGACATTACTTTTGAACTCCAATTGGTATCATTTAACTAGTAAAATCTAGATCTTCAAGTAATTTTCTTTTAAGGGAACATAATTTCAGCCTTTTCAATTTCTACTTTTCATCCTTCAAAAGCATTTATCCTTCTTGAAGGTTACTTCAAAAAGAGTTCACATAAAAACAATAGATACCCTATGCTAAACCTTCAAACCATTTTTTTTCAAACAACATTGATCACGTTTAAGCATCCTCATTATTTCATACTCAATTGCAACTGTTCTTCATGTTTATTAAGCCATCAAATCCCTCAATTTTCCTTTGAAAAAGGTTTGAATAATTCTAGGTACTCATTTCTAACCTAAGGAAGAGCCCATAAAGGGGTTTTCAACCATCAATATCCTTTTTCCCTTACATTCTCTCTTTTAAGATATTTTTTATGCAATTAAAAGACTGTAATATCCCATGCTCATTTTTGGTTTCCTCAATCTCCTTAACGATCTTTTAGAAACTGCCTTTCAGCAACCTATTTTAATCATAATTTTTAATTCTTTTACTAAGGAAAAGCTTGCAAAGGTCACTTTTTACTTTCATTTGTTTTCCTCTTATGATGTTAGACCCAGAATATTCTTGAAATCACGCTCTATAAGATTGACCATTCACTTCTTTGCATCTCCTTCTTGATTTTTTTGCAAAACATCCTTAAAAGAGCCTTGCTGGTCATGGGAATGTAGTTCATTTATGATGAAATAGCCATATTAAGTTCTCATTCTCTTTCACTACAACGCCATATGGTTTATGTTTTCCTCTTAACGTGTTGCCCTAAGCTGTTTTTCTTTGACACCTTATAGACCTTTCATTATTTTGGAAGCAAAATTAGGTATCGATACATACTATTTAAAAAATTGGTGGTGACTTCAATTTTTCTTTATGTATTTTCAAAGAAATAAATTTCCTCCCGTTTTGCACTAAGGTTTTCCATAACGAAACCTCGCCTATGACACCTTAGACCATCGTAGTCCCTAAATCCTGAACTTAAACATTAAGCCTTAAACGATAAAGCGTTTAACATGAAAACATGCATCCTAAACTTGAACCTTAAGCCTTGAACCATAAAGCATGAATATGGAAACTTACATCTAACCTTGAACCCCAAACCTATAAATCTAAAATTTTAATGTTAATTTATTGACCTTAGGCCCTAAACCTAGGACTAAGGACCCTAGACCTTAGACTTAGGACCATAGACCATTGATTCTTGTGCTTGAACCATACAGCCTTAACCTTGAACCCTAGACCTTTGACTTGGACTCTTAACCTTAACGCTAGACCTTGGACCATAGACCTTCAACCTTTTTGTCCTTCGATCCTAAACCTTTCATCATAGATTTAGAACACTATTGATAATTCAACTATTTATAGTGCAATTATATATTATTTTTTGAATGTTTAGAGCTTCTTGGATGATTTACAATGATTTTTTTACATTGTTCATTGCAATATTGGACAATAAAGCATAAGTAGAAGCATTATGGGAAAAAACAGATCCATTTGAGTAATTTTAACCAACTTCGACACCACTTTGTATTATGCTAATGAGACTCTCTGTTGAACTCTATCTGACATCATTCAACTTGCAAAATCTGGATCTATAAGTGATTTTCTTTTTAGGGAACTTAATTTTAACATCTTCAATTTCTTCTTTTCATCCTTTGAAAGCATTTATGCTTCTTGAAAGTTACTCCAAAAAGATCTCATATTGAAACACAAGATACCTTATATTATTCCTTGAAACCATGTTTCTTTGTTCAGACACAATTAATCACATTGAAGCACCTTTAGTATTTCATACTCATTTCCAACTATTTTACATGTTTTTTAGGCCATCAAATCCCTCGAATTGTCTTTTTCAAAAAAACTCTTAATAATTATGAGTGCTCTCTTTCCCATTAATGGTTTTTTTGTAGCGAAAGCTCAATAATGACTCATTAGACCACCATAGTCCCTCAACCCTAAACTTGAACCATGAGCCATGAAAAAGCATGAACTTGAAAACTTGCATCCTTAACCACAACCTTGAACTTTAGATTTTAGTTTCGTGACCTTAGACCTTAGGCCTTGGACTTAGGACACTAGACCTTTGACTCAGGACCTTAGACCTTTGACTGAAGACCTTATGCCTTGGACTCAAGACCATATACCTTAGACTCAAGACCCTAGATATTTGGCTCATGACATTTTAATTGATCCTTTATCTTGTACTTTGTAACCTTACCCCTTAACCCTAAACCTTTGATTTGGAACCTTAACTTGCACCCTAGATTTGGGGCCTTAGACCTTTAAACCTTGACCGTAGACCTTCAACCTTATGTCTTTCATCATAAACTTGGAACCCATTTGATAACTCAACCATTTATAATGCATTTATATACTATTTTTTGAATTTGAAGAGCTTCCTTAATGCTTTTTGGTATTTTTCTATGTTCATTGTTGCAAGATTGGATGAAGATAGAAAATTGGAAGCATTAGGCCAAAAAACAGATCTGTTTGAGTAGTTATTGCCAACTTGACACCACTTTGTATTTTGCCATTAACTATCTCTTTCAAACTCTGGTTGACATTATTTAACTTGTAAAATCTAAATCTTCAAGTAATTCTTTTTTTGTAAGAACTTAAATTTAGTGATTTTAATTTGAAGTTTTTAATCTTTCGAAAGCATTTTTCCTCCTTGAAAGTTACTCTAGAAAGAGCTTACATCAGGACATAAGCTACCCTATGCTTTTCCTTCAAACCTTTTTATTCTTCTTTTAAAATGCAACTGGTCTCATTAGTGCACCCTAAGTATTTCAGACTAATTTCCAACTATGCTCTTCCTTCGAACCTATTTTCTTTGAGCTGACTTAATTTTAGTCATTTTAGTTTCCATATTTCATCTTTCAAAAGCATTTTTCTTTCTCGAAATTTACTCGAGAAAGAGTGTGCATCAAACCCAAGATACCATATATTGTTTCTTAAAAAAAAAATCAACTATAATTGATCTAATTGAAGGACCCTTAGTATTTAATACTCATTTTTAACTATTCTTAATGTTGCTTGTGCCATCAGATCTCTCTAGCTGCCTTATTTGAAAAGCTTCAAATAATTCCAAGTACTGAGTTCTAACCCAAGAAAGATTATTCCTTTAGCATTAATTTTTTTTTCTTTTGTTCTTTCGCTTCCAAGATTATTCCTCTGCAATCAAGGATTGCAATCTCCCACACTTATCTCCCATTTGATCTAACCACCTCGAGTATCTTTTCGAAATTGCCTTAAAAAAGCCCTATTTTACAACGATTTTCAATTCTCCTTCTAAGGATTAGCTCATGAGAATCACTTTCTACTTTCATCTCTTTTCATCCGATCATGTTTTAAACCTCGAATTGTTCCAAAAATATTCATGAGATTACCCTCTACAAGATTCGCGTTCATTTCTTCGCATTACCTTTTGGATTTTTCACAAAACTTCCCTAGAAGAGCCCTATTAGTCATGAGAATGTTACTTGATTCCACCAATGTTTTAGTTATATAAAGAGAAAAGATCTATGGTTTCTTGATTGAATTTAATTTTAATTTATTGGATTTCTTCTTTTGGGAAGAATAATTTTTGGGTATGTGATCTCTGTGAATTCTACATGAAACCTAATGGTGCATAAAGTTCTTTCCTTTTTGGCAAAACCATGAAAATACTGAGAAAGAAAGTGTTGAAAAATACTTAAACACAAATCAAAAAATTCTAAATTCTGAAAATAAAGTTCTTACATAAGTCTTACCATATTTTTTATAAGTTTTATTTTTAAAAACTTATCAATTTTAATTATGATTACATTTTTTATTTTTTAAAATTTGTAATACTAAAAATTATTTATTAATTAATAAATATAATGAAATATAAATTATATTTAATTTAAAATAAATATAATAAATTTTTTAAATAAAAATAAAAGATATTTTATAAAAAAATTATTAAAAAGTCATAATTTTATTTGATGATTTTTTTAGATTTGATCGAGTACCAAATGAATTGATTAATGAAATGATAACCAAGATAGGCTTATTATTATAATAAAAAAGTTTCTTTTTTTTTATTTAATAAATTTTTTAAACCAACTGAAAGTTTTAAAATAAATAATATTAATAGAATTAATTAAATAACCAAGAAAAAAACTAGGTAATAGTTTCCTTCCTTTAATTATCTTTCACATAACCAAATCAAAGGCCGGCTTGCTAATGACGCGTCCATTTCACAATATATGTATACGTACCAAGTCAAAATCGTAAAGATGCTTTCAATTTAATGAAAAAATTAAAATTGAAAATATTTAAATTAAAAATTTATATAATAAAATTTATTTAAAATTTTATATAAATATAAAATATAATCTCCATAATCATTTTTTTATTTTTTTGTTTTACTAGATATAAGAAAAATTAAAATCTGATAAAAATATTTATTGGTTAGCAATTTGAACATATATCCTCTGTAATTATCTGTTATCATTTCTTGTTTAGGCTTTAATGGAGAAAAAAAAACCACCATTTTTTTTCATTGGTCATGTTTTTATTTCATTTTCTTTGATTAATCTCAAGTTTAAACATAGTCTAATAGAAGCATGAGATTCTTAAGTTTGCTATTTAGGATTGATGTGAAAAATAATTTGTTAAGAAATTTGCTTATTTTGTATTTGTTTGTGTTTCCCCCTTTTGAAGACTGAGGAAGAAAAGAGGTTAAAATACATTTAATTTGTGCAAGTTTATGCAATCCATATGGCTCTTTGTGTCATGCACCATTACGAGAAAGCCAAGGAGAAGTCAGGACCTTTGAAACCAGGGGCCAATTCTATCTATGGTGTTTGTATTGAGGTCCTCAAGTATCTTGATTATAAGGTAACCATTTTTTAAAAAAAAATTTCTTTATTTTTTTAATAATAATTGTTGTTATTATTGTTTTTTATGTTTTCAAATTGAATCTTGTTTCCCATTTCAAGAAATGCTTCCTTGACATAAGCTAATTGATCATGATGCCCTAGTTTTCTTGTACCCTAAGAGTCGTTCTGGATCTCTTGGGAGTATTAATTTGCATTTTTTTTTTAAAGAAATTATGACTTAGTGACTGCTATCATTTTTTTTTATGTTCATATTGAGGTTGTATTAATTTGGAGCATTACAGGGCTTGAGCTATAGGATCAAATCACTAAGAGTGTCGATGAAGCCCTTGTTCATAAAATTGCCGAATTAAGGCTTATGAAAGCCTTACCATGCTTGGATAAAGACTCGGTATGACATTAACAGATCTTTTCTTGGTCTAAGGATCGAAATAAACTACTTTATGCATAGATAGTCAAACTTTAAGATCAAGTAGCTGATCTTGATCTCGTTGTCAGGGTTAAGGATTTGGCATGAGTAGAAGAAGAAGTTTATTGAGGCCACAATCTTGATGGTGCAATAGTTACCATAGATCAGACCATTTCTAACCTTTAATTGGGTGTCTTTTCATCAAGATCTTCACATCAAGAAAAATGAAGTTAAATTAGTGTCATAGTTAAAAACATAAAAACGAATGAAATGAAAACGACATTATGGCAAGAGTGAGATTGAGGATGAATTTTCAAACGGGGCATGGTCGATAAAGTCAGCCAGCTTAGATGAAGAAAGCTCAGCATTAAGAATGTGCGACATCCAAAGAGGGTTAAGAACATGACAAGATGAAGGAATCCTTTCAACACCTAATTTTGGCTTTAACTTTTAAGAAAAAGCTAAAAAAGTTAGTTAAATATCAATAAGTCTTTTTAGATTAGGATTATGCTATCAAATTCTCAAATCATGTTTTTACCCCCATGTTAGGTCGAGAGTAACTTAATAAACCTACCTAAATGTTATCATACTCTAATGTTAAATCAAGAATAGATTAGTGAGCATATCTCAATATGAGCTTAATAATCACACCCTGACATGTGCTTAATAAGCTTACCTTGATGTGGGCTTAATGAGGCACCATGATGTCATCATACCCAAATATCAAGTAGAGAATAGTTTAATAAATATTTTAATCGATGTTAGATTGAAATTATCAATGAAAGATGAAGATAAAAACACAATTATGATATTAAAAGAGCGATGTTGTTGACTCTAATCCCATATCAAATTTTGGAATTGTATCCTAAAGAAATCAATCATGGTTATCTTGATGTAATTGACCCTAATCTCACGTCGGGTTCCAAATATGCAATAGTTCCTAAAATTGATGACAAATCATTAAAATAATTATAAATTAAAGATAGATTGAGAAAAATGATAGTAAATCAATGATGGATCCATAGAACTATAATAAAATAATAAAACCAATGTTGGATTGATGGAATAATAAGATAGATCATACTTGGAATTATGTAAGATGGATCATACGCGATTGATTCTAATCTCTCATCTACATTTACTTCTTCTTAATGTGGTCGATTTAGATCTCACATTGGGTTGCAAGCTTGATATAATTTTCGGTTTAATTTTCTTGGACCTTACATCAAGTTACAAATCTTTCATAATTCCGAATATGATTTTGATAATTTCAACTTGATTTTGATGTTATTGAATCAAATTTGACATTAGATTTATCTAATTTGATCTTAAAATGATTAAATCAATTCTTATATTAGGTTAATATAATATCAAAATATTATTGAATTTTTACTTTACTCTATTTTTCAGTGCTACTATAATGCAATTCCTAATGATACATGGATTCTATATGTATTCTCACATTGGGCTATAGATGTAATCATGCATCAGGTTTTAGGTGAATAACTTGTAGAAAGACTCTCAAACTAGAAGAACAAGACTCAAGAAATTGGTAGAAGACTCTTAGTGGAACATCCACTGAGTGCAATTTTTCCAAAACAGACTATCTAGCACTATTGTCCATTCTCTTATATAACAAGCTTTCAAATTTTTGGTAAGCTTTGCCTTTACTTCTTTTTCTATGAGTAGACCCATTTTTTACGAACCACAGGGTGTATATACATTCTAAAACTCTTCATCCTTGTATTCAAACATCTCTCTCTCTGGAAGCTCTACACCTTTGTTTGTCTCAAGAGAGTCTTTACATTCAGACATCCTTTCATCCTTTGAAAGCATCTATCCTTCTTGAAAGTTACTTTAAAAAGAGCTCCCATTGAAACACAAGATACCTTATGTTATTCCTTGAAATCGTTTTTTTTTTTTTTTCAAGCACAACTGATCACATTGAAGCACCATCAGTATTTCATACTCATTTTCAACTATTCTACTTATATCTTGAGCCATCAAATCCCTCGAATTTCCTTTTCAAAAAATCTCCGAATAATTATTGGTATTGTTTTAACCTAAAGAAGAGCCAACTAAGGGGTCTTCCAGTATTAATATCTTTTTTTCCTTTCATTCTTTCTCTTTTAAGATATTCCTTATGCAACCATATGACTGTAATCTCCTATAGTTATCTTTTGTTTCATTCATCCTTCTTAAAGATCTCTCAGAAACTACCTTAGAACAGCCATTTTCAATCATTATGTTTAATTCTACTACTAAGAAAAAGCTTGAGAGGATCATTTTCTGCTTTCATTTCTTTTCATCCTATGATGTTGTAAACCCCAAATTGGTTCAAACATATTCTTGAGATCACCCTCTACAAGATTCATCATTCACTTTTTCACATATCCTTTTGGATTTTTTGCAGAACCTCCTTGGAAAAGCCTTGTTAGTCATGAGAATGTAGTTCTTTTATGCTGAGATAAGTCATATTAACATTTCATTCCTTTCTATTGTAATGCTAAATGGTTTATGCTATGCTTTTAGTGTGTTGCCTCAAACTGTTCTTCCTTGACTTCTTATAGTCCTTATAGCATATTGTAAGCAAAATTAAATTTTGGTACTTGTAGCTTAAAAAATTTTGTGGCAACTTCAAATTTTACTGTGAACCCTATTGATAACTCAACTATTTATAGTACATTTATATACTATTTTTTGAATTTTAAGTGCTTCATGGATTTTTTTTTTTTGTGTTCTTTTATGTTACTTATTGCAAGTTTTGATGAAGAAAGATAAGTAGAAGCATTAAGGGAAAACAAATATCTATTTGAATGCTTTTGGCCAACTTTGACACCATTTTGCATTTTACTAATAACTCTCTCTTTTAAACTCCAATTGACATCATTTAACTTGTAAAATCTAAATCTTCAAGTGATTTTCTTTTCAGAGAATTTAATTTTAGCCATTTTAATTTTCACCTTTCATCCTTCTAAAGTATTTTTTTCCTAAAAGTTATTCCAAAAAATCTCACATCAAAACATAAGATACCTTGTGCTTTTCGTTCAAACCCTTTTTTTTCAAATATAATTGATCTCAGTGAAGCACCTTATAAATTTCACCATAAATATTTCACACTCATTTTCAACTATACCATTCCTTTGAACCTATTTTCTTTTTAAAGAACTTAATTTTAACTATTTTAATTCTTGTTTTACATTCTTTCGAAGCATTTCTCCTTCTTCAAAGGTATTCTAAAAAAAAAGCACACATCAAAAATAAGATACTGTACGTTGTTCCTTCAAACCTTTTCTTTTTAAAGCACAATTGATCTTATTGAAGCACCTTGGCATTTTATAATTATTTTTAACTATTATTCATGTTTCTTGAGCCCTCTGATCTCTCAAGTTGCCTTGTTGGAGAAGCTTTAAGTAGTTCCAAGTATCTAATTTTAACCTAAGAAAGAGCCTGTTTTCCAACATCAATACTTTTTTTCTTTTTCATTCTTTTGCTTTCAAGATTGCTCCTTTACAATCACAAGACTATAATGTCTCATACTCATCTCTTGTTTTATTTAACCTCTTAAGTATCTTTTATAAATTACCTTAGAAGAGCCCTCTCTAATCATGATCTTCAATTCTTTTACCAAGGGTAAGGTCACGAAGGTCACTTTTTACTTTCATTTCTCTTCATTCGATGATGTTTTAAACCCCCAACTTTTTCCAAAAATATTCATGAGATCAACCTTTACAAGTTTCATCATTCACTTCTCCACATCACCTTTTAGATTTTTTGTAAACCTTTCCTAAGAAAGCCATGTTGGCCATGAGATGTAGTTCATTTATAATGAAATAGCCATTTTAAATTCTCATTTACTTCCACTGTAATGCCATGTTTATGCTCTGGTCATGGTGTGCTAGCTCAAGCAGTTCTTCTTTGACATCTTATAGACTTTTTATTATAATGCCATATTGTTTATGCTTTGCTCTTAGTGTGTTACCTCAAGCCAGAATTTTTTTTTCATCTTATAGACCTTGAACTTGGGAACCCAAACATTTGGTTCATGACCATTAACCATTGATCCTTGAGCTTAGACCCTACAACCTTAAACATAAACCCTAAGCCTTTGACTTGACCACCCTAAATCTTAGACCCTAGACATTCAACCTAGACCTTATTTCTTCAACCTTAAACCTTATTGATAACTGAAGTATTTATAGTACAATTGTTTTTTGAATTTTAAGAGCTACCTCAAAGCTTTTGTGTGTTTTGTAATGTCATTTATTGCTATTTAATGTTGAAATCGAAATGGAAGTATTAAGGGAAAAAAGAGATATATTTGAGTAGTTTTAGCGAACTTTGACAGTAATTTTTATTTTGCCAGTAACTCTCTCTTCTGAACTCTAATTGACATCATTTAACTTGTAAAATCTGGATTTGAAAGTGATTTTCTTTTAAGAGAACTTAATTTTAGTTGTTTTAATTTCTTCTTTTCATCCTTTGAAAGCATTTATCCTTCTTGAAAGTTACTCCAAAAAGAGCTTGCATTGAACCACAAGATACTTTATATTATTCCTTGAAACCATGTTTTTTTGTCAAACACAATTGATCATAGTAAAGCACCTTCAATATTTCATACCATTACAACAAAATAACTTTTTATTCATAGACTTTTAATGACTTTTGTTCACAGTTGTAAAACTGTGGACTGCAACGATGTGAACAAAAGTCAGTCAGAATAGTTCATAGTTCTAAAACTGTGAATAAATTCGCAGTTAGTTCATAGTTCACTAAAGTTTTGTTCACAGTTATATAACTCTGAATAAAACTACATTTATTCACAGTTCATTAACGGTTTATTCACAGTTCTAGAACTGTGAATAAAACTTTGAATAGCACCCTTTACTTCACAGTTCATTTAATTTTTATTCACAGTTCTAAAACTATGAATAAAACAACATTAGTTTGCAGTTCATTAATGTTTTATTCACAGTTTTAGAACTGTGAGTAAAACCTAATTAGTTCACAGATCGAAAACTATGAATAAAACAATTACTTTTAATTTATTTTTATTTATTTATTTTTAAAAATAAAAAATACCAAAAATTGAATTGATAAATAATTAAAAATTTGAATTACTATTTAATTTTTTTGTTTTTAATGTATAATAATTTAAAATTGAATCATTATTTAATTTTTAATAATTTTAATTCTTAACTATAATTCATATTTTTAATTATTATTTTATTACATTTTTTTTTCAAAATCAAAATTTTTTGCTTACGAATTCATATTTTTCTATTTACCTAAAATTAAAATTTGAAAATATACAAAAAATGTTGCATATAATTAAAAAGTAAACTATCACAAATGATTTTGATACTACTACCACACTTTAATAAAATGTAACACACTGCCACCACTTTTTAAATCAAAAAGTCAATAGTATTCACACACTTTATTACAATCACATGCACCATCACCACCACTTTTTTTTTTATGACAACACTCTCTAGAGCAATGTAACATACCTCAATACAATCTAACACCACCAATACTTCATTAATTCACAATATATTTTAATCCAATGTAGCACACATTCATGATCACTTCTTTTATCATAATACACTTCAACATAAACACATATTGATTACCATTTCGAAACTATAGTGAATCATAATTCTCATCCATATAACATTCCAGTTATGTATGAAACACATGGAGGAAAATTAATTTACAAATTAAAAGTTAAAAGGCAAATACTTATAATTCCTAACAACTATATAATGAATTCCAAATTTTGAAATATAAGTCCTACACTTTTACCTGAATCCTAATATAATGCTCCATATGTATTGCCCAAACTCTTGTCTGACATCATCAAGCTCAGACTGACTGTAGGTATCAATATGCATTAGCTATGCATGTGAAAAACATAAAAGTTAGTATAATTATAATTTCTATATTACACACAACATTTTTACAGAAATAAATTATTTAAAAACTTACTATTTTCGAGTATGATGCAATATGTTAGTCTATTAATGATATTCCTCATGTATTTCATCACATAATATCCATACTCATGGTTAAAAGGTTGACGTGGACACTACATTAGCATAATTTAGATGTTACATTTTGTGACTAAAGATAATGAAATTTAATATAACATATGGTTCATAACATACATACCTTAGTAACAATACTTTGGCAACTCTTTCGGCTAATAGATGGCATGTCTATTGCAAAGAACATTCTAAAAGAGCTAAAAAAAAAAGATTATTAATCTTGAAACTGCAATTACATATACTAATGTAAGTATAAAATAATTAAATTCACATGGACATGAGCATGTCTAACTCAATGCGAGAACCATGCCTTAGAGGATCAAAAACTGTGTATGTGAACGCCCACGGCTCAACATTCACCAACATCCAATGCTGCCTAAATTATTAAGCAAATTAAATTATTAGTTATTTAACTAATGCAATTAAAAAAATTAAGTTCATGCTTACGCGATGTTATATGAGAAGATCACTACTCCTTTGTCACATGGTTGAGCTAATCTAGTTGCAATATGACGAGCTTGATCTTTTATCTTTATGTTGCTCACAACTGATACCATCGACGGATCAGCAAACAAAATATTTTGATTGAAGCCTAGTGCAACCAAATCTTTGTTTAGTTTACTGAAAATATAAAAAACATATATAAATATGAATTTGACATAATTGTAAGATTAATAAACTAATAAAAGAATAAAATACACACACAATGTAAGATTGAATGATAATAACACTTATCTCTTCCATGTGACAAAATTGAATTATATCTTCTTGCATCACATATGTGGAGCCCTCATTAACAAATACCTCTTTTTCCAAGGATGGCGATAACTCCATCATGATCCATTATCTTTGTGACATGCTCATGCAATACCTTCATTGATAATGGCAACCCAATAGAAGATAATTGCTGCAATGATGGTTGTTTCATAAATGTTGATGCTCGTCTAAATTGCAACTTTTGCATCTTTTCTCTATTCATTGACTAGAAACAAAATAGTTAAGAAGTCATGTCTAATAAACAAACTAAAAAAATTTCAACTTTTGACATAAAATACCTCACATTAAAGTGTGATGACCCAATCTCATGGCCAAGCAACATGTGTGCCAACCGCTTCAAATATAGTAAAAATTTCTGCTTTTACTATTAGGCGAGGCAAACGAGCATCGCCCCGAACAGCTACATCCACTATCACCTTAACATCTCCATCAAGCAGAGGATGCCCATGGATAGTTTGATTCATGGTAGTATCTATGAAAACTGATCCATGGGCCACGATATCCTTCAAAGAACCAATATACAAATTGCATTGTACATACTACAATGAATAATCAAAGCACAATTTAATGTCTCAAAACTTGTATTTTTTTCTTTAATAGAAATATAACATGTGACATACCTTATTATTAGATGGTCTAGGCTTTGACGGACCAACTGGTGAAGGTTGGGGAGGCGTTGTCGGACTTTTTTCATTATCATCTATTCTAACATGTTATTACTAGCTCTACTTGAATGAAATGGCATTTGAACGATGTTCGGTTGGGCAGTAACTTTGTCTAACACAATGTCATCTAAAACATCTTTATGCTGCGAGGACCACTTTATCATGTTCATAAAACCTTGTTTATCATATGTTGCTTCACTTACTGGTACAATATGTGTTTTCATCCTCCCAAAATACGAGGTTATAGTTACCCCAGATCCCTGACCTCTAACACGACCAGGATGTTCAAGTGTGCCTAAAGCTTTTGTCATGACAACATTCATATGTACCAATTTAAATGTACCTTGACTCTCCTGTGTCATCAACTCATCCTATAAAGTCAGAATGCAATTGTTACATAAATGTGACATTTGAATAAATACAAATCAAATGGAAGTAAAGACTCATCAAATACATACAATCTTTTCAACACACTATTTGGTCGCTTCATTTGTGTATCATCCTTGTTTGTTACATCGTGCTGCTTTCCATAATGTAGCACAATCAATTTCTTCCTCAGTACCCAATGACTTCTTCTACAAGCAATCATATAAAATCATTTAATGTAGTTAATTAAAGTAAACAAAATGGATCCATCACATGTTCAAAACTTTGTACACAAAACCAAAACATAATTGACTTATAAGTTCGATCTCTAACCCTGCAAATCCTTTTCGAGCAAGACAATGATCACATATATTTTTCTTTCTTCTCTCTATTGCAACAATTCTCTTTCACTATAATATAAACGAATATCAATATTTAGTGAAAGTTTCACAAATAAACATCTCTATTTGGTTAATATCATACCTGAAACTCCTCTGAAAGGCGAGAGTTCACAAATGCATGCTATACATCTAAATCTATGAAACTCTTATATTCTGCTGGGGCAGCCTCAAGTATTCTAGGTCATCCATAAAAGGCAAGATGTATTTCCTCATAAGAACGATTTTGAAGCTCCTCCATTTTTGTGTAGCAGATTGGAGTACATACCTTTTCAAAGTTACATCAATGTCATGTGTCCCCTATAAAACACATTTACACAAATCAATGAAAACAAATCATGAGCATATAATTCAATTTTAAATGTAAGCACTTGCATATTTCATAACACGTACTAAAATTGTTTCCCAAATCTTATTCTTTAACTCCTTTGGGACAGCATGCCAATTGTTAAGTGTAATAAGCACTATATATCATACAATGACACCAATGTAACTATTTATTTTTGCACCATGCTTTCCAATTGGCTGTCTTTTCTCATTTAATTAGACTGATGTCTTTTGTCCCATTAATCTAGACTTAATGGTAATGCCTCGTTTTTTGCATTTCTGTGAGGCACGTTCGGGTTAATTTGATGGACTTATTAAATCTGCAAATTATATACCAACAAATTAACAATACATATTCATAAAACATATAAAGTTAAAAGTCAATAAAAACTAACATGTAAAAACTTACTTCATAAAAAAAATAGATTAAAAAAATTATAAGGCATATGTAAAGTTTAACATTACCTATCATATTAGTCAAATCCATAATCCTTCACCATCTTCCCTAGCATATGTAACTGCATTGTCATCTATTTGATCAAAGAGTTCAACAGATGGTAAATTATAAAAAGGCATATGATCTAGACTAATGTCACCCAAATCATTTCCTTCATCAAAGTCTTTTCGAGGTGTTGACATTATAAGCGACCATTTTGTATCGATTGGATCTTCAACATAAAATACTTGTCTCGCTTGTGAAGCTAGTATAAATTGATCATTTTTATGCCCAATTCGATTAAGATCAATAAAGATAACTCCTAAATCATCAACTATAACACCATCACTATTCTTAATCCAATCACATTTAAAAACTGACAAATAAAGTGTAATCCAGCTCCCATATCTCTTGTATTACCCCATAAAATACCATGTCACCATATACTGGACTTTTATCTTTTGCACTCGAAATGTGCATGGTATTAGCAATTAAAGTGACTCCACTGTTTTGGTGCACTTTAAAGTTGTCTCTTTCTTTTGTATAAAAACAAAAACCATTGATGATATATCCAGGATACTTGATTACTGTGACTTTAGGTCCATGAGCAATCCATCATAAAGTTGATGAGATATTATGATTAGACAATGAAAGTTGATACCCAACCTACAATAAATAATTTATTAGATCAACCATTATGGACACATATAACTTAATGGTGGACTTGTAAAGATTCTTACCCATGTGGGCAACCAATTGATGAAGGTGCGATTATGCTTATCATGCAACCACTTTCGTCTTTTTAACTTCATGGGGTTGTCAACAGTTAATTGGTTTAAATGCTTGCTGCATGATAAGAACAATTCAAGTAAACATTTGAAATTATCTTTGATTTGGTATAATAAATTGGTTATAAATATTACCTTATGTAAGGTTGAACTTCACTTTTATTCGTTAAAACATATAAATGAGCTCATTGAAGAAGATCATGGTGAACTTGTTCAATCCATCCACCTGCAAAAGGTCTTCTATTTTGACTTGAATAATCGAATACACTCTTCCTTAGAGGAATCCCAACAGAATCTGTATTCGATAAATAATCTGCACAAAATTCTAGTGCCTCTTCTGCAATGTATGATTCAGTGATACATCCCTCAGGCTTGTTACGATTTCAAACATAACCATTCAACACCTTCATGTATCTTTCAAATGGGTACATCCACCTCAAATATACAGGACCATATACTTTCACTTCTCTAACTAGGTGAACAGTTAAATGAAACATAACATCAAAGAAGCTAGGAGGAAAGTACTTCTCTAGTACACATAGTGTTGTCACAAGTTCACATTGGATGTCATCTAACTTTGAAATATCTATCACCTCTTGGCATAACGAATTGAAGAACATGCAAAGTCTAATTAGAGCATATCTGACATGTTTCGTTAACACTACTCGTAGAGCAACAGGTAAGAGTTGTTGCATTAAAATGAGACAATCATGCGACTTTAACCCATATAGCTTCAAGTCATCCATAGAAACAAGAGTTATGATGTTTGAAGAATACCCATTTGGCACCTTAATCTCACTGAGCACTTTACAAAATCTCCTTTTTTTCATCTCTTGACAATGTATAGCATGCAGGTGGTAAAAATGTATCATTATTGTGATGTTGTGGTACCAATTCATACCTTAATCCCATTTCTTGCAAATCCATTTTAGCTACTACCACATCTTTTGATTTTCCTGCAATATTAAGCAATGTGCCTACAAGACTATCACATACGTTCTTTTCTATATGCATAACATCAAGTACATATCTAACATGTAAGGACTTCTAGTATGGTAAGTCAAAGAAAATTGATTTCTTCTTGCAATATTGTGAAACGACATCTTCATTATTTTGTTTATGTTGTTTCTTCAACTTCCCCTATGAATTTGATAAACTTTGAACCTTAGAGAAGACTTCTTCACCAATTAATGGTTGTGGAGTAACTCTGAATCTTTGTTCCCCATTAAAAGCTTTCTTTTGTTTACGATAAGGATGATGTCATGGTAAAAATCTTCTATGTCCAATATATGACATTTTTTTACTATGCTGCAAACGAATTGCATTGGTATTCTTAACACAGATAGGACAAGCATTGTAACCTTTAACCGTACAACTAGACAAATTAGCATAAGCAGGAAAATAATTAATAGTCCATAGCAAAATAGCTATCAAGTTGAACGATTCTTTTTGGTACGCGTCATAAACTTCCACACCAGTGTCCCATAATATCCGTAAGTTTTTTATGAGTGGTGCCAAGTAAATCTCTATATCATTACCAAGTTGTTTAGTGCCTAATATTAGTAGTGTTAACATCATGAACTTTCTCTTCATTGTTAACCATAGTGGTAAATTATATGTTACCATAACAACTGGCCAACAACTATATCGATTATTTAATGTACTATGAGGATTAATCCCATCAGCTGAAATAGTAAGCCTTAAGTTTCTTGGTTCTGATGCAAATTTTGGCCACATATAGTCAACTATTTTCCATGATGGTGTATCTGACGGATGCCTTAATTGGCCATCAACTTCTTTTTGACTTGAATGCCATGTCAGATGTTTCGATGTTTCAACGCTTCTAAGCATTCTTCTAAACCTAGGTATTGGTGGAAAATACCATAACACCTTAGTCGGCACCCCAGTCTATCTCTTGTTACTATTTCTCATTATTTTCCATCTAGAAAGACCATAAGTTGGACACTAAATCTCATTTTGAAACTCCTTTTGATATAATGTGCAACCATTCGAACATGCATGGATCTTGTGATACTCCATGCCTAATGCATTTAATATTTTTTTGGCACATACATAGATGTAGGCATTTCATTATTCTCTTGCAACATTTCAAATATCAAATTTAAAAGTTCATTGAAGCTCTGGTCAAACCAATTGTATTTCACCTTCAAATTGTAAAGTTAAACTAGGGCAGATAGTTAGTGATCCAGAATATAAAAGTTTCCCAACATCACTAAGTGACTTCATGAACTTCGTTAGCATTACCATTGTACTCTACAAATGCCTCTTGAACCATCTCTACAGTGTTATCAACTTCTTCCTCTTGGACGACCTCCCTATGTAGCATTTCGACTTGTAGAAGACCCATCAAGACATGCTTCCCCATGCCATATCCAATTATTGTAACTTCGATAAACTCCATTAATAAATAAATGATCTCGTATCTCACATGGAGTCAAACGTTTCATATTACCACATTTAATGCATGGACAACAAACATGCTCAGGATTATCAGAATTTCGAATGGCATATTTCAAGAAATTAGTTACACTTATATCGTACTCATCTAACCTGCTATCAGCGAACACTCAAGTCTTGTCCATTCTAATATTTAACACATCATATGTTAGCACATCAACTTGATTCTATCAATGCATATATAAGCATGTCAACCAATTTTTACAGGTAGGATGATCATATACCATTTAGAAATACAACATCTATGTGGAGCACATAATAAATCATACTTCATTTAATTTCATAAAAAATTCGATAGCATATCCCTATAGTTCTGTAAGTTCATTACTTATGTAGATACTTTTTAGTGTTTTTTTTCTTCAAATCAAAACACCAATAAATATCCACTAGTATGTACTTGAAGAACAAAGGATTTGTTACTCAAAAATAATTATGAAAAAAAATGAATCAAGATTTATACATTATGTGCAATACATAAATATTACATTTCCAAACTGTCCAAACTTTAAAGAATTATAAATGAAAATTTTTATTTAATCCACATGTTATACACATGGACTATAATAAAATATTCATTTATAATTTTAAAACGGTATCTAAGGTTATATTTACTGAGCATAATGTGCTAACATTGTATACATAAATGGATTTTTTTACTAATTGGTGAAATAAATTTTAAATGTAAATTACACAAGTATAACTTAAATTTACATTAAATTAAAAAATCAATAACTAAAATTTTGTAAAAGAATAATGCCTACCTTAATGATGATTCCCCAATTAGCTTGCAATACTATTTTCACCTGCAGAAACACAAATCTTGTTTCAATAATAATCTTGCTAATTAACTTATTATTAATCACAATTACTAAATCTTTGAAATTATCAACTTTTTTAAGAAAAAAATGAATACTCAAAAAATTGAAAATAAAAAGATCAACTTACTATATAAACCTACTTCTAAAGACCTTCGAATTAATGGTAATCTGGAAAAAAAAAAATATTTGTTAAAGTATCTATAAGACTTTTGTCAATGACACAAAGTAAACTATATTCACTAACAAAACTCTAAATGAAATCAAATAATTAATAATATCATCCACAGATTACAATTATGATCAAACTAAATTTAAATTTTTATTACATAAATCAAAAATAATAAAATCTAATATTTTAATAATGTTAGTCTTGGGCTTCTGCCCATATGAAATTGGGGATTATATAATAGACTCCTCTATTTAAACAAATTTTTCAAATTTGGTCAATATCATTACCAATTTCTTTAATATAATGATAATCATTGTAGATATTATTGCTATTTGATTTTCAATAACCGTTATGAAAATACAAATACCATTATAAAATCTCATAAAATTAAATTATTAAAATATTTTAATTAATACTCCTAATTTTATTTAATTATTGCTTTTTAGTTGTAATAATCAAATAGCACACAAATGATATGAAACAACAAATAACCAATCATCATTCACATAAATTCTTTAGATAAATTTGTAAATCTTTACAATCTATAAGTTATGAGATGTTTTAATTTGTTGCAATCAATAATGATAACAATTAATTTAAATCCAATCTTATACTTCTTTGTAGTGTTAAAAACTTCTTCTTATGCCACTGTTATTCATGAGAAATAATATCGATTAGGATATTTTTCTTTCTTATGGTGACATTTGATTTTCAATGTCATAGTGTAAAGTTACTCAACATACTGCTGTTTTAATAATGTTAGTCTTGGGCTTCTGCTCATATAAAATTGGGGATTATATAATAGTCTCCTCTATTTAAACAAAATTTTCAAATTTGGTCAATATCATTACCAATTTCTTTAATATAAAGATAATCATTGTAGATATTATTGCTATTTGATTTTCAATAACCGTTATCAAAATACAAATACCATTATAAGATCTCATAAAATTAAATAATTAAAATATTTTAATTAATACTTCTAATTTTATTTAATTATTGCTTTTTAGTTGTAATATTCAAATAGCACACAAATGATATGAAATAGCAAATAATCAGTCATCATTTCACATAAATTCTTTAGATAAATTTGTAAATCTTTACAATCTATAAGTTATGAGATGTTTTAATTTGTTGCAATCAATAATGATAACAATTAATTTAAATCCAATCTTATACTTCTTTGTAGTGTTAAAAACTTCTTCTTATGCCACTGTTATTCATGAGAAATAATATCGATTAGGATATTTTTCTTTCTTATGGTGACATTTGATTTTCCATGTCATAGTGTAAAGTTACTCAACATACTGGAAAAATATTTGTATAGGAACAAGTGGATCGATGCAATTTTGTATTTATATATAAACAAAAGTAAATGACTTGAAAATAAAGATATAAAAAGTTACAAATTCTTCCTCCTTGATTGTTACATACAATACTATTATTTGCTCAACACTTTATTTATAACATAATCTTGAATATTAAACCATGAGTATTTCATTTGTCTTTTACTTTAGATAATAATTTATCTCATGCTTTAATTTAGGCTGCATGATAGTTTGCTTGCTATTAAAAATCTCTTGAGAAGCAAACTTAAATCAAGGTCCACAAAGCTCCTTTTTGGTCATATTTGCTAGAAAAGAGCCATGCCAATAGTTAAAAAAGAACAAAAAAATGAAAAAGTTGATACTAATAAGAAGAAAAAAAGCAATTATAAATTGGGGAGAAAAGATTAATCTTACCAAAACTAAAAAGATATTTTAATCAGCTAGATTTGAAACCTGGATAAAAGCAGTACCACATCTTCCTTTGTTGCAATCAGTAAAGGCCAAGATTTTGATCTGTTAGATCTGGAACCTTGATTGAAGTAGAACCATGTCTAGATCTAGAACCCTAATGAAAGTAAAACCTCGCACCTAAATTTAGAACCCTCATCACAAATCTAGAACCCCCAACATAAATTTTAAATCCCTAACCCAGATGTGAAACCCCGATACAATTAGAACCACGCCTAGATCTAGAATCTTGATAGAAGTAGAAACTCGCACCCATATCTAGAATCGCCAACACAGGTTTGGAATCCGTAGCCCAGATCTAAAATCTTGAACCCAAATTTTGAACCCTCAAGCTCTCAATCCTAACCAAGATTTGGAATCTCTAGCCCAAATCTAAAACCTCACACCCAGATATGAAAATCTTAGTAGACATCCAAAATCTTAACCAAGATCTGGAATCCTTAGCCAAAATCTAAAACCCTACACCAGATTTAGAACCTCTGGCACAGATCTGAAATCCTAACCCAGATTAAAAACCTCATACCCCGATTTGGAACTTCCAGCACATATCTGAAATCCCAACCAAGATATCAAATCCTTAGCCCATATTTAAAGCCTAGCAGACAGTTTTAGAATCCCCAGTACAGATCTAGAATCGGACTTCAAATCTAGAATCCTTAGCCTAGATTTGAAGTCGTGCACCTAGATTTGGAAACTCTAACATAGATGTGAAATCTACAGCCCCAAGCTGAAACCCCTTACTCAAATCTAAAACCTTCAGACCCTTCATCTAGATCTAGAATCCTTAGCCCAAATCTGGAACCCCTCAGCTAGATCTGGAGCCCCTAGACCCATCACCCAGATTTGGAACCTCTAGCCCAGATCTGGAACCCCTTACCTAGGTCTGGAACACCAGACCCCTTACCTGATCTAGAACCCCAGCCCAGATCTCGAACCCCTCATCCAGATCTGAAGCTCTTAGCCTAGATCTAGAACCCCTCACCCAGGAACTCTCATCCCAAATTCGGGACCATTCATCTAAATTTGAGACCTTAACAAACATTTTGAACCCTAAAACAAATCTAAAATCCCGATGAAAGTGAAAATCATGCACATATCTAGAATCCCAATGAAAGAAGAACCACATCCAGATTTGAGCTTAAAAATAATGAACTAAAAGCAAAAAATCAAGGAACAATAATTTTTGCATTTTAACAAAAAAGATAAGCACAACATTTTGGGAAAAAGGATTAAACTTACCGAAAAAAAAGGAGGAGATTCAAGCTACCACTTGTGGAACGTAAAAGCAAGCAGCACCATGCACACTCTTAATCCCTTCAATGCAAATAGTTAAGGCTGATCGAATGTTTGGTTTGCACATCTAGAACCCAAAGAGGCTCTCCTTATAGTGTGTACTTCATACCTGATATTTACTACCTGAAGAATCAAAGTTTATCTCGAGTAAATAAAGAAAAAGAAAGAATGAATGAAGTTTATCGATGTTTCTGTGGAAGATGCAGAGTCTTTATTCACAATTACAGCCATCATTGTGAATAAAATCCTTTATTCACAATTATGGCTATAACTGTGAATAAAAGTCTGGTCCTTTTTATTCACTCACTACTTGCTGGCTTCTTCATTCACTTGCACATGAATTCGCAGCTTCACTAGAAAAAGAAAGCACATGACAGAAGGGGAGGGCTGAAGACGGCCAACTGTAACTTTGGCTTACTGGTGGTGGGCATGTGTGAGCGTCCCTCTCCTCCTAATGCTATGAGGCGGCGGAGGGCTTTGCTTTTTGTATATGTTTACATAAGAAAAATAGTCAGAGTTCAAACTCAACATATAGAATTTATACAAAAGAGAACAATGGCTTTTTAGGAAGAAAAATGGCGAGTTCTGTTCTAAAGTAAGCTTCTGCCCTTAAACACTGCTCTACCTAGGCTGAGATGTTTTTTGTTGCCTTCCTTACAGAAAAGTAAGCTTTTGCCCATCTTTATTCTTTTATGAAATAAATAGATTAAGGTCTTTAGCGAACCCTGGTTAGTTGTGGATGTGTGGCTAGTTCTGTTCAGCTTTGCTTTGATTCTTAGCCCAGGTATAGTCTCTGACGATCTCATTCTCTCAAGGATCCATGCCACGTTGACCCCCTCTTTTAGACATGGCTTCGTCAAATGTGCTTTCGTCCTATGCCTTGGTTTTCCTGGAACCTACTGAGATCGGATCATGAGGTACTAGAGCTCGAGAAGCATGACACAACTAAATTGGTTGAGGAAGGTCCCAAGCATTTCTTAGAAAGCCCTCCTCCCTCTCAAGAAAAAGAAGAATGCTGCTTCTCGATTGGATGAACATTGTAAGAACCTTTCTAGCCTACACCCTAGTGCCCAGTCATAATGCCACCCACTGCTTTGTCGATTACCTTATTTGCAGAGTGATGACACCAGTAGTTGTGACGCACAGATGACCATCTTTTCGAGCAGGGATATGGCGTTGGGCCCCTAGATCCAAGTCTAAAACAAGAAAAAGAGAAAGCAAGCTGAGGTGAGTATGGGGGGCAAGATCTACTGAAAAAAAAGGCCCTCTTGATCACATGAAGAGATTTTTAGGTAAAAGTGGAATAATTTTTACCGTGAGGATTTAGCGGCCAAAAGAGATTTTCCTCTATTTTTTTAGGTTGGAAGATAAGATTTATGCAGGAGAGGCTGAGGTTGAAAGATTGAGAAAACTAGACTAGGAGAGGCTCAAAACTTCTCCCTTTATTCCTTTTTGTAGAAAGCATGTCCATTTCCCTCCTGGTTGAGTGTGTTTTGTGATAGTGCATGCATCTTAGACTTGTAAATTCCACTACATTTATTGTCTGGTTCTTTGTTACAGTAACTTCAGTGAGTTGAGTAATGGTTAGAGTCAAACCTGTAAGAGCTGTTTGGTGAGGTCTATAGAGATAAGGCCAGTGCTGCAACGCATACCACCATGATTGTAGTTGAAGATGTTGCCTCTGAGCTTGTATCGGTTGACCACCATGGCTGAGAGAGAAGGCCTCGGGTTGAAAAGCTGTAATGGACGATGAGGCCAATGATCTAGAGGCAAAAATAAGCAACCGTAACAAGGGTGAAAAAATTGAAAACATAGATGAATATTTTGTAGACTTTTCAATTTGGTGAACAAAGGTCACTTTTGTTCACAATTATAAACATAACTGTGAATAAAAGGTTTTTTTAGTTCATCGTTATAAGCACAACTATGAACATATATATTTTTATTCACAGTTTTGATAAAAACTGTGAATAAAAGAAACCTTTGCTCACAGTCTTGTTACAACTGTGAACAATAATTCTTTTATTCACAGTTGTTATTAAAACTGTGAACTATCCAGTGTAAAATAATCTTATGTTTGTTGTCATGTACTCATTTCCATCTATTCTACATGTTTTTTGAGTTGTCAGATCCTTCAAATTTTATTTTTCAAAAAAGCTTCGAATAATTTTGAGTACTCCACAAATTTGAAAAATTGTCAACAACTCTAATATTAATTTTTTTAGATTTCCTTAAAAAAATTCTCCTTTTTCACATTGATGGTTTTTCATAGTGAAACCTCAGCAATGACACCTTAGACCACCATAGTCCCTTAACCCTAAGCTTGAACCTTGACCCCTGAAAAAGCTAGAAGTTGAAAACTTGCGTCCTCAACTTATAACCTTGAACTTCATATTTTACTTTCCTGATGTTAAACCCTAGCCCATGACGCACGACCCTAAACCTTGGACTCATGACCTTTGATAGTTATCCTTAATCCTGGACTTTGCAACCGTAACCCTTAACCTTAAACCTTTGATTTGGATCGTTAACCTACACCTTAGACCTAGGACCTTAGACCTTTAAACTTGAGCTTAGACCTTCAACCTTATGCCTTTCATCATAAGCCTATAACCCATTTGATAATTCAACTATTTATAGTGCATTTATATATTATTTTTTTGAATTTTAAGTGCTTCTTTAATGCGTTTTGGTTTTTTTGTTTTTTTTTAATGTTTTTCGTTGTAAGATTGAATGAAGATTGACAAGTGGAAGCATTAAGGGAAAAAAGTAGTTTTTGCTAGCTTTGACATCACTTTGTATTTTGCCAATAACTATCTCTTCCAAACTCTAGCTAACACCATTTAACTTGTAAAATCTAAATCTTTAAGTGATTTTCTTCTGTGATAACTTAAATTTAGCGATTTTAATTACAAATTTTTTATCCTTTGAAAGGATTTTTCCATCTTGAAAGTTACTCCACAAAGAGCTTGCATCAAGACACAAGTTACCCTATGCTCTTCCTTCAAACCTTTTTTCCTTTTGTTTTTAAAATATAGCTGGTGTCATTAATGCACCCTTAATATTTCATACTCATTTCCAACTATGCTCTTCATTTTGACCTATTTTCTTTTGAGATAACTTAATTTTAGCCATCTTAATTTTCATATTTCATCATTCAAAAGCATTTTTCTTTCTTGGAAGTTACTTGAGAATGATTAATGCACATCAAACCTAAGATACCCTATATTATTGCTTTAATACTTTTTTTTTTTTGAAAGCATAATTGATCTAACTGAAGCACCTTCAGTATTTCGTACTTATTTTTAACTATCCTTGATGTTGCTTGAGCCTTCAGATCTCTCCAGTTGCCTTCTTTGAAAAGCTTTAAATAATTCCAAATACTCAGTTCTAACCTAAGAAAAAGCCCATCAACAAGTGTTTTAGCATCACTACTACAAATAAAGGCTTTACTGGTAGTTAAAAATGACTTTTAATGCTAGTTATAGAACTGTCATCTTTGTTCATGTCATTAAAAGGGGAGAGGTTTTAATGACAGTTATTGAAATAGAATTATCGTTAAAAGTGAGGTCTTTAATGACGGTTCTATTAGAATTATCGTTAAAAAGACCTTTAATGATAGTTCTATTAAAATTGTCGTTAAAAGGGAGGGCCTTTAATGATAGTTCTAATAAAACTATCATTAAAGGCCACCTTACCTTAGACGATAGTTCTGTTAGAACTATTATCAAATGGGACCCCCTTTTAACAACAATGATGATAGAACTATTGTTAAAAGTTTCCATCTTCGATGATAATTTTAATAGAACTATCTTTAAAAATATATATTTTTTATTAATTTTAGAATAAATACAAAATTTCTATTTTCAAATTATCCACAACCTGCATATATAAAATTCTTCATCTCCATCTCTTTCACATCAACCATATATATCAACACAATTTCTCATAATATGCAACCAAAATTTTCTCCATCAAAATTAGATTACAATATGTAAATATGACAGTTGAATTAAACTTAGTCAGCACATATAAGTATAAAATTATCAAATACACTAATCATAATTCTTTTTATACACTTCAATGAAACAACTATACTATATTTCTTCCTTCAACATAATCACACCAACACTTCAATACCAATACTTCAATACCAACACTTTAACACTTCAAGGAAAAAACTTTTTCTTGTTATACACTTGAATACCAATCTTACTAAAACTGTCATTACTTCTTTTATGTTTGAAAACACTTCAACATAATACAATTCAAAAAAGTAATAAAAGATGAATAAAACAAAAAAAAAATAATATTATAATTGAACTCCTTATGTACAATACATGAGTTAAATATACATTGTCATACATAATCTTCAAGGTTTAACTTTTTAATCTAGCACTCTGAGGAAATTTTTCAACCTCTTTTCTAACTTCATGACTATTCGATTTGGTTTAAGTATCTATGTCCACTAACTATATTTATAAATAAAAAAATTAATCAAATTAAAACTTTTAGTAAGCACATTAATTAATTACTTAAGTATTTACATAAGCAAATGCTTAAAAACTTACTATTTTTGCATATGGGATATTTCTATCACGTCTATCAATGATGTCTCTTAAAAATTTCATAACATAATATCCATACTTACTATTTGAAGGCTAATATGGACACTACATTAAAAATTTTTAACTGTTACATTTTGTAAAATAAATAAAACTAACATCATATATAGGTTTAAATATACATACCTTAGCAGGAATATTCTTAGGAATGCTTCTATTGCTTGATTCTTTGATAACTTTGAACAATTTGAAAGAGTTGCCAGTAGAAAATAATCAATATTCTTAATAGTTAAAAAAAATACATTCAAATACCAATTCATCTACACCTAATGTGTATTAATTCATCAGAATATAAATTTATCTAGTTAATTCATCAATTAATCTAAAATTTTTAATAATGATCAAATAATAAATTCATCAATGTATACCCATCCACATCAAATATATTCATTCAAATATACTTACAAAAAAAAAACCCAAATTTTGTCAATAAAAACTCACCAAACACACTTAATAAAGAGCTTCTTAAAATAATATACATTCTCAATACAATTTTTAAACCAAAATTAACCAAATTGAACAAAAATAGTAAAATATAAATTTTATGAAAAATTTTTGAATCTATATCAAAATATTTACTTATGTTTGAATGTTAAAGATGAAGGAATGGAAAGGAAGGGTGCTACTGGTCCTTGTGAAGATTAAGACAAAAGATAGAGAAGGGAGCAGGGAAAGAACAAACGAAAGAGGGCCAAAGAGAGGAAGTGCGGCTACGAGCAGCTAGCCTAGCTATTTTTGGACATAGAGCAAAGAAGAGAAGGCCGAAAAAGAGGTAGTGCAACTGCCATGCCAGTAGCTGGTCTAGCTGCTTTTGGACAAAGACCAAAAAAGAGAGGATCAGAGAGAAAAAGTATGGCTATTAGCAGCTGGCCTAGCTACTTTTGGATGGGGAGTAAAGAAGAGAAGGGTCAGAAAGAAGTAGTGCGACTGCTAATACCTAGTTCAACTACTTTTAAACAAAGAGTAAAGAGAAAAAGGATGAAGGTGAGAGTAAAAAAGGCGCACCTTGCTGCTATCGGGATCTAGAGATGAATTAAGGATCCTTAGCTACTTAAACTAAAGCTAGACACCTTTTAATACTAGTTTTGCCAGAACTGGCATTAAAGGACACCTTTCACAGGCCAAAACTAGTGTGAAGAGCATGGGATATCCTTCAACATCAGTTCTAGCAAAACTACCATTAAAAGACACCGCCTTTCATGCTAGTTGTGGCAAAACTAGCATGAAAGGATATTAAAGGCTATCCCTTGCATCGGCTGTGAGTCGACAACTTATTGTAATGTTTCCATTTTTATTGATTGACTTTTAAATAACCTTTTTCTCTTTCCCACTCTTCTCACAAGTGATATGATTCTTTATTGACTAATGGTAAGGTTTTATTCTCTTTTGACAGTACTGGACTTCATTTCGTCACTAACAGATCCCAGTCTTGCACTTTTTGTTCCTGAACTTGGTGGTAGGAATTAGCCTGCTAGGGTATGTACTAGTATTTCATTTCAGTAGCTCTGTCTTCTTATAAGCTAACTAATTGGTAATGATGTTTTGTATTCATTAATTTTCAATGTGAGTCTTGTTCAAATTCCCAATAAAGAGAAGTCAAGGCAGAAGAATCTTTTTAGTGTTAGAGATTACAAAATGTATTGGCATGTTGTAGTAAAGTTATCATGCTATACTAGCCTTTGTGTGGTATTAGGTCATTATACAATTTTATTTTGTATGAGCATCAGTAATCCTCTGTATACTAGAGCATTCTACATTTCCATGCCCTAGCACTTTGTTCTCTAATGATTTGCTGGACTCATTTTCCTATCTTTTGCTATTATTTTTCTAGTGCTCAGGGCCAACATCTTTCTTGACACCCGAGAAGGAAGAAAAGATTGCAAAGAACTTAAATAAGTATAGTAAGAAATATGAGGCCAAGAACCAAGATGTGTCCTTTCCATTGACTGAGCAGGATCATGAGAATAGGAGAATGTTGAAGGAAGAATAGAACAAGTGGGTCGTTGAGTGGAAACGGTTACATGAAGATGAAAAACTAGTGAAGCAGCTATTGACGGATAAAGAAACCTGTGATAAGGAAAAGGAATATGAGGCCAAATAAGTCATAGTAAAGGAGTTGTTGGATGTGTCAAAGGAGGTGCTTCGTTTCGAGTATGGGGAGGAGTGACCTTGAATGATAATATTCCCTATGATTAGATTACAAATTGAGTCACTGCATAATAGTGATTGAGGAGATTCTTGACTAGTATTTATTGTTTTATTCACCCATGCATGTTATAGGGAGCTTGTTTAAGAATTTTGGTACAATTTTGGAAAACAAGTTAGTAATTGAAGTTCAATATATGCAATGCTTTTAGTGCATCCTTGTGTTTTTCTTACGTGGTGTTTCAAGGTTTTTATTACTTTCTCCAAAAACTTCTTGATTGCCTATTTTTATATCACATACTTTTGAAGTATGTATAAAGTAAATGATGACCAAAAACAATAAAAACAGGACAAAGGAAGCTTAAATGACATTAGCAGAGCTGGCTTGAAGAGCAATAGCCTTCAATGCTAGTACTGGCAAAACTAGCATTGAAGGCCACAGCCTTTCACATCAGTTATGGGTAGAATTGGCATGCAAGGCTATTGAAGGCTGTCCCCATCCCAAGGTTGGTTATATAAGTGAGGGCCTTTAACGCTAGTTCTGAAAGAACTTTTGTTAAAGGCCCCAGTGCTAGTCTTTTTTATTCACGCCTTTAACACTAGTTCTTGAACAACTGGTGTTAAAAGATCTAAGGATGGTATTTTAATGCCAGTTCTTATTGAATTGGCATGGAAGGATAATCTTTGATATCAGCATATTGTTAACTAATTTTAAAGACCCTATTTTTAACGGCAGTTTTGGAAGAACTATCATTAAAAGTGTTAAAAAAATTTTTAATGACAGTTCTTTGAATAATTATCATTAAATTATTGTCACTTACTATAATTTATGTAGTAGTGCATTAATGTTTCTTTTCTCTATAGTTCTTTGGCTTTTAAGATTATTCTTCCGTAATCATAAGACTGTAATCTCCTACATATGTCTCTCATTTTGTCCAATCTCTTCAAGGATCTTTCAGAAACTACCTTAAAAGAGGCCTCTTTAATAATAATTTTTCAATTCTCCTACCAAGATAAGCTCATGATGGTCACTTTCTACTTTCATTTTTTTTTTCATCCGATCATGCTTTATTCCAAAAATATTGATGAGATTACTTTATACAAGATTCATCATTCATTTCTTTACATCACCTTTTGGATTTTTTGCAAAACCTCCCTCGAAGAGCCTTATTAGTCATTAAAATGTAGTTCATTTACCTTCGAAGGATAATTCTCATTCTTTTTTACTATAATGCCATATGGTTTATCCTTTACTATTAGTGCAATGCCTTAACCATTCTTCTTTGACATCTTGTAGACCTTTTATTATTTTGGAAGAAAAATTAGGTATTGGTACGTATCATTTAAAAAAATAATAATTCCAATTCTATTTTTTAAAAAGATTTCCAAAGAAATAAACCCTTTTCATATAAAGGGTGAACTTGAAAACTTGCATCCTTAACCTTCAACCCTAAACCTACAACCCTGAAACTTAAATTTTAATTTGTTGACTTTAGACCCTAAACCTAGGACTCGAAACCCTTGACCTTGGACTCATGATTCTCAACCACCAGTCCTTAAGTTTAGACCTTGCAGCGTTAACCCTAAACCTTAACCTTTGACTTGAACGCTTAACCTTAAACTTTCACCTTCGACCTTGACCTTCAACCCTATATGTTAGTCCTTCAACCCTAAATCCTTCATCAAAGACCTAGAACACTATTGAAAACTTAGATATGTATAGTGAAGTTATCTAGTGTTTTTTTTTTTTTTGAATTTTGTGAACTTTAAGGATGCTTTTGAGTGTTTTTTTTATGTTGTTTATTGCAATAATGGATGATGCAACACAAGTGGAAGCATTAACAGAAAAAACATATATATTTGAGTTATTTTGGCTAGTTTCAACAAGACTTCCTATTTTGCCAATAACTGTCTCTTTCAAACTCCAATTAACATCATTTAACTTGTAAAATATGGATCTTCAAGTGATCTTCTTTTGTAGGAACTTAATTTTAGTCTTTTCAAACTCTTCCTTTCGTCCTCCAAAAGCATTTTTTTCTTCTTGAATGTTACACCAAAAAGAGATCACATTAAAACACAATAAGAGCCCACAAAGTACCTTTTATATTTCATACTCATTTTTAACCATTCTTCATGCTTTTTGAGCCATCAGAACCTTTAAATTGCCTTTTTAAGCACTCATTTCTAACCCAACGAAGAGCCTATAAAAAGGTCTTCTAGCATCAATATATTTTCGCCGTTTTATTTTTTTTCTTTCAAGATTGTTCTTACGCGATCACATAAGTGCAATATTTTGTAATAATCTCTTATTTCATACAACCTTCTTAAGGATCTTTCAAAAACTACCTTAGGACGGTCCTCTTTAATCATAATTTTCAATTCTCCTACCGAGGTAAAGCTCATGAGGGTTACTTTCTACTTTCATTTCTTTTAATCTTATGATGTTTTAGACCTTCAATTTAACCTAAAATATTCTTAAGATCACTCTCGACAAGATTTATCATTCAATTCTTCGCATCTACTTCTGAATTTTTTACAAAATCTCCCTAAAAAGTTGTGTTGATCATGGGAATGGATTTCTTTTATGATGAAATAGCCATTTTAAATTCTCATTTTCTTTACTATAATGCCATAAGGTTTATGTTATACTTTTAGTTTGCTGCCTCAAACCATTCTTCTTTGACTTTTCATAGACCTCACATAATTTTGGAAGCAAAATTAGGGTTTGATGCATGCAATTTAAAAAATTAGTAGTGGCTATAATTTCAATTTTTTAGGGATTTCAAAATAAACTAATTTTTGAAAAACAATTGATCTCATTAAAGCACTCTTAGTATTTCAAAATCATTTCTAACTATGCTTTTCCTTTAAACCTATTTTCTTTTGAGTAAACTTAATTTTAACCACTTTAATTTCCTCTTTTTATTTTTCAAAAGTATTTCTTTTATTGAAAGTTACACCAAAAATAGAAAGCATTTATACACAATATATGCTGTGTTGTTCCTTTAAACTTGTTTTTCATTTTTTAAACACAAGTGATCTCACTGAAACACCATCAGTATTTCATACTCATTTCCGTCTATTCTTCATATTTCTTGAGCCATTATATCCCTTGAATTACCTTCTCGGAAAAGCTCCAAAGAATTCTAACTACTTAATTCTATCCTAAGAAAAAGGCCGCGATGGGGTCTTCTAGCCTTAATATCTTTTATTCTTTTGCAATCATAAGACTGCAATTTCCATTGTCATATCTTATTTCATCCAACCTCCTCAATTGGAATAGGCAATTTAAATTCTAATTCTTTTTTACGGTAATGCCATATTGTTTATGCTTTGTTGTTAATGAATTGCCTCAAACCATTATTCTTTGAGCTAGCATCATTTTAGAAGCAAAATTAAGTATCATCACATATAATTCCAAAAATTGGCAATGACTTTAATCTTATTTTTTGGGATTTCCAAATAAATGAATTTTCCTCGTTTTCATAGTAAGGGTATTTTATGGCCAAACTCCAACTGTGACACCTTAGGCCAATAATTTTCTCTTTTCATCCTTCTTGTTAACATACTTCTCTGCCTTTAGAAATAACTCCTCTAAGTTCTTTGGCATCTTTTTGCTAAGTGCATTATGAAACGCTTCAGCCAAGATTCCTTTCTTGACCACTGAGATCAACCTTGAATGATCTAGTGCTTTCACCTCCAAAGTCGCCATGGTGAATCCTTTCATGTTGTCTCACAGTGACTCCCCTAGTTATTACTTGGCATGGAACAAACTAGCCATCTCTTGCTTCTTGACCATGCTACTTGTGAAGTGCTACAAAAATAGCTATCTAAGGGAATCAAAAAAGTTAATAAAGCTAAAAGGAAAAGAGTCATACCATTAATTAGCTACCTTCACCAAGAAGTCCAAGTAATCTTTGCACTTGATAAGGTTTAACAATCCTTGAAGGTTTGCTGTTATCAAGAATTGTTTGATGTGATCCCACAGTTCTATCAAAGTTATCTATCTAGAAGGGCTTAAACTTACATAGTACTGGTTCAGTGAGGATCTCAATCACTAATGCGTATTTTGTCACTTGTTGATAGTCTTCATTGTAAAGACCATCTCTTTGCATGTGAACATTCATAAGCAAATGAATTTTCATTTTCAACTTACCCATCTTTTTTTCTCTCGGGCAGCAAGAAGTATAGGAGCATTTATCATCAACCTTTTTCCCTCCCTTTAGCTTTTGGGGTATCCTCTTCCTCTCTATCCTCATCTTTGATCCCCCTCATCAATGGATTTAGGCAACATTAGAGCAGGTAATTGGTGAACCGAGGGCTGAGGATGATGCTATCCTCTTTATGAGATCCATTGGTGCACCAAGACATTTAGGATATTAGTTATTTAATCCACCTGTTGACTTAAGCCTTCCAAAGCATCAGTTTAGGGAAGCACTTGGTGATGGAGGTTTGAAGGGCCCATAGTAGAAAAGGTGGAATGGTTGGGATATAGAAGTAAGACAACATCATTGGCATTGGCAAAATGGCATGAAACCATTCCCATAAAGGTCATTACTGGCCAACGGGGTACATAGGAGGATGTACTAACCCGCATAGTTGCCATCATCACCATTGTGGCATGCGATGAGTCTAAAGTAGTGGTGATTTTGGCCATGAGGGGTGAAGGTAAGAACACCGTGGGTGGTCTTGCCATAATTATGGGCAAAATGAGTTGGCTGACTTGTGCAGCTGATGGGTCAATTAAAGCCAAATCACGATGTTGGTTATCCTTATGAAAAATAGTAGAGCATGTTTCAGAAGGCATGTTTGATTTAAGCAATAGAGATGATTGATGAAAGCTGATTACTTCTCGTTGCACTTTTCGATAAATGACACTAATGATGCTACTTCAAAAAATTGGGTAGTTGGAATTTGACATGTGGAGAAGGATTTGTAAAGGATTGTTAATGATTATGAACCTAAAAGAATAAGCAAAATAAGAAATAATTCAGGAGATTGTCATTGGTTTGATCAATATACTCTCTGATGATCAGGTTAATGATGAAATTAATAGAATTTTTATATGGAGAAGATAGTTTGAATGAATCATACATTGGGTCCTCCTTTTATAATGAGATTGAAAGATACAAGGGCCATTTCAGTTTGGTTCGAGTTTACCAAACCCTAATAAGTGTGATGATGATCTATTTATGCCCTAAACTAGGTTGTTGATTTTTTCATCTTTTGACACCTACCTATTTGTAGGGTATTAAAGTATCATAGGTCTCATAATTCACATTGCTACCACCCTAATAATAGTCCGACATTTTCTTGTTGACAATAGGTTTTATGCCATTCTAGCACTACGAACACCGTTTGGTGCTCTGCCTTTTAGGTCGCTTTAAAGCCACAAGTTTTTTTCATTGGAAGGCATGCCAAGATCTATCCCAACCCTTGCTAAGTAATTCATTGTGGGTTTATCTTGGATGCATCAAGTCTAATTGATATTTAGTCACATTAACTTCATTTTCTTCTCACTTTTCTTCTTATATTTCATTTTTTCTTAAATTTTCTTCATATTCTTTATTTGGTAACAAATACTTTTCATATTCATCTTTACTTACTTGATTCCACCAACGTTTTGATCATCTAAGGAGAAAAGATCTATGGTTTCCTGATTGAGTTTGATTTTAATTTATTAGGATTCTTCTTTTGTGAAGAATATTTTGGGTATGTGATCCCTATGAATTCTGCATGAAATCTAACGGTTAACATTTGGGGTAAAATTTTCCCACATGTTCTTTCTTTTTCTCTTGCAATGGGATTCTAAGAAAATGAAAATGGGTTCATGAGTTGATTTGATTGTGTAAGAGAAAATTGTAAAATAATATTACCCATCATGAACTTGAATGATTTTTTAAAAAAAAAAACAACGGACAAAAAAAAAAAGTGAGATTTCTATTTTGTCTAAACCATGAAAATACTGAGAGAGAAGGTGTAGAAAAATATTGAAACACATCAAAAAATTGTAAATTTTGAAAATAAAGTTCTTACATAAGTCTCATCACACCTTTTATAAAAATTTTATTTTAAAAAAATTATCTATTTTAGTTATGATTAAATGTTTTGTTTCTTAAAAATTAAAATTTAATTAATAATTAATAAATATATTAAAATATATATTATATTTAATTAAAAAATAGAATAAATTTTATAAAAAATTATAAAAGACAAAAATCATAATTTTACTTGATGATTTTTCTAGATTTAATGCAACAACAAATCAATTGATTAATGAAATGACAACCAAGATGGGCTTATTATTATAATAAAAAATTTATTTTTTGTCTATTTAATAAGTTTTAAGATCAGTTAAAAGTTTTAAAATAAAAAATATTTGAAAAATAAATTAAATAACCAAGAAAAAAATCAAATAATAGTTTCCTTCCTTTAATTATCTTTCACATAACCAAACTAAATGACAGCTTGCTAATGATGGATCCATTTCACATTAATATATGTATGTACCAAGTCAAAATCATAAAGATTCTTTTTAATTTAATAAAATATTTAAAATTTAAAATATTTAAAATAAAAATTTATAAAAGAAATTTTATTTAAATTTTATGTAAATATAAAATATAATCCTTACAATATTAATTTTTTGATTTATTTATTTTGCTAGATATAAGAAAAATTAAAATCCAGTATAATTATTTGTTATCATTTCTTATTTAGGCTTTAATGGGGGAAAAAATCACCAATTCTTTCTTTGCTCAAGTTTTTTACTTCATTTTCTTTTATTGATCTCAAGTCTAAACATAGTCTAATAGAAGCATGTGAATGTTAAGATTGTTATTTAGGATTAATGTGAAAACTGTTTGGTTGAGAAATTTGCTTATTTTATATTTGTTTTTGTTTGCCCTTTTTAAAGACTGAGGAAGAATAAGAAGTGAAAATACCTTCAATTCCTATAAGTTTATGCAATCCACATGGCCCTTTATGTCGTGCACCTTCTATAGAAAGCCAAGGAGAAGTCGAGACTCTTGAAGCTAATGGTCATTTCTATTTACGGTATTGATATTCAGGTCCTCAAGTATCTTGATGGTAAGGTAACTTTTTTTTATAATTTCCTTTTTTATTTTTTAATAATAATAATAATTATTATTATTTTTGTTTTCAAATTGAATCTTGTTTCCTATTTCAAGAAATGATTCCTTGATATGGGTTGATTGGATCATGATACCCATGTTTTCTCAAGCCCTAAGAGTCGTTCTTAATCTCTTGGGAGTATTACTTTATAGATTTTTTGTAAGAAATCATGACAAAGTGATTGCCATCAGTTTTTTTTAATGTTCATATCGAGGTAGTACTGATATGAAGTATTATAGGGCTCAAATTACCAAGAGTGTCGATGGAGCCCTTATTCATAAGATTATCAAATAGAGGCTTATGGTAGGCTTACCGTGCTTGGCTAGAGACTTGGTATCACATTAAAAGATCTTTTCTTGTCTGGGAATCGAGATTGACTACCTCATCCATAGATAGTCAAACTCTAGGATTGAGTAATCGATCTCGATCTTAGTGCAAGAGCTAAGGATGCGGTATGAGCAAGGAAAGAAGTTTACTGAGGCTGTAATCCAATTGGAGCAACATTTGCCATAGATCGAACCATTTCTAACCTTGAATTGTCATTTTGTCAATATTTTCACATCAAGAAAAATGAAGTTAAATTAGTATCATTGTTAAAAATATAAAAATGAATGAATTGAAAATGACATGATGGCAAGAGTGAGATCAGGGAAAATTTTTCAAATGGGGCATGGTTGAGATGTTAGCCAACTTGGATGAAGAAAGCTCAGCGTCGAGAATGTGTGACATCCAAAGAGGATTAAGAAATGAAAAGATGAAGGAGTCCTATTAACACTTAATTCTAGCTCAACTTTGAGAAAAAGCTAAAAACATTAGTTAAATATCAATAAGACTTTTCAGATCGGGATTATGCTATCTAATTCTAAAATCATGTGTTTACCCACATGTCAAGTCAGGAATAACTTAATAAACCTACCTCGATGTTTTCATACTTTAATGTTACATTGGCAGTAGATTAACAAGCATATCTTGATGTAGCTTAATAAACATACCCAGACATGCGCTTAATAAGCATACCCTAATGTGGGCTTAATGAGTGCACCCGGATGTCATCATACCCAGATGTCAGTCGACAATAGTTTAATAAACATTTTACTCGATGTTAGATTGAAATCCCCAATAAAGTTGAAGAGAGAAACATATTTATGATATTAAAAAGAGCAATGTGGTTAATACTGATCCCACATCAAATTTGGGAATTGTATCATGAAGAAATCAACCTCAACCTCATGGTTATCTTAATGTAATTGACCCTAGTCTAACATCAGGTTCCTAATGTGAAATAGTTCCTAAAATTGATGACAAATCGATAAAATAATAATCAATTGAAGGTAGATTAAGAAAAATCAATGATAGATCAATTGAACCATAATAAATAATAAAAGCAATGCCAGATTAGTGAAATAATAAGTAAACTCGATGATAGATTGGTGTAAAACACTCTTGACATTAATAATTTCAAATGTACGAAGTCGAACCTGACCTTTGATCAAGTCAAACGAAATTCTTGATGTGATGCTATTAACTCTAATCTTGCATTTGCATCATTTTCTTTCGAATGCGATTGACTCTGATCTTGCATCTGTATCATTTTTTTCTATATGTGATTCATTTTATTTCTTTTTCATGTGATTGATTCTAATCTCACATCTGCATTTAATTCTTCTCCGTATGATTGACTTTAATCTCACATATGCATTTACTTATTCTTAATATGATTAATGCTCATCTCACATCCACATCTACTTCTTCTTGATGTGATTGATTCTAATCTCACATCTGTTATTTCTTCATGATGTGAATAACTCTAATCATAGATTTCATCTTATTCTCTCAACATGATTGATTTTAATCTCTCATATACATTTATTTCTTCTTGATGTGGTGGATTTGGATCTCACATTGGGTTACAAGCACAACATAATTCATGATTTGATTTCCTTTGATCTTGCATCATGTTGCAAATCTTACATAATTCCAAGTATGATTTTCATAATTCTAACTTGATTTGAATGTGATTGACTTAACTACCACATCAGATTTAACTAATTTGATCCTAATATGAATGTCTCAGTTCTTATATTAAGTCAATCCAATATTAAAATATCATTGTTTTTTACTTTAATCTATTTTTTTAGTGCTACTATAATGCGATTCTCGATGATACATGGATTCTAGATGTATTATAACATTGGGCACTAGATGTGGTCATACATCAGGTTTGAGGTGAATAACTAGAAAAGAAAAACTCTCAAAACTAAAAGAACAAGACTTGAGAAGTTGGTGGAAGACCCTTGGAGAAAAATGCACTGAGTGTACTGTTTTTTCCAAAACAAACTCCAGCACTGTTGTCCTTTTCCTTGGGTAACAAACTTTCAAATTTTTGGTGAACTTTGCCTCTAATTTTTTCTCCCTTATAAGTAGACCATTTTTTACAAACTAGGTGGTGTTTTTACTTTCTGAAACTCTACATCCTTGTATTCAAATGTCTTTCTCTCTCTTTCTCGAATCTCTACACCTTTGTTTTTCTCAAGAGAGTCTTTACATTTTGAAATCTCTGTATTATTTTTCAAGTTTATCGTTAAGAAGCTTTTTTATGAGTATTTGTTGGCTATTCAGTAAAAATAAAATAGCACACAAATTGTAATCAAGGTATTGTTCATCCTATATTTATTTTCACATAAATGAATAAGAAATTGTTTGCTTCTGTTCACTTTTTTTTTTTTATTGTTTACCATTTGTTATGTATAAATTATATGATGCATCTCATGTTTTTCTAAAAATCATTTTATAGAAAGGAATTTGTTGAAGTTCATATTCTGATCTCTAATTTGAAATATATTTGTTTTTTCAAAATTGAAGATCCAGTATTAACTAGACTAAAATTCTTGTATAAATTCACTACAACAAATAAAAGCTTTAATGATAGTTAAAAATAGCTTTTAATGACAGTTGTAAAACTGTCATATTTGTTCATGTCATTAAAGGGGAGAGTTTTTAATGACAGTTCTTGAACTGTCGTTAAAGGGGGTGCCTTTGATGACAGTTCTATTAGAACTGTCGTTAAAGGGGGGGCACCTTTGATGATAGTTCTAATAGAACTATCGTTAAAAGGGAGTGCCTTTCATGACAGTTCTAATAGAACTATCATTAAAGGGGATGTCTTTAATGACAGTTCTAATAGAACTGTCATTAAAAATGTTTATTTTTAATATTTTTTATTAATTTTGAAATAAATACAAAATTTTTACATTCAAATTATCCAAAACGTGGATATATAAAATTTTTCATCTCTTCCACATCAACCATATACATCAATATAATTCTTCACAATTTGCAACCAAAATTTTCCTATTATACACTTCGATACCATTCTCATTGACACCGTCAGTACTTCTTTCATATCTAAAAACACTCAAAATAATCCAATTCAAAAAAGTAATAAAAGATGAACAAAACAAAAAAAAAATTGATGTCATAATTGAACTCTATATGTAAAATACATGATTTTAAATATACATTATCATACACAATCCTAAAAATTCAACTATATAAATCCAATGATGTCCATGTGTACAAAAATCTTCAAGGTTCAATTTTCTAATATAGCACTCCAAACAAATTGTCCAACCTCTTTTCTAACTTCATTAATATCCGATTGGGTGTAAGTATCTATGTCCACTAACTATATTTATAAAAAAAGGTTAGTCCAATTAAAACTTTTAATAAGCACATCAATTAATTAGTGAAGTATTTACATAAGCAAATGCTTAAAAACTTACCATACACAATGCAAACAATAATAACTAAATAAAAATTCAAAAGGCATACATACACAATGTAAGCTTGAATAATGGTGACACTTACCTCCTCCATGTGACAAAATTGTATGATATCTTTTCGAGCCAAAAAGTTATTTACCCCTACATCATTTGCCTCTGATCTTCTATCAGCAAACATCTAAGTTTTATCCATTCTGAAATTTAAATAACATTTAATTATTTACTTTTCAAGCATGTAATATATTAAGTAAAATTTAAATAAATAATTAATAATACTTAATTAATTAATTAATACAGAAAGTTAATATTTACTTAACATCTAAAATAATAAGTAACATTTAATTTATGTTAACTATAAAATCAATATAATTAAATTTGACAAAATATACCAATTAATCTCACCTAAAAAAAATTAATTCAAACATAAATTCAACTACACTTAAATATATAATTAATTTATCAAAATATAAATTCATCTAATTAATTTATCTATTAATCTAAAAATCTTAATAATTATGAAATAATAAATACATTAATGTAGACCCATTCATATCAAATATGTTCATCCAAATATACTAACAAAAAAAAAAACTCAAATTTCATTAATTAATAACAAATCACTAAACACACTTAATAAAAAACTTCTCAAAATAATATACATCCTCAACACTTTTTCTAAACCAAAATTAACCAAGTTGAATCAAAATTATGAAACTTAAATTTCGTAAAAAAATTTCAAATCTATAACGAATACTTACATATGTTTGAATGCTAAAGATGAACGAATGGATGGAGAGGGTGTAGCTGCCTTCGTGAAGATTGAGACAAATGAGAGAAAAAGAAGCAAGGAGAGAGGCAGTACCACTTCTACTAGTTAGCCTAGCTACTTATGGATGAAGAGCAAAGAGGAAAAGGCCTGAAGAGAGGCAGTGCCACTGCTTGCCAGTAGCTGCTATAGCTATTTCTAGATAGAAAGTAAAAAGGAAAATGCCGAAAAAAAGTAGTGCCACCAGCGGCTAGCCTAGCTGATTTTAAATGGAGAGCAAAGAGGAGAAGGTCCGGAGAAAGGTAATGCGGCTGTCAACTGGTTTAGCTTCTCGACAGAGAGCAAAAAGGAGAAGGGATGACCTAGACAGTAAAAATTGGCACGAGGTTCTGGCGGGTTTTGGAGACAAATTCAAGATCCCTATCTTAAAAGAAAAGTGAGCAGCCTTAATGTCAGTTCTGGAAAAACTGACGTTGAAGGCCATATTTTAACGCCAGTTCCTCCAGAACTGACGTTGAAGGCCATAACTTTGAGTTGAAGGCTTAAAGATGTTCTTCCATCTTTTCTTCCTTTCGACGCTTCCCATGTTGGACCTCCTCACTATGTGAAATGAAGAAAAAATGCTTATGATCACTAACTGCACTTATATACTAAAGCTAAAGTGATTAAGCCCATACTTGAGAAACGAATCCAACCGATCCTGGAGCCATTCGTTCGGGGATTGAGAGAGAGTATGTGTAAGTGGAAGCAGCAACAGCTGCTGCTGTTGCCGCTTCTTACAGCAGCTGCAGTAAGCAGCAATAGCTGCTGTTGCCGCTTCTTACAGCAGCAACAGCTGCTGCAGTAAGCAGCAGCAGTTGCTGTTGCTGCTTCTTACAGCAGCAGGAACAGCTGCTGTAAGTAGCCGTTGCTGCTGCGATGGTTGCCACTACAGCAGGTGCAGTCGGATTAGGAGTTGATGGAGGCGAGGAACGGAATTGGAGTGTGAGCTGCTCTCTGAATGTATCTGTTTGTGGCAGTTGCAGTGATGAGTGTTTTAACGTGAGTTTTTCAAGAACTAGCGTTAAAAGACCACACTACTAGGGCTTTTAACATCAATTCTTGAGGAACTGGCGTTAAAGGCTCGCTTATTTATCTTTTAACATCAGTTCTTCTAGAGCTGACGTTAAAAGTCTAGTTTTTAATGGCAGTTTTAAAAAATCTATCATTAAAAGTGTTAATAAAACTTTTAATGACAGTTATTTGAATAACTGTCATTAAATTATTGTCACTTATTACAATTTTTGTAGTAGTGATTGCATAATATATTTATTTTGAGATTTGCACATTTTAATTAAGTTTAATATGGCTTTATCCTAAAATTTTGAGATTAAGCAAGGATTAATCTCACCTTATTTATATATAATGTGTATATATATATATATATATATATTTATCATACTTCGAGATCAATATAAAATTACTATGATTCAAAGGCACGAGATCATCTTGCTTAAGTGGTACTACTTTTTGGGTGCTTGTAGAGGTGATAATCCTTCCTTATGCATAACTGACTCATGATCTTAGATCTTCTGGTAAAGTATGACCAATGTCTGTTCTCAAATGGAGTTCATCTTTGCTTTTCGAAAAGAAAAGAACTTTTTGAGTAAAACTAGCAGCCAATCACATCATAAAAAAGACTAGTGATGGCTCCTTATCTTTCTTATTTATTCAAAGAATTTGTAAAAAGTCAAAGGAATTTTCTCATGATTGAGCTTTCCGCTAGGGAAAAATCCAATTTTCATAGTTGGTGACTCCATTTGGGACCAATTATTAAAGATTGAGCCAAACTTAAATGGGATTGATCTTGTCATTCAAAATTTTAATTTAGTTTTAATCTCGATTTATACTATATATATATACACCTGATATAAGCTTGGAAAGGCTCATTTATTGTCTTTTTATTTTGAATCTTTGTGGTATAAATTTTTTATTGTGCCTGATCTAAGTTCAAGAATATTAACACTTTACAGTATATATTCACAATCTATTTTTCCTTGCAATAAAAACTTCACATACCCATGTTCACGCATTTGCATAAAGTTAAACTTGAGCATAGCCTTTTATGGTGCACATCCTATTTTAAGAAGGATGAAAAGATGCACATATTCAAGAGATCACTTGATCTTAGTGCATGCCTTATACCTTATCCTTCTCAACTCTTACACTGTGAGTCACTTTGGAGATGCTTTTTAGCATTCACATTTATGATATAGATGACTAGAGGTAGGAAGATCTAAGAGCACAAAGCCCTTTTAGAACCCAAAGACCTAATCTTAGATCAAAGCTCTACATATAGACAAAGTCATATGTCAACCTTATTGGTATTTAATGATCCTATTAAGCCACAAAAGTAGCTAATGGTAGGACTGTGGAAGTGTTAATTCTAGTTTCTGATATTATTTTGTTCACACTTCATGACATTGGGAATTAAATGCTCAAATCATCATAAACATAAAAAGAACATCTTTATTTTGGATTTAAGAATCGAAATGAGTAGATTGGAAGATCTAACAAGTCTAGTATCGTGTAAAGAAATGCAACTATTGGGCAAAAAGTTTGCAATCTAAGTATGGAGACAAATGGATGCGTCCTCTTCGTTATCAAATGTCTTCTAAAGTTAGTTTAATATTAAACAAAAATGATCTTACGGCCTTAAATGAAGCTTGGGAGCTAGCCCATCAAGAAGAGAAGAATTCAAAAAGATATATTGAAGTATTCAAGAGTTAATTCTTGTATTAGATTGATGAATCTTTAATAAGAGTAATAGTCCTTTTTAGTATCCAACATATAAGGTTTTTAAATTTGGAGAAGTATTGAGGAAGACATGTCCTTATTAGGAATTAGATCATTCTAGCCTTATCAGACTTATAATATGAAAAATACTACAGTCCACAAAAATAAAAAATTTGTTAATAATATGCAGATCTCGAAGGAAGAGTTGATAAGAGAAATCAAAAGAAAAGTGTGTGAAGACTACTTGGAAAAAGATTATTTGATAGGCTTACTGCAAAGACATAGTGATAAGTCAAGTGAGTTACTTATTTTGGTTTTTCTAATATATGAATTAGTGATTTTATCAAAAGAAGCTAGTTGCGTTAACTTGGCTACATTAGACTTTATGGAGATGATTGAGCAAGGGGTAGGCTTGGCCCAAGTTATACTTGCTAAGACTTTTAAGTCTCTATCTTTTTATAAGATCTCAAAAGGAGGGAAAATCATGGGGTGACTATTTTATACATCTAATTGAATAGCCATATGATCAGGAATGAGAAGGCCCTAAGAATCTTCCTTAATAAAAAATTTTTGGAAAATGAAGAATTTAAAAACAAAATCTAGTCATAATGGTTTCTTGTACTTCATACTTCAAAAGGGACAGATGTTAACTAAATAGTGCCATGGTTATTCTATGAAAGTATTCTTAACCAAACTAAGAATGGAATTGCATTAATGTTGCTAGGCTTATGGGGTTACTCTAGATATACACCTTTGTTAGTTCTTAAGCAACTAAGAATTAAGCAATTCATCCCTATTTTGCCTGATTTGGCAAAGGCAAAAATTACAATAGCACCTTCAGCAAAATGCAAAAGGAAATGCTAGAGCGAAATAAGTTCACTCTGGGGAAATAGAGACTCACTTTAGGAATCTACCCAAGATATCATCAATAAAGGAAGAAATTGATTAGAGATTTACACCTATTAGCCTGGTTACTTCAATGTCAATTTACTTTAATCCTAATCCCAATGCCCCTATCAAGTTTCAAGAAGTAACAAGATCAAGATATCGAACAATTGACGGTGAAAAAGGCCAAATTGGAAAAACATATTGGATGTTAAGATATGAGGCTAGGATTTAGGATCTAATGATTAGTAAGCTTAAGCAAGATAAGATCAGGTCATGAACATGTAGTTCATTTATGATGGAATAGCCATTTTACATTCTCATTCTCTATTACCATAATGTCATATTGTTTATGCTTTACTTACAATATGTTGCCTTAAATTATTCTTCTTTGACATCTTATAGTTTTGGGATCATTTTAGAAGCAAAATAAGGTATATGTGCATAGAGTTTAAGAACTTGATGGCAACTTCAATTTTATTTAGGGATTTTTAAAGAAAAAAATTTTCTCCCTTTTCACACTAAATGTTGTCAATAGTGAAACCTTGGCTATGACACCTTAGACCACTTCAGTCCCTAAACTTCAAACTTTAACCTTGAGCCCTAAACCATATAGCATGAACATGAAAACGTGCATCCTTCACTTGAACCTTAAACCTACAATCCAAAACTTTGAATTTTAATTTCTTGACCTTAGACCTTAGACATAGACCTTGGGATCTTAGACCTTTGGGTCACGAACCTTGACCATTAATCTTTGACCTTGGACCTTGTTGCCTTAATCTTAAATCCTAAACCTTTGACTTGGACTCTTAACCATGACCTTTGACTTTAGAAGTTAAACATTCAACCCTAGAACTTAGACCTTCGACCTTAGACCCTTCATCATAGACCTCGAGCTCTTATGTTCTTCCTTTAACCTTATTATTTTTTTTTTCAAAAATAATTGATCTTAGTGAAGTATCCTCAGTATTTTATACTCATTTCCAACTATTCTTCATTTCCTTAGCCATTAAATCCCTTGAATTGCCTTTTTAGGAAATCTCTGAATAATTTCAAGTGCTCACTTCTAACCCAATGAAGAGCCCACGAAGGGGTTTTCAAGCATTAATATCATTTTTACTTTCATTATTGCACTTTCAAGATTGTTTTTCTATAATCATAGACTACAATAACCCATACTCATCACTTGTTTCATCCAACCTCTTTAGGGATCTTCCAAAAACTACCTTAGAAAAGCCCTTTTTAGTAGTAATTTTTAATTCTCCCACCAGGGAAGTACTCATAAGGGTCATTTTCTACTTTCATATCTTGTCATCTTTTTATGTTTTAAACCCCAAATTGGTCCCAAAATATTCACAAGGTCATCATCTACAAGATTTATCTTTCACTTCTTTGCTTCCCTTTTTAGATTTTTTGCAAAAACTCCCTACATAAGTCCTTTTAGTCATATGAATGTAGTTCATTTATGATGAAATAGCCATTTTAAATTCTTGTTCTCTTTTACTTTAATGCCATATGGTTTATGCTTTGCTCTTAGAGTGTTGCCTCAAATCATTCTTTTTTGACATCTTATAGCTTGCATAATTTTGGAACCAAAATTATGTATCAGTACATACAGTTTAAAAAATTTATGGTAACCTCAATTTTATTATTTGGGATTTCCAAATATATGAGTTTTCTCTATTTTCACACAAAGGGTTATCCATAATGGACATCTACTATGACACCTTTGACCACCCTAGTCACTAAACCTGAACATGAAAATTTAGCCTTGAACCATAAAATATGGACACAAAAACTTGCATCCTTAACCCTTAGACCTAAACCTACAACCATGAATTTAAATTTAAATTTTTTGACCTTAGACCCTAGACCTAGGATGCCAGGTCATAGAGCTTAGGCTCAAGACCATAGACCTTTGGCTCATGACCCTTCACCTTTGATCTTTTACCCTGGACCTTACAGCCTCAATTGTAAACCTTAAACCTTTAACTGTGACCCTTGACCATGTCCTTAGAGCTTCAACCTTAGACCTTCAACCCTAGATCCTTCACCATAGACCTAGAGCCCTATTGATAACTCAATAATTTATTATGTACTGATCTAAAGCTTTTTGAATTTTAAGAGCTTTTTCAATGCATTCTTGTGCTTTTTTATTCTGTTTATTACAAGATTAAAAGATAAAAAATAAACAAAAGCTTAAAAGGAAAAAGTTGATTTACTTGTATTGTTTTGGCTAACTTTAACACCACTTTGTATTTTGCCAATAACTTTCTCTTTCAAACTCCAATTGACATCATTTAACTTGTAAAATCTTAGTCTTTAAGTGATTTTATTTTAATAGAACTTAATTATGGTCATTTTAATTTTCTCTTTTCATCCTTTGAATTCCTTTTTGAATGTTATTCTAGAAGGAGCTCACATCAAAACATAAGATACTTTATGATCTCCCTTCCAACCTATTTTTTTTCCTTAAACATAATTGTTCTTATTGAAGCACCCTTAGTAATTCTTACTTATTTCCAACTATTATTCATGTTTTTTTTTTTTTTTGAGCCACTAGATCCATCGAATTACCTTTTGGAAAAAGTTTTCAATAATTTCAAGTACTCAATTCTAACCCTGAGAATAGCCCACAAAGTGGTCTTTCAGCATTAATATTTTTTTTTGCTTTTATTCTTTTACTTTCAAGATTGTTTCAGCATTAAGAATGGATTTACCTTAGTGTCGCCACACTTATGGGGTTACTCTAGATATGCATCTTTATTAGTTCTAAAGCAACTAAGGATCAAGAAATTCATCCCTATTTCGCATGATTTGGTACAAGGAAAAAATTGCAATAGCCCATTCAGCAAAATAAAGAAGGAAACGATAGAGCAGGACAATTTCATTATAAGGAAATAGAGACTTACTTTAGGAATGTACCCAAGATGTCATTGGTGGATAAAGAAATTGATTAGAGATTTACAGTTACAGCCTAGCTACTTCAATATCAAATCACCTTAATCCTAATCTCGATGCCAATATCAACTTTCAAGAAGCAGCAAGATCAAGTTATCGAACAATTGATAGTAGAAAAGACCAAATTGGAAAAACATATTAGATGCTAAGATATAAGGCTAGGATTTAGGATCCAATTATTGTTAAGCTTAAGCAAGATAAGGATTAGATCAAATAGGAAAGTATTTCAGGAGAAAAATGGGAGCCATAACATAAGATAGTGTAATTGAAAAAGACAAGAAAATCAAGAAACTTACCCAACATGTGTTATCTTTGAAGGAATAAATGAATGATCCAATACTAAAAGAAAGTAAAAAGAACATAAATTTTTTTTGTGAGGTTTCGAATGACATGAAAAAGGAGGATGAAAGATTGAGGGGAAAAATAGATGTAGAAAAGAAAAATCCAATAGAGAAGCTTGTTAACAAGGAGGCAAAATTTAGGTTTGAAGTCAAACATATGATGATCACTTTAACGGAGATGGATTATGATTAGGTAATCAATGATTTAAGATGAATGATGGAAGATAGCAAACAAGAAAGTGATTAGTGGAAATCTAGAGCAAAAGAAATATATGCATCCTTAAAAAAAAGAATATGAATCATAGGATGGGAATTATAAGAATGATCTAAGATCAGTTTTGCCTCAATTAGAACAAATTGTAGAGGTTGTAAGTCTCATTAAAAAGGAATTGGATGCTTTTAAGACTAAATTTAGATCATTAGTTTGTTCAAAAGAAGAAATGAATGCATTCATATGCGAACTTCGAGAAAGATACTAGCATGGAGTTCATGTGTTCATGTATGGTTCCAATCTAAGATACTCATGGGATTCTTATATAAATCTTAATGACATTTTTATTTTCCAATTTTATGATGATCTGAGTACTATGCTTTTCCCATATCTATTATCATGCATACATGTTTATTTATTTGAAATCTAGATAATAAGATGAGGAGAATTGGAAAACCAAAGTCAAGATTTCTCTAAGGTTGGAAGGTATTACATTGGGAAGATAAAAAATTTAGATTAACAAAATGGATTGGGTTTGATTGAAAGGAAAAATGAAAGCAATATGATCAAATAGCCTAAAATGGCAAATATTATGATATAAAGGGCTTAGGTTCATCGAACCCAAAGATGATTCCAAATTATACTCAAACTGATCATAGAAATGGCTAAGATTCAAATGAGAATACCTAATGATCAAATTATCAAAGCCAAAGGAAACTAAACTAATCTAAAATTTTAAAGATCTCTCCTAACCTTTTAGGGCAATGAGACTTGGAAATAGGATATGACATTTTAAGGAAATTTAAGTTCACTCTTTTGATCCTCTTAAGATTAATAAACTCCCTGCTGTCCATTAATTGCATTCATGCTTTGTGACATGCTTATCCCTAAACCTTAAGCTCTGAACCATAATGTGAACATGAAAACTTGCATCCTTAATATTTAACCTAAAACCTACAACCTTAAACTTATAATTTCACTTTCTTGACCTTGGACCCTAGATCATGGACTCAAGACCCCAGACCTTAGACATGAGACCTTAGACTTTTGGCTCATGACCTTGACTATTGATCTTTGACCTTGGACCTTGCAACCTTAACCCTGAACCTTAAACCCTTGACTTAGACCCTTGACATAGACCCTTATCCTTGACCATTAAGCATTTGACCTTAGACCTTTCACACTAGATGTTAGACCTTAGACCCTAGGCCCTTCATTACATACCTAAAACCCTATTGTTAACTTAATTGTTTATAGTGCATTTATCTAGTGTTTTTGAACTTTGAGAGCTTGCTTAATGATTTTTTGTTTTTTTATTTATGTTGTGTGCTGCAAGATTACATGATGACATATTAGTGAAAGCATTAACAGAAAAAACAAATCTATTTGTGTAGTTTTTGCCAACTTTGGCACCACTTTGTATTTTGCCAATAACTCTCTCTTTCAAACTCTAGTTAACATCATTTAACTTGTAAAATGCAAATCTTCAAGTGATTTTTTTTAAACAAGTTAATTTTAGCCATTTTGGTTTCTTCTATTCATTGTTCAAGAGCATTTTTCCTTCTTGAAAGTCACTCTAAAAAGAGCTTGCTCTTCCTTCAAACCTATCTCTATTTTTGGTCAAAAATAATTGATCTCATGGAAGCACCCTCAGTATTTCATACTCATTTCTAACTATTATTGATGTTCATCCCTTAAATTGTCTTCTTTGAAAAGCTCCTAATATTTCCAAGTACTCATTTCTAACCCAAGGAAGAGTCCACGAAGGGATCATCAAGCATGAATATCTTCTTTTTTTTAATTTCATTCTTTTATTTTTAAGATTGTTTTATGAAATCACAAGACTGCAATCTCCCATGCACCTCTCTTAATTCATCCAACCTAGGGCCTTTTAGAAACTACCTTAGAATAGCTTGATTTAATTGTAATTTTCAAATATCTTTCCAAAGAAAAGCTCACGAGGGTCACTTTCTATTTTCATATCTTTTCATTCTATGATGTTTTATGCCCCAAATTGATCCTAAAATATTCATGAGTTCAACCTTTATAAGATTCATCATTTATTGCTTTGTATCTCCTCCTAGATTTTTCATGAAACCTCCCGAGAGGAGCCTTATTGGTTATGAAAATGTAGTTTATTTATGATGGAATAGCCATTTTACATTCTCATTCTCTGTTACTATAATGTCATATGGTTTATGCCTTACTTTTACATTTTGCCTTAAATTGTTCCTCTTTGACATCCTGTAGACTTTGGACCATTTTGGAAACAAAATAAGATATCAATACATATAGTTTAAAAATTGGTGGTGACTTCAATTCTAATTTTTTAGGTATTTCTAAAGAAATAAACTTTTTCTTTTTTTATAGTAAGGGTTGTCAATAGCAAAACCTAGCTATGACACCCTAGACCACCCTAGTCCCTAAAATTTGAACTTTAACCTTGAGCCCTAAACCATATAGTGTGAACATGAAAATGCATCCTTGGCATTAGACCTTAAACCTTCAACTCAGAACTTAGAATTTTAATTTCTTGACCTTGGACCTATAGGACTTAAGATCTAGACTTTTAGGTCACGACCCTTGACCATTGGTCTTTAACCTTAGACCTTATTACCTTAATCCTAAATCTTAAACCTTTGACTTGGGCTCTTAACCTTGACCCTAAACCTTAGAATTTAAACCTGTTACCTAGAATTTGGACCTTTGAACCTAGAGCTTTCATCATAGACCTCGAGCCTTATTGATAACTCAATTATTTATAATGTATTTATGTAGTGTTTTTTCAATGTTCAGAGCTTTGTCAATCCATTGTTTTTTTTTTTTTTTAATGATGTTCATTCCAAAATTGGATGGTGAAATACAAGTGGAAGCATCAAGGGGAAAAATAAATCAATTTGTGTGGCTTAGGGCTACTTTGACACTGCTTTGTATTGTGCAAATAACTCTCACTTCCAAACTCCAATTGACATCATTTAACTTGTATCATCTAAATCTTCAATTGATTTTCCTTTCAAAGAACTTAATTTGGCCATTCTAATTTCATATTTTTATTCTATGTGTTTTTTCTTCTTGAAAGTTGCTCTAGAAAGAGCTTGCATGAAAGTGTATGAAACCTTATGTTTTCTTTCAACATTATTTTTTCTTTTTTTAATCAAAAACAATTGGCAATTGAAGCATCCTTAGTGTTTTTTACTCATTTTCAACTATTGTTCATGTTTTTTGAGCCATTAAATCCCTCAAATTAGATTTGGAAAAAAGTTTTGAATAATTTCAAGTACTCAATTCCAACCATAAGAAGAGCCCATGAAGGGGTCTTCCAACATCAATATTTTTTTTTTCCTTCCATTCTTTTGCTTTCAAGATTGTTCCTATGCAATCATAGATCTCGCATATGTCTCTCTCATTTTGTCTAATTTCCTTAAAGATCTTTTAGAAACTATCATAGAATCGCCCTCTTTAATGATAATTTTGAATTTTCTTTCAAAGCTCAAGAAGGTTACTTTTTATTTTCATATCTTTTAATTCTAAGATGTTTTAAGCCTAATTTATTCAAAAATATTCATGAGATCACCTTTTAAAAGATTCAGCATTTACTTCCTTTGTATCTCTTTCTTGATTTGATGTAAAACCTCCCTAAAAAAGCCCTATTAGTCATGAGAATGTAGTTTTATTTACGATGGAATATATAATTTACATTCTCATTCTCTTTTACTATAATGCCCTATGGTTTATGCTTTACTCTTAATATGTTACTTCAAATCGTTCATCTTTCATGTCTAGTACACCTCGTGTCATTTCATAAGCAAAATTAAGTATTAGTACATATAGTTTTAAAAAATTGTAGGACCCTAAAGTTATTTTCTAGGGATTTTTAAAGTAACACATTTTTTCCTTTTTCACACTGAGAATTTTCCATAATGAAACCCCTATTATAAAACCTTAGACTACCCTAACATGGGATTTTGAATCCTAGACCTTGAGTTCGGGCCCTTAGACTATTGGCTTACGACCTTTGACGATTGGTCTTGGAGCTTTGGCCTTGCAGCCTTAACCATGAACCTTAAGCCTAGACTTAGTACGCTTAATGTTCACCCTAGACCTTGGACCTTAGACTTTTAACCTTAGACCTTCCATCGTAGACATGTCATCAAAGAGCTTGAGCCTTATTGATAGCTAAACTATTTGTAATGCATTTATCTATTGTTTTTAAATTTTGAGAGCTTCATCGATGGTTTTTTGACTTTTTATAAGTTATTTATTGTAAAATAAGATTATGAAAGACAAATGGAAGCATAAAGGGAAAAAACAATTCTATTTCAAAAGTTTTAGGCAACTTTGACACCACTTCGTATTTTACTAATAACTTTCAATTCTATATAGTTTATGTTTTGATCTTTGTGTTTTGCCCCATTGTCGTTCTTCTTTAACATTTTGTAAGATTTTCATTATTTTGGAAGCACAATTAGGTATTAGTACATAATATTTAAAAAATTAGTCGCAAATTCAATTTTATTTTTAGATATTTCCAAAGAAATAAATTTCAACCCTTTTCATACTAGAGGTTTTCCATAGTGAAACCCTGACTATGGCATCTGAGAGCACCCTAGTCCCTAAACTCTAAACTTAAACTATAAGCCCTGAACCATGAAGCTAAAAGAAAAAAAATGGCATTTTTAACCTTGAACCCCAAACCTATAATCTAGAAATTTTAATTTTAATTTCTTGATCTGATACCCTAAACTTAGGACTTAAGACCCTAGACCTTGGACTCGGGAGGCTAGACCATTGATCCTTAAGTATGGACCTAGTAGCCTTAATCTTGAACCTTAAACCTTTGACTTGACCCTTAACGTCAACCTTAGACTTTGGACCTCATACCATCAACCCTAGACATTAGTCCTTTGATTCTAAACCATTCATCATAGACCTAGAACCTTATTGATCACTTAACTATTTATAGTGTAGTTATCTAGTGTTTTTTAATTTGAGAGCATCCTCAAAGCATTTTTGTGTTTTCATTAGTTTTTTATTGCAAGATTGGATGATGAAATATAAGTGGAAGCATCAAGGGAAAAAAACATATCTATTTGAGTAGTTGTAGCCAACTTTGACCCTACTTTGTATTTTACTAGTAACTCTCTCTTCTAAACTCCAATTGGTATCATTTAACTAGTAAAATCTAGATCTTCAAGAGATTTTCTTTTAAGGAACATAATTTTAGCCTTTTTAATTTCTACTTTTCATCATTCGAAAGCATTTATCCTTCTCAAAAGTTACTCCAAAAAGAGTTCACATAAAAACAAAGGATATCTTATGCTAAACCTTTAAACTTTTTTTTTTCCAAACAAAATTGATCACCTTTAAGTGCCTTCAATATTTCGTACTCAATTCTAACTATTCTTCATGTTTCCTAAACCATTAGATCCCTCAAATTTTCTTTTTTAAAAAAGCTCCAAATAATTATAGGCATTCATTTCTAATCCAAGGAAGAGTCCACGAAGGGGTTTTCAAGCATCCATATATTTTTTCCCTTAGTTTTTTCTCTTTCAAGATATTTCTTATGCACTTAAAAGACTATAATATCCCATAATCATCTTTCATTTCATCAATCTCCTCTAGAATCTTTAAAAACTGCCTTTGAATAGCCCTTTTTTACCATAATTTTCTATTCTTCTGCGAAGGAAAAGCTTGAAAAGGTCACTTTCTGCTTTTATTTCTTTTCATCCTATGATGTTATAAACCCCAAGTTAGTCCCAGAATATTCTTGAAATCACCTTTTATAAGATTCGGCATTCATTTCTTTGCATCTCCTTCTAAATTTTTATGTAAAACCTCCCACAAAAATCCTTGTTAGTCTTGGGAATGTAGTTCAATTATGATGAAATACCCATATTAATTTCTCATTCTCTTGCACTACAATGCCATATGGTTTATGTTTTACTCTTAGTATGTTGCCTTAAGCTATTCTTCTTTGACATGTTATAGACCTTTCATTATTTTAAAAGCAAAATTAGGTATCGATATATACTGTTTGAAAAATTATTAGTGGCGACTTAATTTTATTTTTTATAAATTTTCAAAGAAATGAATTTTCTCCCTTTTCATGTTAAGAGTTTTCCATAGCGAAACCTCGGCTATGACACCTTAGTCCACCCAAGTCCCTGAACCCTAAGCTTAAACCTTAAGCCCTGAACCATAAAAGCATTTAACATGAAAACATGCATCCTGAACTTGAACCATGAGCCCCTAAACCATAAAGTGTGAACATGGAAACTTGCGTATTTAATCTTGAGCCCCAAACCTATAAACCTAAAATTTTAATGTTAATTTCTTGACTTTAGACCCTAAACCTAGAAATCAGGGTCCTAGACCTTGGACTCAAGACCCTAGACCATTGATCCTTGTGCTTGAACCTTACAACTTTGACCCTCAACCCTAAATCTTTGACTTGGACTCTTAACCTTAACCCTACACCTTGGACCAAAGACCTTCAATCCTAGACCTTAGCCCGTCAATCTGAAATCCTTCATCATAGACTAAAAACACTAATGATCAATTGTTTATAATGCAGTCATTTATCAGTTTTTGAATTTTAAGAGCCTTCTCAATGCTTTTTTAAGTCTTTTTTTATGTTGTTCATTGTAGGATTGGAAGATGAAGCATAAGTAGAAGCAATAAGGAAAAAAAAACAGATCAATTTGAGTAATTTTAACCAACTTTGAAACCACTTTGAATTCTACTAATAACACTCTCTTTTAAACTGTAATTGACATCATTTAACTTGTAAAATTTGGATCTGCAATTGATTTCCTTTTGAGAGAACTTAACTTTAGCCTTTACGATTTCTTCTTTTCATTCTTTGAAAGCATTTATCCTTCTTGAAAGTTAGTCCAAAAGGAGCTCAGATTAAAACACAAGATACCTTATACTATTCCTTGAAACCATGTTTCTTTTTTCAAACACAATTGATCATGTTGAAGCACCCTCAGTATTTCATACTTATTTCTAACTATTCTACATGTTTCATAAGCCATCAGATCCCTCGAATTTTCCTTTTCCAAAATTCTTTGAATAATTCTTAGTACTTAACAAATTTAAAAAAATTTTGGCAACTCTAATTTTTTTTTTAAGATTTCCAAACAAATTTTCTCCCTTTTCCAATTAATGGTTTTTTCTAGTGAAATCTTAACAATAACTTCTTAGACCACCATAGTCCTCAACCCTAAACTTGAACCTTGAGCCCTGAAAAAGCATGAACTTGAAAACTTGCATCTAATTGATCCTTGATCTTGGACTAGGACTCAATACCCTAAACCTTAGAGTCAAAACCCTATACCTTGGACTCATGATTCTATACCTTTGGCTCATGACATTTTTAATTGATCCTTAATCTTAGACTTTGTAACTTGAAGCCTTAACCCTAAACCTCTGCCTTAGACCATTAACTTGCACCTTAAACTTAGGATCTTTGACGTTTAAACCTTGACCCTAGACCTTTAACCCTATACCTTTCATTATAAACCTAAAACCCATTTAATAACTCAACTATTTATAATGCATTTGTATATTATTTTTTGAATTTTGGGAGCTTTTTTAATGCTTTTTGGTATTTTTTTTTAATGTTCTTTATTGCAAGATTGGATGAAGATAGACAAGTGGAAGCATTAAAGGAAAAAACGGATCTATTTGAGTAGTTTTTGCCAACTTTAACATCATTTTGTATTTTGCCAATGACTATATCTTTCGAACTCTAGTTGACATCATTTAACTTGTAAAACCTAAATCTTCATGTGGTTTTCTTTTATGAGAACTTAAATTTACTGATTTTAATTTCAAGTCTTTATTCCTTTGAAAGGATTTTTCCTCCTTGAAGATTACTCTAAAAAGAGCTTGCATCAAGACACAAGCTACTTATGCTCTTCCTTCAAACCTTTTTATTCTTTTTTAAAAATATAGTTAGTCTCGTTAATGCACCCTCGATATTTCATACTCATTTCTAGCTATGTTCTTCCTTTAAACTTATTTTCTTTTGAGATAACTTAATTTTAGTCATTTTAATTTTTATATTTCATCTTTCAAAAGCATTTTTTTTTCTTGGAAGTTACTCGAGAAAGAGTGCGCATCAAACCCAAGACACCCTATATTTTTGTTCCAAAGCCATTATTTTTCAAGCATAATTGATCAAATTGAAGCATCATCAGTATTTCATACTTATTTTCAACTATTCTTGATGTTTCTTGAGCCATCAGACCTCTTTAGTTGACTTGTTTCAAAAGCTTTCAATAATTCCAAGTACTCAATTCTAACCCAAGAAAGAGCCCATTAAGGGGTCTTTTAGCATTAATATCTTTTTTCGTCTTTCATACATTTGCTTTCAAGATTCTTCCTTTGCAATTATAGGACTGCAATCTCCCACACTCATCTTTCATTTCATCTAACTTCTTTAAGGATCTTTTAGAAACTACCTTAAAAGAGCCCTCTTTAATGTTAATTTTCAATTCTTCTACCAAAGATAGGCTCATGAAGATCACTTGCTACTTTCATTCCTTTTCATCTGATCATGTTTTAAACCCTGAATTATCCTAAAAATATTCATGATATTACCCTTTACAAGATTCATCATTCACTTCTTTGCATCACCTTTTGAAATTTTTCATAGAACTTTCGTAAAAGAGCCCTATTGGTCATGAGAATGTAATTCATTAATGATGGAACAGTCATTCTAAATTCTCATTCTATTTTACTATAATGCCATATGGTTTATGCTTTCTTAGTGGTGCAATGCCTCAAGCAGTTCTTCTTTGACATCCTGTAGACTTTTTATTATTCTGAAAGCAAAATTAGGTATCAGTACACACTGTTTAAAAAGTTGTAGTGATTTCAATTATTTTTTCCTTAAAATTCCTAAAGAAATGAATTTCTTCCCTTTTCACACAAATTGTTTTCCATACCGAAACCTCGGATATGACACATTAGACCATTATAGTCCCTCGATCCTAAACCTAAACCTTAAGCCCCAAACATAAATCATGCACTTGAAAACTTGCATCCTTAACCTTGAACCCCAAACCTATACTGTAAAACTTAAATTTTAATGTGTTGACTTGAGACCCTAAACCTAGGACTTGAGACCCTTGACCTTGGACTTGAGACCTTAGACCTTTGGTTCATGACCCTTAACTACTAATCCTTGAGTTTAGACCTTGCAGCTTTAACATTTAACCCTAAGCCTTTGACTTGGATGCTTAATCTTGAACTTTGACCTTGAACCTTAAACCTTTAATCCTAAATGCTAGTCCTTTGACCCTATACATTAGTCTTTTGACCCCAAATCCTTCATCAAAGACCTAAAACCTTATTGATGACTCAACTGTGTATAGTGAAGTTATCTAGTATTTTTCAAATTTTTTGAACTTTCTTAATGCTTTTATGTTTTTTTTATGTTGTTTATTGCAATAATTGATGAAAAAACACAAATGGAAGCATCAAGAGAAAAAACATTTCTATTTGAGTTTCCTTAGCTAGTTTTCATATGACTTTGTATTTTGCCAACCATGTCTTTTTCAAACACCAATTAATGTCACTTAACTTATAAAATCTAGATCTTCAAGTGACCTATTTTTGTAGGAACTTTATTTTGGCCTTTTCAACTTCTTTTTTTCATCCTTCAAAAGTATTTTTCTTTCTTGATAGTTACACAAAAAAGAGCTCACATTAAAAGATCGGAAGAGCCTAAGAAGCACTTAAATATTTCATACTTATTTTAAACTATTCTTCATGATTTTGGGCCATCAGATCCTTTGAATTACCTTTTTGAGCACTTTAACCTAACGAAGAGCCCATGAAAGTGTCTTCTAATATAAATATATTTTATCCCTTTCATTCTTGCTCTTTCAAGGTTGTTCTTATGCGATCATGTGACTGCTGTCTCCCATAATCATCTCTTTTTTTATCCAACCTCCTCAACGATCTTTTAAAAACTACCTTAGAATAACCGTCTTTAATCATAATTTTCAATTCTCTTGCCAAGGTGAAGCTTATGAGGGCTACTTTCTACTTTCATTTCTTTTAATCCTATGATGTTTTAAACCCCTAATTGGCCTTAAACTATTCTTCAGATCACCTTTTACAGGATTTATCATTCACTTTTTCGCATCTACTTCTAGATTTTTTGTAAAACCTCCCTAGAAAAGCCGTGTTGGTCATGAGAATTTATTTTTTTATGATGAAATATCCATTTTAAATTCTTTTCCTCTTTTACCGTAATGCCATATGGTTTATGTTGTGCTTTTAGTATGTTGCCTTAAATCGTTCTTCATTGAATTTTTATAGACCTTGTGTCATTTTGGAAGCAAAATAAGTGTTCAATACATGCAGTTTAAAAAATTAGTGGTGACTTTAGGGATCTTAAAATAAACTAATTTTTGAAATACAATTGATCTCATTAAAGCACCCTTAGTATTTCACACCCATTTCCAACTATGATCTTTCTTCAAACATGTTTTCTTTTAAGTAAACTTAATTTTAGTCATTTTAATTTCCTCTTTTCATTCTTTGAAAGTATTTTCTTTGCTTGAAAGTCACTCAAAAAACAGAAACCATTTATACACAAATGTGCTATGTTGTTCCTTCAAAACTTTTTTCCATTTTTCAAACAAAATTGATCTTATTGAAGCACAGTCAGTATTCATACTCATTTCCAATTATTCTTCATGTTTTTTAAGCCATTATGTTCCTTGAATGCTTTTTCTAGAAAAGCTCCGAAGAATTCCAACGGCTTAATTTTATCATAAGAAAGAGGCCACAATGGGATCTTTTAGCATTAATATCTTTTTTCCCTTTTGTTCTTTTATAATCAAGATTGCTCTTATGCAATCGAAAGAGTGCAATCTCCCATATTCATATCTCATTTCTTTCAACCTTCTCAATTAGAATACCCATCTTAAATTCTAATTCTCTTTTATGGTAATATCATATGGTTTATCCTTTACTCTTAATGGATTGCCTCAAACCGTTATTCTTCGACATCTTGTAGACCTTGCATCATTTTAGAAGCAAAATTAGATATCAATACATACAATTCCAAAAATTAGTGGCAACTTTCAATTTTATTTTTTAGGGATTTCCCAAGAAACAAATTTTCTCCCTTTTCACATTAATGGTATTTTGTGGCAAAACTCTAACTACGACACCCTAGACTAGTAATTTTCTCTTGTTTTCATCCTTCTTGTTAAGTACTTCTCTACCTTTAGAAATAACTCCTCCACATTGTTTGGCATCTTTCTGTTGAGCACATTATGAAATGCTTCAACCTAGATTCCTTCCTAGATGACTAAGATTGCCCCTAATCGATCCGATGCTTTCATTTCTAAAGTCACTACAGTGAATCTTTTCATGTAATCTCATAGTGACTCCCTTAGCTATTGCTTGACATGGAACAGATTGGTCATCTTTTGCTTCTTAACCATGCTAATTATGAAGTGCCACAAGAATAGCTATCTAAAGGTATCTAAAGCGTTAATAGACTTGAAAGAAAGCGAGTTATACCATCTCTTTGCCGCCTTCACCAAGGAGACCAGTCCTTGCACTTTATAAGGTTTATAATCACTTGAAGGTTTGCTGTTAACATGAATTGTTTGATGTGATCCCGCGTTTCTACTAGCCCATTAAAGTTATCCATCTAGATGGGCTTAACTTAGTTAGTACTGGTTTGGTAAGGATCTCAACCGCTAGTGGCATTTTGCCACTTGTTGATATTCTTTGTTATAAAGACCAGCTCTTTGCATTTAGGCATTCATAAACAATTGGATTTGCTTTTTCAACTTGCCTATCTCTTTTTCTCTTGGGCAATAAGAAGTATAGGAGTATTTATCATCAACCATTTTCCCTTTTAACTTGCTTGGTAGCCTCCTCCACTTTATCCTTCTCTTGATATTGTATTGGTTTTGTACTACCTCATCAATGGCTTTAGGCAGCATTGGAGCAGGCAACTGGTGAACCAAAGGTTGAGGATGATGCTATCCTCCTTATGAGATCTATTAGTGCATTAAGACATTGAGGTTATTAGTTATTTGATCTATGTGTTAACTTAAGACTACCAATGCATCTGTTTGGGGAAGACTTAGTAATGGAGATTTACAGGGCCCGTAGGTAGGAAAAGTGGAATGGTAGGGCATGGGAGTAAGGAAACATCATCAAAGTAGGCAGTATGGTGTGAAACCAGTCCCACCAAGGTCATTGTTGGTGGAGGGGGTACGTGGGACGATGTGCCAACATTCATAGTTGCATTCGTCAATATTGTGGCATGCGGCAAGTGTAAAGCAGGCCACGAATGATGAAGGTAAAAAGACTGTAGGCAGTCTTACCACAACTGGGCAACTAGTCGGTCAATTGAAGTGAAATGAGGATCTTGGTTATCGGTTACTTGACTAGTATAGCATGTTTTAGGAGGCATGTTTGATTAAAGCAATAAAGACAATTGATGAAAACTAATTGGTTTTCGTTGCAGTTTCTAATAAATGACACAAATGATGCTAGTTGAAAAAATTGGGCAGTTTGATGTTGACATGTAGAGATGGATCTCTAAGGGATTGTTGATCAATATGAAACTAAGGGAATCAGTAAAATAAGGAAAAAGTCAGGAGGTTGTCATTGGTTTGATCAAGATACTCTCTGATGATTAAGTTAATGATGAAATTGATAGAATTTCGCTATGAAGAAGATAACTTGAATGAATCATACATTAGGTTCTCTTTTTATAATAAGATGAAAAGATACAAGGATCATTTCAGTTTGGTACGACTTCACCAAACCTTAGCAAGTGAGATGTTGACCTGTTTATGCCTTAACCTAGGCTGTTGATTTTTGATCTTTTGACACTTCCCTATTTTAGGGTATCAAATTATCATAGATCTCATAAATTACATCACTAGAACGCTAGTGACACTCCAACATTTTCTTGTTGAAACTAGGCCGTGTGCCATTCTAACATTACTAACACCATTTAATGCCCTACCTTTTTGGTCACTTTTAAGTCATAAGTGTTTTTTATTAGAACGCATGCTAAGATCTATTTGCACCCTTGCTAAGTCGTTCATCATGGGTTTGTCTTGGATGCATCAAGCCTAATTGATATTTAGCCACATCAACTTTATTTTCTTCTCTCTTTTCTTGTTACATTTCATTTTTTCTTAATTTTTTTCATATTCTTTATTGGCTAACATATGCTTTCCAGATTCAACTTTGCTTACTTGATTCCATCAATGTTTTAGTCATCTAAGGAGAAAAGATCTATGGTTTCTTCATTGAGCTTGATTTTAATTTATTCAGTTTCTTCTTTTGTGAAGAATGATTTTTAGGTATATGATCTCTATGAATTCTGCATGAAATCTAATGGCTTACATTTAGGATAAAATTTTTCCTTTTTTTTTCCTCTTACTCTTATAATGGGATTCTAACAAAAGCAAAGTGGGTTCATGAGTTAATTCGTTTGGGTAAGAGAAAATTGTAAAATAACATTACCCATCATGCATTGGAAGGACTTCTATTTTTAAAGAAAAAAACCAATAGACATAAAAAATATATATATATATATATATATGTGTGTGTGTGGGATTTCTGTTTTGTCAAAAATCATAAAACTTAAAGTTCTTTTCGTTTTGGCTAAACCATGAAAATACTAAGAGAGAAAGTGTTGAAAAATACAGAAACACAGATCAAAAAATTACAAATTCTGAAAATAAAGTTCTTATATAAGTCTCGTAATATGTTTTATAAAAATTTTATTTTAAAAAATTATCTATTTTAATTATGATGATATGTTTTGTTTTTAAAAAATTATAATAATAAAAATTATTTGTTAATTAATAAATATATTAAAATATATTATATTTAATTTAAAATAAATATAATAAATTTTTTAAATAAAAAATAGAATAAATTTTATAAAAAACTATGAAAAAAATCATAATTTTATTTGGTGATTTTTCTAGATTTGATGCAACACCAAAATGAATTGATTAATGAAATGACAACCAAGATGGGCTTATTATTATAACCTTTTTTTTTTTTTCATTTTTGTCTATTTAATAAGTTTTTAAGAGCAATTAAAATTTTTAAAATAAATAATATTTAAAAAATTAATTAAACAACCAAAAAAATAAATAATAGTTTCCTCTGTTTAATTATTTTTCACATAACCAAACCAAATGTCAACTTGCTAATGATGGATTCATTTCATAATGGTTTGCAGTCTAAGTATGGAGACAAATTGTTGCGTCCTTTTCCTTATCAAATGTCTTTTAAAGTTAGTTGGATATTAAAGGAAATGATCTTATGGCCTTACCAGAAGCTTAGGGTCAGGTTAGCCCATCTAAAAGGATAGAATTCGAAAAGATATATTGAAGTATTAGGAAGTTAAATTTTGTATAGATTGATGAATCTTTGATAAGAGTAGTAGTCCATTTCTAGTATCCAACATATAAGGCTTTTAAATTTGGAGAAGTTGATCCTACGCCTACCCTTGAAGAATACATGTCTTTATTGGGAATTAGATCAATTTAGCCTTATCAGACTTGTAATATGAAAAAATGCTGTAGTCCAAAAAAATTAAAAAATTTATTAAGAATATGTAGATCTCCAAGGAAGAGCTAATGAGGGAAATTAAAAGAAAAAGTGTGAAGACTACTTGAAAAAAGATTATTTGAGGGGCTTACTATAAAGACATAGTCATAAGTCAAGTGAGTTTCCTATTTTTGTTGTTCTAATATATCAATTAGTGATTTTACCAAAAGCAGTTGGTTACATTAGACTTTGTGGAGATGATCAAGCAAGGGGTAGGCTTGACCATAGTTGTACTTGCTAAGACATTCAAGTCTCTATATTATTATAAGATCTTAAGAAGAGGGAAAATCATGAGGTGAGTATTTTATACATTTAATTGAAGAACCATATGATCAGGAATGAAAAGGCCTCAAGAATCTTTATTTCAACTTGATCAAAAATTTCTATGAAAATGAAGAATTTAAAAACAACATATAGTCATAATGGTTTCTTATGCTTCATACTTAAAAAGAAACACATGTTAAGTGGATGGTGCCCTAGTTACTCTATGAAAACATTCTTTACCAAATTAAGAGTGGATTTGCCTTAGTGTTGCTAGGCTTATAGGATGAATTTGGATATACACCATTATTAGTTCTCAAGCAACTAAGGATTAAGCAATTCATCATTGTTTTGCTTGATTTGGTGCAAGCCAAAAATTACAATAGCACTGTTAATAAAATACAAAAGGAAATGCTAGAGGGGGACAAGTTCACTATAAGGAAATAAAGACTTTTTAGGAATCTACTAAGATATCATTAGCGAAGGAAGAAATTAATTAGAGATTTACACTACCAGCCTGGTTATTTCATTATCAATTCACCTTAACCCTAATGTTGATGCCCATATCAACTTTCAAGAAGTAGTAAGATCAAGATATTGAATAATTAATAGTGAAAAAGGCCAAATTGGAAAAACATATTGGATGCTAAGATATAAGGCTAGGATTTAGGATCAAATGACTGGAAATCTTAAGGAAGATCAGGATCAGGTCAAAGAGCTGAGTCTCTAAGGAGGAAAATTGTAGCCATAAAGTTGAAAAAGACAAGAAAATCAAGAAACTTACCCAAAGGTATTGTCTGTGAAGGAATAGATGAATGATCCAAGATTGACAGAAAGAAAAAACAACATAACAGAATTTTATAAGGTTTTGAATTACATGAAAAAGGAAAATGAAAGATTATAAGGGAAAATAGATCAAGACAAGAAAAATCCATTAGAGAAGCTTGTTGACAACGAGGGAAAATGTAGATTTAAAGTCAGACAAATGATGATCATTCAAATGAAGATCGATTATGTTCAGGTTATCAATGATTTAAGATGAAAGATGGAAGAGATAATACAAGAGGCTGATTTGCGAAAATCCAAAGCAAAAAAAATTTGTGCATCCTAGTGCTATGATAAAAAGAGAATATGAATCATAAGAAGAGAATTATAAGAATGATCTTAAATCTGTTTTAACTCAAATAGAACAAACTGTAGAGGCTGCAAGTCTCACTAAAGAGGAGTTGGATGCTTTCAAGACTGAATTTAGATCAACAGTGTGTTCAAAATAGAAAATGTAGACCATCATAAACGGACTTCTGGAAAGATACCGGCATGGAGTTCATGTGTTCAATTATGGTTATGATCTAAGATACTCATGAGATTCTTATATAATCCTAATATAATTTTTATTTTTTTGTTTCATGATTATCTAAGCACTATGCTTTTCCCATATCTATTATCATGCATGCATGTTTGTTGATTTGAAATTTAGATAATAAGATCAAAGAAATTGGAAAATCAAAGTCAAACTTCCCAAGGTTATGATTTCTGTAAGGTTAAAAAGATTAGAAATTCCAATAAAAAAAAGTAAATCGAGTCTGATTGAAAGGAAAAACAAAAATAACAAGATTAAATGGCCTAAAAAGCTAGTATATCATCATATGAAGGGCTAAGGCTCAAGGAACCCAAAGACGACTATACTCAAATTAATCATAGAAATAGCTAAGATTCAAATGAGAATACCTAATGATCAAATCATCAAAGCCAAAGGAAACTAGACTAATCTAAAATTTTAAAAATCTCTCAAACCTTTTGGGGCAATTAGACATGATAATAAGATATGGCATTTTGGGGAAATTTAAGTTCCCTTTTTTCATGCACTTAAGATTAATAAACTCATTGCTACCCATTGATTACATTCATGATGTCACATCCTAGTCCTTAAACCTTGAACTTGAACTTCAAGCTCTGAACCATAAACTGTGAACATGAAAACCTGCGTGCTTAACGCTTAACCTTTAACCTAAAACCTACAACCTTAAACTTCAAATTTCACTTCCTTGACCTTAGACCCTAAATCTTAGACTCGGGACCCTAGGCCCTAGACTTGGGGCCTTAGACGTTTGGTTCATGACCCTTGACCATTGATCTTTGACATTGGAGCTTACAGCCTTAACACTAAACCCTAAACCCTGGACTTAAACCTTAACCCTGACCTTAGACCTTTTACCCTAGACCTTAGACCTTAGCCCTTCGACCCTAAACGTTTCATCATAGACCTACAACTCTGTTGATAACTTAATTATTTATAGCTCATTTATCTATTTTTTTTTTTGAATTTTGAGAGATTGCTTAATGATTTTTGGTGCTTTAATTTTGTTTATGTTACGTGTTGCAACATTACATGATGACACACAAATAAAAGTAGTAAGGAGAAAAAAAATCTATTTAGGTAGTTTTTGCCAACTTTGACACCACTTTGTATTTTGCCAAAAACTTTCTCTTTCAAACTCCAATTAACATCATTTAACTTGTAAAATATGAATCTTCAAGTGATTTTTTTTTAGAGAAATTAATTTTAGCCATTTTAATTTTCTTTATTCATCTTTCAAAAGCGTTTCCCTTCTTGAAAGTCATTTAAGACAGAACTTACGTCAAAACAAAGGATATCTTTTGTTCTTCCTTCAAACCTATATTAATTTTTAGTCAAAAATAATAGATCTCATTAAAGCATCCTCAGTATTTCATACGCATTTCCAACTATGCTTCATGTTTCTTAGGCCATTAAATCCCTTGAATTGTCTTTTTTGAAAGCTCATAATATTTCCAAGTACTCACTTTTAACCTAAGGAAGAGCCCATGAAGGGACATTCAAGCATTAATATTTCCATTTCATTCTTTTATTTTCAAGATTGTTCCTATGCAATCACAACACTGCAATCTCCCACGCACCTTTCTCATTTTATCCAACCTCCTCAAAGGTCTTTTAGAAACTGGTTAGAAGCTTTGGCTTTGATCATAAATTTTAATTGTCCTTCCAAGGAAAAGCTCATGAGGATCATTTTCTATTTTCATGTTTTTTTCATTCTATGATGCTTTATGCCCTAAATTGGTCCTAAATATTCAAGAGATCAACACTCTACAATATTCTTCACTTATTTCTTTACATTTTTTTCCAAATTTTTCACAAAACCTCCCTAGAAGAGCCTTGTTGTCATGAAATTGGAGTTCATTTATGACGGAATAACCATTTTAAATTCTCATTCTCTATTACTATAATGTCGTACGGTTTATGCTTTACTTGTATTGTGTTGCCTTAAATTGTTCTTCTTTGACAACTTGTAGATCTTGGACCATTTTGGAAGCAAAATAAGGTGTCAGTACATATAGGTTAAAAAATTAATGGTGACTTCAATCTTTTTTTGGGGATTTCTAAAGAAATAAAATTTCTCCTTATTCACACTGGGGGTTGTCAATAGCAAAACCCTAATTATGGCACCCTACACCACCTTGGTCCTTAAACTTTGAACTTTAACCTTCAGCCCTAAAGCATATCGCATGAGCATGAAAACTTGCATCCTTGACTTGAACCCTTAACCCACAATCCATAACTTTGAATTTTAATTTCTTGACCTTAGACCCAAAACATAGAACTTGAGATCTTAAACCTTTGGGTCACAACCCTTGACCATGGGTCTTTTACCTTAGAACTTGATGTCTTAATCCCAAATCCTAAACCTTTGACTTGTACTCTTAACCTTGACCCTAGACCTTAGAAGTTAAACCTTCAACCATAGAATTTAGACCTTCAACCCTAGACCCTTCATCATAGACCTCAAGCCCTTATGCTCTTCCTTTAACTTTTTTTTTTTCCAAAAACAATTGATCCCATTGAAGCATACTTAGTGCTTCATACTCATTTCTAACTATTCTTCATGTTCTTTAGCCATTAGATCCCTTAAATTTCCTTTTTGGGGAAGTTTCGAATAATTCCAAGTACTTAGTTCTAACCCAATGAAGAGACCATGAAGGGTTCTTCAAGCATCAATATCTTTTTTCCCTTTCATGTTTTCTCTTTCTAGATTGTTCTTAGGCAATCATAGACTATAATAACCCATATTCATCTCTCTTTTCATCTAGTTTCTTTAAGAATCTTCCAAAAACAACCTCAAAAGAACCCTCTTTAATCATAATTTTTAATTCTCCCACCAAGGAAATGCTTATGAGGGTCATTTTTTGATTTCATATTTTTTCATCTTTTTATGTTTTAAACCCCAAATTGGTCCCAAAATATTCATGAGGTCATCTTCTATAAGATTTATGCTTGTTCTTAGTGTGTTGGCTCAAATCATTCTTCTTCGACATCTTATAGCTTGCATAATTTTGGAACCAAAGTTAGGTATCAGTGCACATAGTTTAAAATATGTTTGGAAACTTCAATTTTTTTTAGGGATTTCTAAACAAATGAATTTTCTCCATTTTCAGACAAAGGGGTATTCGTAGTGAGACCCTTACTATGACACCTCTAACCACCCGTGTCCCTAAACCTTAAAGTTAAAAATTTAGCCTTGATCCATAAAACGTGAACACAAAAACTTGCATCCTTAACGTTGAGACCAAAACCTATAACCTTGAATTTTAATTTTAATTATTTGACCTTAGACCCTAGACCTAGGACACGGGAACTTATACTTTAGACTTAAGACCTAGACCTTTAGGTCACAACCCTTAGACCTTTAACCTTACACTTTGGACCCTAGACCCTTCAGCACAGGAACTTAGACTTTAGACTCAAGACCTAGACCTTTGAGTCACGACCCTTAGACCTTTAACCTTACACTTTCGACCATAGACCCTTCAGCATAGACGTAGAACCTTATTAATAACTCAATAATTTATTAAGTATTGATCTAGAGGTTTTTGAAGTTTGAGAGCTTTCTTGATGCCTTTTTGTGATTTTTTATGTCGTTTGCTACAGGATTAAAGGATGAAAATAAATAAAATTGTTAAGGGAAAAAAATTATCTATTTGTATAGTTTTGGCCAACTTTGACATTGTTTTATATTTTACTAATAACTATCTTTTTTGAACTCCAATGGACATCATTTAACTTATAAAATCTAAGTCTTCAAGTAATTTTCTTTTGAGAGAACTTAATTATTATCATTTTAATTCCCTTTTCTCACCTTTTGAAATTATTTTTCTTTTTTGAAAGCTACTTCATAAAGAGCTCACATCAAAATATAAGATACCTATGATCTTCCCTCTAACCAAATTTATTTTTCAAACATAATTAATCTCATTGAAGCACCCTCAGTGTTTCTTACTCATTACCAACTATTGTTTATGGTTGTTGAGCCATTAGATCCCTCCAATTAGATTCTGGAAAATGTATCAAATAGTTTTAAGTGCTCAATTCCAACCCTAGGAAAAGCCCATGAAGGGGTCTTCTAATATCAATAACTTTTCTCCTTTTTGTTCTTTTGCTTTCAAGATTGTTCCTATGCGATTATGCCTCTCTCTTTTTGACTAACCTTTTTAAAGATCTTTCAAAAACTATCATAGAGCAACCCTCTTTAATCATAAATTTGAATTCTCCTTCTAAGGAAAAGCTTAATAGGGCTATTTTCTATTGTCATATCTTTTAATTCTATGATGTTTTAAGCCTAAATTTGTTCAAAAATATTCACTAATCACACTCTATAAGATTCAACATTAATATTTTTATATTTCTTTCTTGATTTTATGTAAAACCTCCCTAAAAAAGCCTTATTGGTCATGAGAATGTAGTTTCATTTATGATAGAATAGATAATTTACATTCTCATTCTCTCTTACTATAATGCCGTATGGTTTATACTTTGCTTTTAGCATGTTGCTTCAAACCATTCTTCTTTTATATCTAGTAGACCTAATTGTATCATTTTATAAGCAAAATTAGGTATTAGTACATATAGTTTTAAAAAATTTGTGGGATTCCAATGTTATATTTTAGGGATTTCTAAAGAAACAAATTTTCTCCTTTTTCACACTGAGAGATTTCTATAATGAAACCCTTACTATGACACAATAAACCACCTTAGTCCCTCAACCTTGAACTTTAATCGTGAGCCCTGAAACATATAGCGTGAACATGAAAACTTGCATCCTTAACCTTGAACCCTAAACCAATAACCTTAAACTTTAAATTTTACTTTCTTGACCTTAGACCTTAGATGTAGGATTTTGAACCCTAGATCTTGAGTTTGGGACCCTAGACCATTGGCTCACGACCCTTAACCATTGGTCTTTAACCTTGAACCTTGCAGCCTTAGCTGTGAACCCTTAGACTTAGTACCCTTAACCTTCACCGTAGACCTTAGACCTTAGACCTTCAACCTAACATCTTTCATCAAAGACCTCAAACCTTATTAATAACTTAACTATTTATAACATATTTATTTATATTTTTGCATTTTGAGAGCTTCATCGATGATTTTTTGACTTTTTATAAGTTATTTATTGTAAGATTAGATTATGAAAAACAAATGGAAGCATTAAGGGAAGAAAACATATCAATTTGAAATGTTTTGGGAAACATTGACACCACTTTGTATTTTATTTATAAGTTTTAATTCTATATAGTTTATGTTTTGCTCCTAGTATGTTGCCCCAAGCTATTCTTCTTTGATATCTTATAGACTTTTCATTATTTTAGACGTAAAATTAGGTACCAGTATATACAATTTAAAAAATTGGTGACAACTTCAATTTTATTTTTACGGATTTCCAAAGAAATGAATTTCCAACCTTTTCATACTAAGGGGTTTTCATAGTGAAACCGCAACTATGGCACCTTAGACCACTTTAGTCCTTATACTCTGAACTTAAACCTTGAGCCCTGAACCATAAAGCCTGAACATGAAAACTTGCATTCTTAACCTTGAACCCCAAACCTATAATCTAAAAATTTAAATAATAATATCCTAACCTCGGACCCTAAATCTAGGACACAGGACCCTAAACCTTGGGATGCTAGACCACTAATCCTTGAGTTTATATTTTATAGCCTTAACCTTAAACCCTAAACCTTTAACTTAGATAACCTTAACCTTAGACCTTGGACCTTAGACCTTTAACCCTAGGCCTTAGTCCTTTGATCTTAAACCCTTCATCATACATCTAGAACCTTATTGATGACTCAACTATTTATAATGCAGTTATCTAGTACGTTTTGAATTTCAAGAGCTTCTTCAAAGCTTTTTTCTGTTTTTATATATTTTTTATTAAAAGATTGGATGATGAAACATAAATGAAAGTATCAAGGGAAAAAATAGATATATTTGAGTAGTTTTGGCCAACTTTTAACACTACTTTGTATTTTACTAATAACTCTCTCTTTTGAACTCCAATTGGTATCATTTACCTAGTAAAATCTAGATCTTCAAGTGATTTTCTTTTATAGAAACATTATTTTAGCCTTTTTACCTTTTACTTTTCATCCTTTGAAAGCATTTATCCTACTTGAGAGTTACTCCAAAAAGAGTTCACATAAAATAAAGGATACATTATGCTAAACCTTCAAACCTTTTTTTTTTAAAACCAAATTGATCCTATTTAGGCACCCTTATTATTTCATACTCAATTCGGACTGTTCTTCAAGTTTCTTAAGCCATTAGATCTTTCAAATTTCTTTTTTGAAAAAGCTTCAAATAATTCCAGGTACTCATTTCTAACCTAAGGAAAAGCCCATTAAAGGGTTTTCAAGCATTTGTATCTTTTTTCCATTACGTTCTTTCTCTGTCAAGATATTTCTTACACAATTAAAAGATAGTAATATCCCATATTCATCTTTCGTTTCATCAACCTCCTCAAGAAACTTTTAGAATTCCTTTGAATAGCCCTCTTTGATCATCATTTTCAATTCTCCTACCAAGGAAAAGCTTGCAAAGGTGACTTTTCATGTTCATTTCTTTTAATCCTACATAACCATATGGTTTATTATTTGCTCTTAACGTGTTGCCTTAAGCTGTTGTTCTTTGACATCTTATAGACCTTTCATTATTTTGGAAGCAAAATTAGGTATTGGTACACACTGTTTAAAAAATACTACAATGAAATAAGCTTTTATTCATGATTTTAAATGTCTTTTATTCACAGTTCTAAAATTATGAATTATGTCCATGTGAACAAAAAAGGGTTAAAGTAGTTTGCCATAGTTTTTGAACAGTAAATAAAGGGGATCATAGTTCACAGTTTGTTAACATTTTTATTCACTGTTTTTAAACTGTGAATAAAAAGTAATAGTTTACAGTTCATTAAAGCTTTTATTCACAATTCTAGAACTGTGAATAAAAATGAACATAGTTCAGAGTTATTTTTGATCTTTGTTCATAGTTATAGAATTGTGAACTATTGGTTAATTAAAAAATAACTTTTAATTAAAAACACATTTTTATTTTCTATAAATATTTTAATAATCTTTTATCCATAGTTCTTACAAAATAATGGATAAAGAGTAATTATTTTATAAAAAATTTAAATGCCATCTTACACTTCTTATGTTTTATTGAAAATATTTTGTGATGCTGCCGTTATTCATGGGAAATAATACCAATTGAGATATTTTTCTTTTCCTTGGTTACATTTAAGTTTTCAATATCATAATGTAAAGTAACCTCAACATATTGCAAAAATATTTATGCAGGAACAAGTGGGTCAAGGCAATCTTGTATTTATATATAGACCGATTGTAAATGCTATGAAAATAAAGATGCAATAAGTTATAAATTCTTCCTCCTTGGTTGCTCGACATAATACTATTATTACTTAATACTTTATTTATAACATAATCCTGAATATTCAACCATGAGTATCTCATTTGTCTTTTACTTAAAATAAACTTGAAATTTTATACGAAAAGTAAATGACATGCTAATGGTTTATTTTAGGTTTCAATTGAAGTTGTGTGGTAGTTCTCATAATGTTAAGAATTTTTGCAAAAGCAAACTTAAATCAAGGTCCACAGAGCTTTTTTTTTTTTTTGTCATACTTGTTGGAGAAGAGCCAGGCCAATAGATAGAAAATAATAAAAAAGTAAAAGCTAATACTAATAAGAAGAAATAAAGTAATTAATTTGCTTGACAACAGTTAAATTAAAAAAGGCAAAGAGTAATTCAAATTATCAAATCTTAAATAACCTATGGGGTTTATGTCATCTTGTTTTACAACTCAAAAGCTGCACTTATTATCTATTATTAATGGCAAAAGATACACATTTTTGTCCCATATAGGACCCACAGAATAGAATGATAGAAAAGTAGTTGAGCTTTATTTAACTATTAGGGAAGTGTCACTACATCAAATTTGATTTTTAATGACACTAAATAGATAACAATTTTAACAAAAAAAACGCCATTAAAAATGGATAGAAAAGATTGGATGACAATTTCATAATAAAACGACATTAAAATAATCAATTTCATGTTGGCTTATAAGAAAACCAATTTTAATAGACATGCATTTCACATCGATTTGATTAACCGACATGAAATTGAAGTTTTTAATGCTGTTCGTAAGAGAACTGACATTAAAAAACATGTGTTTCACGTCAGTTTATTCAACCAACATGAAATTAAAGTTTTTAATGTCGATTTTGTTATGAACTAAAGTTAAATGGATGCATTCCATGCATTCTCAATGCCTTTTGTTTGAAATTTTAAACTAATCCACCTCTAACTCTAACAATAGGAATCTTATCTATGAACACCCACATCATTTTCTTTTTTTTTTAATTAATAAAGAACATGTCAATACATTATTAATGTCAAAATTAAAATTTATATGGAGATTAATTATGCGAACTTCCAAATATTATTTTTTATTATGATATATTTAGGTACAATATATGGTTCATGTGATCCTTGTATTAATGAGGTTTTAATTGTCAATATCTGGTTTGGTTTATCAATTGTTAGGTTCATATTTTCAGTTCACTTAGTAAAATAAAAGGTGTACTTATGAGGAACATTGTTTCTTTCTCATCGGTTCTCTAACGAACTGATGAGAAAGGTTGCCTATGTAAAGGCCCCGATACCCATTGTTGGGTGTCAAAATCTGGGTATTAGGAATTATTTTCTTTGGTAACTATTTTCTCTTGATTTCATCACACCATTATCCTCTCATTGGTATGCTTCTTCTTCACCATTGTTCTCCTGTCAGTGTGCTTCTTCATCGCTAACTGGTTCTCTTCTCCGACTGCCTTTTAGTGAAGTGAGACAATCTTTAGTTTGTCCTCCCAGATCAATCCATTGGTTGGCCACTTATTTGGGTATATCCTCCCCCATTTTTAAAGGACTCTTCCTGCTTGCATGATAAATATGTGAATCTTTCTCTCATTTTTTGAGATCTTAAATGTTTTAGTAGAGTGAGGAGAGATGACGTTTGAAGAAAGGTGTGAGCAAAGAAACATATACATATATATTATCTATGGAAAGCTTAATCTATGGGCGCCACTGGCTTGCTCGGTGGCACTTGGCCCATGCCGTCCCTGCTTAGGGCTGCTGAGGCATGCCTCCCATACCCAGGGCCCATGCGATGCGGCTCCCCTGGCTCGCTCGCTGGGCAGTACGTTGAGGGTCGAGGACGTGGGGGCTGGCTCGCGATGGGCACCACTGATGTGGTTGGCGCGCCCACAGCTGCCACACGCTGGGCACTTAGCCCATGCCGTGCCTGCTGAGGACTGCTTAGGCATGCCTCCCATGCCCAGGGTCTATGCAACGTGGCTCCCCTGGCTTGCTCGGTGGGCACTACGTCTAGAGACCGGCACGATGAGGCTGGCTCGCGATGGGCGCCATTGGCCTGGCTGGCAAGCCCAACGTTGTCACAAGCTGGGCACTTGGCCTATGCCGTGCCTGCTGGGGGCTGTCGACATGTCCCACCCATGCCCAGGGCCCGTGCGATGTAGCTCCCCTGGCTCGCTTGCTAGGCACTACATCGAGGGTCGGGGCCGAGGGGGCTGGCTCGCAATGGGTGGCATTGGCCTTGCTGGCGCACCCACGGCTGTTGCATGGTGGGCACTTGGCCCATAGCGTGCCTACTGGGGGTTGCCAAGACTTGCCTCCCATGCCCTGGGTCCGTGCAACAAGGCTCACCTGGCCTGCTTGCTGGGCGCTATGTCGAGATTGGGGGACGAGAGGGTTGGCTCGCGATGGGTGCCCATGGCCTGGCTGGCAGTCCCAACGCTGCCGCATGCTGGGCACTTAGCCCATGCCATGCCTACTAGGGCCGTCCAAGGCATGGTTCCCATGCCCAGTGTCCATGGGATGCGGTTCCCCTGGCTTGCTCGCTTGGCAGTAAGTCGAGGGGCAGGGACGAGGGGGCTGGCTCGCGATGGGCGCCCGTGGCCAGGCTGGCGCGCCCACCGCTGTCGCATGCTGGGCAAGCAGCCCATGCCATGCCTGCCGGGGGCTTCTGAGGCATGCCTCCAGTGCCCAGGGTCTGTGCGATGCAGCTCCCCTAGCTTGCTTGCTGGGCAGTAAGTCGAGCGGCAGAGACGAGGGGTCTGGCTCGTGATGGGCACCCGTGGCCTGGATGGTGCACCCACCGCTGCCGCATGCTGGGCAAGCAACCCATGTCGTGCCTGCTGGGGGCTTCTGAGGCATGCCTCCCATGCCCAAGGTCCGTGTGATGTAGCTCCCCTGGCTCACTTGCTGGACACCATGTCGAGGGACGAGGGGGCTAGCAAGAGATGGGCGCCCATGGCCTGGCTGATGTGCCCCTCGCTGCCGCACGTTGGGCAAGCTGCCCATGCCGTGCCTGCTGGGCGCTGCCGAGGCATGCCTCCCGTTCCCAGTGTCCGTGTGACATGGCTTCCCTGGCTTGCTCACTAGGCAGTACTTTACCGTGGGACAGCACCGAAGGACAAGTTTCTATTTTTTATATATATATATATATATATATATATATATTATTGGAGTAACACTTGGTTCGCCAATGCTTCCTGTTATGTTTCCAAGTGTTTGTCCCTTGTGTTTCTCATTCTCCACAAGCCCAAAGGACTTGCTTTTTTCCAGGTCATTATCTTGAGGGACAATTTCAGACCTCGGGGCGTCAATTGCCGAAAAGCGAGGGACAATTGTTGTGAAGGTTCAGGAGGGGAGGGGAGGGACGAATCGAAGTGACAAAGGGCTGAATCTCAGTGGATCCTTGCAGCAAGGCCACTCTGTCACTTACAATACCCCATCGCGTATTTATGTCGTCTGCAAATGATTCTACCCGTCACTCAGTGGGAATCACACTTCAAGGCAGCCCACGAGGCCCCTCTGCTGCGGGGGCTTGGCCAATGAAACGTGCCTTTGGGGGCTGGGTGGCCCCTACTCAGGTCGACAATCAGGCGACGGGCGCATGCATCGCTTTTGGCCTGGATTCTGACTTAAAGGTGTTCAATCATAATCCAGCGCACGGTAGCTTCGCGCCACTGGCTTTTCAACCAAGCGCGATGACCAATTGTGCGAATCAATGGTTCCTCTCGTACTAGGTTGAATTACCATTGCGACGCAGGCGTCAGTAGGGTAAAACTAACCTGTCTCACGATGGTCTAAACCCAGCTTACGTTCCTTATTGGTGGGTGAACAATCCAACACTTAGTAAATTCTACTTCACCATGATAGGAAGGGTCGACATCGAAGGATCAAAAAGCCACGTCGCTATCAACGCTTGGCTGCCACAAGCAAATTATCCCTCTAGTAACTTTTCTGAAACCTCTAGCTTCAAATTTTGGAGGTCTAAAGGATCGATAGGCCATGCTTTCACGGTTCGTGTTTGTAATGGAAATCAAAATAAAACGAGCTTTTACCTTTTTGTTCCCCAGGAGATTTCTGTTCTCGTTGAGCTCATCTTAGGACACTTTTGTTATCTTTTAACAGATGTGCCACCCCAGCCAAACTCTCCACCTGACAATATCTTCCACTCGGATCGGCTGGTCGAAGCCGACCTTGCGTCCAGAAAGAGGGGAGATGCCCCGCCTCCGATTCACGGATTAAGTAAAATAACGTTAAAAGTAGTGGTATTTCACTTTCGCCATTTTCGGCTCCCACTTATCCTACACCTCTCAAGTAGTTTCACAAAGTTAGACTAGAGTCAAGCTCAACAAGATCTTCTTTCCCTGCTGATTCTGCCAAGCCCGTTCCCTTGGCTGTGGTTTCGCTAGATGGTAGACAAGGACAGTGGGAATCTCAGTAATCCATTCATGCACGTCACTAATTAGATGATGAGGCATTTCGCTATCTTAAGAGAGTCATAGTTACTCTCGCCGTTTACCCGCGTCTGGTTGAATTTCTTCTCTTTAACATTCAAAGCACTGGGCAAAAATCACATTGCGTGAGCATCCGCAGGGACCATCACAATGCTTTATTTTAATTAAACAATTGGAGTCCCTTTGTCTGTACCAGTTCTGAGTTGGCTGTTCGATTCTTGGGGAAGGCCCCTGAAGGAACTGTTCCCAGTCCGTCCCCCGACCGACACGTGGTGACCCGCTCTTATGCTGGGAGCAGCTCGAGCAGTCCACCGATAGCCGACGGGTTTGGGACTATGACCCCCGTGCCTAGCCCTCAAAGCCAATCCTTTTTCCAAGGTTATGGATCCATTTTGCCGACTTCCCTTACCTACATTGTTCCATCGACCAGTGGTTATTCATCTTGGAGACCTGATGCGATTATGAGTACGATCGGGCGTGGGAGGCACTCAGTCCTCCGGATTTTCAAGGGCCGCCAGGGGTGCACAGAAAAGATAACTCTTTTCGGGGCCCCCATCGATGTCTCTGAACTCCCTAACATTACCGTCAGTCGCCATGTCCCGGTTCTAAAATTTTGACCGGATCTCCTTTTGAAGCTCGCGCCGAGGCACTATCCGACGGGCTTCCCCCGTCTCTTAGGATCGACTAACCCGTGTGCAACGGCCGTTCACATGAAACCTTTCCCCTCTTCGGCCTTTAAAGTTCTCATTTGAATATTTTTTACTACCACCAAGATCTGCACCGATGGCCGCTTCGCCTGGGCTCGCGCTCCGGGTTTTGTGGCAACCACCGCACCCTCTTACTCATTGAGGCTTGGCCCTTGCCCCAATGGTCGGGTATACGTTGCGCGCTTCAGTGCCATCCATTTTCGAGGCTAGTTGATTTGACAGGTGAGTTGTTACACACTCCTTAGCAGATTTCGACTTCCATGACGACCGTTCTGCTGTCTTAATCGACTAACACCCTTTGTGGGTTCTAGATTAGCACGCAGTTAGGCACTGTAATCCGGCTTCTGATTCAACCCACATTGCCAGTTCTGCTTACCAAAAATGGCCCACTTGGAGCCCTCAATTCCGTGGCATGGCTTAATGAAGCAACCGCCCTGTACTACCTATTTGAAGTTTGAGAATAGGTCGAGGGCATTACGCCCCCCATGCCTCTAATCATTGGCTTCTAAAAAGTTATTTGCTTGGAATTTTGAGCTGAAATTTTGTAGATAAATGAAGAATAATCATATCTACTACCAAAAAAGATTTCAAAATTTTTTGGGCACTAATTTTTTTAATCAATTTTGTAAGGCCAAAAATTGAAAAAATTTTCAAAAATAGCCCGTGAATTGAAATGATCCCAAACTTTAGGGCAGACTCCTCATGAATTACACGATTTATTTGAGTCATTTTAGGACCAATTTCGTGATGAAAATACTATCAATTCATACAAATTTCGCAACTGGGCATTGCGGCTAGCAGGTCGGGGTAACTATGCCTCTGCCTAGCCCAGGGTCCATGCTGGCTACCCTGTCCAGCGAAACTCTGCAGCACAAGCTTGGCCAATGACACATGCCTTTAGGGGCCAGGAGGCCCCTACTGCAGCTCGACAATCGGCGATGGGCGCATGCATCACTTCTAGCCCGGATTCTGACTCAGAGGCGTTCAGTCATAATCCAGCGCATGGTAGCTTCGGGCCACTGGCTTTTCAACCAAGCGCTATGACCAATTGTGTGAATCACCAGTTCCTCTCGTATTAGGTTGAATTACCATCGCGATGGGTAAAACTAACCTGTCTCACGATGATCTAAACCCAGCTCATGTTCCCTATTGGTGGGTGAACAATCCAACACTTGGTGAATTCTGTTTCATAATGATAGGAAGAGCCGACATCGAAGGATCAAAAAACAACGTCGCTATGAACACATGGCTGCCACAAACCAGTTATCCTTGTGGTAACTTTTCTGATACCTCTAGCTTCAAATTTTCAAGGTCTACAGGACCGATAGGCCATGCTTTCACAGTTCGTATTCGTACTGGAAATCAGAATCGAATGAGCTTTTACCTTTTTATTCCACATGAGACTTATGTTCTCGTTGAGCTCATCTTAGGACACTTGTGTTATCTTTTAACAGATGTGCTGCTCTAGCCAAACTCCCCACCTGACAATGTCTTTTGCCTCGATTGGTCGGCCGAAGCCGACCTTGGGTCCAAAAAGAGGGGCGACACCCCGTCTCCGATTCACGGAATAAGTAAAATAACATTAAAAGTAGTGGTATTTCACTTTCACCGTTTTCGGATCCACTTATCCTACACCTCCCAAATCATTTCACAAAGTCAGACTAGAGTCAAGCTCAATAGGGTCTTCTTTCCCCGTTAATTCTGCCAAGCCCATTCCTTTGGCTGTGGTTTCGCTGGCACTACTACAAATAAAAGCTTTAATGACAGTTTAAAATAGTTTTTAATGACAGTTGTAAAATTGTCATCTTTGTTCATGTCATTAAAGAGAAGAAGTTTTAGTGACAGTTATTGAACTGTCATTGAAAGCATTACCTTTTAATGACAGTTCTATTGAAACTGCCATTAAAGGGGTGACTTTTTAATGACAGTTCCAACAGAACTGTCATTAAAAAGGGGTACCCTTTAATGACAGTTACAACAAAACTGTCGTCAAAAAGGGATACCCTTTAATGATAGTTCCAACGAAACTGTCATTAAAAGAGGGGACCCTTTAACGACAGTTCTGTTGGAATTATCGTTAAAAGGGGATACCCATTAAAGATATTTTTTATATTTATTTCAAAATAAATAAAAAATTTTTATATTCAAATTATCCAAAACCTGTTTTCACATCATCCATATACATCAATACAATTCTTCACAATATATATGCAACCAAAATTTTTATGTTATACACTTCAATACCATTCTAACAGAGATCGTCATTACTTCTTTCATATTTGGAAACACTCAAAATAATCTAATCCAAAGAAGTAATAAGAGATAAATAAAACAAAGGATCACTAAAGTTTGATGTTATAATTGAACTCTATATGTACAATACATGAGTTAAAAATCTTCAAGATTCAACTTTCTAATATAGCACTCCAAAGAAATTGTCCAACCTCCTTTCTAACTTCATCAATATCCAATTGGGTGTAAGTATCTATGTCCACTAACTATACTTCAAAAAAAAAAGTTAGTCCAATTAAAATTTTTAATAAACACATCAATTAATTACTTAAGTATTTACATAAGCAAATGATCAAAAACTTACCATTTTTGCATATGGGATATTTCTATCACATCTATCAATGATGTCCCTTAAAAATTTCATAATATAATATCCACACTCAGTATTTGAAGGCTAATGTGGACACTGCATTAAAAATTTATCATTATTACATTTTGCAAAATAAATAAAACTAACATCACATATAGGTTTAAATATACATATCTTAGCAGGAATACTCCTAGGAATGCGTCTATTGCTTGATTCTTTGAAAACTTAAAACAATTTAAAAGAACTCCCAATAGAAAATAATCAATACTATTAAGAGTAAGAAAAAATATATACTAACATAAATGAAAATATTTTCACTTACGTGGACATTAGTTGATCTAGTTCTTGACAAGAACCATGGTTCAAAGGATCAAAAATACTGTATACAAAATTACGAGGCTCGACAACCACCAACAACCAATGCTGCCTACATTATGAAAAATAAATGTAAAAAATATTTTGAACAAATCTATTAATAATTTTAATTAACATCATAACTTACCTCAAGTTATAAGGAAATATTACTACTCCTTCGTCACATGGATCTATCATTCTATTGGCTAAGTGACGAGCTTAAGTGTCTATACTTATAGATATTCCATATGACAATGTTGACGAATCAGCAAATACAAAATACTTTCTCAAATCTGTATAAAGTTTACTAAAATAATAAAGAGTAAGAAAAATATAAGTATGATGTAGCCAAATAATAATGACTAGCTTAGGTAAGGATGATGTCGTGGTAAGAATCTCCTGTGTCCAACATATGACATCTTTTTACTATATTTTAAGTGACTAGCTTGGGTGTTTTCAGCACAGATAGGACAAGCATAATACCCTTTAACAGTGCAACCAGATAAATTACCATATGTAGAAAAATCATTAATTGTCCATAACAAAACAGCTTTCAAGTTGAATGACTCATTACGGTATGCATCATGTACTTTTACACCTGTGTCTTATAACATTTTTGAGTCTTCTATAAGTGGAGCCAAGTAGACATCAATATCATTCCCAAGTTGTTTAGGACCTGATATTAGTAACGTCAACATGATGAACTTTCTCTTCATTGTTAACCATGGCGGTAAATTATTGTTCACCATAATCATCGGCCAATAACTATATCGACTACTCAATGTACTATGCGGATTAATCCCATCTACTGATATAGCAAGCCTTAAGTTTCTTGGCTCTGAAGCGAACTCTGGCCACATGTAGTTAACTAATCTCCACGATGGTGTATCCGATGGATGCCTTAACTGACCATTAATTTCCCTTTTATTTGAATGCCATGTAAGGTGTTTTGATATTTCAGAACTTTTGAACATTTTTCTAAATCTTGGTATTGGTGGAAAATACCATAACACCTTAGCAGGCACACCAGTCTTTATTTTGTTACCGTTTTTCATTACTTTCCATCTTGAAAGTCCACAAGTTGGACATTGAATGTCGTCCTGAAACTCCTTCCGATATAATATGTAATCATTTGGACAGGCATGAATCTTTAATACTCCATCCCCAATGCATTCAATGTTTTTTTGGCATCATACATGGATGCAAGCATTTCATTATTATCAGGCAAAATGTCGGTAATCAAATTTAAAAGATCACTGAAGCTTTTATCGGATCAACCATATTTTGTCTTCAAATTGTATAATTTAACTAGAGCAGATAATTTTGTAAACTTCACTGATCTAGAGTACAAAGGTTTCTCAGCATCACAAAGTAATCTTTCAAAGTGGTTAGGATTACTATCATACTCTGCAAATGCCTCTTGTACCATTTCTACAGTGTTATCAACTTCTTCGATGTGTTCTACCTCGCTAACAACTTTAGCATTCTTACTAGTAGAAGACCCAATAATACTGGTTTCTCTGTGCCATATCTAGTTTTGATAGCTGCTATTAACTCCATATATATGTAAATGATTCTTTATCTCATATGGTGTATGACGCTTCATGTTGCCACATTTAATACATGGAGACCGAACTAATTCAGGGTTATCACTATTCTGAGCAGCATAATCTAAAAATTTATTCACCCTTACACCATCTGCCTCTGATCTTCTATCAGCAAACATCCAAGTTTTACCCATTCTAAAATTTAAAAGACATCTAATTATTTACTTTTCAAGCATCTAATATACTAAGTGAAATTTAAATAAACGATTAATAACTATTTAACTAATTAATACAAAAAGTTAATGAAAGCATCTAATTAACTAACTATTAAATTAATTCAAATTTAAATAACAGTTATTATTTACTTTACAAGCATCAAATTTATTAATTAAAATTTAAATATATAATTAATAATTATTTAGTTAATTAAGATATAGTCAACATTTAGTTAACATTTAATCTACTATATAAGCACTTTATTGATTAAAATTTAAATGACATTTAATGGCTTATATTACAAGCATATAATTAATTAATTATCTATTTAAAATTTAACTAAATATATTAATCTATGTTAACAATGAAATCAATATAATTAAATTTGATAAAACATGCCAATTAATCTTACGTAAAAAAATTAATTCAACCATAAATTCATCTACACCTAATATATAATTAATTTACCAAAATATAAATTCATTTAATTAATATTTTTAATTTATCAATTAATTTAAAAATCTTAATAATTATGAAATAATAAATTATTAATATATATCCATTCATACCAAATATGTTCATCAAAATATACTAATGAAAAAAACTAAAATTTCATCAATTAATAACAATTCACCTAACAAAATTAAACAAAAACTTCTCAAACTAAAAATTCATCTACCTAGACAAAGAACAAAGAGATGGCCAAAAAGGTTGCCAACAGCTACCCTAGTTGGTTCTGGACGAACAACAGACAAGGGAATGGCCGGAGAATGGCTGGCTGTGTGGACAGAGACCAAACAGAGAGTGCCGAAAAAGGTGCCAGCAGCTACCCCAGCTAGTTTTAGACGAACAGTAGACAGGGGAATGGCCAGAGAATGGCTAGCTTTATGGACAAAGACCAAAACAAAGAGTGCTGGAAAGGCTGCCAGCAGCTACCCCAGCTGGTTCTGGACGAACAGCAGACAGGGGAAGGGCCAGAGAATGGCTAGCTATGTGGACAGAGACCAAAACAAAGAGTGCCAGAATGGATGCCAGCAGCTACCCCAGCTGGTTCTAGACGAACAACAAACAGGGGAATGGCTGGCTGTGTGGACAGAGACCAAAACAGAGAGGGCCAGAAAGGCTGCCAGTAGTTACCCCAGCTGCTTCTAGACGGACTGCAGACAGGAGAATGGCTGGCTGTGTGAACAGATACCAAAAAAAGAGAGGGTCGAAAAGGCTACCAGCAGCTACCCCAGCTAGTTCTGGACAGACTGTAGATAGGAGAATGGTCGGAGAATGAATGGCTGGCTGTGCAGCTGCTTCTGGACAGTTTGTGAAGAGGAGAATTCTGACCTAGAGAGAAAAAATTTTGCGGGATGTTATGGCGGGCTCTAGAGGGCTCTGGAAAAAAATTTAGATCCCTAACCTTAAAAAGCAAGAAGCAGCAGTAATTGGCCTTTGACGTCAGTTCTAAAAGAACTAGTGTCAAAGGCCTTATGTTTAATGTCAGTTCCTTTAGAACTGACGTTAAATCTGGACTTTGCTGCTGCCTCTTGCAGCAACAGTAGTAGTCCTTGCTGTAGCTGTAAGTAGCCATTGCTGCTGTAAGAAGCAGCAGCCATTTTGGCCTTTGATGCCAGTTCTTCAAGAACTGGTGTCAAAGGCTTTATGTTTAATGTCAGTTCCTTGAGAACTGACGTTAAATGTCAAATTCTTGATCTTTTAACGTCAGTTCTTGAGGAACTGACGTTAAAAGTTTAATTTGTAGGTTTTTTAATGCCAGTTCTTCTTTAATTGGCGTTAAAAACTTTACTTTTAATGACAGTTTTGAAATAACTATCATAAAAAAATGTTAACAAATCTTTTAATGACAGTTCTTTGAATAATCGTAATTAAATTTATGTCAATTATTATAATTTTTGTAGTAGTATGGATAGTAGATAGGGAAAGCGAGAATCTCGTTAAGCCATTGATGCGTGTCACTAATTAGATGACGAGGCATTTGGCTACCTTAAGAGAGTCATAGTTACTCCGGCCGTTTATCCACCCTTGGTTGAATTTCTTCACTTTGACATTCAGAGCACTGGATAGAAATCACATTGCGTGAGCATCCGCAGGGACCATCATAATGCTTTGTTTTAATTAAATAGTCAGATTCCCTTTTGTCCATACTAGTTATGAGTTGGCTATTCGACACCCGGGGAAGGCCCTTGAAGGAATCGTTCCCAGTCTGTCCCATGGCAGCACGCAGCGACCTGCTCTTTCAGTGGGAGCAACTCGAGCAGTCCAATGACAATCGACAGGTTTGGGACTGGGACCCCCGTGCCCAGCCCTCAGAGCCAATCCTTTTTACAAAACAAAGGTCTCAAAATAAAGGAACTATTTACAAAAGAAGGGTCTCTCTCTAAGAGTACCCAAAGCCTCTAGCTACCCACACACTTGAGTTTGCATTACTCAATATCTTTACAACTGAACCCAAGCCCCCTTTTTATACTAGTTGAGGAGTGTCCTACTCAAACGTTTTTTGGATAGGTCACCCAATCTTCATCACGAATCTTTATCTCATTGAGGCTTATTTTCAAAGTTTGGATAGCATCCTTCTCTTGCAAGGACTCTCGTTGAGTCAAGGATCTCATCTCCTTTGAAGTCTTCTCTAAGCCTTCTTATCCATTTTCAACTGGTTTGGATAGGCTCGAGGAGGTGGTTTCCATTCAGGACTCTTTTCGAGCCTTATCTTCCTTGGCTTTAGGGATAAACATCTATTTCTTATCCTTCTATTGCCTTGATCCTCCTTTAGAGAATAGCCATATCCTTTATTTCTAGAATATCTTTACTTGGTGGACTTTCCATCCATGCCAAGCTGGTTTCCCGGATTCTGCCCTGTGTTCCCGTCATTGGAGATATCTGCACAACCGTGTGCTGGTGCTTGCTTGAGGCATCTCTGCCACTTTCCCCTTAAGCAGGCTTATGGGTCTATTTGTGTGCTTCATCCCTCGCTCTTAAGGTTCCTAACTCACCAGCGAATCTTGCCACTGTAAGTATGAAACTTGATTTTTCACCAAGTATCCCGCATTCATTTTCATATCTAACTCATGCATTTTTGCCTTGCTAGCATGGTCCTCCACACTTGTAGGTCTGGGCATGGAGCAAGACTCTTCATGCCTACGCCTTGGTACTCAGATTCAAGGGTCTGACAATAGGCAACTATCCTACCATCGAAAGTTGAGAGGGTAAAAATTTGAATGATGCGTTGTCGACACGATGGCCTTGTGATCCGTCGAGTTATCATGAATCATCAGAGCAATGGGCGAAGCCCGCGTCGACCTTTTATCTAATAAATGCACCACTTCCAAAAGTCGGGGTTTGTTGCATATATTAGCTCTAGAACTACTACGGTTATTTGAGTAGTAGCTGCCATCAAACAAACTATAACTGATTTAATGAGCCATTCGCAGTTTCACAGTCTGAATTAGCTCATATTTACACATGCATGGCTTAAATCTTTGAGACAAGCATATGACTACTGGCAGGATCAACTAGGTAGAATCTTTCAAGACACCGCGCCAACTAGGACAGAAGCGTGCCGTAAGGCTCGCTGAGGCCAAAGCTATCGCGATCATCATTTAAAATCGATGGGACGTGGGACAAATGCTTTTGATTGGATAGGCAGAGTCTGAGGCCATTCCTGTCGTAACACTTTTTACACTTGAGGGGATGACCAAGCTCCTATGTGCCAAAGCAGCCACATGCCGAAGTAAGCCGCGCTTGGAGCACGATGCTCGGCTGAGGCTTCCACCCATGCCTGCGAGGGACATGGTGCAAAGACAACTGACTTGAATCATCAAATTTCATTTATGAAGGCACGCGACACAGGGTCCTTATGTCACCCACGAAAAGCCAACGTATGGCTCGGGGTCAAGCTTAAAGCGATGTACTAGCTGACAACTTGATGCGAGAGCATGGAGCTTGCCAATGTGCACAACTAGATCACCACTCACACACCGCACGTACAAATAGGCAGCAATAGCACCAAACAAGCTGTAAGCTGATGAGCGAAAGGTCGATCATGCAGGTTGTCGAGTGTCGGCGTACCCAAGCCGCTAAGCACAAAATTGTTTCGATAGCAAGGGATGATTCTTCAATGCCGAAGGACCATCGATGAGGCCTTGGCAGCAGAGGTGTCACGCGGTGCCCAGGGTGGTCGTGTGGTTTGCTCGATGCTAATGATCGACGATGATCATGTCATCGACCGTGCTAGGCAATGAGTCTGCCTTGGCAAGCTTGAGCATCAAGATCCAACCCCGCGTCTGCTACCTCGAGGGCCTGCGACGAAGCACTCTGCATGTTCAAAATCCCCTTAGCGATTTGGCCTTCGCATAGCATGCATCATCGTTAGCTTCGTCACCCACATCGTCGTACTTGTCTAGCTACATCCCAGCTCATTATCCCATGATTTGACAAATTTCATTTCCTACAATTTTCCCATCGGTGAGGCCTTGGCAACAAGGGTGTCACACTGTCCCCAAGTTGGCCGTGTGGCTTATTCGATGCTAACGACTGATGATCGTGTTGTTGATCGCGCTGCGCAATAAGTCCATCTAGGCAAGCCTGAGGGTCGAGATCCAATCCCGTGTCTGCCACCTCAAGGGCCTACGATGAAGCACTCCACATGCTTGAAAACCCCCCAGCGATTTGGCCCTCATGTAGCATGCATCATTGTTAGCTTCTTTGCCCACACTATTGAGCTTGTCTAGCCACATCCTAGGTCATTATCCCACGATTTAATGGATTTTATTTTCCACGTTTTTCCCACCGATGAGGCCTTTATAGCAGGGGTGTTGCGTGAGGCTCAAGCTGGCCGTGTGGCTCGCTCAATGCTAACGGTCGAAGATCGTGTCGTCGATCGCGCTGTACAATGAGTTCACCTAGGCAAGCCTGAGCGTTAGGATCCAACCCCATGTTCGCCGCCTCGAGGGCCTACGATGAAGCACTCCACATGCTCAAAATCCCCTCAGCGATTTGGCCCTTGCGTAGCTTGCTTCATTGTTAGCTTTGTTGCCCACACAGTCGAACTTGTCTAGCCACATCCCAACTCATTATTGCATGATTTTTCTCGTTTTGTTGCCCATAATTTAATGAATTTCGTTTCCCACATTTTCCCTACTCCGTTGGCTTCTGGGCGGGCATCCCACACTCTTCGACTAATGTCACTGGCCACCTGCCTGCTACATTGGTGGCCGCCACAGCCATGCACCACCGACTAAATGGGCAAGGCAACAAGCCGCCTTGCCCATGCCATGCGCGCTAGGTTCCCCATGCCCAGTGCCTGCCCATGTGGGATGGGCAGGGGGGAGCACACATGGCCCGTTGGCACCTTGCAAGCTTAGTGACCACCTCCCCCCTAAAGAGTCTTAAATGAAATTTCACTTCGACAGGAGAAAACATCAAAATGTCAGAGCTGTCATAATGGGTCTACAAAGTTATTTACTTGGAATTTTGAGCTGAAATTTTGTACATAAATGGAGAATAATCATTTCTACCACCAGAAAAGATTTCAGAATTTTTTGGGCACTAAAATTTTTTTAATCAATTTTCTACTGGCAAAAATGGAAAAAATCATCAAAAATAGCCCGTGAGTCGAAATGATCCCAAACATCAAGGCAGACTCCTCATGAATTCCAAAATTTATTTGAGTCATTTTAAGACCAATTCTGTGATGAAAAGACTGTTAATTCACACCAAGTTCACAACTGGGCATTGCAGCCAGCAGGCTAGAGTAGCTATGCCTCTGCTTGGCCTAGGGTGCATGCTAGCTACCTTGTCCAGTGAACCTCCAGCCACCCCATGGCTTTCTTTAGTGTCCATCACAGCCAAGGGACACGGCCAAGCCTAGCTTTCCCATGAAATCAATGCCTACAGCACATGCCGAGCCTCACAGCATGCTCGCAGCTCGCTCGCGTAGGGCACCTTTGGCAAGGCTGGCGCTGTGCCTGCGGGGGACTACTATGGTACCCCTGGCTCACATGCTGGGGATCATGTTGAAGGCAAGGACTAGCGGGCTTACTCGCCATGGGCGCCCCTGGCCTAGCTGGTGTGCCCACTGCTGCCGCACGCTAGGCAAGCAGCCCATGTCGTGCCAGCCGGGGGCTGTCGAGGCATGTCTCTCGTGCCTGGGGTCCGTGCGATGCAGCTCCCATGGCTTGCTCACTCGACACCATGTTGATGGGCAGGGACGAGGGGGCTGGCTCGCGATAGGCGCCCGTGACCTGGCTGACGCGCCCATCGCTACCGCACGCTGGGCAAGCAGCCCATGCCATTCTTGTCGGGGGTCGCCGAGGCATGCCTCCCATGCCTAGGGTCTGTGCTACGTGGCTCCCTTGTCTTACTCACTGGGCACCATGTCGAGGGGCAGGGAATAGAGGGCTGGCTAGCGATGGGCGCCCGTGACCTGTCTGGCGTGCCCATCGCTGTTGTACACTGGGCAAGTAGCCCATGCCATGCCTGCTGGGGGCTGCCAAGCATGCCTCCTGTGCCTAGTGTCCGTGCGATGCGGTTCCCTGGCTCGCTCGCTGAGCATTAAATCGAGGGTCGAGGACAAGGTGGTTGTCTTGCGATTGGCGCCACTAGCCTGGCGGGCATGCCCACAGCTACCGCACGCTGGGCACTTGGCCCTTGCCATGCATGCTGGGGGCTGCCAACGTGTGCCCTCAGTGCCCAGGGTTTCTGCGATTGGACACTACCTTGGGGGTTAAGGGCGAGGAGGCTAGCTCGCGATGGGCACCCGTGGCTTGGCTAGCGCGCCCACCGCTGCTGCACGCTGGGCAAGCAACCCATGCCATGCTTGTTGGGGCTACTGAGGCATGCCTCCCATGCCTAGGGTTTGTGTGACGTGATTCCCCTGGCTTGCTCGCTGGGCAGTAAGTCGAGGGGCAAGGACGAGTGGGCTGGCTCGTGATGGGCGCCCGTGGCTTGGCTGGCATTCCCACCGCTGCTGCACACTGGGCAAGTAGCCTATGCCGTGCTTCCTGGGGGCTTCCAAGGCATGCCTCCCCAATGCTTCCTGATATGCTTCCAAGTTTTTTTCCCTTGGGTTTCTCATTCTCCACAAGCCCAAAGGACTTGCTTCTTTTTCCAGGTCATTATCTTGAGGGACGATTTCAGACCTCGGGGCATTGATTGCTAAAAAAAAGGAACAATTGTTGTGGTGGATCGGGAGGGGACAAGGGACGAATTGAAGTTACAAAGGGCTGAATATCAGTGGATCGTGGCAGCAAGGCCACTCTACCACTTACGATACACAGTCATATATTTAAGTCATCTGCAAATGATTCTACTCGTCGCTCTGTAGGAATCACCCTTCAAGGCAGCCCGTGAGGCTTCTTCACTGTGCGGCTGGGCTAACAACACGTGCCTTTGGTGGCCGGGTGGCCCCTACTGCAGGTCGACAATCATGCAACAGTCGCATGCATCGCTTCTAGCTCGGATTCTAACTTAGAGGTGTTCGGTCATAATCTAGCGCACGGTAGCTTTGCGCCACTGGCTTTTCAACCAAGCGCGATAACCAATTGTGCGAATCAATGGTTCGTCTCATACTAGGTTGAATTATTATCGCGACGGGTAAAACTAACCTGTCTCATGATGGTCTAAACCTAGCTCACGTTCCCTATTGGTGTGTGAACCATCCAACACTTGGTGAATTCTGCTTCACAATGATAGGAAGAGCCGACATCGAAGGATCAAAAAGCAACGTCGCTATGAACACTTGGATGCCACAAGCCAGTTATCATTGTGGTAACATTTATGACACCTCTAGCTGTAATTCCGAAAGTCTAAAGGATCAATAAGCCATGCTTTCACGGTTCGTATTCGTACTGAAAATCAAAATCAAACGAGCTTTTGCTTTTTTGTTTCACACGAGATTTCTGTACTCATTGAGCTCATCTTAGGACACTGTGTTATCTTTTAATAGATGTGCTACCCTAGCCAAACTCCCTACCTCACAATGTCTTCTGCCGAGATTGGCCAACCAAAGCCGACCTTGGGTCCAAGAAAGAGGGGCGATGCCTCCCCTCCGATTCACGGAATAAGTAAAATAACGTTAAAAGTAGTGGTATTTCACTTTCACCGTTTCCAGCTCTCACTTATCCTACACCTCTCAAGTCATTTCACAAAGTCGGACTAGAGACAATCTCAACAGGGTCTTCTTTCCCCGTTAATTCTACCAAGCCCATTCCCTTGGCTATGGTTTCACTGGATAGTAGACAGGGAGAGTGGGAATCTCGTTAATCCATTCATGCATGTCACTAATTAGATGATGAGACATTTGGCTACCTTAAGAGTGTCATAGTTACTCCCGCCGTTTACTCACACTTGGTTGAATTTTTTCACTTTGACAATCAGAGCACTGGGCAGAAATCATATTGCGTGAGCATCCACAGGGACCATCACAATGTTTTGTTTTAATTAAACAGTCGAATTTCCCTTGTCTGTAGTAGTTATGAGTTGGCTGTTCGACGGCCGGGGAAGGCACCCAATGGAATCGTTCCCAGTTCGTCCCCTGGCCGGCATACGACGACTTGCTCTCGCCGCAGGAGCAACTCGAGCAGTCTATTGACAATCAACGGGTTTGGGACTGAGATCGTCGTGCCTAGCCCTCAGAGCCAATCCTTTTCTCGTGGTTACGGATCCATTTTTTTGATGTCCCTTGCTTACATTGTCCCATCGACTAGAGGCTATTCACCTTGGAGACCTAATGCGGTTATGAGTCTGATAAGACGTGTGGCGCTCTTCTTGTCTCTGAACCTTACCTTCGGCTGAGCCGTTTCCAGGGTGGGTAGGCTATTAAATAGAAAAGATAACTCTTTTTGGGGCCCCCATCGACATCTCCGGACTCCCTAACATTACCATCAGTCGCCACGTCCCAGTTCTAAAATTTTAACTAGAGCCCCTTTCGAAGCTCCTGCTGAGGCGCTATCCGACGGGCTTCCTCCGTCTCTTAGGATCGACTAACCCATGTGTAAGTTCCGTTCACATGGAACCTTTCCCCTCTTCAGCTTTCAAAGTTCTTATTTGAATATTTGTTACTACCAATAAGATCTGCACCCATGGCCGCTTCACCCGGGCTCGCGCCCCAAGTATGATAACAACCACCGCGCCCTCCTACTCATTGGGGCTTGGCCCTTGCCCCAACGACTGGGTATAGGTCCCGTGCTTCAGTGCCATCTATTTTTGAGGCTAGTTGATTTGGCGAGTGAGTTATCACACACTCCTTCGCGGATTTCGACTTTCATGACCACCATCCTGCTATCTTAATCGACCAACACCCTTTGTGGGTTTTAGGTTAGCGCATAGTTGGGCATCATAACCCAGCTTTTGGTTCATCCTGCATCGCCAGTTCTGCTTATTAAAAATGGCCCATTTGGAGCTTTTGATTCAGTGGGACGGCTCAACGAAGTAGCCACCTCATACTACTTATTTAAAGTTTGAGAATAAGTCGATGGCATTGGACTCTCGATGCCTCTAATCATTGGTTTTACCCAATAGAACTTGCATCTGAGCTCTAGCTATCTTAAGGGACACTTCGAAGGGAACCAGCTACTAGACCGTTCGATTAGTCTTTCACCCATATACCCAAGTTAGATGAATGATTTGCCCGTTATTATCATTACGGGTCTCCACCAGAGTTTCCTCTGGCTTCGCCCCGTTCAAGCATAGTTCACCATCTTTCAGGTCTCGACAAGCATGCTCGCACTCGAACCCTTCTCAAAAGATTGAGGTCGGTCAACGGTGCACCTACGAGGGATCCCGCCAACCAACTTCCTTGCGCCTTACGGATTTACTAACCTGTTGACTCACACGCATGCCACACTCCTTGGTCAAATGGGGAGCCCGCTGGCTGACGCCAAAAGTGCATTGCCAGCCATGATCTTAACAACGGCATCTTCGCTAGTGTATCAAAGGCTCGGGCTTGGGCAGCCATCGCAATCTGCATCGATCCGCACCTTTAGTCATTCGACAGACCAGCTTGTGGCCGTTCCACATCCGACCGAGGTGCATCACCGGCCCCAATCCACTTCCCTCTTGACAATTTCAAGCACTCCTTAACTTTTTTTTCAAAGTCCTTTTCATCTTTCCCTCATGGCACTTGTTCACTATCAGTCTCTCGCCCGTATTTAGCCTTGGATGAAATTTATTGCCCTATTAGGGCTACATTCCCAAACAACCCAACTTATCGACAGCGCCTCGTGGTGCAACAGGGTCCCAAGCGAGACGAGGCTCTCACCCTCTCAAGCGCCCCTTTCTAGGGGACTTAGGCTTCGGTCTATCACTGAGGACGCTTCTCCATATTACAATTCAAGCGTCGAGGGCACACGATTTTCAAGCTGAGCTTTTCTCGATTTTCTCGCCATTACTAGGGGAATCCTTATTAGTTTCTTTTCCTCCGCTTATTGATATGCTTAAACTCAGCGGGTGGTCCCGCCTGACGTGGGGTCGCATCTCGATCGATCGATCGTTGGGTCTGTGAGCCGTGAGCGAGCGATGCGCGCATGAGGGAGCACAAGGCTTTCTTTACCACTGCCAAGCCGTGATGCGACGCCGCTCGAATCTCCTTTTTAGGCCAACCACGAGTCAAAGGCGCATGGGAGGCCAACATCCACCCCTGTGATTGGGGGCGACAGTGCTTGAGACCCAGCAAACGTGCCCTCGGCCTGATAGCTTCGGGCATAACTTGCACTCAAAGATTCGATGGTTCACGGGGTTCTATAAGTATCGCATTTTGCTACGTTTTTCATTTATGCGAAAGCTGAGATGTTCGTTGTCGAGAGTTATTTTAGACATCGTCTAGCGACGAAACGACCGCCAGTCGCGCACTGAGATCGGGACGACTAGGGTGTGCTTTTTCATAAAAGTTCATTGGCGTATCCCACGTTGTGGGTTTTGTTGTTGCGCGTGATGAGGGGCTTGGGCGTGAGCCCGCGCACCCTTACCGCATGAGGTGGGACAAGGGGCTCAAGAGCCCTCTGCCCCATCGGTGTGTTTACAATGTGTTCGTGGGTCGTTTTGCTGAGTGAGTTTTCGAGAATGATCCTTCCATAGGTTCACCTACGGAAACCTTGTTACGACTTCTCGTTCCTCTAAATGATAAGGTTTAGTGGACTTCTCGCGACGTCACATGCGGCGAAACGTCCACGTCGCCGTGATCCAAACACTTCATCGGACCATTCAATCAATAGGAGCGACAAGCAGTGTGTGCAAAGGGCAGGGACATAGTCAACGCGAATTAATGACTCACGTTTACTAGGAATTCCTTGTTGAAAACCAACAATTGTAATGATCTATCCCCATCACGATGAAATTTCAAAGATTACCCGGACCTATCAGCTAAGGCCATAAACTCGTTGAATACATCAGTGTAGCGCGCGTGTGGCTCAGAACATCTAATAGCATCACAGACCTATTATTGCATTAAACTTCCTTGGCCTATGTGGCCATAGTCCTTCTAAAATGCCGGTCGTGGAGGGTCACTTCCATGTAGCTAGTTAGCAGGCTGAGGTCTCATTCAAGAAAGAGCTCTCAATCTGTCAATCCTTACTATGTCTAGACTTGGTAAATTTCCCCATGTTGAGTCAAATTAAGCAGCAGGCTCCACTCCTAGTGTGCCATTCCTTCAATTACTTTAAGTTTCAGCCTTGCAACCATACTCCCCTCAGAACCCAAAGACTTTGATTTCTCATAAGGTGCCAGTGGAGTCCTAAAAGCAACATTCGCTGATCCCTAGTCGGCATCATTTATGGTTGAGACTAGGACGGTATCTAATCATCTTCGAGCCCCCAACTTTCATTCTTGATTAATGAAAACATCCTTAGAAAATACTCTCATAGTTGTTCATCTTTCATAAATCCAAGAATTTCACCTCTAACTATGAAATATGAATGCCCCCGAATGTCCTTGTTAATCATTACTCTGATCCTGAAGGCCAATAGAATAGATCGAAATCCTATGATGTTATCCCATGCCAATGTATTCAGAGCATAGGCTTGCTTTGAGCACTCTAATTTCTTCAAAATAACAGCCTCGGAGGCACGCCCTGGCCAATTGAGGCCAAGAGCATATCACGACAGTAGGGACGAGCCAACTAGTGCACTCTGTAGGCGAACTGGCCAACCCATCCCAAGGTCCAACTACGAGCTTTTTAAGAACAAAAACTTAAATATACGCTACTGGCTGCTGGCACCGGACTTCCCCTCCAATGGATCCTCATTAAGGAATTTAGATTGTACTCATTCCAATTACCAGACTCGAAAAGGTCGATATTGTTATTTATTATCACTACCGATCATAACACTTTTCGCACCCAACAGGACGATTGAGTGCCCGTGTGCCAAAGAAGCGCATGCCGAAGCAAGCCGCGCTTGGAGCACGAGGCCTAGCTGAGGTTTCCACCCATGCTCACGAGGAACATGGTGTAAAGATAGCTGACTCGAATCATCGAATTCCGTTTATGAAGGCACGTGACATAGGGTCCCGCTGTCGGACGCTTGGCAAGCAGCCTATGCTGTGCCTGCTGGAGGCTACCGAGGCATGTCTCCAGTGCCAAGGGTCCATGCGATGTGGCTCCCCTGGTACTCTTACAGGGCACTACGTCGAGGGGCAGGGATAAGGGGGCCGGCTCGCGATGGGCGCTCGTGCCATGGCAGTCGCGCCCACCGCTCCCACACACTGGGCAAGCAGCCAATGTCGTACCTGCTAGGGGCTGCCGAGGCGTACCTCCCATGCCCAAGGTCTATGCGACGCGGCTCCCCTGGTACTCTTACTGGGCACTACATCTGGAGGTAAAGATGAGTGGGTTGGCTTGCGATGGGCGCCCGTGGCCCGACTAACGCGCCTACTGCTGCCACAAGCAGGGCAAGCAACCCATGCCATGCCTTATGGGGCTTGCGGAGGCTTGCCTCCTGTGCCCAGTCCGTGCAATGCGGCTGCCCTGGCTCGCTCGCTTGGCACCATGTCGAGGGGTTGGAACGAGGGGGCTAGCTCGCGATGGGCGCCCGTGGCTTGGCTGGCGCGCCCACCGCTGTCGCAAGCTTGGTAAGCAGCCCATGCCGTGCCTGCTAGGGGCTACCGAGGCATGCTTTCCGTGCCTAGGGTCCATGCAATGTGGCACTCCTTGATGCTTGCTGGGCACTATGTTGAGGGGAAAGGATGAGGCGCTCGCTCGAGATTGCCACCACTGGCCTGGCTGGTATGCCCACAACTGTTACACGTTGGGCAAGCAGCCCATGCCGTGCCTGTTGGGGGCTGCCGAGGCATGCCTTCCATGCCCAAGATCCGTGTGAGGTGGCTCCCCTGGCTTGCTCGCTAGGCACAATGTTGAGGGGTTGGGATAAGGGGGCTGGCTCATGATGGGCGCCTGTGGCCTAGCTGGTGCGCCCTCCGCTGCCACACGCTGGGCAAGCAACCCATGTCGTGTTTGTTGGCAACTACCGAGGCATGTTTCTCGTGCCCAGGGTCCGTGCAACGTGGCTCCCTAGCTCACTCGTGGGGCACTATATAGAGGTCTAACTCGTGATGGGCACCCGTTGCCTGGTTGGCGCGCCCATCGCTGTCAAACGCTAGGAAAGCAGCCCATGTCATGCCTGCTGGGGGCGATCGAGGCATGGCTCCCATGGCCAAGGTCCGTGCGACGCAGCTCCCCTAGCTCGCTCGTTGGGCACTATGTCGAGGGGCAAGTACGAGGGGGCTTGCTCGCGATGGGCACCCGTGGCCTGGCTGGCGCACCCACCGCTGTTGCAGCTTGGGGAAGCTACCCATGCCGTGCTTGATAAGGGTTGCTGAGCCTTGCCTCCAGTGCCCAGGGTCAGTGTGACGTGACTCCCTTGGCTCGCTCACTGGGCACTATGTCGAAGGGCGGGGACGAGGTGTTGGCTCGCGATGGGCGCCCATGGCACGGCAGGCTCGCCCACTGCATCCACACGCTGCGCAAGCAGCCCACGTCATGCCTGCTGGGGGCTGTCGAGGAATGCCTTCCGTGCCCAAGGTCCTTGCGATACGGCTCCCCTGGCACTCTCACTAGGCTCTACGTAGAGGGGCAGGGATGAGGGGACTAGCTCGAGATGGGCGCCCGTGGGCTGGCTGGCATGCCCACTGCTGTTGCAGCTTTGGCAAGCTACCCATGCTGTGCCTGTTGGGGGCTGTCGAGGCCTACCTCTAATGCCCAAGGTCCACGCGACGCAGCTCCCCTGGCCCGCTCGATGGGCATTATGTTGAAGGGCAAGGACGAGTGTGCTGGCCCGCGATGGGCACCCGTGGCCTGGCAGGGTTGCCCATTGCATCCGCACGCTGCGGAAGCAGCCCATGCCGTACCTGCTGGGGGCTACCGAGGCATACCTCTCGTGCCTAGGCTTGGTGTGACATGGCTCCCTTGGTTCGCTCGCTGGGAACTATGTCGCGGGGCTGCCTCGTGACGAGCGTCGGTGGCCTCGCTAGCATGCCCACCGTAGTTGCAAGCTCGGCAAGCAGCCCTTGTCGTGCCTACTAAGGGATGCCTAGGCTAGCCTCTCGTGCCCAGGGTTCGTGTGATGCGGCTCCTCAGCTCCCTCGTTGGGCACAACGTCGATGGGCTGACTCGTGATGGGTGCCCATGGCCTAGCTGGCGTGCCTATCGTTACCGAAAACTGGGCAAGCAGCCCATGCAATCCCTGCTAGGGGCTGTCGTGGCATGCCTCCTATGCCCAAGGTCCCTGCGATGTGGCTCCCTTGGCTCGCTAGCTAGGTTTTATGTTGAGGGGCTGGCCCGCTGTGGCTGCCCGTGGCCTGGCTGGCATGCCTACTGCCCCCGCACGCTAGGCAAGCAGCCCATGTCGCATCTGCTGGGGGCTGCCATCGCAATCCTCCCTTGCCAAGGGTCCATGTGACGCTGCTCTCTGGCTTGATCGCTGGGCACTATGTTGAGGGGCTGGATCATAATGGGCGCTTGTGGCCTGGCTGTGCCCACCACTATTGCATGCTGGGGAAGTTGCCCATGTCGTGCCTGCTGGGGACTACCAAGGGATGCCTCCCATGCCCAGGCTCCGTGCAACACGGCTCCCCTGGCTCGGTTATTGGGAACTATGTCAAGGGGCTGGCTTGCGATGGGCGCCCGTGGCCGAGCTGGCGCACCCAAGGCTACTATACACTGTGCATGCAGCCCATGCAGTGCCTGCTAGGGGCTACCAAGGCGTGCCTCTTGTGAACAGTGTTTATGCGACGCGGCTCCCCTGGCTTGCTCATGGGCGCTATGTTTAGGGGCAGGGACGAGGTGGCTCGCTCGCAATGTGCTCCTGTGGCTTGGTAAGCGCATCCACTGCTGCCACATGCTGGGCAAGAATCCCATGTCGTCCTAGTAGGGGCATTCGAGGCATGCCTCCTGTTCCCATCGATTGTGCGATGTGGCTCCCCTGGCTCGCTCGCTAGGCACTATATCGAGGAGTTGGCTCACGGTGGGCACCCGTGGCCTGGTTGGTGTGCCTGCCGATGTCGCGCGCTGGGCAAGCAGCCCATGCTGCACCTACTAGCAGCCGCTGAGGCTTGCCTCCTGTGCCCAAGGTCCATGCAACGCAGCTCCTCGGCTCCCTCAGTGGGCATTATGTCAAGGGGCTGGTTAGTCATGGGTGTCGATGGCTTGGCTGGCGCGCCTTCCGCTGTCGAAAGCTGGGCAAGCAGCCCACGCAATCCTTGCTAGAGGCTATCGAGGCATGCCTCTTATGCCCAAAGTTCGTGTGATGTGGCTCCCCGGGCTCGCTCGCTGGGCACTATATCGAGGGGTTGGCTCGTAGTGGCCGCCCGTGGCCAGGCTGGCATGCCTACTGCCCCCAAACACTGGGCAAGCAGCCCATGCCGCACCTACTGGGGGCTGCCATCGCATGCCTCCCTTGCCAAATGCCCGTGCGATGCGGCTCTCTTGCTCGATCGCTAGGCATTATGTCGAGGGGCTGGCTCATAATGGGCGCCTGTGGCCTGGCTGGCGCCCACCACTGTTGCATGCTGAGGGAGTTGCCCACGTCGCGCCTGCTGGGGACTACCAAGGGATGCCTCCCATGCCCAAGCTCCATGCAACGTGGCTCCCCTGGCTCGCTTGCTGGGAACTATGTTAAGGGGCTGGCTCGCGATGGGCACCCGTGGCCTGGCTGGTGCACCCAAGGCTACTACACGCTGCGCATGCAGCCCATGCAGTGCCTATTGGGGGCTGCTGAGGCATGCCTCCTGTGCTCGGGGTCCGTGCGACGTGGCTCCCCTGCTTCGCTCACCGAGCACTATGTCGAGGGGTAGGGACAAGGGGGCTAGCTTGCAATGGGCGCCCATGGCCTAACTGGCGCGCCCATCGCAATCACAAGCTAGGCAAGCAACCCCTGCCGTGCCTACTGGGGGGTTGTCGAGGCATGCCTCCCATGCCCAAGGTCTGTGCAATGCGGCTCCCCTGGCACTCTCGCTAGGCTCTACGTAGAGGGGCAGGGATGAGGGGGCTGGCTCGAGATGGGCGCCCGTGGGCTGGCTAACGTGCCCACTGCTGTCGCAGCTTGGGCAAGCTACCCATGCTGTGCCTGCTGGGGGCTACCGAGGCCTGCATCTAGTGCCTAGGGTTCGTGCGACGTGGCTCTCCTAGCCCACTCGCTGGGCACTATATCGATGGGCGAGGACGAGTGTGCTGGCTCGCGATGGGCACCCGTGGCCTAGCAAGGTTGCCCATCACATCCACATGCTACGCAAGTAGCCCATGCCATACCTGCTGGGGGCTGCCGAGGCATGCCTCCCGTGCCCACGCTCGGTGCGACGCGGCTCCCTTGGCTCGCTCGCTGGGAACTATGTCGAGGGGCTGGCTCGTGATGGGCATCGGTGGCTTGGCTAGCATGTCCACCGTAGTCGCAAGCTCGACAAGCAGCCCTTGTCATGCCTACTGGGGGATGCCTAGGCAAGCCTCCCGTGCCTAGGGTTCGTGCGACGCGGCTCCCTCGTTGGGCACTATGTCGATGAGCTGGCTCGTGATGGGTGACCATGGCCTGGCTGGCGTGCCTTCCGCGGTTGAAAGCTGGGTAAGCAACCCATGCAATCCCTGCTAGGGGCTGTCATGGCATGCCTTCTGTGCCCAAGGTCCATGGGATGCGGCTCCCCTGGCTCACTCGCTGGGCACTATGTCGAGGGGCTGGCTCGCTGTGGCCACCCGTGGCTTGGCTGGCATGCCTACTGCCCCCGCATACTGAGCAAACAGCCCATGTTGCATCTGCTGGGGGCTGCCATCGCATGCCTCCCTTGCCAGGGATGCGATGGGCTCCCGTGGCCTAGCAGGCGCGCCCACTGTTGTTGCACGCTGGGCAAGAAGCCCATGCTGTCCTGCTAGGGGCTTTCGAGGCATGCCTCCTGTTCCCATGGTCCGTGCAATGCGGCTCCCCTGGCTCATTCGCTAAGCACTATATCGAGGGGCTGGCTCGTGGTGGGTGCCCATGGCCTAGGTGTGCGTGCCGCTGCCGCGCGCTGGGCAAGCTGCCCATGCCGTGCCTGCTGGGGGCCGATGAGGCTTGCCTCTCGAGCCCAGGGTCCGTGCAACGTGGCTCCCTCGTTGGGCACTATGTCGATGGGCTGGCTCATGATGGGTGACCATGGCCTGGCTGGCGTGCCTTCCGCGGTTGAAAGCTGGGCAAGCAACCCATGCAATCCCTGCTAGGGGCTGTCGTGGCATGCCTTCTGTGCCCAAGGTCCGTGGGATGCGGCTCCCCTGGCTCGCTCACTGGGCACTATGTCGAGGGGCTGGCTCGTTGTGGCCACCCGTGGCTTGGCTGGCATGCCTACTGCCCCCGCATGCTGGGCAAACAGCCCATGTTGCATCTGCTAGGGGCTGCCATCGCATGCCTTCCTTGCCAGGGACGCGATGGGCTCCCGTGGCCTAGCAGGCACGCCCACTGCTATTGCACGCTGGGCAAGAAGCCCATGCTGTCCTGCTAGGGGCTTTCGAGGCATGCCTCCTGTTCCCATGGTCCGTGCAATGCGGCTCCCCTGGCTCATTTGCTAGGCACTATATCGAGGGGCTGGCTCGTTGTGGGTGCCCATGGCCTAGCTGGTGTGTGTGCCGCTGCTGCGAGCTGGGCGAGCTGCCCATGCCGTGCCTGCTGGGGGCCGATGAGGCTTGCCTCCCGTGCCCAGGGTCCGTGCAACGTGGCTCCTCGGCTCCCTCGTTGGGCACTATGTCGAGGGGCTGGCTCATCATGGGTGCCCATGGCCTGGTTGGCGCGCCTTCCATTGTCGAAAGCTGGGCAAGTAGCCCATGCAATCCTTGCTAGGGGCTGTCGAGGCATGCCTCTTGTGCCCATAGTTCGTGTGATGTGTCTCCCCTAGGTCACTCGTTGGGCACTATATCGAGGGCTGGCTTGCAGTGGCCGCCCGTGGCCTGGCTGGCATGCCTACTGCCCCTACACACTAGGCAAGCAGCCCATGCCGCACCTGTTGGGGGCTACCATCGCATGCCTCCCTTGCCAAGGGTCCGTGCGGTGCGGCTCTCTAGCTCGATCGCTGGGCACTATGTCGAGGGGCTGGCTCATAATGGGCACCTGTGGCCTGGCGGCGCCCACCACTGTTGCATGCTGAGGAAGCTGCCCATGCTGTGCCTGTTGGGGACTGCCAAGGGCTGCCTCCCATGCCCAGGCTCAATGCAACGCGGCTTCCTTGGCTCGCTTGCTAGGAACTATGTCAAGGGGCTGGCTCGCGATGGGCACCCGTGGCCTGGCTGGCGCACCCAAGGCTACTACACGCTGTGCATGCAGCCCATGCAGTGCCTGCTGGGGGCTGCTGAGGCATGCCTCCTGTTCTCGGGGTCCGTGCGACGTGGCTCCCCTGCCTCGCTTGTCGGGCACTATGTCGAGGTGTAGGAACGAGGGGCTGGCTTGCAACGGGTGCCCGTGGCCTAGCTGGCGCGCCCACCGCAGTCGCAAGCTGGGCAAGCAACCCTTGCCGTGCCTATTGGGGGGCTGCCAAGGCATGCCTCCCATGCCTAGGGTCCGTGTGACGCGGCTCCCCTGGCTCGCTTGATGGGCACTATGTCGAGGGCCTAGTTCATGATGGGCACGCATGGCCTGGCTGGCGCGCCCATCGCTTTTGAAAGCTGGGCGAGCAGCCGATGCCATGCCTACTAGGGGCTTTGGAGGCATGCCTCCCGTGCCCATGTTCCGTGCGATGCGGCTCCACTGGCTTGCTCCCTGGGCACTATGTCGAGGGGTGGCTCGCGATGGGTGCCAGTGGCAATGCTGACGCACCCAATGCTGCTACACGCTGTGCAAGCAGCCCATGTCGTGCCTTGTGGGGGCTGCCGAGGCAAGCCTCCCATGCTTAGGGTCCGTGCGACGCATCTCCCCTTGTTCGCTCACTGGGAACCATGTCACGGGGCAAGGACTAGGGGCTAGCTCGCAATGGGCGTCTGTGGCCTGGCCGGCACGCCCACCGCTGTCGCAAGCTGGGCAAGAAGCCCTTGCCGTGCTTGCTGGGGGCTGCCGAGGCATTCCTCCCGTGCCTAAGGCCCGTGCGACGCGGCTGCCCAGGCTCGCTCGCTTGGCACTATGTTGAGGAGCGGGGACGGGGAGGTTGGCTAGTGATGGGTGCCCATCGCCTGGCTAGGGCAACCATCGCTCCCACACACTAGGCAGGCAGCCCTTGCCGTACCTGCTGCAGGTTGCCGAGGTGTGCCTCCCGTGGCTAAGGTCCGCGTAAGGCGGCTCCCCTGGCTTGCTCGCTGGGCACTATGTCAAGGTGCTGGCACGTGATGGGTGCCCACAGCCTGGTTGGCGCGCCAACCACTGCATCATGCTGGGAAGCAGCCCATGTCATGCCTGCAGTGGGCTGCCGAGGCATGCCTCCCGTGCCGAGGGTCCATGCGACCCACCTCCCCTGGCTCCCTCGCTGGGCACCATGTCAAGGGGCAGGGACGAGGGGGCTGGCTCGCGATGGGTGCCCGTGGCCTTGCTGGTGCGTCCACCGCTCCCACACGCTGGGAGGGCAGCCCTTACTGTACCTGCTGGAGGCTGCCGAGGTGTGCCTCTCGTGCCCAGGGTCCGCATGATGCGACTCCCCTGGCTTGCTCGCTGGGCACTATGTCGAGATGCTGGCACGCGATGGGTGCCCACAGCTGGGCTAGCGCGCCCATCGCTGCATCATGCTGGGCAAGCAGCCCATGCCATGCCTGCTGGGGGCTGCCGGGGCATGCCACCCATGCCTCGAGTCCAAGCGGCGCGGTTCCCCTGGCTCACTCGCTGGGCAGTAAGTCGAGGGCTAGGGACATGGAGGCTGGCTCGCGATGGGAGCCCGTGGCCTGGCTTGCGTGCGCACCGCTGCCACACGTTTGGTAAGCAGCTTACGCCGTGCCAGCTGGGGGCTGCCAAGGCATGGCTCCCATGCCCAGGGTCCGTGCGACGCGGCTCCCGTGGCTCACCCGCTCGGCACTACGTCGAGGGTCTGGGACAAGGGGGTTGGCTCGCGATGGGCGCCGTTGGCCTGGCTGGCGTGCCCATCGCTGCAGCACGCTGGGCACTTGGCCCATGCCATGCCTCCTGGGGGCTGCCGAGGAATGTCTCCTGTGCCCAGGGTCCATGCAACGCGGCTCCCCTAGCTTGCTTGCTGGGCACTACGTCAAGGGGCAGGGACGATGGGGCTGGCTCACGATGGGCGCTAGTTGTCTGGCTGGCGTGCCCACCGCTGCCACACGCTGAACACTTGGCCCATGCCGTGAATGCTGGTGGCTGCTGATGGGTGCCTCCCATGCCAAGGGACCGTACGACGTGGCTCCCCTAGCACGCTCGCTTGGCACTACGTCGAGGGTCAGGGATTAGGAGGCTGGTTCGCGATGGGTGCCCATGGCCTGGCTGGCGTGGCCAAGGCTGTTGCATGCTGGGCAAGCAGCCCATGCTGTGCCTACTTGGGGCTACTAAGGCATGCCTCCCGTGCCCAGGTACTGTGTGACACGGCTCCCCTAGCTCGCTCGTTGGGCACTATGTCGAGGGGCTAGCTTGTGATAGGTGACCGTGGCATGGCTGGCGCGCCCACCGCTGCTGCACGCTGGGCTAGCAGCCCATGCCATGCCTGCAGGGGCTTCTAACGAATGCCTCCCGTGCCCATGGTCCATGCGACGTGGCTCCCCTAGCTCGCTCGCAGGGCACTATGTCGAGAGGCAAGGACGAGGGGGTTGGCTCACGATGGCTGCCCATGGCCTGGTAGGTGCGACCACTACTGCCGCACCCTGGGCAAACAGCCCATGCCATGCCTAGTGAGGGATGCCAAGGCATGCCTCCCGTGCCCAGGGTCCATGGGACACGGCTCCCCTTGTTCGCTCGCTGGGCACTATGTTGAAGGGCAGGGACAAGGGGGCTGGCTCATCATGGGCGCCCGTGGCCTGGCTGGCGCGCTCTCCACTGTTGCATGCTGGGCAAGCTGCCCACACTGTGCCTGCTTTGAGCTGCCGAGGCATGCCTCCCATGCGCAGGGTCCGTTCGATGCATCTCCCGTGGCTTGCTCGCTGGGCAGTATTTTGACGAGCAGGAATGAGGGGGCTGGCTCGCGATGGTCACCCGTGGCCTGGCAGGCGCACCCACCGCTGCCGCACAGTGAGCAAGCAGCCCATGCCGTGCCTGCTAGGGGCGGCCTAGTTATGCCACTTGTTGCCAGGGTCCGTGCAACGTGGTTCCCCTGGCTCACTCGCTGGGCACTATGTTGAGGGGGAGGGACGAAGGGGCTGGCTCACGATGGGCACCCGTGGCCTGGCTGGCACACCCGTTGCTCCCGTACGCAGGGCAAGCAGCCCATGCTGTGCCTGGTGGTAGTTGCTGAGGCTTGCCTCCCGTGCCCATGGTCCATGCGATGTGGCTCCCCTGGCTCGCTCACTAGGCACTATGTTGAAGAGTAGGGACGAGGGGCTGGCTCGTGATGGGCACCTGTGGCAGGGCTGTCGCACCTACCGCTGCCGCACGGTGTGCAAGCAGCCCAACCCCTGCCTGCTGGAGGCTTCTGAGGCATGCCTCCAGTGCCCAGGGTCCGTGCGACACGGCTCCCCTAGCTCGCACGTCGGGAACTATGTCGAGGGGCTGGGTCGTGATGGGTGCCTGTGGCATGGCTCGTGCACCCACTGCTGCTGCACGCTTGCCAAGCAACCCATGCCGTGCCTGCTGGGAGCTGCCGAGGCTTGCCTTCCATGCCCAGGCTCCCCTGGCTCACTTGCTAGGTGCTATGTCGAGGGGTAGGGACGAGGGGACTGGCTCGCGATGGTCTCCTGTGGCCTGGCTGGCGCCCCCTCTACTACCACGCGTTGGGCAAGCAGCCCATGCCATGCCTGCTGGGGGCTGCGGAGTCGTAGTTCCTGTGCTCTGGGTTCGTGCGACATGGCTGCCCTGGCTCGCTTGCTGGGCACTATGTCGAGTGCCTGGCTCTTGATGGGCGTCCGTGGCCTGGCTGGCACGCCCGTGCTGCCGCACGCTGGGCAAGCAGCCCATGCCACGCCTGTAGGGTACTGCCAACGTGTGCCTCCAGTGCCCATGGTCCGTGCGACGCGGCTCTCCTGGTTCGCTCGCTGGGCACTATGTCGAGGGGCAGGGACGAGGGGGCTGGGTCGCGAAGGGCTCCCGTGGCCTGGCTGGCACCCCCTCCGCTGCTGCTCGTTGGGCAAGCAGCCCATGCCGTGCCCGCTGGGGGCTGCGGAGTCGTGGCGCCCGTGCTCAGGGTTCATGCGACAGGGCTGCCCTGGCTCGCTTGCTGGGCACTATGTCGAGTGCTTGGCTCTTGATGGGTGCCCGTGGCCTGGCTGGCGCGCCCACCGCTGCCGCACGCAGGGCAAGTAGCCCATGCCATGCCTGCTGGGGGTGGCAGAGGCATGCCTCCCATGGCCAGGATCCATGTTACACATCTCCCCTGGCTCACTCGCTGGGCACTATGTCGAGGGGCAGGGCCGAGGGGGCTCGCGCGCGATGGGCGCCCGTGGCCTGGCTGGCGCGCCCATCGCTCTCGTATGCTGAGCAAGCAGCCCAGGCCTTGCCAGCTGGGGGCTGCGTAGGCTTGCCTTCCGTGCCCAGGGTCCGTGTGATGCGACTCCCTGCCTCACTGGTAGGGCACTATTTCAAGAAGCTGGCTTGCGATGGGCGCACGTGGCCTGGCTGGCACGCCCACTGCTCCCGCATGCTGGGCAAGCAGCCCATGCCATGCCTGCTGGGGTATCCCAAGGCATGGCTGCATGCCCAGTGTCTGTGCGACGTGGCTCCACCTGGCTTGCTCACTGGGCAGTAAGTTGAGTAGCAGGGACTAGGAGGCTGGCTCGTAGTGGGCGCCCGTGGCCCGGCTGGCTCGCCCACCGCTGCCGCACGCTGGGCAAGTAGCCCATGCTGCACCAGCTGGGGGCTGCCGCGGCATGCCTCCCATGCCCAGGGTCCGTGTGATGCGGCTCCCCTGGCACACTCGCTGGGCACTACATCAAGGGCCGGAGACGAGTGGTCTGGCACGCAATGGGCACCACTGGCCCGGCTGGCACGGCCATCGCAGTGCACGCTGGGCAATTGGCCCATGCGGTGCCTGCTGGGAGCTGTCAAGGCATGCCTCCCATGTCCAAGGTCCATGGAACACGGCTCCCCAGCCTCGATCGCTGGGCAGTAAATGGAGGAGCAGGGACGAGTGGACTGGCTCGCGAGGGGTGCCTACCACTGCTGCACGCAGCGCAAGCAGCCCTTACTGTGCCTGCTGGGGGCTCCCTATGCGTGCCTTTAATGCCCAGGGTCCATGCGATGCGGCTCCCCAGGCTCGCTCGCTGGGCACTACGTCAAGGAACTGGGACGAGGGGCCTGGCTCGCGATGGGTGCCTGTGGCCTGGCTAGCGCAAACACAGCTGCCCCACGCTGGGCAAGCAGCCCATGCCATGCCTGCAGGGGTCTCCAAAGGCATGCCTGCATAACCAGTGTCTGTGCAACGTTGCTCCATCTGGCCCTCTCACTGGGCAGTAAGTCGAGGGGCAGGGACGAGGGTGCTGGCTCGCGGTGGGCGCCCGTGGCTAGGCTGGCGTGCCCACTGCTGTCGCACTCTGGGCATGTAGCCCATGCTGCACCAGTTGGGGGCTGCCAAGGCATGCCTCCCATGCCCAGGGTCCATGTGACGCGGCTCCCCTGGCTCGCTCGCTGGGCGCTACTTCAAAGGACCGGGACGAAGGGACTGGCCAGCGATGGAGGCGGGTGCGCTCTTCGCTGTCGCAAGTTGCGGAAATAGCTCATGCCGTGCCTGCTGGGAGATGCCAAGGCCTGCCTCCCGTACCTAGGGCCGTGTGACACGGCTCCCCTGGCTCACTCGCTGGGCACTACGTCAAGTGCCAGGGAGTAGTGAGCTGGCACGAGATGGGCACCACAGGCCCAGCTGGCACGCCCATCGCTGCGCACGCTGGGCAATTGGCCCATGCAGTGCCTGCTCGAAGCCGTCAAGGCATGCCTCCCATGCCCAGGGTCCATGCAACACGGCTCCCCAGCCTCGCTCGCTGGGCAGTAAGCGGAGGAGCAGGGACGAGTGGGCTGGCTCGCGATGGGCGCCCGCCGCTGCTGCATGCAGTGGAAGCAGCCCTTGCTGTGCCTGCTGGGGGCTCTCGATGCTTGCCTCCAATGCCCAGGGTCCATGCGATGCGGATCCCCAGGCTCGCTCGCTGGGCACTACGTCGAGGAACTAGGACGAGGGGGCCGGCTCGCGACGGGCGCCACTGGCCTGGCTGGCGCACCCACTGTTGCCGCATGCTGGGCACATGGCCCATGCGGTGCCTGCAGAGGGCTGTCATGGCATGCCTCCCAGGCCCAGGGTCGGTGCAACGTGACTCCGCTGGCTCACTCGCTGGGCTCTATGTCGAGGGGCAGGGACGAGAGGGCTGGCACGCGATGGGCATCAGTGGCCTTGCTGGTGTGCCCACCGCTCCAGCACGATGGGCAAGCAGCCCATGCGGAGCCTGCTGGGGGCTGCTGAGGCATGCCTCCCGTGCCCAAGGTCCATTTGACATGGCTCCCCTGGCTCGCTCGCGGAGCTGTAAGTCAAGGGGCAGGGACAAGGGGGCTGGCTCGCGATGGGCGCCACCGGCCTGGCTGGCACACCGCTGTTGCACACTGGGCACTTGGCCCATGCCGTGCCTGCTGGGGGCTGTTGACATTTGCCTCCCTTGTGCAGGGCCCGTGCGACGCGGCTCGCTTGTCTCGCTCGCTGGGCACTACATCTGGGGTCAAGGACGAGGGGGTTGGCTCGCAATGGGCGCCACTGGCATTGCTGGCATGCCCGCAGCTGCCGCATGCTGGGCACCTGGACATGCGACCCGGCTCCCCTGGCTTGCTCCCTGGGCAGTATTCAAGAGGCAGGGACGAGGGGGTTGGCTCGCGATGGGCGCTAGTGGCCTAGCTGGCGCGCCCACCGCTGTCGCACTATAGGCAGGCAGCCCATGCCGTGCCTGCTGGGAGCTGCCGCAGCATGCCTCCTTTGCCCAGTGTCCATGCGACGCGGCTCCCATGGCTCGCTCGCTCGGCTCTATGTTGAGGGTCGGGGAAGAAGGGGCTGGCTCGCAATTGGCGCCACTGGCCTGGCTGGCGCACCCACCACTGCTGCACGCTGGGCACTTGGCCCATGCCATGCCTGCTGCGGGCTGCCGAGGCAAGACTCTCGTGCCCAGGGTCCATGTTGTGTGGCTCCCCTGCCTCGCTCACTGGGCCGTAAGTGGAGGGGCAGGGACGAGGGGGCTGGCTCGCGATGGGTGCCTGGAGCCTTGCTGGCATGCCCACAGCGGCTGCACACTGGGCAAGCAGCCCATGCCATGCTTGCTGGGTGCTGCTGAGGCATGAATCTCGTGCCCAGGGTCCGTGTGAAGCGGCTCCCTTGGCTCACTAGCTGGGCAGTAAGTCGAGGGGCAGGGACGAGGGGGCTGGCTCGTGATGGGCGCCCGTGGCCTGACTGGTGCGCCCACTGCTGCCGCACGCTGGGAAAGCAACCCATGCTGTGCCTGCTGGGGGCCCCCAAGGCATGAATCTCATGCCCACTGTCCGTGTGACGCGGCTACCCTGCCTCTCTCGCTGGGCAGTAAGTGGAGGGGCAAGGACCAGGGGGCTTGCTCGCAATGGGCGCCTATAGCCTGGCTGCCGCGCCCACAGCTGCCACACACTGGGCAAGCAGCCCATGCCATGCCTACTGGGGGCTGCTAAGGCATGCCTCTTGTGCCCAGTGACTGTGCGACGCGGCTCATCTGGCTCACTGGCTGGGCACTACGTCAAGGGTCGGGGATGAGGGGGCTGGCTCGCGATGCGTGCCACTGGCCTGGCTGGCACGCCCACAGCTGCCGCATGCTGGGCACTTGGCCCACGCTGTGCCTGCTGGGGTCTGCCGAGGCATGGCTCCCGTGCCTAGGGTCCATGCGACGCGGCTCCCTTGGCTCGCTCACTGGACACCATGTCGAGGGGCAGGGATGAGGGGGCTGGCACGCGATGGGCACCCGTGGCCTTGCTGGTGTGCCCACCGCTGTCGCACGGTGGCCAAGAAGCCCTTGCGGAGCCTGTTCGGGCTGCTGAGGCATGCCTCCCGTGCCCAGGGTCCGTTTGACGTGGCTCCCCTGACTCGCTCGCTGAGCTGTAAGTCGAGGGGCAGGGACGAAGGGGCTGGCTCGTGATGGGCGCCACCGGCCTGGCTGGCACACCGCTGCTGCACACTGGGCACTTGGCCCATGCCGTGCCTGCTGGGGGTTATTGATGTTTGCCTCCCTTGTGTAGGGCCTGTGCGATGCGGCTCGCTTGTTTCGCTCACTGGGCACTACATCTGGGGTCGAGGACGAGGGAGTTGGCTCGCGATGGGCGCCACTGGCCTTGCTGGCACGCTCGCAGCTGCCGCATGCTGGGCACCTAGACGATGCCATGCCAGCTGGGGGCTGCCAAGACATGCCTCCCATTCCCAGAGTCCAAGCGATGCGGCACCTCTGGCTCGCTCGCTGGGCACCATATCGAGGGGCAGGGACGAGGGGGCTGGCATGCTATGGGCTCCTGTGGCCTTGCTGGTATGCCCACCGCGGCCGCACGCTGGGCAAGCAGCCCATTCCGTTCCAGCTGGGGGCTTCCAAGGCATGCCTCCTGTGACCAGGGTCCATGCGACCCGGCTCCCCTGGCTCGCTCGCTGGGCAGTATGTCGAGGGGCAGGGACGAGGGGGTTGGCTCGCGATGGGCGCCCGTGGCCTGGATGGCGCGCCCACCACTGCCGCACTATAGGCAGGCAGCCCATGCCGTGCCTACTGGGAGCTGCCGTAGCATGCCTCCTTTGCCCAGTGTCCATGCAACGCGGCTGCCATGGCTCGCTTGCTGGGCTCCACGTCGAGGGTCGGGGACGAGGGGGCTGCCCGCAATGGGCGCCACTGGCCTGGCTGGCGCACCCACCACTGCTTCGTGCTGGGCACTTGGCCCACGCCATGCCTGCTGGGGGCTGCCGAGGCAAGACTCTCGTGCCCAGGGTCCGTGTTATGTGGCTCCCCGGTCTCGCTCGCTGGGCCATAAGCGGAGGGGGAGGGACGAGGGGGCTGGCTTGCGATGGGTGCCTGGAGCCTTGTTGGCACGCCCACAGCGGCTGCACACTGGGCAAGCAGCCCATGCCATGCCTGCTGGGGACTGCTGAGGCATGACTCTCGTGCCCATGGTCTGTGTGATGCGGCTCCCTTGGCTCACTAGCTGGGCAGTAAGTCGAGGGGCAGGGACGAGGGGGCTGGCTCGTGATGGGTGCCCGTGGCCTGGCTGGCGCTCCCACTGCTGCCGCACGCTGGGCAAGCAGCCCATGCCGTGCCTGCTGGGGGCCACTGAGGCATGCCTCCTGCGCACTACGTCAAGGGTCCGGGACGAGGGGGCTGGCTCGCGATGCGTGCCACTGGCTTGGCTAGCGCGCCCACAACTGCCGCTTAATGGGAACTTGGACCATGCCGTGCCAGCTGGGGGCTGCCAAGACGTGCCTGCCATTCCCAGAGTCCAAGCGACGCGGCTCCCCTGGCTCGCTCGCTGGGCACCATATCGAGGGGCAGGGACGAGGGGGCTGGCATGCCATGGGCTCCTGTGGCCTTGCTGGTGTGCCCACCGCGGCCGCACACTGGGCAAGCAGCCCATTCCGTGCCAGCTGGGGGCTTCCGAGGCATGCCTCCTGTGACCAGGGTCCATGCGACCCTGCTCCCCTGGCTCGCTCGCTGGGCAGTTTGTCAAGGGGCAGGGATGAGGGGGTTGGCCGCGATGGGCGCCCGTGCCCTGGCTGGCGCGCCCGCCGCTGCCGTACTATAGGCAGGCAGCCCATGCCGTGCCTGCTGGGAGCTGCCGCAGCATGCCTCCTTTGCCCAGTGTCCATGCGACGCGGCTCCCATGGCTCGCTCACTCGGCTCCATGTCGAGGGTCGGGGACGAGGGGGCTGCCCGCAATGGGCGCCACTGGCCTGGCTGGCGCACCCACCACTGCTTCATGCTGGGCACTTGGCCCACGCCATGCCTGCTGGGGGCTGCCAAGGCAAGACTCTCGTGCCCAGGGTCTGTGTTGTGTGGCTCCCCTGCCTCGCTCACTGGGCCATAAGCGGAGGGGGAGGGACGAGGGGGCTGGCTCGCGATGGGTGCCTGGAGCCTTGTTGGAACGCCCACAGCGGCTGCACACTGGGCAAGCAGCCCATGCCATGCCTACTGGGGACTGCTGAGGCATGACTCTCATGCCCAGGGTCTGTGTGATGCGGCTCCCTTGGCTCGCTAGCGGGGCAGTAAGTCGAGGGGCAGGGACGAGGGGGCTGGCTCGTGATGGGTGCCTGTGGCCTGGCTGGCGCTCCCACTGCTGCCGCACGCTGGGCAAGCAGCCCATGCCGTGCCTGCTGGGGGCTGCTGAGGCATGCCTCCTGTGCCCAATGACTGTACGACGCGGCACGCCTGGCTCACTGGCTGGGCACTACGTCAAGGGTCGGGGATGAGGGGCTGGCTCGCGATGCGCGCCACTGGCCTGGCTGACGCGCCCACAACTGCCACATGCTGGGCACCTGGACCATGCCGTGCCAGCTGGGGGCTGCCAAGACGTGCCTGCCATTCCCAGAGTCCAAGCGACGCGGCTCCCCTGGCTCGCTTGCTGGGCACCATATCGAGGGGCAGGGACGAGGGGGCTGGCACGCCATGGGCTCCTGTGGCCTTGCTGGTGTGCCCACCGCGGCCGCAGGCTAGGCAAGCAGCCCATTTCGTGCCAGCTAGGGGCTTCCGAGGCATGCCTCCTGTGACCAGGGTCCATGCGACCCGGCTCCCCTTGCTTGCTCGCTGGGCAGTATGTCGAGGGGCAGGGATGAGAGGGTTGGCTCGCGATGGGCGCCCGTGGCCTGGTTGGCGCGCCCACCGCTGTTGCACTATAGGCAGGCAGCCCATGCCGTGCCTGCTGGGAGCTGCCGCAGCATGCCTCCTTTGCCCAGTGTCCATGCGACGTAGCTCCTATGGCTCGCTCGCTCGGCTCTACGTCGAGGGTCGGGGACGAGGGGGCTGGCTCGCAATGGGCGCCACTGGCCTGGCTGGCCCACCCACCACTGCTTCATGTTGGGCACTTGGCCCATGCCATGCCTGCTGGAGGCTGCCGAGGCAAGATTCTCGTGCCTAGGGTCCGTGTTGTGCGGCTCCCCTGCCTCGCTCGCTGGGCTGTAAGTGGAGGGGCAGGGACGAGGGGGCTGGCTCGCGATGGGTGCCTGGAGCCTTGCTGGCATGCCCACAGCGGCTGCACACTGGGCAAGCAGCCCATGCCATGCCTGCTGGGGGCGGCTGAGGCACGACTCTCGTGCCTAGGGTCCGTGTGATGCGGCTCCCTTGACTCGCTAGCTGGGCAGTAAGTCGAGAGGCAGGGACGAGGGGGCTGGCTCGCGATTGGCGCCCGTGGCCTGGCTTGGGCGCCCACTGCTGCCGCACGCTGGGAAAGCAGCCCAGGCCGTGCCTGCTTGGGGCTCCAAAGGCATGAATCTCGTGCCCACCGTCCGTGTGACGCGGCTACCCTGCCTCTCTCGCTGGGCAGTAAGTGGAGGGGCAGGGACCAGGGGGCTTGCTCGCAATGGGTGCCTATAGCCTGGCTGGCGCACCCACAGCTGCCGCACGCTGGGCAAGCAGCCCATGCCGTACCTGCTGGGGGCTGCTGAGGCATGACTCTCGTGCCCAGGGTCCATGTGATGAGGCTCCCTTGGCTCGCTAGCTGGGCAGTAAGTCGAGGGGCAGGGACGAGGGGGCTGGCTCATGATGGGCACCCGTGGCCTGGCTGGTGCGCCCGCTGCTGCCGCACGGTGGGAAAGCAGCCCATACCGTGCCTGCTGGGGGCTCCCAAGGCATGAATCTCGTGCCCAGGGTCCGTGTGACGCGGCTACGCTGCCTCTCTCGCTGGGCAGTAAGTGGAGGGGCAGGGACCAGGGGGCTTGCTCGCAATGGGTGCCTGTAGCCTGGCTGGTGCGCCCACAGCTGCTGCACGCTGGGCAAGCAGCCCATGCCGTGCCTGCTGGGGGCTGCTGAGGCATACCTCTTGTGCCCAGTGACTGTGCGACGCGGCTCGCCTGGCTCACTGGCTGGGCACTACGTCAAGGGTCGGGGACGAGGGGACTGGCTCGCGATGCGCGCCACTGGCCTGGCTGGCGTGCCCACAGCTGCTGCATGCTGGGCACCTGGCCAACGCTGTGCCTACTGGGTTCTGCCGAGGCATGGCTCCCATGCCCAGGGTCCATGCGACGCGGCTCCCCTGGCTCGCTTACTGGACACCATGTCGAGGGGCAGGGACGAGGGGGCTGGCACGCGATGGGCACCCGTGGCCTTGCTGGTGTGCCCACCGCTGCCGCACGGTGTGCAAGAAGCCCTTGCGGAGCCTGCTGGGGGCTGCTGAGGCATGCCTCCCATGCCCAGGGTCCATGTGACACGGCTCCCCTGGCTCACTTGCTGGGCGGTAAGTCGAGGGGCAGGGACGATGGGGCTGGCTCGCGATGGGCGCCCGTGGCCTTGCTGGCGCGCACTCTGGGCAAGCAGCCCATGCCATGCCTGCTGGGGGCTGCCGAGGCATGCCTCCCGTGCCCAGGGTCCATGCAATGTGGCTCCCTTAGCTCGCTCGCTGGGCACCATGTCGAGGGGCAGGGACGAGGGGGCTGGCACGCGATGGGCACCCCTGCCCTTGCTGTTGTGCCCTCCACTGCCAGACACTGGGGAAGCAGCCCATGCCGTGCCTGCTGGGGGCTGCTGAGGCATGCATCCTGTGCCCAGTATCCTTGCGATGTTGCTCCTATGGCTCGCTTGGCACTATGTCGAGGACGAGGGGGCTGGCTTGCGATGGGCGCCACTGGCCTGGCTGGTGTGCCCGCAGCTGCCTCACGCTGGGCAAGCAGCCCATGCCGTGCCTGCTGGGCGCTGCCAAGGCATGCCTTCCGTGCCCAGTGTCCATGTGACATGGCTCCCCTGGCTCGCTCACTGGGCAGTACTTTACCGTGGGACAGCATCAAGGGACAAGTTTCTGTTAGATGTATATATTTTTTATTGGAGTAACACTTGGTTCCCTAATGCTTCCCAATATGTATCCAAGTGTTTTTTCCTTGTGTTTCTAATTCTCCCCAAGCCCAAGGGACTTGCTTCTTTTTCCAGGGCATTATCTTAAGGGACAATTTCAGACCTCGGGGCATCGATTGCCGAAAAGAGAGGGACAATTATTGTGAGGGGTTCGGAAAAAGGGGGGCGGGGGACGAATCGAAGCGACAAAGGGCTGAATCTTACTGGATCATGGCAGCAAGGCCACTATGCCACTTATGATACCCCGTCGCGTATTTAAGTCATCTGCAAATGATTCTACCCATCGCTCGGTGGAAATCACACTTCAAGGCAGTCGACTAGGCTCCTCCGTCGCACGGGCTAGGCCAACGACACGTGCCTTTGGGGGCCGGGTGGCCCCTACTACAGGTCGGCAATTGGGCGATGGCTGCATGCATCGCTTCTAGCTCGGATTCTGACTTAGAGGCATTTAGTCATAATCCAGTGCACGGTAGCTTCGTGCCACTAGCTTTTCAACCAAAAGCGATGACCAATTGTGCGAATCAATGGTTTCTCTCGTACTAGGTTGAATTACTATCATGACACGGGTATCAGTAGGGTAAAACTAACCTGTCTCATGACAGTCTAAACCCAGCTCACGTTCCTTATTGGTGGGTGAACAATACAACACTTAGTGAATTCTGCTTCACAATGATAGGAAGAGCCGACATCGAAGGATTAAAAAGCCACGTTGCTATGAACACTTGGCTGCCACAAGGCAGTTATCCCTGCAGTAACTTTGCTGACACCTCTAGCTTCAAATTCTAAAGGTCTAAAGGATTGATAGGCCACGCTTTCACGGTTCGTATTCGTACTAGAAATGAGAATCAAATGAGCTTTTACCCTTTTGTTCCACACGAGATTTTTGTTCTCGTTGAGCTTATCTTAGGACACCTGCATTATCTTTTAACAGATGTGCCACCCCAGCCAAACTCCTCACTTGACAATGTCTTCCGCCCAGATCGGCTAGCTGAAGCTGAACTTGGGTCCAAGAAGAGGGGCGACGTCCCACCTCTGATTCACGAAATAAGTAAAATAATGGTAAAAGTAGTAGTATTTCACTTTTCGCCATTTCTGGCTCCCACTTATCCTACACCTCTCAAGTCATTCCACAAAGTTGGACTAGAGTCAAGCTCAACAGGGTCTTCTTTCCCCGCTAATTTTGCCAAGCCCGTTCCCTTGGCTGTGGTTTTGCTGGATAGTAGACAGGGACAGTGGGAATCTCGTTAATCCATTCATGTGCGTCATTAATTAGATGACGAGGCATTTGGCTACCTTAAGAGAGTCATAGTTACTCCTGTCGTTTACCCACGCTTGGTTGAATTTCTTTCCTTTGACATTCAGAGCACTAGGCAGAAATCACATTACATGAGCATCCGCAGGGACCATCGTAATGCTTTGTTTTAATTAAACAGTTGGATTCCCTTTGTCCGTACCAATTCTGATTTGGTTGTTCGATGCCCGGGGAAGGCCCTTGAAGGAACCGTTCCTAGTCCATCCCTAACCGGCATGCGTGACCCGCTCTCACCGAGGTAGCAGCTCAAGCAATCTACCGACTACTGACGGGTTCGGGACTGGAACTCTTGTGCCCAGCCCTCAGAGCCAATCCTTTTCTCGAGGTTACAGATCTACTTTGTCGACCTCCCTTGCCTACATTGTTCCATCAACCAGAGGCTGTTCACCTTGGAGACATGATGCGGTTATCAGTACAACCGGGCATGGGAGGCACTCGGTCCTCTAGATTTTCAAGGGCCATCGGGGGCACACCGAACACCACGCGACATGCGATGCTCTTCCAACCGCTGGACCATACCTTTGGTTGAGCCATTTCCAGCGTAGGCAAGCTGTTAAACAGAAAAAATAACTCTTTACGAGGCCCTGTCGACATTGTCGAACTCCCTAACGTTACCGTTAGTCGCCATGTCTCGGTTTCAAAATTTTAACCTGATCCACTTTCGAAGCTTGCGCTGAGGCGCTATCCGATGGGCTTCCCTCGTCTCTTAGGATCGACAAACCCATGTGCAAGTGAACTTTCCCCTGTTCGGCCTTCAAAGTTCTCATTTGAATATTTGCTACTACCACCAAGATCTGCACCGATGGTCGCTACGCAAAAGGACTCGTGCCTCGAGTTTTGCAACAACCACCACGCCCTTCTACTCATTCCAATTACTAAACTTGAGGAGCCCGGTATTGTTATTTATTGTCACTACCTCCTCATGTCAGGATTGGGTAATATGCGTGCCTGCTACCTTCCTTGTATGTGGTAGCCATTTCCCAGGCTTCCTCTATGGATTTGAACCCTAATTCTTCGTCACTCATCACCACCATAGTAGGTGTCACACCGTCGGTTGTAGGATCAGCGCAACTCTAGTATGATGGCAGTAGATGCATCTACCTAACCATCCTAACTTTCTAAGCTTGTGCCAAAAGAAGAATAAGAGCCAATAATGCAAATTGCAAAGTAAGAAGACAATATTACGAGAACTCTTTCTCAACCTTTATTGAAAATAAAGGAACTCTTTACAAAAGAAGGGTCTCTCTCTAAGAGCACCCAAAGCCTCTAGCTACCCACACACTTGAGTTTGTATTACTCGATGTGTTTACAATTGAACCCAAGCCCCTTTTTTATACTAGTTGAGGAGTGTCCAACTCAAACACTCTCTCATAGTTATCCCACATTTTTGGAATAGGCCACCCAATCTTGATCACGAATCTTTATCTCATTGAGGCTTATCTTCAAAGTTTTGATAGCATCCTTCTCTTGCAAGGACTCTCCTTGAGTTAAGGATCTCATCTCCTTTGAAGTCTTCTCTAAGCCTTCTTATCCGCTTTCAATCGGTTTGGATAGGCTTGAGGAGATGGTTTCCATTCAGGACTCTTTTCGAACCTTATCTCCCTTGGCTTTCGAGATAGACATCTCTTTCTTATCCTTCTATCGCCTTAATCCTCCTATAGCCAATAGCCAGATCCTTTCTTTGTGGAATATCTTCGCTTACTAGACTTTCCATCCATGTCAACCTGGGTTCCCGAATTTTGCCCTGTGTTCCCGTCACTGGACATATTCGCACCACCATGTGCTGGTGCTTACTTGAGGCGTCTCTGTCGCTTTCCCCTTAAGCGAGCTTATGGGTCTATTTGTGTGCTTCATCCCTCACTCCACAATGTTCCCTAATCACCATCGAATCTCACCACTGTAAATATGAAACTTGATTTCTCACCAAGTCTCTCGCATTCCTTTTCATATCTAACTCATGCGTTTTTGCCTTGCTAGCATGGTCCTCCACACTTGTAGGTCTGAGCATGGAGCAAGACTCACCATGCTTATGCCTTGGTACTCAGATTCAAGGGTCTGACAAACCACCCCCACCGAAAGAGCTCAACGCCCTCGTCAGCTTAGTGTTGTGATACGCCCTGATCTGGTCCTCGAATTGCCACAATATGGTATCTTTCTCCTAACTCGCATCCACCTCATTGGTGTCTTTTCACTGGAGTAGGTAGCATGTCCTCCGATTCATCTTACTATAGCCCTCTGTTTGATGATCAAGGATTTTCTCTTTTTCCTTGTTAAATTGAACTCGAGTTACCGACGGTACACGCTTAGCTTGCTTGCGTCTGTGATTGGCATCTTCCTGAAACTCTTTGAGGAAGCTCACGTGGAATTTTAGGTGCAACTTTAGATGTTGCAGTAGCTTTAACCTGTAAACTACTGCTTTAACTTTCTTCTCGATCTCGAATGGTCCATCATACCTTGGGATAAGGCCTCGATAAACTACCTTCTTCGTGATTTTCTTCCAAATTTGGGGTGTCAGCTTCAATAGCACCTTGTCCCCAACTTCGAACTCAGTATCACATCTCTTTTTGTCAGCATATTTCTTCATATGCCTCTATGCCTTAAAAAGTCTATCCCTCACTTCATCAATCAACTCTTGCTTATCCTGAGCATAGCGGTAGGCTGCTGGACAGCTTCCTTAGCTCTTCTGCATGGCTATCTCATGGGGTGTCGTTGGTTATTGCTCGAAAGCTGCCTCTGCGAAACTAAGACCTGTCGATGACAAGCGATGGATGTTGTAGCAAAACTATGCTACATCCAACAATTCAAGCCAATCTCTTTGGCTTGCAGTCACGTAGCGCCGCAAATACTCCTTCAGCAAGCTATTTACCCTCTCTGTTTGACCGTCTATCTGTGGATGGTCTGCTGTGGAGAATTTGAGTTCTGTTCCCATCATGTTTAGCAACACTATCCAAAATCTTCCCGTGAATCTGGCATCTCTGTCACTCATAATGTCTTTCGGTACCCAAACAACTTAACAAGATGTTTGCAAAACATCTCAGCGGCCATATCAGCTGGGCATGCTTGAGTAACAAGAACAAAGATAGCATACTTTGAGAACCTATCAACAATCACCATTATAGCGGATAGTTCCTTTACCTTTGGGAAGCCCACAATGAAATCCATTGACACCAACTCCTATGGGTGTTCCAAAATGGGCAAGGGTTGGAGCAAACCTGCCTCCCTCCTTCTATCCGTTTTGTCCTGTTGGCACACTAAGCATGTGCGAACATAGGACTCCACATCTTCCATCAATCTTGTGCTAGTAATAGGCTCTTGTTAGTAGTGCGAGCATTCTCTCGATGCCCGGGTGACCTGCCCATAGTGGGTCATGGGTTTCCCTCAGCAACTGTTTTCGAAGTCCTCCAGACTTAGGCACAAACAGTCTGTCTCCTTGAGCATATAGCAACCCATCCTCGATCCAGTATCTTTGGATCAAGCCTTTGCTCACCTCCTATATGAGTCGAGCATACTCGGTATCTTCCCCAGCTACCGATCTTATTTGCTCGAGTAAGTCACTTTGGACACCCGTCAGAGTAGCCACATAAGTTTGTACTTCTACGCGGCTTAGTGCATCAGCAACAATGTTTTGTTTCCCTGATTTGTGTTCCCATACAAAATCAAACTCTACCACAAACTCTTGCCATCTTGCTTGTTTCGGAGATAGCTTTTTCTGTGAGCAAAAATAGGTATTAGTGACATTGTCAGTAATTACCTTAAATTTCATCCCAAGAAAGTAATGCCGCCATGTCCCTAGGCAATGGACAACAGGCATCATCTCCTTTTCATGAGTCGAATAACACTGCTCTACATCCTTGAGTTTTCAACTCTCGAATGCCACGGGATGGCCATTCTACACCAACACACCCCCGATTGCTTGATCAGAGACGTCTGTGACTACCTCCAATGGCTCTTCAAAGTTTGATAGGGACAGTACTAGTTTCGAGGCTACTGCCTATTTTAATCCCTCGAAAGCCTTGTTGCATTCATCGGTCCACACCCACGAGCTATCTTTCTTTAGCAAGTCCATCAAAGGGTTGCTCTTGCTTGAATATCCGTTAATGAACAATCTGTAATAGTTTGCGAGCCTAAGGAATGATCGCAATTCAGTAACTTTTTGTGAGGCTGGCCACTCCATGACGGCCTTCACTTTCCTTTTATCCATTTGTATCTGTCCGTTCCCGACTCAATGTCCCAAGAATGGCACTTCTTGCTTGCAAAACTCGCATTTTTCCTTCTTAATGTACAGCTGGTGCTCTCGCAGCCGCATCAATGCTTGCCGTAAATGGTTTGTGTGGTCGTCTAAGCTCGGTATAGACCACAATGTCATCCAAGTAGACTACCACAAACTTGTCTAAAAACTCAAACAATACGTCATTCATAAGATTACGAAAGGTAGGAAATGCATTGGTTAGCCTAAAAGGCATCACCATGAACTCATAAGAGTCGTACCTTATGACAAATGCGGTTTTTGCTTCGTCCCCCTCAGCTATTCTGACTTGCTAGTATCCCAACTGCAAGTTTAACTTTGTAAAGTACTTGGCCCTTGATAACTGATCAAATAATTGAGCAACGTTTGGCACTGGATATTTGTTCTTTATCATTACCTTGTTTAATGCTCAGTAATCAACGCACATATTCAGCAAGCCATCTTGTTTTCGCTAGAATAGCACAAGTGCTCGATAAAGGGCCTTCGAGGTTGAATGAAACCCACTTCCAACAGCTCGTCTAGTTGCTTCCGTAGTTCGGCTAGTTCTGACAGGGGCATTCGATATGGTACTTGAGTAAGGGGTCTAGCATCTGAAAGTAACTCGATCATATGATTAAGATTCCTCCTTGAAGGCAATGTCTTGGGGAGCTCCGGTGGCATCATGTCGCTGAATTCCCTCAATACTTCAGTGATCTTGTCGGGGACCTTTATAACTTGATCTGGTTTTGCCTCAAATAGTGCTGCCACCATTGTCACTTCACCCTTCCGCAGTCCTGACTTAAGTTGCTTTGCAGATTGCAACCCAATCGGTTTCTTGTCCGCTGAAAGCTTTATTGCTGCTTCTGTTCTAATTAGGCTCGGGGCTCACTCATCAGCCACGAGTAGTCCACCTAAGTGGGGCATCACTGATGCCTTGATTTGTCTAAAGAATTCTAGACCCAAGATAACATCAAAGTCATCTAACTGAGTTATCATGAAGTTGGACGTACCTTTCCATTCGCCTACTTTAAGGGTTATAGTGACAGCTCCGCATACTGCCTTCGCCTCAGCATTCACTGCTTTGAACTTGACCAAGGCTAGAGAAAGCTTAAGCCTGAGCTGTCCCACTTCTCTTTCTATGATGAAATTGTTGGTAGCTTTCATATCCAACATTGCCATTGCATCCTTCCCGTTTACCTTCACCAGGACATAGATCAACCCTTTCTACAAGTTCTTGGGTGTGATCGCATTCAGTAACTGGATTGGATTCACCTGAGTTGTGGCATTCCCTTCCTCTTCCTCGGAGGAATCCTCTGCTGCCATGAGCGCCACTAACTTCTCCTTGCGAGGACAGTTGCATGCTCTATGTGGCCCATTGCATAAGAAGCGACCCCCTTGGTCCACATTCCTTCCCTTTCCTTTCAAAGGGGATGAGCCCCTAGGCTTGCTAGACTCAGCATTCTTCTTTTTCTTGCCCTTGCCATTGGGCTTTTTCATTTCTTTTCCAGCCTTCCCTCATTTCTCACCTTTCTTTTTGGGAGTACCACCCATGTAATTGAAATCCACCAAGCTATCCGCCACGAAAAATGCTAACGGCAAGTCTTTGACACCTTGCCACCTCAGTTCTGCTTGAGCCCATGGCTGCAAGCCTAATAGGAAGTTAAACAACCTATCCTCCTCTGACATGTTCTTAATGTCCAGTATCAGTGAACTAAATTCCTTGACAAAGTCACGCACTGAACCTATGTGCTTTAGGCGTTTTAGTTGTTCCCTAGCCATGAACGAGGTGTTGCATAGCAAGAATTGCTTCTTCAATTCCCTTTTGAGTGCCTCCCATGAATCAATGCTAGGCCTTCCCATGATACCGTCATCCTGCATACGGGTGTGCCACCACAACTTAGCATCACCAGATAAGTGCATGAATGGGATCATTACCTGGTCATTTTCGACCACTCTAGCAGCTTTGAAGTACTGCTCCATATCCCACAAGAAGTTTTCCAACTCCTTGGCATTCCTCTCTCTAGAGAACGGCTTTGGTTTTGGCACCTTCAGCTTAGCCATAATAGAGTCTGCCCCTACCGTAAGGGTGTGGGGAGCCCTTTTTAGCAACCCGTTCACGGTCTCAAGGCTCCTCATGGTTTCCTTGAGGTTTTTGATGTCCTTTTCCATTGAAGATTGTTGCTCCGTGATTGTCTCCATCAACTCAGCTAGCGTGCATGTTGATCCCTTCATCAGTGTACCAACGATCTCTTCCAACCAAGCGACACGCTCTCGCATTGACTCACTCCCTCTTGGCACGGGGCCTTGGCAGCGATAAGATCAACCACGAGTTTGAGAGAAAGTGGTGATCGAAATCGCGCTCTGATACCAAACTGTCACACTGTCGGTTGCGGAATCAGTGCAACTCTAGTGTGATGGCGCTAGATGCGTCCACCTAACCAGCCCAACTTTCTAAGCCCATGCCAGAAGAAGAACAAGAGCCAACAATGCAAAATGCGAAGTAAGAAGACGATATTATGAGAACTCTTTCTCAATCTTTATTGAAAATAAAGGAACTCTTTACAAAAGAAGGGTCTCTCTCTAAGAGCACCCAAAGCCTCTAGCTACCCACACACTCGAGTTTGTATTACTTGATGTGTTTACAATTGAACCCAAGCCCCTTTTTATACTAGTTGATGAGTGTCCTACTCAAACACTCTCTCTTAGTTATCCCATGTTTTTCAGATAAGCCACCTAATCTTGATCACAAATCTTTATCTCATTGAGGCTTATCTTCAAAGTTTGGATAGTATCCTTCTCTCGCAAGGACTCTCCTTGAGTCAAGGATCTCATCTCCTTTAAAGTCTTGTCCAAGCCTTCTTATCTGCTTTCAACCAATTTGGATAAGCTTGAGGAGGTGGTTTCCGTTTAGGACTCTTTGCGAGCCTTATCTCCTTTGGTTTTCGGGATAGACATCTTTTTCTTATCCTTCTATCGCCTTAATCCTCCCATAGCCAATAGCCATATCCTTTCTTTGTGGAATATTTTCGCTTGCTGGACTTTCCATCCATGCCTAGCTAGGTTCCCGGATTCTGCCCTGTGTTCCCGTCACTGGACATATTCGCTCCACCATGTGCTGGTGCTTGCTTGAGGCATCTCTGCCACTTTCCCCTTAAGTGGGCTTATGGTCTATTTGTGTGCTTCTTCCGTCGCTTCACAATGTTCCCAACTCACTATCGAATCTCGCCACTATAAGTATGAAACTCGATTTCTCACCAAGTCTCCCGCATTCGTTTTTCATATCTAACTCTGCGTTTTTGCCTTGCTAGCATGGTCCTCCACACTTGTAGGTCCGAGCATGGAGCAAGACTCACCATGCCTACGCCTTGGTACTCAGATTCAAGGGTCTGACAGTAGGCAATTATTCTACCATCAAAAGTTGATAAGGTAGAAATTTGAATGATGCGTCACCGGCACGATGGCCTTGTAATTCATCGAGTTATCATGAATCATCAGAGCAACGGGCGAAGCCCGCGTTGACCTTTTATCTAATAAATGCGTCGGTTCCAGAAGTCGGGGTTTATTGCACGTATTAGCTCTAGAATTACTATGTTTATCCGAGTAGTAGGTACCATCAAACAAACTATGATTGATTTAATGAGCCATTCGCAGTTTTACAATTTGAATTAGTTCATACTTACACATGCATGGCTTAATCTTTGAGACAAGTGTATGACTACTAGGAGGATCAACCAGGTAGCATCCTTCCAGACACCGTGCCAACTAGGATTGAAGCGCGCCACAAGGCTCGCTGAGGCCAAAGCTGTCACGATTATCATTCAAAATCGATGGGATGTGGGATAAATGCTTTCACTTGGACAGGCAGAGGCCGAGGCCACTCCTGTCATAACACTTTTCGCACCCAAGGGGACAAGAGAGTGCCCTTGTGCCAAAGTAGCCACATGCCGAAGCGAGTCATACTTGGAGCATGAGGCCCGACTTAGGTTTCCAACCATGCCCGCAAGGGACATGGTGCAAAGACAACCGACTCAAATCATCGAATTTTGTTTGTGAAGGCATGCAACATAGGGTCTCGATGTCACCCACGAAAAGCCAACGTATGGCTCAGGGTGGAGCTTGAAGCGATGTTCTAGCTGACAGTTCGATGCGAAAGCATGGAACCTGCCAATGCGCATGACTAGATCACCACTCACATGCCGCACGTACAAATGGGCAGCAACAGCACCAAACGAACTACAAGCCAACAAGCGAAAGGCCCATCGATCATGTAGGTCATCGAGTGCCGCCGCACCCAAGCCACTATGCGCGAAATCATTTTGATAGCAAGGGACAATTCTTCGATTGCAAGGGACCATTGATGAGGCCTTGGCAGCAAGGGTGTCGTGTAGTGCCCAGTCTGGCCATGTGGCTCGCTCGATGCTAACAGCCAATGATCGTGTCGTCGATCGGCAATGAGTCTACCTCGGCAAGCCTGAGTGTCCGCTGCCTTGAGGGCCTGTGATGAAGCAATCCGCATGCTTGAAATCCCCCCAGTAATTTGGCCTTTGCATAACATGCATCATCGTTAACTTCGTCGCCCACACTGTTGTGCTTGTCTAGCCACATCCCAACTTATTATCCCACGATTTAGTGGACATTTTTCCCACTGATGAGGCCTTGGCAGTAGGGGTGTCACGCCATGCCCAGGCTGGTCGTGTGGCTCGCTTGATGCTAACGGTTGACGATCATGTCATTGATCATGCTGCACAACGAGTCTGCCTAGGCAAGCTTGAGCATCGGGATCCAGCCATGCATCCACTGCCTCGAGGGCCTGAGACGAAGCACTCCGCATCCTCAACATCCCCTTGGTGATTTGGCCCTCACGTAGCATGCATCATCGTTAGCTTCGTCGCTGACACCGTCGAGCTTGTCTAGCCACATCCCAACTCATTATCCCACGAATTTTCTCATTTTGTTGCCCACAATTTAGCAGATTTCCTTTCCCATGTTTTCTTCACTCCGTTGGCTATTGATCGGGCATTCCACACTCTTCGGCCAATGTCACCGGCTGCCTGCCTGCCGGTGGTGGTGGCCGCCACAGCCACGCACCACCAGCTGGATGGGCAGAGCAGTAAAGCCCTGTCCATGCCATGTGCGCTGGGTTTGCCAAGCCCTGCGCCTGCCCACTTAGGATGAGCAGGGGGTGCACGCATGGCTCATTGGCACCCAGCGAGCTAGGTAACCACCTCCCCCTAAACATCAGGGGCAGACTCCACATGAATTACACGATTTATTTGAGTCATTTTGGGACCAATTCTGTGATGAAAAGACTGTCAATTCACACCAATTTCGCAACTGGGCATTACGGCCAGCAGGTTGGGGCAGCTGTGCCTCTGTCTGGCCCAGGGTGCAAGCTGGCTGCCCTGTCCAGCGCATCTCCAGCCAATCCATGGCTGTCCACAGCGTCCATCATAGCTAGGGGACATGGCCAAGCCCAGCTTGCCCATAAAATCAATGCCCACAGCACGTGCTGAACCTCACAGCATGCTCGCGGCTAGCTCGCGTGGGGTGCTCCTAGCAAGGCTGGCACCATGCTAGCTGGAAACTGCTATGGCACCCCTGGCTTACACGCTAGGCACCATGTAGAGGGGTAGGGACAAGGGGGTTGGCTCCTGATGGGTGCCTGTGGCCTGGCTAGTGCGCCCACCGCTGCTGCACGTTGGGCAAGTAGCCCATGTCGTGCCTGCCGCGGGCTGTCAAGGCATGTCTCCCACGCCCAAGGTCAGTGCAACGCAGCTCCAGTGGATTGCTCGCTGGGCACCATGTCGAGGAGTAAGGACGAGGGGCTGGCTCGCGATGGGTGCCAGTGGCCTGCCTTGTGCGCCCATCACTGCCGCACGCTGGGCAAGCAGCCCATGCCATGCCTAATAGGGGCTGCCTAGTCATGCCTCCCATGTTGAGGGTCTCCGCGACGCGGCTTCCCTTGCTCACTCGCTGGGCACCATGTCGAGGGGCAGGGGCACGAGGGCTGCCTTGCGATAGGCGCCCATGGCCTGGCTAGCGCGCCCACTGCTGCCACACGCTAGGAAAGGAGCCCATACCGTGCCTGCTGGGGACTCCTAGGCGTGCCTCCCATGCCCAGGTCTATGCGACACGGCTCTCCTAGCTCGCTCGCTGGGCATAATGTCGAGGGGAAGGGACGCGGGGGCTGGCTCGAGATGGGTGCCCGTGGCCTAGCTGGCGCACCCACCACTACCGCATACTAATCAAGCAGTCCATGCCGTGCCTGCTGGGGGCTGCCGAGGCATGCCTCCTGTGCCTAGGGTCAGTGTGATGTGGCTCACCTGGATCACCTGGATCACTGGTCAAGCAAGCTGCCCTGCCCATACCATGCGCGCTGGGTTCCCCAAGCCCAGTGCTTACCCATGTGGGATGGGCTAGGGGGGAGCACGCATGGCCCATTGGCAGCTAGCAAAGTAGGTGACCACCTCCCCCTTAAATAATCTTAAATGAAATTTTACTCCCAACAAGAGGAAACATCAATATGTTTGAGTCGTCATAATGGCTCTAAAAAGTTATTTACCTGGAATTTTGAGCTGAAATTTTGCACATAAATGAACAATCATCATATCTACCACTAGAAAAAATTTCAGAATTTTCTATAAACCAAATTGTTTTTAATGAATTTTCTACAGCCAAAATTGAAAATATCGTCAAAAATAGCCCGTGAGTCGAAATGATCCCAAACTTCACAGGCAAACTCCTCATCAATTACACAATTTATTTGAGTCATTTTGGGACAAGTTCCATGATGAAAAGACTATCAATTCACACCAATTTCGCAAGTGGGCATTGCAGCCAGCAGACTAGGGCAGCTATGCCTCTGCCTGGCCCAGGGTGCATGCTGGCTGACCTGTCCAGTGCACCTCCGGCCACCCATTGGCTGCCCTCAGGGTCCATCACAGCCAGGGGACACGGGCAAGCCTAACTTGCCCATGAAATCAATGCCTACAACACGTGCCGAGCCTCAAAGCATTCTCGCAGTAGGCTGGCGTGTGGCATGCCAGGCAAGCCTGGCACCGTGCCTGCTGGGGACTGCTGTGGAACCCCTGGCTCGCATGCTGGGCACCATGTCGGCAGGACAGGACAAGGGGACTAGCTCGTGATAGGCACCCATGGCCTGGCTGACACGCCCACTGTTGCCGCACGCTGGGCTAGCAGGTAATGCCGTGCCTACTGGGGGCTGCTGAGGCATGCCTCATATGCCCAAGGTCCGCGCAACACAGCTCTCCTAGCTCGCTCACTGGGCAGTAAGTCGAGGGGCAGGGACGAGGGGCCTGGCTAGCGATGGGCGTCCGTGGCCTTGTTGGCACACCCACCACTGCTGCACGCTGGGCAAGCAGCCAATGCCTTGGCTCCCGAAGGCTGCCAGGTATGCCCCTTATGCCCAAGGTCCATGTGATGCACTTCCTGTGGCTCTCTCACTAGGCAGTAAGTAGAGGGGCAGAGGCGAGGGTGCTGGCTAGCGATGGGCGCCCGTGGCTTGGCTAGCGCACTCATCGCTGCCACATGCTGGACAAGCAGCCCATGCCATGCCTGTTGGGGGCTACTAAGGCATGCCTCTTATGCCTAAGGTCCGTGCGACGCGACTCCCCTGGCTCGCTCGCTGAACACCATGTCGAGGGGCAGGGACGTGAGGGCTGGCTCGCGATAGGCGCCCGTGGCTTGGCTGCTGCGACCACTGCTGCTGTACAATGGGCAAGCAGCCCATGACATGCCTGCTGGGGGCTGACAAGGCATGCCTCCCATGCCCAGGGTCCGTGTGATGTGGCTCCCCTGGCTCCCTCAGTGGGAACCATGTCGAGGGTCACGGACGAGGGGGCTAACAAGCGATGGGCGCTAATGACCTGGCTGGTGTGCCCAGCGCTGCCGCATGCTGGGCAAGCAGCCCATGCTGTGCCTATTGGGGCTAACGATGCATGCTTCTCGTGCCCAATGTTCGTGTGACGCAGCTCCCCTTGCTCACTCACTAGGTAGTACTTTACTGAGGGACAGCATCGAAGGACAAGTTTCTGTTAGATATATATTTTTTATTAGAGTAACACTTGGTTCCCCAGTGCTTCCTGAAATGTTTCCAAGTGTTTTTCCTTGTGTTTCTCATTCTTTACAAGCCCAAAGGACTTACTTCTTTTTCCAAGTCATTATCTTTAGGAACGATTTTAGACCTCGGGGCATCGATTGCCAAAAAGAATGGGACAATTGTTGTGAGGGTTCAGGAGGGGGGGAGGGATGAATCGAAGTGATGAAGAGCTAAATGTCTGTAGATCATGGAAGCAAGGCCACTCTGCCACTTATAATGCCCTATCGTGTATTTAAGTTGTCTGCAAATGATTCTACCGGTCGCTCGGTGGGAATCGCACTTCAAGACAGCCAATGAGGCTTCTCTGCCGCTTGAGCTTGGCTAACGACACATGCCTTTAGGGGTCAGGAGGCATCACTTCTAGCCCAGATTCTAACTTAAAGTCATTTAATCATAATCCAGCGCACGGTAGCTTCGTGCCATTGGTTTTCAGCCAAGCGTGATGTCTCGTACTAGGTTGAATTACTACTGCGACGCGAGCATCAGTAGAGTAAAACTAACATATCTCACAATGGTCTAAACCCAGCTCATGAACCCTATTGGTGGATGAACAATCCAACACTTGGTGAATTCTGCTTCACAATGATAGGAAAGGCCGACATCGAAGGATCAAAAAGTAACATCGCCATGAACGCTTGGTTACCACAAGCAAGTTATCCTTGTGGTAACTTTTCTGACACCTCTAGCTTCAAATTTCGAAGGTCTAAAGGATCAATAGGCCACACTTTCACGGTTCGTATTCGTACTAGAAATTAGAATCAAATGAGCTTTTACCTTTTTATTCCACACGAGATTTCTGTTCTCATTGAGCTTATCTTAGGATACCTGCTTTATCTTTTAACAGATATGCCGCCCTAGCCAAACTCCCCACCTCACACTGTCTTCCATTTACCCGCACTTGGTTAAAGTTTTTCACCCTAACATTCAGAGCATTGGGCAGAAATCATATTGCATGAGCATCTGCAAGGACCATTGTAATGTTTTGTTTTAATTAAACAATCGGATTCCCCTTGTCTGTACCAATTCTGAGTTGGCTGTTTGACGCTCGAGAGAGGCCCCCGAAGAAATCATTCCTAGTTCATCCCCTAGTCAGCACGCGATGACCCGCTCTCACCGTCGAAGCAGTTCAAGCAGTCCACCGACAGCCGATGGGTTTAGGATGGGGACCCCCATGCCCAGCCCTCAGAGACAATCCTTTTCCCGAGGTTATGGATCCATTTTGCTGACTTCCCTTACCTACATTGTTCCATCGACTAGAGGCTGTTCACTTGGGAAACCTGATGTGGTTATGAGTATGACCAGGCGTGGGAGGCACTTGGGTCCTTCGGATGTTTAAGGGCTGTTGGGGGGGCATCGAACTCCACGCGACATGCGGTGCTCTTTTAGTCGCTGGACCCTACCTCTGGTTTAGCTGTTTCTAGGGTGGGCAAGCTATTAAACAGAAAAGGTAACTCTTTTCGGGGCCCTCGCCAATGTTTACAGACTCCCTAACATCACCGTTAGTCGCCACATCCTAGTTCCGAAATTTTAACAAGATCCCCTTTTGAAGCTCACGCCGAGGCGCTATCCGACGGCTTCCCCCGTCTCTTAGGATCAACAAACCCATGTGCAAGTGCCGTTCACATGGAACTTTTCCCCTCCTCGGCCTTCAAAGTTCTCATTTGAATATTTGCTACTACTACCAAGATCTGCACCGATGGTCACTTCGTCGGGGCTCCCACCCCGGGTTTTATAGCGACCACTGCGCCCTCCTACTCATTGGGGCTTGGCCCTTGCCCCAACGACCGAGTATAGGTCGCGCGCTTCAGTGCCGTTCATTTTTGGGGCTAGTTGATTCGGCAAGTGAGTTGTTACACACTCCTTAGCGAATTTCGACTTCCATGACCACCATTCTATTGTCTTAATCGACCAACCCCTTTGTGGGTTCTAGGTTAGTGCGCAATTGGGCACTGTAACCCGACTTCTGGTTCATCTCGTATTGCCAGTTTTGCTTACCAAAAATGGCCCACTTGGAGCTCTTGATTTCGTGGGATGACTCAACGAAGCAGTCGCCCCGTACTACCTATTTAAAGTTTGAGAATAGGTCGAGGGCGTTGCACCCCCCGTGCCTCTAATCATTGGCTTTACCTGATAGAACTCGTATCTGAGCTCTAGCTATCTTGAGGTAAACTTCGACGGGAACCAGCTACTAGATGATTCGATTGGTCTTTCACCCTTATACCTAAGTCAGACGAACGATTTGCCTGTCAGTATCGCTACGGGCCTCCGCCATAATTTCCTCTGGCTTCACCTCGCTCAGGCATATATCACCATCTTTCAAGTCCTGACAGGCATGCTCACACTCAAACCCTTCACAAAAGATCGAGGTCGATCAGTGGTGCACCCGCGAGGGATCCTGCTAATCAGCTTTCTTACACCTTATGGGTTTACTCATCTGTTGACTCGCACGCATGTCAAACTCCTTGATTTGTGTTTCAAGATAAGTTGAATGGGGAGCCCGCTAGCTGACGTTGGGAACCCACAAGTGCCAAAGCATCGCCGCGATGGCGCGCACTGCCAGCCACGATCTCGACGATGACCTCTCCATGAGCGTATCAAAGGCTCGCGCTTAGGCCACTATCACGATCCGCATCGGTCCGCTCCGCGAGTCGATAGATAGATCGGCTTGTGGCCGTTCCACATCCGACTGAGGTGCATCGTCGGCCCCCTTCCGCTTCCCTCCCGATAATTTCAAGCACTTTTTGACTCTCTTTTCAAAGTCCTTTTCATCTTTCGCTCCCGGTACTTGTTCGCTATCGATCTCTCGCCCGTATTTAGCCTTGGACAAAATTTACCGCCCTATTGGGGTTGCATTCTCAAATAACTCGATTCGTTGATAGTTCCTCGTGGTGTGATAGGGTCCGGGCGAGACAGGGCTCTCACCCTATTCGGAGCCCCTTTCCAGGGGACTTGGGCCCCGGTCTGTCGCTGAGGACACTTCTCCAAACTGCAATTCGGGGGGTCAAGGGCGCACGATTTTCAAGCTGGGTTTTCCCTGTTTGCTCACCATTACTAGGGAAATCCTTGTTAGTTTCTTTTCCTCCGCTTATTGATATGCTTAAACTCAACGGGTGGTCCCGCCTGACCTGGGGTCGCATCTCAATTGATCATCGGGTTCGTGAGCTGCGAGCAAGTGACACGTGCATGAGGGAGCACAAGGCTTTCTCTATCACTGCCAAGTCATGATGCAATGTCGCTCGAGGCTCTTTTTAAGGCCAACCGCAAGCCGAAGGCGCACGGGAGGCCAACATCCACCCCGCGATAGGCCTTCCCCTCCCTGAAAGGAAGAGTTGGGGTCAAGGGCGACGGTGCTTGACACCCAGGCAGACGTGCCCTCGACCTGATGGCTTCGGGCGTAACTTGCGTTCAAAGACTCGATGGTTCACGGGATTCTGCAATTCACACTAAATATCGCATTTCGCTATGTTTTTCATCGATGTGAGAGCCGAGATATCCATTGTCGAGAGTCATTTTAGACATCATTTAGGGACGACACGACTGCTAGCTGCGCACTGAGATCAGGGAGACTATGGTATGCTTTTTAATTTGACGAGGAGCTGATGACTCGCACTTACTAGGAATTGCTCGTTGAAGACCAATAATTGCAATGATCTATCCCCATCACGACGAAATTTTAAAGATTACCCAGGCCTGTTGGCCAAGGGTATAAACTCGTTGAATACATCAGTGTAACGTGCGTGCAGCCAAAACATCTAAGGGCATCATAGACCTGTTATTGCCTCAAACTTCCTTGGCCTAAGCGACCATAGTGCCTCTAAGAAGCCAGCCGTAAAGGGTCACCTCCACGTAGCTATTTAGCAGGCTAAGGTCTCGTTCATTAATGGAAGTAACCAGACAGATTGCTTCACCAACTAAGAACGGCCATGCACCACCACCCATAGAATCAACAAAGAGCTCTCAGTTTGTCAATCCTTACTATGTCTGGACCTGGTAAGTTTCCTTGTGTTGAGTCAAATTAAGCCACAGCCTCCACTCCTGGTGGTGCCCTTCAGTCAAGTCCTTTAAGTTTTAGCCTTACGACTATACTCCCCTCAAAACCCAAAGACTTTAATTTTTCATAAGGTGCCAGCAGAGTCCTAAAAGCAACATCCGGAGCGAAATGCGAGGAGCGCATCATCGACAGTTGGGACGAGCCGATCAGTGCACACCATAACCGAACCGACCGACCCATCCCAAGGTCCATCTACGAGCTTTTTAACTACAACAACTTAAATATAAGCTATTGGAGCTAAAATTACCATAGCTACTGGCACCAGTCTTGCCCTCCAATGGATCCTCATTAAAGGATTTAGATTCCACTCTTTCTGATTACTAAACTCAAAGAGCCTGGTATTGTTATTTATTGTCATCACCTCCCCATGTTAGGATTAGGTAATTTGCACACCTGCTGCCTTCCTTGGATGTGGTAGCCATTTCTCAGGCTCCCTCTCTGGAATCGAACCCTAATTCTCCGTCACCCATCACCACCAATGTAGGTGTCACACCGTCAGTTGCGAGATTAGCGCAACTCTAGTGTGATGGTGCTAGATGTGTCCTACCTAACCAGCCTAACTTTCTAAGCTCGTGCCAAAAGAAGAGTAAGAGTTAACAATGCAAAACACAAAGTAAGAATACAGTATTACGAGAACTCTTTCTCAACCTTTATTGAAAATAAAGGAACTCTTTACAAAAGAAGGGTCTCTCTCTAAGAGCACTTGAGTTTGTATTACTCGATGTGTTTACAACTGAACCCAAGCCCCTTTTTTATACTAGTTGAGGAGTGTCCTACTCAAACACTTCCTCTTAGTTATCCCACATTTTTCGAATAGGCCACCCAATCTTGATCACGAATCTTTATCTCATTGAGGCTTATCTTCAAAGTTTGGATAGCATCCTTCTTCCGCAAGGACTCTTCTTGAGTCAAGGATCTTATCTCCTTTGAAGTCTTCTCCAAGCCTTCTTATCCGTTTTCAACCAGTTTGGATACACTACAACAAAAATGGGATTAGTTTACACTAAATAGTTCACAGTTTTAATAACAACCGTGAATAAGGGAGGATTTATTCACAGTTTTACCATAACTGTGAATAAAAGTTCAAAAAAATTTGAAACTTTTATTCACAGTTATGGCAACAACTGTGAATAAAAGTCGTACATCTTCTCCAAAAAGATCGATAAACTTCATTCATTCTTTTACTCCACTGGCTCAAGATAAACTTCATTGATCCTTCAAGTGGTAAATATTAGGTATGAAATGCATACTATGAGGAGAGCCTCCCCGAGTTCTAGATCTGCAAACTAGACTCCGATCGGCCTAACTATTTGCAATGAAGGGATTAAGAGTGTGCGTGGTTCTGCTTACTTTTAGGTTCCACAACTGGCAGCTTGAATCTCATCTCTTTTTCTTGGTAAGTTTAATCCTTTCTCCCAAAATTATGTGCTTATCTTCTTTGTTAAATGTAAAAATTATTGTTCTTTAATTTTTTGCTTTTAGTTTCATTAGTTTTAAGCTCAAATCTGGATGTGGTTCTCCTTGTATTGGGATTCTAGATATGTGCATGGTTTTACTTTCATTGGAATTTTAGATTTGTTCTAGGGTTCAAAATGCTTATTAAGGTCCTAAATTTAGATGTATGGGATCCCGAATCTAGGATGAGAGTTCCTGAGTGAGGGGTTCTAGATCTGGGCTGGGAGTTCCAAATCTGGGTAAGGGGTTCTAGATTTGGGTGAATAAAACTTTAATAAATGGTGAACTAATAGAGTTTTATTCACATTTCTAGAATTGTGAATAAAACATTAATGAACTGTGAACTAAAGTTGTTTTATTCACAGTTCTAAAACTGCGAATAAAACATTAATGAACTGTGAACTAAAATATGTTTTATTCACAGTTTTAGAGCTGCGAACTATTCTAACCGACTTTTGTTCACATTGAAATAGTCCACAGTTTTAGAACTGTGAACAAAATTCATTTAAAGCTGTGAATAAAAGATTATTTTATTATAGCGATAGGCTTGAGGAGGTAGTTTCCGTTCAGAGCCTTATCTCCCTAGGCTTTCAAGATAGACATCTCTTTCTTATCCTTCTATCGCCTTGATCCTCCTCCTGCCAATAGCCATATCCTTTCTTTATGGAATATCTTCACTTGCTGGACTTTCCATCTATGCCAAGTGAGGTTCCCGGATTCTGCCCTGTGTTCCCATCACTGGACATATTTGCACCACCATGTGCTGGTGCTTGCTTGAGGCATCTCTGCCGCTTCCCCCTTAAACGGGTTTGTGGGTCTATTTGTGTGCTTCATCCCTCGTTCCACAACGTTCCTAACTCATCAATGAATCTCGCCACTGTAAGTATGAAACTCGATTTCTCATCAAGTCTCCCACATTCGTTTTCATATCTAACTCATGCGTTTTTGCCTTGCTAGTGTGGTCCTCCACACTTGTATGTCTGGGCATAGAGCAAGACTCACCATGCCTATGCCTTGGTACTCAGATTCAAGGGTCTGACAGTAAGCAACTATCCTACCATCGAAAGTTGATAGGGCAAAAATTTGAATGATGCGTTGCCGGCACGATGGCCTTGTGATCCGTCGAGTTATCATGAATCATCAGAGCAACGGCTGAAGCCTATGTTGACCTTTTATAAAATAAATGCCTCCCTTCCAGAAGTCGGGGTTTCTTGCACATATTAGCTTCAAAATTACTACGGGTATCCGAGTGGTAGGTACCATCAAACAAACTATAACTGATCTAATGAGCCATTCACAGTTTCATAGTGTGAATTAGTTCATACTTACACTAGCATGGCTTAATCTTTGAGACAAGCATATGACTACTAGTAGGATCAACTAGGTAGCATCCTTCGAGACACCACGCCAACTAGGACCAAAGCATGCCACAAGGCTCGCTGAGGCCAAAGCGTCGCGGTCATCATTCAAAATCGATGGGATATTGGACAAATGCTTGGACAGGCTGAGGCTGAGGCCACTCCTGTCGCAACATTTTTTGCACCCTAGGGGACGATCGAGTGCCCGTGTGCCAAAACAACCACATGCCGAAGCAAGCCGCGCTTGGAGCGCGAGGCCCAGCTTAGGTTTCCACCCATTCTCGCAGGGGACATGGTGCAAAGACAACTAACTCGAATCATCAAATTTCATTTGTGAAGGCACGCAACACAGGGTCCCGATGTCACCCACAAAAAGCCAACGTATGGCTCAAGGTCAAGCTTGAAATGACGCGCTAGCCGATAGTTTGATGCAGGAGCATGGAGCTTGCCAACGCACATGACTAGATTACCATTCACATGCCGCACGTACAAATGGGCAGTAACAGCACCAAACGAGCTGCAAGCCAACAAGTGAAAGGCCCATCGATCATGCAGGTCGTCTAGTGCCGTCGCACCAAAGCCACTAAGCGCGAAATTGTTTCGATAGCAAGGGACGATTCTTCGATGGCAAAGGACCATCGATGAGGACTTAGTAGCAGGGTGTCACGCAGTGCCTAGGCTGGCCGTGTGGCTCGCTCGATGTTAATGGCTGACGATCGTGTCGTTAATCGCACTACGCAACAAGTCTACCTTGGTAACCCTGAGAGTCAAGATCCAACCCTACGTCCACCGAGGGCCTACAACGAATTACTTCGCATGCTCAAAATCCCCCCAGCAATTTGGCCCTCGTGTAGCATGCATCATCATTAGCTTCGCCGCCCATACTGTCATGCTTGTCTAGCTACATCCTAACTCATTATCCCATGATTTAGTGGATTTCATTTCCCAGTTTTTCCCACTGATGAGGCCTTAGCAGCGAGGGTGTCACGCGGTGCCTAGGCTGACCATATGGCTCGCTCGATGCTAACGATCAATGATCATGTCGTCAATCACGTTGCTCAACGAGTCTGCCTAGGCAAGCCTGAGCGTTGGGATCCAACTCCACATCCGCCGCCTTGAGGGACTGTGATGAAGCACTCTGCATGCTCAAAATCCCCCTAGTGATTTAATCTTCACGTAGCATGCATCATCGTTAACTTCGCTGCCCACACCGTTGAGCTTGTCTAGCCACATCCCAGCTCATTATCCCACGATTTTTCTCATTTTGTTGCCCACAATTTAGTGAATTTTGTTTTCCATGTTTTCTCCACTTCGTTGGCTACTGATCGGGCATCCCACACTCTTCGGCCGACGTCGCCAGCCGCCTGCCTGCCGGCGATGGTGGCCACCACAGCCACGCAAGCTAGGTGACCACCTCCCCCATAAAGAGTCTTAAATGAAATTTCACTCCCAGTAGGAGAGAAACATTAGTATGTCTAAGCCGTCATAATGCGTCTAAAAAATTATTTACTTAGAATTTTGAGCTGACATTTTTACATAAATGGAGAATAATCATATCTGCCACTAGAAAAAATTTCAGAATTTTTTGGGCACTAAATTTTTTTTAATGAATTTTTGACAGCCAAAAATTAAAAAAACCACAAAAAATAGCCCATGAGTCAAAATGATTCCAAATTTTAGTGGCAAACTCCTCATGAATTACATGATTTATTTGAGTCATTTCGGGACCAATTCCATGATGAAAGGACCGTCAATTCACACCAATTTCGCCACTAAGCATTGCGGCCAACAGGCTAGGGCAGCTGTGCCTCTGCCTGGCCCAGGGTGCATGTTGGCTGCCTTGTCCAGTGCACCTCCATCCACCCCATGGCTGGCCTCAGGGTCCGTCACAGCCAAGCCTAGCTTGCTCATGAAATCAACGCCCAGAGCACGTGCCGAGCCTCATAGCATACTTGCGGCTGGCTCGCGTGGGGCACCCCTGGCAAGGCTGGCGCAGTGCTTGTTGGGGACTGCTGTGGCACCCGTGGCTCACACACTAGGCACCATGTCGAGGGGTAGGGACGAGGGGGCTGGCTCACGATGGGTGCTAGTGGCCTTGCTGGCGCGCCAACCGCTACTGCACTCTTGGCAAGGAGCCCATGCCATCCCTACTGGGGGCTGCCGAGGCATGCCTCTTGTGCCCAGCGTCTGTGTGACATGGCTTCCCTGGCTCGCTAGCTGGGCAGCAAGTCGAGGGGCAGGGACGAGGGGGTTGGCTTAGGATTGGCGCTCGTGGCCTGGCTGGTACACCCACTGTTGCCGCACGCTGGGCAAGCCACCAATGCTGTGCCTACTAGCGACTACCGAGGCATGCCTCCCGTGCCCAGGGTCCGTGCAACGCAGCTCCCCTGGCTCGCTCGCTGGGCAGTAAGTCGAGGGGCAGGGAAGAGGGGGCTGGCTCGTGATTGTCGCTCGTGGCCTTGCTGATGCGCCCACCGTTGCAGCACCCTAGGCAAGAAGCCCATGCCATGCCTGCTGGGGGCTACCGAGGCATGCCTCCCATGTCCAGTGTCCGTGCGATGCGGCTCCCCTCGCTTGTTCACTGGGTACCATGTCGAAGATCAGGGACGACGGGGCTTGAAAGTGATGGGCTCTAGTGGCCTGGCCGGTGCGCCCGCCGCTGCAGCACGTTAGGCAAGCTGCCTATGCCGTGCCTACTGAGGGCTGCTGAGGCATGCCTCCCGTGCCCAGTGTTTGTGTGATGCGGCTCCCTTGGCTCACTCATTGGGCTGTACTTTACCGAGGGACAGCATCAAGGGGCAAGTTTCTGTTAGATATATAATTTTTTATTGGAGTAACACTTGGTTCCCCAATGCTTCTCGATATGTTTCCAAGTGTTTCTCCCATGTATTTCTCATTCTCTACAAGCCCAAAGGTCTTGCTTCTTTTTTCAGGTCATTGTCTTGAGGGACGATTTCAAATCTCGGGGCATCGATTGTCGAAAAGAGAGGGATAATTATTGTGGTGGTTTAGGAGAGGGGAGGGACGAATCGAAGCGACAAAGGGCTGAATCTCAGTGGATCGTGGCAGCAAGGCCCTTTTACTGCTTACAATACCCCGTCGCGTATTTAAGTCATCTGCAAATCATTCTACCCATCGCTCAATGGGAATCACACTTTAAGGCAGCCCGCAAGGCTCCTCCGCCGGGCGGGCTTCGCCTACGACAAGTGCCTTTAGGGGGTTCTAGCTCATATTCTGACTTAGCAGCATTCAGTCATAATCCAGTGCACGGTAGCTTCGCGCCACTGGCTTTTCAACCAAATGCAATGATCAATTACGCGAATCAATGGTTCCTCTCGTACTAGGTTGAATTACTATCGTGAAACGGGCATCAGTAGGGTAAAACAATCCAATACAAAGTGAATTCTACTTCACAATGATAGGAAGAGACGACATCGAAGGATCAAAAAGCAACGCCGCTATGAACAGTTGGCTGCCACAAGCTAGTTATCCCTGTGGTAACTTTTTTGACACCTTTAGCTTCAAATTTTGAAGGTCCAAAGGATCGATAAGCCACACTTTCACGATTTGCATTCGTACTAGAAATCAGAATCAAACGAGCTTTTACCCTTTTGTTCCAGACGAGATTTCTATTCTCGTTGAGCTTATCTTAGGACACCTGCGTCATCTTTTAACAAATGTGCCATCCCAGCCAAACTCCCTACCTGACAATGTCTTTCGCCCAGATCGATTGGCAGAAGCCGGCCTTGGGTCCAAAACAAGAGGTGATGCCCCGCCTCTGATTCAAGGAATACGTAAAATAACGTTAAAAGTAGTGGTATTTCACTTTCACCGTTTCTGGCTCCCATTTATCCTACACCTCTCAAGTCATTTCACAAAGTCGGACTAGAGTCAAGCTTAACATGGTCTTCTTTCCCCATTGATTTTGCCAGGCCTGTTCCCTTGGCTGTGGTTTCGTTGGATAGTAGACAGGGACAGTGGATATCTCGTTAATCCATTCATGCACATCACTAATTAGATGACAAAGCATTTGGCTACCTTAGGAGAGTCATAGTTACTCCTGTCATTTGCCCGCACTAGGTTAAATTTCTTCACTTTGACATTCAGAGCGCTGGGTAGAAATCACATTGCGTGAACATCCTTATGGACCATCGTAATGCTTTGATTGAATTAAACAGTTGGATTACCCTTGTTCGTACCAGTTCTGAATTGGCTATTTGACGCCCGGGGAAGGCCCCCAAAGGAACCGATCCCAGTCCGTCTTTTGATCGGCACGCGGCGACCCACTCTCAAAGCCAATCCTTTTCTCGAGGTTACGGATCCATTTTGCCGACTTCCTTTGCCTACATTGTTCCATCGACCATAGGCAGTTCACCTTGGAGACCTGATGCAATTATGAGTATGACTGGGCGTGGGATGCACTCGGTCCTCCAGATTTTCAAGGGCCGCTGGGGTGCATCAAACACCATGCGACGTGCGGTGCTCTTCCAGCCGTTGAACCCTACCTTCCGCTGAGCCATTTCCAAGGTAGGAAGCCTATTAAACCGAAAAGATAACTCTTTCTGGGGCCCCCATCGATGTCTCTGGACTCCTTAATGTTACCGTCAGCCGCCACGTCCCAATTCAAGAATTTTAACAGGATCTTCTTTCGAAGCTCATGCTGAGGCACTATCCGACGGGCTTCCCCCATCTCTTAGGATCGACTAACCCATGGGCAACTGTCATTCACATGGAACCTTTCCCCTCTTCGGCCTTCATAGTTCTCATTTGAATATTTGCTACTACCACCAAGATCTGCACTGATGGCCACTTCGCCCTGGCTCGCACCCTTGGTTTTACGGCGACCACCATGCCTTCTTACTCATTAAGGCTTGGCCCTTGTCCTAACAGCCGAGTAAATATAGGTTGCACGCTTTACTACCATCCATTTTCGGGGCTAGTTGATTCGGTTAGTGAGTTGTTACGCACTCCTTAGCGGATTTTCGATTCCATGACCACTGTCTTGCTGTCTTAATCGACCAACACCCTTTGTGGGTTCTAGGTTAACACATAGTTGGGCACCGTAACTCCGCTTTTAGTTCATCCTGCATCGCCAATTCTGCTTACCAAAAAATGGCCCCCTTGGAGCTCTTAATTTCGTGGGACGGCTCAACGAAGTAGCCCTCTCGTACTACCTATTTACAGTTTGAGAATAGGTCGAGGGCATTGCGCCCCCGATGCCTCTAATCATTGGCTTTACCCGATAGAACTTGCAACTGAGCTCCAGTTATCCTGAGAGAAACTTCGAAGGGAACCAGCTACTAGATGGTTCGATTAGTTTTTCTCCCCTACACCCAAGTCAGACATACGATTTGCACGTCAGTATCGCTGCGGGCCTCCACTAGAGTTTCTTTTGGCTTCTTCTTGCTCAAGCATAGTTCACCATCTTTTAGGTCCTAACAGGCATGCTCGCACTCGAACCCTTCTTAAAAGATCGAGGTCGATCGATGGTGCAACAGCGAGGCATCTCGCCAATCAGGTTCCTTGCACCTTACGGGTTTACTAGCCTGTTGACTCGCACGCATGTCAAACTCCTTAGGTAGTGTTTCAAGACAGGTCGAATGGGGAGCTCGTTGGTTGAAGTTGGGAGCATGCAGATGTCAAAGCACCATCGTGATGGTGCATGCTGCTAGCCACGATCTTGACGATGACATCTCCAGAGCGTATCAAAGGCTCAGGCCTGGGTTGCCATGGCGATCTGCATTGGTTCGCATCCTGAGTGGAACGACAGACCAACTCGTGGCTGTTCCATATCCGACCGAGGTGCATCGTCCACCCCCATCCGCTACCCTCTCGATAATTTTGACCACTCTTTGACTCCCATTCCAAAGTCCTTTTCATCTTTCCCTCACGGTACTTGTTCACTATCGGTCTTTGGCCCGTATTTAGCCTTGGATGAAATTTACCACCTTATTGGGGCTGCATTCCTAAACAACCCGACTCGTCGACGGCGCCTCATGGTGCGATAAGGTTTGGGTGAGATGAGGCTCTCACCCTCTCCGGCGCCCCTTTCTAGGGGACTTAGGCCCTGGTTCATCGCTCCGGCGCCCCTTTCCAGACTACAATTCGAGCACTGAAGGCGCACGATTTTTAAGCTAGACTTTTCCCGGTTCGCTCGCCATTACTAGGGAAATCCTTGTTAGTTTCTTTTCTTCCACTTATTGATATGCTTAAACTCAGTTGGTGATCCTACCTGACCTATGGTCACATCTCGATAGATCGATCGTTGGGTCCATGAGCCGCACACGACAGAGCACGAGGCTAAGTCGTGACGCGACATCGCCCAAGGCTTTTTTTTTGGCCAACAACGATTCGAAGGCGAATAAGAGGCCAACATCCACCCCGCGATTGTCCTTTCCCTCCCCGAAGGGATGTAGGAGGGTTGGGGGCGATGGTGCTTGACACCCAGGCAGACATGCCCTCGACCTGATGGCTTTGGGTGTAACTTGCGTTCAAAGACTCGATGGTTCACAGAATTCTGTAATTCATACCAAGTATCACATTTCACTACGTTCTTCATCGATGCAAGAGCCAAGATATCCATTGCTGAGAGTCATTTTAAACATCGTTTAGGGATGACATGACCGTCAGCCACGCACCGAGATCAGGGCGACTGGAGCGTGCTTTTTCATTCGAGTTCCTTGGCGTATCCTGCACTGTAGGTTTTGTTGTTGCATGCAACGAGGGGATTAGGTGCGAGCCTGCGCACCCTTATCAGGTGAAGAGGGACAACAGGCTCGAGAGCCCTCCGCCCCACCGGTGTGTTTATAACGTGTTCATGGGTCGTTTCGCTGAGCGAGTTTTTAACAATGATCCTTCTGCAGGTTCACCTACGAAAACCTTGTTACGACTTTTCCTTCCTTTCAATGATAAGGTTCAGTAGACTTCTCGCGATGTCACAAGCGATGAACCGCCCACGTCACTACGATCCAAACACTTCATCGGACCGTTCAATCAGTAGAAGCGACGGGCGGTGTGTACAAAGGGCAACGACGTAGTCAACGCGAGCTGATGACTCGCACTTACTAAGAATTCCTCGTTGAAGACCAACAATTGCAATGATCTATCCCTATCACGATGAAATTTCAAAGATTACCCGGGCCTGTCGGCCAAGGCTATAAACTAATTGAATACATCAGTGTAGCGCGCGTGCGGCCCAGAACATCTAAGGGCATCACAGACCTGTTATTGCCTCAAACTTCCTTGGCCTAAGCGGCCATAGTCCCTCTAAGAAGCCAGCCGTGGAGGGTCACCTCCACGTAGCTAGTTAGCAGGCTGAGGTCTCGTTTGTTAACGGAATTAACCAGACAAATTGCTCCACCAACTAAGAATGGCCATGCACCACCACCAATAGAATCAAGAAAGAGCTCTCAATCTGTTAATCCTTACTATGTTTGGACATGGTAAGTTTCCTCGTGTTGAATCAAATTAAGCTTCAGGCTCTACTCCTGATGGTGCCCTTGTGTCAATTCCTTAATGTTTCAGCCTTATGACCATACTCCCCCCGAAACCTAAAGACTTTGATTTATCATAAAGTGCCAACGGAGTCTTAAAAGCAACATCCGCTGATCCCTGGTCGACATCGTTTATGGTTGAGACTAGAACGACATCTAATCGTCTTTGAGCCCTTAACTTTCATTCTTGATTAATGAAAATATCCTTGGCAAATACTTTCATAGTTGTTCATCTTTCATAAATCCAAGAATTTCACCTCCGACTATGAAATACGAATGCCCCCGACTGTCCCTATTAATCATTACTTCGATCCCGAAGGCTAATAGAATAAGATCGAAATCCTATGATGTTATCCCATGCTAATGTATTCAGAGCGTAGGCTTACTTTGAGCACTCTAATATCTTCAAAGTAACAACGCCGAAGACACGATCCGACCAATTAAGACCAGGAGTGCATCGTCGGTAGTCGGGACGAGCCAACCGGTGCACATCGTAGACGGACTGGCTGACCCATCCCAAAGTCTAACTATGAGCTTTTTAACTATAACAACTTAAATATAAGCTATTAGAGCTGAAATTATCGCAGCTACTGGCACCAGTCTTGCCCTCCAATGGATCCTCATTAAAGGATTTAGATAGCGCTCATTCCAATTACCAAACTCAAAGAGCCTGGCATTGTTTTTTATTGTCACTACCTCCCCGTGTTAGGATTGGGTAATTTGCCCGCCTGCTACCTTCCTTGGATATGGTAGCCGTTTCTCAGGCTCACTCTCAGGAATCGAACCCTAATTCTCCGTCACCTGTCACTACCATAGTAGCTGTCACACCGTCTATTACGGGATCAGCATAACCCGAGTGTGATGGCGCTAAGTGCATCTACCTAGCCAGCCCAACTTTCTAAGCCCATGCCAAGCAAAGAAGAAGAGATAACAATGTAAAAGCAAAGTAAAGAGACAGTATTATGAGAACTTTTTCTCAACCTTTGTTCAAAATAAAGGAACTTTTTACAAAAGAAGGGTCTCTCTCTAAGAGTACCCAAAGCCTCTAGCTACCCACACACTTGAGTTTGTGTTACTCAATGTCTTCATAACTGAACTCAAGCCCCTTTTTTATACTAGTTGAGGAGTGTCCTACTCAAACACTCTCTCTTAGTTATCCCACGTTATTCGGATAGGCCACCCAATCTTGATCACGAATCTTTTATCCCATTGAGGCTTATCTTCAAAGTTTAGAGAGCATCCTCCTCCTACAAGGACTCTCCATGAGTCAAGGATCTTCGGATAGCATCCTTCTCCCACAAGGACTCTTCATGAGTCAAGGATGTTTGGATAACATCATCTTCCCATAAGGACTCTCCATTTCGATAGCATCCTTCTCCTACAAGGACTCTCCATGAGTCAAGGATATTTGGATAGCATCCTTCTCCTGTAAGGACTCTCCTTTAGTCAAGGACCTCATCTCCTTTGAAGTCTTCTCTAAGCCTTCTTATCCGTTTTCAATCGGTTTAGATATGCTTGAGGAGGTGGTTCCCGTTTAGGACTCTTCTTGAGCCTTATCTCCCTTGGCTTTCGGGATAAACATCTCTTTCTTATCCTTCTATTGCCTTGATCCTCCTCTAACCAATAGCCATATTTTTTCTTTGTGGAATATCTTCACTTGCTGGACTTTCCATCCATTCCAAGTTAGGTTCCCAGATTCTACCCTGTGTTCCCGTCACTGGACATATTCGCACCACTATGTGTTGGTGCTTGCTTGAGGCATCTCTGTCGCTTTCCCCTTAGGCGGTTGTGGGTCTGTTTGTGTGCTTCATCGCTCGTTTCACAATGTTCCTAGCTCATCAGCACATCTCGCCACTATAAGTATGAAACTAGATTTCTCACCAAGTCTCCCGTATCCGTTCCCATATCTAACTCATGAGTTTTTGCCTATCTAGCGTGGTCCTCCACACTTATAGGTCCGGGGATGGAGCAAGACTCACCATGCCTATGCCTTGGCACTTAGATTCAAGGGTCTGACAAAACAACTCCACCAAAAGAACCAGACAACATCATCGGCTTATTGTTGTGGTACGCCTTGATTTGGTCCTCAAATTGCCACAATGTGGTATCTTTTTCCCAACTCGCATCCACCTCACTGGTGCCTTTCTACTAGACTAAGTAGTCTGTCCTCCGATTCATCTTACTATAGCCCTCTGTTCAGTGATCAAGGATCTTCTCTATCTCCTTGTCAAATTGAACTCGAGTTGCCGACGGTGCACGCTTAGCCTGCTTGCATCCGCGATCGGCATCTTCCTGAAACTCTTTGAGAAAGCTCGCATGGAACTTGGGTGCACCCTCAGATGTTGCGGTAGCTTTAACCTAAGCTATTGCGCCCACTTTCTTCCTAATCATATGATCAACATTCTTTCTCGAAGGTAATGTCTTGGGGAGTTCTGATGGCATCCTGCTATTGAATTCCCCCAACATTTCAGCACTCTCGTCAGGTACCTCCACCACCAAATCTGGTTTCACCTCGAAGAGTGCTGCCAGCATTGTTACTTCACCTTTTTGTAGTTTAGACTTAAACTGCTTTGCAGATTGCAACCCAATTTGCTTCTTGTTTACCGAAAGCTCCCTTGCTGCTTCGGTTCTGATTAGGCTCGGGGCTCGCTCATTAGCCACGAGTAATCCACCTAAGTAAGGCATCACTAATGCCTTGGCTTGTCCGAAGAATTCTAGATCCATGATAACATCAAAGCAATCTAACTGAGTTATCATGAAGTTGGACGCACCTTTCTATTTGCCTACTTCAAGGGTCGTAGTGGCAACTCCGCATACTACCTTTGCCTTAAAATTTGCTACTTTGAACTTGATCGAGGCTAGAGAAAGCTTAAGCTCGAGCTTTCCCACTTCTCTTTCCATGATGAAATTGTTAGTAGCTCCCGTATCTAACATTGCCATTGCATCCTTCCTGTTTTCCTTCACGGGGACATAGATCAACCCTTTCTGCAAGTTCTTGGGTGTGATTGCATTCAACAATTGGATTAGGTTCGCCTGAGTTATGGCATTCCCTTCCTCTTCCTCAGGGGAATCCTCTACTGCTATGAGTACTGCTAACTTCTCCTTGCGTGGACAATTGTGTGCTCTATGTGGCCCGTTGCATAAGAAGCAACCCCCTTGGTCCACATTCTTTCCTTTACCTTTCGAAAGGGATGAGCTCCAAGGCTTGCTGGACTCGCCATTTTTCTTTTTCTTGCCCTTACCATCGGGCATTTTCATCTCCTTCTAGCCTCCCCTTATTTCTCACCTTTTTCAGAAGCATCACTTACATACTTGAAATCTACCAAGTTATCTGCCATGAAAAATGCTGTGGGCAAGTCTTTGACACCTTGCTGCCTCAGTTCTGTTTGAGCCCACAACTGCAAGCCTGATAGGAAGTTGAACAACCTATCCTCCTCTGACATGTTTTTGATGTCTAATATCAGGGAACTGAACTCCTTCACAAAGTCGTGCACTGAGCCCATCTGCTTTAAGCGCTTTAGTTGTTCTTTAGCCATGAACGAAGTGTTACATGGCAGGAATTGCTCCTTCAATTCCTTTTTGAGTGTCTCCCACGAATCAATGCTAGGTCTTCCCATTCTAGCATCATCCTGCATACAGGTGCACCACCACAACTTAGCATCACCATATAAGTACATGGATGTGATCATTACCTGGTAGTTTACTGCTCCATATCCAATAAGAAGTTCTCCAACTCCTTGGCGTTCCTCTGTCCAGAGAACAGCTTTGGTTCTAGCACCTTCGGCTTAGCCATAGTAGAGTCTGCTCCTACTGTTGATGTATGGGTAACCTTTTTCAGCAACACGATCTCGGTCGTAAGGCTCCTCACAGTCTCCTTGAGGTTTCCGATGTCCTCTATCATCGAGGATTGTCGTTAGGCAACTGTCTCCATCAACTCTGCCAATGTGAATGTTGACCCCTTCGACGATGCACCAACAATCTCTTCCAACCGAGTGACACGCTCTCGCATCGACTCACTGCCTCTTGGCATGGGGCCTTGGCAGCAATAAGATCAACCATAAGTTTAAGAAAGTGGTGATCGAAACCGCGCTCTGACACCAATCTATCACACTGTTTGTTGCCAGATCAGCGAAGCCCTAGTGTGATGGCACTAAGTGCGTCCACCTAGCCAGCCCAACTTTCTAAGTCCATGCCAAGCGAAAAAGAAAAGATAACAATGTAAAAGCAAAGTAAGGAGACAATATTACGAGAACTCTTTCTCAAACTTTATTCAAAATAAAGGAACTATTTACAAAAGCAGGGTCTCTCTCTAAGAGTACCCAAAGCCTCTAGCTATCCCCACACTTGAGTTTGTATCACTCAATGTCTTTACAACTGAACCTAAGCCCCCTTTTTATACTAGTTGAGGAGTATTCTACTCAAACACTCCCTCTTAGTTATCCCACGTTATTCAGATAGGCCACCCAATCTTGGTCACGAATCTTTTGTCCCATTGAGGCTTATCTTTAAAGTTTAGATAGCATTCTCCTCCTGCAAGGACTCTCCATAAGTCAAGGATCTTCGGATAGCATCCTTCTCCGGCAAGGACTCTCCATGAGTCAAGGGTATTTGGATAACATCCTCTTCCCGTAAGGACTCTCTATTTGGATAGCATCCTTCTCCTAGAAGGACTCTCCCTGAGTCAAGTATATTTGGATAGCATCCTTCTCCTGGAAGTACTCTCCTTGTGTCAAGGATCTTATCTCCTTTGAAGTCTTCTCCTAGCTTTCTTATCCACTTTTAATCGATTTGGATATGCTTGAGGAGGTGGTTCCCGTTCACGACTCTTCTCGAACCTTATCTCCCTTGGCATTCGGGATAAACATCTCTTTCTTATCCTTCTATCGCCTTGATCCTCCTCTAGCCAATAGCTATATCCTTTCTATGTGGAATATCTTCGCTCACTAGAGTTTCCATCCATGCCAGGTTAGGTCCCCAAAATCTGCCCTGTGTTCCCGTCACTAGACATATTCGCACACTATGTGTCGGTGCATGCTTGAGGCATCTCTGCCGCTTTCCCCTTAAACGGGCTTGTGGGTCTGTTTGTGTGCTTCATCCCTCACTTCACAACGTTCCCAGCTCATCAGCGTATCTCGCCACTATGAGTATGAAACTCGATTTCTCACCAAGTCTCCCGCATTTATTCACGTATCTAACTCATGTGTTTTTGCCTTGCTAGCGTGGTCCTCCATACTTATAGGTCCGGGCATGTAGCAAGACTCACCATGCCTATGCCTTGGCACTTAGATTTAAGGGTCTGACAGTAGGCAACTATCCTACCATCGAAAGTTGATAGGGCAAAAATTTAAATGATGCGTCACCGGCACAATGGCCTTGCGATCCGTCAAGTTATCATGAATCATCAGAGCAATGGGCGAAGCCCCCATCCACCTTTTATCTGATAGATGCGCCCTTTCTAGAAGTTAGGGTTTTTTGCATGTATTAGCTCTAGAATTACTATGGTTATCCGAGTAGTAGGTACCATTAAACAAACAATAACGTATTTAATGAGCCATTCGCAGTTTCACAGTTCGTGTGACGCGGCTCCCCTGGCTCGCTCCCTGGGCACTATGTTGAGGAGCTGGCATGTGATGGGCGCCAGTAGCCTAGATGGCATGGCCACCACTGCCGCATGTTGGGCAAGCAGCCCATGGCATTCCGCTTGGGGGCTACCGAGGTATGCCTCCCATGCCCAGGGTCCGAGTGACGTAGCTCCCTTGACTCGCTCGTTGGGCATTATGTTGAGGGGCAGGGACAAGGGGCTGGCTCGCGATGGGCGCCAATGGCCTGGCTAGCGCACCCACCACTGCAATATGTTAGACAAGCAGCTCATGCCATTCTTGCTAAGGGCTACCAAGGCATGCCTCCCGTGCCCAAGATCTTTTCGATGCTGCTACCCTGGCTAGCTCGCTGGGCAGTAAGTCGAGGGGCAAGGATGAGACGGCTAGCACAAGCGCCCATCGCTGCCGAATGCTGGGCAAGCAGCCCATGCTGTGCCTACTGGGGGCTATCAAGGCATTTGACTACCTTAAGAGAGTCATAGTTACTCCTACCGTTTACCCATGCTTGGTTGAATTTCTTCACTTTGACATTTAGAGCACTAGGCAAAAATCACATCGCAATGCTTTGTTTTAATTAAACAGTTGGATTCTCCTTGTCCATACTAGTTTTGAATTGGCTGTTCGATGCCCGAGGAAGACCCTTGAAGGAACCATTCCCATTCCATCCCCCGGCCGACACGCGACGACCCACTCTCGCCGGGGGAGTAGCTCGAGCAGTCCACCAACGGCCGATGGATTCGAGATTGGGACCCCTGTGCCCAGCCTTTAGAGCCAATCCTTTTCTCGAAGTTATAGATCCATTTTACAGACTTCCCTTGCCTACATTGTTCCATCGACTAGAGGCTGCTCACCTTGGAGACTTGATGCCATTATGAGTACGAACAGGCATGGGAGGCACTCGGGTCCTTCGGATTTTCAAGGGCCGCTAAGGGCACACAGAACACCATGCGACATGTGGTGCTCTTCCAGCCGCTAGACCCTACCTTCGACTGAGCTGTTTATAGGGCGAGCAGGCTGTTAAACAGAAAAAATAACTCTTTTTGGGGCCCTCATCGACGTCTTCGGACTCCTTAACATTACCGTCAGTCGCCACTTCCGGGTTCTGAAATTTTAATCGGATCTCTTTTCTAAGCTCGCGCCGAGGCGCTATCTGACGGGCTTTCCCGGTCTCTTAGGATTGACTAACCCATGTGCAAGTGCCGTTCTCATTTGAATATTTGCCACTACCATGAAGATCTACACCGATGGCCGCTCCACCCAGGCTCATGCCTCAGGTTTTGTGGCGACCACTGTGCCTTCCTACTCATTGGGGCTTGGCCCTTGCCCCAACGGCCGGGTGTATGTCGCGCGCTTCAGCACCATCCATTTTTGGGGCTAGTTAATTTGGCAGGTGAATTGTTACACACTCCTTAACAGATTTCGACTTCCATGACCACCGTCCTACTATCTTAATCGACTAACACCCTTTGTGAGTTCTAGGTTAGCGCGCAGTTGGGCATTGTAACCCAGCTTCTAGTTCATCCTGCATCGCCAGTTTTGCTTACCAAAAATGGCCCACTTAGAGCTCTCGATTCCGTGGGATGGCTTAAGGAAGCAGCAGCCCCGTACTACTTATTTAAATTTTAAGAATAGGTTGAGGGCATTACGCCCCTGATGCCTCTAATCATCGGCTTTACCTAATTGAACTCGCATTTGAGCTCCAGCTATCCTGAGCGAAACTTCGGAGGGATCCAGCTACTAGACAGTTCAATTAGTCTTTCACCCGTATACCCAAGTCAGATGAACGATTTGCACATTAGTATCACTGCGGGCCTCCACCAGAGATTCCTTTGGCTTCACCTCGCTCAGGCATAGTTCACCAACTTTCGGGTCCCAAAGAGGCATGCTCGCACTCGAACCCTTCTCAAAAGATCGAGGTCGGTAGGCGATGCACCCACGAGGGATCCGCTAATCAGCTTCCTTGCGCCTTACGGGTTTACTCGCCCATTGACTCGCTCACATGTCAGACTCCTTCGTTCATGTTTCAAGACAGGTCGAATGGGGAGCCCGCGGGCCGACACCAGGAGCATGCAGGTGCTAAAGCACCGCTGTGATGACGCGCATTGCCAGCCACGATCTCAATGACGATGTCTCCGTGAGCGTATTGAAGGCTCAATCTTGGGCCACTTTCACAATCTGCATCGATCTGCACCCCGAGTCGATCGATGGACCGGCTCGCGACCGTTCCACATCCGATCGAGGTGCATTGCCGACGCCCATCTGCTTCATTCCAGACAATTTCAAGCACTCTTTGACTCTCTTTTCATAGTCCTTTTCATCTTTCCCTCATGGTACTTGTTCGCTATCAGTCTCTCCCTCGTATTTAGCCTTGGACGGAATTTACCGCCCTATTAGGGCTGCATTCCCAAACAACCCGACTCGTCGACAGCGCCTCATGGTGCAACAGGTTCGCTCGCCTTTATTAAGGGAATCCTTGTTAGTTTCTTTTCCTCTGCTTATTGATATGCTTAAACTCAGCGGGTGGTCCCACCTAACCTAGGGTCGCATCTCGATTGATCGTTGGGTCCGTGCGTCGGGAGCGAGCGACATTTGCATGAGGGAGCACAAGGCTTTCTCCACCACCGCCAAGCCGTGACGCGACGTCGCTTGAGACTCTTTTTTACGCCAACCGCGAGCCGAAGGCGCATGGGAGGCCAACATCCGCCCTACGATGGTCCCTCCCCTCCTCGAAGGGATGTGGAGGGGTTGGGGGCCACGGTGCTTTACACCCAGGCAGACGTGCCCTCGACCTGATGGCTTCGGACATAACTTGCATTCAAAGACTCAATGGTTCACGAGATTCTGTAATTCACACCAAGTATCGCATTTCACTACGTTCTTCATCGACGCTAGATCCGAGATATCCATTATCAAGAGTCATTTTAGACATCGTTTAGGGATGACACGACCACCAGTCGTGCACCAAGATCGGGCCAACTGGGGCGTGCGTTTTCATTCGAGTTCCTTGGGGCATGCCGCGCTGTGGGTTTTGTTGTTATGTGCGACGAGGGGCTTGGGTGCGAGCCCGCATACCTTTGCCACATAAGGCGGGACAAGGGGCCCGAGAGCCCTCTACCCCGTCAGTGTGTTTACAATGTGTTCGCGGTCATTTCGCTGAGTAAGTTTTCGACAATGATCCTTCTGTAGGTTCACCTACGAAAACCTTGTTACGACTTCTCCTTCCTCTAAATGATAAGGTTCAGTGGACTTTTCTTGATGTCCCGAGTGGTGAACCACCCAAGTCATCGCTATCCGAAACACTTTACCGGACCATTCAATTGGTAGGAGTGATAGGCGGTGTGTACAAAGGGCAGGGACGTAGTCAACACGAGCTGATGACTCACGCTTTCTAGAAATTCCTCATTGAAGACCAACAATTGCAATGATCTATCCCCATCAAGATGAAATTTCAAAGATTACCTGGGCCTGTTAGCCAAGGCCATAAACTCGTTGAACACATCAGTGTAAAGCCCGTGCGGCCCAGAACGTTTGAGGGCACCATAAACCTATTATTGCCTCAAACTTCCTTGGCCGAAGAGGCCATAGTCCCTCTAAGAAGCCGGCCATAGAGGGTCACCTCCATGTAGCTAGTTAGCAGGTTGAGGTCTCATTCGTTAACGAAATTAACCAGACAAATCGCTCTACTAATTAAGAACGACCATGCACGTAGTGCCGCAAATACACCTCAGCAAGCTATTTACCTTTAGCAAGCTAAGAATGGCCATGCGTTACATCTAACAATTCAAGCCATTCTCTTTGGCTTGCAGTCAAGTAGTGCCGCAAATACTCCTAAGTAAGCTATTTACCTTCTTTGTTTGATTGTCTATCTGTGGATGGTTTACTGTAGAGAATTTAAGTTCTGTTCCTATCATGTTTAGCAACACTGTTTAGAATGTTCCCATGAATTTGGCATCTCTGTCACTCACAATGTCTTTCGGTAACCCAAACAACTTAACAACATATTTGAAAAACATCTCAGCGGCCGTATCAGCTGGGCACGCTCAAGTAATAGAAACAAAGATAGCATACTTTGAGAACCTATCAACAATCACCATTATAGTAGATAGTCCCTTTACCTTTGAGAAGCCCATAATGAAATCCATCAACATTGACTCCCATGGGTGTTCCGGAATCGGCAAGGGTTGGAGTAAACCCACCTCCTTCTTTCTATCTGTTTGTCCTGTTGGCACACTAACCATGTGCGAACATAGGCCTCCACATCTTCCATCAACTTGGGCAAGTAATAGGCTATTGTCAGTAGTGTGAACATCCTCACGATGCCCGGGTGACTTGCCCATAGCGGGTCATGGGTTTCCCTCAACAACTATTTCCAAAGTCCACCAGACTTAAGCACAAACAATCTGTCTCCCCGAGCATTTAGTAACCCATCCTTAATCTAGTATCTTCGGATCAAGCCTTTGCTCACCTCCTCCATGAGCCAGCATACTCGGTATCTTCCCCAACTACCAACCTTATTTGCTCTAATAAGTCGCTCTGGATACCCGTCAGAGTAGCCACATAAGTTTGCACTTCTACGCGACTTAGTGCATCAGCAACAATGTTTTGTTTGCCTAGTTTGTGTTCCCATACAAAATCAAACTCCACCATAAACTCTTGCCATCTTGCTTATTTCGGAGATAGCTTTTCTGCGAGCGAAAATAGGTATTAGTGACAATGTCAGTAATTACCTTACACTTTATCCCAAGCAAGTAATGCCGCCATGTCCTTAGGCAATGGACAAAATCCGTCATCTCTTTTTCATGAGTCGAATAACGCTGCTGTGCATCCTTGAGTTTTCGACTCTCGAATGCCACGGGATGGCCATTTTGCCCTAACACACCCCCGAGTACTCGATCAGAAGCGTCTGTGATTACCTCGAATGGCTCTTCAAAGTTTGGTAAGGACAGTACTAGTTTCGAAGCTACTGTCTATTTTAATCCCTTGAAAGCCTTGTTGCATTCATCGGTCCACACCCACGGGCTATCTTTCTTTAGCAAGTCCGTCAAAGGGTTGCTCTTACTCGAATATCCTTTGATGAACCGTCTGTAATAGTTTGTGAGCCCAAGGAATGATCACAATTTAGTAACTTTTCGCGGGGCTGGCCACTCCATGATGGCTTTCACTTTCCTTTCATCCATCCATATCTGTCCGTTCCTAAACAATGTCCCAAGAATGGCACTTCTTGCTTGCAAAACTCGCATTTTTCCTTCTTCATGTACAACTGGTGCTCTCACAGCTGCATCAATACCTGCAGCAAATGGATTGCGTGGTCGTCTAGGGTGTCGCTATAAACCATAATGTCATCCTAGTAGACTACAACAAACTTGTTTAAAAACTCAAACAATACATCATTCATAAGATTGCAAAAGGTAGCAAGCACATTGGTTAGCCCGAAGGGCATCACCATGAACTCATAAGAGCCGTGCCTTGTGAGGTATGCGGTTTTTGCTTCGTACCCCTCAGCTATTCTGACTTGCCAGTATCTTGACCGCAAGTCTAGCTTTGTAAAGTACTTGGCCCTTGATAACCGATCAAATAAGTTAGCAATGTTTGGCACTAGATATTTGTTCTTTACCATTACCTTGATTAATGCTCGATAATCGACGCATATTTGCAGCAAGCCATCATGTTTTCGCTGGAATAGCACAGGTGCGCCATAAGGGGCCTTTGATGGCTGAATGAAACCCACTTCCAACAGCTCATCTAGTTGCTTCTGCAGTTCGACTAGTTCTGACGAGGGCATTCGATATGGTGCTTGAGCAAAGGGTCTAGCACCCAAAAGTAACTCGATCATATGATCAACATTCCTCCTCGAAGGCAATGTCTTGGGAGCTTCGATGGCATCATGTTGCTGAATTCCCTCAACACTTTAGCGATCTTGTTGGGCACCTCCACAAAATAATCTGGTTTTGCCTTAAATAGTGCTACCACCATCGTCACTTCAACCTTTCGTAGTCCTGACTTAAGTTGCTTTGTAGATTGCAACCCAATATATTTCTTATCTATCGAAAGCTCTCTTGCTGCTTCAGTTCTGATTAGACTCAGGGCTTACTCATCAGCCACGAGTAATTCACCTAAGTGGGGCATCACCAATGCCTTGGTTTTTTTGAAGAATTCTAGACCCATGATAACATCAAAGTCATCTAACTGAGTTATCATGAGGTTGGACGTACCTTTCCATTTGCCTACTTCAAGGGTCATTGTGGCAGCTCCGCATACTGTCTTCGCCTCAGTATTCACTGCTTTGAGCTTGACTGAGGCTGGAGAAAGCTTAAGCCTGAGCTTTCCCACTTCTCTTTTCGTGATGAAATTGTTGGTAACTCCCATATCCAACATTGCATTGCATCCTTCTCGTTTACCTTCACCAGGACATAGATTAACCCTTTTCTGCAAATTCTTGGGTGTGAGTGCATTCAGCAACTGGATTGGATTCACCCGATTTGTGGTATTCTCTTCCTTTTCCTCGAAGGAATCCTCTACTACCATGAGCGCCACTAACTTCTCCTTGCGAGGACAATCGCATGCTCTATGTGGCCCATTGCATAAGAAGCAACCCCCTTGGTCCACATTCTTTCCCTTTCCTTTCAAAAGGGATGAGCCCCGAGGCTTGTTGGACTTAGCATTCTTCTTTTTCTTGCCCTTGCCATTGGGCTTTTTCATCTCTTTTCTAGCCTTCCCTCGTTTCTCACCTTTTTTTTCAGGAGCACCACCTGCATACTTGATATCCACAAAGCTATCCGCCACGAAAAATGCTGAGAGCTAGTCTTTCACACCTTGCTGCCTCAGTTCTACTTGAGCACATGGCTGTAAGCCTAATAGGAAGTTAAACAACCTATCCTCCTCTGACATGTTCTTGATGTCTAACATCAGTGATTTGAATTCCTTAATGAAGTTATGCACTGAACTTGTCTGCTTTAAACGTTTCAGTTGTTCCCTAGCTATGAATGAGGTGTTACATGGTAGGAATTCTCCTTCAATTTCCTTTTGAGTGCCTTCCATGAATCAATGTTAGGCCTTCCCATGATAGCGTCATCCTGCATATGGGTGTGCCACCACAACTTAGCATCACTAGATAAGTACATGGATGTGATCATTACCTGGTCATTTTTGGGTACTCTAGCAACTTTAAAGTACTGCTCCATATCCCATAAGAAGTTCTCCAACTCTTTGGCGTTCCTCTCTTTAGAGGGTGGCTTTGGTTCTGGTACCTTCAGCTTAGCCATAGTAGAGTCTGCCCCTCCCATAGGGGTGTAGGGAGCCTTTTTTAGCAACTCAATCTCGGTCTCAAGGCTCTTCACGGTATCTTTGAGGTTTCCGATGTCCTCTTCCATCGAGGATTGTTGCTGGGTGATTATCTCCATTAACTTAGCTAGTGTGCATGTCGATCCCTCCATCAGTGCACCAACGATCTCTTCCAACCGAGCGACACACTCTCGCATTAACTCACTCCCTCTTGGTATGGCGCATTGGCAGCGATATGATCAACTACGAGTTTGAGAGAAAGTGGTGATCGAAACCGCGCTTTCATACTGAACTGTCACACCGCCAAGTGCGGGATCAGCGCAACTCTAGTGTGATGGTTGTAGATGCGTCCACCTAACCAACCTAACTTTATAAGCCTGTGCCAAAAGAAGAATAAGAGTCAACAATGCAAAACGCAAAGTAAGAAGATGGTATTATGAGAACTCTTTCTCAACCTTTATTCAGAATAAAGGAACTCTTTACAAAAGAAGGGTCTCTCTTTAAGAGCACCCAAAGCCTCTAGCTACCCACACACTTGAGTTTGTATCACTCAATGAGTTTATAACTGAACCTAAGCCCCATTTTTATACTAGTTGAGGAGTGTCCTACTCAAACACTCCCTCTTAGTTATCCCACGTTTTTTGGATAGGCCACCCAATCTTGATCACGAATCTTTATCTCATTGAGGCTTATCTTTAAAGTTTGGATAGCATCATTCTCCTGCAAGGAATCTCTCTAAGTCAAGGATCTCATCTCCTTTAAAGTCTGCTCCAATCCTTCTTATCCACTTTCAATCAGTTTGGATAGGCTTGAGGAGGTGGTTTCCGTTTAGAACTCTTTTCGAGCCTTATCTACCTTGGCTTGCGGGACAGATATCTCTTTCTTATCCTTCTATCGCTTTGATCCTCCTCTTGCCAATAGCCATATCCTTTCTTTGTGGAATATCTTTGCTTGCTGGACTTTCCATCCATGCCAAGCCAAGTTCTCAGATTCTGCCCTATGTTCTCATTACTAGACATATTCAGACCACTATGTGCTAGTGCTTGCTTGAGGCATCTCTGTCGCTTCCCCCTTAAGTGGGCTTATGGGTCTATTTGTGTGCTTCATCCCTCACTTCACAACATTCCTAACTCATCAGCGAATCTCGCCACTGTAAGTATGAAACTCGATTTCTCACCAAGGCTCCCGCATTCGTTTTCATATCTAACTCATGCATTTTTGCCTTGCTAGTGTGGTCCTCCACACTTGTAGGTCTAGGCATGGAGGAAGACTCACCATGCCTATGCCTTGGTACACAGATTCAAGGGTCTAATAGTAGGCAACTATCCTACCATCGAAAGCTGATAGGGTAGAAATTTGAGTGATGCATCGCCAGCACGATGGGCGCTTGTGGCCTGGCTATGCACCCACTGCTGCCACACGCTGGGCAAGTAGCCCTTGCCTTGCCTGCTCGGGGCTACCGAGGCATGCCTCCCGTGCCCAAAGTCTGTGTGACGCAGCTTCGCTGGCTCGCTCACTGGTTATAATATCGAGAGGCTGGCTCGCGATGGGAGCCTGTGGCCTGGCTAGCGCGCCCACCACTGCCGCATGCTGTGAAAGCAGCCCATGCCATGCCTACTGGAGGCTACCGAGGCATGCCTCTGGTGCCCAAGGTCCGTGCGATGCAGCTTCCTTAACTCACTCACTGGGCATTATATCGAGTGGCTGGCTCGTGATAGGCGTCCGTAGCCAAGCTGGCACGCCCATTGCTGTCGCACGCTGGGTAAGCAGCCCATGCCGTGTTTGCTGGGAGCTGCCGAGAGGTTCCTTCCATGCCCAGGAACTATGCGACGCAACTCCCATGGCTCACTCGCTGCGCACTATGTCGAGGGGCTTGCTCCCGATGGGCGCCCGTAGCCTTGCTGGCTCCGCCACCACTATAACCCACTGGCCAAGCAGCCCATGATGTGCCTGCTGGAGGCTACCAAGGCGTGCCCCTGGTGCCCAGGGTCCATGCAACGCGGCTTCCTTGGCGCACTCGCTGGCTATTATATTGAGGGGCCAGCTCGTGATGGGCTCCCGTGGCCAGGTTGGCACGCTCATTGCTGTCGCAGGCTGGGCAAGTAGCACATACCGTGCCTATTGGGGGTTGTCGAGGCGTGCCTCCCATGCCCAGGGTCCATCCGACGCAGCTCCCCTAGCTCGTTCACTAGGCATTATGTCAAGGCGCTAGCTTGCAATGGGTGTCAGTGTCCTAGTTAGCGCTCCCACCGCTGTCGCACGCTAACCAAGCAGCCCATGCCGTGCCTATTGAGGGCTGCCGAGCCATGCCTCTCGTGCCAAGGGTCCGTGCAACGTGGCTCCCTTGGCTCACTCGCTGGGCACTATGTCGAGTGGCTGGCTCACGATGGGCACCCGTGGCCTAGCTGGCGCACCCACTGCTGCCGCACGCTGGGCAAGCAGCCCATGCCATGCCTGTTGGGGGTTGTTGAGGTGTGCCTTTCGTGCCTAAGGTCTGTGCAATGCGGCTCCCCTGGCTCACTCGTCGGGCACTATGTCCAAGGGCTGGCTCAAGATGGGTGCCCGTGGCTTGGCTGGCGCGCCCTTCGCTATAACCCACTGGGCAAATAGCCCATGCCGTGCTTGCTGGGAGCTGCCGAGTCGTGCCTCCCATGCCCAGGGTCCGTGTGATGCGGCTCCCCTGGCTCGCTTGTGAGGCACTACGTCGAGTGGCTAGCTTACGATGAGCGCCCGTGGCGTGGCTGACACGCCCACCACTGCTGCACGCTGGGGTAGCAGCCCATGCCGTTCCTGCTAGGAGCTACCGAGCCGTGCCTTTTGTGCCCAAGGTCCGTGCGATACGGCTCCCTTGGCTCGCTCGTTGGGCATTATGTCAAGTGGCTGGCTCACGATGGGCACCCGTGGCTTGGCTGGCATTTCCACCACTGTCGCACGCTGGGCAAGCAACCCATGCCGTGCCTGTTGGGGGCTGCTGAGGCATGCCTCCCATTCCAAGGTCTGTGCGATGTGGCTCCCTTAGCTCACTCGTTGGGCACTATGTCGGGTGGTAGGGACGAGGGGGCTAGCTTGCGATGGGTAATAGTGGCCTGGCTGGCGCTCCCACCGCTGTCAAACGCTGGGCAAGTTGCCCATGCCATGGCTGCTGGGGGCTTCCAAGGCATGCCTTTTGTGCCCAGTGTCAGTGTGACGCAGCTCCTCTGGCTCGTTCACTGGGCAGTACTTTACCGAGGGATAGCATCGAGGGATAAGTTTTTGTTAGATATATATATTTTTTATTGAAGTAACACTTGGTTCCTCAATGCTTCCTAATATGTTTCCAAGTGTTTTTTCCTTGTGTTTTTCATTCTCTACAAGCCCAAAGGACTTGCTTTTTTTTTTTTCCAAGTCATTATCTTGATGGACGATTTCAAACCTTGGGGCATCGATTGCCAAAAAGAGAGGGACAATTATTATAGGGGTTTAGGAGGGGGGGAGGGACTAATCGAAGCGACAAAGGACTAAATCTCAGTGGATCATGGAAGCAAGGCCATTCTGCCACTTACAATATCCCGTTGCATATTTAAGTCATCTGCAAATGACTTTACCCGTAGCTCAGTGGGAATCACACTTCAAGGCAGCCCGCGAGGCTTCTCCACCGCGTGAGCTTGACAAACGACATGTACCTTTGAGGGTCGAGAGGCCCCTTAGTGCAAGTCGGCAATCAGCCGATGAGCGCATGCATCGCTTCTAGCCTGGATTCTGACATAGAGGCGTTCAGTCATAATCCAACGTACGGTAGCTTCGCACCACTGGCTTTTCAACCAAGCGCAATGACCAATTGTGCGAATCAACGATTCCTCTCCTACTAGGTTGAATTACTATCATAATGCGGGCATCAGTAGGGTAAAACAAACCTATCTCACAATGGTCTAAACCCAGCTCACGTTCCCTATTGGTGGGTGAACAATCCAACACTTGGTGAATTCTGCTTCACAATGATAGGAAGCGCCGACATCGAAGGATCAAAAAGCAACGTCACTATGAACACTTGGCTGCCACAAGCCAGTTATCCCTGCGGTAACTTTTCTGACACCTCTAGTTTCAAATTTTGAAGGTCTAAAAGATCGATAGGCCACGCTTTCACGGTTCATAATTGTACTAAAAATCAGAATTAAACGAGCTTTTACCTTTTTGTTCCACACGAAATTTTTGTTTTCGTTAAGCACATCTTAGGACACCTGTGTTATCTTCTAACAGATGTGTCACCCCAGCCAAACTCTCCACCTGACAATATCTTTCGCCAGGATATGTCAGCCGGAGCCGATCTTGGGTCTAAAAAGTGGGGTGACGCCCAGCTTCTGATTCATGGAATAAGCAACATAACGTTAAAAGTAGTGGTGTTTCACTTTCACCATTTTTGGCTCTCACTTATCCTACACCTCTCAAGTCTTTTCACAATGTCAGACTAGAGTCAAGCTCAATAGGGTCTTCTTTCCCCACTGATTCTGCCAAGCCCGTTCCCTTGGCTGTGGTTTCACTAGATAGTAGACAGGGACAGTGGGAATCTCATGAATCCATTCATGTGCATCACTAATTAGATAACGAGGCATTTGCCTATCTTAAGAGAGTCATAGTTACTCCCGCCATTTACCCTTGCTTGGTTGAATTTCTTCACTTTGACATTCAGAGCTTTAGGATGAAATCACATTGCGTGAGCATCCATAGGGACCATCGCAATGCTTTATTTTAATTAAATAGTCTGATTCCCCTTGTCCATACCAGTTCTGAGTTGGTTGTTCGATGCTCGGAGAAAGCCCCCGAAGGAACCATTCCCAATCCATCCCCGGACCAGCATGCGGCGACCCGCTCTCGTTGTGGGAACAGCTCGAGCAGTCCACCAATAGCCGACGCGTTTAGGACTGGGACCCCTGTGCGCAGCCCTCAGAGCCAATCCTTTTCCTGTGGTTACGAATCAATTTGCCGACTTCCCTTGCCTACATTGTTTCATCGACCAGAGGCTGTTATGAGTATGACTGGGCATGGTAGGCACTCGGTCCTTTGGTGCGCTTTTGGTCGCTGGACCCTATTTTCAGCTAAGCCGTTTCCAGGGTAGGTAGGCTGTTAAATAGAAAAGATAACTCTTTTTGGGGCCCCCGTCAACATCTTCAGACCCCCTAACGTTACCATCAGTCGCCACATCTTGGTTCCAAAATTTTAACCAAATTCCTTTTTGAAGCTCGCATCAAGGCACTATCCGGCAGACTTCCCCTATCTCTTAGGATCAACTAACCCATGTGCAAGTGCTATTCACATGAAACCTTTCCCCTCTTCGGCTTTCAAAGTTTTCATTTGAATATTTGCTGCTACCACCAAGATCCGCACCGATGGCCGTTCCGTCCGAGTTTTGCGGCGACCACGGTGCCCTCTTACTCATTGGGGTTTGGCCCTTGCTGCAACGGCCGAGTATAGGTCGCGCACTTCAGCGCCATCCGTTTTCGGGGCTAGTTGATTTAGCAGGTGAGTTGTTACACACTCCTTAGCAAATTTTGACTTCCATGACCACCGTTCTGCTGTCTTCATCGACCAACACCCTTTGTAGGTTTTAGGTTAGCGCGCAGTTGGGCATCGTAACCCGGCTTCCGATTCATCCCACATCGCCAGTTCTGTTTTTCAAAAATGGCCCACTTAGACCTCCCGATTTCATGGGACGGCTTAACGAAGCAGTCGCCCGTACTACCTATTTAAAGTTTGAGAATAGATCGAGGGCATTGCGCCCTCGATGCCTCTAATCATTGGCCTTACCCGATAGAACTTGCATTTGAGCTCCAGCTATCCTGAGGAAAACTTTGGAGGGAACCAGCTACTAGATAGTTCGATTAGTTTTTTGCCCCCATACCCAAGTCAAACGAACAATTTGCACGTCAGTATCGCTGCGGGCCTCCACCAGAGTTTCCTCTAGCTTTGCCTCGCTCAGGCATAGTTCACCATCTTTCAGGTCCCGACTAGCATGCTTTCACTCGAACCTTTTTCAATAGATCGAGGTTGATCGATGGTGCACTTGCAAGGGATCTCGCCAATCAGCTTCCTTGCGCGTTACAGGTTTGCTCGCTCGTTGACTTGCACGCATGTTAGACTCCTTGGCTCGTGTTTTATGATGGGTCGAATAGGAAACCCGCTGGCTGACGTCAAGAATGCACAGCCAGCCACGATCTCGACAACGATGTCTCCTCGAGCATATCAAAGGCTCAGGGTTGGGCCGTCGTCGCAATTCACGTCGGTTCGCACCCAGAGTCGATCGACGGATCGGCTCGTTGCTGTTCCACATCTGATCGAGGTGCATCGTCAGCCCTCATCCGCTTCCCTCCAATAATTTCAACCACTATTTGACTCTCTTTTCAAAGTCCTTTTCATCTTTCCCTCGTGGTACTTGTTCGCTATCGGTCTCTCGCTTGTATTTAGCCTTGGACGAAATTTATCAACTTGTTGGGGCTGCATTCCGAAACAACCTGACTCGTCGACAGTGCCTCATGGTGCGATAGGGTCGGGGTGAGATGGGGCTCTCACCCTCTCTGACGCCCCTTTCCAAGGGACTTGGGCCCTGGTCCATCACTGAGGACGCTTTTTCAGACTATAATTCGGGCATCGAGGGCGCATGATTTTCAAGCTAGGCTTTTCTCGATTCGCTCGCCTTTACTAGGGGAATCCTTGTTAGATTCTTTTCCTTCGCTTATTGATATGCTTAAACTTAGTGGGTGGTCTCGCCTGACCTGGGGTTGCATCTCGATTCATTGATCCTTAGGTCCGTGAGCCACCAGTGAGCGCGACGTGCGCACAAGGGAGCACAAGGCTTTCTTTACTGCCACCAATCCATGACACGACGACGCTCGAGGCTCTTTTTTAGGCCAACCACGAGTCGAAGGCACATGGGAGGCCAACATCCGCCCTACGATCATCCCTCCCTTCCCCGAAGAGATGCAGGGAGGGGGTAGGGGAGGGGTTCGGGGCAATGGTGATTGGCACCCAAGCAGACGTGCCTTCGGTGTGATGGCTTCATGCTCCACTTACGTTCAAAGGATCGATGGCTCACAGGATTTTGCAATTCACACCAAGTATCGCATTTTGCTACATTTTTCATCAATGCGAGAGCCAAGATATCCATTTGCCGAGAGCCATTTTAGACATTGTTTAGGAAGGACACAATCGCCAACCACGCACCGAGATCGAGGCGACGGGGCGTGCTTCTTTATTCGAGTTTCTTGGTGTATCCCGCACTATGGGTTTTGTTGTTACGCTTGACGAGGGGCTTGGGCGCGAGCTCGTGTACCCTTGCCTCGCGAGGTGGGATGAGGTGCTCGAGTGCTCTCTGCCCCATCATTGTGTTTACAACCTATTCGCGGGTCATTTCGTCGAGTGAGTTTTTGACAACGATCCTTCCATAGGTTCCCCTATGGAAACCTTGTTACTACTTCTCCTTCCGCTAAATGATAATGTTCAGTGGACTTCTCGCGACGTCTCGAGCGGTGAACCTTCCACGTCGCCCTGATCCAAACACTTCACCAGACCATTCAATTGGTAGGAGCGGCGGGCGGTGTGTACAAAGGGCAGGGACATAGTCAACGCGAGTTGATGACTCGTGCTTACCAGGAATTCCTCATTGAAGACCAACAATTGCATTGATCTATCCCATCATGATGAAATTTCAAAGATTACCTGTGCCTGTCAGCCAAGGCTATAAACTCATTGAATACATCAGTGTAGCGCGCGTGTGACCTAAAACATCTAAGGGCATCACAGACCTGTTATTGCCTCAAACTTCCTTGATCTAAGCAGCCATAGTCCCTCCAAGAAGCCGGGTGGAGGATCACTTCCACGTAGCTAGTTAGCAGGCTAAGGTCTCATTCGTTAATGGAATTAACTAGACAAATCGCTCTATTAACTAAGAACGGCCATGCACCACCACCTATAGAATCAAGAAAGAGCTCTCAGTTTGTCAATCCTTACAATGTCTGGACCTGGTAAGTTTCCCCGCGTTGAGTCAAATTACGCCGTAGGCTCCACTCCTGGTGGTGCCCTTCCGTCAAGTCTTTTAAGTTTCAGCCTTGCGACCATACTCCCTTCGGAACCCAGAGATTTTGATTTCTCATAAGGTGACAGCAGAGTCATAAAAGCAACATCCGCTGATCCCTGGTCGACATTGTTTATGGTTGAGACTATGGCCGTATCTAATTGTCATCGAGCCCCCAACTTTCATTCTTGATTAATGGAAACATCCTTGGCAAATATTTTTGCAGCTGTTCATCTTTCATAAATCCAAGAATTTCACCTCTAACTATGAAATATGAATGCCCCCGACTGTCTCTGTTAATCATTACTCCAATCTCGAAGGCTAACCGAATAGGATTGAAATCCTATGATGTTATCCCATGCTAATGTATTCAGAGCATAGGCTTGCTTTGAGCACTCTAATTTCTTCAAAGTAACACGGTTGGAGGCATGACTCGGCCAATTAAGGCCAAGCGTGCATCGCCAGTAGTAGGGATGAGCTAACCGGTGCGCACCGTAAGCGGACCGACTGACCTATCCCAAGGTCCAATTACGAGCTTTTTAACTCCAACAACTTAAATATATACTATTGGAGCTAGAATTACCGTAGCTACTGGCACCAGACTTGCCCTCCAATGGATCCTCGTTAAGGGATTTAGATTATACTCATTCCAATTACCAGACTCGAAGAGCTCGGTATTGTTATTTGTTGTCACAATCTCCCCATGTCAGGATTAGGTAATTTGTGCGCCTGCTTCCTTCCTTAGATGTGGTAGCCGTTTCTCAGGCTCCCCCTCTGGAATCGAACCTTAATTCTCCGTCACCCGTCACCACCATAGTAGGTGTCACATCATCAGTTACGGGATCAGCGCAACTCTAGTGTGATGGCGCTAGATGCGTTCACCTAACCAGCCTAACTTTCTAAGCCTCTTCCAAAAGAAGAATCAGAGTCAACAGCGTAAAAGCAAAGTAAGAAGACAATATTATGAGAACTCTTTGTCAATCCTTATTGATTATAAATGAACTCTTTACAAAAGAAGGGTCTCTCTCTAAGAGTACCCAAAGCCTCTAGCTACCCACACACTTGAGTTTGTATTACTCAATGTGTTTACAACTGAACCCAAGCCCTTTTTTTATACTAGTTGAGGAATGTCCTACTCAAACACTCCCTCTTAGTTATCCCACATTTTTTGGATACGCCACCCAATCTTGATCACGAATCTTTATCTCATTGAGGCTTATCTTCAAAGTTTAGATAGCATCCTTCTCCCGCAAGGACTCTCCTTGAGTCAAAGATCTCATCTCCTTTGAAGTCTTCTCCAAGCCTTCTTATCCGCTTTCAATCGGTTTGGATAGGCTTGAGGAGGTGGTTTTCGTTCAGGACTCCTTTCGAGCCTTATCTCCCTTGGCTTTTGGGATAAACATCTCTTTCTTATCCTTCTATTGCCTTGATCCTCCTCTAGCCAATAGCCATATCCTTTCTTTGTGGAATATCTTTGCTTGCTAGACTTTCCATCCATGCTAAGCTGGGGTCCCGAATTCTACCTTGTGTTCTTGTGACTGGACATATTCGCACCACCATGTGCTGGTGTTTGCTTGAGGCATCTCTGCCGCTTCCCCCTTAAGCGGGCTTATGGTTCTGTTTTTGTGTTTCATCCCTCACTCCACAACATTCCCGACTCACCAGCGAATCTCGCCACTATAAGCATGAAACTCGATTTCTCACCAAATCTCTTACATTCGTTGTCATATATAACTTATGCATTATTGCCTTACTAGCTTGGTCCTCTACACTTGTAGGTCCCGGCATGGAGCAAGACTCACCATGCCTATGCCTTGGTACTCAGATTCAAGGGTCTGACAGTAGGCAACTATCCTGTCATCGAAAGTTGATAGGGTAAAAATTTGAATGATGCATCGCCGGCACGATGGCCTTGCGATCCGTCGAGTTATCATAAATCATCAAAGCAACAAGAGAAGCCCGCGTTGACCTTTATCTAATAAATGGGCCCCTTCTAGAAGTTGGGGTTTGTTGCACGTAGTAGCTTTAAAATTACTATGGTTATCCGAGTAGTGGGTACCATCAAACAAACTATAACTAATTTAATTAGCCATTCGTAGTTTCACAGTCTGAATTAGTTCATGCATACACACGCAAGGCTTAATCTGTGAGACAAGCATATGACTACTAGCATGATCAACCAGGTAGCATCCTTCGAGACACCGTGCCAACTAGGACCAAAGCGTGCCGCAAGGCTCCTTGAGGCCAAAGCTATCGCGGTTGTCGTTCAAAATTGATGGGACGTGGGACAAATGCTTTCGCTTGGACAGGTAGAGGTCGAGGCCACTCTTGTCGCAACACTTTTCGCACCCGAGGGGATTACTAAGGGGCCATGTGCCAAAGCAGCCGCATGCTGAAGCAAGTCATGCATGGAGCACGAGGCTCAGCATAGGTTTCCAATCATGCCCACAAGGGACATGGTGCAAAGACAACCGACTCGAATCATCGAATTTGGTTTGCGAAGGCATGCAACACAGGATCCCGATGTCACCCACAAAAAGCTAACGTATGGCTCACGCTCGCGCTTGAAGCGACGTGCTAGTTGACAGCTCGATGCAAGAGCATAAAGTCTACCAATTTGCATGACTAGATCGCTACTCACACGCCGCACGTACAAATGGGCAGCAACAGCACCAAACAAGCTGCAAGCCAACGAGCGAAAGGCCCATCGATCATGCAGGTCATCGAGTGCCGCCGCACCCAAGCCGCTAAGCACAAAATTATTTTGATAGCAAGAGACAATTCTTCGATGGTAAGGGACCATCGATGAGGCCTTGGCAGCAAGGGTGTCATGTGATGCCCAGGCTGGCCATGTGGCTCACTCGATGCTAACGACCGGCGATCATGTCGTTGATCGCACTGCGCAATAAGTCTACCTTAGTAAGCCTGAGCATCGAGATCCAACCCTACTTCTGCCACCTCGAGGGCATGCGACGAAGCACTCCGCATGCTTAAAATCCCCCCAGCAATTTGGCCCTCGCGTAGCATGCATCATCATTAGCATCGCCGCTCACACCGTCGTGCTTTTGTAGCCACATCCTAGCTCATTATCCACGATTTTTCTCATTTTGCTGCCCACAATTTAGCAAATTTCACTTCCCATATTTTCCCTACTTCGTTAGCTACTGATCGGGCATCCCATACTCTTTGGCTAACGTCGCCAGCTGCCTGCCAGCCAGTGGTGATGGCCACCATAGCCACGCACCACCGACGGGATAGGCAAGGCAGCAAGCCGCCCTGCCCATGCCATGCGCGCTAGGTTCTCCAAGCCCAGTGCCTGCCAATGTGGGATAGGCAGGGGGGAGCACGTATGGCCCCTTGGCACCCAGCAAGCAAGGTGACCACCTCCCCCCTAAAGAGTCTTGAATGAAATTTCACTCCCGATAGGAGGAAACATTAATATATTTGAGCCATCATAATGGCTCTAAAAAATTATTTACTCAGAATTTTGAGCTGAAATACATAAATGGAGAATAATCATATCTATCACCAGAAAAAATTTCAAAATTTTTCTGGGCAATAAATGTTTTTTAATGAATTTTCAATAGCCAAAAATAGAAAAAATCATCAAAAATAGCCCGTGAGACGAAATGATCCCAAACTTTGGGGACAGACTCCTCATGAATTACACGATTTATTTAAGTCATTTTGGGACCAATTTCGTGATGAGAAGACTGTTAGTTCATACCAATTTCATGACTGGGCATTGCAGCCAGCAGGCTGAGGCAGCTGTGCCTTTGCCTAGCCCAAGGTGCATGCTGGCTGCCTTGTCCACCGCACTTCTAACCACCCCTATTGCTACCCTCAGGGTCAACCACAGCCATGGGTCACGGCCAAGCCCAGCTTGCCCATAAAATCAACACCCACAGCACGTGCCGAGCCTCACGACCTTCTCGCGTAGGGTGCCCCTGGCAAGGCTAGCGTCATGCCTGCTGGGGACTCATGTGGCACCCCTGGCTCGCACACTGGGCACCATGTGATAGGGCAGGGAGGAGGGGGCTGGCTCGCGATGGGTGCCCGTGGCCTGGTTGGCACACCTACAGTTGCCACATGCTGGGCAAGGAGCCCATGCCGTGCTTGCTAGGGGCTACTGAGGCATGCCTCCCATGTCCAGCGTCCGTGCGGCAAGGCTTCCTTGGCTTGCTTACTGGGCAGTAAGTCGAAGGGCAAGGATGACGGGCTGGCTCGCGATGGGTGCCCGTGGCCTGGCTGGTATGCCTACCACTGCCAAACACTAGGCAAGAAGCCCATGTCGTGCTTGCTGGGGACTGCTGAGTCATGCCTCCCATGTCGTGCTTGCTCGGCCTGATGGCTTCGGGCACAACTTATGTTCAAAGACTCGATGGTTTATGGGAGTCTGCAATTCACACCAAGTATCGCATTTTGCTACCTTCTTTATCGATGCGAGAGCTGAGATATCCATTGTCGAGAGTCATTTTAGACATCGTTTAGGGATGACATGCCTGCCAGCCTCGCACCCAGATCAGGGCGACTGGGGCATGTTTTTTCATTCAAGTTCCTTGTTGCATCCCGCGCTATGAGTTTTGTTGTTCCGCGCGATGAGGGCTCAAGAGCCCTTTGCCCCACTGGTGTGTTCACAATGTGTTCTTAAGCCGCAAGCTCCACTCTTGGGGGCTGGCTCGCGATGAGCGCACATGGCTTGGCTTGTGGGCCCATCGCTGCCACAAGCTGGGCAAACAGGCCATTCCGTGCCTCCTGAGGGCTGCCAAGGCATGCCTCCCGTGCCCAGGGTCCATGCAATGCGACTCCCTGGTTCATTCGTTGGGCAGTAAGTCGAAGGGCAAGGACGAGGGGGCTGGCTCATGATGGGGGCCCGTTGCCTGGTTGGCACGCCCACCGCTGCCGCTGGGCAAGGAGCCCATGCCATGCTTGCTCGGCGCTACCGAGGCATGCCTCTAGTGTGCAAGGTCCGTGTGACGCGGCACCCCTGGCTCGCTCGCTGGGCAATATGTCGATGGGCTGGCTCGCTATGGGCGCCAGTGTCCTGGCTAGCGTACCCATCACTGCCGCATGCTGGGCAAGCAGCCCATGTAGTGCCTGCTGGGGTTTGCCGAGGAAAGCCACCTATGGCCATGGTCCATGCGATGCGGCTACCCTGGCTCGCTCGCTGGGTACTATGTCGAGGGGTAGGGATGAGGGGAATGGCTCACGATGAGCTCCTGTTGCGTGACAAGCGCGCCCACTGCTGTCGCATGCTGGGCAAGTAGCCCATGCCATGCCTGCTGGGGCTTCCTGTGGCGTGCCTTCTATCCCCATGGTTAGTGTGATACGACTCCCCTAGCTCGCTCGCTAAGCACTACGTCGAGGGACAAGGATGGGGGGATTGGCTTGTGATGGGCGCCACTGGCCTGGCTGGCGCACCCACCGCTACTGCACGCTGGGCACTTAGTTGATGCTGTGCCTGCTGGGGACCACGCCTAAGTTCCATGCGACGTGGTTCCCTTGGCTCGCTCGCTGGGCACTACGTCGAGGTTGTGAGATGAGGGGGCTGGCTCACGATGGGCTCCCGTGGCCTGGTTGGCGTGCCCACCGCTGCCGCATTCCGAGCAAGCAACCCAAGCCGTGCTCGCTGGGGGATGCCGAGGCGTGCAGTGCCTCCTGGGAGCTGCCGAGGCAAGCCTTTCGTGGCTAGAGTCTGTGCGACGCAGCTCCTCTGGCTCGCTTGCTGGTCACTACATCAAGGGATAGGGATGTGGGGGCTGGCTCGCGCTCGGCGTTAGTCGCCTGGCTGGCATGCCCACCACTGCCGCACGCTGGGCAAGCAGCCCATGTCATACCTGCTGGGGGTTGCCGAGGCATTCCTCCCGTGCCCGATGTCCGTGCGACGAGCTCTCCTGGGTCTCTCACTAGGCACCATGTCGAGGGGGAGGGACGAGGGGGCTAGCTCACGATGGGTACCCGTTGCCTGGCTGGCATGCCCACTGCTGCCGTACGCTAAGCATGGGCCTGCTGGGCGCTGCTGAGGCATGTCTCTAGTGTGCAAGGTCTTTTCAACAAGGCTCCCCCGATTCGCTCGCTTGGCATTATGTTGAGGGGCTGGCTTGCGTTGGGCTCCCGTGGCTTGGTTGGCACGCCCACCGCTGCTGTACGCTGGGCAAGCAGCCCATGTTGTGCCTGTTGGGGATGACCGAGGCATGCCTCCTGTGCCCAGGTTGAGTACAACGCGGCTCCCCTGCCTCGCTCGATGGGCACTATCTTGAGGGGCTGGCTCGTGATGGGCACCTGTGGCTTGGCTGGCACGCCACCGCTGCCTCAGGCTGGGTAAGTTGCCCATGTCGTTCTGACTGGGGGCTGCCGAGGAATGCCTCATGAGCCCAGGGTCCCTACGACACGGCTCCCCTGGTTAGCTCGCTGGGCACTATGTCGAGGGGCAGGGACAAGAGGGCCGGCTCGTAATGGGTGCCCGAGGCATTACTGGCGCGTCCACCGCTGCCGCAAGCTAGGCAAGTAGGCCATGCCGTGCCTGCTGAGGGTTGCTGAGGCATGCCTGCCATGTCCAGGATCCATGTAACGCAGTTCACTAGGAACTATATCGAGGAGCTGGCTCACATTGGGTGCCCGTCGCTTGGCTGGCACGTCCACTAATCTCGCATGCTAGACAAGCAGCCCATGCCGTGCCTGCTGGGGGCGACCTAGGCATGCCTCTTGTGCCTAGGGTGAGTGCAACGCAGCACCCCTAGCTTGCTCGATGGGCACTATCTTGAGGGGCTGGCTCGTGATGGGCACCCGTGGCCTCGATGACGTGCCTTACGTGGCTTGCCTGGTTCGCTAGTCAAGCACTACATCGAGGGGCAGGGACGAGGGGGCTGGCTCACGATGGGCACCCGTGGCCAGGCTGGCGCACCCACCGCTGCCGTAAGCTTCGCGAAAAGCCCATGCCATTCCTATTGGGGCCCACTAAGGCATGCCTCCAGTGCGCAGGGTCCGTGTGATGCGGCACCCTTGTCTCTCTTGCTGGGCACAATGTCGACGGGCTAGCTCGCGATGGGTGCCCGTGGCCTGGCTGACGCACTCACCGCTACGGCATGCTAAGCAAGCAGCCCATACAGTGCCGGCTGGGGGCTGCCAAGGCAAGTCTCCTATGGCCAAGGTCTGTGCGATGCGGTTCCCCTCGTTCGCTTGCTGGGCATTTTATCGAGGGGTTGGCTTGCGATGGGCGCCCATGGCCTAGCTCACGCGCCTACTGCCCCCGCACACTGGGCAAGCAGCCCATGTCACGTCTGCTGGGGGTCATCGAGCCTTGTCTCTCGCGCCCAGGGACCATGTGACGCAGCTCCCTGGCTCCCTCGTTGGGCACTATGTCAAGGGGCTGGCATGTGATGGGCGCCCGTGGCCTGGCTAGCGCGCCCACCACAGCCGCACAATAGGCAATCAGCCCATGCCATGCCTGCTAAGGGCTATCGAGGCATGCCTCCCATGCCTAGGGTCCATGCGATGCGACTCCCTTAGCTCGCTCACTGGGCACTATGTCGAGGGGCTGGCTCGCGATGGGCGCCCGTTGCCTGGTTCGCGTGCCTACTGCCCCTGCACGCTGGGCAAGCAGCCCATGCCGTGCCTGCTGGGGATCACCTAGTCTTTTCTCCCGTGCCCAGGGTCCATGCGACGCGGCTCCCTAGCTCCCTCGTTGGGCACTATATCAAGGTGCTGGCACATGATGGGCGTCTGTGGCCTGGATGGCGTGCCCTACGCTGCTGCACGCTGCGCAAGCAGCCCATGCCGTGCCTCTTGGAGGCTTCTGAGGCATGCCTCCCATGTCCAACACCCGTGCGACGCAACTCGCCTAGCTCGCTCGCTGGGCACTACGTCGAAGGGTTGGCTTATGATGGGTGCTTGTAGAATGGCTCGCACGCCCACCGCTACTGCACGCTGGGCAAAGCAGCCCATGCCGTGCCTAGCAGGGGCTTCCAAGGCATGCCTCCCTTACCTAGGGTCCATGTGACTCGGCTCACAATGGGCGCCCGTGGCCTGGCTGGCGCCCCCACTACTTTCGTACGCAGGGTAAGCAGCCCATGCCGTGCCTGCTGAGAGCTGCTGAGGCTTGCCTCCCGTTCCCACCGTGCGACGCAGCTCCCCTGGCTCACTTGCTGGACACTATGTTAAGTGGTAGGGACGAGGAAGCTGGCTCACGATAGGTGCCTGTGGCCAGGCTGGCGCCCCCACTGCTCCCGTACGTAGGGCAAGTAGCCTATGCCATGCCTGCTGGGAGCTGCTGAGGCATGCCTCCCTTTCGCACGGTCCATGTGATGCAGCTCCCCTGGCTTGCTCGCTGAGCACTATGTCGAGGGGCAGGGAGAGCGGGCTGGCTCGTGATGGGCGCCCGTGACTTGGTTGGTGCGCCTTCGGCTACCATACACTAGGCAAGCAGCCCATGCCGTGTTTGCTAGGAGCTGCCGAGGCTTGCCTCCTATACCTAGAGTCTGTGCGATGCGGCACCCCTGGCTGGCTCGCTAGGCCACCTGTGGGCTAGCTGGTACGAGAGGGCTTGCTCGCAATGGCCAAATGCGGCCTAGCTGGCGCGCCCACCACTGCCGCACGCGGGGCAAGTAGCCCATGCCGTGCCTGCTGGGGGCTGTGAGGCATCCCTCCCATGCCTAGTGTCCGTGCGACGCGGCTCCCCTGGCTCGCTCGCTGGGCACCATGTCGAGGGGTAAGGATGAGGGTGTGGTCTCTCAATGGGAGCCAGTAGCCTGGCTGTCGCGCCCACCGCTGCTTCACGTAGGGAAAGCAGTACTAGCCATGCCTGTTGGGGGCTGCCTAGGAATGGCATCCGTGTCCAGGGTCCATGCATCGTGGCTCCCCTGGCTCGCTCGCTGGGCACAATGTCAAGGATAGGGATGAGGGGGCTAGCTCGTGAGGGGCTCTCGTTTCCTGGCTAGTGCGCCCACCGCTGCCGCATGCTGGGCAGGCGGCCCTTATTGTGCATGTTGGGGGCTGTGAGGCATGCCTTTCGTGCCCAGTGTCCGTGTGAGGCAGCTCCCCTGGCTCGCTCACTGGGCAGTACTTTACTGTGGGACAACATCGAGGGATAAGTTTTTATTAGATTTTTATATTTTTTTATTGGAGTAACACTTGGTTCCCCAATGCTTCCCCATATGTTTTCAAGTATTTTTCTCTTGTGTTTTCATCCTTTACAAGCTTAAAGGACTTGCTTCTTTTTCCAGGTCATTATTTTGAGGAATGATTTTAGACCTAGAGGCATCGATTGTAGAAAAGAGAGGGACAATTGTTGTGGGGGTTCGGGGTGGGAGGGGGGGGAGGGATGAATCGAAGCGACAAAGGCTTGAATCTCTATGGATCATGGCAGTAAGACAACACTGCCACTTACAATATCTCGTCACCTATTTAAGTCATCTGCAAATGATTCTACACGTCGCTCGGTGGGAATCACAGTTCAAGGTAGCCCGCGAGGCTCATCCGCCGCGCAGGCTTTGCCAATGACAGGTGCCTTTGGGGGTCGGGAGGCCCCCACTGTAGGTCGACAATCGGGCGATGGGCGCATGCATCGCTTCTAGCCCAGGTTCTGACTTGGAGGTGTTCAGTCGAAATCCAGCGCATGGTAGCTTCACGCCACTGGCTTTTCAACCAAGCGCGATGGCCAATTGTGCGAATCAACGATTCCTCTCGTACTAGGTTGAATTACTGTCGCGACGTAGGCATCAGTAGGGTAAAACTAACCTATCTAACGATTGTCTAAACCTAGCTCACGTTCCTTCACACTGGGCAAGCAGCCCATGTTGTGCCTGTTGGGGGCTGCCGAGGCAAGCCTCTTGTGCCTAGGGTCCTTGCGATGCAGCTCCCCTGGCTTGCTCGTCGGGCACCATGTCGAGGGGTAGGGATAAGGGGACTTGCTCGCGATGGGCGCCCGTGGTCTAGCTGGTGTGCCCAATGCTGCCGCACGCTAGGCAAGCTACCCATGCCGTGCCTGCTGGGGGCTGTCGAGGCATGCCTCCCGTGCCCAGTGTCTGTGTGACGTAACTCTTCTGGCTTGCTCGCTGGGCACTACGTCGAGGGTCGGGGACGAGGGGGCTGGCTCTGATGGGCACCATTGACCTATCTAGCGCGCCCACTGCTACCACATGCTGGGCACTTGGCCCATTCTGTGCCTGCAGGGGGCTGCTAAGGCAAGCCTCATGTGCCTAAGACCCGTGCGACGTGGCTCCCTTGGCTCGCTCGCTGGGTACTACGTTGAAGGACAAGGACGATGGGGCTAGCGCGCAATGGGGGCCAGTGGCCTGGTTGGTGTGCCCACCACTGCCGCACACTGGGCACTTGGCGCATGACGTGCCTACTGGGGGTTGTCGATTTGTGCCTCCCGTATCTAGGGTCCGTGCGATGTGGCTTCCCTAGCTCCCTCGCTGGGCAGTAAGTGGAGGGGTAGGGACAAGTGGGCTAGCTCGCAATGAGCGCCCGTGGCCTATCTAGTGTGCCCACCGCTGCCGTACGCTGGGCAAGCTGCCTATACCGTGCCGACTGAGGGCTGCCGAGGCATACCCCCTATGCCTAGTGTCCGTGCGACGCAGCTCCCCTGGCTCGCTCGCTGGGCACTACGTCGAGGGTCAGGGACGAGGGGGCTCGCTCACGATGGGTGCACGTGGCCAGGCTGGCGCGCCCACCGCTGCGGCACGCTGGGTAAGCTACCCATGCCGTGCCTGCTGGGGGCTGCCGAGGCATGCCTCCCGTGCCCAGTGTCCGTTGGTGCAGCTCCCCTGGCTTTTTTACTATGCAATACTTTACCGAGGGACAGAATCGGGGGATAAGTTTCTGTTAGATATATATTTTTTTTATTAGAGTAACACTTGATTCCCCAATGCTTTTCGATATGTTTTCAAGTGTTTTATTCCTTGTGTTTCTCATTCTCAACAAGCCCAAAGGACTTGCTTCTTTTTCCAGGTCATTATCTTGAGGAATGATTTCAAACCCTAAGGCATCAATTGCGAAAAAGAGAGGGACAATAGTTGTGGGAGTTCGAGAGGGGGGAAAGGACGAATGAAAGCTTCAAAGGGCTGAATCTCGATGGATCATGGCAGCAAGGCCACTTTACCACTTACGATATCCCATCTTGTATTTAAGTCATCTACAAATGATTCTACCCGTTGCTCGGTCGGAATCACACTTCAAGGCAGCCAGCGAGGCTCCTCCGTCGCGTGGGCTTGGCCAACGACACGTGCCTTTGAGCGCTGGAAAGCCCCTATTGTAGGTTGGTAATTGGGCGATGGGCGCATGCATCGCTTCTAGCCACGATTCTGACTTAGAGACGTTCTATCATAATCCAGTGCATGGTAGCTTCGCGCCATTGGGTTTTCAATCAAGCACGATGACCAATTGTGCAAATCAACGGTTCTTCTCGTACTAGGTTGAATTATTATCGCGACGCGGGCATCAGTAGGGTAAAACTAACCTGTCTCATGATGGTCTAAACCCGGCTTACGTTCCCTATTGGTGGGTAAACAATCCAACACTTGGTGATTTCTGCTTCACAATGATAGGAAGAGGTTACATCGAAGGATAAAAAAGCAACGTCACTATGAACGCTTGGCTGCCACAAGCCAGTTATCCTTGTGGTAAGTTTTCTGACACGTCTAGCTTCAAATTCTAGAGGTTTAAAGGATCGATAGGCCACGCTTCTACGGTTTGTATTCGTACTGGAAATCAGAATCAAACGAACTTTTAACCTTTTGTTCCACACGAGATTTCTGTTCTCATTGAGCTCATCTTAGGACGCCTATGTTATCTTTTAATAGATGGGCTGCCCTAGCCAAACTCCCCACCTGATAATGTCTTTCACCTGGATCAGCTGGTCGAAGCTGACCATTGGTCCAAAAAGAGGGGCGATGTCTCGCCTCCGATTCACGGAATAAGTAAAATAACGTTAAAAGTAGTGGTATTTCACTTTCACCATTTCTGACTCCCACTTATCCTATACCTCTCAAGTCATTTCACAAAGTTGGACTAGAGTCGAGCTTAACAGGGTCTTCTTTCCCTGCTGATTCTGTCAAGCCCGTTCTCTTGGCTGTGGTTTCGCTGGATAGTAGACAGGGATAGTGGGAATCTCGATAATCCATTCATGCGCGTCACTAATTAGATGACGAGGCATTTGGCTACCTTTAAAAAGTCATAGTTACTCCCACTATTTACCCACGCTTGGTTGAATTTCTTCACTTTGATTTTCAAAGCACTGGGCAAAAATCACATTCGTGAGCATCCGTAGGGACCATCGCAATGCTTTGTTTTAATTAAACAGTCGGATTCCCCTTATCTGTAGGGACCATCGCAATGCTTGGGGAAGGCCTTCGAAGGAACTATTCCAAGTCCGTCCCCCGACCGGGCATGGGAGGCACTCGATCCTTTGGATTTTCAAGGGCCGCCAGGGGTGCATCAAATACCATGCGATGTGTGGTGCTCTTTCAGTCATTGGACCCTACCTCCAACTGAGCCGTTTCCAAGGTGGGCAGGCTGTTAAAAAGAACAGATAACTCTTTTTGGGGCCCTCGTCGACGTATCCGGACTCCCCAACATTACTGTTAGCCGCCATGCCTCGGTTTCAAAATTTTAACTGGATGCCCCTTTCGAAGCTCGTGTTGAGGCGCTATCCGACGAACTTCCTTATCTCTTAGGATTGACTAACCCATGTGAAGTGCCGTTCACATGGAACCGTTCCCCTTTTCAGCCTTCAAAGTTCTCATTTGAATATTTGCTACTACCACCAAGATCTACACTGATGGCGGCTCTGCCCGGGCTTACGCCCCAAGTTTTGCGACGACCACCGCGCCTTCCTACTCATTGGGGCTTGGCCCTTGCCCTAATGGTCGGGTATAGGTCACGCACTTCAGCACCATCCTTTTCCGGAGCTAGTTGATTCGGCAGGTGAGTTGTTACACACTCCTTAGCGGATTTCAACTTCCATGACCATCGTCCTGCTGTCTTAATCAATCAATACCCTTTGTGAGTTCTAGGTTAGTGTGCAGTTGGGCACTGTAACCTGGCTTTCGGTTCATCTCACATCGCCAATTTTGCTTACCAAAAATGGCCCACTTGGAGTTCTTGATATGACTCAACCAAATAGCCGTCCCGTACTACCTATTTAAAGTTTGAGAATAGGTAGAGGGCATTACGCTCCCGAAGCCTCTAATCATTGACTTACATCAATAGAACTCACATTCGAGCTCTAGCTATCCTGAGGGAAACTTCAGAGGGAATTGGCTACTAGACGATTCGATTAGTCTTTCGCCACTATACCCAAGTTAAACGAATGATTTGCACGTTAATATCACTACGGTCCTCCACCAGAGTTTCCTCTGGCTTCGCCTCGCTCAGGCATAGTTCACCATCTTTTGAGTCCCGACAGGCAAGCTTGCACTCGAACCCTTCTATAAAGATCGAGGTCAGTCGGTGGTGCACCCGCGAGGGATCCTGCCAATCAGCTTCCTTGCACCTTACGGGTTTACTCGCCCATTGACTCGCACGCATGTCAGACTGCTTGGTTTGTGTTTCAAGATAGGTCAAATGGGGAGCTCATTGGCTGACGCCAAGAACGCGTAGGTGCCAAAACATTACCATGATGGCGTGCGCTGCCAGCCGTGATCTCGATGATGATGTCTTCGTAAGCATATCAAAGGCTTGCGCTTGGGCCGCCATCGCGATCCACATCGATCCGCACCCCAAGTTGACCCATGGACCAGCTCGTGGCTGTTCCACATCCGACCGAGGTGCATCGCCGACCCCCATTCGTTTCCCTCCCGACAATTTCAAGCACTCTGTGACTCTCTTTAAAAAGTCCTTTTCATCTTTCCCTCGCGATACTTGTTCACAATTAGTTCCCCAAGCCCAGCGCCTGCCCATGTGGGATGGATAGGGGGGAGCACACATGGCCCGTTGGCACCTAGCAAGCTAGGTGACCACCTCCCCCCTAAAGAGTCGAATTTCACTCCCGTAGGAAGAAGCATCAATATGCCTGAGCCATCATAATCTGTCTTAAAAAATTATTTACTTTGAATTTTAAGCTGAAATTTTGTACATAAATGGAGAATAATCATATCTACCATTCGATAAAATTTCAGAATTTTTTGGACACTAAATTTTTTCAATGAATTTTCTACAGCTGAAAATTTAAAAAATATCAAAAATAGCTCGTGTGTCGAAATGATCCCAAACTTCAGGGCAGACTCCTCATGAACTACATGATTCATTTTAGTCATTTTGGGACCAATTTCGTGATGAAAAGAATTTCAATTCACACCAATTTTGCAACTGGGCATTGCGGCCAGCAGGCTGGGGTAGCTATGCCTCTGCCTGGCCCAGGGTGCATGTTGGCTGCCCTGTCTAGTGCACTTCCAGCCACCCCATGGCTGCCCTAAGGGTCCATCACAGCCAGGGCACACAGCTAAGCCCAGCATGCCTATGAAATCAACGCCCATAGCACATGTCAAGCCTCACAGCATGCTCGCGGCTGGCTCACGTGGGGCGCCCCTAGCAAGGCTGGCACCGTGCCAGTTGGGGACTGCTGTGGCACCCCTGGCTCGCACGAAGGGCACCATGTCAAGGGGCAAGGATGAGGGGGTTGGCTCGGGATGGGTGCCCATGGCCTAGCTGGCGTGCCCATTGCTACCGCACACTGGGCAAGAAGCCCATGCTGTGCCTGCTGCGGGCTGTCGAGGCAAGCCTCCCGTACCCAGGGTCCATGCAATGAGGCTCCCCTGGCTCGTTCACTTGGCACCATGTCGGGGGGCAGGGACAAAGGGGCTGGCTCAGGATGGGCACTAGTGGCCCGGTTGGCGCGCCCATCGCTGTCGCACGCTGGGCACTTGGCCCATGTCATGCCTGCTGAGAGTTGCCAATGCGTGCCTCCGATTCCCAGGGTCTGTGTGATACAACTTCCCTGGCTCGCTTGCTGCGCACCATGTCGAGGGGCAGGGACGAGGGGGCTGGCTCACGATAGGCGCTTATGGCCTGGCTGGCGCGCCCACTGCTGCCGCATGCTGGGCATGCAACCCATGCTGTACCTGCTAGGGGCTGCGAAGTCATGCTTCCCATGCCCAAGGTCCGTGAGACGTGGCTCCCCTGGCTCAGTCGCTAGGCATTATGTCGAAGGACTGGCCCATGATGGGCGCTAGTAGCCTGGCTAGCGCGCCCACCGCAGTCACACGCTGGGCAAGGAGCACCAAGATCTGCACAGATGGTTGCTACTCTTAGGCTCGCACCTCGAGTTCTGCGATGACCACCGCGCCCTCCTACTTATTCCAATCACTAGACTCGAACAGCCGGTATTGTTATTTATTGTTATTACCTCCCCATGTCAGGATTGGGTAATTTGCACGCCTGCTGCCTTCCTTGGATGTGGTAGCCGTTTCTCAGGCTCCTTTTCTAGAATTGAACCCTAATTCTTCGTCACCCGTCACCACCATAGTAGGTGTCACACCGTCGGTTGCGAGATCAGTGCAACTCTAGTATGATGGCACTGAACGCGTCCACCTAATCAGCCCAACTTTTTAAACCCATGCTAAAAGAAGAATAAGAGCCAACAGTGCAAAAGCAAAGTAAGAAGACAATATTACGACAACTCTTTCTCAACCTTTATTGATAATATAGGAACTCCTAACAAAAGAAAGGTCTCTCTCTAAGAGCACCCAAAGCCTCTAGCTACCCACACACTTGAGTTTGTATTACTCAATGTGTTTACAACTGATCCCAAGCTTCCTTTTTATACTAGTTGAGGAGTGTCCTACTCATACACTCCCTCTTAATTATCCTACGTTTTTCGGATAGGCCACCCAATCTTGATCATGAATCTTTATCTCATTGAGGCTTATCTTCAAAGTTTGGATAACATCCTTCTCCTGCAAGGACTTTCCTTGAGTCAAGGATCTCATCTCCTTTGAAGTCTTCTCCAAGCCTTCTTATCCACTTTCAACCGGTTTGGATAGGCTTGAGGAAGTGGTTTCCTTTCATGACTCTTTTCGAGCCTTATCTCCCTTGGCTTTTGGGATAGATATATCTTTCTTATCCTTCTATCCCTTGATCCTCCTCTAGCCAATAGCCATATGCTTTCATTGTGAAATATCTTCACTTGCTGGACTTCCCATCCATGCCAAGCTGGGTTCTCGGATTCTGCCCTATGTTCCCGTCACTGGACATATTCGCACCACCACGTACTGGTGCTTGCTTAAGGCATCTCTGCCGCTTTCCCCTTAAGCAGGCTTATGGGTCTGTTTATGTGCTTCATCCCTTGCTCCACAATGTTCCCAACTCACCAGCGAATCTCGCCACTGCAAGTATGAAACTCGATTTCTCACCAAGTCTCCCACATTCGTTTTCATATCTAACTCATGCCTTTTTGCCCCGCTAGTGTGGTCTTTCACACTTGTAGGTTCGGGCATGGAGCAAGACTCACCATGCCTACGCCTTGGTACTTAGATTCAAGGGTCTGATAGTAAGCAACTATCCTACCATTGAAAGTTGATAGGGTAGAAATTTCAATGATGCGTTGCCGGCGCGATGGCCTTGCGATCTGTCGAGTTATCATGAATCATCAGAGCAACGGTCGAAGCCTATGTCGACCTTTTATAAAATAAATGCCTCTCTGTCACTGACAATGTCTTTCGGCAACCCAAACAACTTAACAACATGTTTGAAAAACATCTCAGCGGCTGTATCAGCTGGGCACGCTCAAGTAACAGTAACAAAGAAGCGTACTTTGAGAACCTATCAACAATCACCATTATAGTGGATAGTCCCTTTACCTTTAAGAAGCCCATAATGAAATCCATCAACATCGACTCCATGGGTGTTCTAAAATCGGCAAGAGTTGGAGTAAACGCGCCTCCCTCTTTCTATCTGTTTTGTCTTGTTGGCACACTAAGCATGTGCAAACATAGGCTTCCACACCTTCCATAAACTTGGGCCAATAATAGGCTCTTGTCAGTAGTGCGAACATCCTCTCGATGCCCGGGTGACTTGCCCATAGTGGGTCATGGGTTTCCCTCAACAACTATTTCTGAAGTCCACCAGACGTAGGCACAAACAATCTGTCTCCCCGAGCATTTAGTAACCCATCCTTAATCCAGTATCTTCATATCAAGCGTTTGCTCACCTTCTCCATGAGTCGGCATACTTGGTATCTTCCCCAGCTACCGACCTTATTTGCTCTAGTAAGTCTCTCTGGACACCCGTCAGAGCAGCCACATAAGTTTGCACTTCTACGTGGCTTAGTGCATCAGCAACAATGTTTTGTTTGCCTGGTTTGTGTTCCCATACAAAATCAAACTCCGTCATAAACTCTTGCCATCTTGTTTGTTTCAGAGATAGCTTTTTCTGCGAGCGAAAATAGGTATTAGTGACAATGTCAGTAATTACCTTACATTTTATCCCAAGCAAGTAATGCCGCCATGTCCCTAGGCAGTGGACAAAATCCGTCATCTCTTTTCATGAGTCGAATAACGCTGCTCTGCATCCTTGAGTTTTTCAACTCTCGAATGCCACGAGATGGCCATTTTGCACCAACACGCCCCTGATTACTTGATCAGAAGCGTCTATGATTACCTCGAATGGCTCTTCAAAGTTTGGTAGGAACAGTACTAGTTTCGAGGCTACTGCTTGTTTTAATCCCTCGAAAGCCTTGTTGCATTCATCGGTCCACACCCATGGGCTATCTTTCTTTAGCAAGTTCGTCAAAGGGTTGCTCTTACTCGAATATCCTTTGATGAATCGTCTGTAATAGTTTGTGAGCCCAAGGAGTGATCACAATTTAGCAACTTTTTGCAGGGCTTGCCACTCCATGATGGCCTTCACTTTCCTTTCATCCATCCGTATCTATCTGTTCCCAAACAATGTCCCAAGAATGGCACTTCTTGCTTGTAAAACTCATGTTTTTCCTTCTTGATGTACAACTAGTGCTCTCGCAGCCGCATCAATACCTGTAGCAAATGGCTTGCGTGGTCGTCTAGGGTGTCGCTATAAACCATAATGTCATCCAAGTAGACTACAACAAACTTGTCTAGAAACCCAAATAACACATCATTAATAAGATTGTAAAAGGTAGCAGGGCGCATTGGTTAGCCCAAAGAGCATCACCATGAACTCATAAGAGCCGTACCTTGTGACGCATGTGGTTTTTGCTTCGTACCCCTTAACTATTCTGACTTGCCAGTATCTCGATCGCAAGTCTAGCTTTGTAAAGTACTTGGCCCTTGATAACCAATTAAATAAGTTAGCAACGTTTGGCACTAGATATTTGTTCTTTACCATTACCTTGATTAATGCTCGGTAATCGACGCATATTCTCATCAAGCCATCTTGTTTTCGCTGGAATAGCACAGGTGCACCATAAGGGACCTTTGATGGCTGAATGAAACCCACTTCCAACAGCTCATCTAGTTGCTTCTGTAGTTCGACTAGTTCTGACGAGGGCATTCAGTATGGTGCTTGAGCAGGGGGTCTAGCACCCAAAAGTAACTCGATCATATGAGCAACATTCCTCCTCGAAGGCAATGTCTTAAAGAGCTTCGATGGCATTATGTTGCTGAATTCCCTCAACACTTCAGCGATCTTGTCGGGCACCTCCACAAAATAATCTGGTTTTGCCTTAAGTAGTGCTACCACCATCGTCACTTCACCCTTTCGTAGTCCTGACTTAAGTTGCTTTGCAGATTGCAACCCAATCTATTTCTTATCTATAAAAAGCTCTCTTGCTGCTTTAGTTTTGATTAGGCTCAGGGCTTACTCGTCAGCCACGAGTAATCCACCTAAGTGGGGCATCACCAATGCCTTGGTTTTTTTGAAGAATTCTAAACCCATGATAACATCAAACTCATCTAACTGACTTATCATGGGGTTGGACGTACCTTTCCATTTGCCTACTTCAAGGGTCGTAGTGGCAGCTGCGCATACTACCCTCGCCTCAATATTCACTGCTTTGAGCTTGATCGAGGCTGGAAAAAGCTTAAGCCTGAGCTTTCCCACTTCTTTTTTCATGATGAAATTGTTGGTAGCTCCCTTATCCAACATTGCCATTGCATCCTTCTCGTTTACCTTCACTAGGACATAAATCAACCCTTTTCTGCAAGTTCTTAGGTGTGAGTGCATTCAGCAACTGGATTGCATTCACCCGAGTTGTGGCATTCTCTTCCTTTTCCTCGGAGGAATCCTCTACTACCATGAGCACCACTAACTTCTCTTTGCGAGGACAATCGCGTGCTCTATGTGGCCCGTTGCATAAGAAGCAACCCCCTTGGTCCACATTCTTTTCCTTTTCTTTCAAAGGGGATGAGCCCCGAGGCTTGCCGGACTCAGCATTCTTCTTTTTCTTGCCCTTGCCATTGGGCTTTTTCATCTCTTTTCTAGCCTTCCCTCGTTTCTCACCTTTCTTTTCAGGAGCACCACCCGCATACTTGATATCCACCAAGCTATCCGCCATGAAAAATGCTGAGGGCAAGTCTTTCACACCTTGCCGCCTCAGCTCTACTTGAGTGCATTGCTGCAAGCCTAATAGGAAGTTAAACAACCTATCCTCCTCTGACATGTTCTTGATGTCCAACATCAATGAACTAAATTCCTTAACAAAGTTATGCACTGAACATGTCTGCTTTAAGCATTTCAATTGTTCCCTAGCCATGAATGAGGTGTTGCATGGCAGGAATTCTCCTTCAATTTCCTTTTGAGTGCCTTCCATGAATCAATGTTAGGCCTTCCCATGATAACATCATCTTGCATATAAGTGCACCACCACAACTTAGCATCACCAATTAAGTACATGGATGTGATCATTACCTGGTCATTTTTAGGCACTCTAGCAGCTTTAAAGTACTGCTCCATATCCCATAAGAAGTTCTCCAACTCCTTGGCGTTCCTCTCTTCAGAGGATGGCTTTGGTTCTGGTACCTTCAGCTTAGCCATAGTAGAGTCTGCCCCTACCGTAGGGGTATAGGGAGCCTTTTTTAGCAACTCAATCTTGGTCTTAAGGCTCTTCACGATCTCTTTGAGGTTTTCGATGTCCTCTTCCATCGAGGATTGCTGCTGGGCGATTATCTCCATTAACTCAACTAGCGTGCATATCGATCCCTCCATCAGTGCACCAACGATCTCTTCCAACCGAGCAACATGCTCTCGCATTAACTCACTCTCTCCCAAAATGGCAAATTGGTAGCGATATAATCAACCACGAGTTTGAGAGAAAGTGGTGATTGAAACCACGCTTTCATACCGAACTGTCACACCGCCAAGTGTGAGATCAGTGCAACTCTAGTGTGATGGCACTAGATGCGTCCATCTAACCAGCCTAACTTTCTAAGCCCGTGCCAAAAGAAGAATAAGAGTTAACAATGCAAAACGCAAAGTAAGAAGATGGTATTTATGAGAACTCTTTCTCAACCTTTATTAAAAATAAAGGAACTTTTTACTAAAGAAGAGTCTCTCTTTAAGAGCACCCAAAGCCTCTAGCTATCCACACACTTGAGTTTGTATCACTCGATGAGTTTACAACTGAAACCAAGCCCCATTTTTATACTAGTTGAGGAGTGTCCTACTGAAACACTCCCTCTTAGTTATCCCACGTTTTTCGGATAGGCCACCCAATCTTGATCACGAATCTTTATCTCATTGAGGCTTACCTTCAAAGTTTGGATAGCATCCTTCTCCTGCAAGGACTCTCTCTGAGTCAAGGATCTCATCTCCTTTAAAGTCTTCTCCAAGCCTTCTTATCCGCTTTCAATCGGTTTGGATAGGCTTTAGGAGGTGGTTTCCGTTCAGAACTCTTTTCGAGCCTTATCACTCTTGGCTTGCGGGACAGACATCTCTTTCTTATCCTTCTATTGCTTTGATTTTCCTCTTGCCAATAGCCATATCCTTTCTTTGTGGAATATCTTTGCTTGCAGGACTTTCCATCCATGCCAAGCCAAGTTCTCGGATTCTGCCCTGTGTTCTCGTCACTAGACATATTCGGACCATTATGTGCTGGTGCTTGCTTGAGGCATCTCTGCCGCTTCCCCCTTAAGTGGGCTTATGGGTCTGTTTGTGTGCTTTATCCCTTGCTCCACAACATTCCCAACTCATCAGCGAATCTCGCTACTGTAAGTATGAAACTCGATTTCTCACCAAGGCTCCCGCATTCCTTTTCATATCTAACTTATGCATTTTTGCCTTGCTACGGTGGTCTTCCATACTTGTAGGTCCGGGCATGGAGGAAGACTCACCATGCCTATGCCTTGGTACACAAATTCAAGGGTCTGATAGTAGGCAACTATCCTACCATTGAAAGCTGATAGGGTAGAAATTTGAGTGATGCGTCGCCGGCATGATAGGCGCTTGTGGCCTGGCTGGTGCACCCACCGCTACCACACGTTGGGCAAGTAGCCCTTGCCATACCTGCTTGAGGCTGCCGAGGCATGCCTCCCGTGCCCAGATTCCATGCAACGCGGCTCCGCTAGCTCATTCACTAGTTATAAGATCGAGGGGCTGGCACGCATGGGAGCCCGTGGCCTGGCTGACGCGCCCACTGCTGTCGCACGCTTTGAAAGCAGCCCATGCCATGCCTATTGGGGGCTGCCGAGGCATGCCTCTGGTGCCTAGGGTCCGTGCGATGCGACATCCCTAGCTTACTCATTGGGCATTATATCGAGTGGATGGCTCATGATGGGCGCCCGTGGCCAAGCTGGCGCTCCCATTGCTGTCGCACGCTGGGCAAGCAGCCCATGCCGTGTTTATTGGGGCTGCCGAGACATTCCTCCCATGCCCAAGAACCATGCGACGCAGCTCCCATGGCTCGCTTGCTGCTCACTATGTCGAGGGGCTCACTCGCAATGGGCGCCTGTGGCCTTGCTGGCTCCGCCACCGCTGTAACCCACTGGGCAAGCAGCCCATGATGTGCCTACTGGGGGCTGCCAAGGCGTGCCTCAGGTGCCCAGGGTCCGTGCAACGTGGCTTCCTTGGCTCACTCACTGGGTATTATATGAAGGGGCCAGCTCGTGATGGGTGCCCGTGGCTAGGCTGGCACGCCCATTGTTGCCGTAGGCTCGGCAAGTAGCACATACCGTGCCTACTGAGGGTTCTCAAGACATGCCTCCCATGCCCAGGGTCCGTCCGATGTGGCTTCCCTGGCTCGCTCACTGGGCATTACGTCAAGGTGTTGGCTCGCGATGGGTGTTAGTATCCTAGTTGGCGCTCCCACCGCTGCTGCACATTGGCCAAGCAGCCCATGCCGTGCCTGTTGAAGGCTATTAAGCCATGCCTCCCGTGCCAAGGGTCCATGCAACGTGGCTCCCCTGGCTCACTTGCTGGGCACTGTGTCTAGTGGTTGGCTTCGTGATGGGCACCCGTGGCTTGGCTAGCGCAGCCAGCGCTGCCGCACGCTGGGCAAGCAGCCCATGCCATGCCTGCTAGGGGTTACCGACGTGTGCCTTCTGTGCCTAGGGTCCGTGCGACGCGACTCCTCTGGCTTGCTCGTCGGGCACTATCTTTAGAGGCTGGCTCAAGATGGGTGCCCGTGGCCTCGTTGGCGCGCCCACCGCTATAACCCACTGGGCAAACAGCCCATGCCGTGCCTATTGGGATTTGCCGAGGCATGCCTCCCGTGCCCAGGGTCCGTGCGATGCAGCTCCCCTAGCTCGCTCACGAGGCACTACGTCGAGTGGCTGGCTTACGATGAGCGCTTGTGGCCAAGCTGGCACGCCCACCACTGCTGCACGCTAGGGTAGCAGCCTATGTCGTGCCTGTTGGGAGCAGCCAAGGCATGCCTCCTGTGCCCAAGGTCCGTGCGATGCGGTTCCCCTGGCTCGCTCGCTGGGCATTATGTTGAGTGGCTAGCTCGCGATGGGCACCCGTGGCCTGGCTGGCACGCCCACCATTGCCGCACGCTGGGCAAGCAACATATCCTGTGCCTGTTAGGGGTTGCTGAGGCATGCCTCTCGTTCCAAGGTCCGTGCGATGCGGCTCCCCTAGCTCACTCACTAGGCACTATGTCGAGTGGCAGGGACGAGGGGGCGCTAGTGGCCTGGCTGGCGTGTCCACCACTGCCGAATGTTGGGCAAGTTGCCCATGCCATGCCTGTTGGGGGCTTCCGAGGCATGCCTCTTGTGCCCAGTGTCCGTGTGACGTAGCTCCTCTAGCTCGCTCACTGGGCAATACTTTACCGATGGATAGCATCGAGGGACAAGTTTTTGTTAGATATATATATTTTTTATTGGAGTAACACTTGGTTCCTCAATGCTTCCTGATATTTTTCCAAGTGTTTTTCCCTTGTGTTTCTCATTCTCTACAAGCCTAAAGGACTTGCTTTTTTTTTTTTCCAAGTCGTTATCTTGATGGATGATTTCAGACCTTGGGGCATCGATTGCCGAAAAGAGAAGGACAATTATTGTGGGGGTTTAGGAAAGGGGAGTGACTAATCGAAGTGACAAAGGACTGAATCTCAGTGGATCATGGCAGCAAGGCCATTCTGCCACTTACAATATCCTGTTGCATATTTAAGTCATCTGCAAATGATTCTACCCGTCACTCGGTGGGAATCACACTTCAAGGCAGCTCGCAAGGCTCCTCTACCGCGTGAGCTTGGCAAACGACATGTGCCTTTGGGGGTCGGGAGGCCCCTAGTGCAAGTCGGCAATTGGCCAATGGGCACATGCATCACTTCTAGCTTGGATTCTAACTTAGAGGCGTTTAGTCATAGTCCCACGTTTGGTAGCTTCGCAAACTGGCTTTTCAACCAAGCGCAATGACCAATTGTGCGAATCAACGGTTCCTCTCCTACTAGTTTGAATTACTATCACGACGTGGGCATCAGTAGGGTAAAACTAACTTGTCTCATGACGGTCTAAACCCAGCTCACGTTCCCTATTGGTGGGTGAACAATCCAATACTTGGTCAATTCTGCTTCACAATGATAGGAAGCGCCGACATCGAAGGATCAAAAAGCAACGTCGCTATGAACACTTGGCTGCCACCAGCCAGTTATCCCTGTGGTAACTTTTTTAACACTCTAGCTTCAAATTTTGAAGGTCTAAAAGATCGATAGGCCATGCTTTTACGATTCGTATTTGTACCGAAAATCATAATCAAATGAGCTTTTACCCTTTTGTTCCACACGAGATTTCTGTTTTCGTTAAGCACATCTTATGACACCTGCGTTATCTTCTAACAGATGTGCCACCCCAGCCAAACTCTCGACCTAATAATATTTTTTGCCTGGATTGGCCGGCCGGAGCCGATCTTGGGTCCAAAAGAGGGATGACGCCTGGCTTTTGATTCACGGAATAAGCAAAATAACGTTAAAAGTAGTGGTGTTTCACTTTCACCAGTTTTGGCTCTCACTTATCCTACACCTCTCAAGTCATTTCACAATGTCAGACTAGAGTCAAGCTCAACATGGTCTTCTTTCCCCGCTGATTTTGCCAAGCCCATTCCCTTGGCTGTGGTTTCACTAGATAGTAGACAGGGACAGTGGGAATCTCGTTAATCCATTCATGTGCATCACTAATTAGATAACGAGGCATTTGGCTACTTTAAGAGAGTCATAGTTACTCTCGCCATTTACCCTCGCATGGTTGAATTTCTTCACTTTGACATTCAAAGCATTAGGAAGAAATCGCATTGCGTGAGCATCCATAGGGACCATCGCAATGCTTTGTTTTAATTAAACAGTCGGATTCCCCTTGTCCGTACCAATTCTGAGTTGGCTATTCGATGCCCAGGGAAAGCCCCCGAAGGAACCATTCTTAATTCGTCCTCCGATCGGCATGCGATGACCCGCTCTCGCTGTGGGACCAGCTCGAGCAGTCTACTGATAGCCGATGGGTTCAGGACTGGGACCCCCGTGCTCAGCCCTCAAAGCCAATCCTTTTCTTGATGTTATGAATCAATTTGTCGACTTCCCTTGCCTACATTATTTCATCGACCAGAGGTTGTTCACCTTGGAGACCTGATGCGGTTATGAGTATGACTAGGCGTGCGAGGCATTCGGTCCTTCGGTGCTCTTTCGGCCATTGGACCCTACTTTCGGCTAAGCCGTTTCCAGGGTAGGCAGACTGTTAAATAGAAAAGATAACTCTTTTCGGGGCCCCCATCGACATCTTTGGACTCCCTAACATTACCATCAGTCGCCACGTCTTCGTTCCAAAATTTTAACTGAATTCCTTTTCGAAGTTCGCATCAAGTCGCTATCCGACGGGCTTCCCCTGTCTCTTAGGATCGACTAACCCATGTGCAAATGCCGTTCACATGAAACCTTTCCCCTCTTCAGCTTTCAAATTTCTCATTTGAATATTTGCTGCTACCATCAAGATTTGCATCGATGGTTGCTCCGTCCGGGTTTTACGACGACCACGACGCTCTCTTACCCATTGGGGTTTGGCCCTTGCTGCAATGGCCGGGTATAAGTCACGCGCTTCAGCGCCATCCGTTTTGGGGGCTAGTTGATTCGGTAGGTGAGTTATTACATACTCCTTAGCGAATTTCGACTTCCATGACCACCGTTCTGCTATCTTCATGGACCAACACCCTTTTATAGGTTCTAGATTAGCGCACAGTTGGGCATCGTAACTCGGCTTCCAGTTCATCCCGCATCACCAGTTCTGCTTACCAAAAATGGCCCACTTAGACCTCTCGATTCCGTGAGACGGCTTAACGAAGCAGCCGCCTGTACTACCTATTTAAAGTTTGAGAATAGATCGAGGGCATTGTGCCCCTCATGCCTCTAATCATTGGCTTTACCCGATAGAACTCGCATTTGAGCTCTAGCTATCCTGAGGGAAACTTTGGAGGGAACCAGCTACTAAACAGTTCGATTAGTCTTTCACCCTTATACCTAAGTCAGACAAACGATTTGCACGTCATACCGCTGCGGGCCTCTACCAGAGTTTCCTCTGGCTTCGCCTCGCTTAGGCATAGTTCACCATCTTTAAGGTCCCGACTGGCATGCTTGCACTCGAACCCTTCTCAAAAGATCGAGGGATCTTGCCAATCAGCTTCCTTGCGCCTTACGGGTTTACTCGCCCGTTGACTCGCACACACGTCAAACTCCTTGGTCCGTGTTTCAAGATTGGTCGAATAGGGAACCCACTGGCTGACGTCAAGAATGCACTGCCAGCCACGATCTCGATGATGATGTCTCCTCAAGCATATCAAAGGCTCAAGCTTGGGCTGCCGTCGCAATCCGCGTCGGTTTGCACCCAGAGTCGATCGGCGGACTGGCTCGTTGTCATTCCACATCCGATTGAGGTGCATCGTCGGCCCTCATCCGCTTCCTTTTGATAATTTGAAGCACTATTTGACTTTCTTTTCAAAGCCTTTTTCATCTTTCCCTTGCGGTACTTGTTCACTATCGGTCTCTCGCTTGTATTTAGCCTTGGACGAAATTTACCACCCTATTGGGGCTACATTCCCAAACAACCCGACTTGTCAACAGCGCCTCATGGTGCGATAGGGTCTGGGTGAGACGGGGCTCTCACCCTCTCTGGCGCCCCTTTCCAGGGGACTTGGGCCCTGGTCCATCACTGAGGACGCTTTTCTAGACTACAATTTGGGCGTCGAGGGTGCACGATTTTCAAGCTATGCTTTTCTCGATTCGCTCACCTTTACTAAGGGAATCCTTGTTGGTTTCTTTTCCTTCGCTTATTGATATGCTTAAACTCAGTGGGTGGTCTCGCTTGACCTGGGGTTGCATCTTGATCGATTGATCCTTGGGTCTGTGAGCCACGAGCGAGCGACGTGTGCACAAGGAAGCACAAGGCTTTCTCCACCACCTTTAATCCGTGACGCGACATCGTTCGATGCTCTTTTTTAGGCCAACCGCGAGTCGAAGGCGCATGGGAGGCCAACATCTACCCCATGATTGTCCCTTCCCTCCCCAAAGGGATGCAGGGAAGGGGTTGGGGAGGGGTTGGGGGCAATGGTGATTGGCACCCAAGCAGACGTGCTCTCGGCGTGATGGCTTCGGGCTCCACTTACGTTCAAAGGCTCGATGGCTCACAGGATTCTGCAATTCACACCAAGTATCGCATTTCGCTACGTTCTTCATCAATGCGAGAGCCAAGATATCCATTTGCTGAGAGTCATTTTAGACATCGTTTAGGGAGGACATAACCATCAGCCGCGCACCGAGATCGAGGCGACTGGGGCGTGCTTCTTCATTCGAGTTTCTTGGTATATCTCGCGCTATGGGTTTTGTTGTAATGAGTGACGAGGGGCTTAGGCACTCGAGAGCTCTCTGCCCCGCCGTTGTGTTTATAACCTATTCGTGAGCCATTTCGCCGAGTGAGTTTTTGACAACGATCCTTCCGTAGGTTCCCCTATAGAAACCTTGTTACTACTTCTCCTTCCTCTATATGATAAGGTTTGGTGGACTTCTCGCGACGTCACGAGTGGTGAACCGCCAACGACATCGCGATCCAAACACTTCACTGGACCATTCAATCAGTAGGAGCGGCGGGCGGTGTGTACAAAGGGCAGGGACGTAGTCAACGTGAGCTGATGACTCGCGCTTACTAAGATTCCTCGTTGAAGACCAACAATTGCATTGATTTATCCGCATCATGATGAAATTTCAAAGATTACCTGTGCCTGTCGGCCAAGGCTATAAACTCGTTGAATACATCAGTGTAATGCTCTCGAGCTTACCGCAGCCGCACGCTAGGCAACCAGCCCATGCCATGCCTGCTAAGGGCTGCCGAGGCATGCCTCCCATGCCCAAGGTCCATGCGATGCAACTCCCCTAGCTTGCTCGCTGGGCACTATGTCGAGGGGCTGGCTTGCGATGGGCCCTCGTGGCCTGGTTCACGCACATACTGCCCCTGCACGCTGAGCAAGCCGCACCTGCTGGGGATCACCTAGGCTTGTCTCTCGTGCCCAGGGTCCGTGCGACGTGGCTCCCTAGCTCCATTGTTGGGCACTATGTCGAGGGGCTGGCACATGATGGGCACTCGTGGCCTGGATGGCGTGCCCTACGCTGCTGCACACTACACAAGCAGCCCATGCTATACCTGCTGGAGGCTTCTGAGGCATGCCTCCCACGCCCAGGGACTGTGCGACGCGGCTCGCTTAGCTCGCTCGCTGGGCACTATGTCGAGGGGCTGGCTCATGATGGGCGCTGTGGCATGGCTCGCGCGCCCACCGCTGCTGCACGCTGGGTAAGCAGCCCATGCCGTGCCTGGCTGGGGCTTCCAAGGCATGCCTCCCTTTCCCAGGGTCCATGTGACATGGCTCACGATGAGCGCCCGTGGAGTGGCTGGCGCCCCCACTGCTCCCATACGCAGGGCAAGCAGCCCATGCTGTGTTTGCTGGGAGCTGCTGAGGCATGCCTCCCGTTCCTAGGGTCCGCGCGACACAGCTACCCTAGCTCACTCGCTGGGCACTATGTGGAGGGGTAGGGACCAGGGGGCTAGCTTGTGAGGGGCTCCCATGGCCTGGCCGGCGTGCCCATCGCTGTCGCATGCTAGGTAACCTGCCCATGCCTTGCCTGCTGGGGGCAACGGAGGCATGCCTCCCATGTGTAGGGTCCGTGAGATGCGACTCCCCTCGCTTGCTCGCTGGGCACTATGTCGAGGGGCAGGGACGAGGGGGCTGGCTCGCGATGGCCACCCGTGACCTTGCTGGCACGCCCTCAGCTGCCGCACACTAGGCAAGCAGCCCATGCCATGTTTACCGAGAGCTGTCGAGGCTTGCCTCTTGTGCCCAGGGTCCGTGCGATGCGGCACCCCTGGTTCGCTCGCTTTGGTACTATGTCGAGGGTCTGGCTCGCTCACTGGGTGCAATGTCGACTGGCAGGTACGAGGGGGATTGCTCACAATGGCCGCTTGTGCCCTGGCTGGCGCGCCTATCACTGTTGCACGCGGGGCAAGCAGCCCATGCTGTGCCTGCTGGGGGTTGTGAGGCATGCCTCCCGTGCCTAGTGTCTGTGCGATGCGGCTCCCCTGGCTCGCTCGCTGGGCACCATGTCGAAGGGTAAGGATGAGGGTGTGGGCTCGTGATGGGCGCTAGTAGCCTAGCTGTCGTGCCCATCGCTGCTTCACGCTGGGAAAGCAGCCCTTGCGATGCCTATTAGGGGCTGCCTAGGAATGGTACCCGTGCCAAGGGTCCGCGCATCGCAGCTCCCTTGGCTCGCTCGCTGGGCATAATGTCGAGGGTAGGGACGAGGGGGCTGGCTCGCGAGGTGCTCCCGTTTCTTGACTGGCATGCCCATCGCTGCTGCATGTTAGGCAGACGGCCCATGCCGTGCCTACTGGGAGCTGTGAGGCATGCCTTCCATGCCGAGGGTCCGTGCGACACGGCTCTCTTGGCTCACTCTCTGGGCTCTGTGTCCAGGGGCAGGGATGAGGTGGCTGGCTTGTGATGAGCTCCCATCGCTGCTGCACGATGGGCAAGCTGCACGTGCCGTGCTTGCTGGGGGTTGGTGAGGCATGCCTCCCGTGCCCAGTGTCCGTCTGAGGCGGCTCCCCTGGCTCGCTCATTGGGCAGTACTTTACCGTGGGACAACATCGAGGGACAAATTTCTATTAGATTTTTTTATTGAAGTAACACTTGGTTCCCCAATGCTTCCAGATATGTTTCCAAGTGTTTTTCCCTTGTGTTTTTCATCCTTTACATGCCCAAAGGACTTGCTTCTTTTTCCAGGTCATTATCTTGAGGGATTATTTTAGACCTAGGGGCATCGATTGCCGAAAAGAGAGGGACAATTGTTGTGGGGGTTCGGGGGGGGGGGGGGGGGGGGGGATGAATCGAAGCGACAAAAGGCTGAATCTCTATAGATCATGGCAGCAAGGGCACTCTACCACTTACAATATCCTGTCACGTATTTAAGTCGTCTGCAAATGATTCTACCTATCACTCGGTGGGAATCACACTTCAAGGCAGCACGCAAGGCTCCTCCATCGCGTGGGCTTTGCCAATGACACGTGCCTTTGGGGGCCAGGAGGCCCCTACTGTAGGTCAACAATCGAGCGATGGGTGCATGCATCGCTTCTAGCCCGGGTTTTGACTTAGAGGTGTTCAGTCATAATCCAGCGCACGGCAGCTTCACGCCACTGGCTTTTCAACCAAACGCGATGACCAATTGTGCGAATCATCGATTCCTCTCGTACTAGGTTGAATTACTATCGCGACGCGGGCATCAATAGGGTAAAACTAACCTGTCTCACGATTGTCTAAACCCAGCTCACGTTCCCTATTGCTGGGTGAACAATCCAACACTTGTGAATTCTGCTTCACAATGATAGGAAGAGCCGACATCAAAGGAATAAAAAGCAACGTCGCTATGAACGCTTGGCTGCCACAAGCCAGTTATCCCTGTGGTAACTTTTCTGACACCTCTAGCTTCAAATTTGAAAGATCTAAAAGATCAATAGGCCACGTTTTCACGATTCATATCCGTACTAGAAATCAGAATCAAATGAGCTTTTACTCTTTTATTCCACACAAGATTTCTGTTCTCGTTGAGCTCATCTTAGGACACCTGCGTTATCTTTTAACAGATGTGCCACCCTAGCCAAACTCCCTACTTGACAATGTCTTTCGCTCGGATCGGCCCGTTGAAGCCGACCTTGGGCCCAAAAAGAGGGGTGGTGCCCCGCCTCCGATTCACGGAATAAGTAAAATAACATTAAAAGTAGTGGTATTTCACTTTCGTCGTTTTCGGCTCCCATTTATCCTACACCTCTCAAGTAATTTCACAAAGTTAGACTAGAGTCAAGCTCAACAAGGTCTTCTTTCCCTACTAATTTCGCCAAGCCTATTCCTTTGGCTGTGGTTTCGCTGGATAGTAGATAGGGACAGTGAGAATCTCGTTAATCCATTCATGCACGTCACTAATTAGATGACGACGCATTTGGTACCTTGAGAGAGTCATAGTTACTCCCGCCGTTTACCCGCGCTTGGTTGAATTTCTTCACTTTGACACTGGGCAGAAATCACATTGCGTGAGCATCCACAAGGACCGTCGCAATGCTTTGTTTTAATTAAACAGTTGGATTCCCCTTATCCGTACCAGTTCTAAGTTGGCTGTTCGATGCCCGGGGAAGGCCCTCGAAGGAACCATTCCTAGTTCGTCCCCCAATTGGCACGCGGTGACTCGCTCTCTTCGCTGGAGCAGCTCAAGCAGTCCACTGACAGCCGACAGGTTTGGAACTGGGAACCCCATGCCCAGCCCTCAGAGCCAATCCTTTTCCCCAGGTTACGGATCCATTTTTCTGACTTCCCTTGCCTACATTGTTCCATTAACCAGAGGCTGTTCACCTTGGAGACTTAATGCGGTTATGAGTACGATCGGGCATGAGAGGCACTAAGTCCTCCGGATTTTCTAGGGTCACCGGGGGACGGACCCTAGGCGATGTGTGGTGCTCTTTCAACCACTGGACCCTACCTCCAGCTAAGCCATTTCCAGGGTGGGCAGGTTGTTAAACATAAAAGATAACTCTTTCCAGGGACCCACCAATGTCTTTGGACTCCTTAACGTTATCGTCAGCCACCACGTCTCGGTTTCAAAATTTTAACCAGATCCCTTTTCGAAGCTTGCGTCGAGGCGCTATCCAACGGGCTTCCCCGTCTCTTAGGATCGACTAACCCATGTGCAAGTTCCGTTCATATGGAACCTTTCCCCTCTTCAGCCTTCAAAGTTCTCATTTGAATATTTGCTACTACTACCAAGATCTGCATCGATGGCCACTCCGCCCGAGCTTGCTACCCTGGGTTTTGAGACGACCACCGCGCCCTCCTACTCATTGACACTTGGCCCTTGCCCAAGCGGCCTGGTATAGGTCGCGCGCTTCAATGCCATTCATTTTTGGGGCTAGTTGATTTGGCAGGTGAGTTGTTACACACTCCTTAGTGCATTTCGACTTCCATGACCACCGTCCTGCTGTCTTAATTAACCAACACCCTTTATGGGTTCTAGGTTAGCACGCAGTTAGGCACTGTAACTATGCTTTTGGTTCATCTCATATCGCCATTTCTGCTTACCAAAAATGGCCCCCTTGGAGCTCTCGATTCCGTGGGATGGCTCAACGAAGCAGACGCCCCATACTACCTATTTAAAGTTTAAGAATAGGTCGAGGGCATTGTGCCCCTAATGCCTCTAATCATTGGCTTTACCCGATAGAACTCGTATCTAAGCTCCAGCTTTCTTGAGGGAAACTTCTGAAGGAACTAGCTATTAGACAGTTCGATTAATCTTTCACCCCTATACCTAAGTCTGATGAATGATTTGCATGTCAGTATCACTGCGGGCCTCTACCAGAGTTTCCTTTGGCTTCGCCCCACTCAGGCATATTTCACCATCTTTTGGGTCTCAACAGGCATGCTCGCACTCAAACCTTTCTCAAAAGATCGAGGTCGATCGGTGGTGCACCCGTGAGGGATCCCGCCAATCAGCTTCTTTGCGCCTTATGGGTTTATTCGCCCATTGACTCGCATGCATGTTAGACTCCTGGGTCCATGTTTCAAGATGGGTCGAACGGGGAGCCCGCTTCCCGACACTGAGAGCGTGCAAGTGCCAAAGCATCCCTTTCTAATAAATACACTATCTTACCATCGAAAGTTAATAGGGCAAAAATTTGAATGATGCATCGTCGGCACGATGGCCTTACGATCCGTCGAGTTTATCACGAATCATCAGAGCAATGGAAGAACCCTGCTTCAACCTTTTATCTAATAAATGCACCCCTTCCAGAAGTCATGGTTTGTTGCACATATTAGCTCTAAAATTACTACGGTTATCCAAGTAGTAGGTACTATCAAACAAACTATAACTGATTTAATGAGCCATTCGCAGTTTCACAGTCTGAATTAGTTCATACTTACACATGCATGGCTTAATCTTTGAGACAAGCATGTGACTACTAGCAGGATCAACCAAGTAGCATCCTTTGAGACGCCGCGCTAACTAGGACTGAAGTGTGCCGCAAGGCTCGTTGAGGCCAAAGCTATTGCGGTCGTTGTTCAAAATCAATGGGATGTGGGATAAATGCTTTTGCTTGGACAGGCAGAGGCCAAGGCCACTCCTGTCGTAACATTTTTTGCACCCAAAGGGATGACCAAGCGCCTGTGTGCGAAAGCAACCGCATACCAAGGAAAGCCACGCTTAGAGCACGAAGCCCAGCTGAGGTTCCACCCATGCTTACGAGGGACATGGTGCAAAGAAAGCTGACTCGAATCATCGAATTATGTTTATGAAGGCACACGACACAGGGTCGCGATGTCACCCATTAAAAGCCAACGTATGGCTCAGGGTCGAGCTTGAAGTGATGTGCTAGCCGACAATTCGATGAGGGAGCATGAAGCCTGCCAACACGCACGACTAGATCACCGCTCACACACCGGACATACAAATGGGCAGCAACAGCACCAAACGAGCTGCAAGCTGACAAGTGAAAGGCTCGTCGATCACGCAGGTCGTCAAGTGCCATCGCGCCCCAGCCACTAAGCACAAAATTGTTTCAGTAGCGAAGGATGATTCTTCGATGGCAAGGGACCATCGATGAGGCCTTGGCAGCAGGGGTGTCACGCCATGCCCAGGCTGACCTTGTGGCTCACTCGGTGCAAACGGCTAACATCGTGTCGTTGATCGCGCTGCGCATTAAGTCTGCCTCGACAAGTCTGAGTGTATTGATCCAACCCCATGTTTATCACCTCGAGGGCCTGCGACGAAGCACTCCGTATGCTCGAAATCCCCTGGCTCACTCGTTGGTTACTTTGTCGAAGTTCGGGGACGAGGGGGCTGGCTCGTGATGGGAGCCCATGGCCTGGCGACCGCGATGGGCGTCTGTGGCTTGGCTGGCGCACCCACCGCTACCACACGATAGGCAAGCAGCCCATGTTGTGCCTGTTGGGGGCCGCCAAGGCGTGCCTCCCGTGCCCAGGGTCCATGCGACGCGACTCCCTAGGCTCACTCGCTGGTTACTATGTTGAGGGGCTGGTTCGCGATAGATGCCCGTGGCCTGGTTGGTGCACCCATCGCTGCCGCACGCTGGGCAACAAGCCCATGCCATGCCTGCTGGGGTCTGCCGAGGCATTCCTCCCGTGCCCAGGGTCCCTGCGATGTGGCTCTCCTAGCTCGCTCGCTTGGCACTATATCGAGGGGTTAACTCGTGATAGCGCCCGTGGCCTGGCAGGCGCGCCCACCGCTGCCTCATGCTGGGTAAGCTGCCCATACCGTGCCTGCTGGGGGCTGCATAGCCAAACCTCCTGTGCCCAGGGTCTGTGCGATGCGGCTTCCCTGGCTCGCTCGCTGGGCACTATGTCGAGGGGCAGGGACGAGGGGGCTGGCTCACGATGAGCGCCCGTGGCCTGGCTGGCGTGCCCACCGCTGCTGCACACTGTGCAAGCAGCTCATGCCATGCCTGCTGGGGACTGCCGAGGAATGCTTCTCGTGCCCAGGGTCCGTGCGACACGGCTCCTCAAGATCGCTCGTTGGGCACTACGTCGAGGGACAGGGACGAGGGGCATGGCTCGCAATGGGCGCCCGTGGCCTGGCTAGCACGCCCATCGCTGCCGCATGCTGGGCAAGCAGCCATGCCGTGCCTGCGGGGGGCATTCGAGGCATGCCTCTCGTACCCAGGGTCCATGTTATGCGGCTCCCCTTGCTCGCTCCATGGGCACTACGTTGTGGGACAAGGACGAGAGGGCTGGCTCACGTTAGGACCCGTGGCCCAGCTGGCGCGCCCACTGCTACTGCACGCTGGGCACTACGTTGAGGGACAGGGATGAGGGGGCTGGCTCGCGATGAGCACCCGTGGCCTGGCTGGCGCGCCCATCGCTGCCGCATGCTGTGCAAGCAGCTCATGCCATGGTTGCTGGGGACTGCCGAGGAATGCCTCCCATGCCGAGGATTAGTGCCACGTGGCTCCCCAGGATCGTTTCCTGGGCACTACGTTGTGGGACTGGGATGAGGGGCCTGGCTCGCAATTGGCGTCTGAGGCCTGGCTAACACACCTACCGCTGCCGGATGCTGGGCAAGCAGCCATGCCGTGTCTACTGGGGGCTGCTGAGGCATGCCTCCTGTGCCCAGGTTCCATGTTACGTGGCTCCCCTGGCTCGCTCGCTGGGCACTACATCATGGGACAAGGACGAGAGGGCTGGGTCGTGTCAGGCGCCCATGGCCCAGCTGGCGCGCCCACTGCTGCTACACGCTGGGCAAGCAGCCCATGTTGTGCCCACTGGGGGCTGCCAAGGCATGACTCCCATGCCCAGGGTCCGTGTAACGCGGCTTCCACAGCTCGCTCGCTGTGCACTATGCCGAGGGGCTAGCGCCCGATAGGCCCCTGTGGCTTGGCTGGCGCGCCCACCGCAGCCGCACTCTGGGCAAGCAGCCCATGCCATGCCTACTGGCAGTTGCCGAGGCATGCCTCCCGTTACCAGGGTCCGTGCAACGCGGCTCCCCTGGCTCGCTCGCTAGGCAATACGTCGAGGGACAAGAACAAGAGGGCTGGCTCACGTCAGGCGCCCGTGGCCCTGTCGGTGCGCCCACTACTGCTGTACGCTGGGCAAGCAGCCCACGTTGTGCACACTGGGGGCTGCCGAGCCGTGACTCCCACGCCCAAGGTCCGTGTGACGCGGCTTCCATGGCTTGCTCGCTGTGCACTATGTCGAGGAGCTTGCGCGCGATGGGCGTCTGTGGCTTGGCTGGCGCACCCACCGCTGCCGCACGCTGGGCAAGCAGCCCATGCTGTGCCTGCTAGGGGCTGCCAAGGCAAGCTACCCGTGCCTAGGGTCCATGGGACATGTCTCCCATGGCTCGCTTGCTACGCACTATGTCGAGGGGCTGGCTCGTGATAGGCACCCGTGGCCTGGTTGGCGCGCCCACCACTGCCGCATGCTGGGCAAGCAGCCCATGCCATGCCTACTAGGATCTGCCGAGGCGTGCGTCCCGTGCCCAGGGTCCATGCGATATGGCTCCCCTGGCTCGCTCACTGGTTACTATGACGAAGGGCTGGCTCGCAATAGGCTCCCATGGCCTGGCTGACGCTCCCACCGCTGCTGCACACTGGGCAAGCAGCCCAAGCCATGTCGGCTTGTGGCTACCAAGGCATTCCTCCTGTGCCTAGGGTTTGTGCAACGCGGCTCCCATGGCTCGCTCGCTGCGCATTATGCCGAGGGGCTCGCTCACAATGGGCGCCCGTGGCTTGGCTCGTGTGCCCACTGCTGCCGTACGCTGGGCAAGCAGCCCATGCCATGCCTGATGGGGGCTGCTGAGGCATGCCTCCCATGCCCAGGTCCATGTGACGCGGCTCCCCTTGCTCGCTCGCTGCACACTATGTCGAGGGGCTGGTCGAAATGGGCACCCGTGGCCTGGCTGACGCGCCCACCGCTGTCACACGCGGGACAAGCAGCCCATGCCATGCCGCCTGGTAGCTGCTGGGGCATGCCTCCTGTGCCCAGGGGCCATCCGATGCGGCTCCCCTGGCTCGCTCACTGGTTACTATGACGAAGGGCTGGCTCGCAATGGGCGCCCATGGCCTGGCTGGCACACCCACCGCTGCCGCACGTTGGGCAAGCAGCCCATGCTGTGCCTGCTGGGGGCTGCCAAGGCAAGATACCCATGCCCACGGTCCATGGGACGTGTCTCCCATGGCTTGCTTGCTACGCACTATGTCGAGGGGCTGGCTCGTGATAGGCACCCGTGGCCTGGTTGGCGCGCCCACCACTGCCGCATGCTGGGCAAGCAGCCCATGCCATGCATGTTGGGGGCTGTCAAGGCGAGCCTGCCATGCTCATGGTCCATGCAAAGTGGCTCCCCTTGCTCGCTCGTTAGTCACTATGTCGAAGGGCTGGCTCGCAATGGGTGCTAGTGGCCTGGCTGACGCACCCACCGCTGCTGCACTCTGGGCTAGTGGCCCATGCCGCTTCTGCTCAGGACTGCCAAGGCGTGCCTCCCATGCCCAGGGTCTGTGGGACGCGGCTCCCATGTCTCGCTCGCTGGTTACTATGTCGAGGAGCTGGCTCGCAATGGCCGCCCGTGGCCTGGCTGATGCGCCCACCGCTGCCGCACGCTGGGCTAGTGGCCCATGTTGCTTCTGCTCAGGGCTATCTAGGCGTGCCTCCCATGCCCAGGGTCCGTGGGATGCAGCTCCCATGGCTCGCTCGCTGCTCATTATGTTGAGAGGCTCGCTCGCGCGCCCACCACTGCCATACACTGGGCAAGCAGCCCATGCCATGCCTGCTGGGGGCTGCCGAGGCATGCCTCCCGTACCCAGGGTGCATGCCACGCGGCTCCCTTTGCTCGCTAACTGCACACTATATCGAGGGGCTGGTCTCGATGGACGCCCGTGGCCTGGCTGATGCGCCCACCGCTGCAGCACACTAGGCAAGCAGCCCCATGCCATGCTGCCTGGAGGCCACCGAGGCGTGCCTCCCGTGCCCAGAGTCTGTGCAACGCAGCTCCCATGGCTCACTCGCTGCGCACTATGTCGAGGGGCTTGCTCGCGATAGGCACCCATGGCTTGGCTAGCACGCCTACCTCAGTCGCACGCGGGGATAGCAGCCCATGCCATGCCTACTGGGCCCTACCAAGGTGTGCCTCCCACTCCCAGGGTCCGTGCGATGCGGCTTCCCTGGCTAGCTTGCTGGGCACTACGTTGAGGGTCAGGGAAGAGGGGGCTGGCTTGCGATGGGTGCCCGTACCGTTGTTGGCGCCCCCACTGCTGCTGCATACTAGGCAAGCAGCACTTGCCGTGCCTACTGGGGGCTACCAAGGCGTGCCTCCCGTGCCCAGAGTCCATGCGATGCGACTCCCCTGGCTCGCTCGCTGGTTACTATGATGCGTGGCTGGCTCGCGATGGGCGCCTGTGGCCTGGCTGGCGCCCACCGCTGCCAAATGCTGGGTAAGTGGCCTATGCCAAGCCTGCTGGGGGCTGCCGAGTCATGCCTCCTGTGCCCAAGGTTCGTGCGATGCGGCTCCCCTGGCTCGCTCGCTTGGCACTACGTCGAGGGACAGAAATGAAGGGCCTGGCTTGCGATGGGCGCCCATGGCCTGGCTAGCGCAACCACCGCTGCCGGATGCTGGGCAAGCAGCCCATGCTGTGACTGTTGGGGGCTGCTGAGGCATGCCTCCCTTTCCTAGGGTATGTGCGACACGGCTCCCTTGGCTCGCTCGCTTGCGCACTATGTCGATGGGCTGGCTCGCGATGGGTGTCTGTGGCCTGGCTTGCGCACCCACCGCTGCTGCACGCTGGGCAAGCAGCCCATGCCATTCTTGCTGGGGGCTGCCGAGGCGTACCTCCCATTCCCAGGGTCCGTGTGATGTGGCTCCCCTGGCTCACTCGCTGGGCACTAAGTAGAGGGACAAGGATGAGGTGGCTGGCTTACGATAGGCGCCTGTGGCCTAGCTGGCGTGCCCACCGCTGCAGCACACTGGGCAAGCAGCCCATGCCATGCCTACAGGGTGCTGCTGAGGCGTGCCTCCCGTGCCCAGGGTCCATGCCACACGGCTCCCCTGGCTCGCACACTGGTTACTATGTCGAGGGGCTGGCTCGCAATGGGCGCCCGTGGCCTGTCTGGCGCGCCCACCGTGGTCGCATGATCGGCAAGCGGCCAATGCCGTGCTTGCTTAGGGCTGCCAAGGGGTGCCTCCCATGCCCAGGGTCCATGCGACGCGGGTCCTCTGGCTCACTCGTAGGTTACAATGATGAGGGGCTTGCTCGCGATGGGCGCCTCTAGCCTGGTTGGCGCGCCCACCGCTGCCGCACACTGGGTAAGTAGCCTGTGTGAAGCCTGTTGGAGGCTGCCGAGGCATACCTCCCGTGCCCAAGGTCCATGTGACGTAGTTCCCCTGGCTCGCTCGCTAGGCACTACGTCGAGGAACAAGGACGAGGGGGCAGCTCGCGATGGGCGCCCGTGGCCTGACTGACGCACCAACCGCTGCAGCACGCTGGGCAAGCTGCCCATGCCGTGCCTGCTGGGGGCTGCCGAGGCATGCATCCCGTGCCCAGGGTCCATGCGACGCAGCTCCCCTGGCTCGTTCGCTGGTTACTATGCTGAGGGGCTAGCATGTGATGGGCGTCCTTGGCCTGGCTGGCGCGCCCACCGCTGCTGCACACTGGGCAAGAAGCCCATACCTTGCCTGTTGGAGGCTGCCAAGCCATGCCTCCAATGCCCAAGATCCGTGCGACGTGGCCCCGTGGCTCGGCCGCTGGGCACTATGTATTGAGGCTTCCTCGTGATGGGTGCTTGTGGCATCGCAGGCTTTCGCGCCGCAGCTGCACGATCGGCAATCCGCCCATGCCGTGCCTCCAGTGCCCAGGGTCTGTGCGACAAGGCTCTCTTGGCTCGCTCGCTGGGCATTATGTCGAGGGGCTGGCTCGTGATGGGCATCCGTCGCCTGGCTGCCACGATCGCCGTTGCCACATGTTGGGCAAGCAGCCCATGCCGTGCCTACTGGGGCTGCCAAGGCATGCCTCCCATGCCCAGGGTCCACGCGACGTGGCTCCCCTGGCTCGCTCGTTTGGCACTATATCGAGGGGCAGGGCTCGCGATGGGCGCCTGTGCCCTGGCCAGCGCGCCCACTGCTGCCACATGCTGGGCAAGCAGCCTTTGTCGTGCCTGCTGGGGGCTGCCGAGGCATGCCTCCCATTCCTAGGGTCCATGCGACGCGGCTCCCCTGGCTCACTCGCTAGTTACTATGACGAGGGGCTGGCTCGAGATGGGCGCCAGTGGCCTGGCTGGCGCGCCCACCGCTGCTGCATGCTGGGCAAGCAGACCATGTTGTGCCTGCTGGGAGCTGCCAAGGCATGCCTCCCGTGCCCAGTGTCAATGTGTTGTGGCTCCCCTGGCTCGCTCGGTTGGCACTATGTCGATGGGCAGGGACGAGGGGCTGGCTCACAATGGGCGCTCGTGGCTTGGCTGGTGCGCCCGCCACTGCTGTGCCCGCTGGGGGCTGCCAAGGCAAGCCACCCTTGCCCCGGTTCCATGCGATGTGGCTCCCCAGGCTCGCTTGCTAGGCACTTCGTCGAGGCACAGGGACGAGGGGGCTGGGACGCGTTAGGCGCCTGTTGCCCGACTGGCGTGCCCACTGCTTCTGCACGCTGGGCAAGCAGCCCATGCCATGCCTGTTGGGGGCTACCGAGGCATGCCTCCCGTGCCCAGGGTCCATGCGATGCAGCTCCCCTGGCTCGCTTGCTGGTTACTATGTCGACGTGCTGGCTTGTGATGGGTGCCTGTGGCCTGTCTGGCGCGCCCACTGCTGCTGCATGCTGGGCAAGGAGCCCATTCCATTCCTGCTGAGGGCTGCCAAGGCATTCCCCCCGTGCTCAGGTTCCATGCGACGTGGCTCTGCCGGCTCGCTCACTTGGCACTACGTCAAGGGACAGGGACGAGGGCGCCGGCTCGTGATGGGCACCCGTGGCCTTGCTGGTGTGCCTGCCACTACCGCACGCTGGTCAAGCAGACCATGCCGTGTCTGCTGGGGGCTGCCGAGGCAAGCCTTCCGTGCCAAGGGGCCGTGCGACGCGGCTCCCATGGCTCGCTCGCTGCACACTATGTCGTGGGGCTGGCTTGAGATGGGCGCCCGTGGCCTGGATGGCATGCCCACCGCTGCCTCATGTTGGGCAAGCAGCCCATGCCATGCCTGCTGGGTGCTACCGAGGTGTGCCTCCCGTGCCCATGGTCCTTGCAGCGCAGGTCTCCTGGCTCGCTCGCTGGGCACAATGTTGAGCGGGCTGGCTCGTGATGGGCGCCCATTGCTTGGCTGGCGCCCCCACCAATAAAGCACACTGGGCAAGCAGCCAATGCCATGCCTGCTGGGGGCTGCCGAGGCGTGCCCCCCGCGCCCATGGTCCGGGTGACGCAGCACTCCTGGCTTGGTCGCTGGGCACTATGTCGAGGGTACTAGCACGTGATAGGTGCCCATGGCCTGGCTGGCACGCCCACCCCTGCCGCACGCTGGGCAAGCAGCCCATGCCATGCCTGCTGGGGGCTGCCAAGGTGTGCCTCCTCTGCCCAGGGTTCGCGCAGCGCAGCTCTCCTGGCTCACTGGCTAAGCATTATGTGGAGGGGGCAAGCTCGTGATGAGCGCCCCTGGCATGGCAAGTGTGCCCACAGCTGCCGCACTCTTGGCAAGCAACCCATGCCATGCCTGCTGGGGGCTGCCAAGGCGTGCCTCCCGTGCCCATGGTCCGGGCGATGCAGCACTCCTAGCTCGCTCACTAGGTACTATGTCAAGGGTGCTGGCTCGTGATGGGTGCCGTGGCCTACCTGGCGCACCCATCCCTGCCGCACTCTGGGCAAGCAGCTCATTCCATGCCTGCTGGGGGCTGCTGAGGCGTGCCTCCTGTGCCCAGGGTTCGTGCGGCGCAGCTCTCCTGGCTTGTGATGGGCGCCCGTGGCATTGTTGGCGCACCCACCGCTGTCGCAAGCTTCCCAAGCAGCCCATGCCACGCCTGCTGGGGGCTGCCGAGGCATTCCTCCCATGCCCAGGGTCTGTGGGGCGTGGCTTCCCTTAATCGCCGGCTGGGCACCATGTCGACGGGCGGGGACGACGGGGCTGGCTCGCAATGGGCGCCCGTGGGCTGGGTGGTGCACCCACCGCAGCTGCACGCTAGGCAAGCAGCCCATGTCGTGCCTGCTTAGAGCTGCCGAGGCATGCCTTCCGTGCCCAGGATCCATGCGACGCGGCTGCCCTGGCTCGCTCGCTGGCCAGTATGTCAAGGGGCAGGGACGAGGGGGCTGGCTCGCTATGGGCGCCCCGTTGCCTGGCTGGTGCGCCCACCGCAGCTGCACGCTGTGCAAGCAGCCCATGCCATGCCTGCTGGGGGCTTCCAAGGCATGCCTCCCATATCCAGGGTCCGTGCGATGCGGCTCCCCTGGCTCGCTTGCTGGGCACCATGTCGAGGGGCAGGGACGAGGGGGCTGTCTCGCAATGGGCGCTTGTGGCCTGCTGGCGCGCCCACCGCTGCCCCACACAAAGCTAGCTCCCCATGCTGTGCCTGCTGGGCGCAGCTGAGTCATGGCTCCCATGCCTAGGGTCCGCGCAACACGGCTCCCCTGTCTCAGCCACTGGGCACCATGTTGGAGGGCAGCGACGAGGAGACTGGCTCGTGATGGGCGCCCGTGGCCTGGCTGGCACGCCCACATCTGCCGCACGTTGGTCAAGCAGCCCATGCTGTGCCTGCAGGGGGCTGCTGAGGCATGCCTCCCTTGCCTAGTGTCCATGCAACGCGGCTCCTCCGCCCCGTTCACTGGGCACTACGTCGAGGGTCGGGGGACGAGGAGGCTGGCTTGCGATGGGCGCCACTGGCCTGGCTGGCACGCCCACCGCAGCCGCACGCTGGGTGTGTGGTGGGGGCTGCCGAGGAATGCCTCCAGTGCCCAGGGTCTTTGTGATGCGGCTCCCATGGCTCGCTCGCTTGGCACTACGTCGAAGGACAGGGACGAGGGGGCTGGCTCGCGTTGGGTGCCCGTGGCCTGGCTAGCGCGCCCAGCGCTACCGCAAGCTGGGCAAGTAGCCCATTCCGTGCTTGCTGGGGGCTGCCGAGGCATGTCTCCCATGCCCAGGGTCCGTGCGACGCGGCTCCCGTGGCTCGCTCGCTCGGCACCAAGTTGATTGGAATGGACAAGGGGGCTGGCTCGCGATGGACGCCCGTGGCTTGGCTGGCACACCCACCGCTGCCGCACACTGGGCAAGCAGCCCATGCTGTGCCTGCTGGGGCTGCCGAGGCATGCCTCCCATGCCTAGTGTCCAAGTGACGCGGCTCCCCTGGCTCATTTGCTAGGCACTATGTCGAGTATCAAGGACGAGGTGAATGGCTTGCGATGGGCGGCACTGGCCTCGCTGGTGCGCCCACAGTTATCGCACGCTGGGCACTGGGCCATGCCTGGTGGGGCCTTCCAAGACATGCCTCCCATGCCTAGGGCGACGTGGCTCCCATGGCTCGCACGCTGCACACTATGTCTAGGGACAGGGACGACGGGGCTGGCTTGCGATGGGCAACAGTGGCCTGGCTGGCGCACCCACCACTGCCACACGCTGGGCAAGCATCCCATGCCGTGCCTGCCGGGGGCTGCCGAGGCATACCTCCTGTGCCTAGTGTCTGTGCGACAGGGCTCCCCTAGCTCGCTTGCTGGGCACTATGTCGAGGGTCAGGGACGAGGGGGCTGGCTCACGATGGGCGTCCGTGGCCAGGCTGGCGCGCCCACCGCTGCCGCATGCTGGGCAAGCTACCCATGCCGTGCCTGCTGGGGGCTGCCGAGGCATGCCTCATGTGCCCAGTGTCCATTGGCGCGGCTCCCCTGGCTTGCTTACTATGCAATACTTTACTGAGGGACAGCATCGGGGACAAGTTTCTATTAGATATATATTTTTTTTATTGGAGTAACACTTGGTTCCCCAATGCTTCCCGATATGTTTCCAAGTGTTTTTCCCTTGTGTTTCTCATTCTCAACAAGCCCAAAGGACTTGCTTCTTTTTCTAGGTCATTATCTTGAAGGATGATTTTAGACCTCAAGGCATCAATTGCAAAAAGAGAGGGACAATTGTTGTGGGATTTGGGAGGGGGACGAAGGGATGAATGAAAGCTTTAAAGGGCTGAATCTCGGTGGATCATGGCAGCAAGGCCACTCTACCACTTACGATACCCCGTCATGTATTTAAGTCATCTGCAAATGATTCTACCCGTCGCTCGGTCAGAATCACACTTCAAGGCAGCCCGCGAGGCCCCTCCGTCGCGCAGGCTTGTCCAACGACACGTGCCTTTGAGGGTCGGAAAGCCCCTATTGTAGGTTGGTAATCGGGCGATGGGCGCATGCATCGCTTCTAGCCTAGATTCTGACTTAGAGACGTTCTTTCATAATCCAATGCATGGTAGCTTCGCGCCACTGGGTTTTCAACTAAGTGCAATGACCAATTGTGCAAATCAACGGTTCTTCTCGTACTAGGTTGAATTATTATCGCGACGCGGGCATCAGTAGGGTAAAACTAACCTGTCCCATAACGGTCTAAACCCGGCTTACGTTCCCTATTGGTGGGTGAACAATCCAACACTTGGTGAATTCTGCTTCACAATGATAGGAAGAGCTGACATCGAAGGATAAAAAAGCAATGTCACTATGAATGCTTGGCTGCCACAAGCCAGTTATCCCTGTGGTAAGTTTTCTGACACCTCTAGCTTCAAATTCTGAAGATCTAAAGGATCGATAGGCCATGTTTCCATGGTTCATATTCGTACTGGAAATCAGAATCAAATGAGCTTTTACCTTTTTGTTCCACACGAGATTTCTGTTCTCATTGAGCTCATCTTAGGACGCCTATGTTATCTTTTAACAGATGTGCTGCCCCAGCCAAACTCCCCACCTGATAATGTCTTCCACCCGGATCAGCCAGTCAAAGCTGACCATTGGTCCAAAAAGAGGGGCGACACCCCGCCTCCGATTCACGGAATAAGTAAAATAACGTTAAAAGTAGTGGTATTTCACTTTCACCATTTCCGACTCCCACTTATCCTACCTCTCAAGTCATTTCACAAAGTTGGACTAGAGTCAAGCTCAACAGGGTCTTCTTTCCCCTCTGATTCTGCCAAGCCCGTTCTCTTGGCTGTGGTTTCGCTGGATAGTAGACAGGGATAGTGGGAATCTCGATAATCCATTCATGCTCGTCACTAATTAGATGACAAGGCATTTGGCTACCTTAAAAAAGTCATAGTTACTCCCATCGTTTACCTACGCTTGGTTGAATTTTTTCACTTTGACTTTCAAAGCACTGGGTAGAAATCACATTCGTGAGCATCCGTAGGGACCATCGCAATGCTTTGTTTTGATTAAACAGTCGGATTCCCTTTATCCATACCAGTTCTGAGTTGGTTGTTTGATGCTTGGGGAAGGCCTTCGAAGGAACTGTTCCCAATCCGTCCCCCGACCGGGCGCAGGAGGCACTCAATCCTTCGGATTTTCAAGGGTCGCCAGGGGTGCATCAGACACCACGCGACATGTGGTGCTCTTTCAACCACTGGACCCTACCTCCGGCTGAGCCGTTTCCAGGGTGGGCAGGCAGTTAAACAGAAAACATAACTCTTTTTGGGGCCCCCATCGATGTATCCGGACTCCCCAACATTACTGTTAGCCGCCATGCCTCAGTTTCAAAATTTTAATCGAATCCCCTTTCGAAGCTCGTGCTGAGGCGCTATTCGACGGGCTTCCGCATCTCGTAGGATCGACTAACCCATGTGAAGTGTCGTTTACATGGAACCTTTCCCCTGTTCGGCCTTCAAAGTTCTTATTTTAATATTTGCTACTACCACCAAGATCTACATTGATGGCGGCTCTGCCCGGGCTCGCGCCCCATGTTTTGTGGCGACCACCGCGCCCTCCTACTCACTGGGGCTTGGCCCTTGCCCCAACAGCCGAGTATAGGTCACGCACTTCAGCACCATCTATTTTTGGAGCTAGTTGATTCGACAGGTGAGTTGTTACACACTCGTTAGCGGATTTCAACTTCCATGACCATCGTCTTGCTGTCTTAATTGACCAATACCCTTTGTGGGTTCTAGGTTAGTGTGCAGTTGGGCACCGTAACCTGGCTTTCGGTTCATCTCACATCGCCAGTTTTGCTTACCAAAAATGGCCCACTTGGATGTCTCGATACGACTCAACGAAACAACTGCCCCGTACTACCTATTTAAAGTTTGAGAATAGGTCAAGGGCATTATGCCCCCGCAGCCTCTAATCATTGACTTACCTCAATAGAACTCACATCTGAGCTCTAGCTATCCTGAGGGAAACTTCATAGGGAACTGGCTACTAGACTGTTCAATTAGTCTTTCGCCCCTATACCCAAGTCAGACGAATGATTTGCACATCAGTATCGCTACGTTCCTCCACCAGAGTTTCCTCTGGCTTCGCCCCGCTCAGGCATAGTTCACCATCTTTCGAGTCCCGACAGGCAAGCTCGCACACGAACCCTTCTATAAAGATCGAGGTCAATCGATGGTGCACCCGTGAGGGATCTTGCCAATCAGCTTCCTTGCGCCTTATGGGTTTACTCGCTCATCGACTCGCACGCATGTCAGATTGCTTGGTTTGTGTTTCAAGATAGGTCAAATAGGGAGCTCGCTGGCTGATGCCGGGAGCGCGTAGGTGCCGAAACATTACCATGATGGTGCGCGCTGCCAGCCATGATCTCGATGATGACGTCTCCGCAAGCGTATTAAAGGCTCGGGCTTGGGCCGCCATCGCGATCCACGTCGATCCACACCCCAAATCGACCCATGGACCGGCTCGTGGCCGTTCCACATCCGACCGAGGTGCATCGTCGACCCCCATTCGTTTCCCTCCCGACAATTTCAAGCACTCTTTGACTCTCTTTTCAAAGTCCTTTTCTTCTTTCCCTCGCGGTACTTGTTCGCTATCGGTTCCCCAAGCCCAGCGCCTACCCATGTGGGATGCATAGGGGGGAGCACACATGGCCCATTGGCACTTAGCAAGCTAGGTGACCACCTTCCCCCTAAAGAGTCGAATTTCACTCTCGGCAGGAGGAAGCATCAATATGTCTGAGCCATCATAATGGGTCTTAAAAAATTATTTACTTTGAATTTTGAGCTAAAATTTTGTACATAAATGAAGAATAATCAAATCTACCATTAGAAAAAATTTCAGAATTTTCTAGGCACCAAATTTTCTTAATAAATTTTCTACAGCTGAAAATTTAAAAAATCATCAAAAATACCCCGTGTGTCGAAATGATCCCAAACTTCAGGGCAGACTTCTCATGAACTACGTGATTCATTTGAGTCATTTTGGGACCAATTCCATGATGAAAAGACTTTCAATTCACACCAATTTTGCAACTGGGCATTGCGACCAGCAAGCTGGGGTAGCTACGCCTCTGCCTGGCCCAGGGTGCATGCAGGCTGCCCTATCTAGTGCACTTCCAGCCACCCCATGGCTGCCTTAAGGGTCCATCACAGCCAGGGCACACAGCCAAGCCCAGCATGCCTATGAAATCAACGTCCATAGCACGTGTCGAGCCTCACAGCATGCTCGCAGTTGGCTCACGTGGGGTGCCCCTGGTAAGGCTGGTACTATGCCAGCTGGGGACTGCTATGGCACCCCTGGCTCGCACGCAGGGCACCATGTCAAGGGGCAGGGACGAGGGGGCTAGCTCAGGATGGGTTCCCGTGGCCTAGCTGGCGTGCCCACCGCTGCCGCACACTGGGCAAGCAACCCATGCTGTGCCTGCTGAGGGCTGCCGAGGTAAGCCTCCCATGCCCAGGGTCCATGCAACGCGGCTCCCCTGGCTCGCTCGCTTGGCACCATGTCGGGGGGCAAGGACGAGGGGGCTGGCTCACGATGGGCACTAGTAGCCAGGCTGGCGCGCCCACCGCTGTTGCACGCTGGGCACTTGGCCCATGCCGTGCCTACTGGGAGCTGCCAATGCATGCCTTCGGTTTCCAGGGTCCGTGCAACGCAGCTTCCCTGGTTCGCTTGCTGCGCACCATGTCGAGGGGCAGGGATGAGGGGGCTGGCTCGCGATAGGCGCCTATGGACTTGCTAGCGCGCCCACCGCTGCCGCATGCTGGGCATGCAGCCCATGCTGTACCTGCTAGGGGCTGCCAAGTCATGCCTCTCTTGCCTAAGGTCCATGACACGTGGCTCCCCTGGCTCGGTCGCTAGGCACTATGTCGAAGGACTGGTCCATGATTGGCGCCAGTAGCCTGGCTGTCGCGCCCACCGCGGTCACACGCTGGGCAAGGAGCCCATCCTGTGGCTGCTAGGGCTGCCGAGGCATGCCTCCCTTGCCCAAGGTCAATGTGACGTGGCTACCCTAGCTCGCTCGTTGGGCACTACGTCCAGGGACAGGTACGGAAAGGCTGGCTCGTGATGGGCACCCGTGGCCTAGCTGACGCGCCCACTACTACCGCACACTGGGCAAGCAGCCCATGCGGTGCCTGCTGGGGGCTATAGAGGCATGCCTCCCATTGCCAGGGTCTCTGCGACGCGGCTGCCCTGCCTCGCTCATTGGGCACTATGTCATGGATTGGGGACAAGGGGGCTGGCTCGCGATGGGCGCCACAGGTCTGGTTGGTGCACCCACCGCGGCAGAATGCTGGGCACTTGGCCCATGCCATGCCAGCTGGGGGCTGCTGAGGCATGCCTTCAGTGCCTAGGGTCCGCGCGACGCAGCTCCCCTAGCTCGCTTGCTGGGCACTATGTCGAGGGGCTGGCTCCTGATGGGCACCCGTGGCTTGGCTCACGATCGGTGCCCGTGGCTTGGCTGGCGCGCGTACCGCTACAGCTTGCTGGGCAGGCAACCCGTGTAGTGCCTACTGGGGGCTGCCGAGGGATGCCTCCCATGCCTAGGGTCTGTGCGATGCGGCTCCCCTAGTTCGCTTGCTGTGCACTATGTCGAGGGGCTGGCTCATGATAGGCACCCATAGCCTAACTGGCACGCCTACTGCTACTGCACACTGGGCAAGCAGTCCATGCTATGCCTACAGGGGGCTGTCGAGGCATGCCTGCCATGTCGAAGGTCCGTGCGACATGGCTCCCTTAGCTCGCTCGCTGGGCACTATGTCGAGGGGGAGGGACGAGGGGGTTGGCTTGCGATGGGCGCTCGTGGCCTCGCTGGCGCACCCACCGCTGCCGCATGCAGGGCAAGCAGCCCATACCATGCTTGCTGGGGGCTGCCGAGGCATGCCTCCTGTGCCCAGTGTCCGCTCGACACGGCTCCCTTTGCTCGCTCGCTGGGCACTTCGTCGAGCATCGAGGACTAGCGGGCAGGCTCGCGATTGGCGGCACTGGTCTTGTTGGTGCGCCCACCGCTGCGCATGTTGGGCAAGCAGCCCATGCTGTGCTTGCTGGAGGCTTCTGAGTCATGTGTCCCGTGCCCAGGGTCCATGCGACACGGCTTCCCTAGCTCGCTCGCGGGGCACTATGTCAAGGGACAAGGATGAAGGGGCAGGCTCGTGATGGCCGCCATTGGCCTGGCTGGCGCGCCCACCGTTGCCGCACGCTGGGCAACCAGTCCATGCTGTGCCTGATAGGGGCTGCAAAGCCATGCCTCCCTTTCCCAAGGTTTGTGCGACATGGCTTCCTTCTGTTGCTTGCTGTGCACTATGTCAAGGGGCAGGCCCACGATGGGAGCCCGTAGCCTGGCTGGTGCTCCCATCGCTACCACACGCTGGGCAAGCAACCCATGCCGTGTTTGCTGGGGGTTGCCGAGGCATGCCTCCCATGCCCAGGGTCTGTACGATGCGGCTCCCCTGGCTCACTCGCTGTGCACTATGTCAAGGGACCGGCTTATGATGCCCAGGGAAGCCCCCCAAGGGAACCGTTCCCAGTCCATCCCTCGATAGGCACGCGATGACTCGGTCTCATTGTGAAAGCAGATCGAGCAATCCACCAATAACCAACGGGTTCAGGACTGGGGCCCCCGTGCCTAACCCTTAGAGCTAATTGTTTTCCCAAGGTTATGGATCCATTTTGCTGACCTTCCTTGCCTACATTGTTCCATCGATCAGAGGCTATTCACCTTGGAGACCTAATGCAGTTATAAGTACGATGGCGCGTGGGAGGCACTCGGTCCTCCGGATTTTCAAGGGTCATCGGGGGCGCACCGGACACCACGCGACATGCGGTGCTCTTCCAGCCGCTGGACCCTAACTCCAACTGAGCCGTTTTTAGGGTGGGCAAGCTGTTAAACAGAAAAGATAACTTTTTCCGACGCCCTTGCTGACGTCTTCGGACTCCCTAACATTACTGTCAGCTACCACGTCTCGGTTCCAAAATTTTAACTAGATCCCCTTTCAAAGCTCGTGCCGAGGTGCTATTCGATGGGCTTCCCCCGTCTCTTAGGATTGACTAACCCATGTGCAAGTGCCGTTTACGTGGAACTTTTCCCCTCTTTAGAATTCAAAGTTCTCATTTGAACACTTGCTACTACCATCAAGATCTGCACCGATGGCCGCTCCGCCTGGGCTCATGCCCCAAGTTTTATGGCGACCACCACGCCCTCCTACTCATTGGGGCTTGGCCCTCGCCCCAATGGCTAGGTATAGGTCACGCGCTTCAATGCTATCCATTTTCGGGGCTAGTTGATTCGGTAGGTGAGTTGTTACGTACTCCTTTGTGGATTTCCACTTCCATGACCACCATCCTGCTGTCTTAATCGACCAACACCCTTTGTGGGTTCTAGGTTAGCACGCAGTTTGGGCACCGTAAGTCGACTTTTGCTTCATCCCGCATCGCCAGTTCTATTTACAAAAAATGGCCCACTAGGAGCTCTCCATTCCGTGGGATGGCTCAATGAGGCAGTCGCCCCATACTACTTATTTAAAGTTTGAGAATAGTTCGAGGGCGTTACGCCCCCGATGCCTTTAATCATTGGCTTTACCTTATAAAACTCGCATCTAAGCTCTAGTTATCCAGGGAGAAACTTCGGAGGGAACCAGCTACTAGACGGTTCGATTAGTCTTTCGCCCCTATATCCAAGTCAAACGAACAATGTGCATGTCAGTATCACTGCGGGCCTCTACCAAAGTTACCTCTGGCTTCGCCCCGCTCAGGCATAGTTCACCATCTTTTGGGTCCCAATAGGCATAATCGCACTCAATCCCTTCTTGAAAGATCGAGGTCAGTCGATGGCGCACCAGCGAGGGATCCTGCCAATCAGCTTCCTTGTGCCTTACAGGTTTACTCACCCATTGATTCGTACGCATGTCAGACTCCTTGGTCCGTGTTTTAAGGCGGGTCGAATGGGGAGCTCGCTGGCCTATGTCGGGAGCACACAGGTCCCGAAGCACCACAGCGATGGAGCACACTACCAGCCAAGATCTCGACGATGACATCTCCGCGAGCGTATCAAAGGCTCGGGCTTGGGCCACCGTCGTGATCCACATCAGACCGCACCCCCACTCGACCAGTGGACTGGCTCGTGCCCATTCCACATCCGACCAAGGTGCATCATCGACCCCCATCCATTTCCCTCCCGACAATTTCAAGTACCCTTTGACTCTTTTTTCAAAGTCCTTTTCATCTTTCCCTCGCGGTACTTGTTCACTATCGGTCTCTCGCCTGTATTTTGCCTATGATGGAATTTATTGCCCTATTGGGGTTGCATCCCCAAACAACTCGACTCGTCGATAGCGCCTCGTGGTGCAACAAGGTCGGGACAAGATGGGGCTCCCACCCTCTCCGGCAACCCTTTTTAGCGGACTTGGGCCCTCGTCCGTCGCTAAGGATGCTTTTCCAGACTATAATTAGGGCACCAGGGGCACATGATTTTCAAGCAGGGCTTTTCCTGCTTCGCTCGCCGTTATTAAGGGAATCCTTATTAGCTTCTTTTCCTCCGCTTATTGATATGCTTAAACTCAATGGGTGGTCCAGCCTGACCTGGTGTCGCATCTTGATCAATCGATTGTTTGCTCCGTGAGCCACGAGTAAGGGATGCGTGCACGAGGGAGCACGAGGCTTTCTCTACCACTGCTAAGCCATGATGCGACGTCAATCGAGGCTCTTTTTTAGGCCAACCGAGAGCCGAAGGCACACAGGAGGCCAACATTAGCCCCACGATGGTCCCTCCCCACCTTGAAGGGATGTGAAGGGGTTGGGAGCGACGGTGCTTGACACCCAGGCAGACGTGCCCTTGGCCTGATGGCTTTGGGCGTAACTTGCGTTCAAAAGACTTGATGGTTCATGGGATTCTGCAATTCACACCAAGTATCACATTTTGCTACGTTCTTCATCAATGCGAGAGGTGGGATATCCATTGTCGAGAGTCATTTTAGACATGATTTAGGGATGACACGAACGCCGGTCGCACACCAAAATCGGGGCGACTGGGGCATGCTTTTTCACTCGAGTTCCATGGCACATCCCGTGCTATAGGTTTTGTTATTGCACGTGACGAGGGGGTTAGGCGAGAGCTGCGCGCCCTTGCTGCGCGAGGAGGGACGAGGGGCTCGAGAGCCCTCTGCCTCGCTGGTGTGTTTACAACGTGTTCGTAGGTCGTTTTGCTGAGCGAGTTTTCAACAATGATCCTTCCGCTGTTTCACCTACAAAAACCTTGTTACGACTTCTCCTTGCTCTAAATGATAAGGTTCAGTGGACTTCTTGCGATGTCGCGAGCGGCGAACCGCCCATGTCGCCATGATTCGAACACTTCATCGGACCATTCAATCAGTAGGAGCGACGGACAATGTGTACAAAGGGCAAGGACATAGTCAACGCAAGCTGATGAGTCGCTCTTACTAGGAATTCCTCGTTGAAGACCAACAATTGCAATGATCTATCCCAATCATGATGAAATTTCAAAGATTACCCAAGCCTGTCGACCAAGGCTATAAACTTGTTGAATACATCAGTGTAGCGCCCATGCGGCCCAGAACATCTAAGGGCTTCACAGACCTGTTATTGCCTCAAATTTCCTTAGTCTAAACGGCCATAGTCCCTTTAAGAAGTCAGCCGTGGAGAGTCACCTCCACGTAGCTAGTTAGTAGGCTGATGTCTTGTTCGTTAAAGGAATTAACTAGACAAATCGCTCCACCAACTAAGAACAGCCATGCACCACCACCCATAGAATCAAGAAAGAGCTCTCAATCTGTCAATCCTTACTATGTCTGGACCTGGTAAGTTTCCCCGTGTTGAGTCAAATTAAGTCGTAGGCTCTGCTCTTGCTGGTGCCCTTCCATCAATTCCTTTAAGTTTCAGCCTTGCGACCATACTTTGATTTCTCATAGGTGCTAGCGGAGTCTGAGAAGCAACATCCGTTGATCCTTGGTCAGCATCGTTTATGGTTGAGACTAGGACGGTATCTGATCGTCTTCGAGCCCCCAACTTTCATTCTTGATTAATGAAAACATCCTTGGCAAATACTTTCGCAGTTGTTCATCTTTCATAAATCCAAGAATTTCACCTCTAACTATGAAATACGAATGCCCCCGACTGTCCCTGTTAATCATTACTTTAATCCCGAAGGCCAACAGAATAGGATCAAAATCCTATGATGTTATCCCATACTAATGTGTTCAGAGCGTAAGCTTGCTTTGAGTACTATAATTTCTTCAAAGTAACAGCGCCGGAGGCACGACCCGGCCAATTAAGGCCAGGAGTGCATCACCGGCAGTAGGGACAAGCCAACCGATGCACACCATAGGTGGACTAGCCAACCCATCCCATGGTCTAACTGCGAGCTTTTTAACTGCAACAACTTAAATATACACTATTGGAGCTAGAATTACCGTGGCTGCTGGCACCAGACTTGCCCTCTAATGGATCCTCGTTAATGGATTTAGATTGTACTCGTTCCAATTACCAGACTCGAAAAGCCTGGTATTATTATTTATTTTCACTACCTTCCCATGTCAGGATTGGGTAATTTGTGCGCCTACTGCCTTTCTTAGATGTGATAGCCGTTTCTCAGGCTCCCTCGTTGGAATCGAACCCTAATTCTCCTTCACTCGTCCATAGTAGGCAACTATCCCACCATCGAAAGTTGATGGGGCAAAAATTTGAATGATGAGTTGTCGGTACGATGTCCTTGCGATCTGTCAAGTTTTCATGAATCATTAGAGCAAAAGGCGAAGCCCGTGTCGACCTTTTATCCAATAAATGCACCCCTTCCAAAAGTCAGGGTTTGTTGCACGTATTAGCTCTAGAATTACTACAGTTATCCGAGTAGTAGGTACCATCAAACAAACTATAACTGATTTAATGAGTCATTCGCAGCTTCACAGTCTGAATTAGTTCATACTCACACATGCATGGATTAATCTTTAAGACAAGCATATGACTACTGGCATGATCAACCAGGTAGCATCCTTCGAGACATCGCGCCAACTAGGATCGAAGCGTGCTGTAAGGCTCCCTAAGGTCAAAGCTGTCGTGGTCGTCGTTCAAAATTGATGGGACATGGGGCAAATGCTTTTGCTTGGATATGCAGAGGTCGAGGCCACTCCTGTCACAACACTTTTAGCATCTGAGCCACTAAAAGTGTTGTTGTTTCAATAGCGAGGGATGATTCTTCAATTGCAAGGGACCATCGATGAGGCCCTGGCAGCAGAGGTGTCACGTCGTGCCCAGGCTGGCCGTGTGGCTTGCTTGATGCTAATGGCCAATGATCGTGTCATCGATCGTGCTGTGCAACGAGTCCGCCTAGGCAAGCCAAACCGTTGGGATCCTGCGATGAAGCACTCCGCATGCTCGAAATTCCCCTCAGTGATTTGGCCCTCGCGTAGCATGCATCATCGTTATCTTTATCGCCCACACCGTTGAGCTTGTCTAGACACATCCCAGCTCATTATCCCACCATTTTTTTCTTTCGTTGCCCATAATTTAATGGATTTTTGTTTCCCACATTTTCCCCACGCCATTGGCCACTGATCGAGCATCCCACACTCTTCGGCCAAGGTCACCGGCCGCCTGCCTATCGGCGGTGGTGGCTGCCACAGCCACGCACCACCAGCTGGATGGGCAAGGCAGCAAGCGACCCTGCCCATGCCATGTGCGCTGGGTTCCCCAAGCCCAGCGCTTGCCCATGTGGGATGGGCAGGGGGGGAGCACGCATGGCCCGTTGGCACCCAGCAAGCTTGGTGACCACCTCCCCCCCAAAGAGTCTTAAAGGAAATTTCACTCCAGACAGGAGGAAACATCAATATATTTGAGCCGTCATAATGGGTCTAAAAAATTATTTACTTGGAATTTTGAGCTGAAATGTTGTACATAAATGGAGAATAATCATATCTACCACCAAAAAAAATTTCAGAATTTTCTAGGCACCAAATTTTTTGAATAAATTTTCTAAAGTTGAAAATTGAAAAAAATCATCAAAAATAGTCCGTGAGTCAAAATGATCCCAAATTCAGGGCCAGACTCCTCATGAATTACACGATTTATTTGAGTCATTTTGGGACCAATTCCATGATGGAAAGACTGTCAATTCATACCAATTTCGCAAGTGAGCAGTGCAGCCAGCAGGCTAGGGCACCTCAGCCTCTGTCGGGCCCAGGGGGCATGCTGGCTCCCTGTCCAGTACACCTCCAGCTACCCCATGGCTGCCCTCAGGGTCCATCACAGCCAGGGGACACAGCCAAGCCCAGCTTGCCCATGAAATCAACGCCCACAGCACGTGCCGAGCCTCACAGCGTGCTTATGGCTGGCTCGCATGGGGCGCCCATGGCAAGGCTGGAGCCATGCCTTCTGGGGACTGTTGTGGCACCCCTGGCTCGGATGCTGGGCAGTAAGTCGAGGGGCAGGGACGAGGGACATGGCTCGCGATGGGCGCCCGTGGCCTGGCTGGAACGCCCACCGCTGCTGCATGCTGGGCAAGCATCTCATCTTGCGCCTGCTGGGGGCTGCCGATGCATGCCTCTCATCCCCAGTGTCCATGTGACACAGCTCCCCTAGCTAGCTCACTGGGCACTACGTCGAGGGTCGGGGGCGAGGGGGCTGGCTTGCGATGGGCGTCGCTAGCCTGGCTGGTGCGTCAACCAGTGCCGCACGCTGGGCACTTGGCCCATGCCATGCCTGTTGGGGGCTGCCGATGCATGCTTCCCATTCCCAGGGTCCATGCGATGCGGCCCCCCTGGCTCGCTGGCTGGGCAGTAAGTCGAGAGGTAGGGACGTGGGGGCTGGCTCGCGATAGGCGCCCGTGGCCTGGCTGGCGCATAAACCGCTCCCGCTCGCTGGGCAAGCAGCCCATGCCAGGCCTGCTGGAGGCTGCTGAGGCGTGCCTCCCATGCCCAGGGTCCATGCGATGTGGCTCCCCTGGCTCGCTCGCCTGGCACTCTATCGAGGGCCTAGCTCACAATGGGTGTCCGTGGCCTGGCTGGCGCGCCCACCGCTACTGCACGCTGGGCAAGCAGCCCATGCTGTGCCTACTGGGAGCTGCCAAAGCATGCCTCCCATCCCCAGTGTCCATGCGACGGAGCTCCCTTGGCTCGCTCGCTGGGCACTACGTTGAGGGTCGGGGACGCGGGGCTGGCTCGCGATGGGCGTCGCTCGCCTGGCTGGCGCACCCACCGCTACCTCACACTGCGCACTTGGCCAGTGCTATGCCCGTTGGGGGCTGCCGAGGCATGCCTCCTGTGCCCAGGGTCCATCCGACGCGGCCCCCCTGGCTCACTCAATGGACACAAAGTTAAGGGGCAAGGACATGGGGCCTCGCTTACGATGGGAGTCCGTGGCCATGCGGGCGCACCCACAGCTGCCGCACGCTGGGCAAGCAGCCCTTGCTGTGCCTGTTGGGGGCTTCCAAGGCATGCCTCTGGTGCCCAGAGTGCATGCGACGCGACTCCCCTGGCTCACTCGCTGGGCAGTAAGTGGAGGGGCAGGGATAAGGCGGCTGGCTCATGATGGGCACCCTTGGCCTGGCTGGCACGCCAACAGCGGCTGTAAGCTGGGCATGCAGCCCATGCCGTGCCTGTTGGAGGCGGCCGAGGCATGCCTCCCATGCCCAGGGTCCATGCGATGCGGCACCTCTAGCTTGCTCGGTGGGCACTTTGTCGAGCGACAGGGACGAAGGGGCTGGCTGGCACTGGGCGCCACTGGCCTGGCTGGCACGCCCACCGCTGCAGCTCACTGGGCTCTTGACCCATGCCGTGCCTGCTGGGGGGCTTCCGAGGCATGTCTCCCATGCCCAGTTTCCATGTGATGAGGCACCCCTGGCTCGCTCGCTGGGCACTGTCTCTAGGGGCAGGGACGAGGGGGCTGGCTCGCAATGGGCGCCACTGGCCTGACTGGCATGCCCACCGCTGCCGCACGCTGGGCACTTGACATTTGTCGTGCCTGCTGGAGGCCTGCCGAGGCATGCCTCCCATGCCCAGGGTCCATGTGACGCGGCTCCTCTAGCTCGCTTGCTGGGCAGTAAATGGAGGGACAGGAACGTGGGGGCTGGTTTGAGATGGGCGCCCGTGGCCTGGCTGGCGCACCCACAGCAGCTGCACACTAGGCAAACGGCCCATGCCATGCCTGCTGGGTGGCTGCCGAGGCTTGCCTCCCGTGCTCGGGGTCCGTGACATGAGGCACCCCTGACTGGCTCACTGGGCACTGTGACGAGGGACAGGGACGTGGGGGCTGGCTCGCGATGGTTGCCACTGGCCTAGCTTGCACGCCCACCGCTGCCGCACGCTGGGCACTTGACCCATGCCGTGCCTGCTGGGGGGCTTCTGAGCCATGCCTCCTGTGCCCAGGGTCCGTGCGATGCAGCTCCTCTCGCTCGCTCGCTGGGCAGTAAG